>CM050888.1:41418910-44220521 GCA_027725995.1 Rhynchospora tenuis | reverse complement strand
ATGCATAATCAACCTTATGAAAATGAAATTATCATGAATAATAAGTTTTGCATTATGTAACCTAAAAATGAACAACAAATAGCTAGCCAATCATTTTTTTTTTCATCAAATTTTCAAAGCTTCATTAAAAAAATGGTATGAAGAGCAAATATGCAAAATATATAGCTCGTTTGAAAACTAATAGATAAATTAGATATTGGAGGATAATCAATAGTAAATTACTTTAATCTAACGCATCACCTCAGGCTCAAAGACATTGATTTAGTTAGTGTTGGGCCTTATATCTTTGATATACAAGGTACAAAAATTACATTAAAATCTGAAATCTCTATTTACATAAGATTACACTCAATCATTGAAGTCGAGCTACAAGTGTAGGGGATTGTGGATTGTGAACTATATTGGTAATTTTCACCTCTCACACATCAAACATATGTTTTCTATATTCAATAAGGAATTTAAATAGTTGTTGGGATAAAAGAATTAGCTTCTATAATTCTTAGTTTTGAATGTTTTGATAAATTAAACCTGTTTGTATATTGAATTTTGCATTTTTGATGTTTACTTTGGTACATGGTACAAATATACATAATTTAATTGTAGTTGGCTCGTCAAGTTTGTTGGCTAACATTAATCTATGGAGTGACAACACAAGGAGAATGATGGTTGCTGACAATTGCATTGCTCGAGGGGTTGAACTTGATTGCATTTGACTCGAGAGGATCTAACATGTATGTTGTTTTCACATGCAACGACAAATACAAGACTAGCTCCATCAAGTTATAACAAGAACGAGAACCCCAATTAATGGATGGTACTATAATTAACTGTCAAGTATTACTTAGAAGCTTCACGTTGATAATTAACTTATTGTCTTTTTTAAGAGTAAGTTAGCGAATGCTAATATATGTAAATAACTGAAATTGATTTGACTTTGAATTGCACAGTTGGAGTTCAATTTGTTACTTGAATGATTTGACAATTGTCAGCATGTTGTCCCAATTTTATTTAAATAGGCCTCAATGTACATTAAATGCGAGACTAAGGGCTTTTCATGTCCTTACTTTCAAAATGGGGATTATCTAGTTTATCAAGAGTCTCTTCGTTAATTGTTGGCTTAGCTGACAATAAAATACAAACTTGTAACTAAGTTACTCTTGTATCTTATTTTTCAGAAACTTTTGAATTTGACGCAATGCGGGATCCTCCATCAGTACAAAAGGTAATTGTTTTTGGTGGCCCATTAGGAGTTTTTCTACGCAATACTATGATCAAGTTTTTGAAGTCAAACCTCTCGACCTTGTCTGATGTGTGGGTCTCAAACTTGTCTGATGTTTGGGTCCCTTTCCAGGGACGACTGGCCCAACCTTGTCAGTGACAGATCCACCTGCATATCTTCCTTGATAATAAAAAAGGGACTGCTATTGCCAAAGAGTATCACAATAAAGTCGAGAGGGATGTCGGCAAGAATGTATTCAACATCCACATCTATTAGTTTACTGCCATTGCTGAGTGAAGTTGAAATTATATATGAGTAATGTGGAATAAATGCATTATTAGCACAACACCATATAATTGTGTGTATATGGTGTTGAAATGAACAAAATAGATGTGATGAGTATTTAGCTTTTCAACTGTCTTGTATTGTTGCTGAGTTTAACACTTGGTTGTTTAATTATGTAGATAAATATAAGTTCAATATGTGTTGTTTAAAATTTATCAATTATTTTTAGCAGCTATTTTAATTATTCGATTTTTTATTCATTTATATCTTCATAATTAAGCTCAAATGATCCTCATAATAAATAAGATGAGAAACATATTCATTATGCTCAGAATAAAAATACACTTGAAATACTAAAATGATGCTCAGAATTTGCATTATATACAAATTATATGCGTATTTACGATGTATATCCAATTATTTGAATAAATAAGATGAGAAACATATTCTAGAAAATATAAAGAGATTAAATATAAAGTACTGCGATCAAATGATATAAAATGAATGCAAAATCAATCGAACTGGACAAATGATGCTCAGAATTTACATTATATGTATGCAAATTTACTATGTGTAATCGAATCATTTGAATAAATAAGAACAGAAACATATTTTAGATAAAATAAAGAGTTTAAATATAGAATATTGCTAACAAATGACATAAAATGAATTCAAAATCTCTTGAAATGCTCAAAGGATGCTGAGAATTTGCATTATTTGCACATTATATGTGTTTTTTCTCTGTATAATACAATTATTTGAATAAATGAGATCAGAAACATATTCTAGACAACATAAAATGCTCAAACATAAATTATAGCGATCAAATGACTTAAAATGAAGGAAAAATCGCTTGAAATTCTCAAATTATGCTCAGAATTTCGATTGTTTGCACATTATATTTGTATTTACTTTGTATAATCAAATTATTTGAATAAATAAGAACAGAAACATAATCTAGATAAAATAAAGAGTTTAAATATAGATTATTGCTAACAAAGGGCTTAAAATTAATGTAAAATTTCTTGAAATGCTCAAATGATACTCAAATTTTGCATTATTTGTACATTATATGTGTATTTACTCTGTATAATTCAATTATTTGGATAAATAAGATGAGAAACATATTCTAGATAATATAAAGAGCTTAAATATAAATTACTACGATCAAATTACATAAAATGAATGCAAAATAGCTCGATATACGCAAATTATGCTCAGAATTTGCATTATTTGTACATTACATGAAATTTAACTATGTATAATCAAATTATTTTAATAAATAAGAACAATAACATATTCTAGATAAAATAAAGAGCTTAAATATAGAATATTGAGAACAAATGACTTAGAATGAATTCAAAATCCCTTGAAATGCTCACATAATGCTGAGAATTTGCATTATTAGCACATTATATGCGTAGTAACTATGTATAATCAAATTATTCGAATAAATAAGATGAGAAACACAATCTAGATAAAACAAAGTGTTAACTTAAATTATTGCGAAGAAATGTCTTAAAATGAAGGCAAAATCGTTTGAAATGCTCAAATGATCCTCAGAATTTGCATTATTTGCACATTAGATGTGTATTTACTTTGTATAATCAAATTATTTGAATAAATAAGAGCAGAAACATAATCTAGATAAAATAAAGAGTTTAAAAATATATTATTGCTAACAAATGACTTAAATTAATGCAAAATTTTTTGAAATGCTCAAATGATGCTCAAAAGTTGCATTTTTTGTACAGTATATGTGTATTTAATCTGTATAATTCAATTATTTTGATAAATAAGATGAGAAACATATTCTATATAATATAAAGAGCTTAAATATAAATTACTGCGATCAAATTACATAAAATGAATGCAAAATAGCTCTATATGCGCAAATGATGCTCAGAATTTCCATTATTTGTACATGAAATTTAACTATGTATAATCCAATTATTTTAATAAATAAGAACAGAAACCTATTCTAGATAAAATAAAGAGCTTAAATATATAATATTGAGAAAAAAATGACTTAGAATGAATTCAAAATCTCTTGAAATGCTCAAATAAAGCAGAGAATTTGCATTATTTGCACATTATATGCGTATTTACTGTGTATAATCAAATTATTTGAATAAATAAGATGAGAAACATAATCTAGATAAACTAAAGTGCTAAAATATAAATTATTGCGAACAAATGACTTAAAATGAGCGTATTTACTATGTATAGACAAAATTATTTGAATAAATAAGATCACAACATATTCTGAACAATATAAAAAGCTGAAATATTGATTATTCGGATCAAATGACTAAAATTGAATGAAAAATCGTTTGAAATGCTCAAATGATGCTCTGAATTTGCATTATTTTCACTTTATATGCGTATTTAATATGTATAATCCAATTATTTAAATAAATAAAATAAGTAAAATATTCCAGACAAAACCAAGAGCTTAAATATAGATTATTGCTAACAAATGACTTAAACTGAAGTCGAAATCTCTTGAAATGCTCCAATGATACTCATAATTTGCATTATTTGCACATTATATGCGTATTTACTATTTATAATCCAATTATTTGAATAAATAAGAATAGAAACATATTCTAAACAAATTAAAGAGCTTAAATATAGATTATTGCGATCAATGACTTAAAATAAATGTAAAATCTCTTGAAATTCTCAAATGGTGCTTAGAATTTTAACTATATGCACATTATATGCGTTTTTAGTATATATAATACAATTATTTGAATAAATAAGAACAGAAACCTATGATAGACCAAATAAATAGCTAAAATATATATTATTGCAAACAAATGACTTAAAATAATTGCAAAATCACTTGAAATACTCAACTGATGCTCAGAATTAGCATTATTCGCTCATTATATGCACATTTACTATTTATAATCCAATTTTTTCAATAAATAAAATCAGAAACATACTCTAGACAATATAAAGTGCTTAAATACAAATTATTGCCATCAAATGACATAACTTGAATGCAAAATAGCTTGAAATGCTCAAATAATGCTCCGAATTTGCATTATTTTCACATTATATGCGTGTTTACTATGTATAATCGAATTATTTGAATAAATAAGATGAGAAACATATTCTAGTAAAAATAAAGAGCTCAAATATAGATTATTGCGAACAAATTACCTATAATGAATGCAAAATCTCTTGAAATGCTGAAATGATCCTCAGAATTTGTATTATTTGCACAATATTTGTGTATTTACTCTGTGTAATCCAATTATTTGACTAATAAAGATCAGAAATATATTCTAGACAGTATAAAGAGCTTTAATATAATTATTGAGATCAAATGACATAAAATGAATGCAAAATCGCTGGAAATGCACAAATGATGCTCAAAATTTGCATGATTTGCGCATTATAAGTTTATTTACTATGTACAATCCAATTATTTGAATAAATAAAAACAGAAACATATCGTATATAAAATAAAGAGCTTAAATATAGATTATTGCGAATAAATGACTTAAAATGACTGAATAATCTCTTCAAATTCTCAAATGATGCTCAGAATTTACATTATTTGCACAGTTTATGTGTATTTACTCTGTGTAATCAAATTATTTAAATAAATAAGATCAGTAATATATTCCAGAAAAAAATAAAGAGCTTAAATATAGATTATTGCGAAGAAATGACTTAAAATGAATGCAAAATCTCTTGAAATGCTCAAATGATACTCACAATTTGCATTATTTGCACATTATTTGTATTTACTATGTATAATCCGATTATTTGAATAGACTATTGAATAGGAAAAGATAAATATTCTAGACAAATTTAAGAGCTTAAATATAGATTATTGCGATCAATAACTTAAAATAAATGCAAAATCGCTGGAAATTCTCAAATGATTCTCAGAATTTGCATTATTTGAACATTATATGCTTGATTATTATGTATAATCGAATTATTTGCATAAATAAGATCAGAAACATATTCTAGTCAAAATAAAGAGCTTAAATATAGATTGTTGCGAATAAATGACTTAGAAGAAATGCAAAATCTCTTGATTATCAATTGATGCTCAGAATTTTCATTATTTCCACATTATATGAGCATTTACTCGGTATAATCCAATTATTTGAATAAATGAGATCAGAAACATATTCTAGACAAAATAAATAGCTTAAATTTAGTATATTGCGATCAAATGACTTAAATAAATGAAAAATCAATTGAAATGCACAAACATTTCTCAGAATATTAATAATTTCAATATTATACGCATAATTACTATATATAATCCAATCATTCTGAATAAGACTAGAAACATATTTTAGACAATAAATAGTGCTTAAATATAGATTATTGTGCTCAAATGATTTTAAATGATTGCAAAATCTCTTGAAATGCTTAAAAGATGCTCAGAATATGCATTATTAGCACATTATATGCGTATTTAATATGAATAATCCGATTTCTTAAATAAATAAGAACAGAAACATATTCTAGACAAAATAAAGAGCTTAAACATCGATAATTGCGAACAAATGACTTAAAATGAATGCCTCTTGAAATGCTCAAATGATGCTCAGAATTTGCCTTATTTGCACAGTATTTGTGTATTTACTATGTATATTCCAATTATATTAATAAATAAGATCTGAGAAATATTCTAGACAAAATAGAGAGCTTAAATATAAACTATTCCGATCAAATTACTTCAAATGAATGTAAAATCGCTTGAAAGCTCAAATGATGCCCAGAATTTGCATTATTTGCATATCATGCGGGTATTTACTATGTATAGCCAAAATTATTTGAATAAATGATATCAGAACAGATTCTGAACAATATAAAGAGCTGAGATATTGATTATTACGATCAAATGGCTTAAAATGAATGTAAAATCGCTTGAAATACTCTAATGATGCTCTGAATTTGCATTATTTGCACATTATATGCGTATTTAATATGTATAATCCAATTATTTAAATAAATAAGATAAGTAAAATAGTCCAGACAAAATAAAGAGCTCAAATATAGATTATTGCGATTAAATGACTTAAAATGAATGCAAAATCTATTGAAATGCTCAAATGATGCTTATAATTTTAACTATATGCACATTATATGCATATTTAGTATATATAATGCAATTATTTGAATAAATAAGAACAGAAACCTATGATAGCCAAAATAAAGAGCTAATATATAGATTATTACAACCAAATGACTTAAAATGATTGCAAATCGCTTCAAATACTCAGCTGTTGCTCAGAATTTGCATTATTCGGTCATTATATGAGTATTTACTATTTATAATCCAATTATTTGAATAAATAAAATCAGAAACATATTCTAGACAATATAAAATGCTTAAATATAAATTATTGCTATCAAATGATAACAAATGAATGAAAAATCGCTTGAAAATGCTCAAATGATGCTCAGAATTTGAATTATTTGCACATTATGTGCGTGTTTACTATGTACAATCGAGTTATTTGAATAAATAAGATCAGAAACATATTATAGTCAAACTAAAGAGCTTAAATATAGATTATTGCGAATAAATAACCTATAATGAATGCCAAATCTCTTGAAATGCTAAAATATCCTCAGAATTTGCATTATTTGCACATTCTATGTGTATATACTATTTATAATTCAATTATTTGAATAATAAAGATCATAAACATATTCTAGACAGTATAAAGAGCTTTAATATAAATTATTGTGATCAAATGACATAAAATGAATTCAAAATCGATGGAAATGCACAATTGATGCTCAGAATTTGCACGATTTGCTCATTATAAGTGTATTTACTATGTACAATCCAATTATTTGAATAAATAAGAACAGAAACATATTCTACATAAAATAAAGAGTTTAAATACAGATTATTGCGAATAAATGACTTAAAATGAATGCAAAATCTCTTGAAATTCTCAAATGATGCTCATAATTTGCATTATTTGCACATTATATGCGTATTTACTCTGTGTAATCCAATTATTCGAATAAATAAGAGCAGAAAAAATATTTTAGACAAATTAAAGAGCTTAAATTTAGATTATTGCGATCAAATGAATTAAAATGAATGCAGAAACACTAGAAATGATCAAATGATGCTCAGAATTTGCATTATTTGCACATTATATGCGTATTTACTATGTATATTTCAATTATTGTAATAAATAAGATCTGAGAAATATTCTAGACAAAATAAAGAGCTTAGATATAAATTATTGCGATCAAATAACTTTAAATGTACGGAAAATCACTTGAAAGCTCAAATGATGCTCAGATTGCATTATTTGCACATCATGCGCGTATTTACTATGTATAGTCAAAATTATTTGAATAAATAAGATCAGAACATATTCTGGACAATATAAAGAGCTGAAGCTGAAATATTGATTATTACGTTCAAATGACATAAAATGAATGCAAAATCGCTGGAGATGCACAAATGATGCTCAGAATTTGCATTATTTGCGCATTATATGTGTACTATTTGAATAAATAAGAACAGAAACATATTCTCGATAAAATAAAGTGCTTAAATATAGATTATTGCGAATAAATGACTTAAAATGAATCTAAAATCTCTTGAAATTCTCAAATGATGCTCAGAATTTGCATCATTTGCACATTATATGCGTATTTACTCTGTGTAATCCGATTATTTGAATAAATCAGATCAGTAACGTATTCTAGACAAAATAAAGAGCTTAAATATAGATTATTGCGATCAAATGACTTAAAATGAATGCAAAATCGCTTGAAATGGTCAAATGATGCTCAGAATATGCATTATTTGCACATTTTATGTAAATTATTGAATAAATAAGATCAGAAATATATTCTAGATAAAATAAAGAGCTTAAATATAGATTATTGCAATGAAATGACTAATAATAACTGGAAAATCGCTAGAAATACTCAAATGATGCTCAGAATTTGCATTATTTGCACATTCTATGTGTATTTACTCTGTATAATCCAATTATTTGAATAAATAATATCTGAAACATATTCTAGATAAAATAAATAACTTAACTTTATATTATTGCGAACAAATGATTTAATATGAATGAAAATCTCTTGAATTGCTCAAATGATGGTCAGAATTTGCATTATTTGCACATTATATGGGTACTACTGGAGGGGCTAATTGAGCTTCGCTCGAAATTGCACTTACAAATAAATATAAAATATGTTATAATTTTTAAATTTGTAAAAATAAATGTATATTTTTTTTTTGTATTTCTGATGAGAATAACTATGTGTTTTAAAATTTATCAAATATTTCTAGCAGCTATTTTAATTATTCGACTTTTTTATTAATTTATATCTTCATAATTAAGCCTTTTATATCACTAACTTACAACTAAGTTTTATCGACAGGTTCCTATTGGTACCAACGATCGACATCAAAATAGACTCTTTAAAATTTTAATTTTGTAGAACATAAAATCATCAAATTAAGGACATTTTTTTTCCTTACGATCAAAATTTCTTTCGTAACGTTCAACTTTCCTATATATGACTCAGCATAGATTGTTGTTTCTCTATATCATGTGCATCATCTTAGACTTTTCTACATTGTAAAGAACTATAACTTGTTATTCTTATTACGTAAAAAACAAAATAAAACGAAAACATAATTAGATGTAAATTTATTTTTTTGGAGAAAAAGGTGGCTATGTAACCCCTCCAGTAAATATAAGGGTGATTTAGATTTATGCCACTGTAAATATTTAAAATCAGATATATGCCATCACTAAATAACAAATTATTTTTAAACCACTATAAAATATTGAAAATTAGTTTTATGCCATCGAACAATTGATGTGACAATTCTACCTTTTGAATATGCCACTATATAATAAAAAAATAGATATATGCTATCACAAAAGATATAATTAATTTTATGCGATTATAATTAAAAAATAATTAGTTTTATGCCACTTTGCCATGAGTCTAATTTTCTAATTTTCAAATAGAAAAAGGATTTTTGTTTTAAGATATATTCGCAAAATTCTTTTGTGTTGATTTTTATCACGTAGCTAGTAATGGACATACATTAGGCTATAATGCTCTTTTGTAGCCTTAATATCCTACACGAAGGCAACAAAAAACTAATAAACATGTTTATGTAAATTATTAAATCACCGAAAAAGCATATTGTATATTTATTCTACATATGTTATACGAGTAGTTTTTAATGAAACTAGCAAAAGATGCCCTCAATATGCGGGCAAATAAAAAAAATAAAAATTTGATATTATTTTTGTTTCATATAAAACTTTACATGTTAGACGATAAAGATACGGTAAAATCAATAATTTAGTCTTTCCTTTTAAATAAATAGCTAATTTGGTAGTAACTTAATTTTTTCTATAAAAAGTATGACCTTAATCTAGACCACTGATCAAATCAAATTACACAAATCAATGGTCCATAATTGATATAAGAATTGTTTAACACCCTTTTATATGACATGTTTACTCCTTTTATATGAATTGTTTACACCTTTCGTATGCGTGCATTTATAAGTAGTAGAGATAGAGATAGAGATAGGAGCATGCCAATAATAAATTAACATCTTTCTCAACTTCGTTCTTGTTTTTTTTTTTTTTCCTTCAGCGCCGCCATTTTTTTAAACTTTTTAGGGTTTATTTTCACGAGGGCTATTTGGTCATTATTAAAAATTATGACAGGTTTGATGATGGCAATTTAATTTAGTGTGTTTTTTTTTTAAAAAAAGTAGTGGCATAAACCTAATTCTAGTAATTCTATAATGGCATGAATCTAATTAGCAATTTAAGGATGGCATTTTACAAATTGACAAAATTTATAGTGGCATAAAACTAATTATTTCTAAATATAAAGTCTGCTCAATCAACTTTAAATATACACAAAATCTTTTAATTGAATTGTGAATTCATAGTCTTCACAAACAGAGCGTTATCCTTAATTAATATGAGCCTCATTATATTAAAAGTCCCTTAGATTTAGCACAACCTATAATACGAATCTCATAAAATTAAAATCTGTTAGAAACAAAAATTTATTGCCCCCTATACCATGCACAACTGAAAAGCTAATCTCCTCCGTCTTCTATTAAATGCACAAATAAATTTGCAAATCAGATACATCGGATTTATAATGTAATTGTAAACTTTACATTAATGGGATAGAATTTATATTGTTTATACATTAATATATAACGCCCAAATGACAATTATATTCTATATTTAACGTAATATCTGAACATTTTAATATTATATTAAGTTGAATGACCTGGCAATTTAGGGACAAAATTTCACTTATCATTTAGCGCTTCTAATTCAAGAGAAAATTTAAAATGGAGTAAATATTAAAAATATAACTCCTTACAATTTTTAAAATTTTGATTTTAATGTACCAACAAATAAGCTAATACCAAAAAAGGAAAAAAAAAATATTGAAAAAAATCGTCATCAAATACAAATGTCGATCTCTATTCATATTATTTTCAGGATTATGCATATATATCACAAATGCTAATCCATTAGGTATGTTGTAGCAGCTAGATATGGTACAGCTATTAATTTCTTCTTGAACACATGTAATAAAATAACATCATTTTTTAGTAAAAAATATAGAGAAAACATATGGTGCATACTAATTCAAATTTTTTTATCTGCTTCAAAATGATTGATTTAAACAGTCCAATATGATTTCACTATTATAATATCATTGCTGACCAAATTTTATATTTTTTTTTGAATTTTTTTACTTTTTTTGGAATTTTTTAAAATTATTAATCTCACTTTTTTTCGAACCGTTAAAAATTAGCAGTTTTTTAAAATCCGAAAAAATACTTACAAATTTCAAAAAAAAATATAAAATTTAGTCGGCAAGGAGATTTCAATAGGGAGACCATATTAGACGGTTTGGATCGGTCATTTTGAAGCAGATCAAAGAGTTTGGATCAGTATGCACCGAAGCTCCGGTACATTAGTATGCACCATATGTTTTTTCAAAAATATATATACAAGATGTGGCACCGATTAGTCAGAGAAGAGAAAGCAGAGCAGAAGGAGGAGGTGTACCAGATTGACAAGAAAGGAGGGGTATGAGGGTGACACAGAGTTACCGGAGGAGGAGAAAAGAAGGAAACGAGGAAGAGGGCTCTGAGTAGAAAATCGTTGTTATTTACAAAATCGTTGTTATTGGACGATCCAAAACTTTTATATCATGAATTTTCTAAAATACCAAAAAATAAGTAAAAAAATTCGAAAAAATGTAAAAATTGTTTTTTATAAGTTCCCAATATGAAGAATATATTGAACGGTTCGGATCGGTCGTTTGAAATTAAAAAATGTGAAAACGATCGTATTGGGCGGACCCATCCGTTCAATATATTGGACACTAGCATTTCTCATCTTGGATACAATATGTTACATAGATATATAAACAAATGCATACAACAATTTTTTTTCTAGTCAGATATTTCATATTCCGACTCCGAATTAATCCAATTTAACACTATCAATTTATTTATCATAAATAAAAATCTTCAATAAGTTTGTAATCAACATTATAAAATAAAAAGGTTTAAAATAAATTAACCGTCAACTAACAAGAATTAGAAGTATTACACAACAAACATATACGAAAAGATTAATGCAACTAATACATTCGCACAAAGGTTCATCCATTTTGAGTTCTAAGTTAAGACGGCCATAACCTAGTTATGACACCAATAACCTAGCACATCAAGCACACAATTAGAAGAAAAGTTGCGTGTACTTTGTCTCTGTGTGTGCACACGCTGTGAATCGAAGATAGAAGAACATAAATAACCTTTGATGTAATAAAATCAATAATTTGACAAATTACATGCACACCAAATTAAGAGATCATATGTGGACTCTACCCTCAGCAATAACTTACAGGTTGCCGTATATGTGCTAATACCGTGAGTGAAATCGGAGAGTACAAAATCAGAATTACTATCAAATCTTATTTCAGTACATTAAGTCTGTAGTGTAGCTGTTTGTAGTTGTTCAACGTTGCAAGACTTTCAAAGAAGATAATCACCTAGCAAAGTGTAGGAATAAACCACATAAAACGTGCAAGAGGACAAGGCACCCTTTCAACTGTACCAGTAGCAATGTCATACCTCCAAAGTGTACTGTCAATATTGTCAAAAGGAACATTGCGCCATCTGTTTACTATGTAGTAGATGTTGTTCTCTTTAAATCCAGCAGTAGCTCTGATCGAAAAACCATTCCACACATCCAAAAATAATATTTGATTGCCGATGTCACTCACCTTGACCCAGGAAGGTTGTCCGTTTTTCCCTTCAAAATTAAGTTTATAAATACGGAAAATGTAAGCCCCAAAATTTCTAGTACAAAACCTGAATAATCTCAAAACCACTCCACACGACTCAACAAGGTAAGTTTCCACATAATTAGAATTCTCATTTTTCTGTGATGGTATTTCATACAACTTTTTTCCAGAGGCCGCTTCAAACACTTGCGTACAACATAATCTGGCTGTAGTAAAAAGCATTCCATTGCAATAACAAATACTGATGAAATTACTATTAATATATTTCCATTCCATTTTGTCCGGATGATAGGTCCCACAACTCCAATTTTCATGACCACAACGTAAGAAAATGTGCTGGTTCGGAATCAGATCCAAGGCTGACCAGAGATAGCTGCAATTAGAGGTTAGCGATGGGAGGGAGATTGTGTTGTTGGTTAAGGGGTTGAGTAGAGAAAGTTTACGACCATCTACAACAAGAAGGTAGCCATGGCCAGGTCTCTGGTACTTCTTCGAGCGATGTGATTCTTTAATAGGAATACACCTTGCTTTAGTTTCAGGACAAGCAATAGAATAGAAACATAGCTCTTCTCTGAAAGAAGTCCCGTCTTTAATACATCCATCGTACTCGAGCAACCAGGGGATTTGCGGAGGATGGTCAGAGAGGAGGACGGAGGAGCACCATGACTTGCATACAGCACGGAAGCGGATGAAATAACAGAGATCAATGAGTTTTTGCGAGATGAGGTAGATCAGTTCTGAAGGAAGATTCCCCCAATCCCTCTCTTCAGACATTAATTGTACGTTAATTTCTTCCTTCAATTATGAGGATTTTTGTTGCAAATAGGCTGCAGCCGTACCATTGGAGGTATTGAGAAGTTTATAGAATGTATTTGTGATTGAACTTGCAGTTATAAATAGTTCGCCAACATAATGCAGTCTTAAGAAAACATTCAGTGGACGTCTTTTGATCGGAGCCAGTCCGATTTGATCTCAACAGTTAATTTTTTTGGACCTATCAATTCTGATATTATGCACAAGAGATCCTTAACCGTTGAGATTAAATCAAACAATCAAAATCCAAAAACGACCAGAGGATCTCATTTCGTCTTAACTAGAGTTTTCTTTAGTTAATAAACGATTTACTCTCTAATGGACCATTACTTACCTCAATAAATCAATCTCTTTTTTGTGTTGGCCTGGTTAAGTTTGTTTTAACAAAAGGCCTGTACTGACATGAAAAATTAATAATGAGTGAACTGTTTTAATATCCCGTGCCCGTTCAATTGCGTAAATTTGCTTTTATACAAGAAAGTAGAAACAGTATGACAAGCCAAATTGTGCTGTATAATTAATTTTGTAACCAGACTTGCCGTGAGGCTTGAGTGCGACCTCCAAGCAAATCTTGCTCCAAGAATATGTTGTGCACTTGTGCAAACTATAAGAAATTTAAAACTACCAAAAATATCCCTTATATATTGAAGTTTGTTGTACGGCTTACAGTAATTATTACATAATCCGAATAATAGCAAAATAAAAAAATGGTAATTCATAATATAGAAAAATTAAATCAGGTTATTAGTAATAAAGAGACAACGTGCGTTTGTTTCTTGCACCAAATCATTTAAAGAGACTACAATTTTTCCCCCAAAACAGAGCAGATCATGCCATAAATAACGTTACCATCATGAGAAATTTCCAAAATCCGTAAGACGAGGACTCTTTTTTTGAAAATCAATGTATTTTTAAGTTTCTGACTTTGATGTGCCAAGACACGTGAATTCTTGGTCATTCTTTCATCTTTCTCGCCGTTTGTAAAACAGCAGAGATGAATCAGGTGACGGCAATCACAAAAACTCCTTGAATAGACCATATAACAGTGGCGGATTTAAATAGAATGATGAATGGGGTGCAATGTCACCATTCATTTTGCTAATTATATATAGTTACTTGGTATTTTTTTGGTAAATATTTGCAATTGTCTTAATAAAGATAGTATTTGACCCCATAATTAAATTTTATTTGTAATTATCATAATAAATATTAAAATTAATAGTTAACATTATACTTGAACCCCATTAAAAAATTTCTGGCTCCGCCACTGTCATATAACACTGATTGTTAGGTCCTGAATTAGTCAAAAACCTTTTTATCAAGTTTTTTTTAATATTTTTTTGGTGGTACATTCAATCTCAAGATGTAGAGGTTCCCTAAATTTATGAATTATTTAGAACTAAAAAATGGTAATAAAATTATGAAATTCTAATCAAAAAATAAATTCTCTAAGTAATTTTTCCGCATGAATATCCTTTAATTGGACAAACTAAAACATAACACGATAAATTCTCTACCGAGCTATAGTCGATATTAACATACCAATAAAGTTAGAAAATTCGTGAATTTCGTATATGCACAAAATAGTCTGATGCTAATTATGATTCATGAAATTTAAAATGCGAAAAAATTTAGAGAAATGCTAGTGTCCAAAATTCATGATATAAAAGTTCTAAATCGTCCAATAACAACGATTTTCTAAAATATCAAAAAAATAGTAAAAAAGAATCGATAAAATATAAAAACTATTTTCTTATAAGTTTTCAATATGAAGAACATATTGAACGTTCGGATCGGTCGTTTGAAATTTAAAAGTGCGAGAACAGTCATATTAGACGGACCGCATCCGTCTAATATATTGGAATCCAGTTTCTCAAAAATTTTAAGACCATGTTGTCTGGGTATATACATGTATATGTCGTTTCCGTTTCAAAAAAAAAGTCCTTGCTTTTTTTTTAAGAAATGAGAGTCAGCAGAAGAGTTCAGCTTCTCTTTAATTGCAGAAATTTAAATAAAATTGAGGTATTAATTTCAGATCTAAGAATCTAGATGAAAGCCTTAAGTACAACTTATAATAAAAAAAAATTACGAAAAAGACATGCAATCAAGGTTGATATGAACCGTCAATCCTATCAATTATAAATAAAATTGCGTGGATGTCGGATTATAATTTTTAAATCACTAAATGACACGCCAATCTGTTTTGCTATTGGTTGATTTGTGATTTAAATCATTTTGTCTGTTTTTAAACTTAAACTCTATTTACAATTATGTTGCGGACTCTTCTCGCCATGGGTATGACCCGTTTCAACAGTTGGTCAATAATTGGCGATGTAGCTATTCTATATACCTTTCGTCCCTTTTTTTATTTTTGTTTTGGTCATTGAAAAAAGACCAGGACCCTTCCTTTCCTCTCCTATGTCCATTTACCTCCGCCCATCTCCTTTCCACTTCCCAACCAATTTCCTATTCTTCTATACATGGAATCAAATAAAACACAATTTCTCATTTGCCTCCTGATAAGGCCCAAATTGTCCTTAAGTAAGCCCAAACATCAGCCTGCCTTCACAAGTTTGAAAGGCGAAAATATTTGATAAGGCCCAATCACCAAATACACGAGCCCAACATATCAGTCCGTCCTCATGGGCTCAAAAGGCAAGAATGTGTTAGAAAGTGTTTAATTTCATTTTTGTGCCATCAAATAGCAAGAAACAACAACTAAACACAAGGGATCTAGGTTTCAACATCATTCACAAGCATTTCAAGATGAGAGGAGGAGATTTATACCTCTCTTTGTGCAGTAACAAAGAGGCTCGATTCCATGGCATGGGAGTCGATGGGGTGCGTGCTCCACCACCTCCACCATCTATGGCACCTCAAGCCCACCAATGAGCTAACCACGAGCTCCATGAAAGTGCTAGCTTTCAAGAGCTCTTAGCTAATCCCCTCTATGAACTTCTTCATCCTATTAACTATTTTAATGGAGGAGAAGAAGGAATGGAGCTCAACACATGAGCAAGAGAGGAAGAGGAAGAAGGGGGCAGCTAGGAAGAGAGGAGAGAGAATGTGGATGAAGGCTAGGGCTTTCCCAAGAGGTGACCCCTTTATATAGCCAACAACTCTCATCCTCTCTTTGAACTATTTACAAGTATGCCACTAGGGTTCTAGCTGAAATTAATAGGGCCATTTTGGGCTACATCAAATGTTGCAATGGCTCAATAAACCATCCCATTAATTACTCCTTCATCCTTCCTCAAATCGGGCCTTTAATTAATTAAATAACTAGAAGCCCAAATAGCTCAAACTAATTAAAGTAAGTTGAACATAATTAATTATTAACTCATTAATAATTAATTTAGGATTAGCTAATGCATTAAATTGTTTCCATATGATCCTTTTAATTTAATTAATTATAACGGTTCATAACGGTATATAATTAATTAATTAACTTATCATATTTCACAATACACACTATTGTGAATAAACAATTAATGCACCATGTGGTTAGAGTCCTATTTGTGCGACCCTATTTGAGGATTTATACTATGTTGGCCATGGAAATAAATCGTTATTTATTTCCAATAATCATAAGCGGTATCTAGCAACACGTTATGACTCTCAATTCGTATAAATAATGTACCGTTACAATATCTCAATCCTGCATAAGAAATATAAGTATTTCCTTGTCTGATTCTTATGTCACATGATATCATTGTATAATCCAAGATAGGAATGTGTCATTCTTGCAGATTATACATTTCTTGATCTAGAGTTGATCGTCTAGTTTGCATGCATACGATCCAACTCCATCAAGGAGCCCAAACAGATATCATCACTCACTAGGTATACTAATGAGAAACATACGGTTTTCTTGATGAACAACTTTTCCCCGCACAATTCGAGAGAACATAAATAAAGTCCTTATAGCAACCTTTATCAGGAATCAACGTTAGACGATATTTATTGAACCTATCCTCATGTGGAAAAGGTGAACATCTCAAACTTAGAATCAAACTTATATGAAATAAACAATGACACTTAACACAATCCATATGTTTATTTCATTGGGTCAAGTCCTGTACTATGTTCCAATAACATACACATATGCAATTAAGTTGGTAACTCCTTACGTATGATTTGTAGAACTTAATCATCACTTAACTTGCATACTAATATTTTATGATAATTAATGTTCCTTGTTAATTATCAAGATTATGGACAATTTGGATTTATTATTGTCATTCTAATGAATGATCCACAGAGATCTACAATTCAGATCCTCAACCTGAATGATCTGTCAATAATAAACTCTAGGAACAAATGATCAAATATCATCATTAACATAAACTAAGAAAATAAGTCATTAAATATTGACTTCTAGGACATAACTCCAACAATCTCCCACTTGGCCTAGAGTCAATCAATAGTGACTTCTAGCCAGTGAAGAATTTAGAACAATATCATATATCCATATATATACATGTCTCGAACCTCAAAAGATATGATATACTTAAAGCAAGTTACTCATACGTCCATCACACATGGATGCACAATTGTATCTTGTATATCGCTTAAGGTAGAGGTTAAGTTAGAGTGTTCGCTGTGTCTGCGAACCTATCCAATTTTGTTTGACCCTATATACATATATACTCCTATATATGTGTTCTTGATCATCATCATGTGAGATCAAGTGCCATCGTCATAGATCTTAGTTGGATCACCAATTTAATATTGGGTTCTTCAAGTTTAAGCTATGGTTCGAGATGCATAGAATCATATTAGCTTGACTGAGAACTTCTCGATCCATACTACATTCTTTCATTGCTTCACAAGTTGCTAAATATTTTGTTTTGGTGACGAAAACGGTTGTAATATCCCATTTAGAACACCTTCTAAATTTACAACACCACATTTAAACAAAATACGTAGCTCAATTGTATTTATATCAATCTTTTGAAAACTAGCATCAATATAACAATTTATATGAGCTTTCTTTCATCTTACCAGATGAAAAATATGTTATTCTTTCTCATAAGATACTCGAAAGATATTCTCGAGTATTGTCCAAACATGTTTTTCTTTGTATCCAGTTGACAACTGCTTGTCATACTCCTTGGGTACAACACATAGGGCATGTGCATAAGTATGGTGTACGTAATGAAACTCATAATAGAAGAATGCTCAAATTGTATCGTGCACTCTTCTCGAATTGAGTTGCAACACACCGAGTCGAACTCAAGTATGCCATACAACGTGGTTAGACATCCTTTATAGGAGTCTATCTTCTCGTGTAACTAGAACACTTTGTCATTATATGCACATTTTGCTCAAACCTGACATCCATCATAATCTATCTCCATAGATTTTGTTTCCTTGGATTTAGGTGACTTGCCCAAGTTCTCAATTGAAAAAATATTCTCCAATGAGATCTTGACAACATTCATTTTCTTAATGTTATTCCCAATTAATGTCTTATATCTTGTACAATACATGTAACACAATCATGCTCCCACAGAATATCTTGTCTATATAAGATACTTTTGACGAAGTGCAACTCCTTGACTTCCTTGTCAAAATGTTTATTCCAATTTCCACAATACTTGCTTCAATCCATTAATGGATTATTGAAGTATGTATATGTTTCTAACAATACAATAAATCCTTGGTTTGTGTCAAATACACAACAACTTCCTTCATACAATCGAAGAAGGCGATTTTGATGTATTTTCCATATATCTATATATACGAAATATGACTATTGCTAGAATGATCTTTATTGACTTATACACAGCTACAAGCGGGAAACCGTGCTTTGTACATGGTCAACTTGTTATCGACTTAGACATAGCATCAATCATGAAATTATGCTTTGTACATAGTCGACTTGCTATCCATATCTACCTTTCCTTTAAAGATCCAAATGTTCTAGATGGATCGCTCCTTCTTGAACATCAATCAAGGTCTATACCCTGTTGTTATGTATATGGATTGCACTTAAAATCATACAGATTTAAATCATACTTGTGGAATTGGGTATTTCCATCTCTTTTGTATTTATCAACGGATCCTCATATGTCAAGTACGAGGATGTTGTGAAACCTATGTACTTTTCAGTTTGGGCAATTCACTCTCGTTGATCTTTGTAGGATTGGTGCTTGAGGTCCATAAACTATTTCTACAAGAACATGTAGAATAAGTTCTTGATCCCTAATATATTGCACGAGTTTCTCAAACATCATCCATTCGTGAGATGTTTGAGTACTCTTTAGAAGCGAGCGTGCTTATAAACTTCTTCCTTTCACAACTGCTTGTGAATTAAGTTCCGCTCAACTCCCACTAAACACCATATATGGAGTGACAAGTTTTCCATAAAGGTATTTCTTGTAGTGACGCATAAACTCCTTTAATGCTCACTAAACTCCTTTAATGCTCACTTTACTCCCACTACTTCTTCTTGAGAATATCATTCTTCAAGATTACGTTATGATGAGCAACAACTACTTTGTTCTTATCATGTTCGTTGAAGTAGTACCTTTCGGTTAGTTCAAGATATCCTACATAATATTAAGTGTCTTATTTGGGTCCAAGCTTATCAATCAATCGAACCTTGAAATAAGCTTCTCAACACCAAATCTTGAGAAACAATATACCTAGAGATCGAATCTCGTAAGATATCTTTCTCAATAGACTTCGATGGAATTTTTTATTCAGTGTAAACAATATTGTCCTCAAACACAAATTCCTTATATGAGTCGAACAAGTCAATTTGATTTATTACCGATCGAACTATATCAAACAATGTTCGATACCTTCATCCTTGGATACATTTTTCAATGTTTGTCATGGAGCGAGTAGTGAAACGTTTTTCATACTCTTTAGGTAATATATCAAACTATATGACTTAACTATTTACCATGATCCATCTTAAGACTTTTGCTTTTATTGAATAGTATTTCAACTTTACTCTTGAAATCATTTTGATCTTGTCAAAAGATTCATACTTATACCATATCAAATAGATACGTTAATATCTACAATGATCGTTGGTCAAGTGGTAAAGTGTCAACAACCTTTCAATTGCACAAGTCTTAAAGGTCTATATACATCAATATGTATAAGTCTTCATAAAGTTACTTGTCCTTTAAACCTTCGTAGTTCAAAGGCGCTTTTGTCTTTTAACAAACACGATTCGCACGAAATTTCAATTGATTTGCAATCGAATTGATTTACGAGCTCCACGTTACGTAGACTCTCATAATGCGATTCTTGTTTATATTCGACTAAGCGATTATTTTACATAAAAGTCAAATACTTTATGTGAAGTCTTACACATTTGTCATTCAAAATTTGTTTATCTATTTCAAGCAAATTCAATCAAGATGCATGAAATCTTATACACAAATTCATAACAATAAGAGAACAACATTTCTCTATTACAAAACATGATCATCCATCATCAAATATGAAACGGAGATAAGGTTTTATGAGATGTTTGGAATAAGGTATACAACCTCAAATTTCTAAACAAACTCTTTATTTAGTAAAGATAACTCTACGTATTCAATGGTAGCGGCTTAGACGTATAAGTCATTTCCAAAACGGAGTTTACTTTACGTATCTCGAACTTTCTCTTATTCATCATTGCCTACACATTTCGTTAAATGCGAGCACATGAACTAGCACCTAATTACTAGTGTGAATTAGAGATAGTGAGATAATTTGAACGACAAATATATTAAGGTTTAGAACATCATGGTATTTCGGACAACCTTTCAAATGCCTCCCATAAATGGCAAATGAAACATCTCATGTGACACACGGTCACTAGTGAGGGTCTCAAAGTTTCAACTCATATCTTGGTAAAGTATTCCTTTAATACTTAACCAATTACTTTTAGCACTAACAAGTGTGCGAACAATATATCATTTATCCATAGAAAGAGATTGTATGACAATATCAACAATCCTTGATATTGGAGATCTTAATATCTCTAGTTGTCAATTAGCTACTCAAACCTTTCGGTTCGCAAGCTAATGAAATATTTATCTTCTTATAAGAAGAGTCTCTTATTTAACTCACACTCCATTACTCGATCATAAATGATTGAGTCTATATTTACTTTCTCTAAGAACGTCTTCTTGAGTAAGTGGATGAGAGTGTAGAAGTCTAGTCTAGTCCTTATGAATTCTCCAATTCAAAAGTCTAGAACTTCTAAAAGGATATAGGCATTCGCTTTATTGAATAATTTTCGTCGAAACTAATCAATCATTGCGAAGTTATATTCGGAAAGTTGAGGAACATTTTTGGGATTAAACTTGCTCAAGTTTCTCATTTTCAAGAACATGTCTTAGGAATCGGTATTACTTCTCCAAGTAAATACCTTAGAAACGAGCTTGTTGTTTTCAAAGATTGATCGCAACGAAATTAACATATTTAATATCTATAACAATTTCAATTTAAGGTCATTTAGTTTATGCAATGTTTTATTTATAATGATAAACAAAACTCCCACTACATTTATTTAATGTCCCAATATAGTTGGTTTTCCAAGATTCCCGTTTTCATCAAGTAGAGCCTGCTATGGTACGACACCCTACTTAACTAGACAAGGTAGGTTCTCCAACCAATCATATCAACCATACGACTCTTGGTTTGTGAATATCTAAGTATATTTACAAACTTCGCCTCGATGTTCAAGAAAACTTGTTGGGTCCATCGATAAGCAACCTCTCTCTATTTGCTCCTAACAAATCTTTTCATTTGTACCCCGACTATCAAGCTTGACAACCATGACGTCCGCTATGGCGGACCATGCCATGATTGGCAATTGACGTGAGGGGGATAGAGAGAAGGAGAACGATTTGACTTAATCGTATTTGGGACAAAACAATTATGCGACTTTTGTTTGGTGGTCGTGTAATCATACACCCATACCTACCTATGACAATTCAAGGTATTCACAAACAATCACATAACATAAACATCTCAAGCATTGTCGTGGGTTTGTATGGCTCCCGCTTGTATTAGTCTTCGTCGCATCTCCATGTAACGAAACTAATCTAATCAAACCCTTCCACTAATTACTAAGATCCTATCTAATAATTAAGGGAAATAAATACATGTGATAAAATCCTAAAACCCGCCTAGGCCTTAGGGGCATGCAAGCCTCACAAGTTACATCAAGAATTAATCAATTATTAATTATCAAGGCACCTTAGGCCACATTACAATCAATCACATGCATTCACATCATTTTACAACACACAAGGCATTGACATCTTGAGCCATATCAAACCCATATCCTCCTACAAAAACAAGTTAGCACAATATACAAATATATGTCTAAGTTGTTCATAACTAGTGAGCTCTTAAGTATCTTTGCGTATTGTTTGCTAATTTGTGTTTTTCCATACAAAGATAGTTTAACATTCAAACAACTAATTGCTTAAACCCTTTGATAAAATCAACATTCAAAAATCTAATGGATGACAGCAAGGAGATTTCTAATCAACTTATCAACCAATTGATTAATTAGAACGAACACCTTTCATTCAACGGGACCCGAAAAAATCAAAAAAATTTTCGATCTCCAAAAAATCCAGAAAAAATCATGAGCAATCCTTATTAAGAGACAAACTACCTGTTCAAATTTCAAGAAGAAATCATTTACCAATCGGGAGAACCAAAATTATCAAACTTCAGGTTGTGTATTAAAACACCGGTTTGAAGTTTCAGATTTTTGGTCTCGACCTTTTGGACTGTTTGACCATCTTCCAAAAACTTTTAATGCAAAATAATTTTACAGTAAACAATCATAAGTACAAGGCTAGTAACCATGAAAGATTTCCAATTTTACTCATTCAAAATCATCAAGTTAAAGGGATTTGAATACAAGTCCCATGTTCTGAAACAACACGTCGACGAAATTGATTTTGAGTGGTTGGGGTACCAAAACTGGTCCGATTGACATGAAATTAATTTTCATGGATTCAGGACTTCAAAAGAAAGTTTTCTATTTAAACACTTTTTCTATAAAAAGTCTCAATCAATACCAGTTTTCAAAATAATCCAATCGGTACAGAAAACCAATCAGTCCTTTCTTGTTTTTCATCGATTCAAAAAAATAGAAAGACTTCGATCCAAACCATCAAATTGGTATGGAACTAAGTAATCCAATTCTACTTCATTCCTAGCCAATAAGATCAGGGTCTCTTTATCAAGATAACTCAGATAATGCCCACAAACTCAGATCTGGTCGCACAGGAACCAGTCCTGCGCACCGTCACGAGAAAATTCACTAAAAATCCATAACAATTCGGATTAAAGTGAAACCAGTAGGGAAATGCTCAAAATTTGTCCCTCTTTCAAATCCACTAAAAGAAAAATCAAATCGAAAGCTATGCTATGCGAAAAACACAGAAAACCTCGAAAAAATAGAGTTCCAGATAGCAAACAAAGGCAGCAACTTAATTACTCAACTAATTACACATTTCTCATCTAATTAATGCACAAAATGAATTAAAACCGACCATGTGCTCTGATACCACTGTTAGGAAGTGTTTAATTCCATTTTTGTGTCATCAAATAGCAAGAAACAACAACTAAACACAAGGGATCTAGGTTTCAACATCATTCACAAGCATTTCAAGATGATAGGAGGAGATTTATACATCTCTTTGTGTAGTAACAAAGAGGCTCGATTCCATGGCATGGGAGTCGATGGGGTGCGTGCTCCACCACCTCCACCATCTATGGCGCCTCAAGCCCACCAAGGAGCTAACCACGAGCTCCATGAAAGTGCTAGCTTTCAAGAGCTCCTAGCTAATCCCCTCTATGAACTTCTTCATCCTATTAACTATTTTAATGGAGGAGAAGAAGGAATGGAGCTCAACACATGAGCAAGAGAGGAAGAGGAAGAAGGCGGCAGCTAGGAAGAGAGGAGAGAGAATGTGGATGGAGGCTAGGGCTTTTCCAAGAGGTGACCCCTTTATATAGCCAACAACTCTCATCCTCTCTTTGAACTATTTACAAGTATGCCACTAGGGCTCTAGCTGAAATTAATAGGGCCATTTTGGGCTACATCAAATGTTGCAATGGCCCAATAAATCATCCCATTAATTACTCCTTCATCCTTCCTCAAATCGGGCCTTTAATTAATTAAATAACTAGAAGCCCAAATAGCTCAAACTAATTAAAGTAAGTTGAACATAATTAATTATTAACTCATTAATAATTAATTTAGGATTAGCTAATGCATTAAATTGTTTCCATATGATCCTTTTAATTTAATTAATTATAACGGTTCATAACGGTATATAATTAATTAATTAACTTATCATATTTCACAATACACACTATTGTGATTAAACAATTAATGCACCATGTGGTTAGAGTCCTATTTGTGCGACCCTATTTGAGGATTTATACTATGTTGGCCATGGAAATAAATCGTTATTTATTTCCAATAATCATAAGCGGTATCTAGCAACACGTTATGACTCTCAATTCGTATAAATAATGTACCGTTACAATATCTCAATCCTGCATAAGAAATATAAGTATTTCCTTGTCTGATTCTTATGTCACATGATATCATTGTATAATCCAAGATAGGAATGTGTCATTCTTGCAGATTATACATTTCTTGATCTAGAATTGATCGTCTAGTTTGCATGCATACGATCCAACTCCATCAAGGGGCCCAAATAGATATCATCACTCACTAGGTATACTAATGAGGGACATACGGTTTTCTTGATGAACAACTTTTCCCCGTACAATTCAAGAGAACATAAATAAAGTCCTTATAGCAGCCTTTATCAGGAATCAACATTAGACGATATTTATTGAACCTATCCTCATGTGGAAAAGGTGAACATCTCAAACTTAGAATCAAACTTATATGAAATAAACAATGACACTTAACACAATCCATATGTTTATTTCATTGGGTCAAGTCATGTACTATGTTCCAATAACATACACATATGCAATTAAGTTGGTAACTCCTTACGTATGATTTGTAGAACTTAATCATCACTTAACTTGCATACTAATATTTTATGATAATTAATGTTCCTTGTTAATTATCAAGATTATGGACAATTTAGATTTATTATTGTCATTCTAATGAATGATCCACAGAGATCTACAATTCAGATCCTCAACCTGAATGATCTGTCAATAATAAACTCTAGGAACAAATGATCAAATATCATCATTAACATAAACTAAGAAAATAAGTCATTAAATATTGACTTCTAGGGCATAACTCCAACAGAATGGAGGATACCGTGGATAAAGGGGGTCCATTAGACAGGGTAAGGAAGGGGAGCATTTGATCAGAAATCTCCGGATTCGCCCTAAAACCTTGCATTTCACCCCGCCTCTCTCAGCCAGGAGGGACCACTGGGAGGGGACAACGGTTATCTTTGTACAGACAAGGAGGACACCTCAGCAGACAGTGGTACCGGTCTCTGACAGGGCTGATGTCATTAGAAGATTCCTCCAGATTAGTATAAACTAGCAGCAGTGCCCGCTCAATGTGCGGGCGGACTTTAAAATGCGATATGTGAATATGAAACTGTCCAAAACCAAAATTAACATATTGTTATTTTCGATATGCTAAATATTGCAAAATCACAAATTATTTTAACATACGATATTTCTTAGATAATCACAAATTATTTTAACATACAATATTTCTTAGATAATCACAAATTATTTTCTTCGATAATACTTTTTTTTTCCATGATTTATTAACAGCCAGGTCCTTATAGAAATGGGTTCGAATTCGTTAGTTTTTCCTGCAATGTCTGGCACATTTTATAAAAAAATTTATTTGTTGTAGATATTTTTTTGAGAAATCAAACAATTGGGACATTCTAGCACTTACAATCGCGATGAAAATTGTCTAACACGATGTTATATGTGTAGATCAGAAGAGGAATTTGTTTTCATATCTTCAATATTATGTTTCCTTTAATAGAAATCGAAATAGTTAAATATTGAGTAATTGTATGGAAATCAATGTTGTCTTTTATTTATTAAAAATCAGAACATGCCATGAGTGTTAAAAATAATATTTCTTGCTGCCGTTATTTGTTAGTAAGAATTGATTAACTTTCTAAATTTAGGGATTTTAATAAGAAAAGACGTTATTTTTTTCTTTATTAGACGGAAAATCAAATAACAGTGTTGCTTCGTCCGGCGATTTAGATCCAACCACAGATCAAGTCGATCCAACGACAGAAAAAATTGTTTACTACTTAGACCTAGAGTGTAATACCTATGCGTTACGTGTATTTATAAGTAGTAGAGATAGACCTTCATAGGATAGAAAAAGGGTCGGCTCTTAGATCATTTCCCAGGATTATTGTGATTTTAGCCTTAGACTATGATATAAGACCGCAATTAAGCCTTGTATAAAGAGTTTGGATTGAATAAAATGATTGGAGCTTTGTGTTTCAAGATTTCAGTTGTTATACTTTAGCCTAAAAGTTGTTACCAAACTAGGTAGTAACACCTCCTCTTTCTGATAGCATGGTTAAGCAGAAGCACTAGAGTCACCCTTTCTATCGGAGCCATCTTGGATACCCGCACCAGGATCAGCAAGGAGCAGATGGTTGGACTTGAAGTTGTCGTGAGAAACTTCAACTCCTCATATCAAGTTCTCTTCTTAACACTACCAAGCTTGAAAGCACTGGTCTTCTACAAACAGCTTCCGTAGGTACTATTTCTTTTATAATTTTCTGCTACCATGAAGAAATTAATTACTTTGTTGTACATATCTGCTTAATTATTCTCGTGTATGAGATTGATTCTATTTTAAACGAGATGCTTCTTTGATTAATTGCATCACAAGAACTAATCTAGCACTCAAGTGATTATAGCAATAGGGACATGGCTGCAAATTCTTGGCATCTCAGGTGTCGGCAAATATCGACAAGTCCCCACTATATCTCTAAAAGTTTATAAAAATTATTTGTACAGTATTATTCGCTATTTATAAAAATTAATTTAAACATTTCAATTTTTTGCCATTTCTTGTACAAATTTTTTTTTTTTTTGCATTTCTTTGCATATTAATAATGCTATTGTTTTAAAAAAAATTGCTTGAAACATTACAAGGGCTATTAATTGTAGTATGCATTATTTTAATTTTGGCGTTACTTAGAGGAAATAAAGGGTGATTTTTTTTTATTACAATATCTTTTATTTGTATGTGGGAGGAATCTGTAATTAATTCTTTGTAATACATTTGAAATTAATTACTATTCAATTTTGCAATGTTTATGCGTCAGGTAGAGGAATGAAGTGTTTGTCATTATATAACGGTTCCATTCTAGGTTTATATATTTGAAATAAATTCATGTATGTATTAATTACAGGTTGTGCAGGATTTGATCGCAATAAAATTTTATTAAACACACTTTAAATTGTAACTAATACTGTAATACATAATGTTGGGAGTTTCTGGCCTTATGTTAATATTTTGTGTATATATAGGATCTCATGTGAGAAGATTTTGTACCATGTTGTCCCTCATTGAAATTCCAATTATGTGGAAAATATTAGGTACGGGACCGAAGTACAAGTTGAAGACTATAGAGGAGGAACTTAATTCATATTGCTAGGTAAATCCGGTGACATCATGGTCGGTTTGGATGCGTTGACACTGACACATCAACACAAACACAACAGGAACGAAGCACCTGATGCATTGCTCAACATCATTGGGAAAAAAGATATCTTTTCACAGTTGCCGGAGATCAACCACTCGCTTACCATCCCCACCACAACTACACTGCTGCTCGCCTTGATTTTGTACCATATGACAAGGTTGTGCTTTTACCTGAGCCACTCCTACAGATTGAAGCAACCAATGCTACATCGATATAACAAAACCCAAGTCCTGCCTCTACACCCATTGTAGTGCCACAATCATCAAACGCACCACCACTGCCTCCTCGCACACCGTCTGGGTATCATGTTCTGCCCGACACTCGCCATTAAATGGCTATCGCAGATTCTGTTTGGCCATAGTAGTGATGCAGGAGCAAAAAGATAAGCCATCTTATACTCAAACACTATAACAAGCAGTTATGTACTCAAACATTATAGCCTGATAAGTACATTGCATGAATGCCCATACAATAAATCAAATAAAAAAATAAAAAAATCTTATATTTAATTTCACATACCTGTTTAGAAAGAGACAATATTTACTTTCTAATTATTATATTTAATTGCTAACATGAGATATCTTTTATGCTATTCTTTAATTATATTATAAATTGATATATAAATTTCTAATTGGCTGATGTACATTTGAAGGGTTACATAATTGGAAATGGTAATGCGGTGAACTCTATGTAATAATAAGTAATGAAATAAGAACAATTACTGTAGCAGGCCTCCAAATCCATATTCATATTGGTGGAGTATAAAGAAAAAAAAAAAATTTCTGCTGGCAAAGAACATAAACTTCACAATGATAAACAAACTAAATACTGACCTGTTATTTTTTTATTAGATCTTCTTTATTTTAGTATGCTCTGATTAACATCTATTCTTTTAAGGAATTTTTTGTTGGTCATAATAGCAATACAATTCTGCAAATCTTATGTTGTCATTTGTTATTTGGTGTTTTGTGGAGCTACATAGTACATACTTCGTGTTCTCAGGCAGCCAGTCCGAACTCCCAAGAATGAAATCCTCTGTGTTGCTTCACGGTAGCAGACCGTGTATGAGCCTCGGATCAATGATGGGTGCCTCCGTGATTAACATCAGGCCCGTCGAGATTTGTGCGGCCTGTAAAAAATATGCCCGTCAAAATTAGATTAGAAGGATGGGAATCGGTCCTCTACATTGTCGCCGCTACAGAGGAAAATGGTCTGTCGGTCCCATACATTGGGCGGACATGAAGTGACTAAGCTTGGCGGCATTTGAGAAGCAGCTCTGAAATGTTTCAATATAGTTGAAGCTAAGGGAACCAGGCACATCATCAAATAAATAAAATGCCCCGGTCTCTTTCAGTGGAGGGCAAACTTCAGAAAAAGTAATTCCTATTCCACTTCTGGTGTTGATTCCAAGCACTGATTTTGGAAAGGAAAAAGTCTTTCCTTAGCAGAATGAAAAGTTTCATTCAGCCATTTATTTCAGTTATGTATTTGTTTATACATATTTTTTCAGTAGTTTTTGTATTTATTTTCTTATTCTTAAGGGGTTAATTTGTTCTGGTATTTTCCTGGCTTTGCCTTTGGCTGAGATTGAATTCTCCAGGTTATTAAGAATGAGTTGGGACGACAACCGGTTAGAAAAGGTCGTTTCATGTGTGAATATTGTAACAAGATGGTTCTCGGATCGAAATAGATATATACTGAAATTTAAGGATAGATTATTTTTTGCATATTTCCAAAGGATAATATATGAATTGCTAATTGGTTGAACCTAAGTTGTCGTCCATAAGCATAAGAATGCGCAGTTGAACCGAAAATAGAGGGCTATTTTTCTGGTGCGAACAACTTTTTCAAATTTTAGCTCCTTACACAGTCAAACTTGAATCTGTGTGGGTACAGGATTTGTTTTGGTCGCATTTGGAAAATAAATTGTCCGTGTCAATCGTTTCATTTTAATCTCATTCAATTTTGATAAAAATTTTCTGGGAAAAAATATTGTTAGTGCCCCGTTATTATAAAAGAACTGTTATTTGGTATTTATTATATAATATGCATGATTACGTGCAGAAAGTCTGGTAAGAAGACTTGGCACCATATTATTATTTAATTCGCATGTTAGGTGTCTGTCGAGGTAGATTCCAAAATAATAATAATAATAATAATAATAATAATAGTAAATAAATAAAATGCGGCAAATTTTTCATGCATATAATGTTTTTAATGATTTCTTTTTTATGTTGTTATTCTGGCTCAAAATAAAGGAAAAAAAAAAAGAAGAAAACTTTAATTTACGAAACAGAACTTACAATAAAAGATGAATCAGATTTTCACAATTTTCTTCTTAATTAAATGATTCGTATGTTCGTGATGAGCAGCGTCCATGAGAGACCATGCAGAATGATATGATTGTTGAGCCAAAATTTTCTCTACATTGGAGATCTAAAGTTCTTCGTGCAGTACCTAGATGTTATCTACTAATAATTAATGTGGTGCATTTTTTTTTTTTTTTTGACGATTAATGGATCAAACCTTCAACTCATTGTAAATGGTTAATCTTTTCAGTTTCAACTTTCAAATGATTATGAAGTATGATCGTTTGGTGAGTTAATAATTTTGTACTTCTAATTTAATCATAATCAAGTTAATATTATTAAAACCATCATGTCGTTGGCCATTGTTTTACATCCATCCACAGATTTAACCAAAAATTTGTAGTCAGCTTCAACTACATAAATTTAAATTATACAATTAAAAATAAACATAACTTAATTATGAGAACAAAATAAAAATTAATATAATAAAAACTTATACATCGAGCGAAAGTCCCCCTAGTGAAAAAATTAATTTGTGTATGATTGATACTTAAATTTTGTCTTCACAAGTACAGAAATCACATGTAACACTCTTAAGTAGCGGGTGATTTGATTCTGAATTAAAAATGATCCGGAAGTGGAAAAAAAAAAATGCCCTTTTCTTTTCGGAATATATGTTTTTCAAACGATTAATCAATTTGGACTAAATATATGGCCAGTATTTTTTTATTGTAAAAAGTATATCAGATCCAATTTCGAGCTGTTAATTGGTAATTAAGCTTATGTGTTGTCTATATTTCTCATTGGGGAAGAGTGCAGGCTACATACCCATTTTAAGCATGAATTATGCCGAGCATAAACATTTTATGGCTTTCTAAGGAAAATTTCAAATTATATAAAAATATGATTCGTACATGATTAAATATCTGTTCTAAGTTACCCATGGTATAATTAATATTTCAAGATGATCAACTCATATCGACCATGAGAGGAATGCTTTTAAATATACTAATCCGTTTTTCTATGACGAGTCCGTCATATTTGGTGCCGTACCAAATTAAAATACGGGAGAGTCATGACCCACAAAAAATGTAAAAAAAATTAGGGGGGAGTCGATGACCATAATTTAGTAAAATCATTTAATCTTTATCGATGACTTGTTACATAATAATCAACCATTTAAGTTGCATCATGTACCATTCAATACTTCGCTGATACATAAATAATTTTTTATGTACGTATAGTTTTGAGCAAGCCCTGATATGATCAGTCAATTGTCTTGATTATGTTTACAAATTACAAAAGTTAATTCGACAATATCATGACCTTTGGTTAATCGTCAGATGTAAAACATATTGTTGATTTTACACTTTACAGACTTTACAAAGTTTTTATGATTATGACCATTTATTTGTGCTTCCCAAAAAAAATGTTAAATTAATGATGACATCTTCGTCAAGATCATACCCATGTGAGGTGCATGCTAATATGTTTTTCGTTTTTTTTTTCTTTTTGTTATTCTCACTTGCTTTCAAAATGTCGTTGTCTCGCATGGTTATTACTTTTATACTTGTTTATTTGTGCTTGAGGGAGACGCAAAGTTATATAATTTCTAACACGTGATTCTGTGAACCGTATATTTCAGTAATTATGGACAAGTAGCATCCATCTGACTATACTTCTTATGAAATGAATCAATGACCATGGACTTGCTAGACAAGGAATTAACCTAATCTATTAACTATATATATATATTATTAAATATGACTTAGTCAAACTGCTTTATTAGCTGAAGTATTTCTTGGTTGACTTCGTCAAGCGTCAAGCAATCTTTCCAAAAAATTAGTACGCCTTTTGAGTTCATTTATTTTTGTCATTTGTTTTTCTCATATAATTTACTCAAGATTTCGGCTCGCACCGATTTTTTTTCCTTTGAGATAAAAATGAGATCATGTTTGTAAATTTCAAATATTCATAATAAAAATTTTAATTCGATTATGAACTCGCAATCACCAATCAAAATTCGTTACTTGATTAGAGTAATTCTCATCATAGATTGTTTTGTTTAGGAAATAATTAATAATAGTACTCATCTGGCTTACTCTTGCAAATCAGAGTTGACCATTCAATTGGTTAAAAAGCCTCAGAATTCAGAAAGATGTCTTTTTCTTTCTTCTAATTGGACCAATAATTAAGACATTTAATGATAAAAGCAATTTAACTATAACCAATCATACAAACCGTGTGAAATGCACGAGTTGGGCCGACCCATACCTCTCGTTTTATTATTACAATTTAGTCCATGAACCTTCAAAACCTCTCAATAGTAATCCATACAATTGACTTGTGAGTTGTGACTAACTTGTCTGACAAAAAATTGATGTACTTACTAGTTAGCTTTTCAATCATTTTAAGTTAGGATTTATCGTGTGGAGTTGTGTTCTTCTTATTCTTTTTTTGCCATACGGGAAGGAAAGTTGTATAAGTTTGACCATAGTCATGCTTAACAAATACAACTATAGAAGTCAAACGTAATAATAAATGATAAACTTAACAGGAGGTTACTTATTTTTTGTGTAAATTTGGAGAATACTCAACTTTTTTTTTTTGTGTGTGTATATATATATAGTCATTCATACATAAATTTTATCAAATTGGATCAGTAGGTCCTTTCTAAAGAAAAAGTCACACCGTAATTTCATGTAAAGTGGATATTCTCATTTTTATTCCCTATAAAAAAAAATATGCCATTATAATCCATAAAAAGGTTTACATTTCAAAAGCTAGCTATATAATTATATAAATATATTCTCATAAATTGTCATTACAATCCAATTTACTTTTTGACATATAGTAATTCACATTAAATATTTGAAAATTACAAAATTTGAATCTATAGCAGATGCTGTTATTTATTTTGGATAAGAATGAAAGTCCACTGACTTCTTAAGGAGATATGTTCAACAAAAGGTATGTTTTGACTTTTTTAATTGCACTTAGTTAAATTAAATTCAAGAGCTTAGTTTTTAAAGTTGAATCTCCTACCTGTACCCAGTTCAATCAACTCGATTAACCCCATCACGTACTGACAAGGCCCTAAAACCCCAATACTAATAAATCAAATCCTTACCCTAAATGTGTTTGATTAAAAATATTTTTGCACAACTTAAGTTATAAGATTGAATTTGAATTATATAAATAGGTTTACTAATAATCTATTTAGTGCCAGAGTTGAATATAGTATAATTCTATAATTGACATAAAATTTTAACTGAATTTGAATCTTATTGATTCATCTTTATTCATAATTTTAAATGATCGATCTAAATTTACATCATTTACAAAATTTAGTCCACGACTCCACATCAAATTTTACCTTTAATATAGCAAAAAAACTTATTTTATAAACTATATTTATTTAAAATTTAATCAGATATAATTTTAGAATTGTCCATTTTTAAAGTCAGATTCAGTTCAGTTCGAATCCAAACCAGAAACATATATAACAAATCATATAAAAAAAATTAACTCATAATTATCAACCAGAAAAAAAATAAACTGCTTACACTTTTATTTACTTTACGAGAGAAAGTACAAGAAACGTCCTAAACAAATAAACAAATAAGAAATTTGAAAGTCAGCAGTGACGACGCGGGTGTCCGACGTCCGAGAGACGATGGATTCCCTCTCTAGACCGTAGAAGTTAGGCCTCTCTCTCTCTCTCCTTGCAATAAATGCCAACGAAAAATCCCGCGTGCGTCGTACCTGTGTCCCAATCCCGTACGAAATACAACTCCATCTATCCCTTTTTTTCCCTCTCTCCGATCGAACCCAATTATTCCTCTAATTCGATCGTTATAGTTCTTTCATTCTTTTTCCCGTTTTGTTTTTGGTCCGTTCACAGTTTTCGGACCAATTATTCTTCCTTTCCTGGATTCAGGGAAATTTAGTTGGGAATAATTAGTTGTTGGGTTAAGAGACTTTTTAGTCAATTTTTTGTAAATGAGGTGTAAATGAGGTTGATCAAAGGAAGCTTCTGATTCGTGACAGAAACTTTCTGAGAGCTAATGTGACCTTTGAATTTCATCCATTATTTTTTGCCACTGTACTGATATTCTTTGATTCCTTTGCCTCCTCCTTTCATTTCTTTTTCGACGGGGTAGTTTTTGGCAATTTATTCTCTAAAACTTGACACAAAAATGAAGTTAGTTGTTCATGTAATCGAAGCTCGAGATCTGCCTGCTATGGATAATAATGGGTTAAGTGATCCTTATGTCAAATTGCAACTAGGGAGGCAGAGAGCTAAAACAAAGGTGATTAAAAAGAGCTTAAATCCATTTTGGGATGAAGAGTTTAGCTTTCGGGTTGGCGATTTGAAGGCTGAGCTTTGTGTTTCTGTTCTGGATGAAGATAAGTATTTCTCGGATGATTTTCTGGGGCAGATTAAGGTGCCCCTTTCCAGGCTTTTGGATTCAGAGAATTTGTCTTTAGGAACTCAATGGTACCAGCTTCAACCAAAGAGCAAAAAGTCAAAGATTAAGACCTCTGGTAATTTTAGATTTCTCCTCTTTTATGTGGTTCAGATAACTTTTCTTCTTTGAGATTTCTCCTCTTTTATGTGGTTCAGATAACTTTTCTTCTTTTGATAGTAGTCAATCAGTAGCATATATAATATGGTATCCCCAAGCATGTACCCAAAGCATTTTTGTGTCAAATTCCCCAGCTTTATGTTTTATTCAGAGACCAAGCATTTTTGTGTCATGAGTTCAGTCTGTACCCAAAGCAGGGTGCCTTTCTGTTTACCCATTAGTTGAAGTAAAGATTCTTATGTTGGTGTATCATAGAAAAAAATTTACGGCAGAAAGCCTTCCACTGGCAGGTGATCGTGTCCTTTTTTTAATTGATTGTCATTAAATTGCACAAATTATGGTATGGAAGTTTGGTCACTTTGAGGCTTAATTAGACCATTCACACCAATTAGGGGTAAATTTGAGGCTTATTTTGTTACTTGCAGGCAGATTTTATGCAAAGTGATACTTATATGAACAAAGTATTTGATGAACAATCCAAATGCCACAGGGCCACTAATCCTTTTGTCCATTGCTTTCCAAATTTAGGTGAAATTTGCATAAACATATCTCTGTCTCAAAATTCATGCGACGATTCAGCCTTGATCTCACAACCCACTTTAGATGACCTCACCTCCAACTCTGATAAATCATCTGAGTTGAAGAGAGACAAAGACCTCCAATTACCAAATATGGGTGCAGAAACATTGTCAGATGACCCTGACTTGTTAAAAGATGAGAAGCTCTCAGGCCCGTCTTTTCTGGACCGAATTTTTCATGTTTTCTCAGGTCGAAATGCTGAAACAAATAACCCTTTGGAAGCTGTGCAAGAGGCACCAGTCGACCTTGACGCTGGCCCTTCCTCCTCTCAGGATTCCAATTTAAATTCAAATTTGAGTTCGGACTTGAATTCAAATATATCATTTGATGAATTGTTAAAGAACTTTGAATCAAAGCACCAAGGTGGCGAGGCACCAGAAAATTTGCCTGGAGGGGTATTGGTGGACCAAATTTATGCCATTGCTCCTAGTGAATTGAACTCAATCTTATTCTCGCCAAATACAAACTTCTGGAATTCACTTGCTGAAATACAAGGCACGGTGGGATTCCAATCAGAAAACTGGAAAATAGAAAATGATGGGGAAGTTATGAAAAGGTTTGTAACATACACAAAAGCAGCAACAAAACTTGTGAAAGCTGTGAAGGCAACTGAGGAACAAATTTATATCAGGGTTGAAAATGAAAATTTTGCAGTACTATGCAGTGTTAGCACTCCTGAAGTGCCATTTGGGAATTGTTTCCGAGCTGAGGTTCTCTACTCAATCACCCCAGGTCCTGAGCTGGCAGAGGAGGAGCAGAAAACGAGCCGCCTTGTTATATCGTGGCGAATAAATTTTTTACAAAGTACCATGATGAAAAGCATGATAGAAAATGGTGCCAGACAGGGACTCAAAGATAGCTTTGACCAATTCTCAGAACTATTGGGCCAAAATGCAAAAGTTGTGGAATCGAAGGACCTTGGGGCAAATAAAGAACAAATGTTGTCTTCTGTGAAACCTGAGAGGGAATCAGACTGGAGGATGGCATTAAGGTTTTTTGCAAATTTCACAGTTCTCTCCTCTATTTTTGCGGCTGGTTATGTTTTGGTCCATATGGCAATGGCGAATGCTAGTGTGATCCAGGGACTGGAATTTCCAGGACTTGACTTACCAGATTCCTTTGGGGAATTAGTAGTTTCTGGGGTTTTAGTGTTACAGGGGCAGAGAGTTCTTGGCATGGTGTCACGTTTCCTGAATGCTAGGCAGCAAAAAGGTATATTTTGGGTTTCGCATTTGTTTCTTTTGTAAAACAGAAACTGAGTATACTATCTATACTGATTAGTTAAAGTGTAGGACTGGTTGGTGTAGAACATATTATTATATTGGCTGAGTTAGGCCAAGACGCATAACATTTTTCATATTTCAACTATGGGTGCGTAGTGATTCTGAAACTTGTAAGTTGTAATAATTGGGTTCGGTATTAGCATTGAACCTGTATAAAACCTGTATCTTTGAAAGCAAGATTCTTGCTAAAAGAGAACCTAAGAGGTAACATGCTGGTGGTGTTGACTTGGGCACAGCGATCTCAATCAGTTACTATATCAGTACAGCTCCCATAATAAAACCGCTTACAAATATTTTTCTGATTTGCCTCTCTGCACATACATGAACAATGACAATTATACCATTATACACCCCAAGTTTAATTTGAAGCTTTCTCATCTATATAGGAAGTGACCATGGAGTCAAAGCACAAGGTGAAGGTTGGTTGCTGACAGTTGCACTGCTCGAGGGGTCGAACCTGGCTGCAGTTGACTCAACAGGGTCCGACCCGTATGTTGTTTTTACCTGCAACGGCCAATCCAAGACCAGCTCAATCAAGTTTCAAGCATTAGAACCCCAATGGAACGGTACTTTAATTAGTTGTCAATTTGACTTCGTAGCTTCACATTATCTTTACGTATCTTTATCTTTTGGAGAGTAATTTAGTTTGATAACTAAAATTTCTTTGACTTTGAATTGCAAACTTGAAGTTCAATTCATTACTTGGACAATTTGAGAGTTAAAGGGCATATCAAAGCCATTTTGTAATTAAGCATTAATTGTGTGCTAAGTGCAGAGATCAGCATTTATCATGTCCTTACAAAATTGGGACTAACTAGTTAGTCAATAGTCTATTGGTTAATTGTCAGCTTAGTTGATAATCTGGTCTATCAGCATATAAGCTTACAATTTAGTTACTCCCAAATTATGTTTTCAGAGATTTTTGAATTTGATGCAATGGACGACCCTCCATCAGTAATGGATGTAGATGTGTATGGTTTCGATGGCCCATTTGAAGAAGCAGCTCTCCTAGGCCATGCTGAGGTCAACTTTGTGAAGTCGAATTTGTCAGATTTGTCTGATGTGTGGGTCCCGCTCCAGGGAAAGTTAGCACAGGCATGCCAGTCCCGACTCCACCTGCGCATCTTCCTTGACAACACCAAGGGGAATGACATTGTAAAAGAGTACCACGATAAAGTTGAGAGGGAGGTCGGAAAGAAGGTACAAGACTACCATACCTGTTATTCTGTTACCATTGCGAGGTGTTGCCAGTTGATAATTGTCTTTCAATGGGCATTTTAAATTATTTCAGAAGTATGAACAAGACATCTCTCCTGTATGTAACATGTATAATGCTGATGCTATTACAGTTTAAGGTGCCCATGCAATCTAGCTGGTTCTAGGATGTTTTTGGATTAAGCAGTGTTAATTCAACTTTAGTGTTAAAATTCTTTTGCTAATATTACTAAATCTGGATATTTCCAGTGCAGAACCAGTATGATGGTACTGGTATAAGTTGTTATCTTTAGGGATTCCAATTGGTTTAAAATTGTATATGATACATGGAATGAATGCATGATATTAGTACAACAACAGAAGGGAACAGAATGACATTTGGAATGACCTTATGTTGTAGCCCCCCTGGCGATTATGATTAGTGGTGAATTTTTTAAGTGAGCAAGCCATACCTGATAAGAAATTGCTATGTACCAGTATGTATTCCAATTGAGTTTAACACTTGGTGGTTTAATATAATGTAGGTAAATATAAGGTCACCTCAGACAAATTCAGCATTTCAAAAGATTTTCGGCCTCCCACCAGAAGAGTTTCTGATCAATGATTTCACATGCCACCTCAAGCGCAAAATGCGTACCCAGGTAATTAATCCCTATCGTTTTATGTTTATTGCTAGCTCATGGAATGGACTTGCTGCCAAAGTACACTCAAATTGGATTATGGTGCAGTGCTTTTGTACAAAGTTACACTTAATTATGCAATATGCTATTATGGCTCGATTTGCTTTGTCTTTTGTCCCATAAGCAATAAAGCAAGGAAAAAAAGAAAGAAAAATCCCCTCGATAGTAAATGGGTGAAATGTACCGACAGTATTAGTAGTTTCTTGTTTGTTGACTTTCGTATTTAATTAGGTGGTTTCTTTTTTGCAGGGGAGATTATTTCTCTCTCCTCGAATAATAGGTTTCTACACAAATCTTTTCGGACACAAAACCAAATTCTTCTTCCTTTGGGAGGATATAGAAGATATCCAAGTGCTTCCACCTTCCCTCTCATCTATGGGAAGCCCATCTATTCTTGTAATTTTGCGAAAAGGAAGGGGCTTGGATGCAAAACATGGAGCCAAGTCAGTTGATGAGGAGGGGAGGCTAAGGTTCCTGTTCCAGTCCTTTGTCTCTTTCAATGTGGCCAATAGGTAATACAACTTTTTTGTGGTACATTTCAATCCCAATTAACAGAACATATTCGAGTAAAACTTTGTGTAATTATGTATCTGACCAATCTATATTACATGCAATACTGCAATCATCCAAATGACGCCAGTATTATTCCAGTAAGTCGCAGTAATGGTTTATAAATATTTACTGCTCATACCAGAGAAAGTTTAATAGTATTTGGCCGAGTCCAACTTCAAAACTTCCATTCCCTCAATTCCCTATTTTTTAAACATGCATGCAGCTAAACCAATTGATATAAACTTCTTTTGAATTGATATAACCAATTGTCCACATTGTACTGGCTAACATAATCTAATCTGTTGAAGGACGATAATGGCACTATGGAAATCGAGGTCACTGAGCCCTGAACAAAAGGTGCAATTAGTTGAGGAGGAGTCAGATACTAAATCTTTACGTAGTGAAGATAGTGGATCTTTTATTGGCATGGATGATGTAATGATGTCAGATGTTTTCTCAAGCTCCCTCCCTCTCAATGTGAGTTTGTATATAATGGTCCTGGCTTTTGCATTGATCAGTCAAGTACCCAAGTCTCAGAGCCTTTAGTAAACATTTCCTGCAACGGCTTGTTTCTGTTAAATTTACTCACTAAACAAGAGAAGAACATTCTAATTTGCATAGTTGAATTAATAGTTTCTCCACCTGACAACATTGTATAGACCATTCTTTCTTTAAAATACCATTTTGTATTATATCATACAATTATTTTGAAATTTATTACTATTTCTAATTTGGTTATTTTCTTCGGGGTGTCAGATATCATCTGTGATGGAGCTTTATGAAGGTGGAGAATTGGAGCAGAGGGTGATGGAGAAGGTGGGATGCATAGACTACTCAGTGACAGCATGGGAACCAGTAAAGGAAGATGTGTATCAGAGACAGGTGAATTTCAAGTTTGGAAAGAACCTTTCAAGGTACACCGGTGATATAACAAGCACTCAGCAGAAGTCTACCCTGCCAGATCGAAATGGCTTTGTCATTGAAGAGGTTATGTCCATCCAAGGGGCTTTGCTTGGCGACTACTTCAATGTATGAAAGATTTTCTATCATAAAGTTCCTTTTTATTTATTTATTTTTGTCATTGGGTGCATGTGGGTAATACATACCTCTTTATGTTAAGCATACATGGCTGAATGGTTAAAGTACCCAACTCATAATTGGCAAACTCTCCTACTGGATGCATGCTAATGGGACTGTTCATTAAGTCCAAGTTTAAAACCTAAGAATTGTCATAGCATATACTGATACACATGCAAGTCTCTTGTGTACCAGTAGAACTAAACTGAATGGATCAATTTTTCTTTTTCATTTATTGATGTTTGTCAATTAGTCTTTTTGTATTTACAGCATAATTACTAATTTTGAGGAAACAGAAGGGTTTAACAGTGATGTGTTGGGTTGGTCTGGTACTCTTGCTGGTCAGGCCCAGTACCAAGTTACCAATTTGGTGATGGGGGTCTGATATAAATTTTAAGGTTTTTTAATAGCATATTTTTAAAACTATAATTTGTCATATGCAGCTTCATTTGAGATACCAGATAGAGGATCAAACTCCTAAAGCAAAAGCATGTCTAGTATCAGCATCAGTTGGTATAGCATGGTTAAAGACCACAAAGCATCAAAAGAAGATCACCAAAACTGCATTGTCTAGCTGTGGCTCTCGCATGAAGAAAATATTTTGTATACTCGAAAAGGAATTCGCACTTCCACCAAAGTCATAAAAATTCACCAAATGTTAGTTTTTAGGTGTAAAACTGTAAATAGATAGTCTTATACTAGGTGGCACAAGTTGTATGACAGAAACTTCTAGAAGTTTCTTGCCTGTGTTGAAACCATTCTTTGTTTCTTTTTAAAGGTTCGTTAGTTTTCTGTGATGAGGAACCATAACGCTAGAGATGATTTTTGTTACACGTTTCTTGTAATAGTTTTGCTTAATAAAGTGAGTGAAATTAGGGAGAGATCAGATGACAAATAATTAGCTTCAACATTTTTACTTCTTAATTGAGTTTTTTTGTAATATTTGTCCGATCTCAAACAAGGTAATTCATATTAAAATTGAGTATCAAGCTTCTTAACAATTTGTACATCATACTTTTGAGTTCAATTTGAGACATTTAGTCATTTATGTTAAATTTTGGTAACAACTTTTTCCTTAACAACCAGTAACACTTCTGATAGTACAGTAAAGATGCAAAAGCTAAAATTTACCCCAAAGTTTAAAATCTAAAATTACCTTTTCGTTAGCTGTCATATCGAAAGGTCCTATTAATCAAGTTTAACGATTCGCGAAGTATTTGATCACCGATTAAGAAATTTAAAAACTGTCTCTCTAGAATTTCAAATCAATAGATGCATCACCAGCGAATATTAGATTGAACATCAAAGCAATTGTCTATTCTGCTGATCGATGTAAAGTAAATTTATAATTTAAAATTTTCTATTTGAATGAGTTTGATGTTATTTGTCAGATATATACTGAGGCATATTAATCTACGTAGTAGTACATCCTAGTCTCAATTAACAAATAATTTTGAGGCAACAAATTGGAAGATCCGATATTCCAAACCAACAATTCATGCAGGGAATTACTAACAGCCATAATTAAAACAAGAAATTATAAAAAAATAAAATTAATCAAATTGGCCCTACTAAAATATTATTCCATAACCTCAACCTCATAACAAAATTCATAATTACTACATCCAGTCCATATAGTCGACCTCGAAATTGTGTTCTGACTTCTCAATCCTGATCGGTTGCCTGGGTGCGATACTATTTAGCATCAGTGTGAAAAATGTATCAACTCTAAATCTCCAAAGAGTCACCTCGTTGTCAAGCTGGACCGCAACTGGAACCTTTGCTAAAACATGCAACTCCAAGGCTTCACCCGAAGGTGGTCCTGCAATGCCCTCTAATAACGCCGCCCGATCACCTGGACCCACCTTTATCTGTCCCTTCATACCAATCTTTATTAGAGTGATATTGTTTCCGGGTTGTAGGAATTGTGGTATCTCACCACTACACAATGTGTTACCTCTGAAAAAAGCAGTCACTTTACCAGCATCACGGTACAAGATCCCGATACGATTGTTAGGGTTATCTGCCTCAATAAATAGCGTAAACTCGGCTGACACATTAGTGTTTGCAGGATTTACATGCAGTGAATTGATTGTGATTGAAGACACCTTGTATTTGGGGAGTTTAGGGTTGAGGATGGTGAAGATGGCAACAAAGGTAAGAAGAAAAAGGAGAATAAAAAAGAAGAGGAATGTACAAAAGAAACAGATGAGACGTTGACAGTAGTCAGCATGATCGTACTCATGGTGACGTCGGTGAAATTTCTGGTTTGCAAGCGAAATGTATTGTGGGACAGGACGGACAGGGTTGGTCAGGCCTGGGGGAGGAGCCGCGAGGCTGTAGGACTGGTGGTGGTCGTCCATGAAAGAGTGTGTGTCTGTGTGTATCAGAAAGAGAGAGAGAGGATATTTGGAAGGCTGAGGTTTGGTTGTTCTGGATGGTGCAAAGAGTGGTGGGTTGGACCTGTCTTTCTTATTTTTAGACAAGTGCAGGCTTGTTTACATGGTCTAAAATATTGGGTGTTAAGGAGAACTATGATTTTTATTCTGATTAACAGTCTAAATAATGACTAAAGTTCAATTGGTGAATTAAATTTCATACACAGAAGGGTTAAAATGCTTTGCGACTTTGTCATTATTAATGCCGATCGGTTTGATTGAAAAATCAAACTTTGGGTGTCTACATGCTATATAGTCGAAGCAACGAGAGATCGCTTGACTAGGAACAAAAACTTAGACAAATATAACATTTTTTCCCAAATTAAAATTGAGAACTTCAAAACTGAATTAATTCTTATGGTCTGCTATTTTTATGAGTACTTATATATCTAATTTTAATGTAATTTGAATATTTTTTTTATAGTAGATAGAACTAAACATGCATTGCATTTCATCATCTTTTAATTGTATGATGATATCTATTATTTGGATAGCATCCTCAAATCAAAATAAAAGGAAAACTACAGATATGAATTATAAGTTTGAAAGTTTTATTAGTTACTCGCATATCGAATTGATGTAATTTAAATGTCATCCTAACATGGATTATATTTCATATTTTATAAAGATTGCATTTGACCATCTTTTTAAATATATGTAGACGTCATCCAGGTGTTTCACTTTAATTTTCTTAATTTATTTATGATGAATATTATATTGTTAAAGAACATCAATTTTTAATGAATTCTATATGAGCCAGGATTCTTCAAAGAGAATGCACGGATTTTTTAATTAGAGAAAAATTATTTTGTAACAATTGGATCTAATTCAAATCTCTGAATTTTGCTATTTGTCCAATTAATTCATATGTTTCGTTAAAAAATATTGTGGATAACGTCATACATAATAGGGAAACTGAAATACGGCAAGAATCTGGCAAGTAAATAGTTATTGTGTATATTCGATTTGAAATAAACCTTTTCTATTGTGTATGTTCGAATCTATTTTGTTGCTGCTATGAAACAATGTAACAGTTAGAAAAGTTTGCGATGCACTTGTATTGTAAAAGAAGGTTGGTGCTATCCTTAAAGCAGAATAAGGGCCCGAATAAGAATAAGAATAAAAATTTAGAAATACGTGCCTAGTCATATTTCTTATTCTTATGTCATAATTTTGTTGGTATAAGAATAAGGGTCCGAATAAATTCAAATTCTTTATTCTTGTGTTGTTTGGATTTCACAAGAATAAAGAATTTGGAGCTTATTCTTATCCAACTCCTTATTCTTATGCATCCAAACACACCCCATGAAGATTTAGTGGAATTTTTAATATGAAAAATAATAACCTCAAGAATTTTAATAAGAAAAACGATTTTTTTTTTAATAATCTCAATTTTTGCTGGCAAAAGAATCCCCACAGCGAGGTCTTCATATGCTGCAATGGTGACTACAATCAAAGGACCTTTTTATAACAAAGTCCCTCTATGATAAATTAACTTACGGGGTGTAAGAATGTGGTACTTGGATCTATATTGGATAGTAACTTCCCCTCATGAATTAAAGGTTTTGTTTGGATGGTTTTGCAAGAAAAATAAATTTAATTCAAGGATAACTTGGGTAAAAAGGGATGGGTACAAAATGTAACTGTTGTGTTCCGTACACGCAGTGAGACTATAGACCATATTTTTGTGAATTGCGACTTTGTTAAGATTATTTAGAAATGTACTGCAGAACACAATGCTTGCCATTTAATTTTAATACTTTGCAGAAGTTTTAGCAAAGAAGTTTGAAAATAGAGGGTCTTTTAAGAAAGTTGCCATTATAATATTTTTAATATGCTTTGGCTATGGTGATTAAAGAGAACAAATTTCCTTTGCGGGTAAAGAAAAAAAAAAATAAAAATAATTTGTCCCTGATGAACTTTTGTTTCATCCTGTATTTTTTTTTCCCCAAACTGTATTAAACTTTCTGCTGTCTAGTGATGTGGAGAACCTTCCAAGATAGACAGAGGATGGAGGATAGCTTGAATTCTGGTCTTTACTGGCAGTTTTAGATATGAAAGTGATTCCACTGGATGTTATGATATTAGTTTTTGAGGGCTTTGATGTAAACTGAGCTTTAGTGATTCCATTCTATGTTTAATACGGAATTACGGATAGGACGGGCCGACGAGTTGAGTCAAGGAAGTGTCTGTTTCTTTTTTTTTTCTTTTTTTGGTTTTTGTAATTGGGGTTAATAAGGTGCAGAACCAGGATATGAGACCGGCACAATATGCGTTTTTGAGATGTAATACAGTAATAGACATGTCATGTAACTGACCTTTCATGCCAATAATAAGCTTGTCTCTGAGTTTCTATGATTTTAATAAGTGAGCCGAGCTAGCTACGCTGAAAATTGACCCCTTTCTAAGTCTTAATTTCCTTTTATAGTTATAAATTTACCTTTGTAACGTAATAAATTAAACTTGACCTACATAAAATTGAAACTCATACAGCATGTAATTTAACTCCTATTTAACGTAAATTTACTCTTGATGTCTATGCTGGTAACGCTATTTCCGCATCTCTGTTGATTATATGAGTTGTCAATGACTAAATATGGAATATTCGCGTAGGTATGATTCTTGTTTGATCCTATTTATAAAGGATTATTTTCATTTGGATTCTCCTTTCAGTTTATTTGGAGATAGTAAGAAAGGGCAAAAGGGTGAACAAGCACTTGAAGATTTTGTTTCTTTTCAGAAAAACAAATAGAGTTGCTTGGGTTTCTACAGCTTATAGGTGCGTTCTTTACTATTATTTTACCTTTCATCATCGATTTTTGCAATAAATTTGATTATCTCTCTTTCTTAATGGACTTGGCTGTTCTTACTGGTTCTTAATTTCATATGCAGATAATGCTACACAAAGAATTCTTATGTTTGTAATATAGTTTAATATTGGGAAAAGAGCTTAGTATAACATCACCAGTTCCTATATATAATTAGGAATTTGAGTTAAAATTTGAAAAAAGGAAAATGAAAATCTAACAAGTTTGTCAGTCCATACATACAAAAGCTATTAACTTCTGGCTTTTTGAAAAATGAGATCAATTTACTACCACTTCCTTTGCCTCTTAGCGAGGATCATGCTCTAAAGCTAGAAGACAGAAACTTTGCCCATAAAACTCATCCAATAGTCAAATCCAAGACTGTATAACCATTGATTTCGAATATATGATAAATTAAGTTAAATTTACTATCATAAACAAAGGTGGATCCAAGTGTATTAAAAAACGTCCGTGACCTTCAAGTGTCTTTTTCCTTTTTCCAAATCACGCACATATATATACGGGTATATTTTAGTATTATACAAGTAGCTTTTGCAGAAATATTTTAATATTCTTAATGAAAAAATTATTTTATTGTTGATCCTCATAATTATAATTTATATTTATCGTCTTTCTTTCTCAACTATAAATATTTGATATTATGATCCGCCTAAAAGATTTTAGTTTCGTCACAGATGTGATAACTGATGTTAATCAGCCTTTAAATGGTTTATCTATCTACTTTGATTTCCTTGTCCTCGAAATACGGAGGCTGCTATTGTTTAAACACTGCGATTGAGTTTTTTTTTTTTTGTCACATTGAATTGTTTAAATTTAAATGAGTTTGTATTTCGTTTGAGCTTTGATAGAATTTATATATTAAATTGTTATTTTATTTAGAGTATCCTGAATCTCGTTATTTATTAACCGCATTGTCATTTCATATGAAAAATAAAGTTATTGACAAAGATAATATGTAGCAGAATTTTTCTGTTTCGTTAATTTAACTGTTTTACCTTCTATATTTTTGCAATTTTGCTCCTTTGTGCGATTATGGTTTATGTGGTTTTCAGGATTTACAATTTATGTATTTTGTTTGCTCTTTTGTGCGATTACAGTTTATAATTCTTCAAATTGCAAAAAAAAAAAAAGGATAATAGTTCAATTTCAATTAGATTTTTGAGTTATGTTTAAATAAGAAGCTAATTAAATTACCAAAAAAAAACTAATTTATTTATTAATAAAAAAATTTCGAGTCTATAATAATAGCAAACATCTGACCTTCTAGTGATCTAACTAATCAAGGAAAAAAAATTCCAGTTCCGATACAAGAGAATCTGAAATGGCGACGAACAGCGAGAGAATAACGTACAATGACAGAGCCAGCACACCAACTGGCACACCAATAGGCACACCGAAAGCAACCACACCGAAACCCATACTAGTGAAACAAACTAGCGAGAGGGCGAGCTGCTTGTGCTCTCCCACAACGCACGCAGGATCCTTCCGATGCAGATACCACCGCACCTCCTTTCGCCGCAGTAGCACTTCAATCGGATCCGGGTTGTCGGATCTCGGAACTGGATCCGTTGGATCTGACCTATCAAAGCTCTCCAACAAGGCCACTCCATCAGCCTCCGCTGCTAGTTGCAGTAACGCTTGATTGATTGGCAACGGCTGTGATTAGTCTATAATTGGTTAGTTCCTTTATTATTAATTAATAGGAACTCTTTTGGGCATTTAGTGAATGGTTTATTGGTTTTTATTTATTTTATTTATGTTGGATTTGAATTTGCCCGAGCAAATTCTTTGTAATTAAAGCGTGTAATTAATGTTTAATTTGGGACTTTGGAATATTTTTAATCCAAAGTTAATTAGTTATTTCAACAAACTTTTATTATTAAACTAGAGTTTTTGTTTGTGTATTATTATTTTTTTAATTCGAATTAGTTTTCTGATTTGCTATTGAACTATCATTGATTTCTGCTCGATAATAATAATAATAATAATAATAATAATAATAATAATAATAATAACAATAATTTATCATAAAACAAATCGGGAAAGAGTAGAGCTTCCATTTTCTCCAAATAGTTGAAGATAGTTGAAGATATCCACTTTACATAAGAGGAATCCAGATCCTGTATTGCGTTCTCCCTGTAATAACCATGTTACATATTACTGCCAAAGCCTCCTGCCAGGACAGAGTCCACGCTGCAGTAACTTGCAACAAAAAAAGTCCCAGAGACCACGCAACATAGAATCCGGACAAACATAAGAGAGAGAGAGAGGAGAAACTAAAATAAAAAAATGAGAAATCCTGGATCAGCCAGCCGGCCATACACCAAGCACACCGATCTCTCGGATATCTCACAATTGAAGTAAAAAAAAAAAAAAAAAAAGTAAAAATCCTACAAATAATACAATACACAAATTTAAGTTCTCAATTGTCTTCGCCAGGAAGAAGGTGAGCGCGGCACATAGGACACGTGGCATGCCGATACTCCATCCACGTCTCCAAACAACCCTTGTGTAACAAGTGGCCACAGTTGAGCCAGCTGACCACCGAGTCGGGCTCGAACCGGTTCAAGCACACGCAACAGTCGGCGCATCTCTTGGCCGAGCCGAACCTGACGGGCTCGAACCGGTCGAAGAATCGATCTCTGAAGCTCGGTTCGGCGTCTGAGCTTGAACCGATCGCATCGGGCTGCGATGTGAAGAGGCAGAGGAAGGAGAGGATCAGATCTCTGAGCAGAGAAACGGAGAGAGCAGTGTTGGCTACTAGGAGGATCAAGATGCCATCGGATGGTGCCACGTGGTTCGAGAGCCCCATCTGCAACGTCCGATATGGAACTGAGCTTTGGTGAATGAATGAATGAATTGAAGATTTTTTGATGAGGGAAGTTAATATAGATGGAGAATTGTTTGTCTTTTGTAGAGACTAGAGAAGGAATGAGAGAGAGAGAGAGAGAGAGAGCGCTTCAAGGGGCTCATGTGAAGAGATGCCAAGGAGCTTTAAATAGCGGTTGGGACTTCATGACTTGGTTTTATGTGGACTATGTGATGCTGAGGCATGTGGGACAATATGTGCATCAATTTCGGTGTCAATACTTTTTGCCTAACTAAGCGGCTAAGATTATGGTATAACTTAGAGGCCAACTAACAGGCTATAGAATAATTGCCTGGCTAAGAGGTCATCCGAAAAGTAATCAAGTACATTTGATTAGAAAAGTGTATTATAAATATTATGATTTTTGTACATTAAATAATATTATATTATTAATTATGATTAGATATATAAAAATAATAATACGGTCAATATCAACCTATCCATAGTTGATATGATATCATATGTCACCTCTCAAGCAACAATTATTTAGATATGAACAATCATACTCATATTTATCCATATATATGGGGACCATATTTGTATAGATAACTCTTGATTACTTATTAAAAAGAATTCATCATAATAATAATTATCTCATTTTTTTAAAAAAACATAAATAATTAAACTCAAGGATAACATGAAATTCTTGACAAGGAAAGAGGATGTATAGCTATACTCTATGAAGATTGCATACTATTTTAATTAATATTCATATCAATATGCCATTTCAGATGTCACATCAAGAAAATGTAGTTTTACCTTTTTAATTTTTACTTATCGATCTTCACGCGGTATGTGTGATAATTTATTCAAATATTTTAATGTGCGTATATGAGCCGGACAGTGTGATCTAAGCAAAACACAGATCAGATTTTGGTCGGTTGAGTAATCCAATTAAAAAAAAGACAAGTTCATTTCAAAGTTTCACTGATGCTAGAACTCCAGCAAGGCAACAAGAGAGGAGTCAGAATCTATCATTGTCAAGAAAGCGATGCCATAGAAAACCGGCGGAAAGAAGGCACCAACACCTCCCCAAAATGAATGGGCAATGCCACACTCTGCTCTTGACAGGTGTTCCCTTCAATTCCTCATTTTTTAACCCTACCTTGGTTACGTGCTCCTCTTCTGTTAAAAAGTGCGTTCACAAATTCTGGAAAAGGTATGGTCTCTATCCACCGTGTGGGTCTCATGCCACTTGAACACTCTAGTTGTGGCAAGTCAAATTTCACGCCCATTTTAATATGTGAAAGCGTTTTATGCATCTAACCCCTTGTAAATTTCCAAATTAATTGTGTTATTTATCCAATCATCATAAAAAATCTGGTAATTTTTCAATAAATAAATGTTATATCGAAATTAATTGAATCTTCATACAAATGCTGATTTAATTATGAGATCAATGTTAAAATTAAAGTCACAACGTTATATAAGTCAAATCTAGATTTTTCTAAAAAATGACCAATATAATTATATAAATGCATAAAAGAATATCTAATAAAAAAATGATATAGAGAATCCGATATGTTACTTAATGAAGCTTTTGCACAAATTTCTTTTCCTAAATTGTGGTCTGCAAGTTCTACCTACAAATGCTGCTTTGTTGCATCAGAATTACATAATTTTCAGCAATATGGTCATATACTTGTTTTTTTTTAAAAAAAAAATAATAATAACACGAGTTGCCTAATTAAAATAATTCAATAAATTTAATAAAAGAAATACGACAGTCAATAAATAATCATAATCAATTCCACAGTGTCTTCTAGACCAGGGGCGAAGCTATGTATTGATTGGTGGGTCCAGGGACCCACCTTGGGAAAAAAAATTATTTGGACTAGTACTTATATGTAGATAGAAAAATTGATATGGACCCATCTAAAAAATTCAGAGGACCCCTCTTAGAAAATCAAAATTGATTTCTTTCCTCCTGTGCGCGATTGCCTTCCCTCAAGCCACTCGCATCCTCGGCAGTCAAAAAAGGGCAGTCGTTTACCTTTTTTTTATATTTAAAAATTTTAAAATTCAAATGTCGAATCCAAACCGTTGATCTTGTTCAATTTAACGGGCGATGTGTTTTCATAAGTTTTATAAAATTTGGAGTTGATTTGATATTTGATTAAGCGCTCAACAAATGAACATATTAGAATTAATTAAACCAGGTTCGTTCATTTGTTGAGCGCTTAATCAAATATCAAATCAACTCCAAATTTTATAAAACTTATATGAAAACGCATCGTCCATTAAATTGAACAAGATCAACGATTTGGATTCGATATTTAAATTTTAAAATATAAAAAAAAAGGCAAACGATTGCCCTCGGCAGTCCTTTTTTTACTGCCGAGAATGTGAGTCCTTCCCTCAAGGGTCTAGCCAAGCGCATACTACCCAGTACCCACCTTCGGCCTTCCCGCTTCCTCGTCGCGTAGGGACTAGTGAGGTTCATACAGGGATCGGTTCTTCTGAGTGTTGTAAATCGGTAAAATTAATTTTCATCCATCTTCAGTTCTTCACTGCTTTTCTAGGTTATACTTATATCGTACGATTCATATGCCAAAGTTAAAGAGTTGATCATTAAGAAAGAAGGTCAAAACCAACCAGCCTTACTTAGTTACTTTGATGAGGATATCATCATAATTCTCTAAATTTGAAATTTTTTATTTCGTTCCTACGTCCTAGTACCCACGGTCTTGGGTTCCTTTATTGCCTTTGTTTTTGTTTTGATAAATAAATTACTTTATGTATTTCAATGCTTAGAATCCACGGTTTCAATCAAAAAAGGGCAATTTCTTGTTTGACTCTTTTATTTTTTTTATTAATCACTTTATTTATTTCAATGCATAGACAACCTGATGTCCTGATGTCAGTAAAGAGGTACTGTGGCACCTAATTAAAAACTTGTACAATATTGTTGGTCTAGAAATAAGAATATACTCATTTTCTATAATTCTATGTTTAATCCAAAATAATCTTTGTGTAATGTTAGATTCATGGCTGGATATTAAATATATTATTTTAGATTTTTGTATTGGTGTTATAGATATTTTTTATTTCTCATAAAATTTTTTATGTTGCATTGTTTTGGAATTGTTTGTTTGAAAAGTATTGTTATACTATAACTATATTAGATGCTATGTTGTACATATGTTTTTAGAAAAAGAAAAAAAAATTTATGGACCCTCCTTACATGAAATCCTAGCTACGCCCCTGTTCTAGACTATACTGAAAGCAACAATTTCTCAAAAGAAAATATAATAAAATACTGAAAGCAACATACATAAGAGCATTTTATTGAGAACTGTACTCCAATTGGTAACAACTAACAAGAGTAAACATACATTACCAAAAAATTTTCATTAATGAAGAAAGTTTGAAGGGTCATCATAAGATCGTTACTGCACAATCCGTATGGTATAAGAAACTATATATATATAGCATTTGGCAAATGGATTAGGATTTAATTATTCTTCATTAATTGCAGTTATTATTGATATGAACATAAACAAATCCCCTAGACGGATGTTTGATTGTAAAAAAGAAAAATATAATTCTTCTATCTACACCAGGGTACCAAACACCGCAACGCTAGGCTACCATGAACAAAATTAAACTAATACAAGTTGCGCATAAAAATTTGCTAAATAATAAATGTATCAATCCATGCAGATCTTCATTTTCAACAACCAAATATTCAAACTTATAAACAAACCTTTAATTTGTGGTGTGAACGGCCGTGTGTTTGCAACCAAGGGAACAGTTGAGAAAAAGATGTTCAGAAAAAGGAGAGAAGAAACCAGAAGATGGAGAAAATGCATGTGAGCACGTTGGTTGCAAACTAACTTTGTGGTACTAATTTTTCATTTATTTCATGAAATTTCTGGTGCAACCCCACGTTCCCTTGTTGTTTAGCGCCCCCACTTGCAGCATAGGAATCTATTATCTATGTTGTAAATTTGAAAACAATGGAAAGGATATATTGACAATTACAGTAAAAAAAAAGGTCTTTTTTTCAAAAATATAATAAAATAAAATTGTAGATAAAAATAGTTTACATATCAAATTAAAGAACATATCTATAATAATAATTATTATTCATTTTATTTTTATAAGTGTTGTATCGATTTTTTATGTTCGTATTCCGTCGTCATTTTTTTAATTTACGTGTCGCATATAATTGGCTAAACCATTAATTGCTCCCTGTATAGGAAAAACATGTTCGGAATCCAGCTCTAACCTAAAATTATTAGAAGAAACAAAGAAGCAAAGCCATTCCTTTTCCAAAAGGAAAACATGGTTCTTTTTCTTTGTTAGCAACATTCATGAGGAACTCGATAATGCAGTCAATATTTATCATCCCTAAATAATGCAGGTATAACTGGGGTAGCCCATAGCCCTAACTAGAAAGTTGTCTGAAAATGGTCCTATTCAAATTTTAGGTTTTCCAAAATGCACCTGGGATATATACAAGAACCAAATTACAGGAACCTTCATTAAGCTTACATTTCTGATTTCTCATAATTTATATCTAAAGTAACCTTCTAATTCTCTCTCTCTCTCTCTCTCGAATAATTTTCAATTTTAAACTTTAATCATATTGGTTTTTTGGGTGCTTTAGCATTTTTTTAAATAAGGGTACGTATTAGTTTATGCTACTTAGGAGGATTTTGCTGTTAGATATGTTGTCTCTTCTTTTTATGTTTGTATCGCCATTTTTCTGACACTATGTTTGGTTCGATGATAGAGAGTGAGAAAGAAAGAAAAATTTAAAGAGGGAAGAAAAAGGAAGGGATAGAAAATAAAATAATCTTACATTTTTTTTGTATGAATAATAAGGGAGAAGGAAAAATAAATTTCCTTTCTTGTCAACCACATCTATGTAATTTTACTTCCCCTCCATATATTCTTCACCAATTTGGATGAGAATGAATTTGCACACTAAAAAAATTATGGAAAAAATCACTCTCGTGAAAATAATTTCCTTCTCTATTTTCTTCTATCCAAATACGGAAAATTGCTAAATTTCACCTTCAATTTCATTCTCTCCCTCTCTTGTAACACTGAACCAAACATAGTGTAAGATAAAAGACAAAAAAGAAGTAAAGCTGCCTTGTGAAACTGAATTTAATGTCCAAAGTATTGTATATAAGAACAGTTCTTTGTTTAAAATTAGAAATCCTATTTTTACTGTTCAGGTTACTATTAAGCCAAGCAACCACTGCCACTGCCGGTGGTAGTAATGCTGTTTCAAAGAATTTTCTATTATAAAACATGGTATAAGTATGATTTCGGTTTTATAATATAAGAATCTCTTATTTGAGATCACCCGTATATATTTAAAATTGAAATACTTAACTTTCATATTTATTTCAAAAAAATAAAATAAAAAAATAAACCTCCTTTTCATGTTCATTTTACAATTAATCGTTGCTAAGCCGTTCGTTCATATAAATAAGCACGCAGAACTTCCGAGTAAGAGATCAGAGCATGCTGGACTTTATTTTAAAGTTCGTATCTCTATTCTGGAATCTTTGCTAGATTAGATTTATAGAAAGAGGAAAAAAAAATGTTTGGTATGCACTTCCCAGTCTTTTTTTACTCCAGAAAATTTTTTTTTTTTGTAAAAACAACTTAATTAGAAATACATCGTTAATAATTTTTCCTATATAATCCCACTAGTTTAAGACATTTTTGTTGATGATCCATTGAAGTGGATTAATTGCAAAAATTATCCATTTCATCATTTTTTAAAAATATGCCTAGAGTTTGCAACTAAAATCAAGTCAGAAACCTAGACTGAATAAATCAACTCTACACAAATTGAGGCATGCTTGATCAATAAATACTTTCTTTGAATTCAGAGGCACCGATAGAGACCATAAAACATAAATCAATAGAACAACATCCCGCCCACAATGAAGTAGGTATAAGTGTTTGTTTTCTTCTCGATTTGAGGACTTGGTGATCACCGCATTTTCAAGATAGCATGAATGAAGAAAGGAAGCTGTATTGATTGCTCTACCCCAACCAAATACAAATCTGAAGCCTCAGGAGTCGTCAACTTGCGAGTGAAAAACAAAACTTGGGAAACTAGTTGTGATATCCCTGTTTTGCAATAAAAAGATCATTAAAAACATTAGCATGCAATATAAAACTTAGCAAAATAAATAGAATTCCTCTAGCATACTATTTAATAAATAATTAATTCTTCAATTAGAGAAAGAAAGGTAACCACAGAGGACTGAAAAGTCACCTTAAAACTTTTCCATTTCAGAGGACATTGTTCTCAATCAAATTAAGCAACTAACAACCATATAAGAAAATTATATTTCCAGCTGGAGAATATTCAGTCAATTATAAATAAGTTTGGTGGCTCAACAGCTCAATTGTAATTTCAAATCCTCCCACTGCTTACTCCCGATGAGAACAAATGAAACAGTGGTTCATTCATACAAATAATTTTAAGCTAGATACAATAATAATAATACCTGAGGTACTGGAGGGTCATATTTTTCAGCAAAGAAGGGTGCCTCAAGACAAGACTTCGCCATTCATCCCTGTCTATCTTTCCATCATGCTTTGTATCTGCCTCCTCAAATGTCTAATCGGCATTTTTACAAGAATATTAATCAAAAGAAAATTTCAAGGATACAAAGTAATGGATGTTAAGGTTTATATCTGCTGAAATACAAGGACAAGTCACAGGTACATATTTGTTGCATAACTCCTAATAAAGATTTATCTGTAACACAGGTTATTAGGAAAAAAAAATATGGAAAATGAACTATTTAGTGATTTATCTGCTATCTATTTTGCATGAAAATGTCAAGATTCATGTAACACAGGTTAAACCTTGTCAATGATGCTTTCAATGACCTCATCAGAAAGATTCATGCCAGATTCAGTAAGAGTGGCCACTACCATTTGCTTTACCTAACAGATTCAAATCAAAGTAAACCAGTTAAACCAAATGACCATTGCATATACATTTTTATAAACTAAAATAATAAAAAAAATCCACTAGAGCAATTTGATATCCTGTCCTTCCCTGCCATCAGACCGTTCTATTTTTTGGGGGCGTAGTGCATAAGACTTCCTGAAAGAAGCCTGAAATTAATGAATTCTCTATCGAACGTTCCGCTTAATAACGTATGTAGATTTGACACAACAAAAAAGTATGCTGAGAAGGTTTAGATGAAGAAGGAGTGAAGGACATAGGAGTGGAGGGCCAAAATAAGATTCATAAGTAGTTGTTAATGAAGTTCAAGTCACCAAATTTTGAGGACTTGGAATCCATTTTTATGAAAAATTGCTACACAGTATTCCAGACAGATTTTTGTTAGATACAATGTGCTCAGGCAATCGCTGTCTGACACTCATAATTCGTGAAGCACTGCATGGTCTGAATTAGAGTTGACTAATGGTGGGGAGTGGGGACCTAGAATAAGTTGATCATCTCTCTCAGCTTACACAGGTAGTAGGATTATAGCAGGTTTCCTCCACAGAAATTAACTATTAGGCTGAGATGCCCTACCCTGCTGAGAATTAGATCCACTACTTAGAGATCAGCCATAGATTTTGAATTTCTACTGACACGATCTCTATGTGATAGGTCCCTACATTAAAGCATCCTCAGCTGGAGAATAACTCGCCACACCTAATTTTTTCTTTTACATAATGCCTTCCTGGACTCATAGATGTAATAGAAAACTCACACAGGCACAAATCTGCACGATGGAATATAGGGTAACAGAAGTTTTCTTGACACCTTATCATGACTTGTCTTGCTTAACCATTCATCATGAAGTGGCACCTTATTTCCTCAGGCACAGATATGCCAAGCATCACCAAACCTTGCCAGGCACCACTTCCACCAGTGGCCTAAAACAATACCTTGTCAAGCACTACTTTGTTACCCCCCTCTGCTAGATTTGTGATGTGAGCCATGGACTTGATGGCATGATGCTATGACCTGACCTCTGACTTAAGGCATGACAATAGAGGCCATGTGAGGTGAGGGCATTGTAGTGTGGCTAGGGCATGTTCATTAGAAAACTTCCCTTTCTAACATGTGCTTGAGCATGTCTACGTTTGACAGAGAAAGAGGTACGAAGGGAAAGGCTAATATATGGCATACGAGTAAGAAACAAAAGTTCCTCTCAGATCATTTCAGTGAGCCCAGCAGGTCGGCTTTCCAGTAGAACTTTCAAGAGAGGTAAGATTGTGTGTCCTTGATTTTATTTAACCTTGACATCAAGTAGATGAAAAATTGAATATATGTACTTACTTCCTGTCTTTCTATGAAGCCTTGTTGCTTCAGATCATACAGCTGGAATGAAACTGCAACATTGTAAGAAATAGTTTAAGGATCATATTTTAAAAAAGCTAAGAAATTTGCACGTGCAATTTTGCACCCTTGTATATGCAGGGAGGCTTCTAAGAAGAAATAAAAGGGTTAATGCACCACAAAAGGATATGCAGAGGTCAAAACCTATAGCAGAAATCATAGCCAGCATAACGTGTTATTGCTTTTTTCCCAACCTTTTTTGACATATAGAAGTATAGAACTATAATTACACAACTAAGACTTAATAAAAGGGAGAAACAACTGCAACCGAATCAAGGTTCCCTGCAATCTTGTCCCTCCACACAACAATAAAAGGTTCATATCGTAACATGTTGATTGGTCAATTACAAAAATCTCTGATTGTCATGATACACCAATGTTTGTACTGGTATGAAGTGATGTGTCAATCCTTGTTAAAAATCAAATGCATGCACACTTCCAACACAATCATAAGTTTATAGTATATTAAGTCGTTCTACACTTGAATTCTCTTTAACACTCAAACTAACAATAACAACAGAGAAAAGGAAGAACATCACAAAATAAATAAAATAAAATAAAAGGGGAGAAAAATTCAACTGACAATCAATTTTGTCATCAATTGGAGCATTAGGATGGAACACAGAAAGAGCTCGTGCAAACTCTTCAAACCCTAGAATGCCATTGTGCTTTGTGTCAAACAAGTCAAATACCTGAATGAATTAATATAATCACAAAAAATAAATTACATAGTGTTTTTACCAAAAAGATGCAAAGAAATGTACAGACCAAACACTTGCAATAGCAGACAGTGACAAGCTTATTTTATGCCTTTCAACTGAAGAGAAAAAGGGAGAGATGAAACCTACAGCGCTATAAGTAATGCACCCGAGTAATCCCTTATTAAAATCAAAGAGGTACAATTTGTACATACCCGATCAGCAAATAGACTCTCCTTCTTGTTCGTCTTGAACAGCGCCAACTGGAACTCCTCCTACTCAAAACATTAATTTAACATTGAAATTATGAAGTCGCATTTTTTTTTTTGTCAATTGGGGTAAATTAACCTACTTAGAATCACCATACTACATCAAGGCCTCTCAATTTTTAAGTTAAACACTCGTTGGTCATGGTCCATGTCAGATCTTATCAAACCCTACCCTTCACATATTGACAATTCAAGTAAATCATACAACCATCAAAATGCTTCCCAAATGGATTAAAATTGAGTAAATTTTTTCGGATGTCCCTAAACTATGTCTATAGTCCATTTTTGGTCACTCAACTTCAATTTGTCCCTCCAGAACCACTGAACTTTAATTTAGTCCAAATTTAGTCACTCTGTTATGATTCTGTTACAATTCTGTTAGTTATTCACATTTGGGGTAAATTAGGGGTGACGAGTCATCTCATATTTTTTTTTAATCCTTTCTCTTTCTCCAAGACAGAACCTCTTTCTTTCTTTCTTTCTTCCTTTTGTTTCTTTCTCCTTAGGTTGCTATGTCATTTCTTTTGTCAAAAATCTTTCCTCTGCTTCTCTTTTCATATCCCCTCTTTTTCCGTCATTCTCTGCCTGAGACCTTAGAAGAAGAACCGAGGAGGGAACAACGACTATGAGCACATAAACAAGAAGAAGTCAAAAAAGTGTTGAATCTTTCTCCAGGAGAAGTTTTTTTTTTCCTCTGAGGATTATAACGACAACGGGGATGCTAATATCATTGGGGCAGCGGGGTCTTCGATGATCCGACAACTTCAATGGAGGCGGTGATCCTGGGGCACCGGGGCATCGATGCGGGTGGGTGCTACTCTCATGGCGGAGGTGGAGCCCACCATTAATTGATTGATGCTAATATCATTTTTCGTTTTTTTTTCTCAATAAATATTGTATGTCATAATCCATCCAGTGGATTCTTTGATTAGGACCCTGGGCTAATTCGTGAATAAAAAAAGAAGTGTACTCTTTGAATTCTTTGGATGACTCATATTTGAATTTCTATAAATAGATGAAGAATTTTATTATTGAATTTGGGTCTATTATTCTATTCAGTACTTGTGAATTGCATGGAGATTAGATTCAATTTGAGATGTGATTGAATTTTTACAAAATTAAAGGTCTAAACCAAAGAATTAAATCCAAGTGGTGCTACCAATCTTTTTCTAGTCTAACTTGTAACAAATGTACTGACAATAATAAAATTGGATTGATATTGTAAGTGAGAAGAATATATGGTATATTCAAGGTTAAAAGTTCTGATTAAGGTTTATCAAATTTGCTATCATGAAATTTTTTTTGCTTTATTAAACTATGGAGAAGAGCAGAATGACTGTAGGGGTTAACGAAGGAAAAATGAGGATTAAGAGCATATGGAAAGTGGAGGAGTCGAGGAAAAGTTTATGGTAAAAGAAATGGCGTGGCGCCATTGTAGACGGAAGAAATGAAAGAAAGAAAGTCGCTCCGGCAGAAGTGAAAGGAAAAAAAAGAAGAGACGACTCGTCACCCCTAATTTACCCCAAACGTGAATAACTAACGGACTTGTAACGGAATCATAACAAAGTGACCAAATTCGGACAAAATGAAAGTTCAGTGGTTCTGGAGGGACAAATTAAAGTTCAGTGACCAAAATTTAACTATAGACAAACTTTAGTGACCTCCGATAAAATTTACTTGATTAAAATTATATCCTACCATGCAAAACATACAGGTACCAAAACCAAAACCAAAGTAGTTAATTTTGTTTGGAGAGTTAACGCCATAACACACTGGTACTAAAACCACAAGAAAGCTGATTAATTACAGAGAGTTAATAAGATTCTGACCTTGTTAATTAATCCATCATCAATCACTGCACTGCTGATCTTTTTAAAAAGCTCATATAAAGCTTCAATTTCACTTACACTAACTGCATGTAATAATATATGTAGTATCAGGCAAATAAAGAAGTTATATATTACATAAAATTTTAAAAAGCCATTATGCTTTCTTTATAGACAATCGAGGCTCTTTAATGTACCATACCTACCACTTGCTATCTCTTACCTTATTTATTCTCCTTGTGTTCTTATTTAGGACTTGGTGTTATTCATCCTTAATATATTTGCCATGTGTTCAAATAGATAACCTTGATTCCAAAACCGTGCACCTACTCTGGTCAACAAAGTACATAAATAAATATGACAGAAAACAGCTAAACAATAAAAGAAACACCTAACACCTGACGCCCTATTTATCACCCCTTTTAATTCGCACACTTACTAAACTACGTACATAACAAGAGTGGAAGAACATCTGATCAAAATATAGTGAACAAACAACAAGTGAAGTATAAAACAACATACAAACAGTTTCTCTTGCTAGCTGTTCAGGATTTTCAAGACCGGTAGGCTTGTCAAGCTCGCAACAACTGAGAAAAAGACGAGCAAATAGCTGCTTGGTCCCGTCTAGGCACTTAAACATTCTCTAGTTTATGTTCCTCTCTTCAAAACATCCATTCCTACACATCACAAGCAACCAATCGATAGAATCAGAACTGTGTGCCCTTTTAGAAACACTATCACATTGCCTCAAATAAGAAATTCAAACCCGGAGAAATTTCAGTACTTGCTTGCCACATATGTTCAACAAATTGAGCTTAAAAGGAGCACATCAATTTATAGTTTAAACAACAGTACTGCAATTTCACTTCTCAAACAAAATAAGATCGAAAAAGAGCTTGAATATATAATCAAACATCTCGAGGGCATTAAAAAAGAATTGAATTACATTAATTGGTCCGAGGCTACGAGCACTTGAGATCTGGATCGACAGACCAGTACGCTGGTACCAGACTGTACCATTGGCCAAATTTATTAGTTTTTTCATGTTTTACAACTATTTTTTATGGTCTTATGTACTTTTCAGCACACAGATGTAGCTAAAGGTATGTACCAGTTGGAAAGCAGCAGTAGTGCTGGAAAGCAAAACTAGCAAAAATTGCAAGGTGCCAATTGCAAAGGCCAAATCTTTGCAAGACTAAAAATGTTTTATAATATAGAGGCCAGGGAAGATATTTTCATGACAGAAAGCTCAAATTCTCTCTAAATCGCACGATCACTTTATCAGAATATTCAAGATCAGGTATTTATTCTCCTCAGGTTCAATTTTCATCAAAATTCAAATCATAAACAAAATTTACAAAATTCTTAAAAGTGAGAGCAAATTTGAGCATAATTATTACAATTGTAAGCCGATTTCCCCAGCAAACATGCATCAGATTCGATTCCAATACTTGATCCCTCGAGCAAAGCAAAAGCTAGACAAAAGATTCTAGGTTTATACCCCAGAGAGAGAGAGAGAGAGGCGTACTTTTAGCAAAGGAGAACGGACAGGAGAAGCGGTACCATGTCTCGTTAGATTTGGTACCGTTTTGTTTGCGGAATTTCTCCCGCATTTATCCTAAATAGTTTCCATCTCCGGTTCTATATGAGTACAGCTTTACATATTTCGTGTAGCGAATCATATTACTAGTGTAATAAAAACTCTACATCCAGCTGCTATAGGGTTTCTTACATGTTTTATTACATATACTCTTCTAATATATAGACACTTGAACATCTATCTCGGTTTGTTTAATAAAGCATTGAATTATTGCTGTCTGTTGGTACGAATTATTGCACGGCGGAGGAACTGGACAAGCCAAGGTTGAGTTTCGAAACTCTGCGTCATTTTCAATGTGTTTGACTGTGTGTGCCATTGCAAATTAATGTAAATATAGATGCACGCACAGAGTGTTTCGTAAAAAGAGATACAGTATATCTGGTGGCCGAACTTTTGGCACCTATTTGACAGATCAAGGACAATAATAGACAATAATGGAGTTCGGTCCTCTTTCCTCATTTATGCGTCTATTTTGCTACTTCGGCACACAAAACAGTCCCCTTAAGCATAAGTTCATGGAATAAATACAGAAGGTTGCTAAACGTGTGAATAATAAAAATATGTAATTATTTCGAAACATATTTGAATGGAATTTTTAATTTATAATAAATTATGATATGCGAAAATATAAAAGCAGAGACCATTTCATATTGCATTATGTGATACAAAAAAGGAGAAGAAATCAATTCAGTAAAAAAAATATTTGAGAGATTTAAAAATCTAAATAAAAATTCATTTTTGAGTGAGGAGAGCTTTAGTAAGAGAAAACATCAAATTGGCGATCTTTGCCATTTTTTTTCTATTTCAAGCTTCTACCACAAATAAAATTAACAACGAAACATATTTTGAGAAAGATTCAATTTCATGCTTAAGCAATCTTGTGAAACCTGATGGTTTTATGAGTGTCTGAGCATGTTGTTAGTATTGTCACGGTGGTTTGAGTGGAGATTGTATCAGTACTCACAATTCCAATCAAAACAAAAACATTGATTTGTGATTTAGCATATATGGTACTGGGCTAGATGTTTAGCTATTTGCAAAATAGTCATACACACAGACACAATGAATGACCAGATGATTTTTATGTGAAACTTGCTATAATGCACGATGATCGCTTTTTTTCTCATTATATGCATTGTTGAACTTAACACATGATTATACATAAAGGCATGCTTACGAGTGTAATGGACAGTTGTGTTGTGTAATATAAATTTATGCTTTTTCATTTTGTTATATAAACACAAACATCATTTGAAAATACAATTATGCCGATAAAAATTAATTATTTCTCTATAAAAGTATAAAGTAAATCATGCGAAAAAAAAACACAATGACGTTTCACTTATATTTTTAATAACAAATTGTTTATTCAACAAACTAAAAAGAGAGATGAAATCACCAGCACCGGAATTTTCAGGAAAAAAAAACTCAGACCTGGGGATGCGAAGAAAAAGCAATTGAAGACACGTGTCACTCCTAAAATTTCCGAAACAAATCAAAAACATACATTGCAATAAAAAAAAAAATATCAGAACACATGGCTCATGCCGTTTGACAAAGAAATTGGAAAGGAACAGTTAGTTAATTCACGGGCCAACACCCCGCCTAAACACCGAACTAGAACTAACTATTCATGGACCGTGCTTTCAAAAAACCGGTCTAGTTAAACCCAGTATTACTAGTCAACGGCCCGATACAGTTCCCAGTGACCCGCTACACAGAGGTCCATGAAAATAGTCATTGAAAGTTAAAACTTAAACCCTCAATAAGCGCACTCGCGGCCGCCCAGTCGCCCACTGTTTAATTCTGGCATTTGCATTTCTCTGGAGAAAGAAGATCAATGGCGATGATGGCTAGTCGTCGACTCTTACAAACCCTAGTTGTGAACCGGAGCTCCTCTTCGTACAACTATGGGATCATCTCCCGTTCGATCTCCTCCAGTCCGCGACTAGAGAGCATGGGATGGTTCGACAAGATAAAGACCGCCATTACTGGCAAAGGAGCGGATCCTAAACCTGAATCCATCTCTCTTATTGGTATATCTATTGATGTTAAATACAATTGTTTTCTGTTTGCATTTTTGTTTATTTTTTGCACAGGAGTTTGGAGTACTTTTGCATTTATACGTATTATTTGGTAGCAGTGCGCTTGTACTAGGAAGCTGGTTGCATGCTTTGTTAGCAAACTTACATTAAATTATAAAAACTAAGGGCATCTATTGAATACTACAAATAAAACAAGTTAGGATTTGGATGGATAAATTGTTCATGATCTTGTTATGGGGCAGATTTTGCGGAACAAATGGATAAGGCGAGAAAATTGGGGCAATTTAAGAATTTTGTGGTGGGGAGGTGCAGTGAGACAACCATTTCCAATGCATTTGAGAAGCACTCTGCAATTTTGCGTTACCTCGGGTCCATTGATGCCACTGGAGAGGTACTCATCTTCTATTCACCTAAATTTTAGTTCTGCAAATCTGGTGCTCTTTAATTTCATTTTTTTTTTTTTCCGTACCTTGTATGTGGAATGGAAATTGCTTATGGCAAGTTTTCCAAAGTATTTGGGTTCTAGTTGCTTGAGGATTGGAGTCAAATTTTGAATAAGAGTGGTGCAATACACCTTTTACATCAGTGCCATGACAGATTAGCAACTGTAATAAATGGTTGTTATCGCTGGTTGTTTGACAACGTAATCCTTTATAGAATTTAATTGAAGAGTGAAGCCAATTCTTGTTCAATCTATGATTTTTTATGTAACAATGTGTAAATTTCAGAAGCTGACAAACACTCACAAAAATGATGCGGCAAAGCATTGCAATTGTACAATCGCAGAAGTTGAGCATATACTGGCGAAGTTTTCTTGGGCCAAAGAAGCCCAGAAAAAAATAGAGAAGCTCAAGGAAGAGGGCAAACCTCTTCCAAAATCCTTTAGTGAGGTATTTTTAATGTCAATCAAAGAATTATGTGTGTACAATGTGTGCTTTTGGCTAATTGATGCATTTTTTGGTTATCAAGAGCAATAATATACAAAGTCTTTTACTGGCCTTGGTTTATTTATTGGTTTGGCCTGAAATATGTTATATACTAGTTTCCCGTTTAGCTAAGTTTGGTTCCCTTTGGTTAGTACTTGGTTTGGTTTGTAGTTTTGATTTCCAGTTTCATTGTGATATGTTAACAGTGAATAAACTGAACTAGAAGAAAAGAAAAATTGTATTAATTCTCCCTATAGAAACACATACTGGAACATTTGGTTTGCTAAGTAGTGCCGGGATAAGATATATTGACAACATCAACAATAGTGATATTAAGCGCCTGATCCTTAAAGTGCCGGTCGATTCAGATTAATATATTAAATATCACCCTCTATCACCTAAGTACCGACCTCATTTCTTAAGCAATTTTATTTTGTTTTTCTTTTCTTACCCTTTCATCAGTACCTTCTCTGTCACTAATTAACAGCCCCAAATTCTAGCTTATTTGTTTTTTTTTTTATTGCACTATGTGAAAAGGCAACTAGAAATTCATTTTATCTTGTGCTCAAATCAAACTTTGAATTTTATTCCCATTAAAGTATTTGGGTAAAAACTATGCATTGTGATGCTTTTTTTTGTGTGAAGCATTTTGTGACAAGGAAAAATTACTTTCATTACCAAAGAAGTATATTGCAAGTTCCTAATTCCCTTTTATTATTAAAAACTTGCTGCAGTCAAAATTTGGTGCAATCTAAAATGTTTTGCCAAAATTTAAACCTTAGACAGCCTGTGGGTTATATAATAATATTAATATTCTGCACTTCAGTCTCTGTGTGTGTGTGCGTGTGTGTTTGTCTTTAAGTGTTACGGTGATTTCAGAAAAAGGATTTTATGTCGTAGGTGCAAAAGCTGGTGGGGTCCAGCCCATTGGAGGTTGGTCGATCAAACCTGGCAAAAACAGGCCAAATTAGTAGGAATGCTCTCTGTCCTTGTGGATCCCAAAAGAGATATAAAAGGTATCATATTTCTAATTATCTCTTGCCACCCTTTTTTTACTGCTAATTGTTGACATATGCCTATGAAAGAGAATGACTCAAAGAATTGTTTGTTTGTTCTCAAAATTGTATAAATTTTTCTCCAAGTTTGGTGAAACATTTGTAGTTTTCTCAAAATACTAACTGGGACCTTATATTACTGTTGTATCAGCAACATAAGATGACAAGGCTGCTATTTTTAAGGTTGTTGATGGCACTTGATGTGTCAGAGGGCAATGTCTATTAAATCTCATTTATTATGCTTACATTTGGTTTTTGTTTATATCACAGGTGTTGTGGAGCAAATACAGCCTAAGGCAGTAAAAATAGAAGCCATTTCTTCAATGGTTCAAAAGTTATTTGTACTTTTTTCATTTGTTCGCTCTCTTCTTTTTGTGATTAGTTATAATAATTTCTGTAGTTTTTCTGAGTTATCTTAAATTTTGACTGCCTGGTATTATTTATTAGATTCCTTTGTGACTCAAGAACAACCCCCATAACAAGGAAAAAGGTAAGAATAATGGACATAGCTTCTTTGATCCTTTGATTACTCAAGACCGAGAATTGACATGTAAACAAAACATGCTGAGAAACTATCTTGGGCGTATTGTTTCTGATGTGATCCATTTTTGAATTATATGTACCGAATCGAAATGCAGGTTCCATATGCCTAGTAGTTCCATCTTGGGCTTATTGTTTCTGATGTGATCCATTTTTGAATTATATGTACCGAATCGAAATGCAGGTTCCATATGCCTAGTAGTTCAAGTGTTATCTAATGTATATCTAATTGTTCAAGCGTTATCAGGGCCAAATGCCCAAATCAAGCGGCGATCTATAATTTCCTAATTTAGCAAGTTTGCAAAGTTTGCAATTTTATATGTACTAATGGTATCAATCGATACGGGCAAAGTGGACAACCGTTCCGAGGTTGCTATTTCAACAACTTTTTGTTTATATTATATGAACTCATGCTAATTCAACATTTGTCAATTGATCTACAATGGTAATTACATTAGTGCAAACAAATGCTATATTATTGAATGAATTTCATAAACTGAAATTACTTGTGGAGTGCAATTGTCATGATGATTTGAATTATATTCTTTAATGTATGGAGTTGCTGATGGGAAGCAGTCCTGCACAGTTGCACATGCTCCTCAAAAATATAATTTATTTCATCCTACATATCTGTTCTCTCACATTCTGATGCGAACTATGGAAGACGTCCACGATAGAAGACGAGAGAAACAACTTTATATATCATCAAAACAAAAAAAATATATATATATTGCTAACATAATAAGAGGGCCCAAAAAAAGAGTAGCTTCTCTATTTAAGCAACTCCAGGTGTAGAGCTCTTAAGATATTCAAAGGGGAAAAAAACGATTTTCAGCTGAGAATTACATTGTTGGACTAAAATTTAAGGCACCGTAATCTATATATACCCTAAAGGTTCAAAATGTTTGAAATCAAACACCCAAGAACAGAAGATCACTCCTCTTTTAAGTAGGTCTGACCCAAGTTGTCTCAGAAGTTAGAGCATTTCCATAATACACTTGCTTTGATGATTCATCCCAATATGCCTGCATTCAAAACAGAACGGGAAAATGCAAAAGAAGAAACCTGTTACAATGAAGTTCATTGTGTGAAAGCTTAATCTTTTTTCACTTCAATTGCTTTGGCATTGTCAAGCATATCAGAACAAAATAGTAAACATCATCCCCAGTTTTCCCATCTATTAACTCCAATAATATTTTCTAAATAACAAGGACACTTTGGCAACTAAAAACTGTGCAGGCAATCATTTAATGATACATGTTCATTTTTACAACTGTAGTTTAAGAATGTAGTTTAAGAACAGTGAATGAAAAGAATTGCCCTCAATACCATTCATGCCCCTTTATGGACAATGAATTTTTCCCTTTTAATTACAGAGTGTCCTCATCTGTAATAGGTTGTTTCATATAGGCCCTGATCAGAATACCCTTTTTTTAAAGTGGGATTTCAATTCATTTCATTTCATTAGAAAATTCTTGATCACAATGGACGGATTTGGCGTCATTTGGTTGGAATTCGTATGTAACTAGGTCTAACGAAATCCTACGAAATCAACTCAAATGAAATGAAATCCCGAATAAAAATCATTTTGATCAGGGCCATAGTTATTTTGCAAAACCGATCAAAATCATAGTGCATGGCAACGAAGAACTTGTTTCTTGTGTGGTCCATGACCTCCAAAAATAAACATTTCATGTCAACTATAATTCCAATTCTTGCCCATTTGCCGACTGAACATATAATCTGTGTAACTATGCAGGACCACAAATGTAATTTGGTCTTTCTAGAAAATCAAAATTGCATCAGTAACTTGTTGTAGACACAAATAACAGCATATAAATGTAAAAGAATACAAACCTGCCAACCCGAAGGAAGACCAACAGAGAGTTGAGCAAGGTCAGGCTCTTCTTGTCCTTGTTTCTTATATTCAGTGACAGCTGCCACATCTGATGAGGTCTCAGGTGCATCCTTCATTTTGGCTTCCTTAGTAGCTCTTTTCTTTTTTACTCTCTCTCTCCTGTTACAACCATCATTACATAACATAACTTTAATTAGCATCATTATACAAATTTCATCTTGATAAATGTGCTAAAACCCGATCAAGTATCAAATCTCAAAGGCAACCAAAATTATTCAACTAATAGATTTTCAAGTGCGCGTAACAAGTTCAAAGCATCGTGTATAGTACAAAATTGAGGGGATAAAGAAAGACATACCAGTCACCTCCAAGAGGGACAAAATTGGCATTGTCTTGTGCTTCTCCCCTGGCTATTTGATGTCGTCGCCACTCCTGAAAGTTCATTGTAATTAATAAAACCATATACAAGCATTGAATCATGTAGTTATTTATATATCTACAGTATAATCTATAATAATAGAAAAATATTACCTCTATTTCCTTCTGACGCTTCCTTTCTAATGCCTCATAAGCACTTCCGGGCTCATCTTCATAATCCCCGTCAAGTTCCTCTTTTGCTGCCTTCCACTAAACAAACACAAAATAATAAAATTTTGGTGATAATATCTTTGAATACATATCCCTCATAATGTTGTTAGCCCCACAACCCATATGCTAATGTGGACTTGCTCAGAAAAAGGAAAATATGTAATAAGTATCAAAACAGACAAAGGAAAATATGTAATAAGTATCAAACAGACAAAGGGAAATATGTAATAAGTATCAAAACAGTCCCCAAATCTACAAAAAGAAAAAGCTTGACGAGTACCTTGTTAACCAGGCCTGCAACTCTCTTATTTGAGCTTAATGTCGACACAACTGCCATCGAACGCTTCTTGCTTTTTGCAACTGCTTAAAGAAAAATGAACATGTAAAGCTAATCTTTTTAAAAAAAAAAAAAAAAAAAAAAAAAAAAAAAAAAAAACCCTGAGAAGCAATCATAAGTCTTCCTCCAACTTTTTGAGAACCATTTGCCCCACAATATGCACAGCACAACACTGACCTATAATACCCATATTAACCATACTTGTTACAAAATTTGACATAGAGGTTGTAATTACTCGCAATTGAGGGTCAAACTAGTATATTTGGGTCTACTAAGGCTTGATGTGCATGGAGAAATCTGTGACTTAAATTTAGAGTCACCAAGTTTTTAATTTTGCCTTAAATGAGGCCCAACACATAATATAGGCCCAAGTACCAAGAAACCCTCTAGCATTGAAGTCCTTTCTTGACGTAGTTATTTCACTTTTGGGGTGTATCATTCTTCTAAGTTATAGAATCTTTCTGCCAAACATGTAAATTCAACTGGTAATATCTAAATATTAACTTCAACTTAGGAAAATAATACCTTTATTCTGATCTTTAGAAACTGCTGGAGGTGCAGCAGTTGTTGATATTGCAGCTGAAGATGCAGAAGCATAAGTTGCTGCAGCTGACGAAGCAGCAACGGATGCTTCTGCTGATGACACGGTAGCTGACAATGCAGCAGCTGAAGAACTGACAACTGATGTATCTCCTGCCCCATAGACACTTCCAACTGCTTGGCTAGAAGAAGAAACTAAGGTTTCATTTGTGGGTACAAATGATGCAGAATGGTACCCAGGTAAGTTGCCCTCGGGCTTGGCAGAGATTTCGACAGCACTTTGTGCTGCAGGGACAGCATAACTATACGCTGGCTGTTCAATCAAACCATTAGTAACAGCCACTGCCTGAGTAACTGCACCAGAAACTGGTGCTGATACCTGTGCTGGTACAGTGTAGTACGCCCCATAATAGTTTGGCTGTGTGTAACCACCAATGGAAGCACTATAGTTATATGTGGATACAGCAATATAATTATGGTGAGGAGGTATCCCCTCTACAACAGAATAAGATACAGATGGTTCTTCTGGAGGTGGAGGTGGTACTGATTCCTCTTCAGGAGGAAGAGGTACCAGTTCATCTTCTGGAGGTGGAGGTGGAGGTGGAGCCCACTCATCTGGTGGTGGTGAGGGTGGAGGTGGCACCTCACCCTCTTCTAAAGAAGATAAAGGCGCTTCACTATTTGGATTTGCGACATCTGTCCCAAAATCTTCTTCTTCAACCTCCATGTCTACATCTTCTATTGGAAGTATCGTCTCCTCTTCTCTAATCTCTTCTTTTTCTTTTTCCTTCTCATCTTGTTCTCCCCCATTTTCCTTTTGTTCTTCTCTTTCCTTCTCTTCTCGTCCATATTCTGGCATCTTGTTAGGATTTTCAAAAGTAGATAGTGCAGTATATGTTTCCTTTATAGATTCATCTTCTCTGCTGTCAGGGGTAGATTTGGATAGAGAAATTTCTGCATTGTAAATGGAAGCTTCTAGGCAACTCAGTTTTGACTGAGTGTGGAGCCAGAAGGGAAACAGGGATACCCCATATGGTTTAAGCTCTTTACAGTCTGATGTTCTAATTTCAATCTCCTCTTTAATCTTTTCAATTTGGGTACCCGACCTGCAGAAAATAAGCAATGTAAGATGCAAAAAAAAGAGAGCTGTAAAGTACTAGGACAAAGCCTACTTACCCTGATAAACTTTAATTGTACCATGTATAAGAATTTTCCATGCAGTGCACCAAGCTGTGGTGTCCAAATTATTATTTACTGTGTGGTAAACCTTTTTCAGATTATCTCACATCCGATGTTAGGATCAACAGAGCAACTGGTGTTCAGTATGCTCAAGCAAAAGGTTTTAAAAAAAAAAAAAATAGATCAGATCAATAGGACGTCGAGACAGATACAATTCTCTTTGGTGCGTACAGTTACCAGACTGAACCAAAAAGGATACAGTTCTCTGTGGTGTGTACAGATACCAGCTTAAACCAATAAGCATCCCAAAAAAAAAAAAAAAAAAAAAAAAAAAAAAAAAAAAGAGAGGAAGAGGAAGAAGAAACGAGAGCTTACCCATCTAAAAGCTTCAATCTCTCCATCAGATCCTCCCCATATTTCACAAGTTTATCAGGGTCGAAATCCTCTGCAAATGCTGTACCTACACTCATTCCCTTATCCTCTTCTGTGGCCGTCACATTGCATTTAGCTGGCAGGCCATTATCTTCCAAACCAGATAATTGGCAATCAAGGGGCGACAAAGCCATTTCCACCGATTCAGACACTTCTCTACTAGCTTCAATAGAAGGGGCATTATCACTGCCAACGACTTCATTAGGTACAGTTAATACCAGGCTAGCAGGTACTTCCCATGAAGTCTCTCCTGTGACTGTGTTCCAGTAATAGCACTGATTTGTCTCTGCATGCATCACCGCCTTCCAATCACCACCTATATCACTAACTGCTTGCACCGCTTGTTCACTCAAAGAGCTCTGAATACTCTGATCTTCAGTTGCTAGATTTTCAGTTTCAGTTACTTCAACTTCTTTGAAAACCTTTTCAATTTGGTCAGTGCTATTTTTAAAATCTTCAAAAGTAGCAGAAGCAATCTCTTGAACACCGTTTCCTACTTTGCCAGATTCAACCGTATTTTCTGTGATCTGATAATAAACAAAATAACATTAAATTTGAATAAACCTTAACTAACCTACTCAATAGAGAATCAAATAAAAACAGCAGAAAACTAGAGAGGAATGCTATAATTACCTGACCATTTGGAACAGATCCCTCCCTGTTTGCATCACTGGATCTGTCCATGTCATCCTCATCTGAGTCCTCATCAGTGTACTGGCTGAGAAGTGATAATGGATTCTCCTTCTTACCTGAAACAAAAAATACTTACAAATTCTTACCAAACCCTTATTAATGAATTTTCAACATTCAACGGATATATAAGCAACATAAGCATACTATTAGAAACAAAGCCTGATATAGAGAAAAGTAAATATTGCAAAATACTAGGTGACCTGATAGTTTGTAAAATAGATCAGGTCAGGGGGTACAAACCATATAAAAGAAAGAGACATACGAACCGATGAATCAACCATCACCTTCAGTTCGGCTGGGAAGAGAGAATCCAGTCAGAACTCTCCTTGTCAGTGAGCAACCCTACATGTCTGAAAGAAACGAAATACTCGCCGGATATAATGTACTTGACTTTATTATGTATTCCTTTTATCGACCATATTGTATGTTCCCTCCACTAAATAATCCTTTTTGAAGGGGATTTTGTGAAACCAACCTGAAGTAGGTGAATCGGGATCCCCTGTTTCTCCACCATGGTCTAAATTGTCTCTAGCTCCCTCTTGTATTGACAAATCTCCTAGACAAATAATAAGTATGTCAGATTCAGTTGTACACCAAAGGATCAAATTTAAATGCACTTAAGTAACCATTACTGTGCAATCAAGCATCAGTTAACATTTGATTCAGACTCAAACTACTGAATTTTACCCTCTTGAACCCTTTGTTATGTGAGAAAGAAATACTCAAATTAACAAGAAAAAGCTAAAAACTGTACTGAACAACTAATCACCCAACCAAAGCAATCAGATAAAAATGCAAATTTAAATCGTCATGTAACCACAACCCTAAGTCAGAAATTACGATTCCAAGGAATGAGGGACAGGGATCCATGTACAATTTTAACATGCTGTAACAAATTTGGTCTAAGGGATCTGGAGTCAGATTAGTTTGATTCGGTTGCCAGATTGTTCCTTGTACACTTTGTCTGACAAAAGCCCTATAATTTTCAATGAAAAAAGAGAATTCACTCACCAGAGGGATCGGCGAAGAGATCAAGCTTATATCTCCGACTAGCCGCCATGGCTGCTATTCGGCGCTCCTTCCTCTTCCCCATAGTCTCACAATTAGGGTTTCGAATCTTCACTTAATCCAGCCTCTTCTTCGACCGGAGAACAGCTAGGGTTTGCGTTTGCGTCGAGAGAACCAAATACTGATAGAGGGAATGCAACGAAGAAGAAAAGAAGTAAAATGGAAATTGAATTTTGATGTTATTATTTATTCAGGGGTGATACACACCATCCACCATTTTCCCATCCATCCCATCCACAGGCCAAAAATGGGCCTCATCTCCATTTTTTCGCGTACTGACGTCAGCAAGGCGCTCGCTGACGTCAGCGAAATTTTTTCGGAATTTTTTTAGAAATTTCTGGACGCTGACGTCATCAAATGTACTGGTTTATTTGTTTAGTTAAATACCATAAGGGTTGAGTTAAAAGTTGTAAGTGTTCAGTTAGATGCGCCTGAAAATAAAATTTTCGTACTTTTGTATTCAGTTTAATACGGTAAAGGTTGAACTAAAAGGTTTATTTGTTCAGCTAGTTGCATCTGAAAATGGAATTTTCGTACTTTTGTGTTCAGTTTAATACGGTAAAGGTTGAACTAAAAGTTTTATTTGTTCAGTTAGTTGCATCTGAAAATAGAAATTTCGTAATTTTGTGCTCAATTAAATACGTTAATGGTTGAACTAAAAGGTTTATGTGTTCAGTTAGTTGCAGCAGAAATTTGATTTCACTATTATTTGTGTTCAGTTAAACATGTTAATAGTATCCATTATTTAAACAAACTGAACAATTCTATTAATAATATCATCCATTAATAATAGCACAATACATACACAATGAAACAAGATGATCCCTTACAAATACTAATTCAATACATATGATGACTAACTAATCCAATAGAGAAACTAAATCACCAACAACAAATTACATACTATAATCTGAACAAATGAAAATATTAACAAAGCTTCAAGTTAGGTTCTTCTTCTCTTTGCCACTTCCTCATCTCCTTGTTCCTCCTCTCGTCTAGTATGAATCCTGTGAAAATTAAATTTTGACAATGCTTGAGAAGGGAGCTTTCACTAAACATCGGTACCAGACATTTAATTGATTTTGTTATTTGGAATTACACTCCAAGATAAAGAAGCATTCTCTACTTATCTACTAATCTGGTGTAACCATACCTCAGTATTGCAAAATAAAAAATACCATGAGAAATTCAAAAGTAAACCATAATAATCAAAAAATACCAAGAAAATCAAAACCGAAACAATATTAATAAATAAATTATAAACAAAACTAATGTAGTTTCTTTTCTAAATAAATTAATAAAACAATGCAATTTGGTGAAAGCGAATAAAAAGGGAAGAATTTAGTTTCTTTTTCAATAAATGAACATATGTGAAGCGAATTAGTTTCTTTTTCAATAACAAACAAACAGATTTTTGTGCAATTTGTTTCTTTTCCAATAAATGAACAGATCTTAAGCAAATAAAAAGCATGGAATGAGACATCAAGGGCCAGAGGCGTACCTTGTGATCGGACTCGGAGGCGGAGGTGGTGGAGAAGGCGACGGAGAGAAGGAGAAGGTGGAGAAGGAATCCGACGAATTGATCTACAACGAGAAACAAAGGCTTGAAAAGGTCATTCCCGCTGCCATCGCCGCTCGGGAGAGAAATCGCCGTTGGAAGTCGGAGAAGAGACGAGAGAGAAACTGAAGCAGGAGCGGCTAGGGTTAGAGGGGAGATTCTGAGTATATATGGAGGTGGGCCTGTCGCTGGGCCTGTTATTGGTCCAGTAAAAGCTTGTGGATGGTATGGATGGGAAAACAAAGGATGGTAGTAACCAATTCTGTTATTCATTATTTAACTAATTAAGAATAAGAATTTGCCATTAATTGTCGGATGTGAGCCTGTTGGGCCTGTAGAGTGTAGTAACAGGCCTGGAGTAAATTACCTGACATTTAAGACCCAAAATTATTTTTCTAGATGTGTAACAGTCTAACAGACTAACAGTAAGACCAGAATTTTCAAGAGGCTCTAGTCAATAAATAAAAAATGAAGACTTCTCTGGTCTTTAATCTTTATGGTGGCGACAACTTTTAATTTTTGGCGGATTTTTCGGCAGATAAATTCACCACAACTCACCCCAATCATTCAGTGGATGTAATATTTTAGGATATTTCAAATGATCGATCACAAGTGTTCTTTATTTTGAAATAATTTAGATTTCAGTATATATTAAAAATTCTGTCCACAGAATTGCCTTTTTTATTTAATGTAATCGTTCCTTCTCTTCACAAATGCAATATATTAATATTTTCAAATTGTATATTAATATTTCATTTTTCTTCAAGGTAAGCGGTGTCATTAAAATTCACAATGAGCATCTAACTAATTTTCTATAGACAAATGTCAGTTAGCATGTCACCTATAAGGCTATAATAATAAACAGCATTCTCTACACAAACACTACCTTCTCATTCGCCACAGAAAGACCGAGACAGCACAGGTGTACACAACAATAGGAGGAAGATTGGAAGAAGAATCAAAGAGAGGCATCCAGAAAGGAAGGCATCATTTCTGAAATCCGAAATCTGATTCATTCATTCATTCATCAAGGCACGGAGTACAAACGGCGACTCGCTTTTAGTCGCTTTTTGGGAACCAGCCAATGCTTATCCTCCAGCTGGCGCAAGACCCAACTGGTGAACTGGGACCAACCTCAGGAGAGGCCTCCGCATGTGACACGTGGACCACCACGCACCCCTTCTCAATGGATAATACCGCCAGCTCGGACGACCACTCTGATGACGTCATTACTCCACCCGACAGTCCACACACCTACCCCGTACACTTGTTAAGACGATATTACCCCTGACTCTTGGAGAATATTACTATAATAGGCTACTAATCACATGAGGGTAGATATTTTTTTTTTTGGAAGAATTGACAGTGGCTGTCAATTAACATGAGGGTAGATATTTGTGTTGATTTTATTTTACTTTTAATTAGTCGGGACCAATCTCGCCGTAATAACTAGTCAACGATTCACGATTAATTTATTGTCGTGTGTCGGACGCAAAACCTGAGAGAAGGGTTTCTCAAGTGATGCTTTCGACCCAATATTTTTTCTATCATTTTACTGTTAATATTTAGAATGATAATGACATGACAAACATGACATTCGATTTGTTTCGTGCGAATTGAATCGTTCCAAGGGAAAAAGTGTACTTGAATATTTAGAGCGAGATCTAATTAAAGTGTTGATTTAATTTTAACAGTTCAAATTGCAAGTTCTATTATATTGTCATTATTACTTTGATTGTTAGTATGGACACTCTTACTAGCGTATTATATCTCGCTATCAGGGAATTTAATTTTTTATTTTTCTTTCCTCAGAGCTAGTGTAAGCTCAATTACAGTGGACGGACACACGAACCAAACCAAAAAAATTTTAATGGCTGTCAGAAAAATGTAATATTATAAATGGTGAAGCAAATAAGTGCTTTGATTGAACGAATAATAATTATTATAAATGGAGAAACAAATAAGTGCTTTGTTATTTGAAGTGTACTGTATGCCAACGTTAAAATAGGTAATAAACTATATATACATTGCAATTAAAAAAAGAAGTAGAACTAACGAAAGGACATGGAATATAGGTTTATCGTGATCAGAAGAAATATTTCATAGAACAGATTTCATAATAATTTTGAGTTTTCTGATTATATATCCAACATGAATCGCAAACTTGAAGTCAAAACCGAATATATTTATCAAATAGAAAATCTGTAGACTAAAAAGAATAATTATTATTGTTACCGCTGTTGTTGTTGCTGCTAATACAGCTATTTTTATTATTATCGACAGAAGTTTTTTTTTATTATTGCTTCTATACTTGTTTGTAAGAAAATAACACATTTGGACAAACTAATTGCTTTCATTAAATAGGAAGCATGACTATATCATTACATTTTAATATGTTATTATATAACTTTTGATCAAATACGTTTTTATAACTTGGCTTCACTTTCTCTCATATTGATCTATTAAGATAAATATAATATTTTCCAAGGGCCAATGATCTGTATTGTGATTTGCAGGCTCCTATTCTTTGTCATTTAAACCAGATCAGTAATCTCTTACATCCATTGTTCGCGGATCTAAGGCTCATTTCCCTTCCATTTCTTCAACAAAAAACTCAGATAAAAAGAGTGACATCATCTAGATTTTTGATACAGACGAGTATCTACTTCAATTTGATCCAATTTGAGATGTTTCCATTTGACAGTGTCTAAAAAAACCCCAGTCTTGTTGTTGTACAATATTTAAAAAGCTTTAATTCTGTTGTTGCCTATCAATAGCAAAATGCGTCAATTAATTCTCTATCATTTTATTATATTGGTTTTCTCCAATGACTTGCGACAATGTAGATTGCAAAATCATCGGACTTTTAGTAAATGTGTTGCGAACTTGTGATATATTGGCCAGTATTTATAAGGCAGATTTAATTATCACTATATATAAATTCGCACTTCTTAGTGTGAATAATCCAACCTCAAATTGCTGAAGATGATCATGCGTCTTTTGTGGCCACTAATGATGCTAATGCTTTAATTTTATTTTTTTTAGGAAAGCAACTTTTGTGTGAAAAAAAAATCATACAACATCCATAATAGTCATTTACTTGCCATTTGCTAATATGAAACATTTAACTTGAATTAAAAGCTTACGTAGAAGAGCCGCATAAAAGTTAACAAAATTGCTAATATTGTTGTCTAACAAGACTAAGTTATTTAAAAAAAAATCATTTTAAAATATAAAGCGAACAAACTATGTTAACAAATTGTTTGACATATTAGATATAAATCACATCAGTCTTACAAATATCCCTTTTCTTGCACTTTTACAATGGTTTTGGAAAAAAATATGAAATTAGGCTTATAAACTTAATGATATTAGCATGTTGTTGTTTCCTATTTTGCTCGTTGGTGTGCCAACATGGCTAAAAGTTTTATTCAGACAAGTGGCGCCAAGAAATTTATTAGGCAACAAACATTTATTTATTGGTAGGACAACGCAGCACATTATATTACCATTGTACATCATACCTAGCATGCGAAAAAATTATTTAATGCAAAAAAACATCAAATCATTATTCTAACAAAATATATGTCAATACTAATGGCTCCAGTACAAATCATAGATAATTGATCAAATAAGTAAGAAAAGAAAACACTGTCAAGTTTTTCTAAAAAAAAAAGAAAGTAAGAAAAGAAAGGTGTTATTTAATTCATCCAATAATGCCACCGATGTCTAGGACAGTTGGTAGTGACACATGCCTCTCCAATAGGAGGGTATATGAGTTCGATCCCAGCTTAAGGTTGGTTGAGTGTGGGTGTGTGAGAGGCTATGGTCTAATGTCAATATATATATATATATATATATATATATATATATATATATATATATATATATATATATATATATATTCATCCAATATAAAAGGGATTCCTATTGGATTGCATTTTACGGTGATTGAATTTAGATATGTTCTTTTTAACTTTTTGTAAGACTATTTTTGAACTCATTATTATAGTGTTACTTAATTGTATGACTTTAGATATGTTCTTTAAAACGAGTTTAGCTTAAAAAATATAGAAGAAAAGGACATATGTTTTTTAAAATTGATTTCATAATAAAAGATAAAATACGAACCAAGTAAATTTTTTTTAAAAAAATGGACATTACATTTTCTTTTTTTTTTATCAAATACACTCCTATAAGATGGTTTTACATTTTCGTTGATCTGTTATCAATAAGGTGTTATAATTAATATTATTACTTATATTAATGTGGCCTATATGATTTAATCTAAACCAAGTTCATTTATGAATTTTTAATTAAAGGGTGCATTGATTTTGATGGAAAATCAACGGACCAGATTCATTCATTTTTTATCCCTTCAAATTTCAATAGTCTTAGTCTTATATATATTAAATTATGTCATTTTCGAAAGGCACCATTTTCCTAATTTTTTATCATTAAGAAAAGTAATAGAAGAGAGTAAAAATGTCCTCAAGAAATCATCATTTTGGACTAAGGAATATTGAATGAAGTCATAAATTTCCGTCTAGCGTCATGTCTGCCCTTCAAAGCTGTGAGGTTTTTTATTACGATTTATTGATTTTATATAAAATACATGATTTTGGGTTGTTAATTGAAAATATTATAATGAATTAATATTTTACGACTAACATAAGTATCACAAAGAACTGTGAGAATGTTGTGTATCTTCATACTTGTAACCATAGTTTTAAAACTCGGCGAGTCAACTCGGAATCGGCCCGAGTTGACTCCGACTCGGCGCTCACCGATCCTATTTTTCGCGAGTTGGTGCAGATTCGGTTTTAGATCACCATTAATGGCAGTTTTGTTCCAAGAAGAGAGGTGAAATAGCACGTAGAACTCTGAAAAAGGTGGTCAGGTTAGATAAATCGTGTCAGGAGATCGGAAAAAGCTCCATTCCGTCTTCTCGTGAGGGGGTTCGTCCATTTTCGGTGTTCCATCGCAAAAGAGAAGGTGAGAGAAGACTGGGAACAGGAAAGAGTAAGAAAGAAGGAGAAGGGTCGTACTGGAGGCCTCCATTTCCGAAATTTTTTTATTTAATTCAAATCAGACGGTCCACATAATGTAAGAAGTGTCATATTTTAAAAACTAAGTGATAGTTGATCCAAAATAACTCAAAAAACATAGAAAAATTGATAATGTTTTCCTCTACCATTCTAACTAATATATTAAGGTGTTTAAACGAATGTATCTTCATTCAAAAATATTTTTCTAATTTTTTCCCATTTTTTTCTTATTTTTTAAGACATTAAAAATGAAATTTATAAAAACCCGAGTTACCGATCCGAGTCATCCGATTTTTTCCGAGTCACCCGATTCAACTCCTTAGTCCAACATTCCGAGTCCGAGTTTCAGAACCATGCTTGTAACCTCTTAATCAAATATACCAAGTGAACAATTATCCCAATACATTGCTCCCAGCTTCCAGACCCGTTTCACGTAAGTCTCTCCTAAGTACATACCGGCTCAGATGAAGTAAAAATAGAAGGGACCATGTAGATTGTGTTATGGATGAGTAACTGTTTTAAATTGATCCAATTCGAAATATTCAAACAATGTCACTAATAACAACTTGCCTATAAATATATAGACCAGATTTGTTGCCGTACAATACTTGAAAACTTATATTTTCTTGGCTGTGACACTTATCAATCATGCAATTTTCTCTGTATCGTTTACAATATTTTAAGACTGCAAAAATTATCATACCGAGGTAATTTATTGATGTGATTGATTGGCACTATTAATAGCCCAGAGCTACTGTCATACAAATTCACATTTCTTAAGTTCGCTTATGTTTGTGTGAAGAACTGAACATCAAATTGCTGAAGGAGATCATACTTCTTTTGTGGTCTGGTCACTAATTAAGTTATCATACTAGCACATTTGTGTTTTCATTAAGGTGCATGGAAAGCACATTTGTGTGAAAAAAAAATGTTAAATGACTTGCCATAAATCTTTTATTTGGTATTATTAGACTATTTAACTTGAATAAAAAAAAAACTCCCTTATAAGAGTTTTATATAATTTAACAAAGATGCAAATGTTATTCTGTCATTGTCATTCAAGACAAATCATTTTTTTTTTTATATAGACAAAGGTAATTTCAAAATATAAAGCGAACACATGATATCAAATATTTAGACACATTAACCTACGTCATGTTAGTCTTTCCAATAATCTTGCACCTTACAATGTGTAGAAGATGACTCAGACAGACAACTGGATGGATCCAGTTCTCACAGAAATGGATCAGATGTTAGTGAAAAACAGATTCTGTTAGATTAGTTAAGTGTAATCACTGCACCCTCCAGAGGGTCCCACTTGTATTAGAATCGTTAACTCCCCTATAAATATAAAGGGGTCACAGTGTAACAAAAAGAGAGAGATTAATAAAAATCATTTCATTCTCTTAAAACAATATCTTACATGGTATCAGACGGTACAAGAAAAGCTTACGCTTAGATCCATGGCGGAAACTAGCTCCGCATCTGCCATTGCGACTAGCCATACGGCAATGTCGTCTTCTCCGATGCAAGTAATTCATCAAATCCGCACCACGCTTGATCAAGACAACTATCTCCTCTGGAAATCTCAGATCCTACCTGTGCTACGCGGCCATGGTCTTGAGAGCTTCATCGACGGCTCCAGAGTGTCTCCAGCTCGTTTCTGTGTCAATTCCGACGGAATTCAGGTCAGCAATCCTGATTTTGCTCCATGGCAGCAGCAAGACCAGCTAATTTTAGCCTGGATGTTTAGCTCTATCTCTTCCTCTATCCTTGCTCAAGTCATAAATTGTCAGACTTCAGCTGAGCTTTGGCACAATTTAGCTCAAATTTATGTGTCTCAATCCATGGCAAAGACATTAGATCTGAAATTACAACTGCAAACCCTCAAGAAAGGGAGTTCAACCTGTGCTCAGTTCTTGCAACAACTTCAGTCAATTGCTGATAGACTGAGAAGCATTGGTTCTGTCATTACTGATCAAGAACTGGTGACTTTTGCACTCCAAGGCTTGGGATCTGAGTTTGAGGCATTTGTTACTGCAATTTCTTTAAGAGAGAGATCTCCTTCCATTCTTGAATTCACCAATCTTCTTCTCTCTCATGAGGCAAGAGTACTGACAAATCTCAGATCAGTCAGCACTTCTTCTATCAATCTCACCTCGAGTCAACCCAATCAAAGTCAGCAACAGTCTTCTCAAGATGTGTTCTTTGCCAGCAGAGGCAGATCCAATCGAAGTCGTGGCTACTCAAATCGTGGTAGAGGTGCTCAGAGAGGAAGAAGAAGAGGTCGTCAGACCAATTCAATCACTGACAACACTGTAGATACATCAAATCTGAAGTGTCAGATTTGTCAGAAGTGGGGGCATGAGGCTTTAGAATGTTATCATCGTTTTGACATCAGGTACACAACTTCTATCACTCCTTCATCACAACCACAAGCATTGCTGGCTGAACCCTCCACCTCCTCAGCCACTGCAACAAACTGGTACATTGACTCAGGAGCCACCACTCATGTCACTCCTGATATCAACAATCTCTCCTCCTCTCTTCCCTACAATGGACCAGATGCTGTTCACATTGGAAATGGAGCAGGTTTGTTTATTTCCCACAAAGGCCATTCCTTGTTGTCCACTGGTTCTGAGACTTTGAGACTGAACAATGTTTTGTGTGTGCCTTCTATTACCAAAAACTTACTGAGTGTGTCTCAGTTAACTGCTGACAATAATGTGATTGTAGAATTCTCATCAAATTCTTGTTTTGTAAAGGATTGCACAACAAACAAGATACTCCTACATGGAATTTTGAGTAATGGTCTCTACAAGCTGATTCAAGCTTCTCACCATCAAGTAATGCAAGTTTCACATCTTCCAGCTGATATGTGGCACTCCAAATTAGCACATTGTTCTTTTTCTGTTATTGATAAACTTAGGAAGGCAAACATTATTAAAATGAAACCTTCAAATTCTATTTCTGCATGTATGGGTTGTAATAAGGCTAAGGCACATAAGTTGCCATTTCAGCCATCTGTTAGAGTTACTTCTAAACCTCTTGAACTTGTTCATTCAGACTTGTGGGGTCCAGCCCCAGTTCTGTCTCATAGAGGTCACAGATACTATGTACATTTCACAGATGATTATACAAAGTTCAGTTGGTTTTATACTTGTGCTTCCAAGTCTGATGTGTCATTGTTGTTTGCCAATTTCAAAGCCAAAGTTGAGAATTTGCTTTCTGCCAAAATAAAAGTTCTTCAATGTGATGGAGGCAGTGAGTACAAACCTCTTATGACACAGTATCCTGAGATAACTTTCAATGTTTCCTGTCCTTATACACCTGAGCAAAATGGTGTAGCTGAACGCAAGCATAGACACATAGTGGAGTTAGGTTTGGCAAGCATGTTTCATGCTTCCATACCAATGAAGTATTGGGATTTAATTTTTGAGAGCACAACCTATGTGATTAACAGACTGCCTTCTTCACATAGCAATGCAGTTTCTCCCTTTGAAATGTTGTTTCAACAGCAACCACATTATGATTTTCTTCATGTTCTTGGTTGTTCTTGTTATCCATGGCTCAGACCATACACAAACAATAAATTAGAAGCAAGATCTGAAGAGTGTGTTTTTCTGGGCTATTCAACTTTGCACAAGGGTTACTATTGTTTACACTTGCCCACTGACAGGATGTATGTGTCAAGACATGTTCAATTTGATGAACAAAATTTTCCCTTCAAATTCTCTCCTACATCCACACCTTTGAGTAGTGATACTACTACAACTGCAACTACTCTAACCATTTTGCCTATGCCACTTACTTCTTCTGCAGTCACCACTCAGACTATACCCTTACCAGTAAACTCAGTTACTGCAACTCAGAATGCAGCTCCTCAAACTCCAGTCCCTACTACACAACAACCACCACCTCAGCATCAAACTGTGATTCCAAAACACTCAATGGTCACCAGGTCTCAAACAAAAACTTTAAAGCCAAGAACCTTTCCAAATCATCAAGCTCACACAGCAACAGTACATGAACACTGTCAAATAAGTAATGAGCCAACCTGTTACACTCAAGCAGTCAAAAGTGCTGACTGGCGCTCAGCAATGGCTGCTGAATTGTCAGCACTTGCTCACAATAACACTTGGGATCTGATACCTCCTCCACCAGATGCTCACATTGTTGGTTCAAAATGGATTTTTAAACTTAAATACAAACCAGATGGTTCAATTGAAAGGCATAAAGCCAGATTGGTAGCAAAAGGATACACTCAAGAGGAGGGCATAAGATTATGAAGAAACTTTCAGTCCTGTGGTGAAACCAACAACCATCAGAACAGTTCTCACTATAGCATTATCTCAACATTGGCCCTGTCATCAACTCGATGTGAACAATGCTTTCTTACATGGCACACTAGATGAGACAGTCTACATGGCTCAGCCTCCAGGCTTTTCTGATCCACACTTTCCAAACTATGTGTGTAAACTGAAGAAGGCCATCTATGGCTTGAAGCAAGCCCCCAGAGCATGGTTCTCAAAGTTAAAGAACTTTCTCATTTCTCACCAATTCAGTTGCTCACAAGCTGACAATTCACTGTTCATTTTTCACAAAGGTCAGACACTCATCTATCTCCTGGTGTATGTGGATGACATTATTGTCACAGGAAGTAACTCACAAGCAATTAACCAGCTCATGAAGTCACTCAATGATCAATTTTCCCTCAAAAACTTGGGTCAACTAAATCATTTTCTTGGCATTGAGGTCACATATACCCCCTCAGAAATGCACCTCACACAGACTAGGTATCTGTCTAACATTCTCAAGAGAGCATCTATGCAGCATGCAAAGCCTTGCAACACTCCCATGCAGGCAGGGAAACAAGTGTCAAAGTATTCAGGGGCAAAATTATCAGATCCACAACTATACAGGTCCATTGTGGGTGCACTTCAATATGCCACAATTACTAGACCTGACCTGACCTTTGCTGTAAATAAGGCCTCTCAATTCATGGCTGAGCCAACTGAAGAGCACTGGCAGCTAGTAAAAAGGATATTGAGATACATTCAAGGCACCATTCAGCATGGTCTTCTACTCAAATCTGCTAAGTCCTTATCATTACATGGCTACTGTGATGCAGATTGGGCAGGTGACCCAGATGATAGGAGGTCAACTACTGGTTTTGCTATTTTTCTGGGTCCTAATTTGATTTCATGGTCATCAATAAAGCAAGCAACAGTATCAAAATCGTCTACTGAGGCAGAATACAGAAGCTTGGCTGTCACAGCTTCAGAAATGTTGTGGCTCACATATCTTCTCTCTGAATTAAAGTATGAAACACCATTCAAGCCAACCATGTGGTGTGACAATTTGGGAGCAACCTTTTTGGCTGCTAACCCTGTGTTTCATGCTCGCACCAAGCACATAGAGCTTGACTTCCATTTTGTCAGAGAGAAAATTCAGAACAAACAGTTACTGGTAAAATACATATGCTCTGCAGATCAATTGGGAGATATGTTTACTAAAGGACTAGCTAAAGCTCGTTTTCAGCTTCTTCGAGACAAGCTTCACGTTTCTCAAGGCACGCTCAGCTTGCGGGGGGCTGTAGAAGATGACTCAGACAGACAACTGGATGGATCCAGTTCTCACAGAAATGGATCAGATGTTAGTGAAAAACAGATTCTGTTAGATTAGTTAAGTGTAATCACTGCACCCTCCAGAGGGTCCCACTTGTATTAGAATCGTTAACTCCCCTATAAATATAAAGGGGTCACAGTGTAACAAAAAGAGAGAGATTAATAAAAATCATTTCATTCTCTTAAAACAATATCTTACACAATGGTCCCGAAATAAATTGTGAAAATTGAGTAAAACTTCGAACAACTCTCAGTCTCTCATCATGGACCAAGCACAGACAGTGAAACTAGAATATCATGGACCAATCATTCAAGGAAATTTTCAATGGCTAACTATATTAAGCATGTTGTTTATTCCTATTTTGCATGTATGCGCGCAAACATTGATGAAAAGTTTCTTAAAAAAATCTTATCTAAAAAAAAAATTACATGTATTGTATTAAAAATATTATTAAATATATTTTAGAGAAAGGCTAAAAGTCCGATCCATTGGGCAGAGGAATTCCGTCCAATGTGTTCATTTTCGGATTTTGAAGCTCAAACGACTAATCCAAACCGTTTAATGTGATTTTTCATATTGAAATTTAGTATGAAATCAAATTTATATTTTTGTGTTTTTTTTGTTGTTTTTGAGATTTTTAAAAATGTATTGTTTTAAAAGGTTCATGATTTTTTTGATCGACGATATTCTAAAAGTATGAAAAAAATATAATTCAATTTTGTACTAGACTTCAATATTAATATCACATTGGATGATTTTGATCGATCGTTTTCAATTCAAAATTTGACAACAGAGTGTATTAATCGGACCCTTAACTGAAAAAAAAATGAGAGGAAAATACCCCCAATTTTTTTTTTTATTTGTCTACGGATGAATATGCCTATGGAACACTTATGGTGATTTTTAATACCTAGTAAGGTTTTATATCAGGTATGATAACTTTATCGAATGAGTTGTCAGGTGATATCATATTAGGCCGAGGTTGCAAAAATTCTCTTTATGTTTCCTTTTTTTTTTCTAGTAATAAACCATAATTAAGACAATGATGATAATAATGAAATAATATATCACAAATTTTTTGTGATTGTGATAAACAATTGATGTTATATTTTGTCAAATTTGTAAAACTAAACTATATATAAGTTCTAATTTGTTAGATCTCAAGAGGATTCAAGTAAATCATGTTTAGTTCAAGCGAGTTAACAATTGTCATCGTTGTCATCAAGTTAGAGCTGAAGTTCATTAAAACTTAGTAAAGCTAGTACATGCATGAAAATTTTTTGTTTCGGAGTGAAAAATGCGTGAATCACAAATATTGGTCTAAACTTGAAGTTTAAACCAATTCCAAATTTAAACTGAAAATCTCAAGACCTAAGAGAAAATAATCCTCCATATTATAATCACAATTATATTTATCGTCATTATGTTTCTAATTGATACTATTATTTTTATTATTTTATTATCGTTTTTCTACCTCGTCATTTCTAACTTAATTCCCTTCTTTTAAAAAAATAAAATAAAAACACGTTTGGAGAGACTACCAATTTCACTAATTGAAAAGATACAACTGTATCTATTATATATGCTTTTTATGATACACTCTTAACTTCTTTTTAGTTTTTGTCGTATCTCTGGTCCTATCTCTACTCATAAACGGATGGATCCAAGGATGTATCATCTCGAGATCTAACATGTACTCACCTTTTGTACATTTTGATTAATTTGATTTGTGGTTAGATGTCAATTGGTAGACGAAAGATATTATCATTTGGTTTTACATCTAAAATGGGAAGAGTATTGATTAGAATATAATTATTTGTCTACTTTAAAAAAATAGCACATATGAAAAAAATTTATCACCTATACTTTTCAAATGTTTTTATTATAAAATTTTTTTTATTAAATTATGTTTCCATATTGATATATTGATTTTAATTTTTATTAAATATAAATATATTTTTTTTTTCTCACACATTGTATGGGTAAGTTTTTTAGTCTTGATAAATAAATACTACGAAGAATCGGAGTTCAGAATTTCCATAGTTCCCATGCCTTTTCACTATTTAAACCATATTATTATTTTTTGTAAGAAAAATGAATGTCAACCCTTCGCCTATTGAGATTAAATCAAATTTTAATTATTTACAGATTTAGCCAGCGGCTAAAAATAAAAAGAAAAACCTAAAATACAATCTATAAAATATATCTCGGAGCCTTTCCATTCTAAGAACACTTCAGCAACCAGCTCAATTGAGCTTTTTCTCATGATTTTTAAACACTGTTGTATATCTTTCTCCCGAGATACAAAGTAAGTAATTGCAAGTAATTCCTTAATTAACCTCCTTAGAGATGTCATTACTATCCAGAATGGAACATTGTTGGTCAAGAAGACGAAGTATGAGCATTATATTAATTATCTAAATCCATTGCTTGAGAATCCGAGGTCCATTCCATTTTTATCTCGTCTATTAAACGGCTCAGTCAAGAGGATGAAATAGAAGCAACCATCTGGATTGTGATACGGGCTTAAAATTGATTCCATACGAAATGTTAAGGAATGTCGCTAATGAGCATTGTCTAGAAATATGGCAGATTTGTTGTTGTACTATATTTCAATTGCTTGAATTTAATTGTTTACTCTCAGTAACAGAATGGTTCTGTGATCTGTTTATCATTTTATTGTGTTAGTTTTCTCTAATAACTTACAATATTTTAGATTGCACAATGATTAGACTATGGTAAATGTGATACGATATATTGTGATTTTTTATAATGCAGAGCTACCAGCATATAAATTCGCATATCTTAGGTTCGCGTTATGTGTGCGCCAATAATTAAACCTCAAATTGCTGAAGAAGATCATACCTCTTTTGTGGTCGGTAATTAGGTTATCATGCTAACACATTTGTGTGTGTGTGTGTGTGTTTTTTATAGCACATTTGTGTTTTCTTTGAGATAGAAAGCACATTTTCTTGAAAAAATAAAAATAAAAAATTCATTCAATAACCACAAAGTCATTTACTTGTTGCTATGAGACATTTAACTTGAACTAGAAGCTCCCGTAGAAGAGCCCTATAAAATTTAACAAAATTGCGAATGTTTTTTTTTTTATTTAATCAAAGCCATTGTCAAAGTACAGTAAAGCATGGTACCGTCATTTGAAACTATTTTAGCATTAAGCATGTCGCTATTCTCAATTTTAAATCGCTCCAATATATGAAATACGAGAATACACATGCAAAGATAACTTGATAAGTTGTGTTAACAAAATTTTGTTCAACTAATATTTACATGTTAATACAGCACAAGCAGCGAACTGTATTTTTCATTTGTGCAAACATGTAGTGTTATATTTGCACCCATACATTCTTCATTCTTGGGTTGTGCATGGCTTCTTCATCTTATTTATGGATGGTCTAAAATTCACTAATTTACTTTGAAATTGTGAAAAGCTTCAGAAATGGTGTCATATGTTGTGACCGTAATATTTTGTAAATATTTTAAATTCAATGTATCTAACAAACATAAGGTACGTACTTGCTGCATTTTTAGATTTCCTAATTAATTTGTCAATATATAAGTTTGTAAAAGTATACCTGCCATCGCAACGTCACCAAAAATGACCCGCGTATTGCAATTATCGAGTGTCATCATGATTTTTTTTTTTAAAAATTTTGAACTTAGATATTTGATATGTAATTAATATTACATATACACCATGCCTAAAAGAATAATAAATTGTACGGTGTATTAAAAACTTTCAAAATTTACGACGACCTTCTTTTAATTATTTCTAATAGATTAGCAAATCATAATTTAAATATAAAAAGTTGATATGCACAAATTTTCAAAGTTATTGGCTTGACTCTAAATATTCATTATCAAAAGATACTGTTAAAATTAATTACATATACTCATTGTTAATTAAAAAAATATTAAAAAATGTTAAAAAAAAATAACCCAAAATTGCTCACGAGTCAATGTCCAAATTTAGGTAGATACAATGAACCAGCTAACTACTTTATTAATGCATCATTAATTTTTAAACACCAAGTGGGAACACAATTCGGGAAACTTCGGTCAAGTTGAGAAATTGGGTTAGTTGCAAGACAACTTAGGCAGCACAAGTGCACAACTCATGCGATGCTCGCAACCGTTAATGCACACATGTCGCATTTACAAGAGTACACAATATAATATATGCCTAAAGTAGATTTGTTGCGTATCACCTCATTAGCTTTTGGCAATTGTGCAATTGTGCACGTAAGGTGGGCACAAATGTGCTAATTCGATTCCAACCAAACAGATCCAAAGGACCTAGTTCCAAATAATCCGACCTGAATTTTATTTTGACCCATCCTGATTCTTTGCTTCATGAGGTCAGTGCCAAATTTGTGTTTCTGGAGATGAAACCGATAAAAACGAATTCATCTATACGAAACTTTCTAATTGCTCGAGAGGAGAGTTGCTTGGCAATATGAAAACCTGTACATATTCACTTTGAAAAAAAATAAAAAGAATGAGTAAAGGGCTTATCTTATTTCACGATAAACTATTTTCAACATAACAGACTCTAAATACAGAAGTGCATATATAGTCTTATATAAAAAAACTATTATTAGTATTATTATTATTTGGCACCTTACAAAATTTGAATTTTTGCAGCAGAAATAATACTTAGATATAAAAAAAATGCTATATTATAGGAGCATTTCAATATCATTTGTTTATGTCTCATGAGCTTTTTTTTCTAATTAATATTGCAACATTAAAACTTCAAACATCGAATTTAAAAACTTTGAGCTTGTTTCATTGATGACGAATGTGGAAAAATAATTTTTAACTATTTTTGTTTCATAAAAAATAAAAATAAAAGCACAAAAATAACTTGTATACTTAAGTCGATTAAGTATGGATTCGTAATCAAAATCATTTTTTTTCTGAGTTTTATGTGAATGTATTATTTTTTTGTAAAGAATGAGTAGAAAACAATAGTTCAAGGAAAAAAAATAGTTTCTTCTCAAGGAAACAATAGTAGAAATTATCAAGTATTTAATCTTTTACATTCAAATACAAATATACAATTGTATAATATAATTTTCTACATTATTTTCATGGAAAAAAATAGTTTCTTCTCAATAATCCACAGTCAAAAGTTAGAAAAGCAGTTTTCCACATTATTTCCTTGGAGGGAAATTTGTTTCTTCCCAATGTTCTACAGATTTTTTGTATAGTCAACAACGCACTAAAGCTCGCAATCATAAATTGTTCCAAAAGAGTTATTGGGAGACCAGAGTGGAGTCGTAAATCATTTCCTCCGGTTCTAACACCGAGCAGCAATAGACAGCTCTGAGAAGATGGGTCCCACAAAAAGAGAGATCTGGTTATAATTGGCTGCTACATTATGGTCAACTACCGTTTTGACAATAAGCTGATTGGTTTTATTTAACAAAATGGAAAAAACAAAGCTCATGGGGAATGGGCACCCACGTCATTTCACAAAAAATGACCTTTTGAGTGCTGTTAAAGAAAGCAAAAGGCACCATCCAATCTTTAATAAGCTAGCTTTGAGTTTTTAATAATATTTTGGTCTGGTATATCTTCTGATGTATGCATTTTCTTATCCAAAGCGGCACTTATGCTTTTAACCCAAATTGATATTTTTCATTTTGAATGCCTTCCTTACACCTGTTTGAGCTTTTGACGATTCTTATTGAGTGGTCTTTTTCAACCTCCTATCTTTTGGTTTATCCCTTGCCTTTCCATTTCATGGTTTTCTTGCATGCCTCCCAGATTCCCTGATAATAATTACTTTGAAAACAAACCTAGTAGTGATTTTATCTTAAGAAATAGGGACCAGGTTTGATGCCACCGTCCATGGTAAAAACCCTCAAGAGTATTTTATTTACATCTTTTACCATCATCCGTATTGGGCATTTGGGCTTGCCTGGTTGAGTAAAACGAAGTTAAAATCAGCGAGGTATCTAAATTGTCACATAAGGATCGACACAAAATCAAATCAGACTCATTTATTTAATAGTGTACATAGTAAGTCGAGATAAATTAAATAACAGACTCTATTTTTTTTTTTTTTTTTAGCCATCGAAAAAAACAGACTCTATTTTTTTTTTTTAAAAAAATGAAGTGACTAAAACAATTTCTTTTAAAAAAGAATTAGTAGTACCTGTTGGATTTGTCTACTTTTGCTTTATTGAGATCCACCCCCCACCTCCGGGGTTAAAATAAAGAAAAAATCGGATGGTTGGTCGACTAAATTTCTAAATTCTTTAACCAATATTTCTTAAGAGGAAGTGCATAAGTTAAGATTGTTTACTTTGGCATGACTGTGATTATACTTATAAAAAGCAGAGAAATCTGCGAGACAGAAAAGAGCGGTGCTATTGGCCAATTGCATTACCTTATTCCCTCATCTCGTCAATAAATAAAGAAGTTCATAGTAAGAAATATATTTGATAGGGGAATCTTACCCAGGACTAGTAAGTAGTGGCCCACAAACTATAATGCAGTATTAGGTTCTTTTTTGTAATAAATACCAAAATATTCCTCAAATATTAGTACTGCATCAAGTTCCCCCACAGAATATTTTACAGCCTTCTACCTCGTTATTTACTTATTTTGTAATTTATGATAGACTTTTATTTTATTACAATTTCGTGTCTTTGTGAAGATTGTACGGCATTTTGCATCTAGATTTTTTTTCGAAGAGAAAAGAAATGGTCATCGATAGTAATTTAACAACAGCAGATTAATAAAAAAAAATACAGAAACTTATATTCGTAACAAAAAATAATCGTAAGTCCATGCTATACATTTGGTACAAATTAGTAATCCGGCAAGTAAAATAAGGACGAGTAAGCGGATAAAAAAAAATACTTAACGTGCAAAAATATTAAATCAACTGAATAATTTCTTATGAATATTTAAAAAATGAATTGGGGGACATTATTTACTTCAAATATAAAAAATGATTCGTTCGCATTTTCAATTTTTATAATTTATAAAGTTCGTCTCCTATATAATCATAATGCCATTTTTTGTTTTAAATAAATACATGAAAGAAACTTTTTCCAACTCTGCTTTAGTGTCATCATTTAGTAATTAGTACAAAATAAACTAAAATTTGAAACCATGACATCAACACCTAACTCATTACAGTTATGGTCAAACATTTAAGTTTCACATATTGAATTGGATCCGTCAATTTTTAGATTAAAATCGGCAAACTCCCTTAGCCCGTGATGGAGACTCGAGAGTGGAATAAGTTGGGAATTAAAGAAAATTCTCACCCGAGATAAAAGATTTTATTTTTACATTTTTTACTCTATAGCACTCAGCAGTATAATTTTAGTGACAGTAATCTGAAATATATTCTTACATTAAAGCAATAATAACAATGGAGTCCGTGACGGGACTGGACTAGCTCGTCGGAGTTTCAGAAAAGATTTTCTTAATCAAATGGTAACACTTTTTTTAAAAAATAAAAAATAGCTAGCACTACTTGGCACTCGGCAGGGTCACAGAACATATCAAATGCACATCATTATCTAACATGTCCATTTTTAAACCACATTAATATCGTGTCTATATGTGATTTGTTAACCGGGTCAAATCTTGGGATCTATGCTAACAAACTATAAACCGCCACACGGATGTCCACACAACAACTGCGGAGGGTTGATTCTGTACACGCATAGAACAAGATGTAGACTTTTAGTCAGCCCAAGGCCCAATTAAAAATCAATACTGACACGCAGGGGCAAAATTGGAAGTTGCAGCCTATTGCCAAAATGGGATGCATTTGTAATGACATCAGAGACTTGTCGCCTACAAAATTCTCCTTACACCCGGTCTTTGTTACCCATCACTCTTAACCTGACCATTGGTGGTAACGTGTTTGGTGTTTGTAAGATGTTCAATCGATACACACTTCCTTGAAAACACACACACACACACACATACACAGGTATTCTTTTATCTACTTTTTTTCTATTTCGAATAAATTCTTGGGTAGAACATTTGATTATTTATCTTTTTTTTTTTCCGAATTATTTTAACTACTGATTTTATTTCGATCTAATTTATTGGAGTTAGTGTGTTTTTTGGGTAGTTATATTATTTTCTTATTAAATACTCAGCTTTAAGAAAAAAAATTAACATTAATATATTAAATTTATGATTTTTTTTTTTGAAAATTCAAGATAATTACTATATGATATTAAAAATTTAGGATAGGTACTGATTTGGATTTTGCTATTGATTAGATCTATTCTTGAAACTTATTGATTACTCGATTAAAAATAAATAATTTTAAAATGAGAAGTACAAGTATTTAATTTTATTCATAATAAATTAAAACAGAAAAAAGATCTAGTATGGATATTCTTTTACGCTAGCTACGAATTTCAATACTACCATCATACTTGCAGTGCAGTCCGATTTTGTTTTGCCATTGTAAACACCTGGTTCACGCAATATTGTGGTCAAAATCAACCCTTATCCGAAGCGTTAATTACAATATTACCACCAAAAAGTGCAAAAGCTCATACCTTTTCACGAGCTCTAAATGGGTCCCACAAGGCCCACCACCTCATCCCCTTGCCTCTTGGCTCTTCATTCTCTTCCTCTCTCTCTCTCTCTCAACTAATTTCCCTTCTTTCTCTCAACAAAAAAATCTGGAAAAAAAAATATCAAAAAAGCATTTGTGCTTGCGCTGAATTCAGTTCAATAAATTACCTACTCATCTGAAGCAGGAAAATTCCGAGAGTTTTCTACAAGAATTTCCAGTAAGTATACGATTTTTTCAATTCTTTTTACTTTACTCGCTTTTTTTATCGCTTCTTTTGTCGCCATGGAGGAGGTTGTTTTCTCGAACCTTCTGCAAATCTAAATATTCAAGAAAAGCTTTAGATTTTGTATTTTTTGAATTTTTAATCCCACGATTGAGCTTGAGACCACCAAGTTCGATGGGAGATGATTGGATGCATAGAATCTCATTGGATGTTTCTTCTTTCTTTTTTTTATATATTTTTTTTGTAGAAAAAGAAATCTATAATATCTGAAACTGTGTGGGGTTTCATGAAAGATAGGAAAGTTCCTTTGCTTTACTATAAAGCTATTTTTCCAAAGCATGATTTTGAGGGTTCTGAAAACGAGATTTCTTCTTGTAGGATTTTTTTTTTTACATAATATTTTAGTATTTTAATACTGATTTTTGGTTCGTTTTACAAAGAGTCAACTAGCCAAACATAATTAATCTAATTAGGCTGCTTCTTATATATTAATTAATACAAAACCCTTTCTAAATCCGAATATTTCATTTTCACGTGGATTCTTTAATCATGGTCGGTATAAAATTAGTTATCTGTCGCCTATGCACAGAAATAGAAGCTTAGCCTGATAAAGCCTAATCTATGCTTGCCTCTTTAGTGAAAACTCAATTTATGGGTTGCAAGAGGTAATTGTTTTTCTCTTGTTGCATGTGCTTAATTCTCCTAAAGAAGAATTTTAAAAAGCTTCTTTTCTGTTTCCACAAAAAGGAGAATAGAGGTTTGTGTAAGTGAACTTCTGGTGCGTACCAACAACAAACCTAAGCTTTCTAACTTAATTAACCCCCTTATTTTTTTTGCAAATGGAGAAAGAACCTATGGATATTCTAGCATATTGTCCAACTAGCTGGAATTGTTCATCATTTTTTGCCAACAAAGTGCCTAATTTATCTCTAACTATGTCATTGATCTTGTTTTCTCTAGCATTTCATTGCTCCTGACAGTGCGGCCTTTCGTGTGGCACTGTTAAAAGCCGGCCAGTCATGAGTCCCCTTTGTGACTTCTGCGGGGAGCAGAACTCCATGGTCTATTGCCGATCTGATGCAGCATCTCTGTGTCTGTCATGTGACCGCAATGTTCACTCAGCAAATGCTCTATCTCGGCGTCACACACGCACTCTGTTGTGTGAACAGTGCAAGGCCCAGCCGGCAGTAGTACATTGCACTGACGAAAACACATCCCTCTGTCAGAACTGTGACTGGACAGGACATGGGCAGGGGGACGCTCATGCAAGGCATAAGCGACAGCCTATCAGCTGCTACTCGGGCTGCCCCTCAGCTGCTGAGCTGTCTCGGATATGGTCATTTGTCATGGACAAACTGCCTGCTGATGAGCCAAATTGTGCGCGGGGGATTAGCTTGATGAGTATTAGTGAGAATGGGACAAATTTGGACAGCGACGAGGCAGAGGAGGTGGAGCTGGTAGGTCTGGAGAAGGCTAACAATCCTTGGATTGGCTCATGTTCGCGAACAGGAGATGATACTCTGCTCCCTGTCGAGGTGGAAAATCAGGATGCTTCTAAGGTTGGGTCAAGTCTTCTATATTTTATCTTTTTGGTTTTCCTACAAAATATAACTGAAGCTTATGAAAATGGATGTTCAACGTTTACAATAATTACAGCTTCTGATTCTTTACTTCCAACTCTTGCATAATTCTTTCTCAGAGTTGTTTGAGTTTCTGACATGTATAGATGGTATGTTTTTGACCAAATTGAGTCAAATTTATCCTCAACGGTGCAATGAATTAAGATTTTGGTGAGGAAGTAAGCCAGGGTTGACCGCTTATTGTACAACTGATCCTGCTTTTACCCAACTTAACTTCAACTGAACCTTCAAACTGCAAGCAAATATCATAAACAAACCTAAAGTTAGGAACATGGAAAAAAATTGTGATTATTAAATCTCTCTGGTGTCTGCTCTTAGCAGGAGAGACCTGAATTAATTTAGTGCTAGTTTATTTCATTTTTTTTTAAAGATTGATATTTACAAAGAACTTTTTATGAAGCTGCAGTTCTCAAGTGGGGAGAAGGAACACTGTTTCAGCAAAGATAACCTGTATGACGACTTATGTGTAGATGATGTCGACCTTACTTTTGAGAACTATGAAGAACTGTTTGGTGGGTCCCACATTCAGACAGGGCAGCTTTTCGATGATGCCGGCATTGACACCTATTTTGAAATGAAAGAGACCTCAGAAGCTGATTCCAACTGCCATGGTGACTTCAGTACAGAGGTTTTTATTTTTATTATCTGAATTTATTTGGGGGTCATTGTTCATGCTTCTTTGTTTTAGTACGGTTTTATCAGCTGCGACTAAATTTGCGTTATACATGAAAGTTCCAGCCACAAGACAAAAATGAAAAATGGAACAGAGTGATGCTTTTATTTGTTAAAGCTACCTGAAGTTTTGACATACAAGACTCTTGGACTTCGTATTTTACTCACATGTTATTTGAGACACCTCAGTAACTCTCTTTGTTGGGCACTTGGGATTTAGGCACAAAAACATTTTTTTTTTTCATGATAACAATGTAATTATGTAAACACATTTTTCAAAATAATGAGGAATTTCAAAATATAACTTTATAACTGGCAGCTAAAATTGTAATTTTTTTATAAAGATAAGGTCCATGGCTCTGTGCTATGCTTTTGCAGAAAATGTTAGTTTGACATGTTTTATTTTCATGAAAAATAAATAATTTGATGTTAATTAAAGGACAAGGAGCTTCGACTCCATTTTGTTCTCAAGTTATGGTGTTTCACAAAGTAGTTTTAGGTGGGGAAAAATGTTGTATTGAGCTTTGACTCCATCAGTTAGGTCATATACCATTCTGGCATGTAGTAGTTGGTATTTCTGTTTTATACTAGTCTAACGCTTCTGTACCAAAAAATTCTGTACTGTATACTCTTAAGTGTCTACTTGGGAAATAATGCAAAAGATAGATGCTTTCTACCTGGATGCTTGCTTTTCATTATAGCTCCGGAATATTATGCTTTTGGCATATGCCTATAATCTTCTCAGTAAATTGTATTCTGTTGACCAGCTTAAAGCCCCACAAGCAGCTCCAGGTATCGCTGTTTCATCGAATCCACTGATGGCAAACCTGGTGACCTCCAAAGCAGACTCAGGCTTGTGCCTCCCAGCAAGGCAAGCAAGGTCGAGCTTGTCACTCACCTTTTCGGGCATGACTGGAGAGAGCAGTGCAGGGGACCACCCGGACTGTGGGGTATCTCCAGTGCTCCTCATGGGAGAGCCGCCTTGGTTCACCTCTCCTGGAGGTGGAGCCGATACCTCTTCCTTAGCCAGCGTTAACCGTGACAGCGCTATTAATCGCTACAAGGAGAAGAAGAAGAAGAGAAAGTGAGATTTTCCTTCTTTTTCATTGCCTCATATTTATTAGGAAACAGTGTGGTGCTTTACATTTTTTGCAACAAGTGTCCAGTGCACAGAATTTTTTTTGAAATACTGAGTCTGCTGTTTATCAACTATTACTTGATAATTAATTGCAAATTTCACGCTTGAGTCTTTATAGCATGTGAGCTTAGCTACATGTTGAAATTGACTGGGTGAAATCTGCAAATTAGTCTCTGAATTTGCAGAGAAGCCCCCTCATTGTTTCTTGGCGAAAGCACCAATGATTTTGCAGGTAAGTTCAGAATGAAGTCTATATCTAGGAGTTGGTCTTGACCTGAAATAGTCGAAACTGATGTTTAGTCTATGTTGAACAGGTTTGAGAAGAAAATAAGGTATGCCTCTCGCAAGGCTAGGGCTGATGTAAGGAGGAGAGTGAAGGGTAGATTTGTCAAAGCAGGAGAAGCATACGACTATGACCCTCTCTGCCAGACCAGGAGCTATTAAGCGGAATAATGCAGGCAGATGCTTCAAACTTGGTTTCAATTCAAGTATAGGGTGCTTTGAGGTCGGTTTGAAACGCTCAGTTATTCAGCATAAATGAAGGGAGAGAAAAAGGACAAATGACCGAGATGTACCGAGTTTTTTGGAGATGCTGTTCTTCGGTTTTTCTCCTGTACAGTGAATGAAACAGACATCTCTAGCCCATTCGATGTACCTTTCGGTCAACTGTTCATAAAATTTTCTTTTTTCTGAATTTCATGTTAGCCCTTGATTGCTTTTTGCTGATCCTGTTTAAGCATCCATCTGGATATGCAATGACGGTCTGGCCATGTTAGACGTTTAGCTAACATGTGTAGTGTATAGCGTTTATTTTTTTTGCAATTTAGTGCTTGTAAAGGAAATCTGTATGATGGAGAGTGATTACTCAATCCTTTGTTTTATTTTGTTATGAAAGACCAGTAAAGCTCTGTCAGAAATGTGAACTTGGTTGTATAGTCAACTAGTCATTGTATTGTATTCCGTGACAAATTTTTATCCGAAATAAACTAATAACCCCTTAAATAGATCTTGCCTATGGTACTCTGTAAATAGAACTTGGTTGCAAGGACTCAGCTGCAGGCTGCACTGTAGATGGAACTAATATATATTTGCTTCACAAATGGACGTCCCGCCTCCGTATCTTTTATATTACAGTCCTAAAATGTGCGATTATTAGATATTCTGTTATATCAGTTGCTGTTTTCACCGTTTTTGAGTAAAAATTTTGGCGCAGCAATGCATCGGTTCTGATTATTAGATTGCATCGCATGAGAGCACTTTTATATATGGTTTTTGCCATACATAAAGCTTGTTGATAAAAACGAACTTACAGAATTCTGCGTGAAATAAATCGCAAGATGAAAAGCAATTTATCGTGCAGTGTACCTTAATAGCATATGTATAATTGAATTTGAATGTTGTATGATTTTAACATGTTGCTTAAAAACAATTTATATACTGTTAAATATGAAACTCGTTCGTATGCGCATTAGGCCGAGTTAGTCTAAAACGGGCCATGCATGTAAGAAACCCAAGCAATGGATGGATCAGATAATGCCTTCATTTGGTTGTAGTTGGACATTCTCTCTTGAGTTGAACTCGAACACATCAAAATTACTATCTCAGTTAAAATATTTGGTCTTAACTAGAGCTGACATTGAAATGGATACAATCCGTAAAATCCTTTTCCAATTTGCATAATAAATTTTGAGGAATAAGTTATCTGTATGGATACAGATACCTACGTAAGTATGCTAAGAACAATACAAATACTTTATAATATTGTGTTAAAAGTAAATGCGGTTATTCAAAATTTTATCTACTTTTCTATTACTTTTTTTTAAAAAAATATTTTTATACTTATATACAGTTACTATCTATTGAATATATTAAATAATAAATAATATATACAAATACACTTGTTATAAAATATATTGTTATTTTATTTATAACGAAAATTAATATTCATTATATAATTCGTGATAATATTTACATTGATGCTTATATTATATACGTGTATGGTGTACATATGTAATCTTAATTTTGATTATCCGTTTATTTAATGTATATAATTTCATACCCGTTAATGAAGGGGGATATGGGTATTTTATCCGCTCCGAACCCGTTTGTTTCATCCTGCTCTTGATAAAAACGAGAAAAGGAAAAAGAAAAGAATAGTACTATTACACTGATTGTACTAAGCGAGGTAAAACCCTGATCCTAGGGTTTTCTAAGCTCAAGAGGGGAATCTTCGATCGGAGCAATGGAGAAAGGCGGAAAGGGGTACGCCGTTGGGAAGGGAAAGACCCCCGCCAAAGTGGTAGCTTCGAAGCGACGTAAGTTGTGGTGTTTCCTTGATTTAATTTCTTATGTCGTATGTAAAAATCGACCATATACAATGTCGATGTGGTACTTTTCTGGTAGTTTCGTTGTGCTTGAATAGAGGTCAGATTCTGGGGTTTTGTCCTGGTTTTGGGAGATATTTCTTTTTAATTTTTTAGATACGTGATGTAGAGTGCTATGCGTTGTACTATATTTATCAATTTCATAACTATAGTTAATAGCTTTTTGATTCAATCGGAATGTTACATTTTCAATTGCAATTTTGGTTTCGAAGGTAAATGAGTCAATTTAGGGCTAGTTTTCCAGTCTTTATTTTATTTATTGTTTTATTTCTTTCAATTTTTGGAAACAGATGAAGACAGTGAAAAGTTCAACCACCCGCTTTGCACTTTGAAAACGAGAAATATAATTTTTTCTTCTGGAAAATTTAGTCGGGACTTTCAATTTGTTAAAATATGCTGTTTGGCAAGCTAGTTCAGTGGACTTAATTTACGGGTTTAATTATAGTTTCATTTTTTTTTTCACGCTTTAGGGTATGCACGGTTGATTGAAGTTTAGCTTTGTTCTATTTTTATCAATTTCTTGATGATAAAATAATTTAATAATGTTGGGCCGTTGGCCTATATTCCTCAGTTTTTAATTAAATGCTAGCCTTTTCTCGTGAGGTATTATTATAGTACATTGTACTTTTTGAGGCAAAATAGACACAATCAGAAAGTTCTTTACAGTACGTATGAAAAGATCAAATTCTGTTTTTCGTGCTTATACAGGGTCTTCAAATGCCCGAGAGAAAGAGCCTGTGAATGCAACACCTGTTGAGATAGATTCTGATTCTGATTCTGAAGGTACAGTTCATCTCGCATATATTTTTCTGTTTCCTTTTGAGAAAAAAAGAGCAATAAGAAAATAAAGTTTCCTCTTCATTGCCACTACAAGTCATAACTAAAGAACCTATTTTCATCAGAGCTTTTAGTGGGTTGTACTAAGTAAATTCTGGCTGAATTAGGTTGAACTGAGGTAGTTTCAATGTGGTTTTACAATTAAGGGTTAACTACAAAAATATAATTAAAGTTAGGCTTGGTTATAAGTGTTGTAGGGCATAACAGAACTTGTGTACCTTACTGTATCTGATTCTGTTCTGCCTGTCAGAATTGTGATGCTTGTTTTAGAATAATGTATTCATACTAATAAGAGAGCACTGTGTTTTCTTTCATTTGGTAGGTTTTATTGAAGATATAGATTACTCTAAATCAAATGGAAAATCTTCTTCGAAAGGTACAAATTTGTCTATTTTGATTTGCATTACTTGTAAGCCAAACCAATGTACCTTGTAAGCTAATATCTGGTTCCAGTCATTACCAGTGCTATTTGTTAACTTATAAGAAAGCTTAAATTATGCTGAACTAGCCTCACTTAAAATCTTAATCAAGCGAAAGGAAATGTAAGTCATACAATTGTATCTCCATTTAGATTTGTTGCTTTTATTGTGCAAATAAATATAATTTAAACTTGTGTTGAAAAGGCACATCAGGGAAAGGTGGTAAAGGGTTCAGTTCTGGCAAGGCTGGTGGAAAAGGAGGTGTCTATTCTTCTTCTCAAAAACCTCCAAAAAAAGATACTGATGCAAAGCTCCAACTCGGTAAGATTGATGCCTTGGTGGTTATTTTAAATTCTGTCCGTAATTAGTACTTACAGTATTGTTTTCATTATTTATTGATTCTAGTGGATGTAGCAAACAATTACTTTATAATGTTCATTGTTAATATTAACTCATTTTGTTTGAACAATTTCACAGAGATTCCTAATGGAGCCAGGGTGGTTATGGATTGTGAGGCAGCTGATATACTCCAAGAAATACAAGAGCACATGGTCATCTTATCAGAGGACCCCACAATCAAGTTCCCAACGTATGTTTCCCTTGTTCTTTGACCCAGCATCTTATCGTATCTGAAAAGTTAAGTTCAAAGCCTTTGTCCCAAACAAGTTGGGGTAGGCTAGAAATGACACACTGGCCCTGGTCATTTCTTTTGTATGTTGGATTGCCAACTGTTGACCTCTTAGAAGGTAGCCCAGTGCCCTTACCACTTGAGCTGCTAGGCCACATGCTAATTGTATCTACCAACTTTAATAAACAAATACATGAATAAAAATGCAGTTAATTGTCCCTTTAATAAGCTAACGTTGAGCTCATCAATAAACAAATAAAAAGTCAGTTAATTGTTGTTACTACCAACTTTACTATATTTTAAGACTTTTCCGTAACAAATTGATAAATTACTTGTATCTCAACATCTAAATCTCCTTGGCTTGATTTTGGTTTACTTCGGTTGCCAGTTTCACTGGCCGAATTGTCATAATAAATGAATTTACTGCTATGTCTCTCAAGTTGTTGGGTCTTTTATTTATGATATCATTCAATTTATTATCCAAATATAATAATAGTAGTTTATATTTGTGAAAGGGTTCATCTTAGTATTTGTTTTAGGCCAAAGAACAATTTTAGAGTTCTATCCCTATGTCACAAACAGCCCTTTGTTGCAGCCTTCAAAAATGCAAAACTTAGTTGCAAACATGATTAACAAGTCAATGTTCCTTTCTGTTCTCTTTTTGTTTGGGAAAAAGTCTTGAAGATTGCCATCTTTTGGTACCCATCATTTAAACTAGCTCCATCAAACTTTTGCTGGTAGTATTTTCTGTTAGGTTTCAACCAACCATCTGACCTTGCAATGTTTTGTGGAATGTTTATGGTTATCTGCAAATACAATAAGGGAAATGATAAAATAATGAGTACTATTTGCATGTTTTTTTGAGAAGCATTGTTTTACTGTTTTATGATGGAGTTGTTGCGAATGCATAAATTGGCTCCTAAAATAAGATTACATTCAAAGGATTACCTCTTAAACTACGTTCCTACTTGGGCTGCTTCAAGTTAAAATAGTGGTTGACAGCAATATTTTAAATTTTTAACAGGTCATTTGACAGGGCATATCAGTACACAAAAGAGGCAAAGCTATATAGTGACTCAAAATCTGTGAAAGATGTGCTTGAGTATCCTTTTTTTATCATGTTTTTCATTCATCTTTTTTTATTGGACTATTGGAAAACTAGGAAATTTCCTTTTCTTTCTTTGTAAAGTATTGAAAAAAAATCATACATCCCTACATTTCTTACTTCTTTTTGAAAGAATAATCACCACCTCTTCTACTAAATGATAATTCTATCTGGTGGTCATTTGGATATTTGAAGAATAGGTTACTAAATTGTTGCCCTTATGGAATGGTATATTAGAAACTTGAACCTGCAATAATGCAGGTTTGTCCTCTAGTTTTGCACTCTGAACTTTTTTTTTTCTTAGAAAAAAAAATAGATCTCATATGTCAATGATAAGCTATTACTGCGACATGAATATGTCATGTAATCCTTTAACTTAAAGCTCAGGTCTCTAAAAAACTGTGGCGTGACTGATGGAGAGGTGAGTTTCTTATTCCTCATATCCTCTTTTAATTTTGTAGTGTATGCATTAGTCTGTTAGCTTTTTACTTTTGTGGACGAAAGCAGATATGCATGATTGCAAATATTGGGCCTGAGACTGTCGAGGAGGTTTATGCTCTTATACCCTCACTTAAGGTACTCTTCTCTCTCAATGGATATACTTACTTTGATGCATTTCTGTAGATGAGAAGTAGGTTGGTACAGGTGTACACCATTACCTAAGTATATTGAAGTCTTCATCCAAAGTGGAATTTCTGGAGTTAACATGAAAAAACAGAAAAAAGAGAACTTCCTACTACATTTAAAAAGATATTTACTGTGTTTCTTGTTTAGGAAAACAAGTACAAAAATGAAGAGCCTATCAAAGAAGCACTTTCTAATCTCTCCAAGGTCAAAGTTCCCCAGTGAAGCGCCTTTGCTTTCGGTAAGTTAACCTTTGGGAAAGCTTATTATTTTTGTTTGGACTTATGGAAGGGATTTCTTGTATAGCCCGCAGAAGCACTAACACTCCAAATGCTTTGAAGGTGTTTCTATGATATTTTCTGATGTTCATAGTAGGGGTAATATAATTCACATTTTGCAAGGATGCCTTGTAATCACATGTTGAATATTCTAAAAAGCTAGCCTAGCCGTAGTTTGTTTATATCTACTTAGTATACATAAAACTTCAAATGTTTTTGCCATCAAGACCATCAAGACCAATACAAAGGAAACCAAGAAAAGGGAATTGATAAAAGGAGAATTGTCTGAGTTCAAAAGTTATTCAAATAGGTAAAGGTATGGTTATCTATTGACCAATATACAAAGGAAAGGTTTATATGAAGCCTCCTGTTTGGTAACTTTGCAGAATCTAGGTGAAAGGATTCATTGAAACTTGAAAGTAGGTTGTCTTTCGTGAAGTGGAGAAAAACTAGGGTATATGCTAAGGATTTGTTTGTTGGTTTAATGTTCTCAGTGTATATATATCTATCTTGATTTCTCTTTAATGAATGCATCTCATCTGCGGTATCTTTCTAGTTCTAATTAACTGTAAGAAACAATTTAAACTTGATGTCCTGAAAAGCTGTCTTCGTTATCTTACCAAAATGTTTGAGTGGATCTTCAGTGGCTATTTGGTTCAACTCCTCTATTTTGACTGTCAAATTTGACTGAAACCTAAATCGAACCTGCAGTAACATGTCCTAATTTGACCCGACTTTATCTCTTAGTTACCCTAATGTGAAAGACTTGTGTACTTGATAGTTTTACATTTTTTTTATTTGTTTAGAACTGTAATCATGACATGGTAAAATAAAGGATTTAGGCATAATTCTGTTTCGTTCAAGTGAAAATAGTTTCAATGAGTATGTGACCTAAGCTTATTTTAATAAAAACTTAAAAGAACATAATCTTGCCTAGCTGAAAGTTTCCAACTCAATAGTAGTCTTGCCTAGCTGTATTCCACTCTTAAGCTTTCTAATTCTAACGAGCTCAGAGACTGGAGATTTTGTCTTTCTCACGTGTAGTTGCTGTTAGATAACACTATAATATATCCAAAGCGATCCATGCAGACAAGGAAGAAAGATTCACATTAAAAAAAAAAAAGCAGATACGCTTCAGAACAGAAATGTACAACGAAGCATATGACTATTACAAGTGTCTGACTACAAGAAATGACAAAAATTACTTTCAAGTATTCAAATTGCAGTGTCCTTCTTTCATTTGTAAAGTTGTTGAAAACAAGGGGCGCTAGCAATTGTCATGGCATTTTTATCACTAGGCTCAAACGCAAATTGAAGAGTATTATTTCGTATCCAGGTTTTATATTGGGAAAGAAAATTATACAAATAATATGTTTAGTTTTCAGTCGATATAACAAAAACCTCATATGCTGATTTTATATTAAAGTTGAGAATGTATGCAATTACTATATGCTGATTTTATGCAAATTACTATCATGATTTTACCCCTTATACCTATCTTCTGTTCTTTTTTCTTTTTGGGATAAGAAGTGCAGTTGTTACACCCTCTCAATAAAATTCCTATCTAGTTCTTATTAAGCGAACTCATCATTCCCTAAATGGCTAAATCAGGGCCGCCAACCTGTTCAGGATCTTCTGTGACTTTCTAGGCAAAAGTTAACTTAATTTTTACGCGACACGTTCAAACGCCACGAAATATCCTCAATTTTTTTCAATCGGCTCCCGCGAGAGATGACGTCACATATTTCCAGTCCCTTTATTTCAATTTCAATTTCTCGGCCGTTTCCAACTTGAAATTCCCACAAGCAATTCGAACCAAACAAATTCTTTCACAAGTTCTCTTCCTCAAACTAGCCCTCGTGCACTATAAATAATCGATCAATTCAATTGATAGCGCCACATACCAAATTACCAATCCCACAAATGGCCTCCTTCGCTCCTCGGCCAATTCCCTCTCCTCCCCACCTCCGCCTCGCCGTCGTCGGCGCCGGAGCAGCAGGTCTTGTGGCGGCGCGCGAGCTCTGTCGTGAAGGCCATGGTGTGGTCGTCTTTGAACGGGGCGCATCCGTTGGGGGCACATGGGTTTATACCCCTGCGGTTGAATCCGACCCGCTCGGGGTCGACCCGGCCCGAAACATCATCCAATCAAGCCTCTACAAGTCTCTGCGCACAAACCTCCCGAGAGAATGCATGGGGTTTCTAGACTACCCCTTTGTGCCACGTGGCGGTGGTGATGCGCGCCGGTTCCCGAGTCATGAAGAGGTACTGAGCTATCTGGAGAATTTCGCAGAGGAGTTTAGGCTGATTGAATTGATACGATTTAGGACTGAGGTGGAGAGAGTGGAGAGGGAGGTTGATGGTAAGAGTTGGATTGTGAAATCGAGAGAGATGGGTGGTGGTGGTGAGAAAAAGAGGGAAGTGTATGATGGTGTTGTGGTTTGCAATGGGCATTACACAGAACCTCGCATTGCAGAGATTTCTGGTATTGATCCTGTTTTCTTTTCTTTCTGTCGCTTATTAACCTTTGTTTTGCTATGATGGTTTTTTCATTTGTTTTAGAGGCCAAGTATGCTTCATCTAAATTATCAATGCGCAAGTAGCAGCAACATTTAGGGTGAAATTGATTATGTCCCCTTGAAAATTTGATTAATTTGATAAGTGCTATTTCGAAAATGGAAAATGAGGACAAGAGTTTTTTAAAAATTGACACCCATCAGCATTATGTTTGCAATGAAATATTTACTCAATTCAATGATGACAGATTTACCCCTGATTCCTGGGTACTTTTTCTTCCTCCTCTCTTCATGTGTAAATTGAACTAAAATAAAATAAGCCCTTGTGATGTTGGGATCAAAATTATAAATCAATCTTGAGGAGGCTTAGATAAGTTAACATGAAAAAGGAGGGAGCGGCTTTGACATTACTATTTGCTTTGTTAATCTTTGGTTTTATATTTGGGGTGGAATGATGTAATTGAAATGTTTGGCTAGTATGCTTAAGACAGTCTTTTCAGCGTGTGAGAATAAAATGAGATTGATGGTAAGATATACTGAATTATGGATTTATACAGGCATTGATGCATGGCCAGGGAAACAAATGCACAGCCACAATTACCGTGTGCCGGAGCCATTCGTTAACCAGGCAGGTCTATAAATCCAACTTGATATTAACCATATTTCTTCGTACCAATAAATACTGGGCATGAAGAATCTGGTTCTGACTTGTAATTACTGGTTTCATGTAGAGTTTTGTTTCTTAAATTCATCATGCTGCAGGTAGTAATAATCATTGGAAGTTCTGCTAGTGCAGTAGATATTTCAAGGGATGTGGCAAGACTTGCTAAGGAGGTGCATATTGCTAGTCGTTCTGTAACTGGTACAGTTCCTGCCAAGGTTCCAAGCTATGAAAACATGTGGTTTCACTCTACGGTAAAGACCTTTCAATTCCAGTGAGTTGATCTTTTAAAGATTTCATGGACTGTTTCCTAATTAACCCTTGTGAATCCAAAATATTGTATGTGTCCTCGATTGACTGGAAAGTACCACATTTTTGCTGAGCAGGATGGTACCCCATATATTTGTCCTTTCCATTTTACACTGCATGGATTTGGCAAAGGAGAGATCTTTGGGGGTATGTAAAAAGGTTAAAGGGAAAAAGGCTGGAAGAAGGGATACTTTATAGTAAAATTCCAAAGAGGTGCTGAGGCTTGTTCTGTTTTCTCAGCTAATGAATTGTTAGAAAGATTAATCCAGATTTGTAATATATGTTTTGTGAAATCACCTACAGATTGAGAGAGCAGAAAGAGATGGGTCTGTTGTGTTTCATGATGGTAGTTTGGTTTATGCTGATGTTATCATTCACTGTACCGGGTAAGCATCCAAAATCTTACTGTGACATCCATCTTAATTTTTTGGTGAACCACCACAACCAGGAAATACATAAATTTTATCCTTCAAAACTTAAAGCATAATATTTTAGGTAGAGTTGCGTAAAATGTGAGGTTTGATCGGTGAACTGAGCATTTTCAGTGTCGAGGAATATGCATTTGAGCTCTCATTGCTGATTCCTATTATTTTACCAGTTTGCAGATTGTAGGGTGGATCTATTATAAATATCACACAACACACTTAAGAATTAAAAGAATCTTAAAAAATACTTTCGAGTGTTCTTCTGTTGTTTCCTCTTTGTTTATATATTCATCATATTTCAGTTGCAGCACAAAAGTTTCCTAAAATTCTCTGTCTGAAGATAATTTAAATTTCCTGCATACTTGTCTGATGAACAATCTTGTCCTTTCTCAATATGATTGAACTAGTTACAAGTATTATTTTCCTTTTCTGGAAACAAATGGAGTCCTGACTGTGGATGACAATCGAGTAAGTCCTCTGTACAAACATGTTTTTCCGCCACAGCTTGCTCCTTCTCTTTCATTCATTGGCCTACCTTGGAAGGTTAGTTTAGATTTTAATTGTTTACTGTCAAGTAGAAAAAATGTTTTTGTGTTTACCATGCTACCACACTTTTAATATTTGACCCATTAAGTTCATATCTGTTTCTCTATATTGTTTTCTTTAAGTTCTGTTAAAATGATGGTTGGAAATTTAAATGGGCCCAAACCGGAAAACCTTTATGAATTGGTAATCTAGTCTAGTTATTTTTCGTACTAAAAATGTACCTATTTCTTCGTAGGTGGTTCCTTTTCCATTGGTTGAACTCCAAAGCAAATGGTTGGCAGGTATTCTGTCGGGTAGGATCGAACTACCTTCAGAAGAAGAGATGCTTAAAGATGTGAAAGCTGATTACCAAAGGTTGGAGAGGAAAGGATGGCCCAAGAGATATGCGCATAACTTTTCTGATTGTCAGGTACCTCTCCATGTACAGAAAACCTCTCCATTACATCTAAAAGGGAAATTTGTGATTATTTACCAAATCAATGCAATGTTGCATTATGAAATATTAGAACTTGGTAAAAAGAAAATGTTCCTTTTGCCTATCAAACTTGGCTGTCACTACAACATTTTATTTTTCTTCTCAAATTCGAATGCTCTTTAAGCAATAACCCCTAATCTGTCATATATCCTGAACCAAGCGCGTACCAAAACATGTGCTAACTTGTGCAAGTAAAACTTTAGATGAGTTTAAGAGTACACTAATATTTGCTGTTACGAATAAATAATCTTTGAATGGTGTTTGGAGGAATTTAAATCGAGTAGAGAAGTTAAGTAGAATTGTAGAAACTGCAAACATCATGTATTTTGTTAATCATCCTAAGATCAGCAAGAATGAAGTAAAAAGATGTTAATAGCTTTAATGCTTGTTCATTTAATGTAGTTTGAATATGATGATTGGTTGGCTGAGCAGTGTGGTTTACCACCAGTAGAAGATTGGAGGAAAGAGATGTATGTAGTGGCTAGTAAGAACAAGGTTGCTAGGCCTGAACGGTACCGGGATGAATGGGATGATGACCATTTGGTTGAGCAAGCATACAAGTATTTTGAAAACTTAGTATAACTAGGTTTTTGTCAATAAATAATTAATTACATGCAAATTTCTTTTTCCTTTGGATGTAATAAGTCGCAATATGTATCCAAGTTTTGTACGCTTTAGAATCTGCAGTATAGTGTGCATGAAAAAAACAAAAGAAGAAAAGTCAGGGTTGTGGGAAGTTAGAGTAGACACACGTTCGTAGCAGGACTCCATGTAATTAGCAAAGATTGGCGAGGGCTTGATGCTAATATTTACTATGCTCCCTGACAGCCCCTCAAGTTTTCAATAAAAAACTAGAAAAAACTTCCATCCAATGTGCGGCATCATAATTCATAATAAATGTCCTGACTCCTGACTCAATTTTTTATTTTTATTTTTTATATTTTTCAGTGTAATGTTGAACATTAAATGAAATTATTTAACAAAAATAGAGATTTGTATTTGGCTATTATGCAAATTATAATAGTTTTTTCTTTTTTTTTCATTTGATAATTATTGTCCATAATTTCTTTTCTTGTTTTTGAAATATAAATGTACAATTATTTTTTTTATCATTTGAAATCAGGATTTTGAACTTTTATTTGGAGATACATCTATGTCACAAATTCATCCATAGAACAAAATCAATGATGCTTCAATTGAAAGTTTTACTTCCTTTGATTGATGCTTTTATTAGTAGGGACTTGGTGTGGATCATTTCCTTATCCAAAATATTTTGAATTACATTTTTGTTTTAAGGGACAAAAACGGGATGTAGAACCCAAAACTTATTATACCGCAGCGCAATCTTTCTCTCTTCATTCATACAATCTAGAGCAGGTCTGTAGGACTAAAAGCTCAATTTATGGCACCTCATACAGACTGCCATATTTCTGTTAAAACATTTGGCATCCAGCAGCATGAGCATTCACTAATATATACTAAAGAAATACTTAGGCCCTGATCAAAATGTTTTTTTTACACGGGATTAATTTCAATTCATTTGATTTCTTAGGATTTCGTCAGATCTAATTATATGAAAATTGCAACCAATGAAACCAAAATTGTTCATTTTTAATAAAAAAATTTCTAATGAAATGAAATCTGCATCAAGTAACACAGCCAACTGGCCGAGCAACAAAATGCAGTTCAGAACAAACTTAAAAAAAATTTACCAAATCCAAGGCTCAAATTAGAGCGATTATTTGAATTTGGGCACCACCTTATCAAGATTGTCCTTTTCATGGCACATATCCAGTTGCAGAGCATAACTATTTTTCTATTTTGTCAAAAAATAATACAAATAATTTATAAATCTCAGAACATGGTTTCATTCTTGAAAATCATCTGTAGAGTTCACTAGCAATACAACAAAATACAACAAAATTGCAAAACTTACAACAAAACTTAGTGCAGGCTAAAAGCCGCTACCATTTAATTCAGGACTGAGTAACCACCCCATTATTGTCAGCCTTTTGACGCTTAGCTGAGGGTTCTTCGTTGTTCGTCTCCACAGGCTCCCCACCATTTTCATCACCATTGAGGACATTTGGACCATAAATAGAAACATGCTTGCTAGTGATCTGTCTACCAGCTCTAACCTTGGGGCCCCAGTTTTTCTCTGGGTTGGGAAGAAACCGTTTAACCTTTTTTACTTGTGCTTTACTCAGCGATGCAACTGCCCTAGAGAAGTTAGCCTACATGGAATTAAGCCAAGGTAAAAAATTACAGACAAAAAAAGGGCCTTTGGGCAAAAATAGGATCAAATGGATTGGAAATTATTTCAAGGGCAACAAGATATCAATCATATATAATGCATTTGGATAGTTTTGAGAATAAGACTAGGATTAGTTATTCAGGAAGAGTGTTATTCCTAAATGGTTAAGAATTAAGTTTCTTAGGATAAGGGGTGTTACTTCTAAATAGTTCCTACTTCAAAATAAATTTTTAATCCAAATTTATTAGGATCATTTTTTATTCAGGATTAAGAGTTAATCAAGAATAACATCTCACTCTTGTGCATCCAAACACATTCATAGAGTTTGAAAGAAGATTAACCATAATTAAGTGCAGACAATAATTGGAGGTTAAAATATACTTGAATTTTGGGTTCTTTAGAAAGAATGACAGATCCAGGATGATCAGGTGGCTGTGCCTTGATGGGATGGTTTTTGACCCAGCAGCGCATGATGTCCCAGATGACTTCCATGGGAGCATCAGACTTGAGTCCAAGAGGGTTCACATGGCTACCTGAGATACGGTAACCTGCATTTAGTACCGCCGAACGAAACATCACTGCTGATGGGGATGTACACTTCAGGGTTGCACACAGATTGTGAAGGCTAACAAACAAAGGTACATCATGCAACTCCTGCATTTTAACAAAAATACTTTAGTCTACCTTGTACAATTACTTAAAAGAAAGGGGTAATGTATATTAAGGCACAAAATACAATCCAGGAAAAATGGCATTTTCTATGATCATAGAGGATGAGATATTCAAATAGAAAATTTTGAACATACAAGCTGTAAACTGTACCTCTGAAATGGTAGTTAGAACTGCAAGTATCTTCTCATAAGCAGGATATCTCTCTCGCATAGCCTTGACATTTTCCAAAATTGAAAGAACCCAATCTTGGTCATGCATAGGAGCTGACCATATGGGCCCACCCATGTTAAATCTCTTTCCGCAATCAGCACACTCTTGTGGGACTGTGGGGCCAAATCCCGGATAATGTTTAACTGAATTATTCTTTTATTTTAAAAGAGAAGCAAAAAGATCATATATTAGAATATTAGATCATAAGGGCAGGGAATGAGGTAATTGTCTGGCATCAGACTACTTGGTTTTCTTTTAATGATCATCTCATTATTGCTTGAATACTACAGACAATTTCCTGTTTTGGTTGCCAATTTCTAGTTTCCCATTTTGAAACTTAAAAACTGCACGATTACCACTTTATTCAATGGATTATGATATGGATTGGACACAAACTCCAAATTTCAGAGGAAAAATGACCTAAGTCACCTAACTGACAACACCAACAGTTGGAAGAATCATTAATCTGACTCCTAGTGATATGTACCTTAGTAACAACCCTTCCAAGGGTTTGAAGATGGAAAGAGTCACACCCGACACATTGATATACATATGAGAGCTTGAGAGGAGCGTTCTTTATTTCACCTGCTGAGCTGTAATATTTTAGTAAAAATACAAACACATGTAAGTTTCAATAATATAATCAGGAAACAAACCTCTCGAGTAGCAATAAATAGAAATGTAAAATATTATACAATTGATACAGCGCGCCCCCCCCTCCCCAAATGTAACTGGAAAGAGTGGAAGTATATTATTAAGTTTCTTCTGAATAAATTAATATATCAATGTTTTAAAGCGAGATACATTGCACCCTGGTAAGTCTCAAAGAAATCATGTATTTTACAGCAAAGCGAGGATATCGTATAACTACAGAGAGAGAGAGAGAAACAGAAGGAATAGCACAAATTAACAACGAGACATATATACAATCTTTTAATCCTCATTCATGTGTATATACTACTTCCATATAAATGTACAACCAATAGGACAGTATTGATTTTAAGTTAGATAAACTCACGTAAATATCCTAACAAAAACTCGGATGTAGAAGTCCATGTGAACAGAAAGAACAGGAACGATGTATCGTTTGTACCGATTAGCATGGCTCTGAAAAATTGATATAAAAATGGAAATATTAAAACAAAATATGAAAGTGTCATATACACATAAAAATTGTAAACTGTACTTTATACCAACCACTGGAATAAAAAAATTCGGTCCGTAAAAATCCAGGTGGTAGTTGACAGCAGTCAAGTCCATATGACATCTTTTCCCTCTCTTTTGAGCTCAACTGCCTATTTGATTTTGAGGTTTATTTAGAATTGAGATGTTTCAGATTTCATAGCACATTAGGTGCTTGCACAGGCAAAGTGAATTCCATAAAGGATATCACAAAGGGCCACCATACTTGTCCTTAGTCAGGTATCAGAATGCTGTCAACTGAGTTGGCTCCTTGACATTCAATTGTACATTTGCTTTTTCTTGCAAATAAAACAAAGGTGATATAGGCAACTATCAACCCTTGGACACCAACTGGTACAGCATAACAGAAAGGGAATCCTCGAGGTGGGGCTAACAGTTACCAGCTTTGCGTGGTAGATCATACACACACAAAGAGTAATTATCACTTATCAGTATATCAATTAATAGAAAATACCTCAATGCTTGCAAGGAGGATTCTCAAAGCCATCTCATGGCAATACTTCCCCTTTACTGGATAAGAACCATACCTAATATTTCAAATAAAATTATCATAGAGTGAATAAAATTATATCTGCCAAAACATCATTTTTCCATAGTTTTTTTTTAATGAATAAATGCTTTTGGAACTACGATATATCGATATTTTAAGTGTTCTCTGCAAACTTTTTATGCAGTCATCACAACATAATGAGTGTCCATGGACAATCTCTGAAATATGCGCTTTCGAGCACCGCAACAAAAAGAAGGATATTAAAATGCAAATTTGCCAGCACTAACTTGGAGTAGCAGACTTCAGCACTGGTACCACAAAGAACTGCCATGTCAGTGGCAGTGCACATCAGGATACCGCCATCTGATACGGACTGTACTGCTGAATCCAAGAATGTAGAAGGTGACCCATATGGGTCAATATCGACCTAAGAATGCAAGCACATCATGCATTTATTCTATGTAAAGGTATATAATAAAGTATCAAAAAGTAATTTTATTAAAAAAAATTATGAACTAAATCAGGTTTAATAAAGAGTATCAAAATGTAAGACTAAATACTTTATTTAGAAATCACATTATTCCTAGGGTAAAAAGAATAAGGTGATACAGTTCTTTTGTGAGAAAACTTCATATGATACTACAGAATAAAGCATCTCATACTTACTACATCAAATTCTTTGGGATGTGTAAGCATGTAAACCCTAGCATCGGCTTGATTAGCTTCAACTTTAGAACAAGCCATAGATCCGTTGAATTCTATGTTTTTTCTGCATGCTTCTACAGAAGCTGAAAAGTGAAAACAAAAACAACATCTCAGTTACAATTTGTTTTGCAAAGTTGAGCCTAACTTCTTATTTTATTACCCAATATTTTTGGAAATCATTTGCAAGTATAATCAAAAGCACTAGACATGGTAATGGAAAGTATATTCTCTTTCTTAAAATTACATCATGGCACGGATGAAAACTGTAATTTAAAAATTACATTATGGCACGAACTCTTTCATTTTCCTAGATTGAACAAGAGCATAAAAATTAAGTCAATTTAATTGTTGACCATGTTTCCATGTTGTACTACGTGGTAATTTAAAAAAACTGTAAGTCCAGGATGAACTTGGAAGACTCAAATTGTGAACAAAGAGTTGGCCCAGGGAGGAAGGAAAAGGGGGGAAGAGGAAGAGATGGAGACATAAGAGAGAAAATTTTTACTAAAGTACCTTGCTCTATATCTAGGGCAATGACCTTTGCAATTCCTTCTACTTCACATGCATATCTCAAAGCTCTCAGTCCTGAGGCAGCCAACGCCTGCAATTTGAAATTTTCAAACTTTTACAAGAATGAAGTATAAACAGAAAGTAAAAAAGAACTAGACCAATTGACCCCAGAGCAGTGCTTTGTTCGAAAAAGAAGGATCCATTTTGTACCTTCTTTCACGGAAAACCTAGATCTTGCAACTATACAGTTAATTTTGGTAATCCACCTTTGTCCTATAATTACCTCACAAAATTAAGGATGACATGAATGCCCCATTTCTCTAGTCCCTACTTCAGAAAAGGTGGATGAGCAATAGTGAAAGGCAAGAAAATAGAGATACCCAGATGCAGGTAGTAAAACTTTCTCTGGGCTATACAATAAGTTAATCAATGATTTATTGATCTGAGACAGAGGCACTGACACTCTCACTAAAGCCTCAGTTTCTCTGAAAATTGCAACCCCTCAATTTTGGGGAGAAAGGAGGTGAATGGAGGTTTTCCTGCTATGAGGATGGTACCCATCATTACTTTTGATGGATTTAAGCGAGGTTACAAAATTTAACCTCCACCACTTATCTCCCACATTCCCATAACATCTCTTCATTTCTTTGTCATCTCCCAATAAAACTTGGAAGCAGCATTCACGATGGAACTGTTTTAGTGACCCAATTCATATATATATGCTTGAGGGGGTGTTGCTTCAAATTAATTGCTTACCTCCAAAACAACAGGTGGCTGAATATCTCCAGTCCTTTTCCAACTGGAAGATTTCTTCCCATCATTAACAGCCACATCCACCTCCTTTTCGCCTTCACAATTCACTTTGTCCTGTTCGGAGACGGCCGGTTCTGCTTGCTTCTCTTCCTTTGGAACTTCAGCAGAAACCGTGCTATCCTCTTCAACTGCCTTTTTATCTTGTTTTTTCTTCCTTTTATTCAGCATTTCCTCATGCTCTTCCTTTCTCTTCTCAATGAAGGTTCTTAGAACCGCAATTGACATATCTCTATTATTGACCTAATTTTCAGAAGATAAGAATCTGGTATTAGCCAAAGTTAAAAAAAGGCAATTCTGAATTACTGATATTACACTCATAGACTGCTACAGGACTAGTTATTTCAACAAAATTGAAGATTGATCAACAGGTACTTACAGTGGCCGATACACTTACAAGGACCAATGAGTTAGTTGCAGGATGTGCAGTACCAAACTAAAACTGATAGCACATTAATTTGCCTAGTACAAATATAATCTCATACAATAGCTATCTCAATTTCTCCAGTATTGAAGCATAATTTTCCAAAAATTTAAACAAAAAACTGGGTAAAAGACAGACACACACAATGACACAAACATACAAACTAAGAAGCATAATTTTCCAAAAATTTAAACAAAAAAACTGGGTAAAAGACAGACACACACAATGACACAAACATACAAACTAACAAAACAAATATAACAAAAACTGTGAAACTGAAATTCCATTACTAGCATAAACAAATCCTGGTTCAATCTAGAGAGATATCGATACCTGGGCCTTATTGAAAAAAACGGTGTTGCTTGTTTGCATCAGAATTTGGGCTTCTCCTTCTTTAACAACCGAATAACCCTCGGGAATCTCCATCGAATCCGCCCTGGCCTGGCTCGAGATTAACCAAAGAAAGACAAGGACTTATTGCAATAAGTATGTATAAATCAATTATTAATTAGGGTGAGAGAGGCGATTCGATCTGGAACTGGAAAACGAGGGACAAGTGTGGAGGCGAGGCCGGCGATGAGAGAGGGGATTATTCGACTCGCTAGGGTTGGGTTCGTGAGTTGATTCGGACGCGGATACGGATACGGATACGATATGAGTCCTAAACCTTAAACCCTAACTAACTCCTATCTTATGCTTCCGTGTCCCACCTTGAATAGAAATGGAACTGGATTATTGGTCGCAAACTTTCATCTCTCTCTGGTTTCAGCGAAGGAAGTGGTTTTTGCTAAAACCCTAGTTCTACGCAGGAAACAAAATTTTCACCTAGACCCGTTCCTGTGGACGACAAGGTTTGAAACCGTAATCTGGTTCTATGTTTTTTTCGGTGTAAATTAAACACCGAGTCCAGACAAGCCTAATGACGGTTGTCAGGCGGCATATTTCCAACTTTTGTTAATTTTTATACTTTTGGTAACTATGGTCCTCGAGTCGATGTTCCAAATTTTTTATAGTACCATGTGAGATGCTTCTGACAACCTTTATTATTTTTTTTATTTGCTGAACAACTTTTATGAAATACCGTGCACAAAAATACCCTCGGTAATTAGATTTCTATTTTCTAAATTTACTATTAAGGTGTGCTCCACAAGTTTTAAGATGAGGTAACTAATGGGAAGGGAAGCATCGGAAAGTAAGGCCTTAATCAGAATGATATTTTTTTAACATGGAATTTCATTTCGTTTCGTTCTATTAGAAAAATTTTGATCAAATTGGATGAATTTAACGCCATTTTATCGGAATTTCTATGTTATTAGACCCAACAAATTTTCGAGAAATTAATTCCAATGAAATGAAATAAAATCCTGCGTAAAAATCATTTTGTTTTATGGAGTTTTGAGAAAATATGGAGGAAATCTGGTTTGTTGAGGACCCATCGTCAGTGAAAAGAGTTTGAAAGGCGATATGCCGATATCAGTAACAGAAAAGGAGTGATCAGTTAATTTGTTTACCACTGATTTTGGAGAAGAAAATTTTTTTAAATTAAATTATAGATAAATACGAAATTTTAAATCATATATTGTTTGATAGCATTAAAACTGAAAAATTATCGTTTTTGCTGGTGACAAGGTAAGTTGTACTAAACATGATAAATTATGTTATAGTTTATAAAACTTTATTATAATTCGTAAAGCATATGTTAAGAATCCGAAACGCGTTTGAATAGACGATGTAGTAATATCGAGGTCAATTCGACCTAAATTAGAGTCAACAAAACTCTTTTCACTTTAAATACCTCTTTCATCGAAAGTTGCAGATTTGGAAAAATTTGTCTCTTATTTTATCTAAAATAAATTAGATTTTAAGAACCAACTCTCGAACTAGTGGCAAAAAGCAATGCACCTTCACATGAGGTTGCAGTTGGTTGAAGTCTAGTTGGAGGTGATTTGTGATATTTAATTTCAAAATAAGTTGGAGGCTTCATCACATCTTATCTTTTAAAAAAAACGGAAGTTTCATATTTGTAATGCTTAAGTAAAAGATAAAAAGCTCGGAGAAGTATGTCAGAGAGGATGTATAACCATAAAAGGCTCGAAAAAAATAAATTTCACAAGTTTCCATATTAAAATATTGAGGTTATTTCCAATTAAAAAATAATTGAGAGTATGCGCCTAATTATCCCAAACAAAAAAAAAAGTAAATTCGTGTCCTGGAATTAGGGTCTGTAGCTACAAGATAAGCATAAATTACAACTTTAAAACGAGCAAATACCAGATGTTAAAATTCGTTGCACACCAAGCAACTTAATGAAAAAACTATCTGACAACGACATTGGTCTTGAGCTAGCTCAAACTTGGGACAAACCATGTGGAATTAACGTCAACATTGTTGAGCACCTCTTCTGTTGTGCCATCACCCATGTTGTACCTAAGAACACTATTGCAATGAGAACACTGACCATCTTTGTTTATGTTCTCAAATAGCTGGAGGTAGTAGATGCAATTCCCTCTAAATCCCTCCAGATCACTGGTGCTCAAACAAAATACTTGATCTTGGGTATTGAGGAAGAGAACCCTATCCCCAATCCCATTAAATTCAATCCATCTGTACTGCTCAAAGTCATCAGTGTGCTCCAGTCGGTACACCTTGAACTTGTATGGACCAGTCCAAAAATAGGAGCACACCATTGCAAGTGCAAGCAGATCTCCCATGGCTTCAACCAAGACGTGTAACCCGGGAACCTCTTTTGGATTTGGTATGACTATATTCATCTCATCTCCTGTTTCCATGTCAAAAATACTAGTTTCCTTTCTTTGCCAGTGGTTAACAAATAGCTTTCCTTTATAGTACACCGGTGAAGCTGGTCCAGCATTAGGTGGGATTCTGAATGTGGTGGTTTTGTCGTTATTAGATCGCCAAAACATAATAGATTCAATTATATCTCTTTCGCAACTATCTAGTACATGGGCCACCAAATGAACACCCTCTTCCATTGTTCTCGACTTGCTGTTCGGGTTGGGGCCCATGTAGACCATTGTATTTATACACTTTGAAAATGGAATATGGAGCTTGGTTTCAGTAAGAGGATTAAACAGAAATGGAGCTTTTGAAGGCGTGAAGGAATTGACAAGAAGAAAGCCCATATATGTTCCTTGGCATGCATGATTTTTGAAATCTTCATGGCTTATCGCTATCGGCAGCTTAATTTGGCTGGTTGTGTTGGAGAGGACAGAGAAGATGCGATAGTCGGTTGAAGAGAGAGTCGGGTCTGGCTGCAAGAGGTAAGGAAGTAGTGCGGGAAGATCGGCGGGGTCCACAGCCAATCGCCATTGCTTGCACACTGAACGAAATCGAATTAAGTTTGAGAAGTTTTCTAGTTTCTTTGAGATCAGATGGAGCAGCTCCGAATTCAACTCACTCCAATCGACTGTCACCTGTTCTCCTTTATTTAGAATATTTAATACTGCCAATCTAAAATCAGAAAAGCGAGCCTTAGAGTTGCCTGTCCACATTTCAAAAAGCAACAAAAATGCTCCATTAATGAATAAAAAACGAAATTTATTGCAAAAGTAGCGGTAGAAAAAGATGATAAAAAGAATCACTAAACTAAGTATATATTTTTTTTTTCCATTAAAAAAAAACTTATCCCTATGTAGTAGGTCTTCCTCTCAAGTTCTTTAGAGATGATTTGCCAATCTACACATACAAGTATATTAAAAAAAATTTTCTAATGAATTAAAGATCACTAGCTAAGTGTTTTTTTTTTTCATAAAATGAAAAATGATATGAGAACCAATAAAAGAGAATTGAATGACCCTTTTCAATTAAACTCGAGTGATTAAGGATTTCTCTACTGCAAATCAACAATTTTGACATTTGAAAAATATAACTAAAATGAAAAATAAACTAAATTTAAAACTGATGATACTCCTTTGCAGCCGTTTAATTTTTTAATTGTAATTTTGTTTGCATAACATGACAGACTATATTGACATTTGACACCGATCTAATACATTGCCATTCGAATAAGGAAAAAAAAAACAATTACAAATATCTTCTTTATATAATGATCATCAAATTTAGAATATTTTAAAAATATATTGATCGCCAGTAAAATGTTTTGAAAAATCAATATTTTTGCAGATACTTGATTGATGCACAACTTATCTTAACAATAAAAAAAGTATATTCATAATTGTGATTCTTTATTTTAATAATAAAATTTATCGGTTGTCGTAATGATTAATATATCCTTAATTCCAAAATACACCAACAGAACAATTACAATTAGGTGAATAAAACAATAGAAAGCACTGCCGATATCATGATTACGGGAGAAAAATACATTGGTTTGTACCTCGACTCTCATGAGGAGGGTGCTCAATGCGCCAACAGGAGAATGCTAACTCTAATAACCTCTGTTTCTTCCACACCATCTGACGGAGGAAATTAATATAACTATTCCACCTTCATGAGGAAAATATGAACGCTTATTCGGGTACTCGGTTCCTTTATAAAATTCGATTCATATTTCTCAATTTTATGCGCCAGACCAAAATAATGGATGAGTGTGAGATTTAGCTAACTCCATATTAAATTTAGGAAAGGAAGATTCTCTGAGGCTACAAATGTCTTTAGCCTACAAGATTGACTTGCATGACCTATATTCTTGTCGTGTGTGTTAATTTTTTTTTTTCTATTTGTGAGTATCGTGTAATATAGAAAAATTCTTTACTATGTAATGCTACGTGTTATAAATGTACTTATCACTTATTTGTTTTCTATGTAATTTCAAGAGGCATTGAAAGAGGTGAGTGAGACCAGCGTAACTTGATTTTTACTCGGTTCTGTGAGAAATATGCTCTCTACTATGAGCAGTTTGGGTCAATTTCTTTTCTTGTCTTAATCATTCGGCATAAAAGATAACAAAGAACTTCTATCTATATATGATGACCTATATATGAAACAAGTTACATTGTTGTTCCACTTTTGAAATCATTCGCATCCTTATCTTTGAATTCATATCATGATGCTGTTTTCTCACTAGAAAAATTTCCTAAATGCATATATGCATAGTAAAAAAGTGCATGTCCAAATGCCTGGGTGTGCTGGCACAAAAACCACCAGCGACTAAGCAACAAGAAAATGGAGGTTGTAAACCCTTGAAGTAATTTAGAGATCGAACCAAAACAACAAAGAACAAACTAGGTGCAGTCTGATTTTGAACCCTCAAATATTTTAACTCTGCTTAAATTTGCTCTAGAGATGTAGGTTCAATTAACCACACCTCCAATTATCTACTTAAGCACTCAACATTTCTTTCACAAACTTTGAGACTTAAAAAATTTGTTCAACTTCAAAATTAGGAAATTCAAAATTTCTAAGGCTATATGCTAGTCCTGGCATTAGCTTGGAGAATGCAGAGGAACGAAATAAGAGACAGACTGAAGAATCAGCCTTTTGATGCAATTACTGCCATATTTACATAACTAGTTCAGTCTGAAAACACTGGATGTTCCTGATGAATCAAGTGTATATTCAGATTTCAACTTTTTTAATCTGTATTGGTTCTGTAAGTATATGCACTGTGATTGCAGAATTTACTTGAGTATGTTTTACAGGAGCAATTTAGTATTTCTGTGAGAATTTGTTTCTTCCTGTTATGGTACAAGGGACGTCAGTATGGTACATAAACGTTTGTATTTCTGCTTATTAATAAAACGCTCATATGGCTTCCTTCATGAACTTCTAAAAACGCTCGTATGGCTTTTCTTTCAAAAAATAAAATTAAATATAATAAAATAATAATAATAATTATAATAATAATTATAATAATAATAATTGATGCACGAACAACAGAGAAAGATAATGGGAATAGTACGAAAAAGAGGAATTTTGATTTTGAGATCACACCAGTCTCAATTTTATTGATAAAGTTCAATTCTAAAACTTGACAAACCTCCTAGAAGACACAACGGCTATCTTATATAGCAAATATAAATTCTAAAAAAATAAAATACATAGAAATTACTGAAATAATCCTAAAAACAGCTAAAATTATAAAAGAAGACCAAAAAAAATCCATGAAGGAAGACTTGGATCGCAAATTTGATATGATGATTTGACAAAACCAAGTTACACCCCTTTTGTGAAGTGTGCGTGGAACCATATTGCATCAATAATAATAATAATAATAATAATAATAATAATAATAATATATTCTAGTCCTGATATTAGGTCTGTAGCTACAAAAACGAGCAAATAACAGATGTTCAAATTTATTGAAATCCAAGCATCTCAAATGAAAAAACTGAGTCTGATGACAACAGTGGTCTGGAGCTAGCTCAAACTTGGGACAAACCATGTAGCATAAAAGTCAACATTATTCAGCAGCTCGTCTTTTGTGCCATCTTCCATGTTGTACCTAAGAAGACGACGATTATAAGAACGTTGACCATCTTTGTTTCTATCCTCAACTAGCTCGAGGTAGTAGATGCAATTCCCTCTAAATCCCTTGAAATCACTGGTGCTCAAACAAAATCCTTGATTTCTAGTAAGGAAGAGAACCCTATCTCCAATCCCCTGCAATTCAATCCATCTGCACTCATCAAATTCATCCGTGTGCTCCAGTCGGTACACCTTGAACTTGAACTCACGGATACCACCATCATAATTATAGTGGTGAACCACCCCAAGCAGATCTCCCATGGCTTCAACCAAGAAAAAAAACATGCTATGCTCATTCGGATTTGGTATGACAACATTCATCTCAGCTCCTGTTTCCATGTCAAAAACATTAGTTTCCCCTCTATCCCACCGAGTAACAAATAACTTTCCTTTATAGTACCCCGGTAAAGCTGGTCCTGATATTGATGGGATTCTGAAGGTGGTGATTTTATTGATGTTAGATTGCCAAAACATAATAGATTTAATTGGAGTTTTCTCAAACCTATCTAGTACAAGGACCACTGAATGAACACCCTCTTTTGCAGTTCTTGAGTTGCTGTTCGGGTTGGGGCCCATGTAGATCATTCTATGAAATAATGTACCCTTTGGAAATGGAAGATGGAGTTTGTTCTCAGTAACTGGATTAAGCAGAAATTGAAGTTTAACAGGTGTGAACGAATTGACAAGAAGATAGCCGATGGATGGTGCTCTATGGAACGTATGTTTGAACTCTCTATGACCTATCGGCAGCTTAACTTGACTGGTTGTGTTGGAGGAGACAGAGAAGGCGCTGTAGCTGGTTGAAAACAGAGTCGGGTCTGGCTGCAAGAGACATGGAAGTTGCGGGGGAAGATCAGTGGAGTCCACAGCCAAGCGCCATTGCTTACACACTGAACGAAACCGAATTAAGTTTGAGAACTTTTCTAGTTTCTTTGAGATCAGATGGAGCAGGTCTGAATTCAACTCACTCCAATCGCCTCCCATCTCTTCCTATATGTAGAATAATACTGCCAATCTAAACCCTGAAATGCCTCAGAATTGCCTGGTCGCATTTAAGAAAACAACTTAAATAGCTAAGTTAATGAATTAAAATCTTAATTTTCCCTTGTTCATCTTCCCTGAAGTTCTTTACAATAGAAACAATATAACCTTATTTAGTTGATTAAATATTTCTAATTTTAATTTTTTTTAATAAAACATCAAATAAGAAACCAAAAAAAGAATTAATTTACACTTTTCTATTGAACTAAAGGTGGTTAAGGAAGGATATCTCTACAGAAAATGAACTGTTTCGAGCAGTCTACAGCTGTCTGATCTCCTCGTGCTTTGTGCCAGCTCAAATCATGAGGAGGTTGGACAGCAGTGGATGATAAAGTACTGGTAGTATTATTAAATCAAAAGAAAAGGAGAATTCGGAAGTTGCATCGAAGGTAAAAAAAGAAAGAAAGAAATATTCGGAAGAAAAAAGAAAATGTATCATAGAACTAAATTTAGACTAATAACACACCTATCCACTTCTACTTCCCACCCAATTTTTAAATTTTTTTTTGCAAAATAGGATAGGCAATAATACAATAGTAATTGATAATTGGTCATGTTGACATCAAAATAGAAAGAAAAATATCATTACAAATATATATCTTCTTTATGGTTTCAATAATGTGTGTATCAATTTTGACGTATTTTAAAAATTTATTTATTTGACATTTTTTTTATGGTTAATTTATTAATTTATTAATTAATTGACATTAAACGGTTTGATATAAAAAAATATATATTTCAATGGGTACTTGATTGATGATCAATACGATTTGTAAACAAATTTGATACCCTATCAACCTAAACTATAGAAATATACTCATAATTTAGTTTATTTTTATAATAAAATTTATCGGATGTCAGAGTGATTAATATATCCTTTCCTGCAAAATATATACTGAATCCACCAAAAGAACGAAACAATTAGGTGAATAAAACAATAGAGAGCACTGCCAAAATCATGATTATAGGTGAGAAATATTTTATCGTATGTACCTGACTGAAAAGAGCTCCGAGCAATAGGAGAATGCTAACCCTAGTAAGCTCTGTTGCTTTCATACCATCTCACGGCCGAGAAATAATTATATAATACGCCACCTTAAAATGGTATCAGGGTGGAAATTAGAAATATTCATTGTGGGGTGTTGGTATTCTTTCTAAATTTGGATTCATGTTTCTCAATTTACGTCCAAAATTCCAAATATAAAAATAGGACACAGAAGACTCTCAAAGCCCGAAATGACTGGAACGAAAGTCCATACATTTTCAGATACTTTCTGAATTATATTTAAATTTCCTTTATACTCCATTTATTTCAAAGAGGAACTTTAGTATTAATTTTCAAAAGGGTGGGCGAAGATCACATAAAATATAATGGAAAAAATATGGAAGATGTCAGGATTCTGTATAGCAAGGATAACTTAATTTCCCGATTAGTGAAGATGTCAATTAGATTGTAATATATTGAATAGTTAGAAATTTACTTGTGTAATCTTGTCAAGATATGTTGCAGATTGTAGTGATGTTTCTTCTTGTACAAAAGAGCAGAAGTTCTTAGGGAAAACACACAAAATTTTCTTCAATAAAATTCATCTTTTTTAATTTGTTATTCTGAGTTTCATTTTGAGGTTGGGAGAATTTAAAAGTTTAGAGTTTAGAGGTTGGGCGAATAATATATCGGATTCTTTGTTTTTTTTTGTTCTAACTTTAGTTCCATGCTTGAAGATCAGTTTATGCTAATTTAATTCAGTTTGTCCAAACCCTAGTTTATTGATCTAACGGATTTTGTATCAGTCTGAATACCACAGTGCGTTTCTAGGCGATTACAAGATCTGGAACGTTACATTATAAACTCGTAGGATTAGTTTATTTATTATTTTTTTTCCCTTGCTTGCTTGTTTCAATTGGAGACAATATCAATATTTCCATCCGGCAATGAATATTAAATTATTAATAGAAAATATATGTTAGGTCCGAAGTACTCCTGAGTGTACAAAACTTGTTTGTTACAAATTAAACTCTAAACCTTTATTTTAGGGTTTAGGGTTTAATTTCATGCTTAATTAGCTCCATTTGATTTGTTTAGTATCAATGGCTTAGGGTTTTGTTAAGATAAAGTGTTAACATGCAGGCTTTGGAACCGCTTAATAAGTTAATAGCCAGACATTAGAGTTGATCTTCGAATTTCTAAGTCCATTGATAATTAATTGTACTAATTAATAGTTGTATTTTTTTATTAACCTTCAATTTGTATGTGTGTATTTGATTTTACGTGAACTTCTGTGAATTAATGTAATTTTTTCGTGAACTGTATATTGCAAGCAAAAGAATCTCAATTGATTTTAATCAACTACATATGATTTGTATTTCTGAATCATTGATTTTTTAACTAAATCAGTAAAATTGCTCAAACATAATTTCACATAAATGCTAATACACAAAACGAAGCTGAACATGTTCAGTAATTAAGATATTAATTAGTTTATAAAAAAACCGTATAACTTGAATACAAAAGGCTTCGGATTTAATAAAATTAAGGTTCGTCGTTTTATATATAATAGACAGAGAGAGACACACACACAAACACACCCCACGAATTTCATATGTAGAAAATAAGAAAACAGAGGTTCCCGGTGCCAAGGAAATTGGCTGCCAGTAATTGCTATAAATTATCACAATTGGCTCCCTATCAATTCCCACCTTCAACGCACATAGTATCTTACATTATTTCCGACTTTAAATATTGGCAAAATAATGATCTATTCTGAAGGGCACAGAGAACACCAAATTAGTCAGTGGCCTTTTTATTGGCATAAATATATGGATGAATCAATAAACACAATAGATTTTGAAAATATAAAGGATGCACCTAATCCATACAAATTTCTATCGACTAGTATATAAGGCAACAATAAAAGCTACAAATATTTTTATTGCTCATAATTATTCAATACAAAGAAAGAAAATTATTATTATAAAATAATTAAAAGTGACGTAGTGTCACAACTCACAAGACTCATTATTGAAAAGCCAAAAGCAGAGTTCCTTATTAATATTCTAGTACGAGAACCGTACGCATGGAACATTAAATTTAAACGACATATATAATATATAATGACAATAACCAGGCTGCCGGACACCGGCCGAGATAAATAGAAAATGTGTAAAAAGCATATTGATATATTCTTTGGTTGAAGAAATTCTTCAAGAAGCATCCCGAAGAGCACATCTCACATCTCACATCTCGGGCAGTCGAGTCGCATGGGACGAGCTGGGAATGGGGTTAAAGGGAGGGGGCAGAGGTTCATCGCTGTTGAGCATCTTTAAGACTTCCGGCATACTTGGTCTCTTCTCGGGTTCATATTGTACGCAAAGCAACGCAATCTGGAAATAGCGCTGAGCTTCTTCATCTGGACATTGATTTAATTTTGGATCCAGCAACTCCAGTATCTCATCCTGCTCCCACTTTTTCCACACCTGAATTCACATTCACTCGGTTCCATGTTTGTCAGTACTACATTGTATACGTACGTACTAGCATTATACAGTTTTAATTAACTTTTAATTTGATGTTATCCATTGAACTTACAAAAGAAAATTGAGTAGCTGGATTGCTTAATTCATGTATCGCCGGATATAGTAATTTATTTCCATTATTATTTTTACAGTCCCATCAAGATAAAATTAAGAGGACGTGACGGGTGTAGAAAAACTGAAAAAGTGTGTCACATGACATTGTACAAGTAAAAATTTTAAAGGGCCAAAGCTTAATTCTCGTTACTTCGCTACTATAATTAGAAATTAATGTGGTCAATTATGGTTGCTTTCAGAAACTACAAGGCAAGAAGATATTCCAATTAATTTCTATATATGTTTCATTAATTATTTCGTCCTTTCAATTAATTTACCTTGCTAAAGAAGGCACGATCAACAACTGACGTATTAACCAAAATCTGCAGCAGAATTTTTCCATAATTATAGACATCTGACTTTTTAGAGTACCAGCCATACGCTGCTACCTCTGGTGGTATAAATTGTCTGTCATCAAAGAAAGCACAAATTACTATATGATATGCAGGCCGGAAATCTTTTGTTTAATTAATAAAAATCATAAATTAAATTTGTAGGAAGGCAGGAATTAAACTGTTTTTTTTGGACGCAAACATAAAGAAGTAAATTAATTTCCTGAATTAGATCTCAGGGCATCAACCTGATTTTGAATATGGGCCAGTATTTTAGAAACCCGGCTTCATAAATTTCAGAATTTTATTACCTATAGATATAATTTAGGATTTTATATTTGGTATAATAAAAAATTGGATAAGGAAGAATTAGCTAATTTTACTTTACCTTTTAAAAATAAAGACGGAATTTATTATATGGTTTAGGGATTCCTAAAATGATCATGCAACTGTGTTTAAAAAACTTACAATGTTTCATATTCAGAGAATTCAAAGAAATCTTGGTCCTCGTCTAGAACATTTGCAGAACCAAAGCCACAGAGCTTAGCATTCCAGGAATTATCAAGATATATTTTTGATGGGTTGAGATCTCCATGAATGATATACCCGTCTTCAAAAACATGATGAAGAAAACTAATTCCTCTTGCAACTCCTTTAATTATCTTCACTCGTGTTCCCCATTCTAAATGTTCTGGTCTGGTCTGGTCCTGACCTGTCATTTAAAAAAACATGAAAAGCTTATGGTAATTTACCAATGGGCACTACAATATGTTAATTTCTTTGAATTCTGCTTTGTGCTGATGTTAAGCTTCGGTTATATATATGTTTAATTAGAACACTAGCTAGACTCGCCATCATTTTGACATTGTTCCCGACCCTGATGTTTTCTAGCTGGTAAATTGTAGCATTTCCACTAAATTGAACATGAATTTCTATGAACTTAAAAGACCACTGATCTGATACAGGTGTACTATTTGTGAGGGCGAGATGAGTAGATGGTGCAGTGATTAGCACCGATGTACCGGAAAGGGCAGCATGTGGATCTGTACTTTGCAAGGGCATAAGGTCCACTGTTTGTTAGTTACTTTTGGACTGATTTTTCCATCTTATGAGCATATAGCTCTGTCCTAATTAATTCCTAACTTTGCATACCATTCAGATAATCAGCAAGGTGTCCATTTGTCGGATATTCATATATAATGAAATACTTCTGTTCAACTTCCGAGCAATAAGCCAAAATATTTATTATGTTAGGATGCTCCAAAGCTAAAATATCGCTTCCCATATTTGTTTCCTCCACAGCTACAGTTTGTCCGTCCAGAGATCCCTAAAATTTCACAATTCAAAGCAGCAGATAGAAGAATTAAAATACTTTCTCCTAAGGTTAATGAAATTGCTGAAAGATGTTGTATAAAATAGCAACATGAAGATTAATTACCATGTACTGGAAACGATTTTCGTCCAGAATAGAGAAGTTCTCCGTGATAATATTGAGGTCCTCAGGGGAATATTCTGTAATAAACAAGGGCTGGAGCTCCGGGTTACTTGCATCTTCAGGTCCCGAATCGGACTCAATAGTATCTGAATTTTCAGTATCACTTGTTGAATCTAGAGATCTCTTATTTTCTGTTCAACAAATGGTGAAACTTTGGATATTAAGCATTCATTAATCATTATTTTCCACAGAGATATATCAACTAGGAAATAAAAGATGTTAAAGCTAAGATTAAAAGCAGAGATATATAATACCTGGGTAAAATCCAGGATATGAGGGTGTGGACAAAGAATCGTCGTTACGAAGCAAAACCAACACATGCTCCATATCGGGTCGTTTTTTGGGGTTCTCTTGAACACAAAGTAGCCCAATTCTATAGCAACGCTCTATTTCTTCTTCGTGCTCCTCAAAGTCTTCTTGTAGAGAGTAATCAATGATATCTATTAATGGCCACTTGTTCTTCCATTGTTCCCACATCTATTCAAAGGTCACCACAATAATCAATAAATCTATCTAAAGTATAAATCTACTTATTTTTTTTTTTCGAAACCTTGACAGTAGCTGTCAAGTAATATTAATCTACTAATTCTTAGGTACATTATGAAAATTAACAGTTCATTGCAGACTTAGAATCTTAGTCGATGGAATTTTGAAATGTCTTCTAGGTTGCATCAAATGGGCAGTTAAATTAATTCCCCCCAAATCTCCTGTCCAATACGTCCTAAATATATAATCTCAGGTGTGTTTTTGTGTGTGTGTGTGAGAGAGAGAGAGAGAGGTAATATATTTTATAAGCTGGAAAAATTAATTCACTACATCTCTGTTTGATGAATTTTAATCATCAGATTTCGAAATACATAATGCACCAAGGATTGGATGTACGTACCCAACAAGTACTCAAATTAATTACTATGGAATCTTATTTAGGAGAAAATTCACTTACAACATGAGAAAGCTTTTTACGGTGTTCTCGTTTAAAGCGGCCTAGTGTGCATCCAGCTAGTATCTCTAAGACGATCATGCCATAACTATACACATCTGATTTTGGGGAATATTGCCCATCATTCAACTCCGGAGGAATGTACCCACTTTAATGACAAAAATAGAAAGGAATGCATGATATTAATTTGCTTATATATGTACGGACTTTCTCTTGAGCCAGTTCAGAGGGTGGAACAGTGTGTTATTCAAAGTAATTAAATCAGATAGCAGCAAAAAGAGGCAAGAGTATAATGCGGGTACTCAGTCAGAATTTTTCATTCAAAGCCCATAATTTTGAACTTAACCCCGGCCTATTATTCCACTGACACAAAATCAACATTTCATGCGGTGGGTAGAAAAGGTCCAATTTTTCTGGTGATCACTCAATTAAGCAAATCCCATGCATCAGATGAGATTTGAAATAGGATACAAGCACAATGACTATTCAATTCCACTTTATCCGAACTGACCTTGGGTTCAACAAAGCAATGTTATGCAGTATTATTAATTATTATATGTACTTACGGAGTGCCTGCTCCTTTTTGAGAAATTTGATGGGTATCTTCTGTTTCAAAAACTTTTGAAAGACCAAAATCTGCAATTTTAGGATTGTAGTCCGCATCGAGCAATATATTTGCTGGCTTCAGGTCACGATGGACGACCACCGACTTTGAATTGTGACGTTTATGTAGATAAGAAAGACCTCTGGAAATTCCTTCGATGATCTTAAAACGTCTTTCCCAATTTAGATCCTCGCGCTTCTCGTCATCTGTTAAGTAACACTTGTAATACATTAATTTTCATTTTTTGAACTAAAAAGAAATTAATAGAAAACTCCATAATTTATGCACAACTGTATATTGTTGAATTATTTCCAAAAATTATTTCATTTGTGAAATTTCCATCAATTACAACCTGAGAAAAGGTTTTCCTTTCTAAAAGATGTAATAAATAAACGAAAAAGCAAAGACAAATGTAGAAGAGACCAAAATTGAGAAAGAGCAGGAACATACCATTGAGCCAATCCTTAAGATCTCCATTTGATATATATTCATATACCAAAAGATATTGTCCAGCTTCACAGCAAAAGCCCAACAGTTTTACAAGATTGTTGTTATTTAGAGAAGCAAGCAAGCAAACCTCTTCTGCAATATCTCGTAGTAGCAAGTTGCCTAAACTCTTTTTTAGAACTTTAACGGCAACTATATTCCCATCTATCCGACCCTGATATATCCATAACAACGAAGCAGCTGATTTATATGTACTTTTTAAAACTAACAGGAAAACTGATACTGACTGATATTGACAATATTTTAGAATTACGAAATGCACTAATGATATCAAAGTGTATTTTAGCAAAAAGAGTAGGCCACCCAAGGCATTTAATTACGTGATCAAGCCATCAAGGTAGTATTATTATCACGTAATTAACAAAGACTTACTACCGAATTAATTTAAACTACAAGACAATTATATATTTAGAGGCCATGTAAGTCAATTTGTACCGAAATCAAATGACAGCAAATGGCAGCAGAAGAAAATATAGTGTAGTATATAAATAATTCTTGCCTCTAACAACTCCATTATTGACATTATAAGTATATAAATTTCAAGTCTCGGTGGGACTATTCATTGCACCGTAGAAACTCCCCTTCAATCCCAGCAGTCCACTTTTTGTTCCTATCTGATTGATTTTATCTGGGTCCTTCGTCTCCACTATCCCTTACTTGTCTCTCCTGCTTTTGTTTTTCTGATGACGTTTCTCCGTGGTCTCGCTGAATTTCTATCAGATTTTCAAACTGGTGATTTGTGCGTCCTTTCACTGTGTGGTATGTGTCCTGCTGTATTTTTACTGTTTCTGTCGCATTGGATCCAATTCACCTCTTTTCTGGAGTCTGGACTAAAGATCTGCCTCTTCTGTACTTTGCGGTCATTCCGCTGTGTAAGGCTGCCTCCATAAGGGTCTCAATGGCACTGTTGCCTTGCGAGATTTCCATCTTGCATCTTCTGTGCTCTTAATCTCCTCTTGCTTATTTTTTTCCTTCTTGGATTCTCTCTTCCTATCTTATTTTGGTGAGTTTTTCTCCTCCGTTTGCTTTTCGTTTCTCTAATTCTTCTTCTCCTTTTTCTATTTTACTTTCCAGCTTTTTTTACTTTCACCCGCCATTTTCCTTTTTCTTTATTTCATTTTACCAGGTTGTACTTTTGGGCATTCTAAGATTTGGGGGTAATGTCGGCTGGTTCTGTGCAAAGGTTTGTGATTCCTTTCTACAGTAAGATTTCTATTGGATTATTTATTTATTTATTTATTTATTTTTCTTCCTAAGTTCTTTAAGATTTCATTGTAGGAGGCTCATGTTATGAGGGTATAAAGAGCTTTTTGACAACCGTCAAGATACCAAAATCAAGCCTAAAATTCAGTTGCCATTATTGAGTTTTATCTTCTCCTTTTAGGTTATAATATAATAGCATCTCGCTATTTCTTATTTTCAATAAATTTGCTTATTTCCTCTTTTTAGCTATTATGTTTGTTTCACTGGATTCAAAGAGAAATTGTGCTTGCAAAATTATTTAGGTTATATATATATATATATATATATATATATATATATATTACTTTTGTTTTTCGATTTTATTCCCTTGGGATGCTCTATTGGCCTTACTAATATAGTGATATGATATTTCTACCAAATACAATTGCTGTGTAGCACTTATCTTTCTATATTTGATCGTTAACGTTTTTTCTCTCCTTTCTATATTTACAAACAATTCACTGTATATCACTTTACTTTTGATAAGTATATAATCTAATGTTAATTAGTTGATATTTTTGTTCGTAAATATTTTGTCTTATTGGTTCGATTGTTACCAAAATTGGATAATTTTTTGCTCAAACTAAGAACTGACGGATAAAGCAAATGAGGTTAAGATCGTTATTTGTTATTTCTTTCAAGATATTTTTATTATTATTACTTTTTACCATGAAGCATATAGGAGATTAGGAGGTCATTTTTATGTTTGACTGAAAGCTATACAATTCTTTACATTGTTTTTCTTATTTTATATTAGTTGTACCAGTGTTAGTTCATTGATCATTTGCTTGCTTTTACACGAGCATTCTTAACATTCATGATTGTTAATTGTTACTTTCTTGATTTTTTTTTGTGATTGTAAACTATACGTAGCTATAATGGTGCAAAATACAATACAAGTATATCGTGGCTGAGTGTTTTGGTGATCATGATTGCATGATAACCATCCATTCAGTCATAATTTTCCTTACAAAGTAATTTTTTCTTTCTGGAGATTACGGAGGATGTTACAACCAAAATCATCCTAAGAAATATAAGGGTCAAGTAAGTCAAATTGGGGTTTAACTTAAAGATAACATAACAATTTGCTTCTATTTTGTTAAGATCATTTTCTGTCCAGAAATAATAGGAAAAAGCAAAAAATATAGACCACCTTAGATGAATAATTTTAGGTTTCTATGGACTTAGTGGATATAGTCAATGGATATAGACCTTGATGAATAGTTTCATGGCAGAGAGATGGCACCATAATTGTGCGAGTGATCGATTCTCCCTATCAATCTATAATTTCTATGTTTGTTTGTGATTTGTACGTTAAAATTTCCTTTGTCTTGCATCTCCCTTTCATGTCAGTTTGAGCCTTTGTTGAGTGACTGTTTGCAGTGGAGGATTTCTAAGGTAACGTGTTCCTGAGTTTTTCTTTATCAGTTATGACTTATGAGCCATACTATCTTTTTTTTTTCTTATCAAATTTGGTTGAGTTCACCCAGGCATTTTTTAGGTGCTATGTGAGGGAAATATTGATTCTAGAGAAGATATTGAAAAGATATTCATGCGGTTGTGCAAAAAGTAGGTGACATCGAATGAGAATATATTAAGATACAATTTTATGTAAAATCTTATTAGACGTATATTTCAAGAGGCATACTACAGTTTCAATAAACTTCTGACTTTAGGTTTTTTTTTTTTTCAGTTTTTTAAGCTTACTGGATAATGGAGCTGAAAAGGAGATAGAGTGTTTACAGCTAAGGAAAGAAGCAACAGAGATTGCCAAGTCCACAATTAAATCAATATGGTAGTTGGCTCCATCATCTCTCCTTTATTTTTCTCTTCTTTGATTGCAAGCGTTACTTTGTTCTATTATCATTTTCTTGCTTTTTTTTAAATTTTTTTTTAACATAACATATTTGATTGCTTACAGGTTATGAGTACATTACTATTTCCTACTGTGATGAACATCTATGATGGCCATGTTGTGTCCATATTTTGTGTTTGTATAGTGATATCAATCTGACAACTATGTAAATGTAAGAACATACCTATAGTTTTAGAAGGACAAAAATTATAGAATTGTATCTCCAATCAAACAGTCTAGCTTTGAACAACCTAAGAAAAGGTGATTTCCACCAGCTCCATTCTACACTCTGTATACCCTGAAACAACTTTAGTTTCAAAACATGACCCTTCACGCTGCAAGATATAAACGTTCAAAACTGACATTGTCTCCATTACCATTCTAAGAAATTAAATGGAGCTCGGCTACCATCGCGCGAAGCGTGATGCAGTAGCTAGTCCCAATTAACTCTACTTACCACTTCCAAACTAAAAGAATTTCTCAAAGCGTATTTATGATAGTATGCTACATCATCAAAAATAATTAAATCAATACATCAGAGAATCAGAGAAGTATATACCTTGTAGACAACACCAAAAGTACCTCTCCCACGCTTATTATTATCGGAGAATTTATCTGTAGCCATCACCAAATCGCGCAGTGGATATTGGACAGGTCCAACCGATCCAGCTCTATTATGTGGCAACGTCCTTGCATCCTCATCTGCTGTATTTCCTGAAAAAAAATATATATATTGACCATTTAATGAACCCTCTAGGCATATATTATGCATGTTTCAATTAATTTCAAAATTGATGTATAGTCAGCGGAGCACAAGGAATTATGTACTAGATCTTCGATTTTGTTGCTTCCGGTTTATGATCACACGTCGACGCTCTCCCTGATAACGAGGAGGGAGGTCTCCGGTGATTTCCAGCCATTCCATTTTTATTTCGATTTCCATTTCCGTTTCTGTTTCCGTTTCCGTTTCTGTTTCCGTTTCCATTTCCTTCTTTGATGAAAAGCTGCTCTTGATGTAACTTCTCGCATCAAATTCAACGAATTATTATTAAAAGTCTTAAGAAAAAGTTGCATAGAAAAGGAACAGAGGATCCCATGAATCAGAGTTTTCTACATAATCTTTTCCAGTTTTTTATTTTTATTTTTGAAACAAGTGGGAATCACTTTCTATTTTAGAAAGCAAAAATTTAATATTCACCAGATAGAAATGTCAGATGGACCTTTTTAGCTCTCATAATTAACCCTCAGCTCAGAGAATTGCTATAATGGCTAAATCTCTCAAAAAGTTGCTCTGCTTCATAATAGGTTTTAATGTTTTATGAATAAGAAAGGCAAACAAGTCTTCTGTGAAAATTTAAATATTTTTTTTTCACAGGCTTGTGTTCTTACATTATTATTAGTTACCTCTCAAATATGTATTTATCATTTAACATTAATTCATATTCTTAATTGATATAGTTTTACAAATCATTCAATTCGGTAGTTTAGTGTTGAAGTTAATTGTCAAACTTAACTAACCACAACTGCTAAAGTAATATCAATTTTACAGTTTTCATGTACTCCTAACTATAGGTAACTATAGTCACAGTTTAATGTTACTTATCTAGTTTGATGAATCGATCTGAGTTGAGAAATTATGAATAATTAATCTTTCTTTTTTTTTTTAAAAAAAAAAATTACCTGTCATCCGCCATGACTCTGTTGTTTGCACTCTCAGCTGCTCTGTATTTGATCTCGGCAGCTCTCTTACTAACAAGCTTCGTATTTTCTTTAATTTGTAGACTTGCAAAATATTCATGCCAATTCCTGCTATTTATAGACAGACCAGCAAAGGAATAAACCAACAACTCCTAAAAAACATGTCAAGCAACCTACATATGGCACAATAATATATAATGACAAGGAATGATTATAATTTGACTGACAACCTGATAAACAAAGTAAAGCAAAGAAAAAGCAAAAAGATGTTGCTTTGGAATAACTAAAGAATTGGGGAGAATGATAGATGCAGACTTGCAGTGTGTTCTTTTGCTCATCTCCCGTTACAATTTTATAGTTCTTTTATGCAAAATATAAAAATTAAACCAGACCTCGGACAGCAAACAGATCAGTATGAAAAATATATATAATGGCCAATATCGTATTCATTATTTTCTTTTCATATTCAGATACCCATATATAATGTCCGATATTAAAATGAATTTGATATTAATCAATTTGTAATTAAAATTGTGTACTATACTTCAAATTTCTACTTAAAGTCATATATGTTAGATTTGAGTCATATATAAGGTTACATTCAAACAGTTGCTAAACGTACAAACTTGGATGCATCATGTTACAACTAACAGTCAGATAGCTAGTGCATTTGTTGTTTTATTAAAAAACAGAGATGCCGATAATTGCACAAGTTATTTCGTCCTAGATTTGTCCAGCAAATCGCCAGGCAACACGTCTCAATAAATAGTATGTCGTGCATCCTATATGTATTATTATTTCAATCATTTAATTTTATTATAATATTAATATTATGGAAATATGAACTGTTCGATTGAAAATGTGCTCCTTAGTCCGAATTAATTATTAATCAAGTCAAGACCTAAAGTTTTTTTCTTTTTCTGCTGTTAATTAAAAAAAAAACGTTTCTACAATTAATTAAGACTTAACCAAGTTTTTAAATTTCACCAATACAACTCCGTTGTAACTTAAATAACGGTTTTTCTTAGCGAAATGCATAAAGCTGCAGCAATCAAGTAAGAAATAATGGTAGCGTTATATTTTCAAATTAAATTTCAGCAATATAACTGAAAAATTTTTGCGTTTGGCGGCATAAAAACAGATAGATTATTCAACTTACAAATTTTTTTTTAACCAACTACAAATCTATACCAAATCGTATTATTATATATGCACTCTCTCACCGTACGTGTTTTTACTTTTTAGTTTTTAATGAGGATAATGGACAAGGTTCCCATTCAAAAAGAAATAAAAAAAAAGGACGATGTGTTTATACTTTTTAGTTTTTAATGAGGTTAGGTATCTCCATTGAAAAATGACGAGGTTACCATTCAAAAAGAAATAAAAAAAAAAAGGACGAGGTGTTTTTACTTTTTTTTGTTCTTAATGAGGTTAGTTATCTCCACTGAAAAAGTACAAGGTACCCATTCAAAAAGAAATTTAAAAAAAAAAAGACTATGTGTTTTTACTTTTTAGTTTTTAATGAGGCTAGGTATATCTCCATTGAAAAAGTACGAGGTTACCATTCAAAAAGAAATAAAAAAAATTTAAATAATAGTTGTATTTTCTTATTAACCTTCAATTTGTATGTGCGTATTTGATTTTACATGAATTTTTATGAATTAATGTGATTTTTGTGTATTTCTATGATTTTTTGCGAATTTCTGTGATTTTTTGCAAATTTTTGTATATATTATGTAATATTTATGGCTAGCAAAATGGACTAACCACATAAATAAAAAAATTATTTTTATTAATTTAGTCTTTGGCTGTAATTTTTCACACCAATAACAGCAACTATAAAGATTTTTTAGGGCTGATTTTCATAAATAACCACCACTAAGAATAGTGATATCACCATTTTTATGGCGGTTTTTATAAAAAATCACCCTAAAGAGCAGGAAAAAAAAATTCTGGCTGTTTCTCAATAGCAGGCGTACTTTTTTTTTTTTTTGAGGAGAAGGCCCGTGGGCATATATTTATTAAATAGAAATATTGTCACACTTACATAATTACACACCAAGAGTAAAGAACTTATAAACAAGTACCTAGATAACAGAAAACCAAAATAAAATAAAAGAAGGTCCTAAAAGGAAATGTTCACTGTCAATAAAAGGAGAGTTGCCAGCTTCGAAATCTCCGAAACCCTATTTCCCATTTCATTAGTGCGGCGCCTCTTCAGCTAGATCTGAGACTAAGAAACACCATTTTCTCCTCCATTTAACCTCCGATCTACCCTTCTAAAGCTTGTTTCTTGCAATATTTTCATTGTTTCTCAGTAAAAGCTTCAAACTTTTTAGCCTTCTCTCCTGTCGCCTTTCTCCACTCTCTCTCAAAGCCGTTCCTTCTTCCCACCGTGCGAAAAGATTCTTCAAAAGACAACCATTCTCTGTAAGCCTAAATAGTCACCATCGCAATTTTTCTCCTTCGACTGAGACTGAATCAGAGAAGCACTTCCTCAGCTGTTCTTCTAAAATGTTTGGCATTCAACCTGTTGAAAGAAGTTGGAGCAAAAAGCAAGGTAATATCTACCTTATTTAAGCTATTAATTTCTTTCTTTTTTACTGTTTTTGCTAAGAGATCAGCAGCCAAAGTTTTTTCTCTCGAGCAATACCGAACCTGTAATTTCCCTTGATATTTTTCTAATATTTGCTTGATCTCAGCTATTATCAAATAGCTGTGCCAACAAGGAAGATTTTCTGTTTCCCAAGAGTGTAATCCTTTTGTTAAACTTTGGCAGTCCGTGTAAATCAAACAGTCACTTGTTTCCTTGTCAAATGTTTTTTCCAAGGTTTGAAGTGCAAGCAGGAGGGCTTTGGCTTCAGCCGTGAAAGGAGATGGTGCCACCACAGAGTGAGAAGTTGCCCAACAGAGGTTGTCAGACTGATCATAGCAGATGACCCCCAACCCCGTTTTTTTGGTTGTGTTCCAGGAAGCATCCATGAGGACAACTCTGACTCCTTCAGGAATAAAAGCTAAGTCTTTGTCTTTGTTCTGTCTTGGAGACTGTAGTTTGGGTGTATTGGTTTTAGTTAGGAGATCAGATTCATGTAGAATATTTCTCTGGTCTGGAATTGTTGCTCTAAAAAAGAAATTGTTTCTTGCTTTCCATATACACCATAGGATAGAACAAATTTTTGCAAAGACTCTCTGGTCCTGGTTGTCTGTTAGCTGCATGAAAGCTTCATGAAAACTATCTGGTAGCATATCAGTTCTGATAGCAAGTGTAGAGTGGAACCATGTAGTCCTGGCCATTGGGCACTTAAAAAGAATATGACAAGCTGTTTCAATATTATTACCACATAAAGTGCATAGTATAGGTATCTGTGGCATGTAATGGTTTAATTTTTGGCTTGTTATCAAACCATCATGTAATGTTCTCCAGAGAAACAGCTTTACTCTCGGAATGATCAGTTTGCATGTCCATAATCTGGTCCAATCAAATGAAAAATTTTGAGTAGGTTGATTACCTCTAATTAGGATATCATACCCTTCTTTTGTTGAGTAGCAACCTGTCTTTGATCTTGACCAAATTAATCTGTCTGATACTAAAGCATTTTTACTTGGTTTTGCAGCAGTGTCTCTGATGGACTTGCATTGTCTGCTATTGAATAGAAGTTGAAGGCTTTCATTCTTCCAGGACTGTGTTGATTCATCAAACAAATCTGCTACATGTAAGTTCTGATTGTTTGCTTTTCTTGTTCTCAATCCCCAGTTGTTATGCCAAGGCTGGTTTTGGGCTTTGATTTTTTGACCATTTTGAACATTCCAGTAGATATCTTCTTTGAAAAAGTTTTTAATTTTTTGGATATCTTTCCAGAGCTGACTTCCACCTTTTGTTTGATTTGTTCCCCACAGGCCCTTCTCTTGACAGTATTTTGCAGACACTTGCTGGACCCACATTGAAGATTTATTTGAGGCAATGGCCCAGACATTTTTAAGCATCAATGCCGTGTTAAAGGTAGAGAGATCTCTTATTCCTAAACCTCCATTTTCTTGGGAGATGGTAGTTTTGTGCCAAGCAATTGGGTTTAGGAATCTGGTTTTGTCTTTTCCCCAGAAGAATTTTCTCAAGATTTGATTTAAAGACTTTATCATACCTTTATTGAACAGGCTGACGCTGAAAAGGTGTACTGGCAGTGATAGCAGAGTGGACTTGATCAAAATGAGGCGTCCTGAATGAGAGAGACAATCTCGTTTCCAGCCCCCAAGTCTGGAATGTAATTTTTGTAATAATAAATCAAGTGTAATTTTGTTGTATGTAGGGGGCTGGGCAACCGAGATCCCAAGGTATAAATCTTTTTCTCCTCCTTCTATTGCTTTCCAGTACTGAAGTAATCTGGTTTGAGTTACTGCGGAGCAGTTTCTGCTAAACCAGATTTTAGATTTTGTTGGATTGATCAAAAGACCCGATAGAGCTGAGAAATTATCCATTAGGTCATACCATAGTTTAATTTGATTCTGATCAGAGTGTCCAAACAAAATAACATCATCGGCATAGATAGAATGCGTGAGAGGGGGTGAGTTTTCTGTGAGCTTGATACCTTTGAGAGATCTGTGAGTAGTAAACCAGTCAATCTGTCTAGTTAGGCCTTCCATAGCAATTGTGAAGAGTAGTGGAGATAACGGGCAACCCTGTCTTAATCCTCGAGTCGGTCTTATAAAACTCCCTTTTGATCTCTCTCCATTAATCTCAATTGTTATAGAACTTTCTGACTGGCAGTTCAGGATTAGAGTAATGAGATTGATAGGAACTTTGAGATAGATCAACATTCTTTTCAAATATTCCCAACGAACAGTGTCAAACGCCTTCGTTATATCAGCCTTTAACAAAAAGCTTTCTTCAGGGTAACTGTAAGAGGTGAATGAATGCATCACTTCTTTGGTAAGATGTATACTATCTGAAATGCATCGTCCCTTGATGAAAGCTGTTTGGCAATCTGAAATTACAATAGGCATGTAGGACCTGAGGCGAAGAGATATCAGCCTCATTAGTAAGCGATAAGTAATGTTTCCCACACTAATCGGTCGGTAATCAGCTGCTGTGTTTGCAGTTTCTTTCTTTCTTATCAGTACCATTCGACATTCTAACCACTTAGAAGGCGGTGTACAATTTAGGAAACATTCCTGTATCGCTTTGGTCAGTGAATCTCCAATTGTATCCCACATTTTTTGTAGGAATTTCGCAGTTATACCATCTGGTCCAGGTGCACTGTTTGGTGCCATGGTTTTTAATGTTTCAAAAACTTCGGTTTTAGAAGGAACCAGATTTAAGGGAACATAAGTTTTTTCAAAATTTCCTTTTTCTATTGTTCCCAATCTTTCAAAAAATTCTGTGAATATGGTTGCATCATCTGTAGATACCCTCTCATTTGGTTCGGTATATAATTCTTTATAATACCGAACAAATTCTTGTCTTATCTCTTGATCTGAGGTAAGTTGAGTACCTTCCTTGGAGAATAGTTCTGTGATGTTGTTTTGTCTGCGTCTCACAGTAGCAACCATATGAAAGAATCTTGTATTTCTATCTCCTTCTTCAGTCCATTTAACTCTGGATCTTTGGCGCCAAAATTCATTCACTAAAGTTTCTGCCTGCCATCTGTCCTGAAATAATTTCCTCTCAACTTGTGGGTCCTGATTGTATGGGTGTAAACATTGAAAATCCAAAATTTTTTTATCAATGATTTGCAAACTTCTGAGAGGTGTTGGTTTCTGTTTAGCCCAATTTCTTATTGCTGATGTCAGTTTTGACATATTGCTATCCCAGCCTCCATTTGAATAACTTTGCCATTGAAGAGAACAAAGTTGTTCAAATTCCTGATCTTCAAACCATGCGTGCTCCATTCTGAAACTTTTCCTTTTAGTCTTAAAGGCAGCAGTATTCAAGAGGATTGGACAGTGATCACTGTGTATTCTAGGTAGGTGCTTAACCATTGTGCTCGGGAATAATCCCAGCCACGACGGCGTCACTAGAAATCTGTCCAGTCTTTCAAAAATAGGCATCGAAGTGTTCTGCTTACCCACCCATGTATAGGCTGGCCCCGAGAAGTCTAGGTCCATCAATCCAGTGTCAGAAATAAAGTTAGTGAACAGAGAGTTATCAGTGCCAAAGTTTGTTGATCCTCCATGCTTGTCTAAAGGTGATGAAATTGCATTGAAGTCACCCATTAAACAAGTAGGTACATCTAGTAGAAGAATTTGTTTAAGATAGGCTCTGATTTTTTTATTCTTTTTCCTGGTTGGGTCACCATAAACACCAATTAGGTACCAGTTGTGAGCATTTGGTGTTACAATTTTTGCCCAAATAATGTTTTTGGTGACTTCAATCACTTGTAGATTGATGTTATTAGACCAGCATAATGCTATACCTCCAGAGAGACCACTAGATGGTGAGAAAACATGATTAGGTAATGGTAGTGTTGTAAGGAAAGGTTCCATGCGCTGATGAGAGGCTTTAGTTTCAGAAAGAAATAGAATATCTGAGTGTGTAGATCGGAGGAGATCCATTAGAAATAGTTATTTTCGTGGTCCTCCTATACCACGGCAGTTCCATGCTAGGATACTCATTGGGCACTTGGGGGCGTCTCGGGGTCCGCCGCCTCAACCCTTTTGGATGTTTTGGATTCTGAATCGGTTTTCAGTTCATCTGGTATCTTAACCTTCTTCATTTGCGGAGGGGATGCAATTTCTCCCATTGATCCTCCTGCCTCTCCTTTGATGGTCTCACTGTAAGGTCCTCTCTTCCTCTGAATCGGATCTTTTTTGCTGTATGTTTTTGTTCCAGTTCCAATTCTCAAAGCTGTCGGCTTGTGAGTACCTCTACCTTTCGGCTTATCCTGTAAAATTCCTTTACCTTTCTGATGTGAAGACTCGGCTTCAGATGTGAAAACCAAAGTCTTTAAAAGTTCAGGATTTGCAGATTTTAAGGAATTTGTTTTGTCAGAAATGATCAGTGAGAGATCCATAGTTTGAGGGTGTTTGCGTTCAGATTCTAAACGCAATTCATTTGTTCTCTCAGGGCACTCAAAATGATCGTGTCCTAAGAGACCACAGAATTTACAGATATGCTCAAGCTTTTCATATAACACCCTCACAATTATTTCATCCAAATCCGGATGCTCAAGTGGAATTTCTTCAAAAATAGGTGAATCAATAAGCATCCTAATTTTTTGTTTGTAATAGCTCTTTCCTCCAGTTATGATGTTATTGAAATCAGTGAGTGGATCTCCAATAGCATTAGTGAGGGAGTTCATACCCGAATCAGTAAGAAAATCATGGGGGATATTGTGAAACTGAACCCATACCTCCATGTAGTCCACCTTAAGAGTATCCAAATCTTGTGCATGTTGAACTCTTTTCAGAACCACCGGGTCACCAAAGAAATTGAGGAGACCTCTGTTTAAAGCCTTTGATAGATCTTCATGAGAGGTGAACTGCACAACATATATGTTTTTTGTTGTGGTTTCCTTGAAGGTTGTTGTGTAGTCCACTTTCCAAGCATCTATCATTGACATCCGAAGTTTGGATAGATCAATTCGGCGCTGTGTAACCACCCTCAAAAGTGCTTGTAGAGTCCAGTTACTAGTCTTTGAATCTTCTCTTGTTAGTTTGATGGGAATCCTACGCCTGTTCCCTGTTGGAGTGAGATTAGCAAACTTATTTATGAGTTCCTCATTCGGCTGCACCATCTTGAAAATACTAGGAGCGGGTCCAAGTATAGAAGAAGACAATAGTGTCGCACTTGTGTTTGTAGTGAGAGAGAGCAGATTTGTAGGTACTTTCTTTTTTGGTGTTGGATAGAAAGTGTTATCCCTCTCTTTCTTTAGATACAGATCCTTTTTCCGAAAATTTTTCTTTTTTAAGGATAAGTCTAAAATGTTTAAAAGGTGCGAAGCATCAACAGTTGCCTTTTTGGAAGTATAGTCTTGATAAACTGGGTCCACGTCGGGTGCACTGAACCGCATGAAGTTGATAATATGTGGCATATCAGAACTTTCAGGTTCAGGCGGGTCACTACTTTCACCCATTTGACTAATTGTATCATCTTCTTCTAGGCCGGCTGGTATAGAAGAACTATCAGAATTATGGTCAGTTGTCTCTGAATTCTGTTGTTGTTCAGGTTGTTGTTCCATTTGATTCTCCTGTTGCTGATCTCCTTGAAATGCTCTGCGCACTAAAATGCGCTGATGTATCTGTAACAAACGATGAAAGGGTGGTAAATCTGGGCCAAAATCCTCATCATCTGGATTAAACATCCAGCCATTAGGATGCCAGTCTTCCACCGAAATTCTGCACAGAGTCCATGATTCATCATAACCAAACACCATGTCATCCGGAATTTCAAAAGGATCACGACATTTAACCCATAACAGTAGGGTTGATCTGTCTCTCCGTAGGTTTCCTGGACATACCCGAGAGACAAAAGTTCCAAATCCAGATATGGATTTGTGAATACAATGTTCATCCCATACCCGTAATGGGTAATTTTGTATTTTAATCAGAACCATATAGGTTCTGTAAGGAAAAGGTAGAACTGGATCAGCATATAGAGAAAAGGCCAATCCATTCTCTGCCCCATCATCCATAAAATCCCTTATAAAGCGAAAACGGCTAATTGATCTGGGTAATTGGATAAGAATCTGAGATGAAGTCCATCGATAGGCCGTTATTTCAGAAGGAGGACGCCTAATCATTTCTCCAATAAACTGTTTAATCTGACCAGCCGACCATGGTATGTTAGGGTTAGTTGTCTGGACCATTATTGTTTGATTGAGGTTTGCCTGTTGTGAGTTATTGAGATCACGTTCATCAAAATGGACATGTAATCTCCTAACTCGGTTTTGCAAGTAGGGATAGTCGGGAATAGGGACATAATCCATCTTGCGATAGTCTGGAAGAGGAGAGAGATTCAGAGGTTGAAGAGAGGGTTAAGAGGATTGGAGAGATAATAGCAGGCGTACTAACGGCGGGTTATAAATTTTTTTTGCGTTCCCCATTTACAACAGCCTAAGACCGCTGTTTATAAGCAACTTGTACGCGTGGTGCGACGATGAATCAATCAGTCGTACTCTGTCTCGTAGAATCTGTATCTGACACGTCTGAAATAAGTACGCGGCGGGAGTCTAGGTACTGACGGATCGATGTGATTAATCCATTATGTACAAGCGCGTATCAGATGATCCATGATACGGAAGAAAAAGAAAAGAGCAGCGAAAGCCTGAAATTATGGTATTTGTGAGGTCATATTTAGGATTTTATAACTGTATAAATCCTTTTGTTTCTCAAATGAAACACCTAGCTTATTTAAATAGAAAATGAATGGAAGGAAAATTTGTGTGTCATTTCAATTTTTAAAAATTGGGATTTCGAATGTTTTAAATATTCTGAGTGACAATTTTTTATAAAAAAAAAAATGGATTTTCGGATGCTAGCTGGCTTTAAGAATTTACTTCAAAACAATTCATCATCACCATTGGCTAAAGTTAATTCTATTACTCGTATGCATGCATGTCCGCATTAATTCTGTATAATGTACGGTGCGCAGGGTGATGTTATGAATAATCGTCATCCAACACGTTTGTGATGTTATGAATAATCTTTATCCAACCATATGATATAGTGCTCGGTTATTCAACTTTGAAGTCAAATTTCTCCCAATTGGTGTAAATTTGACTAAACTTTAATGGACTTTAATTGACAGTAATTGAGCTTCCGGCATTTGATTTATGAAGGGTCCATTTCGCGTTGTTTTTTTTTTCATTTTTGCCAAAAAATGAACTAAATTTTCTTTTGTTATTTTCTATACTACTATTATATACACTGTATATTGGAAGCAAAAAAAAAAAAAATCTCTATTGATTTTGTCACACCCCAAACCAAGCCGTAATCTGGGGAGGACAGCCCCGCCACGTATGCACACACTATTGTACACACGTAAGGCTATAAAACTGTGTCACAGAAAAATACCACAAATAATATCACATAATAAGGATTAGTTTGTTCATACATCAAATGGGCCGGTAAATATTTACATATCAAAATTTCCAGCCAAAGACAAACAAAATCCTAATAATAATAAATAATAAGATGACTACTTCAGCTCGGTTTGGTCTTCTACTAAATCTTCCTCCGCTACGTCTGCCAAACCTGAACCTGTCTCCACAAATCAAAGTATTGTGGGATGAGTACATTAATACTCAGTGTGGTGATAGAGTGAGCCAACAAGGTCTTGGTTATTATCTAGTCAGAACTAAACCATACTTAAACACTTTTAAAATCCTAACTTGCAATTTCTACGTGTACTTAAGTGTTATGAATAGAATTACTCTATATGTAATGACATGCCAAAGAAAAATCTGAAAAATATCTGAAGAAGTAGAAGAAATAATAATATAGTAATATATGGTGGATAAATATATAATAATACGAGAATCAAGCACCCTCACTCAAAGATCCACTCATAAGTCACATAAATCCAGAATCAATCTCACAAATCCCAATATGACAGGAACCGTGCCTACAGATCAACCTGGTTGCCCGAAGCTGCTCGTCTGGATCCTATAGGAAGCTCCAAACTCAAACCCCGGCCAAAGGGAGTGAGCAGTAATACGCGGTACCCGTAAACTGAATACGTAGAGAGACGAGAGGAAGTCTGATATCATGGCACATACCCATGGTCCAAGTCAAGTCCAACAGGGAATATAATACTATAATACAAATAACCATCAAGTGACCGCAGTACCGCCTGACGATCGGTCTGCTGAGTGATCATCAAAAACGCGTTGCCCACGATCGCTATCATAAGGAGACCACCGACATTTAGCTTGGGTGCAATCTCCCGATTGTTGGAGTTATGTCCTAGAAGTCAATATTTAATGACTTATTTTCTTAGTTTATGTTAATGATGATGTTTGATCATTTGTTCCTAGAGTTTATTATTGACAGATCATTCAGGTTGAGGATCTGAATTGTAGATCTCTGTGGATCATTCATTAGAATGACAATAATAAATCTAAATCGTCCATAATCTTGATAATTAACAAGGAACATTAATTATCATAAAAGATTAGTATGCAAGTTAAGTGATGATTAAGTTCTACAAATCATAGGTAAGGAGTTACCAACTTAATTGCATATGTGTATGTTATTGGAACATAGTACAGGACTTGACCCAGTGAAATAAACATATGGATTGTGTTATGTGTCATTGTTTATTTCATATCAGTTTGATTCTAAGTTTGAGATGTTCACCTTTTCCACATGAGGATAGGTTCAATAAATATCGTCTAACGTTGATTCCTGATAAAGGCTGCTATAAGGACTTTATTTATGTTCTCTTGAATTGTGCGGGGAAAAGTTGTTCATCAAGAAAATCGTATGTCCCTCATTAATATACTTGATGAGTGATGATATCTGTTTGGGCCCCTTGATGGAGTTGGATTGGTTGGCCAACATGTACAATCAACTCTAGATCAAGAAATGTATAATCTGCAAGAATGACACATTCCTATCTTGGATTATACAAGGATATCATGTGACATAAGAATCAGACAAAGAAATACTTTTATTTCTTATGCAGGATTGACATATTGTAGCTGTACATTATTTATGCGAATTGGGAATCATAACGTGTTGCTAGATACCGCTTATGATTATTGGAAATAAATAATGATTTATTCTCCATGGCCAACATAGCATGAATCCTCAATAGGGTCGCACAAATAGGACTTTGACCACACGTGCATTGTTTATTTGTATTGGAGAATACAAAACATGATAAGTTGATTAATTAATTATATACCGTTATGAACCGTTATAATTAATTATATTAAATAGATCATGTTAGAAATAAATTAATGCATAAGCTAATCAAGAATTAATTATTAATAAGTTAATAATTAATTATGTTAAACACTTTAATTTATTTGAGCTATGTGGGCTTCTAAATTAATTGTTTATTTAAAGGCCCATTGTAAAGGATGAAAGAAAGAGCATTTATATGGATCATTAATTAATGAATTAATGGCCCATTTAGCACATGAGAAATTGGGCTTCATAGCCTATTAATTTCAGCTAGGGCAAGTGGCAAAGTTGTAAATAGTTACAACTTAGGATGAGGATTGGTTGGCTATAAAAGGGGGTCTCTTTAGAGAGCCAACCCTAGCCTCCATCTACCCCTCTCCTCTTCCCTTCCTTTCTTGTGCGCCACCAAAAGAGAAGAGAGAATTTTCTCTCTTCTCCATGGCTCTTCCTTCTCCCTCCATTGCTCATGTGTTGAGCTCCTCCTTTCTTCTTCCTCCATTAAATAGTTAATAGAAATTAGAAGATGGTAGAGAGGATTAGCTAGGAGCTTGAGAAGAGCTAGCACTCCTTCAAGCTTGTGGTCGGCTCCTTGGTGGGCGTGAGGTGGTTCGAGGTGGTGGAGAGACGGTGCAAGCACGCCACCGACTCCTACGCTTAGGATTCGAGCCTCATGAATGCGATTTCATGAGAGGTATAAATTTCTCCTACTTTCTCTCTTGATTTGATGTGTGATTGCTTTAGCACTAGATCTATTGATTTGCTTGTTGTTAATGGTGATTAATTAGTTGTAATTAATCTAAAATTAAAATATGAGCATTTCCTAACACCGATAATGGAAACCCCAGGCAAAACACTCTTATCTCACTCGGTCTCACTATCCTGATCCATACCAATGCAAGTGTTGACTAAAGGCACTTTTAAGTTTATTAATCACCTTATTAACATGAATGCAGATCCTATATATGCAAAACTAATCTTTAATTAATGACATACGCTTAATTGTTTACTTAATGTTAAATGACATGATATGCATACAATTAATTATTGATCTAATCCTAGACTAAAGAATAAACAAAACCTAAGGCATCCACACCTGAAAAGTAGGGGCGTAGATACGAATACTCTGCTGGAGGGTTGATGGAGTCCTGCCCTGCGTCACCACCCTCGTACTCGGGATAGTAATCGTCTCCCTGGTAGTCTGCCTGATCACCTGGTGAACGAAACTACGCGTTAAAACTAATCTAACGATTAAATTCTTTATCCCTCAATTTGGATTCAGGTTCTGGCTACTGTTCTTATACTATACTTAACTCCTAATTTATTTTCAAAAAGACTCGGTATTAAAAGTTATGTTGTCAATTTTAGAAATATTTTGTTAGAATTTGATTTATAAAATCAATGTGTAGGGAGTCGTGTTTGACGATTCCTATAAGTCCAGACTATGACGATTGTAGATGTGTCATGTTATAGTTTGGTTTAAGAAGTCATTTGAATATTTTAGCTAATAATTAAATAGTGTTTTGCTCAAGTATGAAATGCTTTTGATAAATCAACTAAAATAAGATAAACTTCGTTTCAAAAGATTAACGAAGAAAGCTTAGTTTGTTTGAAATGGTTTTGGGATCATACTGTGTCCGTTTATTTTGTAGCATCTGTTTTGAAATTTATTTTACGGACAATCTAATCATTTCCCATTTTAAAGCCAACAACTTTATTTTCGAATCCGTCTCGTTTAATTTTCTCTACCAAAAGCTTTTGTTTCTAAATCCCAACTATTTAATTCATGCCATTAAAACCATACATCAAATACCATATAGTTCTAATTTTATTTTCCAAGTTCTAGTTTTATTTTCTCAAAATCCAACTCATATAATTCAATTTCTAAAAGCCACGTAAACACAAATAACAAAACCCAAGAGGAAAACAGGCCGAATGGGCCAGAGGAAAGAAAATGCGCAGCCCACACAGGAGAGAGAGCCAGACGGATCCAGACAGAAAACACAACCCGACCCAACAACCAAGAACTTTACGCTATGGACCCTGGATTTAAAATATTCACCTAAAACTTACACTAAAGACCCTTATAACAGCATAATTTATAAACAAACCCTAAAACAGTTCAAAAATGTTTACAGAAAGGTCCCTGGGACAAATATTAAACGTGTACCAGACTGGTACAGGGCCTGAAGCAGCCCCATACCTTGTACCAGAAGCTCAAACAAGCATCACCCAGCATAGAATAAGCATAACAACAACCCATAACTATCAATCTGTCGACTACACACAGAACTATAGATCTGAACACATTAATCTTTTAAAATCTGGCCTAAACACCTAAATAATCAAACACAGTACCTATCCAATGCACAAGTATCACAGATTAAGGAGTATGGACATTAATTAGCACTTCTGAATTACTCAACAAATCCATAACAAGCATAAAGACATTATGTGACAACTAGCAAATGATGGATTAAGCCTTAACCTCCACAAAAATCATTCCTAACAGGTAATTAAGCCAAAAGCAACACAGACCCGACACACATAACAACTAATCACCCTGGTCAAGCATTGATACACATCTATTAGCCTAGATTGAACACACAACAAGCATAGAGACATCTAACAGTTGGGGATCAAATATTAACCTATATAAGTATTTCCATCAGATACTCTAAGCTAACAACAATCACACAAGCCATAAAACACGATTTAGAAGCCTTAATAGGGAACAAGCAAGCAAGTATAAGCACAAACCAGACTTGCAATTTTTGAGAGGCGTAACACACAATCAATTTCCAACTTTCACAGAGCTCACACAAAACCAATTTGTGGCATCACAATCCCAGATCAGATTCCAACACTTTCAAGCCTCAATCAAGAGCATAGTCAAGCCAACAGAACAAAGAAAGAAGGGAAAAACGAGTTACCATACCGAGATGAGAAGAGGAAGCAAATGGTTTGGGCAGCACCGCACACCACCTCGCCCCAGTCAGCTCCACCACCTTGCCTCGTCGACCACCACCTTCTCGACTCCGATTCCTCAGTCTCCACCTCTCTCTCTCATTCTTTTCCTTTCTCTTTTCTGTTCTTATCTGGTTTTGGGTCTGAGCAGAGAGAGAAGGGAGGGGTGTCTTAAAGGAGAACGAAATGGAAAGGAGGTGGGGTCGAGTGCTGAGGTGGCAGACAGAGTGAGGATGAGAGGGGCGGTGGTACGGTTTAGGTCAAGCACGAGAGAGACAAATGGCAAGTCATCACTCGGCTTGGAGAAACCAGAGAAGAAAACCAGGGGCTTGGGGCCTCTTTGGTTGGTCGCGGGACAAGGGGTGAGGGTTTTGCCACGGGGGAGAGAGGAAACATGGAGGTGGGGTCGAGGGTTTTGCCACGGGGGAGAGAGGAAAGTGAGCTGGCTGGGTAGAAGAGGAGTGGGGTCGTAGCCTCTGCCATAGGCGCGCGAGAGAGAGACAAAGGATGAAGGGGATTGGTCGAGGGTTTTCTCCGATTGGTGAATCGCGAAGGAGAAAGAGGGGACAGGTGGGGAACCACATCCTCTGCCCATCTCTAAGAGATGGGTAGAGTGCCCATTTCTGAACGTCAGCCGTCTGATTTAATCTCAACGGCTAAAGGAGCCCCGTGCATTCCACCACTCCCGAAAAAAATTATTGGCCCGAAAAAAATGAACCGTCCAGATTAGATCAGACGGTCGTGATGAGATGGGCACTCTACCCATCTCTTAGAGATGGGTAGAGGATGCGGATCCGACAGGTGGGGGCTTCTGTGATTCTGTCGGCAGAGAAGAGAAGGAGAAAAATAAGGAGAGAGGAAGGGAGATGATCCGACGGCTCAGATAAATTCAGTGATTTTAAACTCGATCCAACGGTCCATAACAAAGAAATTTTGGAAATTGAATTAAACAATCAGTAATACGTATAATTTGGCACAAATTATATTCATAGTACTTTTATAAAATAGATAATAGAATTTTTTTTATGGCATGATCTAATTGTTCAATCAAATAATTTCTTGAAAGTTTTGTGAACGGCCGAAATTGATATTGATCGGATTTGCATAATGTCGTCTTTTAGCTTTAAAAATGGGAATTAAATTTTTTATTTGATTTTTCATCCTTTAAATTTATGTGTTTGCTTGAAGATTTTTATTTAACTGAATTAACTTATAATTAACATTTTTCGGGTTTTTACAGATTTAATCAACTACATTTGATTTGTATTTCTGAATCATTGAATTTTAATTAAATCAGTAAAATTACTCAAACCTAATTTCACATAAATGCTAATATACAAATGTAGCTGAACATGTTCAGTAATTAAAATATTAATTAGTTTATAAAAAAAAAAACCGTATAATTTGAATACAAAAGGCTTGACGTTTAATAAATTAAGGTACGTAGTTTTATATAGAGAGAGGCGCACACACAAACCCCCCACGACTTTTATATATGTAGGTATGTTTGGATGGATTAGGAATAGGATAGGAATAGCGTAAATTTAGGAAAAAAAAACTATTCACGAGAATAGTGAGAAGAATGCTATTCTGGGAATAGAAAATGTTGTTTGGATGGTGAGTTAGGAATAGCGTTGAGAAAAGTGTTATTGAGATGAAAAGTAATGAGAAAAGTGTTATTGGAAAGAGTGTTATTTCTGGAATTGGCTATTTCTATCTTATTCCACTTGCGTTTGGATGATTTTTTTTCTGCCAAGAATTGACTATTCCGGAAATAGACATATTTTCCCACCCATCCAAACGAGACCGTAGACAATAAGAAATCAGAGGTCCCGGTGCCAAGGAAATTGGCTGCCAGTAATTGCCATAAATTATTACAATTGGCTCACTATCAATGCACACCTTTAACTCACATAATATCTTACATTATTTTCTACTTCAAATATTGGCAGAATAATGATCTAGTCTGAAGGGCACAGAAAACACCGAATTAATTGGTGGCCTTTTTATTGGCATAAATATTTGGATGAATCAATAAACATAATAGATTTTGAAAATATAAAGGATGCACCTAATCCATACAAATTTCTATCAACTAGTATATAAGGCAACAATAGAAGCTACAAATATTTTTATTGCTCATAATTATTCAATACAAAGAAAGAAAATTATTATTACAAAATAATTAAAAGTGACGTAGTGTCACAACTCACAAGACTCATTATTGAAAAGCCAAAAGGAGAGTTCCTTATTAATATTCTAGTACAAGAACCGTAAGTATGGAACATTAAATTTAAACGACATATATAATATATGATGACAATAAGCAGGCTGCCGGTGACACCGGCCGTAATAAATAGAAAATGCGTAAAAAGCATATTGATATATATTCTTTGGTTGAAGAAATCCTTCAAGAAGCATCCCGATCGAAGAGCACATCTCACATCTCAGGCAGTCGAGTTTTTTGGGACGAGCAGGGAATTGGGTTAAAGGGAGGGGGCAGAGGGTCATAGCTGTTGAGCATCTCTATGAACTAATATATAAGGCAACAATAAAAGCTAGAAATATTTTTATTAATTACTCCTAATTATTCAATACAAGTAAAGAAATTTATTATTATAAAATAATTAAAAGTGACGTAGTGTCACAACTCACAACTCACAAGACTCATTATTGAAAAGCTAAAAGCAGAGTTCCTTGTTAAGATTCTAGTACAAGAACCGTAAGTGTGGAACATTAAATTTAAACGACATATATAATATATGACAATAGCCAGGCTGCCGGACACCGGCCGTGATAAATAGAAAATGCATGAAGAGCATATTGATTTATTCTTAGGTTGAAGAGAATCTTCAAGAAACATCCCGAAGAGCACATGCATCTCAAATCTCAGGCAGTCGCATGGGACGACGAGCTGGGAATGGGGTTAAAGGGAGGGGGCAGAGGGTCATCGTTGTTAAGCATCTCTAAGACTTCCGACATACTTGGTCTCTTCTCGGGTTCATATTGCACGCAAAGCAACGCAATATGGAAATAACGTTGAGCTTCTTCATCTGGACATTGATTTAATTTTGGATCCAGCAACTCCAGCATCTTATCCTGCTCCCACTGTTTCCACACCTAAATTCACATTCACTCGGTTTCATGTTTGTCAGTACTACATTGTACATATACTAGCATTACACAGTTTTAATTAACTTTTAAGTTTGATGTTATCCATTGAAGTTAAAAAAAAAATTGGGTGAGTAGCTGGCTTGCTTAATGGATTGCCGGATATAGTAATTTATTTCCATTATTATTTTTACAGTCCCATCAAGATCAAATTAAGAGGACGTGACGGGTGTAGAAAAGTAAGTCACACATTGTACAAGTAGATATGTACCCAAACAAATTTCAGAGAGCCAAACCTTAATCCTCGCTACTATAATTAAAAATTAATGTAGTCAATGTATGGTCGCTTTCAGAAACTACAAGGCAACTAGGCAAGAAGATATTCCAATTAATTTCTATGTTTCATTAATTATTTCGTCCTTTCAATTAATTTACCTTGTTAAAGAAGGCAGGATCAACTACTGATGTATTAACCAAAATCTGCAGCAGAATTGTTCCATAATTATAGACATCTGACTTTTTAGAGTGCCAGCCATATGTTGCTACCTCTGGTGGTATAAATTGTCTGTCATCAAAGAAAGTACAATTACTAAAAGATATGCAGGCTAGAAATTTTTCTTTAATAAATATAAAAGTCTAAATTAAATTTCTTTTTCTTGGATGCAAACGTAAAGTAAATTTTATTTCCTAAGATCTCAGGGCCTCAACCTGATTTTGAATATATATGGGCCAGTATTTAGGAATTTCGGCTTCTTATATTTAAGAATTTATTACCTCGAGATGTAATTTAGATTTTGCATTTAGTATAAGAAAAAATAGGAATAGGAAGAATTAGCTACTTTACTTTAGCTTTTAGAAATAAAATGAAATTTCTTATATAATTTAGGATTTCCGAAAATGATCATGCCGAGAACTGTGTTTAAAAAAACTTACAATGTTTCATATTCAGAGAATTCACAAAAATCTTGGTCCTCGTCTAAAATATTTGCAGAACCAAAGCCACAGAGCTTAGCCTTCCAGGAATCATCAAGATATATTTTTGATGGGTTGAGATCTCCATGAATGATATACCCGCCTTCAAAACCATGATGAAGAAAACTAATTCCTCTTGCAACTCCTTTAATTATCTTCACTCGTGTTCCCCATTCTAAATGTTCTGGTCTGGTCTGGTCCTGACCTGTCATTTCAAAAAATATGAAAAGTTTATGGTAATTTACCAATGGCCGCTACAATATGTTAATTTCTTTGAATTCTACTTTGTGCTGATGTTAAGCTAATTCAGATATATGTTTAATTATAACTCTAGCTAGACTGGCCATCATTTTGACATTGATCCTGACCCTGATATTTTCTTGCTGGTAAATTGTAGCTTTTCCACTAAAATTGAACATGAATTTCTATGAACTTAACAGACCATTGATCTGATACTGGTGTACTATTTGTGAGGGAGAGATGAGTAGATGGTGCAGTAATTAGCACCGATGTAGCACAAAGGGCAACATGTGGGTCTGTACTATAATGCAAGGGCATAGGGTGCTGTTTTGTTAGTTACTTTTGAACTAACTTTGTCATCTTATGAGCATATATAGGTCTGTCCTAATTAATTCCTAACTTTGCATACCATTCAGATAATCAGCAAGGTGTCCATTTGTGGGATATTCATATATAATGAAATACTTCTCTTCAACTTCCGAGCAATAACCCAAAATATTTATTATGTTAGGATGATCCAAAACTAAAATATCGCTTCCTATATTTGTTTCCTCCACAGCAACAGTTTGTTCATCCAGAGATCCCTACAATTTCACAATTCAAAGCAGCGGAGGGAAGAATTAAAATTATATCTCCTAAGGTTAATTAAGACTAAATGAATTCCTGAAAGATGTTGAATAAAATAGCTACATGAAGATTAATTACCATGTACTGGAAATGATTTCCGGCCAGTATAGAGGAGAAGTTGTCTGTGATAATATTGAGGTCCTCCAGGGAATATTCTGTAATAAATGAGGGCTGGAGCTCAGGATTACTTGCGTCTTCAGGTTCCGAATGTTCTGTGGATTCGGACTCAATAGTATCTGAATCTTCAGATATATCACTCGATGAATCTTGAGATTTCTCATTTTCTGTTCAACAACCGGTGAAACTTCGGATATTATTAAGCATTCATTAATCATTATTTTCTACAGATATCAACTAGGAACTAAAAGATGTTAAAGCTAAGATTAAAAACAGAGATATATAGTACCCCGGTAAAATCCAGGGTAAGAGGGTGTGGGCAAAGCTTCGTCATTATCAAGCATCTCCAACACACGCTTCATATTGGGTCGTTTTTTGGGGTTTTCTTGAACACAAAGTAGCCCAATTCTATAGCAACGCTCTATTATTTCTTTTTCGTCCTCCTCAGAGTCTTCTTGCAGAGAGGAATCAACGAGATCTGTTAATGGCAACTTGTTCTTCCATTGTTCCCACATCTATTCAACAGGTTACCACATTAATTAATAAATCTAGTTATCTAAAATTGTCAATCTACTAATTCTTAGGTACGTTATGAAGATTAACAGTCCACTGCAGACTTTAAAATCTCTGTTGAAGGAATTTGAAATGTCTTCTAAGTTGTGTCGAATGGGCATTTGAATTAATTCCTCCCCAAATCTTATATATTTAATAAGCTGGAAAATTTCACTACACCTCTGTTTGATGAATTTTAGTCGTCTGATTTCGAGTTTCATAATGCACCAAGGAATGGATGTACCCAACAAGTACTCAATTTAATTACTATGGAATCTTATTTAGGAGAAAATTCACTTACAACATGAGAAAGATTTTCATCGTGATCTTGTTCATAGTGATCAAGCGTACAACCAGCTAGTGTCTCTAAGACAATCATGCCATAACTATACACATCTGACTTGGGGGAATATTGCCGGTATCTCTCATCATCCAACTCCGGAGGAATGTACCCACTTTAATGACAAAAATAGAAAGGAATGCATGATATTAATCTGCTTATATATATACTTACTTCCTCTTGAGCCAATTCAGAGGTTGGAACAGTGTGTTATTCAAAGTAATTAAATGAGATAGCAGCAAAAAGAGGCAAGAGTAAGCTGGTACTCAGTTAGAATTTTTCATTCAAACCCCATAATTTTGAACTTAACCCTGGGCCTATTCCACTGATACAAAATCAATATTTCATACGGTGGGATTTGAAATAATGTACGGAATACATGCTCAATTCCAAATGCACAATGACTGTTCAGTTCTGATTTATCCGAACTGGCCTTGGGTTCAAAAAAGCAACCCAATATTATTAATTATTATATGTTTTTCTCTGTACTTACATAGTGCCAGCTTGGTTTTTAGAAATTTGATGGGTATCTTTTGTTTCAAAAACCTTAGAAAGACCGAAATCTGCAATTTTAGGATTGTAGTCTGCATCGAGCAATATATTTGCTGGCTTCAGATCACGATGGACGACCACCAACTTTGAATTGTGATGTAGATAAGAAAGACCTCTGGCAATTCCTTTGATGATCTTAAAACGTCTGTCCCAATTTAGATCCTCGCACTTCTCGTCATCTGTTAAGTAACGATTGTAATACATTTTTTTTTTGAACTAAAAATAAATTAAAATAAAACTCCATATTTATGCACAACTGTAAATTGTTGAATTTTCAAAAACTATTTCATTTGTGAAATTTTCATCAATTACAACCTGAGAAAAGGTTTTCCTTTATAAAAGATCTAGCTAAACTTCATTATTAATGAAAAAGCAAAGCCAAATGTAAAAGAGACCAAAATTGAAAAAGAGCAAGAACATACCATCGAGCCAGCCTTCAAGATCTCCATTTGATATATATTCATATACCAAAAGATATTTTCCAGCTTCACAGCAAAAGCCCAACAGGTTTACAAGGTTGTCGTTATTTACAGAAGCAAGCAAGTAAACCTCTTCTGCAAACTCTCGTAGCAACTTAACTGAACTCTCTTTTAGAAGTTTAACGGCAACTATTTTCCCGTCTATCCGACCCTATATATATATAGTTTCCCGTCTCTTTTAGATATATACTCCATAAAAACGAAGCAGCTGATTTATATGTAGTTTTTTTTTTAACTAACAGGAAAACTATTACTGCTTGATATTGACAATATTTTAGAGTTACGAAATGCACTGATGATATCAAAGTGTATTTTAGCAAAAATAGTAGGCCACCCCAAGGCATTTAATTACGTGATCAAGGTATAGTACAATTATCACGTAATTAACACAGATTAATTACTACCGAATTAATTTAAACTACAAGGTATAAAGGCCTTGTAAGTCAATTTGTACCGAAATCAAATGACAACAGATGAAAATATAGAGCAGTATATAAATAATTCTTTCCTCTACTCAATTCCTTTATAACTCTACTTGCCTCTTCCAAACTAAACCAATTTCTGAGAATGTATTTATGATAATATGATACTATCATCAAAAACAATTAAATTAATACATCAGAGAATCAGAGAAGTATGTACCTTGTAAACAACACCAAAGCCACCTTCCCCAAGCTTATTATTATCTGAGAATTTATTTGTAGCCATCATCAAATCGCGCAGTGGATATTGGATAGGTCCAACCGGTCCAGCTCCAATACGTGGCAACGGTCTTGAATAGTCATCTGCTGTATTTCCTGAAAAAAATATATATATTAACCATTAACTGAACCCTCTAGGCATATATATTATGCATGCTTTAATTAATTTCAAAATTGATCTATAGTTAGCGGAGCACAAAGAATTATGTACTAGATCCTTGATTTTGTTGCTTCCTGTTTATGACCACACGTCGACGCTCTCTCTGATAACGAGGAGGGAGGCCTCCGGTGATTTCCAGCCTTTCCAATTCCATTTCGATTTCCATCCCCGTTTCCATTTTTTTCTTTGATGAAAATATTCTGCTATTGAGTTAACTTCTCGCATCAAATGTTTCAATAAATTATATGACAAGTCTAAGAAAAAGTTGAAAAGAAAAGGAATTGAGGATCCCATGCATGAATCAGAGTATTCTACATAATCTTTTGAAACAAGTGGGAACTGGGAACCAAGTGGGACCACAACATTTTTTTGCTTTCTTTATTTTTGAAACAAGTGAGAACCACTTTCTATTATAGAAAGCAAAAATTCAAATCCACCAGATACATATATGAGATAGACCTTTCAAGCAATCATAACATTCAGAGAATTCTGTAATGGCTAAATCTCTAAAAAGTTGCTCTGCTTCATTATAGGTTTTTATGAACAAAAAAGACAAACAAGTCTTTTGTTAACTTCACTAGATAGCTCCATCTAGTTTCTCCAAAAAAAGTCTTTTGTTAACTTTTAAATATTTCTTTTTTTTTTAACATGCTTGTGTTCTCATATATAATTACTTACCTCTGATATGGATCTAATTCTCAAATATGTATTTATCATTTAACATTAATTCATATTCTTAATTAATATGGTTTTACAAATCATTCAATTTAATAAATTCGTTAGTTTAGTGTTTAAATATATTGTCAAACTTGACTAACGACAACTGCTAAAGTGTATCAATTTTACAGTTTTTATGTACTCCTAACTATACGTAACTTTTAAATGTTACTCATTTAGTTTGATGAATCGATCTGAGTTGAGAAAGTATGAACAATCAATCTTTCTTTTAAAAAAAAAAATTTACCTGTCATCTGCCATAACTCTGTTGTCTGCACTCTCTGCTGCTCTGTATGTGATCTCGGCAGCTCTCTTACAAGCTTCACCTTCTCTTTAATTTGTAGACTGGCAAAATATGCAAGCCAATTCCTCCTATTTGTAGACAGACCAGCAACGGAATAAACCAACACTTCCTAAACAACATGTCAAGCAAGGTACATATGGCAAAATAATATATAATGACAAGGAATGATCGTAAATTGACTGATAACCTGATAAATGAAGCAAAGCAAAAGAAAAAGAAAAAAGATGTTGCTTTGGAATAACTTAAGAATTGGGGAGAATAATAGATGCAGTGTGTAAGAAAATCGGTAACTCATACCGAATGCGGAAGCGTGTCAGAATCTCCTCTTTATTCGGGTTTCCTTCGCACCAAGCCTTCGCCGCATGATCTCGCTACGCCACAGTCCCGTCTTCGACTATCGCCAGTGGGGATTGATTATAATCCCGCACTATTCACAGTCTAAATGTCAGACTCGACTCTCTTCTCTACACCGGAAGCATGAATCCAGTTCGAAGAGAAGAATTCTCTCTCTAATGGTGTCTTGCACTTAAGAGACAAGTGCAAAACATGTGGAGTCTCTCTTATTTGTCTCTCTTAGTCTTTCTGTGTATTCACCTTCATAGAAATGTCCAGAGACCATATATTTATAAGAGAGAATGCACCCTTCCCCAAAAGATGCGAATGACCAGATGTCAATTCGCTGGAAGGTCCGCGGCCACATGCCGCGGTCCGCGGTAGACTGCTGAAGTCCACAATTAGACTTGCAACATCTCCACTATTCCTACACAGTGTATATATTCTTTTGCTCATCTACAGTTACAATTTTATAATTCTTCTTTGCAAAATATGAAAATTAACCATATCTCGGAGAGCAAACGGATCAGGATGAACATATATATAATGGTCAATGTCATGTTCATTTTTTTCTTTTTATATTCAGATACCCATATCTAATGTCCGATATTGAAATGAATTTGATATTAATCAATTCGTAATTAAAATTGTATACTATACACTTCAAATTTCTAATTAAAGTCATATATTAGTCATCGAAACGGTATGTTAGAGATAATGGAGAAAGGACAGTGTTTCTGAGAGGAAGTTATAGATATGATAGAAATTTGTTGGCAGGTTTTCAGTTCTTAGATATGGCGGAACCATGTAGATCTTTTAGAAAAAGGATAGTGGAAACTGGAATAGGATATGTGAGGTGATGTTAGTGAACATCCAAAAGCTCTGGCCTTGGATGTGATCCTGACCGAGCTTTTTTGACACAAAGGGTCGGCACGGTCTCTCTAAGTAGAGCTGTCAACGGAGGATTCGTTGCGTTTCATCATTCGTTTGAGTAATACACGTTCCGTGATGTTCCGTCCAAACGGAACGGTTGACGAAATGAAATTTTGTTTCGTTACCAGAAACGGAACGGCAAACGAAATAGGCCATTCTGTTGCTGTTCCAAACGTTTGACACCCCTATCTCTAAGGGTTTAAGAAGGGCCAAACTTAGGAAGTGTCAACCTACAATCTCAACGGAAGAGAGACTTAGTGAAACTAGCTTTTGGAAGGGTCAGGACCTAGAGATGTCAAATTTATGATGAATCAGGCACAATCTCAACCGTAGACCCTATCTGACAAATCCAATCCAATCTAAATTGAATATTTCAAATAATATCAAAATTCTTTAACATGTTGATGCTAAGACAAGTTAATTTAAAATATATATTTCTCATCATTTATGTTATATTATTTCATAAATTCATAATTTTTAATTATTTTAATTCATTAATATATTAACAAGATCTGATTTTTTTAACTTTTTCTGTGTTGTTATAATATAACCGGTTATAAACCAAAATTAAAGATTAAAAATACAAAAAATATTTTATTTAATGAAAAATAAAATTGTACAAATTATATTTAAATAATTCATAGCAGTTCATATATTTTTTATAAAAAAATATTTATATTTAAATATAGTTTAAACGATTTTTTTAAAAAAATATTATTTGTTTGTCAATCCTTCGGGCCCTTTAAGTCCAGTCTCTCGAAATTCGGAAGGTCTAAAAAGGTCAGACTTGAAAAGAACTAGGCTCAATCATCATATTTAAGTTCTTCTAAATCCGACCCTTTCAAAAACCTCCTTAAGTCCTGCCCGATCCTGCCCTTAAGCAGACCTTTTTAGATCTGGTCTCCGAGAGCCCGGCCGGCCCTAGAAGGCCGTGGTGTCACGTTGGTACTATTTGGGTAAAATTTCTACACTTTTTGACCAATGGCGGAGAGAAATGTAACGAAGGGGGTCAATTTACCCCCATACTAAAGGGAAAAATTGCAATCTTCCATGTAAAAAATTTGTTTATAAGATAAAATTTTGTATAGATATACTAATGTGAACCCCATAAATAATTGTACGATTCTTTAATGGTTGAACCCCATAGATAAATTACTTAGATGTGCTATGTTTGTGTTTTTTATTTACCTTCATGTAGTACTTAGTTTTAATTGTTTTTTTTTTTACTTTATTTGTTTTGTAAACTTTTGAATTTGTGTGATTGTAAATGTTAATTTATATATTAATATATGTATGAATTTATTTAAAATTTAGCATGATAATATTAATATTGTGAATTTATTGAACCCATTCGTTAATTTTTTTTGGCTCCACCACTGTTTGTGACCCGTTTGTAAACCATTTTGTATTGCTCTCTAGATAAAGACGTTTATTCTAGGAATAATGTTTTTACACTCCAGAGTTTAGTCCAATTTATCAGTGGGTTTGTTTCTTGGTGCACACTCCCCTGTAATGCCATGTAACCTTCTTTTGTTGTGTACGAACCTTATTTTGAATAAAGCCAAATCAACCTGTCTTTGATTAATGTGTTTTCTTTTGGTTGCTGGGCATGGACATGGATGGATTCGACATTGGATGGAGTTGAAGAGGAGCCGGAGGTTCTGGTGGTAATGGTATCAAGTTTTGGAAGTGGTGTCAAAAGGGATGCAACTGTTAGTTCCTACGTTTAAAAAGTTCTAGTTTTTTTATCTCAATTTTTAAACCATGGTTGATTTTGTTGGAATTCTTGTACATCCCGATGGATATTATTTATGAAGAAAGTTTTTTACCTCTGGATCGTTAAAACATTATTTCGAGATTAAAAAGAAATATATTTCTTTTTTTTAGGGTCGAAAAAAAAGTATATTTCTTAAAATTTTTTTTACCATAGTGATTTCGCCAAAAATAAAACAAAAGAACGGGTACATTTATAGTGATTGATTATAAATGAAAAGCACAGATGATTCCAGAAAAAAATTGTCGGTTGGTTCTATTAATGTTGTGGCTGTTCGATTAAACAATATAAACATTAACAATTAAGCCATAATCAGAATGATATTTTTTTTTTAAACATGAGATTTCATTTTGTTTCATTTCATTAGAAAATTCTTGATCAAAATTGATAGATTTGACGTCATTTTGTCGGAATTTTTATGTTATTAGACCCAACAAATTCACAGGAAATCAATTCCGATGAGATGAAATGAAATCCGTGTAAAAAAAAAAAATTAGATACGGAAATAAATTTAGCTGATGACTAATGATCCCATCAGCTTTCTCTATTATCTCTCCCCACGAAATACATAAGAAATCATAAAACTGGGGAATAATAAAATAAGCATTTGCTAAAATGATCTTCACTGACCTGGGAAGTGGGAAGAGAGAAGAGAGGCCTCCCACCAGAGCCGCCGAAAGTCTCTTCGGCTGGATAGCGAAAAATAAATTCGATAATCCATTTTAATCGTTGCTTGTTTTCTCTCGCCTCTCTCAAGCCTCAACAACACTTGCTCTTGCTCACGTCAGGTTGCGCTGCGTGCCTGCGTCGTCGTAATCCTCTAGTTATGTACGCCGCCTCTCTCTCTCTCTCTCTCTCTCTCTCTCTCTCTCCAGTACAAATAGTTGGTTAACTGGTTTGGGGTTTAGGGTTTTAAAGAGGACCTGTACCAGAACAGTCGGCTCAGGCTGAATACAGGATTATGCTGCTATTTTAATCGTTAGTTTGCTTTTTCTTCTAGTTAATGGTTCTACCAAATAATTTTTGGTTCATGGAACTTAGTAGCATTCCACTTTTGTGTACTCATGATGCAACCATTTTTGGATTGTGCACTATTGCTAATGTATCTCTTGTCACCACTGAATAATGCAAAGTTGAACTGTTAAGAAATCTAAATGGGCAAAAGATTTTCGTTTTCTGTGAGTGGTGCTCTTTATAAACAGACAGCTTGAATTATCTTAAATTAAGTGCTGTGTATATTTATCCATTTTTTTTGTTTTTCTTAAATTAAGTGGTGTGTATATTTCGTTCAACTGTTTCAGCAAAGAGAGGACGAGTGGTCTTTAATGGGAAGAGGCGAAGATAGAATAAGCAATCTACCCAATGAAATCCTCCAATCCATTATCTGTTTGATGCCTCTCAAGTACGCAATTAGAACCAGTGTGTTGTCTAAGAAATGGAGGCATCTCTGGCAATTCAACCTCGTCTCTTCAACCTCTCTCCAATTCGGTGAAGATTTCTCATGCAATCAATCTCCCAAACAGTTTGTCGCCACTCTAGATCAGTATCTCCATCTCCATGGAGACAGAAGCCTTGATAAGTTTGGAATTCTCTTTTCTCCATTTGATATTTTCTTCCCCAATTTGGAGAACTGGGTTGCTACTGTCTTGGCCAAAGGGGTCAAAGAACTCGAAATAGATCTATCTCAGGGGGTTTTATACGACCCGGGTTTTTATATCGATGATAGAATGCCATTTGTGATACCCAATCCACTATTTAATTGCAATTCTCTAAACCATTTGAGTTTGTCACGGTGCAATTTCTCTGACCCTTTCGTCTCGGTCAATTTTCTCGGATTGAGTTCCCTATCTCTTGATAATGTAGATTTAACTGATGCCATGTTAACCAGTATATTAGAAAACTGTGTTTTACTTGAAAGTATTTCTCTTAAGAAATGTGAAATTCTGGATATTGTTAAGTTTGTTGGAGATAAATTGAAACTTCAGAAATTGGTGATAGTTGATTGTACTAATGTTATGGATATCGAGATATCAGCACCTAAACTTGAGTCATTTTTATACCATGGATGGATATCTTTCTCGCATGTTTTTGGTAATGTATCCAAAGTAAATGATGCCTATTTATGCTCGCGGGGAAGTGAAGAATTTCAACTCATTTTTGCTGGCATATTATCAGATTTATCGCATGTAAAGATCTTGACTATATGCTCCATGGGTCTTATGGTACTTCTTTTCTATCACCTGAATATTTTTGTTCTAATTTTATAAATTTTGTTAAATAAACTTTATCCTTTTTGACTTGTAACATCTCGTCCAATTCATAGTTTAGTATTTATGTGTATTGTAAAAAGTGAATTTACATTATGGTGATTGTTAGTATTGTCCCCATTCCATTATTTATGTCATATAATCTGTAAACTCGCATATGCTTATTCTAGAGAAGTACAATTCAATGAATCTATTGGGTTAACTTTCTGTTTTCACAAGATCCAGACCGACATGACCCTGCAGACTGTGCCCTATTCAGAATGTTACTTAATGTCTTTTATGGAAGTATAATGCTACTAAAGTACATCTACATTAAAATTTATTTTATTTAGAATTGTTTCTAATTTTGCAATTCTGTATAACAGCATCTAGCTTTTTGTGAAGACGATTATTTTCAAGATATTTTTCCGCTGCAACTACACAACTTGCAAGAATTGCAACTCGTGTTGGATTCAATAGAAGAAGACGATATCTATTGCATATTTTCCTTTTTTCGGCTCTGCCCCTCTCCATTTTTGGAGAAACTTTTCATTCAGGTTTGTGGCAAATTTCATTTCTTTTCACTCATGGTTTATTGTGGTATCTTACAGTTGTTACATGATATTAAGTTCTTTTGGCAACCATAAAATATAATTAACTGGCCAAAATTTGTGAACCTGTTGAATAGGTGAACTCAATTGTGAAATAAATCTGGTCACTTTTATTTTTCTCAAAATGAAATTAATTATTTCTTTTTTGATGATCTTGCAGCTCCCATTCCAAAGCAAATTTTTTTACGTAGAGGACAATTTAGCGACTGCAGAGGAAATTATATCAGAAATAGAATTTCCAAACCTAAAATTTATCAAAATTACCAATTTTGGAGGTTCATCACTGGAATTAAAATTAGTAAACTTTTTCCTGGAGAAAGCCATAATGTTGGAGTCGATTTTTATACTGATGAACCAGTGTGACGATTCAAATAATAGCTTGTCTCGAAGAATAATTCAGGGGCAACTCTCGGTTATACCGAAGGCATCAAAAGATGCACGCATTGTCGTATGCGGACAATTGGATCATGATTGTTGGATGAGTCCAACACATGCAAAATTGTACTATGAAGAGAATTATCGGAATGGGACAGCAATGCATCATTATTATGAAAGGGGGCGTGAAAACATTCCGCTTGACCAAGAGTTCTTGTAGTTCTGTATTGGTAAAATGGAGATTCTTGTAAAATTCGTGGCACTCATTTTTGTAAAATGATACTAGTTTGGCTGTGTATTAATGAACCTGTTGCACTGATGCCTCTTTCTTCTTATTGCGTACAGCTTTTTATTTTTTTTATTTATGTCAGAAGGGCTAACCCATGTTTCTCATGCATCCCTGGTTTCTTGGATTTTGAACCAGCGATTTCTCTTATAAAGAATGAGGAGGGTCCCGTGTCCACAATTTGAATGTCCTAAATGTTCCAAGCATATTTTTTTAGTTATTTTTTTTATAAAATATAAAAATCAAATATAGAATCCAAACTGTTGATCTTATTCGATATTACGAGCCATGTATTTTATATAAGTTTTATAAATTTTCAAATTTATTTGATACTTAATCAAGAGATTGAATATTGAACGAATCTAGTTAAATATGATAGATTTATTCTAATATATTCATATTTTAGCCTCTCAATCAAGTATCAAATAAATTTCAAAATTTATAAAATTTATATGAAAATGCATCGCTCATTATATCGAATAAGATCAACAGTTTGGATTCTATATTTGATTTTTATATTTTATAAAAAATAACCAAAAAAATATGCTTGGGACATTTAGGACATTCAAATTGTGGACACGGACCTTCTCATTCTTTATAAGAGAAATCGTTGGTTCAAAATCCAAGAAACCAGGGATGCATGAGAAATATGGGTTAGCCCTTCTGACATAAATAAAAAAAAAATAAAAAGTTGTACCTAATAAGAAGAAAGAGGCATCAGTGCAACAGGTTCATTAATACAAATTGAATTTTAGGTGCTGATATTTGAAATTTATACTTTAAAGAAGTAATCAGGATGGGAGCATTCAAATTGTGACACTAGAACCCTCCACTATATAGAATTTAGTACTAATTAATTAACCAAGATTTGATTCTCTACTGAATCCAAGTTTTATCTCGTTGATGAAGCTCCAAGGCTTGTTATCGTAAAACCTGAATTTTAGATTGGACACTTAACCCAAAAAAAAAAAAAAAAAAAAAAAAAAAAAAAAAAAAAAAAAACTTATGCATAGTAATATCTGCTGCTAATTGTTCTGCCCATTCTTGTGGTTGTCAAATTTCAGCTGCTAGAATATAATAATGATTTTCCATAATCATTTAGAAGGTCGGATGAAAAAATAACTTAAAATTGCAGGAACTTCCTAATAATTTTGTAATGAACTTGCAATTCTATGTTGTGAAAACGTGCCAGCGAAGCATCATGTTGCAATTCATCACCCATTATTTTACCAAAATGCCACATGTCCATGTTTCAAAGCTTACTAGAACCAACCAAATAACCTTTGTATGCGCTATGTATCATTTAGAAGCATTTTGGATTTTGATTTATGCCGATTCCAAAAGTCTGAAATTGAAAATATATCATTTAAATGGTAAATTAGTTTTATATCACCATATAACAACACAAATTAGTTTTTCGCCACTCATAGACTAAAATGATCATAGTAACCTTTTAATTTTTGATGTAATTCACATTTTAAGGGCCGTGCTTAAATTATAAGCAGATAATGAGAAGCAGATAATTAACGGATAATGAAAATGTGCTTAAATTCACATTTTAAGGGCCGTGCTTAATTTTTGATGTAATTCACATTTGTTAGAAGATTTTTCCTCCGCCTCGTTAATTATCTGCTTCTCTCCCCCTCTTTGCTTCCGTGTGCCGATCTATTTTAAGTAACTCCTTTCACCTCTTATACTCACCTCTCACTCCCTCCACTATTTTCTGGAGAAGCATTATATTTCAACTTAATAAGTTACACAGTCGCTACAGTTCTGGCCACAGAATATCAGAGAAAATGTTCTCTACTGAGACCCATTTACCAGCTGGATTGAAGACGCAGTTATGATGATTAGTTAGTTAGTTAGTCATTAGTTGAGAGGTTATAACTAGCATTAGTTACTTGTAATGATTAGATATGATTAGATGCTTAACAAACTCCTTTCTGTTACACTTGTACGTAGAGATGGCTATATATACTGTAAATGTAAAGCATTACAGATGAGTTGAGATAATACATTCAATACAAATATCTTTCTCCATCTTTTACTTCTTTATTTCATTACATGGTATCAGAGACCATTGGCTCACGCCATTGTTGATCCAATTTCATGGCACCAGAACCATCGCCTTCTTCTACCTCCGACATATCTTCCTCTTCTCTCCAATCCGACACTGTCACACTCATCAATCTTCCCATTTCCACCAAATTAACTGCTACAAACTATCCCTCATGGCGATCTCAGATTCTTCCCCTTCTTCATGGTTACAAGCTTGCTCGATTCATCGACTCACCACCTCCCGAACCCTCTCGCCAGACCTCTATTGGCGGATTTGAGGTCAATCCTGACTATGTTCACTGGCATTGCCAGGATCAACTGCTATTGGGATGGATTCGATCTTCTCTCACCGAGCAGATTCAAGCTCAGGTGGTTACATGTACATCGACGAGGGAGATTTGGCTCGAGCTACAAAAATCTCTTTCCTCCAGCTCCAAATCAAGGATTATGAATCTGAAGAGGCAGATCCAGTCAGCAAACAAAGGGAATCAATCTTGCGCCGACTACCTTCAAAACCTCAAACGAGTTGCTGATGAGCTGGCCACTGTCGGATCTCCTTACCCTGACGACGAGTTGGTCATGGCAACGATTCATGGCTTAGGAGCTGACTATCTCCCAGTCGTCGCAGCTGTCAATGCCGCCTCCGTTCACTCTCCTTTCTCTTTCTCTGACCTCCATGGTCTGATTCTCAGCCATGAAGCTTTACTCAAGGCTCATTCGACGCCGGCGACGGCCTTCTACGCCGGGAGAGGAAGCTATGACCGAGGTCGACCTCCATTTCCGACTCCGACGCCTAACACTACCCGACCCGTTAATCCCAATTTCGCTGGAAGAGGGAGTCAGTTCCGTCCGAATGCAACAAATGGGCCTGTTGCGCAGCCTGTGGATCAGCTTGTCAAGCCCACTTGTCAGATTTGTATTAAACCAGGCCATGCTGCAAATTTGTGCTATAGGAGATATGATCCAGATCCTAACTGGAGGCCCAATCCTCGTTTTCATGCCTATACTGCTCAAACTCAGCACAATGCAACTACACCAACCGAGTGGATAATTGATTCGGGAGCAAACAACCATGTCACTAGTGACCTCAATAACTTGTCTTCCTTCCTTCCTTATGATGGAGTCGACAAGCTTCAAATTGGCAATGGTATTGGTCTTTCTATACACCACATTGGTTCTACCTCTCTTTCTATTTCAAATACTTCAATTAATCTTTGTGATGTGCTTCATGTTCCCAACTTCTCTACTAATCTTATTAGTCTTTCTAAATTGATTCATGACAATCCTTCTCTTGAAATTAACTTCTCTCATTCTCTTTGTGTCATAAAGGACCTCCACACCAAGACCCATCTACTTCAAGTGCATAGCTCTAATGGTCTATTCATCCTCAATTTCAAGAAACCTCAAGCCCTTCATACAAACCAAATTTCTTCAAATAATTGGCATGCAAGACTAGGCCATCCTTCAAATGCAATTACTTTAGATGTTATCAATTCAAATAAGTTGCCTTGTAATAAGAATACTCTTGCTTTATGTCATGATTGTGCTCAAGCTAAAGCTCATGTTTTGCCTTTTCCACCTTCCTCCAACTCTTCTACTTCACCTTTACAACTTGTACATTCCGATGTTTGGGGTCCTTCCCCTATTGTATCTTCACAAGGATATAGATATTATGTTTCCTTTGTTGATGACTATTCTCGTTTTACTTGGATTTATTTCATGAAACAAAAGAGTGAAGTCTCTCACATTTTTGCTAATTTCAAAGCTCAAGTTGAGAATCTTCTTAATTGTTCTATTAAAACCCTTAGAACCGATGGAGGAACCGAATATAAACCCATTGCCACAAAATTTCCACAAATTGTTCATCAAACTTCTTGCCCTTATACTCCCCAACAAAATGGTTTAGCCGAAAGAAAACATAGACACATTATAGAGCTTGCACTTGCTACAATGTCCCATGCTTCAATTCCTCAACAATATTGGGATGAGATTTTCTCAAGTATAGTATTTCTCATAAATCGTCTTCCCTCCAATAAAACCATTCCTTTCACCACTTTATTCAATAAAAGTCCAGATTATTCACTCCTTAGGATTCTTGGATGTCGATGTTTTCCTCTTACCCGTCCTTACAATTCTAACAAATTGGAACTTCGTTCCTTGCCTTGTATTTTCCTTGGTTACTCTTCTTCTCAAAAAGGTTATAGGTGTTTACACCTAGAAACCAATAAAATCTATGTATCAAGGAATGTTATATTTGATGAGACAGTATTTCCTTTTGAGCAATTAAAGGATAGTGCAGAAATTCAAAATATTGAAGCCTCGGCGCAACACAATTCAATGCCTCTCCAAATTACCTCACTTCAGTTTCCTACTGGGCCGTCTCAGCCCATTACAACACCAACTATCATTTGCCCAACCCAATCCACTGCACTGCCTTCAGAGCACGCTCCAGAAAATTTGAATTTTGAAGTCGCTGCCCAAACTCCCAACGGCTCTACTGACCGAAGCGATAATTCAAATATTGATGCATCTAACACTGCCCAGGCTACCCCGATCCCTTCATCTCTTTCTTCTCCTTCTTCACAAGCTCATGTCGCTACTGACACAGCTTCTACTGAGCTCACACCACCTCCTTTGCCTCCCACCACCTCTGTTCACTCCATGACCACTAGAACAAGAGACCAAACAAGAAAGACTCGGGTCTTTACTGATTTTGTTGCACACTTGGCTTCTCTGGAAATCGAGCCACGCACATTCGCTGAAGCAAACACCTTGCAGGCATGGAGACAAGCCATGGCCACTGAAATCCAAGCTTTGGCTGTTAATAATACCTGGTCTCTCGTTCCTCCTCCTACAAACCAAAAGGTGATAGGCTCTAAATGGGTCTATAAAATTAAAAGAAAACCGGATGGTTCCATCGATCGGTTTAAAGCTCGACTTGTTGCAAATGGTTTTCACCAGGAAGAAGGAGTTGACTTTCTCGAAACCTATTGCCCAGTAGTGAGACCCACCACCATACGAGTTGTTTTGTCTATTGCAATGTCTTCACGATGGTCAATTAAGCAATTAGACGTGCAAAATGCATTTTTGCACGGTGACTTGACTGAAACCGTGTACATGGTACAACCAAAAGGCTTTGTGGATTCAAATTACCCAAACCATGTTTGCTTACTGCATAAATCCTTGTATGGACTAAAGCAAGCCCCTCGTGCTTGGTTTTCTAAGTTCAGCACTGCTCTAGTCCATCTAGGTTTCAAGCCATCCAGTTATGACCCATCTTTGTTTATCTCAAATATGAATGGGCATAAGATTTTCATCTTGGTATATGTCGACGATATCATTATCACTGGGGATAGTGATAGTCATATTGCAAGCTGCATTGCTCAGTTAAGTACAAAATTTGCAGTAAAGGACCTTAGTTCTCTTCATTACTTCTTGGGTATAGAAGCCAAATTCACTGAGAAGGGACTGTATCTCACTCAATCAAAATACATCTCAGATCTTCTCTCTCGGGTTAACATGTCCAACTGCAAATCAGTCTTGACACCCATGGCCACTGGCATTTCTCTATCAAAAGATGATGGGGCTCTCTTTGATGACCCATATCTGTATCGAAGTATCATAGGGGCTCTTCAATACGCCACTTTGACAAGGCCCGACATCTCATTTGCAGTTAACAAGCTCTCACAATTTATGCATGACCCAACAACAAATCAATGGATGGCTGCCAAACGAATCCTCAGGTACCTTTCTGGTTCAATAGACCATGGCATTCTTATTCACTCTTCATCTTGCAAAGAGATACATGCATACAGCGATGCCGATTGGGCTGGCAGTGTTGATGACAGGCGATCAACCTCTGGATTCTGTGTTTATTTGGGGCGCAATTTAGTATCATGGTGTGCTAAAAAGCAACCAACGGTATCACGCTCCAGCACAGAGGCTGAGTATAGGAGTCTTGCCCTCACATGTACAGAGATTAAATGGCTGCAATTTTTGCTAAATGAATTGGGCATTCAAATGACGAATAAACCAACACTGTGGTGCGACAATATTGGAGCTACTTTCTTGGCTGCCAACCCAATGTTCCATGCACGCACTAAACACATAGAAATCGACTACCATTTTGTGAGGGAACAAGTTGTTGCTAAGCAAATTGAAGTGAAGTTCATATGCTCAGCTGATCAATTGAGTGATGTCATGACAAAGCCGTTACCTCTGCCAAGGTTTCAATTCCTCAGAAACAAGCTCAATGTTCTTTCTAGAACATTGGCTTGAGGGGGGTGTAATAAGTTACACAGTCGCTACAGTTCTGGCCACATAATATCAGAGAAAATGTTCTCTACTGAGACCCATTTACCAGCTGGATTGAAGACGCAGTTATGATGATTAGTTAGTTAGTTAGTCATTAGTTGAGAGGTTATAACTAGCATTAGTTACTTGTAATGATTAGATATGATTAGATGCTTAACAAACTCCTTTCTGTTACACTTGTACGTAGAGATGGCTATATATACTGTAAATGTAAAGCATTACAGATGAGTTGAGATAATACATTCAATACAAATATCTTTCTCCATCTTTTACTTCTTTATTTCATTACACAACTGTAAGGTGGAGAAAAAATAAAATCCTCTAATGGAGCAATGGAAGTGAGAGAATGAGAGGTGGAATCAAAAGAGCGATGTGGAAGAAAGAGGAGAGAGTGAGAGCAGAGTTGAGAGTAGTGAAGACGAGGAGAAGGGCGAGAATCAGGGGAGGGGAGAGGAGGGAAATGAGGCGGAGGGCATAAAGAGGAAGGACTAGCGATTCATTTATTTATCAATACTGGCGCTAATCTTTAATATTCCCTACAATTTACTCTATCATAGTCATTGTATCTATTAATCGTAAGTGAAAAAAACTTGATGTTTTACAATTCTAGAACAAGGTAGATATATTTATAACTTACCTTCAACTCTCTTATCTTTCCTTGCTGATTTTCAATTAAGCACCTAAATATTCATCCTATATTTATCAATCAATAATTCATTAATATTTAATAATGAAAAAACTTGACAAAGTTGTGATAGCATAATAAATATTCCTAAGGGAATAATTGCATTTGTCGTGAAAATACTATTTACCTAATTTTTTTTCTGAATAGTAACTCTCTCAAATGTACCATTAAATATTTGTTACTGCAGACTAGAGTCTCCACTTTTGATGATAATTATTTATTTAAACCATGTTTTAGCCAACACTTTGCTAACTTTTCCCCAGAAACGAAATTACAATTTGACACTCAATCGACAATCATAATCTCTTACATCAACAAACCTGCGGTAAGAAAAAAAGAAGGGGAAAAAAAACACACACAACGCATTACCATGAACTACATAATAAAACAGAAACACAGAAAGAACCAACAGACCCTTTCCGATCACAAAAAAAAAAAAGACACAATTTCCTCTCACCACAAACATAAACTACTCTCTCCTAGATACAAGCAACGACAAAGGGCCCAAAAAGAGTCCAAATGTGTGCCCGTTAGAAAGATGAGCTGCTGAATTTGAAGAGAACTAATCAGCCCCGTTGACATCAATACCATCACCATGCATTCCCTGGACACCACCAACACCACCACTTCTGACTAACACCAAATCCATAGGACTAAAACGGTCTTTGAGAGTCACCAAGCTCTCAACACAAGGAGTGCAACACTGAAGATGGGGCAAGTCGAACTCCTTAGGTCCAAGACGATGATTTTCCAAATCATAATAGTAAAGGCCATTGTCTATCTTGTTATGAAGAAGTATCTTTTTCCCTTTGAGGAACAAAACCTCAAAATATAACTCCGCTGGCACTGCAAGTGAACACTCTTTGGACCAATTGTTGATTCCATCACCCATGACCCATATTTCCATCAATTGGTACTCCTCATCATCAGGTGAATAAATAGTAATATCTTCACGAGTGATGGCCATGCCAAGGTTTCCTCTCACCTCTAACAGCTGCTCGAACCCATCACTGCGCAAGGGCTTACATGTGCCTGCGCTAGCAGAACTCAACCTTTCTTCTTTAAAATCAAAGAAAAGAAGGCTTATCTCTCCCTCCTTGTACACCGCCCAATATACTATTCCTTTCACATAGATTCCCCCAATAAAAATATCTTCACCTGTCGTTGTCCCAACTGGCCGCCACAAAGTATCACCAACAGTAAGTATCTCCCAAATGTAATTCTCATCTTTTTTGGGATTGGACACCCGGAGCACCTTGTACACCTTTGATGATGAATCAAACCCTAATTCCAAAATGTTTGTCCTAATTGGCGGTTCCGGGATCATAAAACACTCCCTGGTGGTTGGGTTTAGAATCATTGACCGATCATCCTTATTTGTTAGACAAACAAGACCGTCACAACAAGAATTAGGGAGAATGAACTTGCCATCATGACCATTTATTACCATGGATGTCTTTTCCCAAGTATCTGTATTGATGAAGGTGATGGAACTATCTTCTTCAGACAGAAGAAGGAAGGGATTAGCATACTTTTTGGCATGCTCAAGATGTGCCTCAATAAAAGAGGAATTTTTTGGGATACCTTCCCACAGTTTGTTGACCACCCGTAATCGGGTGACCAACTTCGCAGGAAGTCTCGTCAGAATATCTGCGAGCACATCAGAGGGAATACCATCTCGCCCTCCCTCATTTTCAGGGTTTGTGTTGCGGATGCAGTGGTTGGGATTATCCATGAATTATATTTTCCTGCACGGACAATAATCCATTATATTATTTAAAGATGCCAATTTACCACTAATAGCAGGCAAGCTAGGGTTGTAGTATTGCTCACATTTATACATAAATTACCGGGTCAAAAACTTTGTTACTCCATAAATTAAATTTTTCATATTATTTTGGTTTTTAACAGAATTGAAATTTGATTTATTCAATTCAGTTTAACTTTGAATGATAGGACTATTAGTTCAGTCTATTTTATAAGTTCATACAAATCATATGTAATTTTACTTTGTTTTGAACCAGATCAACACCCTTTGAATTAAGATTTTTCCTAGAATAATTTCGTAAAGAGCTACCACCCAAAATCAAAGAGCAGCATTTCTTAAAATTGTCTAATTGCACAACTTCAAAAAAGGAAATAAAAAAAATTAATGGAGTTATATATGAAATACATACATCAGGGGAAAAAAGTGGAATTCTTGCCAAAAATAGAATTACCTTGATAGACTCGGTTCTTCCAGAGTAGGGTAATAGATGGCGTTGAAAGTTTATGACTTTCTAACCCGTGATGCCTATTATATAGCAGAGCTGTAATCTTCGCCGCTTTTATTTTTCATTGTGGGACTATCTGCCCCTTGTCCGGATCAATAATGATCCTAAATATTTTCCACATTTGGCCCTGAAAGTTTAAGAATTTCTTTATTTCTTTTCTCGCAAAAGTTACAACTAATAGAAGGTCACCCATAATGAAGAGACACTAAATTGAAACTCAGAAAAGGTGATAACCTATTTTCTTTACTAATCGATCGCAAAAAAATTCAACATACAGTATAACTTCAGGACAAACAAATAAAATAAATAAAATCCATATTTAAGGGTAAGCAGAATATTTCAAAGAACAGGTACCTGGGTGGTAACATCCAAAGCAAGATCATTTATGCTCTCTTTTTTTCTTCATACCAGTGAAAATTGTCAGTAGTCTTCTCAAGTTTAGCATACCTCGTTGGGACATATTTTCCTAAACCAAATTTGTACGTCTAGGAAAGCAGATCTCCATGATAATACAAGATGTCGTATAAATGGTTCTGAAAATTATTTACCATTGGCAAATTTTACATATCGAAACCCCAATCCACTAACTTCAATATCAGAAAATAAGTGGTTCTTTACATATGATATCCTATAATGGCCTTTATTTTGGCTCATGTGGGTGTGTAAGCCTGGTGTATCTTTTGTTCTGTAATATAATGTATCATGTATTATAAATTTGAAATTATGCTAAGTGCTAACGTACATAAAGTTTCTAAATTTTGCACTTTCTTGATTAAAGGATACAAAGGTTTACTATTTTTTTTTTTTTTATACTTCTTTTGCTCAAATTTGAAAGATGACCCAATTTACAAACAGTTACATACTTACATTTCTTCTTTTTTTTTACACTATTTAAGGGTCTTTTTCAAAAAGCAACAAAAAAAAGTTTAAAAAAAATATTTCCTACAAATTATTTGATGGAAAACAAATTGGGTGTCTTGGACTGGACGTACAAGCAAGAAAAATTAAAATTTAGTCTGATAGCATTTTGTTATGTCAGTATATTAGCAAAAACTCTACAAATTTATATTCGTAATATAATTTACTATTCTGCACATATACCAATAATACCATTATAGTACTACAATGGTCCTGTACCTAAAGAAGCACCGCACAGGTGCAGTTATCGGGAATATAATAGATAATTAGCTGTAACCTTATATCATGAGGACCTAAAAACACTTCATTTCCCAGTTGGAAAGATGCAGCTCTGGTCAAAGCAACAAACATTATTAGAAAACTAACATTTGCTTGCTGTGTTTTCTTCTTAATTATAGTGCTTTCTATCTGACCTATTAGAAAATGATAGGGGGAAACAACAAAAAATTAAGCTCTCACCATACCACAATGAATATAGCTACTGTTGATTGAAACTTCTTACTTCTGAACAGTTCTCCAAATCATATTTGCAAGGATCTGGTTTTATAAGAGTTCACTTGGACTGGTCTTATCATGAATTGTTATCAGATATAAGTCAAAACCAAAGTGTTTTGAGAAAAGAAAATTTAATTGGCAACAATGAATGCCATCCAAATGAATGTGCCCCTCAGAAACAAAACATGAAAAAATTGTTTTATACCAATGCAGGAAACAGTCAGAGTGATTCTTATGATTTTATCAGTAAAGCCAGGTGCGCTAAAGCTCCCTAACAAATTCATGAGTTTAACATTAAAAGTCATTTACAGTTTCAAACTAGAACCGATCTTCATCTAGTTATGTAGAAAAAAAAACGACATTATTTAAAAAAATATATATAGACCTGAGGTCTACACAGCTTAATGCTCCACGAGAATAACAATGGCAAACTCCTCAAAGCGCTCCTCACTCCTCAGGTTCCCTCGTTAATTTGATCTAATTTTTCGCATTCTCTCTAATTTGAGCCTATCGCAACACGCAAGCGATCACACTTAATCGATTAATCGTAAAGATCGATAATGAACTCACCTCGCCATTGGTGGAGTTCGGTACTGTCCCCAGTCCCCGTGCTCCATCCAGCATCTGTCCCGCCTGGCTCCGCCTTCCTCTCGATAAGCTTTTTTTTTTTTTTTTGGGTAGTTACTCTTTTTTCTTTGGACTGGGCGTAATTAATTACTCTCCAGCATCCGCCACGCCAAGTATCAAAGTCTAATTCTCTCTCCAATTCCATCTTTTACTCTCCCTCTACCAGTTTAATATAAACCATCGGATTCGTCGAGACATGCAAGTGATAAGATCGGACGGATGATAATTCCGTAAGGACCACATTTATGATAATGAAACTGTTGGTGTGTGAGTGTGACGTTTTGTGTGCTAAGTAAAGTTTTAGCTGGCTGATGTGCATAATTGAATTACGACATTAGTCCAATCCGTGAGGTTATGAGTTGTTTTCTGAAGTTGGTGCGGTTATGAATTGTGATTGTATGGCTTAAGACAATTATTAAAACAAAAATATAATTTGAGCTTTGTTTCTAAAGAGTTATGTTTCATGTTGTTTATTTTTTTTAATTAAGCCAACGCTTTATAAAGAAATATCCAGCCACGGCGAATATTCTATCATAATTATACTTTAATCGCCACAAAATTATTATGCGAAAACAAATACTAAAACAATATCTCTACTACTTATAAACACACGGATCGTAGAGGTGTTACACACTAGGTCTAACTTATAAACACATGCTTCTGTCGTTCGATCGATTTGATCTGTAGTTGGATATCAATCGCTAGATGAAACAACAATATATTTTGATTTCTCATCTAATAAAGAAACAAAATGAATAGCATATCTACCTATTTATAAATTGAGGGACATTTTTTTTATATTATTTTTTTATCTGCTCATATATGAGTATTTTTTTTTTACTAGTTATTAACAAATTATACAAATTGGGGATTTAAATTGATGTCATTCGAGTTTAAAACCGGTCAGATCGGTCGGATTAGTTGAATCGGATCGGTTGAACCAGTAATCCGATAGCTCGATCAGTTCGAAGAACGATCCGGTTTCCCGAACATTTGCATATTAGCATAACACTATAACAGTTTCTCGGGCTCATGCATGTTACCACCAAAGTCAACTTAATTAGTTTCATGGACTAACGGAGATGTCCAGTCCCTTATAACATCACTTGCGGCCTGGCCCGTGCCCGTACTGCATAATAAATAAAATTTAACCGTGACGCGTGGCTCTTCTCCGTTTCAACCACCTCGCCATCGCGGGTAGGCGCTGGCGCAGATCTCTCTCCTCTTCCTTCCTTCAACACAATCCAAGACAAACCCTCTGAGAGCTTCTAAGCCAATTACTACACTTTTCCTCTCTTCTCATCTCTCGGTTGAATTTGGACCCAAGATGCAGAAGACGGCTCAGGCGTGGTTCACTGGCGGCCCCAGCTTCGGCCTCGGCGGTGGCCCCGCCACCCCCGCTGAGGAGATGAAATCAGGCTCTACTTCGTCGCTTCTCTCCGACTGGAACAACTACGCGTCGTCCAGATCTGGCGAGGAGGGCGGAGCGCTTGGATTTGATCTCGAGGCTGCTGTACGGACGGCCAACGACAAGGTCACGGGCACCTTCAGCGTGTAAGATCTCGTACCTCAATCTTTTTGTTGGAATCCCTTGCTAATTGTGTCTTTGAGTAGAATTTAGTTGGATATTTGGTGCATTATGGAACAAATTGTGATTTCTGAACAGAGTTGATAAAAGAGAACATGGGAGGATGTGTCTATATGAGCGCTATTTAGTGCTTTTGGTAACAATTCGAGAAAATGAAATTCTCTGGAAATATTCTGTGATGTATTAGTATTAAGACAACAAAGGGTTAATTCGTGTTAGAAAGATATTGAGAATAAAGCGTGAAAAATAGCAAAGTAGACACCAGTTTAAAAATAATTATAATAATAAAAATTAAAATTAAATAAACGTACGTTTAGTATATCTACTTACTGAAACAATTTACACAGTACTTCTACTTGAGCTTCAGCTTTCTTCTTTGAGTTAAGCAATTCTTTCACTTGGCAGGATGTCACAAAGTGTGAGGGAATTACCTGGAAGCTTCCAGACCGCGACGAGTAATTTCCCATCTGGGAAGGCACTCATGTATTTTGGATTGTTTCTAGCCAGCGGAATTTTCTTTATTTTTGTCTCATTTGTCATGTTTTTGCCTGTCATGGTGCTGATGCCTCAGAAATTCGCAATCTCCTTTACACTTGGATGCGCTTTTATTATTGCTTCCCTCTTTGCTCTCAAGGGGCCTGCAAATCAGTTCTCTCATATGACTTCAAAAGAGGTTCTTTCCTTACACCCACACACACACTTTTAAGTCAATTGCTGCATTTTCATATGGTTGTGCTAGATTACTAGGTTCTGGTTTTTGGAGTCAGAAAGTTATGAGTGCTAACCTCTGGGTTAGCTTACCCTGACCCCAACAAAACACACCCAAAATAGTTAAATGCTGCAGTGGAAATGTCTGTCTGTTTACATCATTAAGAAGCCAAAATGATAAGCCTTTGTTCACAAATTTAGTTAGAAATTTAATGCATGAGTTGCCATCAAACATTGCCCATTTCCAATTTATTCGTTATTGTGGCATTTTGTGAAGAAACATACCACTAGAACAGATAAGATAAACCCGATTAACATTGACCGGAAGTTTCCAAAACCCAACTTAAACTAAGAATAAACATAAAACTTAAGATATATGATTGAAGTTGGTATTGACATTTTGGAACCAAAAGTCAGGAGTAATTCAATCATTATGGATCCAGCTGTTAACTTAAGCTTTCGTGTTGAATTTGAAGCATTTAGAAGTCTTTCTAGATGTCCATGTATTCCAGGTCTAGTTAATGCTATCGAGAACACCTAAATGAACATTTGTTCCTTTTATGATTTGATTATATCATTGCAGAGACTTCCATTCACACTGGGTTTTGTGGGATGCATGGCTGGGACTATTTATGTTTCAATGGTGCTTCATAGCTATCTTCTCTCTGTGCTCTTTTCTGCACTTCAGGTAACTTTATTAAGATTCATCTTGTGTAATTTAAGGTAACTAAGTAGTGAATTAACATTTGTAGATATGCGTGCTTTTACTCATCATGTGGTTCTGTAAACATTTTAACTTTGGCTTCAATTTGGAGTGCAGTCTAAATCCCTTATAGTTTTGTATTTTCAACAACGTCCTCTTTCTTAGAGGTTAAACTGACAAATAATTTTTGCCAGCTTAATGCGAACAACCCTCAAAATTTCACCTGCTTTAAGTTAGCAGCTTTTAAAACAAATTGATATGTATGAGTTTGACATGAATTGTGTTAAGCCACTTTTAAGTTTCTTCTCTAGTCCAAAACAGATTCATATTCTGATCGCAAGTCATGAACCTTTTTGTGCGAAATAACCTACTCTGCCAAGTCCTCAATGTTCCTAATACTATGATACCCATTAACATAATTTGCTATCTTTCAGGTTCTTGCACTGGCATATTATACGATATCATACTTCCCAGGAGGGTCGACCGGGTTGAAGTTCCTCTCATCAAGCCTCTCCTCCACAGTACTTAAACTATTTGGTCGGTGAATATACGGTTTTTTGCGCTACTAATGAAATATCATATGTTGTTTCATTTTTGTATATTGTTGAGTAGGGTACGGCACTTCATCCTTCATTTTATTTTGTCTTTTGTTTGTCTCACTTTCACGAAATGGTGGCGTTGATGTGCTAGATAATTTTTTTTTTTGTTGGAAATTTTAAAATTAACTATAGTATATATCTGCAAGTACGCAGCTGATCCTTCATTTTTTGCGTCATTTAGTTTAATTAACTATAGTATATAGACTGAAAGTTCGAACTCGGAAAATATAATAAAGATAAGCTCATCGAAAACTGAATTTGGAAAGGATGATAAAAATGAAGACTGAACTCAGAAAATGAACAAAATAAACTATATGGAAATTACTGTGATTGTTGACAACTAAAAGAGTACAAAATCGTAAATAAAATGTCTAACACTAATATCACACAATATCTCCATTATTCAGTTCTCTATCTGTGTGGTTGTTCTCAGATTCTACCTGGGTAAAATCAATGCTGTCCTGTGATTTTGAGCTCACTGAATCCTGTACAGCATCATCCGAAACTGTGTCGAGGTACAAAGCCTTCACTAAATTTACAAACCGCCTCCTAAAAGTGGGCATCCTGGTCATGTTAGCTACTATCCCTTGCAACCTGCTTAAAAAATTACAAAATCATATACTTGTTTTAGACACTGAACTAACAAAGTTCTGGATCTACACCTCCAGTGGCACAGTGAAGTACTGATGCCACCAAATTGTAAGTAGACCAAAACTAAAGCCCCCATGGTTCTCATTCTACCCAGCTTTACATACCACAAACTTACCTAGTAGACTAGGTTCGGTTCAGTATTGTTCTACAGATTTGTAGACTCAGCTTATCCTTTTTTACTAAACTAACCCCACTCAACCAATGACATTATATCTGGAAGCGATTAATTTCTTGCATCAACAGGTACCCTTTTTTTCATATAATAACTAAGAAGGAATAATTCAAAAACAGCTTGGTGTACCTTCTAATAATTGCTTGTAACTGAGCTCTCCTCACATTGTCACTCGACGGGTACCCTGTCTCATCCCAATCCTCTGGTATCTCGTTTTTGTTTGTCATTACTAATTTCCTCAAGCAAGCCTCTTCTTCTTCAGTCAACTCCATGCTTCTTATTTGTTCCTTTATGATTAATAGAGGCCCAAGTAGCCAATTGAGTACTTTATCCTCTGGCCAGGTAAAATTGGTCACCTCAACCTCATCCGCTGCAAGAGCAGAAAGCAGATAAAACAAAATAAATTGCAGCATCGGAGAGATAACCAGATAACCAGGTTGAGTATACATTTGGGTTGTTTATTTTTGTAGTACAGAAGCAAGGATACAATACAAATCCAGAAAGTACAAGGGCATAAAAGAAGCACAGTTACTGAACCAAACAAGCATGTGACACCTAAACTGAAAGTTTTCAGGTCTGGTATCTACTTGGTCATATCTCCTATTTCTGTACCTAACCATCTTCCATGCAGGCAAATTGAGGCCTACGAGAAAGCAAGAGTTGAATACTTATCACATTCAGACCTGTACTTGCATTCACATAACGAACTTCTATATTGCAAGGTTTCAAACAAATCATTCAGACAACATTAGCTGATTACTGCCCACTCAAGCTCCTCAAAAGGGATTTCACAGCAATATTACAAAGAGGATTTCAAAGTAAGATAAACATTTTATCAGATTTATTACTCCATACATATCATTAGGCCATGAGAATCACATCTTGCAGATCTTATTAGGCACTGAAGAATGCACCAAGCAGGAAGACTTAAGCTCAATTTCTTGCATTTGCCTTTGTTGACACATGCATTTATATCCTCTACACTTATCAGCCCCTCAGTCAGCAAAACCTTCCCATTTAATTCGCACGATCTGAAGAGCCAATCCCAAACCTACAAACAATAAGGACTTTATTCACAAATCTTACTGTTATAAATTTGTACAACCCGGTTTTTAATCTTTAAACACAGTATTCTTTTCTGAATGAGACCACACAGCTAAAAATGCAGACCATTAGCCTAGAAAACGATTTTCAACCATTCGCCTAGGATATGAGAGTTAAATATTACCTGGATGGGTTTTAACTGTTGGATAGAGTTCTTAATTATCGACCTTGTACGGGCTGGGCCAAGCCTCCTTTTGTTAGCTGTTTTTCTAGCATTATCATTTTCTATTGTTGTATGCATGTCCTTGTTGTTTTTCATAGCATCCTTTCTTTCTGCAATTTGAGACTTGCGGTATGCAGGCCTGGCTGTCAACAGAACTTAGTGAGTTTAATCTGCTTAATTTAAATTGAGTCGAATCGACCTCCAATTAAAATAAACTATAACTAATACCTTGGAAGGCAAGACCCCTCTCTTAGGTAAAGCAAATCATTTGTGTACTCATCAAACATTGACACAATCGAAACCATATATGCAAGCCCCATTCTGAAAGATTCCTCCTGGAAGAAAAAATGAAGTACTTGTTCGTAAACAAATGGTGGAGTCGGACAAATGCGTGAGCTTTAAGTGGATACTAGATATGCAATCTCCTAACCTAGTGGTTAAGACGAAGTTTCATTGCCACTAAAATAGTAGAGGATTGATATCAAACTAAGGGAAAAGGGCACTCCTCTATGGAATAAAAAAATTACCCTAAACCCATTTGTGTGTGTGTTGTTGTTGTTGTTGTTGGGGGGTGGGGGGGGATTCCACAAACACAATTCAGTAGAAAATATATATATATAAAAAAAAAAACTTGTATTATGTACCTGGTAGGCGATAACTCCAGCATAAAGCCCTAGAAAGAAGCTACAGATGAATGATGCAATAACAGATCCTACCACTGCAAGAGGCCAAAGAAGAATGGCTAGACCAGCAAAAGGTACACACACAGTCTCAAGAAAAGGCCCCTCTCTACCAATTAGGTCTTGAAAGAGCCTATGCCATCCTTTCAACAACATTAAGGGGCTTTTCAGTAAGGCTACACCAGTTATCACGATCACACCTAATGGAATGGCAAGCGCAGAAACTAGCAAACTTGTCGGTAGTTCCAGAAACCTTCATAGATGAGAAAAAAATATTGTCCAAAGAAAGAACAAAGCAGATTGGTATTAAAAAATTTGTCCTGTCAGAACTTTTTTTGAAATTGCTACACTATGAATTGTGTGACCTCTGTAACTGGTGTATCTCTGTACCTTGCGTGTGTAACAAACTTGAGTTTGCTCAAAATTCCAACAACAATTATTCTTTCGATGAGCATACAAATCACTATAAGTTTGTTTAGCATAAGTATGAAATATTCAATTCATAAAAACTAGATAAATTCAATATTAACACAAGTGTTTACTAAATTTCTGTTTTCTGATTTCTCTTCAGTATATTTGCGTTAAAAACAAAGTATCATATTTTTTTTAACTGAAGTAAACCAAAAATGAAAACAATCTAACCGTAATGCATTTAATGCAAGAATTAAATGAACCATTTGAACATTTTATTGACATGTGCACTAGAACAATTGTCTCTTAATGGAGTAGAAATATGCATAATCAGTCTGCATATATAGAAAGTGATGGCTAAAAGGAAGTTGCTAACAGTTCATATGAAATAATGGATATTCAAGAACAATTGTAGATGAGTGTTTATTATTAATCACATACTTGACATCTATTGGAGCTTCCTCATCACCAATGGTTTCGCTCAGTTCATCCATGAATGAGAAATAAGAATGAAAACTGAAGTCGGTGAAATCACGAACCAATGTGCATGACCCCTTGATGGTACCCAGACATCCATCCTATCAAAGAATCATATTTTTGCACTAAGATGACAATACGAACATTGAGCTGCACCCTGATTAGTTCCTTATTCACACGTCAAGAGAGTTTTCATCTAGTAGCCTCAATTGAATGAAACGTTAGCAAATGCAAATCATTTCAATTTCATTCAAAAGCTATGGGATGTCAACGATTGAATTTCCATAAGTAACACAGAAATTGGAACTTCCAAAATACAAAATTAAGTGGATATCTTTTTGTAACAAAAATTAGGAAAGCTTGTGGAAAACTACTACCAAGAAGTAATGTGACAGCTTGTCAATAGCATTCTTCCCAGTACCCTCAAAAGTAGCTAATAAGGGGGCAAAGAAACCATATCCAACTCCCGCTAGAAGACTCCCCAGAACACCAAATGGGACCAACATAAGCAGTGGTACCGGCAAGCATACCAGAATGAGCATCTTCAGTACCATCCCAATTCTCTTAGTTCTGAGTAAAAATTATCCAAGTGAAGCAGATGTTGTTGTTAGTATAATGAGTGCATTTTGCATTGATAGTTAAAAGAGATAAGTTAGAAATAAGGTGAAAGGTGAAATACTTAAGCACACAGTAGTATGTCCAGAGAAAATGTGCCGGCCAGAGACCAATAATTACAGCACTATTTCCAAAGAAAATAACTGAAGCCGCCACTGGACCAATAATAGCAGCTGAAAACAAAGCATTGGGCTAATCACAATCCTTCTTATCATTCATATTTCCCTTTTTCTATTTATTTATTTTTTTATATTTTTTTATATTTATTTATTCATTTATATAATTATTCTATCCTATTTATTTATTTTTAAGAATCTTTTGTTTAGTCAGAGTACATGAGTAGTTCCCGAGTGTGTAATCAAAGAAAATGGAAGAAATGCAATAGACAAAACAAAAAATGACTTCCTAGGAATCACATAAATTATAACATTTGACTAATTTGAATTGAAAAATAAGAAATAAATCTTAGCACAAAACAAAACATACTAGAAAGTAAATTAGTTGTAGTACTGATGCCTAGAATGTTAAAGATCACGAATGACAATCATAATCACATTCAATATGTAAGTACTAAAAATTACCTTTAATTATGCCAAGTAGAAGAAGCAAGAAAAAGAAAGGAAGGAAAGAGAGGAGGCTCCATAGCTTGGCGAAGAAACCTATCGGCACCTCCATTCCAAGTACTATCTCTCAAGTTCTAATTTCAATGGAGGAAAGACCACAGAGTTCACTTTACTAAATTTAGTGAAATGGTATAGAAGTGTTTAGAGAGGGTTCAGATCAAAGGACTTGAGAGAGAGAGAGAGAGGTGCGAAGGAGTGACGTGGCAGGAGGGGGAGGGACGTGTCCTTCTAGCAACAGGCTATACAAAAAGTAAAGTCGCTTTGTCTGGCGGTTCAGAGGTTTCTAAATTTGATGGTTTTCTCTCCATTCATAATAGAACGGAATCTTCCAGTTCCCTCGTAAATCCTGTTTGGCGTCCTGCCTTCCTCTCTCGTGAGTAATGAACTTGAGGAGTGACCTTCTCAGGTTTTGCCGCTGCCTAACGTTCCAAACGTGAGAAGTCCGAATAACAAACAAATTCACGTTTACAGTCGTAATTTTGTAATCCATATGATTTTTTGGCCCAAGGGCTACAATGAAAAAAAATCCATATGATTTTAATTTTTTATTAAGAATTTGTAAGAGTTTAAAATTTATTGTAAGTAAAATTTTTTTATTGTTCTTCGATTCGGATTAAAAAAATAATGTATCGTAATTATATTATGCTGCTAAAATAGTTATGACAACTGGAAATCGAAAATTATGTTGAGAGGTCGCCTTTAATGTAATTATCGTGAAGCGGATATTATTATATAAATAAATGGAAATCTATAAAATTTTGTAATTACAGACGAATATATGGGAAGACGTGATTCGTTTTAGTTGGTTAGATAAGTCATAGGCACGCACGTGCCGAAATAATGCTGAACTCATATTTTTATTTTGGGGCACAATGCACGTCTCAGACACTCAATTAAGAGAGTTTGTAGAGTTAGGTCAACTATCTCTGATCACTAGCTTTTATGCTTAAGATTCGGTTCCATCGCAGCAAATGTAATACGATTTCACTCTCGATGGACAAAACCCTTTTCGCAAAATTCTTTCTTTCATTTAATGTCATTTTTTTTTTTGGATTCCGTTCCAAAAATAAAACTTCAAAATAAGTTACGTTTTATAAAAAATATTTCTGAAATCAACAAATTTTATTTAAAAATATTTATAATAAAAAATAAAGACTTAAAAAGATGACATCATAAGTGAAATGAAGATTCAAATAGAAGAATATAAAAAATATAGTTTTAAGAATTTTATTTGACCTTAAGCACATTATAAATATCTCATAAACAAGGAAAGAACCATTGAAAAATTTATATCTCAGATCAAAGACCATCTTGAGAAAAATATAGAGAGGATAAGAAAGACAAAGCTAGAATATCCCAGAGTTCATCGTCAATATAGCAGTTCAATTGTGTAGTGCTTTTCTCAGTGTTGCATTAATATTAATTGTTGATATAACATTGAATCCGCTTTTTTTTTTTTTTTTTTTTTTTTTTGCTACACCTACGTCAGTCATATTGTATATTGATACTCTGACTGGAGTGTTTTTTCCACAAGTACGAGAAATCAATTCAGTCGACGCCAGACTCTATGAAAAGCAGCTTAATTAATTCATCGCCGGAACACGGACACAAGCAGAGGATGAGATTTCGTGTGGAACATGCGTGAACTTTTGATGTTGCATGAAATGAGACCCAATAATTTCTTGGAACTGTGTTTTGCGAAAACCGACACATAACTTGTGATCTTCGATCTGCGATAGAAAATATATCAACATAATTAAATATTTTAAGTTGAGAGGCTCGATAAAGAAAATGTCATGTGGCGTTTCATCAAAGATCGTTAGGTCTTGATCATCATTTGTAAAAAATTAAATACTTTCACAAACAATAAAATCTGTATAAATTTCACCATTTTTATGTGCATCACGTATATTTGGAATATGATAATAGTTCGAATATCACATTTTTTTTTCAAAATATAAAATTACTTTTGATGATTGTTAAACAGTAATCTATGTACTAATAGCATCGCAAAAAAAATCTCCACCCATTAAGCAAATATGTATAATTGAAAATTTAAATTCAACACGAATAATCAAGTGCTAAATATATACCAAGTAGGAATAATCTTTTCAAAAAAAAAGTCAAAATTTATGAATTATTTTATTAATGCATATATATTACAATTACCCAATTTATATAGAACGGGCTCCTTAAATAGAAGGCGATATTGTAATTATTTGACCAAATTAATATTATAACTCTCTAATTAAATAATATATTAGGGTCATAATTTAATAGTACAGCTCCCGAGTATTCTAGCCTTAAAAAAAAAAATAAAAAATAAATAAATCTTCCTCTGTTATTTAAGAAAAAAGTTTGTTTTTTTGAGGTTGATCTAAGGGGAAAGAATTTCAAATGCAACATTAATTAATATATTGTTATATAGAGTATCTCTTGTTTCAAGTTTGATTAATTTCTTTTGCAACCTGAGCTGTAGTTCTAAATATACTCTTGAAGCTTGTAACCAAAGATCAAGATGAAGCGATCCATTGTAGTGTTCCAACACTATAAGCGTGTTATATATAGATATCTCAATTTCATATAATTTGCTAGTTACAATCGACACACATGCTGAATGCATTCATTTAAACCTAGTAATGACATGTTTTTTTCACTACTTCTGATGCTTAAAATCATACGTGCTAATTAGCAATCTAAATAAGAGATGCTTCCACATCCACATTGATTTCTTGATACATATCAAAACAATCAAATGTTAGTAACTATGTATGAATAATATGGATTATATTCAACGAGTTTATTTTTTTATAATCAACCCTTTAAATCCGCATTATTTCAGTGTCCTGTTTTTCTAATTGTCGTTTGTTATGGTAGCTAATATGTTTGTGTCAACTTCTGAGCTTGTAAGGCTTGACCCCTATTTTTCTTCAAAAAAAAACTTCTGAGCTGTAAGATTAAGGACATCAACTACAGTGTCTACACATATTGACCAATCAAATTGACCAGTAGAAGAGGGTTTGCCCAATGAAGACAATCGCCAGTGTGCTGGAAATTGCTGCTACAGACTGCAGCATCCAATCACCAAAATTATTTTTTTCAAAAAAAAAAGAAAAAAGAATCAGAATGTTCCAGACATTTATTACGATCCTTTTATTATTTTCTAACTTTTTTTCTTTATATAACCACGCTCAGTACTGGTTTCGTTCCTTGCTTTGTTGCAATTATTTCTTTTATTTTGATAATTTTGTGCTTATGTAGGAGGTAAGAACCTACCATATGAACCCTCAAATTTGAAAAAGAGAGGAATAAAGAAAGGAATATATATGCAGGCATCCCAAACTAGTAGTTGGATCTAAATTAGCAACATAAATACCAATCAGAGTTCATACTAGCGGAACTCCTAAAATAGTTTGTGCTAAATAATTTTATCAAACAGATACAGTGGCCTATTTTATAAATTGACCAATTACAAAGCCAATGATCAAGAAAAAAGATAACAGTACTCCTAGTGCGATCCACCAGCCATCAGATACAGTGGCTTATTTTATAAATTGACCAATTACAAAGCCAATGATCAAGAAAAAAAAAAAAAGAGACCAGTACTCCTAGTGCGATCCTCTAGCCATCAGATACAGTGGCCTATTTTATAAATTGACCAATTACAAAGCCAATGATCAAGAAAAAAGAGAACAGTACTCCTAGTGCGATCCACCAGCCATCAGAGGATCCATAATTTGTTGATGGCTTCTGGAGCACATTCCCATTTGATATGGACCTGCCATTACAAGGTGGCAATGGTAAGCCGCAGAGACCCGAATTATTCTCAAATGCATATGCTGGGAATGTGGCCAAAGAACCCCATTCAGGTATGGTACCGCTAAGCCGGTTGTTTGACAAATCTAAGTCTGATAAGGACAATCCCGAAAAAGAAGAAGGTATCATGCCATCTAAAAAATTATGTGATAAATAGAGCGCAAATAAATTAGTTAGTATTCCCAATTCCGGTGGCAACGGTCCTGATAGGTGATTGTGCTCAAGATTCAAAAACCTCAAAGATTGCATTGTAGAAATCTCAGTTGGTATATGTCCATCGAGCAAGTTGTATGATAGATCAAGGTAAATCATTGATAACACGTTACTTCTGCGCAGTTCCCCAGTAAAACCTGTATAAACTCGCATGAAGTTACAATAATGTGTAACCGGCATGCGCATCAAGTCGTAATATCGGATCCCATTAAACTCCAAAAAGCTAAGGGTATTGTGACATTGAATATTCTTGCTACTTGCTAAGCTGACATAGAGCCAACCATCCACTATAAGATCTGACACAATTTTACCAGACTGTTTTGCTAAAGTAGGTGGAATGGATCCATTGATTTGGTTGTTGCTCAAATCTATATAGCAAAGGCCTGGGCAGTCTCCTAGCTCTGTCGGTATCAATCCAGTAAATGAATTATTGCTAAGTATTAGAACCACAAGTTTTTCTAACTTACCAATCCAAATGGGAATTGACCCGGTAAGCTGGTTACTTGCCAGGGAAATCCAGTTGAGGTTAGTGCAGTTCACTAAGCCATCAGGTATTTTTCCAGTTAGGCTATTGTAGTTCAAAATTAAGTTTCTAAGTAACTTGAGGGATGACAGTTCAGCAGGTATTGCACCAGTTAAGTTATTCTGCCATATAATAAGATCCTTTAAGTTAGAGAGGGATCCTAGAGAACCGGGAATTGACCCAGAAAGCAAGTTCAAGCTCAGATCAAGTGAGACCAAATTAGTACAGTTGCTTAGGGAATATGGTACGGACCCAGTAAAATAGTTATCTTGTAAGTGTAATACTTCTAAACTAGAGATATTGTTGGTGCATAAAGATTGTGGTATCAAGCCCGATAGCTGGTTTGCACTAATATCTAAAATCTCAAGACTTGTAAGCTTTGAAATAGATTCGGATAAACTACCATTGAAGTTGTTAAATGCTAGCTCTAGAAACCGCAGTCCTGGCATAGATACAAGGGACAAAATAGGAATTTCACCAGAAAAATTGTTGTTGGAGAGGCTGAGAGTGATTAGGTCACTACATGCTTGTATCTCAGTTGGGACCTTACCGGTAAAATGATTAGTTGATAGGTTTAGATAAGTTAAATCGAGACAACTTGAGAATGTACCGGTTAGAATGGTACCAGAGAGTTGATTTGCAGACAGATCAAGGTGTTTCAAAGTGGTGCAATTGGTAATATATGGCAAGGTACCTTTAATATTGTTATCGGAGAGGTCTAGATGCTTCAGCATCCCAAGCTTAGAGAATAACCACTCAAGATCTTCGTTTGTTGCAATCTTGTTGTTTGATAGATCGAGCATCTTGAGGTGAGGGAGGACTGAAGAGGGACTATAGAAGGACTGACCAATAGAATTATCAGAGAGATTGAGCGACTGGAGAGAAACACAAGAGTTAGCAAGAGATGTTGCATCAGAAACAGATCCTCTTAGGTTATTACTGGAAAGGTCCAGTTCTTTAAGTCGCAGGGTACAGTTTCGTGGGGCTGAGATAGATCCAGTGAGATTGATAGAATGGAGAGTGAGAGTTTCTAGATTTTGCAGAGAGAGAATATGAGCTGAGACTGAACTAAAGTTTGCTCCAAGCGGCAGCCCTCGAATTTTCAGAGAGGACACATGACCACTTTTGCATGTCACGCCTTGAAATTCACACACTGAACTTGTGCCATTCCAGTTGGATAGCAAGCTTGGATTTGCAAGAGAGTTCTTGAAAGAGATCAAACGATCAACATCTCCAGCCATAGCCGGTAATGCGCAAAAGAAGAAAAGATGCAACAAGCAGGACAGTGTAAATGTAACTTTCGTATGGTGCACTCTTTTCATAGCCTCTTCCATGCTTCCCACTTTTTTCTTCTTGTTGGTTCATATATGTTGCAGGTAAAGCTGGGATTTAATTAAGTAGAGAGGGGAGCGAGTAAGTGCTCAGTCTATTTTTCCAATTAATTAGCGTACAGATATTAGTTTGGTTTTTTTCAGTACTCCAATAATACTTCATTAATTGTGAGAGTTATATCGATCGATCGATCTCTTTCTACGTTGAAAAATTGACTAGAAATTAAATGGAGTATATTGTTCTGGTGAATGTGAATGCGAGAACTACTATTGCTTATCTCTTTCCATGTGGAAATTTGGTTTTCTTTGGTGGTGGTTGTGGGAGTACCGCTAACGTACTTTCCGCCTTCAATTTCTGTTGATTGACATTGAATAGCTACATAAACCGTAAAAATACAATTATTTGACAGTCGGTCAAAGTATATTATATGCGACGAAGTCGTCGTCGTTAGTCAGTCAGACTAGGGGTGTCAAAAGTGTGCCGTTTCGAACGTTTACGTTCCGTTCCGTCCGATACGGAACAGAAACGGAACATTTTTCAGTTGCGTTATACTCAGTGGAACAGAAACGGAAATGATTTCAGTTTCGTCGGTAAGAACGGTACGTAAACGAAACTTTCTCTTTCCGTTCCGTGTATTGCCGTTGTTCCGTTGGTCCATCTATTTCCAGCCCATAAATGAATTCTGGGTCCAGTAAAATTCGAAGAATTACAGAGAGGAGCGGCGTCGTGCGGAGATATAGAAGCTAGTTCAGCAGAAGCGTGCTAACCCTAGCCGCTCTCGTTTCTCTCGCCTGCCTGCTCCTCATTCGAGCTCCATCCGAACCCCACCGAGAGAAACCCCTCTCCCTCTCCTCTTCGATGGTGTTCATCAACCATAGACCTAAATTCACTAGTTCCCTCTCTCAAACAGTCCAAGAAGTCTCTTTCTCCTCTCTCACGATGAGCCTAAACGTAGATCTCGTGCCATCGCCTCCGCCGTGCCAGCGGCGTAATGAACCATAGATGCTGCACCTTCGTCTTCTCTAAGGTTGAACCAGTCGGTCTGTCTCCGCCCCAGGTTGAACTAGTATATCTCATGCCAAAACTGTGTCGCCTTGCCTCTCTGACTGATCCGCTATCTTCCCTGGCACAGCATCTGTCTCCGCCTCAGGTTTGTCTTGCCTCTCTGACTGCGTCACATTTGATTTTGAGCAATTTGTTTTTGTTTTGAGCAATTTCTCAATTTATTTTTGTTTTGGCATCCCTCACTCGAGAGAGAATGTTTTGAGCAATTTCTCAATTTGTTTTTGTTTTGACCAATTTCTCATTTTCTTTTCTCAATTTGGGTGGTACGGACTGGTAAAGTGGTATCAAAGAATATGTTTGGGTGAGCTGAAATGCTAAATGATGAAGCTGTACAAGTGGCTCATGTGGTGGCAAATGAAGCAAGAAGAAGAGGATTGTGCTGGCATGGGTATGCAACAGCTGGCAAGAATGAAAGTTCAACCTTCTGGACTCCTATTTCTGGTATCCAACAGTTGGCAAGAAGAGAATTGTTATGTTCTCATGTTTTTTTTTTTTTGTTCCAGATTTTACTGGTACATGTTTGTTCTTTTGTTAATTCCAGATTTTACATGTTCGCACTTTGGTTTTACTGGTATCCAACATTTTCATCACTTTTACTTAATTTTATCTATTGATACTTTTGTAATCGCTAGCTATATATATGCTGGTAGGCATCAAAGAGAACGATACACTGAAAACATCATTTTATTGAATACAACTTTCTCAGAATTATATGCTGGTAGGCCTCAGTTTTGCTTAAAAAAATTTTAACGTTCTTAACGTTTCTTCCGTATAAATTTGACGGAACGAAAACGGTAGAAATTTTGATTACGTTTCTAATAACGAAACGGCAACGTAAATAATTCCTGTTACGTGCTAATGAACGGAACGAAAACGTAAGATGTCATTTCCGTGCCGTTTGTGCACGTTTGACAGCACTAAGTCAGACCCCAGAATGTTTTTCAACGCTATATATAATTCCATTTCACTGTTTCAGTCCCTATCATGTCTATGTCAAGAGTTTCTTAGCGGCCACTGCTAAGCGTGACTAAAATAAAGTCTTATACTAGCTAAGAGCCAAGAATTTCACTGTAAAAAGGAAAAGATCCAACAACATAAAGGGTGAGATTTTCTGTGGCGAACATGCATGGACTCTCGATGTCCCGTGAAATATAAGACCCAAGATGCTTATAAAAATTTGGTATTACCATAGAAAGAATTAAAAATGATGTCTCATTGAAACCTGAAAGATTATCTCAAAGTCATATTTTAAATAAAAATTTATTTTTAAAGATTATATAATATATTCAGATCATTGAAACAATATTCCCCGCTCATTACTAAATATGTGTATAATTGAAAGTTCAGTTTCATCATGAATGACCAAGTTCGGAATACCGATATTGTAGGATATTTTTCTAAAACTCGAAATTTATTAATTCAATAATGTTCTAATTAATTGTTTCATCATTTTCACATTCAAAGTGCCCATTTTGTAAAGAACTTTTTGAGTATATCTTCAATATTAAAACCGTTTACCAAGTCAACATTATAACTCCTTAATTGAAATATTGAATAATATTTTTTTCGGAACCGATAAGGATCATCCTCAATATTCCTAATCCCTATCATTCCCTGAAAATCATTAATATAAAAAACGCATCATTAGTGAGAGGCAACGCGTCATTGATGAGGAAACAGATCATCCCCTAGTATCGTCACCAATATTTCTCTTCCCACCAGCGCTAGTTAATCCCCCTCCCCCTCCCTCCAACGTCATGCTTACCTCCTATCCCACCCCCTCCTTCCCCCACATATTATTTTCCTAATTGTTCTAGTTCTGAATACTAATTGTCATGTTTCAGTGAACTATATTATCTTGGTTAATATAGCTTATTGTTCTAGTTAATATAGCTAATGGTTCTAGCTAATATAAGTAAATGTTCGAGTTATAACTAATTGTTCTAATTAATTTATATAGCTTATTGTTCTAGTTAATACAGTAATTGTTGTAGTTAATATAGTTAATTATTCTAGTTAATATAGGTAATTGTTCTAGTTAATATAGTTAATTGTTGTAGTTTATATAGCTAATTGTTATGAAAAAAAATTAATTGTCCTAGTTTCATATCCTAATTGTTATGGAAAAATTGTTTCATCTACCAAAAAAAGTACTGAAGAGGAAAGGAAACACAAGGAAGGGATGAGAGAAGTATGTTGGAGTTATGTCCTAGAAGTCAATATTTAATGACTTATTTTCTTAGTTTATGTTAATGATGATATTTGATCATTTGTTCCTAGAGTTTATTATTGACAGATCATTCAGGTTGAGGATCTGAATTGTAGATCTCTGTGGATCATTCATTAGAATGACAATAATAAATCTAAATCGTCCATAATCTTGATAATTAACAAGGAACATTAATTATCATAAAAGATTAGTATGTAAGGTAAGTGATGATTAAGTTCTACAAATCATAGGTAAGGAGTTACCAACTTAATTGCATATGTGTATGTTATTGGAACATAGTACAGGACTTGACCCAATGAAATAAACATATGGATTGTGTTATGTGTCATTGTTTATTTCATATGTTGTTGATTCTAAGTTTGAGATGCTCAGCTTTTCCACATGAGGATAGGTTCAATAAATATCGTCTAACGTTGATTCCTGATAAAGGCTGCTATAAGGACTTTATTTATGTTCTCTTGAATTGTGCGGGGAAAAGTTGTTCATCAAGAAAACCGTATGTCCCTCATTAATACTTAATGAGTGATGATATCTGTTTGGGCCCCTTGATGGAGTTTGGATTGTTTGGCCAACTTGTACAATCAACTCTAGATCAAGAAATGTATAATCTGCAAGAATGACACATTCCTATCTTGGATTATACAAGGATATCATGTGACATAAGAATCAGACAAAGAAATACTTTTATTTCTTATGCAGGATTGAGATATTGTAACGGTACACTATTTATACGAATTGGGAATCATAACGTGTTGCTAGATACCGCTTATGATTATTGGAATTAAATAAGCGATTTAATTCCATGGCCAACATAGTATAAATCCTCAAAGGGTCGCACAAATAGAACCTGAACCACACGTGTATTATTTATTTGTATTGGAGAATACAAAACATGATGGGTTGATTAATTAATTATATACCGTTATGAACCGTTATAATTAATTATATCAAGGAGATCATGTTAGAATAAATTAATGCATAAACCAACCTATTGTTAATTATCATCAATTTGATAATTAATAGTCTCAACTACATTTAATATAATTGTTAGAATTATATTGAATATATAGGCTTTAAATAGCTAAGTCTAATTAAGCCCAATTAACAAATAATTAAAAGGCCCATTAGTTAATAGAATTAATGAGCTAATGAGAGATGAATTTGCCATTTGGTAAATTGGGCTAAAAGCCCATATAGGTGGCGCCTAGGGCATGGTGGCATGCTTGTAATTTGTTTGAAGTTTGGAAGAGGAATGAGAGCTCTATAAATAGACCCCAAGGGGTGGCCTCTCATCCAACTTTCTCTCTCCTCTCTTCCCTCTTCTCCTAGCCGCCACCTATCTCCTCCTTTGGAGATTTTCGAAATCTCCATTAGAGGAGCTCTCATCCTTTGTTTGTTAGGGCCCATGTGTTGGGATTAGCCACATAATTAAGGTGTTAATTGTGATTAAGTGTTGGTTGCTCTAAAAGCTTGCTAGCACAAGCTCTTGAGAGGTGGTGAAGCTTCTTGGTGGATTAGAGGAAGGAGAAGAAGGCCCGGAGTGCACCCCATCGATTCCCATGCCATGGATTCGAGCCTCATGAATGCGATTTCATGAGAGGTACAATTTCTCCTACCTTCTCTCTTGATTGGATGTGTGATTGCTTTAGCACTAGATCTATTGATTTGCTTGTTGTTAATGGTGATTAATTAGTTGTAATTAATCTAAAATTAAAATATGAGCATTTCCTAACAAAGTACGCTCTAGATGATAAATTCAGAGGATGAGCGCTGAAATTAGAAAGTTAGTTAGCGTTTAATTAATTGCATTCCGAAAATGAAAGAGAAAAAACGCATCATTAATGAGAACGCTGGATGGGATGAGGATGAGGGAATCTCATTCTGATGGTAAGTAATTCCGATATTTTTAATAGTAGTTAAACAGAAGCAATGCAATCTAGCCTCTACACACACCCCCAAAAAAAAAAAAAAAAAAAAAAAAAAAAAAAAAAAAAAAAAAAAAAAAAGGAAACTCTTCCTTTTTTCATCTAGTAAAAAAATTATATTTAATACGAAAATATGTTTTTATATCCTAACAAAACTTATTTGTTACATTTAAAATTTCACCTTGAAAATCATAGAAGTGCAGTGTTGGCAATTTGAAACACATGATTTATCCCATGAGAATTAATTAAGAAGTAAAACCGCAACTTAAGGAACATCGGTGATGCGGCGTGGATAAGGAGACGAAGATAAAACCTTTTTGTATTTATTATTTGAAATAAATAGGCAACGTAAACTGCATGTTATATTCTATAGCCCTATATGGTGTTTAAGACGGAGCTTTGTGCAACTTTTGCAGCTCATAAAAATAACTAGACCAGCGTCAAAAGGATCCACAGTCAAAATAATGAAGGCTAAAAGATATCTACCAAACAACAACGTAAAAATTAAGAGGAAATCAGCTTCAAAAATGTTAAAATATGTCATGATTTGAGGCTAATGTAAACTCAAGAGGAAAAGAAACAAAAGATGGTATTAAATAAAAAAAAAAAAGCAGACAAAATAACAACAAGAGAAAAGCACCTCTAGCTACCTCTCAAAGCATTATTGGAAAGCTAAACAGAAAATTACAGATTTAATATCCAAAAAAAAAAATTTGTTATTTAATGCGAATAAGCATCTTATCAAACAGCGAGACATGCTCAGGAAAGTACTCCATCAATTCTTCCTTGGTAACCCATGCATAGTCCTTGCATTTTCTGATTTCAAGCTTATCTGCGCCAATTACTTGCGACTTGAAAAAGAACCTCTGAAAAATTATTACCCAAATTGTCAGCACTGAAGCATCCAATCCTGATGTCATTTGGTGCTAAACCTTAATTAGTTCCCAGATCACTTATAAGTAGAATCTTAACTATAAATCTCCAAGAAGTCGATATCTATGCTATAAAATGAAATATATTACAGAGACTCAATGGGTAATACCATGATTGTACCGTAAATTGAAAATTATTCACAACCACCCTCCTCTGTGATAGAATAAAAGATTTATTATTTTATTCTTAAATCATCTTTTAATTATAAGCTTAATACGGCAAATAAGACTCTTTTATAGCAGATTGGGCATTAATCAAATATGAGTTATCTGTGGTATTTTGATAATTTTGCCAGGTTTATCGAGGATACTTCTCAGGTAGCAGGGGCATACAGTAGATCTTTGGCAGCTGTTGCCAAAAAGTTCCAATAAAAAGCCGAGTAAGTATTCACTGGCTATTATAAAAGAATAATTTCTTGGACATAATTCATCTAAACTTCACTCTATTATATTTTCTTGGAGAAAATCGCTCTAGTGTCAAATATAACTTTTTCCATCTAAATTGATTATTCTTTTCCAAATGTACATAGAAAATATGGTTTTTTGCTCAAGCTGGTAAATGCTACATTCAAGGGTAATTTAATGTGTATCCAGGATAGAAAGTTTAAGTGCAATTAAGTCTTCTTTCTTAGTTTCTTCCTATATTAACATAAAAAAGAAAGGAAATTACCTTAAATGGTTGGGTATGAGGGATGTTCTCTTTTGGTTCCACAACCATGTGTGCCATGGGTGCATTACCAACAAAATATGTATTTTGAAGACTTCCTAGCACAGATTTCAATGCTGACTCTGCACACTGGAAAAGTTATCGAAATTAGAACATTCAATTACTAGAAAGTGTAGGAAGGTTTAATCACAGTGCAACATTGGTATAATGAAATTCAGCAGCGGTTATGATTCAATAAATCATCATCAGTGCAATTAATGAAGTATGCTCAGATTGCATGATGAAGAACCTAGTGGAACTTTATTTTGCCTCAATAAAAGAGTGCAATCAAACCAAAAGAGGTGGAACTAATCAATTCAAATATCACTTAGGCCTCGATGAACCCAACTGATTAGCCCCAGTCTTTTTTGGTCCATCCTTAATGAAGCAACCAATTTTCACAATAACTCATCCTAGCATCAATTACACCTATATGAGATATTACTGCAAGTTAGCTGAGTTTTACTACAATCCCTGACTGGTACAGTAATGAAATTGTAAGGTTAATTCTGGAAACTCACCAAACGCAGAGTATCTTCATTTTCGTAAACTTTTTCTGGGAAATGCCAAACAGGTTTGTCATCAGGAGCTCCATACCCATTACCATATAGAAGAAGATAGAGCCTTTCATCCAGTGCTCTCTGTAATGATCTAACATATAAAATATTACACTATAAATAATCTAAAGGCCTCTAACAGCAACAAATATGTATGAATTCTGAACATTACAACTCACTTGACATCATTTGTTTTGTCAGCTTCTGTAATTCGTGGAGCTGGTACGTAATCAATATGATAGTTACCTTTTTCCCTGTAACAAAATTTAAATTTGGGTATTATTACACAAGTTCAGATCAGTCAAGCAATTTTAAAAATTTCCAAGTGTTTTATCATTATGGGTGTAGACAGACTTCATAGTTGCTAGTGACTCGAAACACCTTTGAGGTGCTTGAAACTAACACCAAATCACAATGCTCAGTATGATGATACATTTTCAGTCAAATACTTAAATAGTGATAACTTCCCCCTAATCACCAGACTTCTTTTTTTTTTTTTTTAGCGCAGCTAGACTAAAATGAAGAATAGAAATAATAAATCTCGTTTATCCCATCAATTCCTTGTCAAAACATTTGGTCAACCATACAACAAAGAAGTAACCGGTGCAACATTTTTTACCTTGGCATAACTGTTTTTTATGGTGAAATCTTATTTGCAACGAATCCAGTAAATGGTTGCGTATACAAGAAATGTAGAGCATTGATCACAAACAAAAAAAAAAAAAAAAAAAGATAAAATAGAGCAAGTAATTTTGCAAGAGACCCTCAATTTTAAGGGAAAGTGTAGACCGTTTATATATAATTTATATTTCTGTATTGAACCTTCAATAGGCCAATTTTTTGAACTGGAGCAAGTTTTCCTTAAAAGGGAATAGATACAAGAAAAGACACTCCATTTCTACTTTCTTCCCTTTCAGACCTAGTACAAATATTTTCCAACATAGAAAAAGAATATACATGATCCGCCAAACAAATTAGTAAGTTCCACAGTGACTAAAGTCAACCAAAAGCAGCAAACTAGTACCAAATGTTGCAACTAACAAATCAAAGATACTGAGTGAATACTTTCAATTCGAAGCTAATAAATAGAACTTCTCTTTTAAGTAAGATAAAACTTTACTTGGAATTAGCCCTCTCTAACACCTCGTCAGGGTATTTCCTCCTGTACTGCTGCCTCCACCGAAACCTACACTTCAAATCAAATTTTCTCACTTCCCACAAAACAAAACCCAACACTAAAACGCACAAACCCACAAATTCATTCAGCAAACACAAACTATTGCTTACGAGAATTCATGATAAGCATAGACGGCAGGGTCGATTTTGGGGATAACAACTGGCAATCGCTCGAATAGCACCGCCGCCACGATCTTCTCCGACTGGTCGCCGGAGGAACTGAAGCCACGTCGGATTGGGGTTCCGATCGATCGAGAGAGAGAAGAAGAAGCCGATCGGATCATTTCTCTTTGCTCCTTCGACACCTCTCTCTCAAGCTCAGTGTTTTGGTTTCGTTTTACTGGGCGAAAACCCTGCAAAACCCTCTCAAAAGGAAACTGTATAGTTGGGCCTTATTGGGTCTAGTGTTTAGTGGGCTTGTAGGCCTAGAGTAGCCCCGTTACTGTACACGTGGGCTGAGATTAAGATGTTGCCTAATGACGGCGCTGCGGCGCATTGGACATATCGGAAAATCAGGAACGATAGTTGTCATTTGCGTTTTGTCACGTCTTGTGCTTAAACAAAATGAATACATGAAATAAATAAGTTGAACATATAGATAATTAAAGTGAACACATACAAACAAATAAGTTTTGTTATTCTTGTTCAAATTTTTATATGCATGTTCAACTTATTTTTATTGAACTTGTTTGTTTGTAAATGTTCACTTTGAACTCTTATATGTTCATCTTATCTATTTTATGTATTACTTTGTTTAAGCGATGGCAAAGGATGACAAAACTGCAGATGGTAGTAATCAATTTCCTCGGAAAATTCATACTCGCCGAGATAAAAAATATATATAATAATAATTTGAACGTAAAAGATAGTAAAATTGAATTCCAGTTTCACCGTTCATCGAAAAAGTAAATTTTGTTACAGTCCTGATTTTATTAGTTTTTATAGAATATATCGAACAACATTTGGATTAAATTATTTGATTCGCAAATCACAAGTAATCTTGATTTCAGAAATCAATATTATTTTATTATATTATTTACTTACTTTAAATAAATGTTATCTAGTTAACAGTTTTTAATAAATCTTCGCCTTTTTTATTTTGATTTTGAAAGAAGATTAAGGACACGTTTGGTTTCATCTTAAAAAGTTTTGTTTAAAAATAATCTAGGGATCAATGTTGTTTATTTCTCCAATGTTCAATACAATATTCATCATTCTTTTAAATGTCAAAATAATAATTTACTCTAATGAAACTTGAGAACTAACTTTTTTTTTCCAACATGATGTTGCAATTTGGGTGATAGATTGTACTAAGCAGAATCTTGCATGATGATAGCGACCATGTGACCACCAGAAGCGGTACACTTTGTGTACCTTGATCCTCAGAGTTGCATCATATATTCATATTAAATTAAACTTAATTACGGGAGGAATTGTACTGATGGTCAGTTTGGCATCCAAGGTTTTCAAGTACTTGAGGAGAGATGCGGACTAAAGTCACAATCTTCGTTACAATGTGTTGTTTTGTTCTTCGCTGACAGATGAATCAGCTAAAACTAGATCCCAAATTTTATGACTCGCAACACTGTATAATTTATCTTCATCAGTCACAGTCACAGACGATTGGCTTTTCCTACTTTGTCTTTTATTTCCATAAAAGTGACAGCAGAAACAGAAGCAGATGCCTGGGAATTGGAGATCCATGCCCCTCTCCTGCTGACAAAGAGAAATAGCTCATGGTTTCAGGCTGAGATTGCATCAGTATCTGTTCCCGTGATTACTTATTTATTTTACGCATTGATTGGCTACATACAATTCTTTTCTAGGAGCTATTATATATAATTGTTGAAATATATATTATTTAGTTAATGCTAAATGTAAGCTTTCAGTCTAAATTATTAAGCAAAAAAAATAAATTATTGAGAATCTACGAACTCTGTAATATTTTTTTCGGAGTAGATAGTATCTGAATTATTAAACCAAAAATTAGAACTTTAGCTTTAAAAATCCATGCATCTGATTAGGGGGGGAATTGATAGCGTAACGCTATCAACGAAATAATGAAATTCTATAATGTGAAGGTCCATGTAATATATCATTATTTTTTTGAGTGCTACATGTATATCCCTTTTACGCTACCAGTCAAACTAAAATAATTTCTAAAAAAAATAAGTAATTATAATCGTTTACCTTAGATTTCACCTATTATTTTGTCCCGCAACAAGATTTTTTTTTTTTAAAAAAAAAAGGACTTCGTTATTTGTCATCTATGGGTAGAAAAGTTTTGAAAAAAAAATAATAATTACAAATGAAAAGACAACTCTTCGACAAAAATAGGCCGGCGAGAGGGACCTAATCGCTGCTTCTTGAATTTCAGAGATAGATTGATGTTAACCACTAGTTACAAAAATTTGATAAAAGAAAGCATTTCTTTCTTTTCTCCTGTCCCACTTGGGCATCCTCAAAGATTCAAAGTGGAGGTGAAATTATTACAAGACTATAGGCGCGGTTGGTACTGGGGTGCAGTAGAAAAACGGAGAAAATTAATTGAAATGATAGTTTTGTGTGAAAGATTAAAGGCTTAAAGCACTACCAAATCATATATTGCATGTTGACTACCTTTTAAAATAGAAGTTACATGTAAATTGTTGCGTGTAGTATACATCATTTTTATTTTTATTTCTTTACATTTTTCTCATAGCATTTTTTTATTTTTTTGGTGCTCTTATATTTATTGGGGGAATAAAACGTGGAGGCGTCTGAAAAATTCCATTGGAAAACCTAGTAGCACAACAACAGCATCAGTTGGCTGTTGCATATGTCCTGTTCTTAATAAATGGAGAAGATCTAATTTAGGATCAATCCCAGAAGTCAGTTGAATATCTTTTGCGTCTAACCCAGATTTCATAAAAATAAGAAGAATATCCTTATATTTTAAAAAATTATATAAGTACGCCTCAAATGGAAAAGAGACGCTTATAATGCGTGCATCCGAGTGATAAACATCAGTCTCTATTTAAATACCTGGGTATATATGTTGAAAACAATACTTCTAAGTACGTGTATTCATATTCCTGACGTAATTTTATAATTTTCTTTTTTTTAAAAAAAAATACTAGTGCTACTATATTTCTAGAAATCTAAGTTAGACAGGAAAATTTTATATTATAATGTAATAGTTATTACATTATGTCCCAAATAAAACCAAAAAAACTTATTAATTAAACACAAATGATCTTTTTTAAAACTAAGTGAGTAGATCGACATAATAGTTTAATCTCGGTCTAAAATAATCTTTATCCAAACCATAAAAAAAGAAGAAATTAAACGGTTCAATCTCCCTAATTTGTTACAGAATGAGTCGCTGGCGAAACTAATATGGGCAACATAAGGTGGCGGATTAAAAAGTAATAAAGCGGAGACTATTTTGCGGATAAATAAAGGAGAGAATGTGATTTAACGAAGTATTAATTTTTCCTATATTTTCATTCTCACATCATAGAATGATGATTATGAAACATTAAAGTTGTTATTACTAGATAGAAACAAGCGTGAGCAAAATAGAACAGCACGAAAGAAAGTTTTATGTTAATTTTAAGGAAAAAAAATAATAGTAATGGAAGAGAATGTGTAGTCTATCTATTATTGTTCGACCAAAGTTTGTCAGAATGACTACAACCCGATTTGTACAGCACTCTATCAAGATTCCTCTATCGCTTTCGATCACTTTTGCTGAAGAACACTATTATGTAATTATCACAATGACATTATATAATAATAAAACATCGTAGTTGGATCTTTTTTTATTTTTCAACAACTTTGAACTCATTTTCACTAAACTGGTAATCGCGTCCACCTATCGTGTGGACAACTTTTTATTTAAAAAATATTATTATTATTTTATTTCTCAATATATGATCAATAAAAAATGACAACAAGGTTAAAAATAGAGAGTGAAACGACAAATAGTATTATTCAGCAAAATAACATTGTTAAACAAAATATATTTTCGATTTCAAATAGGAAAAACATATTAACTCGTTATAGATAAGATATCGGTTCACCTATTAACTATTTGTAATAATTCATTATGAAAAAGATACATAGCCCAGCGATAATTTATTTCCATTTAAAATAGAGAGTCTCTAAACTTGCATGATGATTCACATCTAGTCATTTATCAAACCAGATTTAAACGATCAATGGTCTAAATTTTATATAATAATCTAAATAATCTAAATGTTTAAGCCCTTTGGTCTTTGTTTAAGTCCCTTAAATTGGTACTTTTAAAAATACTAGATATTTTATAAATTAGATTTGTTGATTGTTCATTTATATAGGCACGCAACCTAAGCATACTAAAACCAAATAAGAAACATATTTTCTTTGTTTATTTGATATGAAAGTCAAGCGAACTTAAAATTAAACACAAGTGAATCTCATTAAAATTATTGACAATCACAAAAATGAAGACATTTTCTGATATGAAATTCACAAATAAACATAAAATTTTACTACGACTCAATCTACAAATAAGACTAATTATAATCACACTATTAGGTAAAAAAATTCAATAAAAATAATGTTGGCAATAATATCTCAAGATTTAATTTTCATATTTAGTTTTAATGCTTTAGTTAACTTGTAAGAATTGATGCTGTATGCTTGTTTTATTAGCGAGTTAAAGAGGACATCTAGTTACATATATATGATATTTCATTACGTACTGCATTGCCACTTGTTCAAGCTAGTTCTAACCTTATATAAAGAAAACTTAGATAGGCAGCATAAATTGCTTCAAAGTCATTGGTCGCAAGAGTTAGATACTGTCATATTGGGATCTCGATACCAGCTAGTTACATCTTTCTTGCCCTACAAAACATATGGAAATAATTTTTGTAATCATAGTTAGTAAATTGACCTTGCAAACTTCACTATAAACAGAGCTTCCCTGAAACAAACCTTAATAATGGACCAAATCATAAACGAATTTACAGGATGCAACTATACAACATATCTGCGTTCAACGATGGGCTCCATTTCAGCAGTCAAAGAGACCAAAAGTCTATCAAAACTCCATTCGAAGCACAAAGTACTCAGAAAATGGCATCCTCGTACAAAAAAAGCAGGCAGCAATAATTTATGACTGCTCGCCTTCTATCCAAAAACGAACTTTCTAAAGGGTAAATCTGAAAAAATCCCACAAAACCCACCGTGGCAGCGTGGCTATGGGAATGGGAATACTCGGAATTTTTTCTTAATAATCCTAAATTAAAATCAAAATTTCACGTCCGGCCTAACGCTACTAAATAATATCACAAGTGGCCTAAATCTGGCCGCCACTTCAGTTGGCGGCCTGGTTTGCCACCTGGATGCGCCACGCGGGACGCCACCTCAGCAAGGTATGAAAATATGGATTTTTTTCTTCCTTGGCCGCCATTTGAGATGGCGGCCAGCATTTTCTGCGCACTGTTTCGTATTTTAAGTGTATCTTACTCATACGATGTCCGATTTGGATGATTCAAATTGCGTTGGAAACTTAAAAACGAGATCTATAACTTTTATGTTTTGAGTATCTTTCAATTCGAAATTTATAATAATCAAAACTTTAAGTAAACATGAGACGTACGTTCTCTCCAACACTTACAACCACTTTTCAATCATCATTCATTACGAATTGGAAGATTCTCAAAATATAAGAGTTGTAGACATTTTTATTAAGATTTTAACAAAATTTGAATCATATTAATTGAGTATAGTATGAGAAAAATACACTTAAAATAAGAATACAATACGTGATAGATTGAAAACAATGAATAATTCAATTGAAATACAATACATAATCTACAAATAGTCTTATTCCAATTTAGATAATTAGTATCTAAATAAAAAAATATAATAATTTTTTTATAATACATATATAATATTCATATATATCTGAGATCTGCGCCATAGACCAAACCAAAAGAATCCATTTTCTTGCACTTAACATTGGATATGTCGCACAGTTTTTCTCATGCTGAAAATGACTTTCTTGGTGTTTTTTTGCAACCTATTGTGTAAAACGGCTTATCCAAAAATTTAAAAAATTTAGGATATGAAAATAGATATGCCAATGTTCATTATGTAATTTTTTGAGATTTGTTTGACTTGTCCTTCTTGGTTTTCTAGTGCCAAACTTTTGTTACCTACTATAGTTTTTTCGTCTGAAAATGAACTATTTAGGTGTATTGTGCAATTTATTGTGATGCAACGATTTATTAAAAAAATTTCAAATTTTAGTATATGAAAATAGGTATACCAATGTGCATTACGTATGTTTTTTTAGATTGTTTCGAAATTTACTTCTCGGTTTTCTAGCGCCTTACTTTTGTTACCTAGCACAGTTTTTTCATTTGAAAATGAACTGTCTTGGTGTATTGTGTAATTTATTATGAAAAAATGGCTTGATAAAAAATTTCCGAATTTTAGTATATGAAAATATGTATGCCAATGTACATTGTATAAGTTTTTGAGATTTTTTAGAACCTTCCTTTTCGTTTATCTAGAGCCCAATATTTGGTACCCAACATAGTTTTTTTCGTTTGAAAATGAACTATCTTGGTGTATTGTGTAATTTATTGTGATAAAATGACTTGTCCAAAAAATTTTAAATTTTAGTATATAAAAATATGTATGTAAATGTGCATTGTATAAGTTTTTGAGATTTTTTAAAATCTTCCTTCTCGGTTTTCTAGAGTCCAACATTTGATACCCAACACAGTTTTTTCGTTTGAAAATGAACTATCTTAGTGTTTTCTGCAATTTATTTTGATAAAATGGCTTGTTCAAAATTTTTGAAATTTAGGATATTAAAAAAAAGTATGTCAATGTGCATTGTATAAAGTATTTAGATTTTTTTAACCTTCGTTTTCGATTTTCTAATGCCCAACATTCGGGACCCATTATAGTTTTTGTATGAAAATGAACTATCTTAATGTTTTGTGAAATTTGTGTTGATAAAATTGCTTGTCCAAAAATTTGATGTACATACTTATAACATTTCGTTGCTTTCATAGGTTTAATTAATTTATTTCTGTGATAAAGAGTGTGTGAGTCATTTTTTGTATTCAATTTTATTTAGTTTGAAACTAGGCTTACTGTAATAGTCTAGATATAAATCATGCTTCTTTTCCAACCAAAAATATTTGTAATATATTGAATTAAATGTTCTTTGGCCTGGTGTAACAACCGTGGAAATTTTGGTTCGGTATTTGTTTCTATTTGTTTCATTAATCGACATTTTTACTTTTTGTTTTCATTTGGCTAATTTAATTTATGTGTGAGTTGGAACCAATCATCTCTCGGTCACTGGTGTTATTCCAATTTTTACTTTAATCCCTTGCTATGCGCCCCTCTGTAAGTTTATTAATATGTATATATTATGACATGATTAACTTATATTATGTGGATAATATAAGTTTCACATGAGTCCTGACCAAGTTATGTAATAGAGCAAACGTTCAAAATATGTATTCAAAAGAAAAATCAAGGATTGGAAATTGGTGTGTCGCCTTTAGGGTAACACAAAACTAATAAAAATACCATAACCCTAGTTGGTCGAAATGCAAGCGCACTATCCAACCGTGTAGTACTTAGGGGTCGATCCCACAGGGAGGTGATTTGAAATTACCGGACTAACAACTTTGGGTAATCTAGACCTGGCAAGTAAACGGAATGGTGTTTAAACTACAAGGATAAAACAAAAAAAGTAAATAATGCAAATGCTAATGCAGTATGGTATGCAGTCGCACTGGACTGAGTGCGACCAGGGATGCAGCCTACGATGCAAGTGCACTCTTAACAGAAAAACAGAAACTATAATATTTTTTGTTAGGATTATGATTTTACTACTATACTCTACTTAGGTTAATGCAACAATTTACTTAGAATTATAGGTTTTCAACACATGTACTTTATGCAATCCTTTTGTGCCTGGCTACTTGATTTAAGTTTATATTCCATTAATATAAGCGGACCGTTTGGTAATAATCTATCCTAAAGTCCCTTTGAATCTGGCTACCCAAACCACAAATAAATAGTTTAAGCGGATTGCTGGAAAATTAGGAGAATCAATTACACCCTTGTGTTTAGCTACTCATATTAACTTCCTACAAACAAATCTCAAGCGGGCAAGAATTTGATAAAAACACATGTAATGAAAATATTTTTATGGATAGGAAGAATTCACAACAAATCCCATAATAACTAAAGTAAATACTACATTAATTTAAGCAAGAATAAGAGCTACATCATAATCCTAAATTATCTTAGCTACTCATGGAACAGAAATAAAACAAAACAACAAGTTTGAACATAAACATCACAAGAGATAAAAAGATAAAGATGCAACCAATCTTCTTGGCTTTCATCTGTAGGATTGAGTGCTGCAGCTCCTTTTCCTCCTTGCTGTCACCAAAAGAGAGGTAGCCGCCGCCACAAGAGAGACCAGGGCCGAAGCCCTAGGTCAAAATTCGTCCACCAGAGAGAGAGGAAGAAAGTTGGATCTGAAATGTGGAATGGAGAGAGAGATATTCTGGACAGCAGCCTCAATTCCTTTTATTGCTAGCCTTCTTTAATTTTCTTTAATTTCCTCCTTGGATTTCTCTTCTTCAGCCTGGAGGACTTCAAACCTTTTTCATTTTCAGCCTTGCAATAAAAGAAATCGGATCAGGGAGAGCTAGCTGTCGCTTGAGACATGAAGAGCTGAATCTGTTTCCAAATCTGCACCAGGATGCACCCTGAGATGCGGGTGCACTCTTTGACCTGCATTCTTGAGACAATATAGCTTCCAACTCTGTGCCAGGATGCGCCCTGATATGCGGGTGCACTCTTTGACCTGAAATGCAACAAAAACAGCAAAACAACAATATCTCTGTCTTTCGTGCGAAATGGGAAAAATTAAGAAAAATGAACATGAAAAAGGCACAAATTAGGGAAATAATTAGGCTTAACCGGACACAAATACTATGTCATTTTCATGTTCATCAGAAATCAACTTCATTAGGATGGTAGCTATAATAAAATTTCAAATGGAAATGCTATATGGTGACAAATAGGAAAAATGAAGAGATAAAAAAAAATATGATCCTTGGAAAATAATTTGATAAAAAAAAGAATGAAACAAACAACCATGTGACACTCTTAATATATCCCAAAAGTGACTCAGGATGTGACAATAAAAAAATATCAACTATAAACAACCATCAAATAACAATAAGTAGGTGCATAAAATTTTTGGACAAGCCATTTTATCAAAATAAATTTTACAAAACACTAAGATAATTTATTTTCATACAAAAACTATGCTGGATTCCGAATGTTGGGCGTTAGAAAACCGAGAAGGAAAGTTAAAAAAAAATATCTAAAGAACTTATACAATGCATATTGACATACATATTTTTATATCCTAAAATTTCAAAAACTTTGGACAAGCCATTTTGTCAAAATAAATTGCACAATACACCAGGATAGTTCATTTTCAAACGAAAAAACTGTGTTGGTTACCGAATGTTGGGCTCTAGAAAACCGAGAAGGAAGATTTAAAAAAAATCTCAAAAACTTATACAATTCACATTCGCATACGTATTTCATATACTAAAACTTGAAAATTTTTGGTCAAGCCATTTTATCACAATAAATTACACAATACACCAAGATAGTTCATTTTCAAACGAAAAAACTGTGTTGAGTAAATGTTGGGCTCTAGAAAAACGAGAAGGATGGTAGTTCATTGTATAAATCTAAATAATTTATACAATGCACATTGACATAATTTAATTCATATACTAAAATTTTAAAAATTTTGGACAAGCCATTTTATCAAAATAAATTGCAGAAAACGCTAAGATAGTTCATTTTCAAACGAAAAAACTGTGTTGGGTATCAAATGTTGGACTCTAGAAAACCGAGAAGGAAGATTTTAAAAAATCTCAAAAACTTATACAATGCACATTTACATACATATTTTTATATACTAAAATTTGAAATTTTTTGGACAAGTCATTTTATCACAATAAATTACACAATACACCAAGATAGTTCATTTTCAAACGAAAAAAAAACTGTGTTGGGTACCAAATGTTGGGCTCTAGATAAATGAAAATGAAGGTTATAAAAAATCTCAAAAACTTATACAATGTACATTGGCATAGATATTTTTATATACTAAAATTCGGAAATTTTTTATCAAGCCATTTTTTCATAATAAATTACAAAATACACCAAGACAGTTCATTTTCAAATGAAAAAAACTGTGCTAGGTAACAAAAGTAAGGCGCTAGAAAACCGAGAAGTAAATTTCGAAACAATCTAAAAAAACATACGTAATGCACATTGGTATACCTATTTTCATATACTAAAATTTGAAATTTTTTTAATAAATCGTTGCATCACAATAAATTGCACAATACACCTAAATAGTTCATTTTCAGACGAAAAAACTATAGTAGGTAACAAAAGTTTGGCACTAGAAAACCAAGAAGGACAAGTCAAACAAATCTCAAAAAATTACATAATGAACATTGGCATATCTATTTTCATATCCTAAATTTTTTAAATTTTTGGATAAGCCGTTTTACACAATAGGTTGTAAAAATAACACCAAGAAAGTCATTTTCAGCATGAGAAAAACTGTGCGACATATCCAATGTTAAGTGCAAGAAAATGGATTCTTTTGGTCTGGTCTATGGCACAGATCTCAGATATATATGAATATTATATATGTATTATAAAAAAATTATTATATTTTTTATTTAGATACTAATTATCTAAATTGGAATAAGACTATTTGTAGATTATGTATTGTATTTCAATTGAATTATTCATTGTTTTCAATCTATCACGTATTGTATTCTTATTTTAAGTGTATTTTTCTCATACTATACTCGATTAATATGATTCAAGTTTTGTTAAAATCTTAATAAAAATGTCTACAACTCTTATATTTTGATAATCTTCCAATTCGTAATGAATGATGATTGAAAAGTGGTTGTAAGTGTTGGAGAGAACGTACGTCTCATGTTTACTTAAAGTTTTGATTATTATAAATTTCGAATTGAAAGATACTCAAAACATAAAAGTTATAGATCTCTTTTTTAAGTTTCCAACGCAATTCGAATCATCCAAATCGGACATCGTATGAGAAAGATACACTTAAAATACGAAACAGTGCGCAGAAAATGCTGGCCGTCATCTCAAATGGCGGCCAAGGAAGAAAATAATCCATATTTTCAGACCTTGCTGAGGTGGCGTCCCGCGTGGCGCGTCCAGGTGGCAAACCAGGCCGCCAACTGAAGTGGCGGCCAGATTTAGGCCACTTGTGATATTATTTAGTAGCGTTAGGCCGGAAGTGAGATTTCCATTTTAATTTAGGATTATTAAGAAAAAATTCCGGAATACTCACTCTCCTCTTTCCTTTTCCTCTCCAGTTCAGCCAGTCTCATTTCCTCCTACCGACTCATCATCTCCCTCAGATCCACTCTTCTCTCCGCCTCTCCGGCGCAACTTATTAGCAGTGTCCGTGTCCGTACCAACCCAACCTATTATCTATCTTCACTGCATCCCTCTCTCTCACTCGCGCGATGGCCTCACCGACCGGTAACCCTAACCCTTCTCCGCCTCCTCCCCAACCGTCCGCTCCTTTCGAGCTCGCCAAACTATTTAAACCCCCGAGCGCCACCACAAATCCGAACCCCATCCCTAATCAATCCCCGACCACCTCCGCTGGTTTCTTCGGCGGCGCCGCCGCTCCGCCTCCCTCCGGCCCTTACTCCTACCCTCCGGCCACTCCTCCGTACAACATCCGACCGTACATGCCATACGCGCAACCCGAATCCGTCATTCCACGCCCCGTCATGTCTTACCCTCTCCAAAACCCTACTAACCCCATCGTTCCAAACCCTAACCCTAGCCCCAACCCTGGCGCTCGCCTCATGCAATTGCTAGGCAACACAGCTCCTTCCCTTCTCGAATCGGCAGTGTCCATGCCGCCGTCGTCTCAAAACCCTAGCCCAAACCCTGGCACTGCACCAGCCTCAGCTATTTCAACTCCGATCCTCCCAGTGCTTCCCTCAGTCCCACCGACTGGACCGGCGAGGATGCCTAGTACTAAGATGCCACGTGGCAGGTATCTAGGGGAGGGGGACCGTGCAGTGTACGATGTAGATTCGAGGTTACCGGGAGAGGCACAAGCGCCTCAACTGGAAGTTACACCTATTACAAAGTATACATCGGATCCTGGTTTGGTATTGGGAAGGCAGATTGCGGTAAATCGGAGCTATATAGTATATGGCCTGCGGATGGGCAATATCCGGGTGCTCAATATCAATACTGCTCTTAGATCACTTCTTCGGGGTCACACACAGGTATAGATCTCACTTTTCTGTGGCCTCTCTCTGTCAGTCTGTCTGTGCTTTTACTAATATAGAAGGTTGTGTGGTTTATTTCTGCGGTGACTGATTGTTACGACAAGCAGAGTCGCATATATTCATTGCGCAAATCAGAAGAACTTTTGAGTTTCTATTTTTTTTTTCTCGGGTGCTTTGCAGACTTTGCAGAATCCTTTTTCAATCTCGAGTTGAAATGTTTGGTGTTATCAAAAGTTTGAACAATTTAGTGTATTAATGCTAACATGTAAGGTAAGCCATTTGAGGTTACCCAAGTAATGCTTCAAATTCACTGACTTTTCACGGAACTGGTACCCCTTCAATGTTTAGAGTATCTACGTTTTAGCATCCTGTTTTGCATTGTAATATTAGCTGCTTTGTGAAATTGGGTTAAAATGGTCAACATGGCTCTTGTTGTTATATAGAAGTTCATAATTACTCAATTTTGGGGTGATAGAGGATTATATGTAAAATTTTTAAGTAATTTGAAGTCAATGGCTGGACAAAAGTTTCTTCTACTGTTGCTTTATGTAGATCTTTTTTTTTTCCCCCAATATTAACTATGGCTGTTATCAGTATTAGAAATATTATGACATGGGCTGAATTTAAGATTCACTTGATTCCATTTATTACCTTAGAAGTCTTCTCCAATAATTTAGTTTATTGTTCTTGACAGAGGGTCACAGACATGGCATTCTTTGCCGAGGACGTTCACCTTTTGGCAAGGTAATTTTCCTAGGTCTCCATGAAGTGCTGGGGAACTTTGGATTGTCAAATTAAGCATCATTTAGACAAGCATACGTAATATTTTACCATTATAAAAAAGTGGTTCTTGAGTTATCCTTGTAAATCCACAAAATTGCTACTGCAAGAACCAAGATACATTAATAGATGCAACAAGTGTGTTATGTGTATCATGTTGCTGCAGATGGTTAATATAGAAAACTAGCTACATGATCCAACCCATACACGTAATGATATATAGAGATCATATTAATAGATGCAAAAAAATAGTTCAAAAATTTTAAAAATTATAAAATTTGATTTTCAAGGAGATTTTAATATAGAGATCATATTTTACGGTTAGGATGAATTTTAACAGTCGATGTTCAGATCGTGTTTGACGTCTTATATTTTTTATTCTAGCACTACTCTTTCTAGATTACTTAAATTAAGAAAATTTTCTGTTTATCCTTTTTCAGTGCAAGTGTAGATGGAAGGGTTTTTGTGTGGAAAATTGACGAAGGTCCTGACGAGGAAAATAAGCCCCAAATAACAGGCAGAATTGTAATTGCACTCCAGATTATCGGGGACACTGAGTCATACCACCCACATATCTGCTGGCACTCTCATAAACAAGTACTTCATTTTTTAGCATGGTCTTTTCATTTCCTTTTTATCAAGGCCTGCCACCATTGATTCAGGTCAGGTACTGCCATTCTGGTGAGGTTCTGATACCAGCTTGTATCAGTTAATTACTAAGTTAATATGTAGGGGTTAATGTTCTTGATGTTTGCCAAATATTGTGGTATTGTTTTGACAATACAGGGTTATCGCAGATTGCACAACACCTTACGAAGTGCAGTAGTAGTAGTTTAAATGTCAACCAGTGAAGATCAGTGCTAATTTGTTTTATGTATGTTATTATGAACTTAATAGGAGATCTTATTTGTTGGTATTGGTAATCGCGTACTGAAAATTGACATAACAAGGGTGGGAAGGGGGAAGGAGTTTACTGCAGAGGAGCCACTTAAGTGTCCAATCGACAAGCTGACTGACGGGGTCCATGTTGTTGGTAAGCATGATGGTGATATCACTGCTTTGTCCATTTCTCAGTGGATGACTACCCGCCTCGCCTCAGCATCAAATGATGGCATGGTCTGTTGCTTTCATTCTTTGTATACATCATTGATAAGTTTTCCTTAGGATCTCTTTTTGAAATGATATTCATTTTTGTCTATCATTTGTTTTTGGTGATACAGGTAAAAATATGGGATGACAGGAAACAAGTGGCTCTTGCTACAATAAGACCTCATGATGGTCAGCCAGTCAATTGTGTTGCCTTCCTTACTGCACCTGAGCGCCCTGATCACATCAATCTTGTTACATCGGTACAAATTCATGTTTTATGTCGCTATATAGTTTTGGCACTTCTAAGAGCATGAAAACCTGTTACTGCTTTTATGTGGTAGTTTTAATGGATAATTAATGCCATTATGCCATCAATACTGTTGCATATCCCACCGCTTTAACGAGTACAGTTGTGTGTGTGTGCGTGTGTGTTTAATGTCCAGGTATGTGTTTGTAAGTTTTTGTTTTTGAATACTTAAAACTAATTTATTGCAGTTAGGGGATGTATCAATTATTCTTATTGTTTTTTTAATGTGGTAATAGCGTTCATTTGTCTATCTTAATATTATCAGGGTCCTTTGAACCGGGAGATCAAAGTCTGGTCATCAACAAATGAAGAAGGCTGGCTTTTACCAGGTGACTCAGAATCGTGGCAATGCACACAAACATTGGATTTGAGAAGTTCGTCAGACCCCCAATTGGAGGAGGCCTTCTTCAACCAAGTAACTGTTATACCCCAGGCAAGCCTCATAATTCTTGCAAATGCCAAGAAGAATGCCATTTATGCGGTCCATATAGACTATGGCCCCTTCCCTGCTGCCACCCGCATGGACTACATTGCTGATTTCACTGTTGCCATGCCGATTCTGAGCCTCACTGGCACGTGCGAGTCACTTCAAAATGGGGAGCAGGTGGTGCAAGTGTATTGTGTACAGACCATGGCAATACAGCAGTATGCCCTGGAACTGACACTCTGTTTGCCCCCTTCTGTGCCTGACAGCGGGGCCAGCGGATTGGTCAGGGAACCTTCTGTTTCTCGTGCTGACACACCAGTCTCAGAACCAGTAGCTGAGTACACAACAGCAGAGGTCAATTTAGAGTCTCCTGTGAGCCGTACATTTGATGTACCAGCAACAAATTCAGAGGTGAAACCATCCGCACCTCCTCTCGTTCACACAGAAAATGAGGCAACATTGCATCTGGATTCCTTGAAGAGCCCTCAGCAGAGTTTGGAAAGAGGTCAATCCTCATCATCACATGGTGGGGACCGTGACATCGACAGGAGAACAGATGCTGATTCTGTGAGCAGTAACCAATCAAAAGAAGATATCTCAATGCTGCCCAATCCCCGTTTGATGCTCAACCCCACACACCTGATAACACCATCAGAGATCTTGTCAGGTGCAATCTCCAGCTCTGCTTCTCCCTCAGCGGATGCCAATAGAAATGAAGAGTTCAAAACTAAAGAAACAGAAACAGAAACCAGAAAGGAACTCCAGAGTACACCAGAAGATGCCAGCGACAAACTAAATAGGCCTTTAGAGCCCAGTATTGAAACTGCAAAGGCTCTTCATCCAGCGGCGAACTCTCAAAATATGGAGGAATCAAAGACCCTGGAAGACAGTGGGGCTGTGGAGTTGTCAGGAAATCGCGATGTGGAACCCAAAGAGGGATTGAAGGATAGTTGTGAGAAGAAAACAGATGAATCAATGGTTTTGGAGTCGGCACCATTTTTGCCTGGGAAAGGAAATGAGAAGAAGGAGAAGTTGAAGGAGCCGCTTCAAGCAACAGACCTTCCATCTCCATCTTTCGTCACTTCAAATCCTACTGATTCTAATGGGCCTACTGAGGTAGTAAGTCGGACCAGTTCAGCTAATGTAGTAGCCCCTGCTGATCAAATTTCGGTTATGCAGGATATGCTCCAGCAGGTAATGTTTAGAGTATATTTCATTGTTTCTATTTTATTTATTTTTTTCTACTTGGAAAAGTATAGATTTTTTTTTATAACTTTTGTTTTCATTTATGGGAACGAAGAAAGAGATTTAAGTTGATTTCATCCTCTTTTGCTTGACAGTTGTTGCATGTAGCTAACTATTTATTTTTGCACTTCTACTTGACTATCCCACAACAATACGATGCACAAATGAACTGTTTCTTGCTGGTTTTAAGTGGTATAAGAAAAGTTCAGAAAATGTTTATGTAATTATCATTGACAAGTATTTCATGTGATGTATGTGGTGGTTGTTTCAATCTAGCTTATTTGTTTAATTTTGAGGGAAGTTGATGTTGTTTTAGTATTATTAAATTGGTATGAGTACTCATGTCTTAGGTTTCCACAATTGAAATATGAAACTGGTCACTTGGATTGTGTTGCTTTTGTTTTTCTTACTACGAATTGCTGAAATTTTGTTTTGATCAGCTCATGACGATGCACAAGGACTTGCAAAAGCAAATGAGCTCAATAGTCAGCGCTCCGGTAACAAAAGAAGGCAAGAGAGTGGAGACTTCCTTAGGACGCAACATGGAGAAATCCATCAAAGCTAATGTGGATGCACTGTGGGCCCGCTTTTTGGAGGAGAATGCAAAGCATGAAAAGGCAGAGCGGGACCGTTTGCAGCAGCTGACGAGTCTGATTACAAACTCCTTTAGTAAGGAAATCCCAGCCGTATTTGAAAGGACACTTAAGAAGGAAATGACAGCCTTAGGTCCAATTGTTGCACGCGCTGTCACACCAGTTGTCGAGAAGACCATTTCTTCTGTAGTTGCTGAATCGATTCAGGTCTGTCGCACATCCTTATCTTTCTTTTGGTAGTGTTTCAGAAATGTGAAGTAGCATGTGTTGTGTTCATGGAGGTTATTCTACTTGTTAGGTAAAGGAAAATATGAGAAATGATAACTTCTTTCCCTGCACTTGAATAAATTTTGTAAAAATCCATAGTTTTTTGAAATGTAACTTCGAAGTGTTCAAATACTTGACTGTAGCAATGCTGGGTACCATGTTTGTTTCCATTTTGACTGAAGCAAGAATTATTTTTAATTACTACTTATAAACAATAATACAGTTTACTTTTGGCTGTGGGTGTTTACTTTGATTTTGACGCACTTAGTTCCATAAACTATGTCCAATTTGTAGGCCTTACTAATACCCAACTAATGAATTGTTTCTATTATTCCAGAAGGGGGTAGGCGACAAGGTAATGAATCAGTTGGATAAATCTATCGGCTCCAAACTTGAAGGTTCTCTTGCAAGGCAACTGCAAGCGCACTTTCAATCTGGTGGAAACAAAGCGCTCCAGGTTCTGTTCTGTTGCAATAACTTATGCTTCTCTCTTTTGGTGTTGCTTTTTGTATTTTTAACTTACTGGAATACATAAAATAATAAGCAGGAGGCTCTGCGGGCAAGTCTAGACACCTCAATAATTCCAGCATTTGAGCGCTCTTGCAAGGTGATGTTTGAGCAAGTTGATAACACATTCCATAAAGGCATGGCAGAGCATACTACTGCTATTCAGCAACAAGTTGAGGCTGGACATACTCCTCTTGCTCTTACTTTAAGGGTACTTGATATAACATATTCCTTAAAATTTTCTTTTTTTCTTTTTTTTTTGTTATTGGTTGGTGTTTTGATGAATCAGCTTTTTTCTAACACCTAAGAAAGCAGTAAAACATCATGTATATACCTAAAAATTAGAAATGACAGGTTTGAGCCTTTGAAGCAATATAACATTACTCAGTAACATGTATATGCTAGAACTCGGGTCTCTTTTATATTCATTTGTTTATTTGAAACAACAGAACATTACTCATTAAGTTTCGGCTTGTTTTGAAATATATCATGGAAGTTTTGGCTTTAGACTTTCGAGGATATTCTCAATGTTTTCCTATGGTGTGAATGCTGTTTCTTATGTGTTGTTGGGTTTAGACATGATATAATTTTTTTTTTTTTTATTTTCTGTTACCATTACTCTTTCCTTTTAGTTTTGCGGTTTACTTGATCATATTTATTGACAACCTTTCCTTTTGGGCCATGCGAACAGGAGACAATTGCCTCAGCCTCATCAATCACGCAGAGTATGACAAGCGAGCTATTGGATGGGCAACGCAAGCTCCTTGCTATGGTTGCTTCAGGGAACCCCAAGTCGTTCAGTCCAGTTGCCATGCAGCCTACTAATGGCCTGATGCCTGGATTTCCTAATTTGGTAATCTTATCAGTCTTATCAAGAAAACAAAATACTTCTTTCTGGATAATTTATTTTGGAAATTGGCTTTATAAGTGCTTAAAAGTAATTGTGAAATATGCAAAATGAGACGCCTCCTGAATACCTTACTAAATATGAAACCACATTTACAACTGTATTCGAAACTAGAACTGTCCCCAAGTTTTCTGGTGGGAGAGAAGCAGGGTGTAAGGTTGTTTAACTAGGGATTTTGGATTTTGATTCGAAGATAGTAAACTGTCACATGGTCAATTATTTTGTATAACATGTGCCTGCAAATTCCAACGTACAAGGGTTCGGGCCATTATAGCTATGTGATCATGTCTCTTCTTCCGAAAAGTTCTCTAATTAATAATTATTAATCAAAGATATTGTCCTGAGTGTTTATTGACTCTTATTAAGGTTCAACAGAGTTGGGTTGTAATGCTTATTGCTTGTCTAAAGTGCTAGCTCGTCTTGTTACAGGTTGAGGCACCTGTGGATCCTACAAAGGAGCTGGCTCGGTTGATATCTGAGAGGAAATTTGAGGAGGCATTTAACATGGCCCTTCAATTGACTGACGTCTCCATTGTTTCTTGGTTATGTTCCCAGGTATAAACATTATTTAAAGATAAAAGAGAATATTGATCTATAGATGATATAATATGCTACTATACCTACTACCAGAGTCCTGACCTATACGCCCCCTGTTCAACAGGTGGATTTACATGCCCTTTGCAGACTGGTGCCGATCCCCCTTAGCCAAGGGGTACTGCTTGCGCTTCTTCAGCAGCTAGCATGTGACATAGGCAACGAAACTGCACGAAAGGCTGCGTTGATGACAGATGTAGCAGTCACTATTAATCCACGTGACCCAACGATAGCAATGCATGTGAGACCAATTTTTGAGCAGGTATACAATATAGTCTCAAATTATCGAGCGGCCTCAGCCTCCGATGCTGCCAGTGTTAAGCTTGTTATCCATGTGATCAATTCAGTTCTTATGGGCTTGAAATGATTTAGCCAATTTCCATGTTCTTAGGTTTTTTTTTTCCTGTAACTTTCTAAAAACTCATGTTTGAAGGTCAGCAACTGCTTGTTTTTTGAAGAATGTACAGATAAAATATTTTTGGAAAAGAACAAAAAAAATTGGTATAGAGGATAGGAGGGGGGCTGAGGACCGTGATGCTAGATTGATTCGGAGTTGTTTAGTAGTGTAAATTAGGAGTTGGTGTGTCTGTTTCATATTAGACTGTGTTTTAGTCTATTGGACTTATTTTCTTTTCTTGACATGCTCTTTTGATGAATTGGTTTCTTGGTTTCTTCTCTCTTGGTATTGGGGTCAACCAATGAGTTCTCCCTTTGCGCCTTGGCTCCTTTTATGAAGCAATTTCAATAGAAAATTAGCTTTGAGAAATATTCGGACTAGTCAATAAATGGATTCCCATTTTTAAGGAGGCTGTAAAAATTATATATATATTACCTATTCAATTTTCCCAGCACGAGAAAGAACCTGACATTATTGAGGTTGTAACAATTTAGGATGACACTGCAGTCATAGCTTAACTTTTAGGACTTTGGATTTACCTTTCTTTTTTCTTTTTCTTTTCATTTCAAGTTAGATAAAACACACACTTAGTAGTAGACAAAGGCTTCTTTATAAAGAACTTTTGGTCTGATAAAATTATATCTTGACATGAGAGAATTAGGCAAATTCTAGATTTTGTAGTGAACTGATTATTTATGAGCTGAAAAACCAATATGTTTGTTAACAATATGTTTGTTAAAAACATGAACTTTTGAGATTGAATCATATCGGGATTAAAAAAAAAAATCACCATAAAACCTTGGGAAAATTAACTTATATATATTCTGGTGTTCGGACGAGTTTATGTCTTTATGATTTAGCATAGTACAGGTTAAGCGGATACAAATCAGATCATATGAGGCAATTCTGATCTGCTCAGTCTCAGGTCGAAAAATAGAAAAAATTCACCCTTGCATTATTTTAAAGTTCTTATCGTAGACCGTAACCGTACAATTTTGATCAGAGAACTTCCAAGATACAGTAATAGAAAATTAACATTAACATGAGTGTAATTACCACTTTACCAGTGAACTAAACAGAGTCTATTGGTCTAAACATTAGTTGCCAGAATTGGGAAAAACGTAGCATTTGCGTCCCTTCTGATATAGAGAAAATCCACAAAAGAGCCACTGATCGTTGGGTCCCACACATTATCAAGTCTGAACTTTTTTTCTAATAGATAAGAAACATAATACAAGCTCAAGACATAATTACTACTTCCTACAAAACTGAAAACAAAATTTCCTAATTCTACTATGTTAGCGCACTAGAAAGGAGAAACAAAAATCCCTCTACATACACTCACAAAAAAGTGAGGGAAAAAAAAAAAAGAAAAATCCATGAGAATCTCATCATCATCAGCTAATATTCACACCCGGGGAGATCTCAATCGTCGCGATCGCGCCACCTGTCCAATCTTCCTACCAGCATTGATCAGTTTCCCACCTTCTCGTCCCGACCCGACCCGACCGGCTAAATGTCAACCCGAATCCATAACCATACCCGATCGCAATTACCTCCAATCCGACCCGATTGAACTCCAGATCGTACCTCGCTCTCGCTTGCGGGTCCGACAAGGTCTCGTACGCCCGGCGTACCTCCAAAAAATCAACCGAGCCGACCGGAGCCACGTCGGGGTGGGCCCTCTTTGCCATGGCGCGATAAGCAGCCTTGATTTCTCGCACAGAAGCTGTCTCTTTCACTTGTAGCACTTCGTACAGACTCTTCTCGCCTCTCGCCGTGGCTAGAGGTGGCGCCACCGCCGCGACCGCCACGACTGACGAACGGAGGTGGCGGCGCGAGACGGGAAGTCTAGTGGCGAAGAATTGAGGAGAGGTTAGGGTTAGGGTTGTCGCCATTGATAGATAACAAAAGGAGGTTTTTCTTTTCTTTGTTCAATGGAAGGTGTATAATAATAGGCAGTGTTTTCTATCTGTATTTATTAAATGGTTTAATTTTGTTGTTTTGTGAGGTTTGTGTAGTGACTTTAGGTTGGAGTGGGGAAGAGGAGAAAGCGAGTGAGATGACGAAAAACGCAAAGTGGGAGATAATATATAAACTATAAAGTGGAATGGGGCCCGCTAATTTTTTGGGTTAGTGGGGACCACCTCGGCGCTTATCCTGTCTTTTGTTGATCGCCTACATGCCCAGTTGGATGAACTGGCACCAGATTTTAAAGTTGCAAATGTCTTTATCAATCTCAATCAGACAAAATTGGACTAATATACTGAAATTAATAATATATTACATTCAAAGCACGTACAAGCTTATTAACTCTGGAAAATATTTTTTTTTAAAAAAAAATGATGAGTAGTTAACGTGTGCAATTTTCAAAATATATCAACTTTTCTTTTTCCAAAGTGATGAATTGTTGTGATGATAATATTTAGTATATAAAGTTGCGTCTTTCAATCGAACTATAATCTAGTTTTATTGATACAAATTTTACTTGACAATAAATGTTGTACATTGGATTTATAGGATCACACCATTTAAAAACAAAAAAAAAAACCGCGCATATAGAGTTTAAATAAACATGAATGGGGTAAACAAAAGTATCATTATGCTCAGCAGGGGATCAAACCTGGACTCGTGTCATTGTGTGGCTTTTAAGCGAGTTATGCCTTGGAAAGATTCCTCGTGTAATTTTGTGGGCGACTGTGATACTTGGGAGTGGGGTTTCTAGAAGAACTTGGCTTTGTTTCAGCCATACTAATTTTCTCTTGAAACAGAAAAAAAAAAAAAAAGAAAAGAAAATATCTAGATCTTTTTCTACACTCTACAATCTACACCAATCTGGAACCACATCTTACAGACTATGTACTTTTTTAAAAAAAAAAATTGTTTACCTCAAAAAAAAAAAAAAAAAAAAAATTGTCGCTCGCAACGAATTAGTTAAAATGATAATCGTCAGAAATATATTTTAAAAAACAACATTTAAAACATGTCTAATATCAAAGATATTAGAATTCATGATTTTGATACAAAATTTAAGGTACAAAAGTGGGTCTATTATCTTTTAAACTTTTACAATATTTTAATTAATTTGGAAAGACGACATAAAATATTCAAAACCGTTTACTCATTGATAATGAGATCTCTGCTATTTTCCAATTGTTATGCTTAGAGAATGATAAGCAATATTTATAGAACAACTTCTAAGTTCTAACAGCTAAAAGTTTAATAAATAAAAATATGCTCATTTGAATTAAGCGAATTTGTAAATAACTATTTCTTCGTATGAAAACATTTTTTTACTCATCTTATAGGAATTGTTGCTAAAAGTCATTCAGAGAGTAGATGAACATGCATAAGGATAAATATATGGCATTTCAACTAAGCAATTGCTCAATTTTACAAATTTTTCAGAAGTCTTATGATACTGTTGATAAAATTACGAGAGCCGATGTTCTTTAAACATCTGTAATTACTCAATTCGTGTTTTGATTTAGCAACGCACCTAATAAGCCCCCACTACACCTGTGATGTCCCCTCAAACTTGAAAGTTGAAACAAACAAGGAAAAAGACAAAAGAAACAAAGAAAAAGAAAAAGGGGAAGGAAAGGAGAAGTGTTAATTATTATGTTCGGACAATATGGTTAGAAACTAGAGAGGTGTAAGGTCTATTAGATGGTGCATCTCAATATCACAATCCTAATCTCTACTCTTAGGTATGTTAGCAAAGTCAAAGTACAATACTTCATCTATATAATTGCTACAAATTTATTAATCTAACTTTACTATTTTACTGGAAAGGGATTCCAATATCTTTTTCTCTCCGTCTTGTTTTTACTTTTAAAATTCTTATTATGAAAAACCTATACTTCGGATATCGAACTAAAACAATTACATTTTGCATATGTATAAAATTATATGTCGTTTTAAATTTTTTATTATCAATAACGTGTAAAATTTTACGATATTTATATCTTATGAACATAATTTTTTTTATTTTTATAAAAAAGAAAGTCGAAGTATTATAATTTTTTGACAAATGAATAACATAATATAGAACAATCTTATAGTTTTACAGTATTTAAATTTTAGAAATTTTGATATTAGCTTTCAAAAATGAATACACTATGGAGATTTTTTTTTTTAAAGATATTTAGAACATTCTTGTTTCTAACTTTTATTCCAAAAATCCAAGTAATATATTAAATGCGGTTAGAAATTCTCATTTCGACGAGTGGAAAATTTATCTTGCTCATCACCACATATAATTAGATTTTTTCCAAAGAGGACTGTTGTCCATTGGAGATAATAAGGTGACTTGCTATAAGCGTCAAAGTCTTCTAGAAGCACGGTGATGCATGTTAATTAGGACTTAGGTTTTATATTTTTAAGATGAGATTCTCCGCGGCCGGAACTAATAGCCACACAGCGTCGCAAGTTTTGGTTTGTTCACCTCCAGTCTCTTCTACTTATTTTAAGGAGTCTTTAAAAATTATAACTAAATTTGATAATTTATCTTTCGAAGCTTATTGTAATGAATGCTTCCTCGTATAGTTAACACGTGATTTAACATAGAACATAAAAATGTGTTATACAAGGATTTAAAAGAGGCAACATTATATTATGGTAGTCAAATATATGAGATAAGCAAAATGAAAAATATTATTGCACGAACAAAGTAGAGTCGGACTTTGAGCGTGTGTTTGCATTGTCTGAATTTTCTAAAACTACATTAAAATGCAACATAAAATATTTTACAATAATATTTTGCAATTATTGCTTGAAAGTTTTCTTCCATGTCATTCGAGACAAATATCGAAACAATTTTATAGATTTTATTTTTCATGCCTTTTGAAATAGATTTCCTCACCAATTTCTATAAAATCTATCATGAAGAAAAGTTTATTGCAACTAATTTTTTCCCCTTCATCTTTTTTACGATGAAGGGTTATTGTACATAACTTTATAAAATGTCTTACCTATTAAATTATTTATTTACAGGAATAATATCATATACAGAGACTCAAAATTCAGTTTTTCGTGAAGTAATGTTGATTTTTCTAGTAATGAGCAACAAAAGACTTCAAATTTTCATATGAGTGTTACAAATTGAAAATGTTTTTTTTTTTTTTTTGTTATAAGTGGAAGCATTAGAGAATTTGAACCATTAGTAAGAACCAATTTGAACAAATAACGCCATAATCATAAGATAGACTACACAATGTAAGTTCTAAAAGATCTTAGTGAAATGAGTCCAAAACTACTAGAAAACCCCATGCATTAGAGCTATCGCCTTTCAACCAAGCCTTGATGCCCAAGCACGTGATGAGGCCTTCTAGAAGACTGTTGTGGTCCCTCTCGGTGTCGATATAGTGATATTGGTGTAAAGCTTTCTTCCAGAATTCTTATCCCCTTTTTCATGGCTTTTCCCTTTTTTTAAGCTTTTATTCATTAACGTGGAGGCCCCACCAGCACTGTTTTTGTTGAAATTATCTTTTTAGAGATTTTAATTTTTTATTTAAATTAGGTGTATGTATTCCAAAATTTAAGTTGTAATCCCATTACTAGAGATGCCCTTTAATTAGTTGACAGCAACTGTTGATTGCTTGGAAAATAACATATACCCAATCGTAACTGCTAATCAATACACTTAATTCTGTACATAATGTTTTAATATAAGGGATGTAAATGCTAAAATGTTCACATACCCTAAAAAGAATATGACACTATTTTGATAGGACATGACGATTACTAAATCAACATTTACAATTATTAATATCAATGAATTTCTAGAAGCTGGGAAAATACATACCCAATTAATTATAAATGTCAAACGATACATTTAATTATGTACTTAAATGTAACGAAGTCCAAGTGTTGAAATTTTTACATGTACAAAAAAAATATGGCATGCATTATTTTGATAAGACCAGAGGACTAAAGAAAACAACTTCTACAATTGTCTATATCAATAAAACTCTAAAAACTCGTTATACCAGTTAGAACGAAATCGAAATATCATTATTTTTTTTCGTGTGCACTGAAAAAATAATTAAAAATTTACAACGAATGCATTTATTTTGAAATAAAAAATGTTAAAATAAAAAAAGGCACAGTAAACGAACTGGACTGGCATTTTAAACCATCCGTTTATGTAAATCATGCTCCCGAGTTTTGGCCAATTTAATATTACTCGAGAAAAAACTTCTTAATTAATACTACTTCCACTGTTAAAATTATTTTTATATTTTTTCATATTCTTATTTACCTTTTTTTTTGTTAGGTTCAAACTCAGAATTTGAAAATTTCTAGCAACTACTTGGGAAGTTATAGAAGAAAGCCATGACCATACTAGTTTAACAAGACTAAATCCTTTTAGCTAAAATGTCATTTTCATTTGGCTTTCGTTATTTTATCTTTTATTTCGCACTTCAGTTATAAGACATTAAGGTGAAATCCGTTTTGTAAGTTCACATTAAAAAATAGGCACATCAGTGATTTGCGCTTTTGTATGTCCTATCCTCTTTGAAAAAGATGTGCGCACTTTTTTTAATATATATAAATCATATCGTCAGCATACGTGAATAGGAATGCACCCTTTTATACCATATTCACAAAAAACCGTTTCAATATATATCAAATAGGTATATTATTTAATTTATTTTGATTACAACAACGCTATGATATGGCATCGCACTTTATTTTATTTCTCATTCATACTCTTCAGAACAACACTTTGGAAAAAAAAAATAATAATAGAAAAGAGAAAGAAATAAGAAACGCCGTTGCAACTCAGGCCTGATTATTTTTAATATCATTTTTTTTTTTTCATGTGACGAGCTGAGAGCCTGAGAGCATCCGTATCCAATAGCAAATTAATTGCATAAGTACTAATGTCGCTATTACGATATTGCATGCTGGTATGCAAAATAATCAATAACTTATCAAAATTACCTATTTTGTAATTGGGGTCAAATTATTACATCGAGTATTTGAAATTTCCAATTGTTGGATATATATAAAATATATAAGAACGTTAAATGAGTCCACAAATTGAAAACTAAGAGGAATTTTGTACATATAAAATAATTTGATATTATTTTGAATGAGTATTACTAATGCTGTGACGTTATAAAATGATTTATTTTGTAATTGGAGAAATATGCCTGCTATATATCACGCGTCACATGAAAAATTCACAGTTCGATAATATCTCAGGCATGCCATTATCTTGCCTTCAAAGTTCTTTATTTCCTGCGAGTCGTTTTCCGGCAGTTGGGATTCTCCGTTTAGCATGATACCAAGCGGAAAATATATACTTTGATGGATTTATTACAAAATAAGGCAAGCCCAACTACTACCTTAGGAGTCTCTAATTTTTATTTTTAATTTTTTTTCTTCATCTTATTGTCGATTTTCCCTTATTTTTTTTCTTTTCTTTTATTTTACCTGCTTCGAGATTCTTAAATAAGCGGGAATGATAAGCGTCATCCAGTGAAAAATTATCCGCGTCATCCAATCCTCCCCTCCCCTCCATCTTTCTCTTTTTTCCGCGCGCCTGGGTGAGGCGCCCTTCTCTCCCTCACGCGCCCTTCCGTCCTCACAGCCCTTCTGTCCTTACGCGCTCCCTTCCCCTTCCCGCCTTCCTAGCGATCTATTTTTCCTTCCTTCCTCGCACTCCATTCTGTCCTTCCCTCCTTCCTGGCGATCTATTTCCCCTTCCTCTCCCTCACACTTTATCCCGTCTTTTTAAAATGAGCATATACAAGAATAAATTGAACAAATACAAAGATAATATGAACATATAATCAGAGTGTATATATACTGAACAGATATAGCAACTAATTGAACATATGTAACAAACAATGTGCACTCATAAAAAAGTAAAAGTGAACAAATAAATTGAACAGAAATGGCAAATAAATTGAACAGTTATAACAAATAAATTGAACATATATAACAAACTTTAACAAAAAGATATAAGTGGACAAATTAAAACACATGTAACAAAAAAATTGAACAGATATAACAAATAAACTAAACATATATACAAATAAATTGAACTAATATAACATTAAATAGAACATATATAGCAAACACCGTGAAAATCATAATAAAAGTGAACATAAATAAATTGAACATATATGACAATAAATTGAACATATATTACAAATAATTTGAACTAGATGAAAAAAATAAAAGTCAACATATATAAATCATATATAGAGAAAGTTTAATATGCACCATAGTGCATAGAGCATTCTATGCACCACGGACTTTTTCGGGAATATTTTTGTAAATTGACAAATCTAATTTAACCAATCTAATCTAAATATTGAAATCTCGTAGGAAACCAAATTTTACAATTTTTGAGATTTTATTACTATTTTTTTTGAATTTTTTTAACTTGCCATTTTGGAAAAAACTACTATTTACAACATTCCAAAAATGACAAGTTATAAAAAAATAAAAAAATAGTAATAAAATTTCAAAAATTGTAAAATTTGGTTTCCTACGAGATTTCAATATTTAGATTAGATTGGTTAAATTAGATTTGTCAATTTACAAAAAATCTCCGAAAAAGTCCGTGGTGCATAGAATGCTCTATGCACTATGGTGCATATTAAACTTTCTCATCATATATAACAAATAAATAGAACATATATAGCAAATAAAATGAACAAAGAAAAAGAAACGATGGACCAGTAAGAAAGAGAAGGACGAAAAATAGAGGGGATAGAAGAGAACAAAGAAAAGAAAAATGGAGAAAGAATTAGAGAGGAGGAGGAGAAATCCACGAAGAAAGAGAGGGAAGGGAGAGGGAGACTCGCCTATGAGCGAAGGAACGGAGGAGAACTCGCGGGAAGAGAGAGAAGGGAGGGGGAGCCGTGTCTGGAAGCGAAGGAAGGGAAGGTAGCACAAGGTGAGATGAAGGCGTGTGCGCTGGGTAAGAGGTGCGCTTGGATTGGATCGTTGAGTTGGGTGCAGAAAGAAGAAAGGAGCGCTGAGTCTGGATGGCGCTGAATGACGCTGGGATGGATGGTATGAATCAATTACCTTAAAAAATAAGTCTAGGAACCAAAATAAACACGTAACTTTGAGAGAAGAGTGAAGCCCATGTTGCTTCAATAAACAAAATGTATGTTCTATTTTTTTGATCCATTTAATCTTTTTTTTTTAAATAAAAAAGCCCAACTTTCTTCAAAATAGTACTTTGATTCGTTGGGTTGATTTGTTTGCACTCTAACACACTTGCATCCTGAATTAAGGCCCACAATTGATCTTTTTGATCATCAAAAAAAAAAAAAAAGAAAAAGAAAAAGAGTGATCTCTCTCTCTCTCTCTTCTAATAGTATATATCCATGGTAAGATTATCAGTAAGACAATAACGAACCGAGTTACATGAAAAACATATATATATATTTGCATATTACAGATAAATGCAAGCTCAAACACCACACTAGACGAGGAACTAAGCAAGACAATGATGTCCCAAGCAAATTGCAAATAAGCATGTCAATTTTGTGTCAAAAGAGAAAATTGAAATTACGTTACCCGAATCGCAAATCACCATGGTTTCATCTTATAGATGCAAGATCATTAAATCGCCACCACGATAGTTTGAAATTGTTATTCCTTTGTACATGAGCTTTAAATCAACAAGACTAGCTTCATTTCATATTCAGGGAAATAATGGAATAAAAGATACTATTGTATATATTCTGTAACTTAATTTAAATGAGGGACATTTTTGCTGTTAAACAGAAATTCTGTTAATCTCAATTAAATAATGGCCATGCAATAATCTCAATTCTATAAGGTGGATCCCATATATCAGAGCAAATTAAATCAAAAGATGAAGAAGTGATAGAGTTGCTACTGCACATCTGCACTTTTCAAAATACAACCTTCACATGAGGTTGACTCAAACCTAAATTCTACAACCAAGTTAACAAGTTGAGGAAATGAGCAGAAAAAAATTAACTCCATACTTAAAAATCTGCAAGCCTGTTGTTGATCCTACATGAAATATGTTGAATCAAAGAGAATTTAGCATCCATGATCAGTAAGTTTCCGTCCTTTTTTGTACAAGGAAATAGTGCTTTAATTGAGTCTCTCTCTCTTTTTTTTTGGTATTAATTATGAAGCTTATCAAAGGATATTCATTCTAAATATATATTCAATATTTTCATTTAGTTAACATGACAGTTTTATCAAATAAGAATTCTTGACACACCTTCAATGTCTTCTTAGGTATGGATGAGAAAAACAAGATGACCTTTTTGCTGGTGGACCATGATGATGACAGTTACCTGGCTCATATTCTAGCCTGCAATTTCGTAACAGAATTAAAGCCGGTCATTATGCAAAAATGTACCCAATGTATTTTTGCTAAAAATTGTGTGCTCATAAGGGGTGGCAATTCACTGCCAGGTTGATGTTTAGTTGTTTACATACCTAATGTTGGTAAGATTTCTTTCCTTTTGGCTTGCATTGGTCCCGTTGGTGACCTGAGGTTTCTGCAATATATCTTGTAGGAACAGGATAGGGAATAGGAAGAACTGGTAGTGGACTAGTGGTGGTGTCCAAAATTCATTGTTCTGCAACACAGAAAATAAAACAGCAACTAAAAACTAAATATAAAAAATAGTAAGAATTTAAGGGAGCAGAGGTGGAGACCAAACAAACATATGGCAAAAAAAATCATGCTGTCGTTACTATAGTAAATTTATAAAATATACAACTGCTGTTGCTGGCTTTCTTTTGAGCATTGGATGAGTTACATGTGAGAAGTCCAGTATATAATTTGTTCTTCTCATTTTTCATTCTAACTTATAGCAAAAATAAAGGTCAAACGTAGAATCATTAACTGTTTGCAAATCCAGGTGAAAATTTGTATATAAATGTGTTATTTTGGAAGACATAATTGCTATTTATTAATACAATTTGATTACATATTTTCTACCCCATCATAGATCCAAGTAATAGAACATGCTCAATATATGCTGCAGCACAAGGACTTGGAAAAATAATCAAGCAGAACTCCTAAGGAAAAGGATAAGGTAATTTTTTAGGGATATTTATTGCATCCTCATTTCTCTAAAAGAAAGTACAGAAAGATATGCATACTTTGACATTTCTCCTCAGGAATCTGAGATGAAAGGCGAATGGGTTTGAGAGATGAACTAAGATTCATCTTTAGTGCAAGTTTCCCAGAATCTAATTTTCTAAGAAGAGAAATGCACTTCAACCTTGACCTGTAAAACAACACAAAAAGTCATGAATTACAAGAATATCAGACCATGAAAATCTGCATGCATTTTGTTGACGGTTATCCAGCTGAAGTACAATCTTAAGCAATTTCTCTAGGTGTATTGGTATTAATTGGGATTTCTGATTTGATAAGATGACAGATAAGTTTCAATGCAATGATTCTCCATCAAAAACCATATATGGTTCCAACAAGATGAGAATCAGAACAAGATCAGAGATCGGACTAGTAATTAATTACTATAAGTTTAGTATCACAACCTCAACACCACCGATACTAGTACTAAAAAAATGCATACCTCCCATCTGACGGTAAGAGGAAAACTCCAGTATTCTGAAAGTGAGGGGAATCTGTCTGAAAATGCTTTGGCCATGCAATAGAGCGTGGCACCATTTTCATTTCCAGTTTGGCAAATACTTGAAGAGGTAAATAAGCTGCTAATTCCACAAGTATGTTGCCTTCTACTTGATGTAGATCCCCAGACATAGAAATTATTTTGATAATATTAGAAAACCATGCACAAGATGTTATTTAGTTTGTAATATGTGTTGTTATTTGTTTCTTGAAACTAAGGCCTGGTAAATGAATGATAACTCTCATGCAAATGGTTCTCTCCATCAAAAACCACATACAAATCCAAAAGTAGGTGAAAGAAAGACAAAGAAAAATGGGAATCACAACAAGATCTAAGATCTAACCAATAATTAATTTGTATAGGCAATAACTTTAGCATGAGATACCTTAATTGAGGTTTGTTGATGGCGACAATCGGTGTTATGCATTGGCATTGCTTGTCCTGCAACATAGCAAATTATTTTAACAAAAGAATGGTCAAAATTGTACAAAGAAACAAAGGCAAAATAAAAAATTGTATAGAATTGATTGAAGGAGCAAGTTCCAAACAGAAACAGATATCTATATTACAAATTCAATATAAAATTGTTGGCGGCTTTCATGTGAGCAGCAGATGATTTAGATGACAAAAATCTACTGTGTTCGTCTAATGTCCAAACAAAATACCCCTTGCCCTTTAAATTTTTGTGATACAGAAGGCATTCTTTATACTTGACAAGGTAATGTGATTGCAATAGCTGTCACATTGTTTTTGTCAAACACACCCTATTGTGAAAAATTTAAAAATTGCACAGCACTTAATGACTTGCAATTAGCATGATAAAAAGAAATTCGCAGAAATTATCTGCGTAATCAACAAAATCCTAACAAAAAGTAAAGGCCATTGTCTACCTTGTTACGAAGAAGTATCTTTTTCCTCAAAACCTCAAAATATAACTCCGCTGGCACTGCAAGTGAACACCCTTTGGACCAATGGTTGATTCCATCACCCATGACCCGTATTTCCATCCATTGGTACTCCTCATCATCTTCACGAGTGATGGCCATGCCAAGGCTTCCTCTCACCTCTAACAGCTGCTCGAACCATCACTCCGCAAGGGCTCACATGTACATGCGCTAGCAGAACTTAACCTTTTTTCTTTAAAATTAAAGAAAAGAAGTCTCATCTCTCCCTCCTTGTACACCACCCAATATACTATTCCTTTCACATAGATTCCCCCAATAAAAATATCTTCACCTATCGTTGTCCCAACTGGGCGCCATAAATTACAACCAACAGTAAGTAACTCCCAAATGTAATTCTTATCTTTTTTGGGGTTGGAGACCCGGAGCACCTTGTACACCTTTGATGATGAATCAAACCCTAATTCCAAAAGGTTTGTCATAATTGGCGGTTCTGGGATCATAAAACACTCCCTGGTGGTTGGGTTTAGAATCATTGACCGATCATCCTTATTTGTGAGACAAACAAGACCATCACAACAAGAATTAGGGAGAATGAACTTGCCATCATGACCATTTATTACCATGAATGTTTTTTTTCCCAAGTATCTGTATTGATCAAGGTGATGGAACTATCTTCTTCAGACAGAAGAAGGAAGGGATTAGCATACTTTTTGGCACGCTCAAAATGTGCCTCAATAAAAAAGGAGTTTTTTGGGATATCTTCCCACAGTTTGTTGACCACCCGTAATTGGGTGACCAACTTTGCAGGATGTCTCGTTAGAATATCAGCAAGCACATCAGAGGGCATACCATCTTACCCTCCCTCGTTTTCAGGGTTTGTGTTGCGGATGCAGTGGTTGGGATTATCCATGGATTATATTTTCCTGCATGCGCAATAATCCATTATATTATTTAAAGATGTCAATTCACCACTAATAGCAGGCCACCTAGGGTTGTAGTATTGCTCACATTTATACATAAATTACCAGGTCAAAAACTTTATTACTCCATAAATTAAAATTTTCATATTATTTTGGTTTGACAGAATTGAAATTTGATTTATTCAATTCAGTTTTCTACTTGCAATGATAGGACTATTAGGTCAGTTTATTTTATAAGTTCATACAAATCATATGTAATTTTACTTTGTTTTGAACCAGATCGACACACCTTTGAGTTAAGATTTTCGTAGAATAATTTCTTAAAGAGCTACCACCCAGAATCAAAAGCGGCATTTCTTAAAATTGTCTAATTGCACTTCAAAAAAGGAAATAATAAAAAAAAATCAATGGAGTTATATATGAAGGACATACATCAGGGAAAAAAAAAGTGGAATTCTTGCCAAAAATATAATTACCTTTGAAGGTTGTTGATAGACTCGGTTCTTCCAGAGCGGGGTAATAGATGACGGAGAAAGCTTATAACTTTCTAACCCCTGATGTCCTATTATATAGCAGAGCTGTAATCTTCGCATCTTTTATTTTTCATTGTGGGACTATCCGCCCCTTGTCCGGATCAATAATGATCCTAAATATTTTCCACATTTGTCCCTGAAAGTTTTAAATTTTTTTTATTTCTCGCAGAAGTTACAAATTATAAAGATCACCCATAAAGAAGAGACACTAAATTGAAACTCACAAAAGGTGATCCTAAATATTTTCCACATTTGTCCCTGAAAGTTTAAGAATTTTGTTTGTTGAAACTAAGGCCTGGTAAATGAATGATAACTCTCATGCAAATGGTTCTCCATAAAAAACCACATACAAATCCAAAAGTAGGCGAAAGAAAGACAAAGAAAAATGGGAATCACAACAAGATCTAAAGATCTAACCAATAATTAATTTGTATAGGCCATAACTTTAGCATGAGATACCTTAATTGAGGTTTGTTGATAGCGACAATCGGTGTTATGCATTGGCATTGCTTGTCCTGCAACATAGCAAATTATTTTAACAAAAGAATGGTCAAAATTGTACAAAGAAACAAAGGTAAAATAAAAAATTGTATAGAATTGATTGAAGGAGCAAGTTCCAAACAAAACAGATATCTATATTACAAATTCAATATAAAATTGTTGGCGGCTTTCATGTGAGCAGCAGATGATTTAGATGACAAAAATCTACTGTGTTCGTCTAATATCCAAACAAAGTACCCCTCGTCCTTTAAATTTTTGTGATACAGGAAGGCATTCTTTATACTTGACGAGTTAATGTGATTGCAATAGCTGTCACATTGTGTTTGTCAAACACACCCTATTATGAAAAATTTTAAAATTGCACAGCACTACAATTAGCACGATAATAAAAATCCGCAAAAAAGGGTTGCGAAACTGAGGCTGTAAATAATTGGGTGACATGTACTGCAAATATACACTGCAGTTAAGTGCCGATGCAAATAACACAGCATTAATTACGCTTGCAATCTACAATGAGTAAATATTAGAATTGTGTAATTGAAAAAGGCCACCAACTGCTTATGATCGTAAGGAATTATATTTTTCGTTTTCACTCACGTCTTCAGGCCAAACGAATTTCATATTGACTCTCAAATCTCTAAACACGTGTAAAGTTACCCAGAGAAGCTAATTAACATACCAAAGTTCAGCTAATAAGTACTCGTAGCTTAATAGACACAGCCTCCTTCTATTTGTGAATACAGTTTAGTTGATTTGCAAAACAAAAAAGGGCAAAAAAAAAAGTTGATAGACAACGAACCTTCATGATCTTTCTAACGCGAGCCAAGGAACGATTGTAATTATTGACATGGCAGAATTTCTCTACTAGCGGTACTGATCAGACCAAAAGAGCCGGAGCTGTTGAGTCCTGACTGCTGATCTGGCATTCGGAGCCTACGGCGCAGCGCTCGGGTATTCAAGCGCTGGCCGAGGTCCAAAGAGGGATGCAAGGGTTAGGGTTTGAAAGAGCGATGTGGATTCGGGAGTCGGAGGGGATAGGAAGTAGAAACGGTCGGATTGGTCTCGGCGAGTGCGAATGTGCGATAGTGAGCTGGCAGATTTTAATTCGGGAGTTCTCTCTTATCGGATCTGGTTAGAATTGTGGATGAATCAGATCCGATTATGATATATGCTAATGAGGATTGATTTAATAATCATAATCGTATCATAATTATTATAATATTCGTATACAAATTTTTATTGCTATTAGAAAAAGTTAAAAAATTAAATACGAATTTACGTTTTTTTTCATAATATTCAAATGCAAATTTATACTGGTGAGGGCAGGACAATTGTTTCCAGCTAATCCGCATACTAATCTGGTGAGCTGTTTTCCACAACACTGAGGTATATTGTTGTTGTTTTTTTTTTTATTTATACAAAAATAATTTTTATTTTTGAAAATCCATATAAATATTACATTTATTTATAAAGGTACAAATATTAATTATGGGCACTGCAATTCAATGTATAATATTTACAACAAAGATTCCATCATTCTGACATTGATACACAAAAAACAAACAAGGACATGAAAATTCAATGTATTAATTGATACGAGTTTAGAAGGTGACAAATTTTTTTTTAAAAAAAAAGAATAGCGGAGTTGAGAATCGAACTTAGATGCGAAGGAGAGCCAATGTTGAAAAAGAAAAGTCAATTAATTTTCTGTTTGAAAATTAACATTTGGTCACAGACTAAATCAAATTTTGAAAATCAATTATGTAGATTTTAAATCTAAGATAGATATATGCACCCTTGATCACTTTTGAATTGATATTTTTATTCGTCACCATCTAGTGTAAAAAGTTTAGATTAGAGATATTTTGCACGGTCAAGAAGTTAAGAACAAAAACATGATTTTATTTCTTCGTTCTTGTTACAGATCTAGTAATCCTAATTTAAGGTAAAAACTAGTGGACTTGTCGTCGCGGCTTCGCCGCGACCAACCCCCATAATACTTTTTTTTATTATTAATAATGACACATATGAAGATTCATAACGTGATATCATATCGATCAGTTACTTTAGGATGACTTAAATTGTTTGAAAGTCTAAATTCATATTTTTGTGTAGTAAATATATATCTAAAATGTTTCCAATTCATATTCAAAGGGTTAGAGCTAAACTTAATAGAAAACTCTTACGATAATTAATAAATTGTCAAAAATCTTACAATGTTTTATTTAATTTTTTCTAAGATAGTAGAGGAGCACTCTATCACTTTCCATTAAAAAAAGTAGTCCAAATACAAATAAAGTACATCCCAAAAATAATTAAGCTTGCCATCGTTAATATTTTTGTCCCTTGCGTCAATACTGTTCCATCCAATTGGTACTAATGTAACATATGCCAACTTCACTAAAATTGTATATAGAGTATTCAATACAAATAAAAATTAAAATAGAAAAAAAGTTACCGTAAAAAATTCTTAAAATCAGGCCACTTAAATTAACATAGAAGTAAATAAGAAAAAAAAAGTGCAGTAAAGAAATAAAACAAATTCATGTAGGAGTTTCAAGCATAGAACACACCATTCGACTCCCATCCCATCTGCAGAAGCACTGTTTTTGCTAACGCTATCTTCATGACCAATGTAGCCATAGTATTTTTTGTTACTCATCCCATCACCATCAGACTCCCATCCCATCTGCATAATATTTTTGTTACTCATTTGTAATAATTATAATTTGATAGTAATAAACAAATAAATTAATATGTTTTTCTATATATGTACAATTAATGAAATTGCATATAATTTTCCAAAAAAATGCCCTTCTTAGTTCTAATTCATTGGAAAATTCAAAGTGGACAGAAGTTCAAATAATAACCAACTACTTATCATAAAAATGTTGAAAAGTTTCGAGAACAGACCTTGACAAAAAAAAATTTCTTGAGAGAAAATAAACATTATCAGTGAGTAAGTGTATTTAGATGAAAATTCCTCACCTTCTAACTATTTTTTTAGATGATTGAGTAATCAGTCATATAGCATATATAAAAGCCTAAAATGAGATGTAGTCATACCAATCTAGGTTTAGAAGTATAGAAATATAGTTTATTACTGATTGTCAATAATGATCAAATGACAGTAAAGCTTGCTAGAAAGTTAATACTCTAGCTTAACTCTTATATTGTAGTTTATTTTTTGTATCATCTTCCAGACAATATAGTTTAATGAGTATTTTTCATTGTACAAACTTCAGAAGGTCTAATCGCCTGAAATCTACTACAGGATTATACATGATCTCACCCAAAGCCGTACACGCACTAACCAATAACATGCACAAGCACCGCATCCAACACAGAAAGAATGAAATTTGAGGAACAAATGATGAAAAAAAAAAAACAAAAGGCAGGTGTGAGGGAGAAAACGGACCTGAAAGCTGTGAAAGTGTGAACCGCCTCCATCAATAAACGCAAAGAAAATTTCATGAAATTCCATCGCCTCAGATATCTCGACTAATGCATTCTATGTTCAATTACTAAAAAAAATGTCAAACTAATTACTGTTTATTCCTGACAACAGTTTGAAATTTAAATAAAAAATCAAAAACGCAAAAATTTAACATAATCTTTAAATAAGGATAAAATTTATCACAATAATAAGAAGTTCAACGACTTACAACATGGGATGCTACCTCTGTTCCTTTCTTCTTATATACGACATATGAATGTAAGTTACAGTACCGGTTAAAAGGATCGTTGGATTAGGATATGCAATAAATTAGCACAACTGTCAAATAATTTTGGTAAATAGATGAAAAAAGAGGGTATCATTGAGAAAAAAATTGAAAAAAGTTATAAATACTAACTAAAAAAGAAAGAAAGGAAGAAAATATTTGTTTCAATGGTAGCTATTGTTGACCACGTCCCTCTTTTTTTGTCGTATTATCTCATTTTACTGCCGCTTAACAATTGATCCCACTTTTCTTTTCACTAATGTGCAATATATATTTGTGTCTGTCTTTAGCTAGGCTCGAATGAATCTACCAAGATGAAATTGTAAAGATTAGCAATAAATAGTAATGCTTTTTCCACATTTGCAGGATAATTTGTTGCAAACGATCCGTGACATTACTAAATTTTGAGTTAATATTTTTTTTTAAATATCATTGTACGTAAAATTTGTATTTTATTTTATGTATAAATTATCTCATGGTTATTAAGAAAAGTTTCAGCAAATATATATATATATATATATATATATATATATATATATATATATATATATATATATATATATATATTATGAGGATTGCTAACGCGCCATCGATGGCACGTGCCATCAATTTTTCATTGAGTCGTTTATCGACATCCAAAATTCAAACGCTCGATCCAAACCGCTCAAGTTGATCATCATATTGAAATACCCTTGGAAACCAAATTTTACATTTTTTTGAATTTTTTTGCTATTTATTATGATATTTTTAAATTGGAGGGCCTGAAATACTCTAATTATAATGTTTTTGAAAATATCATAATAAATAGCAAAAAAATTCGAAAAAATGTAAAATGTGGTCTCCAAGGATATTTCAATATGGTGATCAACTTGAACGGTTTGGATCGAGCGTTTGAATTTTAAATCTCAAAAAACGACTCTATATATTATTATCTCGATGGCGCGTTAGCATTCCTCTATATATTATTATTATATTTCATCACTTATTATAAATTTGAAAGTTCGTGGTTACCATAAAAAGTTTATTATGTAATATGATAAATTCCAATTGAAAGTGCATCAAATAAATTATATTTTCATGTTATATAAAAAGTTTTGTATTGCTTATTTCATCATACCTTAGTGTGGTTCATTTTGGGTGTATTTTGCATATCACTCTCCATACACTCTCTCTCCAACTTCAAACCAAAAACATCAATTTTTCCCTTCTCCTTTTCTCTCCCACGTTGCCTATTTTCTCACCATGGAGAACACCACCCATCTCTCTTCTTTTACTCTCTCTTCTTTCTCCAAACCGAGCCCAAGTTGGGCCATGATGCTAGAAGACAAAATTGAAATGGTTGACTTTTGTATGTAATTCAAAGGAAAATTCAACAAAAAAAAAAAACGGTACTGTTCATAAGGAAAAGCAATGGGTATCAAGGATTAATAGGTTCTAATTAGATATGAGTGTCGACCTCTCAACTAGGCAGGGGACCTCTATTTATAAGCTGAATAAAAATAAGTTCAATACTTGAACAAAATAAATATTTAAATAATCAAAATGAATACGTACAAACAAATAAATTTAATAAAAATAAATTGAATATGTATATAAAAATTTGAACAACAATAAAAAAATAAAATCTAACTTATAATTGAATAAAATAAAGAACAAACTGGACATCAATAATCAATAATCAATAATATAAATAAAGATGTGTGGGTGTCGGTCCCTGTTTTAGTTAGTATTAGTGCGACACTCCATCAAGACCTTTGATTTTTCTGCTCCAATTTAATCTGGTCCATTCCTTCAGATGTATGTTAATATTTTATGTGTTATCTATTATGTTGTCGTATGTGTTGCTCAGAGCTGTATTCTATTTTATGTTGCATTATTGAGATCCATTTTGATTGTACTGCATCATTTTTGTCACATAATTTATTTTAACATCTCTCTTTCTTAGTTGCTTCTATGAAAAATGATGGAACAATATTTTTTATTTGTGATAGTTAATTATAAAATATTTCAACATATGGAGATATAATTTATTATTTTTATCCTACCAGTTATTACACTTTAAATTAATTACAAACATAACAACCTAATTACAATAAACATTTATTAAATGATAAAATATTTAATTTTTATTACTACGTAAAATATCGAGCGAAGCTCGATTAACCTCTCTAGTATAAATGAATAAAGTGAATAAATATAAATGCGATGGTGACTGACGGTGACAGTAGATAGTAATTTTCTGTGGTAATTACTACTCTCCATCCAACTGATTACCATCCAACCATCCACAGGCTCCAAACAGGCCAAATTGGGCCCAACGACTGGCCCAGTCTATTTATACCCTTCTAAACCTCCTCTCTCAAACCCTAGCCGCAGCCACAGAGAGAGAGGCGATTCTGCTCCTCCCCCTCATCCATGGACGCACTTCCTCTTCATTCGTGGTCACGCCTCCTTTTCCCACCGCCGCCTCTCCTCCTCTTCTTCCTCCTCCCGCCACCTCAGTTCGAGTCAGATTTTGCATTTCCCTCTTTTTTCTTCCTTTTTCATTTGCATCCTGTCGCCATGAAATTGGCTGAGCTCGAGGTCCCCATCTTTCTTTTTCTCGATATTGGCTGTTGGTTTATTTGTTGATCTCTTTTTGTTGTGATCTGGACTAGTTTATGCTTGTTAAGCTTAAATTTTGAAGTATTGATTCCTATTTGAACTTGTTAGTGTCGTTATTATGGACTAGAAGGGAAAATTTGGGTCCGTTAGAGAAAAACTTTGCATTTTTTTTTCATTATTAGCTTTATATTAACATCTGTACTCGGACATAAACTATGATCTTAAATTAAAAATTGTTTCAAAACATATTTCTGATATTGCATCCGTGCTTTTCCTAATTTTTGTTATTGAAATTGCAGGTTTCAATATGACAAATGCTAAAAAAAGCATTAGAAGACGAATGCAAATGGCGTTGACTTAACACTGGATAAAATAAATGGTTCAGTTTATTGTAATGGATACTATTATTAATAGAATGGTTCAGTTTATTGTAATAATGGGTATCATTCTTAATAACTGATTAGTGTTCACTTTGTTGCATGGTTATTAAAACGTATTTGATCACAACTAACTGAACACATAAACAATGTTAATTGATCCCTTAACTAGTTTAATTGAACACAAAAACTACGAAATCAAATTTCTGCTGCAACTAACAGAACACATAAACACTTTAAATTAATCCCTTAACGTGTTTAACTGAGCACAAAAACCACAAAATTAAAAATTTTATTGCAACTAACTGAACACATAAAACTTTAAATTCATCCCTTAACGTGTTTAACTGAACACAAAAATGCGAAAATTCAATTTTGAGATGCAACTAACTGAACACATAGATACTTTAAGTTCATCCCTTAACGTGTTTAACTGAACAAAAAATACGAAAATTCAATTTTAAGATGCATCTAACTGAACACTTAAAAACTTTAACTCATCCCTTGATGCATCTAACTGAAAAAAAATCTGTCCATTTGATGACGTCAGCGCAAAAAAAAATTTTTGAAAATTTTTTTTCCGAAAAAAAAATTGATGACGTCATCACGCGGTTTTGGTGACGTCATCACACGAAAAATGATGGCTGAAGCCCAATTTGGCCTGTTGAAGCATGTTGGATGGTATTGGATGGTAAATTGATGGATGGTGTATATAATTTCTGCTTTTCCGTCTTATTGATCCTATTCCTACTTGCTTATTAACTAGGCCTATCTTCTCTATAATAAGATCTTTGGTGGGCTGGATCCTATCATGAGCTCTCGAACTGAAAAATTCCGTATGAAGATCCACTTATTCTTCCTTTTTCCCTCGAGAGTCGAGAGTCGAGAGTCCAGACTCCTGTCCCCGAAAAAATTATAACTAACTTTAATTAATTACGAAATTATAAAATAATCCGTTTTTAATAAAAAATTTAAAACTGACTGCGCAGTTTCGGAATCTGGGATTCCGAAACTAATTCTGCTTAGTTTCGAAATCTCAGTTTCCGAAACTAGCTAGTTTCGGAATCCCAGTTTCCGAAACTAAACCTGCCGAAAAAAATGAGCGAAAATATATTTAAAATTTTTTTTTAATTAGTTTCGGAATCTCAAATTCCGAAACTAGCTAGTTTCGGAATTTGAGATTCCGAAACTAGCCATTCCAATTTTAATCGGCAAATAAAAACAAAATTTGCACCCTTAATGATTGGTCAATGTCAAAACGGTGTTACTAGCCATCCCATCAAATTTTGAGTGAACTTGGTGTATATGAGCACTCCCATACACCTTTGTCAATCAAAGTTGCCCATGGTATTGGGTTTATCCCTATCCGAATTCAATGTTCAGTTGTCATATTTACCCATGGTAATTTTAGTAATGTTAAGTTGAACTAAAAATTAATAATTGAATAAACAGTGAATGACCATTTTGCCCTTTGTTTATTTTAATAGATAAGTTTGCAATTGCAGGTTGAATCTATACCGTCTCCTTTTTTTTTTTTTTTCTCCCTCTCCTATGTGCTATGTCTGTTTCTCGTTTGTTGGTCGTAATTATGCATCAGAAAAAAAAATCCTAGTAAACTTGATTATTCTAGATATGTTCCTTGCCAATGTGGTCAATTTTTATCTATCTGTCTCGGCTGTTTTACTAATAAAACAGAAGACAAGGTTTGAATATAAATGTTTTATGCATTATTATATAATATTTGTCACAAAAAGAATATTTCGATTCTTTATTATTGGTCTCTTATCAAATTAGAATTCTTTCCTGACATACTTCACTTTGAAAAGAGAAAAGAACATCAAATTTATTTATAAAATAAAATAATTTGTCAAGACAAATATTCAGCCAATCTTACAAAAAAAAAAAAAGAAAAGAATTTCTTGAATTCCTAGATATCTGTATAATGGAAACAACACGAAAATTCCATAACAATCCCTACAATATATGAAATATAAAAAATATATATGTAATAAAAATTTGTCGTACTATTGACATATCATAGAAGCGTAATGAGAAAATTCCAATTGCGCCATTTAAAAATGAAATTTCTTGGTGTTTTGTGAATTTTATTATAATCAAACGGTTTGGCCAAAAATTTTGAACTTTTAGTATAAGAAATTAGATATGATAATTAGCATTGTATAATTTTTTGGGATTTTTTTGAACTTTTCTTGTCGGTTTTCTAGCAGGCAACATAAGGTACCCCGTGCAGTTTTTCCTTTGAAAATGAAATTTCTTGGTGTTTTGTGAATTTTATTATGATCAAACGGTTTGGACAAAAATTTTGAAATTTTAGTATACGAAATTAGATATGTTAATTAGCATTGTATAATTTTTTAGGATTTTTTGAACTTTCCTTATCGGTTTTCTAGCAGGCAACATAAGGTCGGAGTCTTCAATTCTTCCAAAAGCTGCAATCCACGAAAAGGTCGGAGTCTAGCATAATATTTAAAACTTCATAATCAAGATTTTCAACAAAATGTCAAATAATGTCGGAAACCTAAAAAAATTCTATAAACTACAATTTCCATACACTTCTTTCTTCTAACCTACATAGCTTTCCTGTTTTGTGAAATAATTGCATTACTTTCTAAAATTTCCTACCACGTTTTAGTGCATCACCGAAATACTGCAGTTAATGTGGGCACATTTGCAAACATTTTTCGTTGTTTAATATATGCCGCATGCCACATTTTTTTGCATGAATATTTTAAATTCAAAATTCAAATTAAAAATCAAAACCGTTCATATTTTTGTATTATATGTGTTACATAAAATTATATAATATTTGCAGTTAATTTGGAAAAGATTAATAAGATTCTAAAATGAATCGGTCAAGTTAAATGCAATAGTTAAATTAAGTATATTTGGATAGAAAAGTTTGTTTTACATTTTAAAAGTTTCATCGCGACCAAATTTTGATAGTTATCAAAGTTCGGTGACTATTATGCATAATTAGTGAATGAATTTCATATCAAGTTCACCGACCTCCAACAAAATTAATCAATATTACGCCTTGTATTATCCCTTTTAATTTAGTACAAATTGATTTTTGTTCATAGTTTCTAATAGAAGAATATAGCATTGAATCACTGACAAATAAAGTTTAAAATATTTTACTTATATAATATAACTTTGAATCTCATTGCATAATTGGTTGAAAATGGACATATATATTATGACCAACAAAGGTGTATGGGAGTGCTCATATACACCAAGTTCACTCAAAATTTGATGAGATGGCTAGTAACACCGTTCTGACATTGACCAATCATTAAGTGTGCAAATTTTGTTTTTATTTGCCGATTAAAATTGGAATGGCTAGTTTCGGAATCTCAAATTCCGAAACTAGCTAGTTCCGGAATTTGAGATTTCGAAACTAATTAAAAAAAAATTTTAAATATATTTTCGCTCATTTTTTTCGGCAGGTTTAGTTTCGGAATCTCAGATTCCGAAACTAGCTAGTTTCGGAAACTGGGATTCCGAAACTAGCTAGTTTCCGAAACTGAGATTCCGAAACTAAGCAGAATTAGTTTCGGAATCCCAGATTCCGAAACTGCGCAGTCAGTTTTAAAATTTTTATTAAAAACGGATTATTTTATAATTTCGTAATTAATTAAAGTTAGTTATAATTTTTTCGGCTCTCGTCCTGTCCTGCGGAGCTAAACCTGCTTGTTTCTTGGACCGCCCACGGCCCACCTCAAGAGGCCTTCAATGGGCCGGGCCCTATCACTGTTAATGTTTTTATTATTAGTAAAGAATAAATAAACCTAGCCTACGTTACATGACGTTTAATGTTCAAAAATAAAAAAAGTAAACAAATCCAAATGAGAATTAGATTCTCCAGATCTCCCGGATCTTCTTTCCTAATTATACTCTATAGCGGGTCAAAATTCTCACGACACGAGACACGCCAGAGTAAGTAACACAGAAACGGGGTCTTCGTCAAAAGGAAACTTTATCCCAGCGTGCACGGTGCACCCGACGGAAAAGGGAAACTTCCCCTTTCTTTCTCTGACATTTTGACCCGTTGACGTGTGTAAAATTAAAGACCACACCACACAACACTAAGCAGCCCCTCTCTCTCTCTCTCTTCTTTATTTCCGAGAAAACCAAGCAACTTTCTCTTCTCCTCTTCCCTTCCCAACAAAAACGCCAAGAAGCTTCTCGCTTCTTCTCCAGTTTCCAATCACTTCAACACCTCCTCCTTTCCTCTTCTCTCCTCTTATGGAACCATGCTGAGCTGATCACCTTTTTGTACTTCGTAGCTACCGTTACAGACTCGTTTTCCAGCTGCAAGGTAATAATCCTTTATCTTAAATAGGTTTAAGTTATATCGTCGTATCTCCTAGAATTAATGCTATTTTAGTAAATTTTCTCTTTGAGGAAAAAATAATTAGCTAATATCATATTTGGAATGAAGTTCAATTCAATTGATTCCTTAGCTGTGTTTTCTACTTTCCTAATTTTCAGGGTTTTCAAAATGTCTGACCAAGAGAAAGACAATGAAAAAGATAACATACCAATGTTATCCAAAAATGTTGAATTAAAGCGATTCACCACGAGAAGTTCATCCATGTCAATACCATCCGACGAGAGATTCGCATCGGACCCTTCCTTTGTGTCCCATACTGGTCCCTTACAAATGAAAAGGCCATCCCAATTTGTTACCATGAGTGGCCCCTTAAGAAGTTTCAAGAGAAAAGAGAACCTCCCCACATCATTTCCTGAGGGAAACCAAACAAATAGTATACCGAGCACTTCGGTCACTGTTATGGCAGAGGAATTGGGAAGGAGTGATTGGCAACATGACCATTTTAAGAGAAATGATCATTTGTTGAAGTCGGGCCCTCTTGGATTGTGTAATAACCCTGATTGTACTGAATGCCCGGCTGCTTATAAGAAATCGAAAAGGAGCAGCTTATACAGAGGCTATGCTTCTCTTGATAGTAAGGTGCCACCACTTTTTATTTATTTTATTTATTTATTTATTATCTCTTGTTTTCAGTTAACTAGAAATGTGATTCTGTCTACAATGCAATTGGACGAGCATAATTAACTAAACGATAATGTAATTTTGTAATATTATACTTGTAACTTTGTAAGTGTGAGTGCCACAGATTTATTCCTAGTAGGACATGCATGTCATAGTTTTGATATATCATATATTACATGGAACTTGTGCCAATTTTCTATAGAAGAGAATCTGTTTTTTAAAAAGTGAAGAATCTCTGAACGAGAACAATCACAAGGATGGTTAAAAAGTTGATGTATCTACATTGAATACATATATAACAGCTAAATGATAATCTCAAGTACTTCAGCGAAACTCTAGCAAAGGAAGTGCTATGACATTGTTACTTGATTATTCAATGAAGATTCTGGTAAACACCACGTTAACTAAACTTAGTTAAAATTAAATTTTAATGCGAGAATTATGAATTAAGGTGCCAAATTCTATAAGAATGATGTGTACTTTTCTTATCTATCATTTTATTTAACTATGCATGCTGCTGCTGCTGCTCATTATCCACTTGCACTAGTTAATAAAGGAAACTCTACACTGACGAGGACGGAATTGATCATTTTGCCAAAATTAGTAAATTAGGAACAGTCATGTGATTAAGAGTAGGATTTTTAGAGGGGTATACACGGAATGAAAGTGAAATCCACGAGTACCTTATTGATGCAATTTATATCGTACACTGTAACAGTGGCGTGGCCACTAATGGGGAAGTGTGGGCACTTGCCCAGGCTTAGTTTTTAAAAAATCAAGACCCACATATGGATATTTGCGTGCCTAGGCTTAAAACAATATGGTGCCCATCCTTGAACTTCAAAATTGGGCTTTAAAATGAACGTTTTTGTTAAAGCTATTGTTTCTTATATTTTTTTTAATTTAATATTAGTTTAATTGTTCTCTATTTGTGTGTGTGCCCATGCTTAAAATTGGCTGGACTCGCAACTGTACTGTAATATACTTCTGTGATGTCTCTGCATATTTATCTGGTGCACCAGCATGCCATTTTTTATCTTACAGAAAGTCATTTTTTTATGCTGTCTTACAGTTTCACAACATAAGATACGGTGATGTTGATGGATGGGCAAAAAAGTCAATTGCGAATGTTTTATCCTACTTCCCTATTATGAATCCACACACCAAAGTTGTTCAGCAATGGAATAAATTTTTTGTAATATCATGCCTTGTAGCCATTTTCATCGACCCCTTATTTTTCTTCCTGCTCTCTGTGGAGAAGGTGCGTAAGTCTTTGTTCCATTTTTTTTGCTCATACGTATGCTGAATTGTCACAAATTAGGCTGTCCTTTTTTATTGAAGAAAAAGTTGACATTCTCAATTGTGATGACTTTTTTCTACACTTTTCCTTAATCCAGACAAATAAATGTATGGTGCTAAATTGGTCCTTCGGAACAGCGATTGCAGTAGTTAGGAGCATCACTGATATTATTTATCTTCTGCACATGCTCCTTCAGGTGCGATTCAAAGTTTTCTTTTATAATTTGGCTGATCCAAGTAAAGGCTACTTTTCTCTATTTAGACACTTACATGTTGAAGCATTTGTTTTTTTCAGTTTAGACTAGCTTATGTTGCCCCGGAATCAAGAGTAGTGGGGGCGGGTGACCTAGTTGATGAGCCCTTGAAAATTGCATGCCATTATCTGCGTGGATATTTTATTTTTGATCTTTTTGTTGTTCTTCCACTACCTCAGGTAAGTTATATATTCTTGAGTATGATTATGTTCACAATTGTAGTGTCAATTACCAGATGAAACCATGCTTCCCATTTCCAACAATTCTCAAATTATGTGGTGTTTTATTTGGAAAACTGGTAAATCATATAGTAAAGCTACATACCAACTTCTTTTCAATGGCATGTGCTTATGCTTTGTTTTATAAACATTTTTTTTGTCTTTGAGGTGATGATTTTGGTGGTCATACCAAAGTATGTTGGGTCTTCTGCAGCAAATTATGCGAAAAATATGTTGCGTGTCACAGTCTTGCTTCAGTACATCCCTAGAATGTTTAGATTTGTGCCGCTGCTGGGTGGTCAGTCTGCTAGTGGCTTCATATTTGAGTCGGCTTGGGCTAATTTTGTAATTAACCTTCTCATGTTTGTGCTAGCTGGTCATGTTGTCGGTTCTTGCTGGTACCTTTTTGGACTTCAGGTTAGTTGTTGGATTCACTTTTAAGCACCTGTCTTTATTTTATTGCCTGTAGCCCAACGTTAAAAGCAAAAAAGGGGGAAAAAGCTAGCATAACAGTAACTCACATGAAATCTGGTGTCATTGCATATGCCTTTCTTTGTGCGAGACTGTTATGCCAAGCCATGTGGGATGTGGCTACTTGTTACAAAAATTTCTAGCATGCCTCAGATTTCTTCTTTTGTCATTCTTTGAGGAAATATATTCACCTGACGAATACTTCTTTATATTTTCTTTCATTTTTAGAGGGTCAATAAATGTCTTCATGACACTTGTGCCAGCTTCAACATGACACTTTGCTCATCCTTGATAGACTGTGGTCGTCGTGGAGATTTTGGAAATTCCAATCAGCAATTTAAACAACAGTGGATAAACTATGGTCCATCCAATAATTGTTTGGATATAACTACGAATCAGTTTTCTTATGGAATTTATCAACAGGCTGTTCTTCTCACTACCGAGCACAGCGTGATTACTCGATATATCTACTCCTTATTTTGGGGATTTCAGGTAAAATAGAGCCCCTTGTTTTTTTCTTTTCAATTTTTTTTGTTCTTGAAAAAGTGATTCCTTTTTTATTGTTTTTGCATTTTAGCAAATAAGCACGTTAGCTGGGAATCAAATACCGAGTTATTTTGTTTGGGAAGTACTTTTTACAATGGCCATTGTTGGTCTGGGACTGCTGCTTTTTGCTTTGCTAATTGGCAACATGCAGAACTTCCTCCAAGCCCTTGGAAGAAGGTTGATATTCATTTTCTTTTTGGTTTCTAGTTGGCAACATGTTAAGCCTATTATTCATCTCCTTACTCCACTTTTTTTTTTCGATTTTCTAACATCTTTCTTTTTAAGAGACAAATGTACAGTAGTTAACAAGTCCTATGAATACCAAAATTTATATTGTTTCAAGTCTTCCTTCATTTTTATTTGGTGGTAGAATATTCAACAGCAATAATTCACGAATCACTTAACTTGTGTTGCCAGGAGACTGGAGATGCAACTGAGGCGGCGTGATGTGGAGCAGTGGATGAGTCACCGGCGTCTACCTGACGATTTGAGAAAGTATGTACACAAATAATATGGATACAACACTTAGGGTACTCTGTGTCTATGAATGAAAATGGATTAGTGTTGCTATTCCGAGCTGATTTTACACTACTGCCTGTATGAATTTGTAGGAGAGTAAGACAGGCTGAGAGATTCAGCTGGGCGGCCACTCGTGGAGTGAATGAAGAAGAGTTACTGTCGAATTTGCCAGAGGATATTCAAAGGGATATACGCCGCCATTTCTTTAAGTTTCTAAATAAGGTGCTTTCTGAGTTAATACCATGTAATATACATACATACATACATACATACATACTTATATTTATATTAATTGTACTTTGCACACTTCATGGCTAAAATATTTTTTATCATTAACATTTGGGTGAGCTTGATATCAGCCGAGCTTCATTATATTGGCATTCAATAATTACTGCTATATGGGCTTTGCTAGTACTTACTGGTATGCATCTTACCAGCCTTTGACCTGCATTTGGAGAGAGTTTTAATCATATCTTCTTTGTCATTCATTGTACCAAATATGATGTTGCAAACACAAATATTAGAGGATATAAATGCACGAACAAGCCAACAACCATACTGGTACTGGACTAGGCTAGTCAGGACCTGAACTAAAGTCGTTCAGAACTAAAAACATCTATTGTGCCCTTTTGTAAAAAAATATGCCTAACATAGGAGTAATTGCAGGTGAGGATATTCACTTTGCTAGATGAGCCGATCTTGGATGCTATTTGTGAGAATCTTAGGCAAAAGCTGTACATTAGAGGGAGTGACTTGTTATACCAGGGGGGAACAGTAGAGAAGATGGTATTTGTAGTGAGAGGCAAGTTGGAAAGTATTGGGGCTGATGGACATGTGGCCTCATTGCAAGAAGGTGACGTGTGTGGTGAGGAGCTCATCACTTGGTATCTGGAACAGCACTCTTCAGGCCATCATAAAGGTGCGTTTTAACCTAATACTCACTTTGTAGTAGATTTGACAATTTGTGAAGAATTTGAAATAAGAAAAAATTTCATCTATGTTCCAGATGGAGGGAAGAGCAGATATCAGGGTTTGCGCTTATTTTCAACGAGGACTGTTAGGTGCCTCACAAATGTTGAAGCTTTCACACTACGCGCAGATGATTTGGAACAAGTTATCTCTTTGTTCTCACGTGTCTTACGCAACCCTCGTGTTCAAGGGGCAATTAGGTAATTTTTACTAGAATTTTGGTTTTATTTAAACTAACAGTTTTATTACATCAAAGTTTACAACTAGGCAACCATAAGCTTTTTATATATGATTATGATGTTCTCTTTGCATGAAAAACACAACAGGTATGAGTCACCATATTGGAGAGAGAGAGCTGCAAAACTTATCCAAGTGGCGTGGAGATATAGGAAGAGACGCTTGAGGCGGAGTGAAACACCGCATAATGCCCCATTCCGCACATTCTCTATCTTGCGGTGAAGTTCCTTTTTCCATGGAACAAAGATCAATTGCTTCTTTTTGGGTATTTTAATTGAGTAAATTTCCTAGGAGGCCACTCAACTCCATCCGGTATCTGTCTTTGGTCACCCAACATTAATTGATACACTTGAGTTTTATCCAAATAAAGTCATTGGTGCACTTTTAATCCAAATCACACACCAATTATAAACTAATTTTTGCAAAATTTTAATATATTTAATAACAAGAGGTCTTTGACAATCTATGAGGAAATAAGGAAATATCCGCAATTATATGGCTATTAAAGTTTCAAACCGTTAACAAACCAAAATCATAGATTAAAGAAAATTAACATTGTCCATATCACAGTTTTGAGTTTGAGATGTAGTTATATCGATTAATAAACTAATAATGTGAAATATAAGACTACAATTTGTGTGTGAATTCATTTTGTGACCTAACGTGGAGAAAATAAAAAATGCGTTCGAAGCTGGTAACGAAAGGCAAGTCACCAAATATGGAAATAGGATGAAGTTGAGTGACCTTTGGTTAAGTAAACCCATTTCATTTTCTCCCATCGTTTGGAAATGGATGACAGGCAAGTATATTTAGTTGAATTACTGCTGTAATCTAATTTGGTTATAGTTGACTTTGTACATTTAGTTGAAGTATATAGTTTATTAATCTATACATGACTTCAGTAGTGTGGTGATCTTGCATTTTGGCATGTGCTGATCCATTCGATATTTTCTGATTTTACAGATATCATTAAAAGAATATTTAAGTCTAGTTATTAGACATCTGGCATTTAATGCTTATGTCGTTATGTTAAGAACATTTTATTTTGTTTTCTAAATCGAGATGTCTCACCAGCATTCTCCTAACTCCTAACGAAGCTACCAAATTCTTTGCATAAGAAAATAACCAGCGAATGAACCTCGGAAGAGTTTTGTCGTTTTTTCAGCAATGTTCCAAGGCAAGACATGACCCGCTTACTAGTGGGTGCAAAGAAAACCGTATCAAATATTCGGCCCCTTACCTATATTCCTCCTCCTCTTCTTCTTCTTCTTCCTTTTTTTTTTTTTTTTTTTTTTTTTTTTTTTTTTTTTTCTTTTTTTCTTTGTTTCTTTTTCTGTAGACCATTTGATACGGCAGCATAGTACTAAGTTGGAGGTTTCTTATCTTTACTTGGTTATGACTTATGACACCATGTATTGTTGAGTTACTGACATACGGACCACACAGTACCATTGTTGGGTAGCAGCTAGACGGTGCAGTTTAAAACCTTCTGATCTTGGGGTTGCAGTTTGCAATCTGCGATTGTCTGGACTTCTTGTGATATATTCATGTTAAATTCATCTATGGACCCTCTATCATTGTTGACCACCTGCTTTTATTCCTGATTTATTATTATGTGATCTCGAATCTGGAATTAATTTTTAATTCGAGTTTGTTTGGATTATTTTTTAATAAATGATCCAAATGAGCTTATTCTTAACCATTTAGAACAATTTTTTAAAAATTTCTGAATGACTAATCCTAGTTATATTCTTATTCTCAGGCGATTCAAACACACTTACGACTTTAGCACTTTTGAAATTACCTTAACATTGATAAAGTTATTGCCAATTTGGTAAATATAGTTATATAAATCTGAGCTGAAAGTCTTTTGCGTAGGCATTCTTCAAACAATTAACTATCTACAAAAATAACAGTAACAATGTTCAAATGCAGTTCCGCACATGATTTGATTATTTATCTTTAAAATAGTAGAAACTCGAAAAATGTGTTACCATTCACTACATAAGGAAGCTTCATGGTGTCGTATTAACTGTGCTGCTAAGACTATTGTCCAAAGTTTACAAAACAAAAAATATGTTTAACCGAGCTGTAACATATGATGGTGCCACACGGGACCTGAATTGCATTTCCAAAACACTGTAACATACTAACATAACTTACAGTATGCACCACACAGCACACAAGGTAGGACCACAGGAGAACTAGGTCTGGGTGCAAGGTGGCTTTTGTCTCTCTGTCGGTGCAATTGTCCAGAAAAAGAATTCACAGTTCATCCAGCTAATCTAGAAGTACAAGTACGAGACAAGTGAGTTTTAGTTATATAATTCACATGCCCTTTGGATTTTATATTTACAGGCTGATTGCTCCCTCAATTGATTTCCTTTTTGCATGGCTAACATCCAATTAGAGATATTTGACCTCGCAAATCACACCGTGTATATATAGTTCTTGACAGCCTGTTCCCATAATCTGTCTTTTCTTTTTCTGGCAGGATTTGATGTGAGAAATATAAGAAACAGTGCCTGCCATTTCTCCATTTCAAACCCACTACCACTTGTGCATTTTGTTAACTTTTGCTAACAAGTTTATTAATGGGTGTTTACACAGAACCAATTATACAGCCATACAGCACAAATATAGATAAGTTATACCAATGTACTTTATATGGAGCACGTGTAGTTAGTTCAACCAAGACAATTATTTTCTCATTATATTTCTCAATATTATAAAAGCAATTTAAAATATAGTACGATTTTTAGAAGTGACTAATGAAAGAAACTTGAGATGAAAAAGTTCATGGTGGGAAAGAATATAATAAGAATTCAGTTCAACCTATTGCGATCTCATGAACGCACCTTTCCGGTGCAATAACAAACAAATGTATCTATATAATTGGGTGCACTTGCATGCAGCTCATTTGACAGAAATCCAGCTTGCATAACATAATCTGAAATTCTAAATGTACTCATCACTTAAATGCATGTTTATTTCTTAAACGTTCATTTTGCAATCGAAGCTATATATATCTAGCTAGGATTCACAAAAGAATTCCAGTCTGCAATGGTACTCAGACTAATAAACCTTAGCTTACAAAATAAAGATCGAACTTGAAACAGTCGTCTGGGTAGACTATTAGCAGCTGCGTTTGAACAAATAGAACTTAAAACAAGTTATAGGTGCAAAACAATATAACTCTTTGACGCTTTAAGTATATATTTTTTAAATCACTTTTAAGCTCTTGCAACGTATGTTGCATTTTGGAGTTCGTCCTTCAGATTATAAGGTCACAAATCACAACTCTTCAGTTTTCTTGGGTTGGTTAAATGACTCTCAAATTACATCAAATTCTCTACACAATATATCTAAACCATAAAAAGGATTATTATAATTAAGTTTGTCTAATTTTGAAAATATTTAATTGCTTGTAGTGGTTTGTCGATTTATTTTTATGCGAAAGAAATGTCGTTAAACATAATAAGTACAAAGGAAAATATTTTATTTGTATCCATGATTTGGTGCGCGAACTTTATTGCGAAGCAGAAATTGTTGTTTTCCGTGAGGACCACTGGTGCATACTTGATCAAAAATCGTTTTCAGTAGCATTAAATTTTTAAAACCACCTTACTCTGGACCTCAAATCAAAGCCGACCAACTGAAAATGCAAAAAATCTTGAGAGGAATTAGTTGGATATATATGTGGAAACTGAGGCTAAATTAATCTGCACCAAAGAAGTGAGGCCATCGAATTAAAAAAGTAGCTAGATCCATTGATCGGTCGTGCATGCGTAAGGTTAATTGTTTAGGGTAAACTGTATAAACCCTGTCTCATTTTCTTTTTTTTTTTTGTGTAAAAAATGTCAAAGTCTAAGATCATAATTAATTTATAGGAAAAAGGAAAGAAAAATAAAGGTCACATTGTGACAACGATTATGGACGCTGCTTTTTCCTAGTAAAGTCATTTCAATTCTATCTTTTGCTGGAGATGTGAGCAAACGTTATGTTGCCCCGAGGTTTTGATAGTGTCTTTTTTTTTTTTTTTAATCTCGAAGAATCAAGAGAGAAAATCGATCATATTTCAGGAAAAAGAAAGAAAAAGAGAGAGAAAAAAAAAAAAATCAAATGGTCAGACTTCTTCGTACGTACCAAACATGGACCCATCCGAGGTATGGTAGGTTATATTATGTACGAATATATATCGCCATCTTATGACTCTTCTTTTTTCTCCATAGACATTTGTTTTCATTTTCTTTTTGTTTATATGGTACATTTTGAATATTATTAATCCAAAACACCGCTTATTGAGGTCACTCTTACCGACCCGCCACACAATAATGTATCTATTTACACACCAGAAAACCGATTGCACCTGAGTTTATCGAGTCACAGGTCACGTGACGTGAATACGTGATAAGGGTCAGTTATTTTCTACTTGGCCATGTATTGGGCGTGCCACTTCGAACCATGGGATGCAATGCAATTGCACCATCCTTTATTATTCTACACATTTATTTTTTATATTGCATGATACTTACAACCCCACCTTTCTGTAGGATACAGTAAGCAAGCAAGAAATTAGAAATTATTATTATCATTTTTTAATTAGAAATGCTTTGAACCCCCCTTTGTTGATAAGAGATTCCCTACCATTAATATTCTGTAGAGGATATAGTAAGAAAGAAACTGCTTTTCTTTAATTAGAAAATACTTTGAATATTTGTTTGTTAATGAATCCTCTATCTGCAATGATAGGAATTTTATGGCATGTAATCTAACTGTTTGATCGGTATCGAATGTGCATGCTGCAACATGTCTTTTGGGAGGATTTTGTACGATCTGTGCAAGATAATTGACTAAAGGTCGGCATTATATGAAGAGCATATATGAATCTGTTTATTGATTTTATTTGTGTGGATATAGCTGGTACATCATGTTACCATATTTTATTTCTACTATGCACTCACAAGATGATTCAAGTGATTTTGACACACGTTATGACATTTAATTATTTAAAGACGACATGAACCAATAATTGATTGAGATATTATGCACATTAAATAAAAAAAGTTCCCTGTTCATACTAATCAATCCATATATATTTGATAGTGAGACAAAATTGATTTCTTGTTGGACTTTTAAATCGAGATAATAGATTTATAATAAATAGTTTTTACGTAAATAAAATTAATATGTTTATCACATGCATGATAACGACTTTAACATGTACATATTGATAAGAAGTGAACCGATATTATTTTCATTCAATTATCATTATATATACTTTGCAATTATTTAGTCTCTATTTTGAAAAGATGAACTTGCCATATTTAAATACAGGCGCGGATATATATTTTTATCATCATCATCATCATCATTATTAATATTATTATTATTATTGTTATTATTATTATTATTATTATTATTATTTATTCTATATAAACGAGCCAATTGTCGCAATTAATAATAAAAGTAAAATGTACTCCATCATCACATGTGAGGTAAATGATAGGTGCAAATTGGGATGTCATTACAGCTGCAAACAACTTAATCATAAAAACTTTTTTTAAAAAATACCAACAAATTAAGGAATAGATTTTTTTTTTTAACTACTGAAAATTACTCCACCTCTTTTCATTCACGAAAAGAAACCCAATGTTTTACAAACACAAATCTTTGTAAAAAAAGGAAAATATCGCTCAAGGTTCAGCAAATCACACAATCACTATCTGCACCGGTATCTCCCCTTGAGGAAAAGAATTTAGGCTTTATTTTAATAACTTTGCCGTGGCCCCGTGGGTTACCTTATTTCCATAATATTAATTTCCAGAGATGTAATGGATGGAATTTTTATTCAGTCACGCGGCATGCACCGCACGTGGCTCGCAACTGTTGATGTATATCTTTTGTAAATCCCAGTAAAATCAACACGAATTTCGGAATTTGTAAACATCCCACACCGTTCGATTACTGTGGACAATCCGACAAACAGGTGCAGAAACAGCATCCCTAGTCCCTATCAAGCGCCTTAAGAACCCAAAAGCCACTAAAACAAAGGCACAAAGCAACTCTTTTTAATCGCTCAAGCCTCATTCTGTCAGAACTTACCAATTCCCAGTCCTCTGATCTCTCAGTGGCCCATTGTCTGAGCTGTAAGTCAGTTACCGGTCCTTGGTAGTTGGTAGGAGTTGCTTCCAATCTCTCCCACTTTGCTAGTTTATGCACAATGCACGGCTTCATCCTTCTCTTTGGAATGTATCTTACACAGGAAATTTGCTTTCTTCAGGCTAATTCAGAGTTGCGGTTTGGGACATTGGTAGTATTTGGAGAAGTTTGAGATCGATCTCGTGTCCGGTATATGTAGAAGGCATACGAGCAGGTTCTGTTGGATAAAAGCTACGGACGAACCTAAAGAAAACTGTACTATTAGCTAGCGGGAATTAATTTCACAAGATCTTGTCAATGTTTGTTTAAAGTCCTGCTCACCGGTCAGATAAACCATGTACAGTACAAATGGAGGTGAGGGAGAAGAGGACATGGCTACTCACAGCGGTTGTGTGGCCTGCGATCACATTCGTGCTTATTGGATCTTAGTCTGTTGTAATTAAGGTTCTTACCAGTGATATTTGCTTCTGATATGATGAATTTTGGGTTAGGAGAGTAAATCTGATTCTCCTTTTCCAGATTGACCATGCCAAGTTAGAAAGTTTGAAACTTTGCGCTGACATGTCTTCATCCATGTTTTCTGGAAGGAAGACTAGACTATGGCATCCGGCATGGTAGTAAGTTGTAAGTTGAGTATACAGTGTACATTTCCTTTGCTTCGGGTGCTTTAATTTGGTGCATGGAGTCATTTTTTTTGAAACTAAAACACCCCGTAGGGTGGTGCATGGAGTCATTGTTGAGACGAATCCTTTGGAAACTGCTTGTGGGGATAACATTGGTTGTATATAGCAATTGTACATTATTTTTATTACATAAAAGGAGGTTTTGTGGGTCTACTATGTCAGTTACTGTGAGCGGGCCAGGGTTTTAATTTGCATCTCTCCCAAAATCTCTCTGTTATCCATCATACTACATACCCATCTCTCTCTTTTATTTTCTCTCCCAATCCAACCCAACCCAACCCATCTCTCTCTCTCTCTCACTCTCTCCATGAGAATCCGGGGGCGATCTCTCCCATTCCCACCTCTCCTTCCCTCTTCTCCAATTCTCCCTTCAGATCCCTCCTCTTCTACTTCTACCTCTCTCTTTGCCCCAGAAACAGATTCTACTACAAAGCAACCAACTGGAGAGATTGCTTCAGTAAAAATCCAACAAGTGTTGCACCCAAATGGGGATCTCCTTCAGAAAAGTTCCCATGCTTCCCAATATTCCTCTCCTTCTTCGTCCACCTCTCGATATACCACTCAGGTGATTCCTTTTCTTCTCTATTCATATCTTTAATTTAGATCTGTTGCACCATTGATCTCTCTTCTTGAGGGCTTCTCAAAGGGTGCAATTTTTGGGGTTAATGGGAAAGAAAGGAATAACTTATGGGCCAAAATGGGGCTTCACTGGTTTTTCATAACTTTTGTTTTGATTTATGTTGTGGATTTTTTTGTTTCAGGTCCTTTTGAAGAAAGAGGAGGCTGAAGAAAGAAAATGGGGGATCAGGTATGCAAAAATAAATTATAAAAATTTTAGTGTGAGATTGACTGAAAGAAATTTTTATTGTAATTTTATTGTCTTACTATTTCGTAAGTTCAGATTATTAGTATTATTAAAAATAGACAAGAAAACAAGCTCGAGAGGGGAGCAGTAAAGCATCCCCAGTTATTTGCACTGCTACCATCCTACATTCCAGCTTGCACCCATCATAATAACACATCCAATTACATTCCATCCATCCATCATCCATATATCCAATCATCTCCTTCTTTCCCTCTTTCTTATTAAAGCCACAGGAATTCGCTCACGGCTTTTGGTCAGGCTTGTGATACCTAGCTAGCTATATATTTCTATACACATATTACACAATTAATATAGCAAAAAGGGAAAAAATAATTAAGTGGGTAGCAATACACTGAACAATATGTAACAGTAGCTAATATTCTTATCTTATAAGATGCTTACAAAGTTACATTTGGTTTGGACAGAGATCATCAGGAAAAACCAGATTACACCATACTCAAAGACGAGCAAAAAGAATGTAAAACAATGGTTGTAAAAGAGAAGAATGCGAAGCGCAATCCAGCAGTATTATTGGAGGGATCGAGGTGTAGCCGTGCAAATGGGAGGGGGTGGCGGTGCTGTCAGCCAACACTTGTTGGTTACTTGTTATGTGAACACCATCTCGGCAAAGGGAGGATGCGTAACATGAGCAATGCGAATCGAGGTCAATTGGGTTGCACCGATAAAAAGAGAAACTCGTCTGATAGTGCTGGATCAGCCGATGAGGCCGTGAAGAAGAAGAGAAACATTGTTCCCACCGTGAAGGCCCGGTCTATCAGCAGCTTGTTAGATGATGGAAATGGTCATTAGTTGTCCTATAATTAATGGTGCGTATTAGAATCGAAAATTAGTAGTAACCATTTAACAATATTGATTAGGATTATATTCGTTGGTTTGTTAATTTGGTATTGTGTTGTGTTGCGTTCTTTGCATGAGGTTGAACATGTTTTCTTTGTTTAGGAGAATGTTTCCTTGTGCTATGTTGTGTTTTGCTTTGCTTGAATGCATGTAGATAGAATTGCTCTCATGATTTTTGTGTGCCGCTTGATGGTGCAATGTTGCAAAATCGTGCAACCCAACTTACAAGTACCCCTCTTTTTTTTTTTTTTTTCCCAAATGTTTACTAATTAACCCATATATTATTATTTATAATATTATTATGTATATGACACAAAAGAACAAAAAATGTACAGTAGTGAAGCACTATTATACATTATACAAAAATGTATAATACGTACCTTGGAGAGCTTATAAATGACAAAATTTACTTTGAAATAGTTTATTGAAATGTCGGCAGCCTCTGTCAACCTTATTGAAAAAAATATACATTGTTTATTAAAATACTTCATTTGTGTTGGAAATGTATATACGATTGGAATATATATTGGATTACCTAGCTACTTAGTAATACATCTGCAACATATGAAGGCTATGATGCAACATATTATGTATAAATAATCAAATATACGAGTGTTAGTAATAAATTTAGATGCTATATTTGATACATATATTCACAGTTAATTTAGATGACAACTCAGTACTATAACTGACAAAAAAAAATTATCAAAACCAAAAGAATAAAATTATATATCAATGTATCCAGGTATCAAATTGGGTGCAATTTAAATATTATTTGTGATTGACTAAGTGTCAACAAAAAACAAATAGTTAATCTTCAAAAAATGTCAGGTGAATCATCAATCGATTTCAAATTACATAACAAAAAAACCATTCAATTTATTTAAACTATTAATGGTATCTTTTTCTCCCAATAAAAAAATATAATAAAGGCAATGATACCTAACATTTATTATTTCAGTTGTTCCTCGCAAAAATTGCACCTACATACATCTCTCCTAAATTAGATATCTAGTATATATGCTAAAACTATATAGTTCATATATAATATATATGTAATTTTATTGTTTAATAATTTGTAGCTGATATTTATATTGTTATGACTGTCCAATAAATTTATTTTAAATATAACTTATCCGAACATTTATGCAGCAATTGCTAATTAAATATTGTTGCAATTCAAGATAATCAATGAACAAAACTACAGAATTATAGATGCAAATATAGATATTTTTATGTTGTATTTTGGATTTCTTAATGTATCCTTTCTGCAGATAATTTTATATTTTTACCCATGATCATGTACAGCGAATAAAAGAACATAAATACATGGGTATGGTAAAATTGAGGGAATAGACAAGGTTAAAAGCAGACCAATGAGTGTTGTATGGTGTCGGCGGTTTGTTCGGTGCAGAAAAAAAAAAATGCTATGCTTACTTTTTTTGTTTTATGGGTACACTTTTCTTTTTCTTCTCTCACTGGGAGGATAGTACTGGTGCAACTTGGTTGTGGCATTTTTGATGTAAGAGAGGTGAGGTAGGTGGCGCCCTATTTATTAATTTTGGTTGCACGTATTTAAAATTTGCATTCGTTGGAGAATGTTGGCTAGTCTTGATAAATAACATCTTAACTTTAATATCCCCATAATCATGAAAAGATAACCAGATTCTGGAGTGCAGTGACATTGAGCCTAATCATGTGGTAAGTATGTAGCACTTTTACTCCAATCAAATCGGATTAGCATCTGTTTTTCTTATTGTAATAACATTTTCTCAAAGATAAAATATTACTGTGAGATACATAACACAGATATAAAAAACTAGGGATAAATAAATCAAAATATAATCTTAAGAATTCTTCCTTAGTTAAACAATAAACCTCTGTAACAAAAAGATAGTTTACACTTTCCTAAAAGTATGGAAGAGTACCTGCATCGGTATTTACAATTTAAGTAGAGATGAGAAGCGTGGAAAACCATTGGAATAATTAATAAAATAAAAAAAATATTTAAGCAAAAAGAAAACAAGATGCCACACGCACCTAGCACATACCAATATACCACACACTAATAGTGCGGTTACTGAGCTATAACGTTGGCTAGCTTATATGACAATTGTCTGGTTTGACCATTAAAAACTAACTAAAAAAAATGAAAGCAAACTTATCTGTTTGGATCCGGTTGGAAAGTACCCCTTCCGGTTGACAACATAATTCCAAAGCAAAGATAACCGGCTGCGTCGGTTTAGTAACCGGTTTCCCTTCCACTCACGTGAATAGGGCCAGGTTTTATATTACTCGAGATCCTCTCCAGTTGATTGAAGTTTGACATAATCACATAATACAGCTTAACACACTGTACTGATATATACATATAATAACGATGACAACTGCACTGACATAACTTTAATAGTAGTATATAATAATATTTCAAAATTATATAATAAATAGGATTAACTATTGATGTCTAATAGACTAAATATATATATATAGGAAACCAACCTGCAAGCGATGTAAGTCACAAGTCATAACCAACCTAGAAATTGCACCACATAATTATTAACACCATATGGCTAAGTTCATGAATTGATGCAAAGAGCTAGAAAAACCACATAGCAATGCAATGTACTACCAATGATAGAAAAGAACAGTTGATGCACCTCCATACAGCCCAAAATAAAATTTCTAACTAAAAATCTACATACTGTCTCCATTTTTCATACCGCTGCCGATCAATTGATGATCTCCATTCCTTTCATCCAGCAAGCTACTAATAGAGCGTGCCTTGTTCTTCTTCTTTGGAATAATCTCATGAACTGATCCTTCCCCCGACTCTTTTCTCCCGTGCTCGGTGCAACCAAGGGGGCCCCGCGGCACAATGTTTGGGCCTCTCGACCTCCCTTTTCCAAGGTGGTGCTCGCATAGCGAGTAGCCAACAAGCGTCGGCTGGGAGCACCGCCACCCACGCCCGTTTATGCGACTGCATCTAGACCCCGCCATCAACACCGCCTCAGCCTGGCCTCTCTTCGGCTTCTTTTTGTCTTTCGCCTTCTCTTCTTTTCCCATGGTGCAGCTATCATCCGTAGATGCTGTTGGAGTTCCTACCCTGGAAAGGTACATACAAATGCACTTGAATGTATATTTCCAAATACCATCTACCAAATGCAAGCATGATCAATCCAGCCATAGTTTTATGGCTTGTTCTGGAACATAGTTTTTGCATTTTGTTTTGTTATCAAACCAGGTACGTAGCAACAGGGACACAAATTTTGGAATAAAGGAAGGTGGATGGATGGATGAGATGGGATGGGATGGGATGGGTTACACACTTACACTGATGATGGGTGTAGGCTGGCATGACACCAGTCCATAAATTGGGACGCTAATAATTAATAACCATTTGTATTTATTGAATTTAAGATGATTTGCTTTTAGAATTTTCTATATTTTAGTCAGTAGAAAGGCACCAAACCATAAATAGAGAAATACCAAGAAAAATAAGCTACTAATTAAATGTTGATTTCACACACCTTTTGCACTCGACGCTCTTTATCTCTTCCTCAAACGCCTGAAATAAAACAAAAAAGAAAACACAAACCAACTAAGAACAAAACAAAGGATGAGATCTGCACCATTTAAGTCCCATTTAGACCCCATTATCAACAAATTGCACCCGTTGTAAAACCCAAAATGAAATAGATCTATAGTGCAGTTTTTGAGCGAAGATTTGCCGATTGCATCAAATAAAGGAGATCAAAACGAATTACAGGACAAAAAATCACCTGAAATTTCTGAGACGGAGAGGGATGAAGAATTTGAAAACCTCTTTTTGAAGAGGTTGCTCCTAATCTAAGAGGATCTGTTTGTTGTAGATCCCCATCTTGGTGCAACCCCTTTTGTTGTACTCCGTCTTCTATTTTTACTAAAGAAGTGTCTTTGATCGATTGGATTGTAGGAGTGGATGGATCTGAGAGGAGAAGAGAAGAGGAAATAAGAGGAGGGAATGGGAGAGGCCTCCTTCGAATCCTCATGGATACCACTGGAGAGAGAAAAGGATTGGATTTGGAGGTGAGAGAGGTAGAGAGAGAAATAGAGAGAGAGAGGAGAGGGTTTTTGGGAGAGTGCAAAGCAAAACAATGGCCCCCTCACAAGGCCGAGACAGTAGGAGGATTTTTTTCGTTTATTTTATTTTTGATCGTTTTGTTCATATATCCTTGGAATTGTATGAAATGTGGTCACTTGGGGAACGCTATTGGGGCAGCAGGATTTTTATATTTTTACTAAAAATGTTGGTATTCTGTTTTCTTAAAAATAATCTTTGGAGAAAACATTTGATTTAGTTCTAAAATTTTTACGGAATTGTGCTAGGACAAAGAGAGTTACGACAATCTCAAATTAATCGTGCATTAATTATTATTTGTCGGTTCACATTATTATTCATACTGAAAGTTTTAGTTTGGAGATATACTCGTCTATCTTAACATGTTGTGTCATTTATAAAAGAAATCTATCAAATTTTAAATTTAACAAATATTTCTTTCCAGCTTCTAATGTTATTTTTTTAAGAAATCTTGACAGTGACTGTCAAGTCGTTCCAGCTTCTCATGTTGCAACATTTATCCTCTCTATTGTACGGGCTCCTCTTTCGTTCTTTTTGTTCTAATTTTGAACGACACATTAATTATTTAATAAATACTGAAATACTTGTAAAAATTAATAACCTTTATATTTCTAGAATTTAAAGATTATTGTTATGTCAATAAAATATTATCAATTCAAATGGCGAAGAATGCTCCATAAGTATTTTTTTATCGATTTTATACGTTTTTCTACAAGGAATTTGTATGCTAAAGCTTATAGAATTTTGGAGATATCGCTATTTCATACGATGAAAATAATAGAAGTTCCGGTTTGTTACTTTAAATTGACATGTATAATTGACGTCAATTGAAGCTTAACTTAGATAGTAACAAAAAATGAAGATTCAAGAGTATTTACTTCAGCTATTTTCCAAATAATCTACTATATTGATCGCAACAAGTATAACAATTAATTATATAGTAATGCTTATGGAATTAGAAGTTAAGGACGCTGTTAGATAAAAATTACATCCGCACAAGAATGTTTGTCGCAAATTAAAAACTATTTAAAAACTGTTAAGGCGTCACTTTTAATGTTCAACATAAAATATAGAAATTTGCCAAATGTGCCCTACAATTGAAGAAGAAACCGAAATTAAAACAACACGTCGTCGCATGCTCATTTTGTGAATGTTTATCATTTGTGATTGGCTAAATAAGTTAAAGTTCGGAAGGAGGAAGAAAAACTGGCATTTACTGATGTGCAATTTACAACAGGAAATCTCATTTCCGACTATATCATGTACATTTAAAAAAAAAAAAAAAAGATTTATCCAAGCGAAAATATGTGCAACTCCTTTGTCATTGAAAATGGTCCCACAATAAGAAAAATATGACGTTAAACCAATACAACGTAATTAAGATGTGTTAAATTAATTTCCGTGATCTCATTGGTTAAGAATTAAGATACATCCACTGGCCAATTTGCAAATTTAACCCGGAAATTTTGTTATTGGTAGTTCATGGCTTTGATTCTGATATATTATCTTTTGGTGGGATTGTTATTAAATGAAGGGTGTAAAATAATAAAAGGGGGGTGCAGTCAGCAGTCCCAGCTCTGTTTACTGTGCTCTCTCTGCCTTTGGGCACGCACAAGTTGTGAGATCGGCCACCGGGTAACCGGATAATACCAGTCTCCCGTTTTGCATCTACAGCTGGGTTCTCCTGTCTAAAACAACCACCTGAAGAAACGGCAAAAAAATGCTCAATGCAGGCTTGCAAAAAAATTAAATAAAATGCTTAATATATGATATGGCAACTGATTGACCGGAAAATGCCGGTCTTCAGTTTTGCAACTATCACTGGGTGTCTGGGTCCTGTACTCCTGTATCAAACAACCGAACAAAGAAACAGCAATAAATGGTTTCCGTTATGGTTTGTGTCCAATATATATATATATTTTTTCGTAAGAAAAGTTTGTGGCTGTCAAGTAATTATGACAAAATTGTTAGGTACTAATTGCAATTTCGTTTGTGCCGTTTCTCGTCGAGAATGGTAGACAGTCATTTTTATTTAAACTGTCTGATTCAAAATTTATTTTTGATTATCTAACAGATTAATTTAAATCATGCATGTTAAATTCGAAGGCCAAACTGATATATATATATACACACACACAATTATTTCAATAGAAATAATAAAATAAATATAATACAAACGTTACAATGCATAATCCAGTGAGAATGGTAAATGCTTTTGTGGATTTTTTTTAAAGAATTAGAAACGGCTTCAATTTTATGGAGCAAATAAAAAGTAAAAATAATAAATAATAATAATAATAACAATAACAATAACAATAATAATAATAATAATAATAATAATAATAATAATAATAATAACAATAATAATAATAATAATAATAATAATAAGAACAACAACAACAACAACAACAACAACAACAACTTGGTGTTATCGGACACCGAATCTTATCCTTCTTTATAAATCCTATATATATAAATAGGAAAAAAAAAGATTACGATTATTAGCACCGAGCTATCCATTTGCACACTTCAATCATATAGATGCATTTTAGTTTGGGAGCAAGGTTCTAGTGTCATCACTTTTGGATACATCTTGACAATCAAATTAATGACTGGTTAAGTGAACAATGACAGGACAATCAATTTGAATAATTGCACCAATTGGAACTAACAACTCGCATCCTTTCTAATGAATAAAATTATTTGTTTTTGGAATAACAACTTGCTTAATGAAATCGCTGGTCAAATTAAAATTCACATCTAACGTCTTCGAGCAATTATCTGGAATATTCGTCTAATCGAAACCTTCCAAATTTTGTTGGGACAATCATACATTCATACCGTGATTGTCTCCTACAAAATAATAAATAGAACTAGTATGGTACATTCACATATTTGTGCGTCATTTCTAAATTCTAAGTTCCAACCAGATTGACTGCAGCACGACTCACGACACGGTGTGCTTCACAAAATGCGTTGCTGATAAAATTGAGGAAAGTGGAGACCAGATAAATCAGGAGGGAGATCGCACACGGATCTTGATGCAACGTAGATTTCTTGATTATGCCATAGCTGTTGCCTGCATGAGGCCTAATGAAAACAAGGATTTGGGGTTAATTAGTCTCAGATTAATTAATTATCCTCATTGGCTAATATTAGAAAAAAGAGACCTTATTTCTTTTTTTCAGAAATTGAACTTCTACTTTTTTTAGTAAGTGATCGTTTGTATAGAAAAACTATACGTTAGGAACAGTTATGACCAATTTGTATATAAGAAGCACTAGGATAGTCTTTGTAATTAAGCTCAGAATAATAATACGTTTATTAATTTCCTCATCGCAACATCCCCGCATCCTCAACTTCACTCAGCCTGTGACTTGTAGGGATAGTAATTCTTTGCTGGGGTGCAACAAAATAAATCTCAAATTGATGAGTAAAAGCTAAACATGTATATAATACTATAATAACTTCAGAGAATATTTGTTGTGAACCTTAGTTCATAGAGGGCTCCGTGAACTATGATCGTTTGATCGGTGAATTGAAATTGAAAAATCTAAATCAACCAATCCAATCTATATATTGAAATCTCATAGCAAACAAATTTTACAATTTTTAAAATTTTTTTAATATTTTTTCGATTTTTTTTAAATCTTGTCATTTTTTGCTACAAATTAGTGAATAATCGCAAAAAAAATGACAATCTTTAAAAAATTCAGAAAAATAGTAAAAAAATTCAAAAATTATAAAACTTTCTTTGATATGAGATTTCAATATATAGATTGGATTGGATAATTTAGATTTTTTCAATTTGCAAAATCACCGATCAAACGATCATGGTTCACGGAGCCCTCTATGAACCATGGTTCACAATAGATATTCTCAATAACTTCCTATAGTATGTTAAAAAATGTTTACACTTACTATTAAAAAAAATATACATATCGCATAAAAATTTCAATCAGCTATAAATATATTTATATCTACTAAACAATAGATATAAACATTTATATCATTAAATTCGAGACAAGTATTTACAATTAAAACTTTTTCTGAAATAAATATATAATTTTATCAAGAGATAATTAGTTTTATGCCATCGTGAATTTTGTTAATTAGGAAAATACCATTTTTAAATTACTAATTAAATTTATGCCATTATAGAATTGATAAAATTAGTTTTATGCCACTATTTGTCCAAAAACATACTAAATTCTAAAAATATCATTACCAAATTTGTCATTAATTTTTTTAATGATCAAATTACCCCTCATTTAAAACAAACCTTAAAAACTTAAAAAAAATACGGCGGCAGGAAACAAGTAATTCTTTAACATTAGCTACAGTAAATAATGATTATTTCATTAGAAGTACTTGAACAAATTCATGAATGGACGTAATACTGCAAATATAGTTAGCAATATTTAACATATATCGGCAAATCATTTTCCACAAATTCTAGGTACCACAAACCTAATTGGTACAACATTCAATGAAAGGCAATATATCCAACTATTACTTCAGAAGGTAGGAAAAAAAAAAAGAATATATATAATGATGAATATATAAATCTTTAATTTTTTATGCACCAATGGCGTACAATGATTTTGTTATTTTGCAGTGTCATAAAACTAATTGTTAATGATTTATAATGGCATTAAATGAATTATATCTCTTGTGATGGCATATTACTAATTCTTAAGTTTTATAGTGGCATATTTAAAAGGGTAAAATTGTCATATAATTGTCTGATGGCAAAAAATATGATTTCTATTATTTTATAGTGGTAAAAAAATAATTTGTCATTTAGTGATGGCATATTCCTAATTTAAAATATTTGTAGTGGCATAAATCTAAATCACCCTTTTATCAATACTTTAGAATGATTAATATTGTCCTAAGTTCATTGCTCATGATTTGCACAAAAGTCGTGATTGGAGAAAAAATTTCTGTGCATGTTGTATAGATTAGGCCAGATTGTACGAATGGTTATATGAACAGATTCAAGTCTTGCAGAGTGCAAAAAAGAAATTCTGTATACATATACATCAGATCATGTCTCTTTAAAATAAGACCTATTTATTAAAAGAAAAGGCTAAAAATAAAAATTACAACTCGATCTTACATCGAATACTTATTATTAAAAAAAAAGAGTGTACCAGACACATATTTTCTTACGAATGTGTCATTACTATTGCACCCAAAAGAACTAAAAGATCTTGATTGCATTTAACATGGGGTGGGGAGTGGGGTCCAGGTAGGGCACTAAGCCATGCACGTCTGAGTTAAAACAGATTGTCTAGTAGCATAATAATACACTTTAAGAAAGCAAGAGAAGATAAATGATTACCTAGGATGCATCTTTGATCCCTTGATAAAGGATAAATTGCCACCTAAACAGGCACTGATCCATCATAAGCACTCTTTGAGAGAGACTACATAAAGCCCAATAAGTGCACAATGTGCGGCCCACATAGTAAAAAAGTGAGGTGCTTGTTCTGCCAATGTAGGTAAAAGATGAGGCTAGCTGATCTCTTATCACTGTTTCATGTCTTACAAAAACTTTGATGTATTTATGAAGATATCTTCATGTCGCTAGAAATTCTTTTTTGATATAAATTTTGTTGCTATCTGGATTTCTTCTAGCTGCACAGAGGTGTCATTGTAGCCAAACACAGAGAACACAAGAACACAGCACCATATCTAATTCCTTGAGTTGGTTTAGGTTTTAAAGTTATATGATGTTAAAGAAGCTGATGATTATGTGTTCACAAAGGACACGCATATTTGCAACGGAGCAAACTATACTTCATCATCATAATAGACCCCAGAACTACCCTAAAAACCAATAAATTGTGTTATAAGCCGATTGCTGGACCTACTTAGATAAATGGGCAGCAAACGGACAGAATACACCTAAAAGGAACAAGTTCGAGAATACATATATATGTCTTTTCTGTTCTAAAAAGAAAAGGATTATCATATGATCTTTTTTATGAACTTATGCGATGATCGATAACCCATCCATCACTCACGAATAAGTCTTTCATTCTTCTTTTAATTGAGGATTAGGCAACCATAAAAATTGTAATTATATTAATAGTAAGGGGCAAATGGGAACATCGGCGGTTTCAGGATCTGAATTTATCCTGAAATGTTTCCCTAGGTATGGGAAAATGTCGAGAAAGCTGAGGTAATCAGGGGCAGAAAGCATGGCTTGTATTGTTTGAAACCCGGGAAATTATTTAGAAAAACATATGACTATTTATTTGCGTTTTGTAAGGCATTAGTTTTGTTTTATATTTGTATACGATGTGTTCTGATAATGTAAATATTCATCAACATAATGCCTTAAGTCAGTATATCTACTTAAAAAATTATATAGAGAGCATGAAATTGTTTATTGCATTTTTATCGATGCAAGATATACTCAAAATTTGAAGTTAGTTTGTGTGATCATGGCTCTCGCTAATCTTGCAATCTTTGATAGGTTGCCTTTCAACCAAAAATACAATAAAATAATAATAATAATAATAATAATAAATAACCAGAGGGATTTTAACGGGTTCAAACGGAGATTACTAGTCCATTTACGCGGTGTTTTTCTGAAAAGGGAGTTATCTGTGCTAAGAAAATACTTGTACAAATTATCCAAGCGACATTAAATGTATGTGTATTCAGCGCTAGTATTTACTGCTTACCAATAACTTGATTGAAATAAAAAGGTTTCCAACACTTTCAGGATGCTTTTGGATTGTTGGTACTTTGACATGTCAAGTTATATCGATGGTCGAGTAATTAGGCTGTCTATGTGAGTATGTAACGCGATTCACGTTAATAGTATCATGCTTAGGGATCAATAGGTTAGACGCGAGTTTGTCAATTTTTTATTATTTTTTTATGAAGTACCAAGTACGAGTTTGTTGTTCTGTTCGTTAGAAAGTGGTTTTCTTAATCGTGGGCCTACTTCCTCTTCAGTCTTATTAGCTTTTGGGTTTGTAATAGGATATTGGGCTGATCTGGACCTAATTAAAGACCGTATATCTATCACTATGTTTGGAACTACCGAACTAGTTTATTTTACCTACTTTTCATAGCTTATCCAAAATTCTAACCGATCGATGGAATCTCATAAACTCGAAAAATATTGCACATCTCAACTGAAAGCAGCTTAAAAATAAAGAAAGAGGGATGTAAATAAGGAAAAACACACAAATAATAATTCTGAATTATTCTACTCATGATATCTTGGGCAAAAAATGTTTGTCCCTTTTTGAGTTTTAACTTAGAATTCTCTAAAAAAAAAAAAAAAAAAATCAAAATATGAAACCGTAATATTTATAATTTAACAATAGCCAAGTAAAACAACTGCAATCCTCAATCCAATCTAATCTCAATTGCCACTAATAAAAATTAATAACAACAATCCATTCGCCAATTCAAATATCTACAACAAATTAAAGAATCCAAATAAATTAATGATTCAATATTTAATCTATATGGTTTTCAGGCTTCTGGCTTTCTGTTACCGAATAATAAGTCGGAGAACCTCCCGTATCATAACCATCCATAGGAACATCAGAAATGTATGCTAACATCCGTCTGACACTAGCCGAGCGCATTGGCTTGAAGCTGAGAGACCTCATCGGCGAATTCTCTGAGAAAATGTTCGATGATTTGGTGAGTATCAAATAAACAAGTGCTTGAACCAGCAGAAACACAGCGACTTTCGCCAAAATGTCGGTCATCTCGGGAGATATGAAGCCTTCCATGGCCATGAGCAACGTTGAACTTTGTTTCAAGAGAGATTTAGTTTCTGTTTGGGTAGATAGAAAGTGTCTTGTGTTTGATTTAATTGGGTTTGTTCTATATATATGGGGGCGTTAGAAGTAGTATGATGGGATGAGACTTTTCTAACAAGTGACACGCAAGCGATGGAGATGCACTGGATTTCCTAGTTTGCAAGGAGATTAGAGAAATCTTCACGTTTTGTTGAATTCAGATTCCCTGTGGCAGGTAGACACATGCAAGACCATGTGACGAGTCATTAATCAACAGGGGAACATCAAACATGAGAAGAATATTAAGAACTCTGAGAATATTTACCCTTAAAAAATAAAAAAACAAAATATAGATATTAATGTAGCTGACTTGACACACCTTTGGTGTTAATTAGTAATTTAGTATTGTGTTTCGCATCTATTATAGAGGACTTAGGTTAGTGGATAAGTCATTGGTAAAACGCGTTTCAACATTCAAATATTAAAGAATCATATATTTATAGGAATCCATATTTGTGCCCCCAACAATTTTTTCACTTCTTGGATTCTTTAGAATTTTTAAGGAATTCGTTAATTTTTCTGTCCTCCGTAATCTGTCCTCCAATTAATAGTAAAATGACATTTTTATTTAAGATTGTTTGATAATCGAGCTTTTATTTAATTTATCATAATCCACACTTACTTATACTAGACTTAATTACACATCAAATCATAGTATATCCGTCCTAAATATCCAGATTATCAAAGTACTCTTCATCCCATTTAATATCATCCCAAATCCATTGATATATAAGAAATTTGATTATTTATCAACAAAGGGACTACGTAATTAATGACCTTTTCCTTCAAAATTTTTTATTATTATAACCGGGAGACTATTTACGTCGGTGGAAGAAATTTCCTTTTGGGGGAAAACAATGAGGGTAATTGACCTCTTCCTCTATATTATTATGCGGTAAACTACGTATCTAGACAGCTTTGACCCTTGTTGCTTATATTCAATAGTTTATTTAAAAGATCTGATTGTACGACGGAAACTATGACTAATTCTCACATATATAGACTACCAAGTCGTGTAACAGAGCCATCCAAAAACTTGTTGTGCCATTTTTATGTTTTTTAAAGATAAATTAGATTGAAGTATCTCAATTTATTTTAAATTAATATCTCAATTGGGTTTTAAACCCGCGACCTTCACCTAAAATACATTGATCTTTGTTACTAATAAAAAATATTTCTTTATTTTTATTTTTTATTTAATAATTCTTATGATTTTGTTGATCACTACCAAGCTAGACACATGATTTGGCGGACTAAAAAATGAGGCTGGAAAAGAAAATCAGATTTTTTTTACAAAAAATAGAATTATTCTCTACAAATGATGTTTTCATGATACAGTTTTCTATTGACCATTGTTGTTCAACCTGCTGATAGCAACTGTTAACAAGGCTGACCCGATTTTATTGGCTGACACATGTTAAAGATGGTATATATCTAACATATGGACATTCCAATAAGTTGATTCTGACTTCAACCTTTGGTCGTCAGATTTTAGAATGTCATATATGACTTCACTATTTGGATATATATACCATATTTTAATTTTCATGATGTAATTAAAAGATTGATATCTAAGACCTAAACGATGATAAACGCGAGGATATAATGTGCCTAATATACATATTTATAAAATCGAATGCGCTGTAATTTAAAAAGAAGACTGGAAGGGTAGGTATATGTATGGATTTAGACACTATCACAAAAATTTCTACAGATTGCTTGACAAGATACCCGAAATAATAATAAGGGAGCATTACCACATGCCAGATAGGAAGCCCAAACTAAGACGCAGTTTAGGAAGACTTTCAAGTAAAGCAATGAAAAACAACAGAACTCACAAGCTGGCTTACACGTGGCGTCGCAATCCACATTCTTTAAAAACACATGAAGTGTCGTCCGGTCCGGACATTGAAGTGCTTGCTTTTGTAAAACCAACTTGTCCCCATCCAGTAACAACATAGGTCATAGGGGACTCCTATCCTCTGCGTGTTTTAAGAAAAACACGCACGGTGCGGATCCGTCCGATTTAAATCAGACGGTTCATTTTTTTCGGGCCAATATTTTTTTCGGGTGTGGTGGAATGCACGGGGCTCCCTTTAGCCGTTGAGATTAAATCAGACGGTTCAGATTAAAAAACACGCTCTGCGTGCCCACGCAGAGGATTTCGTTCCAGGTCATAGGATATGTTTGATTGATTTCGTCATTTTCAAGCTATAGGCCTACGTGGAGAGTTTATTGGGCTTAAGCCTTAAGTTATGGCGATGTAAGGCCCATAAAGGCACAAACTATGATATGTTCTACTGAGAATTTATTTTTTTTTTTCGTGTGAAGGCAACTCGGCTGGCATATAACATAACGGTGATAATGTAACGTACAGCAAACAATATTTTTTTATCATTCTTAGATCTCTTTTTATGCTGCTTTATCTATACTTTTGGCACAATTTGTAATTTTTTTAAGAAAAGATAGGATCAAACCTTCTAACTTATTTTGAAATTAAATATCAAAAAAAAATTCTAGTTGGATTTAGAACCTGCGACCTCTGTTGAAAGTGTGTTGTTTTTTGTCACTAAACAAAGACGCCGAGAGCTAGTTCTTCACAATTTGTTGATCTATTTTTAATGAATATTTTTTTCATATAATTATAGTTATACATTTCATTTTGTAGAAAGAGACATAAGATTGCTTATTTCCATATTACTGTCTCTCATTAGCTTTACAAGAAAGATGGATGTCATTCATCACGATTCATCAGAATTAACTACGATGTCTAGAACCGCTATACTTTTTTCTTTTTATCAGTTGGCAGTGGCTACCAAGGTACCACTGTACTTATTTCAAAAGTAAAAACAAAGAAAAAGAACATATGAAACTATAAATAGCTCTCAATGGACAAGGTTATCATAAATTACTGTACTGCAACAGAAATTAAAAGAGCATCTTCAATTCTTTTGTCTGCGAATTGGGCATCGTGATACCAGCAAACTGAATAAGTGCATCCAATGCAATCACCAGCGGAAGCCGGATCGGCCCCTCCACTTCCCATGACGGAGAGTAGGAGACATTACCGCTCGTCTGATGGTACCACCTTGACGAACCGGGAAGCAGCACATGTGAACCATTTTAACCAATCTCGACAAAGTTGAACACTGCGCTGGTACAGGCGTTGAAGGTCTGTGCAGGCTAAGATACGGCGTCGAGAGACAAATACGGCAAATCGGGCACGTGTCATGCAGTTTGATCCATGGGATGATGCAGTTGAAATGGTACGCATGTCCACATGGCAGCGAGTGAATGGCCGAAGCAGTGACAATATCTTCCCTACATATAGCACACGAGATGATCGTCGTGTCGGTTTTGCACATGGTCATCACGGATTTCGTTGTACATAATTGGGAATGATGGGATGCTTGTTTAGTGTGGAGGTTGTGTATTGTTAAGCAAAGAAAATAATGGCGTGGCCATTGTTGATCCATGGATTGATGCTTTAATTCAATTCAAAACAGAGTTTGTTTCGTGGGAGGAAGTATTCTACATGGATACACAGCATGGCACAAGAAAGAGAGCATGTTGTAAACAAATGAAAAAGCATACTTTACTGATGCCAAAAAGATATTCCGATCTTCGAAAAAGCTCTTTTGCTTTACTTTCAAGAGCAATATGCTCCGCTCTTTTATGAAATGTTGACATTCTTTAAAGTCCAATGTGGGCAAATGAAACTTATCTGTACAAAAATTAGTGGGCATATTAAAATAAAGGATTTCAATTTTGGCATTTAGTCCATAATCAGTATTATTCAAGCAACCACAACAACAACAAAAAAAATGCGAGTAATTTCTTCAAATAGATCTGATAATCAGCCAACTAGACTTGCTAATTATAATAAAAAAAATTTATTTTTTAAAATTAAAAACCAAATTAATTTAATTGTGAAAAATTGTATATATTACTTGTGACTCGTTTAATCTCTCATTACCTTTATATTTCAATTAAACATGTCATGAATAACCAAATTTGAGATGGTGGTAACGCACCGCTAATTATTCGACTAGATGCAGGGTACCTTCACCAAATCATGCCGCAAACAATTTTTAACCACGCTTTACAGGAACAGCTGGAGTACCAATTGATTGGGTGCTTCCTACCTAAAAGGAGACCAAAAGTAGAGATTTATCTTAGTTTGTTTATATCCTTTAAAAAGCAACCAAACTTATTTGAGTTGCGACTTGTGAATGAGAAAATCCTCTTGCACGAAATTGACTCATCATTATCGCCACCAAGATTTATGCATCCTCTCGAAGAGTATTTTATTAGGGATAATTTCGAGTGATATATTGTGAGATCATTAATTGTTACCTATAGACAAAACAAAAAAAGTCCCGTACAAAAAAGAAACTAAAAAGAACTAGGCATGAAATCTCCAAGATTGTACATTCGCTGAAATTCCCATGAGTAAAAAAGCTCCCCCGGAAGAGGGCCTTCTTCGCCTTTTCAGGAGTGCAGATTTTATTATTGATTTTTTTATCTTTTTTTTTTCCTTTTAAATTATTACTAAGTTTTTTTCAATTCTTGTTGGGTTATTGTTTCCTCTTCATCCTAGAAAGCTTACAAAATATTGACATCCATATTTTTTGCTGATATGAACAATAAAATCTTACTATTTAGGTTACTTTTTTTCGGCTTACGTGAGTATGCATCTTTGTTAATGGGTATTGTAAACACTGGTATTCTCCCATCTTTTGGGTTTAGTGTTAATTGGAGAAGAGTTGATTGACGTAACAAAAACAATTTCAACGGCTTGAGAGAGCCGAAACAAGAGTCAATTTGTCAAATGAGGCGAAATATAAGTAAAATTGTCATCGTAGGGACTTCATCTAAATACTAAATATTCCTTTGAAACGTTCTAAAGGAAATTGATTACTGTCATCTGCAATTTTATCATCTTTTGTCATCGTTTGAACAAAGTGAACATATAAAATAGACTTATAGACAAGGTGAATATATAAATGATCAAAGTGAACATTTACAAATAAATGAGTATAATAAAAATAAGTTGAATATGTATATAAAAATCTGAACAAGAATGACCAGTGCTGATAACTGCAATCAGTCTCTAAGGCAATCATGTAATCAATATCCAAAAATAGAAAAAGTCGCTACTTCTTCATTTCCAAAAATGAAAATTCTTCTCCATTGCGTCTCACTTCCGCTTCACCCCCTCTCACCCCGCTTCACCCATCTCTATCGCGCCTCATTAAATTTCGCTTCACCCTCCTCTTCTCTGTTTCGTCTCCCCTCTCTCCCTCATCTCCTCTCTTCCGTCTCCTCTCTCTCCCTCATCTCTCCTCGAATTTCTCCTTCATCTCATCTGTCTTGTCACACTTTCATCCTCATCTCTCTTCTCCTCTCTCTCTCGTCTCTCTTTCTTTGCTTTGTCATCTAATTCATGCCTTCTCTCGTCCTCTTCCTCATATCCTTCTTTTACTCGTATTAGATACTCTATTATACTAATTATTTACTCCCTTATAGTAACGTAGTTACTCCCAAACAATAACAGAAATAATTATGAATATTATTTACTCCCTTATATGTATTAGATAATCTCTTATACTAATTATTTACTCTCTTATAATAATTTAGTTACTCCCGAACAATAACAGAAACAATTCTAAATGTTATTTATTCCCTTAAATAGACATAAGTTACTCTCTTTTTTATATTAGTTACTCCCTTAAATGAACTACACAGTTTAATCTATTACTTATTCTCTTATGCATATTATTTACTCCCTTAAACAGACATAAGTTACTCCTTTTTTTATATTAGTTACTCCCTTAAATGAACTATACAGTTAAATATATTACTTATTCCCTATGCATATTATTTACTCCCTTAAACATACATAAGTTACTTCTTTTTTTAATATTAGTTACTCCCTAAATGTACTATACAGTGAAATCTATTACTTATTCCCTTATGCATATTATTTACTCCCTTAAACATTACATAAGTTACTCCATTTTTCGATATTAGTTACCCCTAAATGAAAATACATATTTATACTTATTACATATTCCCATCTTTTATACTTATTTACTCCCTTATTCATATTTATTTACTCCTTTATAGTTATTTAGTTACTCCCAAATAATAGCAGAACCAGATCTATGGTGAAAGAGAAGGATAAACAACGAAAGAGATAGTAGAAGGGGAACGAGATGAGAAACTATATCTATGGTCAGATCTGATCGTCTTCCTTATTTCTCTCTACTCGTAAGGTAAGTATTTGATCGGATTGATGATGAAATTGTGCTAGATTGAGAGATGAGAAGGTAAAGGGAAGAGAAAAGGTGGTTGAGACGATTGGCCATAAAGTCGCCAAGCACGACGAGGCGCGAGACGAAGAGAGAGGTGCTGCGGCGGTCGGAGATGTTATTGAGATGATCTCTCCTTCGCTTCTTCAATTTTTCTCTTTTTCTTCTCTTTTGATTTGAGCGTAAACAGTGACGGAGCTAAATAGAACCTACCCTGGGTAAGTGCCCAGACTTAACTTTCACAAATTAATGACCAAGCGTTTTATTTCTATGTTAAAAAAATACAGTGCCTAGGCTTCAATTTAGGTTGTGCCTGGGCTTGAAGTTTTGTATTATTTGACAAACACATGAAGCACGCCATTTATTTTTCGTTCCCATTCCTGAGCACTCTTTCTCCTCAGTTTTCCATTATACTATTACCAATAATAATAAATTAATAAATACAATTCATTATTCTCTCCTTAATTAGTTCTTTCCTCACAACATCAGAACTGAAAGGGTGCTCCTCCATATATATATACTAGCAAAAGGCCCACCCAATGTGTGGGAAAATTTTGTATTTAAAAAAAATAAACATATTAATGTCGAAAAAATAATAATTTGACGAGAGATAATAATTTTTAAAAAGAAGGTTCATATAGTGATATATATCGTGGTCTATGTGTGTTAGAAAATTTTTTCTATACAGGGTGATTAATCTTTAGTAAAATATATCTCAAACTATTATATTTATATATGTCAATAAATCTATATGTTCCACAAAATGTGTTCAATTACTCGAATGATACCTCTAATTTTTCTTCTTCTTTTTTGTTTACTATAGATTTTATCACTTGCCACGGATCATATTATTGGCATCGTGTTGTGTAAATTAATTTTTACAACTTTTTTTCCTAGTACGTACATCGATTGTTGAGGATATTTAACTTTTGACCCCTCATGGTACTTACAGAAACTGATATTATTCAAATTGTTTGTTATAAATTTTAAAACTACATGTTCTAAGATTTAAATTGAAAAAAGAATTAACGTGAACTGTCAATAGTTCATCAATAATATCTGACGCATCGAAGAAATTGTTTATAACTTTCAGGAATGATGGAAATTGTGATACAGGTATACAATTGTCCTTATTGGGCTTATTCAAATTTTAAGAAGAAAAAACTGTCAATCACTTTAAACCTCTTGACGAAATAAAGCTCGAAATTTAGGACATATTCACAATGTCAGCATTTTAGCAGGACAAATTGCTAGCAAAGTATTTTAATGGGACCAAATGATCTCCACACCTGGCAATGATAATGGTGCATGCACAGTGAATCCTGCCTATAATGATGCTTAAATCATCAAAAAAAAAAAAAAAAAAAAAAGAAACAAAAACAGAAGACCTAATATATTCTAGCGTCTTTGACTGTTCTTAATTTTCTTCTTCCTCGGCAGCTATCCTAAATTTAATCAAAACAAACAAAATATAACAGCACAAGTAATTAACTTTATAGTGTATTCTAAATCAAATAATATATAACAAGAAGAATATTGAACCTTCTATGGATAGATCTACCCTTGCCCTTACCACCGTCAAGCCTTTCTATGTCTGGCACTTTGTTCACTTTCTTTTCAAGGACATCAAAGTGACCAAAGCTATAGACACACTATTTCTTGGAGGACGTCAGAGTGACAGAAACAATAGACACACTGCTTCTTGGTAAAAAATTAATTGAAAATCTTCTGCAGTTTTGAGAACATGAAAATCAGCACTACAGAAATTAATCATGTAACAATTAGTTAAGAAAGGATGATATTTATACCATAACCCTTTTTACAGTCATTCAAAAAGAGACCCATTCTCAGTATTAGTTAGTATGATACAACAACTTTTTGCTTATACTGGTCAAAAAATACAATTAGTCAATTACTCATTTACGCTATCACATCATCACTGGACCAAACTGAAATTATTTGCTCCTTAATTACTTATTTCCAGAGTAGCTTTTGATTAAAAAAAAGATATATTACTATATTTGAAAAGAACACATAAAAAGATGGAAACAAATGGATCCGATTGTAATTAAAATAGTCATGATTCAGTTACTGCTACAGACTTCAACCAATTTTCAGCAGTCCTTAGTTACATATCTTTGTGAAAACTTCAATTGAATGATGTTCTTGTAGAAACTGGTAAGAATCCAGATTAGTGTCAAGAAAGGAATTACCTTGTACAAATCCAAGATGATGTTGTCCAGGGTTTCTTGGGCCTGATCAGAGCAGCGACTTCTCAGGGATTTGATGGTGATTCACCAGTCCTTAGTTAATAATCAAAGCATATCATTTCATCTACACGGTGAGAAACTGACATCGCTGTAACAGATTCTAAGGAAAAAAAAATAAAACAATACCAATCAAAAGGCGAATAGATCAGAGAAACATTGTTTTTTTTTTTTTTTGAAGATAAATTGGTGATCAAGCCTCCCAACTTATTTTTAAATTAAATGTCTATGAAATATCGAATTTCGAACCTGCGAACTTATGCGAGGAATATTGATCTAATATTTGTTTCTTTAATATGATCAAGAGTTATATGGTATGTAAGAATAAATTCATAGAGATAGCTAGTGACACGAAGAAATCTGCTTCAGTTAAAAAAAAATAAGTAAAATTAATAAAGTCCCATAAGAAAGAACACTTAGAGATATATAATGTATACTAAATAAATCCAAATATAATTGGAAGTTGCAAATCATACCATACCTTCAGCTCTACCAGCATTCAGCTCTACCAGCATTTATGACCAACGAAAGCAATCAGTTGGAAACGGAAAAAGTTATTCAAATCAAAGACCCCAAAAGAATGGCGTCCAAAGATGCACGCCATTTATGACAATAGATTTCAACGGGACCACCATTCTGGTGCGAAATGCGAATCTCAATAGCACAAATTAAGAGCCTAATCGATCAATAAATCAAGGATTTAGAAAAGATATCTAACTTGAGCAAGGGTATAAGCGAGCGCAGACCCAGCCACGCCAGCTCCGACGACGATGATGTCAGCCCCCTCGCTAGAGCCACCATCTCCGCCACGTTCGACTCCACTGTACTTGAAGGCGGCGCTCCGACGACCTCGGCGCCGATTCTCGCCTTCTTGACCCTTGATCGGAAGAGAAGGATTGCTGCCAGAAGCAATGCGAGTATCGCTCCGAACAGGTAATCGCAGTTGTAACTGTCGACTACTCGTCGGAAGAGGCGGGAGGGATTGCTTCGTCGGAGGAGAGAGGGGAAAGGAGAACGACGTCTAGAAATGAGTTGAGGCGGTCGATTAGAAAGCCAGAGAGGGAGAGATGTTTCCTTAGGGAGCGCTTATAAAGTAAATAAATGTCGAAAAAAAAAACTTCAGCGATTTAACACGGAAGCAGGGATCGAACGGAACGAGATCCTCAGCAGCCGTTTAAAACGACTGCTGAGCGGTCGTTTTATTTATTTTTTTTATTTTTTTTATTTTAAAATTTAAATGGAGAATCCAAACCGTTCAACTTGTTAAATTTTACCGGCGATGCGTTTTCATATAAGTTTTATAAAATTTGAAGTTGATTTGATACTAGATTAAGCGGTCAACAAATAAACGGACCTGGTTAGATTAATTCTAATACGTTCATTTATTGACCGCTTAATCTAGTATCAAATCAACTTCAAATTTTATAAAACTTATATGAAAATGCATCGCCGGTAAAATTTAACAAGTTGAACGGTTTGGATTCTCCATTTAAATTTTAAAATAAAAAAAAAACAAAAAAAAGAAATAAAACGACCGCTCAGCAGTCGTTTCTGAGGATCCGGTTCCGGGATCGAACATAGCATGTTCTTTAAGAACCATTCCAGCGACTCACCAACTTCAGATTAATTGCTAGCTGTTTATCTGATATCTAGATCTGGACCATAGATCAAATTAAATTAACAAAATTAATGACTCATATTTGATGTTAGGGATTGAATACAACCTTTATCTGGTTTTTCTTTCAAGGTTTGTTAGGTGTATTTATAAGTAGTAGAGATAGAGATAGAGATATATATTTCCATATAAGGGGCAGACTTGTTTTTATTTATTTATTTATTTATTTTTAATTTCTATCCTTCTCTTTCATTATGGTTGTATGATTGTACAAGAAATAATAATGACAGTTAATGACTTTGGCCTTGCTTAAAATGTATTATATTATGTAACAAGTTATATGGAAGCTTTCTTATTTGACATTTTTACGAATTTTATTGTCAACATAAAATTTAATAAATACTAAAAATATGTAACTTTTCAACGAATGTGAATAGAAATTGACAGTAAAATGTGAAATTTATACTTGAAAGTGCAATGTGTATACATATATATTTGCGTAATCAGAAAATATTTTTATTTTGTAATCCAATTTGTCAACATTACCCTAGTCAGCTTGAAATTTATATATTTTTAAATATTTGTATCAGGTGATTATATTGTTTTTTCCGTTTGTACTTTTAAGCACGAGATATATAGATTAAAAAAATGATTAGGTTTATGAAAAACTATGTATTTTGTAGTACAATCGATTAATTTTGCAAAAATAATTTTTGTATGCTGAAAATTATTATTTTTATAATTTTTTTTTATTAAGTAGTGTGCCAGGGCTTAAAATTTGTCTGGATCCGCCTCTAAGCGTAGGAAAGAACGGAAAGAAATATTGATTTAAAGGAGAGATAAAAATCGGGAGTAAAGAGGGGTGAAGCGAAGGCGTGAGGGAAGGAAAATGAATTTCGCATGAGAAGTGAGGGTGAGAACGCGCTGATTGCTTGATTGTTTAAGACTTTGATTGTCTAAAGCAATTCTCTAAAAGAAATCAAAATTTGGAGGCCGAACAACAACTTATTTCAATCCAAATCCTAAACAACAGGCCCAATATTTGACGAAATAACAAAATACAAAATATAAGCCCATATTAGCAGATATTATCAGTTCAGTGCACCCATGTGCAGAATTATAATAAGCATCCTTGAAAGAAATTTATATTATCCAACCAAAATGCATCGACATATAAAACACACATCTGTATACTAATTAGGTAGCGCGGTTAACACGTTTTAATTGGTCTCTGTAAACTTTGAATGAAAGAAATTTAATGCACTTCCCTCCAAAAAACAGCAACTGTCATGCCCCGGAATGTGAATCCTGCATATATGACTTGTCACGTATGCTATGGGAGCTTTTTCAATCGATTTGAGCATCGATTAAGTTAAAAGATCACAAGATAAGAAACTATGTCATTTTTTCCAAACATGTTTCACTAATCCTAGAGCAAAATGTTAGAACTATTAGCTAACTAGGGAGGCATGATTTCTACAAGTTGCTGTCCTGAGTTGCTGTCCTGAGTCAGTATCAGTTAATGTAAGCTGATCTTATAGATCCCAGTTCAAAACTGATACTTCCCTAATTACGTTAATTTGGCCTTTTCAGTTACTTAACTATTGGCTACTGGGTAGTAGCCTCGTACATATTTCTTCAGTTTACAATTTTCCAATTATACCCCTGTTATAGTTTAATTGCTAGTATGTTGTGGGAAGCCTCAGAACTATTGAGACAGTACTACTGGATTCAATTTCGCCACTGCCTCTATAATTAGTCACCACTAGTGACTTCCTTCCAACTCCCAATAGAAATGGAAAATAAATGGTTGGTCAGGTGTGCGATCAGGCTGATATATAAGATTGAGCTAAAACATATGATTGAGTGAGGGAAAAAGAAGAAAAATCAAGAGCATGGCACAGAAACAAACCTGAAGAAACAATCAGGCACAAAGCTGAGTTCTTCATATATAATTTTTTTTTGCTTTTTACAAAACACTAAGCATCATCCTGTACAAAATGCTAATATAAATTAGGAGAAAAATGCAAAAAGTCATAAACTGAATGTATTTCTTTATTCTATAGCCAAGCCCCAAATGAAAGACTGCACAATCAAAAGCGGCCAATACAACGACTCAAGAACCAGCAAATAGGACCTTTACGAATTCTTCGATTGGAGCCTCTTTGCGAAACAGAGTGTATCTCATCCTCTCTAATTGTCGAAATTGCTAGAGAATCTGGTGGCAGTTGTGTTTGAGGCGATAGTAATGATTCTTCTGTGGTGGTGGACAATACTGGTGCAGATGGTTGTATTACAGTTTCAGCCTCTGTGTGAGGTGTAATCAACGGTGATGGAGTCGTTGTACTTTGGTTCCAAAATTCTAGTGGCCGCAACAGTATTGGATGTTGATATGTAAGTGGATGTAGACCTGGTGGTGGCAGTGGTGGACGCGGAGGCAATGGCGGAAGCTCGTGTAGTATAGTTGAAGAAAAGGATTGAGCCGGTAAGTGTTGTTGCATAGACTGTGCAGGTCCTGCAAGAGAGCTAGAAAGCAGCAGGTCCAGATCATCGGAGAGGATCTGAAAACGGCAAACTGGACATGTGTTCTTGTCTTGCAGCCACAGCATGATGCAGTGCCGGTGGTACACGTGTGTGCAGGGGAGATGTTGCACCTTGGTATCAGGAGCATGAAGATTGTCCTGGCATATCGGGCAGGAAACAAGTAATGAATCAGATGTATTACCATTGGCTTCTGGTAAATCTTCGCCGGATAGGATTAGGAATGGTGGAGGCAGGGAGGCTGGCGGATCCCACCAAAAATCGATGTCAGAGTCTGAATCAGAGTTCTGGAGATCAAAGGAGAAATTATTCCATTGGGAGTTAATAGGAATAGTAGGAGGAGGAGGAGGAGGAGGAAGACGCATGCAGCGGCGGCGGTTGGGGAGGCTGTAGGTTTGCATATTTACAATTAAAAGATCAAGCAACTGCATGCAATTGTACGTAGCTTAAGGCGCTAAGCAATGTAGCAACACATTAGTAGAAGCAGTTCAAGACTTTCCTTAGTAAGTAGTAGCTGGCCACTGGATATTATTTTTGTAGTGGTGGCGTTGCCGCGTTGGTCTTGTTTAGTGTGAATATGTATGTCGTCATGTAATGGAGTGTGACTCAGGCCTCCCCTTTAGAACATTGTCCTCAACTTTAAAAAGTTGGTTATGGTGTTACAAAGATTGTTCTTAACTACTTTGTACTTATATTTTACCCCTTGTTCCCTGGTTGGTAATTTATGGAAAGTTTTTATTATCCTACAATTCAAAACTCATATATTTAAATAGCATAAAGTTTGATCAATGAATTAGCTCTCTATATTCAATCAAGTTATAGGTGTGATCGGTCAGGTTGAATTTCGGGACAATTTGCATATTATATATTTTATCATTTATGCCATTGGTAGATCTCTTATGTTCTGTTGTAATGCTAGAGTTAATTAGTTTCACTTAGCATAGAAGTAATGCCAGGCTCAAAACTTTTCTTAGGAAAGTTAAAATAGGTAGTAATATATTTATTACGTATTGCAGCTCGTTGGCAATAGTTGACAACAAATGAAATAGTTATTGATAAATAATATCGTTATTTTTATAATAAATTTACAAACATCAAGAATATATAAGAATAAAACCAAAAGGAAAGAGATTTTCTCCGTTATAATTATAAGTCTGAATTTCGACAGACTATGAAACGTAACGTATATACCCTCGGCAGAACCTTTCTGAAGTGATAAATAATATTGTTATTTTTATAATAATTTTACAAACATCAAGAAAATATAAGAATAAAACCAAAAGGAAAGAGATTTTCTCCGTTATAATTATAAGTCTGAATTTCGACAGACTATGAAACGTAACGTATATACCCTCGGCAGAACCTTTCTGAAGTGAAGCTACTTTGCATTTTACTTAAATTATAATTATGTAGGTAATCTTAATGACCACACAACGTGGCTTTGGCCGAGTGGTTAAGGCGTGTGCCTGCTAAGTACATGGGGTTTCCCCGCGAGAGTTCGAATCTCTCAGGCCACGAATCTATTTTTCTCCCGTTTCAGTGTTGTTTCTTTCCGCCTTCTAGTTTACCAGGTGTCTTGCAACCTGTCATAAGCAGCATTAATTTGTTTAAATAAAATGTGTATGAAAAGTTTTTGTCCTTTCAGTTCTTATCTGGGCTGGGGATGTAAGTTTCTTTTTACTTTTCAATTAGCAGTAAATATTTACCTACAAAATAGGGACATCTTTATTTCTTAAATTTCCTGTTTAATATTGCGAACTTTTATTTAGTCAATAATTAACGCAGGAATATTTTGATAATTTCAGATTATAGCATCTTTTTGCTACATTAATAATGTTATAATTATTCTTCATTAAGGACAAATCATTTGTAAGTTTGCAATTTAACTCAAAGTTCAAGTACAAGATTTATCCAATATTTTAATATATGTTAATTTTATAATCTGAAGATGCTGTCTTTTCCAATCTATGATTTGAAAAAGGTAAGATGAAGGGGGAGAACTAAGCTCCTTTTTTTTTTGTAGTGCTAAAATGTTGGATGCTGAGTCTGCAGGGTGCTGGCAACTCCGTGGCAATGCAAATTATTTTAAGGCACCTAAATCCTAGCCAACTGCATTAACATTCTTAACTAACTTTACAGGTAGCTTTAAGCAAAGAACTAGCTATTCGTTAAAGGCAAAAGGACTTCCAGTGGCCTTGTTGACTTCAAGTCAAAAGGTACATGATGCAACTTTGCTTTGTACCAATTCTATAGTACTGGCCTACTGGGGAACTTTGTTTGGATTGAGATAAGGCCATCGTCAGTTACCACTAAGGAACCTTATTTAAGATGATATTCCATTGTCTTTCTTAAAGTAATTTGTGTAGCGCATTGTTGTGTGGATGTACGGAACAACAACTTAACTGGAACATGAGATCAAGTCCTAAAAGTAAACATTCTGGGATTACAAATTCCTCCCAAGAGAAATCTTAATTTACAAAAGCCACTCTTTAGATCATCTCAATAATAGATGAAGAAAAGTATTATCACATATATTAACAAGAACTTTCTTGAAAACAAGATATTTTAACAAAATATGGGAAGCAAATTCTTGCAGAAAACGCCTTTAATTGAAGTTGTTTTTGAATATTCTATTGGGCTTAAGAGTGTTTTTAGGGGCACTGATCCATGGTGTATCAGCAATGGCAAACCGCCATGGTGCACTGACATGCTCTGGCAATGCATAATCGATCCCAACACGAGGCCCAATTAATATGTTCTCTGGTTCAGGCCCATCTAGCATTTCAAGTCCACCTATAGTAAAGAAGTAAAAATGAGATTACCAACCAAATAAGGAATAAGAACTCATCAGTACTGGACAGTATTTGTACAATTATCAGCTAACTCCACGTAGTACAGCATGCCTGATAGGAATTGCAACAGCCATGGAGTCGCAACTGGTATAGGTGCTGGTACTGCGACAAAGTGACCTCTGTGGCAAATTACAGTTTGGAAAACCATATTCATCTTGAAGCCTATTCTCACTAGAAAACTCAAATAACAGTATAGCACTTATTTATCAGTTACTCTTCTTACAATTTCAAGCAAATTTCTGTAGTCTGACTGGTATGAAATAATAAATCCTCAGCGAAGAAAAATGAAACTGGTTTATCTACCTGACTCATAAAGAGGATGGTGTGACCAATCAGTGGAAATCCCTAAAGCTTGTCCAACCTTTCCTGGGCCTGTTAGTAAGATGGGCTTATCAGTTTTCTGACCCCTCCTTTCCTGAATTTCCTTCAAACCTATATGGATTTACACAAAATAAAATAATAAAAAAAAAAAAATTAGAAGAAAAGAAAAATGAAAATACCAAGCTCAATTGAACAAAAAGAGCTGTACCGCTAATAGGAGAACAAGAGCGAATCAAGACAGCAGCACCGACTCCTTCCTTGTCAGCAACCACATTAAGCATCATGTGCATGCCATAACATAGGTACACATAAGCATGCCCACCTGGTCCAAACTATTGAACCAATGTATAATTTTTCTGATGCATTACTGGTACACTTGATTAATAAAGTTTACTGTCCTAAACAAAGACAATGACACTCACAAGTGGAGCCGTCCGTGGAGTTACGCCCACTCGACCATGGCATGCTGAATCATTCGGTCTGTACGCTTCCACCTATAACAGAAAAGATTGCATGTACAATAATTGTTGATCTCAGTTCTTACTTTATGGTACATTGTTACTAAATCAAAGCTCATTTATGAACAATTATGCAGATATGGGTCATTGCTGCATTTGACACTACAATCAAACCTGAGGCCAATCAATTGTCAAGAAAGTTATTATTAGATCAAACACACTTGCCATTCCTTTTGTAAAATGGGAAACGAATTCTTACTTTTTTTTTGAAGGCTAGGTGGCGATAAAACGAACGAATTCTTACTTAACATCCAGTAAAAGTAGCTCTAATAAAAAAGTAAAACTAAAACAGTAACAAAGACAAAACCTCAGTGATCTGAAGAACGACATCATCTCGTCTCAAATACTTCCCAAGGAGGCGAGGGGCGAGGTCAAGCGAGTCAATTTCAAAGAAACTCCGGGGCAAAATCGAACCTAGTTGAGGCAAAAATAATCGTCTGGGAACGGTGCCCGCAACAGCAGAGTCATCTACCTCGACATCGTCGCCGTTGGCTTTTGATTCGACGGCTTTGATGGGCTTCTTGGAGCGGCTTCTAGAAGCGGTTCGCTTGAACCGAGGTGGAGTTGTGCTAGTGCTGGTACGCGCACCGCCGGTCATCGGAAGGAAATCGTGGTGAGGAGGGAGGGGAATTGATTTGACGATGCGATTTGGGTTCTGAGGAAGGAGAGAGGGAAATTGGACGGCGGTGATCGATTCGTGCTTCCGCGGGAAAGCTGACCAAGTCACTCGAAGCATTGACCATTATTTGGGGAAGGCCAATTCCTGCACGGCTGCACTTGCTTGGACTTTGGAGAGGGTAGACTTTTTTAAGTCAATCTTTGTTAGATATATTAATTATATTAGAGAATGGTAAGATTAACAAAAAAATATTTATTTAATTTTCTGTAAATATTTGAAAATGTAGTTTCCATTATAATTAAATTTTAACGTAACGGAGTAACAATAAAATCTAAGTTGAAAAATATAATAATATTCTTTCTTTTTTTTTTTTCATTTTTGTCATCTCCTGATTTTAATCTTCATTTTCCTTATTTTTTCAGCGCAAAAAATTGCTAATCAAACTCATTAGTGAGCTTATTTTGAAGTTTCAAAATAAATTCATTTAACATTTAAATTTAAAGTTTTTATTGTCAAACTAATTAGATATCAATATTATTCTGATAGGCAATGAATTTGCAACAATTTTAAATTTTATTATCTTACATAAAAAAATTCAAAACATTAGAAATTCATTGTAATTAAGATAATTTATTTTTAAATCAATTTAAAAATATATTTTTAAATTGACGAGCGTCCGAAAATGCGACCTCCTTCAGAAAACATTAAAATCATACGTATATGAATGAGAAATAGTCAAATAGTAGTTACCTTGAATTAGCAACTATTCTAAAGAAAATTCGAATTTGTTTAGTGAAATCGCAGTGTTCAGTGTTCTGCTGACAAAATTGGCTGCCCACAAATAAGAGCAACGTCGGATTTTATCCAGACGGCTCATAGGGCCCATTTGATAGACACAAAAAAAAAAAAAAAAAAAAGCACAGTGAAAAAACTAAAAAAGGGTTTTCTATCAAATTATTTTCTCAAGTTTTTTTTGATGTTTAAATTTCCCACTTCCAGTGTTTTCTAGTTCTCTCCCAATACCCAATTTGAAGGGAAGACAGTGAGTTCTTTTTCTCTCCTTCCTCACCTTATCCCTTTTTTCCCTCTTAATTTGGCGCCTTTTTTTTTGTTTGTTTTTTTTTTTTTTTTTTTTTTTTTTTTTTTTTTTTTTTTTTTTTTTTTTTTTTACTTCCTACCTTTGTTAAGCTCGTTACGCTTTATAGATTAAAATGTTATCTTCATTATCGTTTATTATCATTTCTATGTTTTGAAATTAAAGTTCCAGAAGTTAAATAGTTTCTGACGTTAATGTATATGCCATTTCATTATTTTTTTTTTCAAGTATAATTTTTTACCTCAATATATTATTTGGTTTCTGAAAGTTGGTGAAATTTAGTCTTATTTTAGATATTAAATCTTATCTGCATTGATAAATTAGATTTTAGATTTTAGTTTTAGTGAAATTTTTAAGTTTCTCTTGGGAAAAAAATTACTGGAGTTGAAAGTAAAATTCTGCTTATATGAGAGTGTTACAACTGTTGTTTTGAGTCAGTTAATCCGTTGGGATTAATTGGGGTTAATTTTTCATCCTGTATTAACCATGCACATGTCTGATTCTCTTTGTTTTTGTAGGTAAGGAGGATATTGCACAAGAGGGTAAAATTTAGATACAGTGACGTGTCATGTATGGTGCTCACAAGGATTCAACATTAAATGAAATTGATGATTTGCACAGGTTATCATTACACTAATTGTTTCTGCCGTCATACTTTTTGCTTTATTTTCCAAGGAGAACCAGCAATACCAAGCAAGAAACTAGACAATATCACAATATATATATCAATACCAATAGCAACCCCACATTGCTTCATAACAACAGGCTTAATAGTAATTAAGAACACAATTCATCCGTAATCACACCCTATAATTCATGTTCAGCAACATTTAAAGTAATTACACCTTATAATTCATGTTCAGCAACATTAAAATCAATCAATTGGATCTCTAAAGTGACCATTTAAAATTTATATTTTAATCTATGTTTTAAAAGTATGGTACTGTTCAGTCCAAGAGCATAGATGAGTCTAACATTTGAAATTGAACAATGGTCCTTAAATCCATAATATTACTGAACCTGATGACATTGATTATATTAAAATTACCAAAGTTTGTATCTAAATATATTATTCAAGAGCAAGGTTCTAGTGCCACAAGTTTTTGGTGCCACAAATGCCACGACTTCTCTTTTTCATTAATAGTTTAAAATTTTAAAATATAACTTTCGAATTCAAACCATTGATCTTATTCAATTTTACGAGTGATACTTTCTATGCAATTTTTATAAATTTTGGAGTTTATTTGATATTCGATCAAGAGGCCAAAAAAAGAACAAATGTTCTTAATTATAACAGATTAAATTAAATACGTTCATGTGTTGGCCTCTTGATCGAATATCAAATAAACTCCAAAAATTATAAAAATTACATAGAAATGCATCGCTCGTAAAATTGAACAAGATCAACGGTTTGGATTCGAAAGTCATATTTTATAATTTTAAACTATTAATGAAAAAGAGAACCTTGCTTGTTATTCAATTGAGATCAATTACAAGCTTAGGCATTTAGGTTTGTTTTTGCAGCTCAGGCCAATCGATTCTGGTATATTAGTTAAAACTGAAACAAAATGGGAAGCAAGCAGCTGGTGGTTTTTTTTTTTTTTTTTTTTTTTTTTTTTTTTTCTGAAACAATGCAATATAATCCTTCAGATCTCTCTGCGTGGTTCGGTTCCATGTTGTGTTACCTCGAAACCCGCGTCCAGTAGCCTAGGATAAGCTGGGACCAAGTGGGTCTGAACCTGTCAAGTAAGAGTTCAGGACTTAGATCCGGACAAAAACAAGAACAAGGAGAGAGACAGAGCTGTGAAAAGTCGATTCAAGGGCTAATGTCTTCCTAATTCTAGGTAAAACGGTTTTCTAATTTTTCAATTACATGTAATATGTTTATCTTTTATGCTGATAAATTTTATTTGTTTTCTTGATTATGTCAAGTACAATAGTACTGTGATTCAAATGCTGTGAATTCATGTTTGATATATATATATATATTTGAAAATAAGTAGGGAAACTTCCTACCACTATTCGTTTCATAACAAAATAAAAGGTACATTTTCACGTTACATCCCACAATCCACAAAACATACATAGAAAGATAACCTTGGCATCTTCTAAAATCACAGAAACGACATTATAGTTTGGTACCGCTATCTAATGGTACTATTGCCCTTATACGATCTTATTTTCCACTGACCACATGTATAAATCCTAATTATTGCAAATATGTTTGATCATCGGAAATTCAATTGGAACTCATACTGAAAATCAATTACAATTTGACTAATATCATTGCCCTTTTTGTGTGCTTTATTATCGTAGTTTGTCTTAATTTGCATTATAAGACTTACCTCAGTCGTCAACATCTCCATCCATACAAAGGATATCGAAACGGGTCGTTATATTAACAGATTGTATTTTACCTTTTGAGCCCTGAACTTTTTTATTTTAAATATTCAAAAATAGAGATGGATATTATTTAAACCTTAATTATGTTTGAAACATACCTTATAAGCAAATAAAATTTACGAGTCATCCAAAAGAGAGAGGTCCACGTCTTCCAATTGTGGCTGTTTGGCTCGAGGTTATCAAACGGACTTTGCAGCGTTAGATCATTTTTTGTTTCAAAAGAAACCTCCTCGTGGGAAGCGTTAGATCATTGTTGGCATGAAATATTTTATATTTATTTTGAGATCCGTAATCTCAATTTTATAATAGTTTTATTTGTATAACCCAGAACTTTCTAGAATTTGCTGCTTCTAATAGTGCATTCGACATGCGAAAACCTAGTCATTATACTTATTTTAAAAAAATAAATATACTCATTATTTGTCAATTTTTTATACAGCGGGACCGTGGGCTACACGCGCCAAGGTATTAATTACTACCACTAATCCCATACCTCCAATTTACTCCAAACCAAACCAAACGAAAACAAAACAAAACAAAACAAGAATTGACCCACAATAACACAATCAAACTCATTGAAGAAGGAAAGGGATGAATGCAGAGGGGAAGATGACCGATCCGCTCCTAGAAGGTGGCAGACGAAGAGCCATAATGCAGCCCGAGCGCAGCAGATCAATCACCTCCCTTCGGAGCGATTTCGTCTCCCGTCTACCCGATAAGATCCGATACCAGCTCGATCTGGAGAAGCCTTTCTCCGTTGGTCTCTCACACACCAAAGGCTTAACAAAAGGTTAAACATATTGTCTTGCTAAAATTTTTAATTTCTCTTTTCTTTAGGCTTACTTTTTTTTTTTTTTTTGAAGAAATTTGGTTTACTTTTTGAGTCTATTGTGTGTAGGGACAACCTAATTGATGGAGTTATTTTGTCATATATTGACTTTATTAGCAAATTGGTAATGTGGTTAATTGCTATCGTTTAATTACTAGCTCTTTGGTTAGTATCTGAAGTGACATTCCATCTGCTGAAAGCTGACCAGGTCAGTCGAAGCATATGCTGGTATTGACATTTTTCATTCATAGGCTCGTTCAAAAGTAAAATTATTTCCTACTATAGAAATAATATATTTTTTATTTGGGTCATTCAATCTTAAACAGAACAATCAAATTCACACTTTTTTTTTGTACAACACGATTGAACCAATTTTTTGTTCATACATTTTAAGTTATGCGGTCTTGATTAAAAATGAAATGATATAATGCAAAATTTCCATTAGATCTCTCCGCATGCTTCTTATAGCTATTACTGTATTACATCCTTTTATTTTAAAAAAGCGAATAATCAAGCTAAACTATATAATTTTTAACCACACTTTCTGTATCTGTTTCGTTGCATAGCAAGGTTCTTACAATTTCATTAAACATGGTATAGACATTATAAACTTTTTTGGAAAAAAATAAAAATAGAACTCCCTAAATTACCAAATCCAAGAGATGGGTTAAAAGTTTTAAAAACCCAACGCGAAACTTCGTCGGCCTCTGTCAACTTGCATCCTAGAATAAGTCATGTGAATTTTCTTAGAAAATGTGAAAAGAAAAAAAAATGCAGAAAAAGTAAAAGAAAGTGAAACACAGAGAAATTAGAATTATAAATACCACTTCCACTTTTCTAGAGACTGAAAAAGAGAGAACAATAGGCCTCTTTTTTATTCGGCGGGACGAGCTACACGCGCCATAGGCAAACAATTAAAAAAAAAAATACCGCCTGAATAAAACAAATTAAGAAGAATACATCAATCCACTCAATTGAGACTTTGAGAGACTTTGAGAGAGAGAGAGAGAGAGAGAGAGAGAGGATGGACGGAGAGGGAAAGATGAGCGACCCGCTTCTAAAAGGAGGCACAGCATCGGCCTCACGGCCGCCACGCCGTATCGAATCGGTCAGGTCGCTTCGGAGCGAGTTCGTCTCCCGCCTGCCCGATAAGATCCGGTCCGGGCTTGATCCGGAGAAGCCTTTCTCCGTTGATCTCTCCCGCTCCAAAGGCCTCACTAAAGGTCACTCAACTTAAAATATTACCTCGCTGATTTCTCACTACTTTTGGGTTTATTTATGATTTTGTCTTTATTGTCTTAATTAATTATAAAAAATATTTAAGTGAACGAGTAATAATTGAGTTCTTTCGTCTTTGCTGGCTTTGTTAGCTCAGTGTTATCTCTTTAGTGATTTCTATGTTTGACTTCGGATTAATTAGCTGGAAGAGAGTTTTAGAGATTATAAGATCACTGAGAATTTGCTTCTTTTTATCAAGCCCCTTTACTTTTATCTAATTGGTTCGGATATTGTTCCCCACGCTCGATTGAATTCTCTAGGGTCTTCTGCGTAATACCCACTTTTGAAATCTTTAAATTCTAGTTTTTTCTTCCTTTTCTGTTATTTTCCACTTTTTCTTCTAATTTACTGTTTTAGTTTTTGTTTTCTTTTGTTTATCTTAAAAGACTATGACCTTTTTTTTTTTTCTGTTAAGAGTTTTGTACATTCTATTCTTTATTATATCTTTTATGATCTACATTGTTGACTAATCATCGCCACCCAAGCTTCAAAAAAGAAACAAATAAAAAAAAAAGAGAGAGAAAATGATAGGTCAATTGTAAGTTGAAGTTCTCAAAAAAAGATTGCTGAATTTTGGAAAGAGTCCTTGTACTTGTAGAGTTCACACCGAGTAATTTATAATTTCAACAACAAATTGTTTGTTTTCAAGGACGAAGCAAAATTTAAAATTTATTATATCCTTATGGTGCAGTTTCAATAGGGAAACAAACAACACCATCAGTTTAATTTTTCTAAAAAAATAGATACAAACTAATAACAAGTGCATAGAACCTCTAACTGCTGAGCTATCAAATAGCAGCTTATAAGAGATGAAAGCCAAACTACTGGTGCTTGCTTATACTAACTGATGAAGTTACCCAATTTCTCTTTAATCTTGGCCAGGGGAGAAAGAGTACTATGAGAAGCAGTTTGAGACACTGCAATCCTTTGCAGAGGCAGATGTTTTTACAATGGCTGGTGAGATTGAAGAAGAAGAGGAATTGCTTCAAAACAAACAGGAAGCACATAGTGAGCTTTTAATGAAAATCTCCAATTATGCCAATATTATACTCTTGGCCTTTAAGGTAAAAGCCACCTTTGCCTTTTTTTGGAAAAAAAAAATGTTGAAAAAAAGACACCTTTGTTCTAGAATGTGTATTTCAACTGGACACTCAGGGCCTTATTTGTTCTACAACTTTCGTAGGTATATGCTACAATTAAAACAGGATCTATGGCTATTGCAGCATCAACGCTCGATTCCTTGTTGGATCTCATGGCAGGAGGCATCCTTTATTTCACCCATCTTTACATGAAAAGGTCAAATATCTACAAGTACCCTATTGGGAAACTACGGGTACAACCTGTAGGAATTATCGTCTTTGCTGCTATCATGGCTACTCTTGGTAAAACTGCTGAGTTTTTCATCCTTTCAAAATTCAATAGATAGAAGTACTTTACAAATTAGAAGTAAATAGTCTCAAACTTCTAATTTTCAGGTTTCCAAGTTTTGATCAGTGCAATTGAGCAGCTGGTATCAAATGAAACCCCAGAGAAAATGACCAAGGACCAATTAATATGGCTGTATGCAATCATGTTATCAGCAACTGCAGTAAAATTGTGCCTTTGGCTTTACTGTAGGAGCTCTGGTAATGACATTGTCAAAGCTTATGCTAAGGTAATTCACCATCTCATTTAACACCCTCTTTAGTTAAGCATGTTAATGTTAATTTATCATGCAATATATTTTTGGCAAAATGCGAAATATGGTCAGCAAGCATAAATAAGACTGTAATTTTAGTTATGTGATTACATTCAACAAGAGTTGTGAAATTGGATAAGTGAAAAGAATAAGGAATGTAATTCTTCATCTTTTCACATTGCAAGTTTTTATTGAACTTTTTTTTTTCTTTTATTTTTTGGGTTTCACTTGCAAAATGCCACTTGAGCTGGATTTATATTTTGTTTTAATAAAATAGGACCACTATTTTGATGTGGTGACTAATGTTGTTGGTCTGGTGGCGGCTGTTCTCGGTGATAAATTTTACTGGTGGATTGATCCTGTTGGTGCTATCATCCTTGCCATTTATACTATTACAAATTGGTCGGGGACTGTCTTCGAAAATGCAGGTAATTTAGAATAGTTCATTTCTCTCTCATTGAACTTTACCTAATGAAATTCCATTATTTTTTTAATGGCAGTGTCGCTAGTCGGGAGATCAGCACCAACTGAAATGTTGCAAAAATTGACATATGTTGTCATGAAGCATGACTCAAAAATAAAGCATATTGATACAGTTCGAGCTTACACATTTGGGGTCCTTTACTTTGTTGAGGTTAGTTACTGTTTTCACTCTGGTGTTCTTTGAGTGAATTGTCCAGTGAACTGAAGTTGTTTGACAAAATGCAGGTTGACATTATACTAGCCGAAGAAATGCCGCTGAAAGAAGCACATGCAATAGGGGAGTCTCTTCAGGTGAAACTAGAAAAGCTTCCGGAAGTCGAGAGAGCCTTTGTTCATGTAGATGTTGAATATGAACATAAGCCAGAGCATACAATACGTACCAGGCTTCCAGCCAGCGACTAAGCCTGGAGAAGTTTTACCCTGCTTATTCACCCCCGCTATTTTGAATCTCTCCCCTCCCAAAGAAATCAAAAATTTTCTTTTCCTTGTTAGGAAAGCATTAATAATATATACTAGTAGTGGTCGTAGTAGAATTATTTTGGTTTTCCTGATGTTTGTGTATTTTATGTTGGATTGTGGAAGAGCTTTCTGTTCTCTATAATTTAAATTTTGCCTTGCAGGAGAACGGATTATCTAAAATAGAATAATTTCACTTTGAAGTTCCTAATTTGAAATTCAACTTATATTAATTGTCTTTGAGAGTAAAATTATATGTCAAAATTTATCCATATTGCACTAGGAGAAGCCATAATAACAAATTATTTGTATATAACTAACACTATACATGACAATACAGAAATTATCAAAGCACACAGCATCTCATTCTCAAATAGATGATTATGTGATGATAAAATAATTGACTAAACAACAATAATTCCCTATTTTGATTCTCTTTCTCTAATGTAACTTACTATTGCCGTTGCTTGGTGGTGTCAACCTGCCTCTGAGATCCTCATTTTCACATCTTAACCTTTCTAATTCTGCCTTAAGCAGCAAATTTTCTTTTCTCAGTTTATCTGCTTCTAATTTGAGGTCAGTGTCATTATCCTATAAAAGTACAATAAGAGAAGTATATCAGGAAAAAGATTTCATAAGGAATTCTTTTAATATTGTTATTTAATAACGAGGTGATTACATTGTCGCAATGCTCGGAGGGAGGAATTGATGGAAATTGACCGCCTGTGTAAGGAGCACCAAGAAGAACCTCCCTTATAACCTCATGTTCTGCCAAACCATCAATACCCATGTTTTCATAGCTCCAAAATGCCCCCAAAGTTCCCAAAAAGCCCTCGTGACAAAGGAAGGTAGTCTGCACTTGGCCTTTAGACCTATATTAAAAAAAAAAGCCGAATGGAAGTTTTTATGAATTTCTTACATTTAAGCCCAAATACAATGAGAAAGAGCAATAAACAAGTATTACCAATATTTAAGTGATTTTGAAATTTTCTCCATGGTTTTTTCATGTCCACAAACATAAGCTCCCCTAAAGAATATTCGCTTCAGACCGGAGAGATTTGCTACGAAGTATGCTATCTGGAAACAAATATTTATACCATAATGTCAAGAGTTGAGGCAAAGTCAAAATTTGATTATGTTTGCTGATTGCAATCATATCAAAATTACTTACTTGACCAACATTATAAGTGAAAAGGTTCAAGAGGGCTGCAGCAAGATCCTCTGGTCTATAGTCTGAAAGCTTGTTTGAATTTACTTTTCCGAAGCTAGATGCTGTTGTTGTAGCAGGGAGACCAATCTAGGAAAAGACAAAATAAAACAAATAAAGCAAACAATAAATGATTCAGTGCCTCTTTAATTCATTATTGAATACCCAAATTACCTTTGGATAACCGTGTTCACCATAGATGTCCCCAACTGTGAGATCAATTGATAAATTATCACCTCTCTGGCTCAAATCCAGCAACTGCTCATAACTGGACAAAAAATATAAAAACGTTATAACCTTATTCCCAACAAAGCATGACAAGCTGTATGAAAGAATCCAATTAAAAGAAAATTAAATAATAGATAAATTGCTACCTTGATACCCCTGTAAGGAGTCTTGCAAGACCAAGTATCGTACCACCACCTAAATGGGACCCAATAATCCGCTCGAATTTTCCTTTACCAATTACCTACTTCAAATGAAATATAGTTTGTAGAAAATGGTTTTGCTGTACTTTTAATGAATCAAGGTTAATGTGGCACAAAATAAAATAAAATAAAATAAAAGATGCAAACCTCAATCATGCTAACACCCGAGCCAATATTAACAAGGAGGTAAGGGAAAATATTATGATCACCATTTTCAGCTGTCACCTTCCCATCATCAGGTGCAGAATGTTCATGTGAGTCTGCCTGTGAAATGTATAATTTCTTTCAGGTTGAAGGAAAATATTTTATATTTTTTATTTTGTATCTCTCTTTCTTTTCTTTTCTTATTCAGAGAAATATCGAGTGGTCTCACCTGTTCTGCTGGTTCTTCTGAGGATGCAAAATTGTTGGATTCTAGCTTTTCATAGCTTGTTAATGCACCAAGTGCACCTAAGAAGCCCTCATGGTGCAAGAAAACGGCCTGCATTTGACCTTTTGACCTATAAAAATAAGAAGCTACCTTGTCAGAGAATTGCACATGAAAAAAATGATGTTTTGTCGGAGAAGAAATGAGATAGATATAAAAGTGACAGTTAAAAATAGGTACAATATTACCAAAAGTCAATTGCATAGGCGATGTTGTTCATGGTGCTCATATGGCCGCGTATGTACGATCCCCCAAAAAAGACTCTCCTGAGCCCCAACAGTGATGCCACAAGAAAGGATATCTATATGACCAAAGACATATAAAGGAGAAGAATTCCAAAATGAGAAGTTATTGAAAATCTTAACCAAAAAGTATAAAAAGAAATTGGAAAGGAAAGAGAGTTTACTTGTGCAATATTGTAAGTAAAAGCACTCAACAAAGTGGCTGCAAGGTCCTCCTTTTTGAAATCAGCAAGTGTCTTTTTAGAACTTATCACTTTCCCAAAGCTGGAAGCGAGAGTTGTTGCTGAGAGGCCTTGCTGGCACATTTTAAGAAAATTAACAATAAGATCAGATATCTTTGTGTCCCAAATATTATTTTCTAGGGATAATATAAGAGAGAGAGGAAGAGAAGTACTTTCTGACAAACAAGTTCACCACAGATATCCCTGACAATTAGGTCTAGAACAACATTGTCACCCTTTTGGCTCAATTTCAAGAATTCGTTATAACTGACAAAACAGATTAAGAGAAGTACAGAATATAAGTCCAAACATTCAGCAAAAAGTGTACTTACTATATTTATGCAGTCATTTAGGTGATTTTCACTAAAAAAGTTGCAATAGGAAGTCCATATTAACTAAATTAGTAGGAGGGTAATCTCAATTTACCAGTACAGAAAACAATAGCAGATACTTCCTTTATGTTTTCACTATACTGATTATCTGATACCAACCAGTTAAGCCAGGTGCTTGCACCTGTATTTTCTGGTGAAACCAGAAATCCTTGATTATGGAAGTACCTTATACAGCCAGTCAAAAGCTTTGCCAAGCCAAACATAGTACCACCACCGATTTGTGTCCCTGTAACTCTTTCAAATTTTCTGTTGCCAGTGACCTATAGTGCATGAACCATTAAAATTATTAAGTTGGGAAGCATGATAAGTTCTTAAATTTCCAGTTTTTATGAGAAGACTGCAGAATACCTTTATTATGCTAACTCCAGAACCAATGTTAACTAGAAGATAAGGAAATAAATTCTTAGGGCTGATATCAATGGGGGTCCGCTTTCCATTTAAATGTGTGAAGGCTGCATCCTTAATTCTCTGAAACAGTGTAAAACCAGTAACTAAATTTATATAATTAATTCAATATAGAAGTACACATTGTTATGCAACTACAAGTTTCCACATGATTAAGAGAATTTAGTTCAGATGCAAACCTGTAACAAGAAATTTGCCCCAGAAACTACACTTTCCATCTCATCCAATTTGTCAAGATAAACACCTAATTTATCTCTGAATATGTCAGCAAATTTATATGATCCCCCACCTGTTGCCTATCAGAGAACCACATCAACTTGAATTTTCAATATATTCTACTAGCTTACACAAAAGACATACCAGAAATCAGGTACATTGCATATCAAAAGAACAGTACCTTTATTGTAATATGCCCTTTATGTGATCCTGTAGCTCCTAAGAAATAAAAAGGTAATTGTCAGTACTCAACCAATGACATAAACAAATTAAAAAGGGAGGAAAAAAAGGAAGCAGAACAATGAAAAGAACTGTCAAGACAGCGTCTGTGATAAAAATTAAAAAATATATATGTACATACCAAGCATGCAACATGTTATAAAGTTTTCCTTGACAATTGACAAGGCGTCACTACAGTGGCAGATTCAGTCAGAAAGAGTGGGGACAACGGTCCCCATGTATTTTTTCTATACAACTTGTATATATAGTATTTTTAGTTCTATCATGTAATTTTCGTAAGAAAATTCATATTTGACCCCCATAAAAATACAAAAAGTTTTCCATTGTTGACCCCCATAATTATAATGCAATGAAACTGACATCTGTACTTGGTACAATACCCAAACCCCATGCGCAAATTATCTGGCTCTGCACATGCGCCAGCGCCACTAGTCACTACACAAGCTTTATTATAATATGCCCAACACCTATTATCTCTCTCCATATTATAAATAAAATAATAAAAAATGGGGAAAGTAGTGAAGGAAAAAAAAAATACCAGTACGAAAAATAAGCCTCTTCGATTGTATAAACTCCAAGCACTCATCCAGCCGTCTCCTTTCAAATTTGACAAACCGAAGCTTCCCACCAACGGATCGATTTCCATTCTTACCTTCCTCTTTGCTCTCCTTAAAGTAAACTATCTTGATCAAAGTGCCTAATCACACAAAATCCGAACAAAATTCCATAATCCATCCCCAATTTACAATCATCATACAAAACAGAGCACACAGAAACAACCAACAAAATGCAAACCAAATGTACCTCCGATATCAAGCGCGAGAAGAGGAGCATCAGAGGCCTGATTGGGGAGATGAATCGGCGGATTCTGCTCATCCAATTCGCCACAAATCTCCGCGCCAGTCAAATCGAGCTTGGCGGGAAGAGAATCCATCAAATTCATCACGATCGGAGAGAATTTCACAACCCTAGGCCCGAAATCGCGTCACCATGGGAGAGAAATAGAAAGTTAAAGACTTTACGGATTTCCCGAGGTGCGCGCGAAGGAACGACGAAGAGGAGAGCACAGGAAAGGAGATGAATGTGTTGTGTTGTGTTATGCTATGCGAAAGTATGACGGGGTAGTTGGAAGTTTGACGGGAGGTGAGGTGGGTTTAAATAGTGCTTGGAGACCCAAGAGACGTACACGAGGAACCCGGTTTGGTGCGCCTCTACTAATTTATTGGCATCTCAGATAGTCTTGACAAAAATTTTAGGGGCATTTTGTTTTATGCCATTGCAAAAATTAACCATTCATGATATGCCATCACTAAATGATTAATTATTTTTATGCCACTACAAAACAATTAAAATTGTTTATATGCCATCATTCATTTAAATTACCATTTTGTCCTTTTGAATATGCCACTGTAAAACAATAAAATTCAAGATATGCCATTACAAATAAAGTAATATATTTTATGCCACTAAAAAGTAACAAAAATTGGTTTTATGTCACTAAAAATAAGAAAAAATCGATTTTATGTCATTATTTCATTATGCGATTAAAAATTTTGTTTCTCGTCTCAATAATAAAATTTAACTTTAAATTAAATTATTGTATCTCGACTGCAGAAAAAAAAATTGCTCAGTTTTAATGCTGCACATTTTTTTTTTGACCTTGACCTTTTAATATTCAATTAATTTGTTGACTTGAAAGAATGATGCAAATATTTAGATGCTATGCTATTGATTTTTGAGACAGAGAAACAACAATCATTATCAAGGTATAAATCAAACCTAGCCTTAGCCTATCAAACTAACATATTAAATATTTATTTTGCAAAAATTTTTGCAATGCAATTTCATTGATATTTTTCTCATGAAAATAACAAATTTATTTTGTTTCCATTTTGCATTAATTCTGCTACGGCAAGCGCACATTCCAATTTTTTGTGCAGATTTTTTTCCTTTCTCGTAAGATTTATTAACCTTAATAAGCTATTTAATTAATTATGGGTAGTTTGGGGTTTTTTAAATTTATTGACAGATTTTTAAAATAGCAAATATGGAATGTATTATAATTTGGAAAGAATTAGTGACATAAAACTAATTTTTACAATTTCAGAGTGGCATGTACTCAATTAGTCATTTAAGAATGGCATATTTGAAATTGGCAAATTTAGTAGTGGCATAAAACAAATTCTCTCAAAATTTTATTTGATGGTGGAGTATTAAATGAACTGAGATAGTGTCTATTTCGGATGGTCCAGAATCCGGACTTGTTTGGTTTTGGATTGTTAAAGTTAACGTGCTATTTTGTCAAATCAAATTTGGATTTTGAAATCTATAAAATTGATGGACCGAATATTTCGAAAGCATCACTTAAGGCAGGTACAATTAATTGGAGAGAGCATGTAGGTGATATGGACCAAATTGTTTTTTTTTTTAAAAAAATAATAATAAATACACTGTAGTTTTTCATTGACCGAATGAATTAATTAAATTCTTGTGCTTTATGCGATATAGTTGCTTCTTACTTGGTACAGTTAGGGAAAAAAAAGTTTACAGAATAGATTTCCGTTTTGATGTTGTCAAATATTTTTAATGCAAATTTTTGAGGTTTTATTTTACTTAATTTTTATGATTTGGTAGGTATGTTTTTTGGTGCTTAGGTTAATTGGATGTATGAGAATCTATTTCGTAGCGTATCGCTTAAATCAACGAAATTTATGTGATGCTTGCAAGAATAAGCACCTACCTCAATTATGTTATATACATAGTGTTGATCTTCCTTGTAATGATGTGAGCAGCAAAATTTTGTTAGCATAAGTAATAGTTTGCTGACATGATAAGTCACATCAACACTTAGTTGAAATTTAATAGAGAAGCGATAAAATTATCACATTGTAAGCAACGGCAAATCAAATTTACTGCAAAACTTTGTCATATCGGGAAAAATGTAGTGACCTTTTTTTTTGGGAATTTTTCTTATGATTTACCGACCTCCTTGATGAGACAACATAGGTTGAATGCCCCCCCCCCCCCCCCCCCCCCCCCCCCCCCCCCCACACACACACACACACACAACAACAACAACAACAAAATTTTTCATATATTTTTTTTATAAAAAAATTGTCTTAATTTTGACCGACTGGAGGGAATTATGTAGCCTGGTGTTAGTTGCCAATAGGAGTAGGATAACTATTTGAAAAAAAAAAAAAAAAAAAAAAAACTATTGAACAAAAATCTAGTGCAACGGCTAAAGTCGCCGAATGAACAGAAAATTGGATTATAAGTCAACAAAATCGATATGTGCAAATTCTTATCTATTTACTGTATAAGATACCGTAGTCCGCCAGCTGATGGTGAAACTCTTAAAGTAAATTACAATAAAATCTGAATCATTCAAAATAAAAAAAAAACGACGAAGTTAATCTTACATAAGAGTTTTTTTATACTCCAATCAAAATGTGTATGGAAAAAAATTAGAGTTGCCAGACTGTATCCTTATTTATTTATATATTTATTTATTTGTTTGTTTATTTACTTTAGCAGGAATAGATACAGATATATAAATATAAGTTATAAATTAAACCGACATCAATACAAATCAGCTATTAAATGAATATAAATAAAAAAAATAAAATACCAATCAAATATTGAATAAAATTATTATAAAACTCATATAATATATGAAATTTATTGTGATGTAATACCTCTACAAAATGTTGTTCATAAAATTTTATAAAAAATATATAATTAATGAATTGTTTCTAGAAAAATACGAACATATAAATAAAAACGATTTTATTTGTTGATGCATAGCTCATTTATCAATTACTTGCAGTCCCATTAGTCACAGTGATAATTTTCTTTGTGTTAAGTAAAAATTATACACATACTTAATTCGTATAATATGATTAGTACTTGTAAATTACACGAAGTCATTTTATACATCACAAACACGATATTCATTAGTGAACCGGAAATAAGCGGACCCTCAACGATTATTAGCAGCCTACATTCACTTCAATATTATTTTTCTTTTGGATATATGTGTTGAATCGTGATATATACGGGCAGATTTTTTTTTATAACATGTGGCCCGCGAGCTAGCAAAAAAATGCGAGCAATCATTCATCAACATGCAAATGAATCATCAGACTGTGAAAACGCCAGCGATGACGTCAGCACAAAACACTAACCGACTCCAGCTGCAATCGCATTTTGTTGGAAAACTGTACAAGCTCCTTTTCCAGAAGAAAATAATTGTTCTGAGGAAAAGAGATTTTGAATTGCTCGACATTTTAAAGAAAAAGGGGAATGTTTATCTAGCACAACACTGAAAAGAAGAGAAAAGAACGATCTCTTAATAACCTTTTCTAAACCTAGTTACTATTGGGTATTGGACTTGAAATCTCAAGTGAATAAGCATTTCTTGGACTTCATCTTCCAATGTCAAAATCCTTGAAATTAATTACTTCACTTGATGCCTTTAGATATTCTGAATACATAAGGCTAGACAAGCAAGATTTAGCAGAGTATTGTTTTGAAAATCATCAAATTAAGACTAAAGTTTCGAACAACAATCCCATTCTTTTTTGTTGACAGCCGCTGTCAATATTTCGAAAAAACAATCCCATTTTTTCTGACGATTTTTAAAACAAAACCACTGGTAAACCGGAACTAGATGAGAGCTTACTCTTTCTCCTTTTTTTTTTTTTTTTTTTTTTTGGAAAGCAGAGAGAGGGTAAAAAGGTAAAAACTCTCCTTAAATCTAATACTCCCTTTGAATATAAAAAATAATAAGAATATAGATTACAAAATGGGGGGTTGACCCCCATTTTTGTTTTTAAAAAAAAGATTAAAAAAATAAAAAATAATATATTATCCACGCGTTTTTTTAATGATGATACTAAACGCAACTACAAGAATGAAAACTAACTAATAAAATTCTTGCAAAAGATTCCCATTCAAAATTTGTCTAGAAAAACCGAAATTGATAAATACTCCTAGACCACAGTTGCTTCACTTCCACTAAATGAATCGGCTGTAGAAACGACTTTAGGAACTCAAGTTGCACGTAAAGTAAACCCCCAATTTTTATCATTTGACATTTGGTTATAAGATAAGGACTGAAAACTACGAATACAACCTGTATATTATCGCCATTGCTGATGTCACGGCTACTCTAGGTAAACACCATGAGTTTTTTTTTTTTTTTTTTTATATCCTTTCAAAAATCAATAAGTAGTCGTACTTTACAAATTAGAAGTAATTATTCAACTTCTAGTTTTCAGGTTTCCAAGTTTTGATCGCTGCTGGGAGAATGACCAAGGACCAAATTATATGGTTGTATCTTGTATGTGATCATGCTATCAGCAACTGCAGTAAAATTGTACCTTTGGCTTTACTGTAGAAGCTCTGGTAATGACATTGTCAAAGCTTATGCTAAGGTAATTCTCCATTTTGTTTAAAGCCCTCTTTGGTTAAGCATGTTGATTTCTCATGCAATCTATGCTGAAATAATAGTCAGCAAAGATAAATAAGACTGTAATTCCAGTTGTGATTATATTCAATAAGAATTGTGAAATTGGATAAGTCGGAAGAATACCGGATGTAATTCCCATCTTCACACCATAGAGTTCCCCAATTGTAACATTCTGAATTAAAGAGAAGCTGTAGCTACGAGAATTATATTGGCTTTCTAGATGTTTGTGTATTTTATATTGGATTGTGGAAGAGCTTCTTTCTGTTCTCCATATTAAAAATTGATTTTTCTCGCACATGAACTGTATAATCAGAAGATATAATACCAAGACAGAAGAGTTTCACGTCCAAGTTCCTACCAAATTTATCCACACTGCACTTGGAGAATACATGCTACCAAATTATTTTTATATAACTGACTCTATACATGATAATACAGAAATTAATTATGAAAGCACATGGTATATTTTTCTCAAATAGATGATTACGTGACATGATAAAATAAACAAATATGATGACTAAACAACAAACAATAATTCCCTACTTCCGTTATCTTTCTCTAATGTAACTTACGGCTTGCTTGGTGATGTCAACCTGCCTATGAGATCCTCATTTTTCACGTCTTAACCTTTCCAATTCGGCCTTAAGAAGAAAATTTTCTTTTCTCAATTTGTCTCCTTCTAATTTGATGTCAGTGTCATTATTATCCTGTAAAATTAAAATAAGAGAAAATTTTATAAGGATACCTATCAAGGAACTTTTTTACTATTAGATATTCTTATATCTATTTACTGAGGTGATTACATTGCCGCATCCCTCGGAGGGAGGATTTGATGGAAATTGACCACCTGTGTAAGGAGCACCAAGCAGAGCCTCCCTTAAAACCTTATGTTCTGCCAAACCATCGATACCCATGTTTTCATAACTGCAAATTGCATCCGAAGTTCCCAAAAAGCCCTCATGACAAAGGAAGGTAGTCTGAATTTGACCTTTAGACCTAAATTAAACACACCAGATGGAAATTTGTATGAATTTATTACATTTAGTCCTAAATGAAATGAGAAAGAGAAATAAACAAGCATTACCAGTATTTGAGTGATTCCGAAATTTTATCCATGGCCTTTTCATGCCCACAAACATAAGCTCCCCTAAAGAATATTCTCTTCATACCAGAGAGACTGGCGACAAAGTATGCTATCTGAAATAAAATATTTATACTGCTATGTCAAGAGTAGAGGTAAAATCAAAACTTGATTATTTTATCATATCAAACTTACTTACTAGAACAACATTATGCGTGAAAAGGTCCCAGAGGGCTGCAGCAAGATCCTCTGGCCTATAGTCCGAAAGCTTGTTTGAATTTATTTTGCCAAAACTAGATGCTGTTGTTGTAGCTGGGAGACCAATCTAGGAAAAGACAATATAAATCAAATAAAGCAAACAATAAATGTTACAGCGTCTCTTTAACTCAGAATGTCTGAATTACCTTTGGATCGTAACCGTGTTCACCAAAGATGTCCCCAATTGTCAGATCAATTGATAAATTATCGCCTCTCTGGCTCAACTCCAGAAACTGCTCATAACTGAAGAAAAAAAATATAACATCATCTCATGAAGCATGGGAAAGCTGTAGGAAAGAAACCAATTAAAAGAAAAGTAAATATTTGCTACCTTGATACCCCTGTAAGGAGTCTTGCAAGACCTAGAATAGTACTACCGCCTAAATGGGACCCAATAATCCACTCAAAATTTCCTTTATCAGTTACCTACTTCAGAAGAGAGATAGATAGCTTGTAGAAAGTGGTAATAGTTCGAAACATAATTTGCAGTAGTAAATCAAGGTCAAGGTGGCAGAAATTAAAATGAAAATGCAAAAATAAAGCACAAACCTCAATCATGCTAACGCCTGAGTCAATATTAACAAGGAGGTAAGGGAAGATATTATGGTCTCCATTTTCAACTGTAACCTTCCCATCAGCAGGTACGGAAGGTTCATGTGAGTTTAATTTTAGAAAGACTACCGATTCATCTGAGTTGGCCTGTGTAAAATGTATAAAATTTTGTCAGTTTTGAAGGAAAATATTTCATCTTTTTTATTTCGTTTTAGTTATTTCTTTCTTTTCTTATTGAGAGTGAACCAATTGGTCTCACTTGTTCTTCTGGCTCTTCTGAGGATGCAAAATTACTAGATTCTAGCTTTTCATAGCTTGTTAATGCACCAAGTGCACATAAGAAGCCCTCATGTTGCAAGAAAACAGCTTGCATTTGACCTTTCGACCTAGTAAATAAAAATAAGAAGCTACCTTGTCAGAAATTGCATATGAAAAAGATATATTCTGAGAGAAAAAAAAATGAGATGATAAAGGTGGCAATTGAAAAAAAGTGTATAATATTACCAAAAGTCAATTGCATAGGCAATATTGTTCATGATGTTCATATGGCCGCAAATGTACGAACCCCCAAAAATGACTCTCCTGAGACCCAAGAGTGATGCCACAAGAAAGGAGATCTAAATGCAGTAGCAAAGACATAAAATGGAGTAGATTTACAAAGTGAACAGTTATTGAAAACCTTAACCAAAAAAAAATATATATATAGGCCCTCCATTTACAGTGATTATGGGCCCTCCATTTAAAATATTTAGGGCCCTCCATTTACAGTGATTTTGTAAAATATGAAACAAATAGTAAAAAAATTCCAAAAAATGTAAAAATTTGTTTCTAAGGATGTTTCAACATGAAAAGCATATTGTACGGTTTGGATCGGACATTTGAATTTCGAATCTTGAAAAACGACTCTAAAGCACCGCATGATCTGTGCTTTAGGGTGTACCGTAGTCATTCTCTCTCTCTCTCTCTCTCTCTCTCTCTCTCTATATATATATATATATATATATATATATATATATATATATATATATATCTCTCTCTCTCTCTATATATATATATATATATATATATATATATCCAAAGCGAGCTTACTTGTGCAATGTTGTAAGTAAAAGCACTCAACAAAGTGGCTGCAAGATCCTCCTTTTTGAAATCAGCAAGCATCTTTTTAGAACTTATTACTTTCCCAAAGCTGGAAGCCAGGGTTGATGCCGAGTGGCCCTGCTGGCACATTTAAGAATAATAACAAAATAATAGGATAAAATTGCGCCCAAATATTCTTTTCTAGTGATAATTTATAAAGAGAGAAAAGAAGTACTTTTTGACAAACAAGTTCACCACAGATATCCCTGACCATTAGGTCTAGAACAGCATTGTCACCCTTTTGACTCAATTTCAGCAATTCGTTATAACTGACAAGAAAATAAGATTAAGAGAAGTAAGTTCAAATATTCAACAGAAAGTGTACTTACTATATTTATGCATTTATTTAGGTGATTTTAACTGAAAAAATAGAAACTATACCTGCATGACATAGAAACTAAATTAGCAGGATAATCTCAATAACCAGTACAACAAACGGTACCAGTTACCTCCTTTATGTTTTTATTATACTGATTATCTGATACCAAACATTTAAGCCAAGTGCTTGCACCAGTATTTGCTGGTCGATTAGAGAAGTACCTCATACAGCCAGTCAAAAGCTTTGCCAATCCAAATATAGTACCACCACCGATATATGTCCCTGTAAGGCTTTCAAAGCTTCTGTTCCCAGTGACCTACAATGCACGAAATTTCCAAAAGTTTTAAGTAGACAAATCAGGGTAAGTTCATAACTTTACATTTTTCATGAGAAGACTGCAGGATACCTTTCTTATGTTAACTCCGGAACCAATGTTAACTAGAAGATAGGGAAATAAATACTTAGGGCTGATATCAATGGGGACCCGCTTTCCATTTAAATGTGTGAATGCTTCATCCTTAATTCTCTGTAACAGAGTAGTAACCAGTAACTAATTTATATAGAAATTTAATAAAAATTAGAAGTACATGCATTCTTATATAACTAAATTATTTCCACATGATTACCAGAATTTATATCAGATACAAACCTGTAACAAGAAATTTGCCCCAGAAACTACACTTTCCATCTCATCCAATTTGTCAAGGCAAACACCTAATTTATCTCTGAATATGTCTGCAAATTTATGTGCCCCACCACCTGTTGCCTATGAGAGAACCACATGAACTTGAATATTAGATATCTAATACTAGCTAATGGAAAGACATGCCAGTTCTCAGGTACATACATATGACAAAACAATACCTTTATTGTGATATGTCCTTTATGTGATCCTGTAGCTCCTAAGAATCAAATAAGTAATTGTCAAAATTTAACAAATGACATTACTAAATTTAAAAATGAAAAAGAAAAGAATCAGAACACAAAAGAACTGTGAACACAGCCTCTGTGATAAAATTAAAAAGAAAGGGTCTGAATCATGCAAATTTTTCTAATGTACGTCACTACAGTGGCAGATATAGTCAGAAAGAACGGGAGACAATGACCCCCATTTTTTTTTTGTAGAAAACATGCATATATAGTATTTTTAGTTCTATCATGTATATTTCTTAAGAAAATTTTTATTTGACCCCCACAAAAATATGAAAAATTTTCCATTCTTGACCCAGGTCATAGTTATAATCTAATGAATTGACATCTGTACTTAGTACAATACAAGAACTCCATGCAAAAAAATATCTGGATGGCCACTGCACAAGCTTATTATATAGATATATTTTTTTGTTTGGAAATTAGTGGACTACTGGTCCACTCCGCCTTCTATGGATAGAAGAAAAAAACGTGCTTGGCGCCAAGCTTTAATTATATGCGCTACACCCAATACTTCAAACCAAATTGGCAAATTATTATACAAATAAAGTATATAAACGTTAACGGGAGAAGTAGTGAGAAATTATACCATTGCAAAAATTAAGCATTTTAGATTGCATAAACTCCAAGCACTCATCAAGCTGACTCCTTTCAAATTTGACAAAACGAAGCTTCCCACCAACCGCTCGATTTCCATTCTTACCTTCCTCTTTGCTCTCCTCAAAGTAAACTATCTTGATCAAAGTTCCTAATCACACAATATCCCAACAGAAATCAATAATCCATCCCTGAATGGCAATCATTATACAAAACAGAGCACAAATAAACAACTAGCAAAATGTACCCCCGATATCAAGAGCGAGAAGAGGAGCATTGGAGGCCTGGTTGGGGAGATGAATAGGCGGGTTCTGTTCAACCAATTCGTCGCAAATCTCTGCTCCAGTCAGATCGAGCTTGGCAGGAAGAGAATTCATACTGTGAAAGTATGACTGGGATAGTTGGAAGTTTGACGAGAGATGGGTTTAAAAAGGAATGACAAGCGCAATTACCATTAAGAAATCAAGTTATCACCAAATCAAAGCAAGTGAAACACACGAAATAGGTTCCCTGCAACAATAACATTCACGTTCGCATGTTACTCCACGGTTTTCCGCTCCGCTTTGACAAAAAAAAATGCCATGATGGGTTATTTTGTTTGGGCAAGAGCGTTGACAAAATAATGGATAAGTTCAGTTCCTTCATTTGTCAACTTCTTTGACCAGCGCTTTCACCGGTGAACGGTCCTGCACAAATATAATATTTAGAAGTACAATTGTACAAATGGAACGCATATAATAATATTTAAATGATTCTCTCAGATAAATAATATTTAAATTGATTTTATTGCTCACCAATCAATAACTTGCTGTCATATTAGTCACAAGTACTAATTTATGTCTGTTTAAGTATGCACTTTACACATACTTCGTATAAATATACATTACAACACGCCATGATCATTGATGAGCCAGGAACGAGCGAAACCCTCAACGATTATTAGCTCCCTACGTTCATTTTAATATTATTTTCTTTTCGATGTTCGAATAGTGATATTTACAGGCACATTATTTGAAAACAAGTGGCTGGCGCGAGTGAGCAAAATGAGAGTAATCATTCATCAACATGCAAATGGATTGACAGATTCTGTAAACGCCAGAACGGCACCAACCGACTCCAGCTGTAATCGCATTTTGTTGGAAAACTGTACAAGCTCCTTTTCCAGAATAAAATTATTGTTTGAGGAAAAGAGATTTTTAATTGCCCGACATTTTGAAGAAAAATGAAATTGTTGATTATATCTTGTACAACACTGAAAAGAAGAGAACAGAACGATGTCTAATAACCTTTTCTAAACCTAGCTACTATTGAGTATTGAACTGAGATCTCAAGTAAATAAGCATATCTTGGACTTCATCTCCCAATATCAAAATCCTTGAAATTAATCACTTAACTAGATTTAGAAGAGTATTGTTTTGAAAATTATCAAATTAAGAGCAATGAGTAATTTCGAACAACAATCTAATTATTTTGACGACATTTAATTAAAATAAAGCCATTAGTAAACCGGAACAAGCCGAGAACTTATTCATTCTCCCATTTTTTGGAAAAAGGGAGAGAAAAAAGGAAGAAAATCAAGCAGAAATCATGGGAAGAATAATTGGGAATTTTTGTATATAAAATCCAAAAAAAAAAAAAGACGCATCTGGCCTAAAGTGCCTGCGAATTTGCTGAAATGGCCTCCCGCAGGACGCAACTACCAGTTGCGTCCTATTGAAGACATGGGCCCCACGTGCAGGCGCCAGCGTGGTGCACTTGCTGGTGTACGTGGTGTATAGGCACGCTGGGACGACGTTCATAGTTGCGTCCCGTAGTTTTTATTTTCCATCAAAGCCAGCGCGCCCCTTCCTTTCTTCTTCTCCTTCTTATTTCACAGACGCCGACCCCTCTCTCTCAACCCGTCCTCTCAACTCACCCCCCTCTCTTGTGCAACCCCGGCCCCCCTCCTCTCAATTCTCTCCCTCTCAAATCGCCCCCCTCTCCACTCTCTACTCGGCCCCCCTCTCTACTCGCCCCCCTCTCACTCGGCCCCCCTCTCTACTCGGCCCCATTGTCGATTGTGCACCGTCGCTTCTCCGATCACCCGTTTTCTCTCGGACCTTCTCTTCCGGTACTACTCCTCTCCTCTCTCCCTTTAATTTTGTCATAATTTGTTAATTAATATTAATTTATGTTAATTTCTTTGTTAGGGTTTAATTTTTTTTCTTTAATTAGTGTTATGAAGTTTAATTTCTGTTAATTAGGTTTAATTAGTGTTAATGTGTGCTAATTATGTGCTAATTAGGTGTAATATGTGTTAATTATTGAAATAGTGTTAATATGATGTTAAATTAGTGTTAATTAGTTTTAATTAGTTTTAATATGTGCTAATTATGTGTGAATAATGGTTGGTATATTTATTTATTGATTAAATTTACAATGCATTATAATATAGGAACAATATGCCACGAAGGCAAGTTCGGAGCAATGAAGCTCCCCCATTGTTGACCCGGAATGCCGATCATGCATCGACCCGTGCATATGATATGGTAAGTGCTTAATTTTTCATACTTGTGTTATTTAATTTTATACATATGTTATTTTATGATGAATTGTTTGAAATGATGCATCGGGGATGTTTGAAAAGTTATAGGGGTTGGTTTAGGGTTTAGGGTTTAGGGTTTGAAAAGACATATGCGTAGGGGATTGGTTTAAAATTTTTTTAAATTGAATATGGTTTGTTATATCCTTAATGAAAATATCTTATATGATTTTAATTTTATTTGCAGCCAGAATTTAGGCTAAGAGCAAGGAGTCGTCATATGTCTTTCACATATGATGATCAGATTCAGCCGATATTGACTCGGTTCGGGCTTGACCACATAGCCCGTCTCGGGTCAATGCGGATTGATTGGCCACTCATCACCGCCCTCGTAGAGAGATGGAGGCGTGAGACACACACTTTCCACCTACCGATCGGAGAGATGACCCCGACATTGGAGGATGTGTGTTATTTGTTGGGCCTTCCGGTTGACGGTGAGCCAATCACCGGAATCTCGGATGATAATTGGTCCGGTGAAGTGGTGGAAGTATTTGGTGAAGATGATTGGGACACATTTCCTCCACGGAGACTACCGGGCACCTACCATCTAAATCCGGAATGGCTTCGGCGCATTTTTATCCCCGCTAACCTAGTTGGTAACCCGGATGTGAGACCGGTCTTAGCTCCAAACTCTCCACCGGAGTTAGTAACAAGGTATGCCCAAGCCTTTATGCTTGATCTCTTCGGTTCCGTCATGTTCCCGGATCACTCGGGTTACCTATACTCGATGTTCTTGCCCATAATCAAAGATGTGGACAATCCGCCACAATTAAGTTGGGCAACGGGTATGTTGGCTTACCTTTATAGAGGTTTATGCCATGGTTCGACGAGAAACACCAAGGAGATTGCTATCCCGTGCCTGTTCTTACAAATTTGGGCTTGGACTCGGTTTCCAATTGGGAGGCCTCAGGCTATGTATTTTGAGAATGGTCTAGGTGAGCGACCTTTTGATGATATTTATTTTGTTTATTTAGGTTGATGAATTTTATTTTCAATTATTACTCACGACGTAAAATAAGTAAACACGACGACATATAATTAAACACCACTAAAGCATAATTAAGTAAGCAACAGAAAAAAAGTAATGGAAAAAAATGTTCAAAAAAATAACAACTTGTACGTGAGAATGAAAAAAAAAATTTTGTTCAGACATGAACGCAACTATCAATGTCGTCCAAGAGGAATGTGCTGCTGCAGGTGCGTCTTCTACAGGACGCAAGTATCAATGTCGTCCAAGAGAGGATGTCTCTGCAGGTAGGTCCCACATTGGGACGACATTGCTAGTTGCGTTCCGGAGGAGCTCCTGCTCTCTGGAATTGGGAATTCCCTCTAAGACGCAAGACGCACTTGCGTCCCGGAGAAATTAGGGCTTTCTCTGGGACGCAAGTGCTGATGTCGTCCAACAAAGGATGTGCAGGAGGACAGGTGGGTTTCGTTTTGAACGACATTCCTAGTTGCGTCCCGGAGAAATTAGGGTTTTCCCTGGGACGCAAGTGCTGATGTCGTCCAACAAAGGATGTGCAGGACAGGTGGGTTTCGTTGTCGGACGACATTCCTAGTTGCGTCCTATATAGGATGTGCCTCTGCCCACTGTTTGGCGACATTAGAGTCATTTATTGATTATTATTAATGTTATTAATCTTAATTATTGTTATTATTATGTAATGTTTTAATTATTGTTATTATTAAATCATTTTTTAACTTTATAAAAAATATTTAAATTATTGTTTAATTATTAATTAATAAAATCTTTATTTTTTAAATTATTTTATTCTGATGCAATTAAATATTTAATTATTAATTTATAAAATCTTTATTTTTTAAATTATTTTATTCTGATGCAATTAAATATTTAATTATTAATTTATAAAATCTTTATTTTTTAAATTATTTTATTCTGATGCAATTAAATATTTAATTATTAATTTATAAAATCTTTATTTTTTAAATTATTTTATTCTGATGCAATCTGAAAAAAGTAATTTTGATGCCCTCTGAAAAGTCATTCTGATGACCTCTGAAAAAATAATAACTTCTGAAAAGTCATTCTGATGCCCTCTGAAAAGTCATTCTGATGCATCTGGAAAAGTTAACAGGGGCTATAATGACTTCTGAAAAGTATCAGGTCTAATTTATTATCCATTGACCACTTGTGATTCCTTGGTTGGTATCTATAAAACTTCACATTGCTGTGTATTGTGCTTCATCTTCCTAAAATAAAAAAGTTCATAAGAACAAAACAACCACTACATTCTTCTTCCTAAAATCTCACTATTATGTACAGAGGAGGTAGCTCCAGCTCTAACCGCGATGTGCCAAACTACCAAGAAGCTACCCGTGATGAGTACTGGCCAAGTTTCAACCATTACCCTGACGATACAAACGGAGAAGAGAGTGGAGATTACAGTGCAATGTGTCGCAGATGTAATCAAACCTTCAAATACAACATCAACGAAGACATCTATGAAGACGGGCACGTGTACGTCTTAAAAGTACACTACCAGTCTCACATTCAACCTGCAGAGAAACGTGACCGGCGAGAGAAAGGAGGTAGCTCTAGGTCAAAGGTTGCTGACCAAGATTTCTGGCAAAATTACATACATTATCCTGCAGAAGGTGCAAATTTTATAGCTGTGTGTAAAAAATGTGACCATGGTATTGACTACAATACAAACGAAAAACTCTACTGGTTTGATTTAAAATGGCACTATCACGAGCACTTTGAGGGGCACATTAAGCCAATAGACAAACGTACACGGCTACAGAAAATGCTGGCAAAACCAGAGAGGCCCCCAAGTGATGCCTACATAAAATGGATGAATGAAGTATACGGTGAAAAACCCAAAGTTGTTGAAGAAAATTCAAATGACCCTAACTTACCACGGGGTCCAACACCATGGTACATTTACGAAAGGATATACAGCTTTAATGGAGACCACACCGTAACCTGTATAAGGTGTGGTCAAGTTCTCAACTACAAGGAGAACATTTTGCGTGACCACTATAATGAACACATTCGTAAAGAGAAAGAAGAAGAAGAAGCTCGGGAAAGAGAGAAACAGCGGATTAAGGAAGCTTATGAAAATGAACAAATGAGGATTAGGTATGAAAGATATGAACAAGCGTATCGTGAAAAAATCAAAAGGGAAGAAGAGATAAGGGAAGAGAACAGGAAATTAATGGAGCGAGCCAGGAGGGCTAAGGCTAAGAGAGAAGAAGAACGAAGAAATGCGGCAGCTCGAATGGCAGAGATAGAGAAACAAGAGGCTGAAGCGGCTTTCTGGAACGAAGCCGCTCAGTTCGCTGACAACCCTCGTGCCAGTAACCAGCAGCCTGACAACCCTGGTTCCAGTAACCAACAGCCAAACGAACACGAAGAAGAGAATCCTTGGTGGGATGAAATTCTCCAATATGTAAAAAGTCAAGATCTCTAAGTAGTTTAGCTTTTAACATATTTGTGTGTTTTATTTTTATCTTTTAGTAAGTTAGTTATGATTGTAAGTTATAGTAGTGCTTTTGTATTCAGTCATTCCAAGTTATAATTATGAATTGCTTTTGTATTAAGTCATTTGTTGTTCGATTTTTAACATTTTTGTTGTTCGATTCATTAGGAAAAAAAAGATAGAAAACCTTCAATTAACAAAAACTATTTTAATAAATCATTCAGAACAACAAAATATTTATTAATACTATATAAATACAAATATATAACAAAAACTATATAAAAACAAAATAACAAAAACTATATATAACAAAAACTATATAAAAACAATACAAATACTTAATATAAGTATACATAAAACAAAATAACAAAATTAACTTAAAAATAAAAATAATTAAAAACATACAAATTTAATACATCACTACATATTACAAGTCAATATATAATTCTATTATATCTACTTTAGTGATGTATACTTAATATAAGTATACATAAAACAAAATAACAAAATTAACTTAAAAATAAAAATAATTAAAAACATACAAATTTAATACATCACTACATATTAAATATAATTCTATTACATCACTACAGGAACGCAACTACTACATGCGTCCCAGGAGGGGCGCGCTGGCTTTGATGGAAAATAAAAAACTACGGGACGCAACTATGAACGTCGTCCCAGCGTGCCTATACACCACGTACACCAGCAAGTGCACCACGCTGGCGCCTGCACGTGGGGCCCATGTCTTCAATGGGACGAAACTGGTAGTTGCGTCCTGCGGGAGGCCATTTCAGCAAATTCGCAGGCACTTTAGGCCAGTTGCGTCTTTTTTTTTTTTTTTTTTTGGATTTTATATACAAAAATTCCGAATAATTGTCAGATGAGCTGGGGAAAATTTTCGTCCATAATCTTGAAATTACTTTTTCAGATTAAAAAGAAAATAAGAAAAAAAATCAAAAGGATATATTTCTGTACTAATCATGATTAAAGGGGAATACATTCAAATTTAAAGATTGGAGGGCTATATTCTTAATTAGATAAGATTTGAAGGGTATATATGGCTGATTTTTCCTTTCTTTGAGTGGCAATGTCACTAGTTGGAAGATCAGCACGAACAAAAATGTTGCAAAACTTGACATATGGTGTAATGAAGCATGATGACTCACAAATAAGTATGTTGATGTACAGTTCGAGCTTACTCATTTGGGCCCTTTACTTGTTGAGGTTAGTTACTGTTTTCATTCCCTTGGTGTTCTTCGAGTGAATTGTCCAATGAATTGAAGTTAATTTGACAAAATGGAGGCTGACATTGTACTAGCCGAGAAATGCCACTGGAAGAAGCACATCTGCACATGCAATAGGGGATTCTCTTCAGGAGAGGTTAGAAAAGCTTCCGGAAGTCGAGAGAGCCTTTGTTCATGTAGATGTTGAATATGAACACAAGCCAGAACATACAATACGTACCAAGCTTTTATTATATGCGTAACTCCTTATACTTCATACCCAATTGGCAAATTATAATTATAAATCAAGTATAAAAACGGAAGAAGTAGTGAATTATTATACCATTGCCAAAAATGAGCCCTTTAGATTGTATAAACTCCAAGCACTCACCAACCACTCGATTTCCATTCTTGCCTTCCTCTTTGCTCGCCTCAAAGTACACTATCTTGATCAAAGTGCCTAATCGCACAAAATCCCAACAGAAATACAAAATTCATTCCCAAGTGGCAATAATAATGCAAAACAGAACACACATAAAGTTATAAACAAAATGTACCCCCGATATCAATCGCAAGAAGAGGTGCATCAGAGGCCTGATTGGGGAGATGAATTGGCGGGTTCTGCTCATCCAATTCGCAGCAAATCTCCGCGCCAGTCACATCGAGCTTGGCAGGAAGAGAGTTCATTCTGTGAGAGTATGACTGGAATAATTGGCAGTTTGACTGGAGGTGGTTTTAAAAGAAAAAATACGCACAATCTGCGGTTAAGCAATCACGCAACAACCAAATTAAACACGTTAAACAGGTTTCTGGCAACATTAATAGTCGCATTGGCATGTTACTCCTCGATTGTACAGGTCCGCTTTGACAAAAAAAAAAATAAAAAATAAAAAATAAAAAAATGCCATAATTGGTTATTTATTTATTTGGGCGAGGGCGTTGACAAAATAATGGATAAGTTCAGTTCATTCATTTGTTAACTCTGACCAGAGGTTTCGCTGCTCCTGCACAAATATAATATTTAGAAGATTCTCTCAAACAAATAATAATATTTATTTTCTTTAAAAGTACAAGTGGAATGTATATAATAATATTTAAAAGATTCTCTCAATAACTTGCTGTCAATCAACAAGTATGCATTTTACACATACTTCGTATAAATATGATTGGTATTTGTAAATTGCATGATAAGAAGTCATTTTATGCATAACACAAGTTATTCATTGATGAGCCAAAAACAAGCGAACCCTCAACCATTATTAGCACCCAACGTTCATTTTAATATTATTTGAAGAGGGGATTCTACAACCACAAACACCACAACTTCTCTTTTTCAGTAATACTTCAAAATTTTAAAATTTAATTTTCAAATCCAAACTTTTGATCTTGTTCAATTTTATGAATGAATGTTGTTAATTTTACGAGATAAATTTTTAATACGTTCATGTTTTAGCCACTTGATCGAATATCAAATAAACTCCAAATTTTATAAAAAATACATATAAATGCATTATTCATAAAACAAGATCAACAATTTTGATTTGAAAATTAAATTTTGGAATATTAATAAAAAAAAATTGTGACATTTGTGACACTAAAAACTTGTGGCGATAGAAAAAATTATCTACCTGCAATTTTGATAACATGTGAGCGTGGCCCTCGACTTAGCAAAAATGGAAGTAATCAATTATCTACATGCAAATGGATTTTTTTACTGTACACAGAACCAAGCCACCAACCGACTCCAGCTGCAATCGAAATTTGTTGGAAACTGTACAAGATCCTTTTCCAGAAGAAAATAATTGTTTGAGGAAATGAATAGTATAAAATATTGCTCGAAATTTTGTAGAAAAAGGGAATTAATTGTTATATCTTGTACAACACTGAAAGGAAAAGAAAAGAAAATAAAATAATGGAGCAACCTCAAATAATGTCATATATTTTATTGTACTCCGGTTAATCAATTGGGGGAGACATCATTTATATTTTTATATGCTTTACCAATCTGGTTGAGACAATTAATCATCGTTTTTGACAAAATGCCCCTTTGATCAATAGATATGGCATCTTTTGAGTACCTGATTCAATTTCTCAACTATCATGTATCACCATGAGATCTTCGAAATATGATGGATAAACAGATAACGATTACAAAAGCATATAACAAAGAATGATAATCAATTTAGACAATGGAATATTAGTCGTTGTGAAAGAAAAGAAACAATACTTGATGAAATTGAGCTTGAAGCACGAAGTTTTTGCGGGATTGTTAGATTTTTTTTTTTTTATATGTACAAATTAGATATATAGCTTCACTTTTGTGTGATTGCTCCACTTTCTTTTCAACATGTAATATTTCAAGTTATGCACAGAAGATTTCGTTCTGTTTAATTAAATTATCAGCTGGTATTCATCGTCCTACCTTAACACTGTTTGGATAATATAGTGGAAATGGAAAGGGAGTAATATAGGAGGGAAAAGGACGGGATGAGAAAGATGAAAAATTATTTAACATCTGCATGTTTGGATGATTAATGGTAGGGAAGAAAAAATATTTTCTTTCCGTTCTATTTTCTGTTTGGATAGTCTCACTAAAGGGAGATGAAACAAAACAAATACTACTGAAAAGAAAACATGAAATTTTTTTCATTCATTCTCTAATTTGTGGGGAAATAATTTGTATAGGAGGGAAATATTCAGAAACACTTCCCCTCGTTAAAAATTTCCCCTCTAATTTCCTTCCATCCAAACAAAAGAAAATGTTTAATTTTTAGTCTGTTCTCGTTCCATTCCTTCCATTCTCCTCTATCGAAACACAATCTAAAAAAAATTTACTTCACGGCCTATCTATCTGAAAAATGACGTCTCAAATTAACTATATCTAATTCGCTAGTGTTTATATTGTTGGAATACTTGTTTACGGTTTACGTATGCCTTATTTTGCAGGGAAATAGTACTATAGTAGGCATCTTCGAGTTTAGAGGTGAATTAGAGGAGCATCTCATGCAGTTAAGCTAGTGCTTAACCTGCTCAATTTGTTGTCTGCAAAAAACATATTACACTACGATGCAATTATTTCTATTAAAAAAAGAAATTTCTCTCCAACTAAATGTGCAACACAATTTCACTTTCGTTCCTAATTTTTGTGTGCACAGGAACGCAAGGAATATGCGTCGACATATGTCACTCGAAGCTTTTCTACATTTGACTTCCATAAAAAACAAAAAGCGAGGAAAAAAGTATCATTATGTTTGGTACCATCATCTTGCCGTTTAATTTCCTTTTTAGTGGCTATTCTTCCATAGTCGCCTTCAAATTTAATAAGATTTGCATGAGTAAGATATATAAATTCACTGTACCACACCACATGACGGAGGACAGGCAAGACAACTTTTCACAATGCTACCATTAAACTCCGAGAAATTACTAACCCTAAGTTGCTCAAAAGCTTTATGTCCAATCACTAACAGTGACAACTGACAAACTATCTTTGTCAACTGCCAAACTATATTTAGCAACTCAAAATTTAAACTAAACATCGCCAAAACTCCAAACAACTAAATAGATTCACATTAGCAAACTACTAGATAGAGTGTAGGTCGAATGATCGTATGGACTGCATTGCAAACTTAGCACCACTATCTATAGCACAATGCTTAGAAGTAAAAATTACTAGGCAGTGGAGACTCTAATTTAGTAGATACTGAACTCGACTTCACTCTCACATGAAAGACACTTTCTAAAGGAACAGTTAGCATACAGCAGAAACCAAAGCAGAGCGAGCATTTGTGAAAGTAGCGATGAGAGCTCCCAGCTGAAGCTTATCATTACTTGCAAAGCTCAACCTATACCTGCATTGAGTGTACTATTCTGTTATTTTCAAGAGTTGATTTAGGGATTACATGCCAGACTGATGACTAACCTCAGCCAACAACTTTTTTGTATACAACTGACAAAACCCAGATTAAACAATTAGGCCAAGAGTAAGAAAATTACTGGTACCTGGCATGCCATTACTGTGATAGTGTGATATATGGATGCTACTTTAGATGATGAGAGGTAAAATTATAAATGCAATCCTTAATATATCATGAGAGCTGAAATTTTGCAATAAAGACGGTCTTTAATAAAAGCACATAATTAGGTAAAAGCAGCAAACATACTCAATATCAGCCAAATCATTGATCAGCTTTACTCTGACATCTGATGGCATCTCTATCTTGAACACAAACCTGAATTCAGAAAACATTCAATACAGTAGTTAACAAGGGCGTAACTCACCTATACATACTTCTGTTAGAGAGGGAGGGACAGAGGGGGGGAGAGAGAGAGGGGGCTTTTTTTTTCCTTTTTGGAGTAAGAGGTGTTCTTACATAGTAACCTCCCTAATTATATCAACCAAAGCCAATCCTTTTCTCAATTTAATATCAGATATATCTGAAAGATTAGTCAAGTTACAAGTACAATACACAAGACACATAATTAAATTATAAAGCATAAAATTCATAAATAATAGTATACAAAGGATACATCTGAAGCCATCAGAAAATGTTTCATTTAGTAGCCAGTAAGTGATCTGCTCAATGTCTTTTGGCATTGGATTTCCAGTGCAAAGATACACCGCTTCTTCATCTATATGTTGTGAAGCCATGTGTGTCGACTGAAAAATTTTATACAAAAGTGAGCATTTGTATTATTCTTTTTCCTTTTTCATGGTAATTACTAGAAAAAAAAAAGTTTACACTTTACAAGCTTTTGTAGAATATAGAAGCATGCTTAACATTTTATTACACAAATAAAGATGAGCATTTATAAGAAAATGGAATTTAAAAGAGCTGTTAAATTTTTTATTAATAAAGCAACAAAGCTAACCTGTAAGATGTTAAGAGCCTTTCTCATGTCGCCATTGCTTAAGCGAACAAGAGCAGTTAATCCACTGTCATTCACATCGAGCCTGAATACTTTATTTAATCAGTATACTATATCAATAATCTCATATTAGTACATAATAATTTAATAAAACCCCTCAAGTACATAAAAAATAATAAGGATAATCTCACAAAACATGAAACACTTCATGGGCCCCTCTAAATCACAAAACCTAACCGTATCCTCTCCAAGTCTCTTTAAGTGTATTATTACTTGTCTTCCGCATTAATGTTGAAAACTAATAAGGACGGGTACTGTGGGCATCTTTCTATATTAACCGATACACAAGATAAAAGGAAGATCTTTTTCATGATTGTAGGTAGGCGCACATACAATATTCCTGATACTTTGTATGTGCATCAACCATAATTTTACTTTTTGCTGAGGTATAAGTGACATTTTAGTAATCAGAAAACCATTACATACATATACATAGAAAAGAAGATACAGTTAAATACCCTTCAGACTGTATAACATGTTGGAGACGTTCTCTGACATGGGCAGCATCAAGAGGTGCAAATCGAAACCTTGTACACCTAGATTGCAGAGCTGGTATAATCTTGTTAACGTTGTTACATATTAGTGCAAACCTTGTGCTCTTTGTATGCTTCTCAATCACTGCAAAAAAGAATAAAGATTAAGTCAAATTGCTTGGGCCAGTATTGAGCACAGTATCATGATTTACAAAATTGAATTCTTTCCAAGCTCTTAAAATGCTCCATTTTATCACTGATAAAACTAAATTATCTATTATTTTTCCAGCCATACCGCACAACCATTTTATCACCAATGATTTAGCTTGATTATCAGCCAATTATCCAATTTGCTCCAGAAATATATGACTAAAGTGTATATTTAAATGTTAGTGGTTTATAATAGTCTTTTTATTGTATTAATAGTAGAAAATTTGATATAAGAATCTTTGTTGTGTTATAGATATGGAAATAACTTAATAAAAAAGTTGAAATTTAAAATGCTGATATCAGACAAAACAACTAAGCACTAAATCACCACCCAACTGCTACACCGTACAAATCACATTTAAAACCTTGATGCTTTCAGTATCAATATTTGTGACTTTTAAAAGCAACTGATAAAATAACTATGTAATCTGAAATTTTTTCTGCATTATTGGGTACGAATGGAGAAGTAGTTTAAAGCTACTCTTCCTTATTACAAATTGTATGATCAGATTGGGTGCTGAAGATTTATGTTTCAACACATTTCTGAAGTTGCAGTTTTGGGTTCTTGTGTCCTTTTGTCTTCATTTTTAAAGGTGAATATTCAAAAAGTCTACTAGCTAAAACACTACAAGAGCTTTCTACAAAGATTCATGTAGAGGTCTGATGTACCAATTACCAAATAACTGCCACTGAAGGGGTGGGAGAGAAAACAAAATTGGTTTGAGAAAATGCAAAGGCAGGTGCTTGTATATATGCTTTGAAAAAGTAAGACTGTTGCCTAAGATTTATTTTCCTGCAAATTTTTAATTCATTTTTTACCAAATTTTATGGACTTATTCTGGATAATCAATTTTTCAGTGATGCAAAAGTATTCCAAATTGCATACACTGTACCATTGTGCTGTGCAGTAAATACTAACAGCAGAAAATATAATAAGGAAGCTGATAAGGAAAAATCACAACAACCATGAAAAAACAAACCTCTACGCAAAGCAAATTGTGCATCCTTGGTCATTGCATCAGCCTCATCAAGTAATACTAGCTTTACAGAAGGTCTTGCTCTGTCAAAGTACAAAGACAATAGATCAAACCTAACAACTGAGGGGCTATGTTGTCAAATAGGAAAATATTAGACGAAATATTTCAGCAGTAGGCTAGTCAAAGAAACAATTGTCAGATTGTTGCTTGCTTATACACATTTCGGTACTTCAGGGCCTTTTGCATATCATAGGCCGCAATTTATATTAAATTTGAGAAAATCAATATTTCTCACATTTGAAAGTAAGATCTACCTCCTTTTTTTTTCAGATGAAGCTCAACCATCTTAAGAAAAATTTACTACAATCTGATAAAATTACCCCCAAATTTGAATCAAGCGAACCTTATTACTACCAATTGGAACCCAACGTGCAAATCCTTTTACCAAGAAAAAAGTAACAGCATTAACAAAATATAACTTTCCCATTACATTAGTCTAAAAGGTTGGGTCCTTAGTTGCAAATATCGCAAAAAAAAAGAAAAAGAAAAAAAGGGGAGATTATTAGCTGCAGCCTGCAGATATAAGAAGTATTTGAACACTGTCTGCAAATATTAGATGCAGCATCTATTTGCAAGCTTCGAAATAGATATTTGTTCGTAACATACCCAAAAGAGAGGCTTCTGGCACTGGCAAAATCTTGAATCTGCTGTCTGACGACATCAATTCCTCTGTCGTCAGAAGCATTCAGCTCCAAAATCATGTTTTGATACTGCGAGCCATAGAGCTTCCTCGCAACTGCGAGAATAGTAGAAGTTTTTCCTGTGCCAGGTGGCCCATACAGTAGCAAGTGAGGCAGCCTGTTCTCACTTGTCAATCGATCAACTGCGATGGTAGGAGTAAATCAGTAAATTCGAGACTTCAATTGAAGAAATGGAAGGATATCTAAAGGCTATGTTGCATGGTATGGATGCGGACATTGTATCCAATACAATATAGATAACAGTCATATGGCATTTTAAATTTTAAAAAGTTTATCAATGCAATAAATTTTATTTATATGTGGATTTTAATTTTTTTTATACATAATAGTTAATATCAACAAAGATATAGAACAGAAAAACAGTTCATTTTTATCAAGCTCAAGGACTAGTAGAATGGTTACACTTTGGTTTCATCTGAGTTATGGGGAGCATCAGTCCCTCAAAAGGAGTAGAATATATTCCAGAGTACTTGACCCTTAAAAAAGTCAGTACCCTGGCTTACACCTAGCACAACCATTCTACTTTCTCCGCATAAGAGATCACACGGGGCTGCTTTTCTGTGACATTTCGTACACTGATACACACATCACCATGTGTCAGAGACCAGATTCTTTGGTCAAATTAATTTAATAAATTAGACATTCCATGTGACGCATTTGATATGTATCACACATGAATCTGTATCCGAAACATGACAGATACAGTTATGGTAGGTCTGGAGCATATCTGGGTGACATAAAAAATTATTAAGGTGCTGATAAGAGGAATTCTAGTTTTCCTGTTTGTGTTTGGGTACTATCTCTCTTTCCAGCACAGTCTTAGGACAGTACTATCTGATGCAAGTCCATCAATTGTATTAAAACGAACTTAACTAATATCAAAGCTTCTAGTTCCCAGAAGAACAAATTGAAATTTCGAGTGAATTGTCATGCAGATTATGTGTAATTACAGATGAGGAATAACTGCATAGTAGTTAGTTGTTACTTGTTAGTGGTGATCGACTGATCGTTGAGGTGCTCAGTACTCAGTAGAACTAAACTTCATAGCTATTTCAAAAGGAAATCCCCATCTAAACAGAATGTAACTAGCGAGAAAAGGCACAAGCACTTCTTTTACAGTTCTAATTCTCTCAGCCAAAATCTAGCATTTTAACTTTTCTTTCCTACGAGGATTAGGGTACAATTGCAATTTAATTTACTCTAGAGAGTGTTACTAGTAAAGACAAACTCATATCTCTCAGGCTTGAAAGGAAATGTGCGCGCTTACTAGTGTCAACGATGTCACGATGAGCTGCGACGTCAGCGAGAGACTGCGGTCTGTACTTCTCAACCCACGGCGCCGACTTCCCGTCGGAGACTGGCGCTTTGCCCTTGTTTACCTTCCCCAGAGCTGTTGGAGGCGGCGCCGCTGCGTCGATTTCCATTGGTGTACTCGTCTCCGCCATTGATTGCGAATTCTCAACTCTACTGGCGCTAGAATGATTGGGGAATTGGGATTATGGCGCCAAAACCCTCGATTAGGGGTTTTCTTTCTCCGACGATAGAGAATCAGAAATTATATACACCATCCACTTAAAAACCATCCATTACCGTCCACAGGCTTAATTAGGCCTAATTGGGCTTTCAGAAGAAAATAGCCCGCTCCAGGGACCTAATTTTCGCATGATGACGTCATCAAAGCGCGTGATGACGTCATCAATCTTTTTTCGAAAAAAAAATTTCAAATTTTTTTTTCGCGCTGACGTCATCAAATGGACAGATTTTTGTGTTCAGTTAAATGCGTTAAGGGATGAGTTAAACTTGTTATGTGTTCAGTTAGTTGCATCTTAAAATCGAATTATTATATTTATTTGTTCAGTTAAAAACGTTAAGGGATGGACTTAAAGGTTTATGTGTTCAGTTAGTTGCATCTCAAAATTGAATTTTTACATTTTTTGATTCAGTTTAACACATTAAGGGATGAATTTAAATTTTTATGTGTTCAGTTAGTTGCAACAGAATTTTGATTTTGTAATTTTTTTATGTTCAGTTAAATACGTTAAGGGATTAATTTAAAGTGTTTATGTGTTCAATTAGTTGCAGCAGAAATTTGATTTCGAAATTTTGGTGTTCAATTAAACTAGTTAAGGGATCAATTAAAATTATTTATGTGTTCAGTTAGTTGTAATCAAACACGTTTTAATAACCATGCAATGAAGTGAACACTGATCAGTTACTTACAATGATATCCATTATTGCTACAAACTGAACAATTATACATACAATAGTATCCATTACAAATGATTCTTTATTCCAATACATGAATTAACCCACAACGAACATAGTAAATAACATTCAACTATTACAAATTGATTGTACACTCGAAATTCATCTTCAATCGATTGTAAATTACTTTCAAATTCAGAAAAAAAAATATCTATTCAAAGAAATTATCTAGACATAGTTTCTTCAAAACGGCCGATTTCTCTACGCCCTGTAAAAGCATCAAAGTGAAGAATATAAATATAACATATATATTTTGTTAGAAATAGATAACAATAGCATAGTTGGTTGGTGAGAAAAGGTTCTTGCATGTCCAGTGAGCTTTCGCAATATGCAATAACATTGGTTGGTATGAAATTCCTCATATATAACATATATTGAACTATGTTGAACTTTCGTCAGCGAAATCAGAACCCAACATTGGTTGGTATGAAATCAGAACCCAGATCTAGAGCCCAGCATCAAAAACCAACGAAATCAGAAGTGAATGAAAAAAAAAGGAAATGAAAATTTGCATCTTCGTCAGCGAAAACGAGAAAGGAAGAAAAAAAGAGGGAAATGCAAAATCTGACCGGAGTTGAGGTGGCGGGAGGAGGGAAAAGAGAAGGAGAGGCGGAGGAGAGGCAACGGTGGGATAGGGAGGCGTGACTGCGAAGGAGGAAGGAAGTGCATAATCGTCTCGTCGTCATTGTCTTCCCGTGCAGAATCGCCTCTCTCTTTCTCTGGTTGTGGCTAGGGTTAGAGAGGGGGAGGAGGTTTAGAGGAATATAAATAGACTGGGCCAGTCGCTGGGTTCAATCTGGCATGTTTGGAGCCTGTGGATGGTGTGGATGGTAATCAATTGGATGGAGAGTAGTAATTACCATAGAGAATATTTTACACGACGGCCCTCGAGTTGTTAAAAATTATAGCATACATGATCGGAAGCCCATGGACTATAGGTCAGTTCGAGCCCATATTCCTAATATAAATCAGAAAAGCCTTTTCAGGCCCATATAAAATTACCGTGCCAAACTACCAATTCAAGCTATGCATCAGATTCAGACGACACACAAAGGTCCAGTTCAATTGGATTCTTTTCTTTTCTTTTTTTTTTTCGGCAATTGCATTGGATTATTGTTTTCGCATTCTTTTTTAATATACAATAGGTCAAGCCTCCAACTTATTCCGAAATTAAATATCAGAATGGACCCTCAAGCCGGATTTCAACCCCACGACTTCTATTAAAAGTACGTCGCTCTTTACTACTATACCAAGAAATGGCTCTCATTTTTTTATTTTTTTGACATCCTTACTTTTAGATAAAATAATTTTAAATCTAGAAACTTTAAATAGTTAATATTTACAATAAAAATTCAGCTAAATTTTACATTTTTGTAGTTTTAAAGGAAAACTGATTAGTCCTATTATTTGCATTAAAAAGTTTTACATTGGTTCTTAATTTTTTTCAGAAGTATCAAATTTGTTGCAGATATAATCTAAGGACTAATTTAGAGTCCTAGTTCACTTAGAAGAAGTTTAAAAATTAGTATTTTTCTTTTTAATTTTTTTTTAAAAAAGAAGTTGAAAGATTTCTAGCTAGGATATTTCTAAAGTTCAGATATTAATTCGGTACAAGTAAAAGCTGAAATATTAATTATGTTTCTTTTTAAGAAAAAGAATAAAGATTAATTTTAGACAAATAGAAGTACATGAAAAAACTTGATTTCTTATTATAAAAAGAATTGAATACGAAAGACTGAAACTTTTCTTTAGATCCGCGTAATGTTCGTACAAAGGGGGAAAAACTGAACTTCTATATAATCAAAGCTAAAATTTCAATCATTTGTTACCAACTTACCATGAGCTATCTAGAGAAGTTTTGGATAGGAAGAGAACACTTTATGCCGGTCACTGTCCGGCCCAGCCGAAAGCAATGAGAAAAAAGGGCTGCCTCTTCAAAGAGAGATTCTTCTTTTTGTTTACTTTTCAGTCAGCAAACCCTTTTAATCGTTTAAAAATACATACTATGCAAACCTGCAAAACTAAAATTAGTCAGAAAGAGATATTAATAGTGCATTTTAAATTTTTTTATTAATTCAGGCGGATTAACAATTTATGATGCAACCGCGAGGACTACATTTGCAACAACATATGCATAATTGGTTGGTATAAACACAATATGCACCCGTATATACTCAATGACAGTTTCTAAATTGTCATTACTTTTATCTAACTAGACGTAAACAGAACGCTGGCTCTAGCATTAAATAAATTTTATAGTATAAAATATATTTTCTTGTTTTTAACTAAAATTCTACAAAAAAAAAAAATCATTTTTTCTGTAAGGCCAAGACCCGTTTCATTGAACTAAAATCCAAGTGACAAGTGTTTACAACTCTCAAGCATGTAGTACAAGAAAAATATCTAAAAATACTATAACGTAGGGAGCATTTTCTACCGTGTTTTTTGATGACGTCAGCAGTTAATCTCAGCGGTACATTTCATCGATCAGATTAGTTGTTTTCTCCGCCATTCCGTCGATCAACTTCGTTGTTTTCTCCGCCATTGATACGCTCAAAGAAATCATCTCTCCCTTTCAGTTCTTTTCTCCATGCTCGCCTCTCTCTCGCCTCCTTCAGTCCTTCCGCCCCTATCATGCTGCGCCAATAATCTTCTCTCCTCCTTCAATGCATAAACTTACTTCTTATCCACTCTCCCTTCTCAAACCCTTGCGTACGGACACCCCTCTGAGGAGTGCTCTTCCTTTCAGTCTTTCTCCTCCTCTCTCGCTCCGGATTTTTAGGTTTTCTCTATTGCAATGGAAACAAAAGGTTTATGCTAGAACTAAATCGGATCTAGGGTTTAGCTTCCCCTGGTGTCGATCTATCCACCGTTTCTTCAATTCAACAAAATCCGGGTCCCACTCCCACTGGCCACCCACTACGATGCTGCCACTGTGGCAGGGGGGGCCTCCTCAGCGCGTCGCTGTCGGTTATGCTTCCTCTCCAGCCTCCGTTGGTTTCAGCAGCTCCGCCTACAGACCCAACTGTACGGAACTCTGATTCTCTTTAACCCAAATTTGTCGAAACCAGCGAACCATATAATTTCAATGAGAATTTGAGAGAGAGGTTGAGTGATGTGTTTTTGGTTTCATTTCATGTGCCGGCTGCAGTCGAGAGAGTGCATCCTTCGAGGCCGGATTACTACGAGGAGTTGTTTGCTAAGTCCATGAGCTCTGGCATGAAAGCCTATGAGAGAGAGGTATGCTATGCATCCTATCATTTCTTTATTTCTATCATCTTAAAGTAATTGAAAATAAATCCGCCTTCTATGTACCTGTCACCCCATTACTCAGTTTTAGCATTTTACTGTGCAGCTTTGCAAAAGCTGCCTGATCTAATTTAGCTTTGAAACCTGTTTAACAAACTTTCCTTTGAAGATTGCAGGGTATAAGGAAAAATTGTTTTCTAATTTGAGAGGCGCCAGCAGTAAGTGGGTGTTGGAGCTGGATGTTGGAACCGGCCCCAATTTCAAATACTATGCATAACAGTGATCTAAGCATAGTTGCAATAGACCCAAATAAGCAAATGGAGAAGTATGCTAGGTCTTCAGCCACAACTGCTGGCCTACCTGTTTCAAACTCCAATTTGTATGATGGTTGAGTATAATTTTTATTACTTTCTGTACATATGGGTCCAAACAAATTGGCTCAGAACATATACAAAATTCCCTCTTTAATGTATGATTTCCAGCAAAACAAATATTTTTGATAAATGAGAGATTTTTAACCTACGAAGGGGTTTGAAAATAAAAAGAAACTTCCACACTCAAATTGTTATTGTTATTTTAAATTTTTAATACATCAATGGTAGATATAATTCTTATTAATTATCTTCTCTTTAGCTGGCAGAGCCTTTGTGAGTTTTTTTTTTTTTTTTTTTACATTAATCGAATTGAATCAATTGAACATCTATTTGGCTTTCGAAGTATAATAAAGAGCAAAGCACCTATGTTCTTTATTTTATAGCTATCCTTTGGTTCCAGCTATTGTGTTCTTCTAAATGTTTAGTTTACTCAGACGATGCATCCTCCACTCAATTGTATTTTTCGTTTAGAGAACATAAAATATAAAGCAAAAGTAAGCCATATTTACTTTTCCTTAATTATTTTTTTGTGTTATCATTGTGTTATCAATAGAGAACAGAAAATCGATGATGTTCTGTGCCGCCTGGTGTAGATGATGTCCAACCTCGCCACACCTGGCCTTTGTACTATTTTTCCGTCTCTCTCTGCTACTTTTCTTTTCTACTTATTTTCTTTTTATTTAAGCATGGATCTATTATCAACTGCCTAGAATTTGCATCATCTTCAATTGAGCCAATCAGGATTGTATGGCTGCCTCCGTCGTCTTCTAGGTGCACTAATGTGTTATGAATCTATGCACTTTGATATAGGCTTTAGCCACATGCCGCTATGTCAAGAATTAGGTATGTATATATACTGTGTTTCAGTATGCAGTGATTTAATTACTAGATAGAAGTATTGTTTTGGTCATATATCAGTGGCATCAGCGGTAAAGTTTATTGGTATTTTTATTTCTAGCAATGATATTAACGATAAATGTGGGTATGAGGGCCACATAGCTATGTTGTTTTAAAATAACTGGTATTTTAACTCCATGATACGCCAGTTGTGCTATTTACCTTAATTATATGCATAATTGGGAAAAAAAAATCAAAATACTTAAAATCCGAAATGACCATAGTTCTGTATAACAGGTTTAAAATATAACTCCATGATACAGGTAATTGTCTAGGTCCTGAAAATGAACAATCAAAAATAGAAATTAGGGCAGCAATCATTTTTTATTCGGCATATGAGACATTATTAGAGGCAAATAGCTTACATGTGCTAAACAGTAATTTTAAACCAGAATTATGGCACGATAAACAAAAAATCTAAGACCAAAATTATGTAAAGCAAACAAATAGCCTTTGACCCAGGTGTAGCTCTCGTAGTTCTGACAGAAAGACAAAACATTAATTCAAACATCTAGAATAAATACCAATATAAATATAGACTCACTGGTACCATGAAACGTATAATTTTGCTTTCCTATATGCTATAACTAAGATGCAATTTCTCTAGCTAGTTAGAGTACTTCTCCAACAAATCTCTGCATAGTTTATTCTTAAGCAATAAAGATGTTGCATGTTGAGCTCCACATAAAAAAAGTAAATGCATAACTCAGGTCAAAGCCAGAAAAAAAAATTGAGTTTTTTTGAATCATTATATGCATAATTGGGAAAAGAAAATTAATGCTTTTATTCATTATCATAAAGAATGACCACAGTTATATCCCTTAATATTTTAACTTAAGGAGTTATCCAAATATGAGATTTTCTACATTGAGAAATGAGTTGTTTCTTTGAATTTCCAATTTTGCCCCTCTACTTCTGTTTCTTTGGCACATCAAAATACTTTGCTCCGATCATACATATACTGTACTGATTAAAATTTAAGTTGAATATGCATTTTCCTTTAGAGCATAATTTCTCAAGTGTTTTGCTTCATTGATTACTTAGGTAGCTAGGTTAGTTTCATTTTAAGAAACTAAATTGAAGTGTGTTAAGTTTTGTTTTTCAGTTGGCATTTATGATTTGAACTTTATAGCTATATTTTTTTTGTCTTTCACGAGATTCACATGATGATTTATATTATCTGCAATTTTTCTCAGCAATTATGCATTTTATTCCTGCTGCTATTTTTGCCATCCTTTCTCTTGAATATTTGAGATTTAATTTTCCTTCTTTTTACAAAGTTTTAGACTTGATTGACTTTCATAAGAAAAAAATTGCTGAGCATATAGTTGACATTAATATATGTTATGCAATTATGCAGTTTGCTTGATGGTAACTGACATGTATATTTAAATGTTGTATAGGTATTAATGGACCTGAAGGCACAGTCTATTCAAAAGAGATTTTTAAATTGAAGATCCATATACCCGAGAGGTCCTGGCTTTTTTCCTTTTTTTATCTTATTACTTTCTTTCCTTATCTGCATGTGATAGCTTCTAGATTTTAGACATTTAAAATGCAAGAATGCTTAACTGCTTATTAACAAATTGGATATGGCACCTTCTTGGTACTGGTAAGGAGTAAGTGTGCGCTATGTTATGCAATTAAGGGTATTAACCCAACCTTGGTAACTGTATTAACCAAAGTAATAATTTGCTTTCTCTTTGTTAGGACTAGGCTTTTGCCAGATCTTTTACATGTATTATATACTTATATGTGTATATTAAAACTATTGCATCTAATGGTAGTTATAAAGTTTCAGGTTCCAGATGGTGTGCTAGATCAATCTACGAAGTGAGAGATGAAGGGAGAGGCTGAGAAAGGTAACAGAGCGATGTGAGGTTGTACGTGACGAGCTCAATCGGTGCTGTTATCTCTCTACCTGCCAATCATGCACTGTGCTCAGGTCAGAGGAGATCCTATCAGGTCATTTCTCTCTCACTCTCGCTCTCTTTCTCTCTCTCTCCCCCCTCTCTCTCAGCTATGTTTCCTCTCTGGCTGAATTAGCGAAGAAAATCATTGTAAAATGTCAATAGCCACTTTGTTTCAACAATTTATGTGTTTTCTGTTAAAAATTTCTGTCTTTTTTGTTTACCCTAAGGTTTGTGTTGATTCGTACAGAGGATAAAACAAAGGCAAATCCAGTGTACTTGAGGATACTTCGAGGTTAGTTTCGTGTTTGAAGCTAATTTGGGTTAAATTTACAGTCTGAATTCCGTTCTTGAGGATTAGATGTAAATATATTTGCACAGTGTATGTGAGTGTTTTTTTTTTTGGAAATTAAATTAATTTCTGCGAATCGTTTTCAGCTAAACACATTATTAATAAATTAGTTTGTGCCGATTTTTTTTAACTGAGCACATGGTGACTGAGTAATGCTTCTACATTGAAGATTATGCTACGTTTTAATTTTCTTCAGCATAGTTGTTGGCATTAATTCGCTAGGCCTTAGATGATAGCAGCAGTGACATTTTTTTTTTGGTTAATGTTTCTTTTAAATTGTTACAATTATACTGTAATTTAGCTAAACTGATTCCATTTAACATCTGTACGTCTATGTAGGAATATTGCCATATCAGACACAATTTGGTTTGATCATAATCATCTGAGTATGATGCGAGATGCTAAAGTAAGTTATTTCTAAAACTTTGCCTCAGCAAAATAAAGGTTTCTGAAAGTTATATTAGGCAATTGAGATTCTATTAATGGTTGAAGAATATATGCATGTGTTGCTCGGTTCAACCAATGTGCAAAGTAGCAAATTGCATCCTCAAGTAACCATAAATATCAGATGTGGTCGGACCCTTTGTGAAACATTAGATTTTTTTACTGTTGGACTTCCAATATTTTAACTCTTGTTTTGTCGATTTGCAAAATAAACTTCTCTTTACTAATATCTTAATTTCCAAGTGTTTATTAGGCAATATTTCAAAGAATTGGATATTGGATTATACTTTCAAGTATCGAAGACTTAGAAGACTTAGTTTAGTCTCAAAAGGTCATAGAATTAGTTTTATTTGGCTCTCAAACTCATCAAAATCGTCTTGCTCAAGTTCTGCTGAGTTTTCTGATATAAACGTTGTACAACGTTATGAAACGTTGTATAACGTTTCAGACAGTTCTTTTTTCTTTTCTCTGCAAAATCTGTTCTCAAACGTTACACATCATTTCCTTCCGATGTGTAACGCTTGTTATAGCGTTGTGTACCTTTCTGTAACGTTACACAACGTTATGGCAAGAATGTCAGAAGCCAGACTCAAGTCCATGCGTTTGAACGCTGACTTGCGTTGTATAACGTTTCACTAGCGATGTATAACGATTTGTTTTTGTAGCGTTGTATAACGTTTGCCTTCCGTCTTATGACGTTAGAGCTCTGGAAGTTTCTGTCAAGTTGTTGAGAACCAAGGAGTCTTGTCAGGCTCAGATTTGTTTGACGTTTCATAACGTCGTAAATCGTTTCTGACATTTTCTGTTGAAACGTTGCATAACGTTTTTGTACGTTGTATAACGTTTCTGACTTTGTCTAAAGGCTGTTTAAATTTGACCGTTAGAACTGAAACGTTGCATAACGTTTTTGGAACGTTGTGTAACGTTTCTGACTAATTCCAACGGCATTATCAGTTTTGTCTTATTTAACGGCTATTTCTCAAACGTTGTATAACGCTTTGAAGCGTTGTATAACGTTTCGCCAGACTTTATTTTGTTTTGGAGCTCTTGGCGCCCTCTATATATATCAGCCCCTTTTCAGCTGAAAGAATTGATTGAAACTCTTGCAAAATCCCTATCTTTGAGCTCCAAACAATTCCTATTGCTTTTCTCACTAACTTGAGCAAAACCTTTGAGATTTCTTAGCATCAATCAAACCCAAGTTCCATCTAGCTAGATCTTTGAGTGTTTTGATTGAGAGCATCAATCTAGAGTTGTTTATTGGATAATTAGAGGTTAGGCCGATCCACCTCGAGTGTCATTGTGACGAGGCGATTCGGTTCGAAGTTGTAGACACGTTCTTTGTGGAATTGAACGGAGCACGCCCTTTCGGTGGTTGCGAAACTCCCGGAGACGTACGACTAAGGCTAGCCATTCATCTAGCGGGTCGGAACTCCGTAATCATATCGCGTGTCAATTTCTCTTACTCTTCTCTTCTTTATTTACTTGTTTAGTTATTTGTTTGTGTGAACCAAAATTATTTGAACCATTCCGCAAAATTGACCAAACCGGTATACTAATTGTTTTTGTGCCTATTCACCCCCCCTCTAGGCCTTTCTTAGGGACAACATTTACTACCTTTCAAAATATATATGAGGAATATTCATTAAAATATATCTCTATTGGTTGGCCTGATTATCAGTTCCGTTTGAGTTTTAGGCTGATTTGTCATATTTCCTTCTTACTTGCAGCTTCGTTGGTTCAATTTTAAGAGATTGCTGTCATTTTATGGCTTTTTGTGTCCTTTATGAGGTTTCTTCTTCAATTTTTTATTTAATTTTATTTGTATGCTTTCGAATTATACATTGGATTTTATATGAATGGTAACATATATATTATTTTATATTATATATGAATGGTAACAATGCTTCACGCGCGAAGCGCGTATGAAAAGCTAGTTTTAATTATAAGATGAACTATTTTTCAGATCATACAAAACGCACTATCTGCAATTCTGCATAACCTAATGCTGTAATGCATATACATCCGTTCTGTAGTACATACTATGTATGCGCAGTATATGGCCAACCACACATATTATTAATATTAGTAATTGTTCTTTAAAAAGTTTCTAGAAAGAGACACATGCTTGATTTCCGCGATAGACGTCTAAAAGAAATGAATGTCGATTTAATGTGATCCTTAATGAAAAAATATAAATAAGTTTTTCAAGATCTATTTTTAAGCTCTGATCAATCACAATCATTATTGTTCTCAATAGATTATCAAAATTTCAACCGGTACCCCCCCCCCCCAAAAAAAAAAAAAAAAAAAAAAAAAAGCTATTCTATAACAGACCTTTCTATATTATTTATTAGAGCACGAGTAAAGTCCCATTGAACGGACATTTGAAGCTTCGAATCCAAAAACGGACACGTTGTCACGTCGAGATAGTTTTTTTTTTTTAAAAAAAAAAATCATCATTGTAAATATATACCACCGTCAATTTGATTTTTTCGAGATTTATGGCGATTCATTAAAAAGAATACAAAATGTGTCATTTTCTCTTTTATTTCGTTTTTGTTTTACTAGTAAGAATAGTACCTCTTTATCTATGCTAGAAGTTTCTAAATTAATCGCGAGTTTTTTTTTTTTGATTTAAAAGGCACTTAGCCATACATCCTTTGCTATAATATTAATAATTCTGAAATTTCAGATCTGATCCAAAGCAAGCACACATTAAACAAGCCCAATGTAGATCTTACTACTGTTACAGACTTACAGACTTCTAAATATTACCTACTGTTACAGGTTTACAGCTGTTGGCATAAGCTTTATTGGCCATCAAACATATATTCTTGACTCCACGTGTGCACTGTACTCAGGTTTCACAAGAGGCCATGCACGATTCAGGCAGATTCCTGACGCTTCTCTAATTTTAACTATTTGAATATCAACTCATGTCAGATGATGTGCATGGTTGGTCATGGTAAAGTTGAAAAACTGTTTGAGAGAAATTGGAACAGGTTAGAGTAAGAGACAGGTGTGGCCTCGTGTCTGCTTCCCTTTGTTCAAATGTTGCATACAGTAACTTAACAAATATATGGAAGTTTGATTTGGCAATAAAAAATATACTGCTTAAATTACGTTTTCTAAAGTATTTAATAAATTTTGGTGTGTTTGGATGGGGGGAGAATAGAGAATTTGAATAGAGATGGATGTATTTCTTATTCTTTATTTTATTGCCAAGGTTTTGTTAGAATATGAATAAGAATCCGAATAAGTTCAAATTTTTTATTCTTGTGTTGTTTGGTTTTCACCCGAATAAGAAATAAGGGACTTATTCCCTATTCTACTCCCATCCAAACACACTTGCAGCTACTTAATAGCACTTGTGCACAATTTAAAAGAAATTTAATTGTGCTTGTATATTAATCGATTATAATTGATTATTACAAAAAATAATAACTGATTTAATTAATTATTTAGTAGGTTATTATATAATTTTAATTATACTCGTGTATTAACTAAATAATAACTACATTAATGCTCATGATTTTCGTAGAATTGGTTTTATGTAAAGTTTCAATTTGACTCTTGTGTGACTTTCTTTATGAATAAATAATTAATGAATGATCTAATCGAATCAATATGAAACGTCCGGTGATAATAAAATTACAAGGAAATCAGGAACTTGATTTTGGTTCATGCTAACTAATTAAGTAGACTAGTTAGGATGAAATGGCCGCTACTACGGAAATGGTCTTTGAGTTGCATTATAAAAATACTTTCTGCATCATAACATGATCTTAATTAGTGAATTAATATAAAAAGTTAGGTGGCTGAGAAAATTACATGAAAGTCAGGACCTTGATTTAGTGTTTGTTAATTAACTAATTAGAACAAAATATCCACTGCCACTGAAAAAAGTTTTTCGACTACAAGAGATTTTATCGAATCAATTAAAAAAAAAAACCGTCGTTAAGAAAATTATAAGAAAATCAGGACCATGATATTAGTGGTTGTTAATTAATTGATTAGAGATTAGCAAGGATAAATTATCCACCAACTCGGAATTCTTTTTCGAATAGCTAGCTTTAGAAGAAAAAAAAAACCGCTGTACATTATTAACACGATGATCTTATTGGATCAATATAAAATACTTAGTGGCCAATAAAATTAGAAGAGATCAAAAACTTGATTTCTTTTAGTTAAGTACGATAAAGTACCCGCTACAGCGGAAGCGTTTTTGTAGTTTATAATAATCCTTTTGGCAACATAACGCGATTGTGGCATTCAATTGTAATACACCAAAGAAGAAAAAAAGCATCAAGTGCATTACTATTAGTGCTACGTAATAGCTAAGAATTGCTAATTAATTGACTGGAAACAGATTGTGTAGTAAAGTTCAAGGTCAAAAATGTTATATGAGACGAGAAATTTGAAGAAGCACTAAATTGTGCTGCCGTTTATAAACTAAATATGCTGCAATCATACAGGATGACACATTTAAGGGCGCTGGTACCGGATAGATCGTTGGTACCAGGTGCAAGAGATTGTTTTCTTGTACAAGTTTGAACTAATCTCATGTATTTAAGTGTTGCCTTTCTTTCAAATTTCAATAGAAAGTGGTACAGAATATACTCAACTCATTTAAAATAAATATTTAAATAATACTGGATTGCACATAAACAGAATTCCCTCATGTTAAAAAAATTGGCAATTAGGTGTATAAGGTATATTGCTGTTTGTAATGTCTAAGTTTGCCTAAAAGTAGTTTCTTATGGTGTTCTAAACTTCTAATTAATTAATTTGTTTAGTTGTTTTTATTTTCCGTCTCTCTGTTTTCAATTTCAATGGAAAATCTTTGGTACGTTTTGCTGGTTAAAAAAAACAGAGAGAGAGAGAGAGAGATCACTAAGAAAAACTGGAATGGACAATAATGGAAAATATTTCAATTAGGTACATTTAACACTAAGACAAACTTAGTAGAAAACTAAAAATTTATATATTACACAGCGTAGCTCAAGCAAAAGCTAGAAATGCGCTTTTGTTGATTTTGATGGAACTCTAAAAAGCCTGAAAACATTCTCTCTCTCTCAAGCCTAAGTTCTCTGCAAATTTTCTTACACAATCTTTGTTACACGCCAATGACGGAGTGGGATAGATCCGTCATTAACTCGTACTAATAACAGTGTTAGAGAATTTGCAACAAATAATGTTTTGGATTCTCTCTCCCCCTCTCTCTCTGCCTCCAATCACCGACTCAGAAGAGGAAACCATCTCTCTTGAAAGTATGACTGGTAAGAAACCATTAACAACAGAAGCACCAGCACCAGACCGACACCCCATGGCGAACCACCGGCACGGTGAAGGGAGTCTCTCTCAGGCAACGGTATGAAGAATGATACATGTTGCCTCTCGTTGGTCGACATCAAATGCACCGCGAGAAGCAAAACGAGAGGCGACAACATGAGAAGTAGCCTGGCCTGGTGTGCCACCGTTTCGAGAAACGACTCATAGCTCATGTACCAAGAGAAGAATATGAAGCAAATGAGAGTGAGGAGGAAGAAGCATAGATGGAGAGGCAGGGGAGGGGCCTCATGGGAATAATTGTTATTGTAGGGGCTGTTTTGGTAATGGTAGCTAGACATGATTTTGGACTCGAAATGTTAAGCTTTGAAGGAGGGTTTGGAAGCAAGGTTTCTGCTACAAAATGGGAAAGGAGCCTTTTTATAGAGTGCGCTTAAGCCAATTGGCGAGGGATCTTTTATTTTTTTAATTAAAAAAATTTTATAATTGTGTTTTGGGCGAGGAAGTTTTCTTTTTATAGAGTTTTGAGCGAGGCTTTGTTTTTTCTCTTTTAAAAGGTTATAATTTTACAAAGTTTCTTCTGGACCAACTACTTCATAAAATATTGTGCGCCAATGTCCACATGTTATTTATAAAATTTAGTGAAGCTAAAATTATTATTAATATTATTTTTGAGAAAGAAGTATGGATTGAAGTCCAAACAATAACTCGGCTTTAAATAACTGTGGTAGAGTTTTTCAACAGTATACTGCAAAATAATAAAAGAAAGGCTACATTAACAATCTCATTTTCCTAACGATCAGCCTCATTTTTTTAACCTTTGTCGTTAAATATATCACAGAACAATTTAATTAACTTTTAATTGTCGTGACAACATGATTAAAAATATACATATTTTTGTAAAGAAATTGACCGGATGGATAATTAATTGTTAAATTGTGTTAAGACTAGTATCTGATTTATCTATATAAAACCCATCAACATTTATCTTATTTTTTTAATCTGACAAGCGTTATATGATTATTTCAATTATCATTCTAGTATTGTAAATATAACATATCGGAAATAACAGATGTTAAAAAAAAAGTTTCACGTGCAACTTAGTTATAAAGACAACCTGAACTCTTTTCTTATTTAATAATAATTATAATACTAATGGAAAAAGAAAAAAAAAATGAGAGGGACGTGTTAGCTTTACTTGGTCAGGAGGGATTCCTCTGGAATCCAGATCCTGTGTCGCGCAGCACGCGTACAGCGCGGGCTGTGGGCCGTCTGATCTGAATCTGATGGCTATGGGGGCCCCGTGAATAATACGAGATTGATAGGCCCGAAAAAAATGAACCGTCCGATCAAAATCGAACGGCTCGTGGAGATGCGCTCCACGCGTGCCGCGCGACACAGGAACGGGGTCCATTCCTCTGGAGCTGTGAGCCAAGGAAGGCAACGGACAAAGTGGCCAAGTGTTGAGGGGGGCCCACTCTCAGGATACCTCATTGCCAACTAATACCTGCATGACACGTAGCGCCGACCATAACTTTTGGACTTGAGATAGAATCCAAAATCCTCTGCAGATTCCTAAAGTAAACTCTCATCCAAAAGTTACTGACTCTCAGGTCCCATCATTCCATCATGCTCATATTGTCTCGTGAATGAATATCTAAAACGTCTGTAGAGCATTCGTCAGTGACTTGTAACATCTCTATTGTAGCTTTGTTAAAACACAGAATCTGGAGCAGTTGAAATAAGGGGAAAGCCGGAAAGGTGAGTGTGAGTGTGAGTGGGCCTTACTCGGAAAGCTACGTTTTCCTTGTCATAGATCTCCGCCTCCGTCAGCAAAAAGTGAATTTAGGTTAAGGGATGATTAGCAATTTCGGCGTAGAATGGTACGAAAAGGTATCGCTCGCACATTCTTGATTGCTCAGTTATTTTAGAAAATGTTTTCTTTTCTAATGATTAGGAAAGGATGATGGATTTTGTTATTGTATATTTTCTACTTTTGTAAGGAGAAGTTATTATAGAAGAAAGTTTGATGAGGAGAATGATTTGCACAGTCCCAAAATTAATTCAACACTCTTTTTTAGACCAAAATATTTTTTAGTGAATTTAAAATATTTTAATGATGATGATTTTTCTGAACAATATTCCCAATTGAGTAGGATTATTTTTGTCTTAAAAGAAGTCTCTGTATCAATTTTCGAGTGTGCAAATCAATTTCCGTTTGATCACACTCTTTTTCCCCAAAATATCACCGTTTGGCGGCAAATACAACGAGTTGAGTTGACCGATCTAATGAATTTAAAAATTATTTTTGAAATATATATCATTAGTCTTTTATCACTTATAACTAGTCGGCATTTCAAATTTCTTTTTATACATAATAGTTTTAACGTATGCCGATGGCGTAAATTGGATGTTTATAATTATTTTAATTTTTAAGTATAAAGTATAATTTATACCGGTCTGTTGTAACAATTCATTTAGAAATTAGAAGGAATTCCGTTTGGCTGTGCAGCGTTCCTGCAATCCAATTTTGCCGCTCTATCTTTTTTTACGTTGAGAAAAATGAGATAAAAATCAAGGATAATATTGTATTTGTGAACTCTTTTAAGCATTCATTTGAACCAAACGTCTCCCATATTCAAAGAAATGCTACAGAGCTCTGAGTCGAGTTTGCTTCATTAATACTCTGACCGGTATTGACATTGTTACTATTACGGACTTGTTTCGTGTCCTCATATCTTGCATAAAATCTCCTCCTTTGAAATTTGGGATTACTTGAGCCGTTGAGCGTTTTCCTTTCCTTTCTAATTCAACTCTTGCTTGACTTGCTGCTCATTGTCTCACTCAATCATTTTACAATACAAATCGACTTTTATCATCTCTTCCCTTCTAACTTCACCCGGAGTATCAATTCCGTAGAAACTAAGTTAATACTTGCGCAGGCAGATACATGTGGCAATAAAATAATTTCACAATAGCAAGATAAAAAAATATCAATCGCGCAATTGTTCTTGAAAGTTCAAGGACCAGTTTGGTTTTCATGGAAAGTACAGGGACAGAAACAAAAGATATTTCAAGATATTTACCTACTTAGACTGGAACATAGTGCATTTATCCTTCTCTTCTCCAGTCTCAGAGGTCTGTACATCATTTAATTTTTGTCTAGTAGAAGATGTGCATTAATTGATCTTGGCGTCAAAGATATCAGTGTGGGTCAGTGCACGTGACCAGACAAGATAAGACAACTATACCTTAGCTTGCCAACTGTCACAAAAATCTGAACACAACAACACTCGGACATTCATGCACAACTGGTTGGCATCTCTTCTTATTCTCTTACCAACTCGATAAATTATTACCAGCTCAAGGAGTTAAAAGTACAGTTACACAGATGAAAGCCAGCTTAGCTTTTCCTTAGTTTTCCAAATATAGACAATTTGTAGTAGGTTTGAATTAAAAACCTCAAAGATGAAGAAGAGATGGCAGAAAGGAAAAGGAAAAAAAAAAAAAAAAAAAAACAAATCGACAGCTGTATTATGTTTATTCACATCTCTGATCTAACAAAATATGGAACACTTGCACAAGTTACAGGCGCTTCCTTTTTCTTTGCTTTTGCTGGACAATGACCAAAAAATGTACACACAAACCACCAGACCTTATTTAATTAGAGACTGGCACTACTAAGCTCACTAGTAGCTGATATGCATTGCATTTACAAATTACACGTCAACTCGGGAAAACAATAGAGAATAAGAAAGAGAATCACAACCCAAGAGCAACTCCACACAAACCCCATTCCCTCAATAAATTACATACATACAAACCCCAAAACCCAAACCAACTAAAAATCAATCTAAATAGTTATGGTCATGATTCATAATTAATTGTTTCACGTCATAATTTGTTCTCCAAATCATGTTCATCGAACCCTTGATTCTTCTTCAGTTTTGCAACAAGAACCCACATGTTTGCCAGCTCATTCTCCAAGAATGCCTCTCTCTGCTTTGACTCCTCGACTTTCTTCTGCAGTTCCATTTCTCGCATCTCCTTTTCAGCAATTGTATTTTCAAGCAACATTTCCCTTTCATGGTTAACACTATGATCTTTCCTGCTATTCATTGGCTCATGTCGCCTTACATAATGGTGGTTGGAATGATCTCTTCTGGAACCCTTATTGGGACCGTTGTTTAATCGCCTCTGAGGTGTGCTTTTAAGAGATGCCAACTCAGCAGCAAGTTTTTCATTTTGATGCATTAGTTTTGTGACCTCCTCTGACAAGGCCTTCAATTCTACACCAGCGGCTGAGGCGAGACCTTTTGCGTATGTGCTTTCTTCTGACAATTTCTGGTTTCTGGTTTCAAGCTGTGATTTAACTTCGGTTAACTCAACTATTTTCTGTTTTAGCTCCACCACCTCAGATGCCTGGCCATGTTTAAAGAATTTTAAATAAATTAATTACCATAATGTCTGTATAAAGTACATAAAATATTTCCCAATTTTGTGCCTGGAATGTCGACGAAATTCCATCTAGTTGAATCATACTAGTTAGGGTAGATAGTTGCATTAAAAAAGTTTGGTAGATGCAAATCAAATTTCTTGTTCTGACATGTTGGTTTTTATTGTCATTAAATGAGGCTCTAAAGATTATCTCAGTCAAAAGTTAATGAAAGGAAAAACTGTTCAGTAACCCCACTGTCACCAAGTACCTATATGTTGGCAATTATTACCTATATAACCCCACTGTTACTAAATCATAAAGCCCGACAACAAAGAACAAGTGAGCAGTTATTACAACTGCTATATAAGCTAATGAAAGAAACTAGACTTTGACTTTCACGTTTATGTATCAGCACGATGGGGGTAAACTATCCAACCAAATTAATAAGAGAGAACAAAATTATTTCAGATTATACCATATTGGCTTCTTGAAGGAAATCAACACTGCCAGCTTTTGTTGGTGATTTTTCTTTGTCAAGTTGCATGTCCTCCTGAATAGGGTTCTGATAAGAAGCCTCCTTCTCTGGTGCTTGGGCTAGCTGTTCTTTTAACAATGACAACATTTCTTGCAATTCCTCGCATTCTTTTGTCTATTAAAAGAGAAGAACAGATTTATTATTTTTCATTTTCTTTCTGTATAGTTAAGATAATCAGTGTCCTTGAGAGAAAGACATAGGAGATGGCACAAACCTTCTGCTGAAGCTGGTCTTGAATTATTCTGTTATCCGCAGTTTTCACCTAGAAGTTTTTAGCACCAGTAAGTACCAAAGAGTTATGACACAAGCACTTAATAATATAGGGTGAACATGAATAGTAACATTTAATAATACCTGCACATAAAACTTATCTTTTTTAATTATTATTATTATTATCATTATTACTTATTTTTATTTTATATTATTATTTATTTATTGTGAGATATATTGTGTAATGGACAGAAGATGTTTCGGCAATTGTTAGGTGGTGATTACCCCCTTTCAGTGTTTAGGGAGAACAACAGCAAAACCCAACTTGTAATAAGTTTTTTTGTATGTCTCTAAATTCAGATTAAACTTAATGTTGAACAAAGAGAACTTCCAAGATGCATGTAGCTAGGCTGTGAGTCTAAATGACCAAGCAAACAGCAATTTGGACTCTATGTACAAAAGTTTTTTTTCTTGGCATCATGAGTGTCTTTGCACCCAACAAACAAGTTGTTTCCCGGTTTATAACTACGATGTCAGCATATTACAAAATCATGGTGTAACTACCCCCAATAAGAAGACAATAAAAGAAAGCAATTACTATACAGTTATACATGAAAAAAAAAAAAAAAAAACTTATTACCTCAAGTTCAAACAATTTTTCATTCAATTGTTCGACTAGTTGAGAGTAAGACTACAAAATAAAACACATGAATTAGCAAAACAATTTGAGTTAATCATTCCATGGAAACAGAAAATAGCCAGAAACTGTCAGTAAGTCATACCGGTGAAAGATCTAATTTATCTGCCTTGCTATGAGTATCAGAGATTGATTCGACCATCTGCCTTTCTAAAGAAGACATCTGTTGCCTCTTTGCTTTTATTTCATTGCTTATCTTTCTGATTTCAACCTTCAATGGGACAGCATATTTTAGACTGTTTATAAGAGAGTAGGCCAGTTTGGTAAGAGAGTAGGTCAGTTTGGCACCTGAATTTGTTCCTTTCTGGGGCTATTTGATGCCTCCTCAGTGAGACGCTTCAATACACTTGTCTGAAGAGCAACCTCTCCAGATAGAATCTTTAGTTGTTCTCTCATCAAATCCACTTGATCCATGGTTTTTATGCTTGTCTGCATAGTACAAGAAGAACACAAAACACTTCAGAATTCAAACTTTCAGACTACCTTGACACTGAAAAGGTAACAGACCAACTGACTTGTATGGCTGGTACATGCAACCAAGGTTGGTGCAATTATACTCTGTTAGAAATCGAGTAAAGTTGAAAGAAAAAGGTGAAAGTATTAAACAATAATCACACAGGACATTTCATATCAACAACAGAAAGTAGATGCGCGTGACAATGACACTGAACACGAAGAAAAACAAGGATAGATAGAAATAATGAAAAATTATACTGCTGGAGTTTCTTCACTGGAGAGATGGTCCGAAGGAAGCTCTGTATCTGGTCTAACATCTAGGAGATCAGCAGTAATACTCTCTCCTACTACAGAATTTGAAATTCTCACATCTACTGGGAAATTAATACTTTCGGCTTGAGGCGTGGAAGGGGCAGTAAATGATTTGCTTACACTCGACTTGTCACCATCTGAGCTTGTCAATGTTGTTGCACCACTATCTCTTTTCTAAATGAGCATTAACAAAACACAGGTAATATTCAATTTCCAACTTTATAGGTAATTACAGAAAAGAATTGGCAATATTCACCTTATTAGCCAAGGTTCAAAATTACCCTACCGGTTCTGAGCATTCTAATATGTACCAGTTCTAATTCAACAGATAGTTTTGAGTAATTATTGTAATATATCTCAACAAAAGATGGCTTAATTCCCTAATCTGTGGTAATAGTTTTGTTCTATTTTTTCCCCTTCAAAGCTGGCTGCTGCCAAAAATGCTGATATGATAGGGAATGAATAGAGACCAAATAAAACTTTAGGAGACCATAGACAAAAAATGCCACCCTTTAGGGCCATATACGTAAATTACTCTAATAAATTGTACTTTATACTTACCCGAAGCTTAAACCAATTAAGGAGGCCAGGTTTGCGATTTCTTTTTTCCTCCTTGGAAGAATCTTCTCCAGTTTCACATCCTTCTATTGGTACAGTAAACTCACTGCTCTCGCTTTCTATTATCATGTCTCTCCTTTTGTATGGTAAATACGCAAGCTGAAGTAATCCAAATTGTCAAGTTGGAACAAATAAATGCCAGCTGGAAATGATAAATATATATGTATAATAAATGAGTTTAACCTCTTCTTCACCAAAAGAATGCCTGCGCCTTGGTCCTGGCCTCTGAGGGAAACGAGTTGGTTGGGTTGCTTTTGTGGAGACCAGTATCAGTTTTGTTAGCCTCTGTATTCTGGCTAGCAATGCTGCCTTCGCTTCTTCCTCTTGCTCTAACCTTGATTGTAACTTCACATTACCATCTTCTAGCTACATAAAGACCCCAAATTTCTATTACTTTAATTGAAGACCACCTTTTAATTTTAGATAACAAAAAGCAAAGTAAACTTTCAACCTTTTGTTTCAAAAGCACAATGTCATCTCCCCGAGAGTCCTTTAGAGGAGTTCCAGAAACTATACCCCTCTTAAGATGATCTAATTCATCCTTCAATCTCTTAATCTCATTTTGATACTTCTTTATCAATGATTTCTCATCGATAATCTGCATCAGAAAAATTGTTAGGTGTACAAATATAGTATAAAACAACATTTAAAAAAAAATACAAGCATAACATATTTGACATGTTAACTAAAAGGGCTCACTTTGTTTTGAGATGCTTGGATCTCAATGCGTTTCGCACGATGTGCAAATTTTAATGTGTTGTGTGTCTCTTCAGCATTACTTGAAGATGGAGTAACTGTGCAAATCAGCTGCATTACAGAGATACATGAACAACTAGATAGTAGAACTTAAAGTAACTGAAAAATGAAAAATGAAAAATTTTAATAAATGATATCAGTTTATCAAGAAAAGATAATATATTTCTTACAGAAACTCGGCCTTGGCCGCTCAAGGAGGATTGGAGTAATCGGGTTAATTTTGAATCTCTGAATGGTACATGTGTAGCTTTCCCTTCAGTCAGTTTTGATATTACCTGAAAATTCATATTAAAAATAAATTACTCAGCAGGGACTATTTTAACATTTTTTTAGGTGAATTTGATTCAGTAATTTCAATACAATTTTTCAGGTGCATTTGAGTTCAGAGGCTTACGGTTCCTAAAGTTAAAAGGCTTTTATTGATATAAGAGCCTTCTTTTCTACGTACTCCAGTTGTTTCAGCTCTCGAGCTCTCTGACCCTGCCAGATCAATTAGGTTCTGCACAGGAAGTAGAAATGCAAACAAATATAACAAATAAAATTTGAAAAATATCTACTAACTACAAACTTCAAACATAAAACTTACCAACTGTGAAAATGTAACTGCTTCTCCTTCACAAGACTCACCACATGGGCTGCTCTCTATTGTCTGAAAAAGATGAACTCGACATTATTTTTTGTTATAAAAAAACTGGAAGTACCAAGCAATAAAAAGAATTAAAGGTTCAAGTTTGTGGTTTTCTTATTACCAATGTGAAAATGGTGTGGCTTCTACTGCTGAGAAGGTTAAAGTTTGTGGAGCCAACATGCCTATGCTCTATTTAGTGAAAACAACAAGTATAAAGGATAAGTTTGTGCAATCAAGCCATCACATAAACAGTAAAACGTCTTCCAGGAAACAAGGAAAAAAAAAATACCTTCTCCAGCAGCAATAAGAGATAAAGCATGAGCAGGTGACAGCACTACCTCTTCCTTTATTCCTTCCACAAACGTTCCCTACGAGCATTTATGAAAGATATAAGATGTCAGCTTAGAACATATACTGAATGAATAAGATGTAAATTGTTAGTAATTCCAAAATATGCTAAAAGTAGCACCTGAAGGTCTTCCCTGATTCTTAAATTCTGTCCAGCTGGATTTAGTAGATCATTGACGACCTCATTGTAAATTTCCAAGTATGATACCCTAAGTAGAAATTCACGATTTGGTGTCTAAATTGGCAAATTGAAAAAAAGAATTAGCACAATAATGGCATACTGATCTCACTAAAGTGAAAGATATGGAACTTTGTCATACCTCTTGTATGATGCTAAATGCATCCTTTACAGCCAAAGGAATTATACCAGGTGATCTTTGATCCCCCTGAGAAGAAAGTTACAATTAAAAGCTTTAGAAAAAAGGTTAAATTGGACGAGCAGATTAACAGCAGTAATTTACAGTGAGAAACTTTACATGCATTGTATGAGTCTTGCCACTGCTAGTCACTCCATATGCAAAAATTGTCCCTATGAAAAACAAGTAACAATTGTAACAGCTATGTCAGGGGCGTATTTGTGAATTATTTGCTAATGCAACATTTGGCATTTACAAACTCTGGAACCATTTTTTTTTTTTTTTTTTTTTTGACAACAATGCTGCTTGTTTACAATGTGAAATGCAAATATGATTATAGAAAAAAGGAATAAATTACCATTTACCCCCTCCATGGCACCACTGACCACATGCTGAGCAGCCACATCATACACATGACGAGTTGTGGTAGTAGGACCAAACACTTTATCTGTAAAATATAAAAATATAAAATCCATACAATATGTTCAAATAATCTCAGTATTTGCTCAAAGGTGTTACAAAGTTAAATAGTTGTGTTCTTAAGCTGCAAAAAGGAAACAGTTGTGTTGCTAAAACAGCCACAAAAATGCATATGCATTTCCCTATTAGTTATAGAAGTTGTACCGTACCATATGCATATGCCACTGATGGATTATTCTCACTCCGCACAATTGTTTCTCCATCAGCATACCATGCTATTTCTTCTCCCTGACGAATCTCCCTCGGGCTTCATTTAATGAACAAATAAGTAAGAAAAGGAAAATCAGAACAAAAACAGAGAAGCCATCTATCTATCTGTATAAAAAATTTCCTTAAGCTAAGCGGCAAAATTTCACTTCGAATTGGTAATAATCAATCAGCAGGGGCTAAACCAGGATTAGAGAATAGGATACGCCAAGTTGTTGAGGTCGACTTCAATTAGACTTTAGTAACTTGAAATTTCAACATTAGAGCAGGCAAGACACATCAGATAACCGAATTAACACTATATTTTTACTATTTAACATAAAAAAAAAAATTCTCTGCCCCTGTCAATCAGTAACAGTAACACTTACATGCATTAAAATTAATTTAGGCTACTGAAGGTGATTTACACCAATTTTCAGATAAAAAATGTTCAATTCCACTTTTAGACTTGCATGGAAGCTATTAAAGAAAATTGGACCCAAAATCAATAAATTAAGCACCTATTTCTTAACTAAGCCCATCCACAAGCAATTCACACCAAACGCAATACAATTAATCAATAAAAGAAAGAACCTGAGAGGTCGGAAGCGAACAGTGACAGTGACATTCTCTTTACACCCGTCAGAATCCAGTTCGGCCACGTGGCCACTCTCGAACGCGAACAAATCATTCCTACTCTTCCCAAGCGAAGAAACGGGCGACAACTGGCCATCCAACGCCGCCACACTGACCGATGCCGTCGACGACGCGGGCGAGTTCGCCGACTTCCCGGCTGACGTCAGCGAATTCCTCCTCTGCCTCGAACCTCCCCGTGTAGACGACATTGCTAGATCAAACCAAACCAATTAGAGATTCCGCAATCACTGGATCGGATTTGGTCGGAGCTGCATTGGGAGATCTAACACTGAGTGTTTGATTCTAGACTTCTAGGGTTTCTCGCATCACTCTTCTTTTCTCTTTTCTTTAGTTGTGACTTCGTGAGTGTGTGTTGTAAAGTCGTTTATTTTTTCTTGCCTTGGAAGCGATGCGAGTGGGATGCGATGCTAGAGTGAGAGAGAGAGAGAAAGGGATCTAGCAGAAAGCACACTTTTTCGTCCTTCCACCTTTCTTTAATTTTTTATATTGTTTTTTAGCATTATCACCTCCTCAAAATATAATGTAACGGGTATAAAATTATAAGGGCTCCTGTAGAAAATATCATGCGTATAATCATAATCCTTTCCCACTTGCGCGGGAGGGTGGTGAAGTGACGGTGAATTATAGCGGATGCGTTTTGGCGCCTCCCTTTCCGTACTACCAATTTAGACGATCGAGATCGACCAAGTATTAAAATGGACGGTGCATATGGGATAAACGTCAAAGAGAGGTAATGGAGAGGTTGTGGCTTTTATTATGTGACCTGAGAAGTCAAGTCACATACTCACATGACACCCGTGTAGCCGCGGCATGCGGAGCGATTTCGGATGGGGCACCAATAGGGGCACTCCACGTGGCGTACATTTGGCTGCGGATCCCGACAGGGTCAAAGTGCACCGGTGTTTGCGTCGACGAGTCCGTTCCAGACCAGTCTCGGAACCTGAGCCGTGAGCAGATTTTTGTTCTGCGGTTGGCGCTGATTGGATTTATCATTATAAATTCAAGTTGAGCTGGGTTTTCAGAGTTTCTATTTTAGGGAGGTTGTACTGAAAATGACATTTTCACGTACAACTTGTCAGCTCTACGTCTGATCAAAGAATTTTTTTTATTATTTAGATTAAATATGCATTAAATTATATGTAAAATAAATTTGAATTTACTTGATTTTATTAAAGTTCTGGTCCTTGTGCTTGATGTTGATTAGGGAGATAATTTGATATTTTGCCAATTTTGCTCATTCAAGATAAACATTGAAATTGATAAGATTTTTATGAAAAGCTTAGTGTTTTAGATGGAAAATTGATGGGATAATTAAATTCAGTGACTAAAAACGGAAAAATTGGAAGTTCAATGACTTGATTGTTTCGTATCAAATTCAATGAGTTATGACAAAAAATTCACTTTATTAGATGATTTAAAAATAAATAATTTAGCTACGTGATTGTTTTACAGCGTTAAATTGATTTCAAATTATTATTGAATTTACTTCATATATAGTCAGTTCGAATGATATTAATGCATCTATAATCTCATTGTTCACTTTTAACTGACACTTATCATAATAAATTATTTGTTTATACAATCCTTCCCTTGATTAAGAAAAAATTAGTTAAACGTTTTTTTTTTTGAGTCTGGGGAAAAGAAAAAAAAACCTTTTATTGTAAAAGGTGTTTGTATTTTCGTAAAGAAATGTTTAACAACGGCTTTCAAGTTCGCAACATATATAAAAATTGTTCGTCACAAATATTATTTTTAGGTTAGGAAAAAGAATAAGTCGTCCTTTGTTTTAACAAATATTATGCAAATCGTCGAGAATAGTTTTTTTACTGTACGATGTGATTAATAAATCAACACGAAAATCTATAAATAATGTTTGCCACGTAAGATGCTTGTTCTTCTGTGGACTGTGGGAGCTTGATTATTAACAAATTTTGGCGTCTCGATTACAGATCTCATGTGGCCGCCTCTTATCTATTTTTATGCATTTTTTTTTCTCTTTTGTTTACACTACCGATAAAAATGATTTTATTCTCGTTCTTAAAATCTTAACCATACACATCCCATAAACATCAAGAATTAAAATAGTCAGTCTAACACCAACCATGTCTATAAAGAATGACTACTGGAATTTGGTTAAAATATTGAATTCAATGCTCCTTTCGACTAAAGAGAAGTAAAAATAAAAATAATTAGCAGGAATGGGAAAGAGTTTGTTTGGCATTGGCAAGAGGGAAGAGCTAGCTAGCTGAAGAAGGGAATAATAATAGAACGGTCGTTATCCAACAGCGCTGGAGTTTGGTTTTCCTTGTCTAGTGTTCTCTTTCCGTACATATTCCTTTCTCGTTTGCCCCTGTGCTGTTTTGCATGTCAGCTTTTGTCTCAATTCTTGCAATGCTATGCCTCTCCGGCATAAATATACTCTGCTTTTTTTTGTAATCCATTTTTTATATAAATCTCAATCTATTGTGCTTCACCCTGCGTACTTAGAAGTGCTATAATTTTGATAAAGGTACTATCAATCATGCTAATACTTTGATTAAGCATGTGAATTTAAAATCATTATATATTTAATTAATTTTGACTATACAAATGTAATTTATTTTTTTGTATAGTTTTGAGGTTAACTTCGCTGAAAGAATTTCGAGCTTAATCAGTGGCGAAGCCACGTTTTATTTGGTGGGTCCAGGGACCCACCTGAAAATAAAAAAATTGCTTAAAATTTAGTATGTTTGTAAATAAAAAATATATATAAGAGGTTAGGAACCCATCTCAAAAATTTGAAGGACCCAGCTGGACATATCGTGTTTGATTTAAATTACGTAACAATTCCTAAAATATCGCACAAGGACCCATGTCAAATATCACAAACCATCTTCTTTCTTCCTCCGCAATTAATTTTATTAAGATAAAATTTATAATAGAATATTTCTTGGATGAATGATATTTTACTCTTGAATTATTATTTTGTATATTAGATATGTTATTCTGGATTTGTTGTTGTTGTTATAATAAATGTTTGATTTCTCATGTTTATTTATATGACATTAGTTTAAAACTGTTTACTTAAAATTATTATAATACTAAATGACGATAAAACGATTCTGCGATATAAACAAAAATCTAGATAAAACGGATAAAATAGAGTTTTTTAAAAGCTTGATTAGACATTATGTCATTGCTATGTTTTTTTCAGTGAAAAAAAAAATATGGACCCTGCTGACGTAAAATCCTAGCTTCGCCACTGAGCTTAATCTACAATGTTGTAAATTTAGTTTTAGCCAATAAATTTGAACCATTAATAATGAGACTTCTCATCCTGTAAAATAACTAGTTCTCATCCTGTAAAATAACACTTCATTCTGAATCTGAAAATTATCGTCGACATAAATTTGCTCGTAATTATAATTGGATATTTAGATTGTTTCTACTTACCAACTCAATACGATGATTAAGATAATAGTTCAAACATCTCATTAAAATAATTCTGATAGTTCACTCATTTTTTGGAATAACCATAAAATGCCCACTTCTTTATTTTTTTATTTTATTAAAAAAAACATCATACATAGTCAATTCAAAATTTTTTACAATAAGAGAGTGCTCCAATAATTAGAACACATAACGAATGGTCGTAGAACTTTTAGTAGTTCTCTTTCTTATAACAATATAAGAATAGAATTTTCTGCTTCACTCTGTATTAAATAAAATTGTACATATGTAAAGCTGAAATTGCATGAAAGAACTAACAGGTGTTTAGCCACTAATGCATTTTCACTCTAATCCTTGTTATTGGATGCTCGTCAAAGCACAAAGTTTTGGTGCAAATTTATATTTAAAATTATGAGCGAACCCTCCAATCCAAGGAATCAAGAGTATCAATCATAAAGGACAATGTTTTGAGTCTATGATATAACAAATCTCCTAAATAAATTTGAACTGAGGAATATATGTTAGTTTGTAGTACTTGATTGTATTGGGATTAATATTTTCTTAACAAAAAAATATATAAAAATAAAATAAAGCCATTCAACTATTTGCTTAAGCGGACGTTGTGTAGAGGCAAATAACAGCTGTTGATTATCTTTCTTCTTTTTTTTTTTTTTTTGTCTTTTTTCCTTCCCCCTTTCCTGAAGAAGATGGATACGGCTACCGGAAGCTTTTAATGAACATTTAAAGTCCGACGTGGACCGTTCGTTTAATTTTATTGGTACATCAACAGTAGATTTGCTATGAGATATGCATTGGGGGAGAAACCACTACAACATAAATGATTTTTGAAAACACTCAATTAGAAACGGTTTTTAAGAAATTCGTTTCTAAAAATAGCTAGTGGCATTTTCGCAATCGTCAGATGAAATTTTTACAAACGGTTTTTTATCAAAACCGTTTCTAAACTTTTTGCAAAAAAAAAAATGAAAACCCTGTAGATTTTTAGAAACGGTTTTTAATAAAAAACGTTTCTAAAATTCAACCGTTTTAATTTTTTTTCCTCAACTTATTAGAAACGGTTTTTAGTAAAAAATCGTTTCTAATAATCAAACAGATTTCTTTTTTTTTTATTATTAGAAACGGTTTTTTACTAAAAACCGTTTCTAATAATCAAACAGTTTTCTTTTTTTCCAACTTATTAGAAACGGTTTTTTACAAAAAACCGTTTCTAAAAATAAAACGTTTTTTTACAAAAAACCGTTTCTAAAAATAAAACGTTTTTTCCTTTCATCTTCATTTTTCCCCCGGCCAATCCCTACCTACCAGCCATTATTGTTGCATCAATATTTTTTCCCCACGAAAACCGAGAGTATTTGCTACCAATCCAAAACCACTTAATTAAATTAGCTAAAAAATTTGAAAAATTTTGAAAAATTGAAAATTAGATAGAGGAAGCAAAGGAGAGCAAATAAAAGTTAAAAAAAATTTCATTTGAGGTATATTTTTTTATCAATTTTATGATTTAATTATTATTTATATTTTAAACCATTTTTTGTATTTGTAATTGATATTTTCTATTTTGTATTGATAAATTAGGAAGTGGAAGGGAAGGTGATTCTATTGAAGCGAGAAAATCATCGTTTTCATGAGAATTTCGGTAATTTTATATTTTAACCCTCCATAATTTCAAATTATCAATTTGTAGCATGCATGTTAATTAATTAATTGTTTGGCATGTGCATATATTAGATGTATTGTCATATAGGACCAAAATGCCGGAATTTGAACTATTTTAGGTCGTGCCCGTCCGAGATTAATCCATTAGGGATTAACCTCGGATAGTCCCTATTTTTTGGGACTGATCTTTGGATATTCTGTCTCATTTAGGATAGCGAGTGGTACGCTAGATGCAATCAGTGTTTGAGAAAAATTCGGCAGCATTTCTCCTTATGTTCCCACGAATGCGTCCGCACGAGCAATCATGTGTTGGCGTATTCAGGGAACATAAGGGAAAATACTGTCGAATTTTTCTCAAACACCAGATTGCATCTAGCGTACGCTCGCTAATGAGACAGAGTATCCAAAGAGTGGGTTAGGATGGTAACCGGCCTGAAAACTTGATGTGATAAATTGAACCTATAAACATTAAACCCTGACTTTTGGATATATATTGTGATCTTCACAGATGGATCAGAGGGAGATGTACATGTTTAGTTCACGGATATCGGATGATTTTCGTCAAGTTCTTGAAGAGTTCATAGAATGTGCTGAAGAACATCGGAAGTTAACTGGAAAATCCAGAATTCTATGTCCTTGTAAGCGTTGTGTTAACTTGCAAAGACATGATACTAAAATTGTCAGATCTCATTTGATTGAGCGTGGATGGATGACAACACCTAAATACCTACGGTGGATTTATCATGGGGAAAAGTTAGAAGATCATGATGATGTTGGGAAAAACATTCATTCATCCGATTCGGAGAATAATGTAGAGAATGTATTTGTGGGTGATGATGTATTTGTGGGTGAAAATATAGAAAATAGAGAAAATGTAAATCAACAACAATGTGATGATGATAATATAGAAAATGATTTGGATGAATTGATGAATGAAATATTAGATGGTTTTATTGATGATCAGGTTCATGATATTTTTCAAGAGTTTGATGAAAATTGTAATGCACCTTTATATCCCGGTTCTGATAAGGATAAATTCTCAAAAATTAAAACTGCTTTTAAACTGTATAACTTAAAAGCCAAGAATAATTGGAGCAATAAAAGTTTCACATCTTTGCTCGGTCTTTTAAGAGAAATGCTTCCAGCAGAAAATACATTGCCGGATACATGTTATAAGGCTAAGAAATTACTATGTCCTCTGAATTTGGGAATAAAGAAGATTTCAGCATGTCCGAATGATTGCATACTATTTCGGAACGAGTACGAGAATCTTCATAAATGTCCAATTTGCAATGCATCACAGTACAGGCTAAGGGACGATGATTTAGAGGATGATGAAGAGAGTTGTACAAAGAAACCAGCTGCGAAAACAATATGGTATCTGCCTATAATACCAAGGTTCGAGCGTCTTTTCGGTAGTTCAAGATATGTTAAACTACTGAGGTGGCATGCCGAAGGAAGAAAGAAAGATACAATGATCAGACATCCCGCAGACTCGACCCAGTGGAAGAACATAGACAGTTATTTTCCGGATTTCGGCAATGAATCTAAGAATTTGAGATTATGACTATGCACGGATGGGATGAATCCTTACGGTCTAATGAGCACCAATCGCAGCGTATGGCCGGTTTTATTGGTTCTTTACAATCTTCCTTCCTGGTTATGCATGAAAAGAAGATATATGATGATGCCGTTGCTCATTTCTGGTCTAAAACAACCGGGCAATGATATAGATATGTATTTGGCTCCGTTAATAGAAGACCTTGATGAGTTGTGGAAGAAAGGGGTTGAGGTATTCGATGCTTATTCGAAAAGTTATTTCACCCTACGTGCGATGATTTTTTGCACGATTAATGATTTCCCCACATACGGAAACTTGTCGGGTTATAGGAACAAAGGAGAAAAAGCATGTCCTATTTGCGAGGAGGAAACACATTATCAATGGTTATCAAATTGTAGAAAAATGGTCTACTTGGGACATCGTAGGTTCCTTAGCCGTCATCACCCCTACCGTCGAGTTGATTACAAAAATAAATTTGATGGAAAAATCGAGACTCGAAGGGCCAGATCCCAAGAAATGGAAGGCAAGTATATGAGGAGGCGAAGGATCTTAAAGTAACATTAGGCAAACCATTTGCGAATAAAATCCCGGATGACATTTGGAAGAAGAAGTCTATTTTCTGGAACCTAGAATACTGGAAATATTTGGATGTTAGGCATTGCCTGGATGCGATGCACATTATTAAGAACATATGTGAAGCTTTGATTGCTTTGATTTTAAATGCTCAAGGAAAAGTAGACAATGCCAATGTGAGGAAAGACATGGTGGAAATGAGGATTCGACTGGAACTAGCTGCACAGCCAGATAGTAATAAGAGGCGGGATTAGTTACCCGATGCAGTTTATACTTTGACAAAAAAAGAGAAACTCAGTTTGTTGAATTGCTTGAAGAACATCAGGGTACCAACGGGTTATTCCTCGAATATCTCAAGGAAGGTATCGATGAAGGATATGAAATTGATTGGAATGAAGTCGCACGATTATCACGTGTTGTTGACCCTATTGCTCCCGGTTGAAATTCGAGGATGTTTTAAGGAAAAAGTTCGTAACTCCATCACTAAGTTGTGCTTCTTCTTCAATGAAATTTGCTCCAAAGTGATTAATCCTGAAAAACTGACAGAGTTAGAAACCGGTGCTTATCAGACCATATGCGAGTTGGAGATGCACTTTTCCCCGTCATTCTTTGTAATAATGGTCCATTTGACCGTTCATTTAGTAAGGGAGATTCAGACGTGCGGTCCGATATATTTGCGGTACATGTACCCTTTTGAAAGAGCAATGGGCCAATTGAAAAGGTTAGTCCGAAGCAGATCTCGACTCGAATGAAGCATAGTCGAAGGATATGTGGCCGAAGAGGTTATCGATTTCTATACTGATTACATTGATGGAATTAAACCTATTGGTTTGCCCAAAAATCGACACGAAGGTAGACTCCTAGGAAAATGTATACTTGGTTTGAAAATAATTACAGTGGACCTTGAAAGGAGAGAAAAAGCACATCTTAAAATTCTGCAACAAGTCGCCGTCGTGGCCCCTTATGTAGAAGAACACATAGCAGAGTTGCGAGAACAAAATCCTCACAGAAATGAAAATTGGATCACCAAGGAGCACAACAAAAGCTTTATAAAATGGTTCAGAAACAAAGTGCGACTATTCTCATCCGATAATGAAACTGTCAAATATCTTGCGAAAGGTCCAAATGCGAATGTGTACATCTATCAAGGGTATGACTTGAATGGATTTACCTGGTATACAAAGAAACAAGATGGCAAAAGCGTAGTACAAAACAGTGGAGTCACGATAGAAGCAATATCAAGTGATGGCAACTCATCAGAGCCGTATTACGGGTGGATTGAAGAAATCTGGAAACTTGATTATAATGCATTCAGAATACCTGTGTTTGATTGTAAATGGATCCTACAAAGTGGAGTTAGAAAAGAAAAAAATTTCCAAATGACAACCGTTGATTTGAGAAAGTTGGGATATGCATACGACTCCTTTATACTTGCAAACAAACAAGCAATGCAAGTTTTTTATATTGCTGATCCGGCCGACGTCTCACGACATGTGGTACTTCAGGGGAAAAGACGCATCGTTGGTGTTGAAGATGTCGTAGACGAAGAAGAATATGACCAATTCGATGAAATAGCACCATTCTCGACAGGTATATACAATAATTTATAATAATTCCATGAAATTCTACAAATATTATTGAATTAATTTGATACCCTACACCTAATTATACGTAATATTATTTTTCACAGGTATTGATGGAACGCCGCTACCAGCTGAAGAGTTAGAAACTAATTTGCGTGTCGATTGCCAAGAAGGAGGCGCGTGGGTAGATCGACCAAAATCACCAAAGAAGAAAGGAAATTGAGTCAACATAATTTGCGTTATTATTTTTAATACTTTTTTATTTTTTTTAGACCTTACAAGACTAGTTAAATATTTAATAGAACTTTTAAGATTTTTTATTTTGTTTTTAAATATAAAATAATTAAGTGTTTTGCATTATAATAAAATCAGAAAAAAAAACATGAAGAAAAATTCAAGTTATAAAATCAGATTGATTATTAGAAACGGTTTTTTACTTAAAAATCGTTTCTAAAAATCAACCCTATTTTTTTAAAAAAAAAAATTTAAAGAACACAATAATAATGTATATAATTTATTTTATATTATATATTTAATAAAAATTATAACTTAATAATATTTTTCGTAATTTTAATAAAAAATCAGAAATGTAAAATATAAAATAATTAAGTATTTTACATTATAATAAAATCAGAAAAAAAACATGAAGAAAAATTCAAGTTATAAAATCAGATTGATTATTAGAAACGGTTTTTTACTTAAAAACCGTTTCTAAAAATTAACCCTATTTTTTTAAAAAAAAATTTAAAGAACACAATAATAATGTATATAATTTATTTTATATTATATATTTAATAAAAATTATAACTTAATAATATTTTTCGTAATTTTAATAAAAAATTAGAAATGTAAAATATAAAATAATTAAGTATTTTACATTATAATAAAATCAGAAAAAAAACGTGAAGAAAAATTCAAGTTATAAAATCAGATTGATTATTAGAAATGGTTTTTTACTTAAAAACCGTTTCTAAAAATCAACCCTATTTTTTAAAAAAAAATTAAAGAACACAATAATAATGTATATAATTTATTTTATATTATATATTTAATAAAAATTATAACTTAATAATATTTTTCGTAATTTTAATGAAAAATTAGAAATGTAAAATATAAAATAATTAAGTATTTTACATTATAATAAAATAAAAAAACATGAAAAAAAATTCAAGTTATAAAATCATATTTATTATTAGAAACGGTTTTCTAAAAATCAACCCAATTTTTTTTTAAAAAAAAAATTAAAGAACACAATAATAATGTATATAATTTATTTTATATTATATATTTAATAAAAATTATAACTTAATAATATTTTTCATAATTTTAATAAAAAATCATAAATGTAAAATATAAAATAATTCAGTATTTTACATTATAAGAGAATATCTATTGTGAACCATGGTTCATTTAGGGCTCCGTGAACCATGACCGTTTCATCAATTGTTTTGTAAATTGACAAATCTAAATTAACCAATCCAATATATATATTGAAATCTCATAGCAAACAAAATTTTACAATTTTTGAATTTTTTTTCCTATTTTTTCGAATTTTTTAAAACTTGCCATTTTTGGACAATAATTAGTGAATTATCGTCCAAAAATGGCAAGTTTTAAAAAATTCGAAAAAAATAGTAAAAAAATTTCAAAATTTGTAAAATTTGATTTTCTACGAGATTTCAATTTAGAGATTTCAATTTATAGATTGGATTGGTAAATTTAGATTTGTCAATTTGCAAAACCATTGATCAAACGGTCATGGTTCACAGAATACTCTATGAACCAAGGTTCACAATAGATATTCTCTTATAATAAAATCAGAAAAAAAAACATGAAGAAAAATTCAAGTTATAAAATCAGATTGATTATTAAAAATGATTTTTTACTTAAAAATCGTTTCTAAAAATCAACCCTATTTTTTTAAAAAAAAATTTAAAGAACACAATAATATGTATATAATTTATTTTATATTTTATATTTAATAAAAATTATAACTTAATAATATTTTTCGTAATTTTAATAAAAAATCAGAAATATAAAATATAAAATAATTAAATATTTTACATTATAATAAAATCAGAAAAAAAACATGAAGAAAAATTCAAGTTATAAAATCAGATTGATTATTAGAAATGGTTTTTTACTTAAAAACCGTTTCTAAAAATCAACCCTATTTTTAAAAAAAAATTTAAAGAACACAATAATAATGTATATAATTTATTTTATATTATATATTTAATAAAAATTATAACTTAATAATATTTTTCGTAATTTTAATAAAAAAGCAGAAATGTAAAATATAAAATAATTAAGTATTTTACATTATAATATTTTATATTTTATAAAATTATACAAATAACTTAATAATAATTTTAATAATTTACATTCTATATTTCGTAATTATAATAAAAAATTCGAAAATAGTAAATACAAAAAATAAGAAATTTTCATTCAGAAAAAAATCAGAAAAATAAAACATAATGAAAAAATAAGATAAATAAAAATCAAGTTACTTAAAAACGGTTTTTTAATAAAAAACCGTTTCTAAAGATCTTTGGAAAAAACCGGTTTTGATCTTTAGATACGGTTTTTTATTGAAAACCGTTTCTAATGGATAGTATTTTGAATTTTCTCCTTCTCGTTCGCTCTCTCTCTGCCGTCTCTCACAATCCGAAAAAACTCTAAGTATCCGCCACCTCCCTCTCTCCACTGCGCACCTCCCTCTCGCCACCTCTCTCTCGCCGCTGCACCTTCCTCCCTTCTCTCCACTGTTTCCTCTCTCGCCGCTGCACCTCCCTCCGCTGGTCCCTCTCTCGTCGCCCTCTCTTCTTCTCTCCACTGTCTCTCCACTGTCTCGTCGCCCTCTCTCCCTTCTTGAGGTAAGTACAATATGAAAATTGAATTTTTATTAAATTTTTTTTGGTAAAATCCTCATATATAGGGAAGGTTTAGTTTTGATCCGAAAATTGGCCAATTGTTTGATCCGAAAATTGGCCAATTGTTTGATCCGAAAATTGATGTGAATTTCTATTAAAATTTAAGATGGTTAATAGAAATTTAATTGAAATTGAGATGGTTAATAGAAATTGATGTGAATTGTTTTCATATCTCAAATTGAGATGGTTATTGAGAGGATTACTTGAGATTGTCAATAGAAATTTAATAGAAATTGCATGTATTCCTTGAATTGATAATTGCATGTAACTTGAATACATGCAATAACATTTTTGTGTACATGAAATAGTTAATTATTTATATACATGTGAAATTAGATTGATAATAATATGTCTTGATATGCATGTGAAATTAAATGTTGATATGCATTTAATTTGGGTTTGGATTTGGGTGAAAAATGTCTTGATATGCATGTGAAAAATGTTGGAGGCAATATTTGGTTTTGGGTTCGATTGGAATTTTTTTGGAAAAATGCTCATATATAGGGGAGGTTATGCCGAATTTTTTAAAAAATCAATGAAATACTAAAATTGTATACTTAGATTATATGCATGCAATTAAGTTAATTTTGTATACTTAGATTTATATTTACGGTGAATTGTATACTTAGTTGAATTGTATACTTAGATTAATTATTATGATAATTATGAATCGATGTTCTAATTAATTGATTTGATTGCGTAATTAATTGATTGTGATTATTTTGCTTTGAATTTGCAGTAATGTCGAATCCGGATGAGAATCCACCGTCGGATATTGATTGCGATAATGTATTGGATGAGGATGAGGAATTGATGCCAAATCCGAATGCAACATCCAGTAGCAGAAGGGGAAAAAGATCAACGGCAAAGTGCAATAAGACGGCAAAGAAGATAGCTGCCGGAAAAAAGTTGGAGATCGAATTCGACGAGTTAGGCGTGCCTACCGGTGATAACGCTACTGAATTCACGAGGAATATTGCACTAAAAACAAGAGATATGATTCCTATCAGGTACAAATATAAATGTAAATATATGATTGCGAATGATGTTTATATGAATTTGAATTTGATAATAATATTAATCGGTTCTAATGCAGTTATAAAAGGTGTCCATTAGTGCCAAAAGAGATGAAACATGATTTGTTGACGGCTATATGCACGCAGTGGAGTATACCGCCTAACTCTCCACATTTGAAGAAGATTCTTTCGGCGTGTAGCAAAAGATGGCGGGCTTATAAATGCAGATTGGTAAGAGATTATGTTTTTAGGATCACTTCTAATCATAATTGCTTGATTGACTTCAATTACAACGTGTCTTCCTTCTTATTGTAGAATAAGAGATATAGGTTAAATCCGAAAAAGGGAGAGGAGCCGTGGGATGCACATAACATTGCGAAAGAAGAATATGACCAATTCGATGAATATTATGGAACCCCTGAGTTTGAGGTATGAAAACAAGTCTTTTGTCCATACCAATAGCTTATCTTTTTGGCTATACTTACAACAAGTCTTTTGAATTTGATATAATAGGAATTGAGTAAGAAAGAAAAAGAAAATGCCGCCAAGAAAGACATGCCTCACACACTCGGATCTGGCGGTTACATGAGTGCAGAAAAGACTTGGAAAAAAGGAGAGGTGGTCCATGGTGCGACCTCCACCATTAGCGAGGAAGTAGATAACAGGACTTACAGATGGAGCAGGGCACGAGCTAGGAGGGATCCGGAAACGAATGAAATTAGGTGTACAGATCCTAAGGTTGCAAAGATCGTTGATACAGCGGTACGTGTGATAATCAAATAAATAAGAAATTGATGTATTCAACGAATTCAACTTAGACTGACTTGAATTTATTTTATGACAGGTTGCTTTAAAGGAGTCCGGTGAATTTCAAATATCTCGTCAGAATGACATCTTGACTAGTGCCGTTGGGACAAAGGAGCACTCAGGAAGGTTGAGAGGATACCCTCATTTTACCGGTGTGAAAGCGGTGTTTGGCAAGGGTACAAGAAAATCCAAGGGCTACTCCGAAGAAGAACTCGATAGGAGAGTGCAGGAGGAAGTGAGCCGTCAAGTGCAAGAGGAAATCGATCAGAGAGTTCAAAGGGAAGTAGCTAGAGTGATGGAGCAAAACTTCTCGCGGATGTGGCCGCATGGACAACCACCACCGCAGAACTACGATCCAATAGCACATCAAGCATTTATTTTGCTATCACAGGGTAGCAACAATCAACCACATCCTATTCCTAGCCCTGGTATTGAGGTATAAAGAATATTGCTTGCTAATATATAGAATTTAGGGTTTAACATATGTAATTAATCAGGTTTCTTATTTTTTTATAATTTCAGGGTTCCATGGAAGCACTTCTCTTCCTTCCAGGAGATAATTTGACTATCAATTATGTCGCAAGAGCTATAGTGTTTGCACGTAACTCCATGGATGAGACAGTTCACGGAGAGCCATTAGCTAAGGATGAGCTGAGGGTACAGCTGCTAGAAGTGTTCCATCATGCTTATGAATTGTCACCACCTTATCCACCTCCCAACTCAGACGACCGGCTTGGTATGCTTGTGAACTCATTTCTAAGGTGGCCGAACTTTCTTGTGGATATCGATTTGTCGAGATTGGTAAATCTTACAAACTTATCTAAATTGGTATTAATTAAATTGAAAACTGTGGTTTAATAACTAATGTATTGATTTCAAGGTGTCTCTGAGGCAAACACCGCAACAACCTGCATTATTGGCGAAATTTACAGCGAAAAAGAAAATAATGCAGCAAGTGGAGGAGGAACCGGATGAAGTCGACGAAGATTTTGATGCGAATGCGTTCTTAGTGGACGGAGAATTCGAAATGCGGGACCCGTTTTGCACCCCGAAGGAATTACAACTAATTGGGCCTAACGCAGCTAACCTGCACAACTATATGATGATGGTGGACCCTTCCGTGTCGTCTTTCGAAATTCATGCCAAGTTCGACTGCGTAGTACTGGAGAGCTTCATTCTCAGTTTCTCGGACATCGACGCCATCTTCAAAAGACAACTCCTTATTGTTCAAGTCATGAAAGTTTGGACCATGTAAGTTTCTTTATCAACTTAACAATAATCGATTGATAACTATTACAATATAGTATATTGCTATAAATTGTATCAATGTTATCGAATTACATATATAAATACAATATGCAGGTGGGCTAGGGATTATTGTAAGGAGTTGCAACTCAAGGATTTTAGGTTTTTGGATCCAGAAAGAAACACGGGCAGTCATACGAAAAGTGATCCGAAAGGCACATTGGCCTACTTGACGACGATCTTCGTCAAAAGAAAGAGCGGTTATCATATTTTGCTACATCAGAATAAGTTGTTACAAATTTTCTAATTTTGATACTAAGATTTAGAATTTGCGATTTAATATTAGCTTTACTAATAAGGTTTAATATGTAACTGCAGGGTCATTTTGTGGTTATAATCGCACAACCCTCGGCAAGAATGATGTGGATTGCGGATTCTCTGAATAACGACTTCTTAGATTCCCCAATTATGCAAGCATACAACAGGTAAGTTATCTTAGTCAACACATTTATTATATAGTAAGTAAATATCTATAAATTAATTCTTCTAACTACTTCATATTTTAATGTTGCAGTGCTTTAACCAGATTGAAATTGGGGCAGAAATTCAATATTCGCTACATTCTGATACGCAACTCGACTAATAGTTTCATTTAACTTCTCATTTATTGGATATAATATTAATTTCTTACTTGTAGAGTCCAAAACAACCGAATATGGTCGAATGCGGGTTTTATGCGATGAGGAACTTGCAGTTGATCATGTCTAGCTTCCTAGAATCCAATCAAATACCAGATGTATGAATTATAATGCTTAGCATAATCGTTTAAGACTTAATTTGAATTTAGGGTTTGGAGTTTATAAGATTTAGGTTCAATATTATTCTTAATCATTTAATACATGTATTATCAATTAACACTCAAAGTACATGCATTACAACTTAACCATCTTAAATTCAAGGTAACCATGTATACATGTATACATGCAATTAACATCAATTGGTTAAATACAAGCAATTGGTTAAATACAAGGTAATTGAATTAGGTTTATCCTTAATTCAATTGGTTAAATAGGTTTATCCTTAATCATTAAAGTTTAATTGAATTAGGTTAGAACCAAATAGATTTATTTTTACTAATTGAATTTGATTAATTGAATCCAGGTTTTGGAGCCGGCACGTGAACCTTATAGTGACTTAGAGCTTAACTTTACTATTGATGAGTTGTTTGGATATTTACGTAGACTTGTATGAGTTTTATATGTTATGACTTGTATATGAGTTTTATATGAATCGTTGTTAATTAAATTAAATGTGTTATTTTGATATATGAATAGTTTGCTTCTTTTGGTATATAAATTCTGTTTGGTATATAAAATCAGTACAAATATTTATGGCTAGCAAAAATGGGGCTAGCCCCAAAATAAAAATATTTTTTTTATTATTTCGATTTATTATTAGAAACAGTTTTTAACTAAAAATCGTTTCTAAAAATACATTATTAGAAACGGTTTTTAGTTAAAAACCGTTTCTAAAGAGTTGAAAAAAAATAAAATAAAATAAAATTCTGATTATTTTTAGAAACGGTTTTTAACTAAAAACCGTTTCTAATAATGTATTTTTAGAAACGATTTTTAGTTAAAAATCGTTTCTAAAGAGTTGGAAAAAAATAAAAAATAAAATAAAATTTTGTTTATTTTTAGAAACAGTTTTTAACTAAAAACCGTTTCTAAAAATACATTATTAGAAACGGTTTTTAGTTAAAAATCGTTTCTAAAAATAATCAGCTTTTTCTGAGTTTTTGGAAACTGTATTTTTAGAAACGGTTTTTTATATATCTTTAGCACCATCTATATTTTAGCACCGCTGCCAAACCGGTGCTAAAAACATGTAAAAAAGCGTTTCTAATAATAAAATATGGCGCAGTGCCAAACCGGTGTTGTTAACAGGTCCAAAGTGCCAACGAGACTGGTCCATTTTACCAAGAATATTTTTCAATGCATGCATCCTATCAATTGTACAGGGGAAGGGCAGTTGATTATCGGAATGCGTTTGCAAGAAAAAAAAATTATAACAATTTGTTACATTCCAGCTCTGACCTCATTACTGTTGCAAATGCCAAGGAGTTAGGTACATCCTGGTAGTTGATGTTTTGGACGTAATAAAGTGTTGCTTAATGATTTGTATTTTTATCCAGGACCAAAACAAAAAGGTTAAATTATCATGAAAATATGCATCTTTGTCAAACTATCATCATAATAGCCAGTTTATATCTACGGACTACGGGCTTTCATTTGCAAAAAAGGATAATAATACAAAAATAAAATATAGCTATTTTCTATTCTTCCTTGCATTATCTATATAATATATATTGTTGGGAACTTTTTCTACAATAACTTTGGTGATGTCAACATGACATCATCACTCTTGGGTAATCATCTCCATTTCACATCTTAATGACCCTCCATTTCTAAATTTCAGACAAATATATTTTTACTTTTAAATGGTTAAGATGCTTTTAAAAATTCATTTGGCTATGAAAAATTATGTGCATGCTCACAAAAATATGTATGATTTAGTGATATAAAATTTTTAATTATGGACATATAAATTTTTTAAAACATTTTCTGAATCTCATAAAATTTAATTTGCATGTGAGTTTTATTTTTTTAACTGTTTTGAGGCCTTGGAAAAACATTTGGCTATGAAAATTTATGTGCTTACTCAAAGATATATAAAAAATTTAATGATATAAAATTTCGTCATTAGAGACTTATAAAATATTTTAAATAATTTTTTGAATCTCATAAAATTGAATCTCCATAATTTCATAAATTTCATTAGGTTTTTAATTATTCAAAGTAATTTACAATTTTATTTGTGCACAAAATTTTATATAAATATTATAATATATCTGATCATGCCATGAGAATTTTTTAATCTAACCATACAATTTTGTGAAATATGGAATATGTGGTGCCTTTAAAATTATTTGAGGGTATTTATTTATTCAATTGGCCATAAAAATTTTATACCTTTCATTGAAAAAATATGAAACACCCAACAATATAAAATTTAATAATTATAGAGTTCTAAAGTATTCTTTTCGAATTTCTAAATCTAATGACTTGATTCGATTATTTAAGAAATATAATTTTATTTTATTTTTGTTTCCAAACCTTTTCGGAATTTCTTGATGTAAAATTTTTTGAATCTCATAAAATTGAATCTCCATAATTTCATAAATTTCATTAGGTTTTTAATTATTCAAAGTAATTTACAATTTTATTTGTGCACAAAATTTTATATAAATATTATAATATATCTGATCATGCCATGAGAATTTTTTAATCTAACCATACAATTTTGTGAAATATGGAATATGTGGTGCCTTTAAAATTATTTGAGGGTATTTATTTATTCAATTGGCCATAAAAATTTTATACCTTTCATTGAAAAAATATGAAACACCCAACAATATAAAATTTAATAATTATAGAGTTCTAAAGTATTCTTTTCGAATTTCTAAATCTAATGACTTGATTCGATTATTTAAGAAATATAATTTTATTTTATTTTTGTTTCCAAACCTTTTCGGAATTTCTTGATGTAAAATTTTATATACATAATAAAAAATTATAAAATATATAAATAATTATATAAAATTTTTAATTTTATACTTTCATAATATTTTAGATAATTATTTACTTCTGCAAATTTTTATAATTTAAATATTGGGTTGCTGACAGAGCTTCCTAGATTTTATTTTTTTTATAACATTTTAACTGTATGCTTACAAAATTATAAATAATCCAATGATATTGATTTTTTTTCCAATGTTTACAACAATTTTCATGGTTTTCAGATTTTATGAATTCTGCAGAATTACATTATAACTTTTAAATTATTTGACGGTTTTTCAAATTAATTTTTCATCAAAATTGTATAAGAATGGTAAAATATTATGATAAATCAATTGATGCTAAGTATTTTAGATTATTTATAAGATTGTATTCAATTTTATTGGCATTTAATTATAGATTATTCGCAATTGAAAAAAATTATAAATTGATCAAATTTGTAAAACTTAGAAAAATCTTAATACAGTTGGTTTTGCTAAAAATGCACACAGTTGGTTTTGTTCTCATAATTCTAATACTTTTTAATTAAAAAAAATTAATAGTGACATGCCAACCTTAATATAACCATTCACTTTCCATATATTAAAAATGACAGAGGCAATTAAGGTCCCTTGAAAACAATCCAAAGTCAAAAAGTAGTAATGACATAAATGACAAATGTAGTAAAAACGACGCACATACCAAACTATTCAATTAATTATAACAAGAGATCAATTGTAAGATGGTTTGATATTTATTCAAATAACTACAGTCATAATTCTGACAATTATTATAATTACATGTCGGACTTAAGACATCCCTCATCGCGCGAAGCGCGAATACAAAGCTTGTTACATACAACTTATAGCATCATTATTCAGTGGCATATAGAAACCAAATAAACGAATAAAATAAGACATCATGATTTAAAGCATTTCAGTAAAGAAGTAAACAGGGGATGTTTAAAGCATTTCAGAAAAGAAGTAAACAAGGGCTGGTCTTTTCTCTTTCGTTAACTTTTACTTTTCCATTTAGTAGTGAGCTCAAGGCAATTGAGTTCAAGTCGTCATCTCCTTTTAAATGCTTATATTCATATGGTGTAAGTTGAACTATTTTTAGTTTTAATGAACTTCGAGCCTATGGGCATTTCCTCAAAAAAAAAAAAAAGAAAGAAAGGAAGAAGTCGTCATCTCACTTAATTTGATCTAAAAAAATATAAATATATATAACACAATTCAAATTTCTTAAAAAAAAAATGTACTAATTAAACACACCGACTATATGCACACATTACATCTATTTGAGCTAGACTAACGGAAGTGCTTTCCATCATCCTCATCATCCCCTGGAATCCTCATTAATTAACCAGCATCTTCATTAATAGAAGACCAGGGGATGATAGGATGATAGAATCTAGGGAATGAAATCCAACATAATTAACGCATTTTTTTTTCTATCATCCCGCATCTCCTGCACGTATTTTTTGTTTTTAGAAATCCAGAGGATAAGAGGCGCTGGGAGGATCAGCATCAGGGGGAGGGAAAGAGGAGGAAACAAAGATGTATATAACTGTTCTAGTTAATTATAAATATATTAATCTTGGCATACATGAGAGGCACATGGAGCACTGCTCCGGATCTTCTGTGGCACGTGATCTTTTATGACAAAAATAGTATTTAGGATTTTCTGTGGCCGTTTTTATATAATATTTGAATAGTATTCTCAAGTTTTTATGATATTTTTTTATATAGCGTAAAATAAATCGCACAACCATTTAATAACATATTCGTATAGGAATGAATCGCGCGAGCGAGATTAGCGCTAGTATATATAACTGTTGAAGTTATTATATATAAATGTTCTAGTTATATATATTAACTGCTCTAGTTAATATATATGAATGTTGAAGTTAATATCGTAACTGTTCTAGTTATATACATTAACTGTTCTAGTTAATATATATAATTGTTGAAGTTAATATATAACTGTTGAAGTTAATACGTGAATGTTGAAGTTAATATGTAAATGTTGAAGTTAATATGTAACTGTTGAATTTAATATCGTAATTGTTGAAGGGAGCGAAACAGAAGGGCGGGGAAGGGGAGCGAAACTGAGGATGAACTTTGGATTTCCAAAACGAAAAACATGTTTTCTATTAATGAGGGCGCTGAATAATTAATGAGGATTCTAGGGATGATGAGGATGATGAATTTTGGGAATGATCCTTATTAGCCCTGAAAGACTAATTAAGTGTTCTTGTTAGAATGCATAAAATTAATTAATATGTTATTTCTTAAAAAATAAGTAGAGACTAACTCTTTGCCGCTTGTTTTGTTATCAAAGAGAAAGAATAAAAATGTTGTAAATACTGTCCAAAAATATTTTTGCGCAACTCTGAAAAGCTCAGTTTGAATCATACCAAAAGGAGGCGCCTATAACTATTACAGTTTCGATTATATATACTGAAAATATAGTTAGTAGCTAGAAATTGATCTAATTGGTCTCAATTAGCATGAATCAGATTTTATGCATATATTTAACAATATTTAGAGCTCATTTAAAGATTTTTAGTGACATATATATTATCTAGAAAGTTATTGATGCTTCAACAAAAAATTGACAATACAGTATGATACTTTGATTAATTAATTGGAACACGTATTTTTCATATTGCAAAAATCTTGAAATGTTACTTTTGCTTTCGTCGCTCGTGCAAGAGTCCTCTTCCATCTCTTTGCCGACATCAATCAAAAAAAGGGGAAAGGGATAACTTATAATTGCTCATTATGCATTCCCACTCTCTTACTTCATATCCAAGCGTACGTCAAGGCCATGAGGTTAATTGAAACTATTTTATTTTTACGTCAAAAGCAGTTCTTCTATGGCGCTACAACTTTTAGGCCATGCAATATATAGTTTTATATCATTTGAAAACAAAACTGAAAATAGCAAGAGAGAGATGCTTGATTTTGTTTATATATTGGAAAAATTAATATTATATGTGTGTAAATATTTAAATTACTTTTGTAACATACAATATCGACTTTACTATATGTACATAAAGTTTGTTCAATATTTGAATACGACTGTTTATATATATTGGAAGCATAGGTGACGGCTTAAGAATGTTATATCAAAATTAATCAATATTGAAACCAATTAATCAGTTTTTGTATATTCTTTGATGTCAAAATTTAATCAGAGAAAAATCATCACGATATATTGTTTAACATATAAATGTTGATTTTGGGGTGCCTTGATTATCCAACAATTTTCATCAGTAGCTTGTAGTTTTTTAAATGATCACATGATAAGATTATATTTACATATTATTAAAAGATGGGGGCTAGATTACCTAGACCCCTATTTTTATTAAAAAAAATGTTTTACATATTATTTAATGACACGGTAAAATTTCCATGTCGCTCTAAATTATGAGGACTACAACTTTTTTTTTTCCTTTTAAATTTTAAGTTACGTCTCTTTGATTTAGATTGTATTTCTGTAATTTGATTGTCTAAATTGTTGACAATTGGTTGTTGGATACTTCTAAAGTCTTCTTTGTGGTTAACAACTCATTGTACCGTACGATATTATTGTGCACGGAAAACTAAATTCTGTCGGAAATTAGAAGATTACTTATAATAAGATATCCTAAAACACATCAACACCACAACAAAAGGTAGTGCTGTATAAAATCTCTATTGATTGTGGGAAATAATGATCAGATTATACCTTTCAAAAAGTACAGGGTTTTTAAAATTTTAAAATTAGTTAGGTACGATCTTAGTTGACGGAATACTGACAACCACTTGACTAGAAAAAGCATTCAAATTAATTTAGAATCGATGCGACGAATTAATTAATCAAAAATTCATCGCCAGTCAGGTTGGTCGAGTGTCGTTCTTGCATGGTTAGCTGTAGCTTATTATATAGCGTGAAAAAGCTTTATTTTTAGGCCATTTGTCCTCCGTAACCATTATAAAACATTAAAATTGCTAAACTTGAGTCCTCTCACTGAAAAGCGGAAATACTAGTGATTATTGGTGAGTGTCGTTCTTAGCACCCCCATGCTTGAACGGATGAATTCGTAATAAATTAATTTAAACTTATAATGATATGACATATTAGACATCTAATTAAGCATCATTTGCCTAAAAAAGTGGAGAGGTTACCACACTATTTAATTTTAAATAATCAACTCTTAGCCTCGGTAGTAAAATATGCTACAGACGGACCAGTCATACATAACTCATAAATAAATGAATAAATTACTTGTTCACATTAAATTTTTCAAGCACTAAACTGAACAATATACAATTTAATCGGATTAATTAAATTGACAATTCGTCTTCTAGAATAGAAACATGGAAATAAGAAAAGCTCTTGACAAGTACATCTTATTCATTTTTGCCCTTTTTTAGTTTCTAAGCTCTGTCCCCCCCCCCCCCCCCCCCCCCCCCCCCCCCCCCCCCTCCCTTTTTAACCTAAACTCATCTTACTCTCATTTTATTTGGCAGAAATTATAATTAACCAAAATTAGTCAAGTACAAGAAGTAAAATCATATATGTAAGTGACTAAATGTTAAATTCCACGCAATTTTTATTTAACAGAGAACCCAAGGATATAAAAATGATACAAATTTCAATCAGTTGGGGAATCAAAACGAAGTTCTAGACTGTCAAAAGAAAATGAAATTCTAGAACTTCAGGAACCAAATAGAAAATGGTCCCTAGTTGATACTTTAACACGTTAGGAACATTTCTACATTTGGAAGTATTATTATTCTAATTACCTAAATTAAGAAGCATCTTCACTACCGGTTAGAAGCAACATCAATGCAGTACCCCCAAACAGTAGTATAATTTAACTTTTAATATCTTAATTTAAGGTATTAATGTATTCATCAAGCTAAATGTCATAGATAAGATTCCTATAGCACATAGAACAAAATATAATGCTTACAGTTAAGCTACATCACCAATTAAATTTTGAACTATACGCTACAAGAAACTTATTTTCTTCCTAGCTATCTTTTGATTCGATATGCTCAAAAGGTCGCTCATGAACCAACCACAATTCACGTGTACGGTAGGACAAGATATTAAATTTTTTATATCAGAACAAAGCTTCTTTGTGAAACCTTAGCTGAGCTCATTTATTATTATAATGGGCCAGCATGTAATTAAGTGAAATCACAGCCCCTATTAGCATCGCAGTTTTAAAATGGGCCGAATTCTCTTCTAGGCTTAACAGAGGCCTTAAATGTTTTCTTTTGTTCGATTTTGTTTTAACCAAACAGGCTTTTCTGTGTTCAGTAATGTCTAGATTATAGACATTGCGATTCATATTCAATAGTTGTCTCGACAAAAGTAGCAATGGATAAGGTTGCATGCTTTCTTTTGGCAGCTCTCTTCTTTTTTTTAGGTCACTTACATTTAGGCGTGCTAACGATACTTCCGTTAACCGTTTGCCGTGCCGTTCCGTCCAAACGGAACGGATAACGGTATAGATTTTGGCATATGTTTTGAAAACGAAACGGATTTCAGTATTCGTTTTTATGGAAAATAGACGAATTTCAGCCATTCCGTTACGTTCCGTCCATACGGAACGAATAATGGAACGCTGAAATATACTGTTTCAGCAAACGGAACGGCAGACGAAACGCACCATTCCGTTGCCGTTTTGAACATTCGACAGCCTGACTTGCATTGATAGAACCCTTCAATTCCTACAACCAATAAAATTTAAACATGTACCAAATGACACATGGTTTTTTTATTCACTCTGTTTGTCTGCCGCTATGTTCTTCTTCTATATTATTTGCTTATTTTCATTTACCATGCTCGATGTAAAGTTTAGAATGAAATGAGCTCAAACTGATTGCTGAAATGCGTTGCTTGGTATAAATGTTTGCAGTTGTGGAAGTGGAGGCAGGGAGATGCCAGACAACTCTTGCCATTAGTAGGTGCGAGATTTCTGCGTGTAGAAGCCAATTCTTGTGGCATAAAAATGGTTACGGGTTTTGCATTTCAAAAAGACAAGGGAAGGACTATTCATGTATTTGTACCTACGACTGCTCATTATAGAGATACTTAGCCAGTCGTCCCATTTCTTTTCAGAAAGAATAGTGGTTAATATATACTGTATATTATAATGGACTTGAACTATTGCAATATATTTTCAATATGTGATGGGGGGGACCTAGATGCAAAGTGAGTTATGATGTGCAGCAGTTTGCTTTTATATTTTTGCTTGTTTTCTTTTATTATTTCTGGTGTTTGTCTTGACCATGTTCTTGGTGCTTGATAAAAACCACGTTTTTGGTTTGTCAATTTTTGTTCCACAATTTCTACTATCTAGTTATTTATTTTGACATTTAGTATCTGTCCCCGCTGCAATAGCGCAACTAAATCATTGTGCAAAGCCTATATTCCTTCACCACTGCAGAGCACACAGATACAAAATTTATATCTTTAGCTACCGTTACATACCTCAATTAACTGACTGGATACCTGCACTGATTCTGTAGCGGCCATACGTACCTTTAATAACTGGTTTGGTCTTGTCCTTTTGTTTATAGTATTTAGTGAGATCTTGTTTGATACTGTGGATCACTTGTTATTTAAACAGAAATTTGACTCGTTTCTATTTATCTGGTACTGGTAAGCAGCGGAAGTACACATGAAACTTCAATTAATTGGTATCAGTTTGGCTCTGATCGGAAACATAAATTTACCGTGAGAATCGGAAATGGAATTTTCCGTTTCCCAAATTCTTTGATCGGAACCGAGGAAGGAGGTGCGCGAGAGTTCGTTTGGCGAGAGTTGGCGAGAAAATTTTGGCTCAGTGAATTCCGTCCAAAACCAAGAAATTTGGCGAGAATTCGTTTCGGCTGTTGGATCTTCTCCTTCTCCGGTAGGCGATCGAACTCTCGCGATTTCCTCCGACGGCCGCCGATCGCCGGAAATAATTTCGTGTCAGATTTCTTTTCTTTTCATTTCTTTTCTTTTCTTTTCTTTTCTTTTCTCTCGCGCTTGTTTGGGTTTCCGATCAGAGCCTTTGCGTCAATTGGATGCAAGATTGCAATATTTGTGTACAGAAGAAGCAACATTGTAGTCAGACTGATGGCAGTACGCTTTGACTAAAACAGAAACGGTGTTATACACTGAATGTTGTGGCATATGTAAATTATTCCCTATTTTCAAAAGTTAGAAATAAAAAAAAAAAACAGCTGCAAATATTTCTATTGCTGAATATATATGGGGCGGATATATACCCTTTTTGGTACTGTAAGTGCAAAGTAACGAGCAGTTAGTTTCATGACTTAATGTGGATTCTCTATGATCCGATAAGCATGTACTTATTGTGTGGCATGTCACCGACAAGCACTCACACATATAAAAACTACAAAAGATGGGATTATTGTTAAGAATACAAGCATGCATGGGTCCCAGATGTCAGAGATAGCAGTACGTACGTACCGGCCGCAGAGAGGACTGGATTGGCATGGTCGGGTTTATGTCAGGTACAAACAGGTGGAGCTTTCGTTCTCAGATCCTGTATACATAACGATATAAGGCTGGCACATGCAACATGTAAAGTTGAGAGAGTGGGGAACCAGATAGCTCCGGTGTACAGTACGAAATGGAGAGTAGTAGCAGTAGCATTGACAAACACATATGGGAATGGTACAGAGGCAGGAGCCCGAATTTAGAGGTGTTAAGGAGCCATTCAGTGACCTGTTACTATCTATCACTTTGCTATTGCAATTATGGTATCTCTGATTTTTTTTCTCTGCTTTTCTCGCCAGATCTCATGCTTGTTCTGCCCAAGTATTCCCCACATTCTGCCTTCAATCATCTCCATTTTCCATAGCACTGGATGTATCCATGCATAATTAACACAGGAGAAGGGAAGCCTTACATTTTCCGAATTTTTGGGGAATAAACTGATTTTTGTTCAAACGATATGAATTTATTGAAATGGGACAAAAACGGTTGATAGGCTTGCATTTGTACTATGTAGGAGTTAAATTTTAAATCATCACATGCCAGGAAAAACTGGTGCACACGCTCCATTTCTGATTTATTATGACATGCATGCCAAAAATTTGCTTGGCCTACCATGTCCGTTTTTGTTTGGGTCAATATGATAAAACTGAAGAACACTACATCTATTATTACCAGTCTATACAATCAAATTCTAAATGATGAATTAAGAAATAAGGATGAAATTGTTAATATGTTTGAAAAAGTAGTATTTTCTGCATGCAGGAAATAAATGGAGAGGAAGTTTGTGTGTATAATTGCTGCCAATAAGAAGACGTACTCCACTAGGATCTCAGATACTTTAAGGGTCGCTCCAGCTCCAGGGAACCAGATTCTCTGGTCGGCACGATCCGGACCGTCTGATTTAATCTCGACGGTTAAAAGGGAGCCCCGTGAATTCTACCACTCCCGAAAAAAAATATTGGACCGAAAAAATGAACCGTTCAGATTAAATTGGGCGGCTCGGATCGGACGCCGACCACATGGTCGTTTTTTTCGCGCCGACCAGAGGATCCGGACCCCCGCTCCAAGGAGTACTCGGAGCGAAGGGAAGGGAGGGAGGATTGAAGTTACTTGCTCCAGAGGGGGAGAATCGACGGAAACCAATGACACTAGAGAGACAGAAAGAGAGAGCTCGGTTACTCCCAAAATCGAAGGATACCGAGTACCCTTCCTCCTCTCCCGAGTCCCTCCCTCTGGAGCGGACCCTAAATAACTTTCATGTATGAACACAATTAGAGTACAACATTTTATTCAATAATAACTTTGCAAATTTAAAAATATTTCATTGGTTCAATTTGTCCTTACTAAGTAGAAAGTGCCACCTGCGGACCTGCCACCTACTGTGGTCAATGCATCATCTTGTTGCCCATGTTATAAAATTTTAAAATATGATTCTGAGAACTGAAAGCCAGTTAGTTAGGGATATATGTACTTGGAATCTGAGAAAAGGTCTGTCTCAATCTTCAAACCAACAGATAATAATAATGGATATATCATATATATATTTATAAGGAACTCCATGTTTCCCAAAAATTACAAAAGAAACATTGTTAGTAATTGCAAAAGACTGCATGGTTAAAGAAACTCGAAATGTCTTACATAATTTTTAACTTAGTTATAGCAGGATTAACAACAATCGTGTGACAAAGTAATCACAAATATGATAATATACGATCCTTAATAGTTTTTGCAGAAGTTAAATTTATCGACCATAAATATCATATTTATTCAAAATGATATTGCACGAGAAATTTTCCAACAATTAATAATACATATATGGGATAGTTAATTTACATATATAATTAATGAAGGGCACCTTGTTTCTCAAAAAATATTGGGGCTTTAATGAAGTTATTGGGAATGAAGAAGATTTATTCCCAACCCATATAGATAATTCTGAAACCCTTTTTTTAAAAAAAAACTTGCATCTTTTTTATTGAAACAATAGCAACAGGATAACCCTGATAATTAACAAAGAACAAAACTGAAAGGTAGTTCTTTTTTGGATTTCACTAAAATTTTCATCGTATCACAAATTTATCTATGAAATATGCAGGATATTTTACTTCAGTTCCTTAAAAATTAATATCGGTAAATTAAATTATTTGTTAATTTTAAATTATAAAAGAATTCTTTGTAATTCAAGTAGATGTAAAATAATACCATGATTATATTACTTTTATGTATATTTTTACTGAGAAATAATGGAGCGATATATGATTTGCGGAAAGAGATAAATAATTTTCACTGATTCTAGAGAGAATTAAAAATTAATGGACTGATGCGATGTTATCATATGACCTCTTAAGGAATTGACTTAAAACGAGTAATAGGAAAGCTCTTACAAAAGAAGCTTCCTAGGGATTTTTTACTCCTAGATAAAAATTATTGTCGAAAAAAGATAAAAGAATTGTTAATTACAGTACAGAAGTTGACCATTAATTACATAACTTCAGTTAGCATGCATTACGATGTTGTTTGGATAATATATATACAAAAGGAAGTCAAGTCATTATAATGTATAGTTTCGTTAGAGTGGAGATCAAATGTGCCATATAGATCTGTTACTATGCTCTCTTCAAAAGGAAAAATAAGAAAAGGAATAAAGTAAAATAAAGACATTTTAATAATTTTGCGGCTTTGAAGAAAGAATTATGCGACAGGTGATACGTATCGCATGAAAAGAATATTCAAGCTAATCATTAACATGTGCCTATACATTCTATAAATATCAAGTCTAGATAATGCATGCTCACACATCGTAATGCTCGATAGATTATCCAAAAGTTTATTTATTTAGTTAATTAAACACAAGCAGACAGAGTTTAGAAGCCATTCATTAAAAATGAGCCATTTAGGCTCGATTAATTTCGAATTCAACTTCACAATTACGCTATATATTCTTATCAATCGTGCAAATTAAGCTTCTTCAAAAGGAAAATAAAAAAAACCAAGCAGAAAAACAAAATGGAGAGATCGAATTAAAAGGAAAAAAATAAATACAAGCACGTCTGATTGACTATAAATATCTTTCAATTACCTAATGAAAAAAACCTCGTTATGTGGAACTTTTTATCTTAGTTTTACAGCAGAATTAATAAAGAAAGAAGGAAAATTTAGGCCAGTTCTTTCGTTAAACTCATACGAAATATGCGATGTAAAGCTTGTTATTTTAATTATTTTAATTAATGCAGCTTAAGGATGTTGAAGTTGAGTTATATATTGATGCATATTTAGTTAAATACAAACTTGATGGGCATGACCTAATGAAAAATATTCTGAAAAACGACCATCGAGGAAGGGGAAAAATGTGCACTGCATGCAGAATTATTATAAAAAAAAATAAAGGAAAATAAAAGGCAGAAAGGAGTTTCAGTGAGCTCATGTCAAGGGCTACCATAACAAATGTTTTTCCATAAAACAGACTGGACACCTTTTCCCACGGTTAAATTCTCAAAAAATAAATAACAATATATGCATGAGAATAGAGCTTCTTAATCTTATCAAGAAAATGCACATAGAAAATACCATCCGAAGAAACCACAAGAATAAAGAAAAGAAAAAAGAAGTACGTTTACCTTCTAAATACTAAAAATTCACAAATGGAGATCCAAACTTAAACCATCCTTCACACCAGCTAAAGAAACAATCCTGCCTCTCTCCTTCGGTGATGCTGAAGAACAAGTAGAAGAAGATGACGAACCAAAATCAGACCGCACTTTTATGTCATTTACATTTATACCCTTCAATTCTTCTCCCTTAAACAAAGGCACCATCTCCAACCGCTTCTCTCTTTGCACCGCATCAAAACTTGCGATTGCACTGCCATGATCAGGTACTCTCCAAACACCAGGTACTGGACTTCCAGTAATTGGTTGTGAAACTGAGCCTGGGCCTCCATAAAACCGTGCACCTGTCCAAGATGGGTAGTGAGATGGCATTGGAGGCGGAGCCCCTAATCGGTGGTAATTTATTAACCCATACACCTGTCCTTCTGTTACATAATTCGGGTATTGGTGGCCGTGTGCAGCTGCCATGTGCGCTCGCTTGGCATTTTGTCTCTCGCGCTTGTGTGCATTCTGATGACCACCTAAGGCTTGACTTGTTGGAAATTTGCGGCAACAGTAGTGGCACTCAAACTTGCGGTTACCTGCGGTTGCACTTGGAGGTACAATTGCACCTGTGTCTTCAACTACTGACGATTTGGGCTTGTTAGGATCCTTATGTTCAGTTTCAGGAGGGAAATCGATGCCAAAAAGGCGGATTGGTGCTGAATTAGCTGGCTTGGCTTCGTTGTGGGTAGTAGGTCGGGTGAAAGGAAGTTGTGAGAAGGAGTCGACTTGTGCGATCTCTGCTTGTTTGTTCATCTTTGTTGGAGAAAATTGGAGAAGAGATGATAAGAAACGTGCCTAGTGGAGGAGGGAAAGAAGATAGTTATTCTAGTGAATGGTCTGGGCCTTTGGGGTGTTAGCTAGGGTTGGTTTGGTATGAATCTCTACTATTTTACTTTTTCTAGTTTTTTTTTTTTTTTTTTTCTTGAGGGGGCTTGTGCGTGCTATTGATTTATCTTTCAATTATATGTGAGAGGGGGTTGGAAGTGTTTGAAAAGAGGTAAGCGTGGGGCTGAAATGCTACCACCAAAGTACAAGCAATGGGCTGTTGGGTGCAGCAACACCTGGTTGCATAAAACCATTACCTCTCTTTCTCCATTTATGTTATTAATCTTTACTTTTCTCTGTTTGTTTTAATTTTCCCATCTAGGGATTGCTTCTTTTTCTTTCATGCATCAGTAGGCATCAGTCAAGTGGTGAGATAGGAATGTTACGAACCGGTCCTATTTCTCTCTCTTTCTCTCTCAAGTTGTGAGAGATCGATCGATGGTTATGTTACGAACCGGTCCTCTCTGTCTCTCTCTCATCTTTGTTTCGCTCTTGGAGCTTTTACAACAGTAAGTGGTCCTGCATGCATGTCCCATGACTATAACTCAACAGAGATGTGTTGTGTGTGTATGGTCTAACTCTGTCGATGTTTTAAATTGGATTTTTTTTTTATATGCTTAATGCATATAGTCAATGAGATTTATGTTTTCCATAGACTTGGTGTACATTATACTGCTAACTAAGTCTGAGATATCACTTATATTGATTAGTTTCCGTATTACCAGATGATATGTATATATATGATAATATGATACATATTGTTTTTCATTATTAATAAAAAATGACCACATTTTGATATAGCTGAGTCTAAAACTTTTTGCAGGATCATTCAACACCAAACTATTTTTCAATATAAGCAAAATCATAATCACACAGCTATCAAACCTTATAGTTTAGTACATTTATATCAAAGATGTGGTTAAATAATAATGTTTTAATTTTACTTAAACTTGAGTTCATGAAAATGAGTCAGAATGTTGTCCTGATAAATAAAAAAGCACAGTAATTCAGTTATGATGCTTCTTAATTTTGTGGTCAATTAATTATTAATTTGAAAGTACAGGCTTTAGCCATTTTCCATATTAAAAGTTTTGCCTGCTTTTAGCTGGAGAAAGGAACGAGGGGAAGGTTTCCTAAAAGAGTATATTATTATTATTATTTTAACTTATTATCTGCTGACAAGTTTTATGTGTTTTTAAAGGGATATATTTAATAAAACAAAAGAACATAAAGACATTGATATTTTGTTTCATCTGTGCTGTTTTGCATGAGCAACCAATCGAAACTCCTATTTTATTAGTACCTGTTAATTATAGGTATAGCTAACATATAACTAGCTGCTTCCAGATAGTCTCTATCTGGTTTATCAAAAAAAAAAAAAAACTAGCTGCATTTAGCAATCTTGACAGTAACGGAGTAACCACTGCAAGAAAGATGGGCTATAGATAGATTTTTTTTACTAGACTTTTTTATAAGTATTGTATCTTGATCTATTGCTAGACTTCCTTAATACACACTAAATCTAGCAATTTTTTAGCAAGACTTAATTTTCTATTAATATGTCCTTAAAAATCCAACAATTCATTTTTTGATAAACTTTTCGAATCTTGCAATATCTAATGTAGCAAGAATAAATTGCTAGACTAAAAAATATTGCTACATTAGATATTGTAAGATTCGAAAAGTCTATCAAAAAATGAATTGCAAGATTTTTAAGGATATATTAATAGAAAATTGAGTCTTGCTAAAAAAATTATTAAATTTAGTATATCAAGTAAGTCTAGCAATAGATCAAGATACAACATTTATTAAAAAGTCTAGTAAAAAAAATCTATCTATAGCTCATCTCTCTTGTGTAGTGAACCTATTTTGTACACGTCAAGTAACTACACATGGATATTGATGGATTCGCATGCATTAATTCTTGTGTGTGTGGAACAAACAGTCTTTACCTAGTTTGTGATTCATAAGACTATTTGCAGATCCAATATCGTTTAATGGGACATTAAAAAGGGAGAGAAACGAACATAACCCGACAAATTAAAGGAGCATTGATACATGGTCACACACCAACTTTTGTACCCTATTTGAACTTACTTTGTACCAAATTACACACAGCGCAAAGCAAAATATACGTAAAAAGCTTACTAGTTATATGCTGTATACTATAAACAGGTACGCGTCGGAAAAAGTGTAATATACATGCGTAGCGTCCAAATTTTTTTAAAAAGTGTACCTTGTCCAAGCATCGTCTCTGGCGCCTCTGTCTCCTATGTTTAACATCTAACTTCCATCTGATGTCGAAGATAAAGGCCAGCCTGCCAGAGAGTAGTATTTAAAAAGATTAGAAAATTTAATGTATCTTTGACAGCGCTGTGAAAGCAGAGTCAAATAATTTTGGAGATGCATGATATGTATACCGAACGTTTTGTTATATTTTTCTAATTTTTTTTCTTTAAAAGTAGAGTAAATATTGCGGCTTTCACCATTGTGATAATTTTCCTCCGTTACACTGCATCAATTAATGCATAATTTGCTGGTAGTACTTATCACTTGTATTAATATATAGTTACTTCAATAAAAAATAATCCTATCACCTTATAATTACTTCTCGTTTTAAAATTTGACGCGCCATATAAAATCTATTGTGTGTCATGTGTCTTGAACATATGATAATTTAAATGACAAATTAAGAAACATGAGACATATTTTATCAGTACGTATTACCTTATTGAGTAAAGTTGAGTAAAACCCTTCTCTAGGTAAATATTATTTCTCCATTTTCATGGGGATTGCTTACCCTGTTGTGTTAGTAATTAAATCTAAATTAAATACTATACATGCAATAATGTTCACATATTTGTTCCTCAAATAAGCACTTTAAGATAAGATCAAATAATATAGAACTAAAACACGCAATATTTAATTAGCTATATATATAAGAATTCAAATACTTATAAAACAGTCTTGTCGTACTCGTACATAGCTTTATCATTGAATTCAAAGCTATGGTCTAAAACATAACTTCAAAGAATACTATATTAAATAACAAAAATTCGATGTACCAACAATAGACCTTTTAAAGTTTTTTTTTTTGATAACTTATATTGCAAAAACTATCAAGTTTTTTAATTGTCCATTATGAAAATGTTTTTCTTTTAATTTGTTGTATATTAATAGAATAATTTTCAAATCAAGCTAAAATTTACTTTTTTTTAAATTAAATTATGCGCACAAGTTGCAAGCCTTGAATTAGACAGCTTTGATTTTCATATTTTATCGAGTATGATCCCTTAGGTCATTGTTTATAGCATATTCCACATGCTGGTTTGCTGATCAGCGATGCATGCTGCATCCCATTTTCCTTAGTTACATATGACAATTTAGAAATCATATCTCCATAACATTACTTTTAAAAATAAAAATTGATCTATTGAAATTTGTTATGACATGGATAGTAACCATACAATATATGGAGGAGGTTAATTAAACGTAAGCGTACTAAAAAATTGAGTTTCCATATGCCTCTATTTCGCAAATGTCTAAAAGTAATCTAAATCTCAAATATATTCTAATAAATCATTTTCATCTTATCTATAATATTTTTTTTGTATTTCAATGTTAAAAATTGCATGTTTCAGCTTACTTTAAATATGGTTTCATGGTTACATAATTATCTAATGATATGGCCAATTAAGTTTTGTGCATTTATTTATATTCTCTTGATACTTACAAAAATATATACCGATTTTGGTTTGTTGTCTGAGCCTTAGCACTCATTCACTAGTAGGCAAATACTTAATATATACATTTTTCCTTTTTTTTTTTTTTAAGATAGAGGCGCTTACGGTCCTGATGCACTATATATGGAGTACTGATACATGTGTGTTTGTGTACAATACATTTAAAAGCTCATGCGTCGGACGGTGACATATCCTCTGTATGGTGGGTACAAACATCTTTCTACACTGTACTACTGTTCCTTCACCACTTCAGAGTTCAAATTTTCTATGGCAAATTGGGTCAACCGGGCACTTTGGCGAATTAATCACCTCTACATATAGTGTTCTAAAAAACACGGGGCGTGTCTAAACACGATACGACACGACACGGTACGGAGGTGGTACGACACGGACACGACATGGCACGAGAATTTAAACGTGTCGTGTCCGACTTTGAAGACATAGACACGACACGGCACGACACGCAAATTGTCCAGACACGGCACAATACGACACAAAACACGATACGACACGGGACACGACAAAACCCAAGAGACACAACAAGTTTATAATTATGGTTAAAGATGTTAAATTTGTTAAAATAACAAGAAAATTTTTATATTGTCTATTTTTCATGATAATTTCATAATTTGAATTTCAAATTCACCCCTAAACATAAATATATAACTATGTTTAATGAAATTCAAACGTATTCAAACACGACACGACACGACACGACACGTGAAAAAAAAAAATACGGCACGAGGACACCAGGGGTGTCGTGTCCATCCTTCGGAATTTAGACACGGCACGGCACGACACGACACGACAAATGATCCAGACACGATGTATTTGACACGGTACGACACGGCACGGCATGTATTTAGAACACTCTATATATATATATATTATGTTTTTGGAAAAGGCTCGTATGGTCAATTTGAGGGTATACAGTATACTCGCCACGTAATCAGTTGCGTTTACTAATATGAGGTATAAAACTAGGAAACATGACAAGCCTAAGCCCATAAGTATATGTCATTTAAAAAAGAAAGAAACTTTCCGAACATGACCCACTTCCTAGATTTCCTGGAATCATCGCTAGATCTTCGATGGAGATAGAAGTCGACCTCTCTTCTTACATAGAATCTCCTCCATTTGTGCAATTAAACAGTAAACATTAAAACATCCATTACTTTCCAATAATATCCTGAAATGATGTGCACAGTAACTAATTAACCTTCACTTCTTGGAAAAGTACGACTATTTACAACTAACAGCTTTTCAGAAGAGGCATCCATTTTATACCAAAAAGTGATTATTGCACATGGAATTATGTCCACATGACAACTACTCAAATTCATGTGGTTTTGATGTCTTTATTTTCGTGTTCGTCTTTTAAGCAAATAAATTTCTTAAGTACTGCTAATTATTAGGCTGGACCCGGCCCAATCAGAGCCAGATATCTATTTTCTAAAAAGAAAAAATATTACGAATACCAACGAAGGGGGGAAAAAAAATAAATTAACTGCATCATGAATCGCATTAATTGTAGCTACTACATATAATTAACGGTTACCTTTTCTAATTTACTACTTTTTTAAGTAATTCAATAAATGATAGCTAAATCAGAATAAGTCCCCCCTGTAGTATTATATTACAGAAACAACCTTTTCTATTTTTTTTTTCCTTTTTTTTTTCTCAATGGCTGCTCAGTGTTCAGTGACTTCAGTCTTTTGGCTTATGCACATGGAGGTTACCGTTGGACTCGTGTAGGATTGAACTTTTTGACAAATTTCTTCTTTTTTTCGTGCGTGTAAGCATCAGACCAATTTCTTGTAAAGTCCGTCAATTAGGATTAATTGTTTTGGGTTTGATGGTATAATTAGGTTTGGACAGGTCAGGTTGGTAGTAATTTTAACATGACTTAATTTGCTCTTCAATATTTTCTATGTGAAAAGACAATTAGATTCTAAAACTAATCAACTAATTAAAAAATTTGTTAGGATATATATATATAAGACGAAAAAGTTTTTTGAAGAAAAATAAAACACATAGCTTTGCACTTGTGGGGATCAAAAGGTGTTTCTGGTCTACTTGGTCCATTGAAAAATACATGGCAAGAGTCAAACCAAAGGAACGCAATAATCGGATGTTGAACAATGTGCATTTAACTATTCTAATTGCAGAGCTATTGGTAGTTGTATTAATAGCTGATATCTTTTTTGCTTTTAAGTGTTATAAGATTTGGTGTTCCCGTTACCTTAATTTTGTTGCTATATTATTAGCTGGTTCTATTTGGTTTTTAATATTCAATTTTTGTGATCTAGCTACTCATTACATTTAATTATTCATTCAGCAATATTTGAGCTAGAAATGTTGCATATTTGAGGTCAATTTTACATAATATATCATGAGAGCTGTCAAATTACATTAAAGTAAAACAAGTCCTTACACAATTTACAATTTTGTAAATCTTAAAAGATCACAGAAGTTTCTAAATAAAAAACTGAATTTAAAATTGTAACCAAAACGATCAGGTGTCAGTTTAGATAGATAAGTTGAGATCAAACAGTATTAGAGCATAAATCTTACGTGTGAATTCCCTAGACCCATTAATTCAGAAGAAACCTAAGGTCCTAAAAATTACTGATGGCTTCGGATGACAGGTCAGATAGCTATGTTTGGATTACGTTTGGGTTTATGTCACCCTTGGCTTAATTTGACTTTTTGACGTCTATGTTGGATGAGTTAAGAGATCTGGGAGATTCAATGATGCATTTTAAGTTGGGTTTGAATTCGTCAGTAAGAAGAGAGGCAAAGTAGAACGGAGAAGTGATAGATTGAACTAATTACTTGGAGAAAACGACATGCCATGTCATTTTTGGAAAAGAAACTAATGGGAACTGCTTTCTGCCGCTTAACTCAACCGTCTCTGTTCCCTTTTTCCTTTTCCTTTCTCTTTCTCTTTCTCTTTCTCCGTTCCCAAAATAACTCATTCCTTAGGTCCATACTCAATGCCCATTTGTTTAATAACTTTAATTTGTATTATGAAATTATCCTTTTTAGGGATTTTACAGCTCTGGAGCAAGACATGATTTTTCCTATTTTGGGCGGCAGCAAGTTTGCTAGTTTTGTGTAATAATTGTGAAGGCGTCCTAAATAATTGTGTGAAATAATGAGTAATATTAAAATCAAACCTGTTTGACACTAAATATGACCGAAACATCAACTGATAAAATTTCAAACGGACTATCCGAACAATTTAATATTATTTCTATATTAAATTATTACTGAAAATAATATTATATATATATATTTCTTATATTTTGATTTTTTAAGTTTTTTAAAATTAGAGGGTCTATAACTAATTAGATGGATTTTCTAAAATTCTAAAAAATAGTAAAGAATTCAGAAAAAAATAAAATTTGGTCTCTATAAAGATTTCAGTATGAAGAACAAGTTAAGCAGTTCAAATCAACCATTGTAATTTCAAAAAAAATTGAAATTTGATCATGTTTAATGAATGTACATGTCAAACATATTTGACTCTAGCCACTCTTGAAATAATTGTGAATGCTCTACAATTTATGGAACTGAAATTTTATTATTTTTTTGAAGGGGGGCTAATTAATTTGCTTGAAGTGGCCATAATTTTTGTTCCAAGCTAAAATTGTATTATTAATGATCATTAAATTTGGAGGGATTGCGATAGCCAAAAAATTAAGATATGATGTTGATTCAAGGCATGCACAACTGTGTGTGGCATTGTAGAACAAGCTGATATCTTGTGAATGTTTAGTACTAAATAGTCATAAACAGGAGTCTTGTTGCCCACCTCATCATAACAAATGTTTCTTGAATTTAAGTCTAGAACGAGACTATGGCATATGTAACATTTATTTGTCCACATTACGACTCTAAAATTTAATCTTTGAAATTCAAATAGCTGTTATTTTTATTTTTTATTTTTTTTGGCTTATTCAATCTAACATCGGAACCTCACTAGAATTCAAATCTTATATATTTTTTTTTGAAGAAAATTAAATTATAGAAAATCCAATATATAGAAATGACCGTGCTCGAATTTTTTTTAGCCTTATATATCATAATTTGAAGCCATAATATTGGCCTATCAGTATTTTGCATAGTGCCATAACACCAGTTTTAGGCGTTTATCATTTTTCCCTCTCTGTTATTGATTGTGCTGTAAACCCTTCAATTATAGTACTGTTAGATCATTTAATGTAATTACTAAACTCCATGCTATAAATTGGAATCGAATATTGCTTTATCTCTGAAACTATTAATTAGGTGAATTGGACAAGTGTGTGTTCATAATTTCTTAAGTTTTTGGCACCTTGTTATGCATGTTTTTGCTTGCGGCATTCTCATAATAAAGCCATATCCATATAGTTGTACTTTAAAAAATAGATGCAAAATTAACAAATAAACTATATCACGATCTCATGAAATATTCTGCGCAAAAAAAAAAAAAAAAAAAAAAAAAAAAAAAAAAAAAAAAAAAACAAACAGAGGAACTGTTCTGTTCCCACAAAACTGGAGTGAGAAAGATAAAGTTGATTCGGTTGATATCACAGACATAACAGATGCACTAACAGTTACCTTAAAGGACCAAAATAGTGAGAACACCTCACATTATAAATCAGATTTTATGAGACACGTGACACAGGACATTACAAGATGTGCCACTGCACTAACAAATAGTGTTTTTGGTAGAGGTGGCCATCAGACCAAACGGGTTGCGTTCAAATTAAGTTATATCGAGTTTGAATCAGTCAAATTTTGAATTATTTTTGAACCTCGAGTCATTTGGACTAGAGTTCAGATCATTTCTATATCTGCGTCATCTAGGTTTGGATGTTCTTCAACTTATGACATTACAGATTTGGATTGTTTCGGTCTTGGGTTAATAGATTTAGGGCTGGATGAGTTTAGGTAGTAATTAATAAGATTTGAGATGAGTTGTAGTTGAACGAGTCAGATTTAAATAAAGGTTAGTCTGGTTAGATTCATATCTGCTTGGATCCTGTTTGATCTTAAATTAGTTTTTTTTTTTCCAAAAAAAATTATAAATTAGATGGGGTTTAAATTCGAATTTGATTGTGTGAGCCAGAGGTCTCAATTCGGACCGAATTCCTCTCAATTCGGTTCGAATTGGACTCCGAATCAGACAGACTTGGAAAGTTTTTATATTTAGTTCTTTATTTTATTATAGAAATAAATTATTTTTTCTTCATCCTGCCTATGTTCTATAAAGGCAGAATATCTCATCTTCCCCAAGATAACTTCTTCTTCTCTCTTCTTCTTCCTCCATTGATGTACTAAAAAATTATTGAAAAAGAAATAAAAAGAGTGGTGTGTGTGTGAGTCGTGGACGTAGGTACACGTTGTATCGAACCACGTAAAAATTCTCGTGTTTCTCGTATTATTTGTTTTCTTTACAGATTGAGTGAATGTTTTGGATAGAAGCCCCCGCCTTGACATATACTTCACGTCGGCCACATATAGAGTAATATAACAGCTTCAGCCTCGTTATAACGATCGATGGTGCATTTCTGACAATCTATTATCAGTGTACTGTACACTGTCAATTCAATACAGTACTGTACATAGTGCATGCGCTGGTATCTACTGAGCCTTACAAGGTCAGAATGGCACCGTGTATCAAGGCTAACTTGATCATAGCGAGCGTCAGGCTGTATCAGACTTGCCAAGTAGCAATTGCATCTTTCCACCGACTATTTTTTGTACTTTCCTCGACAGATAGCAGCAAATTGTTACGTCTCTTTTTAGGTTTATATCAGCAGATGACTTTTACACCACGTTCAGTGCTTCAGAGTCTAATGATAAGATGTGAATTTACCTTTTTGACTTTAGAATTTCAGATCCTCTTGTGCCCTTTTTATGATAGCTTGTTTTTAAGATACCGACAGTTGATAAAAATTTTGAGATAATGAGTTTGCAATTATGCACCTCTGGTGTGAGTAAAAATCTGATAATATTTCTGACACCTAGAGTATATATTGTTACAAATAGAATTTAAATAGACACAAAATTTCAATGAGATTTCTAATATATTTCTCTCTCAAACTCTTATTACAATAATATGGAGCATATATTACAATACATATTGCCTTTCATAAGCCAACCCATATTTATACATATCTAAGTCGGTTTGTTTTACCGACTTTGCATCTAAATTTTACAGCTCATTCTAAGCTTAACACATCTCATTTACGCAGCAAATTTTGAAGTCAAGTATTTTGTTTCACACTTTGACTGACATGGGCATGTGCCGACATGTCTCCCATTTTTATTTGAGTTTACACTAACAAATTTCTCCCTTAAAATCAAATTTCTTTCGTCGATATTTTCTAGTATCTACTCGACGTCCTCCCTCAAATGTTGACTGCTTTGAACTGAACTTCATACGTCTTGACATGCGGTCTTGACTGCTTTTGAATATTGAAAGTTGGAGCAGGATGGACGACCGTAACCGCATGTCAAGACATATGAAGTTCAGTTCAAAGCAGTCAACATTTGAGGGAGGACGTCGAGTAGATACTAGAAAATATCGACGAAAGAAATTTGATTTTAAGGGAGAAATTTGTTAGTGTAAACTCAAATAAAAATGGGAGACATGTCGGCACATGCCCATGTCGGTCAAAGTGTGAAACAAAATACTTGACTTCAAAATTTGCTGCGTAAATGAGATGTGTTAAGCTTAGAATGAGCTGTAAAATTTAGATGCAAAGTCGGTAAAACAAACCGACTTAGATATGTATAAATATGGGTTGGCTTATGAAAGGCAATATGTATTGTAATTTATGCTCATTTAAGTTATCACCATTTAAATGTCCGAACCTCAAATGCCATATTGAGGCTTTGTCGATCAAACTGTCATTTGAAATAATATTGTCGCATGCCATCATGAGAACATTATCATCATTCCCCTCTTCTTCTTGAATAAGATTTGTATTTTCTTCAATCTTCTTTGGCAATCGACAATCTCGCGCATAATGCCCATATCGACCGCAGTTATAACAGTCAACGTCGGGACGGTATCCACGGCCACCTCTTCCTCGACCATGTCCTCTTCCTCTACCACGCCAGTTCTGTTGGCTTCTTTCTTCTTTATTGTTTTCTTCTTCTTGTCGATAACCTCGACCTCTACTTTGACCATACCCATGGCCTCCTCTACCGTCTTCTCTTCTTTGACGATCGTATCGATCATTCGCAATATCTTCTTCTTTAATTGTTGCTTTTACTTGCAACGCCTCTTCAAGAGACTCTTGTTGAATTCTCTTCAATCTCTCTTCATGGGCTATCAACGAACCATTCAACTCATCGATCGTCATGGATTCTGTATCCTTCGATTCTTCAATCGCTACCACCACATGGCTAAACTTTGAATTGAGAGAGCGTAGTATCTTTTCTACAACTCTTACATCTTCCATCTTCTCGCCAAGCCTCTTCATTTGATTAATTATAGCCAACACTCGAGTGAAATAATCTCCTACGGACTCACTCTGCTTCATCATAATTGTCTCAAACTCGGCTCTTAGAGTTTGGAGCCGCACCTTCTTCACTTTGTCAACTCCAACCACCGAATTTCTAAGAATTTCCCATGCATCTTTAGAACTCGTCTCATTGGCTATCTTCTCGAACATGTCGTCATCCAATCCTTGATGGATGATACTCAGAGCGCATTGATCTCCGCTTCTTTTCTTCTGCAACGCATTTAACTCAGCTACTGTGAGTCGGGTTTCATCTTCCGGTTCTTCAACGCCATTCTCGACGATGTTCCACAGGCCGTGAGCACCAATAATGGCCTTCATTCTCAGCGACCATTGATCGTAATTGGTTTTGGTAAGGATTGGATATTGGAAGGAAATATTTGGATTTCTGGTGGCCATTTCGACAAGGCTCTGATACCAATTTGTTACAAATAGAATTTAAATAGACACAAAATTTCAATGGGATTTCTAATATATTTCTCTCTCAAACTCTTATTACAATAATATGGAGCATAAATTATAATACATATTGCCTTTCATAAGCCAACTCATATTTATACATATCTAAGTCGGTTTGTTTTACCGACTTTGCATCTAAATTTTACAGCTCATTCTAAGCTTAACACATCTCATTTACGCAGCAAATTTTGAAGTCAAGTATTTTGTTTCACACTTTGACCGACATGGGCATGTGCCGACATGTCTCCCATTTTTATTTGAGTTTACACTAACAAATATTTTGTTGAGATTTGTAACCAGAATAGCGAGCTGTTGTTATGCAATACATTTGATTTATGATTATTTTTGGAAAGAAAAACCCCAATACAAAGTAAATATGAAAATTTATCTATATTTTAAGAAAACTTTATACTTTTTGTAATGAATTTTTTTAATTAAATTCATAATCTCTTTGGTGGGCCAGAGCTCATCCTCACTTAAGTTAACATTTATAAGCAATTATGATGTATATAGTATAATAATGCCGGAGCTGAGGATCAATTGGTCAATTGACCCCACTAAAGTTTCAGAATTATTCTTCAAAGAAATTCTACACATTTTTCAATTTCACTATATTTTTTTATAGATTTAGAAGATATCACTGACAAAAAAACTTTGACCCCGTCGCTATTGGCATTAGCTAAAGAAAGTCTCTTCTGAATTAAAAATTTAGAAGACCAGAAAGAGCTGAATCCTGTTTGAAAAGCTGTAACCTTTTTCATTTTCTTGGTAAATTAAACGGTTAGAGTAACTAAACAACTTTGGTTGCCTTTCTAAAGGGCATAGGAGGTGATAGTGCTGTCGGAGGGAAAGATTTGTGTGTCTATTTAGGACCACAGCATAGAGATAAGCATCTATTTATTGGAGAAATCAGAAAGAGCCACTATTTACCAACACTACTTTTCTTTTCTTTTCTTCTTCTTTAATATGAAAGAAACAAACGTACCACATTATTTGAAACTTGTTTTTACACCTTCCATTACCTGTGCATAATAAGCCAGCTCCAAAAACATCGCAAACAGAACGTCACATAATTTTTTTTTTTTTTTTTTTTTTTTTGAGGGCCGAACTTGACATAATTTTACTTAATTAGTAAAATAAATAAAAGTTTTTTTTTTTAAAGTTATAGAATATGAAGAAGTCAGTTTCAATTCTCATGTCGCCCTTGCATAGTATAGAGTTTATAATATGGGATAAATTCTACATGTTAAATTAATGAGTTATAACATTTTCAGTTAGCTTTTTTTTATTTTATTCGGTACCATGCAAATTACAAGCGATAAAACATGTTTCTAAATCTAACTTATATAGCGCTAGCTTCTAATCATAACGAGTCCTTGTCAATCTATTACGCTCGCATTAGTTATTTATAATTAACAACTAACAAGTTATCTACGTCTTTAATTTTGCACCACTAATGAGCAACCAAATTCTATGCAAGCATAACCTATGAAACATGTGTAATAGAGTATTTCCTTAATTACCCGACATATAAGCAAAATTAGATAGAAGCATTGTAATGAAAGCTTTTCATGAATAAAATCCGTACATTGTTTGTATCATCTTCCCTAATTGTTCTAAAGTTTGACTTATTGAATGACACTATTTAATCTCATTATCTCATATTATTCATGAAATTTATGAATTTTCATTTATTTTGCTAAAGTATCAATATTATATTTTATTCATATTATAAAATAACAAATATGATTTCCAAATTACACATGTGTTATATACATCCAAATCACAAACTTTCGATCTTGTCAAATTATTTCCTCTCACAAATTATCACTATGCACAAGGTGACAGCAGACTTCCAAATAAAACACTACAAACTTTTAGGCCGCAAAGGAATTCTATGGTCCTTTACCTTGAGAGTTGACACAGATACGAGGGTTATGTCAGTGAATGAATTGATGGTTTTCTCATTCAGGCCCCAGAAAATTAGATCATAGCATTGGGTGAAGAGCTATTTAATGCTGGACCACTGGACCCCACTAACAAGACAACTATCATACATTCATACCAGAACAACTTACTCTTCTTAACACCAGTTTTTTAATATTATTTTTTTTCTTTTTTTTTTTGGTACCTATAAATAATTAATTGTTCTATAGTCTTAAACTCTTTCATTACTAATATTCTCCTTTTCTGGTGGAGAGCACTTTTGTTCTCATGCTTTCTATTGGTGCGACATACGCTTTCCTTGCCCCACATTTAGTATAAGTGTAGTTCTTTTGTATGTACATGTTTAATTCTATTTTCGTATATTTCTCACACACGCCCATGCAATTTTCAATATTCTTGGAAATATATTTGCATGCTTATATCCACATTTATTTTGAAGTTATTCTTTTTTGGTCAAACTGACTGTGAAATAAAATTAAAGAGCACGAATGAAATAATGATGAGAGAGAAGATTTACTATTCTCAATTATGTTTTTCATAGTTTACCGCTAACTTAGTCCCCCTTCATGGTAAATTGTACCATGTCCAATTAATGCAAGTATCCAGCTCCGGAGCTCCCTATTTGGTAATTTAAAGTAAATTTACTCCGATTTCTGTACTAGTTTTAGGTGAATAAGGCCACGGTGAATTGAGGAATCATAAAACTCATGATTGGTATTTTGTACATTGTTTTTTTTTTCTTCGTCCAATTTTTGTTCGGTTTGATATGACCAATTGGAGAAGGTACAGTGCAACGGATCTAAATATAGTACCTAAACGGTCGATCCAAGGCCGTTTGACATGATCTATATATCATAATATTCATCGACACCAATTGGTTTTACTATTTTTAGAACTTTTAGAGTATTTTATCAGTTGAAGGGAAAAATGACCGTATCAATGATTGTTTAATATATCGAGTACGTCATCAATTTTCTTTCAACCAATAAAATAGTAATAAATTCAAATTTTGTTTTATAACGAGTTTTGATATGTAAACCACGTTAAGCAGTTTGGATAAATCTTGAACAATTTAAAATAAAATTTGTTTTAGTTGTACACCATATCTTAAAAACATTTTGCATTGTGGACTGAGGATTGCTAGAATTCTACATGTAGCACATATGAGTCTCGTGCTACAGGTCCGTTTTCAAATTTTATATTTCAAATGACTGATTCAAACCATTTAATTTTTTCTATATATTGTGATCTCATTGGAAATCAAATTTAATAAGTTTTCAAAATTTTTTATTATTTTTTCAGATTTTTAAAAAAATATTTATCTAATTAATTCTAGATTCTCCAATAATAACGGTTTTCAAAGGTCCGATAAAAGTTGTAAAAAAATTTTAAAAATATAAAATTTGATTTTCAACAAGATTTAATAATAAAAGACATTGAACGGTTTGTATGCAGGCTAAACTAGTTATGAGCCTTCTACACCAATAAAAATCCATAAAATAACTTTTTAACTACAATTACGTCGTACTTTACTCTTTATAAATTGTTGGCATTAATTAATGTTTCGTAGAAGCAATTACATGTGCATATATTTCAAACATCTATTTACAAATGAGAATATGTGTTGGTAATTTGAAGAAAATTAAGGCAATACCCAAGGACATCTCCACTTTTTGTCCAACTTGGAGACAACGATGCGCGTTAGCTAGAACCATTTCTACCATGTACCAGTTGCCAGTGTGCCACAAACCGTAACTCCGGTAGGTGACAGTCACATGATGGATCCAGCAACTATTTAATCCAGTTTCTCGCATGGGGTCCCATCTCTCTCTCTCCGGAGACAAGGAAATTGTACGGCCATAACAAAAGCAAACGCCTCCAACCAGCTGGTACAGTACCCATATCTTCAATATGTGTGTCCGAGTTCAAAAGCTCCTAGGGACAGGCTCATTCAACCAATTGAATCATTCAACCAATTGAATTATTTGCAATGATGCTAGTGGATCTTTACATTAATTATGGTCATCAACTTGACAAAATATTTGTTGGTTGCTCAAAAAACCAAATCTTTTACTGAGGTAATGTAAATGTCTGAATGATCATCATACTTCTATGAGCTATATATATGCAGCAGTGGAAAAAATATAAATGAAAAATTTATATAAAAAAAGCATGGTTTTTTTTTATAAAATAATAAATAAAAGACAGTCTACACGTAATATCTTTATGAACCTACAAAATTCAAAAGCCAAGAGATTTTATTGAGGCATTAATTGTAGACTAGCCAATAGCAATTCATGCAAGTGCAAGAAAATCCAAAAACATTTAAACTTGGCTAGCTAGTTCGGACAAGACCGAGACCACCATATGCGTTTGATCTAGGCATCATAATCACCAGTGGTCCAAATTAAAAGCGCCCCTCCAATTGTCACAACTGTTTTTACTTTCTCCTTTTGTCTTTCTTTCCTCCAAAACACCAATTTCATCTCCCTTTAGTGATAGTTTGTAGGACCCCTGATATTAGCAAGGTTGTATAAGAATCTCATGCTAGCCTATGTTTATCCAAAAGCTAGGCAATGAGAACTTTGGAAATTAACAAAGTTGTTTTAAAAAGATATCCATCCATTTAGTGCATATTTCAACTAATAATTTGATGAATCATAAAATCATAAATTGATACATTAATATTTCTTTCGTTATCCAATTTTGTACGGTAGGACATGACCAATTGTTTTCAGTTCCTTCAAATATGGGTACCTGTACATTGGTTGCTAAAATGGCAATTCCAGCATGTCAAAGACTCCAATTAAATTAAGGACGACCAGAAACTAAGATGAGATGAATCTCTTTCAAGGACCATGCTAAGATAGTTAAAGTTCAACTATAGTCTCTTAATTTAACTCATTATGTAAGTCCGACAAAGTATTGGGCTAATTGATGTTAATCCCATGTTAGTGATATCGACATGACAAGGTACAAGGTTCACATAATAATTAGTAAACATTTTGTTGGGACGTTGTTGTTATATTTTATAATATCATATTGTCTTTTCCTATATGCTTTAATGGATTTCCTATTGTGGAATGATGCAAAAGTTAGCTGGCATTTCTGTGCAAGCACCAAACTCTCAAGCAAGCACGAGCTACATATATAGTAATCTTACTACAATTCCGAGTTATAAAATAGGTATAATTGGACAGAATACAAAAAAGAAATGTCACTACTTAATGACAAAATTATATGTCATAAATTGGCCAAAAGTATAAGAGCGAGAAAACTCAAAACCACATGTTGTTATTACCAAAATAATGCAATGGCTGTCACTAGATTAAAGTTTGGGTGAACTTTTGTGAGTTTCGCTGTCTCAACCTTATCCCATTGACCTTAACAATTGTTGATAAGCGAGCACAGAAAAGGCACCAATTGTTTGATGTGGCACTTACTGCACCACAAAATAGAAAACATGACATGTATCAAGTATTAACGAATAATAAATTTACCCTCTTAATAAACTTCAAGATATGACAGGACAATTGAATTGATAATTGACCGCGAACCTTAGCTACTACAAATCGTCACTAAAGATTATGTGAAAGATTACCAATGCAAATCAACTCGTTTATAGTGACTTCAAAAGCTCATTTGTCTAATTAACATAACTAGACATTCAGTAATTCTGACAAAGGCCTGCAAAACACATGATGCACGGCATGTACTATTATAGTTCTAATGTGTCTCAAATCAACTTTGCCGAGATGATAACAACTGAGCTACCAATAATTTTTCTTAAAATGACAAATAAAAAAAAAAATAGTATACCATCAACAGGCCTATATGCCCCAATAGATGGGAGAATAGTCCAGAAAACTGACAGCAACGTCTCATCCAAAGCCTTAATTGATTGAAAGAAATATACCCGGGCCTCTATCAAATTCGGTTTTTGTCATCGTTAAGTAATCAAAACAACAAAAAATTGACAGATGGAGCAACTGTGAAAATGCTTTTTGGTACTTTTCATATGAAATGCTTAGGAAATAATTAGTAGAAAACCAAACAACTATTATACACATGAAACAACATCTCATCCAAAGCTTTTATTGGTTGAAAGATGCAGCAAAGACTCTTTCAAATTCAGTTTCTGTCATTACCAGGTTACTAAGATGACAGCAATACTGACAGTTGCAGTTGTCTTTCAAATTCAGATATGTATATGCCATATTACTAAATTGACAGCAATATTGACAGGGGCAGCAGCTGCAACATGCCTAAAACATCTTATCATATGAAAAGTTCAGGAGAAACCCAGTAGGAACACAAACTACTGTACAAATGAAAATTAGAGAACCTTAAAACATTTATACAACTTCAAATTCCCAAAATTCATATTAGCCTGTAAATAATAAATATATTATATTCCCCACCAAACAACTACAAGAAATATCATTTTACACCTTTTTATTTTATGAACTCCAGAGCTGCTAAAGTATTTCGTCCTATAAGATATCAGCATGACAATATAGCAGTACAAAAAGAGAGAATTTTCAGTGAATAAATTTGAAAATGTAAACCATGTACAAGCTGCTTTAGCATAAACAGTAAACCAAAGGACATATAGCTGTGTATGAAATTACAATAAATAAAGGAGAAGACAAGCTCATCAGGATTTCTCTTGTACACCGTCAGATGAGTGGGCCCCCTCAACATACCGTGTAATTTGAGAAATTGCATAGTGTGAGGATGTCCATGCAGTATAATATGATGTGACCGACAGCTGAGCAAATTTCGGGAGCGCATAGGCTGCAACAAAAATCTCGTTACTCAGAAAAAAGTATATCCACTGATATGATAAAAAGTGTACTGATTGCCATAGAAAATTGGTGAGTTATTTTAATTGTTCTATTCGCTTTGTTGGGCCTAGCAGTGCCTTCACCTATTGTCATGACAAAATGTGCAATGATTCGAGTCTGTAACACGCAGGTCAATTAAGAATGTAGGAACAAGTAACGGCAGTATAACATTTCTTAGTTGCAACTGTCGATTTACCATTGCTATAGCACTATACGATCATCAAACTTGGCCAGAGAAGGTTTAAAATTGAAATGCCAAGGACATATAAAACCAAAGGATAACACTCCATGGTGGATTTCATGCATAAAGGAATTAATTTTTAGAACTCAGCAGTACTTCAAAATTATTTAAGAATACCTCCAAATGCAGCACTAGCTCCAGAAAATAACAGTAATGGAGGAACCTACAAAAAATATATATATATAATCATCATTATTTAATAGGAAACAAACCAAAAATCAAAATGAAAGAGTTTATTCACAAGCAAGCAAATCAACAAAAAAGAAGAGTAAAACTTAATATGTTATTTCCATTGAAAATAGTTTACTCTTTCAGAAAAGAGCAAAACCAGAGGAAATTATTCTATGAAACAATACTCAGCATCATCCAAGGTAAGACTTTGCTTTATATGTTATTTTCATACAAAATAGTCCAAAAGAAATACAATTAAGCACAGATCACTCCAATATCATTCATAACTGATTTCTTTCTCAATTTACAAATATATACAACCTAGCAATAAGGTTGACTGCTTCCTAGATTCCACTAAAGATATAAACCTTTAAATAGGATTCTGGCAAATGTACGGTAAATATTAAACAGAAATTAGAGTAGTAAGTTTGATTATGGCCTTCCAAATTCTGTAGATCAAGGAAAAAATCCATCACAAACTGTTTTTGGCATAGTACTAATTAACAAAACCTCAACAGCTCATTAGTTTCCTAAGAGGGTTTGCTCCAGGAAAGCTGTTTTGAATGGAAAGGAAGGGAAGGTTAAGTTAGATTGACCACTTACTTGCTCCAGCAACAAAAGTCAGATGGAATGGAAGGTGAACTTAAGTTAGTTTGTTCCATTCAAGGCCCAATTTCTGGTTCCCGTAATTGAGGGGTACAAGAGGTTATGTCGGTTAAATTACGAATTTAACCTCCAACTCTCTTTACATTTCAAAACTTAAAAGGGCAAAGTAGTCAATTATATTTAATGTTTGATGTGTATGGTCTTTCCGTTCCTTTCCACCCGTGCATGAGCTGGAGCAAGTAAACAAATAAATTTCTTTCCTTCCTTGACATACCATTCCATTCCCAACCTTTATCTTCTTCCATTCCTTTCCTTTATTATAAATTTGTGGAAATCAGCCTAAGTAGATAGTGACGAGCAATAATATATGCCATGTTCTCAGAGCAATAAACCAGATGGAAGGAACAGACCAAGTTTTTTAAGTTTGAGGATCAATTTTGGCTGAATGAAAGTTCAAGGGCCAAGATGGTTCTAAAGGTACAGTTGATGGACCAAACGAACTAGGTACATGCAGTGAGGTTTATAAGCAAATATCCCAGCAGAAAACCTAAAATGTACAATACAGATAGTACACAAGGAACAAGACCTGTAAAGACAATAAATCAACAAATGATCATTACCCCAATAAGAAATTGCATCCACTTGGGTCCCTTCACTTGCTTCTGAACATATGGTATCACTGTAAAAAAAAAACAATAAACATAAGTACACTATTGGAAATGAAACACAGAGAGACAGATTAGATTATTAACAAACCTGTATTAAAACCATGAACAGCACTTAGCATTGCACCAGCCCCAGATCCCGCCTACAACAAAACAATCATGAAAATGTTACAACTCAGCTAAGAAACCAAATAGGACGAGGAAATAGGAAATTCGATCCAACAATAATTAAAATGTACCACAGCAGCAGCATCATGAAGAACAGGTGTGATGGTCCATTCTTCATCTCCCTACATACCAACAACGTTTTCTCAATCGAATAGCTCAAATTGAAACCAATTTGATAGGAACCATCTTAACCAACAAGAATTGAACAATTTGTATCAAAATGAGAAGAAGGCCAGTACGGTAGAAGGGGGATTAATGAGAGAGAGGCAACGGGGGCAACGTGGAGACCCGAGGCCGGGATTGATGGTTGGATCGTGGTACAGGTTCCCCGTACGGAGCTTCTCCTCGTACACTTCTCGAGTTCCCATTCTCTCTCTCTCTCTCTCTCTCTCTTTCTAAGCCCTCACTTCATTCTCTCCTAGAAGGCTAGAACCCTAGTTTGGATTCTTCGGAAAACCCGATAAAAATAACGAAATGGGCCAATATGGGCTGCATTTGTTGTATTAAGGTAGAAATCAGCCCCGAAATGGAGGGTCTTATTCTAAGCGAACGGTGCTATAAAAGGGCTAGATGAATTCTTTATGATTTCAGGCCTCATGGTTCTGATTTTCTTTGTCTTACTCTTATATATTGTTAAACAACGTAGTATGTGAAAGGAACAATTTCTCGTTCAATTTAAAATTTTAAATCTACTATATTGGTTCTTAACTTTGAATTTTGGCATTGATTTAATGTCTATATTCATACTCAACGAATAAATTTTGGATACATATATGGTTTTCGCACTCATAAATCTAAAACAGGGTTTTGAGGTTTATGAAGGGGACAGGTTGAATCTCACCCTTCCAAATTAATAATAAAATAAAATAAATATGCCAAAGCTATTCTCTTCCCTTCAAATTTTTAAATTGTGAACAAATATATCCTGGATAGGGGCCTGGACACATCATGGACAATGTTGTAGTCGCCATCTCAATATATCCATTATATATCAACGAGTATAAAGGAGGGGTTAAACTTATTATATTTTCTTTAATTTACTATCGCGATATAGTTGATAATCAATATGGGGTCTGTGAAGACCTTTCATTTATAAAAGTTTCAAATGAGTTCGACATAGAGCTAATTAGAAAAAATGTATAACAATATAGACAATTTCGAATAAAAAAATAGAATAATATGACTAAATGTTGAAACATAAAGCAAGAATTTCTTTTTTTTTTTTTTTTTTGGGGGGGGGGGGGGGGGGGGTGGGGGGGACAATGATGAAGTCCAATTCTTCTAATTTTTAAAAAAAATTTAAATCTTCACAAAGAAATTTTCAGTGAAGTTTCAAACTCACGGCCTGTTGATCCAAAAACGAGAAATTATTAAAAATAATAATTATAATAATAATAATAATAATAATAATAATAATAATAATAATAATAATAATAATAATAATAATAATAATAATAATAATAATAATTATAAGCTATAATTTAGTTTGGGCTCGTTCCTTAAAATAGATGCACCACTAGTGAGTACATCTTGCAAGAGACCGTTGCGAATCCACTATATCATGGAAGGCGAATACTTCTTTGGACGTATTACTGTGATTTTATAGATAGCTTTGTTTTTGGGTAACAGAAATGCTTTATTTAACAACTTTTTGGAATGATGATGTGTAAAAAAAAAATAAAAAAAAAAACACCAAAAGGCAAGACATCACATAGAACTGACATATTTAAGCAATATTTGTTTTTAATTTATTTTAGTATTATAGGCTTATAAATTTGAAATTTTCCAACGGTATCAATTGCCCATCGATCCCTTCAATTTCCTTCTCTACCAGTACCTAACACTTACAAGTAATTTGAAATAATTGAATTATTAAAACAAGTACTGATACGTCACTCAAGACATCAATTTGTGTGCATTCCGTATCTAATTGTTTATTAAGAAAATGATTTATCCTCGTATCTCATATATAATAAAAATATGAATAAACAAAACTACGTGTTTCCTTGATAATAATCTATTCTCTATCTATTTTATAATAAAATAATTAACTAATCATATAATATTATGGTTTTCAAAATAAATAAAATAGACCATAAGTTCATGTATCGTATTTTTCTTCATTTTAAATTAGAAGCAAGATGCAAATATAAACTAAAGAAAAATAATCCATTCAATCAGGGGCTACTATGTTCTTAATTACACCTAGGAACAACTGGCGATGTCACCAAAGAATCTTTTTCTATATTCTAATTTAGATGCTGCGGACCTGCGGTTGCCCTTAGCACGCAGAAAATATAAAATACCGTTTGCGAATCAAACTTTTGAATAATTTGTGCTCAATCCAAATTTGGGTCAGTATTTGGAAGTATTACTAGGGGCGTAAAGGGTAGGGTCAAAGAGTAAATGGATCAAATTTAGTTCGTGTCGGAATCAAATAAGAAGACCATTATTTATGACGCATTTCTTGCAATATAAATGAAATACGGAAAGTTTCAATACTGTCTAGAAACGATATGAAAGAAACCTTTACTTTTTAATAAATATAAAAGCTTAATTAATTGGATTGACCAGCGTAGGTACACGTTTTGAGTGTCCACCTCAAGTACTTTCAGAATAAGAGTCTTCAACATGATAGACAAATAATCTAAGCTTTCATTTGTTATTATTGATATGAATCGTTTCCTTTTGTTTTTCAGTCTCGAATGTTTCGATTTTTTTTTTAAAAAAAAAAAACAAAGAGAAAGATCTTTGTCGTTCAAATTTTTTGATATTAAATGCATGCCACTAGATGGTGTTAGTGGACCAATATGAAATATTCATTTTAGGGTCAATTCATTTTTTTTTTAAAAAAAAAGAAACGAAGTTACATAATCCGAAACGAAATAAGAAAAAGATCGGGACATTAAATTCCTATCAAAATCTTCACTACCTTGTATATTAATTAATTTGTCATCTATAACAAATTAGTACATAAAAACGAGTTTTGCGAATATGTTGACATGCTAATTTTGGTCCAAATGTACGTAAGAGGTCCTAGATCAATTTTTTTTCCATATATGAACAATCAGTCTAAATTGCTTAATCTAGTCTAAATATCAAAATATAATGAAAACCAAAGTTATAGTACTATTTCTGAAACTTTTTAACTATTTTATTCGAACTTTTGAAATGAGGTTTTTTTTTTTTGGAACTTTAGAAAAATGTCTTTTCAAATTCTTATTTATTTACTCTATTAGGGTCTTCTTTCATGGTTAAAAAATATTAGAAATCTCCAAAAGAAGTAAAATTTGATTCCTGCAATTTTATGTAGATCATTATTGTATTAATGTGCAGATTAACCGTTCAATTATATATTTAAACAACATGTTTTGGACCAATACAATTTCAATCGAAATTCTAACATTAGTATATTAACTAGAACTACATAAACATCGTGCTATAATATCCATAAATTTTGGCAAACGACTTAATTTCGCTAATCATGTATACTTAACTGATATGCACAATTACATAATCTGCTTCATTATCTTTTGTTTCTCGCCGCTTGTTTTTTGTGTCGTCGAAATACTCGATTGCAGGTACAATCATGTAATTTTCCAATTAAATATTTCCCAAGCCATGACTTAATTAATTAATATGGAATAGATCATTAAAAACTAAGCATAAAGCTATTAATGACACTGCTGAGTGCTGAGGGTAGAAACAAAAAAGAAAAGCTAGTCACATCATGTCTTACGTCATACCCTCTACCCTTCCCTTGGTATCATAGAAGTCAAAATTTCCAGTCAATTTTAAGCATTATTATAAGCACTAAAGGTTTTTGAAACCCAAAATCAGAACTCTCTAGCACCAAGAAGGCAAGAACAACAACAAAGTAATAGTAGTAATTAATTAATTGTTTTTTTTTCTTGTGTAATATAAGAACAACACCTGCCTTGACCTCCCCCGTGTGTTGTCAGTGCCATGTAAAAGAAAGAAAAAGGAAAATTCAATTCCTTCTCTAAGCTCAACCAAAAAAACCTAACCTATCAACAAAATATGGGGTCCATGATCGGGCATGTAGGACCAGGCATAGGTTTCCTCCTACTAGGCCTCTGGCACTTGTACAACCACATCAAGCTCTATTCTCTCCGGCCAAAGACCTACGTGGCACCGCCATGGTTTCCAACTCGGAAGCTCCATCACTTAGAACTCATACTGATCATCGGAGGTAGTCTGCTGTCTATTGCGGCAGAGTTGTTCATTGGACCACAGAAGCACCAGCCTTTCGATTCAGACGGGACCATCCCGTCGAACCACTTACACAACTTTGAGCATGCAGCAATCGCTCTCACTTTCCTTGTCTATGCATCCTTTGCACTATACTTTGATCGCGCCAAGATGAAGATGCGCGATAGCATGACACATATCCTTGCTGGAATTGCATTTGCTCAGCAGTATCTACTGTTTCATCTCCACTCAGCTGACCACGTGGGCATTGAGGGCCAGTACCATTGGTTACTACAGCTCGTCATCGTTGTTTCATTGGCAACCACTCTGATCGGCATTGCCGTAAGTAATCTTCATTCAGAGATTTGCATAAATAACATAAATACAAAATGTTATATAAGACTTAATTAAATAGGGATCAACTTATAGTAAGTAAAAATGCTGAAATTTTAGAACCAAGGACACAACACACGAATGCAAGTTCAAAAAAAATAATAATAATAATAAATAAATAAAAAATCCAGGCATAACTTATCATATTCTGAAACTTGCTTAAATACAATTCACAAATAACGGAAACTTTTATTTATATAGACAAAAGAGCGAATATTGATACAACCTTGAAACTATACATATGTTCTATGTAGGTACCAAAGAGCTTCCTAATCAGCTTTGTGCGATCAGCTAGCATCATGTTTCAGGGTATTTGGTTTATTGTAATGGGTACCATGATATGGATCCCATCACTGCTGCCGAAAGGCTGCTATTTGAACATCGAAGAAGGCCACCAAGTACCAAGATGCAACTCAGAAGAGGCCATGGACCGAGCAAAAGCACTCATCAACCTAGAATTCAGTTCGTACTTGTCGGCCACCACCATATTTTGCATGCTTGCTTATATATGCCTAAGCAAGTTGTATCCAGAGGAACCAGAGTATGTGCCTCTAGTCAGGGGAAGAGCTGATGAAGAAGAAGACATAGAAGCACATAAAATAGAGGAATTGCATAGCTTTTCAGGACTCGGTCTAGGTTTCAGAACCCTTGAACAAGAAAGGTGAGTCAAAATTAATTGAAGATTGCATATTTGTTAAGTAACCCTTTATATAGTCCGAACCATACATACAGTAAAATGTTCTTACTTTCCGTTTGTGAATACATAGGAGGTTTTTCCTTGCTCGAGTGCTTTTGTATTTTAAGCAGTTGTAAAAGGTACATATTTTGTTGAAAGAATAGTCTGCGTTGTAAATGTATTTCATATATATTATTTTGATCAAAGCAAATTATGCAATCTACAGACTACAGGTTTAGTCTAAAAAACATTAATTTTGCTAATTGGTGAATGTCCCGTGGAACATTTTACATTATGAAGCTTTGCAATTTCTGTGAGCGATAATCTGGCATGATTGATCTGATTTTTGTGATTCTAGTACATCAATTTCAAACGAAAAGGCTGACACTCAAACTATCTGTTAGTAAATCAACAACATAGATTCTAATTTAGTCGTGTTGACTATACCAACATTGGCACATTGGAATCCCTCTGCAAAAAGGAAATTTGGAATAAAAATTGGGAGCGTTTGACAAATTCTGTGCACAATGCATGCATACATACGTGTGCTATCTGACGGATGAGATTAATTTGTAAGAATCAGCCTAATACGAGCCTTTTTTGAAAGTGAGAAGTACTTATCTGTGAACTCTGATTGTGAAATGTGAAGTCCGAACATGAATGGTGGTGGTGTAGGGGGAGATAATAAACTAGTCATCAGTGATGGGCTACTGTCGGGCCTGGGCTCCTGCCATGCGATGAAAGGTCTCCTAATAAACACAAATAATAGATATTCAAAAAAAAAAAAAAAAAAAACACACACACAACTAACAAGGGAAAGATAGCAGAGAACAGCATTATTTATTTCCTGAAATTAACTGCTATCAATGAAGCTTCACTTTAAATTGTTTTAATCTTCATTTTGTCACGTCGGCAGGTGAGTGGTGCATCTATAGGGGAGCAAAGGGGGCTTGCCCCCCCTTAAAATTAAATTTGTGTCAAGAACATTTTCGATTTGCTAAATTTTGTTGATATATAACATCTTGCCTCCAGTAAAAAAGTCTCAAATACAATCTAGTTAAGTTTATTGTTTGTTCAAATTAGTTTATTTATGATTTTCTTCTCTTAAAGCAAATTGAGAAAGCAAAAAATCACAAATATAACATTGCTCATTTGAAAATCTTTGCTCATTATTTCTTTAAAAAAATTAATTTTTTATTGTATTTGATACAATTTATGTTCAAAAACTTACTACTATAAAGTAATGTGATATTATTTTTGTTGTTGATTTTTTAGACATTTAAACTTTCAAACTTCAACCTCCCTTAGATCGAAATTTTGTCCCCCCCCCCCCCCCCCCCCCCCCCCCTCCCCCAAGTCAAAATTCTGATTCCGCACCTACATGTATTAAATTGTTTGCAAATATATACAAGATTGTAATGCGTTATCAACAGATAACATTCATAATTGCTGCCGCATTTCATAATTTTCCAATCAACCATCATACGTAATATCAGAAACTGGAGTCTGCTCCAAGCAACACAGATTTATCAGAAATACATGTTGTTACAATTATTATTTTGACCGAATAGAAACATAAATTATTAACTTATTATTATTATTGAACTAGCATTCGTAGTTACACGAATATTGGCACAAGCAACGACCATTTTTGGTGCACACACCCTCGGCTGTTCCACCGCACTGAGACAAGCATTTCGTTCGGCAATCAATCAATTGTTGATGTTGTACACATGGTGTATTGTCAATGTATATACTACAGTCACGTTTTGGTGGTCCCTCTTCCCTGCAAGACACCATCGGTAATACTTCTGCATAACATTTCACAAAGGTAAACAGAGTTAAGAATTGATCAAATGTACATAATATACTTCAAAAGAAGTTCAAATTAGTACTGTAGTACCAGAGGAGAGGAGGAGAGGAAAGAGAAGAAACATTAGATATCCAAGCTTCATTTTGCTAAATCACCGGAAGAAAGTGTAAAAGAATAAAAAAAGGCCGAAAAAGATTTCTATAATTCTATTTTTAATCCGAGAGCAATGAAAGCATACATATATATATACGACTTGATTATTAAGTAAATCTTACAGAATTTGTAAAGATCGAAATAATAATATGTAATAAATTGTAGAGTGATAACTTACTATACTTTTCAAACTAAATAGATACAATGATATTCTCTCTCAAAGAAAAAGAAAAAAAAAAAAGGATATACTCCATAGTTTTACTTTCATAATAGGAGCGAGAAAGCATGCACCTAGCAAAAGAAAATGGAAAAGACAGAAAAAGAAAGGTGGTTGTTGTACATATGGTATGTTTGGCAAGTAGCAAGAACTAGGAACTAGGAACTAGCTAGTTCTAGTTCTTGTTCTAGTTCTAGTTCCAAGTTTTGGGGAGAACTAGGAACTAGCTAGTTCCTTATTCTAGTTTCTTGTTTGGGTTCCCTTGTTCTAGTTCTAGTTCATGAACAACTAGTTCATGAGGTTCCCAAACAAACCAACAGCTGCTTTGCTGTGAATAAGTGAATTGAATAATAATAAAAAAAACGGGGTGATATACACCATCCATAATTTTTCCATCCATCCCATCCACAGGCCATAAATGGATCTCAGCCTCATTTTTTCGCGTGCTGACGTCAGCGAAAATTTTTCGAAATTTTTTCGAAAATTTCTGGATGCTGACGTGTCATCAAATATATTGGTTTATTTGTTCAGTTAGATTCCATAAGTGTTGAATTAAAAGTCGTAAGTGTTCAGTTAGTTGCATCCGAAAATGGAATTTTCGTATTTTTGTGTTCAGTTTAATACGACAAAGGTTGAACTAAAAGTTTTATTTGTTCAGTTAGTTGCATCTGAAAATGGAATTTTTGTACTTTTGTGTTCAGTTTAATACGGTAAAGGTTGAACTAAAAGTGTTTATTTGTTCAGTTCGTTGCATCTGAAAATAGAATTTTCGTACTTTTGTGTTCAGTTAAATACGTTAAAGGTTGAACTAAAAGTTTTTATGAGTTCAGTTAGTTGCAGCAGAAATTTAATCTCGTAGTTAACATTTACAATATACAAAGTGAACACATATAACAATATAGTAAATATTTACAATAAACAAAGTGAACACATTGAATATTCAATATACAAAGTGAACTCATTCAATATTCAATATACAAAGTGAACACATATAACAATATAGTTAACATTTATAATAAATAAAGTGATCACATATGATGACTAACTACTCCTTTACAAAAACAAACAGAACTCATATGATCACTAACTACTTCTTTGCAAGTGAAGGCAGAGATGGAGAAAAGAGTCGACGAATCGCGATTGAGTCGGGCGAGCCTACCTCGCTAGAGCCTGCATCAAGTTAAGCAATATCAGAACCTATATATTAACTCTTTATTAGAAGCAAATGAAAATTACATATTGAGAAATAACAAATGCTCGCAGAGACAATACAATTGATATAGTCTCGTATAGTCGATTCACCAGTTATGCAATTTGCTCTTTCCCAAATCCCAAGTGAACACCTCAATAAAAAACAACTAAGCTTCGATACAACCCACTAAAGTAAGTGCAAATTCCAATATTATGCAATTGGGAATCAATGAGCACATATTCATAAAAAAATCATAGTCACCTCTCGATTTATCAAATTGGCTTAATTAACCTCAAATTGTGCAAATGAGAATCAACGAGCACAAATATTCTCCAACTGCTTCACCTCAGAGTTCAAGTACACGGAAACCAAATCAAATTTAAAAACCTTTTGCACTGAATCGTCTTCTGCTACGGAATCAGTGTCGAGAGAAGACTCGATCTATCTCTGTCTGACTGGATCGCGAGGCTACCTCCATTTGAAGTATCTGAAGGTTCGTCACCGACCTCTTTTCAATAAAAAAGGTCCATTAAGTCGACACTTCGAGATCCCATGCCAGGACCTCATCGAGGTTCAGCTGTCCTGGGCGACGTCTTCGGAGCTAGACGGATCGGAGAAAGAGCGTATGAGTTTTAGGGTTTGTTTGTGTGAGATAAGAGGAGATGATTGGTCGATTAATGAATGCTGGGCTATTATTGTTGGGCCCATAGCGAAGAAAGGAGTATAGATGCCGATGGATGGTTGGATGGGAAAGTTAAGGATGATAGGTACCAATTCTGATAAAAAAAAATGTAAAATGAAAGAAAGACTAACAAGTTCTCTTTTGGCAGATATATGAGCTTTAATTCTGGACCTTTGACAAATGCAAATTCACAATTGTAGAAGCTACTGTGGCAGGCTGGCAGCATTCTTGAAATTACACTGAGATCACATCTCCAACATACCCATAGCTCTTAATTTGGGCCTTTTAGCCCAATGAATCCACGAACGCGTTCATTGGACGAACTAATGCATTCAATTGTAGGCTTAATCATTTTATATAATAATGATAGAAAATTATCGAAATTTGAATATTTCTCTTTCCTATTAAGATAATGTTTTTTTGTTAAAATATATAATTAAGAAAATTAGTATTGGTACCAAATTGACCAGAACCAAATATAAACAAATTAAGTTTGTTAAATATTTAACAGAAAATTTGCTGAAGAAATGCATATTAAAAAAACAAAGAGGTGTACTGATTCGTAACTGTTACGGATTGGATCCATCCAAAACAAAATTATGGTAAAATCTTTAGATTATGAGAGAACCCTTATTATGGTGGTTTGGTTTCAAAGGTCTCGGAAAGACGAACAACTGCGGTAAAAAGTGGTCCATAAAGTCACAAGTAAATGAAATAATTGTCATCGATCAAAGGCTCTATTCTCAGTTAAGCTAGCACAAACCATTTGGTGAATGCGAACTATGGATGAAAGGAACCCAGAACCCACGAACTGAAAAGTGCTTCCAACTTCAAGTCTCTACAAATTTTAGTCCGGGTGGTTGAACCAACTCATAAATTTCCATATAACCCCACTTCCTAATAGGGCCTTATTGTTTCCTAATCAGACCCCATGTTCATTTCATTCATGGCCTTCTCTTTTTGTATATAATAGAGAATAGACAAATGTAATGGCTAAAGAGACATGGATTAGAAGACATGTAGGGAAGGTTAGGAAAGTGATTTCTATTGATTATGGCTACCTTGTGTCCCCAGCTGGTTTACAATCATGTCTTCATGTTGGCGTGCTTAAAAAGCATTGCTGGTTTTCATTTTTTTTCCCTTTTTCAAGCAAAAAAAAATAAAAGTTGCAAACATGTATTAATGTCAGCGTATGATACTCTAGTATATATGTATTGCACATTAAAGTCATTTCTCTATTTGATCCGGCTATAGAAAGAATCATCATACTCTGCAACACCAAACTATATCTATTGAACAATCATAGAAGATGATAATTGGTTTATTTTAAAAGTATGGTTAGTAGTTGTTAAATTTGGAACTATCCAAATGAAAGTATGCCAACACCATTATGTGGAATTTGAAACATGTCACCATTATGTGGAGTTTGTAATATATATATGTATATATATAACTTGCTAACTTAAAGAAAGGAACAAAGCTAAAGGCATAGCATACGGCTTAGCCTTTTTCCTAAAATAATAGGTGTGTTGCAATACACAACATGAGCCTATGGGCCTTATGGGTCCAATGTTAGCTGTGTTTCATCCCCCATTAACTCAGAACAAATAGAAAAGATTAACATTTTCCCCAAAAGACGGAAGCAGAACCAAACTGACACGTGACCTATCATGAATCCTTCTATTTTTTGAGAAACATCATGAATCCTTCTAATATTAGACAACTCCTCCTTTGATGAATGAACTGCACCTTTTTCAAAAATATCTTTTCGGATCAATTTAATTTATTGAACAATAAAGTAACCAAGCCATAGCCCATAAAGTCTGCGGGTTTTATTAATTTCAATTTGAATATAAAAAATATAATTTGACGCGTCGTATTAAAGTACATTTATATTAGTATATATGCAAAGAATATAATTTAAATTTAACAAATAATGAATGTATGCAAAATAAAATAAACCGTAAAAATTGGATCTGCGTCAGAAATTTCCATAAAAATTATCTTATTCTTATGCGTATGAACATTTATTTCAAATATTCTTAGTATCATTGTATGTTAGCATGTAGTTCAAATCGCTGGAAAAATTTTACTCCGTTTCCGATGAAATTAACACCTGAAACATACTTTTATGGGGTTGAAATTTGTTTAGTTAATCTGATTTATTTAAATTTGAAATTGGTACTCGGTACATGTATTATGTATTTATGTGGCAATGGTTGACCTTACGAGATCCTCTATGCGACTTAGCGCATCTCTATTTCGCTAAAAACATTTAAAGCTGGCTTAGTAAATGCAAACATATCTGCTTCACGTGCCTTCCATTCCATCCTTCATGCGAAATACCAGAGATCACATTTAACTTAACAGATTAAATATCAACGTGGATCCGGAGATCGCTCCAACAGTGCAATGCACACAGAGAGAGATCTCAGAATCCATGTGATAGGCTCCCCTGGTTGAAGGTGTTACTAGCTAGTTATGATCATCTCCAGTAATAAATATAATATAGACGCCAGTGTGCTTCAAGCTTAACTCAAAGTCATTCAGCATAATTGATCGATCACAACTCCACAGTCGCTTAAAAAAATCTTCAGTGTTAAAGGACTTTTGGATGAAAAGCTAGAAATTTGTGCAATTTACCGGTCATTCGTTCTAATTTCCCTGTATTAAGTTAGACGCATATTGTTATTATTATTGTTGTTAGATTTTTTTTGTTTTTAAAAAAAAAAGGAGAGTTCGAGAACATCAATGGAGATGCGTGAAAAAAAAATAATAATTGTGCTATTTCTTATGTTTTTGCTCTTACAATCAAATTATATATATGTGCGCTAGTGTGAGGAACTTAACATAGATACCTTACGTGTAGGTAGGGGTGTTAAAAAAAAAAAACTGTCAATCCATTCAATCTGTTTAACCCACCCGATCCGAACCGTTTTGTACCGAGTTAACGTGATGTTGAGTCGGATACGGGATCTAATTTTGACAAACTCGTTACTCTGAATTCAGTTACAGAATTTTGTACTAGTAACCCGTGTATAATCCAACTCATTTGTTTATCACTATCTACTCATCTCCGCCTCACATTTACTCATATATATCCCGACTCACATATCTCTTCTCTCACGATGTTTCGATCTCCTACATAGCCATGCACGTCCTCTATGTCTCTCGCAAGGCCTCCAAAGTTGAAAGATGCTTCAAACACGCCTCTAATTTGCTTCTAACTTAATAGTAATAGGCACAAAATGATTTTTTTTTTTTGCATTTTTATTTGATCAAAGTTTTAATCAGTTAAACTCGTTTAACCCGTAAAAATCCGTATATACAAAATATACGGGTTGGGTTGGATCATGATTGGGTTAACTAAATTTATTTTCTAACCCGGTATTGTCGGATTGGGTTCAAATTTTGATAAAATATCATCAACTCATCCGTTATACACCCTACGTGTACCTGTAAACTTACATATTTGTAAATATATATATATCAATTTTATTACGTCTTGATCATTTATCTCAACATCATATTCACCCAATTTTTTTATGTTAGGCCGCTTGACTGATATAAAAGAAAAATAAAATAAAATACAGGGTGAATATAAAATGTAATTATTTTGAATGAACACTAACCTAAGAACAACTTGGTATACAATAAATATACGATGGTTTTAAATTCACCGAGTAAGATTCATCAATTAAACATGATCTATATATAAATTAGAATATCCTGACTCATTATAGACCAAATCAAATTTAATATATATATGTATAACTTGATAAATAATGTCTATCTGATCAAATTCTAACTAGTTTGATCTGACCCATCGACACCACACAATGTAAAGATACAAGTCTGCTCGGAGGTAAGAAGAAATGGATATATCCTAGCTGCCCACGTAATCAAACAAGAGGAGAAGAAAAAAAAAACAATAATAAATAACGCTTCAGACACGAGAAGCCGCTACAGCAGAGACAATTACTGAATTAGTATTTTTTTTTAAAAAAAATAATCACTAAATTAGTGGATGCAAATCCTTGTTATTTTTTATGTGTTTTAAACTCTGGCGCCATCAGCAAGTCAACGGATCTAAATCTTTAACTATGTTTATAAAATAAAATTTTGTAAAATTTAAACTTTCGATGCGATTACTGTATGCGATGATAAATATTAGGAGTACTAAATCTGGCTAGAAGTTTAAATAGCTAATTAGAATCGCAAAACAAAATTAGGCAAATACATCTACAATTGTTACAGTTAATTGCTATCACTACTAAAAAAATAATTTGGAATTGTAATAGCTATTCTTACGTTACATAATAATTTTGATAATTATTTTAAAAGTCAGTTCATGTAAAATATTTATTTTCCACGATCTAAAAAGTCCATCAGAGATTAAGCGTTGCCAACTTTGTACAGGAGGATGCAAATAGTCCTAAAATATCCAGCAAAGATTAAGAGTTAATTTCCTTTTTCTTTTTTTTTTTTTACATCTGTCACCGATTTTTTGTTGTTTAACATTCGGGGAGAAGATGAATAAGATAACAATTTTTTTTTTGAAAAATCACGGTGTATAACAATTTGGCCACTAATTCGAATATTATACAGAAGTACAACTAGAAAATGATACAAATAAACGAATAATATCTATGTTTTGATACTTATAATTTATATAGGTTTTTGGAACTTTAATAAATATATTGTTAATTAAAAAATTCTTCAAACAATATCATTCGGTGTTATTTACTTTTGTATGCACAGATAAAAAAAATTGGCATCTCATTCCAATTATACAGAAGTACAACTAGAAAATATTATACAGAAGTACAGCTAGAAAATGATACAAATAAATGAATAATATCTATGTTTTGATACTTATAATTTATATAGGTTTTTGGAACTTTAATAAATATATTGTTAACTAAAAAATTCTTCAAACAATATCATTCGGTGTTATTTACTTTTGTATGCACAGATAAAAAAAATTGGCATCTCATTCCAATTTTATGGCAATTTTTAATCAGAAAATAGCCATAATGGTGGAAAAAAAATTACAATACCTTAGTTGTTTTTAGATTAAATTCCATGGATCGGGCCTAATAATGTTATTATTGATGCTTGATCATTATATTTAAGTTTTATTATTTTCTTAAATTCGGCCACGATGTAGGAAAATAAATCATAGGAATCCACCTCGTGCAAAGATGATTTACGTAAATTGTACCAAAAGGCTATAGCTAAGCTACCTCCCAGCTGTGCTAGCTTGAGCCTAAAAGCCTATATATTTATTGCTCCCGTTGTAACGTGCATAGTTTTCCAGAATACTTCTTTTTCCTTGACGATACATGTTGTCCAGGACTTTGCTTGGGCCATGTTGTGCATTCTCAACTCTTTTACAAAATTCAAACTTAACTTCTTTTGTTTTGCTAAAGAAAGTTATTTTCTTCAGAATAATTACATGTACTTTCCGCCCATAATTTCTATGCGAGATTATATATATAATTTTCAATAGAAATTTAAGTACTAAATATATTTTATTTATATTTTATTTATAAAAAATATATATACAACTTTTTATGTACAATTTAATATGGCGACATCAGTGAGGTGTGACGTGTCCAAGTGAGGTTAGGCTTGGGACCAAATAATTGGAGAAAGTCTATTGACCACAGTCCTCAGTCTTGACCAACTTAGGCTTTCATTTTCAATGACAGTTTTTCTCTCCAGCTTTCATTTTCAAAGTGTCTTATCGATCCAAAACTTAAGAGCTCGTCTTGTCTGGGGATAATCATCCTAAACTTACACCATTTTGCACACACTATTATGAGGGGAATGTCCAGGTATTTATTCTTACACGGAACGCCACTAGAAATTATGGAGAACATTTCTTAGTAGTGCTTTTAATTTTTTTAACATATAATATAAGCGTGCATAAATGGTAGGACCAAATCAATAAAAACATGCTAGCTACGTGTGAGAATAACACTATACAAGATCAATAGAGTACCATTCATTAGTTGCTACAGGGAGATGCTTCGGGCTACAGATTTTTCACTTGGAGCAACATCAATTTTTTTGTAACAGACTAAATTACCCTCTGAACTCTTTCCATGTTCGATTTTTTATTCTACCAGAACTTCAAACCGTTCCTTTGTACGAATTCATTTTTCCTTTGTACGAATTCATTTTATAATATATTCATAAATCGTGACTGTAAAGCCTTATGTGAAAAGGAATGGAATGAGCATATATAATGCTCAAAGCATTAGAGATTATAAAAAATAAATTTGGATAGCTTTACAATTAAACATTATATTAATTAATTTGTATTTAGAGATTTTTTTTGAGTTAATGATTATTGTAGTATAATGAACTTTTAGCTTTTATTAAGATGGTAAAAATTTAGCACATATAAAAACGAAAAGAAATGCTGACGTCAAAATTTATAGGCCTAACAACATATATTCAATTAAAGAATGATTAATTTTAGCATTTCAAAAAAAAGTGATTGGACGAACTAAAAATAAATTGGTTTTAGCAGCTAGGGTTTATATGCATTTTAATGACAAAAATATTAGAGGTCTTTGATATCGAGGGCATATAAGTACAAAGGAAAGGTTCAAAGTTTTGCGAAATAAAAATAGAACCTGAAAATAGGTTTGGAGGTTCGGAAGGGTAATTTAGTCAATTAAAAAAAATTGATGTTGCTCCCACTACAACAGAAATTATTTTTAGAGACGCCATTTTTAGAGGCGGTTTTCCATAAACCCGTTTTTAAAAATTACTAGTGGCATTTTAGAAATTTTTGTCAATTATTTTTAGAGGCGGTTTTTAACAAAAACCGTTTCTAAACTTTTTATTCCAAAAATTTAAAAAATAAAATTATATTTAGAGGCGGTTTTTATAAATAACCGCCTCTAAAAATTCCATTTTTAGAGGCGGTTTTTAAGAAAAAACAGCCTTTAAAAATGGAGCATTTTTAGAAACAGCCTCTAAAAATATGTATTTTTAGAGGCGGTTTTTTATAAAAAACCGCCTCTAAAGATGCTGAATTTTTCGCATTAAAATTCCCATTTTTAGAGGCGGTTTTTAACAAAAAACCGCCTCTAAAGATATGTATTTTTAGAGGCGGTTTTTAACAAAAAACAGCCTCTAAAAATACATATTTTTAGAGGCTAAACTAAAAATCAGAAATGGATTTTTAGAGGCGGTTTTTAACTAAAAACCGCCTCTAATAATCATAATCCGATTTTAAAAAAAATTTTGATGATAAAAAATATTCAATTATGTAAAATAGTAATAATATAAAATGTTAAAAAATATTTAACTATTATAAATAGTGAAAATATTTGATGTTAAAAAATATTTGATGTTAAAAATAGTTCAAATATAAATTATTTAAGTAATTAAAAAAAACAGAAAATGAAAAAAAATAAATTAAAAATCAGATTATGATTTTTAGAGGCGGTTTTTAACTAAAAAACCGCCTCTAATAATCATAATGCGATTTTTAAAAAATTTTTGTGATAAAAAATGTTGAATTATGTAAAATAGTAATAATATAAAATGTTAAAAAATATTTAACTATTATAAATAGTGAAAATATTTGATGTTAAAAAATATTTGATGTTAAAAATAGTTCAAATATAAATTATTTAACTAATTAAAAAAACAGAAAATAAAAAAAAATAAATTAAAAATCAGATTATGATTTTTAGAGGCAGTTTTTAACTAAAAAACCGCCTCTAATAATCATAATGGGATTTTTAAAAAAATTTTGTGATAAAAAATATTGAACTATTAAAAAGACTTAAATATTTGATGTTTAATAATTTTTTACCATTAAAAATAGTTAAAATATCCTTATGTGGAAAATAAAAGAACTCTAGTGTTATGTCATTAATATTTTTCAAAATTATAGATGTGTCACTCTAGTTAGATAAATGCCACTCTATTTTCTTTTTCAAAAGTCCAAATTTCTCTCATTAGATCAAATCATTACAAAAATGAAAAGGAACTTCTCGATAAGAAATGAATTTTAAAAATTTTTAAATAAAAAATTGAAATTATTATAGTTAATAGAACTCTTTCTAAATGAGACAACATCATATGACATTATAAATAGTGTATTCTTATTTATAAAATTATTGTGGTTTTAGTTCTACATGTAAGGTTAGCTAGTCAAATTAATTACTATATATGCATGCATAATGACGCAAGCTAGCAATAATTAATTTTGATTTAAAAAAGTAATAAAAATCTAAATTGTTAAACAATCATGGCCCTCAATATACTTGTAGGAGTCATGTATAAAATTTGAGAACAACTCAAAGAAAACATAATCAGTTCAATTTTACACGAATCTATATAAAGTCATTTGCAATAGGTGAGAAAATATGAACTTTGCTCGATGTGTTGTACTTTGCTTGACATGTTGTATAAATCTTTTTAAGGTAATCTGAATATATCATTTTCCATAAAAGATATAAAAAGAAATAATTAATCAATCATTATAAATACATGGTCCAAAATTCTAAGTAGTTTTATGTGATGTTTAGGTTTGAAAACTTTCAAAGTAGATTTTGGAGGTTCAGACAGCGTTTTTTGGCCCCGAAAATTCTAAGTAGTTTTATGTGATGTAGATCTCGTCGCAAGCTTTCCGGAAAGTCATCATATGCCCAAAACGGACGTTCCTATCAAAAGTTAAGCCTCCTTGAAGTTATAGTGTTCCAAAACATCGATTTTTAAAGTATTTTATTTTCTTTCATCTCTCTTATATGTATATATAATATGTTGAGCTACTCGTCGTGAATCATAAAAAATATTTAACTATGTAAAATAGTAATAATATAAAATGTTAAAAAATATTTAACTATGTAAAATAGTGAAAAATTTGATGTTAAAAATAATTAAAAAATTTTTGATGATAAAAGATATTCAACTATGTAAAATAGTAATAATATAAAATGTTAAAAAATATTTGATGTTAAAAATAGTTCAAATATAAATTATTTGACTAATTAAAAAAACAGAAAATAAAAAAAAAATTAAAAATCAGAAAATGATCTTTAGAGGCGGTTTTTAAGTTAAAAACCGCCTCTAATAATCATAATCCGATTTTTAAAAATTTTTATGATAAAAAATATTCAACTATGTAAAATAGAAATAATATAAAATGTTAAAAAATATTTAACTATTATAAATAGTGAGAATATTTGATGTTAAAAAATATTTGATGTTAAAAATAGTTCAAATATAAATTATTTAACTAATTAAAAAAACAGTAAATAAATTAAAAATCAGAAATTGATTTTTAGAGGCGAATAATAATTTGAGGGTTCTTCATTTGCTAAGTACCATATTGCTTATTTACTTAATAAAACTTTTTATTGGTCAATAGCTTTTATTCGATTTACATAATAATTTCCTCATATTACTAAAGATACGACTTTTTCACATAAAAATTTTCATATCCAAACCATGCATGGATATGAAAGAATAATTGATATTATTTTTTGTTTCATATAGAACTTTAAATGTTATACACAATAAAGATATGATAAAATCAATAATTTTTTTTGTCTTTCCTTTAAAAAAATGTATATCTTTATTTTATGAATTATTATAGTGTCAATTTGTACATCCAAGCTCAAATACTCGATTCTATTCCATGAAAAATAAATTAAAAAAAAAAGAAAAAAATCTTAAAAATACTAAAATAAATTATTTTCAATATTTAACTATTTGATGTTAAAATAAATTATGCTTAATTAATAGTTGTACATTTTTTAATAGAACAATTTGATGTTTAATAGAATATTAAATGAATAAAAAAAACAGAAAAAAAAAACTTAAAATTCGAATTTGATCTTTAAAGGCGGTTTTTAACTTAAAATCCGCCTCTAATAATCAACAAAAAAAAAATCAGAAATTGATCTTTAGAGGCGGTTTTTAACTAAAAACCGCCTCTAAAAATCAATTTCTGATTTTTAATTTATTATTTTAAAAAATAAATTAAAAATAAAAAATCATTTATTATTTTAAAAAATAAATTAAAAATCAAATTCAGCATTTTAGAGGCGGTTTTTTAACAAAAACCGCCTCTAAAAATACATATTTTTAGAGGCGGGGTTTGTTAAAAACCGCCTCTAAAAATACATATTTTTAGAGGCGGGTTTTGTTAAAAAACCGCCTCTAAAAATGCTGATTTTTAATTTATTATTATTTTTAATTATTTTTAATTTATTATTATTTTTAATTTATTATTTTAAAAAATAAATTAAAAATCAGAATTGATCTTTAGAGGCGGTTTTTAACTTAAAAACCGCCTCTAAAAATCAGTTTTTGAAAAATTTGTCTACTTAAAGCCCGGCCCTCTCTCTCGTTCTTCTCTCACACACCGATGATGAGAGCTGCGGATAATCAATGCTCTTGTTGAGCATTCTGGCCATGTCCCTTGTAGGTATGTTCATGCTACCTTTTGCTCTAATTATTCATTCTTTTTTTAACCTTTATACAACTTAGCCTCTAACTTATTTAATATTTTTTCAGAGAAAGCAAATTGACTAGGTTGCTAAGAGATTCGTTGGGAGGGGAATCATTATTGTGTTATTGTATATTTGTATTACATTGTACAAGAGCTAACATACTAATTGCTACAGCAACTGATAGGGATTCAAGAACTGTATGATTCTCAACAAAAGTTAAGCGAAGAATTGACTGAAAAAATTGAAAAGACCCAGGTGAGCCTTTCTTTTGCATTCTGTCTAGTATATATGTTAGGAAAAGGAAATCTATTTTATTAGACTAATTATTTTTCTTAAAAAAATTCAGAAAGAATTGGGGGATAGCGAGGATGCACTACTCGACTTAGAAGAGAGATACAAGCAAGCAAAATGTACCATAAAGGAGAAGGAATTGTTGCATTCTAAATGTTGCATTTTAGTACTGTACCTGATTAGGTTTTGCTGATTGTTATGAATTGTTTGTATGATTGTTATGAATTGTTTGTACGACTGTTATGAATTGTTTGTGCTGTTGGTACAAAATGGTACTAATTCTGATCTATTATTACAGGACGTTTTAGTAATTTCAAAACCGCCTCTAAAATCATGGAATTTATTTTTTTTTTCGAATCTGCTGCTATTTTAGAGGCGGTTTTTTATTAAAAACCGCCTCTAAAGATACATGAATTTATTTAATCTGATTAAATATTTAATTTAATTCATTTAATTATTTTAAATATTTAATTCATTTAATTATTTAATTTAATTTATTATTATCTTTAGAGGCGGTTTTTTATAAAAAACCGCCTCTAAAGATCATGAAATAATTCATTTTTTTTATTTTTTTTTCGAATCTTTTTTTTTATTTTTTTTCGAATTTTTATTTTTTATTTTTTTTATTTTTTTTCGAATCTTTTTTATTATTTTTTTTTCCAATCTGGCTATCTTTAGAGGCGGTTTTTAATAAAAAACCGCCTCTAAAAATACATGAATTTATAATTATTTAATTATTGATATCTTTTCGAATCTGCTATCTTTAGAGGCGGTTTTTTATTAAAAACCGCCTCTAAAGATATTAATTAAATGAATTAAATAAATTAAATATCTAAAGATCAAAATCTACGTAGTTTAGAGTATTTTTAGAGGCTGTTTTTAATAAAAAACCGCCTCTAAAAATACATCTTTAGAGGCGGTTGTTATTAAAAACCGCCTCTAAAGATATAGAAATTTTTTTCCAAATCTGACTTATTTTTAGCCACGCCATTTTTAGAAACGGTTTATTAGTCATTTTTAACGCCTCCTATTTTTAGTGACGGGTGAAAACCGGCTCTAAAAATGCTTAAAAAACCGCCTCTAAAAATGTTATGTGGTGTAGTGTCCAAGTGAAAAACACGTTGCCCAAAGCACCTTCCGTTGCTACATTCTTATTTAATGATCAAAATTAAAAAGTCTAATTAATTACAGTTGATTGCGAGAATTTTATGTAGTTATTGGTTAGACTTATTATATGTTGTGTGACCACCTCTGCATGTAAAATTGAATGTTTAAGGAGAGTGAATTATTAGATTTTTAGACATACCACATTATTTATTTATTTTTCCTTTCATCGTTTTGATCTTATTTTCTCTTCGCTACTTCTACGTATGATATATATAAAGTACAGGTTTTTTTTTTAAAAAAAAAATAATAGTCTTTTTTTTGTATCAATTACCATGTGACTTAGGATTATCGCATTTTTTTTGTTATATGTGTCATTAGCATTTAGAAATATTTTATTTAAGAATATATTTTTTTTCAATTTTATACTTAAGAATATATTTTCAGTTCGGAGCAAAGTTCGAGAAATATTTTCAGTTTAAGACGGTCTTCCAAAGGATGGACCAAGGGCAACGTGTTTTTCACTTGGACCGGTCCAAGGGCCGGTCCGGTCCAAAAGTTCGAGAAATATAGTCCAAAAATCCTTGGCCCTTGGTCCATCCTTTGGAAGACCGTCTTAAACTCCGGACCGGACCGGCCCTTCAAAGGATTTACGACGGACAAGGGCCTAGAAGGGCCGGATTTTCAAAGAGCCGGATCAAATTTTTTTCAAAGATGGATGTGGAAGGGCCGGATTTTGAAGGGCCAGGACCGATCTAACCCTTCAATCGTGAGACTATTTCATCATAATGAGACAATAGAGATTAAAAAAATATTACAAAAAATTAAAGATTGTTATTATTTTGGAAGGACTAGAAGGGCCAAGGACCTAGAAGGGCCGGGTTTTCAAAGGGCCGGTCTCCTCTTCCAAAAAATAAACCCGCCTAACCCGTCCCATTTGAACCCTTTTTCTCAAACCGGTCCGGCCCGGCCCTTCTACCAAATTCGTTGAATCCGGTCCTTTGAAATCCGGCCCGGCCCTTTTGACTTTCACTAAGGAAGACCCTACCTCATAATTTATCTTCATGCATGGTTTCGACAATGAATAAAGCGTTTTAATTATTGTCTTTCAATTATAATCATGATTATTAGTTGACTTTCCTCGAATTTTATAATTACATTTGCTATAATTTACGGATTATCATGAGATTATCTGATTTATTAAAAAAACTAAACGAGATCAATTTGTGTGGCAATATTTTATTGTTAGGACCCCACCATATTATATCTGGATTTATTTTTCTCGTACGTGTTCTTTATATCCATTATAGTAAAAATAGTTGCTGCAACGTAATCTAATTAAGGGTTTTTGAATTTTGTTAAATAAATTATTTTGTTCTGTATTAAAGGTTGGGTACGGTAATACAAAAGTGCGAGGCATTTCAATATATTATAATTTATCATTCAGTGCACTTTAATTAATTTTCTTCCTATGCAAATGCAACAGGCTATTTAATATTGATTCTAGAAACACCAGATTTTCTAAAAAAAAAAAATTACTTGTTTGGAAAGCACTAATCTTTAAACAAATCTGACTAATCAAAAGGAAGAGAATTATGTCGGAACTATAAGTATTGATCCAAGTCATCCGATATGCTTTCATAATAAAGTCTTAATACAGGATACAAATTTTTACAATATTTTTTTTTTTCAAAAGATGGTCCAAAAATAATAAAAATGAAAATATTTAGTTATCAAATGAGATTGTTTAAAAATTTGAAAGCATACTTAATTCAGTATCATATATACTTCAATGTGAAAAACACATAAATCGTTTCGAACAATTACTTGAACTTTGAAAAATATTCGTATGATCTCCTCACTCGTATTTTTCAACAGCGTACATATTTTTTTGAAAGAAAACATGTATTGATCTTTTATTGACTCCATACCCTGCAGATCATATGTTTTGTATTATTATTGTATCAATATTGATATTTAAAAAATTATATTTTGTTGACCTCAATTGAAGAGTTCGCTTCGCTTTGCTCAATCTTTATCACCATTTTTGGAAAATTAATTTAGTCATTTTTTTTCTGGAGTGATTAGAGAGGAGAGTTGGATACTGTTATAAACAATCTTTGTTATTGTTTTTTTTAAAACATTTTTTTAAATCAAAGTTGATATTTCTAAAAAGTAAATTTAAGAAACGTATATATATATATGGAATATCTATTGTGAACCATGGTTCATTTAGGGCTCCATGAACCATGACCGTTTGATCGGTGGTTTTGCAAATTGACAAATCTAAATTAACTAATCCAATCTATATATTGAAATCTCATAGCAAACCAAATTTTTAAATTTTTAATTTTTTTTTACTATTTGTTCCGAATTTTTCAAAGCTTGCCATTTTTGGACAATAACTAGTGAATTATCATCCAAAAATGGCAAGTTTTAAAAAATTCGAACAAAATAGTAAACAAATTTCAAAAATTATAAAATTTGGTTTTCTATGAGGTTTCGATATATAGATTGGATTGGTAAATTTATATTTGTCAATTTGTAAAATGACCGATCAAACGGTCATAGTTCACAGAAGGCTCTATGAACCAAGGTTCACAATAGATATTCTATATATATATATATATATTATTTTGTTGATGTTAACTTCAGGAAAGTTTGGCAGTGATTGACTGTTAAAATAATGTCTGACTGTGGCAAAAATAATTATCAACCGGAAGTATGATTAAATGAATTTCGATAAAATTGTGAATATGTAAAAAAAAAAGTGAAATTGAGATGAAATCATGCAGTCAATTTTTTTAAAATATTATGCCCATCTCCTTTTCATTCTTTCACCTTTTTATTACTTTGTGTCTTTTTTTTATGTTGGAATAAATTTAGTTCCACTCTTCTGTTGTTCTCTATTTACTGAATACGAGCAAAATTGTCACACCCCGTATTCGAAATACGAGGCGTGAGGTGGGACAGTATCTTTCGCATCCATCCGACGGCCCGTCAACCTACGTCACAAGAAATAATAGCAAACGGAGTCAGCTTCAAAGCCGAGTAACTGGTTATTTAACGACGCAGCTTCTCTATAACTAATTTATATAACCAAAATATCAATCGATTGGACTAATCCACACATTGTAACATAGTAGGATGACCAAATTAATTTAATTTAATTAGAATCAATAAATAAAAATATTAGGAGAATTAATTGATAAGAAAATTATAAATTCTAATGATTAACATATTTATAAAATTCAAATAAAATAAAATTAATTCAAGTAAAATAAATTAAAAATAAAATAAAATAAGATAACAATCAATATTAATTAAATTATTGAAAACACAAGTAATTACTATAAAAATTTAAATAAAAGACTTCAGTCAGTCAGTCTGGTAGCATAAGCCGGACCACCCTTTTTAAAGTAACAATCGTTAATTAGTTAATAACGGTTTTTATTAATTACAGGGGACTGGACTGAGGAGGCGACTGACCTAAACATAGGTGCGGATACGTGGATTTCTATAGAAACTTGTTGGTAATTTTAAATTAATGCATAAGCATGCTGATTCCCGTTGATATGCATTTATGAATTTATCATATTAGAATATAGGAACAGATATTACAACTCATGTTGTATTCATCTCCGTATTCATTGACTTGGAATATAGTAGGCAAGTTTGAATGTCAAATTAACGAAAGAGCTAAATCCGTCTAGCTCAACCCAGTCTTGCCTAAAGGTATCAGATTTGGATTATGCAAGTGATATGGAATAAGGAAAAAGGACATGAAAATCAAATCACTCTCCGGAGTCGGTCGGCCACCGGCTTCGGCCAGTTCGGTAGTGCTATTTGAATATGGAATTCCCTCACGTGCCCGGGGTTAGGGATACGTCCCTCATGTGCCCAGTGGGTTAGGGAAAGATTTCCTCACGTGCCCAGCCGGTTGGGTTAGGAAACCTGAGTGAGTTTTGATGATATACTTTATGATTTGGATTTCCCTCACGTGCCCAGAGTTAGGGATACGTCCCTCACGTGCTCTTGGGTTAGGAAAAATGTCTTGCTCTTGATTCAATTGTGTGCATGTTCATGAAAAATGGTTATAAGGGAATCGATCTTGGTACGCAACTTGTTATAAAACTGATTATATATTTTGCATCTACATTTCATGTGTAATTCGACTAGTCTAGTCATTTAAATGGTTCAAAGTTACATGTTCATTTTGAATACTATGGGTATTATTTTCGGGCTAAGATTTCAACTAGAAATCCACGTCTGGAACTAAAACCCGCACTGAGAATTTTATTCTCACTCCGTTTTTGTTTTGCATGTTCTTCGGCGGATGGGGGTTCCAGAAGACGCGTCGCTTGCTTTAGAGATTTGTTTGGCGGGTTGTGTCGGAGATCATCTGTACACAGAAAGCTAGTGACCATATATTCATGAAATGATGGGAGATGCTATTAGACCAGTTACCGATTAATAAGTATGGGTTGCGATCGACTGTCTGTCGATATATTATGTTTTATGCTTTATTTTGTTTATACTCTTAACTCGATAATATTCGGTTTATATTATCAGAAAAAAAAATTCACTGCTAGTTCATTGTTAAGTTTTAGTTTAAGCCTTACGAGAGTACAATTATCTGTACTTTCGTGGCGGGAGTTGTCACGTCTGGCTGCGGGATGTGACAGTCTCTTTTGGTGGTATCAGAGCGGGGTTGGTTTAAGCCTTAACCAGTCCTGCGACAGTCTGGGTAGAGGACGGGCTAAGACGACATTTCAATTTCTGCATTAAGATAGGCATGCATGTATTTCATTTATTTGTTTGCTTGAAGAATAGTTATTTATTTATTAATAGATGTTCTAGGGACGTAAATACTAATCGTTAGACACAGTAATGGAGAACGCTCGTGGAAGACGCGGTGGAAGGCAAGCTCAAGAGCCGGAAAGAGTAGAGTTGGAAGATCACGAGGTAAATCGTCTGTTACAAGCTTATGAGCGAGGAAGAAGGATAGCTGACAGAGCTGAACAGGGTCCCCGGGATCGGGAAGATGCTGCATTCAGAAAATTTGAAGCTTTTGCTCGATTGGGACCACCGAAATTTGACGGGGAAAGTGGGTTCAAGGCAGCTGAAGAATGGTTGGCTGCTATGAAATCACGACTGGAGGTATGTCAAGCTCCGCTGGAGCAACAAGTTTCTTTGGTTACCTATTATTTTGAGAATGCCGCTAGATTTTGGTGGGAAGGAGTTAAAAGACGCTATGAAGGAGATGTTGTCCGAATTCCTTGGGCATGGTTTGAAGAAAGATTCGAGCAACGATTCATGGGAGAAGTACATAAAGAAGCCATGAGAACAAAATTTGTAACGCTTAAACAAATGGGAAGAACTGTGGCTGAGTATAACAATCAGTTTCTCAGCTTATCTTAGTATGCACCAGATATTGTTGATAACGCACATAGACAAAGGCGTCAATATCTAGATGGGCTGGACCTAGATATTGCAATGGCGGTGGATAATAAGTCTAATCAGAGTTTACAAGAATTGATGGACGCTGCGGAGCAAATGGATGTATACCATAAGAGGAAGGCCCAACTTCGCATAAATCAAAGCCGGAATGTGCGTGGAAGAGGAGCGGTAATGCCAGGGCGAGGTACTCCAACGCCACAAGTACCCAGGACCGTTAGGCTGCCTGTACCCTTTTCTGTTAGGCCGACTCAACCAACAAATGCAGCCCAACCAACAGGTGCCAATTGGTGTAGAAGATGCCAACTTCCGCACCCAGAATCTCAATGCTGGCACATCAATCGTGCTTGTTTTATTTGTGGCAACATTGATCATTGGGCTAGGGATTGCCCAAAATACATACCTACTTATCCACAAAAGGGAACTACCTCCGGGATTAATGTGGGCCGTGGTAGAGGAACACCACAACGTGGTCGTGGTGTGACGCGGGGAGGCTCGACTCAACAAGGACCGGTGGTACATGCCATGGAAGCTGTGGATGAACCAACATCAGAAGAGGCGCCAATTAAGGAAGAAATTGTTGAGGAAGGAATGGAAGACCCCAATGCAACCATGACGGATCTGTTAACAGGTATTTTACATGTTTCTGGATATCCAGCTTATGTATTATTAGACACAGGATGCAGCCATTCGGTTGTGTCTAAATCATTTGCTGAGATGTGCGGTTGGGTAGTTGAATCAAGTGAAAGAATTCTACAAGTTCAGATACCCTTAGGGCGAGCTACCCGAATAGCCATACATTGCCGAAAATCGTGGAATTCAAATAGATGGACGAGAATTAAAAAAAAAAAATCAATCAATTTACTCGTGATGGATATTGCAAGCTATGAAGTGCTTTCTGGGAATTGATTGGTTAACACAACATTCAGCCATAATCAACTGTGCCAAAAGAGAAATTATACTCCAACTTCCGAACCAAACTGTGAGCACTTTGAGATGCCGAAGACCTAATGACCCAATACCATATATTTTTACCCTAGAAACCAAGCATGTGATGGAAACCGGAAATACCGCTTATCTTGTCACAGTGATAGACCTAAACTCCACAAATATAAACCTTTCTTCCATCCCAAATGTTTCTGAACATCCCGATGTCTTTTCAAAAGAAATTTTCGGATTACCACCGGATTAAGAAATTGAATTTCCTATAGATTTAACCCCAGGGATCACACCTATTTCCAAAACCCCATATCGAATGGCTCAAGCAGAATTAAAAGAACTCAAAGTGCAGCTAAAGGAATTATTGGAAAAAGGGGTTTATTCAACCAAGTACTTCTCCGTGGGGTGCTCCTGTTTTATTTGTGCGGAAAAAAGGAACGGAACCTTAAGGTTATGTATTGATTATCAGGAATTAAACAAGGTGACGATCAAGAACCGATATCCACTCCCCAAAATTGATGACTTATTTAATCAACTCCAAGGATCTTCATTCTATTCTAAGATAGATTTGATAACAGGATATCACCAATTGAGGATTCGACCAAATGACATTGAGAAAATCGTTTTTCGCACCCGATATGGAAGTTATGAATATTTGGTGATGCCTTTTGGATTGACCAATGTTCCAGCAGCCTTCATGGATTTAATGAATGGAGTTATTCATGACTTGTTGAATTCATGCGTGGTGGTTTTTATTGATGATATATTAACATACTCTAAGTCCATGAAGGAACATGAGGAACATTTAAGAATGGTACTGGATCAACTATGCCAGCACAAGCTATATGCAAAATTATCCAAATGTGAATTATGGCTTGAGCAAATGGCATTTCTGGGTCATATTATATTGGGAAAAGGATTAGCAGTCGATCCTGACAAAATCAAAACTGTAATGGAGTGGAGTCCACCAAAGACGGTCACGGAAGTACGAAGTTTTCTGGGATTGGCTGGATATTATCGGAGAATTGTACCAGATTTTGCCAAAATAGCTCGACCGCTCACTAAACTTCTACAAAAAGATGGTAAGATATGAATAGGGTGAAGCTCAAGAGAAAAGCTTCCAAGAACTTAAGAATCGATTAGTTACAGCTCCTATTCTTGCTATGCTGGTATCAGGACCGGAATATACCGTATATACCGACGCATTTCGACTTGGATTAGGATGTGTATTAACCCAAGATGGACATGTAATCGCTTATGGATCAAGACAATTAAGGTTTCATGAACAGAATTATCCGACACACGATTTGGAGATGGCAACTGTGGTGTTTGCACCTAAAATTTGGTGATACTATCTTTATGGAGTTAAGTGCAAGATATACATCGATCATCAAAGTCTCAAATATATATTTACTCAAAAGGAACTCAATTGGAGGCAAAGAAGATGGTTAGAATTGATCGAAGACTATGACATGGACATTCAATATTACACGAGAAAGGCAAACATTATTGCAGACGCCTTAGTTGAAAAAGTCAAGTTAATTTAATTACTTTTCTTACTAAGGAACCAAAACTCCTGGAGGAAATGAGACAACTCAAGTTATTCGCGGGATTTTTCAAGAAACAGTACATATGTTCTCCTCTAAAATTTGGAAAACTGAAGGTTCATTTGAAATGACGGTAGCAATGACGGGAATGATAGCCTCTATATTTGTTCAAACCAATCTACAGGATCAATTAAAGGAAGCTCAAGAAAAAGATTCCAAATTTGAGAAATATCGGGAGTTAGCCGAAAATAAACCAGATTCGTTTTTCAAGATAGATGAGACTGAAATTTTGAAATTTAAAGATAGAAATTGTATTCCCGATAATATTGAGGCAAAAACAACAGTTCTATCAGAAGCACATGATTCTGGATATATCATTCATCTGGTATTGGTTCGATGGGGCAGACATTCCATCAAGGAAGCTACATGGGAATTGGAAGAAACCATGCGTGAACGCTACCCAGAACTGTTCGGGTAAACATCGTTCAGGGGACTGAACGATCTTTTTAAGGGGGGTGGAATGTAACATAGTAGGATGACCAAATTAATTTAATTTAATTAGAATCAATAAATAAAAATATTAGGAGAATTAATTGATAAGAAAATTATAAATTCTAATGATTAACATATTTATAAAATTCAAATAAAATAAAATTAATTCAAGTAAAATAAATTAAAAATAAAATAAAATAAGATAGCAATCAATATTAATTAAATTATTGAAAACACAAGTAATTACTATAAAAATTTAAATAAAAGACTTCAGTCAGTCAGTCTGGTAGCATAAGCCGGACCACCCTTTTTAAAGTAACAACCGCTAATTAGTTAATAACGGTTTTTATTAATTACAGGGGACTGGACTGAGGAGGCGACTGACCTAAACACAGGTGCGGATACGTGGATTTCTATAGAAACTTGTTGGTAATTTTAAATTAATGCATAAGCATGCTGATTCCCGTTGATATGCATTTATGAATTTATCATATTAGAATATAGGAACAGATATTACAACTCGTGTTGTATTCATCTCCGTATTCATTGACTTGGAATATAGTAGGCAAGTTTGAATGTCAAATTAACGGAAGAGCTAAATCCGTCTAGCTCAACCCAGTCTTGCCTAAAGATATCAGATTTGGATTATGCAAGTGATATGGAATAAGGAAAAAGGACATGAAAATCAAATCACTCTCCGGAGTCGGTCGGCCACCGGCTTCGGCCAGTTCGGTAGCGCTATTTGAATATGGAATTCCCTCATGTGCCCGGGGTTAGGGATACGTCCCTCATGTGCCCAGTGGGTTAGGGAAAGGTTTCCTCACGTGCCCAGCCGGTTGGGTTAGGAAACCTGAGTGAGTTTTGATGATATACTTTATGATTTGGATTTTCCTCACGTGCCCAGAGTTAGGGATACGTCCCTCACGTGCTCTTGGGTTAGGAAAAATGTCTTGCTCTTGATTCAATTGTGTGCATGTTCATGAAAAATGGTTATAAGAGAATCGATCTTGGTACGCAACTTGTTATAAAACTGATTATATATTTTGCATCTACATTTCATGTGTATATTTTCGGGCTAAGATTTCAACTAGAAATCCACGTCTGGAACTAAAACCCGCACTGAGAATTTTATTCTCACTCCGTTTTTGTTTTGCATGTTCCTCGGCGGATGGGGTTTCCAGAAGACGCGTCGCTTGCTTTAGAGATTTGTTTGGCGGGTTGTGTCGGAGATCATCCGTACACAGAAAGCTAGTGACCATATATTCATGAAATGATGGGAGATGCTATTAGACTAGTTACCGATTAATAAGTATGGGTTGCGATCGACTGTCTGTCGATATATTCTGTTTTATGCTTTATTTTGTTTATACTCTTAACTCGATAATATTCGGTTTATATTATCAGAAAAAAAAATCACTGCTAGTTCATTGTTAAGTTTTAGTTTAAGCCTTACGAGAGTACAATTATCTGTACTTTCGTGGCGGGAGCTGTCACGTCTGGCTGCGGGATGTGACACACATCAATAACAATGACGAATAAAATATATTTTACGAGATCAACGGGTCTAGGTTTTCTCAATTCAATTTCTCATACCACTATCATATTAGCGAGAATCCCTCTCTAGGCGATTCCGCTTCACATTCCATATCACTTTTCCATTGAAATTCACACCAGAGACCCATTGACCCGTAAAATATATCAATCATAATTCTCATTATCAATTCATTAAATTCAATCAAATAAGCCAAACGATATTTAAATCAATCAATACGAAAATTAAATTATAGAGAAGTCTGGTTACCTTATTAGCGATCTAGAAAAATGAAATAACAATAATCTCAATGTTGAACTCGAATTCCGATCGGATGGACGATTAAAACTTCAATCGGATTATTTAAATAATCCTCTCCTTTTCTTTTCAAACCAAGGACACAAGATGAGAAACGATGTTGTATCGATCATTAATGCTTGGATGAAAAATCAGCGTAACTCATAGAGTTTGGTGAGACAGAGGAGCATGTACATGGGATATGAAATAATCGGACATTGAACGAAGTAAAATCTCATTTGGAAGAATTAATATGGTTACCAAAATACGGTTACCAGAATAGTAATTTAATTAAATATTTCAATTGGTTATGGAAACCGCTAGTGGAAGAATAGGAAGTTCTTATATTCAGAGGGTGCGTTGGGTCCAAGCCAAATACATCATGTAAATAAAATTAACCGCTCCAATTACGGTTGTAGCAGAACAAAAAAAATGGTTCGGACAAATAATCTTATTTTCTAAACCTCCATCGTTATAAAAATAATGAAATAATTTTATAAAAGATAAAAATAAGAAGACCTTTTGTAAATATACGGAAAATACATCGTTAATCGGTGAAGGCAGATGGATCTTTGGTTGCGAGCCAATTCAGTTCAGATACAAATGTGATTTGGAAAATACAAAGGTCAGTTGAATGGACTCGAATGAATGGGCTGCCGCACAATAATAACATATATATAATAAAATGAATTTGACCAATAAAATAATAGACAAGTTGTCCTAAGATGATTTAAAGAAATATCAAATGATAATAAACAATGATGATGGAGCATGCGTTCAAAATATAAATAAGACATTAATAGTTAAATTTAAGACTAACTTAATGATTTTGCAAAATAACAAAGAAATTAGAATATTTATAAGCAATATATTTGCAGAATAAATAAAATAATGTAAAAACCCGAATGCTAATGGCTAAAATAATTAGTAAATACGTATAAAAAATTCGGGGTGTTACAAAAATAATGTAAAAAAAAAATAAAGAAATATATAAACTGCCTCACTACTAGCCTAGTCGGCTTGAAACAGCATTGCGTCCTTTATCCCGGTCGGTCAAGCAACCGTGTGCATTAGCATATTGCCATATTGCAATCGCGGGACACTTTGGGTACCGGTGGTAGCCGGTAACCGGGGTATGAATGGGAAAATTCTTTGCTTGAAATGAAAAATATTCTATTTTCAAAGTATCGGTGCGCCAAATGGACCTTTCACATCAGTTAAGTTTCTCATACAACTTTCTAATCTTTATCCGTCGTTAACAGCGAGTTAACGAGTAGAAATGGTACGGCGCTCCTGCGCAGCACACCCGCGGAAACTCCAGACTCCAGAGTCCAGATTCAAGAAAATGTACGAAATACAAAAATTTAAATGCTTTCGGTACAACTTTTTCCTAGTAATGAATACAGAGGAACCTGAAAATTCATGTCAGCAAGGTCTATAAATTTTTTTTTTGCTTAAAACATATGTAAGAAATAACATCTAATATAGACATAGCATAATAATAGTTTTTCGAATAAATAATTCTAAAACAACGTAACATAAAAAATTATGAAAAATTAAAAACATCTATAATAACAACACAAGATTAAAAAAATAATATATTCAATATCCAAGAAAATAATTTGATAAAATAATAAATATTATAATTTCTTATAAATTTTATTCTCTCATAATTTTGCATAATAGATTAATTAGGAATCTTTTTGAAGACCTCTCTTGACACACACACACACTACAACAATCATTCATCCAAGCATCTCCCATTATGTTCTAAATTTTGCCTTATTAAGTTTCATTGCGAATGAAAGAAGACAATTCGCTAGGAACAAACGTGATCTAGATCCCTGCGCAATTTTTCAGAAGCCGTTGTGCGATTCAAATCAAACGAAACCTGCTCACATGGGTCCTTCAAATTTTTTAGATGGGTCTATGCCTCCTTTTTCATGTTTTTTATAAACAAATTATTGCTATATCTAAGTAAAAAAAAACTTTAGGTGGAACGCAACTTCGCCCTTGAATGAATATATAAAGTTTTTCCAAATTTAAAATAATTTCATTATAAAAAGTGAATGTATCCATAATATATTCTACAATGTAAAGTGATAATGTGTTTCATCCACCCATATAATAATTTTCGCTCGAAAAGACACATGAAAAAATTATTTATGTTTGAATATTAGCGCAAAAGTAAAAGGATTGATCATCTTGCCAACTTCTTTTATTTAAATAGTACTTATTAAGAATTTGTATTTTGGAGTTAGCCACATTAATATCTTAATTTTGTGTTGAAGTTTAGTTTTCGAGCATAGCATTAAGTCTTTCATTTTTATCCCTCTATATTTTAGGAAATTATAAGTGAATTTAGTTGGATAACACGCCATCACTTTATTGCGAGACTCTTTAATTCTAGATTAGGATTTGATAAACTGCAAAAACACACCATCACTTAATTGTAAGTATCTTCTAATTCTTCGATTTGATTCTTTAATAGAATTTGTAGATCTGATCGACCCAGACAACTTACTGCTTCACTAGAACACTTTTGATTGGGTGTATTTTGTTCAACCCAATTCATCTTGTGTTAACGCTTTAAACTTGTTTATACAAATACTAAGTCGACGCGACTAAATAATTATTGTTGATATAATTAAGGAGTAAATTCGGCATCAATCGTGCAAGATTCTCAATTGATTCAACATTTGAATTTGTATTCGGTTCATGTTATTTGGAATCACAATAAAGATAATTTTTTTGGAAAAAAAAAACATCTCTCTTCTGAAAGTCATTTCTAACTTAAAGTAAAAAAGTAAAGTATCAAACATACATTAATTTAGAATATTTATCAAAAATAGTAATTAACGTGACAGACTAGTATATAAAAATTTTATAAACATTTTTTTCCCAAACAAATATCACTTGCCGATATGACATATCCCGGAGCAAGATATCAATTCTCCAGTCCGACAGAGGGTTTAAAAGCTCATGGAATCTCTAAGCGGCAGATTTAATGCGCCTTGCCATTAATTAACCCCACTCGGCACTTGCTTCTCTTTCCTTTCTTAAATTCCTCTTCACATTCTCTCTCTCCAGATCGGAAGCAATGCTCACGTGCATCGCTTGCTCGAAGCAAATTGGCGGTGCCTCTCTCCACGACCCACCGGAGGACGACGACTTAGCCCCCGGCTCCGGTGGCGGCGCCACCACTCCTAGTACTAAACATGCCGTCAAGACTCTCACAGCTCAGGTTTTGATTCCATAGATAATTTAAGCCTGATTTTTTGCAAATATGTCTTCAATTAGCTGGAAATTCAATTTTAGTACAAACCAATTATAGTAATCTGTCAGTTATAAATTAATCCTTAAGCCCATCCGAAATCAGATCTTGGGTACTTCTCGGGTCTTAATTTTTTCTAATCTTTCTTGATTTGACTTGGGAATTATGTCGAACAGCTAAAGGACATAGCGGTGAAGGCCTCAGGCGCATATCGGCACTGTAAGCCCTGCACCGGTTCAACAAACCACAGGCGGTACTCTGAGTCCGAGCCGGCAGGCTCAGACAGGTTCTACCACTGTGCATACAAACGAGCCGGGCCGGTGCCTGGGCTTGGTATTGGGTTCGCCAGTGCGAATTCGACTCCGAGACTGATTGGTAGTGTCAGTGGTCATTTGGGGTCAAGTGGGGAGGCAACTCCTGCATCGATGAGCGGTCGCACCGAGTCCGAGGCAGCGGCCCCTTCGGAACTGCTCGAGGAAGACGAGGAGGCCGAGGGGAAGGAGTGGGTTGCGCAAGTAGAGCCCGGGGTTCTCATTACATTTGTCGCGTTGCCTCGCGGCGGTAACGACCTTAGGCGGATCCGCTTCAGGTAAAGATTTATTTATTTTGCTAATTTTTTTCTGAGAATTTTGGGATTTCAATCTGATAATTTTTTATTGTTGATTGCACGCAATTAAGACATCTTGAAATTTTGCTTCTACGTTTTTTTTAAAAAAAATTGGGATGTCAATTTTAATGGTTTTTGTTTAATTTTTGTGAGAAAAGGATTTGAAAGTGATTAAGTGACCGTTAGTTGATGTAAATTGGAGAACTGAGGCTTAGATTCGATGGGACAAAATGTTCTTTTTATCTATTTTCAATCTTTTGCTTTCGCTTTGCTTGGCTTAGAAGCTTCTATCAAGTCCGAAAAGTGTTCAAAACAAAAGGCAGTCAAAGTTTCAGGGAAAGAGACGGAAAGAAAATGATAACACAAAATTATCAAATTATCTTCTAAATACAAAATACTATAGTATTTTTAAAGCTAGAATTCTGAGTTTTTGTTCCCAAGGAAGTTCTCAAAAAGGAAGGTTAATCATCATCAACTAGGATTTAATTTGACGGTAATTTTAAGGAAATTTCGGGGATAAGCGAAAATTGATGTTCTGAATCTCAAGAGATTGCTCGCCAACTTGGCATTCTAAATTAGAAATTCTAGATCAGAGTTGATTGGCACGATCTCTGTGCGACCAACTTATTATGTAAATTTAATAATGTCGCATTTCCTGTAGCGGGTAAACTCCATAATCAACCCTTAAACATGTGTGCGTTCCTCAGGAGATTCCGGTTTCTCTTAAAACAAAGTTGTCACGCAATGCCCACGAATTGTCGAGTTGTGTTTAATTAAAAAAAATAAGATTTTTTTTCTTTGAAGCCCCTGCATTTAATTGGTTCTGCAAATTGTACTTGCCTTTTAAATTTTTTTTCTTGACGTCTTTACAATATCTTTGAATTCGTATCATGTGTCCATTGTATTAATTTCCATGTGGTAGGGACCAAGGTTGTATGGTTGGAGAACCTACGAATTTATAATGGGTTGTCCATGTGGAACAATCCAGAAATCTTTAAGGTCTCTTGTGAATATAATTTTCCTTCTCCATATCGAATATTTCGTTTGTATCATAATTCCACCTCAGAGTTTAAGCTCTGCACCACGCTTTGCCCCACCTCAGAGTACGTAGTGGTATTGGTATGCTAAATGGTAACTGTACAAAATTGTACTTATTTCCAGTTGCGCTCGTGTAGCCTGTAAGTAGATGACATGGCACTACAAGTAGATAATAGTATTATTGAAATAGTTGGGGTATACTGAGGCCCTTTCTCTGAGGTAAATCTAGAGTGACGACAAAGTAGGGGCCTTCTCTTCCCTCCAGGAAGCTGAGCAAAGAAAAAGAAAAAAACAAAAGAGGTATTAAAGAGAATAGAACTAGTGACGACTTCTTTCACCTTTTTTTAATCTGGAGTTGGGGCCTATAGACCCGGTTTCTAAGGTGCGCTGAATTTAATTGAAAGAAAGCTGGTCATTTCATGTGGGGCCGACAGGTAGAACCCCATTTGCAATGGGATAAAAAAGTACAATTAATCAGAGGCATTAATAAAAGCACTGGGGCACTTAATTGCTCTGGTGGTACTTTAATAGCTGGAGACAGCGCCAGCCTTGGGTGTTAAAAATAGCCGTTGAGCAATTTTGGATTCTAGCAATCTCTCGGGTCCATGATTGCTTTCATTTTTATAACATTCATGAATGAATTGTTATTATAATATACTTTGTATTATTATATGGATATCGAAGTTTGCTTATGGGTCCCTGGGTAGCTCGCATTTGTGATCCTTTTATTTTATTTTCTTATTTGGGCTTTAATTTCGGTCAAAAACCGTACTTGGGCCTCGCATTGCAAAATTTTTAAGAAATTTCCTGTTATTTCTTTTTCTTGCTAATAATTTATTTTAATATATTGATTCTGCATTTAAGTAATGATCGATAGATTCCGTTTGGCTTTGCATGATCCATTTTTGTGTATCTCTGTGGGTATAAATTAATTTTTTATTTCTTACTAATGCAGCCGGGAAATGTTTGACAAATGGCAAGCACAAAGGTGGTGGGCTGAGAATTATGAGAAGGTGATGGAATTGTACAATGTGCAGCGCTTCAACCGCAACTCTGTTCCGCTCCCCACCCCTCCTCGCTCCGAGGATGAGGTAGAATTCATATCATATCTGAAATAAACATTGACAATTTGTATTTCTTATGGCTTAAATATATGCAATCATTAACCTAACTTCTTTACTTCTCCTTTTAAATAGAGCTCAAAAGAGGATAGTCCGGTGACCCCACCACTAGGCAAGGAGCGGTTACCGCGAAATTTCAACCACCGCCCTCCAACAGGTGGCGGTGGGATGGGATCATCATCATCTGATTCACTCGACCACCCCCACCACCACAGGCGTGAGCCCAACCATCGTGCAGTTCTGGCTTCTACTCCTAAACTATCGAGTATCAGCGGGGCAAAGACAGATGATGCGTCGATGCGCACAACTAGCTCATCACATGGTGAGGATGAGGAGACAGAGACCGAGGCCGATAGATCTGAGGATATGTCAGTGTCTATTAGCAATGCCAGTGATCAGGAGCGAGAGTGGGTGGAGGAGGACGAACCGGGGGTTTATATCACCATCAGGGCTCTTCCTGGTGGTGTTAGAGAGCTCCGGCGTGTTAGATTCAGGTCAGATTAGTGTAAAAACATGTTGAATTTTACTTTGTTCTTTTGACTCTTGTTATTTGTTAGTTAATGAGGTTTATATTCTCAAGAAATGCTAGTAATATTTCCTATTTTCTTTTTTCTGACATGAATATTTGGCTGCAGCCGAGAGAGGTTCACGGAGATGCATGCAAGGCTGTGGTGGGAGGAGAACCGCACCAGGATACATGATCAATATCTTTAGAGGAACCTAAAAATGTCTAAAACTTGCTTCCCTTTTGGTATTGGTTTGCGTTTTTATTTTCGTCTTGTTTTTCTTAGTCCCGAAATAGGGGTGTTGTGGGATCTACAACTGCCTCATGATCCTCATTCAGGCAACAGTTGATGTAAATTGGTAGCTGAAATTTGAGTAGTGAGTTCATTTTTCATGTAGGATTGTCCAGTGTGGTGGCGATTTCTATATATAGAATAATTAATAAAGTTAGATTGCTTTTTCATATTGGTTTAATTTCATTGTTCTTGTATGGAAGTCATTGTTTTTGTTTATAAATTTTGTTAAACATGCATCCTTAAGTAGCTTTTCGGTCAATTAAAAGATAGTATATACTTCAAGAAAATTATTAGAAAGCAATTTGAAGAAATGTGATTGTTCAGTATCTTGTATATTAAATAAAGAGCTCTTAAATAAAAGCATCCATGACCAGATCTGGAAAGTTTGCCTTATAGCGACTGCTAATTTTGCGAAACGTTAACTTAGTAGCGGCTACCGAGATTATCTAAAAAAGAAGGGAAAGGAAATACTACAGAGTGGGTGGATGTACAATAGGAGTGACCTTGCAATTCTGCTGTTAAATGTCAAATTGTTTTTTTTTTAGAGGGAGGATTAAATGTCAAATTGTTATTTCGGAACTCAGATAGCAATTTTATCAATTGTATTAACACCAGCCCTCAATTATTTTATTATTATTTTTTTTATCAATTGTATTGTTCTTTACCGAAATCTAAATCATAATTATTCAATTTGAAATTGTAAGAAACTTATGAGGAATTATTTCAGTGCTGTTTATATCTGATTGTAAGTTTTATGCTAATTTATGTCCTTGGTAATAGTATTACTTAATTTGACAACTATACTACAATACGTTTTCCTCTCAGTAACCGTTAATTTGAAATGCTGTTGCAATCGCATTCATTGGATAAGTCTATCCAGATTTTATATTTCCATCAGAATCTCGAAGAAATTTATGACAGATATGAATTTTATTTATGAGAATTTTCCATTCTTTTACCGAAAGTCTGAAATCTGATGTCATCGAAGGACTTGTACTGGAGCAAAGAATGGAGTATGAATGTATGATACATTGAATTAGTAACAGAAACTAAACCGAAAAAATTATAACTAACCTTAATTAATTAAGGAATTTTAAAATAATCCAATTTTAATCAAACATTTAAAAATGACCGTGCAGTATCAGAATTTGAGATTCCGATACTAATTCTGCTTAGTATCAGAATCTGAAATTCCGATACAAGCTAGTATCGAAATTCCAGAATCCGATACTAGAATGAGGCCTATTATATAAGCGCCCGCGCCCCTCTCCTTCTCTCTCCGCATCTCATTTCCTTCTCCCCGCTCCAAAGAGCAAAACCAGGTATGGTTTTTTTTTTTATTTTTTTTTAATTAATTAATTTATTTTAATTAGTTATATTAGGTTAATAATTGAAAAAATAGGAAAACTATTTAAAAAATATCAAAAAAATATAAAAAAATCAGATTAAATTCTATTAATTAGGATAAATATATTTTAGAAAATTTAACAATTTTTTACATGATATAATAATAGAAAATTGCATAAAAAATTAGGTTAATATTAGAAAAAATAGAAAAAATATTTGAAAAATATTGGAAAAATTTGAAAAAATCAGAAAAATTATATTATATGTTATGTATAAGAATAATATAATTTTTATTTTTTTACATGATATAATAATAGAAAATTGCATAAAAAATTAGGTTAATATTAAAAAAAATAGAAAAAATATTGTAAAAATATTGGAAAATTTTGAATAATTAATAAAAAATTGGATAATTCGTTTAGGTTGATACTATTTTTTTAAATGTACAAAAAATATCTAACAAGATCCAAGAATCAAATTTCTTATTTCAGCAGCTGTTGTCGATCGAGGTGAGTATTTTTTATTCATTAATTTATTTATTTTGCATAGTTTATGTACGTAAGTTAGAATATTTAATAGTTTATGATGTGATGTGATGTGCTTATTTGATATGATTTGGAATATTTAATATGATTGTCATATGATTGTGATATGCTAATTTAGAATATTTGATATGATTGCTGGGTTTGAAATAGGTTTAAAACTCTATTTAGGGGGGATTTGGGTGAAGAAATTTTCGGAAACCCTCCTGGTACAGGGGAGATGCTGCCGAAATTTTGTTAGATTTCTGACATTTAATTTTTTTTATTAAGTGAAAATGCCACCGAGCAGAAGAACACCTCAGACATCACGTAGATCTACCAGGCTACGGACCGATCATCAGGCTTCTACTTCAGACGAGCCTGAGGCTACGGATGTCCTTTCCTCTAGTGTTGTCTCAGCCGGCGCTTCTACCTCAGCGGGCCCTTCTTCTTCCCCTCCTCCTACTGATGATGATCGTCTGTTGCATTTGCAACAACCCGAGCTTCGTGGCACTGATGTATGTTATTTTGTTTTTTCCATTACTATTTGAAAATCTAAACACAAATATAGTCTCTAATTTTATTTTATTTTTACGCATAAAGAATTGGTTTCCAGTGACGCACAAGCCGTTGATGACTAGGACTCCTGAGGTGGACGATCATCTGACGAAACTTGGGTTGATCCACGTCATTCAGCTTGGTCATATGCCTGTGGATCATACGCTTGTGTAGGGTTTGGCCTTGTTCTAGAGGCCGGAGACCCACACATTTCACTTTCCGCATGTCGGCGAGATGACTGTTAGTCTAGAGGTACGTGACATTCTATAAGTAAATTTCATTTTAATCGTGTTATGATTTATATGTATAATAATAGAATTTGAACTATCATGCAGGACGTGGCATTCTTATATGGTTTATCGACGACTGACCGAGTCGTGACGGGTCGTTGTGATTTTGATGACCTTGAGCTTCTTGCCACATATGCGTTGCCGCAGGATACATCACAGGAGGAAGTTGAAAAGTGCTTCCGAGAAAAAAATACAAAGTAAGAAAATTATAAAACTTAATGTGTACTTTATAATAAACTTAATGTTTAGTTCTAACAATAAGATTGAAATGCAGGAGAAAATATGCGGTTAGGTTTCTAAAGCTGCGGAAGATGTGGAAGGATGTTGTCCTCATCCCAAACGATCAGGACCAGATTGACAGATACATACGGGCCTTCGTGCTAGAGCTTATCGGTTGCTGGTTATTTCCGGATGCCACGGGGGACTCTGTTCCGGCTTTTTATCTTTATTTTTTGCGGATTAGTAGTTTTTATAAAATATTTATGAGTTTCGTTAATAATTAACTCACTGACATAAATAAAATTTGTAAATATTTGTAGGATCTTCGTACTACTCCCTCTCAGGGAGTGTACAATTGGGATGCGACCACACTTGCTGCGCTATACCGAGGCTTGGACACTGCAGCAATAAATAACAGTGTCAACATCGGGGCTCCGTGGTTGTTTTTGCAGGTCTGGTCGTATGCGAGATTGACCTTGTGTCGGCCGACGATCACGGAGGATTTTACCGGCTGGGGTCTACCGTCTATTGATACCTGTCCACCTTACGGGAGGTATGTTCATTGTATTTGAAATTATTTTTTTAAAAGTATTTTTTTTGTTTAAAAATAAGATAACTAAACAAACATATTGAAATATTGCAGGAGATGGACTACATGTCCTAAATCGAAGAAGTTCAAAGGTCCTGCTAACGCATCAGGAATGGATTATGCTCGGGTCGTTCTCATGAAGATCAGACCCGAGCACGTCGTTTGGAGGCTTTACGAGCACATGAGGGCCCTCATGCCTCGTTATGCTCAGGTTTTCATTAATTTTATTATTCTTGTTACTTCTTCAATCTGATACATATGAAATAAAAACTATATATTAATTTTATACATTTATGCTCAGGTTGATCCGAGCTTGTTCATTGTCCGTATCCCATGCATTCACTACTGGATGGTGATGTGGCACTACGCCGATCGTGTCATGCACCAGTTCATGCTATACCAGATAGTGCCGCCACCACGACCTGAGGTACAATAAAATATTTACTTAATATATTTTCTAATTCTCATAATATCATTTTGCTAAAACTCATGTAAGATAAATAAAACAACCTTGGTGGAGGATGTCGTAGCTGATGGCATACATGGGGACCACCTATCGAGGCAGAGACTGGGGTCAGCTGTTCGAGGCGGAGGTGGGCATGTGGGTGACATGGCTCGGGTCAGGGTCATGGAGGAGCGGCCGTTGAGCGCTGCTATCGAAGCCACGTACCTACAGTGGCTGAGGGTACATGGGGGTGCGCATGTCGTACAGATTCCGGAAGAGATAGAGACAGCTCCGGTTGCAGATATGTCGTACCTTCGCGACAGTCCTGCACGCTTGGCTTCGGTGAGTTAATTTTTATGCAATAACCATTCAAAATAACGGATTTTAAATATAATTTCATGGGTAATATTGGTTAAACAGGTTAAACATACTTTGAGATACGTGCTTCGAGCATGTGCATGGGCGATGATGAAGGGATTCAAAAGTGTTGGGAAGAAGATGCTGTTAGAAAGTGTTTAATTTCAATTTTTGTGCCAACAATTAGCCATAAACATCAATCAAACACAAAAGATCTAGGCTTTAAAGCCATTCACAAGCATTTCAAGAGATGAGAGTAGGAGGTGATATACCTCTCATGAAATCGCATTCATGAGGCTCGAATCCATGGCATGGGAGTCAATGGCGTGCCTTCTCCACCACCACCATCATGGTTGTGCCGCCGGCCTCGAGTCCACCAAGGAAATTAACCACGTTCTCAAGGTATGTGCTAGCACACCCAAGAACAAGCCTAATCCCATTAGCTTTCTCTCTTCTAGCAATTAAATCTTTCATTTAAATGGAGAAGAGAGCTCAACACATGAGCAAAAGAGGAAGAAAAGAGGAGGTTTGTGGCAGCCACAAGGGGAAGAAAGAGAGGAGAGAGAAGGCTAGCTCTTGGAGTCTCCTAATGGGTCCTTTTATAGAGCTCAAACCCTAGGGAAAACTTCCCCAAAATTACACCTCTTGCCACCCTATGGCTGGCCACGAATTGGGCCTATATGGGCCATCTCACAATCTCATTTGGGTCTTTAATTCACCTAATTAAAATCCCATTAGTTTGCTCTATAATTGGGCTATATATTTTCCTATTAAATAACGGTCCAATTAATAAATATAACCATTTATATTGAAATGTGTTGATCTAAAATTAATTATTAACTCATTAATAATTATTTTGGGATTAGATAATGCATTAATTTATTTCTATATGATCTCTTTGACTTAATTAATTATAACAGTTCATAACGGTATATAATTAATTAATCAACTCATCATATTTCCGCAATACTCACTGTTGCGAATAAATAGATAATACATTGTGTGGTCAAAGTCCTATTTGTGTGACTCTTTGAGGATTTATGCTATGTTGGCCATGGAGAATAAATCACTATTTATTTCTAATAATCATAAGCGGTATCTAGCAACACGTTATGATTCCCAATTCGCATAAATAATGTACCATTACAATATCTTAATCCTGCACAAGAAATATAAGTATTTCCTTGTCTGATTCTTATGTCACATGATATCATTGTATAATCCAAGATATGAGTGTGTCATTCTTGCAGATTATACATTTCTTGATCTAGAGTTGATCGTCTAGTTTGCATGCATACGATCCAACTCCATCAAGGGGCCCAAACAGATATCATCACTCATTAAGTGTATTAATGAGGGACATATGGTTTTCTTAATGAACAACTTTTCCCCGCACAATTCAAGAAAGCATAAATAAAGTCCGTATAGCAGTCTTTATCAGGAATCAACGTTAGACGATATTTATTGAACATATCCTCATGTGGAAAAGTTGAACATCTCAAACTTAGAATCAAACTCATATAAAATAAACAATGACACGTAACACAATCCATATGTTTATTTCATTGGGTCAAGTCCTGTACTATGTTCCAATAACATACACATATGCAATTAAATTGGTAACACCTTACCTATGATTTGTAGAACTTAATCATCACTTAACTTGCATACTAATCTTTGATGATAATTAATGTTCCTTGTTAATTATCAAGATTATGGACGATTTAGATTTATTATTGTCATTCTAATGAATGATCCATAGAGATCTACAATTCAGATCATCAACCTGAATGATCTGTCAATAATAAACTCTAGGAACAAATGATTAAATATCATTATTAACATAAACTAAAAAAATAAGTCATTAAATATTGACTTCTAGGACATAACTCCAACAGATGCTTACTAGTTGCAGCACGACATTGGATATTGTCGGCGAGCCTCATCGGATACCTCAAGTGTTGGAGTCGAAGGGTCTTTCGACGGGCATCGCCTCTATACCTGATACGTCTGACGAGGAGGAGCTTCCAGAGCCTGGTTGGGAGGAGCATCAGTTCATGCAGGTATATCACAAACTTAATCTAATATTATTATGTTCTTCTTTTTCAAAATCAATTAATAACATTATTACTCTTTTTTATGTTAAACAGGGTGATTTCAGTTTGCATGACTTCGATTCATTTTTCGACGGTCCACGCCCTAGCCAGTCGATCACTCAGAGTAGACGCTCTCATTCCCGACCATCTCAGCCTCCGACATTTGAGCCTCAGACTACCGAGACACCACCTCCACCTCCACCTCCACCTCATTTCGAGACACACCCTGCAGAGTACCCCACCCAGCAGACTCCTTATCCTCAGTAGCAGACTCAGACGCAGTTTGGAGGGGGGTATAGTCTACAGCAGACTCAGTATGCAGGGGTGTATAGTCCACACATGGGGAGCCAGCCCCTTAGTTAGGCTGATGTTTTTTTCCAGACATACGGTATTCCCTTAGATGACCCGTTGTCGCCTTTCACTCAGTCTCAGTTTGGTGAGGGCTATAGTCCACAGTCTGGTAATCCTGGGGCATCGTCTAGTGGACCTCCTCGCTATCCCACCCCAGTTCTTACTCCTCGTATACTAGTTCCTACTCCTCATCCAGTAGTTCCTACGCCTTGTCCAGCACCAGGACTTGCTCGCGGCCGAGACCCTCGACGGCCACCAGGTGCTAGGGTTGATTGGTCCCTAGCTCAGGGACATTACCGTAGTGATGGACGGAATTAGAATTTTTATATCTCGTTTTGTATGACAGTGTTATGATATTTTCATCTCGTACATGTAGTGATTTTTATATCTCGTATTGTGATTTTTAGATTTCATACTTTTCATTTCTTTAGTTTCGTGCTTACAGAAAATTCAAAAAAATAACGACACGTAAACAAGGCACTCTAATAACGTCATTTAACCTAACTCGTAAGTAAAAAAATTATTTGTAACAAATAAGCACACATTTAAGATGTCTATAAAAATGAATGGATGTGATGTCTAACCGAAATCCTAAAAAAAATCATTTCTAATGAAATGAAATCCCACATAAAAACTATTTTGATCATTTAGTACTTTTTATATATTACTACTTTGTAAAGAAAAAATATATATCCTACAAAGGATACATAAAAATATAATTAAACCACTATTTTTAGTGCAAACAATAAAAATCTATGAAATATAAGAACAAAACGAATTTTCTAATGCAAATATGAAAGTGTATAAAATTCTAGATTCCGATACTAAGTAATATCATATAATGGTTAAAATAGTATGATATGCTAAGTAATATCATATGAGAAAGTAATATATACTTTATTAAATATTATATCAATTCATAAATATTATATGAATTCATATGATTTCAACAAATTTTAGTTAGTATTGGAATTCTAGATTCCGATACTAACTAAAAATAGCGGGAAAGTGTATAAAATAATAATAAAAGTTTATTAAATAATTTAAAAATTGATATCAGAAGCGTTATTCTAGTATCGGATTCTGGGATTCCGATACTAGCTTGTATCGGAATTTCAGATTCCGATACTAAGCAGAATTAGTGTCGGAAATACTGCACGGTCATTTTTAAATTTTTTATTGAAATTGGCTTATTTTAAAATTCTTTAATTAATTAAGGTTAGTTATAAATTTTTCGGGAAACTAAAACTGTTTATATAACAAGACCATAATATCTATGCGTTCATAGCAACAAAAACAAATTTGCAATAGGCTAAGTTTATTACCCGTTAGTAGAGCCAGCATATGGTCCATTTAAATTCGGGTTACCAAGCCCATAGTTTTAGTTGAGCGCCCAAATTATCGAGAATCCAGAAATGATTTTCCAGTCTAAGGTCGGGGTCGCACTTAGTTGTGCTGTTTTGTTTTGATTACTACTACTTGATTATGGATTGTTGTACTCTTTTTTTCCTTGTCCTTTATTTTTTATTCATTTATTTTTTTTAGAGAAACATCGTTGTACTCTTGAGCATCTTGTTTTGGAATTCCAATGTTTCTAGAATTTAAGAAGGTTGAATTGTGGAATCAGGAGTTTTATAATAAAGATTTGTTGGACCAGATTCTTCACTTCACAGATTCTCTATTATAATTTTTGTTCTTCTTCTAGAAAAAGTATACTAGGCTTAGGATGCTTCCATGATTTAGCAAAGGGGCAATTAGGTGCCATCCTAGTGACAACTGACAACCGATATGTCATATTCTTCATAGTAATAGCAAAAATTGTGCGGAACATATATAAGAAATTGGAATATTTCTGGTAAAGATTTAGAGAAATGAGATTTGAAAGTGAGATTTTTTATGACAAAATTCAAAATTTGTTTTTTGGGAAAGGAAAAGCAGCAGGTGCCAGGATTATAAGCATCGTCACTCACAAATGTGACGACATGTCACATGGCAGAATTCGAAGAATTTTGTAATTTTTGTAAATAAATATTCTGCCTAAAGTTCGGCCGATCTCTTTCAAAATGTAACATTTATAGTACTTGCGTTACCTTTGAGATTTCACGTTTTCCTGCTCGCTAGTTGTCTGGATGACTGGATCCATGATATTTATGAGATGGCGCTTAAACTCAGTCATTAAAATAAAATTGACGGTTGCTATATATACTAAATCAAAATGTGGATCTGTCATCATTGAAGGCACGTTTCAAGGATGTTGTATTACCAAAAAAATAATAATAATGAAAAATAAGTGGATGCTATATAAGGGAACTAATCCGTTTTCAAATGAAAAAAAGGGGACTGTTTCTATTGTTTTCAATTATAAAGATTATTTAATGCTGGTCAATTGGTCATGAGGATCGAGGATTGGCTTTTATATGATAAAAAATAATAAATAAAATATCGTTCCTTTCTAGATTAAATGTTATCACGTGTAATTAAGATTCAAAATTTCCACAATACACTACTTGATTTCGTACATACTGCTCCTTACCAAAACTCTTCCAAAATCACAAACACAATAAGTAAACTGCTTACTTATTGATAGATCAATTAGTAACCTTGAAGCCTTTTTAATAATTTAAAACAACAGTGTTATTTTTATCTTAAAATTAAAACTTTTTGTTACATTGAATAGTTTGGACTAAAAAGAGAACCCAACATGAAAGGAAGGAACATCGTTCTACTACTTTTAATCTTTTATCAAGTGCGGGAGCATTCAAGAAAGAAAGCCACCTGTCAACAACTAACCTCTCAGACTATCAGGAGAATACAATCATCCCTTCGCTAAACTCACCAGCGACATAATCTCAACCGTTCCTTCTAAATCAGACATCCATCACTAAACAAGGACGTCTCCAGTCCAAAACAACCGCAGATAATCAAACAATCAATCACAGTTCAGTTCAACTTTGTTCCGCGTCAACACGATGTCTAATCCAACGAATGGGTCCCAGTTGTCATACCTCCTGACAACTTAATAACACATTTATTTCCACATCTTGAACTGGCGCCCCATTCTTCCTTCTCTTCCCTCCTCTCTTCTCTCTTCCCTCTTCTCTTACCATGTCGGAGCTCCGAAAGAGAAAACCCTCATCCACTAACACCCCTTCTACCTCCTCCGCTCCTAAGCCTCCTCCTCCTATACCCTCCGACTCCGAATCAATCATATCCGAATCCGAACCCGCACCCGTACCCGCTTCAAAACAGAAAACCAAACAAAAGTCCGATAAAACCCAAGAGACAGGCGGCGCCAAGAAATGGTCTTGTGTCGACAGCTGTTGCTGGCTTATCGGCGTCATCTGCACTGTCTGGTGGGTCCTGCTCTTCTCCTACAACGCCATGCCTGCTTCCATTCCTCAGTATGTCACTGAGGCTATAGCGGGTCCCATGCCCGACCCGCCAGGCGTCAAGTTGCATAAAGAGGGTTTGAAGGCCAAGCACCCGGTTGTGTTCGTGCCCGGTATTGTTACTGGTGGTCTTGAATTGTGGGAAGGACATCAGTGTGCTGAAGGATTGTTTAGGAAGCGCCTCTGGGGAGGTACCTTTGGTGAGGTCTACAAAAGGTATTTTTATTTATTTTATTTTATTTTTTCTTCTTTTAATTTGGTTGGTTTTGGTTTTTTTGGGGATTATTGTGTGTAGTTGAATAAGTGGAAAAAGGGCAAATTGTTGTGTTTGTGGTAGTGAATAGTGAGAAAAGAGACGTGAATAAATGTGATTTAACTTTTTAAGAATGTTAGGAGTTTCATTCTTTTCTTTCCATTTTATTTTGTTGGAACCTCATGTGGTTGAATGAACTGAATGAACTGAATTACGTGAAGTTAGGAAAAGGTTTTGAGGGTTATGTTATTAGAAATTCATTGGGATTTAGCTAAGTAAACGTATAAGAGGACAAATTAGTTATGATCCTCCTTTCCTGCCTGATTTTTGTTCTTTGGGTGTTCATTAAAATTTTAGTAACTGTCGACAGATACTCTAGATATTTTAATTAGGCTTCACATGTGATTAGAGTTGTTTGTGGTAAAGGGCCCACATGAAGAGTGAGAGAGAAAGGGTGAGGCAACAGTTAGCAACAAACTGGTTTCATCTATAAGAAAGTGATCATTAATAATGTGTCTGCTTTAATTATTGTAACTGGTACCCACTATTTGCTATCACTGTCATATTACAGGCCACTTTGTTGGGTTGAGCATATGTCAATGGACAATGAAACCGGGTTGGACCCACCAGGCATAAGGGTCCGACCCGTCACAGGTCTTGTGGCAGCTGACTATTTCGCACCAGGATACTTTGTGTGGGCAGTATTGATCGCCAATTTGGCTCGAATTGGCTACGAGGAGAAAAATATGTACATGGCTGCTTATGATTGGAGAATTTCCTTCCAAAATACTGAGGTACGTCACATTTTCAGTTTTAAAATTTTGGAATGAACATAGAGTCTACAAAAGGAGTATGACCTTTAAATGAAGAAATCTCTACACTGAAAAAAAATTGGCTGAGTTATACCTTTTGTATTTGCATAATGATTCTGTATAATTCTATTCTATGGATGAAACTGAAATCAGAACATAATTATAACAAAAAGTTAAGTAATACATATCGATGCTATAGTAAGTATAAAATAGTTACAGATGTAATTCAAACAAAATCAGAAACCCGATGCATTATAAAAATCAAAGGTTATATTGAAAAATAATGGTTTATATCAATTCTGTTCTGATATAATTTTGTTTTGTTGCATTGTTCTTAAGCACATTAATAATGAACAAATTATTACTTTAAAAACTACCCAGCAGTGTTGTAATTTGTTTATTATTTTTACACTATTGGGGATTTTTGCAAATGTTCAAAGCATTGGGGCCTTTGCATGTTATGGATTCTGTAGGTGCTCTATAGATTTTTTTTTTTTTTTAATTTTTGAAATTTACACCTTTTCTTTAATTATACCTTAAAGTTATCAAAATAATAACTTTCTTTTAAGGGAGTGGCGGAGCCAAGTGAGCCCAATGGGGTGCAATTGACCCCCATTTATTTATTAATTAGACCTAAAAATATAAATTTTTTTTTGTTTTTTAAGTAAATTATTAAGAAAAGTTCATTTTTGAAACCCATATGTTAGAATTACTCTATTATGACCCCACGTAGTTAGATTTTTGTGCTTATTAAATTTCTTTAATTTTTAATATTAATTTTGAACCCCATATAAAAATTTTCTAGCTCCGCCACTGTTTTAAGAGTGTCGAAACAAACATTTTACTATGGTTTACTCCAAACAGGTAAGGGACCAAACGCTGAGCAGAATCAAGAGCAACATTGAGCTGATGGTATCAACAAACGGTGGTAAAAAGGTGGTGGTTATACCTCACTCAATGGGTGTTCTTTATTTCTTGCATTTCATGAAGTGGGTTGAGGCACCTGCACCAATGGGTGGTGGCGGAGGGCCAGACTGGTGTGCCAAGCACATTAAGGCACTGATAAATATAGGCGGGCCATTCTTAGGTGTACCTAAGGCAGTTGCTGGCCTTTTCTCTGCTGAGGCCAAAGATGTTGCCGTTGCCAGGTAAAAATACTTTGTTTTTGTTTTTATTCATTTTTATTACTTATTGTATGTGATCTTGTGTGTGTACATTAAGTGGATTATTTCTTACCGCAATTGCAAATGTTTATATTTTTGTAAGTCTGCAACTGCAGTGAGTTACTGTTTTGGGTTGTTTGCATTCTTCTGACCATTACAAGGAAGTTTAGGCTAAGCAATAAGATGACTTTTTTTACCCCAAGTTTGTTACTTTTATCTCAATCAACTTGTTTGATTAACTGTTCTTACAAACTTGCAAGTTACCATCCAAATTACTTTTATCTTCTTTTCGAATGAGGCTCATATAGGTAAACATTGTAAAGATTCTATGTAAGATGCATTTTCCATTAAAACTGATGTTGTTTAATCTGTCTTTTACTTATCAAATTTTTCTTTATAAGATCAATTGCACCTGGAGTGCTCGACTCTGACTTTCTGGGGCAGACAACGCTTCGGCATGTGATGCGCATGACACGAACATGGGATGCGACCATGTCACTGATCCCAAAAGGAGGAGATACCATCTGGGGTGGATTGGATTGGTCACCAGAAGAGGGTTCTGTGTGTCCTCCTGACAAGGAAGACTATTCCAATGGCATCAATTATGGAAGGATGATTTCTTTTGGAAAGGACATTGCGGAGGCTCCTGCAACTGAGATTGACCAAATTGATTTTCGTGTAAGCTATGTTACATATATCTTGTTTTTCTGTGTTTGAGTTTTGTGTACTGACGACAGCCAATCCTAGCTGGGCCTGTTCATCCGAATGGTTTGGCTGCTTTCAATCAACAAAAGTGATCCTTGGTTCAAATTACGGAGAGGGCATTTCCTTCACATTTTCTTAATAAAAATTTGTTGGATTGTCAATGCCAAACCAACCTTAATAAAAAAAAAGAGACGGTTAATCGTATCTCAGGTAATAAGGATGATTAATCAAGTTTATATATCTCATATATCTCAAGAGGTAATTGATAAAGTCTTAAAAAGACTCATTGTTGTTTGCTTTAAAGAAATTGAAGAATGAAATGTTGAGTGTCGAGGATATAGAGCTGTGGGCCTTCTGAAAAGAAGTGTCTACATACTTACCCAAACAACTAGTATAATTGCATTCATCTCATGCAATGAATTTTCCTCCACACAGGATGCAGAGAAGGGAGACAACATAGCACATTCAAATGGTTCATGTGGCGATACATGGACAGAATACCACGAGATGGGGTGGAGAGGTATCAAGGCCGTGGCAGACTACAAGGTATACACGGCAGGATCTCTTGTGGACCTTCTTTCCTTTGTAGCTCCAAAAATGATGCGACGTGGGAGTGCCCATTACTCCTATGGTATTGCTGATGACCTTGATGACCCGAAGTATCAGCACTATAAATATTGGTCCAACCCCTTGGAAACTAAGTAAGCTTTTCTTTGCTATATTAGTGTTCTTTTATGTTCTGACTTGTTGGGGGGTTGTATGATAGCAAAGCACATAATTCTTGATTATATTTTCTCTTAGTATCTCATTTTAATTTTATTTAAAACTGGCAATATGGTATACAAATTACATCTGCAAAATGTCCAGTTTTGCTTTAGAAGTAATCCACATTCTTATTCCTACTAGCAACAAAATAAGAAAGATAACGCAGTGAGGAACTTTAGTGGCTTTCTTAGCAGTTGATAACAAAGTGCTGACATAATTCCTCTTTGTTCCTGACTGGTACTTTTCACAAAATAACTAGTTATAAAATAAACTTATTATAGATTACTGTTCCTGGACAAAGATACAGTAATTGAATACCATCACTCATACATATTTTTCAATTTCCTTTAGGTTACCAAATGCACCTGAGATGGAGATATTCTCATTGTATGGAGTTGGCCTCCCAACCGAGCGTGCATATGTGTACAAACTCGCTCAATCAGCTGAGTGCTACATTCCTTTCCAGATTGATACTTCAGTGAACAACGGTACCTGTCTGAAGGATGGTGTGTACCTGGTTAATGGGGATGAGACTGTGCCAGTTCTTAGTGCTGGCTTCATGTGTGCCAAGGGTTGGAATGGCAAGACTAGGTTCAACCCAGCTGGCATAAAAACTTACATAAGAGAGTATGTTCATGCACCCCCATCTAACCTTCTTGAAGGGAGGGGTACACAGAGTGGGGCGCATGTTGATATAATGGGGAACTTTGCACTGATCGAGGATGTTATCAGGATAGCAGCTGGTGCCACAGGGGATGAGATTGGTGGCAACCAGGTTCATACAGATATATTCAAATGGTCTGAAAGGATAAAGTTGAAGCTATGACTAGGTATGCTGATTTTTTCACTTTACCCAACATGATTACAATTTTTGGCGAGTGGTTATCAGTATGTTCACTGAAGTGGAACTGGTGATGTTCATACTGGTTTATCAGCTTTTAAAATTATTTTTTCATGTTCTCAGTTTTGGGTGTAGTTTGAGATCTAAGACAGGCGTAAGTAAGCATTCAATCATGAAAAGCGGCGAAAGTCAACAAAATAATAGTGACAGCCATTCCTAAGAAAATACTTTCCAATACTGGGTAGGTTAAACAGTAGCAAAATTACATGCCAAACTCTCTGGTCTCTTGACAGCTCCTGTCAAGGTTTCGAAAGAAAAAACTCTTTGGTCTGTGTTGCTTTTTCCCTAGCAATTGTGAGTACAACTGTACAATTCAAGTCTCATGACACGAGTATGATTAATTTGTTTGCTTTTATGTGTGTAGGGTGACATTCCTGTAGGCTGCAACTGTGTTTTACTTGAAAAGCTTCTGAACTTCAGAACAGCTTGGAATAATATGTGTGCTCTTATAATTGTTTTTCATACAGATTAATTGATTTTTTAATATCACGTAATTGAATGTAAATTCTTACATTTTTGACTCTTCAGACATCATCAAGGTATAGCCTGTTTAATGTAGATATTCTTGTGTAGTTCCAATGGTTTCAAAATTTTAGCAACTTGTTTTCAGAAGAATTTATGGAGTCTCTGGGAGTATTATTGCAGATAGATATTCTTTGTTTTTGTTAACACATGAATTTTCTACTACAATTTGTTATTTGTATTTCTGACACACAAGGATTCAGACATACTAGAAATTTAGAATCGAGCTTGCTCGATATTTATTTATTTCCATAATTTTTTGATACATTTCTTACGTATAATTCCGAACTTGCTAAACAGTTGGAACCTATGTTTGCTTTGTAGTTTGTACCGTTGGTTTGAAATTTTTATTGGACCTTAAAATAAAATTCAATGAACTAAAATGATTATTTTTATTTCATTTCATCCTCCGGTCACCTAGCATCTATATAATAATAAATAATTCTACATTTATATGTGTTTGCTTTATCTGATGAACTAAATAAATCAAAGTGTAGCTTAAAATAAACTAATAAATTGACGTCGAATGAATTAAGTATAGCTTAAAATACACTTTGATTTTTTAAATAAATTTTATTTTCAAATTATATGAATATTTCTTTAGGTTTAATACAATGTTTTGAATATGTAAGATCTCAATTATACTATAGTCTATATAGAGCTCAAATATAGATTATTGTAATTAAACGATGTGTATAAGAATCATGAATCGCTTTAAATGCAGAACTGAAGCTCCAAATAAGCTTTAGATACACATTATATTCATATTTTTCGAGCAATACAATATTTTGAATAAGTTCTGAATTATATATTAGACCATATAAAGTATTTAAATATAAATTATTTTGATCAAATAACATTAAATAAATAAAATATTGCTTAAAATTCTCTATTAAAGCTGCAAAAAAATTTATTTGCATGTTATATGCATATTTTTGATGTATAATGCAATATTTTGAATATGCATAATGAAAATTATTTTCTAGACCATATAAAGAGCTTAACTACATATTATTGTGATCAAATAACGTCCAATTAATCTTGAATAGCTTAAGATGGTCTAAAAAAAAATCATTTGCGCATTATATGGATATTTGTTTTCTTGTATAACGCAATATTTTGACTAAATTCGATCTAAATTATATTCTATATTTTATTCCATACAACCTCTTAAATATTGTAATCGATTGACATTGAATTAATCAAAAATCACTTAAAATACTCAATTGAACCTCCATATAAGCTCCATTTGCATATTATAAGCTTATTTCTATATGTATAACGTAATATTTTTTTAATTGTTAAGATTTGAATTATATTTTAGATCATATAAAGAGTTTAAATATGGAGTATTGTGATAAATTGACGTCGAGTGAATCAAATATAGCTTAAAATAGTCAACTGATATTTAAATGAGCTTTATTTCCACATTATATGAATATTTCTTTATATATAATATAAAAATTTGAATAAGTAAGATCTGAATTATGTTCTTGACAATATAAAGAGCTCAAATATCGATTATTGTGACCAAATGACGTCTAATTAGTCGTGAATCACTTTAAATGCTGGATTGAAGCATTTCTACGTTATATGTATATTTCTTGTTGTGTAACGCAAAACTTTGAATAAGAAAGTTTTGAATTATGTTCTTGACAACATAAAGAGCTCAAATATCGATTATTGTGACCAAATAACGTCTAATTAATCGTGAATCACTTTAAATGCTGGATTGAAGCATTTGTATGATATATGCATATTTCTTGTTGTGTAACGCAAAACTTTGAATAAGAAAGTTCTGAATAATATTCTTGACCATATAAAGTACTTAAAAATAGACTATTTTGATCAATTAACTTCGAATCAATCAAGAATAGCTTAAATTGCTCGAGTGAAGCTCCAAATAAACTTCATTTATACATTATATGCATATTTATTCGTGTATGATGCAATATTTTGAAAATATTAGATTTGAATTATATCATAGAACATGTAAATTACTTAAATTAAAATTTTTGTGTTTAAATGACATCGGATGAACCAAGAACCGCATAAAATAGTCAACTGAAGCTACAAATAAATTCTATTTGAATATTATATGCATATTTTTATATGTATAACTCAATATTTTAAAAAATATTCTACATCATATAAAAATATTAATATTCTAGATCATATAATGCAGAACTAATTAAGTGACGTCAGATGAATCAAGAACCGCATAAAATGGTCAACAGAAGATACAAGTAAGCTTCATTTGAATATTATATGCGTATTTTGTATACGCATAACTCAATATATTGAATACGTATGACCAAAATAAAATTCTAAACTATATAAAGAGCTTAAATATAGATTATTGTCATCAAATGATGTCTAATGAATCATGAATAGACCATATAAGGTTCATTTACGCACTATATGTATATTTCTTCTTGTATAATGTAATAATTTGAGTAAATTATATCTGAGTTATATACTAGACCATATAAAGGGCTTAAATATAGATTATTGTGTTGAAATTACGGTTGGATGTATCAAGAATCGCATAATGCTCAGCAGAAGTTCCAAATAAGTTTCCTTTGCACGATATATGCATAGTTCTTTAAGTTTAATGCAATATTTTGAATAAGTAAGATCTGAATTACATTTGGACCATACAAAAAGCTTAAATATCGATTATTGTGTTCAATTGATGTCAAATGAATCAAGAATTGCTCACTATGTCCAACTGAAGCTCCAAATATGCTACATAAGCACATTATATGCATATTTCTTCATGTATTATGCAATAATTTTAATAATTACGATCTGAATTTAATTCTAGACCATTTAAGGAACTTAAATATAGATTATTGCGATAAATTGACGTCGAATGAATCAAGTAGAGCTTAGAATACTCAGCTGATGCTTCAAATAAACTTTATTGGCACATTATATGAATATTTCTTTGTGATGATGTAATATTTCTAATAAGTAAGCTCTGAATTACATTTTAGACCATGTAAAGAGCTCAAATATAGATATTATGACCAAATATCGTCTAATTAATCGTGAATCGCTTTAAATACTACAGTGAAGCTCCAAATTAGCTTCATCTTTGCATGATATACATATTTTTTGAAACACAATATTTTGAATAAGAAAGATCTGAATTATATTCTAGACCATATTAAGTACTCAAATATAAATTATTGTGATCAGTTGACGTCAAATGAATCGAGAATTGCTTAAATTGCTTAATTGAAGCTCCAAATAAACTTCATTTACACATTATATGCATATTTATTCGTATATAATGCAATATCTCTACTACTTATAAATGCACGTTGCGAAATGTCATAACAAAAATCACCAAAGGAGGTTCAAACAATTGTTAACATCAATTATAAACCATTGATCTGTGCAATCTGATATGATGTACGGTTTAGATCTGTATTTAACGCTAAGAGTCAGACCCTTTGACAGCGAAGGGTCATGGCGCTGATGGTTTGTATCAAATTCGCGACACTCCGCTTAGGGAGTTCGATTCTCCGTATAACTCACTTTTTTTATTTTGCGCCCATTTCATTTTTTTCCGCCGTTTCCTAAAAAAACTTCTATTTGTTTCGTACAGAAGAGATTGTTTCATACTCTCCCTCCCCTCTCCCCCCTCTTTTTTCTCATCGCAAAACCTCCAAATTTTCTCAGAAAAGGAAAGAACCGGTGGCGATGTGGTCCCCCTCCCCTACCCCCGTTTCCTCTCCTTCGTGTGAGCCCTAATAATCCGAAAATAGAAGGTCGCCGCTCTTCCCATTTAAATTAGATCTAGGTTTGTTCTGTACTTTTAATTTTCAGTTCAAATTTTCATTTGGCGCTCTCAACCACGCTCAAAATCTCTGATTTGGTAGTGCAAAATGGAAAGAGTATTGAAATTTTTTGAAATTTTCATTTTGGCGCTCTCAGCTACCCTAATTTTCAATTTGTCGCTTCATGTATCTGAATTTGCAGAGACTCTATTTAAACAACCGATTGATGGGGGCAACAAAGGCACTTGTCGCTTCATGTATACACAATTCAGTTTCTTCTTAATCTCTTTTCCATTTGTCTCTATGGTTATTAGGTTCTGAATACTTTTTCTTTTTATTGTTTTTTAAATTTCAGTTTCTCCTAATTTGTTCTGCGTTTGAAGAAAGGTAGTATTTTGATAAATTGTCATCAATTTCAGTTTCTCTATGCTTTAATCTTGTTTGTTCGGAATTTTGCGTAACTGATAAATTATCAGAAATTTGAACTGATAATCTATGCTTTCTAATCCGTTCAGTAGCCTTCGTATGTTTTTGAGGGTAGGGTGGTGATAGCCACTAAATTTCCATTAAGTAAAGAAATTATGTACAAAATCAGTTACAAAGAAGACAGTGCAAGCTTTGTAGCATTAGGCTATTTGCATTATGGAATTGTGATGCCTCCAGTCAAAGTTTTACCCCAGAAAATTAGGTATTTTATTATTTTCTGCGAGTGTAATTTTGCTAAAGGTGTTTGGACCTTATTGGGCGTTATCCAGACAGTATCTCAGTCCATCCACTCGGCTTTGAGCTCAGTGTGTTCTGCTAATTCAACGAGCTTACGCAATTTACTCATAGCAGTGGCACTCTGGGGATTATGGTTAGAAAGATATAACAGAGTGTTCAGGAATCAACGGAGACATATCCAAGGAACTATAACCAACAAAGCTGATGAATTTATTTTTCAATTTTGGTTCTATCTAATGTTCTTTGTTGAACATTGTTATTTTGAAAACCTTATTTTTTTTAGTCGTATTGCAGAGCTTATATACAAGATGACATCATCCAACCACATTCGCTGCATATTAGCTATAAAGGATACATATGCCATTACAGACACAAATGATGCTATGATTTTCATGGTAATTACCATTCTGTAGTTAATGTTTATAAAAATAAAATTTGATTTCTTAAATATTCTCAAATATAACAGTATCTTGTTATTGTTTAGTGTTCAACTGGATTGAAAAAATATTTGTTGTTAATCGTTTAGGTTCAACCCATTGACCGTTTTCCTGCTGTTAACCCGACACATGGACAAGTTGGTTCTCAGACTATGCCTTCCAATTGAGTTAGAACGGCTCAGGCCGTGCGTTCCAGTGGGATCAGGTATTATACATAACTTTATGCTTTGTAGATCAGTACTTCTTAGTTTGGAAAGTTGCAATAAGTACATAAAGGCAGTAATGTGTAGAAACTCCATTACCCATAAAGGCAGTACTTCTTAGTGTGGTATATATATACGATTAAACTGGCATGCATGCAGACATTTGATAGTCTTTTGATCTTTACCAACTGGTCCCTTGAAAAGTTCATGAGCTTCTCAAGTTACAAACTCTGAAAGGCAACAGAATTGACAAAGCATTTTAGGTTACTTCTCAGTTTATAAAATAGTTTATTATATCTAAATTTCATTAAATGATTTCATATAATTCAGGTCGAAGAGAGCTGAATTGACATACAATCGCGTGGCAGAAAAAGTTCATCATGCCACAATCGACTGCCGCAAAGGAGCTGGATGTATCTAGGACTACATTGAAGTTCCGTTGTCGCGAACTTGGCATTCCTGAATGGCCATTTAAGAAAATGAAATTCTTGGCAACTCTGGAGGCATCTGTATCAAGTTTTACACACCCAGGAATTCAGCACGTTATCCGTTACATTAGAGAGGAAATGAATGCAATTAAGCAAAATTCCTCCTTAGAAATCAGTGATGCAACCTATGTGCTTAGGAAACAATTTACTGAATTGGAAAAAAAGAGGAAGAGGAGTGACACAAGGGCTGTTTAGTGCAATTAAGAATAGGTATTAGTTAAAGAATAAATATCTAATAATTAGCATTTATGCTTTAATCTTGTTTGTTTGTTATGTATTTTGATAAGTTCAACTTTGATTGAGGCTTATAGATATCTAAATTTATCTGCGTTTATGAATGTGTGTTTCTTTTTCTGTATAAATTGATATATTCTGTGTTAATTGCCTTTCCTTTTTACAATTGATTAATTACTCTTGATATGATTCTATTAGCAAAGAGAATGCAATATATTCTATATTTTCTTATCATTTGGTAACTTCTAACAGAACCCTTGGGTTAATTTGATAATGGCTACACTTAGAGTTCTTGCTTTGGCAACTTAGCCTCATACTGACAGACTCGTGGACAGGCCTCCTATTGGTCGCAGGTTTGTTTATGTATATATCTATTTGTAGAAAGACCCTCCGATTATATGCAGTGCTGGTAAATTTACTTTGATCCTTGATTTTAGTTATTTCAATAGACTTCTATGCTTTATGAAAATCATTAATTACATCATTTGTAGGAAACTTTGTTTTTATATGCTGATCTGTTCTGGTATTTATATGTAACAGTTTTAAAAAGGGTGTTGATTTGTTGTATATTTTTTCTCTATTGCATTTGCTGTATATTAAACTTGTGTCATACAATCCTGATATCCTCAATGAGTCGGTTATGAGGTACTGGATGTTAATCTTCTTGAATTTTTGCAAGGTTTGAAAAACTTTAAAGTGGCTCTCCATCAGTCGGGTAAGGATGAGGTGTCGATCCACTCTATCAGGCTATCAAAAACTATCAGAGACGTGCTTAGATCAAATGTAATCGAAAAATAATCACTATCTTTCTTTATATTTGATTTTCTTTGTTTGCATTTTGTTACACAACTTTTGACCAAGGATGATACCTTCTAATTGAGTAGGAGGATTCTGTCGGTATGTAAATTGTAATCTGCACGTTTCTAGATATTTGGCCTCGATCATGCCTGCTGTGAATTTGAAACTTTCGTTTTTATATTTTTGAATTCAATTAAAATTGTTTTCTACTACTACAGTTAAGTCCCACTGAGGGAGAAGAAGAGCCATTCAGCCGATTTGACAGTGAACTTCTTGATTTGAAAAATAAACTTTAGTTGTTCCCTCCTTGATAAATGATGCAGCCTTGGCATCTTTAAAGAAATCAGATCCCTGGTACAAGGAGAAGAGATTGCTTCTGACAAGAGATGTGAAGCTATTGAGGTATCAATATTTGGCTGAACACCAAGTATATAGTGCAGCGTTCACTAAAAAATGATCAAATGTTTGAGGTAAATACACAAGTTTAGGTTACAAAGCTTTTTCATTATTGTTATTAAATAAAAATTTTGATAAATAAGGATGCTTAGAATTGCCCTTTCTATGAATACTATTTTAATTGCTTGTTGGGAATGCACCTGAGCAGTTATAATATATAATATAGGGAGATTCTGGCATGCGATCTTAATAAGCCCGATTCAAAGCATTGTTTGCGGGTCGAGTAATTAAATTAATGAGAGCAGTTGACCGTATGGCAGAATTTGCCTATAATATATATAGTGCTTACTGTCAACAAATGATATATGTAGTACCATTGTGCAATTTGGGGGTGTGGGTTGTTGTCTTTTCTTTTTGTGCAATTTATTTCTAATTTTATAAAATATTTTTGTAGCTTCAATCTTTCATCTTGTAACAGGTCAAACACCCTAATTGCTATTATTACATTAACCACTTATAATCTTCTGGCTTGCATTACAAAATAGAAGACAAACGAAAGGGGAAGAAAGAAGAATACATTGAGCAAACTGATGAAGAAGAAATAAACGAGAAGATTAGGTCATCAACAATGATATCTGTAGACATGATACATTCTAAAATTGTAGAGCTAAACATGTAATGATATCATTAGAATTATTAGATTGATGAGGGACATAATTAATATATATACATGGAACAGTGTTATCAAACTTGAAGATTGTTATTTTGGCTTTATTAGTAGTGTATAGTTGCTGATGCAACACGTTATCTTATAATGATATTAGTGGATTTCTGGTTATATCATTTCCTACTATGTGAATTAATTCAGTCAATAATAATTAAACCTTTGGCCAGGACAAATTAGTTATAGATTTATATTGAGATTTTCTAGCACTACTAATCGCTACATCCTTACACTTTCTGAAAAAAATGATATCAATAGGAAAAATCTTATTACATAAACGGAAATAAATCACAATTGATATGCCTTCAAGGGATATGCCTTTATATTTCAGAAATACTAATGTTAAATTGCTCCCAATTGATTTTGCTAGAATAAATGCACGAATATCAAAGAATGAAATTGCTCACAATTAATTAGTGCATTTATCTTCAATAATAAAACATTGAATTTGCATTGAGGTGTGAAATATCATAATACTAGACACAGCTACACTGGTTACACTACATGGTAATAGTTTGCTATGTATTTTATGATGTTATTTTATTTCAATTTAAGAAAGAGTGCAAATAATAAAGGCATAGTATATTGTTGGTATAATATTATTTTCCATCCCAGATGATTTTGCAAGTGGTCAAGGAACCATATAAATAATCAATCAAGAATTGTATCAAATCCTTATCAGGTAATCAGGTAAAATTAATTAATTAGCGATCATGTAAGGCAACCATCTATCGTTACTTTAGAAAGTGTAAAATAAAATAGCAAACGATATGTGTAAAATAACCATCTTAAGCGGTGATTCTTATTTTGTCAAGCAATTAATTATTATAAATAAATCTTTGGCCAGGACAAATTAATTATAGATTTATTATATTGAGATTGACATTGGTAATGCAATATTAAGGAACAATCAAATTCTCTTGCCCATTTAGCATCCAATATATCATATATGTTATTCTTTCTATTTTCTCTCTACGTACAGAATCAATAGTATCCAAATAAATCTCTGTTTAAATTGGAATTCGCCCCTCATCTTATATACATTCTCCCTCTTCTTATAAATCTTATATATACATTTTAAAGTCCGTCTCTGGTGGTCCTATTGGGCTAGGTGCTCCTTGAAATCCTATTCCAGGTAGTGCTCTTTTGTTTGGTTAAATAAAAAATGGGAAAAAGATTTCATGTAATCAAGACTTATTGGACAAATCGTGGCACATAATTCCTCTCAATGGTTACCTCTGCTGAACTGAAACTTTATTTCAAAACAGAAACCAGTTTTAGTTTCTAATGCTCAGCTTTTTGACTTAATGTGTAGTATCAGGCGGTCCGATTGGACTCGGTGCTCCTACTAATCCTGGTAAGGTTTCCCTTTTTTATCTTGATGTTAAAAGATGAAGAGTCGCAATATCAATAGTTACTGTTGAAGAAACTGGGATAATTAACACAAAGCTCACATAAAAAATAAAGTATTCTAATGTAAAGCAACATATTTAAAAAAGATAAAAAAGAAAACTAGGGGGAAATAAGAGTGAAATAAGAGTCTATTTTTTTTTTTTCTTTTAAACTGATGTCTTTTGTTTCATTGTTACAGGTTCATTCTTGAAGAATTCAAGGTTTCTTTTTTTTTAATACAATCTTCTATCCCATTTCTTACTGGTACACTTTTATTTATTATTTTATTTCTATTGTATACAATCCAGTTGCACATATAATATTGATCTAGGATATTCAATGTAGTTTTCTATTGTTGTTTTAAATTTTATCCAGCAGTCTACAATAAATACTATTGAAATGGCTTTATAGAAAAATTAATTAAGCTCAAATTGCATTGCCGTCCAAACAACTTTTTTAAGAAAGAAGAAAACCAAAACATAAATTTTTATGTAATATATGTTTAATTCACTTTGCCGACATATTGGCTTTATAAAAGCCTTCTTAGATGTTTTATCATCCATAGATATTGCGAAAAAGATAAATAAATAAGAAAGGAGACCATCCGTCAGAAATCATCAATTACAAAAAAAAAAAGAACTAAGCAATGGGCGAGGTAATGCTGAGGTAGCAGATGTGCGCAGCCCAGCTCCAATATTTTTTTATCATCTTTAATTACAGAAATCTTCAGTATTAAACGTACATATGGAACATATATTGTTAGCTTTTATTCCATTCAATATTATACGGGATTTTACTAATGCGTGTCATTAAATACTTATGGAGCGTAATAAAACAATATCATTAAACATATATTAAAATATAGTATAAAAGGTGTCTTAAGCGTATATTTCATACCTTTTTTTCATTTCATATTAACAGAAATAATATGAACAATTTTTATTTTTAGTCTAGATATAATAATTAGCGATACAAATCATAATTATTGCAGCAAGACAAATCTAATTTTCTTTTCTTTCCATGACCAACATATCTATCTATTATTAACGTTTCTCTCTTTCCTTTCTGCATTTTTTCTTTATCCGACTGCTAAAAGAAAGTTTCAAAACTTTCTATATTTTTTCTATATGGTTTATGCTAAAAAATTATTCCAAGAAATTATTACAACATTAAGAACATTATTAGGAATAGAAATAGAATTAAACAAAGAAATGGTAGGTATTTATTTGCAAAACAAATAACTTCAACAAATAAAAATAATTAGAACGTTAACTCTAATTTAATGAATAAATCAGCTCATGACCTTCATGACCTTCACGGACAAATTACGTTGTCATCAAATTCTATTTGTTTCATCAAAATATGGACAAATCACAGATGGGAAACAGAGAGGCGATGGGAGAGAGAGAGTTTGAAAAATCTTTTGCTGTTGTTGAGCGATTATGTATGTACTAGCAAATGAGCCCACCCAATGTGTGGGAAAAATAAACAATAAACAATAAACATATGAGTCAGGAAAAAAAATTAATGATATTAGATATTTTCATGCAGCTAAAGTTTATTTACAGGATATAAGTCCACCATTTCGCTAGGACATAACAGATCTGAACACGTATCTCACCTTCATTTAGATCACCAATTCACCATATAAGAATAACAAATAGAATATTCAATATCAAAAAGGAAACGATATATAGTGAATCAAAATGAAAAATATGTTGAGCCATTAAACCAAGGAGGAAATAAATTAAATTGGAATTATTAGAAATCTTAGAAATATTAAATATTTAAATTACAGCACGATTTTACCACCATAATAATTATTGCTTCTAGATTTAACTAATATCCGAAATATTAAATTATAAGTTCCATCATGTCAGAAAGTTAAATAGACTCTTAGGGTCTAACCGAAACGGACAAAAAATTTACCGGTATAATTATTTTAACTTTTTACATAAAGAGTAGTCTAATGCGCAACACAGTACATGATCAATGAAATTTAACGAAATCTAGCGAAGAGGGTGGAGAGGCGCATCACAGAAGGTTAGAGAAATTTAGCGATTTTGAAATTGATTTGAGCAATGAATAAGGAAAGAATGACGTCCCTTTGAAAATGAAAGAAAAAGAGCTGAGGTTAAGTGCGGCGCAAAATAACAAAATGTCAAAAAAAATTACGGAGGCAGGGATCGTGTAAAACTACTTTGGCTTGGTACCGTGAAGGTCGACTGCTCTGTACCGGTCATAAAAGGATAACGTGGTTCTTGGAAATATGGACAATTGTAATTTGTCCATTAATTTATGCCAATTATAAGCGTTTATATCTGATTTTCAATTCCTCTTTCATTAGATGCTTTTATATCCGATTTTGCCAATTAAATTTGTCCAATTAATTAACATTGTACTTATGAATGAAACGTAGAGACGATGGAAAATACCAGGCATAATGAAATGCGAGTGAAGGTCCATTTCAAAAACCAAACAATATCAGTCCTTGTACCCAGCAACGCAACGTTGGGTAGGCTTAAGTTCAGAATTCAGGCACGCACCAATGTTGAATATAACAACCAGCCAATTTTCTTTAAAGGTATATATACATGCATTAATTTTTTTTATCTTTTTGTTTTATTTATTTATTATTTATTTATATTTATTTATTTTGAAATTCAAAAATAGTTTTTTTTAATTGTTATTGATTGTTTGAGTGCCGTCGCAGGGCGAAAATTGCTCTTAGACACACCCGCTATTCCACCAGGTACGAGCATTTATATTGAAATATCATAAATTTGAGTTTCATAGGATAATTGAGTTTCAATAAGTAAAGTTGGACAATTTTCCTTTCGTTAATTTTATTTGCATTTGTATAGTAGTAGAGATATGCGATGAGCACTATCCTGTAATTTAATTTGTTTCTTTTTTTTTTCTTTTTTAATTAGAATATCCACAACGGGTAAGAAACTTTAGTGAGTTAGATAGTTACTACGTACCGTGGACGTTATCAAAGGTGCGCGTCAAGTTGGTATTACCTTTACCACGAGATGAGCGCGATGTGTACCCGGCTAAGAGGTTGTTGTACATTCTTATCTACGAAATGGTACAGATTTAGATATAGATTATGTTATTCTTAAAAATTAGATACTAATATAATATATAGATATAGATATATAGAAAACAACAAAGATAACTGTAAAAATAAAAATGAATATTTTTTTCTTATTTAGAGGCACAAAATAGCGGCTTTTCCCCGCGAGAGGATTAAAAATAAGTTCTTTAGATATCGTCTTGAGGCCGGATGTCTGTACGAGATTGCCAACTGCAGATTGGATGGGCTCTTAGACTGTGATGTTCCTCGCTATGGGGGTTTTATGGGTTACTCTTTATCGCGGTATGCATACAGCATTCGACTTGACGAGAAGACCCAAGTCACTAAGCTTAGAGAAGACAATATCTTTCCCAAATATCCATTATTTCCATCTTACAAGATACTCTTTGAGGAAACTGCGAGGAGGAGGCTCGTGGGTAATTTGATTTTTCTAAAACCTCTTATTAAATTCCTTTTTATTTATTACATACATAAACTTAAACTTAACAAATTTTAAGAGCGTATTATTACTGAAGTATCGAATAACAATTTTGCAGATGTATTTGGTAAAATATATGATGCAACCGAACGTGGTTATGCCATTAAACCACGAGAGATCCCATACGTCATTGTGTACCTCAATGACTGGGCGTAAGTGCAAAATTTATATTTTTTTTTCATATAAAAAAATAGTGTATATTAATATATAATATATTTATAATCTAAATATGTAAATTATTATTGACCTAATAACTAATTATTGCCCTATTAATATATTTGGTTTCAGAGGCAACCTAATCACTCTCTGTGTCCAGGACAAGGCTTTGCAAAAGAATCCGATGATCCTTGCTGCAATAAAAAACAAGTCTTTATCTATGTATCCCATTCCTACTTGTTGATTGATCATCCCGGTTAAAAACTCAATCTATCTATATCAATAATATATATATATTTATTTTTTTTGAAATGGAATAATACAATGCATAACATAAAACTAAAAATTTACTTTTTAGCTATATACACAAATTAGTGTTTATATTTTTTCGGCAGATAATCATCTTCTTGCGTCAGATATATCAGAAATCCATATTGATCCACAAAAGGACCCCCCAAGCCATTTCCAAATTATATATAGGTATGTTATATGATAATAATAATAATATGTTAACATACTAAATATTAAATACTAAATTCAGATAAATTAAATCAAATCTATTAATTTATATTTCTTTTTCAATTTTCGCAGATCTAGGGAGGAGCAAGACATAGAATACAGTTATTATTAGACAGAATTTCTCTATATAGACATAATTTTTATTTCAAATTTTATTTGGTGCCTTGGTTGTTCTGTTTGATTTGTGTTGTGCCCATTTTGTTACCTCTACTATGACGACGACAATATGATGAAAGTAGAGGTAACAAAATGGGTACAACACAAATCAAACAGAACAACCAAGGCACCAAATAAAATTTGAAATAAAAATTATATGTCTATATAGAGAAATCTGTCTAATAATAACTGTATTCTATGTCTTGCTCCTCCCTAGATCTGCGAAAATTGAAAAAGAAATATTAATTAATAGATTTGCTTTAATTTATCTGAATTTAGTATGTTAACATATTATTATTATTATCATATAACATACCTATATATAATTTGGAAATGGCTTGCGGGATCCTTTTGTGGATCAATATGGATTTCTGATATATCTGACGCAAGAAGATGATTATCTGCCGAAAAAATATAAACACTAATTTGTGTATATAGCTAAAAAGTAAATTTTTAGTTTTATGTTATGCATTGTATTATTCCATTTCAAAAAAAATAAATATATATTTTATTGATATAGATAGATTGAGTTTTAATACCGGGATGATCAATCAACAAGTAGCAATGGGATATATAGATAAAAGACTTTTTTTTTATTGCAGCAAGGATCATCGGATTCTTTTGCAAAGCCTTGTCTTGGACACAGAGAGTGATTCGGTTGCCTCTGAAACCAAATATATTAATAGGTCAATAATTAGTTATTAGGTCAATAATAATTTACATATTTAGATTATAAATATATTATATATTAATATATACTATTTTTTGATATGAAAAATATAAATTTTGCACTTACGCCCAGTCATTGAGGTACACAATGACGTATGGGATCTCTCGTGGTTTAATGGCATAACCACGTTCAGTTGCATCATATATTTTACCAAATACATCTGCAAAATTGTTATTCGATACTTCAGTAATAATACGCTCTTAAAATTTGTTAAGTTTAAGTTTATGTATGTAATAAATAAAAAGGAATTTAATAAGAGGTTTTAGAAAAATCAAATTACCCACGAGCCTCCTCCTCGCAGTTTCCTCAAAGAGTATCTTGTAAGATGGAAATAATGGATATTTGGGAAAGATATTGTCTTCTCTAAGCTTAGTGACTTGGGTCTTCTCGTCAAGTCGAATGCTGTATGCATACCGCGATAAAGAGTAACCCATAAAACCCCCATAGCGAGGAACATCACAGTCTAAGTAGCAATGGGATATATAGATAAAAGACTTTTTTTTTATTGCAGCAAGGATCATCGGATTCTTTTGCAAAGCCTTGTCTTGGACACAGAGAGTGATTCGGTTGCCTCTGAAACCAAATATATTAATAGGTCAATAATTAGTTATTAGGTCAATAATAATTTACATATTTAGATTATAAATATATTATATATTAATATATACTATTTTTTGATATGAAAAATATAAATTTTGCACTTACGCCCAGTCATTGAGGTACACAATGACGTATGGGATCTCTCGTGGTTTAATGGCATAACCACGTTCGGTTGCATCATATATTTTACCAAATACATCTGCAAAATTGTTATTCGATACTTCAGTAATAATACGCTCTTAAAATTTGTTAAGTTTAAGTTTATGTATGTAATAAATAAAAAGGAATTTAATAAGAGGTTTTAGAAAAATCAAATTACCCACGAGCCTCCTCCTCGCAGTTTCCTCAAAGAGTATCTTGTAAGATGGAAATAATGGATATTTGGGAAAGATATTGTCTTCTCTAAGCTTAGTGACTTGGGTCTTCTCGTCAAGTCGAATGCTGTATGCATACCGCGATAAAGAGTAACCCATAAAACCCCCATAGCGAGGAACATCACAGTCTAAGAGCCCATCCAATCTGCAGTTGGCAATCTCGTATAGACATCCGTCAAGACGATATCTAAAGAACTTATTTTTAATCCTCTCGCGGGGAAAAGCCGCTATTTTGTGCCTCTAAATAAGAAAAAAATATTCATTTTTATTTTTACAGTTATCTTTGTTGTTTTCTAATATATCTATATCTATATATTATATTAGTATCTAATTTTTAAGGATAACATAATCTATATCTAAATCTGTACCATTTCGTAGATAAGAATGTACAACAACCTCTTAGCCGGGTACACATCGCGCTCATCTCGTGGTAAAGGTAATACCAACTTGACGCGCACCTTTGATAACGTCCACGGTACGTAGTAACTATCTAACTCACTAAAGTTTCTTACCCGTTGTGGATATTCCAATTAAAAAAGAAAAAAAAAAGAAACAAATTAAATTACAGGATAGTGCTCATCGCATATCTCTACTACTATACAAATGCAAATAAAATTAACGAAAGGAAAATTGTCCAACTTTACTTATTGAAACTCAATTATCCTATGAAACTCAAATTTATGATATTTCAATATAAATGCTCGTACCTGGTGGAATAGCGGGTGTGTCTAAGAGCATGATCTTAGATCCGTGGACAATATTCAAAGACTGCAATGTGAATTCGGTTTGTACCAATTTTCGCCCTGCGACGACACTCAAACAATCAATAACAATTAACAAAACTATTTCTGAATTTCAAAATAAATAAATATAAATAAATAATAAATAAATAAAACAAAAAGATAAAAAAAATTAATGCATGTATATATACCTTTAAAGAAAATTGACTGGTTGTTATATTCAACATTGGTGCGTGCCTGAATTCTGAACTTAAGCCTACCCAACGTTGCGTTGCTGGGTACAGGGACTGATATTGTTTGGTTTTTGAAATGGACCTTCACTTGCATTTCATTATGCCTGGTATTTTCCATCGTCTCTACGTATCATTCATAAGTACAATGTTAATTAATTGGACAAATTTAATTGGAAAAATCGGATATAAAAGCATCTAATGAAAGAGGAATTGAAAATCAGATATAAACGCTTATAATCGGCATAAATTAATGGACAAATTACAATTGTCCATATTTCCAGGAACCACATTATCCTTTTACACGATCCCTGCCTCCGTAATTTTTTTGACATTTTGTTATTTTGCGCCGCACTTAACCTCAGCTCTTTTTCTTTCATTTTCAAAGGGGCGTCATTCTTTCTTTATTCATTGATCAAATCAATTTCAAAATCGCTAAATTTCTCTAACCTTCTGTGATGCGCCTCTCCACCCTCTTCGCTAGATTTTGTTAAATTTCATTGATCATGTACTGTGTTGCGCATTAGACTACTCTTTATGTAAAAAGATAAAATAATTATACTGGTAAATTTTTTGTCCGTTTCGGTTAGACCCTAAGAGTCTATTTAACTTTCTGACATGATGGAACTTATAATTTAATATTTCGGATATTAGTTAAATCTAGAAGCAATAATTATTATGGTGGTAAAGTCGTGCTGTAATTTAAATATTTAATATTTCTAAGATTTCTAATAATTCCAATTTAATTTATTTCCTCCCTGGTTTAATGGCTCAATATATTTTTCATTTTGATTCACTATATATTGTTTCCTTTTTGAATTCGAATATTCTATTTGTTATTCTTATATGGTGATTGGTGATCTAAATGAAGGTGAGATACGTGTTCAGATCTGTTATGTCCTAGCGAAATGGTGGACTTATATCCTGTAAATAAACTTTAGCTGTATGAAAATATCTAATATCATTAATTTTTTTCCTGACTCATATGTTTATTGTTTATTGTTTATTTATCCCACACATTGGGTGGTGGGCTCATTTGCTAGTTATGAATAAGTTACATTTGAATTATATTCTGGACCATGTAAATTGATTAATATAGATTCTTGCGATTAAATGACGTTAGATGAACCAAGAACCAGATAAAATGGTCAACTGAAGATACAAATAAGCTTCATTTCAATATTATATGCATATTTTTATACGCATAACTCAATAATTTGAATATGTATGATCAAACTAAGATTCTAAACCAATATAAAGAGCTTAAATATAGATTATTTTGATCAAAAGACGTCTAATGAATAACGAATAACATAAATTACTCAATTGATGCTCTAAATAAGCTTCATTTACGCACTATATGAATATTTATTTATATATAATGAAATAATTTGAGTAAAGTACATCTTAATTATATACAAAACCATATAAAGAGCTTAAATATAGATTATTGTGATGAAATTATGTCGGATGAATGAAGAATCGCATAAAATGCTGAACTGAATTTCTGATATCACATTAATATATATGGTAATTGGCCGGACTTAACCCCCAAAATCATAACTTAAACTCTTGAAATTGTGTGTTTTCAAGTTATATTTGTAGGATTTGGTACTGCTTTTGGTTTTCCTTTGAATTTCAGGGATTTGGAGCGAAACCAACGCAAATCGGCACATTTTGGGCATCACAGATGGTCCCGTGCGGCCTACAATGGTCTCCATGCGGAGTAGACTCGTGCCAGACGACTCATACCTGGCTCGGGTCACTTTGTGCGGCTTACACCCCTCCTAGACACCTCCAGTGCGGCCTACAATGTCCTTGTGCGGCCTACATCACCCTTCATCATGGACTGGACACCTCCTGTGCGGGATACAACCCCTCCTGTGCGGGATACAACTGGGCCGGATGACTCATTCCCGGCCCAGAACTCTGCTGTGCACCGAACTGGACTTTTCTGTAGCCCGCACAGCCCATGCAGCCCGCACAGCCCATACTGTACCCCGCACAACTCACCAAACCCTACCTAACCCCCTATATAAGGCGCCTCCCATGCCCTAATTCGGGATCCCTCCTTCCATTCTCGACTCCTGGCGGCTGCCAGGGGCGCCGCCGCCACTTTCCACCATTTTCACCTCTGGTGTACCCCGCACCAGAGGAACTGTACCCCGCACAGTGCTGTACCCCGCACATGTCCAAACCGTACCCCGCACAGCACCACTCTTCCATTGCCGATCCACGCCGCCGCACCGATTCACCCCGCACCGCCACCTCCGTACTCAGCACAACGCCTCTGGACCTTGGATTTTCATGCGACAGCAGTGATTCGAGTCCCGATTTCGACTCTAGAAGCTTGCAAATAGGGAGAATAAGCTGGGTTACGGTTGTATCTCTCCTTTTCCTCTTATTTGCTTGACCATGGAGTTTGTATCTTGCATTTCATCATTTACTTTATGTTTTGAGCGCATGTTAGGCTAGATTGCATTGTCTTAGGGCTTAGGTTAGATCTTGATGTTTGGATTGATGTATGACACTTGATATTTGGTATTTGATGTGTATTGCTTGTTGGATATTATTTGTGCATGCTTGTTTTTGCTTGATTGATTAATTGAACCTCCTATTAGATGAATGGCCACATCTAATCTAGGTCAAAGGTGTAGGTTAGTTGATTGGGTTGAACAAAGTGACTTGAGGTAGGACATAGGCCGAAAGGTAGTCCAATCGGTACCCGAAAGGGGAAAGTTTCTGCTAAGGCGAAAGTCTAGTGGATACCTTTGAAAACAACAAGTAGACTTAGGAAGATTAAGCCAACAAACGAAAGTTGAGGGTTAACCAACCTAATGGGGGTGTTAGACTAGGTTCCGGTTCCGATACCTTGACCAACATGCGACGGCTGAGGTCTAGGGAGTCCAAGTCCGGCTAGATCTGCCCCACACAAGCCAAAAACTAACTTATTGAGTCGAAACACCATTAACTGAGGGTTGTGCGGGCTACATTTGTACCTGTGCGGCTTACACAGGTCTAATTTGGCCAGCACTGGTCGGTAGCGGCGCGACAGCTGCCGGTTCCGACGATCCGAAGCCGGACTGAAAGTGAAACTGAAACCCTAGGACACTTTTATTGCATATTTTATCACCAAAACACCAAACTTTGCCTTTATTGTCTTTGTTTTGTTTGTATTTAGTTTATTGTCTTGTTAATTGTTAGTTTAAGCCAAAATCTTTCATTTGATTGTCTAGATTTTGTGAATAAGTAAGGTTTAATACTCAATCTACCGTCCCTGTGGATTCGACCCCTAACCACATCCAACGATTTACCGTACGCTTGCGGTATTTTTAGGACCAAATTAGGGTATTATTAGCTACACATCAATTTCCAAATAAGGTTCCTTTGCACGTTATATGCATATTTTGAATCATTAAGATCTGAATTATATTTTGAACCGCACAAAAATGTTGAATATACATTATTATGATCAATAGACGTCAAATGAATTAAGAATCCCTTAAAATGCCCAACTGAAATTCCAAATCGGCTTCATTAGCACATTATATGCATATTTTTTTCATGTATAATGCAATAATTTTAATAAGTACGTTGTGAATTTCATTCTAGACAATTTAAGGAACTCAAATATCGCTTATTGCGATAAATTGACGTCCAAAGAATAAAGTATAGCTTAAAATACTCAATTTATTTTTTAAATAAGCTTTATTTTCACATTAAATGAATATTTCATTGCGTATAACACAATATTGTGAATAAGTAAAATCTGAATTATATTATAGATTATATAAAGAGCTCAAATATAGATTATTGTGAGTGAATGATGCCTAGTGAATCATGAGTTGCTTTGAATGCATAAACTGAAGTACCAATTAAGCTTCAGTTGCACATTATATGCCTATTTATTAATGTGCTATGCAATATTTTGAATAAGTGAGTTCTGAATTATATTCTAGACAATATAAAGTGCTTAAATATAGATATTGTGATCAAATGACGTTGAATGAATCAAGTATTGCTTAAAATGCTCAACTGAAGCTCCAAATGAGCTTCATTTCCACTTTATATACAAATTATTTTATGTATAATGCAATATATTGAATACGTATAATAATAATTATTTTGTAGACAATATAAAGAGCTTGAGTACCGATTATTGTGATCAAATGACATCCAATGAATCTTGAATAGCTTAAAATACTCAATGGATGCTCCAAATAAGCTTCATTTGTGTGTCATATGAATACTTCTCCTTGTATAATGCAATATTTTTGACTAAATTAGATCTTAATTATATTCTAAACTATATAACCTCTTAAATATTATTATCAATTGACGTCAAATTAATCAAGAATCCTTTAAAATTCTGAACTGAAGCACCATATAAGCTTATTATAACATATTATTTTCAATTGTTAAGATCTAAATTGTATTTTAGATCACATAAAGAGCTTAAATATAGACCTAATTAATAAATTGACTCAAATGATCAAGTAAGTATAGCTTGAAACACTCAGCTGATATATGTGACCGAATCACGTCTAATTAATCGTAAATCGCTTTAAATGCAAGAATGAAGCTCCAAATTTGCTTCATGCATGATATGCATATTTCTTGTCTTGAAACATAATATTTTGGATAAGAAAGTTCTGAATTATATTCTAGATCATACAAATTATGCAAATGTAGATTATTGTGATTAATTGACATCGAATGAATCGAGAATAGTTTAAATTGATAATATGAAGCTCCAAATAAACTTCATTTACACATTATATGCATATTTATTCGTGTATAATGCAATATATTGAATAAGATATATTCTAATTATATTCTAGACCATGTAAATTGCTTAAATATAGATTCTTGCAATTAAATGATGTCAGATGAACCAATAACCACATAAAATGGTAAACTGAATATACAAATAAGCTTCATTTGAATATGATATGCGTATTTTTAAATGCATAACTTATTATGATCAAACTAAAATTCTAAACCATATAAAGAGCTTAAATATTGATTATTATAATTAAATGACGCCTAATTGATCATGAATAACATAAAGTACTCAATTGATGTTCTAAATAAGGTTTATTCCGCAGTTTATGAATTTTTCTTCATGTATATTGTAATAATTTCAGTAAATTACATCTGAATTATATACTAGACCATATAAAGGGCTTAAATATAGATTATTGTGATGAAATTACGTCGGATGAATTAAGATCCCATAAAATGCTCAGCAGACGTTCCAAATAAATTTCCTTTGCACGTTATATGCATAGTTCTTCAAATTTAATGCAATATTTTTAATAATTATCTTAATTATATTTTGGATCGGACAAAAATCTTAAATATACATTATAGTGACCAATCAACGCAAAATGAATCAAGAATCCCTTAAAATGCATAACTGAAGCTCCAAATAAGCTTCATAAGCACATTATATGCATATTTCTTTATGTATATGCAAATAATTTTAAAAAGTACGATCAGAATTTAATTCTAGAAAATTAACGAACTTAAATATAGATTATTGCGAATTTGCGATAAATTTACGTAGAATGAATCAAGTATAGCTTAAATTACTCAGCTGATGCTACAAATAAGCTTTATTTGTATATTATATGAATATTTCTTTATGTATAACACAATATTTTTAATAAATAAGTTCTGAATTATATTCTAGACCATAAAGTACTCAAATATAAATTATTGTGATCAATTGATGTCGAATGAATCGAGAATTTCTTAAATTACTCAATTGAAGCTACAAATAAACTTCATTTATACATTACATGCATATTTATTCATGTATAATGCAATATTTTGAATAAGTTAGAATTGAATTATATTCTATACCATGTAAATTGATAAAATATAGATTATTGTGATCAATTGACGTCAAATGAATCTAGAATCATGTAAAATGCCCAGCTGAAACTCCAAAGAAGCTTCATAAGCACATTGTATGCGTATTTTTTATGTATAAAGCAATAATTTGAACAAGTACGATCTGAATTTAATTCTAGACCATTTAACGAATTTTTATAATTGCAAAAAAATTACGTAGAATGAATCATGTATAGCTTAAAATACTCAGCTGATGCTTCAAATAAGCTTATTTGCACATTATATGAAAATTTCTTTGTGTATGACACAATATTTTTAATAAGTAAGATCTAAATTATATTATAGACCACAAAAAGAGCTCAAATATAGATTATTGTGACCATATGTTGTCTAATTAATCGTGAATCCCTTTAAATGCTGGACTGAACTCCAAATTAGCTTCATATTTGCATGATATGCATATTTCTAATATTTCTTAGAGAGACTTGTAGTGGCTAACAAGAGAAAATTAAAAGAAAACAATGGAAAAGAAAAAAAAAATAAATAAAAGGAGACGCTGTGCATCAGTCTAAGCGCGCCAATTCTCTTCTAAATCCATCGTAAGAGGCTTCACTGCTTCAGGATCCGCTCATCTTGCAAAACTTTTTGAACCAATGCTGCCTGAACCGTCCTCTTCTTCTCTCCTAAACAAGCGATTGTTTCTCTCAGCCCATAGATTAAACCAATGCCTGAACCATATTTCTTGTTAATATTTTGAATAAGAAAGTTCTGAATTATATTCTAGACCATAATTATGTACTCAAATATAAATTAATTGTGATCAATTGATGTCGAATAAATCGAGAACAGCTTAAATTGATCAATTGAAGCTACAAATAAACTTCATTTACGCATTACATGCATACTTATTCATGTATAATGCAATATTATGAATAAGTTAGAATTGAATTATATTCTACAGTCTAGACCATGTAAATTTATTAAATATAGATTCTTGCGATTGAATGTCTTCGGATGAACCAAGAACCGCATAAAATGGACAACTGAAGATGCAAATAAGCTTCATCTGAATATTATATGCGTATCTTTAAGTGCATAACTCAATATTTTGAATAAGTATGATCAAAATAAAATTCTGTACAAAGAGCTTAAATATAGATTATATGATTAAATGACATCTAACTAATCATATATAGCATAAAGTACTCAATTGATGCTCCAAATAAGGTTCATTTACGCACTTTATAAATATTTCTTCATGTATAATGTAATAATTCCAGTAAATTACATCTGAATTATATACTAGTCCATATAAAGGGCGTAAATTACATCGGATGAATCAAGAATCACATAAAATTCTCAGCTGAATTTCCAAATAAGTTTCCTTTGCACGTTATATGCATATTTTGAATCAGTAAGATCTGAATTATATTTTGGACCATACAAAAAGGTTAAATATAGATTATTGCGATCAATTGATGTCAAATTAATCAAGAATCACTTCAAATGCCAACTGAAGCACCAAATAAGCTTCATTAGCACATTGCATAATAAGTACGATCTGAATTTCATTCTAAACCCTTTAAGGAACTTAAATATAGATTATTACAACAAATCGATGTCGAATGAATCAAGTATTGCTTAACATACTCAATTTATTTTTTAAATAAGCTTTATTTTCGCATTATATGGATATTTCTTTACGTATATCACAATATTTTGAATAGGTAAGATCTGAATTATATTATAAACAATATAAAGGGCTCAAATATAGATTATTGTTATTGAATGATGTTTAATGAATCATGAATCGCTTTAAATGCATAAACTGAAGCTCCAATTAAGCTTCAGTCGCACATTATATTCATATTTATTAATGTGCTATACATAATTTTGAATATGTAAGTTCTGAATTATATTCAAGACCATATAAAGTATTTAAATATAGATATCGTGATCAAATGACGTTGAATGAAACAAGTATTGCATAAAATGGTCAACTGAACCTCCAAAATTATTTTCAATACTAAACTAAAATTTGATGTATAAATTAACGTCCACATTATATACATATTATTTGATGTATAATGCAATATTTTGAATATGTAAATCAAAATTATTTTCTATACTAAAGAGCCTAAGTACAGATTATTGTGATCAAATGATGTCTACTGAATCTTAAATATCTTAAGATACTCAATGGATGCTCCAAATAAGCTTCATTTGTGCGTTATATAAATATTTCTTCTTGTATAACGCAATATTTTGACTAATTTAGATCTTAATTATATTCTAAACCATATAACCTCTTAAATATTTTTATCATTTGACGTTGAATAAAAAAAGAATCGTTTAAAATACTGAACTGAAGTTCCATATAAGCTTCATTTGCATATTATAAGCTTATTTTTTCATGTATAACGTAATTTTTTTAATAGTTAAGATCTCATTGTGAATTAACGTCGTGAATCAAGTTTATTTTAAAATAGTCAGCTGATGTTTTAAATAAGCTTTATTTGGACATTATATGAATATTTCTGTGTGTATAACACAATATTTTTAATAAGTAAGATCTGAATTATATTCTAGACCATATCAATACATAAATATAGATTATTGTGATTAATTGACATCTAATGAATCGAGAATAGTTTAAATTGCTCAACTGAAAATCCAAATAAACTTCATTTACACCTTATATACATATTTATTCGTATATAATGTAATATATTGAATAAGTTATATTTGAATTATATTCTAGACCATGTAATTTGCATAAATCTAGATCTTATAATTAGATGACGTTGTATGAACCAAGAACCGCATAAAATGGTAAACTGATGTTACAAATAAGGTTCATTTGAATATTATATGCGTATTTTAATAAGCATAACTCAATATTTTGAATAAGGGTAATCAAAATAAAATTCTAAACCACATAAAGAGTTTAAATATAGATTATTGTGATCAAATGACGTCTAATGAATCATGTATAGCATATAGTACTCAATTGATGCTCTAAATAATTTTTAACTTACGCACTAGATGAATATTTATTCATCTATAATACAATAATTTGAGTAAATTACATCTGAATTATATACTAGACCATATAAATGTCTTAAATAAAGTTTATTGTGATGAAATTACATCGGATGAATCAAGAATCACATAAAATGCTCAGCTGAAGTTCCAAATAAGTTTCCTTTGCACATTATATGCATAGTTCTTGAAGTTTTAATGCAATATTTTGAATAAGTAAGATCTGAGTCATATTTTGGACCATACAAAGAGCTTAAATATAGATTATTGTGATCAATTGATATCAAATGAATCAAGAATCGCGTAAAATGCCCAGCTGAAACTCAAATAAGCTTCATAAGCACATTATATGAGTATTGCTTTATGTATAATGCAATAAGTACGATATGAATTTTATTATAGACCATTTAAGGAACTTAAAAATATAGATTATTGCGATAAATTAACGTCGAATGAATCTAGTATAGCTTAAAATACTCAGCTGATGTTTCAAATAAGCTTTATTTGCAAAGCATATGGATATTTCTTTGTGTATGTATAACACAATATGCGTAATAAGTAAGATCTGAAATTATATTCTAGACCAAAAAATAAGTAAAATCTAAAAAGATCTGCAATATTTTTAAAAAGTATGATCTGAATTTCATTGTAGACCATTTAAAGAACTTAAATAATAGATCATTGCGATAAATTGACGTCGAATAAATCAAGTATAGCTTAAAATACTCAATTAATTTTTTAAATGAGCTTTACTTTCACATTATATGAATATTTCTTTACGTATAACACAATATTTTGAATAGGTAAGATCCAAATTATATTATAGATTATATAAAGAGATAAAATATAAAATATTGTGACTGAATGATGTCTAATGAATCATGAATCTCTTTAAATGCATAAACTGAAGCTCCAATTAAGCTTCAGTTGCACATTTTGTGCATATTTCTTAATGTGCAACACAATATTTTGAACAAGTAAGTTCTGAATTATATTCTAGACCATATAAAGTGTTTAAATATAATATTGTGATCAAATGATGTTGAATGAATCAAGTATTACTTGAAATGCTCAACTGAATCAAGTATTGGAGCAAACAGAAGATCGATTTGCAGAAATGGTAAATCGATTCTTTCTAATGGATAGATCGGATCGCAACTTTGAATATGGAATTCAAAAGGATTCCATTGGAAAAGATAGTATGAATCATCGAACTAGGATGAAATCTACCATCAATCAACATTTATCAAATTGGGCAAAGAGTGAGAAGAAATGGTTCGACCCTCTTATTTGTCGAACCCAGAGATCCAGGAATGGGTATCCTGATGCATATAGCAAATGGTCGAATGAGTTCCATAATGTCCAGGAAGATTTCCTGGGATATTTCTCTTCGAAACAGGAGAAGCTTCAAGTAGTCTTCGATCAATTACGATTCCATATCACTGATTTTTCGAGTTATTGGGATTCGATTGATTGGTCCGAAATTTTCGACATATACGAATTCACTTTTACTAAACATATCACCAGATTCAGCTTATTTGTGGTTAAACTCTGAATCGATGACCCTTAGACAAAATTCTTTGATTAAATCATAGGAATTTCTTTTAACAAAATTAAGGGTCAAAATGACAAATTTTGGTTCTAAGAAATAACATAAATAACTTTAAAAAGTCAAAACATATAAAATAAAAGATTTTTTTTTTTCTAGATTACGAGAAATAAAACTGCACAGAAGCAAGATGAAAAATCATAAGAAATTGTTTCAAAAAAATTAAAGAAGCTGGAATTATATAATTTAACACAGCATAAAAGACTTTTTTGGTAATTTGTGGCTGTTATGTTAGTTCAGGAAAGAGCACGATAGCCATTACCTCAGACTCGCAAGAAAAATAAAGCTCTATTAAATTTTTTTACAATCATTTAACGACACAGAACATGAGCATCTTTTCTACCAGAAGAAATTTTATAATATAATTTAATTATGCGTTATGTGCATGCTTCTTTATATCTATGCGCTTCCATAATATTTACTATATAGTTTGCCTAACGAGATAAAAAATGATATGTAAATAATACATTGTTTTTCAAAATATCATCCAGAGGAAAGTTGAAGAGAATTCCATTTAGTACATTAGATAGATACACTATTCGGTACACCTCGGCATGTTAATCCAGGACCTGAGGATGGTGCCATTAGCTCATAGGGTAACACACCAGCCCCACACCGATTTCTCAGCATTGAATCAGCATTTCTCCTCTCAATTTCCATCTCTACTTGTCTTATCTCACTTGCAAACTCTTCGAAAGCCATCTCCATCTCTGGATCCGCAGTCCAGCCACCGTCCCGCTTCCCTAAATATTCCTCATCCTTAGAATGTGTCGATAATGTATCGATCACTGTCAAAAAGGTCGTCACCTGAGTCAAGCTTGGCAGTGCTGAGAGATAGTACTGGTGCGGGTCGGCCTTGAAGGCTTCGTACTCAGGGTCACCCTTGAATGGTACCAACCTACGCATGAGAGGTGGCCTGTTTGGAATGTATCCACCCAATGGATATTGACCAAAATTTAGTGCAGCATGCTGTGCTGAAGCCAACCAGATCAGGGTTGTCAAGATAGATGCCAGGTCAGATGGAGTTGCTAGGCGGGGCCACCAGGGGGCACTGCTGACATCAGCATGCCCCACATAGACGGCTTCATTGTACCACGCTTGAAGCTCTGGATCAGACTGGACTTGGCGATCAGTTGGATAGTAGAAATACACATAAGAATGTACCCATTTTTGGATGGCTGACCAGAGGAGGAGGCCATCTGAGGCATACGGATAATCTTCGATTAGGAGTCTGAGTCCATGCGGCTTTGTTGAGTCCTCTATGGCCATGCCTCTGATATTTAACAAGAGAAAATTAGGTTCTTTAGCAACCAGATGTTTGCTGTAACTAAGCAAAACTGTAGAGTCCTGTACTGACAAAATTAAACTTGTTCCGATTCAGAGATTAAAAAGATATTAGCATGCTAAGTAATGTAATACAGTAATAGAGCTAATCGGTATAACAAGAACAGGGTTCATACATATATGCACATGTTTAATTAGACTGAAAAACCCAATGAAGTCCAATTATGTGTCAAACCCCTTTAAGACTAACAAAAAAAAAGGGGTACTAATATGCTAATATCGACAGTATTTTGGTCTTACAAAATTGATACCTTCTTATAAGATCAGCAGGAAGGCCCTCCTGATCGAAGCGCCAATGGTTCTGGTAGTAGGCAGAACTTATCTCTAAACCATATTTTCCAGCTGTGAAACCTGACTCAATTATGCCACCAGCATTAATTAGGATCTGGCGTGCAAGTGCATTGACATGCAAAGTGTACCTCATGTGCGGCTTTAGCAGCTTAAGTATTGGGTGCATTGCACTTAGCTGTCTATGAGCAGCTATTATGAACGGCTCCACTGTCGCGTGGGTCCTCAGGCTGGTAATTATTCAGATCATTTTATTATTATTTAGCAAAGATTAGGATAAAAGACCCAGTTTGACAAGTTTTCAGGGAACCAATTTGACTTACAAATGGTTGACCAGTTGATGTACACCGGCATCATTTGAGCAGACATGGGCCTTGGCCAGTTGCCAAAGCCAAGTTGTTGTTGCATCAGTTGGTGGTGTAAACACTTGTTTTGCTCGAGTGCACTGAGGAGTCGCAGGTGGGACGCTCAGCTCAATTGCAATTGGCTTTAGAGTTCCAACAGTTGTAAGAAAAAATATGGTGCGGGTGCCATAAGCCTTTCGGCCATCTTGCGAATTAATTGCATCGATAAACGGAATGTATGTGTCGTGGTAATCCAATATATATAACTTGTTTTTCTCCATTGCCTATGCAACGAGGTTTCTTATAGAGTTAGTGATTCATAATTATATAATTGTAAATAAAGGCAGGAAAAAAAATGACTTCATAACTCCTCAAAGAGTGTGATGAAAAGTTCCTCGTAATTGGGCTTTTATTTTTTTTTAAAAAAAAAGGATTTTTTTGAGGAGTTACCTGCTCAACTGACATGCCATCGAGTTGTCCAATGATGTGCTCTTCTTTGATCGCTGACTCAGGTGGGCCATAAATTGATGGGTCAAGCTTACTTCTAAGAGGGAATGCCTAAACAGAAAATAAACCTGACCATGATTAAAGGGGTTGCTATTATTTTGTCCCAGCAGGGGAATGATAACGACAGCATTTAGCTTTGGAACCACAACATCAGCTCCACCTCCCAACTTATACCATTCTACTGTAGTGTTGTTTATATTGTTTTGTCACCAGCTATTAAAATTAAATATTGAATATAACAGGGCACAGAATTTAACAACTACAACAATTATAAAATTGTTGCAAGTTGATGAGTAAACCATTATGTGCCAATCTTTTTTCCTTTAATTTGGATAATCAATAAATTAATCCAGTTCTGATTTCAATTACCCGAAGCTGCTCAATGTTGACTGGATTAATGCCAGCAAGGGTCTGCCGGGCAAACTCATCATCACGTTGCCATGCAAGTTTATCCTCTGTGAAATTAATAAAGAAAAAAATGATTAAAAGCGGTGGATTTATCTTGAATTTCTTTCATTAGGTGGTCAGACCATATAGAATAGTAATAGATAAAATAATTAGAAATTTGAAATGACCATTTTTGTTTTCTAGAAGCCTGTTTGGGGTCTTGATTTGTATTAAGTTGCATGTCTGGTAAACAAAAACACCACGTCAAGCATGCTTGAGGTCCCAATCCAATAGTAATAGAAAAACTATTTGAGATAACAGGTAATATCAATATCATATATGAATCAATGCTAAAAGGAAGCTTAATGAATGATAATGATTTACAACGACTATCCTTAAGAGAAAGAAACAAGCAATTTATTGACTTGCATGATAGTTACATGTTATATTTGAAATATTGCGTTGTCTAATCATTTCCTGACATGTTTAAATGCAAAAGTATTTTGACTTTCTCCAGGTCAATCAATTCAACAGTGAAAACAGGTAACATCTGATATCTCCTTACTACCTTAACATTCACCTATATATACATTTTTTTTCTTTCCCTGTTTTAATTTCTGAGATGTATTATCTGAGCCAAAAACACGAGGAAAGCCAGCAGGGTTTTCAATTAAATTTCTCAAGTTTTGTTGAAACTGTATATGATCCAAATATTTTGGAAAACAGAGAAGCACCTAAACTTGGGCTTCCTACCAGAATATGTCTTAAAAAAATAAAAATGGTTGGGCTTTCTGTTGCATGACGTGGCAAAATTGAAAATCCCAGCGAAAATGGCCTGTTGGTGGGTACTAAATCCAGTATGTCCAAATCAATGAAGGAATGGACTCCGATTTAATTATTTATAAAAGTTGGACTTGACATGGATTTCTCTGGTCTATAATTGCACCACGTCTCTTTAACTAACTTTAGTCCAATCTTTCGCTTGCACCAAAATATGGGGAACGATATAATTAATGCAATGATTAATAATTTGTCATTTATACACTAAAACAGTCGAACTACCATCCTCGAGACGATGCCTAATGTTTAAGCAGATTGTATTTTATTTTATTTTTTACTTTTGTTGGTGTGTGTCGTGAATGTCTTTGCTATTTTTAATTGTAAAAAAAAAAAAATCAGGAATTTAATATCGGATGAACTACTCCAAACTAAAAATTGAACATAATTTAAACAAAAAGAAAAAATATTAAAAAAAAAAATGAAACTCACTTGTAAGTATGTGAGGTGTGTCGAAGCGAAACAACTCGTCACCAGACTCGAGTGCTTTGCTCAGACCAGGGATCTTGGGTAAGAGCTGATCGTGTAAGGCTTGTTTCAGGCGAATGCCTTCTTTGAAGAGATTGTCGATCTCATGAAATCCCTTGAAATCACGGATTTCACCAGAGAAGGAAGCAACCAAACAGGGGAACAAGTTGTGCAGCAATGCTTTGTACGCACCTGAAACTAACATCTCTTGCTTTTGCTCTTCAAAGGCTTCATCGCGAGGCACGTACATCGGCAGCGGATCTTCTACTCGGGTCTCAGTAAATGGTTCTATAAACAAAAATTGTAGATAGTTCCTTTTATATGTACGTAATTTAGTGTTTCTAAAAGGTATACATAATAACTTTTATGTTTAAATGCGAAAAAATAAAACGATCTATCATGACATAAAACTTTCTATTGGTATCTTGTTACTAGTCAATTGGTTTCAAATTTAGTTTGTATTATTTTCATCATAAAAAAAGACACATCAATGTCAAAAGGATATACTATATAGCTTGATCTTAGCTGTCTTAAGAGTCCCTATCATAGGACCTTTGATCTGGGTCAAAATTTGAAAAGAGAAGAAAAAAAATAAATAAAATGAAAAGGAAATTAACCATAAAAATAATGAATTATATACGAAATAAAAGAAAACATAATGGTCTCTATAAAATTCTATACAGTGGCATTGCAACTCAACTATGGAGTAGTCAAAAGAAATTAAAATGTGAAGTTTTGAACCCACCAAGAACAAAAAAGACGGCCCCAGGATTTTATACCAACACCGTCATTGTTTAAAAAGTGGGAAGAAGCCACGTCAGCTGTTTTATATTGTTCTTTTGACCAATGCTTTTAATATACTCATTTTTCAAGGTGGTCGGTAGTCAGATGTACACATTAATTTAACAAGTTATTATTATTATTATTATTTTTGTTGTTTTCCCATTGGTACTACGTAAACAAAGAAATAACTCTATTACAAGGACAGGGAGGTTTTTATTAAAAAATATTAGTCCGTCTAAAAATAGACTTGGGCCTCTCTAATGGATGTTACCTTTTTGGGGTTAAAAATCCTCTAATGGTAATGGGGTCTAAGCCATAGGTGATAACTGGCCCAACTAACCTAATTTATTGCTTCAAGACCTAAGGTCTAAGGCTAGGCTGCTTTGCTTGATGAACCATTATTGTTTCAAATTAATGCTTCTACGTGGATCACATATGTGCAGCCGAATATGCATCAAATGCAGCATGAATCTTTCGCACACTAAATTTGTGCTGCATCTGACGAAAACATGTACGAATATGCTTCCATAATATTTTAGATCTATTGTAAAGGCGACATGACATGAGAAGTGCGATCAGCCTTGGACTGAAAATTTATTTGGTGAACATTTCAAACATATGATTGCCATATTTAATTTGAAAATCAAACGGTTAGAACTTCATCAGACCAATAATTGATCAGATAGATACTGGATCCCTTTGGTCACTTTAGCGGAATATACCGTCAGTTTGGTAATATTGGAATGCTTAAATTCTTGGTTTCAATTCGATTCAAATCATTCTATTGACTTCACTCTAAAAAGAATTTTAGAGAATTTGATTCTATGGACTGCACTCCTTTGACTGAGGTTTCCTTGAGTTGATTTGTTTCCTCTTCCCGACCAACTATTGTTTTTTCCTAATAAATTCAAAACGAAAAGAGAGTTCTTCCTTCCTCATTCGTGCCTAAATATTTGCATATCTTAATGAATTCACACTAACATACCATATAAACGCTATATTACAAGTACCACTTATATAGCCCATGTAAATTTCCACGCCGCTTCATTTATTTTGAATTCTTTCATATGTGTAAACAAGCTTTTGTGTTGATGGAGTGTGTTAGACATCCATTTCGTTATCAAAGAATCCTTAAAATTATTTTTTATTAAAATCAGACAATATATATTAAGTTCTGAATCTCTATCAAAAGATACTGCATATGACTTATCTTAGGTGTTGGTGGGCTAGCTAGACATCTATTTTGTTGTCGAAGTTATTCTATCATAAATAGTGTGATATGTTGTACGATTAAAATTTGATAATTTAGATTTTCGAAAATCTCTCTATATAAGTTGTATATTCTATGGCTATGCTTAGAAATAAATTTAGCGAGGGAGCCAGGGAGGAATGATAGAAAATTCACCTTATTAACACTTTCATTTTGAAGGAACAATATATATGTTATTAAAAATTATACGAGTGAAGTCTTTTTTTCTCGTTTGATAAGGTTATGAAACAAATAATTAGCAAAATTTTTGCTCTATTTTTCATCTTCTGGAGCAATCCTAAATATATTTACATCATTGACCTGGTCAACGGAAAAGGAAAGGGACATCTCCAATATCGATCAATTGGAGAGGCACTGATTCCTTGGGCTGTGGTTCCTAGTTCACCACGGCAGCTTCGTTGTGTAGAAAAGCAAGTTGACGAACGAAATAAGGGAAAATGAAAGTTTGATTAATTGCAGCAACGTCATCATATATTTGTCTTCATAATTTCCTATAACTACTACATTGTATTCGTTTGATGATCTTTTATGTATCAGCAATTGAGAAGGACTTGTAATCTGTTGATGCTCCACATCCATTATTAAGAAAAATATAAGGTGATTGATTTCCAAAGTGGTGGCTTTCTAAAAAGCATTTAATGCGTAACTGAGTATCTTTGCCAACAAAACAGAGACCAAGAAATTTGACTGAATCAATTTCATAGAAACATAACATCCAATTCTGTAAACCAAAAAGGAAAAGGAAAAATAAACGCACAAGAGTTTCATACCTATATCAGAAAAAGCTCTTCCTGTTCTCAGTCTTCTTGGAAAAGGCAGTCTGTTGCCTCCGAGCGGAGGCCGGATGAACTCCGGCCCCTTTTCGGGGTTTCCTAGATCATTGTAAGTGGCATAATCATAAATTCTATCCGTCAACTGTCTCTCACCCTCTCCATTTCCCCTCAATTCTTTCATTTCTTCGTCGCGCAATTTTCTTAAACCGGGCGGCGTCTTAGTTGGCAAATATGGCTGCACATATTTGTACACAATGCTTTGTTAGCCACGTAAAATTTCCTTAGTAATAGAGTATGAAACTATGAATACATGATCTTTGGTGCTTGAAGTTAGAAGTAGAATGTGCTTCATATATATATATAACAAAATGTAGTTCAATTACCATGAAATTTGTTGTCATTTCCAAATTACAAGAGGATCATACGATATATCCAATTTTGATTGGGTTTCTGTACAATATTTGCAATATCCTCAAGCATATAACGCATGCACGAGGTACTAAAAAACATAGATCCAAGAAAAAATGTATTCCCTTAACTACAAAATAATAAAGTCTGACCTTGTTAGTGAAGAAGATCCTTTTGTTAGGCTGGATTCTGACAGGTTGGACCCACGAGTTGCACGAGAAAAGGACGTGTCCAGTATCTCTAATAGGCCACTTTCTAATTATTATACTCTCTAGAAAGAACTCTTTCCGGTGCTTATTTGTCACCGCAATTGCACCGGGTTCACCAAATGCTGAGTCGACAGTGAACTCAACTGTACACATCACCTTGTTTGCATTTCTGTTATTTTTCTGGAACCAGTTCTTTATCTCTGCTGGCTTGCTGATCTTTGGATTATTGGTTCCTTCAATTAATAGGACAGAAATAATGTGTCAAAGTTTAATATATCATTGGTTGAATGGATTATTGATTGGAGTATTTTAAATCTTAATAAAAAATATTTATGTTCATGTCAATTCTAGAAAAGGAAAGTGAACTCAAAATGGACATTGTTGCCAAATTATATATTTATGGAAAAATAATTTTGATGCTCTGGAAAAACCAATAAATACATAAATTCTTCCATCATATGTTTTGTTGAAAACATGACTCAAGTTTATTGTTATTTCTTATATTTTTTTTGTTTGTTTTTATGAGGCAAGTGAAACTATAAAATTTATCTTGAAAAAGTAGCGAGTCACGTTTCAATTCGTCAGTTGTTACCATGAGTCATGATGTCGCTGAGTTGCAAACTGGAGAAAGGAATTAATCATTTAATTTTTATAAAGCATTTTCTTTTTTATCTTTCTTTTCTAATTACAACCATAGCAAAGCCCCTTATTTAAATCTTCAATTTCAATCCTATGAGCTCAAAAATATTTAGTGTTTTAAATATTTGAAGTGTTCGCACACACTTGGTCAAAGGTGTCGACAGGTCAGAAAATAGAAACCAGCTGGACATTCTCTTGACCCAACTGTAAACCATACACCGAAGGAAGAAAACAGGAACAAAATTAATACACTTAACTTACTTACTTACCAGGATTAATCTCAGTACTGATTAGCTCCAAAACAATTTTATTACCAATCATTTCCCAGAATGCATCAACCTGGTTTCCAATTTTCTCTCCAACCCCTTCTCTCTCGCTTCTTCTCACTATAACATCTGCTCTCACCTTGAAAATCCTCTCCACTTTCTCTGTCCCCATCTCCTCTTCTCTGTTTCGATGTATTCTTGATGCCTTCTCTGTCAGAGCGGTGCTTGAAACTGCCATTGTTCTTCCTCTCCTGACGAAGATATACCTGCTCTGTTTCAGGGGATGTATAGAGGGTCGAAAACAGAGCGGCTTGTGGTTGTGTGAGCGAAGGGAAAGGTTTTTGTGGAATGGAGAGGTGCATGAAGTTTCTAGTGCAGCTGCCATTGAAGGGTGCTCTGTTTTGGGTTGTGATTAAAAGCTTTGCTTCTCTGTTTTTCCTTATAGGTCTGTTTGGTGAGATGGGGTATTTATAAGGAATGGAGGGTTAAGTAGGAATTCTTGGAATGGGGTATTTATAATAATAATAATAATAATAATAATAATAATAATAATAATAATAATAATAATAATAATAATAATTATTATTATTATTATTATTATTATTATTATTATTATTATTATTATTATTATTACTACTAATATTATTATTTTATCTATCGATGACTTGTAAGGATTGATAACAAATTAACAATGTTAAAAATAGAGTGAAATGACAGATGACATGATTCATCAATAAAAACAAGTCATTAAACGAAATATATCATTGATCTAAAACAAAATAAATGTATTGATTAGCATAGAAAAAGATAAACATCTTTTTGGATCAAATTTGTCTTTTATCTTACTTGATATTCACCTGCCATTGACTTTTCATAATCTATTATGAAAAATGATAATGTAGTCAGATAATTTTATTTCCATTTAAATATGAAGAGACAGTAGACTTACATTAGTGATTCAAATCTAATCATCAATCAAATTAAATTTAAATGATCAATGATCTATACAAAGCAGAGATTATACGGGAACTAAATTTTTAATCGGGCTCAAGTCTTGATGAAACAGTTCATAATTTTAAAGTACGGTCTGGATTTTGATCCAGGTGAAAATTTTAGTTTAGTACAAATTTATCATTTATCTGATGGGTTCGATGCTTTTGGATCAACTTTTGCATACTGGGAAAAAAAAAAAAATTGGCAGATAACACTCGTCGAATGAATACAGCTGGCTGAGAATATTTTGATAATGGATTAATTCACAACTTTAATAACCGTCAGAAATAAATTTGAATTTTTAAATAAAATATTTGATATGTATTTTACTCTATTTGATAATGGATTAATTCACAACTTTAATGACATACATATGATCAAGTTTAGATGGCAGCAACATATGCTATATATTATAGAAATACCTGAGCATCTGTAAGATATTAGAATTAAAACTACGCAAGAAGAAAGTACATATTGAATATATCATAACTCTTTTTAGAAAAATGGAATACTCTCGTTTAATTACGAAATAAAATTGATTACCTACAAACTTAACGACGAGAAGAAACAAAGTAAAACTGTCCAAAAGAATTAAGATATTATGTCATTTCGCATCTTCATCGACCATATTTCTTCATAAATTCAAAATTTTATTTAGTTGGAGAAGTTTATTTTCCTTAAGATTATCTGAAACTATATTATTCTCTTTGCAATATTGTCTAATTTCCACTATTTGAGTTAGACAAACATTTAGCTGCGACTTACGGATGAACCTGTCACTTGCGATAATTTAAATTTTCGCGATCTGAACCGTCTAATGTATTCTCCATATTGAAATCTCATTGGTGACCAAATTTTGATATATTTAAACAATTATTTATTATTTTTTGGTATTTTATAAATATCTTAATCGAAATAATTTTGGACTTCTAATAACAATGTTTTTCTTTTTCAATTGTAAAAAAATTAGAAAAAAATATAAAATTTGTTTCCAAAAAGATTTCAATATGAATAAAATAGTGAACAGTTCGATCAGCCATTATGACCTTGAAAATTAATATATAATCGCCCTGACAGGCTCATCTATCGGCCATGACTAATTTTAGTTTCCCTCATTTTATTTTGTATACAATTTATACATAAAGAACTTCTTATGTTCGAATGTTTAGTTTTTTTATGTAGTGATGTTGTAAGATTTTGTAAGTCTGTACAGGACATAGAATCTATTGTATAGGCACAAGATTAATGTTCAACTATGAAGGGTTCGAAGGATTTTTTTTTTATATAAAAAAAAGGGAAAAAATGAACTCAGACTCTTATTTTGGCTAAATGAAAAACAAAACAAATATATAAGAAGTAATTACATTAGATTTCTTATGAGGTCCCCTTTGTAAATTGCATTGCATGTCGAATTGTTGACCAACGTTTTTTCTTCACTTAAACTCGTTAAGTCAAATTTAACTCGAATACATCAGGCACTGGACCGCCCCCATAACAGGTGCAATTTGGAGAAGTTTAACATATAGGGTCTGGAAGCGCCCATAGTTCTGCGGCGGCGACAAGAAAAATTGTGCAAATTCGGAGACGATTAGTAGTAGGGGATCCGACGCACCAAATACGAAGCGCCGTCCACAAAGTGTTTATAAAAGTGCGAGGTGTTCTTCGAGTGGGAACGGCCAGACTTACCTTTTTGTGATTTGGACCCTGCTGGTTTGAGTAATCGGGCTTTCTCGAGTTTTTCCTAAAAAAGTATTGCAATAAGAAAGAATATGTTTGCCAACATGCTTCCGAAAAAGAAAAAAGAAAGAATATGAATTTTTGTGTTCCTGGCAATCTGGCATCTTAATTTTGATGTGTTTGTCTCATAATACTGATAGAGAGTTTCATATGCTTGGCCAGCTAGAAGGCACATTTGAGCTTCTTTTATTTATGGAAAAAAAAATCTGATATAAACCCTCAAAATTTTTCTATTAAGAAATAACGACATATTATTTTATTAATATTGAGCATATTATTTTAAAAGAAGCGACAAATTGGTTGAAGTGTTGTTAATATCGTTATCAATTGTGTATACAATTCTATTATCATCTGAAATTTTATTAAAGACAATTATATACAATTTGATACAAATATCAAATCATCTGATGATTGATAAAACTTATGTTAAATTTTTTTTTTGTAATAATGATGATACACATAAATTATACATCAGGTTCTAGCTGTTGAGTTTTAAAATTGTAGATTATTTCTATGGTTGTGAAAATTGTCAAGTTAATTTATTATCAATAATTTTTTTTGAAAGGTCATTTATGTAAAAAGGCATAAACCAGTCAGTCAATAGAGACTTTATTTTTTTTTACGCCAAGTAAAAATTTAACTCGTCACTTTAGTTAAACGACGAAGCCACTAACATGTTTTATTAGACTCGCATTTTTTGAGGTCAATATCTAACTTAGAAAAAAAATCTATTAAGGCGTCACAAAGATTCCCGCTTATAAATGAGCTATCAATCAAAATATATTCGGAAAATCGTATCTTTAATTATGTATAAATTATAAAATAAACATGGGTTCATTACAGTGGATTGACTTGATTTTTGACAAATTTGAGTGCCTTTTAATATTTAATCATAGGCCGTTAAGTATAAATTTTTTTTTTTCAATTGAAGTTGATTTATCCATGAGTAAAATTACATCTAATTGTATAAATTTCCATGTGTGTTACAGTATGTACCCACTCAATGCGTGGGCAATTGAAAAAAAAAACATTTATAATTCAACAAAAATAAAAATTGACATCTCAACACGAAAAAATAATGTAATAGAAATATTTTTATAAATAAAATAATATAAAAATTGCAGATGAATTTTTTTACATATGTGCTCACTTTTTAAAATGAAAAAAATATTATATTAAGAACGTTTTCTACATGTTTATGCTCCCTTTAAAATGAAAAAAAATATATTATTCTAATATATGTTCTTTTCATTTCAGATGAACAACCAAAACTTAAATACATTTTCATGTAGAAATTATCATCCATTCACAGATCAAATATATCAGCGATACAAGAGTAAGGATGAACTCTTTAATAGATGTTTTTATATGTAGAAGGAATAGGAATAGTATAGAAGAAGTTCTCAATTCAAAATTAAAAATTAAAAGTTCTAAATTTTTTTTTTGACAATATATCAAAATTATCAAGTTAATCGGTTCTGAATATATCCAAACCCATATCAATTCAACTAACAGAGGTACACCCGAATCCGCCACGACTATGTACTTCCATTCATTTACTAAGGTTAAAGCTGCATAACATTTTGCACGGTCAATACTTGTGTCTATAATATGTTTTTATGTTCTTACTCCAGAAGCTTCTAAGTAGAAAGTTTTAATAAAACCCAGAAAATCACCATGCTTTATAAAACCCTGGATAATTAATAATAACACGGGTTCCTAAAGAGACTAACAATACACATGGAGTGCAGTACACAGAGATAGTAATGCTTAAAAGGCCGGAGGGAGATATCCCTATAGATATGTCCAAGTAGCTAGAATGAAATGATTTAGAGAAACCGAAGTATTTTCCCCAAGAAAGAGGCCTTAGTAGCCTACTCACAATTAACAGTACAATCAATCATTTGATCGGACCAACTGATTTTCAATTTTCCTTCTGTTTTGTTTTCTTTATTTTTTTGTGTTTTTTTCCTTATATTTTCAGGCTTCATTGTCCTCTAAATTCTGAGATACGCATGGAAATTACCCACTAGAACATTATTCTGACCGATAATTTTAATGCTCTTTTAGTTGGTTATCGTTGTTAATCTGATATTTCTCCTGGGAATAATTTTTAATATTGAACAACTTATTTCTGTAAGTATTTAGTTGTGACGTACGTATGTAATTTTTTATAAGTTTTTAGTTTAAAAAAGGATATAAAAATATATCATAATTGAGGTAAAATAAATATCATTTTTTTTTCGAATATCTCAACACAGGCCGCTAAGCATACAATTTACAAAAAATAAAAGGAAAATTAACTTAGTCTAACAAGAAACAGAGGGAAAAAAAAAAAAAAAGTCATGCGGATGATCACACCTTCAAACAGAGGAACTCAGTCTAACAAGGCGCATTGCGCGCGCACCGCACTGCAATACTGCATCCGCTGGTCACATGACTCATATCTCATCCACGGCCGCACCCTACCGTGGCCACATACCATTCTTAATTGATGGTTGAATAATTCAAGGAACAAAATGATAAAGTTCAGTAGTCAATTATAAAAAAACAACTTCTCCCGCTTGTTTCATCAATGGAAAAACAGAAGAAAAAGGATGTTGAATCAAAGTAATACACGCTTCTGGTCAAAAGCCGGGTAATCTTGTTCACAATTTGGTTGGTCATGAAACCAAAGTTTTTGACGTTATTAGTTACTTTAAATTCAATATGGTCTTAAGTTGATGGTTGGTCGGTGGTTAATTTGGTCTAAGCTTACATACTTAGTTTAAGTGTTAAATGTGGTATCATGTCACTGATTCAATATAACACTTAATTAATTTGTTAAGTGTTTTATGTGAAAACTAAGTACTATTAGAATTTGGCAAAGTCGTCAAGGTCGAAACAAGGCACATAAATTAAGTCACCTAAATGGATCGATGATAATGGCATATTTCTCTTAGGATAAGATTCGAATTAATTTAAATTCAATATAAACTCGATGAGGGTCGAAAATAGAAGAAAGTGATAGTGTGCCTACTAGTTATCGCAAAGACAATTTTTTCTTGAGTTCCCAACTGATAAAAATACGTCACGTCATTTTCAAATATCAATTATATAGGTTCCATTTTAAGATATGAACTAAATTTCACACAATGCAGAAGTACTACTTGCAAATGATGTATATATCGTTGTTATTGGCGGACTGCCTAGCAATAACATAGTTTGTAGAAGCCATAAATAATAAATTAGACTTCTGCTTAGCGAATAATATAATATCACTATATAAGTGTCGTATGATTATCACAATTCGACTTCACATCCTTAAAGTAGTCCAACGAATTTGCCAAATTCAATAACCATTCATTATGAATTCCGAGAGTTTATTTTTTCGATATCCTTAGCTATCAAGCGATATGAATTTCCAAGTTGTACACCCCCTACTAATCTACTTGAAATTACAGTAGTATGAATTTCTTGAAGCAATTAATCCAAATTATGAGTTAATTTAGAGGATGTCTACTCCCAAGCACCTACCATCCGTCCTCCTGCAATGTTTACTTATCAGCACTTGACTTGTGTAAGTCAAACATAGAAAGGAGAATAAAGAATTCGCCCAACAAAAGGTAAGAAAGGGGGGGAAAAAAAGGTCAGCAAAAGGATCAGGTGGCCTTCTCTTGCAAAACATTGAAAATTAAAACAGAAAAATGTGAAAGGTTCAGGCAAAATTTCAACTTTTTAAACCGAGTAGTGAACTGATAGGTAATGTAGTTAATTATTCCAAAAGATACCAATGTGACAATGTCAACTTACAAGTTTTCAACAAGAGAAATGAATACGAGCTGTATATGACTTGCTGATACGTTTGCACTTTGCACACATTGAATTTATGCCATAGTCAAACACAAATTGTCAGCTTGAAAACTTGAGACTTGAGAGAGCTTCAATTGAAATTTTTGTTGCCAATGTCTTTTTCCTTTCACATATGTTACTTATTCTCAACTTGATTTAACAAATGAAACCTCAATGTACATGAACCATCTGTTCTCTGGTCTCAAACCTATAAATGATAAAAGATGTTTAAATCAGCATTTATTTTTCCATTTTTGTTTGGATCGGTTAGTGGTACCGTATGAATTATACATTTTTTCCTGCTTCCAGCAAGAATTGAACGTGTTTCGTGTAGAAAAATGATGTAGTCATAGGGCTGTCAATGGATAGGGTACGATACGGTAGAGATTTTTTTCATACTCATATCCATTAAAATTTCCTTTATCCATACCCTACCCTTACCCGTTAAAAATTGACTTTACCCATACCCTACCGTTAAGAATTAACGGTAAGGGTAGGGTAACGGTAGAAAATGGGTAATAATGTTAATAACTCAATAAAAAATGAATATTATGAATAAATAAATAATATAAAATAAATATATTAATAAAATACAACATTGAATAATACTTTAAATATAATAAAATCCTACGATATCTTTTCATGTCAATTGTCAGAAACAAAAATACATAACTAATTACTAATTATACTATATTAAATGGAACAGAGTGCAAATTAATTTCTTCGTATGACATAAGTGCTCCGTCTTCAGTAGCGCACTCATATGTTTAAAACATAGCAAGTTAAGAATATTATTTATATAGTTGAATAAATATTCACATGCTAAATTTTGAAAAAGATATACATACCCATTGTAAAAGCTCTCGACCAATCTTGAGTACAGATCAATGCTTCTAATACATCATCGTTTAGAGAAGTTCTATAAAATTGGAAAGGAATATATAATATTTTAATGTTGTATTATCTTACACAAATTTATCAATTTTATTGTCTAATTAGTTATTAACATATTAATTAAAATCTTACAATCATATCTTTCTAATCATGATAAAAATTATAAATTACATATCTAACGGTACGGGTAATTAACAAATACGAAATAGCCTTATCCATACCCATACTCAATAAATTAACGATTTTTTTTTTTACCCATACCCATACCCAATAACTTAACGAAAATAAAATCTTACTCATATTCGTCTTATCGAATACGATACAGGTTGGGTAAATGAGTAATAGGGTACCATTGACAGCCCTATGTAGTCACTGATTATCCGTACTAGAGTCCCGTATTTAGTATAAAAATACAACACAACACTAATATTTCGCTTTCGTGGAGATCCAAACCCTCAACTTGTGGTTTGCATTAGGATTTTCAACTCGCATCGGTTGCGATAAAAATACTGTTTTGTGACATTTTGCACAATAATATATATGTTTGGAAGCAAAACTAACCAATTGCGCTACATGTATGATTTGAGAACACTATAATAAAGCAACATTGCAGCAGCATATGTTATACAAATTGGAATCTTGGGTCAGCATAGGCTATTTGAGTACCCAAATTCTGCCAAACTAGACATGAGGAAATGTTTTTGTTGGAGTAGACTTACATAGCCTGATATTAGCAAAATGGGCTGAGAGATAGGCGTAATACAGGCCCATATCTCAGATTTAATGATACGCTTACGCAAGATGTCATGATAGCCCTAGTATAGGCCGGCCCATTCAAGAGAGCTGCCGTTGTTGCAACTTAATTTAGCTTCAAAATTTTATTTCAATCGTCTTTTTTTCATGATAAAAAAAATTTTATAGGCCGAATTCCAGTTTAGTTAGCTGTAATAAAATAAATAATTTAATATCTAGAATATCGTTCAAATTAGTTTAGCTCAGAGTTTCTTGTGACGTTATTTCCTTTATAGCATCGTCTAGTAAAAGAAAACAAATAATGGAACAACCTTCATATGTAAAGAGTAAATTCCATTAAACATCAATAAATAGGGTAAAAAATAGTTATTTGTTTTTTTTTTCTAGGGTATTATGATATCTTGTAGAAATCATTAATTATCCTAAATTAAACCCAAAGAAAACAGTTGGTATTAAGTGATTTTCTCTTATGGTTTGCCAAGTCAAGCACTTCACAAATGGCTGCTCTCTCTATAGCTACTTCAAACATCCCTCGATAATTAGATGTCGACTAGAAAACTTGGAACTACAAAAATCAATCCCTAAAGCTATATTAAAGTACCTATTGTTATTTTGTATTCGATATTCAAAGCACTTTAATCCTTAGTTCGTGCAAGCATGTCAGATTTTCCAATTAATCATTTCCGCGTTGGATTCGTGATACACTTAAAAAATAAAAATAGAATAAAGCTATGGGATTTATTCGCCCCGACTTTTTTTTTTTTTATTATTCCCGCCAGCTCAAGGCTCAGTAGATCAGCAGTGCACACCAAGTTAATTATTTCCACAATATTTTAAGTTAAAGCTTACCCGTACGTGCAACTCCTCTTTCATTTTTCTAATTAAAGCTTACCCTTACGTGCAACTCCTCCTTCATTTTTCTCATCAGACTATGGATATTTAATTATTTTCCAAAATAAATATGAACTATTTAAACCTCAAATTTTGCCAATTTCATTCATGTTACAGGATGACTAGTTATACGCTTAACCTCTCTGCAAAACTCGGTGAATTTCCAACTTTATATAAAAGTGGATGCAAAAAGTTAAAAACCAACAAGAGATAAGAAAATTGACGAAACAAAATATAATTCTAGATTGCATCAAGGATCAAACCAAGGTTTGATCAAAATAATGCACCTCAATGCAGATCTTCACAAGCAGCTGCAACAAGGCTGTCAAGCTCGGACAGCTCAGAGCCTGAGCCACCACTCCCTTTCTTCTTCCCTCTCTCCTCGACCTTCAGCACTTTTATCAGCTCCTCAACCCGTCTCTCCACCGCCCCATCGTACACGCGCTTGTGACCGCATGGTTTGCACTCCTCGTCAACTATCACACTTACAGGTGCAAAACGAACTGACCTTTTGGGCCCATCTGATTTCCTCCGGCTGGACATGCATGACCGAGCTGAAGAACCAATTGGGTGATCTACTGTTTCAGTTGATGCTGCCATTAATTGTGGCAGCTGTGCTGGCCGTGGCTTGGCCTTTTTGTCTCTCTTTATAGAGAAGAAAGATTTGAGAAAATGCATGATTGACCTTTTCTTCTTTCCTTTTTTCTTGTCACTCTTGGTGCCGAACTCAAGCACATCTTCCTTGATTTGAGGGGTGTTTGGTGGTGAAGGTGGAGATGGATCGGGTCGGACCCTGTTCTTACGGGGTGGTTTGCGCCGGGGGGTAGAAGACGTGCTTGAGGTCAAGTACCTCGGGGTTGAGGGATATTTTTGTGGTACTATTTGGCTGTTAGGGTCAGCTAATGCAGCGCGCGGATCACGCCAGAATTCAGCAGGTGGCACACGAGATATATCTGGTGATGAATTCTTCGGGCTGGTTCGTTTATCAGGAGAGGTGTCAATTGAACGGTAGATGGCATCTAATAAAGCAGCTGAAAATGATGCATGCTCGCGTGCAAGGCGGGGTGGGGAGAGCGGTCTCGGCCGCTTTTCCCATTGCCGGTCCATGAAGAGAGAAAGAGAGAGAGAGAGAGAGAGAGATGGATTCAAGACGAGTTCAACGACTATAGGGGTTGCAGAAGAGAAAATATAAAGTTGAACGGCAGTCCACAACAGTAACAAGTTCAAATCCTGAGTTCTGATTTCTGGAATTTAGAAAGCAGCTGGCGTCCTGCGTGCGTTGCCAAACTATATTTATATTTTCTGCCATCTATAAAACAATCAGAAAGCACCTATCACCGAATGACATTTTTTATATATTTAATTTCTGTTTGTCACTTGAATACAATATTTGATTCTGAAGTTATATAGTTGTCTTGTGTTATATAAATTAATAAATGTATAAAATCATGACTGTGATTATATAATAATAAACACTCAATTAATGAAGTATGGAGTTCTGAGTTTTCGGTTACATATTATTGATTTTACTTCGATCATTATTACGATATATATGTGTTTTTGTATTGAACTCTTCTTTAAACTTTAGCCTCTACCAAACACAACCGAAGTGTATCACTATAGTAAACTTAATTATTTAATCAGATAAAAGATCCCGGATGCAAATACTGACATAAAATTATTTTATACTAATGAAAGATATTAGCTCCAATGGTTAGCGACTCCGTCATTATTCTGATGGTAACGAGTTCAATTCCTAATTGAGCGCGGAAGAGGATAAACTTTATTTCACAGAATGGACTACGTCTCTATAAATGAATGACCTTGTTTCAAAAGAAATAAAAGAGATTAGCTAAATCTTTTTTTTTTTTTAAGTTTGTGAATATTATGGAGGATTTCAATAAAAATGACTCACCCATTTTTTAACATCAAATATATTTTAAAAAACAAAACAATTTGCTGTAACTTCTTAAATTACAAGTAATTTTCAATTTTTGTAGAACATTCAAAAAACTGTAAAACACATAAGAATATGTATCATAGTCTAATTCTTGGTAAAATAAAAAAAAAAATGGGAAAATTCCGAGCCTAGGAAGGGTTTTTAGCTGTTTTCTTCACATTCCATAAATGATCTTCAAAGGCCTAAACAGGCCATAATTTACTTCATGGGCTAAATTCAATTTAGGTTCTTTCACTGAACTATTCCTTTGTTCTGACGTAGTGATATGTTAAAAATCCTTAGCCTTAAGTTCATTCTTCGGAAGACCGTGTGACAACCCGGATCGGACCGGCCCTTTGAAGAATTTACAATGGATTAGGACTTAGAAGGGCAGGTCTTTGGAAAGGCTGGGTTTAATTTAAAGGAAGACGGATTTTAATGGGACGGGTATTGAAGGACTCGGTCCGGCATGGTCCAGTCCGATTTATTTGTAAGGGTCGGATTAAAAAGTTATATCAATTATAAATGAAATAAAAATTAAGAGTAGAATAAGTATCCTACATGCAAAGTGCCCCTTCTTGTGGAACAAAAATTAGTATTTATTTATTTATTTATTATTTCTTCACTGGCTTCTTCAACCTAAATCACGCAACAATTTACGTACAGCTTAGAAATTTCTGGATATTATTAAGTTTATAACAAGAATACAGTATGAGATGATGATATATGACTGTTGGATTTACATATATAACATGGGAGATACAAGAAATTCATGTAAATATGAGTTCGTTTGTTACACTGGAATTTGCTAAGAAAATATTTTCTATAACTGATGCGTTGACCAAATGGCTTCAGCAAACATGAATTTTATGTGATTAAGTACTTCAGCTATAATAATTCTTTGTGAATTAATTTTTTTTTTTTACTAAGCAATCATCATAAGAAATTAAATAACAAATTTATCATATGAAATCCTTCGGAAAGATGAAAGACTTAGAAGGGCCGGGTTTCCAAAAGACCGGATTAGCTACCTAGGAAAAAAACCTGTCAAGTCCGGCCCTTTGAAATCCGACCCGGTCCTTTTGCATTTCACTATTCTGACGTAGCTGTCACCGACGTGCTCTGCAGCCATAAAAAGACCTGCAGAGTGCATCCATTAAAAATTTTATCAATATATGAAAAATTTTAAATTCAAATGCTGAATTTAAATTATTGATCTTGTTTAGTTTAACAAATGATGTGTTTCTATATAATTTTATAATTTTTATAAACTTTAATATGTGAGAAATTGAAGGAAAATTCAATTTTCACAAAATATTTAGTTATATACTCTCTGATTAGGATAACAGCAACAATGAAGCAGCTTTGTATTATTAATAATAATTATTTTGGTGATATGGTATTTTGTTTTTTTTATCAAAAGTTGAAAACACATGGTGAAAGAAAGTGAGATAGACAACATCTTTTGAAAATAAATTAATAAATTGACAATCAAACAACATACGAAAATTGACAATTAATAATTCTACGAGTGCAAGTTGGGACCAATGCAGAATTTTAAAGAATGAGGGTCCCTAGAAAATGTTTTTGACTTGAGAAGAGTGTGTGCGGTATGCCTCAACTCTCAAAAAAAAAATAAAGAAAAAAAAATTCTGAATTTTAGTGATTAATCAGAAATAGTTATAAATTATTTTTTTTAGAAAAAAGATACAAATTCTGAGTTTAAAATATATACTTAAAAAATATGCACGTATTATAATTTCTTTATAGAAGAAAATAGGAATCATTCAATTCAACCAGTGTAAATGCCCTTTTTCCAGCGGGACATGTATAACGGCATATACGGCTGGCCGACACGCGACAGCCCGATTATAACTTCCAAGTTCCAATACAGTTCAGTTGTCGGATCTTCTGAAACCGCTTGGATCCGAACCCATTATGTACTGTAGTCAGAAACCGTAAAATTGAGTATCCCAACAACCCGATAGCAACCTCACTGGTCTCGGGAATTGCTCAGGGCAGGTCCCAATTTGCAAAACACTCCCATTTTGAGATTAAAAGACCATAGCACCCTTAATTTTAGTACATAAATATGACTCATTACAAGGGTATTATGGTCTCTTACCTCAAAATGGGAGTGTTTTGCAAATTGCGCGTGCCCTGAGTAATTCCCCACTGGTCTCCCTCTCGACTTCCTCCCTAGTTCCTCTTCTTTCTCTCCAAGTTTATTATTCCTTTGATCGTAACCCTAAACGCTCTTGCGCTTCCATTCGCCTTTCACCAAAAAATTCTCCATTTCCATGCGCGATCTAGGAACTTTTAAAATGTGCGCTGAATTCTTCTTCTGATCTCTCAGTTCTCTGGTGAGTACACTCGGATCTACTTGCTTTTTCCTTTGATTATAGGTGTTTGTACTTGAAAATACTGGTATATATACTTAATTTTAACTATTGAAGTGACTTTGGAAGTTTTAATTTATTCAATTTGGTATAACCTTCATATTTCCTCATTTAATTATGGAGAAAGGTCTCTTGCTTTTTTAAATTGATTGATTACGAACTTCGAATTGGACTTCTATTCTTACCTTAACATCTTTTCTTAGACAAAACTGTGCATAAGTTGATCCAAAACTATGTAATTAGTGCAAGTTTGTGCTTGATTGCACATTTCTAATGCTAGTGTAGTTCAGCTTGATGCAAGCACAGAACTACAATTAAAATTAAGTACAAGAAATAGTTGATATCTTCTGACCGACAGTTAAGTAGCCTAATAATGCTTGAAAGTAAGTGAACAGAAGGCGGTTTGCAGTGGCCGTTACTTCTCTAGATGTTCTAAATTTCTATACAGCAACTTGTATGTAGTAGTATAAAACTAGAAAGTGTTTATTAGCTTTTTACCGTAGATTATTTCATATAAATATTGTTACTTATATTATGCTTGTTGACTGTCTTTTTAAGGCAACTGTTATTGGATGAGTGCACTTCTCTATGGAAGTAGTTGGGCAAGAGGAGAATGGAGAGCATGTGAACAAGGGTTCTGAACTTGGGAAGAGCTGTGCCTCTGACCCTCTAATTTACCAGCTTGTTCGGGTAAAACTCTTGAGATATTTCTATCTACTTTTAACTTGTAGGTTTATTAATTAAAGTAGTAAGATCATTTGTGTTCTTGCTCAGTTTCATTCATCGATGTAGATATTGTAAGTTGAGGCTAAATAATACCATATTTTTGATACAATGTTAGTGGCCACAATCTTAATGGTACTTGTTTATGATAAATTTTTTTATATATAAGGGCAGGTCTGATAATCTGGTTTGCAGCATAGGAAGTTTGGTTTGAATACTGTGAAAGCTGCTAAGGTCTGTTAGTTACTATTTTAAAAGCAATAGCTCTTAATTCTAATATATAGAAAGTAAATGAAACCATGTAGTTTCTGTAGTCTTTTAAAATCCAGTGAGACTGCAACTTTTCGCAGCTTTGTATGCCTTTGGTCCCTGTTTTGCAGAGAAAGATAGTGGGTCCTTCCGCATACCAAGAGAGTTTTGCTGCCGTATTTATTGACTGAGGCCTTGGAATATATCGCCATGTGAAAGACTAAACATGGTTTCTCACTGTTGACAAACACTTTTTTCGGAAACCATAGATCCATGCATCGCTTTTTTACTTTGTTTTTTTGGGTTTTCTATTTTCTAAGCATGGTTTTATAAAACTTCGTGAATGAATAGGGCTCAAGCTCTTTAAATTTTAAAGATATGGTGATAGTCTAGCTGCTGAAATATCAAAGGCGCATCATATGTGAATCCATATCGTTTATGTATCCAATATGGGTAAGAATGCTTATGGAAGGTCTAGGTAACATTGATCAGAGCTATATATGAGGTTGCTACAATTAGCTTATTAGACAGTTCCTTAGTAATACAAAAGTTGGTTGTTTTTTTTGTGGAAATTCAAAAAGTAGGTTTGAGTTTTAAAAATTAGACATTTCAGGAGTAAAGAGCAAAAGTTGCAAAGTGGTGCCCTAATTGATCAATCTAAAGTGTTCATTTTTTTTTTTTTTGGTATATGACTGAGATATGGTGATCCACATTTGTCAGGTTGAAGGAGACGGGACGCTGGTGCCAGCAACAGAGGATGAGGTCATGCAATTTGGGCATCTACTGGATGATGGCAAGGTTGAAGATCTACCCTCTGTGGAAGACATCTCCAAAGTTGAATCTTTCATCCCAGCCAATGTGCTGTGCACTGGCAAATCTGATTTAAAAGGTATATCCTGCTGCTGCTTTGCACTTGTATGTTGGGTCAATGCATGGTTTCCATTTTGGATGTACACTGAGTTTCATTTGCAATAAAGCAACAATAAGCACAGTTACCATCTGAATTGCACATTCAGCTTTAATCAAGTCTCAATCGTGCAATTAGCCTAGTTAAGTTAAATTTGTCGTAGCTGATGGGATTTTTTTTGGGAAATTTGCCTTGATTTGGGACCCAAAGGTACTGATTGAGTAACCTCAGTTGTACACTAATGTCAATTATGTCAACGTTGCGTCAACTACTCTGAGATTATTGGACGAGTTAAATCCACCAATGCTTCGTTGACCTTCATTTTTTCATAGGAAACAAAATCATTAACAAAGTGACAGAACAGCCTGTAGTGAAAATTTATAAGTCCTTGTGGTTTTGCAAATTCATTTTACTTGATGGTTTAGCTTTATTATGTTCATTATTATTGTAAATTTGTAACGAACCTTACATTATTCTCTTATAATGGACAGGTTTATCTCAATCAGAGAATATTATGAAAGATAAACAAAAACTGGAAACTAACCTCGAGGTATTGTTTGTTATGCATGTTCTTTTTAATGATGACATGCCTTATGATAATCTTTATTAGTTTGTTAAATTGTTTCAATCATGTTGGTCAAATCTCTTGGTACCCTTGGTTATATTATTGCAAATGGAATCTCCACTGTTTTACCAATTATTCCAGTTTGGTACCTCATCCATTATTGAAGATATGAAAAAAGTTTTCCTGGGATCACATCTTCCCTTTGGCATCTATTATCCTATTTTATTGCTAAATGTTGATTTAGAGAACTTTTGTAATAAACAAATGTCTATATTATTGGGGAAGGCAATATTTGCCAAAAGGACCCTATCTTTTTAGAAAACCTAAAAAAACCCTGATGCCATTTAGTTTGTTGCCTATGCAAAAGTACTATTATAATATGATAATATGATTAATATAATTCTTAGGACACAAATAACCCTAGATGTAACTTAGTGCTGCTTCTTAGGTTCATGTGTGCAGTATATTATGCATGTAAACCTGATAACTCAACAGATTAATTTAAGGTAGTATTTGCTCTCATTTACTATTCACAATATTTTTAAATATATTAGACTGTGTTGAAAGCTAAGGAATGGAAGGGACCATCTTTGAATTTCCCTGACATTTTTGGGCTTTTTGCTTACAGTAAAGAGGTTGAATTTCCCTGACATATTTAGTGGTTTTTTTCCTAAAAAATCTCTTTGATTTAGCATCTCTTTCTTTCTTAATACATTTCTGTGCACTTAGCCTTTTTATTTTATTCATATTTGTTAATAACTTAATACAATTCTAACTTCATTAATTAAAATTAGGATGCCAACAATCCTAACAAGCCTGACAAAAATCCCGCCTCACAAGACATTTCTGCTGAGACAACTCAAAACTCAACAGTAGTTAACAATGCACAAGCCAGTGAAACAGAGAAAACAGATGCCACATCCACACCAGCCATTGATAATCCTCCTGACATGACCACTGTTGGCTCAAAACCCAATTTTTCTTTACTAACAAAAGATGAGATATGCCTTGATGGTCTGTCTATTCGTGAGCTACAGGAGGTATTCCTAGCCACGTTTGGCCGTCAGACTAATGTAAAAGACAAGTCATGGCTCAAGCGTAGGATTGCCATGGGCCTAACCAAATCATGCAAAGTCCCAACCTCAAATTTTATAATAAAAGACAAACAGATTGTACCCAAGGAAGGAGGTGCTCAATATGAAGAGAATTTACAGGAATCTTGTGAAACTGAGAGCCCTCAAGAATTTACCAGAAAAAGAGTGAGAAATGCAAATTGGAATTTTGAAAATCCTGTAAGCCTCGAGGAGGATAGTAGTACCTCAAAAAGGATGAGGAAGCCTACCAAGAGGTATATTGAGGAGCTGTCAAGTTTAGATAATAGGGAGGAAAGCATGAGATTGGCATCTTTGTTTGTGAGAAACAACCATGATCGGCCAGTGAGATCTAGGGTCAGCCAAAATCGTGAGATTGGTTCAAATGGGGCTGCTTTTCGTACAAGAAATGATTCCCTTGGTGGATTTCAGGTCCAGGTGCCTTTTGCATCTAGGGCTAGAAGATGCCGTCCAAGGAAGAATTTGGTTGCATTCATGGTAATGATTTATTCAAGCTTTGAATTATACCCTCAATTTTTATTTATTCCATTTAGCTTATCCGAGTATATATAGAGTAGAACTTGTACCAGGTGGTACACCATACACCTATAAAAGTTTGTTTTTTAGGGTTGTGTTTGGTAGCGTGTGAACAAGGGGTGGGAACAAGGGACAAAGAACAAGTGGGTTGTACGACACTGCCAAACATGCTTAATGTAATTTGCCTCAAATGTTTTATCAATGCTATCTCAAGTGTTGTAATACATGGTGAAAGATTGTCTTTAATACTTAACTTATTTCACCCTTCACTTCACCTACTCTTTATTCATTTTTTTTTTTGTTTTCTTGCTTTCCAAAAGCCACATACTGATTCTTTGCTTGTGGAGGATGAAAATATCATGCAAGAAGGTCAAACTGAGAAGCCAACAAGGAAAATAAGAGCTTCCACCCATAAAAACCGTCAACTGGTAATATTATTATGTATAAATGTGTCTTTCTTTTCTATTTCAAATACCGTTCTGAAATTGCTACAACAATAAGTTTGTGATTTCTGCTCTTTTATGTTATTGTCATGTTTTTATTCAATCTCAAGATAGATGTCTTGACGTTTAAATCAATTTGGTAACACCAGGATTTGCTTACGGGATATTTCCTTTATTTTCTGGTGAGGTACTTATTTATTATTATGTCATCAGAAAGACATTCCCGACAAGCAAGAAAAAGAAAACCAAGAGGAAACAGTGGCAGAATCCGACGAGGTGCCTGAAATGTCGCCTGATGAGGCACAATCAGGAGGGGAAAATGCTCATGATAGCAATCATGATGAGTGTGAATCAGTACCAAAAGGTAGCCACGTTAGACGAAAGCATCATAGAGCGTGGACTCTCTGTGAGGTGCTGAAACTGGTTGAAGGTGTAGCACGATACGGTGCTGGTAGGTGGTCTGAGATTCGACGTTTGTCTTTCGCCTCTTACTCGTACCGAACTTCTGTTGATCTTAAGGTCTGGCCCTACCTCTTAGATATGTAGAAGCGACCATTGACTCTGGGTTCTTTTGCAAATTGCTGTAGGATTTGTACCATGTTTTCATAAAGTTTCTCGTATTTTGCAGCTAATACCCAAATATTTTGAACTTCTTTTAAATAACACTTGACTCTTAGTTCTAATTTTTAAATAGAACTGCTTGGACTCCATTATTTTCAATCTTTTGAAATCTTCTGCGCACTGTACATGGAAACTAAAACCCAAGCTTATAATTTTTTTTTTTTTTTTTTTTTTTTGTGTGGAAATAAATGAGGTCAGGTTCCCAACTTTAAATATCCACAATGGATTTTCTAGCTGAGTTTTTAACTATAGGTCCCTTGTTCAGGGAGATGTTGCCCTTAGCCACTAGATCCAAAGGCTGGTTTTCAACTTAAAACGTTCTTTGTTTGATTTTGGCTTAACTTGGGTTTAAGGGAAAAGATGACTTATTAGAACATGGGTGAAATCTTTTTCAAGATAAAGATGGGGGTCGATCGAGCCTCCCAACTAGAATATCTACTTATCTAGTAGGTATCCTCCAGCCAGGTTTTATATCTACATCCCCCACTTGGGCAGCATTGTCTTTAGCCACTAGATTAAAGGCTGGTCTTGAACTTGGGTGAGTTGTTAAGGTGTGATGAATGACCTTGTCTTTCATGTTTGTGAGATCTTAATGCAAGAAATATTGGGCGTTATATGCAAGCATAAGAAAATATTTATTGCAATTTTCAATACAGACCATATATAGTATGTTTATGTGGATACTTTTTAATTTAAATTTTTTATGGCTTTAGGATAAGTGGCGGAACTTGCTGAAAGCTAGCATGGCGCACCCCTCTGTGGAAAGAGAGGTAATTGGAACTTTTGTAAGCTATTTAGAATAGCATTTTGTTTGTACCTTTCTGCCATTTTGTATCATGGAGATAAATGATAAAATTAAATGAATAGAGAATCAATGATAGGTAGTTCTTCTGGATGGTCAGTACAATCACAATACCCACAATAGATAGTTCACTCTTTTCTGATAAAGTGTTTTTTTGTGTTTAGTCATTTCCTCTCCTCCTTTCATCATGTACTTGTGATTGGGTTATGTAGGGGAAGCACACACGAAAACCTGCCTCGTTGCCAATACCTACATCTATTCTGTTGCGTGTAAGAGAGCTTGCTGAGTTGCATGCACAGGCTGGAAGTGAGTCTCCCACAAACAAGTCTACACCGGTGCATGGAAGGAAGGTTGTACAGGGGAAAGGTTCTGGATTTTTATGATCCATAATGTACTTAAATTATGTGTTAATAGAAGTGCGAAAATGGAACAAAACATATTAGTATGTAGTTCTGTAGAATTTTAGTATAAAATTAGCTACGAGGTATTATCTCATGTCTGTAAAAAAATGAAAATGTAGTTGTCTTGGTCAAAAATGTTTCTCAGCTAGCTGTCTTTATTATTTTACTTTGCGTTTTTATCCTTATTTCTGCTACGTAATATGTTTCAGAAAACATTACGAGGGGAAGGGTGGGGGGATGTGATTTCACTTTTGGGAAGGTTGCTATCGGCTTGTTTTGCTAATGCGTGTGTTATGTTGCTTGCAAGTGTCAATTTATTTATGTTAAATGATAGTTGATGATGATGTGTTTCTCTTAATGGCGTTCTTATTGATAAGTAGATGAGATGAGATTTAATTTATTCATTCTGGCGGCAGTTTAGCAAGTATAAAATATTAATATGCACTGAAGACGTGCACGCCATATGTTGCTCAGAAGTTTTTTTCTTTCTAGAAAACTTGGTAGTGGGTAAGGCTTTGGGATCCGATAATATACCGATTAAAGTATGGCGTTGTCTTGGAAATGTGGCGGTAGTTTGGTTAACCAAATTGTTCAATAGCATTTTCCGATCGACTAAAATATCGGATGAGTGGAGGAGAAGCACTCTAGTACCAATTTTCAAGAATAAAGAAGATGCTCAAAGCTGTACAAACTATAGAGGAATAAAGTTTATGAGCCATACAATGAAGCTTTGGGAGAGAGAGGTCGAGCATCGTTTGAGATGGACAACAGATGTCTCGAAAAATCAATTTAGTTTTATGCCTGGTAGGTCGACTATGGAGGCCATTTTCCTAGTAAGGCAGCTTATGGAGAGGTATTGGGAGCAGAAGAAGGATCTCCATATGGTTTTCATTGATCTAGAGAAGGCATATGACAGAGTACCAAGGAAAGTCATGTGGTGGGCACTTGAAAAGAAGAAAGTTCCTACCAAGTACGTTACCCTCATCAAGGACATGTACGATGGAGTTGCCACTTGCATTAGGACATGTCATAGCGTGACTAGTGACTTTCATATTAAAATAAAATTACATCAGGTATCGGCATTGAGCCCTTACATTTTTGCCATGGTGATGGATGAGATCACGAGGGACATACAAGGAGAGATTCCTTGGTGTATGCTGATGTCTCTTATTTTATACATGTTTTGACCGTACTTAGCCCTTAATTATTGATCAAACCATTACAATTTGTCCCATAAATTGTTATGTTTTCCTAGATTTTGGTACTGCCGTGGCGTTTCATTTGTTTTGTAGGAACTTGGTGGATTAGACATAATAATTGCATAAAAGGAAGAATTTTGGAGAAGCAAAATGACTAAATGGGTCCATAGAATTGTAGAGCTCATCCTAAGCTTTCCAACGATCTTTGAATCACCTAAATCGAAGTCCGGATGAAGAAATTATGGCCCAAATACTATCGGTGCGCTGTTCTGAAATTTTGGTCCAAAATGTACGGATTTCGGTGCGAAATGACTCCATTTCGGTGCGAAATGCACTTCTGGAAAGTGTGTTTTTGGTAATTTTCGAAGAAGGAAAGTACAAACCGCCTCCCCTTTGCCCTAGCCGCCTCCTGGCCGCCTAGGATGACTTTATATGCACGTTTCTGCCTCCAGAAAGCGTATCCCACCTTCTACCATTGATTTTCCACCTCACGTTCTTGAGTTTTTAGCGTTTTTCCACGGATTTCAAGGCAGACCAGCGGTGTTAGAGGCAACAACAGCAACACAGCAGATCTGCATCAATTCCTTTGCCCTTGATCAGCGAGTATTTGCATAAAGAGACACCTCGGTTTATTCTTTCATGCTTTTATCTTATTATTCTATGGCTTGTATCTTTATTATTTGCATGTTTATTGTTATTTCTGTTGTCATGACGATTAGTGAGTAGTCTTTTTATGTCTTATGGATAGTTAGTAGATTAGTTTAGGATATTGTTATGACTTGATAGCTTTATTATGATATTTTGTGATTTATTTGGTTGTGAATTAATTTGTTTGCTTGATTGAATTGGTTAATTGCTTGAACGTTAACTTATTGATGATGCGCAGCATTAATAGGATATAACTCGACCAAATAATTGATTTGATTAAAGTACTTGAGATAAACCCAGATTCGAAATGATAAGTTAGTTAACGACCGAAAGGACTAATTTCTATTGCACCGACAGGACTTTAGATATCTCTAGAAATCCAACAAAATATTCCTAAATAAACTAGTCTAATTACGCAAGTATAGGATTGGTTATTTATGTGGTAAAACCCGACATCATATCCAAACCAGAACCAAGAAGCGAAAGTTGAGGTTAGGGTTAGGGTCTGGTCGCTTAGTAACCTTCACAAATTATCCAGTAAAATTATCAAGTCGAAACAATAGGTTTAAGGCAGGTTTTAGCCCCAACCAGTACTGCTTTCGGTCAGAAATCAGTCTGTTTCGGTGCGAAATATCCCTCTGTCTCGGTGAAAATCGCAGACAGAGGTGCCTTAAAACTAAACTAATTGAACACTTATCCTTAGGACATATTTTTGCATCTGTTTGAGTCCCGAAAATATAAAAAATAATCCCAAAAATATTTTATTATATATTACTTGTTTAATTGCCTATTTTTCTATTTATTATTACCCTTTTAAATTTCTAAAAACATAAAAATCCAACTCTCTAGCTTTTAAGAAAGATTAAGTCTGGTATTCAACCGTCCTTGTGGGTTCGACACCTTTGCTTTACTCGAACGTCTAGTGAGGTAATTCATAGGTTTAATTTTATTTGACCTAGGTTTTAAGCCTTCATCATATGCTCTTTGCGAATGATGTGGTGCTAATCGATGAGAGTGGGATAGGTGCCGATAGGAAATTAGAGTTGTGGAGACAAACCCTAGAGTCGAAAGGGTTTAAAGTTAGTAGAACTAAGACAGAGTATATGAAGTGTGAATTTAGTGGGGCAGGACCAGAAGATGGAGATGTTCGTTTAGATGGACATGTAGTGCCTATGAAAGATATTTTTCGATATCTAGGGTCAATGTTGCAGAGTGATGGCGACATAGATGAAGATGTTAGTCATAGGATAAAAGCAGGTTGGGTGAAATGGCGACAAACATCAGGAGTGTTATGTGACAAGAAAGTCCCACAAAAGCTAAAAGGAAAGTTCTATAGAACGACAATTAAACCTGCGATGTTGTATGGCGCTGAATGTTGAGCTACTAAAAGACGACACGTCCAAAAGATGAGTGTAGCAGAAATGCGCATGTTGCAGTGGATGTGCGGGCATACGAGGAGGGACCAAATTAGAAATGATGACATACGAGATATGGTTGGGGTTGCACCGATAGAGGAGAAGTTGGTCCAACATCGTTTGAGATGATTTGGGCATGTCCAACGTAGACCCCCCGGAGGCACTCGTGCGTAGCGGAATTCTCAACTGCTTTGAAAACACAAGGAGAGCCAGAGGTAGACCAAGATTGACATGGGAAGAAGTAGTAAAAAGGGACTTTAAAGAATTGAACGTCTCCAAGGAGTAGGCATTGGATAGGACCGCATGGAAGCTAGCAATTCATGTGCCGGAGCCATCAGATGCGAATTTAGGGATCAAGGGTTGTCTTAGATTTGTAGGTTATAATATTACCTCACGGCTTAGGTGTAGGCCTCACTACTAGTATTTATTATAATAATAATAATAATAATAATAATAATTATTATTATTATTATTATTATTACTACTACTACTACTATTTTATTTATATATATATATTTTACTATTATTAGCCATATTTTTGACATATACTTCTTTTTCCGATGACGATGACTTTGTTGGGTTTCTTTTCTAGCCTACCCAACTTGTTTGGGACAAAGAGGGCGTTTGGTTGTGTAGTAAGGAGTTGCATTGCCTAAGTGTTTATGTAATGTTATGTAATAGATGTTTGGTTGAGTAGTAAGGATGCGTAACTTAATGCATGCATATATTCATGTCAAAAGACTAAAATGCCCTTAAATTTGAATTAGTATTATGTATTAATAAGATGTTGTGACCTAATTATTGTTAATTATCAATTATTATAAAAATTAATTATAAATGATAATAATAAATCACTTTTATTATTATGAAATATTAATAATTACTTTTAATTAAATATTGTAAACATTATTAATTATTTAACAATAAAAATTACTATTTAATAATTATTTTTAATTTATTATTATTATTATTTAATTATGATCTCATTCATAATTAATCTTTATTATTAATTATGATTTTTTATAATTATTGTTATTAAATATTATTATTTATTAGTTATTATTAATTATTTTCTAATTATTAAATATTATTAATTACTAATTATTGTTAATTATTATAAAAATTAATTATATATTATAATAATAAATCATTTTTTTATTATGAAATATTAATAATTACTTTTATTTAAATATTATAAATATTATTAATTATTTAATAATCATCAAATTATTATTGACTAATTATTTTTAATTATTATTATTGTCAAATCGTTATTATTAATAATTATTATTACTTGTTAAGTATTATTAATTATTATTATTTAATTATTAATTATTATTATTAATTATGAATTTTTAAATTTTAAATATTATTAATTATATGTTAATTATTAGATATTATTATTAATTATTATTAATTATTTCTAAGGGGTATTGTTGGAAAAAAATATAAAGGGATGGGTGCATAACTTATGCAACCTATTTAGGTTGCATAAGTTATGTAACCTTAAAGCGTCTTATGTAACGGTTGTTTGGTGACTTAAAGGGTGCATAAGTTAGGCTTAGTTTTTGTTGTAGAAAACTTGGTAGTAGAGCAGTAGTTGCTCAGAAGTTGGGCTATGTTTTGTTTGACTATTTTTGGATAGATGAATTTATATTCGATCAATGCTGCAGTGCTGTGTCCGGGACCAGGGGTTTCTGTTTGATGTGGGGTCTTGCTTGGCTGGAGTGAATTATTATTTGCTTCATTGCTTGTGGAGTTGTGGTCATGGCAAGTGAATTTTTTTTTTTTTTTAAAAAAAAAATGGTTAGCTTTGAGTTTCTCGGGCGTTGTGCTTGTACACAAAAAAAGAAATTAAGAAAAAAATGGAATCATAGATGCTGAAACTAATCAGCTTATAACGAGAGATTATAAATGGAAATTATAATATGAACTCTAGTGGAACATTTGATCGATAGCCACGATTTATTTTATTTGAATTTGAAGCATAGATTTCTTTTTCATAGAAATGTCCTGTCATAGTATGGAATTTGGTTGAATTTAATCTGAGTCAAGGAAATAAAAGGAAATTCTGAATATCCTGCTGTTTCTACGATATCTATTTTACGGTTGCATATATAAGACAACTATACTGCATCTTTTTACAACCCAGTCCACAATGGCTATAAATAAATTAGCACATAACATCCTGATGAAGTATACGGTATACCGTTGTCCATTAGACGGCGAGAGTCGAATTGTGTGTGTCAGTCTGATATAAATTAAATCTCCTTAATTTGACTGAATATTGAAATGACACGTAGTCCGGAGGTTGAAATTCACATTATTCTATTTGCATACTCTCGCAGGTATGGAACTAAATCAATCGGATAGTGTGTTTTAGTGTAGACCATTTATAGGTGGGTGTCACGTAGCAGGCTTAACTCTCGTGTTTCTTACTTTCTCGTGTTTCCCGTTCCGCATAGCCGTGTCCGTATGCATTGATCCGTGCAGTAAACAAATAAAAACCACGCGCAAATCCATCACTCTTTCTTTGTAGTTGGTAGTAGTAACCTAAAATTTATTGGTCTTTCCAGAACCAGAAGAAGGGGAAAAAAAAAAAAGTCTTTCAATCGTCTCCATTCCACTCAAACAGGTGACTTTGAGTAGCCGACCACTGCGTAGCTCTCAGTAAGATAAGGCAGAGTCTCTCCTACGGGAGGGCAGGGATTGATCACTGGGACTAAAAAAATAAAGCTTGTGGGTTGACTAAGGCCATATATGAAAAAAAAAAAAAAGTGACTTGACTAATTTCGGTTGTAGCCTTCTAGCGGAATTATTTTTTTTTAAAAAAATCCAAAAATAATTCGAAAATTCAGAAATGATCTTATATATACGCCATTTCAAACGTGGACTTGTATTCTGTATATGTTTTTTTAAAGGCTAACATTAGATCTATCGGCCTTAATTTGTAGGAGTTCTTAGTGGTTTTTATGTGTATTCAACTATATATTCATAGATCTATGGTTGAAATAACGGCCTAAATAAAGCTCATTATGAAAATATTTAGGGTATTAAACCGTTTCTGAATTTACAATTATTTTGGATCTTTTAAGAAAATCTTCCCCTTCTAGCTAGCACAATGACCTGAGGGTGGAGTCCTAATTAATGACCCTTCTAGTTTAGTGATATTATAAGCTTGGATAATAAGTGAAAGATTAATAATACGATATTATAAGGTTGTCATTTGAAAATTGCTTATTAAAATAATATGGTTTCTAAACTACTAATAATATTACTAGGGTTGATACTTTTGCTTGCAAGTCGCAACAGGGAGAAAAAAGTAAACTTTGTTGACTGTTGGGGACTCGCTATCTTATCAAATCTCTCCACACGACCACACAGTAATGATGCCGAGAAGCGCAGTTTCCATAGAGGGAGAAAACAAGTCATGAAAACATAATTTAGTTGTGGACCCAACCGGAGTATACGGCAGCATTTGTTCCGAGCTGAGGTTTTGTTCCATTATCTTAGTAATGGATCATTTTGATAAAACCCAAAAACTATTACTTATTGAGTAGCACCCCACTCATAATTCTGAAACAAAATCCTCAAAAAAGTTGTAAAAGGCTGTTCGGTGGTCTTGAAGTTGAATGTTACGAGATTTTTTTTGTTTTTTAGACATACTAGATAGAGTCAAATGTTACGAGAAGTTAATGGAGCACATAGACATGGCATAATTTGTATATGGACATCCAATACAGTATAAAGTTTCTCAGAAGTAGTTTAACATGGCATATATAATTTAGTTAGATTTGGCATTTGGGATAGAGACTATGCGTATTTCCAGATCATAAGTGTAGAAGGTATAAAGGGTTAGTTTATTGCTGCATTTTTCGTTTTATAAATAGCTGCATAACAGAGTGCTTAATTTGGACTGAACAATTAGAATTATAGCATTTCAATTACAGTTTCAGAGATGGACTAAGTTAAAATTTCTTATTAAAAGCAATAATAATTTGAATTTAATCGGTGGCAAATCAAGCGGACTGGATAACAATTTAGATCTTTTGACAAAAAAAAAAAAGAAAAAAAAGAAACAACACGTGGACCTTATAATCTTACTTCTTTTTGTGGGAGAAAGCTTATAATCTTATTTTCGCCTTCTCGGCTATAAAAGAATGCAACTTGCAAGATATAAGGGATAACATAGATGGATCTCTACCAATCCATCTCATGTCCTTTCCACTTGAGCGGTTGAGCCTACATTTGATTAATCAAATGATCATTTGTGTTTGGAATTGCACTTGCATGACAAGTTGACAACATTATATGTCAGCCCTGGGGAACGGCTAGTGCACATCATTTGGTTGACTGACAGGAAGGGTCGCACCAAGGAGGAAAAGAAACGATGGTTAAATTTCGGACTTCTGCATGTTTTTTGGGCAGTTTTTCTAAAAAAACATTTCGGACTTCTGCATGTTGTTCGATAAAGAATTATGAGGATATTTTTCTAGTGAGCTGAAAACAATTACGAGATCGATTGATTAAGCAGATAAAAGAGGCACACATGTGACTAAAAAATTGCTGAATTTATTTTATATTCATTTTCTTCCACACAATTAGAAGAAATTTTGCAATACATATTACAAAAAATCTTATATTTAACAAAATTATTACTTGACAATCGGCACCTTTGAAAAAAGACAAACAGCGATTGCAATTTATTAATATTTTACCATATATCTTCTTGACATATTCAATATGATCTCCTAAGTTTTTTTTTTTAATAACAACTTCACTTTTAGTTTAGTTTTGATAAAAGCAACATACAATGATGTCAAATAAACATTATCGAACACGTGTAAACACGTGTAAACATATATGTTCAAAAATGAAACGTGCCATAATGGCCTTTTTTTTTAAAAAAAATATTATTTGAACTCCAAATATATATTATTTCAAGAATATCTACTTTAAACTTATTGCATGCTATAAAGTTCGTTTTAGAAGATTATTGTCCAATCCCTCTGCATGGTATGCTATTAAGTAGGGCCTATCTTTAATTACAAATACTGATTGAGAGAGTAAAAGGTCTTAAACTTAAAAAATTTTTAAATCATGCCTCATCAATTACTAAATACTATTTTCATTCAGTATATATATGTTTGAAGTTCGTATGAAATAATGTAGAAAGAGAACGCATCAGTCTTATTTTCTTATTATTTTTCATAAAATCCGGGTTTGATAAAATAAAATTCAGAATGCTTTGATTGAGGTAGAAGGGACTCCTATTGCTCTCTTTTCTATTATGTTCTGAAAGCATCTTTATTTTCTGTTTTTTTTTTTTTTGATAAGAATCTTTATTTTCTGTTACCGACAAAGAGAGGAGAGGAATTAAAAAGGGCACCTTTGAAAATTGAATTGCTAAGTGCAAACAAAAGTTGCCTAAAACCCAAACCCTGTTTTGGAAGGTGGACTCGCAAATTAAGTTTCCTATTATTCTTAAACGGCTACTTCTCTGCACAACCTTCCCTCCTTCCAAAAGTACCACCCCACCTCTTCCCATGTGAAACACTGAACCAGAAAGGAAAAATTAGAAGATTACAGACCCGAAACACAAGAAATATAAAAGGAGGCGCCATTGTAGTGTAGGGAGCTGGAAACTTACTGTAGCTTCTAATTGAATACAACTGCTTGGTTTCTTCTTCAATGGATCCTAATGGAGAAACCATTTCGGCAAACAAACAGAAGGGTGAGGTAGTTCTATCCATCCCAGAAGAACAACCTGAAAATCACACACAAAACCCCAAACCAGTTCCTTTTGAAGATCTCACCAAGGACCCAAAACCCAGATCTCCTGCTAATGAGATATCAAAAGCTAGTCCTAGCCCTACTCCTAGTCCCAATAAGCCACCGAGGCCGCCACGTGCTGCCTCACTCCTTCACAAAAGATCGATTTCAAAACCCAAATCACGGTTTGTCGAACAAACTGTGCCTCCAAATGCAGCCCATGCTGCCAATTCGTGCTCTTCCAATTGCAATTCACCTAATCTGAAAAGCGTAGGGACCCCCAAAACCCCATTTCTAGATGGTGAAGACGAAGATGAAGAGGTTTACAAAAAAGAAACTCCGAAGCTGAAACCAAGATGTAAAGTTACAAGCTTGGTAGAGTGGATTATTTTAATTGTGGCTATGGGTTGTCTTATTACGAGCTTGTTAGTACCCAGGCTCGAAAGGGTAGTGATGTGGGGCTTGCAGATATGGAAATGGTGTGTAATGGTGATTGTTATATTTTGTGGTCGATTGGTAACCCAATGGTTTATAAACATACTAGTTTTTATGATAGAAAGAAATTTCCTTTTAAGAAAAAAGGTGCTTTATTTTGTGCACGGATTGAAGAAAAGTGTGCAAGTGTGCATTTGGTTCAGCTTGACCCTCCTAGCTTGGTTACTTTTGTTCGACCAAGGGGTACAGAGGCCACAGAAAACTGCGAGAGCACTAAATTTGGTGTCAAGATTTCTTGCATCACTTTTAATTGGGTCAGTTTTGTGGCTTGTCAAAACCCTTTTGATGAAGATTCTGGCCTCTTCTTTCCACATGAATGCATTCTTTGATCGCATCCAAGAGTCAATATTTCACCAGTATGTGCTGCAGACCCTCTCCGGTCCACCAATCAGGGAACTAGCCGAGAAAGTGGGCCCCACAAAGAGTTCTGGTCAATTGAGTTTTAGAAACACGGGGAAAAATAAAACAAAGGGGGAAAATGAACAAGCAGTGATCGATGTCTCCAAATTACACAAGATGAGTCAAGAGAAGGTTTCAGCTTGGACCATGAGGGGGTTGATGAATGTGATTAGGAGCTCTCATTTATCGACACTCTCTGATGAAATTGAGAACTTTGAAGATGGAGGAGAACAAAAAGATAAGGAGATTAACAGTGAATGGGAGGCGAAAGCAGCTGCATTTCGTATTTTTAAGAATGTAGCAAGGCCTGGTTACAAGTAAGTGACAAATTTTTCTCTCTTTATTTCTAAGTAAGACAGATTTGACATACTTACTACAAGTATCTGTGGTCAGTTTTAAGACAGTATTCTTCTTTCAATTCTACTTTCAGAGAGAGTTATACTTAGGACTTTATACCTGTTAGTTTCAGAAACAGTTTTTCTAGATTGTTATATGAATTGATATGTACAGTACCAAAATTCCCTACATTCGACATGCGATAGTTTGGTAGAAGCACTAAGTTGATGCCAAACATTAGAAAATAAAATAAAAATCAATAATGTTTGACATTATAGATACTGTCAGTAAATTATAAATGTATGGTGCAAGTGTGGTATTGAGCATCATACAACCTATTGTTGGTTCATTGATTGTTCTTTTGTGAAAATTCAGGTACATAGAAGAAGAAGATCTATTGAGGTTCTTAAGCAAAAATGAAATAGAAATTGTTATGCCAATGTTTGAAGGAGCTAGCGAGACTGGAAAAATAAAAAAGTCTGCTTTGAGGAATTGGGTGGTAAATATTAATATTCTTAACCAAAACACCCATTTTTAATTAAAATGACAGATTCATTAATAGGTGGGTTTGTATTGGGTTAACTCATGTTTTGGTTATCCAGCTTGTGGTCAATTTATGTAAAAGGTCAGTTGGGTTGGGTAAATTTGGGTAAGGTCATTTTGCCCTAAAATCATAATCATCCATATTTGGGTTAGGTTCTGCACTTCATGTCCATTGGTGCAAATTTGGATCATTGAGTTAAAAAAAATTATGTTAAGTATCTTTTTTAATATTTTGGGATCATATCAGGCTCATTTGACTTAAAAAAGAATAGTTGAGTTTCCTTTTGAAAACTTTTTGGGATCATATCATGTTCAATTGTCGAAATTGCAGATTAATTTATGCAAAATCAGGCTGGGTTGGACTCAAAACTGTGGTTGATTTTAATTCTTCTCTTTTGTCTGGGAGTTGGGGTTGGTTATATCACATAGGCCCTGATCACAATGATTTTTACTCGGGATTTCATTTCATTTCATTTCATTTGAATTGATTCTGTAGGATTTCATAGGATTTCGTTAGACCTAATTACATAGGAATTCCAACCAAATGACATCAAATCCGCTCATTGTGATCAAGAATTTTCCAATGAAATGAAATGAATTGAAATCCCACGTTAAAAAAAAGGGATTATGATCAGGGCCTATAGTTTATTTCCTTTTGGGTCAGATGGATTTGAGCATCATATATGGAGTTCTCTGGGTATCAGTTGTTATCAGTTGGGGGGCAATTGGATTGCAGGTTGATTTGGGGCTGTCTATTTGATGTCATTTCAGCAAAAGAAGTATGCACGCTTACAATTTGAATTTTGGGTTCCTGGAATTATTCTGGTAAATGGTGGGTTCTCTAAGGCCGGTTGAAATTACTCTGGGTTTGGATTTCCTATTGTTCTCCTGATGAAGAACATGAGAAGACCCTAGAGAAAAATGTTTAACATTCACATGCTCATCTTAATATGATGATAACTGAAGAATATATAAGTCATTATCACTACAAAAGATTATAGCAAGCACGCCCAATAAAGACCAAAGATATGGTGTTTCATGCATGCGGGTATCATTAACATTGCCCTTTTTTAAAAAAAAGAAAATATGCTTTCCTAATTTTTCACAATTCTTTTTTAGGTTAAAGCCTACCTTGACCGCAAGTCACTAGCCCATTCACTAAATGACACTAAAACAGCAGTCAAGCAGCTCCATAATCTCATTACAGTCATAGTAATCATAGTGAGTGTCATAATCGGGCTGCTTTTGATGGGCATAGCGAGCACCAAAGTTTTGCTCGTTATTTCATCCCAACTGCTAGTGATCGCTTTCATGTTTGGGAATGCATGCAAAACTCTGTTTGAGGCTATTATTTTTGTTTTTGTGATGCACCCTTTTGATGTAGGCGACCGCTGTGTTGTTGATGGGGTTCAGGTATATTTTTCTTCAATGAAGTTCTAAATTCTTTGGTTTTTAAATAAATTACATTAGATTAAAGTACTGCTGGATTTATTTGAGAAGAGGATCCAAGTTACCCAAACTATTGGGATATGAATTAGCAAAAGAAGGGAGGGATTTTGAGGATGTATTGGCATTTGCTATTACAGCATGTGACATATTGTTTGTTTTAAAATTACAGATGGTTGTTGAAGAAATGAATATATTGACAACCGTGTTTCTGAGGTATGATAATGAAAAGATATACTACCCAAATTCCGTCCTGGCCACAAAACCGATCAGCAACTTCTACCGAAGCCCTAATATGGGGGACACAATAGACTTTGCTGTGGACATGGCAACCTCAGTGGAAAGCATTGCGGCTTTGAAAACAAAGATAAAAGAGTAAGCTCATCCTTTCATTGAACTTCCATAGAACTAAGTCTGGCAGTCATGGTCTAAATGATTTGTAGAAGTACATTAATGATAAGAATGAAGAAGAGCAAGAGCAGAAGTACATTAATGATAAGAATGAAGAAGAGCAAGAGCAGAAGCAACATTAAGCAACAAGTGGATACATAAAAACAATCAAGTAAAGAGGAAAGAAGGATTAAGGAAAGAAATACATAAATTTATATTGGAAACAAGGATTAATAATGGTTGACCATTTTCTGTTACAAATTTTTTTCTTGTCTTTGGCTCATTCCTTTTCTTAAATGCTGATAAAAAAAATATTACCGAGTCATCACTTGTCCTAACTCATCCCATGCAATGTATTTCCTAAAACTGTTATAAAATAGGGAACATAATGTACCATCATACCCTTCTAATCTTGGATTGCATTGTTGTACCACATTTAGGTACATAGAGAGTAAGCCAAACTATTGGAATGCCACACACAGCATAGTTATCAAGGACATAGTTGACCTGAACAGGATGAACATGGCGCTTAATGTGAAGCACACAATGAATTTCCAAAATATTTCCGAGAAGAATGCTCGACGTACAGAACTTGTCATTAGCCTTAAAAAAATCTTTGAGGAGCTCTCTATCCAATACCATCTGCTTCCTCAGAGAGTTCACCTTAACTATGCTGGGTCAGCTCCTTTTCCTGTGATGGTTAACCATAGCACTTGAGATTGATATTCTTCATTAACCGTTCAATTTTACTAATTTCACCTAGTATAAGATTTTTCCTTTTTTTTTTTTTTGGAAGTTCATTTAATTTTTTTTTTTTTGAAACTAAAACACCCCGTAGGGTGGAAGTTCATTTAATTTAAGATTGAAGAGATGTATTGAACTCTGAATGTATGCGATTTTGCTGTTAGTGAGTTTTCTTTGTGATTTGAGTGCCATTTTCTCCTTGATAATTTGGGCTGATCGTCACTTGTATGAGAATGAGCTCAAATTGGATCGTACAAAACTACAAATCATACTACCGCATTGCCTTTCAAAACCAGACGCGTCCCGCATCTCTAATCAGTAATGAAATAGCACAAATCTGGATTTTTATTTCCATTTTTTATGCATTACAATCCATATAACTATTAAATCTGTACTTTGTAAATCAGCTAAACAGACAATTTTTGGAATTTAACCTCCCAGTTGCCCTAATAAAAGAAGGTTTACTGCTTGACCGATATTATCATTTTCCACTATATGCCCTTCAATGGTAATGGTGGAAAACTGGCGCCACAGAGAATAAAGGTTAACAATGCAATATTGCAGCACAATACTACAAATATTCAAGACATTCATTGTGTAGATTAAAGAGCATCATCATTACAAAAATTAATTACAAGTAAAATTTCTGGATCATTTATCAAATATACAACAAATAAATGAAACAAACTATAACCTGTTAAAAAATGAATAATGATTAATCCCTAAACTCTGCAATCTATGTATGTAACCTCAGTAAAAAAAATTATCCTGAATCAAATTGTTTAGTACAATTAAGTATCAAGAAAGTAGGCCCAATCCAATTCAACCAATCTGAGAATTCAATAAGCTGACTTTCACCGGGAACTTCAAGTTTCCTAAATAAATTTCTTTGAAAGCAACTACAACCACTCTTCTCTCAACCTGAAACCCTAGAAATCAGTTCAAGTAAATACTGACTCTCAGCTGAAGGATCAACCCTCTCTGCTTTTATAACTGTAACCTTGACCTTATGTTCTTCCCCATGGTGCTCCTCCTTAATCTTCAACTTAAACAGAAATTGCTGAAATAAGCACCTCTTAATAATCTCTGCAAACCTAACCTCATCCATATCCTCATTTTTTATTATATGCAAATCCTTAGCGGGTAAACCCAATATCTCCTCACCTGACTCCTGAAAAGCTGTCACCCATGTTGTACCAGTATGATCTTGCACCTGCACTTGCAAAAGGTATCGGTACTCACACTCTTTGAATTCCTTCTCACACCTCTCACAAATCCAATTACCAGAACTTGACTTCTTCACCTTCTTGTTGCAATTCCTTTCTCCAATAATTGATGGGCATGCTGTGTAGCAAAAGGTATCAGTTTTGACAAAAGAAATCATGCCCTTTACAGTGACCCAATCAGGTTTATCCCCCATGCCCAGACGCTCATCTTTTATTTGTGAAACATTCTTCCTTACCTCATTTATTGCAAGAGTATTCATGTTATTATCACTAGAAATAGAAGTTGCAGCAGTTTCCTTCCCTCCATTATTAAACCATTCTCTCAAGTTACGGGTTTCAGGTAGATCTGGATTGATGAACAATTGCGTTGAGGAGACTGTACCAACTGATTTACCACTAAAATCACTAACTTTTGCCGCTTTGACAGCAACTACAGGAAAGGCCCCCGAGTCAATTGCCACTTGTAGATCCTGGCCTTCGCGATTGCAAAATTCACCCCACAAGGTTAGCTCCACACTTCGACCTGACATGTCCTTGAGATAAAGAATCCTCCTTTGTGTCTCCATGCCATTTTTTCTTAGTATAGGAACTGAGGGGTTTGCTGCGGTTACAATTCCAATTAGGTCAATAATGGAGTTGTTAGGTGTCTCTTCAATCTTGCTTATCAATATGAAATTAAATTTTTGGTTCGGTATGGAGACATCCTCTTCTGTACACAAGTCAACAGTAGAAGTCTTATCCAGAAGTATCTCCCATTCATTGCTTAAATGGTTATAATCCTTTTGTGCAGGCTTTAAAGTACCTTTTGATACCATGTACACCTTCCCGGCCTCTATAATATCATAAAATCGATCTACCTGTGCATTGAAGCATGTAACCCTGATTTCACCCTCGTCAGAATCAAGTAGGTCAAAGGAGAACACCTTCCCGTCTCCTTTCGCATTGTTGTAACGACGAAGATCACCTTTGGCAGTGACCCGAGCCTTTATGGCCCATCGGCCCTGATATGGGTTCAGGGAGGATATTGGTATGATCCGGGCTGGTGCATCATTCTTCATAATAGCACCATGGCCCTTGTAATTGGGGGCTGGTTTGTATGGGGGCTGGATGGTTGGTGAAAAGGTTGGTGGTTTGTTTGAGTTCGGTTTTGTAGCTAGGTTTCGGCCCTGTATTGAGGCAGAACTGGTGGTTGCACACCCATTCAACGAAGAGCCATTCTGATTCAGTGGAATTGACTTTGAAGGCATTTCAGTGTTTCCAATTTTATCATCCAGGTCTAGTACCTGCAGTTTGAGAACCATAAGAATCCTGCAATATTGAAGAGTTGGTAATCAGGACGAAAACTGATTTTAAAGTTTAAACATAAAATATAAAAGATGGCAGTGTCTGATAACAAAATGCATGAGAGAATTTGCAGGTCAGATCGAATGTAAATAAAAATGAACTGGATGGTTGGATGAATGGTATTTCTGGAAATTGTATTGTAGAAGAACAAATAAATTGGAAGTGGCAACTGTAAGTAAACCATTTTGTAAGTCACACACACACAATGAATTAAATCCTGCCATTAAATTCATTTCATCAAATACTACTCATGTACTATGTTCACATTTCGAACAAAACTTGCTTATGATTAACATCATTAAAAACCTGTTCCTGCATTCTCCTTTCTACATTGAGGAAAATTCAAGCCTCGAACCTCTGCAATTTGCTTTGAAGCATCCTTATTCCACACAAAACAAACTGACAATTCCAATCTCACTCCAGGAACTAAATTTCCTCAAGCCTACTAATACACTGAAAATCCATCCACAATTGAGCTAAAAACAAAATAAAAAATTTAAAAAGCAAGCAATCAAACCTGCGATTTTGCACATCTGCACAAGTGTATTCAAGCAGCTGAACAATTGATCCCTTCTTCAACTGGTTGCTCCTAACAAGCTCATTGAGCTGGCTCGCAAGAAGAGCTTGCTTGGTCTCCGATCCATCCGTGACCATCGCACCATACCTGCCTTGTGTAGGCGAGACGATCTTCACATCCACCACCTCAACCACTGGTTTCACCTCCACATCGCCGTTATATATGGCTGAGATTGCGCCACGTGTCAGCTGGATCGGCATCGAGAGAGAAGAAGCAATGCTCACTCAGAACTCGATTTTATTTGGAGAAATAAAGGAAAGGGAAATGAAATTGAATTGAGATCGGATTTCGGAATTATTTCGCGGGAGAGAAAGTATATGTTTATATATCGGACAGAGATGAGATGAGAGTCGGTGAGAGTCGGCGGCAAGGTTGAAGAGGTCGCGCCGTGGCGCACAAGAGAACCGCAACCAGATTTTAGTATTCTGTTTAAACTGGACTTTGGAGTCCAGAAAGACCAATTTGAAGGTTTGCCAATATGGGCCTGAAATAGGCCCAGCCCAATTTGAAGGTTCTCATCATAAGTCATAACAGAAGGTGAGAAAACGGTCTCACTTTCTGATATAGGTTTGATCAGACAGAATAATGCTAAACGGCTAAAGTCAAACGCGTTTGATATTAAATACGATCAAAGTCAAACGCATTTGATATTAAATACGATCCAAACTGTTTAACGTGATCTTCATATTGAAATTATTTTAAAGAACAAATTTTATATATTTTCAAAATTTTTAATTTTTTTTCAGATTTTTAAAATTAGAGGTCCTAAACTAATTAGATTAAGTATTTTATATAATTAAAAATAGATAGTACAAAAATTTTAAAAAAATATTAAATTTGATCTCCAAGCATATTTCATCGTGGGAAAAAAATCGAATGGTTTGAATTGGCCGTTGCAAACTCGAAAATTGAGATTCGATCACGTTTGACGGACTAAAGTGTTAAATACGTTTGAATCTATTATTAATCTTAAAAACATGGCCCAAAGAAATTGAGAGGGTCATTGATGGCCAACAGTGTTTGTCTGAATTGCTAAAGAAAATGCTATGATCTCTTTTAAATTGAGAGGGGTACTATATGTAGTAGAGACCCTATCTCATCAGCTTTCTGGTTTTGAGGAAAGATAAGGGGTCTAGCCAACCCCATGTCATTAACTTGACTGGAGATGGGTTAAATTGGCACATTTAATATCTAACAACTTTGACATATTGATGGCCAAACAATGACACTAAAACCTAACCAGATGGTTCTTTTATACACGTGCAAAGCCTCCAACAAGGCATGGTGGTCATGGCCAGACTCATAAATGACTTGCTCACAAAAACTGAGTCAAATTGACAGAGTACCATTTTCAATTGTCACAAAAAGCAAGCGCAACAAGTGCAAATTCAATTTGCCAAGTGAAGTGACCCCATTGTGTCTGCGCCTCTTTCTTCCTTTCTTTCAACCACAAATTGAGACCTATTTGGATCTGAGAGATCCAGGTCTATTGCTGCAGTTGCTAACACAATAGGACACTGATTCTGGACCTGACTGTGTATCCAGCCTATAAAGAGTTTTGTGAATAACTGCTATTGATGCTGTGGGCTCCTTTTTTTTTTGTCTTTGTGATGGTGGCCTCTTTATGACATCTCCTATTGATTAGCTTCAATAAATTGAAAGCCGGTGTCGTGATACAGGTCTATCCATGGAGAGAGATTGTGATTGATAATGAGCTTAGTAGCATTTGTGAACATTTTTCTCTTTTCTTAAAAATATTTTTTTTAGAAATACATTCTTTAAAAATAAAAGCGAAATATGATGGCTGCGAGAATTTAACCGCTTATCTTCTTTATAAAGAGCTTAATGTCTTTAATTCTCTCTCTTTTTCCCCCATCATTTTCTCTATTTCTTCAAACAATATTTAAAAAAAAAATGAAAATTCAAGTAATGAATTAAAACTTTTATAAAAACATATTTTTACTTTCTCAATGTGCATATAAAGAATTACGGTATTTGATATCTATTTTGATGTAAATCAAGAATAGAAATAGGATAAGTCTATGTTGGAATGCATAGCACCAATCAGCTGATGATATATTTTCAAATCACCAGTCTTTCTATGTTCATATTGCAAGTAATAGGGACCAAATCAATTAATTGAACTCCATTTTGATATTTCATTCCTTAAGTCTAAGTCATGAATTTTTTTTTCTTAAAAAAAATGAAGAAATGTGAGGTTAAAGAAATGAAAATTATTCGAATCCCTTTTTTTTTTTTTGAATAGGGGTATAATTACTGAAATTTGTACAAATAATAGAGGTGACAAACTCAATAGAGGGCCAAAAAAAAAAAAAATGCTGTTACCACTACCCAAAATGACAGTCGTGGTAACTCAGGCAGACAAGATGCTAATTTTCCTTTGAGATAGAAGGCCTTCCGTTTTGGGGGCGATGACTAGTGCCTCACAGGTTTTTACATCTCTATAACTATTATTATAATCTGTAGCGTAATAATCTTGGAACGATGCATCCAAAGTCCAAACCGATCCGAGACGCATGCATGGGTCCGTCACGGTTTGGAATTATTAACTTTACCTTGTCAATGTCAATTTAATCCGTACAAAAAAAAAATGCTGTTATAAGTCAAAGGTTGCAGTGAAGTTTTTCCTTCAACAGTTTAAATTGTAAATATACATATTTTGTGTCCTAGCCTCCTAGGATGCCGGCCACACAGAAAGCATATTTCTTATGAATTTTCTCTGTGCCTCGGAACTTTTATTTTTTATGTTTTAGGTTTGTTTTACCTTGATCGTTTTGCTATCAAGTCATTATTTTCGGATTGTTTAAATATTTTCTTATCTATTTTTCGAATCTGAATATAAAAATATATGAGAAAATTTCACCAAAGGATTGCTAAATTATACAACTAAAGTGCTTAGAAGCCACATAAACCACCACAACTTTTTCCCAACAAAAATTGAATTTCACATCTTTAAATTGCAAAAATATCAAAAGAGACTTAAAGGAATTTTTGAAATAAATAATCTGATGAAATATGGTGGTACGTATAGATGACTTAGAGATATGAAATTATGAAATAATTGTTAAAAATATCAATTTATTTGATGAATATGTTGGGTGCACAATCGGAGACACAGATCATCCTCTGCACACCCCCCAACCCCCCCAAAAAAAAACGGCCATGCGCTATCAAAGTTATTGGCAAAGTTAAAAAAATAAGGTTCGAAGTAACTAAAACTTAAATGATTAATATTGTATCAATATCGATAGAATATCGTGGTATTTTTAATAAGAAAAACATTCCCTCAGAAATTTTAATAAAAAAAAAGATATAATTTTTTTTAATAAGGAAAAAGTTCTAATACTCTCCATAACCCAGTTAAAGAACTGGGTCCTAACGCGCTCCATAAACGCGTTAGGAAGCCCTAACGCGGTCCATAATCGAGTTAGGAGAGAAATCTTTCCAAAGCCCATTTTTTGCCTTTTTCGCGTCGTTTTGCATCCTTCGTCTTCTCCAACAGAGAGACAGAGAGAAAAAAAAAGAGAAGAGCGAGGGAGGAGAGAAAAAAAATAAGAAAGAGAAGAGAAAAAAGAAAAGAAAGGAGATCGTCGACGTGGAGAGGGAGAAGGAGAGATCGTCGGCGTGTCGGAAACCCTACCAGGAGGCGAAAGGGCGAGGGAGGGAGTTTCATCGATTTGCGACGAGGAGGAGAAAGGGACGAGGGCAACTTCATTTTCATCAGTTTTTGACGGTTTTCAGCGAGTTCGAGAGAGTACAACTCCAAATGTAAGTTTTTTTTTTTATATATAATTAGATTTCTTAATCTATTGAAATTGATTGGAAAATGTATGGAAATTATGAAATTGTGAAATTAAAATTTTTAATATGATGTAATTTATTGTAATTGATTGGGATTGTTGGAGAATGTATGAATTGATTTGGAATTTTAGTTATTTTTGGTAAATGGGAAAATATGAAACTGTGATATATTGTGATTGAAATTATTTGTGTAGAAAAAATATGTACAAAATTATGTGTAGAAATGTACGGATGATGATATGAAAATGGTAGGATAAAAATTGGTATGAAAATGGTATGAAAAAATTTGTGTATGGAAAATGTAGGGAAATTAATTGTGTAGGAATATGTTGAAAATTATGTGTAGAAATATTGTGCATGGAATATTGTAGAAATTATTTGTGTAGAAAATATAGTAAATATTTGATTGGATGTAAAATGTACAAAATATTTGTGCAGATTATAAAGCAAAAATTGGAGATTATAAAGCAATACAAATGAAGCCAAAATTAGAGATTATAAAGCAATATGTCGCAAATGTCAACACATTTTTAAATACAACATCAATAAAGACATCAGTGAAGACGGGCACGAGTTTGGCTTAAAATTACACTACCAGTGGCACATTAATGGTGGGGAGGAAAGTGAGAGGCGACAAGAAGAGCGCAATACGCATTGGCGTATACGACCAACGTCATCGAATTGTGATTGGTACAAAGATTATTACACGCCATGAAGCAGCTCACTCACTGAATCCATCGCAGATCTAAACTCAAGACCATCCTTTAACAATCCAACACCCGCGAGCATTTACGAAGAAATCTACAACTTTCGTGGTGACTACACAATGAGCTGTACAAGGTATGGTGAAGTTTTAAATTATAAAGAGAAAAATCTTGCGTCGCCACTACGATGATCACAAATATCAAGACCACCTAGATGAAGTACGTCGCGATATTGAGTCCCATGACAGAATTAAAGAATTCTACAAACAAAAACATCGTGAAGCGGAGGAAATGAAAAAAATAGAGAGGCAATGGAATTTTATTAAATTCCAACAACAATGGGAGATAAAAATGAGAAAAGAGAGAATTAGAGAGGAACAAAGAAGAATTGCAGTAAGTAAAATGGCAGAGATAGAACAACAAGAAGTTGATGCAGCTTTCTGGAACGAAGCCGCTCAAATGACATATATAGAACAACAACAAATTGATGCAGCTTTCTGGAACGAAGCCACTCAGTTCGCTGACAACGCCGGTGCTAGTAATCAACAGGAAAGATGAAGATGAGGAACCATGGTGGGATGAAATTCTGCAATATGTAGATAGTCAACATCTCTAAGTAGATTTCTCCATGTATTTTATTATTATGGTTTAGTAGCTTAGTTAGTCGTTGTTATAATTATTTGAGGTTCTTATTTGCGGTCGAAAATGCAGTTTCGAAAATATTCCTCTCCTAACGCGCTTATGGACCGCGTTAGAGCTACCTAACGCGTTTATGGACCGCGTTAGGACTAGGGGCATTAACTGGGTCATAAAGCGCGTTAGGGCGTTCTTCTTATTAAAAAAAATATTTTATTTTTCTTATTAAAATTTTTGAGAGAATTGTTTTCATTATTAAAAATACCACTAGAATATCACTTCCAATTAAAAAGATGATTTTTTTTTTAATTTATGGAGTCCAATATAGTGAAATTATATTCAAATTTTTATGGAGCTTAAATGTATAATTTCTTGAAAAAATATTCATATTGCCATAAAAATATATAAAATAATACAAAAATATTGATGGTACAAAAATAAATAGAGCATTTCACCCCGCATCTCCCATTTAGATCCACTGGTGATCATTCTCTGGCATCTAGTCTAAATGTTATGTTTGTTTTGTCATGTTGTGTCATGTCTTAATATTTGAAGAAGTTCAGAGTTTGTGTGTGTAATAGCAAAGAAGAAATGTAGAAGATGAAGTTTTTGTATTATGTTTTTCTGTCTATTACATTGTTTGTATTGCAATATATATAAGCTCTCAATCCTATACAACATTCTAGAAACATTGAATAGAAAATATCTCGGCCTCTGTATTCGGACAGGTCCGACATTTCGTTAGAATCATTCAGTTAGCGCCTTAGCGGAGTCATTCAGCTCTGGATCTGCTGTGGCAATAGTCTGTGTAGACTTTGGCTTAATACACCAAGCCGATGTGTAAGGAAACACAGTGAGCTTGGTTCTCAAAAACAAAAATCAATTAAGTGGCAATGGTTTGGTCATAACGTCAGCTAATTGATCAGAAGAACACAAGAACTTGACAACCAACTGTTTAGAAGCAACTCTCTCATGAACAAAGTGGTAATCAATCTCAATATGCATGGTTCTAGCATGAAACATCGGATTAGCAGCTAGGAAGGTTGCACCGATGTTATCACATCATAAGGTTGGAGATTTAGAAATGGGAACCTTCAATTCAGCAAGCAAATATTGTAACCAAAGAATTTCTGTGCAAGTCAATGCAAGAGAGCGGTACTCAGCCTCTGTACTAGAACGAGAGACAGTCGCATGTTTCTTTGCACTCCAAGAAATGATGTTTCTGCCCAAATAAATACAGAATCATGATGTTGAACGACAATCATCCTGAGAACCAGCCCAGTCAGCGTCGCTATATGCATGCAATTCCAAGGAGGATTCAGCGTTGATGAAGAGGCCATAATGCAAAGTACCACAGAGATAGCGCAAAATGCGCTTCACAGCTGCCCAGTGGTTGATTGTTGGGGTGTGCATATACTGAGAAACTTTATTCACAACAAACGATAAATCAGGTCTTGTGAGTGTGGCATATTGTAGTGCACCAACCACACTCCTAAACAGATGAGGATCATCAAATAATTCACCACAGAGATAACTCGATGAATTTCATGAGGTTGTAACCATGGAGCAAAGGTACAATTTGAGAATTCCATGTGAGGAAGTTTGTATCAGATAATTTGGTGGTAATAGGAATGTTAATTGGGATAATTGAATCAGTAATAGGGATAGTTGTTGTAGTGGAATTGGTAGAATCAGAATTTGGAGACGAAGCAGTCGCCATGGGTGAAAGAGGATCAGTAATTTTAGAAGAAATATTGCTCTGATACCATGAAGAAGTTCAGAGTTTGTTTTTTTTTTTGAAGAACAGATCCCCAAGAAGGGAATCCTGCATTAGATTAATCTAAATGCCAGAAAAATCATACAATGTTAGAAATCATCTAAGTGACTCCATCAAAATCGGAAAGAATGCCCCTTAAGGGGCACTTCTACCAATGCCCCTTAAGGGGGACTTCTACCACAAGTTAAAAACCAACATACTAGCATCACATACAACCAAGAAACTGAAATCTATCACCAGCCACTCTGAACTAAACTAATTCTGTCCTGAAGCTGAATCAGCACCATCAGAGCTAGCCTGACGAAACTCCAGTTCCATCCCAGTCTTCACACCTGTCCAAATAAAAGAATAAACTAAAGATAGAAAGACAAAGAGAAATAGCAGTGCAACCAGTCTTATCGGTAAAAATACGACTATTTCGCTCCTTCCAAATTGTCCAAAGAAATGCTGCCATAAAGGTCTGAAAAGCTAATCTATGCTTCTTTAGAAGGAAATAGCTAGTTTGCCAAATACCCTCAATACTGTTAGAAAGTGTCATAAATTCATTTATTCTACTATTAGAACAATGAAATACACAATCGTGCAAAGGACCTAGTGCAAAACACCGAATCGGCACCAAAACCAAGAGAGAAAGGGAGGAGGATGTTGTACCTCTCACAAATCGTTCTTGTGAGGTTGTCCAAGGCGTGGGAACCGATGGCGTGCACTCCGCGCCTTCTTCTCCTTCCTCTAATCCACCAAGAAGCGTCACCACCTCTCAAAAGCTTGTGCTAGCAAGCTTTTAGAGCAACCAAGCCTTAATCGCAATTAACACTTTAATTATGTGGCTAATCCCAACACATGGGCCCTAACAAACAAAGGATGAGAGCTCCTCTAATGGAGATTTCGAAAATCTCCAAAGAGGAAGGATGGTGGCGGCTAGGGTAAGAGGGAAGAGAGGAGAGAGAAAGTGGGATGAGAGGCCACCCCTTGGGGTCTATTTATAGAGCTCTCATTTCTCTTCCAAACTTCAACCAAATTACAAGAGTGCCATCAAGCCCTAGCCCCTAGCCGAAATCCCTTTTGGGCTTTTAGCCCAATTCACCAAAGTGTGAATTAATCCCTCTTGGCCATATTAATTCAATTAATTAATGGGCCTATTAATTGTTTGTTATTTTGGGCTTAATTAGACTTAGCAATTTAAAGCCTATATATTTAATATAATTCTAACAATTATATTAAATGTAGTTGAGACTATTTAATTATCAAATTGATGATAATTAACAATAGGTTGGTTTATATATTAATTTATTCTAACATGATCTCCTTGATATAATTAATTATAACGGTTCATAACGGTATATAATTAATTAATCAACCCATCATGTTTTGTATTCTCCAATACAAATAAATAATACACGTGTGGTTCAGGTTCTATTTGTGTGACCTTTTTGAGGATTTATGCTACGTTGGCCATGGAGAATAAATCGTTATTTATTTCCATTAATCATAAGCGGTATCTAGCAACACGTTATGATTCCCAATTCGCATAAATAGTGTACAGCTACAATATCTCAATCCTGCATAAGAAATAAAAGTATTTCCTTGTTTGATTCTTATGTCACATGATATCCTTGTATAATCCAAGATAGGAATGTGTCACTCTTGCAGATTATACATTTCTTGATATAGAGATGATTGTACAAGTTGCTAGCAAACAATCCATCTCCATCAAAGGGCCCAAACAGATATCATCACTCACTAGGTAAACTAATGAGGGACATACGATTTTCTTGATGAACAACTTTTCCCCGCACAATTCAAGAGAACATAAATAAAGTCCGTATAACAGCCTTTATCAGGAATCAACGTTAGACGATATTTATTGAACCTATCCTCATGTGGAAAAGCTGAGCATCTCAAACTTAGAATCAACAACATATGAAATAAACAATGACACATAACACAATCCATATGTTTATTTCATTTGGGTCAAGTCCTGTACTATGTTCCACAACATATACATATGCAATTAAGTTGGTAACTCCTTACCTATGATTTGTAGAACTTAATCATCGCTTAACTTGCATACTAATCTTATTTGATAATTAATGCTCCTTGTTAATTATCAAGATTATGGACATCTTTAGATTTATTATTGTCATTTATGAACAAATGAATTATAGAGATCTACAATTCAGATCCTCAACCTGAATGATCTATCAATAAATAAATCAAGGAACAAATGATAAAATATCATCAATAACATAAACCATAGAAGTAGCCATAATGATTGGCTTCTAGGACATAACTCCAACAATCTCCCACTTGGCCTAGAGTCAATCAACAATGATTTCTAGCAAGTGCATAGTACTCAATGTAATATCCAAAATATACATGTCTCATACTAAAGCCTCAAAGTAAAAGATACAACTCAAAGCCACTCAGGCATACGCCTAATCCCCATGGATGCAACATGCAACTCATGTGCGGCTCGAGACAAAGGCTTTGTTAGAGGATCCGCTGTGTTCGCGGCACCGTCCACCTTCTTGACCTTGATCCACCCGTCATTCACAAACTGACGGATAAGATGGAATCGTCGTAGAATGTGCTTGGTCTTTTGGTGAGACCTAGGCTCTTTGGACTGAGCTATGGCTCCCGTATTGTCGCAGTAGAGATCCACTGGACTTGAGATGCTTGGAACCACCTCTAACTCGGTCAAGAACTCCTTGATCCATACGTCTTCTTTCGCTGCTTCACCAGCCGCTAAGTATTCCGCTTCGGTGACGGAATCGGCCGTAGTTTCTTGCTTGGAACTTTTCCAACTTACGGCACCACCATTGAGCAGGAATACATAGCCGGACTGTGACTTAGCATCATCTCGATCGGTTTGGAAACTAGCATCGGTGTAACCACTTACAACGAGCTCTTGGTCTCCACCGTACACGAGGATGTTATCTTGTGTTCTCTTCAAATACTTGAGGATATTCTTGACTGCGGTCCAGTGCGGCATACCAGGGTTAGCTTGGTATCGACTAGTCACACTAATCGGATGTGCCACATCAGGGCGAGTGCATAGCATGGCATACATAATCGATCCGACCACAGATGGATATTGAAACTTGTTCATGAATTTCCTATCTGCATCTTCCGTCGGACATTGAGTCTTGCTCAAGAAAATGCCATGTGACATAGGCAAGTAACCCTTCTTGGAACTAGCCATTTTGTGTTTTTCCAACACCTTGCCGATATATGCATCTTGGCTCAAGCCTAACAACCTCCTAGATCTATCTCTATAGATTTTGATTCCTAGGATGTAGGCGGCTTCGCCCAAGTCTTTCATTGAGAACACCTTCTTCAATGAATCCTTGACATCATTCAATTCGGGAATATCATTCCCGATCAAGAGTATATCATCAACATATAGAACAAGAAATACGACCACGCTCCCACTAATCCTCTTGTAAACACAAGGTTCCTTTTCGCTTTGAATGAAGTTCAACTTCTTGACCTCTTCATCAAAGCGCTTGTTCCAACTCCTCGATGCTTGCTTCAATCCATAAATGGACCTTTGAAGCTTGCATACCTTGTTAGCGTTCTTAGGATCCACAAAACACTCGGGTTGTGTCATGTACACATCCTCTTCCAAATTTCCATTTAGGAAGGCGGTTTTGACATCCATTTGCCATATCTCATAGTCATAAAATGCGGCAATTGCTAACAAGATCCGAATTGACTTGAACATGACGACGGACGAGAAGGTTTCTTCATAGTCAATACCATGAATTTGCTTGTAACCTTTCGCAACAAGTCGTGCCTTGTAAATGGTCAAGTTGCCATCCATGTCGACCTTTCTTTTAAAGATCCACTTATTCTCAACGGGTTTTACTCCGTTGGGAAGGTCAACCAAGGTCCAAACCTTGTTGTCATACATGGATTGCATTTCGGATTCCATGGCTTTGAGCCATTCCTTGGAGTCGGATTTCTTCATCATGTCATTAATGGTCAAAGGTTCGTCATTCGCAATGACGAGGACATCGTGCAAACCCAAGTACCTTTCGGGTGGACGACTTTCCCTTGTTGACCTTCGTAGAATGGGTGCTTGAGGTTCTTGAGGTTCTTGAACTTGTTCCACAACGGTTTGTGGAGTTGGTTCTTGATCCTCGAAACTTTGAGTTTCTTGAACATAATCTACTCGCGATATGTTCGAGTCCTCATTTGAGGGAGCATTCTCTTGAACCTCTTCCACAACGGCTTGTGGAACGGGTTCGGCTACAACCTCATTTGGAATCTCATTGGGAATAATTACATTACCTACTTGAGGCATGTCTTGTGGTGGTTCTTGAATTTCTTCAATAACCACATTACTCCCACTACTTCTTCTTGCGAGAAATTCCTTCTCCAAGAATTCGGCATGACGAGCAACAACTATCTTGTTCTCGACACGGTTGTAGAAGTAGTATCCCTTTGTTTCCTTAGGGTATCCTACGAAATGACACTTGTCCGATTTGGGTCCAAGCTTATCGCTCACTAGCTTTTTCACATAAGCTTCACAACCCCAAATCTTGAGAAACATCATGTTTGGTTTCTTACCAAACCAAATCTCATAAGGTGTCTTCTCAACGGACTTAGATGGAACACGATTTAGTGTAAAAGCTGCGGTCTCTAATGTATAACCCCAAAACGATTTAGGCAAATCGGTTTGGCTCATCATCGATCGAACCATGTCTAGCAAAGTTCGATTCCTCCTTTCGGATACACCATTCCATTGTGGTGTTCCCGGCGGAGTGAGTTGTGGAACTATTCCACACTCCTTTAGATAATCACCAAACTCATGACTCAAGTACTCTCCTCCACGATCGGAACGTAAAACTTTGATCTTTCGACCAAGTCGGTTTTCAACTTCATTCTTGAATTCTTTGAACTTGTCAAAGGATTCGGACTTGTGCCGCATCAAGTAGATATACCCGTATCTACTATGATCATCGGTAAAAGTGATGAAGTATGAATAACCACCACGTGCGCAAATGCTCATAGGTCCACATACATCGGTATGTACAAGGTCCAACAAGCCATTTGCCCTTGTCCCTTTGTTGGAAAATGGCGCTTTGGTCATTTTTCCCATCAAACAAGACTCGCATGTGTCAATTGGCTCGAAAGCGAATTGATCCAAGAGACCAACGGTTTGCAATCTCTTGATGCGCTTCTCATTGATGTGACCTAAGCGGCAATGCCACATCAAAGTTGCATTCTCTTGAGAAATCTTACGTTTCCTATTGTCATTCTCAACACTCAAAACAAGTTCATTACTATCAAGCATATAAAGACCATTCGATAAATGCGCAACACAATAACGAACTTCATCACGAAACAAAGTCAAACACTTGTTCTTTATTACAACATCAAAACCATTCAAGTCTAAACATGAGATAGAAATAATGTTTCGAGTGATACATGGAACTACATAAACATTCTTGAGTTCCAACACAAAACCAGAAGGCAAAGATAATTCCACGTTCCCAACGGCCATAGCGGATATGCACGTACCGTTACCGACGCGGAGTTGAACTTCGCCTCTCTCAAGCCGCCTCTTACTCTTTAGTGCCTGCACATTTCGACAAATGTGAGCGCATGAACCAGTATCAAATATCCAGTCATTGCTTGAGGTAGCGAGAAGGGTTTCAATGACAAATATACCTGAAGTAGAAGGACGGACGGTTCCAGCCTTCTTATCAGCAAGGTACTTGGGGCAGTTCCTCTTCCAATGGCCCTTGTCACTACAATAGTAGCACACGGTATCGGAAGTGGCCGGGTTCTTTTTCTTCCTTGAACCCACGGGAGCTCCCTTGGACGAGCCTTGGGGCGTCACCGGGCCTTTGCCTCTCTTGTTTCTTCGGGCTTTCTTCTTGATATTCCTTCCCTTGTCATTCACAGCAAGAACATCCTTAGACCCTTTCTCTTTCTTGAGACTCTCCTCAGTTTCCATGAGCATGTTTTGGAGATCCTCCAAACTTTTCTCCATGCCATTCATGCGGTAGTTCACAATGAACCCCGAGTAACTCTGAGGAAGAGAGTTGAGAATAAAGTCTTGGACAGCCTCCGGTGGGAAGGGCGTGTCAAGGCTTTCAAGCTGCCGAAACAACCCCGCCATCCTCATGACGTGTGGACCAACTTCATGACCCTCCGCCAAACGAGTGTTGGCGACGGCCTTGATGAGTTTGTTCCTTTCGGTGCGAGCTTTGGTCTTAAATGTCCTTGAGAGACGAGAGATGATTTCAAACACTCCAAGACCACTATCAATGTACTCCTTTTGGAGCTCATTGTCCATGACTGCAACAATCAGGACCGACATCTCTATGTCGTCACCGTGATGCTTTTCATAGTTATCATGGTCCTCTTTAGGAGCCTTCTCTTCAGGAAGAGGAGGCAAGGGAGTGGTCAAGAGATACTCCTTCTTTTCAAACCTAAGGGCAAGCCTAAGGTTGCGGTGCCAATCCAAAAAATTGGCACCATTGAAGGCAAGCTTCTCTTTTTCAAGAAGAGAACGTAGCGTAAAAGACGGGGAAGACATCTACAACAATATCAAAATTTAAGGTCATTTAGTTTATGCTTTTGTTTTAACTTCCATAAAGTAAAACTTCCACTACATTAAATTAATGTCCCTAAATGTAATGAATTTCCAAGTCCCCTACTTTCGTTGAAATGATGATGGCGTCGGCACAACATCAAGTCAACTAATATAGGGTAGGTTCTCTTTAACCGATCATACAACTTTATGATCCTTGGTTCGCATCGCGAACTTCGTCCCAATGTCCAATCTGATTAGGATCCATTGAAAAGTAACTTCTCTCTATTTGCTCCTTGTAAATCCGATTTACACCCCGACTACAATGATGGAGTACGATGTCCGCGTCGGCGGAATGCATCAATAAACAATCAATTGTCTTGAAGGGGATAGAGAGAAGGAGGACGAATTGACTTAATCGAAATTGGGACAAAACAATTTATGTGACTCTTGTTTGGTGATCGTGTAAGCATACACCCATACCTACCTATGACAATTCAAGGCATTCTCAAACAATCACATAATCAAACACATCTCAAACATTGCCGTGGATTTGTATGGCTCCCGCTTGCATTAATCTTCGTCGCATCTCCATGTAACGAGACTAATCTAATCAAGCCCTCCCACTAATTACTAAGATCCTATCTAATAATTAAGGGAAATAAATACATGTGATAAAATTCCTAAAACCCCGCCTAGGCCTTAGGGGCATGCAAGCCTCACAAGTTACATCAAAATTAACCAATTAATTATCAAGGCACCTTAGGCCACTTTACAAGCAATCACATGCATTCACAACATTTTACAACACACAAGGCATTGACATCTTGAGCCATATCAAACCCACATCCTCCTACAAAATAAAGTTAGCACATATACAATATACATGATTCACTTGTCCTTAATTAATTTCATTAATTAGAATCTTTGTGCATACTTGTTGCTCAAGTTTTTCGAATGCAAAGAAGGCTTAACCTTAACAACTAATTGTTTAAGCCCTTTTAAATTAAATCCAACCATCAAAACAGAAAGGAGGGTATTTAAGGAGTCTTCTAATTAACCTTTCAACACATTGATTAATTAGAAATTATTTTAACTAATTAAAATACGAAATTCGGAGCCCGAAAATATTCAAAATAATTCGGTCTCCAAAAAATCCAAAATAAATCCAGAGAACTCCTTACAAAAATTGTGGTTACCTGTAAAAATCTCAAGGAGAGATCAATTACCATCAGGGAGAACCAAAAAAGACAAATCCTCAGATTGTGCACGAAGCACCGTTAGAGAAAATTCTGTTATGGGTCTCAACCTTTTGATCTGTATGATCATCCCCTTGATATTTTTCCAGCAAACAATTTACATAGAAAAATACTACATACAATAGGCTATCATTCCATGAAAAGAAAATCCACAAGTTACATTCAAGATCAACGAGATAACAAGCATTTAAGCAAGGTATCCTGTTCTGGAACAGACCGTCGACCAAAAAGATTTCACTCGGTTGAGGTATCAAATCTCAATGAAAATCTATGAAATTAATTTTCACAGATTCCAGACTTAAAGGAGAACATTTACATTTCAACACTTTTCCATAAAAGTTTCTCAATAAGTACAGTTTTTCAAAACAATCGGTTTGTTTGAAAAAACAGATCTGACAACTTCATCACTTTTCATCCTTGAACGCCCACATAAGATCCGAAATATGCAGCAAAATTTACATATCCAGAAAGAGCATCAAGTTTAGATTAATCCTATCTAAAAGTTACAGGTACTTTGTATACAAACTTATTTGTTACCAACCACAACAACATAACTGTGCAGCAGAATAACAGATCTGCGCACCGTTACCGTTTAAATCACTAAAAATTCATTTTACATCGAATTTCAATGATTCCAGTGGGAAAACGACCACAACTCAAAGGGCTACAATCTCCAATAAGAAGGAAAAAATTTCAGAGAGCTTTACACCACGAAAAACAAGCAACAAGACAGAAAACAGCCTTTCCAGGGCCAGCAAGCATGCACATCACTAATTAACTTAATTAATTACGAATTTCTCACTTAATTAAGTGCCAAAACAGTAAGCACAGTCATGAGCTCTGATACCACTGTTAGAAAGTGTCATAAATTCATTTATTCTACTATTAGAACAATGAAATACACAATCGTGCAAAGGACCTAGTGCAAAACACCGAATCGGCACCAAAACCAAGAGAGAAAGGGAGGAGGATGTTGTACCTCTCACAAATCGTTCTTGTGAGGTTGTCCAAGGCGTGGGAACCGATGGCGTGCACTCCGCGCCTTCTTCTCCTTCCTCTAATCCACCAAGAAGCGTCACCACCTCTCAAAAGCTTGTGCTAGCAAGCTTTTAGAGCAACCAAGCCTTAATCGCAATTAACACTTTAATTATGTGGCTAATCCCAACACATGGGCCCTAACAAACAAAGGATGAGAGCTCCTCTAATGGAGATTTCGAAAATCTCCAAAGAGGAAGGATGGTGGCGGCTAGGGTAAGAGGGAAGAGAGGAGAGAGAAAGTGGGATGAGAGGCCACCCCTTGGGGTCTATTTATAGAGCTCTCATTTCTCTTCCAAACTTCAACCAAATTACAAGAGTGCCATCAAGCCCTAGCCCCTAGCCGAAATCCCTTTTGGGCTTTTAGCCCAATTCATCAAAGTGTGAATTAATCCCTCTTGGCCATATTAATTCAATTAATTAATGGGCCTATTAATTGTTTGTTATTTTGGGTATCCCTAATTGTAACTCCCCATTTATTAAACCTATTAACAAGAAACAAGAAAACACTTATAAAGGAGCAAGTTACAAAAAGATGATTAGTGGTCTCAGTATCATCACAAAACATACAAACTGAATCACCCTGCCATCCTCTATCTACAAGTCTGCCCTTAGTATTAATTCTATGATTCAAAGTCATCCACACAAAAAGTTTGACTTTCAAAGGAATTTTAAGACTCCAAATAGAGAGATTTAAGTCAGTCTGCACCCCTCCAGAACTAAGAAAAGAATACATAGACTTAATTGTATAAACCCCAGATTTATCCCAGTGCCAAACTAACCCATCATGTTCTAGTAGGAAATTGCAATTATTCAACACTTCTAACAATTGCTCTTTCTCGGCTCTAAGACTATTAGAAACCCCTCTTTTGAGAAACAATTTTACATAGCCATTATTCAACACTTTCTGAACAGAGATGTCAGGTCTCTTTGTTTTCCCAAACACAAGAGGAAAACGTCTAGCTAAACTTACCTCACCTAACCAAATGTCTCTCCAGAAGTTTATGTTTGCCCCATTTCCCAACAACTTTGTGGAACCAATCCTCAGAATATCATTATTCTTATTAATACCCTTCCAAAAGGAAGAAGCATGCAAGAAAATTTTCTGACTATATTTGAAAAGCAACAAGTCTTTCCAAATACCTTTAGTCACAGGAGAGTCTAAATACCACCTCCACTTACTTAATAAAGCTGCATTCATATTTTCTAAATTCAAAACTCCCCAACCTCCCTCTTCCTTAGGTCTACAAATGATTTGCCAATTGACTAGAGCTTGCTTCTTAAAACCCCAGAGAAAAGATCTTCTAATCAAATCAATTTTTTGTATAACCCACTTAGGAAGTTTAAAAAAAGACATATAATACATGAGAACAGCAGTAATGACTGAATTCATGAGAACCAATCTACCTCCTAAAGACAGCAAATTGCCTTTCAACTTAGTTAATTTCTGATGTATTCTATCTATCAACTTAAACCAGTCAGCTCTAGAAGGAGAAGCCCAATGTAAAGGTAACCCCAGATAAGTCATAGGTAAAGAACCAACCTTACAATTAAGCTTACTAGCTAAACTATCAGTAATATTAGAGGACAAGTGCAAAGGTATTAATTCGGTCTTAGCAAAATTCACTTTCAAACCAGAAAGCAATTCAAACCCTTTTAAAGTCCAATGCACTTTATCAATCATAGCTGCCTCAGGTTGTAAAAACAACAGGGTGTCATTAGCATATTGCAAATGCAATAGCTGATGACCTGAGGGCAGAGGAGGTCCCAACCCCTTAAAATGCCCTCTAACAATACCTTTAAACAACATTTTAGAAAGCACATCAGTAACTAAGATAAACAAATAAGAGGAAAGAGGATCTCCCTGTCTCACCCCCTTTTACAAGAGAAAAAAGCACCTTGATCATTGTTAACCTTAATAGAAACCATGCCTCCCTGTAAACCAGCATTTATCCATCTAATCCAAGTATCATGAAACCCCCTTTGTTTCATAATATCTACCAAAAAGTCCCACTTCAAATAATCAAATGCCTTAGCAAAGTCCAACTTAAGCATAATGCCAGGAGTTTTATGAATATGTACCCAGTGTAACACTTCATGGGCAGAAACTATACCATCCATGATGTATCTATCCTTAATAAATGCAGTCTGATTCCTATCAATTAGCCTATCCATAATTGGAGATAGCCTATTGGCCAAAACTTTAGTAAAAATTTTGTAACTACAATTAAGTAGTCCAATAAGTCTAAAGTCAGTCACTTTGCTAGCCTCTTCAATCTTAGGAACAAGGCAAATTATTGCTCTGTTAAGCTTGTTTAGATCAAAGTCTAAAAGATGAAAATCATTAAAAGCTAGTACTAAATCTGACTTAATAATCTCCCAAAACTTCTAATAAAAACTAATGGAAAAACCATCAGGGCCTGGTGCCTTATCAGCAGCCATCCCTGTAATGGCCCTATGGATTTCTTCTTCAGAAAAAGAAGCAGTCAGAGTTTGATTTTCAATTTTAGAAATTCTATCTTCCAAACTCCAAAAATTTTCATCCATAACATTACTAAAACTACCACTAGTTTGATCACTTACTCCAAACAAACTCCTATAATGATCCAGAACATGATAATGAATTGTGGATAAATCCCTAACTTCTTCACCTTCAATAATGAGGTGAGAAATATGATTTCTAGATCTTCTTATGGTAGCAGTTCTATGAAAGAACTTAGTATTGTAGTCTCCTGCTCTCAACCAAGTCAACCTAGATTTCTGTCTCCAGAAAACTTCCTCTTGATGATAGAGATCAAAAATAGTCTTTTTGTAGTTAAAATAATCCTCCCATTGATCAGACACTAATTCCCTAATTTCTAAATCCTTTTCTAACCTATCAATAGCAGCTAAAGCATCTTTCTTGATATTTGCCTGATTATGCCTAAAATTACCACCCCAACCCCTGAATTTCTTTCTCAGCAGAGCTATTTTTTGACACCAAAGAGAAGCTGAATTATTGTCAGATAACTCATTCCACCAAATTAGACACCAGAGTAGGTAACTCTGAATTTTCCAACCAACTATTATCAATCTAAACCTATTCTTATAGTTGAGAGGCATTTTACAATCTAACAATATGGGAGAATGATCTGAAAACAACCTAGGAAAGCTACTGGAAGTTGACAGAGGAAAGTGGGTTAACCACTCATCAGAGACAAAATGCCTATCCAGACAGGCCATCTGTCTACTAGTACCCCCCCTTGCCCAAGTGAACAATCTATCAGGACACTTAAGATCTAGCAGATCAAAATGATCAATCCATTCATTAAAGGATTGCATATTAGTAAGATCAAAGGAAACTCCTTTTTTCTCAGTCCTCCTCCTAATTATGTTAAAATCTCCCCCTATATTCCAGATACCCTGACATAAGTTTCCCAAATCATATAACTCTTCCCAAAAAGCAGCCTTTTCTGCAAATAAAACAGGACCATAAACTGCCTTCTTCGCCCCCATCTCCTTAGTAACATTGGCCCCACCAAACACCTTAGGACCAAACTTCTGAGACAGTCTAAGGCTAGAGCGAGAAGGAATAGCATCAGACTTAGGTAAATTACCAGTATTACCAGCTGGCTGACTCACAGGAGAAACATGATCCCCACCAGTTGACTGAACCTCACCAGTTGGCTGAGTAAAACTCTGACTAGGGGAAAACTGACAGGTACCAGTAAAGTTGACTGCTGCTTGACCACCTGGTCCCTGCCACAGACGACCCAGAGCAACAGCATATTCTCTAGGGTGCCAAGAGAAATCAGCCAAATTCATCACATCTTGTGCAAACTGAGACGGCTGGTGAGAGTCAGCCTCTACAATATAATGCACTTCAACCAGTTCTAAATCTCCATTCTTTCTCTGGATCTCAAAAGTAAGATTAGAAGGAATAATAGACCTCCTCTTCACCTGAACCCTAACCCTAGCATACCTCAGATCCATGCGATTAGCAGTGAACTTGTCAGTAGCCACAATAGCTCCAAAAGGCACCACACGATGTAAAGCAGCTAACCACCCATAAGGGACACCACACATCCTGATCCATAGCTCGATATACTCCGTTCTTGGATCAAGATCTCTGATATCTCGCTCTTCTTTAAGCACTGGGTAACCAACCCTGCCGATCTGCACAAAGCCTTGATCATGTTAGGAAATGCTCATATTTTAATTTTAGATTAATTACAACTAATTAATCACCATTAACAACAAGCAAATCAAGAGATCTAGTGCTAAAGCAATCACACGTCAAATCAAGAGAGAAAGTAGGAGAAAGTTATACCTCTCATGAAATCGCATTCATGAGGCTCGAATCCATGGCATGGGAGTCGATGGGGTGCGTGCTCCACCACCTCCACCATCTAAGGCGCCTCTAGCCCACCAAGGACCCACCACCAAGCTCAAAGAGAATGCTAGTTCTCTTGAACCTCTTGCTAATCACCTTGCTTCTCTTAATTAACTATTTAATGGAGAGGAAGAGAGGTGGGATGCTCAACACATGAGCTAAGAGAGGAAGGGAAGAGCCATGGAGAAGAGAGAAAAATCTCTCTTCTAGGTGGAGGCGCAAGGGAGGGGAGAGGAAGAGAGATGACGGCTAGGGTTTTCTCCCAAAGAGACCCCTTTATATAGCCAACCACTCTCATCCAATTTTCATACTATTTACAAGTATGCCATCCACCCTAAGAGGCCACCTAATGGGCTCTCTTGGGCCATTTTAATAAAAGGCCTTTATTCATTAATTCACCAATTAATGAATCTCCTTTAATTGTCTCTTCATTCTTCCTTAAATCGGGCCTTTAATTAACCAATTAAATAGAAGCCCAATTAGCTCAAACTAATTAAAGTAAGTTGAACATAATTAATTATTAACTCATTAATAATTAATCTATGATTAGCTAATGCATTAAATTGTTTCCATATGATCCTTTTAATTTAATTAATTATAACGGTTCATAACGGTATATAATTAATTAATTAACTTATCACATTTCACAATACACATTATTGTGAATAAACAATAAATGCACCAAGTGGTTAGAATCCTATTTGTGCGACCCTATTTGAGGATTTATACTATGTTGGCCATGGAAATAAATCGTTATTTATTTCCAATAATCATAAGCGGTATCTAGCAACACGTTATGATTCCCAATTCGTATAAATAATGTACCGTTACAATATCTCAATCCTGCATAAGAAATAAAAGTATTTCTTTGTTTGATTCTTATGTCACACGATATCTTTGTATAATCCAAGATAGGAATGTGTCATTCTTGCAGATTATACATTTCTTGATCTAGAGTTGATCGTCTAGTTTGCATGCATACGATCCAACTCCATCAAGGGGCCCAAACAGATATCATCACTCACTAGGTATACTAATGAGGGACATACGGTTTTCTTGATGAACAACTTTTCCCCGCACAATTCAAGAGAACATAAATAAAGTCCTTATAGCAGCCTTTATCAGGAATCAACGTTAGACGATATTTATTGAACCTATCCTCATGTGGAAAAGGTGAACATCTCAAACTTAGAATCAAACTCATATGAAATAAACAATGACACATAACACAATCCAAATATTTATTTCATTGGGTCAAGTCCTGTACTATGTTCCAATAACATACACATATGCAATTAAGTCGGTAACTCCTTACCTATGATTTGTAGAACTTAATCATCACTTAACTTGCATACTTATCTTTTATGATAATTAATGTTCCTTGTTAATTATCAAGATTATGGACGATTTAGATTTATTATTGTCATTCTAATGAATGATCCACAGAGATCTACAATTCAGATCCTCAACCTGAATGATCTGTCAATAATAAACTCTAGGAACAAATGATCAAATATCATCATTAACATAAACTAAGAAAATAAGTCATTAAATATTGACTTCTAGGACATAACTCCAACAATCTCCCACTTGGCCTAGAGTCAATCAATAGTGACTTCTAGCCAGTGAAGAATTTAGAACAATGTCATATATCTATATATATACATGTCTCGAACCTCAAAAGATGTAATACACTTAAAGCAAGTTACTCATACGTCCATCACGCATGGATGCACAATTGCATCTCGTATACCGCTTAAGGTAGAGGTTAAGTTAGAGTGTTCGCTGTGTCCGCGAACCTATCAAATTTTATTTGACCCTATATACATATATACTCCTATATATGTGTTCTTGATCATCATCATGTGAGATCAAGTGACATCGTCATAGATCTTAGTTGGATCACCAATTTAATATTGGGTTCTTCAAGTTTAAGCTATGGTTCGAGATGCATAGAACCATATTAGCTTGACTGAGAACTTCACGATCCTTACTACATTCTTTCATTGCTTAACAAGTTGCTATATATATTTGTTTTGGTGACGGAAACGGTTGTAATATCCCATTTAGAACACCTTCTAAACTTACAACACCACATTTAAACAAAATATGTAGCTCAATTGTATTTATATCAATCTTTCGAAAACTAGCATCAATATATCAATTTATATGAGCTTTCTTTTATCTTATCAGATGGAAAAACATATCACTCTTTCTCTTAAGATACTCGAGGACATTCTTGATTATTGTCCAAATGTGTTTTTCTTTGTATCCATTTGACAACTGATTGTCATACTCCTTGGGTACAACACATAGGGGCATGTGCATAAATATGGCATCCGTTATGAAACTCATAACAGAAGGATGCTCGAAATATATCGTGCACTCTTTTAGAATTGAGTTACAACACACCGAGTAGAACTCAAGTGTATGCCATACAACTTGGTTAGACATCCTTTCTAGGAGTCTATCTTTTCATGTTACTAGAACACTTTGTCATTATATGCACGTTTTCTCAAACCTGAAATCCATCATAATCTATCTCCATAGATTTTGTTTCCTTGGATTTAGGTGACTTACCCAAGTTCTCTATTGAGAAAACATTCTCCAATGAGATCTTGACAATATTCATTTCTTTAATTTTATTCCCAATTAATGTCTTGTATCTTGTACAATACATGTAACATAATAATGCTCCCACTGAATATCTTGTCTATACAAGATACTTTTGACGAAGTGCAACTCCTTGACTTCTTTGTCAAAATGTTTATTCCAATTTCCACAATTCTTGCTTCAATTCATCAATTGATCCTTGAAGCACATATACATTTCTAGCAATACAACAAATCCTCAGTTTGTGTCAAATTCACAACAACTTCCTTCATTCAATCGAAGAAGGCGGTTTTGATGTATCTTTCCATATATCTATATATACGAAATATAACTATTGCTAGAATGATCTTTATTGACTTATACATAGCTACAAGCGAGAAGCCGTGCTTTGTATATGGTCAACTTGTTATCGACTTAGACATAGCATCAATCATGAAATTGTGCTTTGTACAGAGTCGACTTGCTATCCATATCTATCTTTCTTATTAAACATCTAAATGTTCTAGATGGATCGCTCCTTCTTGAACATCAATCAAGGTCTATACCTTGTTGTTATATATATGGATTGCACTTAAAGATCATATAGATTCAAACCATACTTGTGGAATCGGGTCTTTCCATCGCTTCTTTATTTATCAACGGATCCTCACATGTCAAGTATGAGGATGTTGTGAAACCTATGTACTTTTCAGTTTAGGCAATTCACTCTCGTTGATCTTTGTAGGATTGGTGCTTGAGGTCTACGAACTACTTCTACAACATCTTGTAGAATAGATTCTTGATCCTAATGTATTGCACGAGTTTCTCTAACATCATCCATTCGTGAGATGTTTGAGTACTCTTTAGAAGCGAGCGTGCTTATAAACTTCTTCCTTTCACAACTGCTTGTGAGTCAAGTTCCGCTCAACTCCCACTAAGCACCATGTATGGAGTGACAAGTTCCCTATAAAGGTACTTCTTGTAGTGACGCATAAACTCCTTTAATGCTCACTTTACTCCCACTACTTCTTCTTGAGAATATCATTCTTTAAGATTACGTTATGATGAGCAACAACTACCTTGTTCTTATCATGTTCATAGAAGTAGTACCTTTTGGCTAATTCAAGATATCCTACAAAATAATAAGCGTCTTATTTGGGTCCAAGCTTATCAATCAATCAAACCTTGAAATAAGCTTCTCAACACCAAATCTTGAGAAACAATATACCTAGAGATCGAATCTCGTAAGATATCTTTCTCAATAGACTTCAATGGAATTTTTATTTAGTGTAAACAATATTGTCCTCAAACACAATCCCTTACATGAGTCAAACAAGTCAATTTGATTTATTACCGATCGAACTATATCAAACAATGTTCGATACCTTCATCCTTGGATACATTTTTCCAAATGTTCCTCATGGAGCGAGTAGTGAAACGTCTTTCATACTCTTTAGGCAATATATCAAACTACATGACTTAACTATTTACCATGATCCATCTTAAGACTTTTGCTTTTATTGAATAGTTTTTCAACTTTACTCTTGAGATCATTTTGATCTTGTCAAAAGATTCATACTTATACCATATCAAATAGATACGTTAATATCTACAATGATCGTTGGTCAAGTGGTAAAGTGTCAACAACCTTTCAATTGCACAAGTCCTATAAGTCTATATACATCAATATGTATAAGTCTTAATAAGGTTACTTGTCCTTTAAACCTTCGTAGGTCAAAGGCGCTTTTGTCTTTTAACAAACACGATTCGCATGAATTTCAATTGATTTGCAATTGAATTGATTTACGAGCTCCACGTTACGTAGACTCTCATAATGCGATTCTTTGCAATCGAATTGATTTACGAGCTCCACGTTACGTAGACTCTCATAATGCGATTCTTGTTTATATTCGACTAAGCAACTATTTTACATAAAAGTCAAATACTTTATGCGAAGTCTTACATATTTGTCATTCAAAATTTGTTAATCTATTTCAAGCAAATTCAATTAAGATGCATGAAATCTTATACACAAATTTATAAAAACAAGAGAACAACATTTCTCTATTACAAAACATGATCATCCATCATCAAATATGAAATGGAGATAAGGTTTTATGAGATGTTTGGAATAAGGTATACAACCTCAAATTCCTAAACAAACTCTTTATTTAGTAAAGATAACTCTACGTATTCAATGGTAGCGGCTTAGACGTACAAGCCATTTCCAAAACGGAGTTTACTTTACTTATCTCGAACTTTCTCTTATTCATCATTGTCTACACATTTCGTTAAATGCGAACACATGAACTAGCACCTAATTACTAGTGTGAATTAGAGATAGTGAGATAATTTGAACGACAAATATCTTAAGGTTTAGAACATCATGGTATTTCGGACAACCTTTCAAATGCCTCCCATAAATGGCAAATGAAACATCTCATGTGACACACGGTCACTAGTGAGGGTCTCAAAGTCTCAACTCATATATTGGTGGAGTATTCCTTTAATACTTAACCAATCATTTTTAGCACTAACAAGTGTGCGAACAATACATCCTTTATCCATAGAAAGAGTTTTTATGACAATATCAACAATCCTTGATATTGGAGATCTTAGTATCTCTAGTTGTCAATTAGCTACTCAAACCTTTCGGTTTGCAAGCTAATGAAACATTTATCTTCTTATAAGAAGAGTCTCTTGGTTAACTCACATTTCATTACTCGATCATAAATGATTGAGTCTATCTTTACTTTCTCTAAGAACGTCTTCTTGAGTAAATGGATGAGAGTGTAGAAGTCTTAGTATAGTCCTTATGAATTCTCCAATTCAAAGGTCTAGAACTTCTAAAAGGATATAAGCATTCGCTTTATTGAATAATTTTCGTCAAAACTAATCAATCATTGCGAAGCTATTGTTCGGGAAGTCGAGGAACGTTTTTGGGATTAAACTTGCTCAAGTTTCTCATTTCCAAGAACATGTCTTAGAAATCGGTATTTCTTCTCCAAGTAAATACCTTAGAAACGAGCTTGTCGTTTTCCAAAGATTGATCGCAACGAAATTAACATATTTAATATCTATAACAATTTCAATTTAAGGTAATTTAGTTTATGCAATGTTTTGTTTATGGAATGATAAACAAAACTCCCACTACATTTAATTAATGTCCCTAAATGTAATGGATTCCAAGATCCTCATTTTCGTCAAGTAGAGCCTGCTATGGCACGACACCCTACTTAACTAGACAAGGTAGGTTCTCCAACCAATCATATCAACCATATGACTCTTGGTTTGTGAATATCTAAGTATATTTACAAACTTCGCCCCGATGTCCAAGAAAACTTGTTGGGTCCATCGATAAGCAACCTCTCTCTATTTGCTCATAACAAATCTTTTCATTTGTACCCCGACTATCAAGGTTGACAACCATGACGTCCGCTATGGCGGACCGCGCCATGATTGGCTATTGACGTGAAGGGGATAGAGAGAAGGAAGGCGGTCGACTTAATCAATTTAGTTTGGGACAAAAGCAATTACGTGACTTTGTTTGGTGGTCGTGTAAGCATACACCCATACCTACCTATGACAATTCAAGGCATTCACAAACAATCACATAACATAAGCATCTCAAGCATTGTCGTGGGTTTGTATGGCTCCTGCTTGCATTAATCTTCGTCGCATCTCCATGTAACGAGACTAATCTAATCAAGCTCTCCCACTAATTACTAAGATCCTATCTAATAATTAAGGGAAATAAATACATGTGATAAAATTCCTAAAACCCCGCCTAGGCCTTAGGGGCATGCAAGCCTCACAAGTTACATCAAAAATTAACCACTTAATTATCAAGGCACCTTAGGCCACTTTACAAGCAATCACATGCATTCACAACATTTTACAACACACAAGGCATTGACATCTTGAGCCATATCAAACCCACATCCTCCTACAAAACAAAGTTAGCACATATACAATATACATGATTCACTTGCTCTTAATTAATTTCATTAATTAGAATCTTTGTGCATACTTGTTGCTCAAGTTTTCCGAATGCAAAGAAGGCTTAACCTTAACAACTAATTGTTTAAGCCCTTTTAAATTAAATCCAACTATCAAAACAGAAAGGAGGGTATTTAAGGAGTCTTCTAATTAACATTTCAATAAATTGATTAATTAGAAACTATTTTAACTAATTAAAATACGAAATTCGGGACCCGAAAAAATTCAAAATAATTCGGTCTCCAAAAAATCTGAAATAAATCCAGAGAACTCCTTACAAAGATTGTGATTACCTGTAAAAATCTCAAGGAGAGATCAATTACCATCAGGGAGAACCAAAAAAGACAAATCCTCAGATTGTGCGCGAAGCACCGTTAGAGAAAATTCTGTTATGGGTCTCAAACTTTTGATCTGTATGATCATCCCCTTGATATTTTTCCAGCAAACAATTTACATAGAAAAATACTACATACAATAGGCTATCATTCCATGAAAAGAAAATCGACAAGTTATATTCAAGATCAACGAGATAACAAGCATTTAAGCAAGGTATCCTGTTCTGGAACAGACCGTCGACCAAAAAGGTTTCACTCGGTTGAGGTATCAAATCTCAATGAAAATCTATGAAATTAATTTTTACAGATTCCAGACTTAAAGGAGAACATTTCCATTTCAACACTTTTCCATAAAAGTTTCTCAATAAGTACAGTTTTTCAAAACAATCAGTTTGTTTGAAAAAATAGATCTGACAACTTCATCACTTTTCATCCTTGAACGCCCACATAATATCCGAAATATGCAACAAAATTTACATATCCAGAAAGAGCATCAAGTTTAGAATAATCCTATCTAAAAGTTACAGGTACTTTGTATACAAACTTATTTGTTACCAACCACAACAACAGAACTGTGCAGCAGAATAACAGATCTGCGCACCGTTACCGTTTAAATCACTAAAAATTCATTTTACATCGAATTTCAATGATTCCAGTGGGAAAACAACCACAACTCAAAGGGCTACAACCTCCAATAAGAAGGAAAAAATTTCAGAGAGCTTTACACCACGAAAAACAAGCAACAAGACAGAAAACAGCCTTTCCAGGGCCAGCAAGCATGCACATCACTAATTAACTTAATTAATTACGAATTCTCACTTAATTAAGTGTGAAAAACCTTAAGCACGACCTGTCTCTGATACCACTGTTAGGAAATGCTCATATTTTAATTTTAGATTAATTACAACTAATTAATCACCATTAACAACAAGCAAATCAAGAGATCTAGTGCTAAAGCAATCACACGTCAAATCAAGAGAGAAAGTAGGAGAAAGTTATACCTCTCATGAAATCGCATTCATGAGGCTCGAATCCATGGCATGGGAGTCGATGGGGTGCGTGCTCCACCACCTCCACCATCTAAGGCGCCTCTAGCCCACCAAGGACCCACCACCAAGCTCAAAGAGAATGCTAGTTCTCTTGAACCTCTTGCTAATCACCTTGCTTCTCTTAATTAACTATTTAATGGAGAGGAAGAGAGGTGGGATGCTCAACACATGAGCTAAGAGAGGAAGGGAAGAGCCATGGAGAAGAGAGAAAAATCTCTCTTCTAGGTGGAGGCGCAAGGGAGGGGAGAGGAAGAGAGATGACGGCTAGGGTTTTCTCCCAAAGAGACCCCTTTATATAGCCAACCACTCTCATCCAATTTTCATACTATTTACAAGTATGCCATCCACCCTAAGAGGCCACCTAATGGGCTCTCTTGGGCCATTTTAATAAAAGGCCTTTATTCATTAATTCACCAATTAATGAATCTCCTTTAATTGTCTCTTCATTCTTCCTTAAATCGGGCCTTTAATTAACCAATTAAATAGAAGCCCAATTAGCTCAAACTAATTAAAGTAAGTTGAACATAATTAATTATTAACTCATTAATAATTAATCTATGATTAGCTAATGCATTAAATTGTTTCCATATGATCCTTTTAATTTAATTAATTATAACGGTTCATAACGGTATATAATTAATTAATTAACTTATCACATTTCACAATACACATTATTGTGAATAAACAATAAATGCACCAAGTGGTTAGAATCCTATTTGTGCGACCCTATTTGAGGATTTATACTATGTTGGCCATGGAAATAAATCGTTATTTATTTCCAATAATCATAAGCGGTATCTAGCAACACGTTATGATTCCCAATTCGTATAAATAATGTACCGTTACAATATCTCAATCCTGCATAAGAAATAAAAGTATTTCTTTGTTTGATTCTTATGTCACACGATATCTTTGTATAATCCAAGATAGGAATGTGTCATTCTTGCAGATTATACATTTCTTGATCTAGAGTTGATCGTCTAGTTTGCATGCATACGATCCAACTCCATCAAGGGGCCCAAACAGATATCATCACTCACTAGGTATACTAATGAGGGACATACGGTTTTCTTGATGAACAACTTTTCCCCGCACAATTCAAGAGAACATAAATAAAGTCCTTATAGCAGCCTTTATCAGGAATCAACGTTAGACGATATTTATTGAACCTATCCTCATGTGGAAAAGGTGAACATCTCAAACTTAGAATCAAACTCATATGAAATAAAAAATGACACATAACACAATCCAAATGTTTATTTCATTGGGTCAAGTCCTGTACTATGTTCCAATAACATACACATATGCAATTAAGTCGGTAACTCCTTACCTATGATTTGTAGAACTTAATCATCACTTAACTTGCATACTAATCTTTTATGATAATTAATGTTCCTTGTTAATTATCAAGATTATGGACGATTTAGATTTATTATTGTCATTCTAATGAATGATCCACAGAGATCTACAATTCAGATCCTCAACCTGAATGATCTGTCAATAATAAACTCTAGGAACAAATGATCAAATATCATCATTAACATAAACTAAGAAAATAAGTCATTAAATATTGACTTCTAGGACATAACTCCAACAGATCAAACATCGCCTTTTTCCAGTCTTCAGATCCCTCAATCACAAATCTGAACTTTCCAAGATCACGGACAGTAAAAGGAGTCGCCGAAGCAGCAAAGTAGTGTTGAACACCAGCCATGGCATCAGACAAGGTCATCTCCGAGTTAATGAGAACCACCACACTACGCTTGAGTTCTTGTTCAACTTCTTGAACCAGATCATCTTCAGGAAGAGGGATGATGATCGGATGATCGCTCATGCCACCAAAAGAAACCCTAGCAGCCATTGGAGAAGGTGAAACGGAGAGAGAAGAAGAAAAAGAAGAAGAAGTGGAAATAAGTGGATCTGGAGAAAATCACACAAAAGGCGAAACGACGGAGGGAGGTTTTGGATGGAGAAGTTTCGGGCAATTTGCAACCAAATGACAAGTATGGTGACAATGGAAGCAAAGTTTAGGCTCTCTACATCCCTCCGCACGGTGTCCCGGCCCACCACATCGAAAGCATCGATTTTCTTTCTTCTGGAAATTGCGAATTGATCTCATCCGTTCGCTAACCGCTGGATTAGCTTTCTTACAAAGAACCGCAGGAATAACATTTTGGTCTGCCACAGCCTGAGAATCAAGAATCAGATTCTTGCGAGGCGGATCAGCGATGAGAGTATCAGCAAACTGCAGCTTTTTGCTTACAGAAAGAGGCCGCAAAGAATCCAAGACCACCTCTTGAATTTCCGATGGAATAGCCCCACCGGACAGAGGGATCTCCTGTGAACCAAGTTTCTCCAAAACCGAGAAACTAGACATCAACTTGCCTAGTTGACACGGCGTCGCCGTTAGCTTTTTCTTCGCTCTCAGAACGCTCATCTTTTTTTAGAAGTTCAGAGTTTGTGTGTGTAATAGCAAAGAAGAAATGTAGAAGATGAAGTTTTTGTATTATGTTTTTCTGTCTATTACATTTTTTGTATTGTGATATATATAAGCTCTCAATCCTATACAACATTCTAGAAACATTGAATAGAAAATATCTCGGCCTCTGTATCTGGACAGGTCTGACATTCCGTTAGAATCATTCAGTTAGCGCCTTAGCTGAGTCATTCAGCTCTGGATCTGTTGTGGCAATAGTCTGTGTAGAGTAGACTTTGGCTTAATAATATTACATATTAAGAGTACTCTGTGTTTTGTGACGATTTTATTAAAAACGGCTACACCGCGTAATGTCATATCATGTGAGTTCGGCACGAGACTTGTTATGTTGGTTCCTTATCGTGCTCTGACCAGTCTCGAAGTGGTGAATTTAGAACTATAATTTGAAAAATCAACATGTTTTACCATTTAATTTGTTGACTTCAGAAATCTTACATCTGAGGTAAAAAGTCAGAATTAACTTACAATGTGGATTTGACAATTCATAAACATTTTCTTTGAGTAAGACTGCAAGTGTATATATTAATTAGCTTAATCCAATGCTGACGAGCTCTATATACAGCAGGTGTAATGAAATTAATAGAAATTTATTAATTTGGGTAACCAAATTAAATACTTGAGTAAATTAATTGATTCAACTTTAACTTAGTGCAAATAGTTAAACGACAAAAATCAAAATTTTATCTTTCGGAATATTGCTCCATGATTAATTCATTATGTTATTGCAGCAGAAAATCTCAAATAAATTTGTCAAAAAAAAATTTGTGACGAGCTTTTCCTTTACTTCAATGGTTGTCAAGTAAGAGTTGGATTGTTCATGAAATAAACTTTGCACTGTAAAACAACTCTGTTCTTTTTGCTGTACTCCGTGGATCAGAATGAGCTGCAGAAAGTACAAATTGGTAATGTCCTCCGATAATTCCAAGACCTTAGGAGCATTTTATCTGCTTATATGAGGTTATTTCTTTTATGAAAATACGTGCATGACTTCATATGACTGCTGCCGTTCATTTACACCGCGCATTACATATACTTATTTGTTATTTCGTCCTCAATAAAATGAGAATTTTAATACAGTATAAGTCTTACCCTAGTCCTTTTTGTGGGGAAGATGCTGGATACAAATGCAACTTCCGTAGATATTTCTTATAATAGGCAGTTTTTTATTTTACTAAACAAATAAATTGATTTCAAAATTTTTATATACAATAAAAAAATTAGCGCCTCTCTAATTGTATTAGAATTATTAAACGGCTCTTAATAGGGTTGGACTGTATGATTTAGATAAGATTTGACTCAGTTCCAATTTGTCTAATTTGGCATAATTTAATAATATATACAGTAAATTGCATATATACATCGGAGACTTCATCTTTTTATCGAGGGAAATTTTCCTTCGTCTTCCTAAAATTTAGGAAATATGAACATTTAAATCATGACTTACACTAATTTTTTAATTGAAAAATAAACAATGAAAAAAAAAAAAAACAATTCGTAGCGGAATTTTCCGATGCCTTTGAATGATCTCTATTTTTTGAATTTTTCTTTTGGCGATGAATGATCTCTGTTTCAAGTGGAGAACCTTACCAGGGATGTCACCAGCTCTGTTATTTCCGAGGCCTTACAAGGGATGTCACTATTTTTCCTAGGCCTTCCAAGGGTTTCAAAATGCACTAGCTCTGTTATTTCAAATAGAAGTGCTTGCAAAGGTCGAATATTTAGAATTGAGATTTGAAATTATGATATTTTTAAATATCAAATTTTATTTATTATATATCCAAAAATTAAATTTCGAAATGTTTATTTATTTAATAAATAAAATTAGACGCTAGAAGTTTAAACGGTTTAATACTTCATTGAATTTACATGATGTGTCTTTTTCAATTTATTTATCCTATAGATTGGTCACAGTTAATTTGTTTTGTTTCTCTGACTTCTCTAATTAAGTAATCACGCTTAATTACTAACTACTAAGTAATGAAAGTTTTAGTATTTTGGAAAGTAAGACAGGAAGAAATTCTTACTCGGAACAATTTTTTTTTCAATAGAAAGTCAATTCTTTTTTCCCCCTTTTAAATGCTTGACTTTTCGTAGGAAATAACAGACCAATAGTACAATTTGAGTTAAATACTTTACAATAAATACTTTCCAAAAACGAAAAGGACAATTCAAAATTTTCTCTCCTGGTATCAGTGAGATAACTGATCAATCTTTAGTATAGTATCTGAACGTGTTGTGTAGGCGTACTGTGTCTGAATGTGTCTAGTGACATGCATGATGTGTTCATGTTCAATTTATAATGCTCAACGTAACAGAACTCTTTACAAAAAATATAATGAAATTTTCTACATGATGCGATATAAATTTTGTTTGGTTGAGTTTTATTTTTTGCTTCTTCTGAAATCTTTTGTGATGCTATAGGCTAAAAAAGCGTCAACATATAAACCTGACAGTTTTTTTTGTTGTGTCGTATTTTATTCATCCATGATTCATTTTACATCCTGCAAATCAAAGCAATTTTTATCAAATTTTTTAAATATTAATATTTGAGAACCAACTCTTAGTTTAGAAATAAAGAGCAATGCATCTTCAGTGGAGGTTACAGGTTCGAAATCCAACTGGAGGTCCTTTGTGATATTTATTATCGAAATAAGTTGATCGACTTGACCACATCTTATCTTCAATATATATATATATATATATATATATATATATATTAATATTTAAAAGAAAAAGAGAAAACATCAGGTTTTTAATACGGAGCATTTTTATTTCAAAATAAAAAGAAAAAAAAATCAAGTTGATCCTAAACTTTCATTTGCACCAAACTGGTGCTTGAACGTTTCCAAAAAATCAAGACGGTAGCTAGAGTTTTAGTTAGACCAAATTAGTCTTTGTACTTTGAAAAAAAAAAAAAAGAGAGAGATTAAATTTAGTCCTTCAACTTCGTTACGGTGAACTTAATAATCCATCCAAATTAATTATTTTTTTAAAAAAGTGAAGACTGAATTTTGTGTGAGCAGAGAAGTTTAGGGTGATATGTTGTCATATTTTCAATGCTGAAGGACACCAATTTAGCTTTATTTTAATTAGACGTTAATTTAGAAACAAAAAGTAAAATAAGAAAAAAGACATTAATTTGATTGGATGACAGTTATTTGATAAAATTTTTGTCATATCATTCCAAACTTCCAACGTATTACTCGGAAACAGAGTGTCACCGGGTCACGTCAAATGAAACATGGATTGATAAACTTTTTAAAATAAAGCATGCTTTGCTTCATTAATTTATTGTCCACAGGGCCATGATACCGAACTTTTTCACATGAAACAATCATAGTCCCTTCCATTTTCACTACACAACTCCAAGTTATAGCCACTAACTACATGCTGACATGCACACACTACCAAACAAACACAAAAAGCTAATGTATAGTTAACATGGTTTTCTCTGAAGTTCTTCTTCCTAGGTCACATTGAGCCAATCATCCCCAAAATCAAGAAGAGAAGCCAATGCCTTGAGATCCATTGGCATCCAATCACCCATAATTTCATGGTCAAACAATATTTGCTCCTCAAAAGACGAATCTGAATTTGAATTAAATGCACCCAAGCTCTCTCTAATTTCTCCACTCTCGTCTTCACCAAAGGCTACTACCTCTGCATTGCCTGATTCATGTACTGATTGGTTGTTGGTCTGGTCTAATTGAGTGCATGTTGCACGAGGAAAGACAGTCTTGGTGCAACGAACCGCTTTTGTCCGAACCACGTTTGAGTTGGTAATTCTTTGCTGGATCAAGTTTGAGTCCAGTGCGATGAGACCTTGTCTGGTTTGGTTCTCTTGCACAGATTGGCCGCCTACTTTCTTTCCTAAGGTTGTATTCCAGTAGTTTTTTATTTCATTGTCTGTTCGCCCTGGAAGTCTTCCTGCAATTAAAGACCACCTATTCAACAAAAAACAAAAACAAAAGAACAAACAAAACTGAGGTTATAAAAACAGAGGATAAATTTAAAAACATCACTTTACTTATGTGCCATATCATTGAAGTTGTGATTAATAAAGCGACACCGCAACAAAGTTCATTTTCGCGGGGAAGGGGGGAGGAGGGATGGAACGTCTGATTTCCTATTTTTTGTAATTTCTTATAACAACTGTGAATTTTCTATATATCAATAGTTTGTTTGGCTGATTCAGAACAATTTGAGGGAGGCAAAGAGCAATGTCGATTTGATAAGCACATCACCAACTATGCACTTATTAAGCTAACCAACATCTACATGCAACAAGAATACACCTCTAAAGCAAAAGTTCAAAAATAGCGCCAAAAAGGCTAAAGTTACTTAGAAGTATTTCAAAAAGTTACTAAGAAGTGCTTTATTGAAAAAAATAGTAAAATACCTGTTTCCCAGTAGCTTATGAAGTCTGATGATTAACTCTTCTTCTTCATGAGAAATATTTCCCCGTTTTATGTCCGGCCGGAGATAATTTAGCCATCGAAGCCTGCAACTCTTTCCACATCTCTTTAAACCTGCATTACATTTTGTTGCTTACTAAAGGGCCACTTACATGCAAGTTCATATATTATCGCATGACAATATGGACATAAAATATATATATATCAATCACCAGCTCTTTGTGGCACATCCCTCCATTTGCCTTCTCCATGAGTCTTTATGTATGAAACCAGGATCTTGTCTTCTATGGCCGTCCAAGCACCTCGGTTCAGACCCTCCTTGGCACAACATGGCCTTCTCCCCATCTCGCTATCTCAGTATCAATGTCCCTCTCTCTCTCTCTAGATGTGTCTCTTTCTGTCTCTACGAAGAATAAGTGGCAGCCCAACTTCCTAGCGATGGGGCAAGGGCGCAAGGCACACTTAAAATCTAGTGGGAGCTGAGAATTTATAGCAAAGAGGGCCCCTTGTACGTCTTAGCCTCCTCTTCTATGAAGCATTTTGAAAGTTAGATGAGGATGGGAAAGGTTGGAGAAGAGGTTGTTTGGAGTTCCTTTAACCCCCACTCATGCATTATTCCTTTTGTCAGTGCTTAATTTGTATTTTGCTCATAGAGTAAGACGGATGACTTGAGTAAAACAAGAAATTGGCCCTTCTATATCAATTTAAGATAAGTGCCATTGGGTGGCTTGATTCCATTTAATTTTCTGATATGCTTATAAATTAGAATAAATGCACCGTCTATTTAGTTTGTAGTTGATTATTGTAATACATCATAAGATTTCTATTATTGAACTTATATCATATGTAAATGTTTACTGTTTGGCGATGTCTTTAATACTTGAAAAGTAAATATGCAAGTATGTGGACACTGCAATGTGCAAGGTTTTAAGTACCGTTTATATCATTTGGGGTATACGCCATGTAGATGTTGCGGTCATAATTGAAACTGTCATTTGAGGGGTAAAGTACAAAGAAATTTTACAAGATGCTTAGTAAAAGGAATATATTCGATGGAATCACGGATAATTTACTGTGCATTACTAGCTAGCTAGTGCATGTTTCAAACAATTCATTAGCTGAGTAATAGGAGTGCGAACCGCTACAATAGTTCCAGTTTGATTGTTATACCAATATTAAATTCCAAATCGTCTGATCCTACCTACTTTAACATGCTGCGCGGCTTGATCTTACCTAATTTGATCTGCACGGTTCAATTTCATATATAGATGATAGATTTTTTTTTTTATATAGGACAGAAATCGAGAGAAGAGTTCTAATGATATCCAGCTATAAATTCTCCAACATCATACTAAAAGTAAAACAAGCTCACGTACCTCGCATGCAGATTCATCGCATGTGTGCCCAAGAAATGATTATTTGTCAAGGTTATATTTCCACTTAAAGTTATTAATGCCTGCAGTTCAAATTAAACAATTGACTATAAACTCACCAGAATATTGGTGTCGTTTGGATGGGTTAGGAATAGGGTAGGAATAGCATAAATTTAGGGAAAAATACTATTTACAGGAATTGTGGAAAGTAGCTATTCCGGGAATTGTAAATATTGTTTGGATGGTGAGTTTAGGAATAGCGTTGGGAAGTGTGAAAAGTAGAGAGAAAAGTGTTATTGGGAAGAGTGTTATTGAAAATTGTGTTAGGAATGGAATTGGCTATTCCAAAACCGTTTGGATGAAAAATTGGGAAATAGAATTGCCAATTTCGGAAATTGGCCAATTCTCATGCATCCCAAACGACACCTTAAATATAGGCACTTTGTAACATTAGTGACTGACGTATGGTAAACCAAGTCCCGAAATTGTCCGATAAATAAATTAGGATTGTTTCTTATTGATATTTTTATAAATAAATCAAATCTGACAGCAAAATTTGTGGAAAAATTTTGTTTTAAAATTTGTAAATGTTCAGTCTGAAATTTAGAATTTTTCTGTATAATTGCCACGAGGAAATTACATCTGGAAGAGTGGATTTAATTAATTAGGAGAAATAACTAATTTACAAAATTAGTTATTGATTAAGCTGCTACACACATAGCCACATGGATCTGGCCACACAGGATCTGAGGCGATTTGAATAAAAGATGCAGACGAGAGAGAGAAGGCGACTCCTTCGTCTCTTTCTTTCTGTCTCTCCGATCCGATCGCCTCTGTCTTCTTCTTTTCTCTCGAGATGTGCTCGAGGCCATCTCTCTGTCGTCTTGTTGTTACTCTCTGAATGGTCGAAGTAGAGGCGCCGATGAGCTGTCCTCTATCCTGTCGACACCTCAGCTTCTTCCTTGTGCCTGCACAGGAAGGCAGCCGAGCTCGTTCCTTCTCTCGATGATGGGCTGTCAGATGGCTTTAATGGAGCCATCGACGTGGCCTCTCCTCCTTTAAGCTTCGCCTGCCTCTCTTTCTTTCTCCTTCCTGTCTGCTAGCTAGGTAAGCTTTCCTATTTAAAGGTTGGATAGGGTTTTGGTTTGAGTACGGCGGAGGAGAAAGGGAGGTAGATTGGAGCTTGGGGAGGTAACAACGTTCTTCTCTGTCTCACTTTTGTCGATCGATTCAGTTGATTTCTTTCGATTTGTTGATCCCTAATTTCTAGGGTTTTTACTGATAGGAATTAGGTGTATGGAATTGGCGTTGTTCTTGATTAGTTTGACGTTGATTCTTGCGTTGGTTGTGCTGGAATTTTTGAGGAGATTCCTTAAGGATCACGAGCAAGGTATATCTCTACTGTGGCTTGTTAAATTGCGTAATTTGTTGTTGATTGATGTGTGCTGTGTGTGGCTAGCTAATTTCTTGCTTATGTTGGGCACTATAAATTGCTGAGTGCATTGTTCTATGCTAAAGTAACTGTTAAATGTTTATGTTGTGATCTGTAAGTGACTTAGTACATTAATTGAGCTGGTGTAGTGCTTCTGTGATGCTAACTGATGTCTTATTTGGGGCTGTATGGGGTTGATGCTTTAGTGGCAGGGGTTAATTATGCTCCAATAAAAGAAAATTGAAGGTAGAATGCTTACTGGTAGGATTTGAGTCCATGGATGATATGCTAGTGGTGTGTGAGGATTCAGGGGGTGACATGCTTAGTTGCATATCTGTTATTGATTTGATTATAGGAAGCATGAATCAGAGGCATATAGCTATTACTGTGACAATATAATGGATTTATATGATGTACATAGAAGCATTTGAGTTTCATATAGATATATCTATGCACATACTTTGCAACAGTGCACTATAGTTGGATATATGTGCGTAATTATGTCATTTTAGGCACTGTATACTCATTCTTAAGTGCTGTGATGCTTTCTATATGAGGAATATGCTTTAATATATGCATATAGCTATTAGATATGGTCTGAACTAGTATATTTGCATGATTTTAAGGTATGTTCATTTATAAAATCTGTTTCTATACTTTTTATAGTAGAAAGGCATGACATTTAGGGATGTAGGCTTAACTGTCTAGAGGATATAATAAATTGTGATATGTTGCATGATTTCTGGAGAGTATACTTTTAAAAGTACATTTTATAGACTCCTATATGTATGTTTAATAGATGACTGGTTAGATAAAATAGGGATTTTAGGCAGGCAGTATGAGTTATAACTTATATGATTTTGAAAATATACTTTTGATATACAATATATATAGGTCTATATATATATTCTGGAATCTATAATTTGCATGATTCTTATCACATGAATATATATATATCTATGTATATGTATAAAAGTATGCATATCTATGTTATGTGTAGGCTGAACCTTGCATATTTACATGTCTAAGTGTATATTCATATGTGTATACCTGTTATCAGCTAACTATGGTGAGGAAATTTAGTGTTAAGGGCTACATGTTTGATTCATGATAATTTGGAAAGATTGCATCATTCTGGAGCTTGCATTAGTTCAAAAACAAGTATTATATATGCATACGCCTATTATGTCAAGTTGTGTACTTGAATTCTGGAAGTAGTATAAAGCTAGAAGGGAACTAAGGCTTGTGGAATGCATATAGAGGTGATTTGGTATAGGTACAGGGAGTTGATACCTTACTGGTACCTGTGTGCGTAGGCCAGGGGTGATTTTGTGAAAGAAAATTTATTTTTGGGCTTTTCTGTAAAATTTATAGGGACTATTTTGTAACATAGGGGACATGTAGGAATAGTTGTGGGCTTAGATGTAAATTTTAAGGGTCTGAGATTTTTCTGTGGACATATGTGAATAAAACCTATGCCTAATAGTTCGGGTTGCTAACTGTAGGATTCGGATCTGATTTTGGCGTCTGGCGGACCCGTTACGCGTCGAGGACTTCGCTCCTTCTGCCTCGTCTCCTCCGTCTGACTTGTTTCTCTCTTCTCCTCTCTTTCGCTCTGGGTTACTCGAGCTTGTGCTCTGGATTAGGTGGATCGATGGGATTGGTTGGCGGAGAGGTTGTCTCTGAGGTGCCCCGTGTAGAGGATGCCACCTCTGCTACACCTCGTGCGCCTTCACGCAGCCATCTCGTGCGACAGACTTCTCTGTCCGCTTCTCTGTGTGTTGGCTTGGTTTGATTGGTTGAGGGAATTAGTACGACGTGGCATCATCTCCATCTGAGCCTTGAACCGCCTCTCTCTTCCTCTTCTTCTCTGTGAAGGTAAGTATTTATATTAGGGTTCGGATTTGGGAAAAATTTTTGGGGCTAAGAGAAGAGGAAAGGAAGGGGGAGAAGGCCAGAGAAGGTAATCGCCTACCCCTAATTCTTGGTTTTTGCTGTTAATTTGATGAATTGTGACTCGATTTAATTCCTAGGGTTTGTTCTCTGTTGACAGTAAATTGCATGGAACTAGCCTTGTTTCTCATAAGCATTACTTTGATCTTAGCCCTAATTGTTCTTGAATTTCTGAGGCGATTTGTGAAGGACCAAGAGAGAGGTATATCCCTTCTTATTGATTCTTAGTTTGCTGAATAACTTGATTTCTGTTGGGATTAATTGCTAGTTGTTAACTGTGCTTGGAGAAAATTGATACAGGGTTCACTTTAGTACTGATACTTTGTGTTAGTTGCTTAACAAATGTGCTAACTTATTCTGTTACTGATGTTGTTGTTCTGTGAGATTGCGATTTGGTTTCTGTGGGATATTTACTTACTCTAATAGAGTTATAGTATGCTTTTGAGAGGTGACACTTGACTGTTGTAGGATATATCTATCATATAAAGCAGATATGTGATTTACAGCATCTAATTAGTTGTTTCAGTATGCATACATAGGTTATATGTTGCATATATGAGTAGTAGCATCCTTTGGAAGGTTAATATATGCATATTTTTATGCCATGCATCATATGTGAGTAAACTGGAATTGAAATGACGATTAAGGGTTTATATATGTGCTTAAATACTGGATATGCTCAGTCTGTGATGGAGTTGCTAATAGCAGTAAGTATATATTGCATAAACTTGTGTCTTTGATTCAGATACAACTCTGTTTGATGTTATAACATGTGTATTTGGTTTGATAGATATGCAAATAAGATATTATGTTAACACAGTTGTGAAGTTGTGCATGATTGTGTGCTTTTTGTTTCATGTTAAGTTAGGTCTGATGATATAATGTGTATATCGTCATGATAGGCATGATATACATGAATAAAATTAGAACTGTTGGCTATGTTGGAGGTTATATCAGTATATACATGATGCTTATTAAACTGAACATATAAATATGTGCATTCTGGTTCATGTCTTAGGGTATTACATGCATAAATTTCATGTATTTGAAGTTGGATTATTATCTGTGGGTATATAGCTGCATAATTATACGCATGGATGCGTTTTTGGTTCTGTTGGCACTTGTACTCTGTGGGGAAATGGATAATCTGAGTATTTGTGACTTGGTACCAGTCACTGGTACACTAACTGTGGGGAAAATCGATGTTCTGGCAAGACTTGAGTGCTCTGGGATGTTAACTGCGATTTCTGGAACTTTGTGGACTTGGTTGCAAATTTCTAAGGGCTTGAACATAAATTTCTGAGGGCTTGTTTGTGACATATGAGGCATTAATAAGTTTCGGTGGACTTATGTGAATTTTCGGAGGGCTGAAAGATTTTTATGGGCTGGATTGAAAAAGTTGGGGGCTTATCAAATCTAAATGGATTTTTCGGACCCGTTACGGTTAGACCCAGTCAACTGGGTCAGGTCGACTGAGTCCGACCTGTTGGCTTTGGGTTGTCGCTGGATTTTTGGATTTGGGCTGGATTTTGTGGGCTTGGCCGAAGGAAAAGAAAAACGAAAGAAAAAAAAAAAAAAAAAAAAAAAAGAAAAGATGTGGGCTTTTGGAATTTTCTGTGGGCTGAAATTATTTTCTGATTTGTGGGCTATGTAATAAATAAGACTTGGATTATAATTTAATTAAGTTTCGGATTAAGACTTAATTAACAATTTAGCGGGCTAATAATTTCTGTTGAGCTTGATTAAGACTAAATGACTTGGAAACAATGTACTTAGTCTAAATTTCGGATTTTGAGATTTTAGGGAAGTGATGAAACGTCTGACATAACTGAACGGATACTGTGGCAAATACTCAGACACTCTGATCCCATAAAATGATAAAATAAATTCCTGATTTATGTTTTCTCTGAGTTTAATTAATATTTCTGTTATTTCTGATTATTTATATTATTTCTGAAAAATTCTGAAAAGAAAATCCGACTCTGATTTCTGACTTCTGATTTCTGACTTCGATATTAGAAATAATAAGTAAAACAATTAATTTACGATAATCAAGTATTAACATCTGTTAAAAGAATTTGGAACTATTACCGTCAGTCAGGTGGGATTAGTTCAACCAGACCTTAATTCTGTCAAGTGGATTATAGAACCCTGTTAAATAAATATTAACGGATCTTGATCTATATTATTGAACAGGAACAGCCGACCACTCACACGCCCCAGAAGAGTGTGAAGGTGCGGATACGCGGTTTCTTGATTAAAATTCGAAATTCGGTACTTTTAAATTCATGCATAGCATGTTGGAACATCTTTGATGATGCATTCTAATTTCATTTAGAAATAGAAGCCCAAAAATAATCAAACAAATGCATGTTGATTATATCACCATTTTGATAATGATTGTTGTGCAGTCTGAATCTGAAAATCCGTTTGATACTGAGTAAAAATCAGACTGTTGGATAGATGACTGGAATGGTTTCCGTAATATTCTGATCACTTGATCATATTTTGTGATAGAAGAATCAGACTTTAATTGTAACCATTTCCAGTATTTGAAAATCCGATAAGCATATTTATGTTTATAAACTCTTGCACTCTCCGGTGATTATCGGTTTGGCCACCGACCTGGCCAGGTTATTAGCGCTACTATCTCTGGATTTATTCCCTTTGTCTGGTCTGTACCAAATGGTTTCTACCTTTGGTTTTGGGAAAAGTTCTTTCTGTATCTGTCAGGCCTTAAGAACTTGAGTGTATAAGTTTTATCTGAAAGATAAATGCTTATGTTTGTGATTCATCTTTCTGTTGTTGCATGTCATCTGACAGATGCCGGTATTAGGACCTTTCCGTCTAGTACCTACGGTACATAAAATCTGTATTTCTGTATTAAATAAATTTATCGGGATTTTAGTCTGATGCACGGATTTGTATTAAGATCCGCGTACTGGAACTAAAACCCGCACTGAGGATTTATTCTCACTCTGTTTGTTTGTTTTGCATGTGCCTCGTTGGGACGGGGGTTCCAGGCCAGGCAGAGGCTTTTTAGGCCCCGAGCAGTCGCTACCACCGAGTGTTCCTTTGTGAGACATGAAGTTTACATGCCAGGGTTACAGTGTAATGTTGTGTTCTGCTCAGTTTCGATGACTTACCGGAAATTTCTGCGTATGTGTATTTTGAGTTATTTGGTGATGGTCCTCCGCTTGACGGTGTGGTTCCCGAGTGGGACCCATCGCAACCAGTCACGGAAGAGAAAATTTGATGAGTTGTAGGATGACTCATCACCATGTCCTGGTTTTGTGCATGTTTCTTGTCAGTGTGGTTAAGCCTTTCTGTAAATATTTTATGTAAAATATGTAATGTAAGCCCGACATTAGGATAGATGGTTTAGACCGTCAGTTAGAACACTTATTTGTTTAATAAATTAACTGACGAGTCACTAGGGTTAGAGGTATGAAATAAGCCGGGCATGTAAATTATGTAAATTTGTGTAAAATATTATATGTGCTTGCAATAAATTTTACTTGTGTGTTATGTCTGCTGGGACCGAAATCAAGAAAATGGAATAGTTAATTTTGAAAAAAAAAATTTTACTGTCTGTCCTTAGCCTTACAAGAGTATTAATTACTCTTGTGGCGGAACCTGATGTCATGCCTAGCTTCCGGGGTGTGACAGTTGTGCCACCACGTTTCACCAAAAATGAAACGGCAAACGAAATAGGTGCTGGAACGAAATACCACATGTCGTTTACTTAAATCGCATATTTTGTACATGCCGTTTACCGTTTCATTAAATGGAACGGTTAACGAAATGACGAAACTTACTGTTTTCGTTAACCGGCGAAACTTACTGTTTTGTTAAGTGGCACGATAACAGTACAAGGTTGTTCCATGATCGTTAACCACGTTTGACAGCCTTAGTAACGTCTTTTTTTCTAAAGTTCTAAATTACCCTTCCTGTCAATATAGGAAATAAGTTGAGCCCGACTAAACCTAGTATATTTCTCCTCTCTCTCCACTTGAGTGAGTAATTTCAGTTCCTCCTCTTTTTCTTCAACGATCTATTTGCTCCAAATCCACTTTTTTAATGCAGGCATCAACTTCTTATTTATAGAGAAAATAATTGGCATTAATGTGTTTCTTTATTGTTTTTCTTCTTTGTATTAGGCAGTACCATGGCATCTTCATGTCCAGCTACTCAAGCCAAGCTCAAGAAAATGCCAATTTCTATTGTAATTTGCATGATAATTTTGATTTCCTTTCCATTATATAGCGGCGGTAAGATATAGAGGGAGATAGAATACAGTTCTTTTAGCAGAATCCTAAAAGACAAGGAGAATAAGGTTCAGGAAATACAATAAAAGCAAAATGAAGAATAATTTAGGTAATAGATCTTAATTGATACTAAGGGTAATTTGGACATTTAGAAAAAAGTCACGTTGCTCGAAGTAATAATCATGTTGCCCAAAGCACCTCCCGTAATGAACTCGCGAAGTGAGCTGATCTTTCAAGTGTTTATAAACATCTAATTGTGCACTTTTAGACATGACGGTATGCTTCTAGAATTGCTAGAATGCATGTGCTCTAGGTGAACATCTAATATACAACAAATTTGTACAACTTGATAGTTACAACAAAGCTTTTGAAAAAACAAGGCTTATAAATTTGTAATTTATCAGAGAATTATTAATAATATTAATTATATTGATTCAATGTAAGTGATTTCTCTTCATTAATTAATTATAAGCATACCGGCGGCTTTCTAGCTATTAACCTTCCAAATAAATGTGCACTGGACCTGACAGGAGCTAGCTAGCCAACCAATTGATTCACCGTGTACGGTGGTAACTGGGGATAACTAATTAGCAGCCGTAAATTCTGACAAAATTATATTTTGGCACTTTGCACTATATTCCACAAACGAATTAAATCTGAAGAAAACGAAAAAGAATCATGGCAGCTTTCAATCTCTCCATAAGCAAAATGCCATTCCTTTATAAGATGAAGACAATCTCTGGCCTTGGCCGATTGCAATGCTAGACTAGATAACAGTACAACCTATGCGGCTATGCCCCGGCTGAAGGAGACTCCTTTTGTTGTCAGGCAGCTGAAAGCCTGAGACAAACTCACTTCCAGTGTCATGCATCATTCAATAATTCGGAGGCTGAGACAAAACACTCTCTGGGTCTCCGTGTCATCCGTCCTTCAATTATTCGTACCCATATTAATAGACTAGACATGGAAATGCTAATGTCATTATCAAGTTTAAAGGACGAGAGATATGCACGGGCAGCCTTTTGAGTTCTGAGTTGTATGGTAGTACTCTGGTGTAACATTTACTATAAATGTGTTTGTGTTAATTACTTTGTCATAAATTTACTGACTTTGATTTAATTACAAGTCCTTTTTGCCGTAATTTTGAGTCAGTAAAACAAATTTTTATATCTTATCAATTAATGAATGCAAGTTATAAGGAAGTGGCTGCCTGATTACAACAATTTAGGTGGAAAACGATGTGCTCTTCTTACTAATGCTGTTCAATGACTTAAACTGCAAGAACACTTGCTACTATCCTAATCTTAGCATTAAAATGGCAGCAGAAAGACCGGATTAGTATAGCCCATCTGTTCTTTGTCCTCCTGTACCAGTACTTTACCAGCTGAAAGCCCCTGATTGCTGTGAATTGGTAGTCCTTCTACTATATGGCAGGTGTGTTGTTGCCCCTTTGTGGTCGGAGAAACTGGTTTCTGGGCGTTCTTAAATTCAGTTAGTTTTTTTAGTTTTGGGGGGCCTTTTTGAATAAAGTAAGAAACTATGGGAATGGAGCTCATAGGACTTTTTCTATTTTTCTAGAAAAATTGTAATTGAATAAATTGCCCGGTGTTTCACGAATAAAAGAAAACAGGAGGTGCAGGCACTTCATTTTTCTCAAAAAAAAAAAAATAACAAAAGATAATAACATTTTTTAACCCTGCTATTGTGAAAAGTAGAGATCGAAAAAAGCAATTTGTCCCATTTATTTAGTAAAATATGATTAATACGTTACAACCAGTTATTAATTTAAGAAAGTACTGGTTTCTAAACCCTGACATATACTAACTGCATCATGCCACACCAGTTCCAAACCCCCCCCCCCCCCCCCCCCCCCACACACACACACACACACACAAGCAACACACACACACACACAACGCCATCGCCCCTTCCCTAATCCACCTTCATTTTGAATTTGAATATTAATTAGTCGTTTATAATCGGAAAAAACTATAAATACGTGAAAAATTATAATTCAGTAATTAATTAAGGAGTAAATATATACTGGTGGTAATGAAATACTAAAATGTATAAATCATTATCAACTGTTTGATTTGTGTCGTTTGAAGCGCATCTGTGGGACTGTGACTAAATATTACTTTGGGATCTCCTGACGCCTAATTTATTATTCATTATTTTTTTTTTCCATGGACGACAGCCTAATTTATTGTTTTCAACGGAGATATCCAAGATTGAGACCGGAGCCCTGCAAATTATCAAATACTTTTGGATTTGACTTGGATTTTAATTGCTCTGTGACCCCTATATTGAGTACTTCACTTTGAGAGAAACAACATATCTTTTTTATTCGTGATTTCTACGGTTGCCATTAGCATTTGCATGTCCTCTTTTTAATTAGTTACCGTTCTATATATTTTCTAAAGTAAGGTAAAGTAATGTAATTAACAAGTCGCTAAACAACAAAAAGCTGTCATATTATTTTTTTAGACTAGACTTGTCATAAACCGGGCCCCTGAATTAACATTAAACATTTTTAGCTGTAATATTAATAGCAGTCGTTTCTTTTGTCTTTTTAAACTTTTGGAGACGCAGGGGAGAAGACAATTGACTCTGTTATTTGGAAGAATTTGGGTTAGCAACCACCCGTGTATCACCAGTACTTAGATAGTACAAAAGGGAATATTTCTCTTCTAAGCCACAATTTGGAAAGTCAAAAGTTAAATAAAAATGAAGTAAAAAAACATACTCTAAAATGTCTTGTACCACTTATAGGTTTTTTAGTACAAATCGGTAAACGCACCTCTCCAAATTAAAGTTTCCTCTCTTGTCTCTACAAAAATTTAAAAAAAAAAATAGTAAAAAATTTCTAAAAAAAAATACAATATTTTGTATTCAAAGATATTTCAATATGAGGATCACATTAAATTGTTGAGATTACTAATTTGAAGTTTTCGTAATGAGATTTCGCCGAATTTGATAGTGTCCTCCATTAAATTGATTTGACTAAAACATTTCTTTCATTATTATTATTTTTTTTTTCGATGGCTGGACGGCCAGGGGCCGACAGCAAATGCATTAATAAAAAAAATTTATTTACAAAGTTAACTATAAATTACAAAGTAAATTGAAGAGAAATACTAGCAAACACAAAAATTAAGTGTGGGCATTACAACCCAGCGAAACCCAGTTGCGAACTTGTAATTCGACCTCAAAAAGCACTTTGTGCAGAGTCGGGTTGTCATTATCGAAGATGATTTTACAGCGGTGCTTCCACAAGATCCAGCAGGTCTCATTATTATTATTATTATTATTATTAAAGTAATTAAAATTCATGGAGCCAATTCCAACTTATCTTATTATTATTGAGAATAGACTCTACTTACGAATAGGCACAACAAAACACACCCACTAGAATAATGAGCTGTATACTTCACCGAATGCAAAGTAATTATGCATCAACTTACTATACTCGTGCCATACTCAAAATATAGTTTTGTTTACCGCCATTCATTTATCTAAATTATAAATCCGAAGTTTGTTCTGATGCTCAATTGCTCATTATGGAAATTATCTTGTAAAGTCAAATATGACAAACTGGGCGATAGAAAAAGAAAAAGATAGGAAAAGGACGCGCTTCTTTGTAATCCTTACAAATGGTGAAGAGATGACCCCATGAAGTGCTAAGGAACATCATTGATTAATGATACCACTGGAATCCCATATGCGCATCAGATCCCCATCTATTTCACTTGATGAGTGAGTCAGAGAGGAAAACACTGTTCAGTGGTCCCTTCAAACGGCACGCTTAATTCCGTTTCTTTCCAATAATTTGGATGCACAGATTAATGCATGTGAAAGCCTCATTCAAGTGACGCAATCGTGCAAAGACTTTTTTATCTCCATCTGATTTCTCTCCTGCTCTCTGTTTCTCCGTCTTTTTTTTTCACTATTTTTTCTGGTTTCCGTACTTTTCTCAGATAATGGGAGTGAAGAGGCCATGCAGTGCAATGGAGGATAGGATATTGGCCGATTACATCAAGGCCAATGGCCAAGACAAATAAGAGAAAATACCCAAAAATGTTGGTAGATTACTTGTTTATATAGTTATTAGTTAGCATCTGGATTTGTTTCAAGCCAGGCTGTCTGTCTCCTAAATCCTAATGAACTAAAAGCACAAAAATAAATAAAACCTGATACTTCTGATACACTGTCTTTTTGTAAATGGGAAGTACAGAGCATTTTCTAGGCATGCCTTGTTCAGATAAATAGACAAGCTGCCTAATCCTCGTCTGTAATTTATGCACATTTACGGCACAATTCAGACAAATTTAACAACTTACATCAATCCAGATTTCAATCCGTCCAAATCCAAATAATAAAAAATCTTGAAAATGACTCGCACTTCAGACATAATCAAAATTTGGATGATCTAAAAAAATTCTAACCTGAAACTGAATGATCTGAAATATGACAACCTGGAACACTCGACCTTACCTGATCCAATACAACTAAAATCCAAAGATGGTATGAAGCTGCATAATAGATCCGATCTAAATAAAAACAATCCCAAATTTTATGATCTAATTATGGGCTTTTATGGAGAAGCATGCGTTTATTAATTGAATTTGATTTGAACAGAGTAAACCTTATGTTTTCAACCAAAAATAAAAAATGAGTACACCAGATTACAACGAAATAATACTGCCCATTTCATGAATCATATTTAATATAAATTTAATGTTCTTTTCATGCAGGTGGTCTCTTATAGCTTGGAGCTGATTACTGGGTCGAACAGATAACCAGATAAAATTACTGAAAGTTATATTAAAGAAAAAGATCGCTCCAGGGCTTTAAGTCAGAAACTAATGATCCTCGACATAGTTTTTTTTTTCAAAAAAAAAAAAAAAAAAAAAAAAAAAAAAAAAAAAAAAACATAAAAACGGCTTCAATAAAGCTTGTTTTAATTCAAGCTCAACCAAATGCGAAATGCATAAAAAACACTTAATTAGTGATGATTTTGAATTAATTCTTGATGTTTACATAAGAGTTGCGATGATGAACCTTGTGTTGTGTGTACTTAAGATCTTATGCTCTGCAACCTTGCGGTTAAAAATATGCCAAAATTTCTGCTGTTACTAATCAGCTTGTTAGAGATGTAATGTTGATATATTCGTTAATTATGGTGAGTTGTGGAGTGCATGAATTTGAGTGCAACCTATGGGATGCAATGTTTCCCAAAAAAAATTTCATCAATAATTATTTTTTCATAGATTTTCATGGCTAGACGGATAATTTTCTTACATTGATTCCTAGAAAATTATAATAATTCAACTGATTATCCTTATAATTCAAAAAAAAAAATTCATATTTTTTTTTTGAATGTTGATTCTGTTGATATTAAGATTAAACTAATTATGTAAAATTTATTATTACAACAACCATATCATTGCGAAATTTGCTAACTCGGCCCATTTATATATTTTAATTTTTTTTTTCAATGAACATATAACTCCTCCAATTTTATCTGCCAGAATAATTTTCGCTCCAAATTACGCCATCAGTTCCAAAGGGACCATGGGTCTCAACATGTAATAGGTATCAACTATCAAGTGTTGATTGACACTTGTGCATGAAGCACACTAATATTCGCAACGTGCTAATTTGGTTGGTGAAATCATTATTCCCGAAATATTATCGTCCCTGAAAAAGAAAAGGGCAGATCTCAGACAGGCCCCTAGTAATTAATTTACGTGTATGAACCTTTTAAGAAACTCCTAGTCCCCTACAGGACCATTAGCCATATAGTAGCATTCAATTTCTCTACAAGCGCATATCTCGCTCCAGCGAAATTAAGCATGATAAATGGGTTCCTTTTCTAACTAAACCGTACCTCTTGGCCCCAAAGGAAGATGGGACGCACTCTGCATTGTTATAAAGACTATCTATCTATCATAAAAGCCAATTTTCACCAGATCTCACTCTACTATATAGGGCCCCATAATTAATTGAATAGCATTGAACTTTATATTTATTTCGGTGTATATACGTAATTTTTTGTATAGGTCACCATATTTAACTAGTTCGAAATATACGTACACAAACAGCTAATCAATTCAGACGCCATATATAAATTCTAAATTCTATTATAAATATATAACATCAACATTCACTGGAATTTTTAAGAGGAACTAATATAAATAGTTAATACTGGCAAAGGCTAATTTTGACTTAGAAAAAAAAAAAACGAAAAGAAAACTAGACCAGCCAAGGTTATACCATGCTTAACGACAAAATACATCCAGCAGTTTTTAATTTGGTTTTTCCATGCGGACAAAAGCAATTTAAGAATGTTCTAAATTTTTTACCATATTGGATGTTCATCAATTGGAGAAAAATAGCTGTTTACGCATTATTATAATAATAATCCAACCACAAATATGAACTTTTTAAAAAAAAGACATAGACGATTATTTTATAGCCTTATTGGCCAGGTAATTAATTATTTATTGATTTTCTCAATCAATCACTCTCCGTTTTCTGTGTAATTGACATGTAATATGGCTTTTGCGACCTTGTTCCTTCGTTAAATTTGCAACGATGAAAGGAGCTCTTGGAAAGAGAAATGATGATCCATCAAGAAGGGTAGATGGATTATTAGTTCAAGTCAAGCAAGTTAAACTGTTTGCCATAAAATAAAAAGATATATGGTAAAATTCCTAACGCACTAAGATTACATTGTGCGATACGTCTCTTTTGCAATAAATCAGGATTATTTTTCTGAGCAAATAGTCCAAATAGAATTCAATTGTAATTATTTTGTTTATTAGTTTCCGAGATGACCTTCAAAACCAGTGCTGCGTCTAATTAACTGAATAGCATCTTAAGGGTATCTTAAAAATCCTCTCTTAATTGACAATAATAGCATCAACTTATACTTATCGATGGCATATTACGTCGAACTAAGTTAACATAAAAGCATAGAAGATCCCGGAGCCTTCTTTAATCATATTTTTTAAAAGGTGGGAAAAAAAAAAAAGTGGCGAGTACAAAAACAAAGTTCTGGAAGCTAAATATGGCAATTAACCTGAGACATTGATTACTATGATAATCTTCAGAAGCTCATGGCTGGTATTTATATACTTTAACAGTTTGACATGAAATCAGAATTGGCACCTTTCTGAAATTAGTCAAAAATTTTGAATTAGATTTAAGTAATAAAGTTACGCTTATGGGAATTGATTTCTATCATCTCATAGATTCCATCATCCCTATTCTCAGGTCTTCATTAACTCCTCATCCTCCTTTCTTTTCTTGGAATGCAATTTATACAAATAAACCTCATCCCTCTTTCTTTTTTTCGGAATGTAATTAATCATCTCTTTCCTTCCAGAGATATTTTTTTTCAGGTGAAAAAATTTTCCAGCATCCAGAGGCCAACTAGAACAGTTAGTCGGCCAACTAGAACAATTATTTAAAACATCAAAAAAATTATTCTAGTTGTTCTGAAAAATAAATAATCGTGCTGGAAAAAATGCTAATTGTTCTATTTGGTAAAGTAATTATTCTAGTTAGTTAAACTAATTGTTCTAGTTGTTCTAGAAAAAAAAAATATTGTGCTGAAAAAAATGCTAATTGTTCTAGTTGTTCTGGAAAAAAAATAATCGTGCTGAAAAAAATGTTAATTGTTTTATTTGGTAAAGTAATTGTTCTAGTTGTTCTGGAAAAAAAATATTGTGCTGAAAAAAATGCTAATTGTTCTAGTTGTTCTGGAAAAAAAAATAATTGTGCTGGAAAAAAATACTAATTGTTCTAGTTGGTAAGCTAACTGTTTTAGTTGTTCTGGAAAAAAAATAATTGTGCTGGAAAAAAATACTAATTGTTCTAGTTGTTTTGGAAAAAAATAATTATGACAGTTATTAATGAAACTGATAGAATGGGGAGGGGGGAGTAGGAGGGAGCGTAACAGAAAGGGAGAGGGGGGATGATCTCAGGGGATGATGGGAAAATATTCCGAAAATAGAAAGCAGTTATTAATGCATTTCTAAAAATGAAAAACACATCTTAGGGATGATAGGGATGATGAATTTTGAGGATGATGGTTATCAGCCCCGCTTATTTACAAGTTTTATACATTTAATGAAAAAAAAAAGAAGGCAAAAGAGAATGTTAAAAATTACAGAAACAATTCATTTGTTATTGCTAAATTTGTTGGGGGCAAATGTGCAGTAACTTAAGATTAGAGTTAATTAGAAGAAAGTGCTTTTGTATGTAGTAAAGGCTGGCGGCTCTGTATTGTCTAAGCTAACAAAAATTTTTTGAGGGTCCTAAGCTAACAAAATTACAAAACAGTATCTAAGCCTAGATAGTGGTAGCATCATTTTAGTTGTATTAATATTTGAAGGAATGACAAAACAGGTATCAATAAAAGCAGTGGCGAAGCTAGAATTTTGTATCAGCAGGGTCCAAAATTTTATTTTATGCTAAAAAAAATATATGTACAACAATGACATAAGATCTAATCAAGCTTTTAAATAACTTTGTTTTATCCGTTGTATCTAGATTTTCATTTATATCGCACTACCGTTTTATCACCATTTTGTCGTTGTACAATTGTTTTATCGTCGTTTTATCACCGACAAATGCTAAATCATCACCTAATCGCTAAACCAACAAATCAGGTTTAAAACCTTGCATCTAATATATATATAGTATAATAATAATAATAATAATAATAATTTTTAAATAAACAACTCTAAAATATTGTCACATAAATAAATAAACATGAGAAGAGCTAGAATAATATATATGTAATATACAAAACAATAATTTAAAAATCAAGAATCATTCATCCAAGAATCTCCTATTCTATTATAAGTTGTATATTATTAAGATTCATTGAGAATGAAGGAAGAGGGCGATTAATTAGGACGAATACGACATGGTCCATATGCGATATTTTAGGAGTTGTTACGCAATTCAAATTAAACACGATGTGTTCAGCTAGGTCCTTCAAATATTTGAGATGACTCCTCAACTTCTTATATATATATTTTTATTTACAAGTATACTAATTGTTAAGTAATTTTTTTTATTTTCAGGTGGGTCCTGGACCCACCAAAGATAGTGTGGCTTCGCCACTGAATAAAAGGGAGGTTGTAGAGGCGAACTGTAAAATATTCAAAGCTAATTAAGTTATCAAAGCAGAGTACTTATCATCTCATTTACTGACACCAGTTCATGAGATAAAATATTTAAAATTGAGTCTAAAACAAGTTTTGCATTTAGATTTGGGACTTAGGGGAACATATTCCTTGCATGTGATCAGTATCCATTGTGTGATATTAAGACATTATCCACCCCATAACCCTAATTTAGCTATGACTGGCCCTCATAATGTCATGATTATATAGGTTTTTTCAGAGATCTACGTAGTAGAGGGTAGGCTTTAAGAAGTCTTGAGCTTAATAAGCAATAGCAGTATATATTACACGGATGCAGGATTTACAAGTGGACCTTGAGTTTGATATCAAACCAAGCGAGTGAAACAGGGTTGCCTGATTTTAGTTTCAAATAATGGGAAAAAAATCAAGATTGTCTAAGGAAGGCCTCAACAGAGGAGCTTGGTCACCAGAAGAGGATGCAATCCTTAAAGGCTATATCAAAGTTAATGGGGAGGGAAAATGGAGTACAATAGCAAAGAAAGCAGGTATTGAGAAAGTACCTTTACCCCTTTGTTAAAGACCAATCTGTCCCTCAGAAAGAAAGTCGGAATTGCACCATTGGATTTTATTTTATTTTTTTCCATCAGATTTTACATAATATCATGCATTGTCAATCCTCCATGTGAAACAAGAGGGAAGCACATACATGGAGCTGCAAAAATAGGAACCCAATGCATACACACTGGGAATAAATTCATTTGTGTTTGAATTTGAACTTTGAAGGCCTAATTTCTTAATATTGTCAATATATATAGGACTGAAGAGATGTGGAAAAAGCTGCAGGCTGAGATGGCTGAACTATCTCAGGCCAGGAATAAAACGCGGCAATATTACAATCGAGGAAGAAGATCTCATCATAAGGCTCCACCACCTCTTAGGGAACAAGTAATATTTTCTTTTTCTCATCTTTCGCAACTTATAACTATAACTACTGTTGTTGTGCAAATAAAATATTAACTAATTCTTCCTGTCATAAAAAACAAGAAATAAACTAATTCTTTGCATTTGGCTTGTTCTAGATGGTCTCTTATTGCAGGGAGACTGCCGGGGCGAACAGACAACGAAATTAAAAACTACTGGAATGCTGTTTTGCAGAAAAAGGTACAGGCCAAGAATGGCAGTACTGAGCGAGCTGTGAGTACCAGTACAGGGGTACCAAAGTTAATCCGACCAACACAAATTCCCTTGACAAAGATGCTTAATACATCGTGTGCTGAAAATGAATCGAACAATACTAACACGAGCAAAAGTTATCCCTCGCCAAACAGCATAATATCTAGTCCAGAACTAAAATCCAGTGATGAAAACTGTTATAACGACATGCAAGCTGAGAGCTGGTGGCGATTCCTGCTATCTATGGACTGTCATGACTTGACTGCTTCCCAGATGATCCATCTCCAATCAGATTGCAACGGTTTTCAGTTTCCTGAAAGTGATGAAACAGTTATTTACCATGCATGCGGAGCCACAGAGCATTTTTAATTAGAATATTAGCTAGCAAATCTAATTGTAGGTGCTTTGAATAAAGATCAATAAATAGTAGCTGTCAGGTTCACATTTATATTTCTGTCTTGATGTACACAAGATATGTATATCAGATGCTAAAATTATCTAGGGTTGCGCGTGATGGCAATCATAAAGAGGATTAATGTTGATGTAGCTGATGGTGCCAATAATTGGTTTGTATGTTTTTTTACTTCTGTTTCTGTATATAACCCCTTCACTAATATCGAAAAAATGTCATAAACAACTTTTCGAATCATTTGTAGGTTTCATATTTTAATTATTAATTAATGGAGATTTGAAGCAAAACACTGCCTTAAGCCTGAATTGATTCGCCAGTCTGCTTCTCTGCTTCAGCCCAATACAATAAATTAAGAAAAACCATGCAAGACTAAAATTTCCTTCAGTTATTATCCAAAACGATTTTCTGTTTACATGAATGTTATTGAATAACAATTAACGGCGAGGCAACTATCATACTAAACATTTTTTATTTTGATACATGTGATGGAACAGGTTGACATAAAATATATATATAGAGAGAGAGAATGGATATATAACACGAATGTGTACAGATCGTCCCGCATACATAAGTCGTTTTTCGAGATCCAAAATTCAAACTGTCAATCCGAACCGTTCAAGTTGTTCTCCATATTGAAAAATCCTTGGAGACCAAATTTTACAATTTTTCGAATTTTTTTACTATATATCATGATATTTTCAAAAAACACTACAATTAGAGTATTTTCAGGTCCTCCAATTTGAAAATATCATGATATATAATAAAAAAATTCGAAAAAAATATAAAATTTGGTCTCCAAGGATTTTTCAATATGGAGAATAACTTGAAAGGTTCTAATTGACCGTTTGAATTTTAGATCTTGAAAAACGACTCATGTGTATGGGGACGATCCGTACACATAAGTGTATTTTATCCCTTCTATATATATATATATGTAGAGTTTAGCTACAGTGAGTCGCGACTCATGGACCCTCGTGTGAGTCGCGATCAAAACTCCTAGATCTAGTTCAAAATGACCGATCCAAACTGTCCAATATGATCTCCCTATTGGAATCTCCATGCAGACCAAATTTTTCATTTTTTCAAAATTTCTAAGTATTTTTTTCGAATTTTTAAAAACTGCTGTTTTTTGAATGGTTCAGAACTAATTAGATTAACGATTTTCTAAAATTTCAAAAAAATACTTAAAAATTTCAAAAAAATAAAAAATTTGGTTTGCATGGAGATTTCAATAGGAAGATCATATTGGACAGTTTGGATCGGTCATTATGAACTAGATTTAGGAGTTTTGATCGCGACTCATCGGAGGGTCTGTGAGTCGCGACTCACCGTAGCTAAACTCTATATATGTATATATATATATAAATAATATAAATGTCTCGTAAGTGTTTATATTTTAATTTTTAGGGAGGAAGAGAGACGCAATTGGGTTTGAATAATAACATCTGTTTCTCTCCCCAAAAATTCTAACAAATTGATACCAGAAATTAACGTATAACAATATCATCTTGAATCGAAATCACACCCAAAGTTTTAACAAAAAAAAAATACCTCTGATATCACCGTTTAGAAAATGTTGGTTTGCTCCGGAGTACCTGAAGTTTGAAAATACTCGTGCCCAACGAGAAGAAAAGTTTTTTACTATTGGTTACATGAATGGTCTAGTTTGGTCGGTTTTAGTTAATTTAATTTTTATATAATTGAATGTTATTAAGTTGCTTATAGGTTTGGTTTATATTTTTGAGATGAAATATGTTTTTTTTTTTGTTTATATATTATTTTTATTAATTTATGCCGAACCAGTCAACCAATACTCCAGCGCCCACAACTTAAAGGCCTCATACTAGGTGCTACTGTGTGGTTTATCGAAAGTACAAGCTCGCAAATCAGAGGTCCCGTCTTATGTGCTATTGCGTTGTTTATGACTAGAGAAGGAAATTTGATAGAATATACAGCCTAACCTAGTACCTCCTTATAAAAATAACATCAAAGAATAAACAATGTAGGATCCTTATCCTCAACCAATTTAATAGAAGACGTTGCCTAACCTAGTGTTAGCCTTAATAAAATAATACAAACGAATAGATGAATAGGATCTTTAATTTATTCTCGACTATACAAAAACTTTAGGAAAAAGTTGCTTTGAATTTTAGTAATTTCTTTTTTTTTTGGCGAATTTTGAGATGAGGAGTATTGTTCCATCTGTGCGCAACACATTACCGCACGATAAAAGATCTGAATCCAAAAATTAATTGTTAAGAAATAAGTACCTATATGCATTACCTAGTCAACTAATTCGTTGTACTTAACTCTCCCACTTTATCATCGTACAATTCTTTAATTTAACTTAATTAGAGAGACCACAGTCGTTAATTCAATTATTACCCTCCTTATCAAACATCATGAGCGAATTCAGACAAAGTATGATATCACTATATCGTTAGAAATCTAAAATTATATATATATTCTGAATATAGCCAAATAAAATATTTTTCCGCACAACTCGGAACTATCCACACAAAACAATTTTAGAAAACTGAACACTCAAATCAGACATGACTGAACTATCAAATTTAGTCAAGTGCAAAATCAAATAGGAGCAGGAAGAAGCACTTATTTCTGGTTCAAATATATATTTAATTTGAAGTTATTTTCTAAAAAAATATTATTTAAAATAAAATATATACTTATTATCTTAAAACAATATAAGATTATGATTTATTTTTTTGTAAAAAATGTCTGTTTTATGATTTTTATCCTTTTGACAAATCTTAGACAGATCAGTCTGTAGCAATCTCAAACAACTTCAAACCCGATATACTAGTTAGTTAATAAAAAAAGACAAAACGGGGAGACTCTGGTCCTGGAATGAAGCCCATAAGAATGGGAGCTTTAGACATTATGGTCCTGGGATAATGCGCTAACAATGATTAATTAAAAAAAAACAAAGATAATGCGCTAATAATGGAAGCTTTTGTTCGAGATAGCTAAGGTTGTTTATTTTTTATATATATTTATTATTTTATAATTGTTTCAATACCCAGTTAGCACTTTGAGGTAGTGAATCCCTGCTTTTTGAAAAAAGAAATATTCAAACATTCTTGATCCAAAACCATTCAGACTATCTTGTATTAATGCATATATCATATTGTCTGTACAATAGAAAGAATTATTTAACACTTATTAAAATATTGTTAATAGTTAATTTTAATGAAGTTTCAATTTGAAATATAACTGTATATGCATATAAATTTTGGTTTTTATCCGGTTCTATTTTTATATAGAAAGTGTGCTCAGGTGGATTGTACCGTCGTTATGAGGCTGATTGTAGTTGTCTTTTACATTTGTCTATTTTGTAATTAACATCTGCATACCCTTCTTGTTGTTGTTGCTGTTTTTTTTTTTTTTTTTTAATGCGATTGCTAACAGAAATTTTATTTAAAAAAAAAAGAGAGACCACTGATTACAATACCAGAACTCAAAAAGCCTGGTGCTGAGAAAAGAAACTCACCCCTTGAGTGCCCGTAAGGCTAAAGTTAAATCAGAGGTAACCTAATCTATAGCCTAACAGAACCGTCTCCATCTCTGAAATTCTGTGATCCCCTGAGCAATGATATCGGAGGTTGGAGTAATCTGCTGTTGAAAAATATTGTGATTTCTTGCCTTCTACATTGTCCAGCAAGTAGCCATCCATAATGATCCCCATCTTGACCTCAATTCCTTATTTATAGTAGTTGCATTATCCTGCCAGAAAGCCTGAGGTTCTGCATACTCCTCTTCTATATTGTAAAATTTTTCTTTTATTTGAATAGAACTTTCTGGTACTTTTCTAATCAGTCCTCAAAAATATATAAAAATTGAGTTGCATTACAAACTGTTGATTGTTAGGATTTCTGGTACAAAATCAAAACAAGGTACATGAAGAAAGTGTTTTCAAAATGAAATAAAAATATTCATGATACAAGATTAATACTAGCTAAATCACCCTGAATGCTACATGCTGTTCCTCTACTTCACATAGGGCATAGCACGATCCTTCACGGTGATTTGAAGAAAGGTACATCTAAGCCTCGCACCCCCTCTCTTGAAAACCTTACCTGTATTGCTAAATTGAAAGCCAACATGTTGTATTTCCTATGTACATATCAAAACGAAGCCAATTGCAATCTACTCTTGTATTCACGTGCATCACTGAGTATGCTGATTGAGCTTGCGGCGTGCTTGCTTGTCATTATTTTTTAGATAACGGAAAATATTCATAATAAAATTATATTTGAAAATACATAATCAATCTTTAATCTGGTTACTTAAACAATGCTCTCTGTGAGAGAGATAATGTTTCAAATTTTATCTACATATTCCATGTAGATATTTAAATTTAAAGATATTAAAATTGTATGTTAAAAATTAAAAGAAGTTAATTAATTGCATTCTCCTTGGATAGAAACCAGACATCATTCGTTACTTCGTATAATCCATAAGTTTCTATATTCGTTTCGTAAAAGAAGCTTCAAACTTATCATATGTTTTTTCAGATTACAAGCATGTCAGCTTTGATAATTGAACAAATTAGATAGTACATTTCTTTTAACTATCTCAAAAGAAGAAAAAGAAAAAAAAAAAAAACAACAACGCTTTAGCCCCAAGCCAGAAGGGTGCGTCTTTGTTCACATGACAGGTACAATCCACGCTCAAAGCTTCGAAGTATGAACAACTAACAAGAAAGTTGCTTTCTTTTTTTTTCATTTTGGCGAGAAAAGGAGAAGATGTTTTTTAATTAGAAAAAAACTATAAAGAACAAAATTACATTAAATGAGAATTGAAAAACAAACTTTACACAACATTATATCAATCTAATTGAGAGAACACACTATCAAATTATCTCGTATCTAACCCCAAGCCATCGAAGAAGCATAATTCACCACCAATTTTCCATCAAAGCCAAAATTCTGTCAATTCCATAAGATTTCATATCAGTCATTCAAGTGGGAGCACACACCAAATTAATCCCACCCATACAATTTCAGTCCGAAGCCAGATTCTATGCTTGTTATCGGCACAAGATGTTGGTACCTTGTGCCATCTGGTGTGGCTACTGAAGTATGATAGAAACATATTCTTGGAAAACAATACCTAACTGTACCACAGTGAATTAAAACCACCAACCCCCTAACCCAACACTGCAGCCCAAAATCATTTTTCTTTTGACGGATCTCATGTGCTTACTAAGATTTCCTAACACGAAATGATATGACACCAGCAACATTACATGCATCAACATGTACATTTTACTAACAGTTCCATCATCTATCACACAAACACACATGAACATGTGTGCAAATTTGCATGCACGTACAAATAGAGAGCACTTACATTGTACAAGTCGATCACTAATTCATCTGGATTTGGTGAGAATGCACTATTGACGTATACGAACTGTCAAACAAGAAAAAAGATGGAATAACACAATAAGATATAAATAACAAGCTGAGTTATAAGTAACAAAAGATGAAAAAAAAAAAAAAAAAACAAAACAAATATACCAGAGTGTCTCTATGAAGCTGACGCCTTAGAAATTCTATAACCTTTAGAAACTTGTCGCTCCCAGATATCTAGTGGGGTCAAAAAAGAGAACAAACAACTAAATATAATTGTCCCATAACAAAGGGGGAAAAAGAAGCTACGACCCCGTACATCTATAATAGATCCAACAGGTTGTATACCGGTACATAAAGTTTTAGAAGATATATCACAAATTTAACACTCAAAATAAAGCTATCAAATAACTAAACTCAAACTAACTTGAGGAAATGTTAGTTGCATAATCAAATTGACCATAATTTTGGTACACTGATGGGGATCATTAAAAAGAATTAGCAACTGTACTGGCAATATCAACAAACAGGAGACCTCTTAGTAAATATCAACATAAAGGAATCCTTTTGCTGATTGTTCACGTTATTGTAAACTAAAATTTACTTCCTAGTCATGCCTGGTACAGAACCAGCATCAACTGAGGAGCATTGGGTCCATGCCAAATATGAGTTTTATGAACTTGAACCATTTGCTTGTTGGGTATTTTTTGTTATATAGTTAGGCAACAAATTGGTCACTTATGGTACTGGTATGGAACAATATACATAGCAGCACTAAAACCCTTAAACAATGTTAACATACCGACATGTCCTTTGGATACAAGCAACATTAAAAGTTCCTTTCACAAAGTTGCATGTAACTCAGGCCTACAAAACCTGAACCATCCGAATGTGTTCAACTAACTAAATCAACCAGAAAATTCATAAATCAGTACCTTGAATTTGGACTGCTTAAGAATAGGGGCATCACCGGTAGCCCTCAGGTGCACAACGACTACAAGAAAAATATATCTATATATATCAACCAGAATAAAAAAGAAAATAAATTAAAAATAATAAATGAGAAAATAAAAAAATGGAACCTTTTCGATCGGCGGTTGGAGATTCCGCCGCCCTCGGCGAACTCATTACCTAAGCGCTTGTTCTTTACTCTCTCTCTCTCTCTCTCTCTCTCTCTCTTGCGGGTCAGAGGGATTCTGGATTCAAGCAACAAGCAATAACAAAGCAATTGGAGAAGGAAGAAGGAAAGATCGATTTTAGTCTTCGACTTTTTAGGCCGTCTCGGGTGTACTAATTATAGCAGATTTTAAAATAGATCCAGGTCCGAATTCTTAACAGGCCCAATAGTTGTTCCATTACAGGCCTAATTAATTGTTTCCCACGGTCCCACCCAGTTTTTATTTGAAACTGTTTTGAAGTTGATTAACTGGGCCGAATTATGTATACCCAGAGTCAGTAATAAGGCTCGTGAGTCGTGACTAAACACTCCGAGTGTTTACCCTGCTGAATTATTTGGTAACAAATATATCCTAGCATCTCGATCCTAAAGAGTTATTAACAACTAATCTGCTAATCCTGATAGTTACTACAACAACTTTTTTAAAATAGTGCGCAGTAATGAATTAAAAAGTGTTACAGGATCTATTTATAGGAGAATGGATATAGAACACTAATGTGCATATGGACCTATTGCACATGATTTCTGAGCCGTCTGATCGACTTTAAAATTCGCGCAGCGATTTAGATCAAGGGATCAGATTAAGGCGCTGATCAGTAGAGATCCCTTCAGCTTTCCGTTTGCTCTCTCCGTTTGCAAAACTGAAGCGCCAAAAATAGAAACTCGCACCTCTCCTTTCTCTCATACGCAACACTTTCCTCTCTTGTTGACTGGGCGTATCTCTCTCCTAGGGTTCGCCTATTCTCTTCTCTCTCGCACCACTCAACAAAGTCTCGTCTGGTTTCGGTCACACATCAGATCCGCGTAAGAAACCCTAGATTGTACGGACAACTCTGCGCATCTCTCTATGTGTGTTTGCACAGGTCAGTTTTGATCAGTATCGTTTCATGGTTTCTCACGAAGGTTTAGTTACTTTTTGTGTGCTCTGGTTTTGATCGCACATCAATCTCTTTTCATGTCCTCTTTTGTTCATAATCATGGTTCAAAATCGGTACTAATGAGTTTAAAATTCTGGTGCTTGAGAAATCGTGGTGGGCCTTGGGATCATGAGCTTAGTTAAATTAACTAATGGCACATCAATCCAGGGCTTAGTTAAATTAACCAAAAAAATCATGTTGCGTTAGAAATCATGGTACTTGAGAAATTAACACAAGTATGTGTTTCCAGGGTAACGTGCTTTAATTGGAACCTTTTGTGCTTTAATTAGGACCAATAATTCACCATTTTCTTGAGAAAATCATGGTGCCTTAATTCCAGAGCTTAGTTGAATTAGCACCATATGTTTTTCATATAAAATGACTTTCAATTTGAGAATAATAAAGTTTTTCTTTTATGTAGGCTTCTACTTTTGAGAACATAATGTTAAATGAAGGAGCATCTTCATCAATTCCCGATAATAACAACAATGGAGAACATCTAGATGATTCTGACCCAGATGAACATTTAGAGTTTGCCCCTTTTATTGGAAAACAATTTAGCACAGATGAGGATGCAAAAAGTTTCTACAATAATTTTGCTTACCATAGGGGGTTCAGTATTCGCAAAGCAAACCATTATGTATCTTCAAAGTTAAAAATGGAGACAATGATAAAGTATGTTTGCTCGATGCAAGGCTTGCCAAAGAAAGCGATGAGGATATTGCAACCATGAAGGTCGTGCACAAGAACTTGAAGATGTGGAATCGGATAGTGCATATGATTATGACGACTCGTCAAGTTGAAGATATGAGAATGGATGTTGTGATCATTTTGTTATAGTTTTAGGAGTGTAGACCTAAATTAGAGTTATATTTTTTGTGATAGCTTGATGATATAACTTGATGATTTGGATATTACAACATATGATGGCTGCTTTTTGATATGACCATTTTGTATAGAACAATGATATGTTGGATGGATATGTTTTAGTAATGAATTAAACTTGTTAGCTACTATGTGGTGTTAGTATTCAAATGAAAACATGTTTTAGCTGTGCATGTTACTGGGTGGTATTCAAATGAAAACAACATGATTCAACTTACTAGTGGTGTTAGCATTTAAAAAAGAAGGGAGACGTGATTTGCCCTCTGGTGGTACCCATGGTGCAGGGGTACTAGGTACCAACGTGATTTAGAACTTTATGGTGGTACCCATGGTACAGGGGTACTAGATACCAACGTGAATAGCAACCATGTACACATTGCACAAATACCAACCACATAGGAAATAAATATAGCATTATAATTATAAGCATAAATACCATCCAATAATAAGCATTCAGTAAATAGCAACTATGTACACATTGCACAAGCATTATAAGTTGTACCCAAAATAGAGCATAGAGCAAAATCGAAATTGTGCATAGAGCAAAATTAAAATATATAGAAATGCAAAATCAGAACTGTTATCTATCCCCCCATAAAGTTGTACACAAAAGAGCTCCTGTTTATGCATAAGCATTTGTTGCTTCTTGTCTACTGGCCAGGGGATTGACTCTTTGAACTCAGGGGTTTAGTACCTCAACATCAATCACCTCCATAGCTTGTTGCCTACTGGCCATCAATTCATCAAAATTTACTGTTAACCAATTATGGATACACAAGAAAAAACACAAAATCAGTTTCTCAGGGCCATTTATTATCATAATTTTTGCTTAAAGTTCATGCGCTAGTTACTTTAACAAGAACTAACCAGCAATTAAATCCAAATTAACTCCATATGTGCATGAAATTAGACATAAATTACCAGAAATTAAACCCAAATTAACAACCAGCTGTTTTATAGAAGAGCTAATATGCAGATACCAAAATTGAACAAATTAAACCAAAAAATGAAATAAATGATAACAGAAAGGAAGAGATCCAGAGAGTTCAGCCTACCTAGGGTTTACTTGGCAAGAAGTAGAGGAAGGCTAGATTTGCTTCGCGGAAGTGCCGCTGGTTGGCTTGCTTTGCGAGGAGACGGAGGTCCCGGTCTGGATGCTTCAACAGGAGGTGGAGGCTCTGGTTGGTTGCTTCGAGGAGAGGCGGAGGAGATGCTTCGAGAGGAGGCTGAACCGCTGATTGGGATTTCCCGAGAGTATGTGAAGACGTTGATGGGTTGCTTCAAGAGGAGCTCCAGGGGCGGAGGAGGAGCTTTCGAGAGGCGGCGGACGGGTTCAAAAAAAAATGGTGTGAGCAGGCCTGTGCGTGTAGAGAGGAGAGGATAAATTTTGAAGTAACGGAGGAGGGTCTAAGTAAGGGGAAACGGAGCAAAATTTAAAATTAACGGAGATCGGACAACACCAGCGACTTAATCTGATCCCTTGATCCAAATCGCTGCGCGAATTTTAAAGTCGATCAGACGGCTCAGAAATCCTGTGCAATAGGTCCATATGCACACTAGAGGGCTCATCGAGCTTCGCTCGATACATGAATTTTTATTAAATTATTTTTAATTTGTTTTTTTAAAAACTAATTTGTAATTCATTATTATTAGACAAAAACTATTTGGAATGAGCTATAACTTTCTTAAGCATGTAATTTTGAAATAATTCGACCCGTGTATTTTTAAACAAAATTATTTTGAATGAGCTACAATTGCATATTTTTAAAAAAAGCTGGGTCAATTATAATTGAAGGATAAATAACTCGAAATAAAGGAGAAGAGTAAATACTGAAATAGAAAGCAACCAAATAAAAATAAGGAAATACATAAAAAAGTGAAGAGGCACAACCCATATGTGAAGGAACACCAGCCATCAGCTTTTAAGGCAACAATTGTATCCTGATGCAAGCATATATGTAATATTTCGATTTGACAATCCACATACTATCAATAGATTTTTTTTCTCGGAACAACTAATAATTTGAAAACAAAATATCTTATTCAAACATTACTAAATTATTGTCAAAAGTAATACCGCTAATACATTAATATGATCATGCCAATACATCGTTGGTGTGTAATGGGTATTGGCACTTCCTCTCAATGACTTTAAACTTAGAAGGTGGAACTTACAAAAAAAAAAAAAAAAAAAAAAAAAAAAAAAGGATGTAAGAATGCTTTTGACTGTACCGGTACTCGTATCAAAACCAAGTTAATGGTAAGTAAAAGTGAGCATAAAAACTGAACAACATGTTTGCCTTCCAGTAAAAGTGTAAAACAAAGACACATATTTACATATTTGACCTTCAGACATTGGAATTTTGTTAAGAAGTTTATTATTCATAACAATGAAACATGTGAACATAACAACTCTGAATTTTGTCTTCTCTGTCAATATGAAACAGAAAGATACATTTGATCTTCCATATATATATATATATAAAACAGGCTAAAGTCCTGTTTCATTGTATAAAAATTAGAGTGCGAAAATCCCAGCCAATTGATACATAGCTTTTTAACAATGTCATTTTTAAGCAAAAAATTTTGCAATATTTCCCTTCCCAAACAACATTTTATTATATCTGTCCAGAAAAAAAATAAATAAATAAGATACTGGCAAAGCAGCTCAAAAAAATGGGATGAATTAATCAACGGCAAACTATAAAGTAAAACTAATTAAGTTTGAAAGAAATAACACAAAAAAAAGAAAAAAATGAATATTGCTTTGCAAAATTGCTCATTTATCCTCAGCTGGGGTTGTTTCTTTTGAAATTTAGGAAAATTTTAAATGCAGATTCAATGATACTGTAATGTGGCATCTAGCCAACAAAGTCCAAAAAGGAACACAATTGAAGTTGACCTGAGATAGAATTTGCTTACTGTGATGAACCATACATCCCACTCATAACATAATAATCATATCTTTAAAGGTATAAATTATTAAAATATGAAACCAGTATTTTTGTAAATTGCATATAGAATAGAGTTGATATATATAAACAGAAAAAAACTATGTGATTCTGAAAGGAAAAGCAACAGGGGAGGGAATTCACCTTTCTTAATAGATAAACTGTCCCTGAATTGGCACTTGAAGCCTCGTCTCGAATGCATCGACTATATTGAAAGGAAGAAGCCGTCGAAATTGAAGTTAAATTCTGACTTATTATCACACTCAAGCTTTAAATCAGTTTGGAATTCTAGCTCCAGAAGCCATAAACCTAATTTTCTTGTTTGCTCCACCCCTCCAGTAAAATCTGTTAAAAAGGGAAAACCCAGTGTATCAAAGCGAAAAAAAATAACGAAACAAACCAAGAACAAAGATCACTCCAAAAAAACTTTTTTACCTAGCCTCTGAATTTTCGGACGGTCTAACTGGCACTAACCTGGCATGTGCAATTTATACAGAATTTGTAGTTAAATTTTTCATCAACCCACCTAGCTATATAATTTCTAAGAAACAGGCATATAAATGTTTGATAATAACAAAAATACGTAAAAATCACTTCTATATATGATATATAATATATCTTTAGACAGAAGAATCGATTAGGAAGAATGAGAAAATATTGGACATTTTTCAATAGGAAGTTAACATGAAACATAAACTCCCAGTGAATGCATAAACTTTCGCCCCTTTCAATTTATTGTATGTTACAATAATCAGATACAATGCAATAGAGGTTAAAAAAAAAGGATGGATCTAAAGTGTTGGAGTTATGTCCTAGAAGTCAATATTTAATGACTTATTTTCTTAGTTTATGTTAATGATGATATTTGATCATTTGTTCCTAGAGTTTATTATTGACAGATCATTCAGGTTGAGGATCTGAATTGTAGATCTCTGTGGATCATTCATTAGAATGACAATAATGTTAGGAAATGCTCATATTTTAATTTTAGATTAATTATAACTAATTAATCACCATTAACAACAAGCAAATCAATAGATCTAGTGCTAAAGCAATCACACATCCAATCAAGAGAGAAGGTAGGAGAAATTGTACCTCTCATGAAATTGTATTCATGAGGCTCGAATCCATGGCATGGGAGTCGATGGGGTGCGTTCTCCACCACCACCACCATGGTTGTGCCGCCGGCCTCGAGTCCACCAAGAGAATCAACCATACTCTTCTCCTTGGTGCTAGCAAAGGGAAGAGAATAGCTAATCCTAGTTTATTCTCCAATAAAGTAACCAATTAATCTATGGAGGATCTAAACTCAACACATGAGCATCCTAATTTGAGTAATGGATGAGAGCTTCAAAATGGAGAAAACAATTTTTCTCCATGAGAAGAAAGTGGCGGCCAAGAAGGAGGGAGCATGGAGTAGGTGGGATTAGGTAGGGTTTCTCCAAATGACCTACTTATATAGCCTACTAATCCACATATCATATGGACAAAATTGTCCCTTGATGGCCGGCCACAAGAAGGCCAATAATGGGCCACATCAAATGTTAATCAAACCCACTAATTGCCTTAATTAAATACTCTCATGATTGTTCTCAAATTGGGCTTTTAAATTACTAAATAAACAAAGGCCCAAACGCTTAATATAATTCCAATAATTATATTACCATGTGTTGAATAAAATAACTATCAATTTATTGATAATTATTAATGGATTAGCATATGTATTAATTTATTTCAATATGATCTCTTTGACTTAATCAATTATAACGGTTCATAACGGTATATAATTAATTAATCAACTTATCATATTTTCATAACACTCATTGTCATGAACAAATAATTAATACATTTGTATGGTCAAAACTCTATTTGTGTGACCCTTTGAGGATTTATGCTATGTTGGCCATAGAGAATAAATCACTATTTATTTCCAATAATCATAAGCGGTATCTAGCAACACATTATGATTCCCAATTCGCATAAATAATGTACCGTTACAATATCTCAATCCTGCATAAGAAATAATAGTATTTCCTTGTCTAATTCTTATGTCACATGATATCATTGTATAATCCAAGATAGGAGTGTGTCATTCTTGCAGATTATACATTTCTTGATCTAGAGTTGATCGTGTAGTTTGCATGCATACGATCCAACTCCATCAAGGGGCCCAAACAGATATCATCACTCATTAAGTGTATTAACGAGGGACATACGGTTTTCTTGATGAACAACTTTTCCCCGCACAATTCAAGAGAACATAAATAAAGTCCTTATAGCAGCCTTTATCAGGAATCAACGTTAGACGATATTTATTGAACCTATCCTCATGTGGAAAAGGTGAACATCTCAAACTTAGAATCAAACTCATATGAAATAAACAATGACACATAACACAATCCATATGTTTATTTCATTGGGTCAAGTCCTGTACTATGTTCCAATAACATACACATATGCAATTAAGTTGGTAACTCCTTACCTATGATTTGTAGAACTTAATCATCACTTAACTTACATACTAATCTTTTATGATAATTAATGTTCCTTGTTAATTATCAAGATTATGGACGATTTAGATTTATTATTGTCATTCTAATGAATGATCCACAGAGATCTACAATTCAGATCCTCAACCTGAATGATCTGTCAATAATAAACTCTAGGAACAAATGATCAAATATCATCATTAACATAAACTAAGAAAATAAGTCATGAAATATTGACTTCTAGGACATAACTCCAACAATCTCCCACTTGGCCTAGAGTCAATCAATAGTGACTTCTAGCCAGTGAAGAATTTAGAACAATGTTATATATCCATGTATATACATGTTCGAACCTCAAAAATATTATACGCTTAAAGCAAGTTACTCATACGTCCATCACGTATGGATGCACAATTGCATCTCGTATATCGCTTAAGGTAGAGGTTTAGTTAGAGTGTTCGCTGTGTCCGCGAACCTATCCAATTTTGTTTGACCCTATATACATATATACTCCTATATATGTGTTCTTGATCATCATCATGTGAGATCAAGTGACATCGTCATAGATCTTAGTTGGATCACCAATTTAATATTGGGTTCTTCAAGTTTAAGCTATGGTTCGAGATGCATAGAACCATATTAGCTTGACTGAGAACTTCACGATCCATACTACATTCTTTCATTGCTTCACAAGGTGCTATATATTTTGTTTTGGTGACGGAAACGGTTGTAATATCCCATTTAGAACACCTTCCAAATTTACAACACCACATTTAAACAAAATATGTAGCTCAATAGTATTTATATCAATCTTTCGAAAACTAGCATCAATATAACAACTTATATGAGCTTTCTTTCATCTTATCAGATGAAAAACATATTACTCTTTCTCTTAAGATACTCGAGGACATTCTTGATTATTGTCCAAATGTGTTTTTCTTTGTATCCATTTGACAACTGATTGTCATACTCCTTGGGTACAACACATAGGGGCATGTGCATAAGTATGGCGTACGTAATGAAACTCATAACAGAAGGATGCTCGAATTGTATCGTGCATTCTTCTCGAATTGAGTTGCAACACACCGAGTAGAACTCAAGCGTATGCCATACAACGTGGTTAGACATCCTTTCTAGGAGTCTATCTTTTCGTGTAACTATAACACATTGTCATTATATGCACATTTTGCTCAAACCTGACATCCATCATAATCTATCTCCATAGATTTTTGTTTCCTTGGATTTAGGTGACTTACCCAAGTTCTCAATTGAGAAAACATTCTCCAATGAGATCTTGACAATATTCATTTTCTTAATGTTATTCCCAATTAATGTCTTGTATAACTATTGTACAATACATGTAACACAATCATGCTCCCACTGAATATCTTGTCTATATAAGATACTTTTGACGAAGTGCAACTCCTTGACTTCTTTGTCAAAAAGTTTATTCCAATTTCCACAGTACTTGCTTCAATCCATTAATGGATCATTGAAGCATATATATGTTTCCAACAATACAACAAATCCTTGGTTTGTGTCAAATACACAACAACTTCCTTCATTCAATCGAAGAAGGCGGTTTTGACGTATCTTTCCATATATCTATATATACGAAATATAACTATTGCTAGAATGATCTTTATTGACTTATACATAGCTACAAGCCAGAAGCCGTGCTTTGTACATGGTCAACTTGTTATCGACTTAGACATAGCATCAATCATGAAATTGTGCTTTGTATAGAGTCGACTTGTTATCCATATCTATCTTTCCTTTTAAAGATCTATATGTTCTAGATGGATTGCTCCTTCATGAACATCAATCAAGGTCTATACCTTGTTGTTATATATATGGATTGCACTTTAAAGATCATATAGATTCAAACCATACTTGTGGAATCGGGTCTTTCCATCGCTTCTTTATTTATCAACGGATCCTCATATGTCAAGTACGAGGATGTTGTGAAACCTATGTACTTTTCAGTTTAGGCAATTCACTCTCGTTGATCTTTGTAGGATTGGTGCTTGAGGTCTATGAACTACTCCTACAACATCTTGTAGAGTAAGTTCTTGATCCTAATATATTGCATGAGTTTCTCGAACATCATCCATTCGTGAGATGTTTGAGCACTCTTTAGAAGTGAGCGTGCTTATGAACTTCTTCCTTTCACAACTGCTTGTGAGTCAAGTTCCGCTCAACTCCCACTAAGCACCATGTATGGAGTGACAAGTTCCCTATAAAGGTACTTCTTGTAGTGACGCATAAACTCCTTTAATGCTCACTTTACTCCCACTACTTCTTCTTGAGAATATCATTCTTTAAGATTACGTTATGATGAGCAACAACTACCTTGTTCTTATCATGTTCATAGAAGTAGTACCTTTTGGCTAATTCAAGATATCCTACAAAATAATAAGCGTCTTATTTGGGTCCAAGCTTATCAATCAATCGAACCTTGAAATAAGCTTCTCAACACCAAATCTTGAGAAACAATATACCTAGAGATCGAATCTCGTAAGATATCTTTCTCAATAGACTTCAATGGAATTTTTATTTAGTGTAAACAATATTGTCCTCAAATACAATCCCTTACATGAGTCAAACAAGTCAATTTGATTTATTACCGATCGAACTATATCAAACAATGTTCGATACCTTCATCCTTGGATACATTTTTCCAAATGTTCCTCATGGAGCGAGTAGTGAAACGTCTTTCATACTCTTTAGGCAATATATCAAACTACATGACTTAACTATTTACCATGATCCATCTTAAGACTTTTGCTTTTATTGAATAGTTTTTTCAACTTTACTCTTGAGATCCTTTTGATCTTGTCAAAAGATTCATACTTATACCATATCAAATAGATACGTTAATATCTACAATGATCGTTGGTCAAGTGGTAAAGTGTCAACAACCTTTCAATTGCACAAGTCCTATAAGTCTATATACATCAATATGTATAAGTCTTAATAAGGTTACTTGTCCTTTAAACCTTCGTAGGTCAAAGGCGCTTTTGTCTTTTAACAAACACGATTCGCATGAATTTCAATTGATTTGCAATCGAATTGATTTACGAGCTCCACGTTACGTAGACTCTCATAATGCGATTCTTTGCAATCGAATTGATTTACGAGCTCCACGTTACGTAGACTCTCATAATGCGATTCTTTGCAATCGAATTGATTTACGAGCTCCACGTTACGTAGACTCTCATAATGCGATTCTTGTTTATATTCGACTAAGCAACTATTTTACATAAAAGTCAAATACTTTATGCGAAGTCTTACATATTTGTCATTCAAAATTTGTTAATCTATTTCAAGCAAATTCAATTAAGATGCATGAAATCTTATACACAAATTTATAAAAACAAGAGAACAACATTTCTCTATTACAAAACATGATCATCCATCATCAAATATGAAATGGAGATAAGGTTTTATGAGATGTTTGGAATAAGGTATACAACCTCAAATTCCTAAACAAACTCTTTATTTAGTAAAGATAACTCTACGTATTCAATGGTAGCGGCTTAGACGTACAAGCCATTTCCAAAACGGAGTTTACTTTACTTATCTCGAACTTTCTCTTATTCATCATTGTCTACACATTTCGTTAAATGCGAACACATGAACTAGCACCTAATTACTAGTGTGAATTAGAGATAGTGAGATAATTTGAACGACAAATATCTTAAGGTTTAGAACATCATGGTATTTCGGACAACCTTTCAAATGCCTCCCATAAATGGCAAATGAAACATCTCATGTGACACACGGTCACTAGTGAGGGTCTCAAAGTCTCAACTCATATATTGGTGGAGTATTCCTTTAATACTGAACCAATCATTTTTAGCACTAACAAGTGTGCGAACAATACATCCTTTATCCATAGAAAGAGTTTTTATGACAATATCAACAATCCTTGATATTGGAGATCTTAGTATCTCTAGTTGTCAATTAGCTACTCAAACCTTTCGGTTTGCAAGCTAATGAAACATTTATCTTCTTATAAGAAGAGTCTCTTGGTTAACTCACATTTCATTACTCGATCATAAATGATTGAGTATATCTTTACTTTCTCTAAGAACGTCTTCTTGAGTAAATGGATGAGAGTGTAGAAGTCTTAGTATAGTCCTTATGAATTCTCCAATTCAAAGGTCTAGAACTTCTAAAAGGATATAAGCATTCGCTTTATTGAATAATTTTCGTCAAAACTAATCAATCATTGCGAAGCTATTGTTCGGGAAGTCGAGGAACGTTTTTGGGATTAAACTTGCTCAAGTTTCTCATTTCCAAGAACATGTCTTAGAAATCGGTATTTCTTCTCCAAGTAAATACCTTAGAAACGAGCTTGTCGTTTTCCAAAGATTGATCGCAACGAAATTAACATATTTAATATCTATAACAATTTTAATTTAAGGTCATTTAGTTTATGCAATGTTTTGTTTATGGAATGATAAATAAAACTCCCACTACATTTAATTAATGTCCCAAAATGTAATGGATTCCAAGATCCTCATTTTCGTCAAGTAGAGCCTGCTATGGCACGACACCCTACTTAACTAGACAAGGTAGGTTCTCCAACCAATCATATCAACCATATGACTCTTGGTTTGTGAATATCTAAGTATATTTACAAACTTCGCCCCGATGTCCAAGAAAACTTGTTGGGTCCATCGATAAGCAACCTCTCTCTATTTGCTCCTAACAAATCTTTTCATTTGTACCCCGACTATCAAGGTTGACAACCATGACGTCCGCTATGGCGGACCGCGCCATGATTGGCTATTGACGTGAAGGGGATAGAGAGAAGGAAGGCGGTCGACTTAATCAATTTAGTTTGGGACAAAATATGTGACTCTTGTTTGGTGGTCGTGTAAGCATACACCCATACCTACCTATGACAATTCAAGGCATTCACAAACAATCACATAACATAAGCATCTCAAGCATTGTCGTGGGTTTGTATGGCTCCCGCTTGCATTAATCTTCGTTGCATCTCCATGTAACGAGACTAATCTAATCAAGCCCTCCCACTAATTACTAAGATCCTATCTAATAATTAAGGGAAATAAATACATGTGATAAAATTCCTAAAACCCCGCCTAGGCCTTAGGGGCATGCAAGCCTCACAAGTTACATCAAAAATTAACCACTTAATTATCAAGGCACCTTAGGCCACTTTACAAGCAATCACATGCATTCACAACATTTTACAACACACAAGGCATTGACATCTTGAGCCATATCAAACCCACATCCTCCTACAAAACAAAGTTAGCACATATACAATATACATGATTCACTTGCTCTTAATTAATTTCATTAATTAGAATCTTTGTGCATACTTGTTGCTCGAGTTTTTCGAATGCAAAGAAGGCTTAACCTTAACAACTAATTGTTTAAGCCCTTTTAAATTAAATCCAACTATCAAAACAGAAAGGAGGGTATTTAAGGAGTCTTCTAATTAACATTTCAATAAATTGATTAATTAGAAACTATTTTAACTAATTAAAATACGAAATTCGGGACCCGAAAAAATTCAAAATAATTCGGTCTCCAAAAAATCCGAAATAAATCCAGAGAACTCCTTACAAAGATTGTGGTTACCTGTAAAAATCTCAAGGAGAGATCAGTTACCATCAGGGAGAACCAAAAAAGACAAATCCTCAGATTGTGCGCGAAGCACCGTTAGAGAAAATTCTGTTATTGGTCTCAACCTTTCGGTCTGTATGATCATCCCCTTGATATTTTTCCAGCAAACAATTTACATAGAAAAATACTACATACAATAGGCTATCATTCCATGAAAAGAAAATCCACAAGTTATATTCAAGATCAACGAGATAACAAGCATTTAAGCAAGGTATCCTGTTCTGGAACAGACCGTCGACCAAAAAGGTTTCACTCGGTTGAGGTATCAAATCTCAATGAAAATCTATGAAATTAATTTTCACAGATTCCAGACTTAAAGGAGAACATTTCCATTTCAACACTTTTCCATAAAAGTTTCTCAATAAGTACAGTTTTTCAAAACAATCAGTTTGTTTGAAAAAACAGATCTGACAACTTCATCACTTTTCATCCTTGAACGCCCACATAATATCCGAAATATGCAACAAAATTTACATATCCAGAAAGAGCATCAAGTTTAGAATAATCCTATCTAAAAGTTACAGGTACTTTGTATACAAACTTATTTGTTACCAACCACAACAACAGAACTGTGCAGCAGAATAACAGATCTGCGCACCGTTACCGTTTAAATCACTAAAAATTCATTTTACATCGAATTTCAATGATTCCAGTGGGAAAACAACCAAAACTCAAAGATCTACAACCTCCAATAAGAAGGAAAAAATTTCAGAGAGCTTTACACCACGAAAAACAAGCAACAAGACAGAAAACAGCCTTTCCAGGGCCAGCAAGCATGCACATCACTAATTAACTTAATTAATTACGAATTCTCACTTAATTAAGTGTGAAAAACCTTAAGCACGACCATGGCTCTGATACCACTGTTAGGAAATGCTCATATTTTAATTTTAGATTAATTACAATTAATTAATCACCATTAACAACAAGCAAATCAATAGATCTAGTGCTAAAGCAATCACACATCTAATCAAGAGAGAAGGTAGGAGAAATTGTACCTCTCATGAAATTGTATTCATGAGGCTCGAATCCATGGCATGGGAGTCGATGGGGTGCGTTCTCCACCACCACCACCATGGTTGTGCCGCCGACCTCGAGTCCACCAAGAGAATCAACCATACTCTTCTCCTTGGTGCTAGCAAAGGGAAGAGAATAGCTAATCCTAGTTTATTCTCCAATAAAGTAACCAATTAATCTATGGAGGATCTAAACTCAACACATGAGCATCCTAATTTGAGTAATGGATGAGAGCTTCAAAATGGAGAAAACAATTTTTCTCCATGAGAAGAAAGTGGCGGCCAAGAAGGAGGGAGCATGGAGTAGGTGGGATTAGGTAGGGTTTCTCCAAATGACCTACTTATATAGCCTACTAATCCACATATCATATGGACAAAATTGTCCCTTGATGGCCGGCCACAAGAAGGCCAATAATGGGCCACATCAAATGTTAATCAAACCCACTAATTGCCTTAATTAAATACTCTCATGATTGTTCTCAAATTGGGCTTTTAAATTACTAAATAAACAAAGGCCCAAACGCTTAATATAATTCCAATAATTATATTACCATGTGTTGAATAAAATAACTATCAATTTATTGATAATTATTAATGGATTAGCATATGTATTAATTTATTTCAATATGATCTCTTTGACTTAATCAATTATAACGGTTCATAACGGTATATAATTAATTAATCAACTTATCATATTTTCATAACACTCATTGTCATGAACAAATAATTAATACATTTGTATGGTCAAAACTCTATTTGTGTGACCCTTTGAGGATTTATGCTATGTTGGCCATAGAGAATAAATCACTATTTATTTCCAATAATCATAAGCGGTATCTAGCAACACATTATGATTCCCAATTCGCATAAATAATGTACCGTTACAATATCTCAATCCTGCATAAGAAATAATAGTATTTCCTTGTCTAATTCTTATGTCACATGATATCATTGTATAATCCAAGATAGGAGTGTGTCATTCTTGCAGATTATACATTTCTTGATCTAGAGTTGATCGTGTAGTTTGCATGCATACGATCCAACTCCATCAAGGGGCCCAAACAGATATCATCACTCATTAAGTGTATTAACGAGGGACATACGGTTTTCTTGATGAACAACTTTTCCCCGCACAATTCAAGAGAACATAAATAAAGTCCTTATAGCAGCCTTTATCAGGAATCAACGTTAGACGATATTTATTGAACCTATCCTCATGTGGAAAAGGTGAACATCTCAAACTTAGAATCAAACTCATATGAAATAAACAATGACACATAACACAATCCATATGTTTATTTCATTGGGTCAAGTCCTGTACTATGTTCCAATAACATACACATATGCAATTAAGTTGGTAACTCCTTACCTATGATTTGTAGAACTTAATCATCACTTAACTTACATACTAATCTTTTATGATAATTAATGTTCCTTGTTAATTATCAAGATTATGGACGATTTAGATTTATTATTGTCATTCTAATGAATGATCCACAGAGATCTACAATTCAGATCCTCAACCTGAATGATCTATCAATAATAAACTCTAGGAACAAATGATCAAATATCATCATTAACATAAACTAAGAAAATAAGTCATGAAATATTGACTTCTAGGACATAACTCCAACAAATAATAAATCTAAATCGTCCATAATCTTGATAATTAACAAGGAACATTAATTATCATAAAAGATTAGTATGCAAGTTAAGTGATGATTAAGTTCTACAAATCATAGGTAAGGAGTTACCAACTTAATTGCATATGTGTATGTTATTGGAACATAGTACAGGACTTGACCCAATGAAATAAACATATGGATTGTGTTATGTGTCATTGTTTATTTCATATGAGTTTGATTCTAAGTTTGAGATGTTCATCTTTTCCACATGAGGATAGGTTCAATAAATATCGTCTAACGTTGATTCCTGATAAAGGCTGCTATAAGGACTTTATTTATGTTCTCTTGAATTGTGCGGGGAAAAGTTGTTCATCAAGAAAACCGTATGTCCCTCATTAGTATACCTAGTGAGTGATGATATCTGTTTGGGCCCCTTGATGGAGTTGGATCGTATGCATGCAAACTAGACGATCAACTCTAGATCAAGAAATGTATAATCTGCAAGAATGACACATTCCTATCTTGGATTATATAAAGATATCGTGTGACATAAGAATCAAACAAAGAAATACTTTTTCTTATGCAGGATTGAGATATTGTAACGGTACATTATTTATACGAATTGGGAGTCATAACGTGTTGCTAGATACCGCTTATGATTATTGGAAATAAATAACGATTTATTTCCATGGCCAACATAGTATAAATCCTCAAATAGGGTCGCACAAATAGGATTCTAACCACTTGGTGCATTTATTGTTTATTCACAATAATGTGTATTGTGAAATGTGATAAGTTAATTAATTAATTATATACCGTTATGAACCGTTATAATTAATTAAATTAAAAGGATCATATGGAAACAATTTAATGCATTAGCTAATCATAGATTAATTATTAATGAGTTAATAATTAATTATGTTCAACTTACTTTAATTAGTTTGAGCTAATTGGGCTTCTATTTAATTGGTTAATTAAAGGCCCAATTTAAGGAAGAATGAAGAGACAATTAAAGGAGATTCATTAATTGGTGAATTAATGAATAAAGGCCTTTTATTAAAATGGCCCAAGAGAGCCCATTAGGTGGCCTCTTAGGGTGGATGGCATACTTGTAAATAGTATGAAGATTGGATGAGAGTGGTTGGCTATATAAAGGGGTCTCTTTGGGAGAAAACCCTAGCCGTCATCTCTCTTCCTCTCCCCTCCCTTGCGCCTCCACCTAGAAGAGAGATTTTTCTCTCTTCTCCATGGCTCTTCCCTTCCTCTCTTAGCTCATGTGTTGAGCATCCCACCTCTCTTCCTCTCCATTAAATAGTTAATTAAGAGAAGCAAGGTGATTAGCAAGAGGTTCAAGAGAACTAGCATTCTCTTTGAGCTTGGTGGTGGGTCCTTGGTGGGCTAGAGGCGCCTTAGATGGTGGAGGTGGTGGAGCACGCACCCCATCGACTCCCATGCCATGGATTCGAGCCTCATGAATGCGATTTCATGAGAGGTATATCTTTCTCCTACTTTCTCTCTTGATTTGACGTGTGATTGCTTTAGCACTAGATCTCTTGATTTGCTTGTTGTTAATGGTGATTAATTAGTTGTAATTAATCTAAAATTAAAATATGAGCATTTCCTAACAGTGGTATCAGAGCTATGGTCGTGCTTAAGGTTTTTCACACTTAATTAAGTGAGAATTCGTAATTAATTAAGTTAATTAGTGATGTGCATGCTTGCTGGCCCTGGAAAGGCTGTTTTCTGTCTTGTTGCTTGTTTTTCGTGGTGTAAAGCTCTCTGAAATTTTTTCTTTCTTATTGGAGGTTGTAGCCCTTTGAGTTGTGGTTGTTTTCCCACTGGAATCATTGAAATTCGATGTAAAATGAATTTTTAGTGATTTAAACGGTAACGGTGCGCAGATCTGTTATTCTGCTGCACAGTTCTGTTCTTGTGATTGGTAACAAATAAGTTTGTATACAAAGTACCTGTAACTTTTAGATAGGATTATTCTAAACTTGATGCTCTTTCTGGATATGTAAATTTTGTTGCATATTTCGGATATTATGTGGGCGTTCAAGGATGAAAAGTGATGAAGTTGTCAGATCTGTTTTTTCAAACAAACTGATTGTTTTGAAAAACTGTACTTATTGAGAAACTTTTATGGAAAAGTGTTGAAATGGAAATGTTCTCCTTTAAGTCTGGAATCTGTGAAAATTAATTTCATAGATTTTCATTGAGATTTGATATCTCAACCGAGTGAAACCTTTTTGGTCGACGGTCTGTTCCAGAACAGGATACCTTGCTTAAATGCTTGTTATCTCGTTGATCTTGAATATAACTTGTGGATTTTCTTTTCATGGAATGATAGCCTATTGTATGTAGTATTTTTCTATGTAAATTGTTTGCTGGAAAAATATCAAGGGGATGATCATACAGATCAAAAGGTTGAGACCCATAACAGAATTTTCTCTAACGGTGCTTCGCGCACAATCTGAGGATTTGTCTTTTTTGGTTCTCCCTGATGGTAATTGATCTCTCCTTGAGTTTTTTACAGGTAATCACAATCTTTGTAAGGAGTTCTTTGGATTTATTTCAGATTTTTTGGAGACCGAATTATTTTGAATTTTTTTCGGGTCCCGAATTTCGTATTTTAATTAGTTAAAATAGTTTCTAATTAATCAATTTATTGAAATGTTAATTAGAAGACTCCTTAAATACCCTCCTTTCTGTTTTGATAGTTGGAGTTAATTTAAAAGGGCTTAAACAATTAGTTGTTAAGGTTAAGCCTTCTTTGCATTCGAAAAACTTGAGCAACAAGTATGCACAAAGATTCTAATTAATGAAATTAATTAAGAGCAAGTGAATCATGTATATTGTATATGTGCTAACTTTGTTTTGTAGGAGGATGTGGGTTTGATATGGCTCAAGATGTCAATGCCTTGTGTGTTGTAAAATGTTGTGAATGCATGTGATTGCTTGTAAAGTGGCCTAAGGTGCCTTGATAATTAAGTGGTTAATTTTTGATGTAACTTGTGAGGCTTGCATGCCCCTAAGACCTAGGCGGGGTTTTAGGATTTTATCACATGTATTTATTTCCCTTAATTATTAGATAGGATCTTAGTAATTAGTGGGAGAGCTTGATTAGATTAGTCTCGTTACATGGAGATGCGACGAAGATTAATGCAAGCGGGAGCCATACAAACCCACGACAATGCTTGAGATGCTTATGTTATGTGATTGTTTGTGAATGCCTTGAATTGTCATAGGTAGGTATGGGTGTATGCTTACACGACCACCAAACAAGAGTCACTTATTTTGTCCCAAACTAAATTGATTAAGTCGACCGCCTTCCTTCTCTCTATCCCCTTCACGTCAATAGCCAATCATGGCGCGGTCCGCCATAGCGGACGTCATGGTTGTCAACCTTGATAGTCGGGGTACAAATGAAAAGATTTGTTAGGAGCAAATAGAGAGAGGTTGCTTATCGATGGACCCAACAAGTTTTCTTGGACATCGGGGCGAAGTTTGTAAATATACTTAGATATTCACAAACCAAGAGTCATATGGTTGATATGATTGGTTGGAGAACCTACCTTGTCTAGTTAAGTAGGGTGTCGTGCCATAGCAGGCTCTACTTGACGAAAATGGGGATCTTGGAATCCATTACATTTAGGGACATTAATTAAATGTAGTGGGAGTTTTTGTTTATCATTCCATAAACAAAACATTGCATAAACTAAATGACCTTAAATTGAAATTGTTATAGATGTTAAATATGTTAATTTCGTTGCGATCAATCTTTGGAAAACGACAAGCTCGTTTCTAAGGTATTTACTTGGAGAAGAAATACCGATTTCTAAGACATGTTCTTGGAAATGAGAAACTTGAGCAAGTTTAATCCCAAAAACGTTCCTCGACTTCCCGAACAATAGCTTCGCAATGATTGATTAGTTTTGACGAAAATTATTCAATAAAGCGAATGCTTATATCCTTTTAGAAGTTCTAGACCTTTGAATTGGAGAATTCATAAGGACTATACTAAGACTTCTACACTCTCATCCATTTACTCAAGAAGACGTTCTTAGAGAAAGTAAAGATATACTCAATCATTTATGATCGAGTAATGAAATGTGAGTTAACCAAGAGACTCTTCTTATAAGAAGATAAATGTTTCATTAGCTTGCAAACTGAAAGGTTTGAGTAGCTAATTGACAACTAGAGATACTAAGATCTCCAATATCAAGGATTGTTGATATTGTCATAAAAACTCTTTCTATGGATAAAGGATGTATTGTTCGCACACTTGTTAGTGCTAAAAATGATTGGTTAAGTATTAAAGGAATACTCCACCAATATATGAGTTGAGACTTTGAGACCCTCACTAGTGACCGTGTGTCACATGAGATGTTTCATTTGCCATTTATGGGAGGCATTTGAAAGGTTGTCCGAAATACCATGATGTTCTAAACCTTAAGATATTTGTCGTTCAAATTATCTCACTATCTCTAATTCACACTAGTAATTAGGTGCTAGTTCATGTGTTCGCATTTAACGAAATGTGTAGACAATGATGAATAAGAGAAAGTTCGAGATAAGTAAAGTAAACTCCGTTTTGGAAATGGCTTGTACGTCTAAGCCGCTACCATTGAATACGTAGAGTTATCTTTACTAAATAAACAGTTTGTTTAGGAATTTGAGGTTGTATACCTTATTCCAAACATCTCATAAAACCTTATCTCCATTTCATATTTGATGATGGATGATCATGTTTTGTAATAGAGAAATGTTGTTCTCTTGTTTTTATAAATTTGTGTATAAGATTTCATGCATCTTAATTGAATTTGCTTGAAATAGATTAACAAATTTTGAATGACAAATATGTAAGACTTCGCATAAAGTATTTGATTGTTATGTAAAATAGTTGCTTAGTCGAATATAAACAAGAATCGCATTATGAGAGTCTACGTAACGTGGAGCTCGTAAATCAATTCGATTGCAAAGAATCGCATTATGAGAGTCTACGTAACGTGGAGCTCGTAAATCAATTCGATTGCAAATCAATTGAAATTCATGCGAATCGTGTTTGTTAAAAGACAAAAGCGCCTTTGACCTATGAAGGTTTAAAGGACAAGTAACCTTATTAAGACTTATACATATTGATGTATATAGACTTATAGGACTTGTGCAATTGAAAGGTTGTTGACACTTTACCACTTGACCAACGATCATTGTAGATATTAACGTATCTATTTGATATGGTATAAGTATGAATCTTTTGACAAGATCAAAATGATCTCAAGAGTAAAGTTGAAAAACTATTCAATAAAAGCAAAAGTCTTAAGATGGATCATAGTAAATAGTTAAGTCATATAGTTTGATATATTGCCTAAAGAGTATGAAAGACGTTTCACTACTCACTACAGGAGGAACATTGAAAAATGTATCCAAAGATGAAGGTATCGAACATTGTTTGATATAGTTCGATCGGTAATAAATCAAATTGACTTGTTCGACTCATGTAAGGGATTTGTGTTTTGAGGACAATATTGTTTACACTGAATAAAAAATTCCATCGAAGTCTATTGAAAAAGATATCTTACGAGATTCGATCTCTAGGTATATTGTTTCTCAAGATTTGGTGTTGAGAAGCTTATTTCAAGGTTCGATTGATTGATAAGCTTGGACCCAAATAAGACGCTTAATATTATGTAGGATATCTTGAACTAACCAAAAGGTACTACTTCAACGAACATGATAAGAACAAAGTAGTTGTTGTTGCTCATCATAACGTAACCTTGAAGAATGATATTCTCAAGAAGAAGTAGTGGGAGTAACGTGAGCATTAAAGGAGTTTATGCGTCACTACAAGAAGTACATTTATAGGAAACTTGTCACTCCATACATGGTGCTTAGTGGGAGTTGAGCTGAACTTAATTCACAAGCAGTTGTGAAAGGAAGAAGTTCATAAGCACGCTCGCTTCTAAAGAGTGCTCAAACATCTCACGAATGGATGATGTTCGAGAAACTCATGCAATATATTAGGATCAAGAACTTACTCTACAAGATGTTGTAGGAGTAGTTCATAGACCTCAAGCACCAATCCTACAAAGATCAACGAGAGTGAATTGCCTAAACTGAAAAGTACATAGGTTTCACAACATCCTCGTACTTGACATATGAGGATCCGTTGATAAATAAAGAAGCGATGGAAAGACCCGATTCCACAAGTATGGTTTGAATCTATATGATCTTTAAAGTGCAATCCATATATATAATAACAAGGTATAGACCTTGATTGATGTTCATGAAGGAGCAATCCATCTAGAACATATAGATCTTTAAAATGAAAGATAGATATGGATAACAAGTCGACTCTGTACAAAGCACAATTTCATGATTGATGCTATGTCTAAGTCGATAACAAGTTGACCATGTACAAAGCACGGCTTCTCGCTTGTAGCTATGTATAAGTCAATAAAGATCATTCTAGCAATAGTTATATTTCGTATATATAGATATATGGAAAGATACATCAAAACCGCCTTCTTCGATTGAATGAAGGAAGTTGTTGTGTATTTGACACAAACCAAGGATTTGTTGTATTGTTGGAAACATATATATGCTTCAATGATCCATTAATGGATTGAAGCAAGTACTGTGGAAATTGGAATAAACATTTTGACAAGGAAGTCAAGGAGTTGCACTTCGTCAAAAGTATCTTATATAGACAAGATATTCAGTGGGAGCATGATTGTGTTACATGTATTGTACAAGATACAAGACATTAATTGGAAATAACATTAAGAAAATGAATATTGTCAAGATCTCATTGGAGAATGTTTTCTCAATTGAGAACTTGGGTAAGTCACCTAAATCCAAGGAAACAAAATCTATGGAGATAGATTATGATGGATGTCAGGTTTGAGCAAAATGTGCATATAATGACAAGGTGTTATAGTTACACGAAAAGATAGACTCCTAGAAAGGATGTCTAACCACATTGTATGGCATACACTTGAGTTCTACTCGGTGTGTTGCAACTCAATTCGAGAAGAGTGCACGATACAATTCGAGCATCCTTCTGTTATGAGTTTCATTATGTACGCCATACTTATGCACATGCCCCTATGTGTTGTACCCAAGGAGTATGACAATCAGTTGTCAAATGGATACAAAGAAAAACACATTTGGACAATAATCAAGAATCCTCGAGTATCTTAAGAGAAAGAGTGATATGTTTTTCCATCTGGTAAGATAAAAGAAAGCTCATATAAATTGATATATTGATGCTAGTTTTCGAAAGATTGATATAAATACAATTGAGCTACATATTTGGTTTAAATGTGGTGTTGTAAGTTTAGAAGGTGTTCTAAATGGGATATTACAACCGTTTCCGTCACCAAAACAAAATATATAGCAACTTGTGAAGCAATGAAAGAATGTAGTAAGGATCGTGAAGTTCTCAGTCAAGCTAATATGGTTCTATGCATCTCGAACCATAGCTTAAACTTGAAGAACCCAATATTAAATTGGTGATCCAACTAAGATCTATGACGATGTCACTTGATCTCACATGATGATGATCAAGAACACATATATAGGAGTATATATGTATATAGGGTCAGACAAAATTGGATAGGTTCGCGGACACAGCGAACACTCTAACTTAACCTCTACCTTAAGCGGTATACGAGATGCAATTGTGCATCCATGCGTGATGGACGTATGAGTAACTTGCTTTAAGTGTATTACATCTTTTGAGGTTCGAGACATGTATATATATAGATATATGACATTGTTCTAAATTCTTCACTGGCTAGAAGTCACTATTGATTGACTCTAGGCCAAGTGGGAGATTGTTGGAGTTATGTCCTAGAAGTCAATATTTAATGACTTATTTTCTTAGTTTATGTTAATGATGATATTTGATCATTTGTTCCTAGAGTTTATTATTGACAGATCATTCAGGTTGAGGATCTGAATTGTAGATCTCTGTGGATCATTCATTAGAATGACAATAATAAATCTAAATCGTCCATAATCTTGATAATTAACAAGGAACATTAATTATCATAAAAGATTAGTATGCAAGTTAAGTGATGATTAAGTTCTACAAATCATAGGTAAGGAGTTACCAACTTAATTGCATATGTGTATGTTATTGGAACATAGTACAGGACTTGACCCAATGAAATAAACATATGGATTGTGTTATGTGTCATTGTTTATTTCATATGAGTTTGATTCTAAGTTTGAGATGTTCATCTTTTCCACATGAGGATAGGTTCAATAAATATCGTCTAACGTTGATTCCTGATAAAGGCTGCTATAAGGACTTTATTTATGTTCTCTTGAATTGTGCGGGGAAAAGTTGTTCATCAAGAAAACCGTATGTCCCTCATTAGTATACCTAGTGAGTGATGATATCTGTTTGGGCCCCTTGATGGAGTTGGATCGTATGCATGCAAACTAGACGATCAACTCTAGATCAAGAAATGTATAATCTGCAAGAATGACACATTCCTATCTTGGATTATATAAAGATATCGTGTGACATAAGAATCAAACAAAGAAATACTTTTTCTTATGCAGGATTGAGATATTGTAACGGTACATTATTTATACGAATTGGGAGTCATAACGTGTTGCTAGATACCGCTTATGATTATTGGAAATAAATAACGATTTATTTCCATGGCCAACATAGTATAAATCCTCAAATAGGGTCGCACAAATAGGATTCTAACCACTTGGTGCATTTATTGTTTATTCACAATAATGTGTATTGTGAAATGTGATAAGTTAATTAATTAATTATATACCGTTATGAACCGTTATAATTAATTAAATTAAAAGGATCATATGGAAACAATTTAATGCATTAGCTAATCATAGATTAATTATTAATGAGTTAATAATTAATTATGTTCAACTTACTTTAATTAGTTTGAGCTAATTGGGCTTCTATTTAATTGGTTAATTAAAGGCCCAATTTAAGGAAGAATGAAGAGACAATTAAAGGAGATTCATTAATTGGTGAATTAATGAATAAAGGCCTTTTATTAAAATGGCCCAAGAGAGCCCATTAGGTGGCCTCTTAGGGTGGATGGCATACTTGTAAATAGTATGAAGATTGGATGAGAGTGGTTGGCTATATAAAGGGGTCTCTTTGGGAGAAAACCCTAGCCGTCATCTCTCTTCCTCTCCCCTCCCTTGCGCCTCCACCTAGAAGAGAGATTTTTCTCTCTTCTCCATGGCTCTTCCCTTCCTCTCTTAGCTCATGTGTTGAGCATCCCACCTCTCTTCCTCTCCATTAAATAGTTAATTAAGAGAAGCAAGGTGATTAGCAAGAGGTTCAAGAGAACTAGCATTCTCTTTGAGCTTGGTGGTGGGTCCTTGGTGGGCTAGAGGCGCCTTAGATGGTGGAGGTGGTGGAGCACGCACCCCATCGACTCCCATGCCATGGATTCGAGCCTCATGAATGCGATTTCATGAGAGGTATATCTTTCTCCTACTTTCTCTCTTGATTTGACGTGTGATTGCTTTAGCACTAGATCTCTTGATTTGCTTGTTGTTAATGGTGATTAATTAGTTGTAATTAATCTAAAATTAAAATATGAGCATTTCCTAACATAAAGAATGATGGGATCCCTAGATGAATGGTTCTCAGAGGCATATACACTAATCCATAATCCAAGCAAAATTGAATTAGAAAGTTGTAAGTTTCATCACTGGGCACTAATTGAGAGCATATGTTGCCAAAAAAAAATTAAAAGTGAATTTATGCAAAATAGCCACTTCAATATCTCAAAATAAAATAGCAGTAATGTAAAAAAAAAATAACCACCCATGCAGCTAGCAAATATGCCACAAACCTCATGAGTACTGCCTTCTTGTACTTGCGCTCAACTTTTCTCTCCATCCACCAGCGCGCTTCACCATAATATCAATTTTTAAAATTGAGTTTTAACCAAAGAGATTAATAAAATAGAAGTGGAAAAAACTCTGTAAGACAAGAATCTGTAAGAAATTGTGAAAACTTACTTTGTTCAAACCACTAAATTGATGAAGAAAGAGACTTCATGAGTTCATGAACCTATTATTTGTGCATCTTGGGATGGATCGCGAGAATGGATATAAAGGGAGCACAATAATTAGATGGATAGAGAGGGAGGGGGAAGCAATAGCGAGAAGAGATGGAGAACGATGGTGAGAGGAGATAGAGAGTTCCTCAGGAAACTGGAAGGGTTTTGTCTTTCATTTGTGAAGGGATTGAGAGAGGATCAGAGAAGGAGAGAGAAGAGGTGGTGGAGAAAGGGAAGAAAATTGGCAAAATAGATAGAAGTTGAAGCGTAAGGCTGTGCTCCACAACTCGCATATTAAAGGAAAGGGACGGGATGGAGGGGTTAGGAGAGGAAGAGTAGATAATGAAAAGTAAATAACATTAAGAACTTACTTGCTCCAGAGGTCTGCGCAAGAAGAGGAAAGTAAGAAGACAAAGTTCCATAAATAATAAATCAAGTGACGATTTTGCCCTTCGTATGATATTTGACGCTACTATTTTAGAGGACATTTTTGTAATTTGACTACTCTTTACTCCGCGTACACTCCGATTTGGGAGTAACGAAAATCAGCACCGGCGAGTAAGGAGCGCTCCTTGAATCGCTCTCCTTTCCTCTCGCTTTTGAGGTCTGGAGCGAGTAACCGGCGACCCTCTCCCTTACCTTCCGTTCCTCTCCTTCGAAAATCGAATCCTGGAGCGCAGCCTAAGGCTGTGCTCCAGAACCGTGTATTAAAGGAAGGGGAAGGGACGGAGAGGGCGGGAGAGAGGGCGGGAGAGGAAGAGGAAGGTGCGGAAAGGAGTAAAGTTACGAAGTTTACTCGCTCCGGTGATGGCCAGAGTAACCAGCGATTAAATCGCTGTTACTCTGTGTACACCCCGATTCGGGAGTAACGAAAATTGAAGATCCGGAGTAACTGGCGCACCTTACTCCCCTCTCCGTTACTCTCTCGTCTTCGTAGTGGAGCGAGTAAACGGTACGGACTTCCCTTACTCTCCTCTCCTCTCCCTCCGATTTGGTGTTCTGGAGCACAGCCTAACGGAGAAGAGAAAGAAGGGACGCAAAAAAAAGAAAGGCCATTATGACGTGTCGCTAGATAATTTGACAAATGATAATTAGACACCCACGCAAATTTATTTAGAATATTGATTAGTGTTCTATATCCATTATAGTACTTCAAGAGTTATTAACAACTAGTATAATTACACCACATCACCTGATTCTAATATCTCAATCTTATTTAGTTTAATTCGTATATGACATATATTCCATTTCAGTGTTGTTTGAAAATCAGCAAAGAAGCCTATATACGTTATATAATGCAAATTTTTAGGGCCCTAGGAAAGTTTAACCTAGCTATTTCAGTCCAACCTCTATGGGTCTCATTTGGGCCTTATATGCACTACTAAAACTAAAAGTAACATCAAACAAATTAGAGAAGGAAACCTAAAGGCAGGCCTAATATTAGGAAACGGGAGCGCACACAGCACATGCGCACGCTGTATTTTGTAAAAAAAAAGCAAGTCTTGATAGGGACCATAAAAGAATATTCCTCTAATAACTACAATCCAAGCAAAAAAAAAGGAAGAGAACTGAAGAAGAAAGGATCTTTGATTTTGAGAATTGAGATATCCACTTCGTTTCATGCACTCTCTTCCCTTTCGCATCAGAGATATCCCCGTTGTCGCCCAAAAAAAGAGGAATATATCTGTGAGATATCAATCGCCATTAAAGTGGCTTTATTGAGCTCACATGCTTGGAACTCTCAACACCCCATTTTTTTCGTTTTTCATTTTATATAATGTGTTGTCTTTGTTGGGGACACCGACACGCGGTAAAACTGTGTTGGGTATCTTAAGAGATGGCATTTAGGCTGTTAATGGATCCAGTTTTAGCTTACTCCGGATCTAAATCCATTCAGAATTCAAATCAACTGTTTAAGTATAACAATGAAAACCATGTGCTATTGAAATACAGAGTTTTATAATGTAAAGAACAAGTATGAAATCCATTTGGATTCAATCTTTTATTCACAACTTCCCAATAATTAAATAGCATTATGCAAGGCTCTTCAAGTCTGGATCCGAATTAATCTCTTCACTTGTAATGCATTATCAATCTATTTTTTAATTGTATTCTAATGCAAATTGGATTTTCTAAATGAGGTCTTATTAAGTATTAAATATACATGGAGACTCAATAAGATAGGAGGTTCATCCAAAAACTACCAAAGAAAATTTTAAGATTCCTGGTTGAAATGGGTTAGACCTGATCCGATTGGCAAATGTGATTGACCCGAATTGACCTCTTTTAAGTAAAAATTTAGATTACAAGTTAACCCATAATCATCGTATACTTTATTATAATTTAGTATGCTTTATAATTATGGTGAAATAATTGCATGGGGGATTGAGAGAATCAGAGAATCTAGTTGGGCTCTTTCTTTTGTAGAAGCCATAAGTTCATCCTTTTGAGGTTGCTTTTGGGTAGATATAATATTTTTTGGACAATTGAGTAAGTTATCCTCGTGAAAAAAGTAAAGGTGGCGTCTACTCCATAACCTAGTAAATCAACTCCGTATTATTTTTCCCTGTAATAAACCTGGTAATATTGCCTGAAGAATCTGATACGATCTCTTGTCACGAGAGAGATTGAGCCTTTTCATGTCAGGCCAACAATTAATTATCTCTTCTATTGGGTCGCTCCGTTGACAATCGCATTTGACCAGTTTAAATCACTTGTAAGTTTGTTACTGGCTGTATTATTATCATATCTTTGTTTTATCTCTCCCATGTGGTAGCACCTAAGATAACTCCCGTTGTTTTCTACACACAGTAAGCTAATAATTTACAGCTAAGAGCACAAGCTATCAAAAAATTATGGGGAAAAAAGGATTTAAATGCAGAGGCAATATGAAAAATATATAGAAATTCAAGGATGGTCGAAATCTTTGTGGTTTCACAAATTCTAAAACTCGATCATCAAATATAAAATTATTAACTCACCATCTTATAATACGGGATAATTTTAAAGCTAATATAGAAAATAAATAATCAAACCAAATTGTGTAAGGGGTTTAAATGGATTCACATGTCATACATTAGCTTTTAAAATTATTAATAACGAAAATTATAAAATTGAATAATTATATATAAATATAATCAATCATAGTACTTTCTATATGCATAAAAAGTCATGAGGTTTAAATTCTGCTTGAATGAAGATTTCAAATTAACGATAATTAATTGGTTATATCAGTAACTTTGTACACTCTCGATGTAAATCAAAACATTATTGAAAACTTATAATTAAGAAATTACTTAAATACATATTGAAGAGAAGTTTGTGATTTTCATGTTACGAACAAATTACAAATGATCGTATGAATATTTATACACAAAGTGTTTGCAATTTTAGTTTTGTCTAAAATCTGTATATACATGTGTCACATTTACAGATCGGTCTTGATGTTTCGAATTTATAATTTGGACACAACGATCATATAATTTGGATTTTAATTTCTCTTTCTATATGATTTAACTTGCGATATTTTTGTTTCTTAGTTCATTTTGAGATTCTTAACAAAGCCAGATCATCGTGAGATACACATTAAAGTCCTTTTTTTTTCTTAGGAAAAAAAAAATCCAAAGTTGGTCCACAGGAGAAGATAAAAAGACTCACAATAACACAAAGGGGATTTGAACTTTCTCGAGATGACTTGTGAGGTAGAGACGAAGCATTAGTGCTTACAACTGTACAAGTAAGGTTTGTTTGATTTGGAGAATCTTGTTTAGGATGAAGAAAAAGAAAAGTACAATATAAGTGATTAGCAATATTGGTTGGATGCTAAACAAAGATTCTTCCTTTATTGACAATGCTGCGTCTTGCAGCTAAAAGGTGAGATCTATTAGCCTTTGCAGAATTGCTTTTTTGCTTTTTGCATGGCTCGGTGTCGTGATTTCAGATGCTCTTTTAAAAATGATTAATTTCTTGTTATTATTTGAATAACGTATGGTATGGATCTCAAATTTGAACAACAAGATCGCAATAATTATGGAGTCTATGGTTCCAATTATAACGACAACAATTATTATTAATACTTTTAGTTTGTAATGTTGAAATAAATTGTGATAATTTGTTTCACGAATTTATTTTGAATATAAAAGCATCAACAAATATTGAGTATAGACATAATATATATATATATATATATATATATATATATATATATATATATATATATATATATATATATATATATATATATATATATATATATATATATATATATATATATATATATTGAATACAATACTCACTCAAAATTTTCAGTAAAAAATGTGTACATCGATAAGCTAAATTTAAACCATAAGTGAGCTTGCAAAATCCTGTGAATAAAACATAAGGGGGGCCTTACATGCAACCTAAAAAAAAAATATATTTGTTTTTCAATCCTTTTAGGATCCACTGCTACCTAAGATGCATACTGTGGGAAATAAGATCCGTCGGATGTCCGTGGACGAATCTAGTCATAAATCTGAATGGATTCGCACGGGCAAGGAGACTACTATTTCTCTCCCACGAATTGGAGGACCCACTTCGCACGGTCACTAACTGACCGCATCAACACATTTTTTTTTTGTTCAGATTATCTCGCAGCACTAACCTAAATATTTTATAAAAAAAAATTACATACATAATAAAGTTTAATTTAAAAAAAAAATAGAGTGTGAATTTAAAGTAAGAAGCAGGATAAAGATATCGAACTTAGTATCCAGTATTAAAAAAAAAAAAAAGTTAAATTGATTACCCTTCCTTGTTAGAAATAAAATATAAGAAAGAAACTTAGAACTTCATTAAAATATGTATATTTTTTAAAGTTGATTGTGGTGATTACACTAGCTTATATTGTCATTATCAGACCGGAATTATATTTTTTTTATATAAATCGCGAAACAAATAAAATAAGAGACTGATTTGACCAGCGCCACCGGTAATTTTATACTCTAATTAAATTAATAAATGCCAAGTACTCCCATAAGATAAGTATCAATATCATTTAAACTCTAAGGTGTCGTTTGGATGGGTTAGAAATAGGATAGGAATAGCATAAATTTAGGGAAAAACACTATTCACAGAAATTGTGGGAATTGGCTATTCCGGAAATTGGAAATGTTGTTTGGATGGTGAGTTTAGGAATAACGTTGGGAAATGTGAAAAAGTAGAGAGAAAAGTGTTATTGGGAAGGGTGTTATTGAAAATTGTGTTAGGAATGAAATTTGCTAATCCAAAACCGTTTGGATAAAAAATTGGGGAATGGAATTGCCAATTTCGAAAATTGGCCAATTCTCATGCATCCCAGACGACACCTAAATGTGTAGCGTTTTTTTTTTTTAAAAAAAAAAAATCAATTATCAATGTGAAAAGGTTGACAAAGTTCCTAGAAACGCGCGCGCTCATCCAAAATAATTAAATGCTACAACTTAATTTTTTTTTTTTTTGGTGGTAGATTTGTAGATGCTACAAGCCTACAAGTTTAGTTCACCCATATAGGAAATATAACAACCTTGAAAAAGTAAACAACACTTTCCCTCACCGTAAGTGGAGGATTTGCTGAAATCTTCCATTATCATGCGATAAATTTAGTAAGCTTTGATTCTAACGGCATATGGAGAAAGCTACCAATACCAGTCATTCGTTAATGAAAGAAAACGATATTCATGTTTCAACGAAGTTGACATTGGAGACCTGCTGATTTGAAATTTTGAAGGGATGTTAAACCTGAAAGTGCATGAATACAGATCTGTATACGTGGCCATCAATTCTTGAACGACCATGTTTTTCACGTCTCTTGAATGCACGTTGTGCGGTTGATGTGTGAAATGATGCAAACCTACTTCAAAAGAATAATACATACCAACTTTTATATTTGACGCATAAGTAATAAAGGTGTAATGTATATAATTAAGTAGAACGAGTGGGAGAAGAAATTTAGGAAGAAATGGTGGGAACCAAGCAAAAAAGGTCTCAGTCTCCGCTTTCCTTTTTGGCTTCGTGCAGAAAACCAAAAGATGGAAGGGTCGAGAAGCTATTCCTTCTATTCCTTCTGTAGAGGGAGTTCATTGATCAGTGTAGCAATTCCTTCTGTAGCAGTTCCTGCGTCTGCAAGAATTTAAATAGAAAGCCACCTAAGGAATTCTGTGCAACACGGAAAGAAGCAAAAAATAACTCAAAGAAAATCCAAAGAACAGATCCATAGTGGAGACATCCTGGAGCCGTTCGTGTTCTGCAAAAACCTAAATAGAGAAAGCACGTCAGAAATTCTGTGAGACACAGAAGGCAAGAACAAACAACGTACAGAAAATCCACACCACAAAATTGATAGCGGAGACGAATGGACATGATCAAATCCATCGCAAACAGACGGAAATCTGACGGCCAGCGTTGGTGTTCAAGTTACTGTAGATTGGTCCAGCCAAAAATGAACTATTTTTGGATTATTTGACTACTTTACTAATCAATAATCTTAGCGATTTACATAAATAAAGTTTTACAAATAAAATCTAATATCAATGACTACATTGGGTGTATGTTTTACTGTTCATTAATTAATTTAAACTTTTGACAATATCAAACTAAAGATAATTGATGCATCGCCAAATGATACTTTTAAATTACTTTTAAAACTATTTAAATTCATTTTAAAGTATTCTTATTGTTGTGGAAATAAGCATTATCATCGAGTGATCATTTTCCCCTTTATTTCCGGAAACGAAAAGTATGATTTAGCCGTGAAGTTGGGATTGAGAGGCATGGCAGTGCGTAAAATGAAAAAGAAAAAAAATATTGTGCAGAACCTTTGGGTGACTTGACGGTTTTTATTTATTTAATTGTCTAATTAGGTTTTTTTCATCATATTTTGAAACTTCAGTTTGTAAAATATTTTGTTTTTTTTAAGGGCAAAGTTGCGGGAAGGAGTCTGGTGATTGCGTCATTGCACAAAATAGTGATTGTACTAACTAATTCCCATTTTATTTTTTTTAAATTCTTCAAATAGCATTTTCCCATTCCATGGCATTTATTGTGCTGGTAAACAACATAATTACCACATGTAGCATATGTAGTCAAGCAAAAGGATCTTGCTGAACCGAAACTTTTGATTCAAACGACCAGCAACTGTTACAAAGAGAAATGCTTCTAGCTAGACCCTACGCATGTATCATCTAATTTTACAACATTTCTCAACTGATACCAACTTTCCTTTTTTTCTTAATTAATACACAACTTGAATTTCTTCACCCTAATAATCTACAAAATTCGGAGAGGAGCCGCACGAGAAAAGATCTTCTGCCCCGGAGCAAGAATGGCCATCGGATCGTATTGCGCCTTCCTGCTGACAAATCTTGACCATCCATCGTCGAAATGCTCGGCCCAATCACTCTCTGATTCATAGTGTGGGAGGTAAAGTTTGAAGTCATAACCATTGGACCGGCAACAGTTGACGATCTCGCGGTTCTGAGCAAGAACCTCATCAATTCGAGGCCCCTCCGGGTACAGCCGAGGGAATCGTAGCAAAGCAACCAAGTAAAATATCTCACTTTCCGGCAATGCTACTGACATGCGCCGATCCCACCTAGATTCAAGTAAACATATAATTAGCTCTTGAGTACTGACTGATATATTTATTACTGCAGTTGAGGCATGTTCAATGCATATTTGCAGTACATCAGGATTATTTAACAAAGGAACAACACGTATTGTCACAGCCAACTGCCATATAAGATCTATCCCAATTAGATTAAAGGCTTTCACTGTTCTTTTGTTCTCTTTCTTTTTCAATAAGGACGAGAACGACCAATAACTATTTGGATAATTACACAGATTTAAAACCATGTCAACCCTTGAAACTTTTAATTTGGGGGACAAACTGAGAGATGGCAGGTGGGACCACAATGAAGAAACTGTCACCTAGATGCAAAACAGTCATTAAATAAATCCCAACAAAATTAAACAGAGAGTAAAAATAAAGAAAAAGGTAATAAATTCTCACTTGTTTCGGAGCATTGGATAGACGAGCATTGGGCCACCGATACCATGCTTCAAAATGCGCTTGAACACATGGCGGTCAAAATCTAAGATGTCAGAGGATGCAATGAACAAATTTAGCCACGGATGCGGTGATTCCCAGCTCCCATTTGCACGCGCCTCTTTTTCTACATGCTTCACTCGTGATAGAAAATCCACGTAGCTGACGTCAACTATAAATTCAAGTCCTCTTATGTAATTTAGCGGCCGCAACATACCATCCACTTTCTATTAAAAAAAAAATTGGAACAAAAATATATTAAAAAAAATTGCATGATTATGATAATACAAATTGATTGATAGTAAAAATAAATATAAATATAGAAGTATACAACTTAGTAGAATAATGCAAGGAGGTGCTGAGTATGCAATTTGAGAGGGAATTTTTAATATGAAAATGGAATGGAAAAACTGTTGGTGGTTGCGCATGGGGACAAGGTTGGGGATTCCTCACGGGCATGTACAAAGGGCATTTACGTCACGCCATGGATTCTTTTGGACGCATGTCGGTCGTAAGTGTCTCCGACTGGCTCCCAGCCCCAATCAACCATAATTTTTTTTAGAGAGCTTGGCAGCGGCTGCCAAGGTGAATCAACCATAATTTTATCCCTTTCTGTCTAAAAAAAACCATAATTTTATCCCCAGTATACCCTTCTCAATCAGTGCTCATATAGAGCCACCTCATAGGTTTGATTTGTAATTTATACATAAATCCCAGGGGATAACATAAGATGACGTCAGTAATATCCCAGGAAGATACACGACAATGCAGACGTCCGACGTATGCACACGACTGGTCTAGGAAGGATTTCCTCTCCAGTTCCAAATACTTGACATCTCCTATAAATTTATTTTCTATAATTTAAATTTAGCAAAGATATTGTTTAGATTTATATAAAGTTTCCTAGTTTATAACTGATGTACAACGCCAATGATTAGCATAAAGAGGCATCATGAGGTAACACTACGATGTCCCCATTTCTGAGAAAAAGGAGTGGAACAAAACAGCTACTTACTAAAACAAAATTCTAAAATGACTAAAATACCCTTAAGAGTGCACACCCAATAATTCTCACCTCATCCACTTTGTCGTTCCGCTGATGGTTGAAATGAACCGCCACCTCGAGGCAGTACAAGACTGGACCGGATCCAACCGGGATCAGACCGGCGTCGAAACTCGGACCGGAAGGGAATGGAACAGTCGGCCATCCATTTACCGGATCGGAGCTGTTGATGAAAGTGAATCCTTCCACGTAATCAAACACATCCGGTCCGGTTCGGGTCACAAGCCGCTCTGCATCGGCCGTGTATTCTTCGAATTTGTCATAGACCACTCTAATCCACCTTACCTGTGTTGGAATTTTGCTTCACCTTATGTGTAAATGCCAAAATAAAATGGAAATATAGCAAAAAAAATTATGAAGATGTTAAATTAACATAATTTTGTAAGGATCCGATTATGGTCAAATTTTCTACAAATGGCACAGCATGTAAAAGTTTTTTCTACAAATGGTAAAACATAATATCTTTTCCAAAAAGAGAATAAAATAAATTCATTTTTTTCACAAAGAAAAGAGTAAATAGGATGTACTTTAATGAAATGATTAAATGAATGTCCTTGAAAATCTCGAATATTAAAATATGCCTATTATGATGTCAATCCATGACTACTTGATTACATATCATGAATCAAAATCATCTCTCTCCGATCAACATAACATTCAATCATTGAAAAATTAACAAAGAAATTTTGTACTTAATTTGATCGGCTTGAATTTCAGTCTCACCATTCTTGGTGCAGGTTGAAGAGGAATATGTGCTCGGGTTATGATCCCGAACTGGCCGAATCCACCAAGCAGCGAATAGAACAGGTCCGACGAGTCGGCAGCAGAACACATATGACACTCTCCGTCTCCAGTCACAGCCTCCATTTGCTCCACATTGGCCACCTGTGGGCCATGCCTGAACGCCTGCCCACTTACCCCACCGTTCGAGAGTGTACCACCCACTGTCAGTCCGAGATAATCAGTCCAGGATACCGGCGCCATGTTATAATTCTTCACACACCACTCCAAAACCTCTTCCCATAACGCCCCTCCAGACACGTCAGCACAATACCGCCCATTGGGCATGGTCACCAGTTCCATTTTTGGGTCTAAGGATCGCATGTTCAGCACGAGGCCGCCATCCGATAAGGATTGCCCGGAGATTGAGTGACCGTTACCACGTGCCGCGACAGTGAGATGTCGTGTGCCAGCAGCAAGACGGATGGCTGATGCTACGTCAGAAGTGGATTTGGGGTGGATGACCGCAGCTGGTACAGCATGGATGATGCCACCAAAATCAGATGATGCTGTGGTGATCGATGGTTCAGTTTCAGTAATGATGTTACTGGTACCAGTACCAGTACTAGCACCGTCTCCAGCAACCGACGGAGGGTTGGGAGTTTGGTTTTGTTGTGGGTCAAGGTAGGCTATCATTGGTTGCTGATGGCTTGTGTGCGTTTGTGGGTGAGAATAGAGTGTGTGAGTTTGGTTCTGTTGTGTGCGTTTGTGGGTGTGGAGATGTCTTGTGCTAGAGAGCCTCTCGCTTTGAAAGAGAGTGGGGTTTGGTGTGGTGAAATGAGATGAGATAACGCTATTTTCTTGTCTATTTGAATCAGTGGTGGGGTGTGGGGCTTGGATTTATTTACACCGAGTGCGTCACATTTTTCTTTTCTATGTGTGCCAAAGAGGGCTGATACAATGCACCAATAGAACTCTAGTGTTGTAGAATCTGCCGTTATAGTTTTTCTGAAGCCACCAAGAATTAATGGATGATAATAATATAATATAATCGATAAAGTAGTTGTCTGAAAGTCTGATAGACACACGATAACATTCAATATTAAAAATATATAAATTCATACTTTATTTCATAAAATAACCCACACATGTTATGGATACTAACATAATATATATTATTTATCGGAAAAATTTGATCCACCTTATAAATAATGTTCGTGTCAGTTTTCATCTCTTCATTTTTACTAATAATCTTTTCACGCCAATATCCACGCATATTCTAACGTATTATCAAAGTAATAACTATTTTTGCACTATATTGTTAGCAACCCATTCCATAACTATATATAAAAAAAATTTCTCAGATAATAAGCAAGATTTTTTTTGGGTTTAAATCTTTAATTGAATGTAACGGCGTTGTTGAATAAGGAACATCGCTATTGTTGTCCATATGACAGCAGATGTAAATTACAGAAAAAGAAGTACAAGATATGACTCTTATCAGCTAAGCTAGCAAATATATGACATTAATCAAGATACTAAATAGAAAGATATGATACTTGAAGTAACACGTCGCTAGCAAATCGCAATAAATCAAATCAAGTGATGCATATACATTTAATTCCTTCACCAACTTTATTCCTAGGAACTCCGTATAATCTAAATATAGATTTTCGTATCTTCCAACTCTTTTTTTTATGACAAGTATTCAACTCTGCACCGCGTCTACGTTGTTGATCATTATTGAGATGGGAAGAGCTGATACGGTAGACATGCGGCTTGTCTGCCACTCTGTTTAGAAAAGGCAGAGTGTAAAGAATTAGTAAATTTGTGTTGCCATGACTCATTTAAGAAGATGTATGAATTTCTGTTGCCTCTTTTCATTGACTGTTTGTGCGCTTTTCTTTTGCCTCTTTTTCACCTAATCACCCTTATAATAATAATTTTGTTTGATTTTCTTAGCTTCGTTTGGATAATCTAAAATCTTAAATAGTATAAAGTCCTTAAGTCCCATCCGTATTTGGCCTTTTAATTTTCTCAGACACGGCCTTGATATAGATTAAAGTGCAATATACTCTTTTTTTTTTATGTTTGTGACTTTAATACTATTAATTGGTTTGCCAAAGAAAAAAAATTCCAAAGGCTCTGTTCAGTCTACCTTGCAACATATTGGTTTCATTCAATTAATTGAAATGTCAATAATTTCATCAATTCTATCAATAAAACGTTTCTTTCATTGTTTTCCAAAATGAATGCATATTTAATTTTTTTTTTTTCATTTGAAACCAAAGTCTTGGACTTGCATTTGGAACTAACATATGTACCACATATTCAATCAAAGTATAAAAATCAACAATGAAGATCGTGTGTAAAGGTTAGAATACACCCTTCAATTGAAACTTTTACATTATTGAGTTAATGCTTTTGTAAATTGTAGGGATTCTTACTTATTATTATTGTTTAATGTTTAATAATACTTCAATTATTGGCAGCCATGTGTCTATTATTTTACTTTTATATCATTATATGATATTATAAGTTAATTATTTACTTGTTATATTTAAATTTGTTTTTATATATTTGTAGTTATTAATCTATAAATTTTCTCATCTGATTTATAAACTAATTATCTTTTTAAACAACATAAGAGCATATATCCAAGACCAAGTATATTTTTTTTTAAAAAAAAATAACCTCCTTTGTAGTTTGTAATTCCGATTCTTATATTTTTCAAAACTTATTAATAGCAAAGTTTATATTGCAACACATACCTTTGCACTTAATAGTAGGTATCAATATCAATATTATAAATAAATATGTGTGGGTGTCGGGATCCTTTAGTTAAATATCATCCGATGCTCCAAGCATTGTGAAATAGTTGTGCAATAGCATTTTTTTTATTTCTGTAATGTTATACTCTGTAACTAATTGTGTGCCGGGTGTTATTGCTCACGAAACTGACTCGGTTCAATATCAGATAATAATTTGGCAACACATTATTTTGTTTCTGATTTTTGTGACCCCTTCATATTTTCATTTTCATCATGTCTCAATCTCTTTTCTGTTGCTTAGAGTTTCTCTCCACCTTAATTTCTCTTCATCACCATTCTTAATTTTGGTTTACAAAAATAAATTAAATTCATTCAATTGAAAATAGAAAAAACATCAGATCTTTTACGATATATATATTTTTTATTTAAGTCATTTATGAAGGATTTCATGATGCGAATTGGATAATTTTAAAAATTTTATTAACCGATAACATCTAGGATCGTTCTTATTATTGCTAACTTTCTTTATTTTATTTGCATCACAATCAAATATATTCCTATAAGAAGGATTGTAGAACCATACTTATGGTCTTTAACGAAGCTCTATTCCTCTTCGGTTCACCTTGAATCCGAAACAAGAATGACAGTCGAATCCGTGCTAGCGAATTTCCGTCAACACCTAGCTTCGTGACCCGTATCTTAATCGATTGCTCAATCGATAGAATATTTTAACAAGTATTTAGAAGAAAAGGAGAACAAAGCTTCAACACATGAAGACTTACTTGTCTTCACAATTTTCCTCGTCAGTTTTTATACACAAACATCTGAATAAAACCTCTCAAATTCGTATAGCATTTAAAGCCACTAATCAGAAATTAAAACAGCACATTAATTTCTAACGTTGCAGCACTAAAACCTTGATAACTCTCTGTAGGAAACTCCAAACGTCCTGAAACTTGGACCATTGGATTCTACACTTCAAGGGCTATAATTTTCATATATCATTTGCCTAAAATGGTTATCATTTGCTATACTAATTTTCTGTTTAAAGTTGGCTCAAATTCTGATCCGAATTTAAAGCCTTCTTTCTCTCTTCATTTGTTAAAATAATTGGGCTTGGGCTTTAAATAAATTTATACATTTCATAATAATATTCATATATTATTATAATATGTGAAACTTATATTATCCTCATAATATACACATATTAATAAATTTATTCTTTGCTAGTTAATCACGTCACGTGATATAATTTTCTATTTGTACTTTATTTCATGCAACATGAAACTTTGTACATAGAAAATATATTTCTTGTTTCTCATTCAGTTGGTGTGACCTATATTGAGGATCCATATTATATTGGCAATGGAATAATTATTTTATTCCGTAAACTGCAAGCGGTACTCTAGCATACATTACAGCTACCTAAATAATATAGATATTTAGCAAATCCTTTTACGAAACACGATCCTTCTAGTAATGTTATTAACATTACTTGTGTCTATTCCTTGCCATATGATATTATGACTATTATACAAAGTAGGGCTGTGTCATCTTCGTATTATAATCTTTTCTTGGTCTCTAATAAGTAGGATTATATAATTATAACTGCACTTCAGTTATATTGGATCCATTTATAATCTCACTTTACCAAGGGGCCCATTATAATATCGTTCCTCAATTAATGAGTGGCAATTAGCTATTGACATATATATTTTCCTCCTACACAAGCTACATACAAAGAACTATTACTTTTATCACCACTTGCTTCAAATGGTTTTTAATAATAATTACGTTGCATATCCCTTGTGTGAAAAATATATCATATCAATCTTATAATTAATGACACGATAAAAATATTAATGACACAAACACAATCCGTATAATATTTTTATCAATTAGGTCTGTTCAATATATGAAACTTTTCATATACTCGTGTTATTAAATGATAATCCTTTATCAACATTTACAGAACAACAACGTACTTTTAATCAACACGACAGTCTTAAATGGAATATTAGTGTTCCTGCTAATATCCAAGACCTGTGAACATTTTAGAGTTATATATTCATTTTATTTAGAGTTCTGCGGTTCAATACCAAGAGCATCTTCTTGAACACTTCTAAATATGAATATAAACTCATGGAACAAAATGTAATAACATCCAATTCATAAATATAACATATAAAAGTAATCATTATAAGATAACTTTTAGAACACAATTCCAACAATTTATACTACATTTCATGAATAATAGCAGCATAATATAAATCATATCAATCATATTTTTTCAGATAACTATAACTATATTTACGTACATATAATTTTTTCTTTAAATTGATCAAACTCTTTAAATTTAATCCAATCAAATTACCTACAATAACTAAACTATATTTTTAAATATAAATATATCTTAACAATATATCAAAAAATCAACATAATTAAACTATAGAAACATAATAAAAATATTCTTATTATAGATATCTACATCGAGCGCGATATACCCCTCTAGTCCATATGTGGGTGCATAGTAATAAGTAATATATTGAGATTGTCGCATAATTTAAAAATTATTCAACACTGACCTACTATATATATAATTATAATTTAAATTTTAAAATATAGCGAGGTAAGTTCAATGGATTCACAAACCATCTACTATAATACGGTCGATTAGCCTATTTTTATCATGTGTATGCATATAATTAGATTATGAAGAATTGTATATATAACTGTCACTATTGTATCACATTAATTTTGAACAATTTTTATAATTATATATTTAATATTTTCTTATGTTTTAAATTTTAATCCAAAAGATGCGTACAAATAATTTTAATTCTATCACTAATCCATTTGACATATATTATAAGATCTCTATTCTAATAGTATTTATTTCGAATTTATTATTTATTCATTTATTTTTATATAATGTATATATCAATGGTTAATGTAATAACGTGAGAAATTGATCGAAATTTTTTTTATAATTATTTCATCACATAATGAATAATTTGTTTGTTTGTTTGTTTATTATTTTTCTAGGATAAAATGGGAAATGTATGGAAATTTTAGAACTCGCTAATAGGACTTAAAAGAAAAATTTACACAAGATTAACTCAAACTTTGGACAGCAACTGATTTCGAGACTGATAATGTTTGGAGCATAATTTTTATATGTTTGAACAATGAAAGCAAATGGTTTTTAAACTTTACTTTTCTATATTCATATTTTATTGATGATCAATCATGCAAACATTTGAGTTCATCAATGATATCGCCAACTTTTCTGATTTTTCATCTCCAATAGAAAATATATCATGAAAAATAACTACATGAACCGTTTATAAACAACAAATTGATAAATAGCAAGGTGCAATTGAAGGGTTGTTCCTCTGGCTAGAAGCACCTTTTACGGAAGGAAATATATGAGATTGAATCAAATGATTAATAAAGCTCACTCATATTTAAATTTTTGGAATGATAAATATATTTTCGTTTTATTATGCCACAATAATTTTAATTAATAATCGATCGAAGCTCGATATACATGCCTAGTTATGATAAATTACTACTAAATCATATACTTTGATCTCATCACTTACAGCTCGATCGAAAATGTATTATGGCTTGCAGAATTGACTCTTAATAGACTTTAAAATAGTAGGTGCAGAGTGCTATGTGCAAAAGCTTAGTTAAATGATTAGGATCTACCGTCAGCTACAACCTCTTTATACATTTCATTTTTCTCTCTTCTCTTCTTTCTTTTTCTTTTTTACTTCTTCTTTTTACAATTGTAGCTGGGCTAACCCGTCTAAGTCTTTGCTCGTAAACTTGACAACCCAGTCAAATAAATAACGATAATGATCATAAGAATGTCCAAACCGGTGCAAGCTAAATTGATAAGATATATATAATTTTTGGTATTTTCCAATACTACGTAGATTCATAAATTTTTCCAATACTATGTAGATTCATAAATTTATCTCTAAATTACACCAAGCTACTTGAAATTTCAAATAAAGATCAATCAAATATTAAATTTTAAATTACACACGTCATGGAATTTCTCAGAAGAAAAAAAAAAAAATCTGCCACGACACTTTTCTTCTGTTCTGATATTTCATTTTTAATAATTCAATTGATGAATTATAAAGATGAGAATATTACTACATGATACTTTGTTATGACTTGTGTGTACTAGAAAATGGTAGCTAAAAAGCAGTCATATGCTCCTATCTAAAAGTCTAGAAATGTGATATTAAGCAAGAGAAAAGAGTAAATTAAATATATAAACTGTTATTTTATATGGTGAAGATATTGTTCCATCGGTCCCATCAGAGGTCTAGCTGATCGCTTGTATCTCAAACTGGTCGCTAACGGGACTGACATACTGTCATCTTTTCAGAAACAATGCCTAATCTATCAGATCTGAATGTTACACATTTGAGACTGGTTCTTTCATTAGAGAGAGACGGGAGAAAGAGAAAGAGATCCACCATACTTGTTTTTTGCATCTAAACAAGTTCAAGTACTTGAGAGGGGTGAACCGATCACAACGACATGTCCTTGTGATTGTGTAGTGAGTTTAGGCACTTGTACTGTGGAACTAAGGCATAACTCGTTTGCTCAAATTTGATTGTTGTTCCTGGTATGTAGAAGACGAAGGTTACGCAGTCCACGACGTGAAAGAGGTCACCATCGATCAGACTTCCGCATAACGATATATCTAACTTTGTACTTAAATATATTTCATCAAACTCTAATATTAACAAATTGACCCCCTATCTAAAAAGAGCCCAATTTTTCAGAGAATAGTTTACGCTTAACATAGTTTTTTTACTATGGAAAATTTTAGGCAAAAAAAAATTCCAATAGAATCATAACCTAATCATGATAACTAAATGAGCTAACTTTGTTGTAAACCTATTACCTAAGTTTCTATGCTTTAATTGGGGCCACAAAATCAGCTCCAGAAGCCTACAAGATCTCTGTGACTGGATGTGCCGACTCAAAGATATAGTGGAGTTCCTAGTAGTTTTAATTAGGAATGATCTTAAAACCATAATTAAAAAACATTATCTATTGATGCATTTCCTAGTCCGCCATATAAAGTTGAAAAGATAATGTTAAAGCATATCTCTGTTTATAAAACAATATTAAGCACAACAAAGTCGGTCCTAATGAAAGAAACTGTATAATAAACTAAAGCATGATAGGACTAAAAGCATAATCCAATAAGAATTTTCTGAGCTGGGTCTTCTGTACTTGTGTATAAAACCGAGGAGAAAAATCTGGTCTAAGGAACCTAATGAAAGGGACTGAACAAAAAAGTAAAACTTTAGTGTTCAAGAGATTGTTTCCAAATACTAATTATTGTATAATCATGTATAGTAGTCAATGGTCTAGATTGTTAAGCAATAAAAGAGGACCAGTTAAAGCCAATCGAAGTGGCCTAATCATAATCTTGAACTTTTATCCAACATTTCTTTCATTTCATGTTCATAATTCACAGCAAAAGTTAACTTTCTGGGTTGGGTGGAGCTAATTTTAGAAAAATTGAAAATATAAGGCCCATTCGATCTTAGTTCTCTATACCAATCCAGTTCAACTAAAAGAAGATCTATATTCTATAGTAAGCAAAGAAAATATTAGAAATCTGGTACATAAACAAAGGCCATTAACTAGTCTTAGTCTTAGGCCCATTTCTAAGAAATTAGGCTTAAGACCAATTGAATATAAGGACCCAATTTCTATGTGGTTGTTCTTTGCCATCATTTCTTGACGCTGATCCTATCAATCTAAACATTAAAATTGGATCATTTTGTCAGGCGTGTTTGTTGCAACAAAACATGTAGATGTATTATTATATATCATTGTATGGACTTGGCTGGGCCGAAAAGATTTCGCTCCTATTTTGTTCGCTTTTATTGCAAGACAGATGCACAATAGATTTATTGCCAAAATACAAGTTCTGTACGATTTTAAATTTATAGAGATTTCATATGTATTAATTTAAATATACATTTATAGTTTTTCATTCAACCTATTGCACCAAAAATATAAAAGTAAAACCATAACGAGGCCGCTAGATAATTTGGGAGCTTTAAACTTTAGGGCTTTACCCTTTTTAGTAAAAGCCCAATAGGTTCGAGGATTCCCTACAAAATATCAGAAGAATGGAAAATTAGGCCTACTATCCAAATATTTAAATTTTATTTGAATAAGAGCCGACAAAATACATAAGTTAAATAGTTGAAGCCCACATAGATGAAAAAGTAATATGTTTTGATCAGTTATGAATAGAAGAAGACATAGAAAGTCATGGAACTAAGAACTACGATATACCATTTAACAAAATAATTAACGACAAGTTTTAAAAAAAAATTAACCGTTCAGTTGTGGACTTGTGGGAGTACTAAGCAAGGTTTTAAAATGTGATTTTTGCTGTATGACGGTATAGAGTTGATTTAACGATTCGGTGTTATATCGGTGATATAACAGAGAAAAAACAGTGTGTATAAAAAGACAATTCTACAACTATTCTATCTTATAAGTTACTTGAAAATTTAAAATAAAAAAAAAACAAGTCAAAAGGCAAAATAGACAAAATCAAAGTATTAAAAACTAAACGAATTAGGGTTTATGTATGGATTTATATTCAGCAAAAAGTTTTTTTTTTTAAGTTTCATGACCCGTCTGTTTTTACGCCGCTAAATGCAAAAATTTTAAGTTATATCGCCGATTTTTCGAAAACATAACGTAACTGTTATTTTGTGCTTGGTTGTTGTAACGTTGATGCGTTTTGCTCCAAAAATCTGTTATTTCGGTCATAACGGTGTTATTTCGGTGAAATTTAAAAGTTTTGTACTAAGTTATACGTATCTAAGTTATAAATAAGGTACTTAATATTTTTTATTTTCAAAATTTTCAGACAACATATACGTCAAATAAGTTGTGGGAGTCGGCATATCACTAATTCACTATCCATTTCTCAATTATCTTATAAGGTTACAGGTATGATATAAATTTTACATACATCATTCTTACTCGAGAAGTTACCAAAATATTTTTAATACGGTACCTTACATGATGAAAAATTTTAAAAAACTGTATCAAAGTACACCTCTTATTTTATCTCAAGTAAATATAAAATATAATTGATATAAAAATTCATTAATATCCTTGGCCCATGACTGCATTTCTTTAAATATGGAGAGATAAAAGAGATTTTCTTCAAATGAGAATACTGACATCTTTATTTAAAATTCTAGGCGAAGGGCCGGTGCGATGTGTTGACCAAGAATTGTACCATATAACGTAAAATCCTAGTGTTGACCATTGACTTATTAACTGGATGTCAAATTTAGATTGTGGGTCCGTTTTAACCAAACGTTTTAAAGAGTTTAAACTGAGAGAATCTGCACTAGCCAGAGCATTCGCAGTTACGCACTAATTTACTTTGTCTATATGCCAACGTTTGATCAATGAAAAATTATAAACAACTGACCCCAACAGAAAGAAAGCATTTGTTTGATCTGAGCTTGTTTCAAAGTTGTTCGGATTTGCAGATCAAACATCCGAGACAGAACACCTCCAGTCACTCTTTTACTGGATACATCCCTAAATTAGTATTCCTGTTTGGAGGGTTCTGCCGATTATGTTGCCATTTTTCTATAAGGAACATGTTCAACCTGTATGCCATATGTCGTTTAAAAAAAAAAACCCTGGATGTAAAAGATATTAGTCATGCCTTTTTAAATAAAACCATCTACATAAAAAAAAGAAAGAAAGAAAGAAACTCACATTCCCCGCTGGAAGAATGCTTCTCTTATCACTACACTAGAACATTAATTTTCATAAAATTGAAATTATTCACTCAAAACTTGACCTATGACAACATGCACTGTTCTAAGCCATTAATTAAGCATTTAAGCATATACTTTGTTGCCTAGATTATTGTTTATTTTATAATTGCCACCAATATTTTTGTGCAATTGTTCAAAAAGTTATTAAATAAATATTGATTGATGCCACTATTCTACAAAATTATATTAATTGCAAATGGCAATGTCTTCTATCATCTTTTTAATAATATATTTTTTATTCACAAAAAATAATATATTGTCCGGGATTATTTCGTGTCGGGCTTCCAACTTTATTAACTACGTGTCGATTTTGAAGAGGAAATACATATATGTTCGAACTTATATATAAATTTTAAATATACATAATTATATATGAGTTCGAACTTATTCAAAGCTCATATTCATAGACAAACACACCGAAAAATATGGAGCCTAACAAGAAGTTGTCAACAGTCAGCAACTCTTCGCCTTTTTTTCTTTGAGCTCTTTTTTGAGTTTGTAGTAACTGTCCGAGGCAACACTGACAGACAGATCTTATCAGATTGCACGGCTAAGTTGTTTTAAATTGAAGCTCTTACAGTGATAGGACAGCAAAGGAATCTTAGGAGCCAACAAAACCTAACAAAATGCGAGCTCACTCTCACGTGCAGATTATAATTTTATGCTAGATCCGGGATTTGGTTGCATTAATTAAGGTTTAAACCCTGACGCAGTGCACAAGATCCAGAGCTTGGCCCTTTTCTACACTGTAGCGACTAGTGATAAAATTAATTATGATGGCACATTTACCAAATTAGCCTAACAAATGGGTTTCTAGCCGAAATAAGATGTGTTTGAATCAAGCTGAGTTAGAGCTATTTTTAAATAGCAAAAAAGACACAAATATACAACTCAAACATCAGCATGCGTTGTCCTTATTCTACAGGAGAGCATTTCCGTTTTTTAAAGATATAGTACAGAGGGTTTTTAATGTATCAAAAGGAAGTGATTTAATTAAGATACTGTAAGGTGAACTAAAATTAATATATCTCAGCAGGTGTAATATGCATGATTGCATGAAATTACTTTAGTTTTTAAAACTATTGGCAAACTGTATCACGAATGATGCATATATACATGAAGCCATGAAGGATAATATTATGATGATTTATTTACTAGTATTACCCATGATGAAAGCTACTAATTACTATTTAACTCTTGTCTAAACTCTACAACATAATAAAAGGTAAAAAAACAAAAATAGTTAATATTGGGTAATACTAGAAGATATTGTACCAAATTTTGACTCCATAAATACTGGTCAAGTTTTTCTGCCAAGAGGGTTAAACTGACAAATTACATAAAACCTTTCTGCTGGAGCATTTCCATGTTAGGTAGAATAATATATATATTTTAAGTTTTCAAGCACTCAGTCTGTCTCAGTCGGAGTATCAGAGAGAGAAAAGAGACGACAGATACGACCAAAGATTTCATTAGTTCTGACCCTGACTCTGTACGAACCTAATTTAAAGCTGTGGGACCGTACGTCAGAGCCCAATATGGACTCAAACCTGGTCGTGTACTCGTGGGAAGCTTTATTTGCGACAACATATATATACCAAGTTAGCTTTTACCAATATTACATGATTACGAGGCGCATTAAACCATTAATATCCTCATGATCTAGTACTTGTAGTTGTAGAATTAAGTATTCTTTCATGCCAGGCAGCTCTAATATTATTATTGTATTTTCAAGTTGATGTAACTAACAGATTCAAATATTTTTGTAGACGATGAATTCATGCAGTGTCGTGGTTGTGATGGTAGAGTATCACACGGGGTTTAATTTTTTTTGGGTTAGAAATTTTATCGAACTTCAAATAAATTTCTAACAAAAATTAATTATAGCATTATGTGCGTTCCATGGGATCAAAAGGCCGAAGTTGTGTGCTATAAATACTGCCTTGCCAACTATGACAGCGATCCATCACTGAATTTCACCTTTCTTTATTTAAATTTGATTTCATTTTTCGAGCGAATGTGTCTAAATAAGTTGTTAGCATCGACTGATGTGACCAACTATCACCCACACAACCTCCAACATGCATTGACAGTTTGACACAAAAAAAAGAAGGGAATATATAAATAATCAAACACAAAATAAATGAGCAGCCAGTAGAAACACGCATTATTATAAAGGATAATTATAAAGATAATATAGAAGGATTCTCTGACTCAGATGTAAACTCACCTTGGTCGGTGCAACAAAACTTGAGAGTCCTATCACAAATTAAAGCGCCTCTAATTGAAAAAACAAAAAATTACTAAAACAAAAGGCCTAAAACAAACATACTGCATTTGCACTAGTTACTCGTTGGTATTCCAACGTCATGCATCAAGGCTCAGTTATCTGCACCAAAAGAAAAAAAAAAAAAAAAGAGCAATTAGAAAAACATAAAAAAGGCAATACAAAATTACTTCTTTCATGATTGAAAACACGAGGAGAACAAACCATTGAAGTCATGATGAGACATTGGGATGGAAATAGAGAGTTGGGTCTTTGAATAAACCTCTTCCAAATCCATCCATGCATCCTTCTTTTGAGGCCATTCATCGAAGAAAGGCCGCAGAGGTTTCCCTCCCTCGGTATCCCTAACAGGTTTCTCCAGTTTAAGATCGGCTCCCAAAAGGAAGCAGTGCTGGCTGCGCTGCTTCTCTTCAGTCTCGTCTCGACTGGAGAAGAGGCTGGAGGTGGTGAAAGGGACGTAGGCGGTGCTTTGTTGGTGGTGTTGCATGGCGTCAGTACTGGTACCAGAGCAGTGCTTTGTCTCGCCAAAAGGAAGAGACCTGAACTGCCACGAACTGTCTCTTTCTCCAGTCGAGCTCTCTGTGTAAAAAGGGGGCTGCTCCTCCAGTTCTCTCAGACCCCCATGTGTGTACCTGTTATCCCTAGAAAAAAGTTAGAACAGAGAAGAAGCTAAGAAACATTTCTTTTTCCTGTCTAACCCTGCAAAATGTCATAATTACTAATATTTATGTTTCCCTGTACAGTAACAATATTTTTTATTTGTGCGAATAAACTAAGCATTACCTGATCAGTCCTGGTGTCATATTAACCCTTTGTTCCACAATTTTTTTTATCACGCAAGTATGCTTAAGATGCCTTTGTGTTTTCCTCTCCAAAATAATGAACAATAAAGGTATGCTTAAGATATTTCAATTTTTCAAGCGCTTGAACAGATATTTTGAAGTTTTGCAGGGTATGTTTATTGGAAGGGGATACACATACACTCATACACAATAAATAAATAAATAAACACACCTGTAATCTCTGTCTGAGGAGTAGTAGGAAGAAGTATTGTTAAAATGGGAAGATGAGGAAGAAGAGTTAATCTGGTTTGGGTAGAGAAGGTGATTGTAAGGCTGAGGAGTTGACATTGACAGAGAGGAGGCATAAGGAGAAGACGAGGTTCTCGAAGCAGAGTTGGTCGAGGAGGCCGAAGATGGGCTCGGGTGAGGGTTAGAGTTTGGTGAGGCCAAGGGCATTTCCACAGGCTTTCTTGAACGATTCTTGCCTCGGTGCATGTGTTTCTCGCAGTATTTTGAGTCAGGATATGCCTCCTTCGAGCATCGCCATTTCTTCCCGTCTGTACGCCGGCACCGCCCCGGCTCTGGATCCTCAGCCTTTCGCGAAAACCCCATTTGGTAGCATCCCCATCCCACTGTTGGGCCCAAAAGAAATGGAACATGCATCAAACACATGATGATTAATAGTTGTACCGTGGTATCTTTCAAGAAGTTCATATATACTTTGTCATTGTCGGCTTAAAACGTACGTGTCATCACATATATTCTATATATTCCTTTTTTTTTTTTTGTTAGCTGAGTTTAAAGATTTTTGGGGCTTGAAATAAACTGTTGCGCGCGTGTCAGCATACTTGAATAAACTGTTGCGTTAGCTGGCTTGAAAAATCAATATTTATGTGACATTCCAAAGAGTCAAATTGAAAAAAAAAATGATAATAAAGAGGAAGAAGATACAGCAGTATTTAGAGGACTGAAAAATGGGAGAAATAATAGGGAAGCTTACATGTGGGTTGAGAAGAGAAGCCAAGAGAAGGGGAGGTGAGAGAGGCGTCAAGGAGGAAGCTTCTCCTAATGGGGATAATGAGATCAGAGGGAATAGGAATGCCAGATGCCATGTACTTGTATATCAGAGCTTGATGCTCTAGTTCTTGCCATTGGGAGGGTGTAAAAGGGTATTTGCCTCCCCTTCCGCTCATCATCTTTCAAAGAGCACAAAGGATGAAGGAAAGGTCTTGAAAAAGAAGGAAGCAGAGAAGAGAGCCGGGGGTTTGGGTTTATATAGAGGTTTAGAGATAGATATTACGTCTCATTTTTATTATTTTATACGCTGTATGGTGTTAGAGGGTTACAGATGGTCTTGGTCTCTCGGACTCAAATGAGTGCGTGTCTGTGAGGGAAAGCGATGCATAGACTGATTGCATTCATTGCATGCAGGTCTCTGTTTTGTTTTGTTTTGTTTTTCGTAGAGAAAATAGAAATTGAAGTTTTGCTCCAACATTGTTTCATCCGGCACGTACTCCAGCAGGACTGTGTTTCTACAAATTTTGCGACTTTGTGTCAATTTTTAAACAACTCCTAGTACTTGTCGAGCTAGAATACGGATCCTTATCAACAAAAATATCTAATCTATTCTAGTTCTAACCATTATAATTAATGCATTTGAAGCTGAACTCTAAACCATTTTGTTAGGGTCGACTCTAAACTATGGTTGTCGATATCGTGTCGTTTCGCACATTTTTCGTTCCGTTTCGTATAAAGGAAACGAAAACAGAATGGTATATGGATTTTGTTTTCAAAGACGGTACGGAATGGAACAACGTTTTTTATCCGCGGAACGCTGAAATGGAAAATTCAATATAAAATTGACGCGGAACCTCATTTGAACGGAATTTCCGTGGACCGGATTGGAATGAAAACAAAACACCATTTATGTTTCGTTATCTAGAATGCACGTTTGACAACGCCACTCTAAACCATTTAAATATGGGTAATTAAGTGGTGTGCGTCTTTGACAAGCTTTCAATAAACCCTTATGGACTATTAACTTCAAACTTTAAAGCATTAAATTGTGTCTTTAATATTCAAAATGAACCACAAATATAAAATCATTATATAGCGAATATGTTTGGATGTTTGGAGTCCTTGGAATAAGTTCTTTTTCAGAATTATTAATTTTTTGTGCTACTAAACATACTTGAGAATAAGTCGAATTGTTTGTTACGACCCTTATTCTAGTGCCAACATTTTGTTGGAACAAACATGGAACTAAGCCCCCAGGATTCTTATTCTTGTTCTTAATCTAAACTAACCACCCAAAAAACATCTCTTAATTCTAGAATAAATAATTTTTCACCATTCCTTATTTGTTCTAGAATAAGCTATTCATTTCTTATTCACCACGACCTTGTTTGGATGTGAAGGAATAAGGGTGGGAATAAGGGTTGGGAATAAGGATGGAAAGAGTGGGAAGTGTTATGCCGGGAATAAAAAATGTTATTTGGATGGTAAATTGGGAAAAGTATTATTGGGGTGAAAAGTAAAAGATGAGTGTTATCGGAAAGAGTGTTATGTAGGAAGAGTGAGAAGAGTTGTTATTCTAGGAATAAGAAATGTTGTTTAGATATATTTTTTGTTAGGAAAAAGGATTTACGCCGGGAAGAAGCTATTCCTAGCTTATTCCTTCACATCCAAACATCCCCGTCTAAACATGTGAATAAGAAGTGCCTTTGGATGTGACATGAATACATGTGAATAAGCCGATTCATGAATAAGGATTGTGAATAGAGAATGATGAAGAATAGTATATATTTATGAATAGAAAATGTTGTTTGGAATGTAATCTAAAGATAGGGATGAAGTTAAGAAAAATATATAATAACATTTTCTTACATTAAATATTCTATAAATCTCAAAAGCAGTGTCTATTTATCTCAATTCCAACAATTTGCTCGAATAGCTATTCACTCATTAATTCACATTTTCTTAGTATTTGGAAGTTCATGGAATAAGAACAAGACCTAGGATAAGAACCAATTTGCTCGAATAACTATCCATTAAATCGCATTCGTGTTTGGATGCATGGTGAATAAGAAATAAGTTTCAAATTACTTATTCACGTGAAATCAAACAACACATGAATCAAGAATTTAAAATTATCCAGATGCTTATTCATATCCTAACAAAATAGACCATATATCTTTTATTTTTCATGTTTAACACCCTTTAGAATAGCATTCTTGGCCAAAATTAGTCTTGTTCTTGTTCCAACAAAAACATGGAACTACAACAAGAACAAGCATTATTCTTGTCCTTGTTCTTATTCCACACACTTCCAACAAATTTGGATTGTGCCTAAGGGGGGAGGGGGGTTTATATGCATACATCTAACGTTTTTTTAATTAAATTGCTAACTTTTGTATAAGTGAAATGAAGCCGTAGCCCGACCCCTATTTTGCAAGATAATCGATTGATCGGCACGACAAATTGGTGAAAGGAGTGGAACGGACTGGTCCAGATACTGAAGAAAGATGATGCAAAAAGCGGCCAGACTTACTTGGAACTGGCCGGTCCATGTCCAAAACGCACCGTTCTAAGTTCTTCAAACTTTCCATACATGACGAGGTTGAATTTGTTAAGTTTTTGCCATGTGTTTTCCTTCTCCACGAGGCAACATCTGACGTCTTTTCCACACCAAGTTAGCTGTATTCAATGCCTATTTTAGTCTTGCTCTGCCCCAAGTAAAGGTATCGCCAATTTATAGGGTTTAGACATCTTTCAAACTTGACTCGAGACACAGCTCCCGCCAGAGATGACTTAACCTACTTCGATCGACCTGTTCTAGAGCTAGGACGAGCCGTTCCATACGGAAAAGAGGGAGGACTTAGAGTAGAAATCGTATCAATCTATTGTATTTTCACTTTTTATTCTTCATGACTTGTTTATCTGATGTATCTTGCTTACTTTGTTGTAGTATGAGTTTGATTGATTAGACTTGTTTAGAGTTATGGTTGAGAACATTTTACTTGTTGCTTAGTTTGTTAACTAAATCTTATTTTTGTTTTATTTCTTGTGGGTTAATTGCGTAATATTATTGATGTGTTTGGTACTTTTCAATTGATTATCCCGTTAGATGAATGGCCACATTTGATAATTAGGGTATTACATCAACCAACTTGAATCGTAGCACAACAATAATAATAACTAGCTTTTGATACGCACTTCGCGCGTGAGGTATTGTTCTTCTAGTTTAACAGTAAAGGGCGGGTAATTGAAAGTTGAGAGTAGGGTAGTTTACCATGCCAATTTCCTGCTAACAACTACCAGCTTATTTACTGAAACAACCATAAATAGACCACACAATCCATCATTCACGGCCAATATCAATCTTCAACAAAACTTTAGGCCAAATCTTGTAATAGATTAAGTCCAGTACAACCAAAAATAAACTACATTTAACTGACCACCATCAACAACTGAAAAAAAAAGTAAACAGACAAATATACTTTACAATGCAATCTTAAGGGTCGCCTAACATCAGTACTTATCTAATTGTACCTAGCATTGAGCATCTAGCTCCAAATTGGTTACTGAAAGAAATTAAACTAAGTACTTTGAAGAAAACAATTTTGAACATAACAATCTTGTTGTATATTTCAAGCATTAAAGTAAAATCTTACAAAAAGTACCCACAATGTATCAACGAAAAAACATTAGGCTCGCATCCTGTCATCCATCTATTGATTCTAACATGCTGCAATCATAGAAATTGATCAATTTAATAATCAAGCTGCAGTAGTGAATAACGATCAATTTAAGAACCCAATGCAATTCTATTAACAATCTTTCTCTCCTCTCTCTCTCTGTTGCGCAGCAAACCTATAAATGAATTATCTCGTAGCTTATTCCAGGTGTTTTTAAATGAATTCACCAATAGAGTAATTAATTAGAGCTCACCTAATCAAATTCATGGTTGAAGAGACAAATTGTTGGTTTTATATGTAAGAGGAATTAGTAAAATTTTATTGATTTTAGATATATGGGCATAAACTCCCAATTTATCAGTACAATTTCAGAATCAAGCAATTATATTCGATAATTTTCAGGCATGAATGATTATGGTACGTCAAATCAAGCAAGATCAAGAAAGGGTAAAAAGAGTATTACCCAATAACAGGAAAAAAAAAATTAGAGTCAAGAAAGCTACTTCCATGGCTAGGCAAAGGAGGCGAGAACTGGGACGGCAGTGGTTCTATAGTGGAAGCGAAAAAACGAAAAGCTCCTCCATCAGCATTGCTTACCTTATGCCTCTTTTTTCTTTGCTTGTTCCCTCTCTCTCATTGCTCCACTCAAGGAGGCTGCGAAAGACCACAAAATATTATATTAAAATTGAAGTGAAGAGCTTAATAATGTAGGATGTAAAATATAAATAATGATACTTTGGCATTTTCATGGAACAAAATATATTTGCTCATTATGATTTTTTTGCTTTGAGGGTTATACAGTCTGCAACCCTTAGACTGAGTACAGTATCCGATAAATACACATCTTCTGAAGGAGTTATGTTGGTTCGTACTGGTCTAAAAAGCCTAAATAGTATAAGAATCTGGACGGCTACCAGTATATAAAAAGAAGGCAAAAGATTAAGAAGAAAGTAATTGAACTTCAACTTAATTCTTGCCCTAAAAAAATGTACTACATGGCTTTTCTACTGCTAATGCACGCCTAAAACACACCAGCCATTAAAAGTAAAAAAACATACCTATAAAAACAATAATTTAAATTGATAACATCATACCAAAAATGCCCCTGCAATATTTCGTACAACAAAAATTATTATTATACTAATCTAAAACAAATTGAACTTCTAGGAACACTATTTTGGATCAGTCCCCAACAACACCAGCATAGTCATCTTTCAAAAATTAATATATGATTCTAGGCTTTTAAAACATGCAACTAAATAGCAGCTTCTCGTAATGAATCGATATTTCTCTTGGATTAGTTGAATTGTTTTGGCATAGTTCTCTGATCAGACAGTAAAATATAACAGTAGTACGGGGACGATGCTTTTAAATTGCATAAGAAAGTAAGTTTTTTTAAAAAACATCGTATGATGTAACATTAGATGAATTAGATGCAAGGAGTGCATTTACATTATAATTATAACTGACATAAAAAGTTACAATAAAATTTAAAATTTCTAAGGTAGAGAGCTCTGTCAATCCAATCAAGAAATCTGGTGTATCTTCCATCTTAGATTTAGCAACAAATTTGACCTTTTTAATAAGGTCCCTAACCAAGTCTCATCTTAACCCTGATAACTTGATAAGAAATTACTTTTTAAAATTATGCACCTGTACGATAAGGGAAATGATTTTCAAACCAAATACTCAATGTTAAACATCATACCAGTAAACATCTTTTGTAGACGTACCAATATGTTATCAACTTAGTCTTACCAGTAAACTTCTCTAATTACATAAAATAGGTTTTGGAGCCATACTGATTTTGGGAACGTACCCCTATTGCATATCAGAACAATACTAAGTAAATTGTGAAAAGTATGAACAATAGTCCTGATTATTTTTGAAAAAAAATGAACAATAGTTACAAATTAAGGAAAAATACCAAATAAAATTTTGAAAGCTGAGACGAAATCGAAACCAATTCAGTTAAAGAATAATTACCATACTCTCAAATTTGCAGTCTTGACACCAATTTTTTCATTCATGTCCTTGGCTAATCTCTTCAGTAAGCTAGGCCCACAAGGCCAGAAGTTATTTTATTCTCATCGTGCTGGTTCTCTTTCAATTCTTTTTCCTGTGCATATTTTCTAAAATTGAATATTTTTCACTAGTTTAGGTAGTAAGGCTTGGTACAGGTGAAGGCCAGTTGGTGGAAAGTTAAAGAAACCATTTGAAATATTTTGATTTTAACTCCCACAAGAGCAATCCAGAGAAAAAAAAGGAACACAATCGTAAAAAAAAATGAAATAATAAATCAGAAAGTAAAACAAAAAAAATGTAAAAAAACCCGAAGCAAAGAACAAAAAAATACAATCATAAATTGGTACTACACTACTACTATATTTCAAAGAGAGGCGCAGATAAGGAATCAGAAGGTACTAAATACCAAAATATAAAACCTACTAGCCACCACGCCTAGAGAAGTAATCACAATCTAAGGAAACTGCCAGTGCAAGTGTAACCGCTCTTTCGGACAACGTGAGGGGCCGAACGACATTTAATTCCTCAATCTGACAATTCGAGAAAAGAAATAAATTGTTATAGCAAAGTAAATGCATGGATTTGCATATACAATTAGCATAATGCCACATGTAAAACCTCAATTGTAGTGATCTTGAGAAACCTCGTAAGGATGAACTATTAATCTAAATATGAAGACCAGGAATGCATCTGCTTCAACTTAGCTACAGAATCCAATTAGCAAGGAGAGATCTCAAGACAAATGTACCAGTATTGAAGGAATCCAACTTGTCAAAAATGTACAAGAGAACCATATTTTAGGAAATGAACTTACATGGTAATCTGATCCATAAGATCCTGGAACTGAAGCTCCAAAACTAATTTTATATTGACCTGCATCAGTAAAGAGCTATACCGGATTAAGAACAACGATAAATAAGACAACCTATGCTGCTGAATGAGGCTCGACCACAATGTTAGAAAGAAAAATAAGAAATTGCATACCTCAAGACCTATACCCCTCCAATTGCGATCAATCTCAGCTAGCACGTTATCTCCTTCATCTTTCAAGGTGAAAGTCCAGTTCCAAAATCATGGATTCTCAACTACTGCAAATTGTCTATTTCTGGAAATGTTGCAAATTAAATGAGAAAAACAGCGATTTTGTGAAAACCTAGCACAAACATAGGAGAGATAGAGAGGGAGATGAGAAGGATTGAGAAACTTTGAATTGAGTATAAATTATATCTAGCCAAGTTGAGACAATTTCAAATCTGATGAATTTTGATGGCACAAAAACGGTTCGTTTAGACTAATAGTTGTTCCTTTCTTTTGAATGAGAAAGAGAAAAAGTAAATTAAAAATAAAACGAAGGTAGAATTCGAGACAACAAAGATACCATTTTCAGTAGATCGTTTCTGGAGCTCTGAGGCCAGGCTGCGGGAGAAAGTGCGCCAATTTCGACCCGATCCGAGGAGACCGTGGAAGACGAAGGCAGTGCGATTGAAGGGTTTGTCTGGTGAAGCTTGGATCTCCTCATATGCTAGCGTTTGTACATGCCTGATTGAATCGTGTAGAGGTGAAGGAATTGGTTTGGATAATGGAGCGATTGTAGAGGAGAAAAGGAGGCGAGATGAGAGGGAGGACGAAGCTTCCAGTGCCCTCCGCGCCATGGCTTTGTTTGATTCGTCGGATGAGAAAGATGGGCGATACGGGAGAGGCTCTCTTTCTCTCCCTCTTTATCTCCTCTTCTCTATTCTGTCTCTCTCCCCGTGAGATACGATAGGAACGAAGAACATTTGGCTTGAATGACGGATAGATCGAGATTGAATTTCGATCAGGAAAGCAAATAGACGATCCAGATCGGTTCAAAAAAGTGGCGTGATGACATCATTCTGACGTCATCAACGTTACTGTAGAAAATACACCCAAGGTTGGAGTATTATTTGATTGGTAGGTTAAAGTTCGAGAGGATAGATCTAAGTCGTCGAGAGATCGAGACTTTACTCAAGTCGAATTGATCGATGTCTTCTAGTTTAGTTTGAGTTTGATGTTTAGTAGTGTCTGGACAACAATTATATCTTTGTTTTAAGTCTTCGAATTATTTAAAAACAACATAAATCACCAAAAATATCATTTGTTTACTCAAGGTTTTTAGTCGAGTTAATTAGAATAACTTAGAAAGGAATAGTTTTGTCCATATGATTCGACCATTAAGTTATACTGCAAACGGTTTAAATTGGTAATTTCAAAAATTAATTTTGACCTAGTACGCTAGAGACCGATCAGTGCCTATTTGATCACCTTATTTATGAATAAGGCTATTCATTTGCATCCAAACATTTGGGTGAATAGCTCTATTCATGGGTGATGAATTGCTACTTTAGCAAATTGTTGGATTTGAGATGAATAGACACTATTGATAATATATCTAATTTAGAGAAAATATTATTGTAATTTTAATTTTCATTCTTATTCTCAGTTTACAATCTAAACAATATTTTTTTATTCATGAATAATCTATTCTTCCCAACTTTCTATTCACGATCCTTATTCATGAATAGACTTATTCACATAACATTAAAAAAATACCATAAAATATTTATTTAAATTTTTAATTGAACCTTATAAGGCATCAACGGGAAGCTAGCAGGTCGGGGCACTTAAAGCTGTAAATAAAGTGAGAGTAGGTTTATACGTGAATTTTCTCCGCTTATGCATAAAATAGGGTGGTATTAAGAAATGAAGTTGAAGAATGACTTCCACATGCAAAATTATGAAAGAAATCACTCAAGATGTGGCAAGCCCATTTCTTGCTATATGATTTATCTAAATTTTTCTCCATTTTCTTCGAAATATTTACAACATAGTAACACATTTAAGCGATTTATCCGATGTTATGAGCTGCTAGATACTAACTTAACATACTTAAATCAACCACATGTTTATTTTTATCAAATAATATTGATGTCATTTTTACTTTTGTTTTAATAATAAGAATGATAGAAAAATTATCTTCGATGTTATTCATTAATTACATCTTATATCTTGCCTTATTGTCTCGAGGATTATGAACGAATACTCGTTTTGTCGACTTTATTATCAGAGTCCAAATCGCAAGAGAAAATATAATGTCATTAGGAAAGTACTGATATTATATCATGCATTATACTAAAAAATAGTTCAAAAGATAGTGAAAGTCTTCTCAATTCTATCAGTCAAGAAATCAAATTTCAAATAATTAAACTTCCAAATATAATCTATGTTAAATGGATGCATCACATAGTTTACCATTATGCAATAATTTATTTTTTTTAAAAAAATTATCATATAACTTGGAATGCAATAATTCAGATAAACAAATCATGTGTGCAAATTTTGAGTGGTATATCAATTCTTAATTCATTATGCAATAATTAGAAGGATAGGTAGAGATGCTAAGTTTCTAGCTAGATTTGAGTACAAAGGATGGGTCAATCAGTCAAGATACAGAGTGTGGCCTGCAGAATCTCCTGTGTCGTTGCATGCTTATATCACACCTGTCTCTCTCTCTCTCTTGTTTGGCATTCTGATTGATTTGAGAGTTGGATGTTTGAAATCCTTAATTATTTAATTGGGATTTGAGTCAGCAATTCGGAACAAAACAAGTGGGTTGGGTGTGATTCATGGATTTGATTATCTTAGTACTCATATTTGGTAATTACAAATTGTCTGGTATGAGGTCATGAGGCCTCTCCAGTCTTTTGTAATTAACCCCTATTCATCCTCAAAAAAAAAATAATAATAATTAACCCCTATTGCTATTAAACAAAAACTGAGGTAGGTGGAAATTTTCAACTAATTTTGAAATCCGAAATATGTCATAAGAACTTAGATTTAAAGTCTAATCTCAAAATCGCACACATACACTGATACACACCCAACATCTATATATACTGTGCCTCCATTCTCAAAAAAACAAAAAAAAAACAAAAAAAAAAAAAAATTGTGCACCGGACACTAAGCCATGACGTATCAATGACCTGTTCTTACAATATAATGTAGAAATATATATGCTAAAGAGAAATTTTACAAACTGAAAACTTGCAAATCAATTAGGATCGAAACAAATTAAATACAAAAATATTAATTAGCTAGAGGGATGTCAGGCAATGCTGCCCCTGAAAGATGAGGAGAGGAGACTGTGTACAGTGTACCTATATTATTTATTTTTCTGTTATTAATATTATTATTATTATGACTGAGCGCAGAGGGGTGCAGACAGACAGACTGACCATTCAGACACACATCTGACCTCTCTCTCTCTTCATTGTTATCTCTCTCTCTCTAACTTGGTATCTATCTATGTTTATCTCTGTTCTGATGCAAGATGCTGTGCTTCATCCTTTTGTTGCTGTTGTCTCTGCCAGCTTTACTGAAATTCATAAACTAAACTAAGCTCCTTCTCAGTTGTTTTATGTCCAGCCTTTCTCATCTTAAACTACTACTTGAACATGCATTGCTATTTGCTAAAAATATCAATGGGTTTAAAAGCGAAGAAAAAAGAACAATCCCTAACGTTGCTAGCTAGCTAGCCAGCTGCACTTTGCTTCTACTATAATGCTATTTGTCTCCATATTTTCCCCTTTTGCCTTGTTCTCCAACGGTATTGTGTGGACAAATTTACTGTGTATTGTATCATTAGACATTAGTTGCCTAGAAAGTTATCACACAATTAATTAACGCAAAAGTTAAGACTTCCTCAGGTCTTGAAAAAGTACATTTGATGTCCATAGAGTACTTCTAATGCAGACGACACTATTACAATGAGAAAATATGAAACTTTAAGCGCATGTTAAAAAAATTAAATGAGGGAGGCCTCGCCCTTTATTTTGAACTTTGGACAGTACATTAATTACATGATTTAAAAGGGTACTTGTTTTTCGACAGAAAAATTTTTGTACCAAAATTTCCACGCCCAAAATCTGATTTTGTGCTTCCATTGGCAATGAAAATGGTAAGTTGGACTGTTGGTGATAAGAGTGTTAAATCCATTTGGTGCTGTGAATCATCCATTCTGCTGCCATGTTACAGTGGCCTCTTAATTGCCAAAGACAAAAATGCTTTTGACCCCCTGCATAACTTCCCACCGGACCTTATATCATTAAATATAGGCTTTAATGATATGAAACAGGTAGTAATTACAGAATTTAGACATTGTTTGCTTGAAAGTTTCATTTATTCTAAGATGATTAGCTAGAAATACCCAACGCAGGTTGCCAGTAGTGGAAGTGCCTCTGTGCTGTCTTTAAAGAAAGGTAAAAAAGGTCCTGGGTTCACTGCTGATATTTTGACTGGATTTATAGAGCTTGACTCCTCTCCGTCATCCCTAAACTGGAGATGTCTCTTTCCTTTCTAGAAAGCCAATGGTCATTTTTGTTGAGGTTACTGAGCCAATGCCTGCTAAATGTTCATAAGCTCAAAAGAAAGTATGAGTAGAATGCAAGATAACAACAAAATTAAACCAAATTATCTATTAGTATAGTGATTGAAATTAATTCTTAATTAAAGATAGCATGTTCAAAATCAGACCCAAAAAATTTCTTGTAAAAATTTTAAAATAAAGACTTCATTCTATTTCTATCGAAAAAACAACAAAACAAAAGCATATGCCACTCTAAACACTCTTACTATTAGTCCAATTAGATGAATTATGAATTTCACTAAATGATATAGCTTGTTGAATATGCAAAGGACATATTTGGTCGAACTTGTCAAGTGGAGGTGCCTATGCGTTATGCATTAAATGGTACCAAGTGGGAACAAATTAAAGAACACATGGGCTTGCGGCACAGTGTGGGTCACTGACAGACCATGAACAGTGATCAATGGCTATCAAACATCCCTCTCGGTGCTTTAATAACAGCAGAGAGGAGAAACCCAAAAATACCAAAAAAAAAGGGAAAAAATAAAAGAGAACAATGGATAGATTGCTGGGTTGGAACTCAGTGGCAGAAGATAGAACCAATGAGCCCCCCTAGGCAACTCCCCCTTGTCTTGTTTTGAGGAGATGATGCAAGGAAAAATGGAGTTTATTCTCTCTAGATTCCTAGAATGCTATCAATATAGAACCTTTAAAACTCTTTGTATTATTTTTTTGGTATTTAGCACCACTATTTATCAATTAATGTCTGAACGTGTGTGTCATCAGATGACATAAACTCTGTTCTTATAAACATTTTACCACAAAGGATCCTTGATAAAACTGTGCTTTTCTATACCTTTTACTCTCGTGCTTTTCTTTTCCTTTTTTTTGTGTGCAGAGGTTAGAGGTATACCAAAAGAAAAAAAAAAATGTCAAAGGCAAAATTATCATACTAGTTTTCTAGAAAATATTTTTCTACAAAAAAATAATATTCTTCTGTACGTGGATGTTTTGACAATTAATAAGAAACCATGATTTGCATTAGTAATTGACAAAATATGACCTTATTATTTTATATTTTTTTTCTTTTTGAAACATAGCCGCTATATTTTATTGATAAAAGATAAATTTTATTAAAGAACTGCCGCAGGACATTTCAAGATCTTCGAAAAAAATAAAAGCTCGCACATCTTAAGCTCTTTGTACTAGCCGGGTTAGAGAAATAGCAGTATCACTCTGAGATTCTAGCTTTAGGATGTGTACCAATTTAGTATTGATACTAGCACCAGTCACTATTTGTAACATCCAAAATCATCTTATCCTATTACTATCATTATTAAAGTACCACATACGCCAGGTCTAAACAGTTTTAGGAGCATAAGAAATATTTGCATATAAGCTCTCCAAATAAGCCCAAATTAACGAAATCATTGTAGACCCCCAAATGTAAGAATATATCATGAACAGTGTCTAATAATGTAAAATGTTTCACCTATATATACCTAGTCTTCTCCGGCATTACTCCTAGATTAGGGTGACTAAACTATATTGCAAACATAATAAACCACATGTCCGATTTCTAAATGAAAGACACAAGAGAGCAGCCCTCTCCGAACTATGGAACACGTTAGTTTCATTAATTTTCTTTGTTCATTAGCAAGAGTTCTATTTTTAAGTCGAATATGCAATATATTGTCATGGACCGACAAAGAGTATCTTTGCCAAACATTGCCAATTTGCCATGTATAATCGTCAAGTCAACTGTGTAGAAAATGAACGGTAAAATTAAATTATCCTCATGATTAAACAAAACACAGTTCAAATCTTTCTTTTAGCAATCTCCATTGAACATTGACCCAACTATGTAGTCTTTCAGATAGCACCAATAGATCAGCTATGTAACTTCAGGTACTTCACAAATTATGAGGAACTCATTATGTGAGAAGGCTGAAGACAAGTCATCTAACCATCTATCAATTCCATCCAAAAAGTATTTCCATGACCACCCTCTATTTAAGACGATGTAACAACAAGGCTCCTAACTCTATTATTTTCTTATTAATAGAGGGGGAAAAAACCAATCAGTTTTACATTTAGAATTTTTTTTACGGTTACGATATCTTTCTGCTAACTAGTTACAACGAGGATAACATATCTTCAACGTCACTTTTGCCAAAAAGGTCATTCATTGAAAACATCAATAACACCCATGTCACAAGGAAATTTCAGCGTAAATTCAAAATTTTTTATCAAAGCACATTTCTGTTTGTCATTCTGAGAATCTACCTGCCGAATAAAATTCCTCCAAATCTAACATTCAGTTAAAGTTATCAGCCATATCTGCAGTTAATTCATGATCTAGATCAATAGATAAGCATCTCATATTTATTGATCATCATCATATACCAAAGTTTATGTCTACGATTTTGTGTGACGATAAAAAAAAACTTACCACAAATCACCGATTGAATAATGCATCATTTTCAAGTGCATCATGCAAGGGCAAGCAAATACACATTTTTAGCTAGGTTTCTAGAATGATAAGGAAAAGAAAAAATCAAATTATAGGGACAAGTCATAGAATTAAAGTCATTGTAGGTAAATAGAACTCAAAGAGCTAGTGGTCCACCTGACCAGTAATAATGAGCTCTTTCGGGTTTAGCAAGAGCTAAGAGAGGCCTTTGAAGAACTGATGAACTGTCGCTGTATCAGCGGTGTTGGATTGAACAGTGTCGAACATGGCAGTGATGCAGATATAACCGGTGCAAGTGCCACAAGTGACAAGCCCACCAAGGCCACCAAGCATGCGCTGGATAAGTACCCCATTTTGACATTGTATCTTAGAAGCACCAAGAGGAGCCACAAGACAGGAGAGATTATTTTTGGGCGTTATTAATTTCTGGTGTAGCAGTTTCCCTCTAGAGTTTTAATTATTGCATACTTGTATAGAGTAATAAGGTATAATTAAAGCTTTACATTCTCGGCACTTTTGAATTAAGTCTCCAGTCACACTGGAATTGGCTCAGTTGATTATTCAAGTCAAACTCAAATCAGTAGTCTTGGAAAATTCAGGTCTGGTATATATTGTGTTAAAAAAAATTTTGGATCATGGCCACTGGAAGTCTGGTTGTTTGACAGTCTCTGACACTTATCTTTTTGGACTTGGATCACAAGATTCCAGGTTTTTAGGTTGCTTCATCTGAGGTTTTTAATTATTGAAGTTATTCTTCATATTAAAAAAAATAAAATTTACCCATTTTTTAAGCATCATTTTTTTTAATAAATGCAAAAGGTTAAATTAATCTGGATAAATATAATCAATAAATTGTGGAACTTAGAAAGACCAGAATTATTCATAGTTTCATACACCATTGGAAGAATTGAACATACAAATACCGGGATAATGACAGGGCCGAATTTTGAAATCACGGCTTTTCTAGTACTAGAATTTAACATACAGAGAGCTCGTTTGTTTTATTTCTTTTTCTTACTAAAGATGATTGCGAGGCCGAATTTTATATACCATTTTCTAAACTTCTCAAATTTATTTATTTATTTTGGAGCAATTTAATTAAAAAATTAGAAATTAGGTAAAATTGTAAGTATACAATTTCGAGATATTAAGGTAATGCGCCAAAGATTCAACAATGTTGAAAAATTGAATAAGTTGATAAATAACAATGACCAACCGCTTGCATTGTCCAGAATCGGCTGTCAAATTAATGAGTTTAGACGGCGGTTTCATTGTTGAAAAGTTTGTGAATTGAGCAAATATTACCCAAGAATTAATATAGACGACAAGTATGATTGTCACTTATAGGAATAGTGGAGATGTTGCTAAGTCTAATTGTGGACTTCAGCAGTCTACCGCGGACCGCGGCATGTGGTCGCGGACCGCGGACCTTCCAGCGAATTGACATCTGGTCATTCACATCTTTTGGGGAAGGGTGCATTCTCTCTTATAAATATATGGTCTCTGGACATTTCTATTGTGGGGAAAAACACAGAAAGACTAAGAGAGACAGATTAGAGAGACTCCACATGTTTTGCATTTGTTTCTTAAGTGCAAAACACCATTAGAGATAGGATTCTTTCTCTTCGTACTAGGTTCATGCTTCTGGTGTAGAGAAAAGAGTCGAGTCTGGCATTTAGACTGTGAATAGTGCGGGATTGCAATCAATCCCCACTGGCGATAGTTGAAGACGGGGCTGTGGCGTAACGACACCACGCGGTGAGGGATTGGTGCGAAGGAAACCCGAATAAAGAGGAGATTCTGACATGCTTCCGCATTCGGTATGAGTTACCGATTTTCTTACATTGGTATCAAAGCCCTATTTCTCTTTTTTGATTTTAATGCATCATTAGAGCCTTATGGTCGATATCTGGTTGTTATGTGTGTTTTGTGTGCTCTAATTTCGTGATTTCTTGAGATGAAAGTTGTTAAAACTCGAATTAGTGCAGTCCAGATTTTGTAAACTGGTAAAGTCTGATTATCAAGGGAATAACTTAAGATCTGTAATTCTGATTCAAGTGAAGTTTGTTCCATTGGAAAGTGCTTCGAGTCTTCTTTTCGGAATGTCCAAGAACTCGAAAATCGGATTAGTATACAGAAAGTTATCGTCGTTTTACCGAAAGGGTGCGAATCAGATTTCTGGACGAGATGCATGTCGCGATGCTCGGCAGTTGGCCGCGATCCGCGACATGTTGATATAACCCAAATCTTGGTTGTTGCGACTTGTGGAGGGTTGATGCGACCCGCGACAAGGTCATATGTAATTCCAGAGTGTTTGTTATGATCGGTAGCATGTTGGTTACGATCTACAACATCTGGAACTCAAGTTTTCACGAGAATTGAGACATAAATAAACCAGTACTTGTAGGATTGATACAAGTAAGCCCCAATTGACCATTAGTTTTGGTTTAGAGAGTTGTTATGCTTGTTTTTGTGACTATTTGCAATATATAACCTTAGAGACTATCTTGATTAGTTTCGGGTTGTGATTTCTATTCATCGGTTGAATTAGAAAGTTGCAAACACCATATGCTTAGACGGTATTTGGTAGAGATATTTACTGGTATAGTGTCATTGATTCTGAGGTTTGTAAAATTGCCAATATCAAAGTTCCAACATAAAAGACTAGTTGCAACCCGCAACAATCGGTTGCAAACCGCAATAGTTTTGTTCAGAAAAACAGAGTTTGAGTTCTTTGTGCTTACGGATTGCAGTAATGGACTGCAGATTGTAGAAGTGTGTTGCGGATTGCAAAATAGATTTGCGAACCACAACATGACACGTATACGTAAAGTCACAATTAAAGATAAAATTTGACCAAAACTTATAACTCCTTAATGTTAACACAACCAATGGTTAAAAGGTTATCTTAGTGATAATCTTTTGGTTGTTCGGTAATTGGTTTACCAAATTGTGAATATGATAGCACATGTGGTGTTATCATCGGTTTGATGGTGCAAGTAGGTACCGTCTTGCCAATTACATGTGAGTGCACGTGTTGGGTGAATTTGGATTGGTAGACCAGTTTGTCTCATCCATATTCTGGAAATTTTGCATCAATTGAATTAATTGAAATCAATATTTTTTTGTTTGCAAGCGATGTTTGTTGCCCTAGGCTCTTTCTCACTTGCTGCAAAGATAGTATTGATTTCAGATTAATTCTAGATTGGATGGCAAAATCAGTGGTAGTACCAACCCATACTGTGCGTGTCTCTATTATTGATTAGATTTGGCTTGATTGAGAAGTTCATTGCTGATCTCTATTGAAATAGAATTGATGGATATGTGTAATGTATGAAATTACAATATCTCAATATCTTATAGAGGATTAGGATGTACTTATAACCGTTATAATTCAGATTTAGAATCCTTGGTATATAAATGACGTGCTTAGAAAAGAAATATTATACTATTAGCATTGTGTTGTTGAATAGTATGAGTTAGATTATTCTTGTTATAATTTGAGTGTGATATCACTAATACCATGTGGGTATATCTCAAAGTTCAGTGAAACTGATTGACAATAAACTTATGCAAACTCAATCGATTTTATGGGTTCGAGAAGCATCGTAGGGTGGCATCTTACAACCATGTCAAAATGATTTGGAGTTGCATGAAGATGTCATGTATGAATTAATAAGCAATAAGTGAATATTTTTCTCACTTTCTGTGTTGAGAAAGAGTGAAATTCACTGTTATAGTATTGTTCGTTCTTAGACGAACATTGCTTATTAGGTTGGAATTCATGATAAATGTCAAGTATTAGTATATATTGAAGAGATTATAGTGTTGACTCAAATGTATAAAAGATGTCTAATTCTAAGCATATTGAAAGTACTAGAAATCTAATTTTGCAAATGAGTGTATGTGTTCTTAGTTGTGGTTAAGAAACATCATATTTGCTTAAGAAATCAGATTATATCTATGATCATTGTCAATTTCATTAGAAGCAAATTATCTTGATGGAGGATTTAAAGTGAAAGTGCAGTTCTAGGGACTGACACATTGTTCTAGCCGCGACCCGCAGCAAATGGCTGCGACCCGCGATAGAAATAATCTCTCCATGATATTTATGTTTCTTTAATTGATAAAATCTAGTACTAGTCATTAATTCTTTGGTGATGGATTGCTAAATTGAATTGATAAATGGTTATGTTTCTTGCATGTTACTTAGTGTCTTAGTTTGTGATTGTTATGATATGCTATACTATTAGAGTTGGACGTAGATATAAGTTGGCATTCGAGGACTTGTGTCAAACTTATTTGTCAACTTGTGAATATAGTTAGCTGAAGTTGGTTACTTGAAAGCTTTGCATATGGTTGTTCAATTATTAGAGATTTATTTGGATATTTTGTTCCAATACGAGGGCTGAACTTGGTGCCTTATAATTCATCACATTAAGACTATATTGGAAGTAGTCTCATTATAATTGACAGCTATAATTCAAGAAAAAGTTGATTTCGGATCAATAATTTTCTGAATATGGGTGAAGTCAATTTATAATGAAAACTCAATAGTAGATCACGGTTTTGACTCTGTGATTGTGGAGAAATTGCGGATATTTTTTTTGAGAACTGCAATATAGAGTTATTATGGACCGCGACATTTGTCTGCGGACCGCGACAAATTATGATGAATTGGACCTTGTAAGATATGGTTAGAACAATATAGATACGGTCTATGTTTTTAACCTTGCGCCTCTAAACTCTAAGTTCTACTATTTAATGAACTATAGACTACAATAGATCCTAGTGTGGATGCTTAAGTAGTTATAGGTTCAGTTGCATTTGGAGTGCACATTCTCATAAAGTTTGAGGAACTTTATTGAAGAAGAAATAGTAGATATGTCATATGATTAAATCACAATACTAAAATAATTCCTGTTGAGAGGGAGTTATTTTTTTGAGTAACTTGAAGTTTGGAATCGTTCTTGTGTTTGACATGTACTTGTCTGAGCATTGAGGAACAGGAGAGGAATGGAGTAGTATTCCTCAACCTCATAGGACATGTGACACAAATAAGAATCGGCTCAACAAGCTAGAGAAGTAACTCAAATTTATTGCTGCAGTGCAAAATGAGATAAGTAAATGAAGAAATAGTGAGATATGAATTTTTAAAATTATTTTATTGCAAGGGCATTAATCAGTGTGGTTCTTTGTTGAATGCTATGCAAAGTGATCAATTAAAGTATAAGACTCGATTGTGGTAGGCTATACAAGTATAGAGGGAGTCATGTAATAAAGTCTTATTCTAGCAATATTGACCATTATAGATTAGAACTATTCTTTATGGAGTATTAACAGATTTTAGGCAAAGTGATATTGAATCTTCTGCCTAATTTGTGGCAGAATTATGGTAAAGTATGCAGTGGATGCGAACTTAACCGATTCAATAGTCTAAAATTGAATCATGTCAATAGAGTTTGGAGATTCTATTGAGCATGAGTGTTATACTGTACAAGAATAAGTTGCTAATTACATGGTGCATTATTGATTGAAAAGAATAACTCTAAGTGATTCTTGTCTAATGTTGTTGATTAAGTCTTAATATATTCTTTTGTCATACATGAAAGATTGTTCCAGCATGTTTCTTATTGTTACACAAGAGACTAGAATATTATATATGATATTTGGTTATATGGTACGCAAGCCAAATGACACACGAGTTAAAAGAATATAAATATGAGTCTTGATACAAGTTATAAATCCATAAGACTTGTCACATAAAATATGTTGCAAAAAGTCTGTCGCGGACCGCAGGAAGTGCCTGCGGATGGCGTCAGTATCTGTTTGCATAAAGACTTCCGCGGACCGCGAATGGTTCCCGCGGACTGTGAGAAAGTCTATTGCAAATTGCAACATGGGTATTTAGGAACCAAAGTGAGTTGGTTGTAAACCTGCAACGAGGTGTTTGCAGATCGCAACAATAGCCTGTGACAGATGAAAGCCAATTCTATAGTTATTTGAGAAAAGTCTGAGGGACTTGAGATATCTGAATGGTACATGCATGCTAAGTTATCAAGACAATATACTTGTGTTTGGTTTGCCTGTTGAGAGGAAACCTAGATAAACTCAAGTTTACATTAGATATGTAGATCGCAACAACTCAAGTTTACTCGCTCGTATTGGAGTTGGAGTAAATGAGTTGTCATTCTCATTTTGGATATGAGAATGTAGCATGTTAGTTGTACTAGCTTACTTATGTGAGAGTGGAGCGTGTAGCATGATTGGATAACATGGAAAGAGGGAGTTTTGGTTGAGTATAATCCTATATACAATTGGAGATTGCTATGACCTAGAGGGAGTCGATAACAACTCATTGTAATAGTATTGCTATTGTAGCATACTATGGATTATGAAAAGAACCAAACATATTCAGATATGAAATTAGAGACATGAACTTGTGATAGCACAGTTAGAGTTGATCGTGGATCAAGTGCATGCCTAGTGTGTATAGGTTGTGACTGTACTTGAGAGTGATACTCTTTGATAAATTTGAACATAATATGAATATTATTGTTCGAATTGAGGATGCATGGTACTTATGGTAGCATGTCAATAGGCTCTCTCACACGAGCAATCGTCTCTGACGCCTGGGGCGAGTAGAGATAAGATGCTTAGTCTGGGACTAAGATGCCATTTGGGGGCAATTAGAGCTTGATGTCGCCTTAGATCACAATATGGTGGTCGACATGAATTGTTTCCCCACAGTTCATGTAGCCTATTATTAGCCGAGATGAGTGGTCCTGCAAGACTCTCCGGGAGTGTAGTTGCGAAGGCACTCAGGGTTAGTTACAATGGATGCGATCTAGACCATAGATGCATGGTTTGTGACTAGACCTGGACTCGTACAGTGTTTTAAAATGTTTTATATGCTTCTGCTCTTGGCATTGACACTGTAGCATGCGTTTCATACTGCATGTGCTTAGCGACACGTGGAAAATGAGTTAAGTGACTTAGATGGTCATCCCTGCCTTCTCATTGTGTGAGACCCACAACTACGTACCCTTATCACTCTTGACTATGTCATCAGAGAGGGAGCTGATGTATGCTACTTCCTTATTGTACCAATGACGATGAACTATACCGTCTGTCGGGACATTTGTCAGAAAGTTGTCAGTTTCTAATCGAATGATATGAGTGCAAAAGGAAGATGATTGTGATTACATCATTTGACTTACTTGTGATTCACTGCGGCCAATCATGTCATTTGGGATATTGATTGGGAATACATGTGAGTAATGCGGATTAAGCACTGTCCAAGAGGGAGTGCGAAGTGCTTAATCGAGTGTATATCCAATTGACCTAGGGTATGAGATACTGCTATAATTAACAAGTTTGTTAAATGTCCTAGATAGCTATAATCGGCTTCCTCTAGGATACAAGTTTGCAGGTATCGCTAGCCGCACGGTCTATTTGCCAGTATGAAGACTTGACTATGTAAGAGATACATTTTCAAGAGGGAGATTGTAGGAATAGTGGAGATGTTGCAAGTCTAATTGTGGACTTCAGCAGTCTACCGGGACCACGGCATGTGATCGCGGACCGCGGACCTTCCAGCGAATTGACTTCTGGTCATTCACATCTTTTGGGGAAGGGTGCATTCTCTCTTATAAATATATGGTCTCTGGACATTTCTATTGTGGGGGAAAACACAGAAAGACTAAGAGAGACAGATTAGAGAGACTCCACATGTTTTGCATTTGTTTCTTAAGTGCAAAACACCATTAGAGAGAGGATTCTTTCTCTTCGCACTAGGTTCATGCTTCTGGTGTAGAGAAGAGAGTCGAGTCTGACATTTAGACTGTGAATAGTGCGGGATTGCAATCAATTTCCACTGGCGATAGTTGAAGACGGGGCTGTGGCGTAATGACACCACGCGGTGAGGGCTTGGTGCGAAAGAAACCCGAATAAAAAGAAGATTCTGACACGCTTTCGCATTCGGTATGAGTTACCGATTTTCTTACAGCACTAAAAGAGCAAAATGTGTACAGTGGAAGTGCAAAGTGAGGTACTCGTGTGATGACAAGAGAGGAGGAGCGAAGAGGAAAATAGTGGAGACAGCTGAGACTCCATTCAGGTGAGACAGAGAGAGCACTGCCTGCCTCAGTCTTTCTGCCCCATTTTGATAGTCTTTGGCTAACAGAGCAATCTCTCTTTTGAATTATAACAAGAGCATCTCTCTCTCTCTCTCTCTCTGTCTTCTGAGTCCACTTTTGCTGCACTAATTGGGAGATGCTCTGAAGGTGCCTGTCCTTGTTTACCTAGAGAAAAGAGGCGTGGTACACACACTGTTTGTTTCCACTCCCTCAGCAATAGTGACTCCATTTCTACATGATAACTAATACTATCTGTCAGCATGTGTCATGACTCATGATAATTAGTATTAGCTGAGATTGAATGCAACAATGTATAATAAATTTGATGGTCTTTAGTCAATTGAATTGAGAAGGCAGGCATTGTTTTCCTAACAAAATAATGAAAATGATAGTTAGTTATTACTCCGTTAAGACTGAAATCATCATCAATGCCAGAATTGGCAGAGTTTTGTTTCACTAAAATTCTATTGCAGAAAGGATCTCTGCACTAATTGTGTTACTGTGTATGGTTGAGAAAGGACAGTCCAAAAATTGAGTAAAAATGGCAAAAGGAAAGAGGCCCCACCACAAGCTGATGGTGTCAGAAGAGGGTTCAGACTTCAGACTGGGAAGGGAGGGGGGGTCTCAGTCTCAGTGTCCTTTTGGTAGAGCAGCGTGCGGCCGTGCAGTCCTCTCTCTTTCTCTCTCTATCTCTGCCATTCCACACATGCTCCCTTTCTCTCAGACATTTACTCTCCTCCCTCAAATCCAGTCTGAATTTTTCAAAAAAGAAATTGTCAGTCTGATTTCTCTGTAGCATTTCGGCTGCAACCAATTTTGTAGCAATTCTGTGGAAATGTCTATCCGCTTCAGCTACTATATTGGTTTCAACTGTCATTTTAAATGCGAATAGCAAGATTATGCTATTAATGGCATGATTAAATACTTGTTATATATGACACCAGTGGATGATGGGCTGCATTCATGTTAGGTTGGACTGTGTAAACTGTCCACAATAACAACAAATAGAGACGAGAAAAACTTCATCAGAGTTCAACTGATCAAAATTTGGGCACTCCGATAATGGAATTAGATTTTAGCAGCAAAATTATTATCAGCACGTCCCAGTAAAGAGAAACACAAGATATTAAGTTTTAATGATAGCCACTGTAACCTGTTAGCATCAATTTATTTGCATTGATTCGCTGGAAACATAGTAATATTCCGTTCAAGGTAACTTGGTACACGTATAGCTTTGAGAGATACAGTCATGTAAAAATTTTTCTTCTCGATGATATTTTTGTGAAAAATGAAAAAAGTACCCTATAAACTACTGGCAGCAATTACATTAAGTCTGTCAAAACTATGCCAGTTTTGTAAGGCACTGTTTATGGTACCAACATAATTATCTGGAGGCAACAACCCCTTATCCGATTGGCTGCATTGCTGCTAATGCATTTCCAATTTCCAACTAACAATCATGTCGGCTAGAAAGAATCAGTACGCACTAAACACAAGAACAGTAATTCACATTTCATTGGGACCCAAATTTAACATGCAGCTCACAGAGTCAGGAATTCACAAAACAATGCACCACACAGAGTGCACTCCTTATTTATGGCATGCTATGTCAAGATGGTACAATCAATAATTTCGTCCAAGCAAGACCAAGACTCCTTTCTTTATGTTGGTACAAGGCCTTCTTTGTAAAGTAAATAATCTACAGGATAAAAACTCTATATATTAAAAAAAAAAAAAAGGCGGGCAGTCCTAATATGGCCTTGCTTTGTCTTTCAGGTTTTCTTCACCGCCGCTCTAAAAAAGGAAAACGGTTGCTATTTACATAGGACAGACCGAAGCTGCAAAAAATTTCACATTAGTTAGAGAGAGAAGAAAGTTATAATGAAATTATCATAAGACATTGAATGTTTTCAACTAGAGATCAGCATAATTAATTCTTAACTAAAAAAAATCCCTACAAGAAATAACAAAGTACCAAAAACAGGCTGTGCAGAAAAGAGATTACTAAATCTAAACTCCAAGATATTACTAAGTTTTCTTTTATCAGTTCTTTCAAGGAAATGACATTTACCATACCTTGCAATAGACAGAATATCGAGTGCATAAGACACCATAAATCTATACACAGGAGCTTTAATCCTTCTGGTAGAACGAGAGTACAAAATCGGTATGTACAGAAAATAGCTGAGTGTCTACAAAGAGCTGTTCCCACAGAAAAATGACAAATAAGCATTAGGAGTCTATGGTAATAGCACAAAGCCACAAACTCATAAGGACTTCAGCAGTCATACCAAGTGTATTATAATAGTTACAAGCAGACGATGTATAGCTTGTTAGTGTATCTAACAACCAAAAATTTATTTAACATCTAAATCTTAGACCAAAATACTTTGTTGGTGAGATGAAAAAAGGTACTTCATTTAAATGTTGACACTTGCAACCCTACCCCCTCCTACATCTGTAAGTTCAGGAGCTGAGGGAACTTAGCACCAAAGAATTTTAGGGTACCATCAGCCAATAAGAAAAATTATGCGTCTAAAATTCAAATTCAAAGCAAGCAAGGTCAATCTGTTTGTACCTTCATAAAGGCCCTTTCACGATAGGGAAAGGATCCAAGGAAACTTTCTCTTAGAAGCAAAGAAACCTAATCACATACATAAGAAAGCAGCAACCAGTGACCATCAGGGAAAATGCTATCTTCAATATGTCAAAATATTTACTATCGTGGATAACCTCACAAAAAACAGGACTTATCATATGTACACCTCCTGGACAACAAAATATAAACAAAAAAACACCTTTGTCGCTGCTCATCTCACAAAGAAACAGCACAAGAAATAGTAATTCGGTCATTTATAAGAAATTAGGCATATCAGTGACACTATTTTTGTTATAGCAATATCTGCATGTTCAGCAGGAGCATGCAGATTTTGCAGATATATTAATTAGTAGTTCCAATATAGCTTCTGCTTGGAGAGAGAGAGAGGATCAAAACCTTGTCATTGTTTGATTGCACATTTGTGATCGTGTGAGAACGCAAGTTGGCGCAAAGTGAATCAAGGTATGACCTCAAAACTGCCAAGAAACCTTTTGCAGCTTCAACCTATATTACCCAATAGCAAATATAAACGTTGAAGTTAACAATTTCCTGCAGTAACCCATCTGCTGATTGCAAAAGGTAGCTATCCACTTTTGTGGTTTCCTAAACATGGGACATTTTCACTGAATCTTCCAAAATGAGGTAAAAGAACGATTTGTGTAGGAACTTAGATGTCTTGATTTGCAGGGTTTGTAAGGTACTTTGATGGTTGTAGGGAATTGTACATGAAATTATTCCCTCCAATATTTACCTGAACATCAGTGCATTCATATACAGGCCGCCTTCTCGCAAGATAGCTTTCACCAACAAGCATGGAATGGTAGGGGCGTAGGGATGCTATTAACTCCTTTTGTTGTGGAAATTGTGGAATAGAACCAGACTTTATCTAAAACACGTATCAATGATAAATTACTAATTAGTTTTATCAAATACAAGAGTTTGTTGTCCCAATTTTTTTAATGAGTGAAACACACTGTAGCAAATGGCAAAGGACCCCTTCCACACACATACAAACAATTAGGGTGGAAACAGATCGGGTACAGAAAGATAATGGCCAAACTGTATCCATATCCACTTTTACTTTTTTGATACAGACAGTAATACAGACTTGGATATGGATACAGCTTGGAGATTGAATGAATACAGATACAGATTTAATAATTGAAGACAAACAAATACGATTCAGATTTTACAACAGAATTATCATATGCTTTGCAAAAGTAATGCACAAATTATATGTACATTCAAAGGACTGACAACATAATTATTTCATAGCTTTTTCAAGTTTGCCACTTAAAATTATGCATCAGCCAAAAAAAAAAAAAAGGAATCATTCATTATCATATTTTAGTCAGAATATGCTAAAAAACTATAAATTTTAATAGCAAAATGAAACTGAGTGATTAACAATTGGCCATAAATAAAACTTATTTAAGTAATAAAATTTTATATTTAAATCTCAAAACCCGAAGTAAGGTGATATATGGGACTTTGAGATGGATATTTTAAATACCAAAAAATTCCAGATTCGAAAAACTACCCATATATCCTCTTACAAATTGAAAATGTGGTATGTATGAATAGCTGCTAAGAAAACATCTATGCCCAACTATCTGTCCATTATCCGAGTACAAATTTAAATATCATTTGCACTTTTCTTTCTACACAAAACACATACTAACCTGATTTTTATTAACATCGATAATCACTGCATTTGTCAATCTTGAATGGAGATCAGCAGTTTTATTCTGTACACCGACCTAAACAGATAGAATACACAATACTTTCATAATCTTAGAATTTTATCAAGCAATTTTGCAATGAATGACAATAGGATAATGCTTTTAAAATTAGTATTACAAGGGCCACGCATGTTAATCAAGATGTTAATATATTTTCGAGAAAAAATGGACAAATGTTCAGGAGCTCACTATAAAAGGAACAGGTGCATCCAAGAAGTCTAGCATGTCATTGGGTAAAACCTACATCAGATCATTAATATCATATTATATTTCCAATAAGAAAAGTCAATTCTGCACACTGGTACCAAACAGTTCTAAAAATAAGAGGCAAATTACAGGCATAAGTAGGCTCTGCCATTGGTATGGTCGTATGAGTGGTATGATTGATAACACTGAAGCAGACAATACTCCCTGCAATCGTAATGCAAGTCAAAGATGTCATCTCATCGTGATGTAATGAATTTAGAACTGTTTTTCGTAAAAGTACAAGTCTCACCAAATTAGAGCAGATAAAAACAATTTGCTTTTCCAAAAGTGCAGCAGCAAAAAATGTTATGACCTTTGGAAAAAAAAAATCATGTCAATCAAATAAAATGAAAGAGACAAACTTCTAGCAAGAATAATAGCACAAAATATGCCAAATTAGAATTATTAACACTAACATGTTCAAGTCTCAAGCTACCACATATGCATGCAACTGCCCATACCGATAAAGCTGTTGATTCCTCTTCGGCCAGCAGCGCATTGTGTACCTACAAAGAAAAGAGGGCTTCTAGAATTTATTGAATTTTCTACGACTGACAGAAAAATAAACATGAAACGGCCTGAAATCAAATGATTGCCCAGAATTTTATTCAAAAGGCAGTGTATACAATATCCTGCATTTCAGAAAATCCTCTTAAACTAAAAAGTAAAATATCGACATACCTCAGCCAATTCTAGGCTAGTATTCAATGATCTAACATCAATGGTTGAGCCAGCTATGTGAAGTACCGCTTCACTTGGCCGCTGAAAATTTAATGGGTGCAAATGATCCAATGGCTGAAATGTCAGTGACGAGCCTCTTTTGGGGCACTTTAACTGGTAAAACTCGCACATAACTTGTAAAGAGCCATAATTATTATCCTGCAAGGAAAGATAAATCAGTAAGGTCTTTGATGGGTCATTTACCAATTTGCCCTCAAACAGCACAATTATCTGCAAACCTTGGCCCATTGCAAGATTTTTGTGTGGGTGATGGAATCTTCATGACCAGCAGAAGACGGCTCTTCTGAGTCGATTTCATGAATTTCACTCCGAAAATTTCTCTCCTCGTAAGGTGAACTTGGCATTAGAAAAAAAAAAAAAAAAAAAAAAAATAGAACATCAGATAAGCCACATAAATTTAAATGAATGCTTGATTGACTGAAGGTAGATACTACCGAAGGTCCTTTTTCCAAATGAGACCCAATACACTGCAGTGGTTGCAAACAAAACAGAGAATTTCTCACATCTCACAATTGCGCTCTGACATCCTTTTGTCATTTTGATTGTATGTGCAAACTGTTGCCAAGTGACACTAAGGACCCAAGTCGAACAGAAGAATGGCAAACACTGCCCCTAACTTCATTCAACCCATTTGTATCACCAAATAGTAATCAATTGAACTATATACACATTCTCAATTTCTTGGCTTAAATTAAGTTAGATTTCAGCTTATCAGAGAAAAAAATGAATAAATCTTTAGGGAAGCCAAAAGTACCAATCTGCAAAGCAAAGCACCTTTTCCAAATCACTCAGTTGAGTGTTACTTGCAAGTATAACAGAATGCAAATATTGATTGCAATTACAAAATAAAAAGTGTTTCTTTACAAGTGCTGTATACCTAGAGGAGGAATCAGAGCCTTCATAAAGCCAGGAGCGCAGAAGTGGCAGAATAGAACCAGAATCTGATTCAAGTTCCTTGTTTTCAATTAAAAACAACTCATCTTTACTTGTGACAGTTTTTTGACCATCGACATGATCTTTATCGACTACTCCATTAACTGATTTTTCATCAGCTGAATTTGTTGTCAAATCAACTCCATTTGATGATTTTTCATCAGTTGAGTCTATTTTCTCGTCATTTCCATATAAATCTGTTTCATCTTGAACTCCTACGTTTGATTCAGTATCTTTGTCCCGGTCAACTGTGTCAGAGGGTGGCTCAGGTGAGCTGTCGCTCCTCTTGCATATTTCATCTTCCACATAAGTTTCTTCAGCTGATACAAGATTTAGCATGTCAAGGCCTTCTGTCAGCCACTCCAGTCTCTCTTCTATTAGAATGCTACATACAATGGAACAACATCTCAAATCACTTCTCATACAGTAAACCACAGACTTCACTTCTAGCAAAGAAAAAACTCATAAAAGATTATGTTGCAATACTAGCCCAAAAATGAGTAACGACTTGAAATAACAATAATGAACAACATTACAGCAGAAAAAAAATTATAGCATACTAGTCCCGTATAACACCAAAACAAAAGCAGTCTGTACTAGATATATAATTAGTTTAAACAGATCTTGATTTTGAAGCATTATAGCATCTCTCCTCTTTTGAGTGCAATTAAGGTATCAAATGAACATAGTAAATGTCAGTATCATGATTATGAGTAAAACAAGAAATGCCAAGAAAATTTATCTAAAACTAGATTCGGTGTTACCTCCTGAGAACACCAAAATGCAAATCGAAAAATGGAAGACGAGAAAGGATGCAATAACACCGGGGTGTAGTCATGATGTAACGGCTGAGCGATGGAAAAGATGGTTTCTCAGCCATGAGCATAGAGATAAGGCTTGACGGCCTCTGCACTATCTCTTCTACTAGCACACAGCATCCATACAATGTGGAATCATCAGCCACCTTTGTAACATTAACAAGTTGTCATTTCCTTTATTTCAATATACAGAAACAAATTGCCAGATCATTTCCACAAGCAACTAGAAGTGTTAAGGTCAATTTGTAAGCTAGTTATACCTGTAAACGGAACACAAAAGACTGGTTGCTCTCCTTCAGTTGTTCCTGAAAAAAACAGAAGGATTTCATTACAACTAGTTGCACTGCACAACTCATGCAGCGGAGAGAGGCAGTTTGTAATTCATGGCATGCAAATTTACTAGATCTACTTAGATATTTACGCCATACCTGGCCTAGAAGTATCTCATTAAGCTCACTAAATGAAGGGGTCCTCTCCACAGCACGAACCTATTACAAAAAAGTAACAGCACCCTCTTTACAATAAGCTTTGGTCATCAGAATCTGAAAGAAATTAAAGCACACATTCAAATGCAAAATGTAATAATGTATATATGACACCTGTACACCACCAGGAAGGCAGAAAGAAAGAAGATCCTTGTACTTGAGGGGGAGAGGCTTATCAGGAGGATATGCAAAAAGAATCTGTGAAAAACAAATGGCTTTAGTGTGATATCAAAACCACAATACAGTTAGGCTTTGCACCAGGAGGAGTTAGAGAAAAGGAGGGGTGAGCGACCTGCCCAAAGAATTGTAAACTCCCCCAGAAGGAGGAAAAAAAAAATAAAAAATAAAAAATAATCTGAAGGAAACTGAGGGTAGAGGAGGGGGTACACACTATAGAAACTTGACAAATTGTTCACCCCCAAATTTGGATGTTAAGTTTTGATTTCTCCCTTTCCCTCCCTTCCCTTCCCTTCCCTTTCCAGCTCCAAATCTGGAGCAAAACCTAAGTAAGAAGTGAAAGTCTCAAAATTGCACAATTCACCTGCGGCTCAAGATTGGAAGCTGCATGAACTTGGTTATTTCTATTAATCAAATTCCTAGGTCTCCTCACATCTTCTTCATCTCTGGCCAGTATAGTAGGCTCAAGAGATTGTGCATCAACCTGTGGGTGCAACCCCACAACCACCATGCTCTCAAATACTCTAGAAGGTTCTTTAGTGGGTCTGTTGTCCTGCACAATTAAAATATTTAATATTGATTATTTTGGATCATATAAATACACCAAGGACTGCATTACAGATTTGATATCAGTCAAATTTTTACTGGATTCAGAAACATGTTCAGTTGATGTCCTGTTCACCATTCAGGGTTAAGCTTAATTGAACACAAAAAGGTTATTGTTAAAAATTGGAAAAAAAAAAAAAAAGTGGGTACCAATACCATGCAGGGAGGGTCCTACTGGTTTATAAGCATGTGGGTATGTACAGATACACGAGCATGGCTACCTCTGCAGCTATAAACCAGGACTGGTAGAAGCACCGAACATTATAAGAAATAGGTCATACTTTGAAGTAAAGAAAGGCCAATGTCGTGCATCAGCATTAGATAAAAAGTTCACATACTCGCTGTGAGAGAGAGAGAGAGAGAGAGAGAGTAATACCAGTGATTTGAGCTGGAAACGGGCCCACTGGCGTTTCTGACTGGTTAGATCCTCAGGATTATATGCTCCACGCACCTCAGGAGGAGACGAAAAGCCTTTCAGGATCTTGCTGACCTGCTTTTGCAACTGCTGCAATGGGCTACCACTATTCTCTTCCTGAGATGAAAACACAACTGACGGCCTCGAAGCTGCAGTCGTCGTCGGAGACTGCACAGGCGTTGCTGATGATACGGCCGACAGTAATGCGCGTGCCACATCTTCAGTTAATGATGTGTTCAGGTTGAGGTTGAGGCCATCAGATTTGATGTTGTTCTCCATCGTAGGTTTTTCACTAACAATGCAATAAAAGAGTGTTATAGTTGGAAAATTACAATGGGAAATAATTATTCACTCTGGTTTGTTTTCTTGCATTTCTATGTCTAGTGAAGTGGGTGAGTAGAAAAACAGCTTTTGGTTGAGTTATCAGAAGAAAGGGGATTCAGTGAATATCCAACCTTGTTCCTTGCTACCTTGAATTAATCACCAGAAGAAGTTTAGTTTGGTGCCCTTTCACTCTGCAAAATATAAAATTTTGACAGAGAACTTCAAATTAATCATTAAGACACACAATCAAAAGGAGATATGAGACCCACTATTTCTACAATGCTACTTACAAGCTTTAACAAAAGAAATTATAAATTATAGTAGTTAAATTGGGTTCAGTAAGGGAAGGAAACAGAAAATTATTCCCACCAAATTCCCAAATTTGAACTCAGAAACTTTTATCAGATTGCCCCTTTAGGCAAAACATGAAGTTTGGACACATCACCAAACTTTAGGTCTCTAACAGCCAACCAGAAACTAACAACTAACTAAATAAAGGAGATTCCTTCAGACTAGGCCTGCAGTTGAAGTGCAGCTTATGCTTATGACTACACTCTTTCATGAATTTGAGACCAATTTCCGCTAAATAAAAGATTTTTTTCATACCAGATTAATTAGACATATATTCCTTGAACCCACAAACTAATTTCAGTCTTGCTGAACCCCCGTCAATTTCAAAAACGAGACAAATCGAAATACAAGGCTCCTTCAACATAAAATCGAACTAAACTATCTCAAACGATCCACCTTTTATGAATTTTTCAAACACCAAAAGGCGCAAAAACGAACAGCTAAGCACCAGTTCCTCGAATTTGCATGTACCCAGACCAAACAAAAGCACGACTAATAACACCCAAGTTGGAAAAAGCTCTGAGATTTGCCTTCAATTATCACTTCAGACTTCAAAGTTCAAAATTAAAGCCAGACGCTTTGAGGTATACACGCACAAACCGTAATTAACGCCAACGGAAAAAAGAAAAAAAAAATACTCGCTGGGTCTCTCCTGTCGCTAGCAATTCATTCTCTGTCAATTCAGAATCGTTCTAATTTTCTAAGTATTCAGTTAAGTTATCACCTTGTAGTGGAGATCGGAATTAATTCTCTTCCGGGCTCTCGCCGAAGCGATTAGTGGTTGCCTTGCTTTGACTGGTCCCGCCGAGAGGCCTGATCCGTCGTTGACTCTCTATTTAAGCTTGATTTGTCCTTTTGTTTTGCTCAAGCTTGATCGTTGTTGAGACTTGAGACTCGTATGATGATATGATATGACTCGTAGAAAAAGGGGGAACGAAGTGGTGTGTTGTGTGGTGTTTCGTTCTAAAATTCTCCGCCTTGGAACGAACCCAGCAAGCACAAGGCGGCTCGGAGTCGGAGGAAGAATGGTCTCTTACGTTATTAGTATCAGTGCAATAGTTTAATGATTATATTGTTATTTTATTTTATTATTATAAATAATTTTGGATTGTAAGTATAATTATTGTGATTTTTCTTTTAAGGGATGCAATTGGTGTGATGATCTTACCGTTGGTGTTTGGTCCTCTTAATCGTTGATTAATTGCTGACGCGGTCAGCTTAGTATTTATTTAACTTTCGGGAAATGGGCCCACATCTCGCCTATTCTTAAGAAAAAACACAAATGTTGTTTTCGGAGCAGTTACTTTTAAGTCTGTTATATAAATAGTGTCTCATTTTTATTTTGACATAAATTATATAAATAGTGTTCCATGTAAGTATCATTTGGAAAAAAAAAATTAGTGAGTAGAGAGTTTTCTATTTTATTCTAGATAGAATAAATTGAATTTCAAAACCAACATAATGAAGTCTTTATTCAATAATCATTTTTATTCTACCGAATAATATTTCGTCATCTCATAGAATATGCGACTCTATCTTATTAAAATAAATAGATGTCTAAATGAAAGATGAGAAGGATATATATCTGTTTCATCAGATGTACGGAATGGTCTAAGCATGGAATTTTATTTTATTTCATTTAATTATAATTGATTTTTTTCTAATTTCGTTGGATAATATAATAAAAGTCCCGATTCAATAAAATCAAATTTATTTATTCCGGTCAGAGAATTTATATAACGAATAAATTCCTTGACATTTTAACGAAAAAAAAAAACTCATTCCGATGACAGCCGTACAGTCTTTTCTACTCGATATAAAATAAAAGAAGAAGATTTTTTTTATAAAAAAAAAAAAAAAAAAAAGTTGAGTGACGAAGAGGTTGAAAATTTTTCTTCTAACTCTTAGATGGACGAGTTCCGAAGATCATTCTTCCGAATTTTTATTACAAAAATATAATTTGCTTTATTTTCTTTTCATTTTAAATCGTATCGCTGTAATAATAATCTTCTTTCACTGATTATATCAATAATTGTACTAATGATGGTTATAGTTCGCAGTATTGTAATATGGTTAAATAAAATTTCTAATTTTTTGCTTTTTGTATCGTCGTTTTTTATTATTAATATTTTATAATAACTTATTATGAAGTATATTATTGCTTTATGTTATGTTTTGTTCCCCTCTTTATTCTCCTCGTCACTGCCTCTGTTGTCGTTGTCATCCATAAATATTGTTATGGTCGCTGCTACGGTTATTTATGTTGCTTATCCTCGTTGTCATTATTTGTTATGTTGCTATTCTGTTTTCTTTTTTTTTTTAATAAAACAAAACAGACTATGGTGATTTAAAATTGTCAAACTTTTAATTTACATTACACTACAATCTAAATTATGGTATTTTCATTTTCATTTATGGTGATAATGATGATATCGCATCATCATAGATATTGTTGTTTTTATTATCGTCGTCATGTTAGTATTGGCCTTATTTTGTTTTGTCGCTATTATTTATAGTGTGTAAAAATAATAATCGTCCCTATAAAATTTAATACGGAAGAAACAAGACTTTTTTTAGAAAATATGATTCCACGCCATTACTTTTTTCCTTTCGAATTAGAGGTCATCTAATACAATTATGAAATATGAAATAATTAAAACACAATAATAAAAATATGTTTTTTTGGAAGATACCAATTTCCAATATTATTTCGGAAGAAAATGTAAATACCATAAAGAGCGCTTGATCCCTACGTACTTTGCACATGCAAGCACTTCAATGAAGGCCTGACTTAAAAGCATCCGTCTAGGAATTCACATCTTCTGCAGCGCGGCGGATAGCTACGTTTTCATCACAACCGTCCGATGGATGATGGGTGCCCCGTGAATAATATCAGATTGATAGGCCCGAAAAAAATTAACTGTCCGATCAAATCTCAACGGCTCGAAAAATTTCGCTGCCGGCAGCGTGATGCCGGGGATTTGGTTCGATCCGTCTAGTGTCCGATCACCGTTTGTCATTTCACTTGTAAACTGTTACTGACGCAATTGTAAGTTAACACGCTATCTTAAAAACCTTGTAACTTGAGTGCAGGGCGGGGAACAGCGGGCAAGTTCAATTAATTGTAAGAGACTTTTGTTCAAAATACAATTATTATCTGATAATAACTAGGCTAACATCGAAACATGAATAATTTTTAAAGGTTGCAACTTATTGCATTCTGTCTTTTTTAACATAAAATATTATAATCTAAATTAAATTATTAGAAGTTATAGAACTAAATATTTATAGAAGAATGAATTTTTTTTCTCTAATATCTGTTATATAAATAAATAATGTTAGATCATATTACATGAGAGATTCATATAATACTCATGCCATGTTACCGAGAAACTGTTGGATCATATAGCATCATCTCATGTCACTGGTTGTTGCATAACTCTTTAATTTTTGTATTTTTGATGTATAAAGGCCACAAATGTCAACTACTAGTCGGGACCTACTTTTAGACTTATAACACAACTAGGCGCTTTTCTATGAATATTGATAATGTAGGGCTGATATATATTGCGATTATAAATATGCTTGGAGGTTTTATTTTATTCCTCGAAAATGAAATATATTAAAGCTAGCAAAGGGACCTGCACAGGGAATGTTGGACCTATCGCCTTTAAGTGTTAGGCCAAACTAAATGTATTTTTCAACGAATGGAAATCCCTTAATTTTCTAACTATGACCCTTAAGTTCTTTCTACAATCTACTCACCATGCCTAGAAGAAAAAGAGAAGTAACTAACATGCCAAATTTTTAATATTCTTTTTCAGAAAAGCTTGACAGGGACTGTCAAGTAGAAATTTTTAATATTCAATTTAAATTTTTAGCAAGATTATCAATCTTGAATCTTTGGCTTTTTGCAAAACAATTCAAAGTAACCCGTTCCGTGGTGGGACCCGTCCGGTTGTGGAAAGATTCAGAAAATAATTTATAATAATATTAATAATAAAGATAAATAAAAACACACATGTCCATACATAAGCCGACCCCTCACATGATGTATGGTCTTGGATAATACGAAGACGATATCGAGTCCTATCGTTCACCAATTAATGTAAAAAAAAAAAAAAAAAAAAAAAGGTGCAGAATATAACTTGAAAAAAGGTGTCTAGCCGCACATGTGGGGGTCATGTACTGGTTTTGGCATTTTACGTTGTTTTTTTTTTTTTTTTTTTTTTTTTTTGTGTGTGTATTTTAGTGTACTCCTTCTAAACCATATATGTAATACTTTCTTAGACTATGCGAATTGTAATGTGCAATCGGTTAATTCTTAAATCATAAGTTTTTGTTTGTTTCGAAAATCGAAAGATTTCCTCAAATGATACGTTGGTTTGAAATAAAAATTATAAAATAAAACAATTACAATTAAAATAAAAGTTACTTGTCAAAGAGAGAGAGACACATGGCTTCGAATCTCTCTCGGTCGGTTTTTGCTTGAAACAGTCATGGGAAGAAATGTTTGGTCACTAAAGAATGCGACCAGAAAGATTGCTCGTTTGGACGAGGTATTTTGGGTTGTATTTAGCACGACCGTTCATCTAACTTGAGAAAAGGTTACAATGTGATTTTTAAATTTTTTTTTAGAAAATCTCGATAGCGACTTACAATGTGAAAATTGATGTGGACCGAAACGACAAAAGGGCAATTCTAGGTTCCTCCCTCTGATTATTTTTTATGGTATCGTTCAAGTAATAATAACAATGTATAGATTTGTTCTGTATCACTAGAACACGGTATACATCACATTAATATAATTAAATTGTACTATCATTCATTGTTTTATGCAATTTAAAAAGTTTAATGATTTATTGTTATAGTATTTATACGATAAACAAAGCCAAATTATTGTGAATATAATGAAAAATAAATCTACGATTTACAATTATTTGAATAATTGCTTATGGCTAATGTAAGAGATATTATGTGACCCCCATGCAGTTCTGGCTATTCAACAGGAAGCATTTACCACCACATAGGAGACAATTTTGGGACATGCTTTGGGCGCTTACTTGCTGGACGATTTGGAAGCAACGATGCAAGGCGATTTTTAACGGCGATCAGCCTGAACTCCACAAAGTTCTTTTCGAGATTGAACTCCAAATACGAAACTGGTTTTCTAGTTTGCCAGTATCTTCTGTGCTTCATTAACCCTGGCTTGTGCTACTGTTTAGCGTATCTGCTTTGTTGTATTGTTTTTTTTTTTTTTTTTGCTTCTTCCGTTTCTTCTTGCTTCTGTTGTAACTTTTCAAACTTTTTATCTTAATACATTTGCCGTTGGCACCTAGCCAACCGGCCTTCGAAAAAGAGATATTATGTGAATGTACTTCCTAGATTGCCGTGTGTCTTTTGCAAAAAGCTGATCTTGGTTAGGTTTGTACAACAATTTAAAGATTCGATATTTTTTAAAGATACATTACTTGTTTTCTCGCATTATAGTATAATAATGGGTGGACCTCTTATAACTGCTCAGTAAGTTTCTAATTTCGGACAACTGAAATTTAAAAAAACAAATCAACTTGTAAAATATTTTTATCTCTTAATATTTATAGGATGTGTATAATATTCGGGTCGATTTGAAAGTTGTTAGCTTTGCATTTAGCATTTAATTTTTAATGATTGAGTTCTGACAGCTTTTATTTTATGGAAAATCATATGCAACGTATCCAATGCATTTTATGTCTTAAAAAAAAAATAATCCATATCCAATGCATGTCTCAATATGCAGTCGTGGAGCTAAGTATATTCAATGGGGTCAATTGTCCCATTGAATTATAAAAACTAATACTATAATGTCCACACGTGTAAAATGAAAATTTTTTGTAGATATATAATATTTGAACCCCATAGATATGTTGGAGTTATGTCCTAGAAATCAATATTTAATGACTTAATTTCTTAGTTTATGTTAATGATGATATTTGATCATTTGTTCCTATAGTTTATTATTGACAGATCATTCAGGTTGATGATCTGAATTGTAAATCTTTGTGGATCATTCATTAGAATGACAATAATAAATCTAAATCGTCCATAATCTTGATAATTAACAAGGAACATTAATTATCATAAAAGATTAGTATGCAAGTTAAGTGATGATTAAGTTCTACAAATCATAGGTAAGGAGTTACCAACTTGATTGCATATGTGTATGTTATGGAACATAGTAAAGGACTTGATCCAATGAAATAAACATATGGATTATGTTATGTGTCATTGTTTATTTCATATAAGTTTGATTCTATGTTTGAGATGTTCAACTTTTCCACATGAGGATAGGTTCTATAAATATCATCTAACGTTGATTCCTGATAAAGGCTGCTATAAGGACTTTATTTATGCTCTCTTGAATTGTGCGGGGAAAGGTTGTTCATCAAGAAAATCGTATGTCCCTCATTAGTATACCTAGTGAGTGATGATATTTATTTGGGCCCCTTGATGGAGTTGGATCGTATGCATGCAAACTAGACAATCAACTCTAGATCACGAAATGTATAATCTGCAAGAATGACACATTCCTATCTTGGATTATACAATGATATCATGTGACATAAGAATCAAACAAGGAAATACTATTATTTCTTATGCAGGATTGAGATATTGTAACGGTACATTATTTATGTGAATTAGGAATCATAATGTGTTGCTAGATACCGCTTATGATTACTGAAAATAAATAGTGATTTATTCTCCATGGCCAATATAGCATAAATCCTCAAAGGGTCACACAAATAGAGTTTTGACCATACAATATATTAATTATTTGTTCATGACAATGAGTGTTATGAAAATATGATGTTATCAAAGGGGTCATATTGAAATAAATTAATGCATTTGCTAATCCTAAATTAACTATTAATGAGTTAATAATTAATTATATTCAACATACTTTAATTAGTTTGAGCCTATTGGATTTCTAATTAATTGGTTAATTAAAAGTCCGATTTAACTTTAGATGAAAGAGTGATAAAAGAGATTGATTTAATAACCCAAGGGAAACACAACATGTAGCCCATGAAAGGCCCATTAGGTGGCGCCTAGGGCTAGTGGCAAGCTTGTAATAAAGGCAAAGTGAGGATGAGAGTTGTTGGCTATATAAAGGGGTCACCTTTGGGAGCTAACCCTAGCCTCCACACTTCTCTCCCATCTCTCTCTTAGACGCCACCAACCAAGGAAGAAAATAATTTCAGATTTTCTTCCTCCTTGCTCTCTCTTCTCTCATCCATCTATAGGGTTCATGTGTTGAACTTAGATCCAATTGAATAAATGGTTACTTGATTGGAGAATAAGCAAGGATTAGCTATTCTCTTCCATTTGCTAGCACCAAGGAGAAGAGCATGGTTGATTCTCTTGGTGGACTCGAGGCCGGCGCCATCCAAGGAGAAGAAGGGGAGTTGGAGTGCTCACCACCGACTCCAAGAGCCATTGGATTTGCCTCACGAGTACTATTTCGTGAGAGGTATAACTTTCTCCTACACTTTCTCATGAATTGCTTGTGAATGGCCTTAAGCCTAGATTCTATGTGCTTAATTATGTGTTTATTGATAATTGTTGGCTCTAAAATGAAAATTGAGCACTTCTTAACAAGATATTCAAAAGCTATCTCACTAGTGAACCTCATATTGGGTTTGAAAAAATAAATTATTTATATAATTGATATATATTAGACTGCCACAAATATCAATTTTTATTTTCTAGAATATTTCATGAACTTTCACTTTTAGTAATGATTAGCATATGAATATTGAACTTATTAATTGAATTTGAATATGTAACTTTACAATCTATTTTGCTAATATATAGATTTTTTGTTTATTTAATTAGATATTACAAAAGATTGAGATATAATCAGTAACCATAATAATTTATATCAATCGATTTAATTTGTTTTATTTTGTTGTTTGTTTATAACATTTCATCTTCAGACGATTTCAAAGGATGAGACTTCAAATAATTAAATAGAGATAAAAAAAAAATCTATTATAACTTGTGTTGGACTAAACAATTTATTCTGTTATTTGCCGATTCGCAAAATGGCACCAAACACTTTCTAACCTTTCAATTGAAGTGAATTATAGGTTATTAACTTGAAGAAATGCTTAATGCATATTTCGTACAAGTTGTGGAGCATCAAGAGACTCAATTAGAGCAGTTAGAGTCATTAGAATCGGTTTAATTAAGTTCTAAACTCATCTCAATCATTTTGCTCCAGTTCTGCTCAGTTTTCTGGCATTAGCGTTGTATAACGTTACAGGTTGTTCCTCAATTTGCTCTGAACTGCTAGTCTTCACTCAAGAGTTACACAATGCTCCATTCCGTTGTGTAACGCGTCAGTCAAACGTTGTGTGTCGGAATACAGCATTGCACAACGCTTTGACTGAGTCAAGCTGAGTTCGTCTGAACGCACTGTTGGAAGTATATTGTATAACGTTTCATAACGTTGTACAACAAACCAAAATTCAAACGTTGTATAGCGATTGATCAGATTTATATGACGTTTGGGTTTTGACCCTCTCTGGAAATTTCGGGTGATTTTTGAGGAACGGCGTGTAACGCTTTGTTCAGATTTATTTAACGTTATAGTCAGGTTGGTTAACGTTTCAGAACGTTGTACAAAGTTTAGCCTTTTGTCGTTGTGTAACACTACATAGAGTTACACAACGCTTCTGACAAATTTTCTCAAACGTCGGCACTTTCCATTTCAAGTGTTGCATAACGTTCCATAACGTTGTGTAACGCTATAACGTTCCATTACGTTGTGTAACGCTACTGACAAAATCTAACGCGTTTGTCTGAATTTGACCGTTAAATTAAAGCGTTGCATAACGCTTAGTAGCGTTGTGTAACTCTACTGACTCAGTCCAATAGAATTGTCGGAATTTGTTTTATTTAACGGCTATTTTCAAACGTTGTATAACGCTATGAATGGTTGTGTAACGTTTCGCCGGAAATTAGTTTGTTTTGGAGCTTTTGACGCCCTCTATTTATATCAGCCCCTTTCCAGCTAATTTGAACTGTTGAATACATTGCAAAATACTTGCCTTCGAGCTCCAAACAGCTAGTTCTCATACTTGACTTGCTTGAGCATTGATTTAGCAAAATCATCGAGATTAGTTAGCCTCAATCAAACACCAAATTCATTAGTGCAAGAATCTTTGATGTTTTGGTTGTGAACATCAATCTTGAGTTGTAGGAAGCTTGTGTGTGCTTTCCTTTAGGTTAGGCCGATCCACCTCGAGGTCTCTTGTGACGAGGCGATTCGGTTCGAATTTGTAGACACATTCTTGTTGGAATTGAACGGAGCGCACCCTTTGAGTAGTAGTGAAACTCCCGTAGACGTACGACTAAGGCTAGCATTTCCTAGCGGGTTGGAACTCCGTAATCAAGTTTGCGTGTCTCTTTTCTCTTGCTTATTTATTTTGATTACTTGCTTGTGTGAAGTATTGATTTGTTCTTTTAGTTATTTCCGCAAAATTGTCCAAACCGGTTTATTGTGTGTATCTGTGCCTATTCACCCCCTCTAGGCCGTATGTAGGGACAACAACTTATAATTATTATAAAATTATTTTATATTTTGAGTCATAATATTTTTTCAATAAAGTTTTTAAGTACTTTATTGAAATAAAATCGAAATGAATTTGTAAATATCTCCAGCAATTGTTAATGTCTAAATTGTCGATTTCATAATCAAAAGGACACTAATAATCCGAATATCCATGAATGAGTTTTTCAAATTGTATGAATTTATTTAATTTCTTATAATCTCTACTACTTATAAATGCACGGATCGTAGAGATATTACACGCTAGGTCTAGCTTGTAAACACATGTTTATGTCGTTCGTTCGATTTGATCTGTGGTTGGATATCAATCACTAGACAAAACAACAATATATTTTGAGTTTTCGTCTAATAAAGAATCAAAATGAACAATATATCTATTTGTCGGTAGATTGAGCAACATATCTTTAGTTTTTTAATATTATTTTATGTTTTTATCTGCCCACATATGAAGGCATCATTTTTGCTAGTATTAGTACTGAAAATTTTTGAACCCCATTATCAAATTTTCTGGCTCCGCCACTATCAATATGATGGTAGGGTTGTAAACTAATCAAGTTCTAGATGAGATAGGGTCAACTTGAATTCGGCTCGATGCGACTTCAATCAGTTTGAGTCGACTTGGGAACACTTTCAAGTTTCAAGTTAAAGTTCTTTTAAATGATCTTAAACTCAACTCGTCTCTTAAGTTGGCTCATGAGTCATGATGTACAGTTTTTATACTCGATTTCCAACTGGTTTAAGCCCTAAATTAATACCAAATGCAAGTGTTTTTACTTTTTTTTTTTGCTGATTTTAGGTTGTAGAAAGGTGCAGTCGTAGCCCGGCAGTTTATTTTTCAGGTTCATCACATTTTGCGGCGCAACAACAGAAGATTTGCAGTTAAGGAAAGGAAGAATGTGCATTGGAATGGACCGCCCTGCCGGCAGGACGGACAAGCCAGCGCAGGCTGCCCAACCGGCAAGACGGATCGTCCAGACCAGTCAGTCAGCCCATGCAGCAGAACCAGCCAAGGCCAGCCTGGAACGGGCCGCCCCAGATCTCAGACGGACCGTTCCGGCAATTCCAGAACTGCCTAAAATAGCAAGTCATTCTGCCTGTCGGTTCTTCTAAGTTTGGACCTTCCAGAAGCACAATTCCACGTTCTCCACAATTAGAAACCGCATCTTCTCTGAGTATATAAGCGATGGCCTGTCTCCAGAAGCGGAGATCAAGTTCCGAAGTCTTGGTTTTAGCATATTTCCAACTCAGCAAGGATATCACCCTGCCGAGACGATCCAGCCTCACTAGAACGCACCGCCCCAGGTCTCAGACGGACCGTCCCAGACAGGCCAGAGCTAAAAATCGTGGAATTTCTAGCGATCTTCTGTTGTAACCTCTATTTTCTCTTTTCTTTTATAATGAATTTGATGAAACCTGATTTATTCTGTATGGATTTGCTAGAGTAGATTAGTTTAGGGGCTATGGTTGAGAACATTTTCTTTTAATGTTATTTGTTTAGTCGGATTTTTAATTAAGTAGTTAAGTTAAGTTTTATATTTTATCTTTTGTGATTTAATTTCTCTATTTGTTTAATTGCTTTATTTGCTTAAATTGATTATCTCGTCAAACAAAGTACACGTTTGATAGTTAGAGTTTAAGATCAATTAAAATTTCTCAAAGCTTTGAAACAAAACACTTAGGTAGATAAAAGATCGAAAGATTGAATCAAAACTTGAGTAATCAATGTTTTTACTTAGAATCGAGAGATTAAAAGTATGCCTAAACCCAAAAGATAGATAAACACCTAAATCTAGAAACGAGAGTTGAAGTTTAGGAGTTTTAGGAGTTAAACGTTTTAAACCAAAGAATTTGACCTGAACTAGGGTTAGAGTTTAATTAGTTGGTTATTTATTCGTTTAATTTACATAAAACACTTAATTGATTGTTAAAAATCATGACTAGACAAGTATTGACCTCTGGAACGGATCGTTCCAAGGTTAGAACGGACCACCTGAAAGGGGCGTTCTAAGCTAGAACAGGCAGTCCCAGTACGTCATCTTAAGCCCAAAACGGATCGTGCCAGAGATGGAACGGATTGTTCCATTTATGACAAGTTGAAGAAATTGTTCGAAACCAGAAACCCCTAGTTTTATTAAATTGGTTATTTCCCACGTTTTTAATTTAGGAAACTGCTTAATTTAGATTTCTGATCTGCTTTTTAATTATTTATTTTAGATTAAATAATTGTTGCGCTAAAATATTTTATTAAACCCTAGAATTTAATTGAAATTGATTTGTATAACTTAGAAATTGAATATTCCGTCTCCGAGGATCGACCCTAGACTTACTCAACGATAAATCGTACGCTTGCGATTAATATTGGGTAGGATTTAGGTAAAATTTAGTATAAGAAATAACTCATCAAGTCACGAGTCACGACACTGTTCAAAATAAGATTATATACTTCACAATTTTTTTAATTAATTTATATATAATTTTAATAATGAAACAAATCGATATATACAATGTTGATCGTAAACAGAAAAATTGTGGTCATTTTATTTTTTTAAATTAATCTGAAGTAAAATTTATTTTGGAACTTAATAGATATATGTCGAAACTCGAAAGTATCTGAAATGAAAAAAAGAAGTATATAATATAAAAATTATTATAATTTTCAATGACTTCTTACTCCTCTTGTGTTAATAATAATATATTTTAAATAGAAACGTATCGTGTGACGAGTTGACAAGTTGAGTTGAGCTCAATTCAAACTTGACTCAATTAGTCCATCGAGTCGGCTCAACTTAAATTATTTCTTGAATCAAGTTTGGGTAACTCAGCGAGTTATGAATTTTTTGCTCACATGTAAAAACATACATAATTTTCAACCTCTTATTATTTGAGCAATAATTATAAGATATCGATTGATGTGTAGCTAGAGACCCAAATTATCCCTTTTATAATCTATACAGATTGAAAATTGTGATCCATATTTTAGCTCTGTAACCTATAATTACAACGCAGAAGTACTCGATTTTTTTATATCAATCTCTAATTTTTTTTTTTATTTCGATTTCAGTACCACCTCACCAAGGAAAATCTATACTTGAGGGAATTGTTCTGCCTCTAATAGAAAGAAGTTTATCCTCCAACCATCTATCTTTGTCGAGTTCTTTATTGGAGTCTTGTCTAATATCTCAACTCCATCTGCCATCAGCATATAAACAGGAGGTCCGTATCATATACCATGTCATGAAAAAGATTGCACAAATGCTGACTTGCACCTTAATTAATAGCTCCCAAGTGGCGATAATGATGAAAAACGACCTTAATTAATTGCTACCTATGAGCATGTTGGGAAAGAAAGTTATCTTTTTCCAAGGCCCCAAGCCAATTGACCACGCTAATCTCTCTGGATTAGCACTCAACCCAGGATCCCAACCAGTGCCTTTTAAGAAATTTATTCATTTACTATTGGACTCCAAATCAAGGAAAAGCAACCTATTAGAAAGGAACCAAGGGAAAAGAGAGTAATTAGAAGCTTCTTTTTTCTATTTCTTCTTACTCCAAAGCAATAATTCATTCACGCTGGAAAAGCGTGCTAACTGCTAAGCTCTCGAATGCAATAATGCATAGCGTGAAAAGATTTGATGATGTTTCCGACTAGTTTTGTGCAGTAAGACGGTGCGGTTAATAAATGTTTCACTTAAAAAACTGATACCCGTTGGCCCAAGTGTAAAGTAAATTTTGCAGTTTGGTTCTCTTGAGCCCAAAAATTTAATGCCTTTTAGAAGAACAAGCCCAAAATATAATGGGCCTTATGTTACCTTCAATTGTATGTGCGTGTTCACAGTGATCTATTGATGTGTGAAACGGTGAAAGATTCACATTTTATCTTCTGGGTAACTGATCACATTTTATTAGGCTATATGGGAACAGAGTGTGTTCTTGTTATTTTTATTTCCTTCTTACTAACTTATTTTCTTCTCTCTTGTAATATCAGCATTAAGTTTTGCCAACCAACCAACTGCACTGATATTCTTCCTATGTTTTTCATATCTTTGCTTTGGTCTTATTCTTGCTATGACATTTCTATCCAGTTTCTACACTAGAGAGATTTATAAGCTTTAATACACTTGATCATATTTCAATTTCTTCTGTTCATAAAGACTGGTCGATTCCAGTCCCCAAATAGATTGCTTTCCTTTTCATTATTGTTTCAAAAAAAAAAAAAAATGTACAACATGCCTACCGAAATTATACGTACCAAAAGAGAACTGAAAGGAAGCGTTTTATTATTGTTATTATTATTTTATTGTTATTTATGATTTTTTTTTTTTTGCAAGAACACCGAATACTTTATCTAATTTGCAAACACAGATGCCTATGGGCCTTTATTTGCTCCAAAAAAAAAAATTGCAAACGCACGGGATTCTTCGCCTCCCTAACCCTAATTACCAGCTAACAGCGTTCAGATATTGCACATATATCCAACTAGCTCAGAGTGATGGTATGTGATATTTACATATAAACATAACCCAAAACTTTACTAAACAGTATATCTTAAAGCACAGAATAAATTAAAATCGACCAACACAAAATGCTTGGTCCCAACTCCCAAATATAACTGAAATCATCTATATAGTCGGACAGTCGGTTGTCCATTAAATATTCAAATTAATCAGTAATAATTAGCTCAACTTGACATGGGTTTTCAGCTTGTCATTTAATTGGGTGAAAATATTTCAAATCATCAAACATATTGGTCATATTTATATACCCAATTCACGAGATAGTTGTTAAAATTTCAATTCTAAAAATATGTTATGCAAATGCAATTATGTATGAATGTATCCGGTAATAATAGCCCAAGTGACCCTGCATTCCTTGTAGCCTAAGGCTAAGGGCCTTCCTAGAAGAAGCATGTCCCACCCTAGTCCGGCCTTTTTTCTTTCAAACTTGGGGCAACATTACATTACATGGCTTTTGATTTATTCGGGTCCGGCAGATAGGAAAAAGTAAATGCAACTTTTCAATTACGGGTCAGGTCAGGTGATATTTGCAAATAACACAGAAATGGTGGTTTGACAATTCCAATGTGAGTTGGAAAAAAAAAAAAAAAAAGAAAAGATAATGGGTGCTTTTGGAAGTACGGAAAATTATTGGCGTGATTTGCAAAAAATCTGTGAGGATAACAACAAAAACACATTATTTTGTTAATGATACGAGTACATTGAACAAATGGTCCAGCTGAGAATGTTTAACTCTGATTTGTTTGAATACAAAAATCCAGCACAAATGATCAGCAATTCTATCGAGAAAAAATAAGTTCAAATTTAGAAACAAAAAATAAATTATAAATTTCACACCATGAATTATGACTACCTAAATAAATAATCTTATTTGAAAATAAAAAAATTTGTTTAATTTTTCAAGCAACATTTCTGTTAAAGGAAAGAAATCATTGTAATTAGGCAATAGATAGTATAGGAATGTAATAGGAAATATATTACGTATCTTTATGAGTCTAGATTTGTTTTCTTCTCTATATACCTGTGTACAGAACGCTTGAGAAATATATACAGAATTTTATAATTTGTTTTTGTTCCGTAATTTTCCTTTCATGGTATCAAGAGCCCTGTTTCTAGGGTTTCAACAATTCCGTCTCTGATTCTGGTTCCACTGCGCCACCACCGGTTCCGGTTTTGCTTCTGCCGCCACTCTGATTTCGGTTGTGCTCTGTTGCGTCTGATTTCGGTTCTGCTTCGACACATTTGATCTTGATTCTGTTCTTCTTACAACACTTTGCATCACCAACAAAATCTCAGATTGGTTATTTCTCAATTTTCTCTCTCTTATAATTGTAGTTAGAATAAAATGAGTCAAACCACGCAACAGTTTGAGAAATGGTTGAAAGTGCCTTTGAATTTATCTGATTCTAATTGGGAACAATGGTCTGTTTTTGTTCAAACTGGTTTAGAGGCAATAGACAAGGCAAACTATTTGACTGATAATGCACCAGAAAAACCTGAAGATGCAGTAAAGAAATGGAAAATTGAAGACAATACCATTCGTATGATTTTGTGGAATGCAATGGAACCTGAAATTTTATCAATGGTACATACATTTAAAAGTACAAAAGGGATGTGGGACCACCTCCAGGCCACCTACTCAGGAAAGACGAGCATGGCCCACACATATGCTGTCTCTCAAGCATATGCACGGTGTGAACAAGGTGACTCGAGCCTTACTGAGTATTTTGCATCTTTCAAGAAATTATCTGATAAAATGAGAGAATTGTTTCCATACTGTCCAGACCGTATTACTTATGAGAAACTTTGGGATCAGCTTGATACTCTCACATTTCTTGGGGGAATGTCCTCAAAGTACTCTACAGCACGACCAATTCTTTTAGGTCAAACCACTGCACCAACCTTAGCAACCACATATCATCTTCTACGTGATATGTTCCCATCCGAGAGTGGTGTCACAACACATCAGGTAGAAAACTCGGCGCTTGCTGCCGGGTCCTTCAAGGGCAAAGATACAAGACAACCATCTGGAAAAGAAGGCAAAGGATATGGGGGAACCTCCAATCATTCTAATAAGAATGTGCAGTGCCACTATTGCAAGGAGTGGGGGCACATGAAATAGGACTGCCCAAAGCACTCGAAAGGCTCACCTCGTCCTCCTCCGCGTGCTCAAGTAGCCACCACTGATCAGGTACATGGGGGGCAAATAAAATCTGATGAAGATGCAACACTGATCCAGCGACTTGAGCAACTTGGGTTCTCTCGTGCTAGTATGACCTCTCAACCTCAGACTCCGAGGGCTACTCTAGCCTACTCAGGTATGACTTCCAACTGTTTTATAGCAACAAAATCATCGTGGATTGTCGACTCAGGTGCGACTGACCACATGACTGGGAACAAGAGTATATTGTCAGGACTTACCACCACTTCACAACCACCTGTTCAAATAGCTAATGGTTCCACTTGTCATATAGAAGGGACTGGATCCACCCAAATTTCACAGGATATGCCCTTATCATCTGTTTTATATGTCCCTTCTTTCCCTGAAAACCTCATGTTTGTAAGCAAAATAACAGAACAATTATATTGCTCAGTTACCTTTACTCCATCTAAATGCATCTTTGAGGAGTTGGGGACGAACAGGTTGATTGGCACTGCATATAAGGACAAGGGATTGTATTGCATGGAGAGCTCACCTCAGCGAGTGGCATACTTGAGTACTGTTAGCGCTAAGGAGGCTCATTCTCAGTTAGGACATCCCTCTCTCCAAGTTTTGAAGAAGATTCGACCTGAATTTCAGTCTATTTCAGAGTTAGTTTGTGAGTCATGTATTCAGGGAAAGCACGTTCGTGCTTCCCACCCACGTAGAGTCGTTTGTCAGTCTGATGGTCCTTTTACTTTAGTACATTCTGATGTATGGGGTCCATGTCCTGTTGAATCTGTGTCTGGTTTGCGATATTTTGTTACTTTTGTGGATGATTTTTCTCGTGCAACTTGGATATTTATTATTAAATCTCGACAAGAAATTTTTGCAAAATTTTTAGCCTTTTGTTCTCTTGTACAAACTCAATTTAACACCACTGTCAAAACTCTTCGTAGTGATAATGCAAAAGAATATTTTTCAAATGAATTTATGCAATACACGACAAATAATGGTATCATCCATGAATCATCATGCGCTTGCACACCTCAACAAAATGGAGTGGCTGAACGAAAGAACAGACACATCCTTGAGGTAGCACGTACCATGATGATTCATGGACGTGTCCATCATCGTTTTTGGGCAGATGCAGTTCTAACCGCGTGCTATCTGATAAATCGCATGCCTTCTTCTGTACTTGATGGTGCCATACCTTATAATGTTCTGTATTCATCTGCGCCTTTATTTCATGTTCCACCCAAAATTTTTGGTTGTGTATGTTATGTGTATGACTCTAGACCAGGCCGTACAAAACTTGATCCAAAGTCATTGCGGTGTATATTTTTAGGGTACTCGGGTACACAGAAAGGTTATCGGTGTTATAGTCCAACTATTAGGAGGTATTTTATATCTTCTGATGTTATCTTTATGGAGTCTGTACCATACTTTGAGTCCAATACATCTGCTACTCCTGAACCAGTTTTGTCTATTCTAAAATATCCTGAAATTCAAATTGAGTCTTCTTCATTGCCTGAGAATGAGTTGCCACCGATCCCTCCTACGCCTACTCAAGTATACACTCGACGAAGTAAGAACCTCCCTGTTGATATTAACTCTGTCCAAACTATGCAGGTCCATGACACTTGTGCATCTCCTGACTTATTACATCCACCACTCACAACTGATATTGTTCTATCACCCACAACTGATACTGTTAGCCCTGTATTGTCCAATGAACCAAGTCCTTCTACAAACTCTCCACCTCCCACATCTAATCTTGACCTCCCTATTGCCCTTCGCAAAGAACCACGCCATTGCCCTAGCACCAGATATCCTTTAGATAGCTTCTGTTCATACGCTGCCTTATCCACAACTCATCGTGCCTTTACTACTTGTCTTGATAATTACTTTATTCCTAAGAATGTGACAGAAGCTCTGAATCATCCGGGGTGGTTTAGTGCTATGCAGGAGGAAATGTCAGCTTTATGGACAGATGAGACTTGGGATTTGTGTCCGCTTCCTCTAGGTAAACATGCAGTCGGTTGCAAGTGGGTGTTCACAATTAAACTTCATCCTGATGGGTCACTTAATCGACTTAAAGCTCGGTTAGTTGCCAAAGGTTACTCCCAGTCCTATGGCATTGACTACGATGAGACATTTTCTCCTGTGGCTAAGATGGCATCTGTTCGCATCTGTATTGCTCTCGATGCTACTCGTCATTGGCACCTGCATCAACTTGATGTCAAGAATGAATTTCTTAATGGCATTCTTGAGGAGGAGGTATATATGACTCAACCACCTGGGTTCGTGGTTCAGGAGGAGGCCTCCAAAGTTTGTCGCTTACGGAGATCTTTGTATGGCCTTAAACAATCTCCTCGAGCCTGGTTTGGCCGTTTATCTCAAGCTCTTAGTCATTTCGGCATGACCAAGAGTGCTAATGATCATTCAGTTTTTTACAGGCACTTAAAAGGAAAGACTATTATTTTAGTTGCGTATGTAGATGATCTCATCATTACTGGTGACGATGATGATGGAATATGTGCACTGAAGAAGTTCTTAGGTGAACAATTTCAGATTACCGACCTTGGCAAACTCAAGTATTTTTTGGGCATTGAGGTATTACGATCTGATGGCAAGATTCTCATATGTCAGCGAAAATATGTGCTTGATATGCTCACAGAAAGTGGGTTGCTCGGATGCAAACCTGTTGATTCACCGATGGTCCCTGAGAACAAACTTATGCCAGAAAATGGAGAATTGTTGCATGATCCTGAGAAATATCGGAGACTGGTTGGTAAATTAAATTATTTAACTGTCACTAGACCTGATATTTCATACCCAGTAAGTGTTTTGAGTCAATTCATATCAGCTCCACGCACCACTCACTGGGATGCTGTTATTCGGATCCTTAGATATCTCAAGGGTTCACCAGGGAAAGGGCTTGTATATTCGGACCAAGGACATGACAGAATAGCTGGATTCACTGATGCCGATTGGGCAGGCTGTCCTACAAGTCGAAAATCCACCACTGGAAATTGTATCTTCTTTGGTGGCAATCTTGTTACCTGGAAGAGTAAGAAACAAACTGTTGTGTCTCGATCTAGCGCAGAGTCAGAATATCGTGCAATGGCAAACACATCATGTGACCTAGTTTGGACGAAGCGATTGCTTAGTGAGCTAGGTGTTGTACATGAAGGTCTAATGAGGCTACATTGTGACAATCAAGCAGCAATGCATATTGCCAAGAATCAAGTCTTTCATGAACGAACTAAACACATTGAGGTAGATTGCCACATTATTCGAAATCTTGTTATAGGCACAGCTGCTCAACCTCCGTGCCTGGAACTAGTGCATGTCCGAACAGATCTTCAACTTGCAGATATCTTGACCAAGCCACTCAGGAAAGCACAGATTGACAGTATATGTAGCAAGTTGGGCATGTTAGATGTGTATGCTCCAACTTGAGGAGGAGTGTTAAAGGAAAGAAATCATTGTAATTAGGCAATAGATAGTATAGGAATGTAATAGGAAATATATTACGTATCTTTATGAGTCTAGATTTGTTTTCTTCTCTATATACCTGTGTACAGAACGCTTGAGAAATATATACAGAATTTTATAATTTGTTTTTGTTCCGTAATTTTCCTTTCAATTTCCATCGAACAAAAAAAATTTGTACATGTATATTGTCTATATCAACAGAGACGTATTTTTTAATTGAACATTTCATCGAACATTCAATTAACAATCAAATATTCTTTAAAGTGATAATATCCTTACAATAAATCAATTTTAATTCCATAACAATATTTTTTATTTTATTAGTTCTATTGCAATTCAACTCGAAAATCCTTCTAAAACCACAACATTATCAACTTTTTTAAAAAAAAATTACTTACAAAATATTGTAAAAGTTCAACGTTCTCACGAGAAAAGAAAGATTCTCTCTTCTGTTTCCGTTAAAGAGCGCGCCAACTGGACTGGACTGGACTGGTTGAGACGAGAGCAATGGCCATGAGTGATGGGACCGGGTAGTTCCTTCCCGAGGGATGAAGCAGTAAAAAGTTTTTTTTATTTTCATCTCATGAGAGAATTGAGATGGATGGGGGAGTAAAGATCCGAAAGCGACATGTGAAAAACAGATGCTACCTATGGGTCCCTCGCTTTTGCTATAGCCTGTACTTTGTCTTCTCGGATCGGACATTTTTCAATCCGTTTTATAGGTGGATTTTGCCCATCAGAAATATCTCGAGTTAACTGGGGTGTAAACATACAGACCCAATCTGCCCGTTTCTGTATTTTGGTTTTTGTATAAAGTACGAGTCATGACTAAAAAGGGTATACATTTCATGGACGGTTGGAATATCGTGCAATAATTAATTAGAATTTTATAAAGGATCAAACGTCTATATCGTATGAATCATCATGATTAAAAAAGGGCATAAATTCCACGGATTGTTCGAATAGCGCCGAGTGATTAATTACTATATCGTTAATTTGTTTGAATTTTATAAATGATCCAACGTCTATATTGATATATAATGCAAATATACATAGCATAAATAAATATTTATATCACGTGATATCTGAAGAATTACAGAGTCCAAATTGAAAACATTTCCTTATTGAGAATATAATATACACATACTCACTATTTTTTTTTTTTCGTTTAAACAGAAGATGATTTTTTTTTTCGTATCAAGATACGTAGAAAATTGAAAATTAAAAATGCACTTACTAATATTTTTTTCTCCCTTTCGACGAAACAAGGGATTCTATAAAAAAATAATGATCCGGTTATAGTAAGCAAAATATCGTAAAAATAATTCCTACTAGTAATTTATTTTTTGTAAAACATGTTCGGTTTCGAGAAATCGATAATCGTCGAGTTACAGACTTGCTCTGTACATCTAATTAAGGAATAATTTTTTATTTCTAGAAAATTGTTCAGTTTAGATATTTATAAAATTTGCAACTTTTCAAAAAACCAAATGTATGGCATTGTTGATTAAATATAAGATTAAAAAATCATTATACAATTTTTCTATAATAATTCATCCTATAGGATAAAGGTGCAAAATAATCCCTGCCACACTGTCATCCAATCAGCTAATAAAACTTTCTGTTACCCGAAGCTAGCGAAGGCTATTGTGATTTATAATTTTTCTATAAAATATTTAATACCAGGATATCGAATAACACTTCAGTGACATTTTATCCATCCTGATTAATTATTCAATAAATTAAAATCGCTTTTTAAAATATGGTATAAAACACAAATGAATTCCAAAACCAACCAGGCCGCTCGTTTTAATCCATTTTTCTCTTAACGCTATTTAAAAAAAAGATTGATATTATGAAGGCGATTTAACTAAATTGGGGCTTACAACAAGGCCGAATTAAGGACCTGATTTTGAAAGGATAACTGAAAATAATTAAACCAACCTCTTAATAAAAGCTAAGGCTCCGATACTATGGGCTTGTTTGGATGAGTTGGGAATAGTGGGAATAGTGTGGAAAAGTGGGAAGAGTGGGAAGAGTGGGAAGAGTGCTATTCCTAGGTCGTTTGGATGGTGAGTTTAGGAATAGCGTTGGGAAGTGTGAAAAAGTAGAGAGAAAAGTGTTGTTGGAAAGAGTGTTGTTGGGAAGAGTGGGAAGAGTGGGAAGAGTGGGAAGAGTGGCTATTCCCACTATTCCCCTATTCCGTTCGGCATCCAAACGAGCCCTATCAACTTAAAACACGAAATGATGAGCTCATGCTATCAAAAAAGAATAACGCATCTTTCTTTGCTTGCCATCCAGATTCCTTTCTCTGTATTATGTACTCTGTACTGGTATTTTCCCACCGAATTCCCTTGTTCTGATATTTTTACACATCCGGGGTTTAAGCCAAAATCAAAAGTCTTCTAGTTAATTAATTATAATCATATTAAATTAATTAAAGGCGAATATATTGACTTTTTGAATGAGACGTCTATCTTGTTCGCACTTCCTCAGCGGCACGTGTCGTCTGAACCGGTGATGCGTCCATGTGCCATGAACCCAACACCGCATTTTCCTTTATCGAGCTTCAATCCACTCCAGCAAGCCAAAAGTGGACAGTTATATTTCCCTAGCTTTCAACATGTGAATTTACATTATCCCTTTTTCCCCCATCGCTGCAGTCGTTTCGTTTTTTTTTTTTTTTAAGTTATCATCAAACTATAATCGCCATTGATATTGAATTATGTACTCACTAAAACTCAATCTAATTTTCTTATTATTTTTCCTTTGAATTAGTTCGGTGCAATTTTACTTTCAAATATTTGCACCAAAATTTGCACCAGTGCCGTAATTAATCGGTGATAAATTGACAGATGATTAATTTTATTTTACTTTGTTATTATAAGCGTGTACTACACTATTACTTATTTATCAGAAGAAATTTATGTCATAATTTCGAGAATATTCTTAATTTACAATCGAATAATGTACGAATAAAAGAATTTACACTCATCTCCCGATTTTTACAGCTATGGAAGATTAAATCAATACTAAAATAGAAAAGTGAACATCTCAAAGTTCAGCTGGAATGGAGAGGTCCTAATGCTTTCTGAACTCTCATTCGTCGAGTTATCCCTAAAGGCAGAGAAAGAGAATGCGGCCATGCATTTGGGCCGCTTCAAAGGGCCTATATACCTAATAACGGCCTAAAACTCCAATTAAGCCTAATTCCAATACGAGGCCTCCAATAATTTGACAGCTATAGTAACGCCGTTATATCCTGGTGAGCTGGCGCTCTCGCTAAATTTTATATTTAAATAAACAAAAAATTAAATTTTTTCACGTGTGCTGTCAAAAGAAAATGGTGACTCAAAAAAAAAAAGGCCACAATTTTATCACTCGAAAAAAGAGTACCACAATTTTGTTTAGCGTATTTCTGTTTTACGTACGTGTAATTCCGATTTTTTTTTTTTTACTTATAGGATAAACAATACCGGCTTTTCTTCTCCCCTTTTCCGACAGGGACAACATGGGGAGATCGAAACGATTAAAAAAATGAAAGGAGTTAGCACGAATACCGAGACATATAATGTGAACATTCCTTTATTATCGTTATTCTATTCTTAATGAGCACGAGAGTTATACGGGAAGCTTTTAAGGCATGTCCCCATCGCCCAATAAATGTTTATCTGCTTCAGTAATGGGTTCATAGCATGGTAGATCCCTAAATACACGGAACCAGTAAAATCAATTCCTGAAACAAGGAGTAAAACCAAATCGCTGAAAGAATGATGTGTAGCAGACTAGCAGAGCAGAGGTATGGACTAGTGAAGATCAATTTACTCTTTCCTTGTGATTTTTTAATTTTATTTATTTTGCTAATTTGGATGGAGAATGGGAGGGGTTCAAAACACCTAATTTTGTTCTCTCGACGGGAATATGTAATAGGTATAATGTTAAAAATGACCTATTGTTCTCTTAGAAAGTTTATATAAAATAAATTATATTGATTACAAGTAGATCTAATCAACTGTAAACCATGGAACAAATATTGGAATTAAGAAAGTGAAATAGAAGTTTTTTTAGTTTATAGATTGTGTATTAATTATATTGTAATTTCAAAAATAATTGACGAGTTCAAAGAGTCAAAAAGTTAAATATCAAATTTTAATAGACTTGATGGATGGACTAATATAATTTTTAAGTATTTATCGGATTTTTAAAAACTGGTATTTTTGAACGGTTCAGAAAAAAAATTAGATTAGCGATTGTCTAAAATTATGAAAAAAATAGTAAAATAATTCTAAAAAATATAAAATTTAGTCAGTAAGGAGATTTCATTAGAGAGATCATATTGGACAGTTTGGATCGGTCATTTCGAAGCAGATCGGATAGTTTGGATCTATATGCACCGAAACTCCCGTGCATTACAATGCACCATAGGTTTTCTCTTTCAAATTGCATCAAACTTTTGAATACAACTATTATAAACTATGGAAAATACGTCTCCGATATTACATTGATATATTAACTGTCATTCCATTGAATATATATCGACAACTGATGAATCTTTCATCAAAATCAAAAAGTAAAATATAAAGATGTCTTATAGAATTTAGACGAGACGTGTATACAAATTTTATCATCATACACTGCCAAATATTATTTGTATTATTACAAAATTAACTATCTCTGAATTTTTGGGTAAATATTACGCTTAATTATTTTTTTTAAAACCAAAGAACCCGGGGATCCAGAATATCTCATTAGAGATAAATTAAAATTGAGTCATACAATCGACTATTGTAAAATAAACTTACGCTTAGTTAAATAGCTAACCAATTTCAAAGTTCCTATTATGTCGTACGTAACGGCAAACCATTATTATGAGATTCGGCGAGAGTCTCCTACTTGGAATCACCTCAAATTCTCAATCTACGTCCTATGGAATAATGATCCATCAAAATTCCTTTTAAAAAATGCAAGTGATGCAATCTACGTGGGCCCACATCATCAAAACCTCAAAAAAAGAAATATCATCGAACAAATTGGATTTGTGGGTGTTACAGACTTACAGTTCAATAGGCCCGGGGCCATACGCTACTGTCCGTACTATACCGGAGGGACTGACTTGGGGTCCACTTGACACGTGGACATGTTCCCAAGTATAAAGTATTACAACCGGCAAGGGATACTGATCCCTGTATTTCTAAATATTTACTTTACCTGAATGAAAAGGTGAGATTATTTGACATTTTCGACATTTCATGATGTTTACTTTATATATACTGCGTCTGCGAAATGATAAAATTTGATGCAGGTTTTACACCAAAAGATTAAAAAGTTTACATTCAGGAAAGATTTAATGACATTTGATTTAATATCAGTTAGCATTTAAATCGTATTAAAGTTTTGATACCGATGTAATCTATGAGTAGTTTCTGAAGTTTTAAGAAAAAAACAATTATTTAAAAGTTAACAATTATAAGTTGATTCCAACCCAAATAAAATGGAAAAAGGGTGAAAAGATAATTACGGACAAAGAGGAATGACGCCTTGGGCCCGCGAGAGTTTATATAGTAAAAAGCTACAAAGTGAAGATAAAAAAAGAAGCTTAAACTTTAAAGCCGTGATAAAAGAAAAGAAACTCGTTTCTCTGCGCCTCCATACTTGCATTCAAGGATCCAACATTCCATGCCTTCTCCATTTCCTGCACAGTACTAGAGATTTCCCTATCTGTAAGAGCATGGGTATCCTTCTCGAACCCAATTAGTAAAATATTTTAAAAAGTCGAGTTTTGATCGTTATATATCCAAAATTCCAAACATGGCCAAGCTCTGTATTTCATCATATTCATAGAATTCATGGAGAAAGAAGAAGAAGAAAAATAAATAAGCAAAATGATGAGAGCGCGATTTGTATCATCGATTCCTCTTAAATCGAACTAATTTCATCGGATTGTTACGATGTCTCTTTTAGATTAAATTATTTAGAACGAACCAATAAAAAAATAATCCATCTATTAATTTGTGGGTCATGTCCATTTATTAATGGGCGGTTGAAGCACTAATTTATGTCCTTAATGATCCATCGAGTATCGCCATATGATGATCCAATATATGTTCTGGTGGCGGCTGGCCCTTAAGTATTTGATACAAAAGTCTGACCTGTGATTCGAAATATCATCAGCAAAGCAAAAATTTTGATGTCTCTAAATTTCAAACTAAATCAGCGTAAAGTAGCAAAACAAAATATATATGTGGTGAACTATCAAGATCATCGATGCAGTTGGAGACTTTATATGCAAACAAATTAGAAATAGGAAACTGGATTGTATATGTATGTTGATTGATCTAGTTGAAACACTCCTGTCAAGCATCGATCTATCACCGTATTAGATGATCGATACACAGTTTATGGCTAGGATAGGTTGCGAAACTATAAGTTTTGGCATGTCGGGGTTAGAGGGTTTAGTGGGTTTGGCATGTGCCAAGACGACAAAAGGTTCTCTCTTATTAGTTCAAGCAACATGTCCGACCGTGTAACTTGTGTATAACAAGTTGGCCGGAGAAAATGAGAGAACTGGTAGTTGCTCGTATTTTTTTTTTTTTTTTTTTTTTTTTTTGGGGGGGGGGGGTAAGTTCGAGCAAGACGTATAAGCTGCTGCCATCTATGTTGCATGGGTACGGGTACTGTATCCGGTATGATTCATGTACAGTGGTACGAAAATTTTCAAAAATCTCCAGTACGGATACGACGATATATATATATATTCTTTTTTTTTTTGAGATTAAACCCGTAGGTATATATATATATTATTTGAATATGTTATTGATCTATCATTATATTATATTACAAAATATAATGTGTATAACATAATTTTGTTCAATTAAGACTTAGAATTTACACAAATAAATGACATAAATGTCAGAATATTGGATTGATCAGAGAATCACGTGTCACAAGGAAAGAAGAAGATTGTATTGATATTGTATCTTTTGGTGTTTCTATATATATCAGATATGTATCAAGTAGGATTTTAGGGTTATTTAGGCAATAGTACGGATTGTATATTAGCTGTAATATCCTGTGTTTCTATTTTTGGTTAGATACCTCCTGTAATATATGGGCATCTTGTGCTCCAAGTTGAATATAGAAAACTAATTCACCATTTGCGTTCTCTAGTTTGTTATGGTACCAGAGCCACGGTTTTAATTCTTGGCTTTCCTGTCTTGCTTTCTTGTTACTTGTACGAGGATATTCATCCTTGGGTACATCTTGGTTTCTATCAATCAAAGGCTTAAGGTATTTCAGATCATCACGTGCATTGAAGAATGGATTTTTCCTCAAAAGGTGCTGTGATTCCTGTTTGTTTGAATGGCAAAAACTATTCTTTATGGGAACTTAACCTTCGATGTTTCATCCAAGGTCATGAATTGTGGTCTTTTATTGATGGTAGTGATAAAAAGCCTGTAGCACCAGCCAAGCTACCTGATGAAAGTTATAGTGCCAGTTTTAAAAAATGGATGACTGGGAACTCTCGTGTCATGAGTTGGATTTTAGGATCGGTTGAACCCCAAATTGCCATCAATCTTAGGCCATATCAAACTGCTGCTGATATGTGGAACTATCTCAAAAATCTGTACAACCTTGACAATGAGGCAAAAAAATATCAAATTGATCTTGATATTCATGAGTACACTCAGGGACAGAAAAATATTCAAGACTACTATTCAGGTTTTATGGCGTTATGGCTTGAATATAATTCCATTTTATATTCCAAAGTACCTCTAGATGCTTTGCCTACTATACAGGAATTACAAGAACAGAACATGCGTGATCAGTTTTTGATGAAACTCAGACCAGAATATGAACCAATTCGTAGACAACTCATGGCCCGCCATCCTATCCCCACACTGACTGAATGCTTTAGAGAAATTATTCGGGAGGAGCAGACCATGCTCACCCGATCAGGCATTGAAGACGCTGCTCCTGGGAGTGACTCAATGGCGCTGATGACTCGGGGTAACCCTCGGGCTGGAAGAGATGGAAAAGATGTGCAGTGCTATTCATGTCAAGAGTATGGGCACATCGCCAAAGACTGTAAGAAGAAGTTCTGCAATTATTGTAAGAGGGGGGGACATATCATATCTGAATGCCGTCGGCGACCCCAAAATCGCCGCAACACAATTCAAGCATTGGCTGTTCCAAACCAGCAAAACACTGCAGCAATCACAGCTCCATCTGCAGTTAATTCTTCCTCAAAACCGACTGGTTCTGTCACATCTGAAGATATTCAAAGGATGATCCAAACTGCCCTATCAGCTATGGGACTCTCAGGTAAAAATTCTCAAAAATGGTATGTTGATTCGGGGGCATCAAATCACATGTGTGGGTCATCTCAAAATTTTCGATCCATACAACCATACATGGGTTCAGATGAAATTTCTACTGCTGATGGTACTAATCTTAATATTGCTGGTATTGGAGATGTCTCTTTACAAAATAACAACTTGAATGAAGTACTGTTAGTACCAAAATTAGCATCTAATTTGATCTCTGTTGGCCAATTAGTGGAAAATAACTGCCACGTGCATTTTACTCCTCATGGTTGTGTTATACAGGACCAGGGAACTGGGAAGATAGTCGGGAAGGCGCGTAAGAGTGGACGCCTGTTCTTCGTCGAAGGTGAACAAAACATGTCTAAGTCGGTTGGTTCTGTTCTTTCTACAACCCTAAAAGAAGACTCTTGGACTATGTGGCATCGTAAATTAGGACATTTAAATTCCAATAGTTTATCTGTTATGTTTGAAAAAGGTCTTATTCCAAATAAAAATATCAAACAGAGTGTCTGTACCACGTGTATGTTAGGTAAAAGTAAAATTCTTCCTTTTCCTATTCGTAGCAATAAAACTATGAGACCATTTGAAATTGTCCACTCTCATTTGCGGTCAATGTGGTTAGTCAGTTTATGAACTCTCCTCGACATTTACACTTGGCTGCTGTCCATCGCATTATTAGGTATCTAAAGGGTACTGAGAAAAGAGGAATCTTTCTTCCTGCTCAAAATGACTTGCAACTATCGGCCTTTGCTGATGCCGATTGGGCTGGCTGCCCGAATACAAGGCGTTCTACTACTGGTTGGTGCGTCTATCTTGGTGATGCCTTGGTGTCCTGGAAGTGTAAGAAGCAAGATCGGGTATCTAAGTCATCTACAGAAGCTGAATATCGTGCTATGTCAGCAGCATGTGCTGAAATAATCTGGCTTAGAGGCCTGCTTGCTGATCTAGAGATAATACAATGTGAGTCTACTAAACTTCATGCAGACAATATCAGCGCCATTCAAATTGCGACTGATCCAGTCTTTCATGAACGCACAAAGCATATTGAAGTAGACTGTCACTTTATCAGGGATGAAGTTGAAAGAAAAGTGATCACACTGCCTCATGTACCTTCGAATCTTCAAACAGCTGATATCTTTACAAAAGCACTGCCTTCACCTCGACATAATTTCTTAGTTGGCAAATTGATGTTGGTATCATCACCACCATCAATTTGAGGGGGGATGTCAGAATATTGGATTGATCAGAGAATCACGTGTCACAAGGAAAGAAGAAGATTGTATTGATATTGTATCTTTTGGTGTTTCTATATATATCAGATATGTATCAAGTAGGATTTTAGGGTTATTTAGGCAATAGTACGGATTGTATATTAGCTGTAATATCCTGTGTTTCTATTTTTGGTTAGATACCTCCTGTAATATATGGGCATCTTGTGCTCCAAGTTGAATATAGAAAACTAATTCACCATTTGCGTTCTCTAGTTTGTTAATAAACACTAATATCATCACGTTGACCATTGACCGTACGGTACGTACCGGGTACGGTACCAGTTACCGGTTCGTACCTGTACGTTTCACGTACCGTGGTAACATAGGCTGCCATTCTTGCTGAATGGACAATTAATTTCAGGTTCAATTGTTATACTTGGATCAGATGCTTCTGATCAATTCGGTGTGCATATTTTTAGGCGAAAGGATCCATGTATCCAGCCACAGTTTCACGGACCCCGATCTGGTGTTGCGCTACACGGCGTGTAGCGCACCCACGAGCCATTCGATTTTGATCGGGTGGTTTATTTTTTTCGGGCCTAGGAATCTGGTTACTTTCACAGAGCTCCCTCATCCATCAGATCAAAATCGGACGCCCTGTGATTGCGCTACACACGCAACACAGGATTTGAATTCCAGTTTCACCTCTATCCAATGTCCAGTATTGATGCTGGTCGACTTTTGAATGGTCTTGGCCACAATGCACATGCAACGACGTCGACGGGCACTGGCCCACTGCCTCGTTTGTAAGGTGCAACAGTTGATAAGGATACAATATAATCAGGATCAGTTCGTTAATGTGTATATGACGTTCATTTAATTTCATATGTCCTCTGTCCAAAATGAAAAGAAGTTTAATGTGCCAAAAATTGTCCTCTATTGAGCGGCTAAGGTACATTTACAAAATCTTAATTAGCTATCATGCATTGTATGATTATTAGATAATAGAGAGTCGCATGACAAAACAAAATTTCATTATTTTTCCTCACGATGACTTATGATTTTTTCTCTTCGGTGGGCCCACTAATTGACCGATTTTCATATTCCTTTATATAGATATTCGAAAACATTTAATCGAATTATTGAAACATCACATGCTTTCATATAATTATTCCAATAATTTATATGACATATCACACATGATAAACTATATATTTAGATCGAAGTTTTCATCTCCATTATATTTATTTTCACTATTATATAATGATCAAAATTAAATTATAATACTCGCAACTAATTTTTGTACATCATATATATCATTTATTCATATTATTATATGGTACGTTAAAATCAGTCCATCACTAATCTTGTTTGATGCGATTCAATATGATCCATACCATGTTGATAATAGAACGGTAACTATTTTTAATTGTATATATTAAAAGTCAACTATTATTCAATTCACATACTAATTTTATAATGGTATGATCTATAACATAATAGAATTCAAGAAACACGGTTACATAAATTATTCAATCCGTGAATGGAAAAATAAATTTACATTCATCAAAGATTTAATTTTTGAAGTCATAACACCAACAATCTTCATTTTGAATTAAAGTCAAATCAACATCGAACACAAATTGTCATAAACAAAATTTATTTTGTATCATGGTTTTTTTTTTTCTGTTTTCTGAATAATGTACGAAACCGTACCGCTGCTATCGTTCTTATAGCATCAAAATTAGTTAGCAATCTGAACCTTATTTAATAAGAAAATAACATTACAAAAGAAAAAAAAATGATTCAGTGATAAAGAATCACAAGGGCATATAAATGAAATCCAGATCCTCTTGGTCGGCAAACCTGCTGGTCGGCACGATCCGGACCGTCTGATTTAATCTCAACGGCTAAAAGGAGCCCCGTGAATTCCATCACTCCCGAAAAAAATATTGGCCCGAAAAAATGAACCGTCTGATTTAAAATCGGACGGCTCGGATCGGACGCCTACCACATGGTCGTAAAAAATGTGCCGACCAGAGGATCCGGGGAATTCAAATCCTGTGTTGCGCTACACACGGTGTAGCGCACACACGGGCCGTCCGATTTTGATCTGATGGATAAGGGAGCCCCGTGAACCAGATTCCTAGGCCCGAAAAAAAGAACCGCCCGATCAAAATCGAACGGCTCGTGGGTGCGCTACACGGCATGTAGCGCAACACCAGATCAGGGTCCGGATCCGGGTGCCATATAAATGTCCTTCATACATTTTTCAGCTATATAATTGTATTTTCGTACATACTAGCAAAATATGCCCTCAAGATGTGGGCAAATAAGAAAATAAAATATTGATATTATTTTTGTTTCATATAGAACTTTACATGTTATAGACAATAAAGATATGGTAAAATCAATAATTTATTAGTCATTCCTTTTAAATAAATAGCTAATTTGGTAGTAACTTAATATTTTCTAATAAAAAATCTTGACCATTTAATTTAAAATTAAGATCTAGACCACTGATCAAATCAAATTACACAAATCAATGGTCCATAATTGATATAAGAATTGTTTACACCCTTTTGTATGACATGTTTACTCCTTTTATATGAAATGTTTACTCTTTTTGTTAGGTGCATTTATAAGTAGTAGAGATAGAGATTAGTAATTACCGAAATAAATGCTTTTTCGTACATATTTACCTGAGAGAGAGAGATCACTCGAAAAAAAAAAAAAAAACCTGAGAGAGAGAGAGTGCTGCCCTTTTAAAAAGTTTTACATTAAAAAATTTCTGATTGAGTGAGAGAGAATTACAAAGGAATATAAATGTATTTCGTATATATTTACAGGAGAGAGAGAGAGAAAGAGAAGGTACGCAGTACGCTGCCATTTTGATGTGACAGGTCAGGCCACCCTTCGTGATCCTCTCTCTTCTCTCTTCTCTCAGCACAAAACTTCTCTCTCTCTACCTCTACTCCATAGGCACAGTACACTGGGAAACGGGCTAATAAACCTCATTTTCTTTATCTCTCTCTTCTTCTCCTTCTCTCCCTTCCTCTCCTCTCTACTCCTACGTCAGGCATTGAATGGGTTTTACTTCTCGAGGTTTCTAACAGAGCATGCGCCATGGCTAGCTCCTACCAAGCTCTCCTCTTCCTCTGTCTCCTCGCCTCTTACCTTTGTTTCTGTTCCTCTGTTCCTACAAATGATGGTAAGCTTACCCTTTAAACAATGTAGCTACTCTTCAAGCGATATTTACTTTGTTTTTGGATTTTTTTTTTCTTTTTTACTTGTATTTTGACGCCACAAGGAGAATATTTCGTACAAAGTTGAAATCTTTTGGGAAAAAAAAAAATACTTGTGGGATCTCTGTTCGATTTGTGGGTTTTGGGTCTTGTTTATAGAGGCATTATAGTTGAACTGTAGTTTCAGGTGAGAGCTAATAGAAGTCAGAAGAACGAGAAGACTTTCTTGAGTGTTGCAATTTTTTTTGGGTTTGTTATACTGAGATGGGTGATTAGCACCTGGTGCGTGTTTTTAAGGATCAATTTTTTAATGTTGAACTCCCTGGGAAAGGAAGATTAGTCTGTGTTATTATTTTAATAGCTCAAAAGTACACCTTTTTGGCAATGTAGTCTCTTGTCTGTATTATTTTTTAATCCTTATTTTTATATTAATATGGTACCTTCTATTCCATAATCTTTACTTAATCTTCTCCTGCTTTCTTTAAAATAGATTAAATATCTCTTACTTTCCCTTTTAAACCCAAGCAATGCATTGAAAAACCAACTCTGTTCTGATATCCGGTGTTATTACTTACCCATTTTGGGCTTGTTTCTGTTATCTTACTTCAACACTCATATTTATTCTTCTGTTTTATCTCCTTTGTTCTTCTTTTAGGAGCGACATTGCTAGAGATTAAAAAATCTTTTCGCAATGTGGATAATATTTTGTATGATTGGAGCGAGTCCTCTTCCGACTACTGTTCCTGGAGAGGTGTCATTTGTGACAATGTGACATTTGGTGTGGTTGCCTTGTAAGTATTCTCACTATTAAGATAAACTGGTCCTCTATTTTCCGTTTGATTTTTAAACTTATTTTCTCACAATAAACTTTGACATGTAGAAATTTGTCGGGCTTGAATCTTGAGGGAGAGATTTCACCAGCAATTGGAAGTTTGAAGGGTCTTCAATCAATGTATAGCTCTCACAGTTACTCCTGTGGTTGCACAATTTATATATTTCAAAATACATATTTTCAGTAATTTTATTGTTTCTAATTTCTGCGTTCTGTACCCTTTTGTAGTGATTTGAAGTTGAACCGTCTGTCTGGTCAGATCCCTGATGAGATAGGTGATTGTTCGTCACTTAATATCCTGTGAGTTTATTTATATACTTTTAATTTGCTTAACACTTATTAGAATAAATACGTTTTCAGTCAGCATGATTTCTCACATGGCACTTCATTTTTTCTTTGTTTCCTTTTTTTTTTGTTCTATAGTGATTTATCCTTCAACAATATCTATGGCGACATACCGTTTTCTATCTCTAAGCTCAAGCAATTGGAGAATTTGTATGATCTCTCAAACAAAATCTGTATTAAACCAGCAAATTCATTTTGTGGCATTCTTATTCTAATTTGCAACTCTTTAAAGGATACTGAAGAACAACCAACTCATTGGGCCTATCCCCTCCACACTATCTCAGCTCCCAAATTTGAAGATATTGTAAGCTATGTGAATCTCCTTCCTTGATGTACTTGCAACATCTGGTGTTTGTTTTCTACTTTTCTAGTTTGTTATTCTAAATTTTTTTTTTCTATTAGGGACTTGGCTCAAAACAAGCTGAGTGGTGAGATACCAAGGCTCATATATTGGAACGAAGTTTTGCAGTACATGTCAGTGTCCAGTATCTCTCAATTTTCAATTGTCTTACAGTATAAGATAATGAAGTTAACCATTTTAAATTTAATCAGGGGTTTGCGTGGCAACCGGTTGGAAGGAACTCTGTCTGCTGACATGTGCCAGTTAACTGGCCTTTGGTACTTGTATGTTCAACATCGCTTGACCGACTTTTACATTTTAATTCCTTAATTTTCTGTTCAATTTTTGGAAATACAAACACACATAAAATAAGAATTGTCATTTAAGCCTTAAATGTGAAATATTTCTTTTGCAGTGACTTGCGAAACAATAGCTTGACTGGTACCATACCAGAGACCATCGGCAACTGCACTAGCTTTCAAGTCTTGTAAGTAAATCATTCATGCTACAACATTTTGTCTTAATTTGTAGCTTCTATTTATATGTGTGTGATGAGTTCTATTTGGTAGGGATTTATCATATAACCAGCTCACAGGAGAAATTCCCTTCAATATTGGCTTCTTGCAAGTGGCTACTTTGTATGGACTTTTTCAGATCCAATGCTCTATTTCTCTTTGTCTTAGCTTGGTTCTTGTGTTTGTGTATCTAATTTGTCAAAAAATTATGTTAGGTCCTTGCAAGGGAACAAGTTTTTTGGTTCAATTCCACCAGTGATTGGTCTCATGCAAGCACTTGCTGTATTGTAAGTTATCCTAAATACATCTAACTTTTTTTTGCCATAGCTTATAAATCAATGTCTAATATACTACGTCTACTCTGCAGGGATTTGAGTTGTAATCAACTGACTGGTCCCATTCCTCCTATATTAGGCAACTTAACCTACACTGAGAAGCTGTAAGCTTTCATTTCAATTCATGCATTTAATTATTTTCCAAATCAAGACAGTTTTGATGAAGAAGTTTTTATTTATAATGCGATTTGGCTTTTAAAGATATTTGCAAGGGAACAAATTGACTGGATCAATACCACCTGAACTTGGCAACATGTTGAGGCTTCACTATCTGTAAGAATTTACATATTAAGAAGTACATTTTTATTTGGTGTTTAGATTGCGACTCATTAATTGTTGATTGTTAATTTGATTTTGTCGGATTGATGAACCTGTAGGGAATTGAATGAAAACCAGCTGACAGGATACATCCCACCAGAGCTTGGACAGTTAACTGACTTGTTTGACTTGTATGTCCCTTTTTTTATATTTACATAAATATTATATATTTCACCATGTGATTTTAAGTTCTCTTTTTATTATCTCTATTTTACTCAGGAATCTTGCAAATAATTTCCTTGAAGGTCCTATACCTGACAACCTGAGTTCGTGTGAAAATCTGAATAGCTTGTAAGATAGCTTTTCCTTAGTTTGCTCCTTCTCGTCCATCTTTGCATTGTTTTCTAATATGTTTGTTCTTTTCAGTAATGCGCATGGGAACAAGTTGAATGGAACGATACCTCGCTCATTCAAAAAACTTGAGAGCATGACATATCTGTAAGTATTTGCTTCTAAACCCTCAAAATGTCTATTATGTTTGGAGCTCAAATTTGGATGGCTTGTCTTTTCTATAGGAATCTTTCATCGAACAATCTAAATGGACCTATTCCTATTGAGCTATCTAAAATAAACAATTTGGATACCCTGTAAGTAAAGATGTTCAATTGGTAAATTATGAATATTTATTGTATATTTTGTGTTTTTGGTCAGTTTTAACTGTATTCTTTTGTAGGGATTTATCATCCAACAAGATTGTAGGTCCCATTCCATCATCTATTGGTGGTCTAGAGCATCTTTTAAAACTGTAGGCTTTCTATCAATTTGTTGTCTAATTTGTAACTTTTCTATGTTCTATTGTGTTATACTATTTTTTATAATAATTCTCAGAAACTTGAGCAACAACCTTCTTGTTGGGTACATTCCTGGTGAATTTGGGAATTTGAGAAGTATCATGGAAATGTAAGGACCCTGGTGACAACAATATTATGTTCCAACTCAATATTGTTCTTTGCAAAATTCTTATATTTTTCTTCGCTCACTTCTTTCTACCAGTGATTTGTCCAGCAACCACCTATCAGGCCTTATACCCCAAGAACTCGGCCTGCTCCAAAATCTCAATATGCTGTGAGTTCAATTCCATTATTATAATTAAAAAGATTTACTAGTTTAGGTCAATTTGAGTATTTTTTTCCCTTATGTTTACTTATGTTTGTAGAAAATTAGAAAGCAATAATTTGTCTGGTGATATTGCATCGCTCACCAACTGCTTCAGCCTTTCAGTTTTGTAAGCAATCTGATGTCAGCTCTTAATGTCTTGGATATTTACATTTCTATTTGCATTTCAAAGCTTGTCTTATATGATGTTTGCAATGAAACAGGAATGTGTCACATAACAACTTAGCGGGTGTTGTACCCACTGAAAACAACTTCACAAGATTTACACCTGACAGGTGCACCGACATTTTATTTTATTTTAAATTTGATATCCTTTACTTCTAGTTGTCAACTAATGCATCACTTGGTTTCAGTTTCTTGGGCAACCCTGGTCTCTGTGGTTACTGGATAAGCTCCTGCAGCTCGTCTCATGGGCCCCCAAGAGGTGATTTTATAATCATGTCATTTTGCAACTAATAATCTGGTTTCAGTACATCAAACTAATGAGTTTCCGTTGGCACAGTTGCAATCTCCAAAGCAGCAATTCTTGGAATCGCACTTGGTGCACTTGTGATACTTCTCATGATCTTAGTTGCTGTGTGTAGGCCTCACCATCCTCCTGTTTTTAAAGATGTCTCCATAGGCAAGCCTGGTAGGTTAAAATATTTGATTTCACTGTGTTAGCTTATTCCTACCAATGCTGGTCCTGCTCTGGTGCAAGCAAAATAAACAATATTATTTAATGAAGATAGAAACTTGAAACTCTGTGTTTGTGTGTTTGAGGTTAGAAACGGGGCAACACAGGTCAAAATGTTACTTTACTCTCATTGTATAATATCTGGACTTGTTTCATGTAGTTAACAATATACATCCGAAGTTGGTGATACTACACATGAATATGGCGCTGCACGTCTATGAAGACATAATGCGCATGACAGAAAACTTGAGCGAGAAGTACATAATTGGATATGGTGCATCAAGCACTGTTTACAAGTGTGTGCTGAAGAATTGCAAACCAGTGGCAATAAAGAGGCTTTACGCTCACTACCCACAAAGCATCAAAGAGTTTGAGACTGAGCTAGAGACTGTTGGAAGCATCAAGCATAGAAATTTGGTTAGCTTACAGGGCTATTCTTTGTCACCAGCTGGCAATCTGTTGTTCTATGATTACATGGAGAATGGAAGTCTCTGGGATCTTTTGCATGGTATGTTATCCTTTTTTCTTTTGGTGTGTTTCAGTCTCTGTTACTAACCATCCTCTGAAACATTGTCCATTTCAAATTATCTAGCAAATTACTGTATTGAATTTAAAAATGCTACTTGACCAACTGGGTGCAACCTACAAACTCATTACAACTTAACTTTTTCCTCTATTCTTGCATAATATTTATCAACTATTCTTTCGGGTAATGGTTTACTCATTAGCTGCACTCTACTGTTGATGATGTTAAGGTATCTAAGTATCTATCACCTTTAGCAGCTTCATCAATCATTATCTCAAATCAGGTACAGAACATATGAATTATTTAATTGAACACCACTCGTAACAGTCTACTACAGAGTCCAGATTTAGCTTATGCTCTAAAGCATGATTCTTTTTTTTTTTCCCTAAAGATACAGTTTTGAAATAGACTACATTTCTTGTACTTCCAATTAGTAAAACCATAACAAAGCAAGGTATTCTGCATTTTAACATAACTTCTGACAGGTCCCTCGAAAAAGAAAAAACTAGACTGGGAGTCTCGCTTGAAAATCGCCTTGGGAGCAGCACAGGGACTTGCGTATTTACACCATGACTGTAGTCCCCGTATAATACATCGAGATGTCAAATCCTCAAATATCCTTTTAGACAAGGACTATGAGGCACATTTAACTGACTTCGGCATAGCAAAAAGTCTCTGTGTTTCAAAAACTCACACCTCAACCTATGTCATGGGAACAATTGGCTACATTGACCCAGAGTATGCACGCACCTCAAGGCTTAACGAGAAATCTGATGTGTATAGTTATGGCATTGTGTTGCTAGAGTTGTTGACTGGAAGAAAACCAGTTGACAATGAATCCAATCTTCAGCACTTGGTATGTTGTCTCATCTTTTTAATTTGTTCTTTTAAAAAAGTAAATTTGGAAAAGCAAGTTCTAAAAAAAGCAATTGGTGTATAGATTACATATCCATAGTCTTTCTTATATTCTATTTTCATATGTTAAAGTACTTTTAGTACGACAATCTATCATTTGTTCATTACTGTTGAATATGTGAATAATGTGATACTTATCATAGTGAATCTTTATCCCTTTTGCCTTTTCTTTTAGGATCTGTCGGTAAGTAGGATACTCAATATAAGATATAGTGATATACCCCTAGTTAACACTATTATTTACTTTTTGAACTCCCAATAATGGCTCAATGATAATGGCATTAGTCATTTGCACTTAGATGTGCATCCTAAATCTATCACGGGCCCCCAATAATCTGACCCATCATGTGGAGAAACCTGTGTTGCTACTGTGTTAGATCCACTGTTTGCATCTCTCTCTCCAAAAGCACAGCCATAATGTGCCCTATGTTTCATAAAGCCTGTCCATGTTGTCTCTCTCTCTCTCTCTCTCTCTCTCTCTCTCTCATCCTCTTTGATCCCAATAATGTATGGTCATGTAGCATACCCCATCATGCCATCATGGTCCCTTTGAAATAGGATTTCATAACTACTTACCCACACTTCATAACACTGTTTCCATTCATTAATACTTTTCAATACCACGAATAATGCCCTCCTTGAAATAATTGACCCTTCCTGCTCCTGGGTAGGGTTGATCTATTTGCCAGCATGGGTGGTACTAACTTGCACCATCAAACCATAGAAATGAAAAATTAAATTATGATATTATTTCATTTAACAGATACTTTCTAAGGCCGCAACCAATGCGGTAATGGAAACCGTAGATCCTGAAATAACATCCACATGCAAAGATCTTGGTGAGGTCAAAAAGATATTTCAACTAGCGTTACTTTGCACTAAACGGCAGCCGTCAGATCGACCTACGATGCATGAAGTGGTACGGGTGCTGGACTGCCTTGTCCAGCCCGTACTGCCAACTAAGCCAGCTCAAACTGGCACACCACAGGCTGTTCCTAGTTACATAAATGAGTATGCTAATCTAAGAAACAATGGTGCTCTTGCATGTGACACGTCAACAAGCTGTTCATCAGATGCGCAGTTGTTCATCAAATTTGGTGAGGTTATTTCACAAAACACCGAGTAATGGGGTTTTCCTATTGTGAAATCAGTTCATCAAAAAGATGGGTTCTTTCACAGAGCACTCAGTAATGGAACTTATCAATGTAAAAATTTATCTTTTCTTGGGCGTGGCCATATATTTTTGGTTTTTTGGGGGTATTTAGCTATTTTGAAGTTCATTGTAATCATGTGAACCGAATTGATTAGTTTTTTGGTAGTATTTCAGAGAGATGGGGTAGCATCAGGTTGAGAGGGGGTGAGGGTACAACAGGGAGTGGGTTAGAGCCAGTGTGGGGCCTACTGAATTAGGGTCTGCTTGAGCTTGTGTTTGTAAATCTGGTACCAATCTGTGCCTTTTTGGCTGTAACAGAATAGGTAGTACAATTCCGTTTTTTTCTTCTGTAGTTCTCCTAGATAATGGAGACATCTAGTTGCTCTTAATAATATTTGTCAGTGCCATTTGTTGATGAAAAAATAGAAAATGTTGCTTAAAGGCGAAAGCGGAAGAACCTACTTCTGTGGACCTATACTAAGTATAGTACTCTAGTGCGATTAAGTGGCACTGGTGAAATTTTTGTTCATGTTTTTGTGATTTTGTTACAGTACCTCGCTGTAGTTTCCACTTTACATTGTTTTTGGATAGCTGATCCCATGTGTTTCGTCCTGACAAAAGGATACTTACATAACAAAAATGAAAATATGGTTAGTACCGGTTGCAATGGATTTATGCGCGCTGTGATGTTATATCACGTCTCCACTTTCTAAATGGAGAAGTAAAGCTTGAAAGAGAAATGTCATTGGGTTTGTACAAGGGCAGTAAATTATGCACTGAACCGCTTAGCTGTGCCTCTGAACAGGCAATGTGGGTGGGGACCAGTGATGATTGATTAGGGTTTTGTGGTCCTGCAGGTGGGCCCATGTGATTTATGGGCTCGTTGGAACTTGAAGAAAAGGTGTTATGTTCTCTTCCCATTGGAAGGGATTGCTGGAAACTTATGGGGAAGCTGTCTTATTTTGGTTATAATTTGGAGCATCTTTTCTCTTTTGTAACTTTTGTTTTCCATAAATTATAGGGATAGACTGTAGAGTATTCCTTTAGAGGCAAAATAGCTACGAGTCTTTTAGTTTCTTTTGAGCGAATGGTGCAGGTAACTTTATAAAGGATGCAATTATCTCAGCCCTATTTTTGGTGCCAAAATATTTTCAATATAAGCAGTCATGACTAAGGAATCATGGCTCAATACGTCACAAAATGGTTACTACTTTGGTTCTTGTTGTAACTTGCATGAACTTTTAGTGGTTTGTTTGAATGTGGTGTTTGTTCAGTGAGCAGATTCCAGAAAATGCAATAAAACTCATGAGTTGGAATTTCAGATTCGGAGTTTCCTAACGATAAACCAGTAAAAAGTGTAACCCAAAACAAAATAAAAAACAAAATCATCAGAACAATATTTAGGGTTTTACATAAAAGGTGGGAACCCATAAAAAGCCTGTTTCATTGGGCTCCAGCTCTTCTGATTCTGAATGAAAGTGTTCAATTTGGGAAGGACTCTTTATGGGCTTAGTGAAGGCCTCTAATAGTCTAATTCCATCTCTCAAACGTAAATTTGAAGAAACGGAGTTAACGACTTAACGTAGATTAGATGCAGTGTAGTTATAATCAAGTCTTAAAACAATGAATTGATTTTTTGAGTGCCGGTCAACTATATTAATTTTCTTATTTCTCCATCAGCACTTTAATTTCTCGTATGGTATACCTTTCAACATTGCAACTCTTTCTCATTCATCCATATAATAAATCTCAAACTCTCGTAATGTGTATCTCCAGTTCCAACCCATTTTCCTCTTTGATCCACTCTACTGGAAGCCTGGCTAGACTAATGGACATTAGGTGAACTCTTCTAAGTTCTCAACCTTTTAGATGAAACGTTAATTGCCACATCTATTCTTGCATCTCTCTGACAAGAAAAGTTGTGTCCATAGTGAGATCTCTGGCTTCCTTTTCATAATCACCGGCTCAGGTCTCAGGAGACGATCAGAAATGAGATCATGCATGCAAAAATCGTACATTTGGCAATAGGTACGTTTTTAATTGGTTTTTTTAATCATCCTCTTGTTTTGAAGCCCTAAAAAATCAAGATCTGTAGAGTATGTAATAAGGTTACGTGTTGGAAAAATTAAGCCTACAGTATAATATGCAATAGGGTTTGTGTTGAAATATATGCGACAAATATACAAAAAATATAATTTAAGGGATGATAAATTACGACTAAAAAGGCCCACTGTTATTATGGCAGACGCACACAATTTTGTCCGATTTTCTTGCATCTTATTTGTTTTAGAGTTAAAGAGAAAAATATGTTTAGAGTAGGTTTTCAACGGAATGGATAGGATAGGATACAATGGAGACATTTTTATATATTTATATTCTTATCCATTAAAAATTAATTTTGTCTATATATCCTACCCTGACTAGTTGAGAATTAATGACAATAGTAAGATAATAGGAGATAATAGATGGCGATGGTTATGGTGATGATATTTCTACGAAAAAAAACTATATAATGCGAATAAATTAATAACATCAAAGAAACAAACGATAAAGTGCAACATTTTAAATAATAATTTAGATATAACAAAAATTATATAATTTATTCCCATATTAATTTATATTCAAAAAAATATAAATAATTATAAATTATACATTGTTAAATGGAATAAAGTGCACATTAAGTTTTTCGTCAACACGAACAGATTTTGATAAATATCAAAACTTGTAGTATGTTAAGAATTATATAAATAACATTATTATATATGAAATATATATTTTACTTGTTAGATAAGTGAAAGCCTAGAAAGACTGGGCCGGGTTTGGAGAGGCCGAGCTGACTAGGGCCTACACAAGGATCGGGCCGGAATAGGCTTACGAAGAGCTTAAAAAGGGTCGGGCTGAAAAGGCCTAAGGGTGTGTTTGTTTGCTCACCGAATAAGCTTTTTGAATAAATTTTTTATTTCTCTCTCCTACCGCTAATTCACTGCCCTTGTTCTCCTCTTATTCGCCCAAATAGATGGAACTAGAATAAGTGCTGAATTAGCTATTCATTTTTTGTTCAGTTTGCTTGTTCCACGTTTGGGTGATGAACGAATTAGCTATTCGGGTGAATAGCTTATTCGGCGAGCAAACAAACACACCCTAAATATTGAAAATTCGGCATGGTCCTCATGAACCTGGCCCTTATGAGCCCTTCAAATGTTCGAAGGTCGAGTTTAGAGGTCAAGTTACGCTTAGGAAGTCAATTTTTTTGTTTTTAATGATAAATTTAGCATAATTATGTCAATTGGACAACTTAAAAATAAAAAATATTATATTATATAAAATTTCAAGTATACATATAAATATAAATAAATTTGAATCCGGTCATTCTTAAATTCGGTCCTTATAAGTCCTTAGCCCTTAAGCCCGGCCCTTCTGAGCCCGATCCTTGGTCCTTCTAATCTTAAGCCTTTATATGTGCCTGACCAGACCGGGCTTTTAGAAAGGCGGGCCAAGTTCTGGCGTATCACTGCTTATGACTTGTGAGACACCTTAACCAAAATTATTATTTACTCATATTCATATCTGATAGTCTAACGAAAAAAATTTTACTCGTGTCCGCCTTATCAAAATAAAGGTACCAATATTAGTTTTGAGAATTTATAATTAAGAGATTAGAAGAATAACGTTAATTAAATTATCCGATAAATGAGAAGTCTAAATAAATAAAAGTATTACTACAGTATAGTGTCCAAAGTCCAAACATTCCAGCCACGTTATTTACGTCGCATTAAATGTATTGTCATCCATCCAACTTTTTTTTTTTATCCCTTTGTTTTGTCTTTATCAGATCTCTCGTGTTTTATGTAATTATGTTTCTCTCCTTTTCTTTTTTAAAAGACATGTATTATCAATATACCTAACATAAAATGTCACTCAAAACAAAGTAAATTTTTCGTGTTTTTCAACGTAAATAAATCACGTGATTAATGTTGTTGCTTATAATTGTACATGTCTGTTAGCATCTAGGGAATCATATTTGTCCGTGCTCAAAGATTTTAAAAATATATATATGAAGTTTATTAAGCGTCACGTATAAATTTTTTACATCATATGGCTTTGTGTCATTTTTTTTTAAATCCACAGATATAATTTACCACTGGAATTTATTATATCGAAATTTCATAGTAAACCAAATTTTATATTTTTATAATTTTTTACAACCGGCTATTTTTTAATACAAATTAATAGAAAGAACATTAAATAAATAACAAGTTTTAAAAAAAATCGAAAAAAACTTAAAATATTTCATAAAATGTAAAATTTAATTTGCCATAAGATTTCAATATGTAGATTGGATTGTTTAAATTAGATTTATTCATTTGAAAAAAAAATACCACATTTAGAATATTTCAATTTAATTCAACATATATCTTTTATTTAAAGCAAAGTTCAAAATACAATCCTAACTAGCATATATGTTTCTCTTGCTTTTCCTTTCAAACTTTTCTGCACGAACACGGTGTGATTCACGATCTATTGCTCAAAATGCAGGATAATCAATTTTGAAGAAAATTCAACGGCCTTAAAAGGTACATCTGCGCTAGGGAAATGAAAATAGGATACAAACATTATTTCTTTTGTCTTTTTTTTAAAATAATAAAAGTACTTAAAAATCTCGCGCACCCAATATTAAATAAAAATTTTATTTAAAAACTATTACTGTTATTGTTGTTATTAATATTATTGTTATTATTATTATTTCCTTAACATATAACTAATAAGAAATGACAATGATGTTCAACATGGAGTGAAATGACAAATAATATGCTATAGTAAAAAAATATTAAACAAAATATATCTCCGGTTTCAAATAGAGAAGTCATATCAATTAGCATATTAATAAATATATTTTGTGATAATATTTTTTTATCTCCTAATTATTTAGTACAATGACAATTTATTTTCATTTTCATCTAAAATGAAGAATCAGTAAACTTATGCGATGATTTGCATCCAAGGACGAAGCTAGGAATGGAGACGAGGACGGCCGAGGTCAAACATCAAGTTGCTCGGTTCACTGATCAAGCTTGCATAGGGTTTCCTGGTTCCAATGTTAGCTTTTAATTTTCATTGACGATGAAGAGAGAAAAAAAAATGGGTTTTTTAGTCGGGGGAGTCCAAATCATAAAATTTTATTTACTAAACATTTTATTAAAAACTTAAAAGAAATCTTCCAAAAACAAAGTTGGCCAAGTCTTCTACAGCCCTTGTGTTGGCATGAGTGACAGAGCCATAAAATTGTGATATGGGGTTCAAAAATAATATTAAAAATTGAAGTTAATTTAAGAATCATATTTAAAGCACAAAAATTCAATTATGGGTCATAATAGAGTAATTTTTATATATTTATGGGGTTCGAAAATGAATATTTTTTAATAATTTGTTTAAATTACGCATAAAATTCTATACTCATAGGTCTAATCAAAATACTAAATAGAATGTGTGGGTGTCGGGATCATTTTTTAAAATCTAGCCCGACATTCCAAGCATTGATAGCATATTTTCCGATTTCTACAGCGTGATACTCTGTGACTGTTTGTGTGCCAGATATTATTACTTATAGTACTGACCCGCTTCACTAATAGACATTTATTTGGCAACACACTATTTTTTTTGAATTTTTGTGATTCTTCTATGTTCATTTCCATCGCGTCTTTGTCTCTCTTTTTTGCTGCTCGGAGCCCTCTTCCTCCTCTCCTTCTTTTCTCCTCCTCCTCCTATAGTTCTGGGTCACCCTCATGTCCGTCCTTTCTCAACAATCTGGCACACCTCTTTCTGTTCCGCTTTCTCTTTCTCTGATTAATCGATGCCACGTCTTGTATATATATATACATATATATACTAAATAATTGATGTTATTTTATTACATGTGTTCAAGAAGAAATTAATAGTTGTGCCGTATCAACCTGCTACAATGTACCTAATGGGTTAGCATTTGTGATATATATGCATAATCCAGATATTATATGAATAGAGATCGACATTTGTATTTGATGACGACTTTTTTCATTATTTTTTGTTTTCTTCCCTTTTTGGTATTAGCTTATTTGTTGTACATTAAAATAAAAAATTCAAAAATTGTATGGAGTTATATTTCTAATAGGGGTTAATTAGATTTATGCCACTATGAAAATTTAAAATTAGCAAAATGCCATCACTAAATGACAAATTAGTTTTTTGCCATTATAAAATAGTAAAAATTAGTTTTATGTCATTGTCAAATTGATTTGCCAATTTTACTCTTTTAAATATGCCACTACAAAAATTTGATATTAGCAAAATATCATTATTAAATGTCAAATTAGTTTTATGCCACTAATAAGAAACAAAAAAGCCCCTTGAAATAAAATAAGAAACGTGAAACATCCCCTCTTTCTCTGCACACGTTCTCGAAGAAAATTTTGAAAAGAAAAAAAAAGTGATTATATTGTTGAGATTTTCCTTGATATATCTAAAGTCGAAATGAATTTTACAATTTTATGTACAACCGAGTGACACACAAAGTTTTTAATTTTATACCTTTTACTCTTTTAACTTTGTTTAATTGCAAAATTTAAATCAAGAGAGATGCGGTCAATAAATAACTGTTAGTTTTTATTTATTAATGGGTCCATTATTTAATTATTAATTTTGATTTTTTTTTTCCTCTTTCACCACTAGAGACCATGGAGGGAGACGAGGAAGATGGATATTTTAATAAGGGTAATTTAGGAATTTTGGAATTTTAAAAAATAATGACAAATTTGATGATGGAAATTTTAGAATTTATTATGTTTTTGGAAAAAATAATGGATATTACTAATTTTAACAATTTAATAGTGGCATAAATCTAATTAGTGATTTAACAATGACATTTCTCGAATTGATACTATTTTACATTGGCATAAATCTAATTATTCCTTTTTAATATTTACTCCATTTTATATTTACTTCATTTTAGATTTTCTCTTTCATCAGTGCTAAATGATAAGCATAATTTTGTCCCTAAATTGCCAGATCATTCAACTTAAAATAAAATTAAAATGTTCAGATATTATATTAAATATAGAATATAATTGTCAATTGGGCGTTATATATTAATGTATATTAAAAAACAATGTAGATTCTATCCCATTAATGTATAGTTTGCAATTACATTGTAAATCCGATGTATCTGATTATTTTGTGTATTTAATAGAAGACGGAGAAGATTAGCTTTTCAGTTGTGCATATAGGGCCAATAAATTTCTGTTTATAACCGATTTTAATTTTATGAGATTTGCATTATAGGTTGTTTTAGATCTAAGGAAATTTTAATTTTAATTTTAATATAATGAGGCTCGTAATTAATTATAAGTCTACGCTCTGTTCGTGAAGACTGTGAATCCACAATTCAATTTAAAGATTTTTGTGTATATTTAAAGTTGATCGAGCAGACTTTATATTTACTAGAGGGGTTATAAAGCCACCTTTTTTTCCCAAAAAATAAATTTACATCTAATTATTTTATCATTTTTTTTTTTTTTACTAAATAAGAAGAACATGTTATAGTTCTTTACAATGTAGAAAGGCTTAAGATGATGCAAATGTATATAGAAAGACAAAAATCTTTGATCGTAAGGATAAAAAAAAATCATTAATTTGTTGATTTTATGTCCAACAAAATGAAAATGTTAAAGAGCCTATTTTGATGTCGATTATTGGTACCAATGGGTACCCGTCGATAAAATTTAGTTATAAGTTAGTGATAAGGTAATCAAAGTCTTATTTATGAAGATATAAATTAATAAAAAGTCAAATAATTGAAATAGCTGCTAAAAATAATTTATAAATTTAAAAAAACACATAGTTATTCCCATCAGAAATACAAAAATATATATACAAGTATATTTACAAATTTAAAATTTATAACATATTTTGTATTTATTTGTATGTCAAATATCGAGCGAAGCTCAATTGGCCCTTCCAGTAGTAAATACACATATAATGTGCAAATGAAGCAAATTCTTACCATCATTTGAGCAGTTCAACAAACTTTGCATTCATTTGAAGTCATTTGTTCGCAATAATACAAATTTAAGATCTTTATTTTGTCTAGAATATGTTTCAGATTTCATTTATTCAAATAATTAGATTATACGTGGTGAATACGCATATGATGTGCAAATAATGCAAATTCTGAGCATTTCTAGCGATTTTGCATTCTAAGTCATTTCATCGCAATAATCTATATTTAATCTCTTTCTTTTATCTTGAATATATTTCTGATCTTATTTATTCAAATAATTGAATTATACACAGTAAATACACATAAAATGTGCAAATAATGCATATCTTAGCATCCTTTGAGTATTTCAAGCGATTTAGCATTCATTTTAATTCTTTAGAGCAGAAAAATCAATATTTAAGCACTTTATACAGTCTATAGTATATTTCTTATCTTACTTATACAAATTGATAGGATTATACATAGTAATTACGCACATAATGTGTAAATAATTAATATTCTGTGCAAGATTTGTGCATTTCAATCGATTTTGCATTCATTTTAAGTCATTTGGTCACAATAATCTATATTTAAGTTCTTTATTTTGTCTATATTATGTTTCTGATCTTATTTATTCAAATAATTGGATTATAAATAAATTTATCATTTTGTTTCCAATCCCAGCGCACAATTCAGACCTTATCAGATATCTTGCGTGAAGTCACATATAATAGAATTTTTTTCTACTTTTTTTTCCGCCACGAACTTGGGTTGTCCAAAAAAGAATGGAGTCAGCTTGTCATAGTATCAGCTTTCGTGCATCTGCTTCCTACAAGACAGAAAACTTCAGTGTGAAAGCTAGCTTGCAAGAGACCACATACCCAACTCTTCTTTCCCGCTCCAGCGGCCTCGCTTCCATCTGCAGGAGAAAAGCTATGCATTGTGCGAGCGTGTCGATACAGCTAGTGGGGAAAGTCATAGCGGTATGCCCGGCATTCAAGAGGAAGTCGATTCGTTTACTTTTTGCAACGTTTTTCACTAGGAAAGTGTACGCAACCATTTCTTTTCCTTGCAATCTGCTTGGAAGTGAGAATCTTTTTTATCTGGTTAGGAGTTTAGTAACTTCAAAATCCTGTCTAGCGCTTACCATTGATTCTGTTACATACGGATCCCTGTGCGTGCCTAGTCCAAGCTACCTAAAAACCTACTCATCATTTGTTTGACTTAAGCCTCTAGCTTGCTAATACAAATTTTGAGCATCATTTGAGCATTTCAAGAGATTTTGCATTCGTTTTAAGTCATTTGTTAGCATATTTAAGCTCTTTAATTTATCGAGATTTTGTTTCTGTTGTTATTTATTCAAATAATCGGATTATACATAGTAAATGCACATATAATGTGCAAATAATTCAAATTCTGAGTATCATTTCAGAATTCAGAGCGATTTTTGTTTCATTTTATGTCATTTGATAGCAACAATTTATATTTAAGCTCTTTATATTGTCTATAATATATTTCTACTTACTCAAATAATTGAATTATACATAGTAAATACACATATAATGTGCAAATAATACAAATTTTGATCACCATTTAACTATTTCGAGCGATTATGCATTTATTTTATGTCATTTGATCCCAATAATATATATTTAAGGTATTTATATTGTCTAGAATTTGTTTCTGATTTTATTTATTCGAATAATCGGATTATAAAAAGTAAATACACATATAATGTCCAAATAATGCAAATTCTGGGCATCATTCGAGCATTTCAAGAGATTTTGCATTCATTTTAAGTTATTTGTTCGCAATAATCGATATTTAAGCTCTTTATTTTGTCTGGAATATATTATTGATCTTATTTATTTAAATAATTGGTTTATACATATTAAGTATGCATATAATGTACAAATAATTCAAATTCAGAGCATTATTTGAGCATTTCAATAGACTTTTCATCATTTGAAGTCATTTGATCGTAATAATCAATATTTCAGCTTTTCATATTGTCCAGGATATGTTCTGATCTTATTTTTTCAAATAATTTTGACTATATATTGTAAATACACTCATCATTTGAGCTTTTAAGCGAGTTTGCATCCATTTTGAGTCATTTGATCGCAGTAATTTATATTTAAGTGCTTTATTATGTTAAGAATATTTCTCATATCTTTGTTATTAAAATAACTGGAATAAAAATAGTAAATACGCAAATAATGTGCAAATAAGGAAAATTTTGAGCATCATTTGAGCATTTCAAGAGATTTTTCATTATTTCAAGTCATTTGATAGCAATAATCTATATTTAAGCTCTTTAATTTATCTAGAATATATTTCTATTCTTATTTTTTAAAATAATTATACATAGAAAATACGCATATAATGTGCAAATAATGCAAATTCTGAGCATAATTTGAGCATTTAAGGAGATTTTGCATTAATTTTATTTTTAAGTCATTTGTTCGCAATAATCTCTTGTAAGCTCTTTATTTTGTTTGAAATATTTTTCTGATCTTATTTGTTTAAATATTTGGATTAAACATATCAAATACGCATATAATGTGCAAATAATGCAAATTCAGAGCATCATTTGAGCATTTCAAGCTATTTTGCATTCATTTTAAGTTATTTGATCCTAATAATCAATATTTCAGCTCTTTATATTGTATTCAAATAATTTTGACTATACATAGTAAATATGCACATGATATGCAAATAATGCAAATTCTGAGCATCATTTGAGCTTTCAAGCAATTTTGCATACATTTTTTAAGTCATTTTGATCGCAAAATTCCTATGTTACGCGGATTCGGCGGAAAAGGCAACGCACCCGTGTCCGACGCGTATCTGACGCGGATACGTGTCGGACACGCGTTGGATACGGCCAGGACAGGCCCCCCCCCAAGTATATGCATATTTTAATCAATTTTGACTCTTGGATCTGCTGCGGTCGTCACCAACCATGCTCCACACGTGCTGTACAGCCAATTTCCACAAATTACAGCATATCTCATAGCTTATATACGCTCTATATATCACTTTAAGACCCATTGTGGAACTAACTGATCACTTTAATTATTACAAAATATATTATTTTAATTATTTTATATATACAGCCGTATCCGAATTTTTTGAAAAATGCCGAATCCCCGCACCCGCAACGAATCCGACGCGACACCCGCACCCGCACCCAAGCAACATAGCAAAATTCTGAGCATCATTTGAGCATTTCTAGTGATTCAACATTCATTTTAATTCATTTAATTGTAATAATTTATATTTAAGCAATTAAGCTCTTTATTTTGTCTAAAATATATTTCTGAGCTTATTTATATAAATAATAATATTATACATAGTAAATAGCATATAATGAGCAAATAATGCAAATTCTGAGCATCAGTTTAACATTTCAAGCGATTTTGCAATCATTTTAGGTCATTTTCTTGCAATAATCTATATTCTAGCTCTTTATTTTGGCTATAATAGGTTTCTGATCTTATTTATTCAAATAATTCTATTATACATATTAAATACGTATATAATGTGCATATAGTGAAAATTCAAAGCATCATTTGAGCATTCCAATTGATTTTGCATTCATTTTAAGTCATTTGATCACAATAATCTATATTTAAGATCTTTATTTTGTCTAGAATATGTTACTGATCTTATTTATTCAAATAATTAGATTACACAGAGTAAATACGCATATAATGTGCAAATAATGCAAATTCTGAGAATCATTTGAGAATTTCAAGAGATTTTGCATTCATTTTAAGTTATTTATTGGCAATAATCTATATTTAAGCATTTTATTTTATCTAGAATATATTTTTATTCTTATTTACTCAAATAATTGGATTATACATAGTAAATACTTAAATAATGCAAATTCTCAGCATTTTTGGCGCTTTTTCAGCAATTTTACATTCATTTTATGTCATTTGAACGCAATAATTCATATTTAAGCTCCTTATACTGTGTAGAATATGTTTCTGATCTTTATTATTTGAATAATTGGATTATAAATAGTAAATACGCATATAATGTGCAAATAATACAAATTCTGATGATCATTTGCATTCATTTCTAGAGATTTTGCATTCATTTTAAGTCATTTGATAGTAATAATCAATATTTCAGCTCTTTATGTTCACCAGAATATGTTCTGATCTTATTTATTCAAATAATTTTGACTATACATAGTAAAGACACAAATGATGTGCGAATAATGCAAATTCTGAGCATCATTTGAGCTTTTAAGCGATTTTGCATTTATTTTAAGTCATTTGATCGCAATAATTTATATTTAAGCTCTTTATTTTGTCTAGAATAAGTTTCTGATCTCATTTATACAAAATAATTAGATTATAAATAGTAAATACACATATAATGCTCAACTAATGCAAATTCTCAGCATTATTTGAGCATTTCAAGAGATTTTTGCATTAAATTTAGGTCATTTGTTCTCAATAATCTATATTTAAGCACTTTATTTTATATATAAGATTTTTATCTTCTTATTTATTCAAATAATTCGATTATTCTTAGTAAATCTACATATAATGTGCAAATAATGCAAATTCTGAGAATCATTTGAGAATTTCAAGAGATTTTGCATTCATTATAAGTTGTTTATTTGCAATAATATATATTTAAGCACTTTATTTTATCTAGAATATGTTTCTGTTCTTATTTACTCAAATAATTGGACTATACATAGTTAATGCACAAATAATGCAAATTCTGAACATTATTTGCGCATTTCCAGCGATCTTGCATTCCTTTTATGTCATTTGAACGCAATAATTTATATTTAAGCTCTTTATACTGTCTAGAATATGTTTCTGATCTTTATTATTCCAATAATTGGATTATAAATAGTAAATACTCATATAATGTGCAAATAATGCAAATTTTGAGGATCATTTGAGCATTTCTAGAGATTTTGCATTCATTTTAAGATATTTGTTCGCAATAATCTTTATTTAATCTCTTTTTTTTAAATAGAATATATTTCAGATCTTATGTATTCAAATAATTGGATTATACATAGTAAATACGTATATAATGTGCAAATTGTTAGGAAATGCTCATATTTTAATTTTAGACTAATTACAACTAATTAATCCCATTAAGAACAAGCAAATCACAAGATCTAGTGCAAGACATTCACACACAAGAGAGAAAGGGTGTAGGAGGATTATACCTCTCACAAATCGTCCTTGTGAGGTTTTTCCAAGGCGTGGGAGTCGGTGGCGTGCTCTCCACTCCTCCTATGTCGCCGGCCGGCCGCCTCGAGTCCACCAAGAGATTAACCAAGCTCTAGAAGATTCGTGCTAGCGATTCAAAGAGAGCAAAGCTAATCCAAAGGTTTTCCCTCTTCCAAAGCAATTAACTAATTAATTATTAGAGGGAAATTTGTTCAACACATGAACTATTAGAGGTGGAGAAGAGAGGAAGGGAGGAAGAAATTCTGAAATTTCTTCTTCCTTGGGTGGATTTCGGCCAAGAGAGAGAGAAGGGAAGAGAGCAAATGACGGCTAGGGTTTTCTCCCAAGAGATACCCCTATTTATAGTGCTCCAACCCTAGGTCTCTCATCCAACAAATCTTGGACAGCTATGCCCCTCTCCTTGCCGAAATTAGGTGGGAGGATTATGGGCTCCAAAGCCCATTAATCCATCTCACATGTTGCTCCTTTCATACACCTCAATTCGGGCCTTTAAATAACCATTTAATTTAGAAGCCCAATTAGTTCAATTAATTAAATGTGTTGCACATGATTAAATATTAACATATTAATAATTAATCTAGGATTAGCAAAATGCACTAATTTATTTCTATATGATCAATTTGATTTAATTAATTATAACGGTTCATAACGGTATATAATTAATTAATCAACACATCATATTTTTGCAATCCTTACTGTTGCGAATAAATAAATAATGCACTGTTTGGTTAAAACTCTATTTTGTGTGACCCTTTGAGGATTTATGCTATGTTAGCCATGGAATTAAATCACTTATTTAATTCCAATAATCATAAGCGGTATCTAGCAACACGTTATGATTCCTAATTCGCATAAATAATGTACTACTACAATATGTCAATCCTGCATAAGAAATATTAGTATTTCCTTGTCTGATTTTTATGTCACATGATATCTTTGTATAATCCAAGATAGGAATGTGTCATTCTTGCAGATTATACATTTCTTGATCTAGAGTTGATTGTACATGTTGGCCAACCAATCCAACTCCATCAAGGGGCCCAAACAGATATCATCACTCATTAATTATATTAATGAGGGACATACGGTTTTCTTGATGAACAACTTTTCCCCGCACAATTCAAGAGAACATAAATAAAGTCCTTATAGCAGCCTTTATCAGGAATCAACGTTAGACGATATTTATTGAACCTATCCTCATGTGGAAAAGGTGAGCATCTCAAACTTAGAATCAAACTGATATGAAATAAACAATGACACTCAACACAATCCAAATGTTTATTTCATTGGGTCAAGTCCTGTACTATGTTCTACAACATATACATATGCAATTAAGTTGGTAACTCCTTACCTATGATTTGTAGAACTTAATCATCGCTTAACTTGCATACTAATCTTATTTGATAATTAATGTTCCTTGTTAATTATCAAGATTATGGACATCTTTAGATTTATTATTGTCATTTACGAACAAATGAGTTATAGAGATCTACAATTCAGATCCTCAACCTGAATGATCTATCAATAAATAAATCAAGGAACAAATGATAAAATATCATCAATAACATAAACCATAGAAGTAGCCAGAATGATTGGCTTCTAGGACATAACTCCAACAATCTCCCACTTGGCCTAGAGTCAATCAACAATGACTTCTAGCAAGTGTATAGTACTCAATGTAATATCCAAAATATATATATCTCATACTAAAGCCTCAAAGTAAAAGATACAACTCAAAGCCACTCAGGCATACGCCTAATCCCCATGGATGCAACATGCAACTCATGTGCGGCTCGAGACAAAGGCTTTGTCAGAGGATCCGCTGTGTTCGCGGCACCGTCCACCTTCTTGACCTTGATCCACCCGTCATTCACAAACTGACGGATAAGATGGAATCGTCGTAGAATGTGCTTGGTCTTTTGGTGAGACCTAGGTTCTTTGGACTGAGCTATGGCTCCTGTGTTGTCGCAGTAGAGATCCACTGGACCTGAGATGCTTGGAACCACCTCCAGCTCGGTCAAGAACTCCTTGATCCAAACGCCTTCTTTCGCCGCTTCACCAGCCGCTAAGTATTCCGCTTCGGTGACGGAATCGGCCGTAGTTTCTTGCTTGGAACTTTTCCAACTTACGGCACCACCATTGAGCAGGAATACATAGCCGGACTGTGACTTAGCATCATCTCGATCGGTTTGGAAACTAGCATCGGTGTAACCACTTACAACGAGCTCTTGGTCTCCACCGTATACGAGGATGCTATCTTGTGTTCTCTTCAAATACTTGAGGATATTCTTGACTGCGATCCAGTGTGGCATACCAGGGTTAGCTTGGTATCGACTAGTCACACTAATCGGATGTGCCACATCGGGGCGAGTGCATAGCATGGCATACATGATTGATCCGACCACAGATGGATATTGAAACTTGTTCATGTATTTCCTATCTGCATCTTCCGTCGGACATTGAGTCTTACTCAAGAATATGCCATGTGACATAGGTAAGTAACCCTTCTTGGAACTAACCATTTTGTGTTTTTCCAACACCTTGCCAATATATGCATCTTGGCTCAAGCCTAACAACCTCCTAGATCTATCTCTATAGATTTTGATTCCTAGGATGTAGGCGGCTTCGCCCAAGTCTTTCATTGAGAACACTTTCTTCAATGAATCCTTGACATCATTCAATTCGGGAATATCATTCCCGATCAAGAGTATATCATCAACATATAGAACAAGAAATACGACCACGCTCCCACTAATCCTCTTGTAAACACAAGGTTCCTTTTCGCTTTGAATGAAGTTCAACTTCTTGACCTCTTCATCAAAGCGCTTGTTCCAACTCCTCGATGCTTGCTTCAATCCATAAATGGACCTTTGAAGCTTGCAAACCTTGTTAGCATTCTTAGGATCCACAAAACACTCGGGTTGTGTCATGTACACATCCTCTTCCAAATTTCCATTTAGGAAGGCGGTTTTGACATCCATTTGCCATATCTCATAGTCATAAAATGCGGCAATTGCTAACAAGATCCGAATTGACTTGAACATGACGACGGGCGAGAAGGTTTCTTCATAGTCAATACCATGAATTTGCTTGTAACCTTTCGCAACAAGTCGTGCCTTGTAAATGGTCAAGTTGCCATCCATGTCGACCTTTCTTTTAAAGATCCATTTGTTCTCAACGGGTTATACTCCGTTGGGAAGGTCAACCAAGGTCCAAACCTTGTTGTCATACATGGATTGCATTTCGGATTCCATGGCTTTGAGCCATTCCTTGGAGTCGGATTTCTTCTTCATGTCATCAATGGTCAAAGGTTCGTCATTTGCAATGACGAGAATATCATGCAAACCCAAATACCTTTCGGGTGGATGACTTTCTCTTGTTGACCTTCGTAGAATAGGAGCTTGAGGTTCTTGAGGTTCTTGAACTTGTTCCACAACGGCTTGTGGAGTTGGTTCTTGATCCTCGAAACTTTGAGTTTCTTGAACATAATCGACTCGCGATATGTTCGAGTCCTCATTTGAGGGAGCATTCTCTTGAACCTCTTCTACAACGACTTGTGGAACGGGTTCGGCTACAACCTCATTTGGAACCTCATTGGGAATAACTACATTTCCTACTTGAGGCATGTCTTGTGGTGGTTCTTGAATTTCTTCAATAACCACATTACTCCCACTACTTCTTCTTACGAGAAATTCCTTCTCCAAGAACTCGGCATGACGAGCAACAACTATCTTGTTCTCGACACGGTTGTAGAAGTAGTATCCCTTTGTTTCCTTAGGATATCCTACGAAATGACACTTGTCCGATTTGGGTCCAAGCTTATCGCTCACTAGCTTTCTCACATAAGCTTCACAACCCCAAATCTTGAGAAACATCATGTTTGGTTTCTTACCAAACCAAATCTCATAAGGTGTCTTCTCAACGGACTTAGACGGAACACGGTTTAGTGTAAAAGCTGCGGTCTCCAATGCATAGCCCCAAAACGATTTAGGCAAATCGGTTTGGCTCATCATCGATCGAACCATGTCTAGCAAAGTTCGATTCCTCCTTTCGGATACACCATTCCATTGTGGTGTTCCTGGCGGAGTGAGTTGTGGAACTATTCCACACTCCTTTAGATAATCACCAAACTCATGACTCAAGTACTCTCCTCCACGATCGGAACGTAAGACTTTAATCTTTCGACCAAGTTGGTTTTCAACTTCATTCTTGAACTCCTTGAACTTGTCAAAGGATTCGGACTTGTGCCGCATCAAGTAGATATACCCGTATCTACTATGATCATCGGTGAAAGTGATGAAGTATGAATAACCACCACGTGCGCAAATGCTCATAGGTCCACATACATCGGTATGTACAAGGTCCAATAAGCCACTTGCCCTCGTCCCTTTATTGGGAAAAGGCGCTTTGGTCATCTTTCCCATCAAACAAGACTCGCATGTGTCAATTGGCTCGAAAGCGAATTGACCCAAGAGACCAACGGTTTGCAATCTCTTGATGCGCTTCTCATTGATGTGACCTAAGCGGCAATGCCACATCAAAGTTGCATTCTCATGAAAAATCTTACGTTTTCTATTGTCATTCTCAACACTCAAAACAAGTTCATTACTATCAAGCATATAAAGACCATTCGATAAATGCGCAACACAATAACGAACTTCACCACGAAACAAAGTCAAACACTTGTTCTTTATTACAACATCAAAACCATCCAAGTCCAAACATGAGATAGAGATAATGTTTCGAGTGATACATGGAACTACATAAACATCCTTGAGTTCCAACACAAAACCAGAAGGCAAAGATAATTCCACGTTCCCAACGGCCATAGCGGAGATGCACGTGCCGTTACCGACGCGGAGTTGAACTTCGCCTCTCTCGAGCCGCCTCCTACTCTTTAATGCCTGCACATTTCGACAAATGTGAGCGCATGAACCAGTATCAAATATCCAGTCATTGCTTGAGGTAGCGAGAAGGGTTTCAATGACAAATATACCTGAAGTAGAAGGACGGACGGTTCCAGCCTTCTTATCAGCAAGGTACTTGGGGCAGTTCCTCTTCCAATGGCCCTTGTCACTACAATAGTAGCACACGGTATCGGAAGTGGCCGGGTTCTTCTTCTTCCTTGAACCCACGGGAGCACCCTTGGACGAGCCTTGGGGCGTCACCGGGCCTTTGCCTCTCTTGTTTCTTCGGGCTTTCTTCTTGATCTTCCTTCCCTTGTCATTCACAGCAAGAACATCCTTAGACCCTTTCTCTTTCTTGAGACTCTCCTCGGTTTCCATGAGCATGTTTTGGAGATCCTCCAAACTTTTATCCATGCCATTCATGCGGTAGTTCACAACGAACCCCGAGTAACTCTGAGGAAGAGAGTTGAGAATAAAGTCTTGGACAGCCTCCGGTGGGAAGGGCGTGTCAAGGCTTTCAAGCTGCCGAAACAACCCCGCCATCCTCATGACGTGTGGGCCAACTTCATGACCCTCCGCCAAACGAGTGTTGGCGACGGCCTTGATGAGTTTGCCCCTTTGGTACGAGCTTTGGTCTTAAATGTTCTTGAGAGACGAGAGATGATTTCAAACACTCCAAGACCACTATCAATGTACTCCTTTTGGAGCTCATTGTCCATGACTGCAACAATCAAGACCGACATCTCTATGTCGTCTCCATGATGCTTTTCATAGTTATCATGGTCCTCTTTAGGAGCCTTCTCTTCAGGAAGAGGAGGTAAGGGAGTGGTCAAGAGATACTCCTTCTTTTCAAACCTAAGGGCAAGCCTAAGGTTGCGGTGCCAATCCAAGAAATTGGCACCATTGAAGGAAAGTTTCTCTTTTTCAAGAAGAGAACGTAGCGTAAAAGACGAGGAAGACATCTACAACAATATCAAAATTTAAGGTCATTTAGTTTACGCTTTTGTTTTAACTTCCATAAAGTAAAACTTCCACTACATTAAATTAATGTCCCTAAATGTAATGGATTTCCAAGTCCCCTACTTTCGTTGAAATGATGACGGCGTCGGCACAACATCAAGCCAACTAATATAGGGTAGGTTCTCTTTAACCGATCATACAACTTTATGATCCTTGGTTCGCATCGCGAACTTCGTCCCAATGTCCAATCTGATTAGGGTCCATTGAAAAGTAACTTCTCTCTATTTGCTCCTTGCAAATCCGATTTACACCCCGACTACAATGATGGAGTACGATGTCCGCGTCGGCGGAATGCATCAATAAACAATCAATTGTCTTGAAGGGGATAGAGAGAAGGAGGACGAGTTAACTTAATCGTAATTGGGACAAAACAATTTATGTGACTCTTGTTTGGTGGTCGTGTAAGCATACACCCATACCTACCTATCACAATTCAAGGTATTCACAAACAATCACATAACATAAGCATCTCAAACATTGTCGTGGGTTTGTATGGCTCCCGCTTGCATTAGTCTTCGTCGCATCTCCATGTAACGAGACTAATCTAATCAAGCCCTCCCACTAAATACTAAGATCCTATCTAATATTTAAGGGAAATAAATACATGTGATAAAATTCCTAAAACCCCGCCTAGGCCTTAGGGGCATGCAAGCCTCACAAGTTACATCAAAATTAACCAATTAATGATCAAGGCACCTTAGGCCACTTTACAAGCAATCACATGCATTCACAATATATTACAACACACAAGGCATTGACATCTTGAGCCATATCAAACCCACATCCTCCTACAAAACAAAGTTAGCACATATACAATATACATGATTCACTTGTTCCTTAATTAATTTCATTAATTAGAATCTTTGTGCATACTTGTTGCTCAAGTTTTTCAAATGCAAAGAAGGCTTAACCTTAACAACTAATTGTTTAAGCCCTTTTAAATTAAATCCAACCATCAAAACAGAAAGGAGGATATTTAAGGAGTCTTCTAATTAACCTTTCAACAAAATGATTAATTAGAAACTATTTTAACTAATTAAAATACGAAATTCGGGTCCCGAAAAAATTCAAAATAATTCGGTCTCCAAAAAATCCGAAATAAATCCAGAGAACTCCTTACAAAGATTGTGGTTACCTGTAAAAATCTCAAGGAGAGATCAGTTACCATCAGGGAGAACCAAAAAAGACAAATCCTCAGATTGTGCGCGAAGCACCGTTAGAGAAAATTCTGTTATTGGTCTCAACCTTTTGGTCTGTATGATCATCCCTTTGATATTTTTCCAGCAAACAATTTACATAGAAAAATACTACATACAATAGGCTATCATTCCATGAAAATAAAATCCATAAGTTATATTCAAGACCAACAAGATAACAAGCATTTAAGCAAGGTATCCTGTTCTGGAACAGACCGTCGACCAAAAAGGTTTCACTCGGTTGAGGTATCAAATCTTAATGAAAATCTATGAAATTAATTTTCACAGATTCCAGACTTAAAGGAGAACATTTCCATGTCAACACTTTTCCATAAAAGTTTCTCAATAAGTACAGTTTTTCAAAACAATCGGTTTGTTCGAAAAACCAGATCTGACAACTTCATCACTTTTCATCCTTGAACGCCCACATAAGATCCGAAATATGCAACAAAATTTACATATCCAGAAAGAGCATCAAGTCTAGATTAATCCTATCTAAAAGTTACAGGTACTTTGTATACAAACTTATTTGTTACCAACCACAACAACAGAACTGTACAGCAGAATGACAGATCTGCGCACCGTTACCGTTTAAATCACTAAAAATTCATTTTACATCGAATTTCAATGATTCCAGTGGGAAAACAACCACAACTCAAAGATCTACAACCTCCAATAAGAAGGAAAAAATTTCAGAGAGCTTTACACCACGAAAAACAAGCAACAAGACAGAAAACAGCCTTTCCAGGGCCAGCAAGCATGCACATCACTAATTAACTTAATTAATTACGAATTTCTCAACTAATTAAGTGTGAAAAACCTTAAGCACAACCTGGCTCTGATACCACTGTTAGGAAATGCTCATATTTTAATTTTAGACTAATTACAACTAATTAATCCCATTAAGAACAAGCAAATCACAAGATCTAGTGCAAGGCATTCACACACAAGAGAGAAAGGGTGTAGGAGGATTATACCTCTCACAAATCGTCCTTGTGAGGTTTTTCCAAGGCGTGGGAGTTGGTGGCGTGCTCTCCACTCCTCCTATGTCGCCGGCCGGCCGCCTCGAGTCCACCAAGAGATTAACCAAGCTCTAGAAGATTCGTGCTAGCGATTCAAAGAGAGCAAAGCTAATCCAAAGGTTTTCCCTCTTCCAAAGCAATTAACTAATTAATTATTAGAGGGAAATTTGTTCAACACATGAACTATTAGAGGTGGAGAAGAGAGGAAGGGAGGAAGAAATTCTGAAATTTCTTCTTCCTTGGGTGGATTTCGGCCAAGAGAGAGAGAAGGGAAGAGAGCAAATGACGGCTAGGGTTTTCTCCCAAGAGATACCCCTATTTATAGTGCTCCAACCCTAGGTCTCTCATCCAACAAATCTTGGACAGCTATGCCCCTCTCCTTGCCGAAATTAGGTGGGAGGATTATGGGCTCCAAAGCCCATTAATCCATCTCACATGTTGCTCCTTTCATACACCTCAATTCGGGCCTTTAAATAACCATTTAATTTAGAAGCCCAATTAGTTCAATTAATTAAATGTGTTGCACATGATTAAATATTAACATATTAATAATTAATCTAGGATTAGCAAAATGCACTAATTTATTTCTATATGATCAATTTGATTTAATTAATTATAACGGTTCATAATGGTATATAATTAATTAATCAACACATCATATTTTCGCAATCCTTACTGTTGCGAATAAATAAATAATGCACTGTTTGGTTAAAACTCTATTTTGTGTGACCCTTTGAGGATTTATGCTATGTTAGCCATGGAATTAAATCACTTATTTAATTCCAATAATCATAAGCGGTATCTAGCAACACGTTATGATTCCTAATTCGCATAAATAATGTACTGCTACAATATGTCAATCCTGCATAAGAAATATTAGTATTTCCTTGTCTGATTCTTATGTCACATGATATCTTTGTATAATCCAAGATAGGAATGTGTCATTCTTGCAGATTATACATTTCTTGATCTAGAGTTGATTGTACATGTTGGCCAACCAATCCAACTCCATCAAGGGGCCCAAACAGATATCATCACTCATTAATTATATTAATGAGGGACATACGGTTTTCTTGATGAACAACTTTTCCCCGCACAATTCAAGAGAACATAAATAAAGTCCTTATAGCAGCCTTTATCAGGAATCAACGTTAGACGATATTTATTGAACCTATCCTCATGTGGAAAAGGTGAGCATCTCAAACTTAGAATCAAACTGATATGAAATAAACAATGACACTCAACACAATCCAAATGTTTATTTCATTGGGTCAAGTCCTGTACTATGTTCTACAACATATACATATGCAATTAAGTTGGTAACTCCTTACCTATGATTTGTAGAACTTAATCATCGCTTAACTTGCATACTAATCTTATTTGATAATTAATGTTCCTTGTTAATTATCAAGATTATGGACATCTTTAGATTTATTATTGTCATTTACGAACAAATGAGTTATAGAGATCTACAATTCAGATCCTCAACCTGAATGATCTATCAATAAATAAATCAAGGAACAAATGATAAAATATCATCAATAACATAAACCATAGAAGTAGCCAGAATGATTGGCTTCTAGGACATAACTCCAACACAAATAATGCGAAGTCTAAGCATTTCAAGAGATTTTGCAGTCATCTCAAGTCAATTGATGACAATGATCTGTATTTAAGTTCTTTATTCTGTCTAGAATATGTTACTGATCTTATTTATTCAAATAATTTGATTACACAGAGGAAATATGCATATAATCTGCAAATAATGCAAATTCTGAGGATCATTTGAGGATTTCAAGAGATTTTGCATTCATTTTTAAGTTATTTATTTGCAATAATCTATATTTAAGCACTTTAGTTAGAATATGTTTCTGTTCTTATTTATTCAAATAATTGGATTATACATAGTATGTTAGTAACTATGCAAATAATACGCAAATAATGAAAATTCCGAGTATCATTTGTGCATTTCCAGCGATTTTTCATTCATTATATGTCATTTGATTGCTATAATTTATATTTAAGCTCTCCATACTCTCTAGAATATGAGTCTGATTTTTATTATTCAAATAATTGGATTATAAATAGTTAATACACATATAATGCGCAAACATGCAAATTCTGACAATCATTTGGGAGCATTTTAATAGATTTTGCATTCATTTTTAAGTTATTTGTTCACAATAATATATATTTAAGCTCTTTATTTTTGCTAGAATATGTTTCTGATCTTATTTATTCAAATCATTGGATTATACATAAGTAAATATGCATATAATGTGCAAAAAATTCAAATTATGAGCATCATTCGAGCATTTTAAGCATTTTTGCATTCATTTTAAGTCATTTGATCGTAATAATCTGTATATAAACTTTTTATAATTTATAGATAATGTTTCTGATATTATTTATTCAAATAATTGGAATATATATAATAAATACGCATATAATGTGCAAATAATGCAAATTTCGAGCATCATTTGAGCATTTCAGGATATTTTGAATTCACTTTAAGACATTTGTTTGCAATAATTTATATTTAAGCTCTTTATTTTATCTTGAATATATTTCTGATCTTGTTTATTTAAATAATTGGATTATACATAGTAACTACGCATATAATGTACAAATAATGAAAATTCTAAGCATCATTTGACAATTTCAAGGGATTTTGCATTTATTTGTCATTTTATCACAATAATTTATATATAAGCTCTTTATATTGTCTAGAACTTGTTTCTAATCCTTCTTATTCAAATAATCAGATTATACATAGTAAATATGCATATAATGTACCAATAATGCAAATTATGAGCATCATTTGTGTATATCGAGCAATTTTGAATTCATTTTATTTCATTTGATTGCAATAATAAATATTTAAACTCTTTATATTGTCTAGAATATATTTCTGATCTCATTTATTCAAATAATTGGATTATACATAGTAAATACGCATATAATGTTCAAATAATTCAAATTCTGACAATCATTTGAGAATTTCAAGTGATGTTGCATTCATTTTAAGTCATTTGTTAGCAATAATATATATTTAAGCTCTTTATTTTGTCTGGAATATGTTTTTGATCTTATTTATTTAAATAATTTGATTATACATATTAGATACACATATAATGTGCAAATAATGCAAACTCAGAACATCATTTGATCATTTTAATCGATTTTTCATTCATTTTAAGTCATTTGATAGTAATAATCAATATTTCAGCTCTTTATACTGACCAGAATATGTTCTGATCTTATTTATTCAAATAATATTGACTTCACATAGTAAAGACACTCATGATGTGCAAATAACACAAATTCTGAGCATCATTTGATCTTTTATGCGATTTTTCATTCATTTTAAGTCATTTGATCGCAATACTTTGTATTTAAGCTCTTTATTTTGTCTAGAATATTTCTCAGATCTTATTTATTAAAGTAATTAGATTATACATAGTAAATATGCATTAATGTTCAAATAATGCAAATTCTGAGCATCGTTCAAGAACTTCTAGCGATTTTGCATTCATTTTATGTCAATTGATCACGATAATTTATATTTATACAAATAATTGTAAGTGCTACAACAATTCTAGAATGCGGAAATAACCCAGAATCGTAAAATACCTCGTGCCATCGCTAATTGAAATCGAGTATTGAGCGGATGAACTTGAAACACGCAAACCAAGCGCATCTCAATTGAAATCGAGTGTTGAGCGGATGAACTTGAAACACGCAAACCAAGCGCGTCTCCTTAGTCTCTGATTTTCTCCACGTTCTGCAGTGAGAGAATCACTACAAAGCCGATATCGCAACCCCAACTGATGGTGTTTAACAGGAGTTAGTCGGCCTTGACTCGTTCCCTCAAGAAATTCCTAATCTTCTCTCTCTCTTGTCTAAACTAATGTTAGAACTGAAAGAAGTCCTCTGCCATACTCTCTCCATCATAGAGATATATAAATAGAGGGTTCAAAATGCTCAGAAGATGCAAATTGCAATGTTTAATGAAAGGGTGCGATGTTCACAGCATTCTGTCCAGGTGCACCATATTGACTGAACCAGTCCATTCTATAGACAGAATACTACAATAATTAGATTATATATAGTAAATACACATATAATGTGCAAATAATGCAAATTCTCAGCATTATTTGAGCATTTTAAGAGATTTTCGCATTAAGTTTAGGTCATTTGTTCTCAATAATCTATATCTAAGCATTTTATTTTATTTATAAGATGTTTCTCTTCTTATTTATTCAAATAATTCGATTATACATAGTAAATCTGCATGTAATGTGCAAATAATGCAAATTCTGAGCATCATTTGAGCATTTCGAGAGATTTTGCATTCATTTTATGTCATTTGATCGCAGTATTTTATATTTAAGCTCTTTATATTGTCCAGAATATGTTTCTGATCTCATTCATTGAAATAATTAGATTATACATAGTAAATACACATATAATATGCAAATACTGAGCATCATTTGAGCATTCCAATCGATTTTGCATTCATTTTAAGTCATTTGATCGCAATAATTTATATTTAAGATCTTTATTTTGTCTATATTATGTTTCTGATCTTATTTATTTAAATAATTGGATTATACAGAGTAAATACGCATATAATGTGCAAATAATGCAAATTCTGAGCATCATTTGAGCATTTCTTGAGATTTTGCATTCATTTTAAGTCATTTGTTCGTAATAATCTATATTTAAGCTCTTTAATTTATCTAGATTTTGTTTCTGTTCTTATTTATTATTCAAATAGTTGGATTCTACATAGTAAATACGCATATAATGTGAAAATAAAGCAAATTCTGAGCACCATTTTAGCATTTAAAGCAATTTTGAATTAATTTTAAGTCATTTGATCGCTACAATTTATTTTTAAACTCTTTAATTTATCTAGATTTTGTTTCTGTTCTTATGTATTCAAATAATTGGATTCTACACAGTAAATACGCATATAATGTGCAAATAATGAAAATTCTGAGCATCATTTGTGCAATTCAAGAGATTTTGCATTTATGTTGATTAATTTGTTCTCAAAAATCTATATATATATAAGCTCTTTATTTAATCTAGATTATGATTTTGTTCTTATTTATTCAAATAATTGGATTATATATACTAAATACGCATATAATGTACAAAAATAATGCAATTTCTGAGCATCATTTGAGAATTTCTTGTGATTTTCCATTCATTATAAGTCATTTCATCGCAATAGTCTATATTTAAGCTCCTTGTTTTATCTAGAATATATTTCTGATCTTATTTATTCAAATAATGCATATTCTGAGCATCATTTGAGCATTTCAAGTGATTTTGCATTCATTTTAATTCTTCTGAGCACGTTAATCTATTTTTAAGCACTTTATATAGTCTATAATATGTTTCTTATCTTAATTTTCAAGTTTTATTTTTTGAAACATTGACAGCGACTGTCAAAGGAAAACTAAAAAAAACTAAAAAAAAACAAAAACCAAAGCTAGGACTAGCAGTATTTGATGTAGAGCTTTGCTTCACTTATAATCGATCTACACAGCATCCAAATGTCTTTGTTGTTTCCCCTGAAGATCCTATTATTCCTTTCCGTCCAAGCAGCCCATAAGAAGGTCGTAAAATGGATTTGAAACTTGTTGTCATTCCATCTCTGTTGTAGAGTGCAGAGGACAGAATCTTTGATTGAATGAGACTCTACTAGGGTTGGCAAGGACAGTAGAGTGCTCACCCTTTGCCACAGTGTGGAAGTGAACGGGCAAGAAAAGAAGAGATGCAAACTATCCTCTAGAACATTTTGGTTGCATAGGACACATCGAGGTTGTAAATTATTCAAATTGATTGGATTATATATAGTAATTACGCACATAATTTGTAAATAATTAATATTCTGAGCAAGATTTGTGCATTTTGTCACACCCCGAACCAAATCCACATTCGAGGAGGACAACCCCCGCCACGCATGCGCAGTCAGTTGCACACACGCAAGGCTATAATAAAGTATCAAAACACAATGATCACAAATAGATAGCATAAAATAAAGGCATCGTGTGGTCATACAACAAAATGACTGGTAAATATACACATCAAAATCTCCAGTCGAAAAGATCAACAAAATGCAACATAATACTAATGCTAGTCCAGCTAGGTCTGGTCATCAACAGATACTCCATCTCCAAGATCCGCCAAACCTGAACCTGTCTCCACAATCAAAGTATGTGGGATGAGTACGTGAATACTCAGTGTGGTAATAAGGTAAGCCAGCAAGGTCCTGGTTAAACTAAAGCTAGAACTAAACCATACTTAAGTTAAACACTTTTAAACTCCTAAAATTATGCAATTCTAAGTGTAAGATTTGATGTACTTATGATGATTTCCTATCTAACATGATGTGCCCAAAGATAAAAGAGAAAAAAAATATCTGGTTTTCTGGAAATATAAGATAATACGAGATAGTCATATATATATATATATATACGAGAGTCAAGCACCCGCACTCAGTAGTCAGTCATAATCATAACAAATCCAGAATCAATCCTCACATATCCCCATATGACATGGACCTTGCCTAAGTAGATCTACCTACATTCTTTATAAAGAATCATAGCTCGATAGAATATCATAGCTCCAAGCCTACAGCCCCCGTCGAGGAGTAGGTCAATACCGGTACTGAATCGTGGGAGATCGAGAGGTAGTCTAATAGATAGTGGCAAACAAACCCCATAGGGTCCAGTCTAATCAAGCGAACATTTAACAAATAACCAAACAATGATAATAACTACCAAGTGACCGCAGTACCGCCTAACGGTCGGTCTGCTGAGTGATCATCAGTAACGCTTCGTCCGTGATCGCCATTATAAGAAGACCACCGGCATTCAGCTTGGGTGCAATCTTCCGATAATAGAAATCCCAGTCAACAACGCTCTTATCTCACTCGGTCTCACTATCTTGTACCATACCAGATGCAAGTGTTGATTTAGGGCACTTTTAAGTATTTAAATCACTTTTATTAATATGGATGATAACCTATCCATGCAAAACTAAAGTTTAATAAATGAGATGTGCTTAACTGCTTACTTAATGTTAATGACATGCTATGCACACATTAAATTAAAGATCTAATTCTTAACCTAAAGTTTAAACAAAACCTAAGGCATCCACACCTGGAAAGTAGGGCGTAGAGCGACTACTCAGCTGGTGGGTCGGTGAAGTCCTGCTCAGTGTCACCACCCTCGTACTCTGGGTAAGCGTCCTCCGCAACACCCGAGTAGTCCTGCTGATCACCTAACCAACACAAAAGACTAAACTCAGCAAAACAACACTCAGACGAAACGCTCAAGCTAACGGTCTCTTAATTACCCCTCAATTGTGATTAAGTTTAGTTTACTTAAGTGTTAGATTATAGTTTTCTGAACTTCTGAAGAGGACTCAGTATTAAAATATAACATAATAATTAGTAAAATACTTTGTAAAATTTGGCAGAGTTTCCTTTATAAACATAGGTGTGAAGGAAGACGTTATGACGAATTCCTACAGTCCAATCTACGCGTCTGAGTCGTATGAAATCAATTTAAAGTTTCGAAAATCAAACAAATAGTTTAATTACAAATATAATAGTGTTTTGCTCAAGTATGAAATACCTATGTAAAAGAAACTCAATAATATAAAGATATTATACAAGAAATCGAATTAAGCAAGTTAAATAAATATTGAAATAACCAAGTAATACTAAGATATAATTTATAGTGTTGTTTAATGATTTAAAGTGTTGGTGTTTTAGTGTGTTTGGGATCATATGAGTCCAGATTGGTTTTTCCATTGTATCTGTAGTTTTGAATTATTTCTGGACTAGTTAGAATCATCTCCCGTCTTTAAGTTTACGTTGTCGTCCGATTTTTAAAATGGCAACAACTTAATATCAATTCTCGGTCCACTAAGCTAATCTCAACATAATTCTTAACTTCTTATATTTTTAAGTTAACTTCATAATTAACTTAGTTAATTTAAGCCCACTATTATTTAATTTTCGGACCTGGCCCAGTCCAGAAAATAAAAGTCCAACATAAGAAAAGAGGCTCGGTAAAGAGAGCCCACACGGAAAGAAGAAGGGGCCACGCTAGCCCAAAGCACAGAGGAAAGACAGGGACGGAACAGAGAGCCCAAAAGGCCCAAGTCGGAACAGAGCCCAACAGAAGAGAAACGGGTTTCGGGGATCAAATCCGAACCCGAAAGACATTTTACATGGAGGACCCTGAAACCTTTTTATTTACCTAATATTTACACCAAGGACCCTAATAACAGAAATATTCACATAGAAGTCCTAAAGCAATTCAAAAACATTTACAGATAGGTCCTAAAATCAGAAAACTTCACAAGTAAGCCCCTGGGCTCGACTGAACTCGCACCAGTACACAAATAGAGAGGGATTCGACTGGTACCAAGCCTGAACCAGCTTGTACCAGTCCAGGAAGCTACATGCATGCATCTAGAAAGCATAGACAATGAGCTTAACCACTATAATTTGATTCTACAAGCTAATAACATATCTTTGAACAAACAAAAGCACAGATTCGAAAAGAGGCTGCTACAACAATTTTCAGAAGAAATCAAAGCCTCATTCGAGCATTTAGGCACATAGCAGATCAGATTGAGCCACAATTCAAGTAAATTTCTTAAGGCATGTCAAATAGGCTCTTCACAAGCACACAAGACAGATCAGATCAAAAAGGGAGGCAATGCACAATCCTATCAAACACTCAATCGACACAGCAAGTAAGCAATTAACAGAGCAACAATTCAATTCGAGTGCATGCCTCACACATTCAACTAAGCACAGCACAGAAGAGAGAAAGAGAAAGAGGTTACCAAACCGAGATAGCAGCAAAGAGGCGAAAGGAAGAGAAAAGGGTTGAGGCTCAACTGCTGCCAGTCAGGCCACCACCACCGGCCACCAGTTGCTAGTCTTCTCCATTGTCAGTCAAATCGCGAGGAGGAAGAGAGAGTGAAACAGTGAGAGTGTGAGAGCTTTAGGGTTTGCTGTGGTCGGAAAAGATAGGAGTGAGGCAGTGAGGTAGAGAGAGTGGAGTGATCGGAGGTGGAGGAGTAAAGGTCTTAGTTGAGTTTAGAGAGAGTGAAAATGGCGGAGAGAGAGAGACAGTGATGGATTGTGTGAGGGAGAGACGACGAGGAGCGGAGCTTAAAAGAGAGAGGGATAGAGGAGGAGGGGCCATCCTGGCGGTTTCGCAGAGAGAGGCAGGCGGAGAGGAAACCGAAACCACTGGTTTCTCTCCGTCGCAGAGGTGTCAGGAGGGGGCGTGGGGGTCTCGGACGCGAAATGAGGGAGGAGAGGCGGAGAGCTCGATTGAAGAAGGAGCTTCGCGTCCGGGATTTTCAGTGGCAGGGATCAAATGGAGATGGTGCAACAAGTCATAGGAGATAATCAAACGGTTCAGAGAAATTCAGAGATTAAAACAACAGATCAAACGGCCAGAATTCAACTGAATTAGTTTCAGTTTTAAAATTTCTGAGAATTTCTCATCTTAAATTAGTTTTTAACAGATTTTTAATATCCATTTTATTAGTTCTAAATTTTAATTAACCATTTAACAATTTATTTTAGATTTTAATTTTACCAGTTTTCACACATTTCAATCGATTTTGCATTCGTTTTAAGTCATTTGATCGTAATAATCTTTATTTAAACTCTTTAATTCAAATATTTGGATTATACATAGTAAATATGTTGATGATGTGCAAATAACGCAAATTCTGAGCATAATTTGATGTTTCAAGCTAGTTTGCATTCATTTTAAGTTATTTGTTCGCAATAATCTACATTTAAAGCTCCTTATTTTGTCTAGAATATGTTTCAGATCTTATTTATTCATATAAATGTATTATACATAGTAAATACGCATATAATGTGCAAATAATGCTAATTCTGAGCATTAGTTGAGCATTTCATGCGATTTTGCATTCATTTTAAGTCATTTGATCGGAATAATCTATATTTAAGCTTTTTTTTGTGTAGAATATATTTCTGATCTTATTTATTGAAATAATTGGATTGTACTAGTAAATACGCATATAATGTGCAAACAATGTAAATTCTGAGCATCATTTCAGCATTTAGAGCGATTTATTTTTCATTTTATATTATTTGATAGCAATAATTTATATTTAAGCTCTTTATATTGTTTAGAATATGATTCTGATCTTATTTATTCAAATATTTAGATTATACATAGTAAATAGACATATAATGTTAAAGTAATGCAAATTTTTAGCATAATTTGAGCATTTCGAGCTATTTTACGTTCATTTTTATGTCATTTGATCGTAATAATTTATATTTAAGCTCTTTATTTTGTCTAGAATACGTTTCTGTTCTATTTATTCAAATAATTCGATTATACAATGTAAATCTGCATATAATGTGCAAATAATGCAAATTCTAAGCATCATTTGTGCATTTCGAGCGATCTTGCATTTATTTTATGTCATTTGATCGCAGTAATTTATATTTAAGCTCTTTATATTGTGTAGAATATGTTACTCATCTTATTTATTCAAATAATTGGATTATGCATAGTACATACACATATAATGTGCAAATAATGCAAATTCTGATTATCATTTGAGTATTTCCAGCGATTTTGTATTCATTTTAAGTCATTGATCTCTAAGGGGTCGTTTGGATGGGTGGGGAATAGGTAGGAATTGCAAATCCTGGGACTAAATTTAAGGAAAAAGTGAGATTTCGGGAAGCGTGGGAAGAGTCCTATTCCGGGACTAAGAATGTTGTTTGGATAGTGAGTTTAGGAATAGCGTTGGGAAGTGTGAAAAGTAGAGAGAAAAGTGTTGTTGGGAAGAGTGTTGTTGGAAATAGTGCTATTTCTGGGATTAGCTATTCCTGAAATTGGTAATTGTGTTTGGATGAAATATTTAGTCCTGGGATTAACTATTCGGGGGAATAGGCTATTCCCAAGGGATCCAAACGACCCCTAAAATCTATATTTAATCTCTTTATTTTGTATAGAATATGTTTCTGATCTTATTTATTCACATAATTGGATTATATAGAATAAATTTTGCAAAAAATGCAAATTCTGAGCGTCATTTGAGCATTTCAAGAGATTTTGCATTTATTTTGAGTCATATTTTGCAATAATCTATATTTAAGCTCTTTATTTTGTCTATATTATGATTCTGTTCTTATTTATTTAAATATTGGATTATACATAGTAAATACGCATATATTGTACAAATAATGCAAATTCTGGGCATCATTTGAGCATTTTGAGCGATTTGCATTCATTTTATGTCATTTGATCGCGATAATTTATATTTATGCTCTTTATAATGTCTAGAATATATTTCTGATCTTATGTATTCAAATAATTGGATTATATATAGTAAATACACATGTAATGTATATTTTGAGCATCATTTGAGCATTTCAAGCAATTTTACATTCATCTTGAGCACAATAATCTATATTTAAGTACTTTATATAGTCTAAAATATGTTTCTATTCTATGTTTAAGCACTTTAAATATAGAATATAATTGTCATTTGGGCCTTAATTTGTGTATATTAAAGTTGATTGAGCATAATTTATATTTACTAGAGGGGTTACATAGCCACCTTTGTCCCTGAAAAAAAATTTACATCTACTTATTTTATCGTTTTATTTTATTTTTAACGTAATAAGAAGAATATGTTATAGTTCTTTACAATGTAGAAAATTTTAAGATGATGCACATGGATATAGAGAAACGACAATCTATGCTGAGTCCTATAAAGGGAATGTTATAAAAGAAAATTTGATTATAAGGATTTAAAAAAAATGTACTTAATCTGTTGATTTTATGTTCTACAAATGTTAAAGATTCTATTTTGATGTTGATCGTTGGTACCAATGGGTACCCGTCAATCTCCTCCGTTCCATAAGTGACATGTGAACTTCGAACTATAATGCGACGCTGATATAAAAGCATGTTGGAAAAGAATTCAACTGAATTAATTAAGTACAAAAGAGATGGGTTGATTTTAAAATATTTGGTATTTGCTGATTAACAAAACACACATAATTCCAGTTCTACTCAACGACAACTTGCAATTTCATGGTTTGGCCAATTAGACATCAGCCTCCTGTTGTATAAAATTTGAAAATTCGCAATGCGTACGCTTTCACCTCGAACTCGAAGTGTTAAGTGTACATACCTAGGCCCAAAATGGTAGGAGCAATGAAGAAAGAAAGCCTATTATTTTCGGCTCCGTTAACGGATCCGAGAAACGGGGTTTAATTTGAGCCTCATCTTTTTTGGGGCCTATGTTGCTCTCTCTCTCAGTCTCTCTCTTCGTCTGAAAGAAAATTGCAAATTGAGAAAAAGAAAACTTCCGTGGCGCAGGTAACGTGGCTTGACCGGCACGCTCCACGATAACATGCTGGGCTCGAATACTGCGGGGGTAAAACCGTAATTGTCTAGACCCCGCTGTGTGTCTGTGTCATGTCTTAGAAACAATCATAGATTCATGCCCTTCCTGGTTGCCACCTGCGGGGTTAAAACCGTCAACGGGTTTGTTGTTTCAGGCAAAAAATATTGGCATTTTTTTTTTGAGTTTAGCTACGGTGAGTCGCGATCAAAATTCTTAGATCTAGTTTAAAATGACCGATCCAAATCGTCTAATATGATCTCCCTATTGAAATCTCCATGCAGACCAAATTTTTCATTTTTTCGAAATTTTTAAGTATTTTTTTCGGATTTTAGAAAATCGTTAATCTAATTAGTTCTGAACCATTCAAAAATAGCCATTTTTAAAAATCCGAAAAAAATACTTAAAAATTTCGAAAAAATGAAAAATTTGGTCTGCATGGAGATTTCAACAGGGAGATTATATTGGACGGTTTGGATCGGTCATTTTAAACTAGATCTAGGAGTTTTGATCGCGACTCACCGGAGGGTCCGTGAGTCGCGACTCACCGTAGCTAAACTCTTTATTTTTTATCGATCAAAAAGGGAAGAAGAGAACAATAAAATCCTTATACTTTTATTTATTTATCATTATAAAAAATATTATGTTAAATTACAGAAAAAGAGTATTACACTATCTGACACATAACGTCTTTAAGATTCGAATTACTAAAATGATCGTATGATATATATATGTTGTAATGTATAATGATAAAATTACAGCTATAAATATTAATTAATTTTAAACACTACATTACAAATATTTATTGATTATACATATTAATTTTCACTATCTTAATAGCTTAGCATTACAATTTGTTTAAATTTATTCCCGCAATCAGAAATCGTACAACCTCTGGAGATAGACATCCGTTCTTTGCTTTTAAAAAAAAAAATTGCGCAACCTCTAAATTCTTAAAGTTTTATTTTTAGCTTGTGTCGATGATAAAAACAAATTTATTTGAGTAATTGACAATACTACAATTAACTTTTACTATAAAAATCAATTATAATAAAATGGAACTGCTGAAATTCCTATAATTTAAAGATTCAACTCCTATAAATATTAAACTAGAATCAGTGGTCGGTAATTGGGAGAAAGGTTAACATAACCCACGACGAAGTAAATAGTAAATACTTCAGTCATATTAATGTTGTCCGTGCATCTATGGAGAAATCATTCAAAATCAACAAGTTCGAAAAGTAAACATTCGAATTAAAATAAATTTCAAAATGCAAAGATTGATATTTAAAGAAAACGTGACTGATGGGCTCCACACCATTAGTATCTCCGATTCTCTCAAAAATCAAAATGAGATCAACCAACCCAATGCCGTACACCGAACCTGAGGCAGGGAATCCCATTGGTCTCAAGTAAACTTTACATGACGAAACTACCCTTACGTTTTGAACCTTTGGTGAGTGGCGATATTGATATTTTTCAAGACCACAAGGGCTTTTCCACACTAATCCTGGATCCTTTTTTACCCACTTATCTGCGCCTGGATCTCAAATGTTACCCAGTGGGCCTTACATGTCAGAAACACAAGGAGAGTAAAATTGGATGAACCGGGTTCGGGCATTTTGAATTTGAATCCGTTTACCCGTGGGGAAACCACACTCATACAAGCTTAAGCAAACCTTAGCACAGGAGTTTAAGGCTTCACCTGAACGAGGCACACGCAAACACTCCTCGTATTGACAAGTGGGCCCCACGTGTCGTATGCAAAAGCTAAAAACCAAAGTTGATCCAAGTGCAGATATATTAGTTAAGATTGTGGGGTATCTCTGGTAGAACTGTTTTAAAACTATTTAATATTTCTTATTCTTTTATTTGGGATTTGAAGAAGCGCCAAGAAGCAATCGCCATGAATCCAAAACTTTGAACGGACACGCATTCAAATTTCACTCTCTCTCTCTCTCTTCGCATCCGTACTACTCGGTGAGTTCTCTCTTCTTCGCTCCCTCTAGGGTTTCTTCCTCTTTGCCGTTTCCTCTCCCTCTTGTTTGTGATTTTGTGAATTGTTTCTATTTGTTACAGATAGGGTTTGTTTGATCCAAGTGGTGTTGATTTGGTTAGTTATTGAAGATGAGCTTTCGAAAGGGGTCGAAGGTTTGGCTCGAGGATAAAGAGCTTGCTTGGGTGGAAGGGGAAGTGGTCGATTTGAAAGATAATCTCTTTGTGGTGCTCACGAGTCACAGAAAGAAGGTGCTTTAATTATATTTTTCTTTTTCTCCAAGTCAAATTTGTTCGATTTTTGGTATCTTGGTCTCTAAATGTGCTGTTTTGTTGTAAGGTTTAGTCCTTTACAATGCATGTGCAATTCTGGAGCTGGGTTTGCAAAGGAACTTTGCTGATTTTAGCCAACATTAATTTACATGATTTTTAATTGAAATTTCTTTACAAAATCTTAGATATCCACTTGATAATATAAATTTCTGCAACATGTGTTCTAATTGGAAACTATATGGACTTAATTTCTTTGTTGTCAGCGATACTCTCCTAAGACATAAAAATTTGGTTATTTGTAGTTCATTTCTAAGTTTGGTGATCCAATTTCATTTTTGGAAATCAGCGTTGATGCACTTTTCATTTGAGAAAATTATACAAAAATAGATGGGAATGTGTTTCCATTCTGAACTTATTTTGAATTTGCTTTTGGCTGCATTGGCAGGTTACCACTGCACCTGATAAGTTACTACCTAGAGATACAGATGAAGATTTTAGTGGCGGCCATGTGGATGACATGACTAAATTAACCTATCTCAATGAGCCAGGTGTCCTTTACAATCTCAAGAGGAGATATGCTCTCAATGAGATATATGTAGGTGCTTCTCATCCCATTTTATCTAACGTGTGCTCTATGTATTTTGTTCAAGTAAAAGTGATTAAAATTTCCTCATTTTTCTTTGCCACATGTATTTGCATAATTGTTATAGAATCACATTGTACTAATATCTATCCATATAATCTAACTTTGCTTGGTAGATTTCGGGCCAACTTGAGTAAAAAAAAATGGAGTTGTAGTATAACTGGGACCAACAATTAAAGCACAAGTGACTTGTACTACCTCATCTACTTATGTCAAGTACCAAATTAGATGATCAAATTGCCTGTATCTCATTTTATATTTACCCAATATACGTGGTATGCAAAGTAGTTCATATGGGATTGCCAATAAAAAATCTAGTTGCTTGTCTTGACCCAAGTTTAAATAGTGTTTTTGGAGATTTAACTCGGTCAACAAATAAAAGAAAGGTTTTTTTTTTATTAATGTATTTGGGGGTGCCATATATCGAGGCTGAATGTTGTATATTGATCATAAATGAACTCGAGGTTTATTGATCATAAATGAATAAATGAATATTTTGGCCTGCTTATAATTCAATATTCAACTCAGGCAAATCGCGCAAGTAGTCAATGTAATTCTGCACCACCACCACCACCAACAACAAAGCCTTTTGTCCCAAAAAAAAGTTGGGGTAGGCTAGAAAAGAATCCCGACCAGTCTTGAGTCACAAAACCAAGGTAGATAGTAATAATAACCCTGAAAAAAAAAGACCTAGGATCTAAAGTCCATAACACTACCCTGAAACCTTGATTCCTAGATCATGTTTCCAGTACATGGATCACTAACTTCCATGTGCTCCTATCTAAATCTGTACCATGATGTCTAAATTATTTGGGCCTTTTTTAATTAATTTGGGCTCAAAAGGGGCAATAAACTGTGTTAAGGACAATTATCACTATTTAAACACATCTGATTGGCAGTGTTATTTGCACGTATTACATGTTAATGTTTGTTAGTGGCGCTTTGCAGTAAAATAATGGCTAGACTCTTCACGCATTATTACTAATTTTAACCGGCACTTCATTTATGTCTGCAATGCAACATTATATGTTGCTTGGCTTGCTTTTGTATCACTTTGAATTGTTAACAATCATTACTTTTTAGCATGCTATATCTTATGTCTCTTGTCTGAGGTAGTGTGTTGTCTGCAAATGAAGATGTTAGTAGCAAAATATCTTTTTGTTTAGCAAAGTGTATTATCACATATTGGCTAGGTTTACGTTTATTAAAGCAAAACCTAACTTGCTGTAAGTTTTGAAATTCAGACATATACTGGGACCATTTTGATAGCTGTCAACCCATTCACGAAACTTCCACATTTGTATAATGAATACATGATGGAGCAATATAAGGGTGTGAGGTTGGGTGACCTGAGTCCTCATGTCTTTGCTGTTGCCGATGCCTCTTACAGGTGAGCCAATTTATTACATGTAGCTATGTGACTTTTTGTTTCACAGGCATGTTTTAATAGATATTGAAACCTTCTTCAGGTTTCTTTTCTGGTCAGCTTTAATTTTTAAAATTTATTAAATTAAATACTTGTTTAGTTCTATTGGAGTTTTCTGCAAGTCCCAGTGATAATATATTTCAACTTTTTCACAAAAAAGTGATCCCCAGAACAGTGAAAATATAAATGGTTTTATTGTTTTCAGAGCTATGATGAGTGAAACTCGGAGCCAGTCAATATTAGTCAGTGGAGAAAGTGGGGCTGGGAAGACAGAGACTACTAAGCTTATTATGCAGTATCTGACCTTCGTTGGTGGCAGAGCTGCTATTGATGACCGTTCAGTTGAGCAACAAGTCCTTGAAGTACGTTAATTTTTTCCCCCCTTCTTCCTAGCATTATTTCTTTCTAGTTCTATGCAGAAAAAACTAGTACTTCATTTAGACTGTATTACTTTTATATTTCCTGGCCCAGATGTATAAACTTTCCTTTATCCTTACAGTCCAATCCTCTTTTGGAGGCATTTGGCAATGCTAAAACAGTCAGAAATGATAACTCAAGGTTTGTTATTTACTGCTAATTTTCTCTATCCATAATAATTCTTCCTTTTTTTCTTCTTATTTTCTTTGCAACTACAAGTGATGCCTTATTTTATTTGTAAATTATAGCTCATATGATATCTATTTTTGGGAATAGCATCTAACAATTAGTTGTAGAAGTAATGCTGAAAATTTTTAGTAAGCTTCTTTTCCCAGAGAGAGCAGCCAAAATTGAGCAAGCTCTAGATACCTAGGCTTTTATAAAAAAGGCTTTGAAGTAACTTCCTTTAACTGTTAAGTATTTGATAACTTGTTTGTGAATTGATAGACAAAGAAATTTTCAGTCTATTGAGGGCATCACATTTTGTTTTCTTTGTGAAATTGTGCATACTCAAAGTAACATGGAAAACCTAGTTAATGCTGAGTTGGTCTAAAGGCTGATTGTGTTTCTCTCTTTAATGGGTTCAAGTCGATTTGGAAAGTTTGTCGAGATCCAATTTGATGCAAGCGGCAGGATATCTGGTGCGGCCATAAGGACATATCTTCTGGAGAGATCGCGTGTTGTGCAGATAACTGATCCAGAAAGAAACTTTCATTGTTTCTACCAGCTATGTGCTTCTGAAGAGGTTTCACGATTCAATTATTGTCTTTAGACTTTGTCCCTAAAATCTTCTTTTAGATTCCTGAGAAGTATATTTTGATTTTCATATACTGTGTTGACAATTTACTTTGGTTTCTTGATTCCAGAATGCTGAGAAATACAAGCTTGGCCATCCTAGCAGTTTCCATTACCTTAACCAAAGTAATTCATATGAACTGGATGGTTCCAGTAATGCTGAAGAATATGGTAGGACAAAACGGGCAATGGACATAGTTGGAATAACTCGAAATGACCAGGTCTGGTGATTAATATTTATCTTTTTCCTTTTTCTATACGTGCATAGATACAGTTGGTTCAAACCGTGTGTCCTTTTTTTGTATCCATGTCTCTTTTTCCAGGAGGCCATATTTCGAACTTTGGCTGCTATTCTTCATCTTGGCAACATTGAGTTTTCTCCAGGGAAAGATTATGATTCATCAGTTATTAAGGATTCTAAATCTAATTTCCATCTTAAAATGGCTGCTGAGTTGTTTATGTAAGTAAACTTTACAAAAATCCCAATGCCCCTCTTTGTTTAATTTTGTTTCATTTGAAATTAACAAATCTCCAATTCTTCATCAGGTGTGATCCAGACCTTTTGGTATCAACATTGTGTAGTCGATCCATACAGACTCGGGAGGGCATAATTGTAAAATTCCTTGACTGTGAGGCTGCAGCTGCTAACCGTGATGCTCTTGCGAAGACTGTATATTCCAAGCTATTTGATTGGCATGAACTCTTCCCTACTTTTTCCTGCATTATTTTGTGCTCAATTACTAAATTAATGGATTTTTCACTATGGCAAGTTAAAAAAATTGCAGGCTTGTAGAAAACATTAACAAGTCGATTGGCCAAGATAAAAGTTCAAATATTCAGATTGGTGTCTTGGATATATACGGCTTTGAATGTTTTACTAGAAACAGGTTTAGATTGCTCCCATTTATTTCTTTTTATTGCTATATATCCTGGTTGTCTAATTTTTGAGATGCATATTAACTGAATTGATATATTTGATTTGGATGTGCAGTTTTGAACAGTTCTGTATAAACTTTGCAAATGAAAAACTCCAACAACACTTCAATGAGGTATGTTAGAATTTTATTTTATTTATTTATTATTATTTTTTTTGGTCTTTAGTGTTACTACTATTACTTTTGAAATAGTAAACAAAAGATGCCTAAAAGTATGATTGTTTGCTGCTTAATTGGCATTTGAGACATCATAAATATCTGATTGCCTCTCCTTATTTCTTTCACAGCATGTCTTCAAGATGGAGCAGAAGGAATATAGTAATGAGGAAATCAACTGGAGTTATATTGAGTTTATTGATAACCAAGATGTCCTGGATTTGATAGAAAAGGTACTTTTCCCCCTACCTCCATAACTACCTTTCAAGCTGTTGGATTAAGCAATTTGATATGCCATGTTTACATGGTCATGTGAACTCTGTAGTGTCGTAGGGCAAGTCTAATTGATATTGTAGTTTGACTTTGTATGCTAATGAAGTGCTAATGCCCCTACAGTTGGCTTGATTTACTCGAACTAAGCCATACTTGCTCCAACAGTACATAGTACTTGGCTTGTTATAGTACCAAAAATTCTAATAGTACTGCAATTAGCAATGCCCTTTTGGTCAAGCTATTTAATCATGTTCCATAAAGTGATGTTGGGTCTATTCCATAAGCCAAGAAACAGAATTAAAAATAAGTATGCATCAATACTTGGTTTCATGCCCTGTCACATTCTGGTACTTCACTATTAAGTTTGTGGCAGTTGTGGTATTGAAACATAGTATGCTTATTTTTAACAATTTCTTTTAATTGCTCATTTGTGTGTATGCGCATATGGTTTGTATCATTGAGTAGTTTGTTTTTTGGTGGAGGTGATCAGTTCTGACCAACAGTTGCTTATCTGTTATTTCACAGAAACCGATTGGAATTATTTCACTGCTGGATGAAGCTTGGTACTTTTTTTTTTTCATTTGCATTTCTCATTTAAAACTGCCACTGTGTGTGTTGACAACCAAGCTCATTTTGCAATGTTTATAACTCTCTCTCTGTTTCTTCCAGTATGTTTCCGAAATCAACCCATGAGACATTTTCTACTAAGCTGTTCCAAAGCTTTCGCTCTCATTCCAGATTGGAAAAGACCAAGTTCTCAGAAACTGATTTCACTATATGCCATTATGCTGGGAAGGTAATATCATTGTTTCCTGGAAAAATTTCACAATATGAATCTGCCATAATATTATATGTCAGTACATAAAACTTGTTTGATTGTTGTGCAGGTGACGTATCAAACAGATTCATTTTTGGATAAGAATCGAGACTATGTTATTGTTGAACATTGCAATCTCTTGTCTTCTTCCAAATGCCCATTTGTTTCGGGCCTGTTTGTCTCCCTCCCAGAAGAATCTTCTAGATCCTCGTACAAGTTCTCATCTGTTTCGTCCAGATTTAAGGTACACTAATACATAAAATTTTTACTATGTATAATCACGTTCGTTGTGTATTTTTGTGGTTCCTGGCTAACGATATACTTCAATTGCCCATTTTTTTATTTTTTTTTAAAGCAACAACTTCAAGCTCTTATGGACACACTCAATTCTACTCAACCTCACTACATAAGATGTGTGAAACCAAATTCTCTCAATCGTCCTCAAATCTTTGAAAACCAGAGTGTATTGCATCAACTGCGGTGTGGCGTAAGTGACACTTTATTCTTTGATCTTGTCGTAACAGTGCCATATTTGTAATTGTATGCTTCTGAAATTTCATAATAATATTTTCATAGAGACGTACTTTTTGTGTGTTTTGCACAGGGTGTTTTAGAGGCAGTTAGGATTAGTCTTGCTGGGTACCCTACTAGAAGGACATTTTATGAATTTGTGGACCGTTTTGGCCTGCTAGCCCTTGAGCTTATGGATGGAAGGTACCTTTACTCATAAAAGTTTCTTGTTTAGGTTAATTACTTCTTATTTGGAAAATCATTCAAAAAGAACTTTCTTGTTTCTTACTAAATAGCATTTGTTACAGCTACAATGAAAAAGCTATTACAAAAGGAATCCTGGAGAAGCTGAATCTTGATAATTTTCAGGTACCATTGTCCTCTGAATCTCTTTTGCTACTTCCGCGAAGGATCATGGTACTGGTCCTTACATAATTTAGAACATCTTTGTACTGTCTTGTTAACTGACATTGTCACTGTTGTCAGAGATTCTTTTGTTTATGTTGTTATCCATGTTTTTACCTACCCAGCTTCTTGTCATGGCAGTACTCAGGCCTAGACTATGTGGATGCAAACCCATTTTATATGACTACAAAGAATTTTTCATAAACTTTTAATTGTTTTGTGGACTAACCAAGAGGCATTGTAACGATTTTATGTTGACAGCTGGGTACAAGAAAAGTTTTCCTGAGGGCTGGTCAGATCGCCATTTTAGACGTGAGAAGGAGTGAGGTTCTTGACAATGCTGCTAGGTTCATCCAGTCTCGCTTCAGAACATTTACTACTAGAAAGGAATTCCTTTGCACAAGAGAGGCTTCTATTTCTTTGCAAGCTTTCTGTAGAGGTGCTATTCCATTTAGTATTTATATTTGTCATTCATTTACTTGTTTGATTGTTGCATGATAGCATTCCAACCTTTTATTTATCCTAGACTTATGGATGCATTTTGGAACAAAATGGTTGAATCTGAAAATTCCTATTTTCATCTAGTATGTTATTGCCTTTTTTTAGGAAATAACATGTTTCTAGGAATATTTTGACTTCTGTTTGTTAGTTTACTAAATACTAATTATTATTTCACGATAACTTTTAATGCCACTACTTATTTGAAAAGAAAAACACAATATTTTACCTCAGGCTGCTTAGCAAGGAGGTTATATGAGAATAAAAGACAGACAGCTGCAGCAGTGACAATTCAAAAGCATCTCAGAAGGTGGCTCGTGCACCGGTCTTTCTTGCAAATCCATTCTTCTGCAGTCCTTATTCAGTCTATTATCCGTGGTTTCATTACTCGTAAGAAATTTACCTTCTGTAAGGAGGAGAAGGCTGCTTTACTCATCCAGGTACTTCTTTAAATGGTGTAGAATCTACAAAAAATTGTGACAGCTCGTGATGTTCCATCTTGTAGAAGTTGTAACACCTCTTTTGCAATGCATTTGGTATTTTTGTTTCTTCATTTCATGTTTTTTTGGGAACTATAGGCTTTTTGGAGGAGGACGCAGGTATTAAGGACTTTCAAGCACTGCAGGAGCTCTGCCATATCTATTCAGTGTGCTTGGAGACAAAAGCTCGCCCGAAAGGAGCGAAGGAGACTTAGAGTGGTATTTATCTTCTTCCTTGTTTCATTTCATACTGCATTTATGTGCTCATAGAGCTTGCTAGGATTAAAGAAATTGTGAATTTGTCGGAATTGCATGGTATAGTGGAAAAGTGAAATTGGGATTGCAATCATGCCCCTCTGGACTTTTGTTCCTCCCTATTCCATTGTGGGGGGGGGGGGGGGGGGGGGGGTTAGGTGATAAGATAAATGAAAAGTGCCTTTCCTATGGGCTGGAATAGGTCCAATTCCACTCTTCCACTAATCTGTGCATGCTGAACATGATTGGAATATTGTAATCAACTTTTTAGCCTCTCCTTTCCTTATTTTTTTTTCTCTACTCCTTGTCGAACAAGTTCATAGTTCCTTCCAGATGTACTTAGTATTGTCTTTTGCTTTATGATTTCAATTTAAATATTTGAATTGATTCGTTTGAACAAAGGTTTTAATTTTTCATGTTGTTTACTTGGAACTCTAGGCTTCAAATGAAGCTGGTGCATTACGTGCAGCAAAGAGTAAGCTTGAGGAAAAGCTGGAGCAACTTTCCTTGAGATGCGATCTGGAAAGGAAACTGCGGGTATCAAATAATTTCTCTGTGCCTCTTTTACCTTGTGTGAATTTTTGCATTCACAGTGCATGTTATAGATAAAACTTTTTTGAAAGGCTAGCCATTGAAATTGATATATTTGGTTTGCAATATGTGTTTTAACACAGCTGGCAAGTGAGGATTCCAAATTGGTAGAGGTAAGGAAGCTACAGAAAGCACTGAAGGAGTCCAGTGCTGAGTGTGCAGCAGCTAAAGCAGCAGCTGAAATTGAACACACCAAGTACATTTCAGTTCAAGGACAATTAGACCAATCACTGAAGGAAATAACGAACCTAAAGGGTAGTTTAAATCAAATGACTGAGGTGAAACAAGAGAACTTCCATCTCAAGGTAAAACAGACTTTAAATTGCTATATGTTATCTTTTATGTTTATTCTATTTAATCCTGTCTTTGTCTTTCATTATGTAACAGACTTTAGTTGAGTCTTTTTCAAAGAAAACTTCGGACTTGGAAACTGAGCTTTCTAGAGCCAGGAAGTGTAGTGACGACACTCTTGAAAAGTTGCAGGATGCAGAAGGACAATGCAAACAACTTCAACATAACTTGGAAAAGTATAATTTTAATTTAAACCTGTTTACAACAATATGTTTCATCTGTTAGTTCACTTTGGAGCATGGTCACCCATCATGACTTAAGTAATATCTTAATTCTATTGTTATATTTTTTGGCGAAGATCATCAACTATTGTCCTTTGGATTGAACCGCCTAAAATGTTTTAGTGTTGTTATTATTGGGCTTATTGTCATGCAACCAAATTGCGATGTGTTGATAAATTGAGTTATGTTTGTAGGCTAGAAGACAAGCTCTCTCGTTTGGAAAAAGAAAACCAAGTTCTAAGGCAGAATGGAATTTATGCATCACCTCAGAGCAATTATCCTGTCACACCTAAGGCATTTTCTGAGGTTATTTTTAGTAAAAATTCTCATCGTGGTTTTGTGTTTTTAAGCACAACAAATATGGTGTCGCATTCTTTCAAAAATTTCCTTTTTGTACATCTTTTTTTTGATAATCTGCACTGTGTTTCTTATGGCAGAGTAAATATTCAAGTGCACTTGCGGTTCCTTCAAGTACTGAGAAGTCTGTATTTGTAAGTTAAATCTTTTTATTTAATACTTGTAGCTTTGAAAGTTGTAATGTGTTCCAATTTGAGTTTGTGTGATACCAAATGCTGAATCTGGTATTCCAGGAAACACCTACCCCGACAAAATATTTGGTTCCTTACTCACAAACCTTGACAGGATCAAGAAGGAACAGGATTACTACAGAGAAGCACGAGGTGAGTTTCTTGATAAAATTACATGCTTTACCAGAAAAATATGCTTGCCGTTCTGTCAACACAATGAGAAAAGAATAATATGATACATGAGTCAACACATGAGAAAGAATAATATGCTTTACTAAAATTGTATAATCCCTTTTAAGTAAACTACAAGAACCTGATACAAACAACAAATATTGACCAGTTAGAATCTGAAAATAGTGAGTTATTGTAACATGTTTTACATTTTCTGGGCTGATGATCTTCTTGTTCATTTACAGTATCGCAATTTTCACCTTAATAAAAGTGCTTCTGAAGTGAATTTTTATGTTTTTTTGTCTTCTACAGGAGCACCATGAACTTCTTTTGAAGTGCATTCGTGAAAATCTGGGTTTCAGAAACGATAAACCAGTGGCTGCTTGCATAATGTACAAAAGCCTTCTCCATTGGCGTGCCTATGAGTCTGAAAGGACTGATATTTTCAATTATATAATTGAGGCAATCAATGATGTCCTAAAGGTAAATTCGCATTGACAAATATTCTATTTGTGGGAAAAAAGGAAGTTTGTAAATTTTTCTGTCTGTTTCGCACGAGTCCTTTCAGTTCAGCCATGCATATTTAACTTGGGTTGACAGAGGGAAATAACACTTGGTTTTTTCTTTGAGCAACTTCATAGGAGAATGAAGAGGACATTAACTTATTGCCGTACTGGCTATCAAACACAAGCGCACTACTTTGTCTCTTACAAAAGAATCTTCGTTCCAATGGTTTCCTCACAACTCCTGCTCGCCGTTCTGCCAATACGATGAGTTTTGGAGGGAAGATTATGCAGGTTGCTTCCTCTCTTAACTTTAAAATTGGATGTTCTTTATTGGTTTTAATTTTATCAGAACTATGAGAAAAAAGGCAAACCTGGTAACTGAGTTGATGATCTAACTAGTACCAACTCATTGATAGGTGGTATTGCAGCTTCTACTGTATTCATTGCATTTTCGTGCATAAAAGCAACTAGGCAGATATGTTGGTATTGGATTTTTGGTTTTATAAGTATTGACTTGTGAATATTGTACAGACAATCAAATCGCCAACAAAGTTATTTGGGCTAGAAGAAACACTAAGCCAAGTGGAAGCAAGATACCCGGCCATAATGTTCAAACAGCAATTGACAGCCTCTTTGGAGAAGATATTTGGTCATCTCAGGGAAAGCCTGAAGAAGGAGATTTCTCCTCTTCTCAGCCTCTGCATTCAGGTTATAATAATATCTTCGCATCATGCATTGTATATATGTTGTCAAATTGTCATAATATCTTCAGCCTCTATATGTAAAATTGATTTGTAATGTTCTGGAGTCTTCTGTGTAGGCTCCTAAATCATCTCGGGGACAATCTGGTAAATCGACAAAATCCCCTGGTGGCGCTGCTCCGCCACTGACAAACATTCACTGGGACAAAATTATTGAATTCCTTAATTCTCTTATGAAACGATTGCAAGATAATCATGTATGTTTCTACATTCTGTTTGATTTGCAACAAATCTTCTTTCTAGGTACGATAAATATTCTGGTGTTATGTGCTGTTGGCATGTATTGATAACCATTTTTATGTATGTGTTATAGGTGCCGTCATTTTTTATTCGTAAACTTATTACGCAGCTCTTTTCATTCATCAACATCCAGCTCTTCAACAGGTAAAAAAGAACTCATGATAGTAGGTCCCATCTTTAAACTGTCTTTATGGACAGATGGTTGACATATTTGTGTCATGTTTGTAGTCTTCTTCTAAGACGCGAATGTTGCACGTTTTCTAATGGTGAGTATGTGAAGTCTGGTCTCTCATTGCTAGAGAAATGGATTGCTGATATCACTGAAGAGGTTAGTGGTGTCTACATTTATTATGTTGTTCTTATAAAATAATTTCTTATTTGGTTAAATATTTTTCCATCTTTTCCTTTAGTATTCGGGTACCTCATGGCATGAGCTTAATTACATCAGGCAAGCCGTTGGCTTTCTGGTAATGTTCCTTACATCTTATATAATTATTAATTTATATTTTTATTATTTACTTCTGTGGTTTTTAGCTTGTTTTCAATTTAATATTACTAGGTTATACACCAAAAGAGGAAAAGGACACTGGATGAGATAAGGCAAGACCTTTGCCCGGTAGGTTATTCCAAAAAACCATTTTTTTTCGTCATATTGTTTTCTCTTGAATCCCTATCATGATACTTTTATTTGTTATATATGGCAGGCCTTGAGTGTTCGACAAATTTACCGTATATGCTCTATGTACTGGGATGACAAGTACGGTACACAAGGTGTGTCCAGTGAGGTATGTAGCATGAATTTCTGTTATCTACTCTCTTAAAGGACCTCGGCTTCGACTGTTTCCTTTTGTCCCCTATAGTTAATATGATGTGAATTATCATATAGGTTGTTGCTTCAATGAGGGAGATGGTGAACAAAGATTCTCAACAGCTCACCTCAAATTCATTTTTATTGGACGATGATTTAAGGTACTTTTAATTTTTCACTGCTTTTGGTTAAATTTTTTAATTGTTACAATAATTTAGCTCACTATTTTTATGAATTCTGTTTCCAGCATTCCGTTCTCAACAGATGATTTATCAAAAGCAATCCCGGCCATTGATCCAACAGACATGGAGCTTCCAAGTGCGCTATCTGACGTTCCTTCTGCACAATTCTTGGCATGCAAAACTGAAATTGTTGCTGTGTAATATTCAGAGATCAGGGTTTGGCTGCACATTAATGCAAACCCCGAATCCTAGAAGTCATGCTTTTGATGGTGACTTTGGGTGGCTCTGTTGTAATGTAGATTCAATGCAACAATTGTTGCTTCATGAATTGAAATGTCACTTGTAAAGTAATTATAGTGCATTTAGAATATTGTACACGGTCTCTTCTGTTATTTGCAAGTTTTTAGTAGCATGATTAGATGGTTTAAATAGACGTGCGGTGAGGTCTTGTCCATGCTATCCGCCCGTGCACTTAAAATTACTGAGAATTTTCTTTTAAAAAAAATTCAATTTGCAAACCATGCTGTCGCTTAGTACGCTGCTCAGATCATCCATAACTCCATAAGCCCGATACGACAGCACGAATTCTTTAAATCATTAATTTATAATTTATACGTAGTTGCAATTCGGTAGAACATTACAGCAGTCGATGAATTTTTTATTACCTACGGCTTTGGTTGATATCTTCATTAATCGTTGCAAGCTAATAAGGACTATACTTTCAGATAAACACAAGAATGGCATATTTATAATTTGTTTCATTTTTTTTTTTTTGAAACTGTAAACAGCACAGCCCATAGGCTAATTTGTTTCATTTTTGTTGCCTAGACCAGCAGTGTTTTCGGCTCGGTTTGTTCTAAATAGAAGTTGAATAGTTGTATAATAAAGCTGAAACAGTATTTTTTTAAAATAAAAAATGAATATGGCTAATAATGTTGAAGTTTGGGGTTCTGCAATCGAGCAACGGAGACCCCTACTCAACGCCTTATTGAAAGATCACCAAATCGTTAAGAATTACTTCCTGGTAAGCAAATGCAAACTATTATCCCAACGGTGTCATGTAATTAATTTAAGAGTTTTTTCCCCTTTTTTTGGGCAAAACATAATGTAGACTGTAAATTTACTGATTTATTGGTTGAGCTTGCTAATTTTACTGAAATCAACTGATTCTAGACCTTTGTTAGCATATTTGTGGTGGTGGTTATTTAGATGGTCATTGTCTTTTATAACGCAAGTACATTGTCATCTGCCCTTTTCATCAAGACAAGGTACAATTACGGATCGTGCATTATTTAGAACATCTGAAAAGTATGTACATTGTTATTTCAGTATCTTTTTTCTTTGACAGAGAATAAAGAATTTTGCTGGATACTATTAGCAGCAGGAGATATTGGATCCGGATCCTCTGGTCGGCAGAAGTGTGCGGACCACCTGGTTGGCGCGTGATCCGAGCCGTCTGATTTAATCTCAACGGTTCATTTTTTTCGGGCTAATATTTTTTTCGGGAGTGGTGGAATTCACGGGACTCCCTTTTAGCCGTTGAGATTAAATCAGACGGTCCGGATCCTCTGCCGACCAGAGGATCTGAATCCGGAGATATTAGCATTAGCCATGGAAGTAGATAAAGGCAAAAAAATAGAAGGCATCTAGTTTACAGATTATTAGTACTTAAGCTATAGGAGACCGAATAAAATTTTAAATTCAATGTTTGATTTTGTTAACTATTGAGATGAGATAATTTCTGAAGCAATTCTTGCATTTGAGAAAGGAAATATATGATACCAAAAAAAAAAAAAAAACTCGCCCCATAGGTTAAACATAATTGCCCCATTTAAAAACTAGAAATGCCTTAACAATTCTACTATGGGCACTTGACAGCCGCTGTCAAGCTTCTCTAAAAAAACAATTCTACTATGGGCAATGCAACCACCCTCACCCGCACACAAAATTTGATATCCTATCATTATTTATTCAACAACATTGTGCACAAACCAGCACATCACCACAAAAAGAACAACAAAACCAGATTTACATACTCGATTCTTCATCAACCACCACCTTAAATCCCTCAACCAACTAAATTTTGGTACACTTCTATTACATGCAATCATAATATGGCCACACGATTCCATGATGCTAAAAATATGGATACAGTAGCCAGCACACATAATCCAAAAACATAGTAATTTGCACTCAATAAAACCTTCTCTTTTGCCCATCTCTCTTACCAATCAGAGGGCTCGATCCAACCATCCCTTGCAAATCAGCCATGGAGAAAGATCTCATCGGTACAGACATTGCCTCATTACTATCATCACCAATCATAACAGCTGCAGGTCTTGAATGTGGATGCAGAGGTGGCAAAAGACCTTTCTGTCCTGGATCCTCTTCACTGCTAGAGCTATTGCTGCCTGAGCTGCTGGTGTCCAAATCGGTCAACTTTCTTCTACTTGAATTTGAGCTTGGCTTCTTGGAGAAACTGTCACAGTTATTATGTGATTTTTTGCTTATAATATTGAAAGAGAGGAGATTCTTGCGCTTTCTAGTGTAGGCACTTTCTGGCTTGGCTAGATCTTTTGCTGATGTGGATCTGGACATGGCATCAGCAAGGGTAGTGAAGGATTTTGATTTACCACAGTAGAATTTTGAGATACCTCTCCTGCTATAGGTAAAAAGGAAATTAGAAAGAAATTCCTGTAAGATTACAATTAATGAACTTCACACAATTAAAGGACCAAAACCCATTAAATGACATCAGGATGTCTAAGATAAGAGCTTTACTTGTTCAAGAATACCAAGTCTATTATATAATCAAAATTGAATATTAGTAATACTAATCCAGAATATTTAAGAACAGTGAATAATTTAGGAATCTGGCAATTTTTTGGTCAAATAATTGAAGGAGGTTGTTGGGTGCGTGTGCTTCTTGTCTGGTAAATATACTGTTTAGTAAGTTTGTGAAGAAAACGTTAATTCATTAATAGTAATATAATTCATGATCAACAAATTATTTTTTTTTCTAATGGTAGCACACTAGTCCCTCCTAATTTATCATAAGGGGTTACAGCAATCATGCAAGTACTACAAGAAACAACAAAACATCTATGCAATCAAAAAAACTTCTCCAAGAATTCATAGATCCTTTCTTACAAAACCAGATAAACTACTTCCAAGTAACAAGAAAACCTAATACATAACCCAAAAGTTTTATTTTCCTTCAAGTCAACACTAACTAATTCTACTTTCTTACCCGAAATAAAAAAAAACCCAACAATATTGCAAAAAGAACTGATCTTTAAGTCTCGCACTTACTCAACTCAACCATAGCATCAAACCCAAACCTCCTCTTTAGTCACAATTTGCATAAAACCAAGAGACTTAACTTACCCACAAAAAAAAAGGTACTCTCCGTCTGCGATCAAGAACAAAAAAGTACCTGAAAGGGAGAGAATCCTCGAGGGCATCCATGGTATCCAAGGGTCCCTTGAAGGAGCTCTGGACCTCGGCCTCATCTCCGCCGTCGGATCCATCGCCATTCCCACCATCGCTGTCGCTGTTCCTCCCGACCGAGGAGGAACTGCACGACGCCGCCGCGGGAGTCTCGAACTGGCACGGACGGAGGAACCCTCGCTCCAGCGCGATCGACATTCCTCCGATCAGAATGGACGGCTAGGATCTGATCGATCAAGAGTGTGTAGTGGGATAGAGTGTTAGAGAGAGAGAGAGAGAGAGAGAAAAGAGAGAATGGGATAAAAGGTTGGATAAAGAGAGCTTTTTTAGGTAGAAGCGCTTTAATAATACAGATTAGGAAGGAGCGCTCATTTATATTCCTCTCCATTTGAGAAACTGGATGTGTCCAGTAAGGCAGTCTGCATGCATGTTGCTGCTCTTTGAGTCTCGATTCTCTGTGATTTAATATGAATGAATGGGTGGAGGTTTTCTGACTATTGATGCATAGTTTTTCGTACAGTATAGCCGAGACGATAAAACATGAAAAAGATATTGTGTTTACTTGTAATAGTAGTTTCAATGGAGAGAACATGATCTGAAATGTCTTATGGAAAGGGATTTGCCCAAGGTCTTTTTCAGCCGTACGACTGAAATCAATTATGATGTTTTTTAATTGGTTATGATATATTCTATTAACTCTAACTGTAAAAAAAATAAGGAAATGTACTTTTTTCCTTATTTTGTTTTAATCGTACAGATCAGAGAGGTTTTGGACCGCCTTTTGTTTAAAAACACATGGTCTAGCTCCCGACCCTTTTGGAGCTGACATTATCATAAAAAATAAAAAGAAAAAGGTACACGACATTAAAATATTATGATCTTTTTGGTGTAATAGAACCCAAGATCCAACGTTTCTTGAAATGAAAATAAAAGGAAAGAAATAAAGAAAATGAAAAAGATGGAGAAAAAAAAAATGGTCGGTAAAATTGTTTAATATCGTCCGTCCGGGCATGGCATAGTTCAATAAAACTTAGAATTTTGATACATCAGAACTTAGAATGTGTAAATTATGTATAATTTTTAAATGTGCATAGTTCTCACTTTTATAATCTGCCAATTAATTCATGCATAATTTTATCACTCAATATAATTTGCTGATTTATATATGGTTTATTGATAGACGGTTTTTCATGCTTGCATTCTAACCCTAATTAGGTTTTAAAATGTTATTAAATGATCAAATATTGATAGAATTATGATAATTTTAGGTTAGAAGCTTTGGTACTGCTATTGCCCCTACTTGTTTACATGTTCTTCGTTATTTTGGCTAATAAAGACACGAGCTGCGCCTAATTCGAGATAATCTGGAGATAGAATCAACATTTCTAGAAGAAGCAGAAAATAGGACCTCAGACGAACCGACTGGACGTCCCAGACGAACCGACTGACCGACCCAACAGCACGCCAAAAATACCAGACTGAGCCAATTTTTGCCATGCCCGTTTTAAACTCTGGAAAGGTGGACTGTCCATGATTACCACGACCTATGACGGTTATCCCTTGGTATATAAGCAAGGGTAGGTCATCCCTAATCCCGGTCACAAGTTGGAGAGAGATCTGAGCGAAACAGAGCCAAGGATACTGTCAGACGGTCCGACTGAGCATCCAGACGGTCTGACTGAAGTTGTCAACTGAGAATTGTAGGAGATTAAGCATTGATTTCTGTTGTAATCTTTCTTAATACTCTATGTTGTTTGAAGAAACTTCTTTATTGTTCTGTTTTGATACTATGTTAGGTTAAGTAGCTAGATTTTAGGGGCTAATAGTTGTGAACCAATTTAAGTAGTTGTTATTCGAATCTTTTGATCGGTTTTTATATTTGCTTGTGATTTCTATCTTTTGAGTTGATTTCTTTTATGTTGAATCTTTGATAGTTTAAGTTGAACTGGTTATACCTAATAGATTAAGGCCTTGTCTAGTTTGGTAATAATAACCTATGCTTTGATTTGATTCGATTCAACTATTTGAGGATTGAAAGTAGTCGAGAGATGAAATCGGAACCAAGTAACCGAGAGATGAACTCTTCTCGCAACGAGAATTGCGAGATATCCTTTAGAAATTTATCCTTATGCCAAAAACGAGAGTTGATTAACTTAGGTTTTCTAATTGATTTAGAAATTTATCCTTTTGATTTGAAATTGAAACGAGAGTTTATATTCGATGATTTTGGATTTTTATTTAAATCTGCACTTTGTCAATTTAAAAACCTTTCAAATCTTTTGTTTAACCGTGATTCAAATATATTGATTAAGAAATTAATCGACATATTGGAATCAACTACTTGGAGAAGTTTATAACTAAAAACTCCTAAACCTTTTTAATCGATTGATCAAATCTTTTAACTTTTGACTTTAATTTTAAAAACTCATTTACTTTAAATTGTTTCTTACATAGTATTTAAATTACAAACTTAATCTTTTATTTTAAAGAAATTATTTTCCTCTTAAGTCTTAAGCCAATTAGGAAATAAGATAAGCCATAATCCCGTCCCCGTAGTTCGACCCTTAGCTTTATTACGATTAATTTAAATCAGGTAGAACCAAGGTATTTGTATAAGGTCACCTTAAGTCTCGATCATTTATGTAAAAATGGACTTCTAGATGATTTTTCTCTTTATTACAGATTCATTGCTGCTGCTGCAGCAGCAACAACAATTATTATTATTATATTACAGTTTTGAATAATGTCTCTCATGGTGATAATACAATAGTAGTTGCTCGACCCCACAATTTTTTTTTTTTCCTTTTGACAAATTGACAAGAGCTGTCAATCCACTGCACATAATTGAAATTGAGAACGCCGCGTAATAGAGAAATTGAGGTGGAAAATACATGGGTGTGGTCATTTCTATTTACTTCAATTGGAAATATAGCAAGAATAATTGTTTTTAGTAATGTTAGAGTCAAACATGTGTTGTGAGTGTATTTGTCAAACATAATTGACCCTAGCAACTTCTTGATTTTTAGTAAACTATGATACTTGTTGTCATCTCTATGTATTTACTTTTAGTTTCGCGGTTAAGGAAAACTACATATTCATTAAAACTCGCTGATTTAAAATATGATCGAAAAAATTTATAATAAACATTTAAGGTTAAAAAGTTTGTTATCAGTATGCAAAACAGCACATGCAGTGTCCATCAGGCAAATTTTCAATCAATTGATCAATTAATCCTTTGGCACTCAGTACTCATGGAACCGTATCCTCTACCCATCGCTTTAAGATGGGTACAGTGCCCATCGCTCCGCGTCAGCCGTTTGATTTAATCTCAACGGCTAAAAGAGCCCCGTGAATTTCACCACTCCCGAAAAAAATTATTGGCCCGAAAAAAATGAACTGTCCAAATTAGATCGGACGGTCGTGATAAGATGGGCACTCTACCCATCTCTATTGCGATGGGTAGAGGATACTGGTCCCTCAGGACTCATACGGGGAATTAGTCTCCGCAAATTTTGGACAATAATAAAGTCTGGATTGTCTGCGGTAGGTATGCACTAAAGTATGGTGTAGCAAGCTTTGACATCTGAGAACTGAGATTCATAAATCTCTTTTGCCTCAAGCAAATATCTTAATATGCTCACGAGTTTTATAAAACTGGCATGCCATTAACACGAAGTTCAAAACAGTTCATAGAAATTCACTTTTGAAGTTCTGATCGCTGGTGACTACATGCAATCGGTCGTGTTGCAACCAAACAAAGTGAACCTGTATGACGGCCGACCAGTCACACATGCAATTATGATTGTTTAATTTGATGACAATTTGAAAAATACTTCCTTTTTCCGAATAAAAAAAAATGTAGTCCTGGTAGGGCAATCATTGAACCTTTTTTTTTTTTTTTGTCTATCCGGATTTTATAAAAGAATAATAAAGTATCTCCATTTTTAAATATTTCATAACGCTTTGTATATTTTTCTGATTATATATGTTCACGACTACAATTAAATGCAAATGTTCGCAATCTACAACGCGTAAGTCGTAATGCGTCAAATATGTTCACACTTAAAACAAAAAAATTTCTGAATACACAAGTTGAAACTTTCAGCTTCATGCTTAAACAAAATAGAGAGAGATATTTTGATAGATGATAATGCCTGAACGCACGCGTACTTAAATATCATTTTAAACACGTGTTTGAACAATACCATTGTTAAAAATTAAAATATCAGCATAAGTAAATGAGGGTTGCGTAACTACAAAGATAAAATTTTTAGTCTTTATTCGCAAGTTTCGTTGCAAACGAATAATTTAATTGTGTTGTGTTAGTAACTCGGTGTCTATCCACGAGGAAGCAAGTTAGGTCTATTGGTTTATTACCTTTCTCCAATCTATGTCTACAACAATTAACTTTAGAAGTTAACCATGCATAAAATTATTTAATTAATAAAACTATTAACTGCATAGACTTTAGAAAATTTAATAAAGGATATTTACCTGGAAAATTAAACTGTTAACTGCATAGACTATGAATGCACATAATTAATACTTTATGTGTTCTTAAGCTAATCACTTGAATTTTGTGTTATTTGTTGAGAAAAATAGAGATGTTATCCCACTTCTGTAGTTTTGTTGAATAATATCTAGGCATGGGTGAGGTTAGTGGGTTTAGTGGTGTAAGGTTAGTACTTTTTGGGATTTTCGAGGTACTTTTTGGAATTTCGAGGTAGAATAGTGAGGGAATGAGATTTTCGAGGTAGCTCCAACTAACCCCAAAACCCCTCTAACCCCTCTAAACTCTCCATGCCAAACGTAGCTGGTCTTCTACTTTTGTGACTTACCATAATGAGGTTGGCAGTCGGAGTTTGAGAGGTCGGCGGAGGAAAAAAAAAGAAGAAAAAAAGTTCATAAACAAAGAGATGAAATTACTAATTTTTTTTTTTTTCAATTATTATTATTAGTAGTGCTGCCGTAGCACACTTTTTATCAAGTAGTTACCCAAGCCAACCTACTACCAGGCTCTTAAGAGGTCTACTTGTAGGATACATGGATACTTGTTGTGTCATGCAAATATCGCTATCGAGCTAATTAATGATACAGTCGTTTGGCTACAAAGGTATTAATTTGTAGGCTAATGCGATCATTGCAAGTTGGTTGTTCAAGCTGTCACCTCACCAATAATTCCATTTTGGAAAGTTCGTGATGTAATCCAGAAATAATGTCACATGGAATTTTGCCTGAAATGAAGGTTTGTAAGTTGTAAATTGTATTTTATAGTAACAATAGGCGTTGAGTTAAGAGAGCCACACAAGATTAAAATGCAAATATCGAAACGAACAATCTGATATAGCAGATAAATAAATGTTCAAATATAATTAAGGGATTTCAACCCCAAATCCTTTAAATCAAGTCTTAACCTTCAAACCAACAAAAAATCTTCCAAAACAAGCCTCTGGATTTCTCTATCAATCAGACCTCAGGTCGCTCTCCCCCAAAAAGCTTATCCCAGACTCCCAGTTAATAGGCTTGTGCAGTTAAGCTGTGTTCCAAACCAGACACGTGGCAGCCATTCATTTGGACCACGTCAACTACATTAAAATTTCGTTTAATCAGTGGGTCCACATTATCCCTTGCAAAACCAACACAGACATACTGACATACATCGAGTTAGGTTCCCGACTTGCCCTCAATGCTTGAATAATTCAATACAATCAAACCTTGTACAGTAATGTCATTGTTTTCGTACAGTCCAAATAATAGCTACATGATGGTTAATACGCATCTCAATCAGACTCGATTTGTGGCGTGGGTGAAGCAAATTAAAAGCAGAAAGGAAGAGGAGAGAAAAAATAATAAAGAAAAAAAAAAGAGCAAAAGAATACTAGAACAAAAGACAAGCAAGCAAACAAATAATTGTGTTAATGGCACAGTCAGAAGATCATTTGTTTGGTTTTATGTCCTCTCTATTTCAACCAGATACAAATCAAAATATACCCCTTTTTTAGTAATTATAAAAAGTAAATCAAAATTTGAACCTTTTGTGTCCTTGTATCGATAGAATTAAAAAGGACACACTGTAACTGGTTTCATCACGAGACATTCACATAATGCATTACCATATATTATATGACATGCATGATTGTTGTGTTGTTTGATGTGATCGAATTCGACTAAATTTGACATAGCACAACGTGGAATGTAAAATTGTCTTGGCACATAGTACGCTCACGTGACATTATCGGTATAGTCACGTGCGAGCACGTATGCTCACGGCAAATCTGGCGTGATTATTTTTGTTTATCCAGTTTAAGCTATTTTTAAATATAATTAATCATCATTTTCAAAATTCTAAAGGAAAAAAAATTCTATAAACTTATCTCATGAAGAAATATGTAAAAAAAGTTCTTCAATATATTTTCCTTGCTTTAAAATATATTTTAACTTTTTCATGATTTTAAGTGGATTTTTCACCTTTTCCATTTACCGCTTCAAATTATGGAAGGGATGAAAAATATTAAAATTGATTGTCACTCATTATGAGGGCATGACTAAATATGAGATACTTTTACTCACAAAATTTTGGCAGTTCACGCATATTGCACGTATAATTTTTATCCGATTACATCACCTCATACCACACAATCTAGTTATAAGACACGTCAGTACGTCTCAGCATCCCACATTTTTAATTCGCCAATTAGACCAGCTGATTTTGCATACATTTTTCTGCCTTTATCTCTTGTTTTGTTTTCTTTATCAATTATCATCATCTCTCGCCTTTATCTGGGCTAAAAACAAAGCCCATATCGTAATAACAGCCCGATTATATTAGATTAGATATGCTATAAATCCGTCGACATAAATTTGCTAAGTCGTAATTCGCCTATATTTATTTCGTTTCTATTGAGTATTAATCGATCTGTATTTCTTGTTCACGTATGATGCAACTTCACTAAATTACGAAAGGAACAATTAATCACATTAGTTTTCATTCGTTTTCACTTAACTGTAGGAAGGGACCACCAAGATTTTTCTGATTACGACTGTTGAATGTTGCTATAACAGTAACAGGTACAAACAACATAGCTATTATTTACTGGAACCAGTTGAAGAAAAGGTACAGTGTGCCCCTATTTTTTTTAAAAAAATGCCTTTTTTACAAAAATAAAAGTGCACTTTTTACAAAGTATGCTTCTCTTTTCTTTACATCATAAATTAGGAATATTTAAGCCTACGGGCTTTTTCGTTTCAAAAAAAAAATTAGGAATTTTTATGCCAAAAAAACTAAAAAGAGATTACTTTTGCCAATGATTAATCATATTTTGACGTTTTATCTTTCTCATTTTTTCCCCAAACCCCTATTGTGTAAGCTAATTAATTAGCTAATCATACCTATGTTTGTTTGAATTTATAGATATTAGCATAGTAGAACTGCACAAAGTTCAAAGCCTCAAAAAAAATTGCTCATGTACACTTTGTTACTGAAATGAAATATAAGAGTTTTCTCTCTACCTTTACAATTTTTTAACAATACAATAATTTCTATTTGTGAAGAGCATTAGAGAAGGATTTTTTGACTATCTGGCAAATTTACAGACATTAAGAAGGTATAAAAGAATACAGTAAAAAAATTCAAATCATCACAAAATCTCTGCCCGAAACACCATAAGCTGATAAAAATGCAAAGTATACGTAATGTTTATTTTCCATGCGCTGCAAGTTCTGCGAGAGGTCCTATGGCAAGAGAGTTGATATACGTGCAAGGTTCGAGCATAGATGACTGAGACCTTTTGTCTATAAACTTGTCATTTTTGTCAGGGCCACCAACAATGGCACCTGTCAGCTCATTATAATTTGGAGCGTCTCTTTGGAACCATTTGGAGAAACTCATTCCACAGTCCACAACTGTCTTAGATTGGAGAATTGGTACTGATGCGCCACGATGGTGCGGTTGTGTCGGCGGGTTTACACCGAAGCCAGCCATATAGGACCGTTGGTTAGGGTTGCTTCCCAATACATAGTCCATCTGGAAACCCCCACAAAAGAGGTGAATAAAGAATTAAGAAATCAAAATGTAAATAAATAAGAAGAATCATGATTTCACTCCTCACTTAAATGTAAAAATAGGGTAACAGGATGAAGAGAAGCTAAGACACATGTTCCTCCTTTTGTTCTTTGCATCTTGAATTTTTTTTCCCCATTTTTTCTCTTTCATTTTTATTTAGAGTATAAAAAGTTATGCTCTTCTTAATTAGTTACCATAATGTGCCGTGCAACCATTTGAAAAATTAGTCTCAATGCACCTTACTTGAGAATATACATAAGTAGAAATATGTGGGATCAAATGTAGTTCAGTAATATTTTGCTCAGAAAATCCTTCTTCCAACCGTTAGGTTTAAGAACAGAACAATGTTGAGTATATGCAGATTGTCCTAAAGGTGTTGTAAGTTGTAACTACTAAATACTAATCTTAGTCCCAATTAACAGCAGAGTCAGGTATGATTTGCAAAAATAAATAATTTCTAAGAGTTCTTTTGGATTGCTATATAGATTGTTAATCTGTACCTGTTGTTTAGCGAACTCTCTGAGGCGAGCTGGTTTGATTTGATGCTTGCCACAATGGACATTTTCACGGTTCTTTGTAAGAATATTGCTGTATACAAAGAAGAGGAATGCTGTGCTAGTCACATATTGTGTGTTTGCACCATCTCTTAGATGTATCAATCCACCTGCATCGTTCACCAAGGTTTATTACTTCATACTAAGGAGGTGTGCCATTCAGTCAGAGCAAAGCAGAACAGGGAAACTTATCATCTCATTTATGTTTAGAAATTATTGTTTAAATTAAAAGCTGTTACATATGGGGTAAAAAAGGTTATTAAAAACAAAGTTAGATGAGGTGATCTAGAGGTTTTTGACCGTGGAACTCAAAATCATTACAAAATATGTTTTCTCTGCTTCATGTAGTGGACCAGTTAATTAGCCTGGAGAAATAACAAGTTGTTTCAGATACATCAGATAAGCAGACTACTAATTGACACATAAACCTTTAAAATTCTTATGAAAAGGATAATTTTCGTATGTAAATTGACCCAAAAATTAAAAAAGATTGAACTTGTTGTGACCTTTAGTAATATAGACTTGATGGAACGAGGTGTCAGGTAGCACAGCGCAAATGAAGTTATCCGCCTGTTGCTTGAAATTATGTACACCATTTTCCCCTTTCAGATGCATCTGCATGCATCACATATAGAAACACATTAAAAACATGTTAAAGGATTAGTATGCTTGAATTGTGGAAATCAAGATGGTAGATAGATCATTGATTGTAAAGAATTTTAAAGATGACACAAACCTCAGCGAGAAGAACTTGCGCACCGGCATATTTAAGATCCCAGCTGAACTCGGCAACACTAGATGAGACTGCTTGTTCGGTTACAAATTTGTAGTACTCAGCTTTCTTTGTGGCGAGATATAGCCACGTGGCTCCCCAAAGCAACTCATCCTATTCCAATAAGAAGCGTATATATATTATGTTCACGTATATTATGTTAGAAAAGAAATCAATTCACAATGACTTTTTTGGAACAATATAAATCATGGATATTTGTACTAAATAAATAATGGATATAATATATGTCTTATTTTGAATTTCAAATTATTTTCTGTTGTTCTAACTGACAAGACAAATAATTATCAAGCAATCCCTCTCCATTATGTTAACAATCATATATAATTATGCATATGAGAGAGTAAATCTAGGTAACTCCTAAGTCTTTCAAAATGAAAAAAAAAAAAATCAGGGAGAGAGAGAGAGAGAGGTACATTATAACCGGAGTAGGAGCAGTAGAAGGGGCATTCTCCATCGTATGTTCCCTTGTGGCTTTTGGCAAAGTCAAATAACTGGCATAAAGAAAGGAAAAAGGAATTGGTTAAGACTTTCTTAAAATTGGGCAATGATCATGCAAAACTTGTTGTTTGTTTCTAGGAGTACAATGAATTATTCCAGAAAACTATTGATTTTAGTATATATATATTAGTGCTCTTTAAGTAATTCAGATATATCTGATTATTTAAGTCAACACTTCTGTTGATATAGTTACTGAGTTCACATCATACTCTTAAAATACCCTTGAAAACATAGGTTTAAGAGATTTCAAGTTCCGTACCATATGAAGTTTATTTATTAACAAAGTGTTTGTTAATTTTTTTCAGATACAGAATTTAAGTAAATATATTTGTCTTTACAAGGAGAAAATTCTACTTATGATTTTCTCAAATCTTAAGTCTTTCCACGGATACACGGATCCTTTGGACTCAGAGAAAAAGAAAATAAATAGCTGCTGATATTATTTATTCTGATCCATCTTTATGCAGATTATAATTTGGAATGATGATTAATGAACTTACCAACTTGGCTTTGTTGAGGAGTTGACGTGAGTACTTTTGATCGAAGTCTCTGAAGACGATGGAAGAAGCTGCCATGGCTGCAGCTGTCTCGGCTGCAATCTCTGTACCAGGCACTTGTTGGTTAATCTTGTATAGTGTTCGTGGGGTCTGCATGTTTTCTGGCCTCGTCCAGCACTGATGATCTTTCACTGGATCTCCGACCTTCATTACATCATGCATTGAAATGTATTACTTCCATATATTATTTGGTTAATTACATCCTCTATTAATGTTTTCAGTTAGATATTCTTGTATGAAGTATTCATTAAATTTCTGATCCAGTAATGCAAATTTTTATACATCAAACATTCAAACTATGGAAGCAGCAGAACCTATTGGCTGAAAGCTGACAGTAACATGCAACTCTATGTTGGTTCATGCCTGGTACTGAATTCAATATTTACATATTTCAGCTATGAAAAATAACAAGCCTAAACGAAATGAAAGAAATTTGCAAATTGAGTTTGTTTGATCTGATAATGGTTGGTTCACATCAGCTGTGCGGGAATGAAACCTGACAATACATTTGCGGATTAAGCCTCAAATTGTGGTTATAGTTACATGGACAGTACCTGAACCCAGAGATGATTCTTCTTGCTAGCAGCTTTGATGAAGTAATCAGTTCCCCAGCGAATTGCGGCATGCACATTTTCCAACTCTCCTGTAGATTTCAGCTCAGACTTGTAGGTAATTGCTGTCCATGCAAGGGTGGTAATAGTGAAGGCCATTGGTAGCCCGTACTTGACATTGTCACCCGCATCATAGTAGCCTCCGACAAGATCAACCTATATATTATTATAGGAATCAGACACATAGTACGTGTGTGTATCTGCTACAAATATTTAAGTGGAGTGAGCTTTGATTGTCCTTGTTTTTTATTTTAATGCCCACAATGTCATTGCTGCTCCAGTAACTTCCTTTAGGACATTTAGGGCTTTCAATTTGTTGAATATATAAGGTGACACGATAAGGCCTTCCAGCAAAGATAACACAATGAGGCATGTTTAATTTGCAACAAACAAAATTTACCATGCAATTAGTTAAACAATGAAAAACTTGTGTACGCCATATGCCTTTTAAATTATTGTTTGCAGATTGTGCAATCTATTACAAATGGAAAGTCCTGGGTTGAATTGAAAGGGAAAAAAACAATTCCCAAAACAAAATTCAAACAGAGTTGCTTGAAGGTTTAATTTTGTTTAAACAGAAAGCAAGACCAAAAATATATAATTGTAAGACAACATGTTTGAATTTTGGTTCAATTGAGACAAAAAAAAAAAAACAACAATTATTAGAAAAATGTTGTACATACACCAGCAAGCTTTCCATCGTCGAGGCCCGAATCGCCTCTCCACTTGATCCTGTTATTTCTCGGGAGTTTTCCTGACCTTTGTGCCTCAAGAAACATAATCGATTTTGTTAAGGCGTCCTTGTAATTAATTTTTGCTCCATCAACCATGAAATATCCATTGGATAGGGCCAAAATGGACAAAAGGAAAAAGTTTAAGTATCTCATTTTTAAATATCTAATAGGGCAGAGACGTACATACAGAAAGGGGAAAAAGAGGGAATCAAAAAAAATATTTTTTTTTTCTTCTTTTCGGGGACCTCGGTACTATTGGAGAGCTATATATTGAGAGAGGTAATTAACGAAAACAGTTCTTATGTTCGTTAGCTTATCTGATGATGAGGCTTTTGAAGATAAGTTGCATGGTTTCACCTATGTGGTACAGTGCAAAATGAGTTTGCATTTAAGTTATAATTTTAGAAAATTTCAGTTGAAACCTTGAGGTATCGTAGGGTTAGAAGGAGGAAAGAATACCAACGCATTATTACTTGCTCGAATTTAGGGGATATTGAAGGAAAGGAAGAGAAGAATATTTGACAGTTATGATCCTTCCTATAACTGCCTATTGAGCATGCGCTGCGTATCCTCAATTCCAGGATATCTACCACTGTCAGATAATTGTACAGATTTTTATAAAAGAAATCTGTTTGTATTAGTGAAAGAAATTTATATATGTCTTATTTGTTAAGTAATTAGAAATTGTGTAAGAATGTAATTAAGGAGTAGATCTTTTTAATATTGTACAAAATTTTAATGTAATAGATTGCATTCATTAATTAATGGTATGCCATTTCAAACATAACCTTAGAATTGACTAGCAATTTTCCAAAGGAATGTAGTAATTACCTAATTGTTGGATAGCTAGTCCTACTATGCAAAAGTTGTGAATAAGAAAAGCTACACAGGTGTTTTGAAATCTTTTAGCAAGTATTTTGTACGTCCATCTTGTGTAGAGTCATGTTGCTCTGCATGCAATTGTTCCTCACGACGCCTTTCTTTCTCCTTTTATTTACCAAAACGAAGTCAAGAAGCGCCGATCATCAATCTTCTCTGAGGAGACAAGGAAAAAAAAAGAGGACAAATTGGTGGCACCTGCCTCTATGTACTTTTTGCAAGCACGATGGGAGTCGTGCAGAAATTTTCTTATAGTTTGTACTCATAATAAGTAGGGTAATTTGTACTGAAGTTTTTTTTTTAAATATAAATTGCCTAATAAATATTAATTTATTATATTTTTTGTACTTAAAAAATATAAACAGTAAAAAATAAATAAGATAGTTGACAATTGACATAAACCTACATGTATTCTCTAAATTGAAGCTGCTGTGTTTAGACTATAATAAATTAAATAAAAATTTTAGCCGATACCGAACTCCTGCTAAGTACGTAAAAGGATAGAAAAGTACATTTGTCAGCGCTAATTGCTAACTGTTATATTTTCAATCAAAAACAACCAAGAGTTGTAGTTTTAGAAATTTTAACTGTAATTGGTTAATTGGTCTCCTTCGTAAGTAGGCAACATTACCTTAGGAGTATGAAGGAATGAGACTTATGCGTTACTTAAATTATTTTTTTTTTCGAGAGCTTGCGTTACTTAAATTATTTTCAGAATTGTTATTGATTTTCTAATCGGCAGAAAAATATAATATACAAAGACTTGCCAGTAACATTTGCTACTGATAAACCAGCTAAAGTAAAGATATAGATTTTTTTTGCACGTACAAAAAGAGCTACACGGAATGCTCTAAGAAAAAAAATAATATAATCACATGCTTCAAAAAAAAAAAAAATTTGTTTAAAACAGCCAGATAATTAATTACCCGACTGACGAATGATATACACAGTAACAACAGCTTAAACCTTAACTGGTTTAAGACATGAACAGCCGAGCCAATATGCAAAAGCCTAATCACATAAAAAATATCATGTAGGCTTTTGCGTTCAATTGAAAATGCTCGCATTCTCGTCTCAAATACTCTTTCAGGAATGTCGTTACACCTCTTGCTATACAGGGATTCCACCTCTTACAAACATCTAGTCATGCTCTATAGTAACTATAGAAGAATGAAATAATCTTCGTCATCAATCAATGCAATAACCACCCAATCTCTCAGCATCTTTTAATTAGACTGCCCACATTACCCGCTATCTCGTTCTTGGCTTGAGCTGACACAGGCAAGTCACCAACATACATGTCGAAAAAGGCCTCTGTAATAACAATCCATAAGGAACAAAAATGTTAAAAATACGAAAGAGCTATTTCTAGGGAACAATCGATAAGCAATTCAAAATAAACTTACTGCAGAGATCTTTGCTCTGCACAGCACCTATATGTCTGCCATTGACTGCATAAAAGTAGCATAACAGATAATCACGTCAATGTAGTAAATTATATAGTCATTTGCAGCTTATAAATTGTGGATATGCATCCTTAAAAAGGTTGAACAATAATTCCATGGGAGAAGTACAATATAGCAATATCATCATATGGGGGGGGGGGGGGGGGGAGAACTTACTTTCAGTTATCAATTGACCCTCTGCTGTTTGTCTAAAGTCAATTGTAGTGCCCTGCATTAATAATACACATTATTATACTCACCGTTCTTAAAAAAGTATAACTAAAAGAGAGAGTAAAATTGATCTATACCATAGGTATTCTGATGTCTTGACTGAAATAAGAACCAAACTTCTGCAGGCAATGATAATCTGTTTCTGGATTCATCTGTAAAGAAAAAGAACTTTGAGAGTGCATTGATTACAATAAAAAACAAAAAAGAGGTGAGTTTCAATCTCAAATTTACCTTCTCTAGTCGAGAGCGAAGACACTTCTCAAATGTTCTGAAAAGGATGAGAAAACGGTAAGACATTGTCCTATGCTAAACAAGACACAGTATCCAATGTTTAATTGGAATATCAATTATTGTAAAAACAAAGGTTCAAATATTCAATAATAAACTAAGCAATTATATTTATTTACATTTGCAAAAAACAAGTCAAGCAAGTAAGGAACCCAAATTCAATTTTTTTACCAAAACATTATATACACATAAAAAAAGAATAATCACTTACTTTCTCACTTTGCTAATGCTGAGGCCATTGCAATTAACTACCAGTCTAACTGTCATATGTATATCCTCCCTGCAAAATTTTTACATTACTTTCAACAGAAGTACATGCTGATAAAAAAATAATAATAAAATACATACCAGAAATATATTGTGTAAGCTGTAAACAGTACAATTCAAAAGTATAGCCATATGCCAAGGATTTTGCTTAGTTTAGTTTTCTCAAATGATCCTTATACAACAAGTACCTCAGCAGATCTCTTAAGAAATCTGGGTTATTCTTCAGCTCAGCAGCTGGCGTAGAGGCATATTTCCGACCTAGCTTCTCACACAGAGAATCAGGATGTATATCTAATAAAAAAGAAAATCATGGATCAATCCAATGCATACAGTAAATTAGATCTCAGAAAGAAATGAAAGGAAATAATGCACTCACATAAGCCGAATGCATAGACCTTGAGAGTCTTGAACCTCATAATTGTCATTGTTTTGGAACCAGTCCCAACAAGCAGCTGCACACCATGTAAAACCAAATATAATATGTAAAATGAATGAGGAGAAAACATGTAGGAAAAGAGTAATTGATACTACCTCAGTGGTATAATTGAAGTTATCCTCTAGAAAAGTGGGGAATTTTATCCCAGTTTGCTGCTCAGTGGTATCTCTTATCCATGCAATCTCCGAAATGGGTATGTTTGTACATGCTCTGCAATTTTCTCCATATGAAGCAAAAGGAACAGACTCTGCAAGCATCTTTGGTGATCTTTTATGCCATGCAAATTACAAAGGATAATATATTAACTGAACTGAAAAGTAAGAAATGAAAACATAACAGTATGTAGCAAAATAGATGGAGTAGAACTGCATTATATCAGTAACTAATCTCAAATTTTGGTTCCAACAGCCATTCCAAATATTGTTCAAAAAAGCACCAATATCCTACTGTGAAAGACTTCCCAGGAATCAGTGCAAAGTAATTCTTATCTTTATTCAGTGCTGCAATACCAAACTTTAACTCCCATGTTTGATGGCAAGATGCTAAATTCAGCTCAATACCACAACTCATTTCCTGAATTTGACAAAACTCCACACCAAACTTAATTTTTCTCTATGTTGATAAAGTACCTGATCTGTGTTCATTACTAGAATCTGGAGTTGAATTCTAGTTTCAAAATTAATACAATGGTCAATAAAGCTAAGGTATATCTATAGTCTGAACACCAAACTACACAGGTATACCTCTTGGGAGGGTATTTTTGCAAATTGTATAGAGATAAGGGAGATAGAGAGAGAGTATACATATTGTCAAAGGGAGGTACTGTAGAAGCAGCAAGAGAGAGAACCCCATAATTAGGATTAAGCTGAACATCTCTTAAAACTTTCCCAATTGTCATATTCAAAAATCTACCCAGCACAATTTGCATTGACCTTCCGTTCGATTTCAATTTCTCTACACAATGCTTGATTTGCGACTGTTGAACAGTTGATTTAGCATGAGAAAGATTCGAGCTTGTTTCCTTTGAAATCCAGAAAAAAAGGGCTCCTGTGATTTTATTCAGCCGGTTGAGAGAATCTTGCAGAGCTATGGTTCCCGAGGTGTAAAGGTTTTTAGGCCGTTTAAGCGAAGTGTCGACCAGAGAACCGACTTGAGATATTAGATTCAGGCCAACACCATGAACCAATTGCAAATCTGACGAGATCATGTTCGGTGCGCTGGTTTGATCTGCAATTGGCAACAACAGCCAATCCCGTCTCATGGTGGTTCTCCTGGTAGAGCGTGATATTATTACACAGACAGGAACAGCCTGTGACCAAGAAAAAAAAAATCATTCCAAATTATGAAATGATTACCCAAGTACTTGTAATGACATTATTTCCTTAATAAACAATGTAATTAGGTAATCTAACAAGTATCAAAGAGGTTTTCCCAATGAAAAATCCCAAATGTATCATGCATTGGACCAGACACATCTCTAATTAAAATGCACAAATTCAAATTTACCAAAGAAAAATTAATAAAAAAACCTTCAAAAATTGTTTTTCCCATAAAAATGAATCATCAATTTCGCCAGACAAACCCATAAAATCAAATTACAAAATGAAACAAACAGAAATTCTCTCGGATCAACGAAAATTTTTGATTCAATTGTTCATTCAAAACGAGAAAAAATAACACGAAAATATTACCAACCCGTAAACTTTTGGTAGATTCAGATCAGGAAATCAGGCCGCACGAATCGCCGAATGTGTGAGAACGATAGAGAAAAAGCGATGGGAAAAAAGAAAGTGGGAGAGGAAAAAAGCTAGGGTTTCTTCCTTTCTTCCTTCCTCTCTTTCGAAATTTCGAAAGGAAATCGCGCAGGAGCGAATAACCAAAAAATATCAGAAACACGAAAGAAAATGAAAAGGGAGTATTTATTTATTGCAAAGGAGGAATATTCGCGCTTGGTCCTGCCACTTGTCAAAGACACCCCTTGTTTTATCATTATTAAAGTATCGAGTTAATTAATTATAATAACTAACGTAAGCTGTTCTGTTCTGTACCTAAGTACATGACATGGAATTTTTATATTACACGTCTGGATCAATTGTGTGAATCAGAAATTGTGTAATTTATTTTTTTTAAATTATTCTTTATTATTAACAATTCGTAATTTGCTGGATACGCATGCTATACGGGGAAAAAATAATACGCAATCATGTATATGATAACGACCACCATTTTTATTTAGACTTTATTATTATACTATATGTACTTTTGCATAAAAGGGGATTTATTGGAGACATGGAAAATTGAAATTGACACCGCGTATCTTTTTTTTTTTTTTTTTTTTCTCCTCTGAACAACGTTGGGCTTATTGACTTGACTCAGGAAACTCGGTGATCAATTGGAAAAATACACTACTTAACTAAACATTAAAATTAAATATTTCATTAGTCAGTGGTGGCGTGTGGTGGGGGGTTATTTAGTTGGTGTACGCTCCAGATTACATGGAATATTAGTGAAGCAACACTGTGATTTTTTTTTTTTTGCGTGTATTTTGATGAAAATACTAAGTTGGCAATACACGTAGCAATCTTGTATTTGTGCTTTGCAGCTAGCCTCCAGGAGCAGTATATATTTGACAAAAGCGAATTATTCTACGTATTCGGATCTCCTATCATTCTCAAGCAATACATTTTTACGATTTTTATTTTACTTTTCTATAAAACGAGTTGAATTTCAAATTGAAGAACAATACTTGGGTCTTTCGGGGAATATTCGAAATGTCAACGCTGTGACTAAGAATTTCCCACGAAGGTTCATAAACAATTAAACACAGGAGAAATTGTGTTTCTCACCTTTTTTTGGAAGTTTAGGTTTTGGTCAGCCATTTCAATTTTCATATTTATTCCTCAATTAAATTCCAAATACGAGAAACGTTCGATGAAATGTTATTTTCGAAACTGCAATAAATAAATAAATGTGATGAATCATAATGAAACGGTCCAACCGCCCAAGTAGACATCAAACTGATCTCCACTGCTTTCGGTGGCGGGCTCTCTAGGGCCCAATGAGTCGTTGGCAATCTGTGGATTCTACTTGTGTACTTGCATGTTCTAATTCGTACAGCGGAGCAGTGACAATAAGTTGTACAAGCATATTTCATGTTCATGATTCGGGTATAAACGTATATTCGTATAGTACGCTTGGTTCTACATAATTTGGATATACTATGATTGTTTTTGAAAAATAATAATATATGATTATCTTCATTCATATTTCTTAAAAATAAAATAAGTTTATTTATACATTTCATGAATAATTTACATTAACATTATTTGTATGTGCAATTTGACAAATTTAGAAAACAATTTTAAGAGATGCTGAAAAAATATAAAAATATAATACGTGTATTTTATGAAAACTTTATTATAATAGCGCACAATCAGCAGAGTTAAAACCTTCGCTGTTACATCCATGCTAAATTGCTAACACTTCAATATTTGTGCAAGACCCGCATCCCACAGGGAAATGGAGTCTGTTACAGAGAAATGGAAAGTCCGGACTCCATGCTAAATTCCTAGACTTGGTCTTGGAGAAGTAGTCAATTCTTCACCGTTCGAGTCAAATATTATAGTGTCAAGCCAATTTGATTTTGTTTTCAACCACTATATTCTAACCGTAGTAATGCTTGGATTAAGTTGCTATTCATTACTTATAATTTAATTATTAGAATATTTATAATTTTTTGTATTTCAACAAGATAAAGCGTCGGTTTCGGATAATGTAACCTAGTAGTTTGGCATTGGTCAAAATGATTTTCACACAGAATTTTATTTAATTTCATTTGATAAAAAATGATTCTCAGAATTTTATTGGGTCTAAAAATATAAAAATTCCAGTCAAATTACATCAAATCTGTTTAGTTTGATAAAAAAAACTTCTAGTGAAATGAAATTCCGCACGGAAATAATATAAATAATTCTAACCAGGACCTACAAAATTTACGATATAAATTCTGGAACTTGTCTATGCAACACTTCGTTATGGATACGTGTACATGGCCGGCTTTTTATATTTGAAGGTACGTGGCCGGCTTGTTGGGATGAATTGGGTGGGCCGACGCGAGTTGTCTGTTTTCACGTGCCTTTACAATGCATGTCGGCTTCAGTGGGCCCTGAGTAACTTGTCGAGGGTGTGTTTGGAAGACTGCGCGAACAAGTTGTTCGCGAACAGCAGCTGTTCGCGTGAACCAAACAAAACGCGAACTGGGCTGTTCGTGAACTTCTCCCCTTGTTCCTAGTTCCCAGATTTTCACGAACTGATTTTGTTCGTGGGCCTGTTCGTGGGCCTCTCTGTTCGTCCCTTGTTCGTGAACCATCCAAACATACCCAAATTAAATACTTTCATGTTGTTTCTTTTTAAATGAATTATTGCCACGTCTATACTTTGAAATTAGAGGCTAGCTAAGAATTAAAATTTTAAGCTAGTCTATTTTTATTAAATAAGGTTTTACATCTGATGTTGTCAGTACTATATTATATTATTTTTTAACATAGTTTATTATCAGTGGTTCTTACTTAATTATTTTTATACGGCTAAATTTAATACACAATAAAGCCCAAATTTGGCAAAATAATATGTCATTAGCATTATAAGCAATTGAGTCCAGAATTTTTTTTATTGAAAATCCCTAAATAACAGAATCATGTATGTTACAATTACTAAACTAGTGTGAGCCGTGTCGTAAAATATACTTTATAAGATTTTAATCTCATGCATAGCTTATGAAAGAATAATGATCGAGTGCAGGCCATGATAATCATAACTAATCTGTCTCGTGATTTCGAAATGTAACAAAATAGATTCATATAAATCAGCTGAAAATTATATAAGAAAACCAATTAAATGTTACACAGGATTGGAAAATTTTAAAGATTGGTGTAATAAGTCTATCCATATTTTTGGAATATGTCGTAGCAAACTTTTATCATAATTAAATCACTTCAAATGTAAAAGATTAAGCAGACCATCAGAAACATCATATCACTAATCAAATTTTTACAAAAATAATTAAGAGAAAATTAAGGCCCTGATCACAATGATTTTTACTCGGAGATTTCATTTCATTTCATTTGAATTGATTTCGTAGGATTTCATAGGATTTCGTTAGACCTAATTACATAAGAATTCCAACCAAATGATACCAAATCCGTTCATTGTGATCGAGAATTTTCCAATGAAATGAAATGAATTGAAATCCCACGTTAAAAAAAAAGGATTCTGATCAGGGCTAAAAGAATTTCACTGATCTAAAATGTCATTTGTTTAGGAAAAAGTTATCTCAGTGTATACACGATTTTGTCCCTTTCTGCATAGAGCGAGATCTGAACTCATTCCCTCTTGATAAAAATACAGAATATAAAATATAAACAGGCAAATAGAAAATTTTGATCTAAAGAGAATATTAATTAAATTGGTTGGTAACATTTTATTTTAAATTCATACATAAAACTAATATTTAAATATAAAAAAATCGATCCAAAACATTGTAAGCATCTCTATTTCTATCTGCTTTTAAATTAAAAATTATATAACCAGATCTTGATATTGATATTCGTATTTATAATTTATCATTCTTCACATTCGTCAACGTCCGCGGATTCAGAAGCGAACGAATAGTGCCCGATCCGCACCCATGGACCAAACAGCGGGTGTAAAAATTACCATCGGATCATCGCTTTACCATCGGAAGTAAACACTACCCGTTAATTAACAACTTTACCCTGGTCGCCTGCGTAAATCAACGTTGTTACAGTCTTCCCACCTCCTCTCCGGTCCAAAACTCCAAATCGACCGATCACACGAAGAAAACTAAATTCCATTTCATCTCACAAGAGAAGGAGAGAGGTTTGGGAGTCGAGAGTGGCGATGTCGCATGACAGGGCATCTACCTCCGCCAGGACCGCCACAGACGAAAGCAGCCTGTACGATCCTTACAATTTGGAGATAGTTTCTCGTTGATTTGTTATTTGATCACTTTTAGACTTGTAATTGCTGTGATTTGGTTCCCTCAATCTGACATTGCGGGATATTTATTTTTGCAGATTTCTCGATGTACTGAGAGAGGCTCCGCTATCTGGTAATAGACAGCCGAGGAGCATACTCGGTGCCCTCATTTACTGTTTGCTATTGGCAAGTGATTTTTCTCACTACAAATTTTTTGTGCATTTCCAAATTCATTAGTTTTATAGGAATAACTGAATAAGCATCATTTTTTGATTTAACTGACAATGTAAGTACAGTGAAGTTTTTGCATAGGTGGATTCTGGTATTTAAATTTCACTGATTCAATACCAGGCCAGTATGGTATGGTACCAAAGCGCTCATTTGGACAATTAATCTTTCAACTTAAATTCCAGTTGGCCTCAGTTCACTTTAGGTTTTGTAATTAAACACCAAGCCAGCTTGAAACAAAAAAAAGATATTAACATTGTTAGCTGCTTGATGGTCAGGAACTCAGGATATTGATCAGTTTAATTTTTATTTACATAGGCAGGTTATGCTGCGATATCTATAGCAGCTCCATGGATTTTCTTTTTCATACCTAGGTTGATTCCAGCACTGATCTGTAGTTGTAATGTACTTCTGCTGGTTATTACAGGTTTGCAACCAATCTTATTTTTCAATTTTTCTATACAAATGGCCACAATGTTTCTTTGTATACACGCTTTCCTTATGCATGCCAAGTTTTTGTGAGTATAAGTTGGTTATGTTAACTTGCAGTTGTGTTTCAGCAATACTGGATTTACCAGGTTAGAAAAGTGCGCTTACAGGTACTACAATGACTATTCTCTCATTTTTTTATTATTTCATCTTTTTGTTAATTTCTGATTTTGTGCTACAGTTGTATAATGTACTGGTTTTCTCAGTTAATCTGATTGATTGTAAAACAGGGTTATTATGCTTTTAGTCAGAAACTCAAGCATATTGCTCGCCTTCCATTTGTGACTGTCTCTTGCGGTATGTATATACATTTATATCATAGTCTGCTTTTGGCCACTGCACTCTTGCAATCGTCCAATCAAGCCCCTTGTTGCACTTTTGTCAGGTGCTGATTGTCGACGACTTTTTTGTAGCTTTTGGCATGAATATTATTTAAGCATATGCACGGTTGAGGTGCTGACATGATTTTGTGGTGATGCATGGTACTCATTCTAATTACATGATGTCATGTCTGCACATAGATGGAAAGGACATATTGGACCAAGTGCAGTAGTTTAGGGGCCAAAAGAAGATTCTTCTTTCATATATTAATATAAGTTGATACCGAGCTGCATCTATGTATAAGTTCGTCAACTTTTCAGGAAATGCCTTGATGCTACTAATCTTAGTTTGGGAGTCTTATCAGCAAGTATTCTCTCTTTCTTTAATGCTTAGGTAAGGTAATCTTAACTTCAAAGTGTAAACAAGTTAGTAAATGTATTCTTACTCTTGTTTTATATTTCATTCACATCTATGTTTATTTTAAACGCGTACAGGGTTGCTGCTGTGGCAGAAGCTTTATGTGCTGGATGTTTTATGAGTTTATATATAGGTGAATTAACATCTCTTTTTATTATTTTTTTTTAATCATTGGGTGCAGATGTGCAGTACCAAGTACTTCTAGGCACAATCATTCTGATGTCAAATATCTTTGTAATGCATGCACGACCATTAATGATAAAATCAATCAAAGATATCGGGGTTCAGTATTTGAACATCATATTTCTTTTTATTTATTTGTGGTTTTGAAGGTTGCATTCACAAATACAATTCTTTGAACGGGCAACCTGACATATTGAGGTCTCTTTACACTGCACTACAGCCATCCAGTGCTTTGGAGGGTTTGAGGTAACATGATGTTTGGAAGTGCCATCCTTCACCTTCTTAATTTTTAACTGACGTACTATTTTTTAAGTTACTTTACTAAACATGCTTTATCATCTGACAGATATTATGATTCTGGTAGTCTTTCAGACCAACAAATGGCATTGCTCCAGTACCAAAGGGAAAACCTTCATTACCTAAGTGAGGAGGTATTTTTAAACTTCTTACTGTTAGATAGACCATGCACCTATTTGCTGGAGGTTACAAAAAGACGAGTGAAAAGGCATGAACATTAACCAATGAAAGTAAGTAGACAGATGTCATCTTGTTATAACATAATTTTTTTTTTTAAAAAAAAAAAAATTCATGCAGGTCCTTCGCTTGCAGGATTGCTTGAGCAAGTACCAAAGATCTTATGATGGAAGTACCCCTCAGGTTCTTAGATTTAATTAGTAGTCTGCTTTTGTTTAAACTTATCGTACTTTTTTATTAGGTGTGTAAGACCACGCAAGGTATAGATTAAAGAGGGAAAAGGATTAAGTAGCCATTTCATTAGCTGAACTCGTTTGTGTGCTTGTCAGGTCTTGATCATTGTATTGTTTTATTTAACATTTGTTGCATGTATTCTTGTCCCTTTACGCTCAGCATTTGTTAAGTAATATCCCCCAGCACTAGGTGTACAGTTTTTTTTCATTTTTTTTTCTATATTTTGTCAAATGAAGGTTGACCTAGCTCATCTTTTGGCATCTAGAGATCAAGAACTTCGTACATTATCTGCTGAGGTGATTTCTCAAATTAATAAATAATTGTCTTTGTAGTTCTACAACATTTGTCTTAAAACTGATATAATTTTTCATGATCAAATTAATTGCAGATGGATCAAGTGCAGTCAGAGCTACGCCTTGCACGTGGTCTAATTGCTGAGAGGGATTCTGAAATCATGCGCATCCGTGCAACTAATAACCAGGTTGTAAGATGTCTGAAATAGTTATTAAATTAATCAGCAAAATAAGATGAGTAAATGGGAAAAACTACTGCCAAAGGTCGTGCACGCCACTAACACAGCTTAAAACTTGTGTAGTATGTAGAAGAAAATGAGAGGCTTAGAGGCATACTTGGCGAATGGAGTGCTCGAGCTGCTAAGGTATACATTTATGGTTAACAATGTGCATGATCATCACTGTTTCTTAAAAAACACAATTGGTCAGATTGCATGTTTATGATCTAGAGTTGGCTTTTGTCAGATTTCAATTGAACTTGCTGGCTATGTTAGCAACTTAAGTATGATCAATCAGCACTTTAGGAACAGTTGTCGCACTCAAACCTTTGACTAATTTAACTGCATTTCTCATGTCTAATTGTCAGCATTGCAAAAAAATTGAAAATTTGGTAGGTTTTAGATACAGATTGGGTTTTCAAAACAAAAGTATTGGGATGATCAAAGCTAGCCTATTCTTATGAAAAAAATGGCGCAAATTTGATGAGTTGGGTCATACAATCTGCCACCTTGTCGAAAAGTCCAACCTAAAAATGGTTCACTTACTGTGAGGTTAGCCTTGACTGGTCTGGTTTGGTCAACAATTTTCAACCAGTAGCACTTTTGACCAAGCTCATGTTGATAAAGTTCTGATTGATCATACTAGCTAGTTTGTGTACCAGTTGACCATGGTATTTAAATTTCTTTCCTTTCACTTTCTGGCATTATTGAGGCTTTGGTAAGAGAACAAGACTCAACTAATATATTATTTGCAATTCACCTTCTTAATATTGTATTGATCATGTTCAATATTGGTTTTCTGAATATTTTCCCTTATTGCCTTCAACTGTGGATGTGCTAAGTTTATTACAATCATATTTAAATAGCTTGAGCGGGCACTGGAAGCAGAACGATCATCAAATGCAGAGCTTCGGAAGAATTTATCACTAAAGGGGCAATAGATTGCAGAATAGCCAATTTTTTTTCATCAAAATGTTGGCTTCAAAGAAATCATGACGGTGCACTCTAACGTTGGTTTAGTTAGATCAAATTGTAATGAAGTATAACTGATAGAGTTTTTGTTATGTAAAGAGAGGATGAAACTTCTGATTGGATATGTCGAACAAGGTTAAGCCAAATTCAGTAACTACTTTTTTTGTCATAACAAATCATTGGATAGAAAATTGATTAGCCCATAGAAGGTCGCAGCATTGATTTGGTTTGAACATTGTATAGTGCAAACAAAGATTAAGCTTATTTGCCAACTGATATACGCAGCTTAGCACTTAAAAAGACACAGATTTGCCCCATTTTCATCATAATTAGGGTGTTATTTTTTTTTTTTGGGATGAATTGTGCTATAACCAGCTAAAAACTGTCGTTTACTTCTCTAAAAATAAGGTTTATTTTTAAGTACTTACTTTATTTAGTTATAACAAATTGTCAAGTGATTTATTTCCTTAATCGTGTCGTAAATGGTATTCAGGAACGTTGCTGTTCTCTATTTGGCAATTTTAGAGACGATTAACGCGTCTTGCATATGATCTTATGTGCTTAATTTGTCCTATTAATTAAATGTTGTATTGAAGTTTCCCGAAATATAATAAAGCGCCACCGACATTTTTCCTAACGAAAATATTTCGTATTTCGTTATACAATTTCTTCTATTTTTATAGCAACCCGCAGCTGCAAAACTACGCAGTCAAACGTCCATTATTAACCTAAGCAAAAAAAAAAAAAAAAAAAAAAAAGCCATTATAAGCTCATCTGCTCCTCTTATTCGCCTCTCTCTCAAACCCTAATTGCAAACAATCATCAATTAGACATAACTTCTCTCCTATCATCAATCAGCTTACTTAATATTTTCTAAATGGAAAACGAGACAAACTATCATGGAGGTTACGGGCACGGAAATAAACGCAGTTTCCATCGCTCGGGGCCGACATCGCGACCGCAGAACAAAGTGTGCATTTACTGGCAGTCGGGGCGCTGCAACCGCGACCCGTGTATGTTTCTACACGAACTCCCGTCCGAGCACCAAACGCAAATACAAGATCCATCCACTTCCAAGCGGCCGCACCGCCAAAACCTGGTTTGGACAAATCCTGCTATTTTAGGCAACCAGTCAAAGTGGGGTTTAGGGCGTCATAGAGATGATATTCATAATACAAACGCAAACCCAGGGAGGTTGAATGGAGCGGTTGGTACTAGTGGGGGCGGTGGCGATAGAGTGTGCAAGTTCTTTTTGACCGACAGCTGTACCTTCGGCGATAGATGTCGGTTTAAGCATTCGTGGTCTATGGGTGATGGCTTTTCTCTTGTTACTCCACTAGAAGGGCACGAAAAGGTTCAATTCTTATCCTCTCTACCTCTTTTCTACATCAATTGTTTTATTTATCTTCTCTTAAAAAAATTTGTAATTACCCAGGTTATTAATGAACAGTTTTTTCTTAAAAAAAAAAAATAAATATGTTGCAGGCTGTAACAGCAATAGCACTACCATCTGGTGACAAGTTATACTCTGGAAGTAAGGACATGACTATTAAGGTGTGGGATTGCAAGACCGGACAGGTAGTTGGGCAGCTTGAAAATAATTGCTTTTCAATCCTTGAAAGTTTTAAACATCATCATTTAGTTTGACTGGCACTTATGATGTTTGGGCATGATAGTGTGCAGCGACCATTAGTACAGGGTGTGAAGTCGGGTGCATGATTAGTGAGGAAGCATGGCTATTTGTCGGCATCCCTGACTCGATTAAGGTACTATTCAGAAATTTCTTTTGTCAAAAGATTAGTCTTGTCTCTGGGTTTTTTTTACAGTGCATTTAGCACTTTCTGCTCGCTGGAGATAAACCACGTTTTTTTATTTGCAACTGGCACACAACTCCGCAGTAAATTTACAAAAGCCCAGTAAACTTTTGGACAGTTGTGATGGATAAATGTAAGGTAACATTAATGACAGGGCCTACTTAGTAATTGATTTTGCTAATGAGACTCTTCAAGAGCATTTTCTTAAACTTTTGTTAAATTAACCCTCTTTTAGCCAGTGGTGTCATTCTCAGACGTTTTGGGCTAGTTGCAGACGCAATAACTGTTGGTTATATTTATGCAATGTGTGGATGATTTTAAATTTCAAATTACCTTATGATAGAATTCGTTCACATCTTAGTGTTCTTTATTTTTTTAAATTTACTTAGGTATGGAACACAAAGACTGGTATGGAAATGACGCTCCCTGGCCCTGTTGGGCAGGTATATGCATTAGTGGCTGCGAACGATATGCTATTCGCTGGTACACAAGTAAGTTTCCCTTTGATCATTTTTAAGTTTAATTGTAAAACTTAGTTTGTGTTAAGGAATCAGAAGATAATGTACTTGTTTTTATATAAATTATAGGATGGTAGAATATTTGTATGGCGCTTTAATGTTGCTACGAGCTGTTTCGAGCCAGCCACTACTCTGCTGGGTCACCGTCTCGCTGTCGTTTCATTAGTTGTTGGAGGGGGGAGGCTTTATTCAAGCTCAATGGATAATACTATAAAAGTGAGTTCATGTGTTCCACTTAGTTTGCCCAGCTTTTATTTTTATTTTTATTTAAATGTAAATATACTACCTTCGTGTTTACCGAATGAAGTAATACTTTGGTAGGTGGATTTATTTGATCTTCAACTTGCAGAACAAGGGGTTTAACTGATGATAGGAACCTAGGGCATGACTTCACCAATACAAGATTGGTATTTGGGAGTCTTATGCCTTTGGGTTTACTTTTTTAAATGGCAAAGGATCAATCTATATAGACGTGCTTAATTACAGAAATCAATATGTGTCTTTCTTTTTAAGCATGATTATCAATAATCTAGGGTTCTGTGAGAAGGCTCACAGATTCAACTGTATCTTTTCTTTATTTCTAATGTGTACTTATTCTGCCCTTTGGGTACATATAGATTTAATATGTTTACAAAATGATTCAAATGGTTTTAGGCATGGGAGCTGTCAACACTGCAGTGCATCCAGACCATATCCGACCATTCAAATGTTGTCATGTCTTTGCTATACTGGGATCAGTTTCTATTGTCATGCTCCTTAGACAATACAGTAAAGGTTAGTTTTCTTCTTTCTCTGTTAGAAAATTCATTCATGCACTAAGAAATTTTGTTCTCATGATTGTACATTATCAAGTAGTTTTACATGTTATGCTGAATATACTTAAAACGATGGGTGTTCCTATTCTAACTTGTTGTTTTCCACTTTTCCTCACATTTAGGTCTGGTTTACAAACAACCAGGAACAGCTGGAGGTTACATATACTCATACTGAAGAACATGTAAGTATGTTTTGTTTAATTTCATACTTTATTCCTCAACTGTTTTGTTTATTTTAGTATTTTATTCCTAACTGTTTGTTTATATTAAATAGTTCTGTGCTCACTTTTTATCTGAATGTCTTTGGTGCATGAAAAAAAAATAAAATAATAGCCATTGATCCGCTTTTTGTTATTATTATTATCAGGGTATAATTTCACTTTCTGGAATGCATGATGAACAAGGAAAGCCTGTCTTGCTCTGTTCACTAAATGATAATAGCGTACACATCTATGATCTTCCCTCGTAAGTCTTCCTTAACAAGAATGTATTATCCAAAGTTGCTGGATCATTATTTGTTGATAACATGTATTTATTTTCTATTTTGGACAGATTTAATGAGAGGGGGAGAATCTTTGCAAAGCAAGAAATAAGGGCAATGCAAACGGGACCCACAGGACTGTTTTTCACGGGTGATGGGACTGGTGAATTGAAGGTCTGGAAATGGTCTACAAATTGAATGATTGGTGAGCTGAAGGTGTGTGTGTAGATGGTTTACAAATTAAGCGTCTGGTGAACTGACGGTGGGGAGATGGTCTACAAACTAAGTGACCGATCGGACTGTTTCTTACCGATCTGCCTTCGGTTCTGTTCTTCTTTTGCTTGTTCTGACTCTCCCTTTCTCTTTTTCTCTCTTGTGCCTGGAGTTTTGGTGGCAATGGGTCGTGGTTGGTTCTTATCATGCCCCATTCTCTGGTATGCACTTTTGAACCCTAAACTAATTTATGGCACTGTCATGTTTAATTTTCAATTAATTTTAATTGGTTGATAATGTATGGTTATGTTTTCTAAATTGAGTTTAATGGTAGAAATTTATGTATGGCAACACTTTCTTTGTTATTGCATCTAATCAAAAGTTAGCTCATGGATAAAAAAACATGAACTGAGATTAATCTGGTTTCCTTCGACCTGTGATGGGACTAGTACTGACCTTCTGGATATTACTAAACATATCATCAAAATTAATATTTCAAACAATATGTTTGTGGAGTAGAAGTTAAGGTGAATTCAAGGGTAACAAGTTCCAATAGCATATGTGTTCATATAATCGAAAAAATGTTACTTAATAACACACAACAATAATTCCTATTTCCACATCTAACAACCTGACAAGTATTATTTGTCAGATCTATCGGACTTCCTGGTACATGCCTGCTGGTGATACAGACTTCCAAGTGTGCAGTTTTACTTTAAAATTGGTTTGAAGGAATGGTTTTTGCAGTAACAGTGAATATTTGCTAAGATTTGCAAATAGCACCGAAGGAAATTGACTATCTGATCGGCGGCTACGGAGAAATTTCTCGTAACCACTACCACTGATGGCTGAGATAGCTCCTCTCTATCAACTCTATGGGATTCCCATATAACCCCTGGCGATAAAGAGAAGAGTTTCAAGTAGAAGTGCTTTTCTTTGTGCATTGCTTTTAGGGAAATCTGACAAGGACTGACATGTTTGGCGGGCATTCATTGAAGTGGCCAAGCTCTTTTATTAAGTTTAAATATAAAATGCTGGTTTTACAAAGCTTTTCTGTGGAACACTAATTCTTTGGAATACCCTTTTTTTGTTTTTTTCTTAGTCTAGTGCAATTGATTGCTAGTATTTAATTTATCAAATCTCTCGTCCAAGTTATGATTTGAAGTTTTGACGAATGTGTATATCATATATAAGAGAAGAATTGGTATTATTTATGAATGGAATTGGCATTGTTCAAGCATCAGATGCTGTACCATCTTGGTACATGATATGGTTCTTGGATTCTTAGCGCTTTGGGCTGTATCAATCTGCTTTATACGGGCTTACTGTGTTATTAATATAAATTCAATTATATATATATAAAAAAAAAATCAGCTTTACCGTTCCAGAGCCTCAAAAGAAAAGGCATGAGAAGTTTTTCGAAAGCTTGACAGTACCTGTCAAGTGAAATGCCATGAAAAAAATTATTTTAGCAAACATGACAATTTACAAGATTCACAGAAAAGTTGGGTCCATTTAGACTAAGAATTATTTACTACGATAAAAACTATGCACCCCTCCTTTCCCCTCTCTCTCTCTCTCTTTCTATTAGAGATGCGCGCTCTCCCTCTCCCCTCTCACGCACAACTCCTACCCTCATCCTCTTGCACACATCCTATCTTTCCTCACCGTGCTTTCCCTCCCCCTCTCTCCTCGTCACGCCTAGGGATGGACAAAAAAATCGTAATTCGTGAATTATTCGAACTCGTCTCGAAAAAAACTCAGATATGAGTCGAGTTATCAAAACTCGAGTTATTGCAACTTGAGTTAGTTCCAACTCATAATTAAATGATGTGATTTCGGTAGGCCCTAACTTGAGTTATAGGTGCAGCCCAAAAAAAAATACTTCTGATTCTGCAGCCCAAAATTTATTCCTAGGTTATGACTTAGGGGTTGCTCTAGAAACTATTGGGAAAAGGAAGAGCAAGGAATGTGAAGAAAACATGGATACATCCCCAAATTTGGGACTAAACGAGTTTACTATTTTCTTTATATATTTATAGATGTCGTTTGGGATGGTTAGGAATATGGTAGGAATAGCATAAATTTAGGAAAAAACACTATTCACAGGAATTGGAGGAATTGGCTATTCCGGGAATTAGAAATATTGTTTGGATGGTGAGTTTAGAAATAGCGTTGGGAAGTGTGAAAAAGTAGAGAGAAAAGTGTTGTTGGGAAGAGTGTTATTGAAAATTGTGTTAGAAATGGAATTGGCTATTCCAAAACCGTTTGGATGAAAAATTCAGGAATTGACTATTCCTAGGAATTGGGCTATTCCACTCATCCCAAACGAGTGCATAAAGGATTCACCTCCATTCCTCCCCATTCTCCTTGGTTCTCTCTCAATTTTTTAGGTTTTGGAGTATGTTAACTATCTTGGGCAAACCGGGCAGTTAACCTTCTCTCCCATTCTCCTTCGTTACTCCCTTCTGGAGCAGGCCGTTAGAGCACTCCTTCGTTACTCCCTTTTGGAGTAGGCCCTTAGAGCACTCTGCCGCTCTCTCTGTACGTCACTCTCTCTCTCTCTCACTCGAGATGATGGGTAAGGCGCATTCCTCCTCCTCCACGACCCCTCCATTTTTGAGACTCTCTCTGTGTCTCTCTCTCACGGGTTATTTTTAATAAAAAAAATTATTTCCTCAGAAATTTTAATAAGAAAAAAGTTATAAAATTTTTTTTAATAAGGAAAAAGTCGCAACGCGGTCCACTATCGCGTACTGGCCCGACTCTTAACGCGGTCAACGATCGCGTTAGAGAGCGCTAACGCGGTCAACGACCGCGTTAGGAGGCGAATCTTTTTTAACCGTCTCGTCGCGTCTTTAATGTTTTTTTCTGTCTTCTCTTCTTCTCGCACAGAAGAGAGAGAGGGACGCGAACCGAAGCAGAAACCGAAGAGAAAAAGAAAGGAGAGGGGAAAAAAGAGAAGGAGAAGGAAGAAAGGAAGAGAAGCGCAGAGAAGAAAGGAAAGAGAAGGAGAAGGAGAACGTCGAGCGATCCGACGATTTCCGACAAGGGAGGAGAACGGCCCGAGCGATCCGACGATTTCCGACAAGGGAGGTTAACGGGCCGAGCGACGGCGAGTTCTATAGATTTTTCGTGCATTCGCTAGAGGTAAGTTTTTTATTATGTAAATTAAGGAAATGTATGAAAATTAGTATAGAAATATGTGATATATGTGTAGAAAAAAATTAGAAAATAATGGAAAAAAATAGTATGGTGTGATATATGTGTAGAAAAATAGTATGGAAATCTGTGATATATGTGTAGAAAAAAATGTGTGATATATGATTTATGTATGGTAAGTTAGAAAAAAATTTGATTGGATGAAAAAAATTACGAAATTGATTGGATGAAAAAATAGAAACTGTATGAAAAATAGTGTGGATGTTATCATTGTATTTATGATAAATATGTGTAGAAAAAATTGTGTACGAATTTTGTACAAAATATATGTGTATGAAATTTAGAAAATATTTGATGGAAATTGTACAAAAATAATATTTGTGTGGTAAATGATGAAAATTATGTGTACAATTTATTGTGCATGGAAAATGTAGAAAATATAAATTTGTAGAAAATATTTGTGTATAAAATTGAGATAATTTTTATGGAAAATGTATTACAAAAAAATATTACAATAGATGACAAATTTAGGATATATTTATATGGAAAATGTAATAATGTAAAATGTAACAATTTAGGAAATATTACAATATTACAATAGATGGAAAATGTATTAAAATATTACGTATATATTTATATGTTATATTGAATTATTATAAATTATGTTAATATTTATTAGGTTATATTTAATTATTACAATAGATGAGTTCTCCACACGACGAGGCTGGTCCATCCAGTCCTCCACACGACGAGACTGGTCCATCCAGTCCTCCACACGACGACGCTCCGATTGATGCAGCACCAGCCACACGTGTTAGACGGCGGAGGCGTCGCACCGGTCGTCCAAATCCGTTCAACGTGAACCCTGTGGAGCAAGCACAAGACGTTGACGGACAGATATTGTTCCTTACTCCCGAGGAGCATATTATTGGACTACCTGTTGAGGAGGTATAGTACTATTAAATATACTTACTATTAAATATTTCAAATATAATAAATACTTAATTTAGTATTTAATATACTTAGTATTAAAAATAACCTGTATTAAATATATTATTTAATTTGCAGCGTGAAAGCTTTTTTGAATTGAGATCGCACAAGCGTGAGATTGTGATCGACAACCGTATTGATGGACGTTTGCAGAAGCTCGGCCTGATTCACATCTCGAAAGTAAAGCATGTCAATGCGGATATTGCTTTACTAAAAGCATTGGTAGAGTTTTGGCGTCCAGAGACGCATACTTTCCACTTTCCTGTGGGCGAGATGACTGTTACGTTGCAGGTAAGAATCTGTTTGAATAAATTTTGCAATTTATCCAAAGTAAACTAATGTAATTATTGTGATAATTGATGGGTTAAATCATTATCAGGATGTGAAGTATCTGTATGGTTTGCGCACAGTAGGCAAACCTGTGACAGGGAGCACGACGAGAGTCCAGTTTGATGATCAGGTCAGTGCGCAGTTATTTGCCACTGCGAACTGGGCTAGGGAGAAAAGGTAAGTTCAATGTTAATTAATTCTTTAAATTTATGATATATTATTTTATGATCTGTAAATACTGACAATTATGTAAATAATAATGTAGGGGCAATAGACGTAGTATTAGATTGAAGTGGTTGCGAGAGAATTGCTCCAACTGGCCTCCTGTTGGAGCTTCCGATGATGAGCTCGATCGTTACACACGTGCGGTGGCGATGGAGCTCTTTGGGACTCTGATGTTTCCTGATATTCTGCAGGATTATGTACCCGCATTTCTTTTGGATCTTGTGGCGGTATTAAATTAATTTCATTTAATTTCATAATCATTTCATTTCAATATCATTTATAATATTAGTTAAATCATGAAATGTTAATTCTCATATTTATACATGATTACATTGTTTAATCAATTTTCAGGGAAATTTAAATGAAGACAAATACTAAAACTGGGGAGGTGCGGTCCTAGCATGCCTGTATCATTCGCTTGATCGTGCTGCACTGCGATTCAAGGTTGTGACGGGACCTTGGATGCTTCTATTGTTTTGGGCATGGTCATATATTTCAGTATGTCGACCGAGTCTTCCAGATGACCCATTTCTTGGATTTGGCCAGCCTGATATAGACTCGTGCCCGCCGTTTGGGAGGTATAATTTTTCATAAATCTAGCATTAGTTTAATACTCATGGCTTTTGTTTAATGTTCAATTTTTCGCAAAATTATAGGAAATTTGCTGAAGGTCGGTCATTTTCGAAGAACACTCATCGTGGGGCAGTTGAGTATGCACGGGACCACTTGGCGACATTGGAGGTAGAAGATATCAATTGGTTACCGTACAGAGATGACCGACAGAGGATGCCACGAGTAGCCCAGTTGTTTTCGGCATCAGATTATGTTCGGATGCCGGTGATTTTTTATCACATAGTGGCATACTATTATCCAGAGCGTTGCAGGCGTCAGTTCGGATTATATCAGCTTGTTCCACCACCTCTACCTCTGGTTTGTTTTTTATATGCTTAAGATTGATTTTTATTAATAATAAGTTGTATATTATTATTTTTATTAATAAGTTATATTTTTAATGTAATAGAGTTGGCACTCCATGCGCAACTACATCAATTTCGAACGCAATTCTTTTGCTAATCCGGATTGGAGTAGTATTTTTCATGTGGCGCATGCAGCGTGGAGTGATGAGGCATTAGCTGCGCTGCAGGTGGACCTTCGACCTTGGACAGATGCTGATTCTCTGAGGTATTAATTTGTTCTTTAATTTCAATCGTTGGTAATTTAAGTTATTTTGTAATATTAATTGAACATTTTAAATTTTGGTGATTAGGTATTTTCGGTGGTTTTGGAGATGGGGAGGATCGGAGCTGCCTACACCTCGCGAGCAGGCCGAGGCACGCATTAGACGTAGAGGTGATGTTCCGATCAGTCAGAGACAGTACGCTCCTATGGGGTCCAAGCTGCGTAATACGGTATTCACTGATTGATTAATTTATTTAAACCAGTTTCTATTTTATTATTTTTATTTCTTTTGTAATGAATTATTATGAATTTATTTTATAATGACTGATTAAGAATTTATAATATAGGGAAACAGCACATTGAAGAATGCGGTTCATGCAATCAGCCTCCTTGTGAAGAAGGGATGCAGAAGAATTGGTAAGGCAATCCTTGTGAACTGTCGATCCCAACTTCAAGATGCATCTATGCCGTTGAGGATCGAGGATCTATTGGAACAGCGGGGGCTACCAACGAAGATAGAAGACATACCAGATTCTTCCGAGGAGTCGCACGAACCGCAGACCAACTTTGAGGCTGAGGATCTCGTTAATCCGGTATGTATTATTTGTAAATAAATATTATATATGGTTAAACAAAATATTATAATTAATTTTATTGATGATAGTTTTTTCTATCTTAACAGGATGGTCGGCTAAATACAGGGCGATTAGACGACATTTTAGGACCACCGAGGGGTTCTCATTCTCAAGTAGATCGTACGCCGGTGACACTTTCTGGTCCTACTCCCACACAGGATGCTGGTCCATCGTCATCGACTTCTCAGTTTGCCGGTATGTGGCATGACCCCACCGGCATTTTTAGTGGCTACATGCCAGGATATCAGCCACCTTATCCCCCGTTTGGCCAGACTTATGCACCGTTTAGTACGATCGGCCAGACTGCTCCACCGTTCACTGTGCCAGCATTTGGTACGCCATATAGTATCCCTTCATTTTCTTCGCCGTTGGGTAGTATGGGTGGGGGAGAGTCTTTCACTACCTTACTACAGACCGCCACACACGAGGGTGGTCAGGTTGTTGACGATGAGGAGGATGATGAGGATGACGGCGGTTCTGAGGAGGTGGACGAGGAGATTCAGGCGGAGGATGAGGATGAGTCAGTTACACCTTGTTTGGCTGAGAGAAGAGAGAGACGAGTAATTAGGAAACGTGAGAGATTTTCGCCGTCTGGACGTAGGAGGAGGTAGTTTATGTTGCTTATTATGTTCTACGGATGTTATGGATGTTATGGATTTCTATATATTGTGATGTATGTTATTATGTTTTATTTCATATACGTGTAGTTTATGTTGCTTGTTATTTTTTGTTGCTTGTCTGTTGCTATTTGAATTCGAAAATAATATTACGACAATAGTTACAAAAAAAAAATGTACACACGTTAATATAATCAAAATTAATCAAAATTAAATACATAATTACGTTTTTTAATTAAAGTTTGTTTATTTAATTATTGCATTTAATAAATTTGACTAATTCATTTCAATAGTCTGAAATAGTCTGAAAAAGATGCGCGTGCTCTGAGAAAGTTTGAAATAGTCTGAAAAAGATGCGCGTGCTCTGAGAAAGTCTGAAATAGTCTGAAAAAGATGCGCGTGCTCTGAGAAAGTCTGAAATAGTCTGAAAAAGATGGTTTTACTCTGCAAAAGTCTGAAAAGTATCACGTGGAATTTAATTCATACTTTTGGTACAGTACACAAGAGCTTCATCTATATAAAACTCCCCACTTCAGGTAGAGCTCCATCTTTGTAAAAACTTTACCACCATGGAAAAAGGAAATAGCTCAAACTCCAACAATAGCAACAAAATTAATCCAAGTGAAATTGTGAAAGAGTACTGGGGATCATTCTTCCATTCTACTCTCAACGACGAACAAAAACAAAGAGGGAAATGGACCGCAATGTGTCGTCAATGTTCTCAAACTTGCCAATACAATGTGAATGAACCGTACTATGACTTGCCCTTAAGAGCGCATTACGTCGACCACGTAAAAGAACAGATAGAAACAGAAAGGCCGAAGCGTTATGACTGGTCAGAATACTTACCACCTAAACCGAAACCCCAAGAACAATATGTACGCCAGCCATTACCTTTCTCTATGGTTGAATCCATTTTTAATTTTCGTGGAGACCACACAGTGATATGTACAAAGTGCGGTGAAATTTTCAATTACCAAGAAACCATCCTGCGTGAGCACTACTCTTACCATGATCGCCGTGAAGCGGAAGAAAGGAAAGCTCGGTACATAGAAGCCGAAAAAAAAAAGAGGGAAGAAAGTGACAGACTTACACACGAGTATTGGAGTAGGAGAATAGAAGAGTCGGAAAAGAAAAGACTAAAAGAAGAAAAGGAGAAGGAGAAATGGCGAAAACAAATTCAGGACATGCAGATGCGCGAAAGACTTCGAAAGGCAAAAAGAGAGGAAGAAAGAACAAATGCAGCAAGATGTATGGCAGAGATAGAAAAACAAGAGGCAGATGCGGCTTTCTGGAACGAAGCCGCTCATATGGCTGACAACGCTGGTGCCAGTAATCAACAGGACAATGAAAATGAAGAGGATGAACCATGGTGGGATGAAATTCTTCAATATGTAAAGAGTCAAGATCTTTAAGTAGATTTATTTTTTATTTTTATGTATTTTACTATTGTATTTTTATGAATGATTTGCGGTTGTTATTATTATTACGTCATATTAAAATATTACAAATAGTTTACACTCAAACATTACAAATAGTTCACACACAAATATTACAAATAGTTTATACTAAAATATTACAAATAGTTCACACTCAAACATTACAAATATTACATACTAAAATATTCAAACTAGTTCACACTTAAATATTACAAATATTAAAATTGTTCATACAAGATTTTCAATGAATTATTTATTCTTCCTAAAAATATTATGGATTGTTAACACTCCTTGGATAACTGTTAACACTTGGTTCTTCTGAGTCTTGGGAAGCAAGAGAAGCACTCACTTTTGGACTGTTAACACTCGGTTTTTCTTCGGGAATGTCTCTCATCTTTTTGGCAGGAAGCTTGAAAAGTGCCTTGTAATCTCGTACATGCATTAGTTTTCTCGGTTTTTTGGTAATGACACCCTCTTCCTCCTCAGTCGAAGTTGAATTCAACTGCTCTTCTTTTTTGAGTTTTGGAGTAATGTCATCTTTTGCACAAACCTTCTCTTTTCCCTTATTCATATCTCGTACATACAACAAAATATCTAACTTTTTTTTTATACTTCTTTCTCTCTTTCTCTCTTTCTTTCTTTCTTTCTTTTTCTCTTTCTTTCTCTCTTTCTCTCTTTCTTTCTCTCTTCTGATTTCTGATCTCTGGTTGTGCCTCCTCCATCTTTTTAAACAAAAACGCGCAACGGTCGGCAACGGTAACCCTACAAAAAGATTCGCCTCCTAACGCGGTCGTTGACCGCGTTAGCGCTCTCTAACGCGATCGTTGACCGGGTTAAGAGTCGGGCACAGTACGCGATAGTGGACCGCGTTGCGACTTTTTCCTTATTAAAAAAATTTTATAACTTTTTTCTTATTAAAATTTCTGAGGAAATAATTTTTTTTATTAAAAATAACCCCTCTCTCACTCTCTCAGCCAGAAATCGAGTTGCTTGCCCTCACCACCTCTCAACCCCTCATCGCCGCTTAGGCTCTCACTGGCGTAGCATTGGTTGAAGATATTATTGTGGAATACATCATTGATTTGGTATGCCTCTTAATCTCTTTTTATTTTGCTTTTTGTGATTTTTGTATAGGTTCTTGGGAAATTTTGAGACATAAATGGAATAAGGAAATTGAGTTTGAGTTAGAGATGTGTTCTTGTCTCTCGTTTTTTTTAAAAAAAGTTTAGACATAATTGTTGTTCTGATGCTTCTAGGGTTAGAGATGTATTCTTGTCTCTGATTTTTTTTTTTTAAAATTCACTGGTATATTCCATGATGAATTATTTGAAATTCCTTGTAGTTTGGCATTAAATACAATTATGTTATATCATCTATTAGGTGCATAAAGCTCAGAACGTTGCATCGAAGAGAGGAAAGCTACTCACTGAGGATTTTCTCTACCTTATTAGAAAAGGATACTTGCATTTCTTTTGATTAATGATAAGTATTTTTTTATGCGGCTCTGTACTAATAATGATAAGTGGAAAAAAGCAGCTCTAATTTAACTTCATTGTATATGCGGTTCTGTACTTTTGTATAAGCAATAGATAAATTAGTGTAACATTTTTACTTTGTGTTTTCATTACTAAAGTGAGAACAATTAGTGATTTGCAATATTATGATAAACTATGCCATGTTATTTGGATTGAAACAGCACAAAACACGTTTATTGTCTTGTTTGTATCAATTATCTTTAATAATAAACTTTGCCATGTTTAGTGTTAGCACTTTAATTGAAAGTTTAACAAGATGAACCAGTGACTTAATTTGGACATGGGGATGAGGCACTAATCAATCTGATTAGGGAAAGGGCCGGTACTAGTGACTTATTTGAAAAGATGAACCAGGGACTTTAGTGACCTCATCAATTTGATTGATAATAGTCAAGGGAATGAGACACTTATGAATCTGAATCATGACATGTAGATTTTAAGTAGGTAGTTTAACTTGTACATGCATGGTAATCTTTTTAAAATAAATAGTTTTTTTTTGTGCAGATTGATATAAGAAGTGAGAAACTATGCTTAACAGCCAACGTTTGTTTTTCTTGGATGATTTCTCACGGGAATCGAGGCTGGAAAAGAAAGTGGAAAATAAAGCTAATGTCATTTAATTAATAAGGCCATTAGATATGATACTTTGCTAATGATACTTTGATGTCGTTTAAAACTTTGGTCATTCAGATCTTGTAACCTTTTAAACTTTAGTTGTAGTAAAATTTAAACTAATATTGCATTAATAGATGCATGTGTTTGTTTTTTGTGCTAAAATTTATATTAATGTGTTATGCTATTCAGCTATTTTGGTTATGCTATCAGCGTCTTTTATAATGCTTTCAATTAATAAATAATGCCTATTATAGGCCTTGTACAATAGTGAAATAAAAATCGATTCAAGACAAGCCCAGGCAAGGGCATGAAATATTCAAAAGAAATAAAAACAAAGAAATCGAGTAAAATTACTGATTTATGAGTTAACTCGAGCATTCATGAGTTGATTTCGAGTAGCTCATGGAAACTATGAGTTGATTTTGAGTAGCTCATCGGAACTTGGAAGTGTCTTACGATCGAGTCACGAGTTAACTCGAAATGTCACGACTTGATTTCGAGTATAACTAGCTCACTACTCCAATCGAAACTATCCCTAATCATGCCTTCCCTCCTCAGTCTCCTCAGTTCCTCATCTCGTTTCCCTTCCGTTATCTCGTCATTCGCTTCTCCTTCTCCTCCACCATAAATTTCCTTCATTGTCTTCCTTATTCGCTATAGATATCTTCTCCTTTCTCTCATGCCTTCTTCCTATTCTATTCACCACACTTAACTCCTACATCTCATTCTTTAACATTTTCTTTCTATTCTTGTAAGAATAATTAACATAAAGAAGTATATAATATACATTAGGAAGTATGTAATATTTTTTAAGGGAGTGTTAAATATATTTTTCATTTTAATAAAAAAGTATGCAATTTATTGTAAGAGTGTAACTAATGAGTTTAAAGGAGTATCTAATATATATATATATATATGGAATGCTAAAGTCTTACGTGTAGGACGGATGCGGTCTGTCCTACATGGTCGTATTCGCGTAATCAAATTTCAAATCATTGATCCAAATCGATAGATTGAATCTTCATATTGAATACTTGTGTAAAACCAAATTTTTTATTTTTTTTCATTTTTTTTACTATTTATTTCATATTTTTAAAAAACCGTTTCTAGAACTTATATGGAGCGTCGAATAAAAACGGTTTTTAAAAATATGAAACAAATAGTAAAAAATTTCGAGAAAATGTAAACTTTGGTTTTTATACAAGTTTTCTGAATATTTTATCTTATTGCCTTCAACTATAGACGTGCTGATTCTTTTACAATTATATTAAAATAGCTTGAGCGGGCACTGGAAGCAGAACGATTTTCAAATACAGAGCTTTGGAAGAATTTACCACCAAAGGAGCAATAGATTGCAGAGTAGCCAATGTTGTTTCTTCAAAATGTTGGCTTCAAAGAAATCATGACGGTGCACTCTAATGCTGGTTTAGTTAGATCAAATCGTAATGAAGTATAATTGATAGAGTTTTCGTTATGTAAAGAGGGGATGAAACTTCTGATTAGATATGTTGAACAAGTTTAAGCCAAATTCAGTAATTTTTTTTTTGTTATAAATCATTGGATAGAAAATTGATTAGCCTATAGAAGGTCACCGAAGCCCAAAATTAAGCTTATTTGCTAGACGCATTTTAGCACTTTAAAAGACACAGATTTGGCCCATTTTAATTTCATCATAATTAGGGTGTTATGTTTTTTTTTGGGATGAATTGTGCCATAACCAGCTAAAAACTGTCGTTTACGTCTTAAAACATCATAATATGGTTTATTTTTTAAGTAGTTTATTTAGTTATAACAAATTGTCAAGTGATTTATTTCCTTAATCGTGTCGTAAAAGCTGTTCAGGAACGTTGCTGTTCTCTATTTGGCAATTTTAGAGACGATTAACGCGTCTTGCATATGATCTTATCTTTTGTGCTTAATTTCTCCTATTAATGAAATGTCGCATTGAAGTTTCCCGAAATAAAATAAATGGCCGCCGACATTATTCCTGGAACGAAAGCAACGCGCAAATCGCAATCAGCTGCAAAACTACGCAATCAAACGTCCATTATATAAGCTCTCTGCTCTTCTTACTTTGCCTCTTTCTCTCTTCTCAAACCCTAATTGATATATAGACTCTCCGATCATCAATTAGACATAACTCTCTCCGATCTTACTAATTTTTTTCCAAATGGAAGTGGAGACAAACTGCCATGGAGGTTACTGGCACGGAAATAAACGCAGTTTCCATCGCTCGGTACCGACATCGCGACCGCAGAACAAGGTGTGCATTTATTGGCTGTCGGGGCGATGCAACCGCGACCCGTGTATGTTTCTACACGAACTCCCATCCGAGCACCAAACGCAGATACAAGATCCATCCACTTCTAAGCGGCCGCACTGCCAGAACCTGGTTTGGACGAACCCTGCTATTTTAGGCAACCAGTCAAAGTGGGGTTTAGGGCGTCATAGAGATGATATTCATAATACAAACGCAAACCCAGGGAGGTTGAATGGAGGGGTTGGTACTAGTGGGGACGGTGGCGATAGAGTGTGCAAGTTCTTTTTGACAGACAGCTGTACCTTCGGCGATAGATGTCGGTTTAAGCATTCGTGGTCTATGGGTGATGGCTTTTCTCTTCTTACTCCACTAGAAGGGCACGAAAAGGTTCAATTCTTATCCTCTCTACCTCTTTTCTACATCAATTTTTTCAATTACCTTCTATTAAAAAATTGTATTCATATACTTTAGTTATTAACGAACAGTTTTTTTTTTTTTTTTTTTTTTTTTTTTATTAATGTTATAGGCTGTGACAGCGATAGCACTGCCATCTGGTGACAAGTTATATACTGGAAGTAAGGACATGACGATTAAGGTGTGGGATTGCAAGACCGGACAGGTAGTTGGGCAACTTGAAAATAATTGTTTTTCAATCCTTGAAAAGTTTTAAACATCATCATTTGGTTTGACTGGTACTTATGATGTTTCGGCATGACAGTGTGCAGCATCCATCAGTACAGGGTGTGAAGTCGGGTGCATGATTAGTGAGAAAGCATGGCTATTTGTCGGCATCCCTGACTCGATTAAGGTACTATTCAGAAATTTCTTTTGTCAAAAGATTAGTCTGTCTCTGGGTTTTTTTACAGTGCATTTAGCACTTTCTGCTCGCTGGAGATAAACCACGTTTTTTTATTTGCAACTGGCACACAACTCCGCAGTAAATTTACAGAAGCCCAGTAAACTTTTGGACAGTTGTGATGGATAAATGTAAGGGTAACATTAATGACAGGGCCTACTTAGTAATTGATTTTGCTAATGAGACTCTTCAAGAGCATTTTCTTAACCTTTTGTTAAATTAACCCTCTTTTAGCTAGTGGTGTCATTCTCAGACGTTTTGGGATAGTTGCAGACGCAAGAACTGTTGGTTATATTTATGCAATGTGTGGATAATTTTAAATTTCAAATTTCAAATTACCTTATGATAGAATTTGTTCACATCTTAGTGTTCTTTATTTTTTAAATTTACTTAGGTATGGAACACAAAGACTGGTATGGAAATGACGCTCCCTGGCCCTGTTGGGCAGGTATATGCATTAGTGGCTGCGAACGATATGCTATTCGCTGGTACACAAGTAAGTTTCCCTTTGATCATTTTTAAGTTTAATTGTAAAACTTAGTTTGTGTTAAGGAATCAGAAGATAATGTACTTGTTTTTGTATAAATTATAGGATGGTAGAATATTTGTATGGCGCTTTAATGTTGCTACGAGCTGTTTCGAGCCAGCCACTACTCTGCTGGGTCACCGTCTCGCTGTCGTTTCATTAGTTGTTGGAGGGGGGAGGCTTTATTCAAGCTCAATGGATAATACTATAAAAGTGAGTTCATGTGTTCCACTTAGTTTGCCCAGCTTTTATTTTTATTTTTATTTAAATGTAAATATACTACCTTGGTGTTTACCGAATGAAGTAATACCTTGGTAGGTGGATTTATTTGATCTTCAACTTGCAGAACAAGGGGTTTAACTGATGATAGGAACCTAGGGCATGACTTAACCAATACAAGATTGGTATTTGGGAGTCTTATGCCTTTGGGTTTACTATTTTAAATGGCAAAGGATCAATCTATATAGACCTGCTTAATTACAGAAATCAATATGTGTCTTTCTTTTTAAGCATGATTATCAATAATCTAGGGTTCTGTGAGAAGGCTCAAAGATTCAAGTGTATCTTTTCTTTATATCTAATATGCACTTATTCTGCCCTTTGGGTACATTTAGATTTAATGTGTTTACAAAATGATTCAAATGGTTTTAGGCATGGGAGCTGTCAACACTGCAGTGCATCCAGACCATATCCGACCATTCAAATGTTGTCATGTCTTTGCTATACTGGGATCAGTTTCTATTGTCATGCTCCTTAGAAAATACAGTAAAGGTTAGTTTTCTTCTCTCTCTGTTAGAAAATTCATTCATGCACTAAGAAAATTTGTTCTCGTGATTGTACATTATCAAGTGGTTAATCTGATAATAGTTTACATGTTATGCTGATCGAATATACTTAAAACTATTGTTCTTCATATTCTAACTTATTGTTTTTCACTTTTCCTCACATTTAGGTCTGGTTTACAAACAACCAGGAACAGCTGGAGGTTACATATACTCATACTGAAGAACATGTAAGTATGTTTTGTTTAATTCCATACTTTATTCCTCAACTGTTTTGTTTATTTTAGTTTTTTATTCCTAACTGTTTGTTTACATTAAATAGTTCTGTGCTCACTTTTTTATCTGAATGTCTTTGGTGCATGAAAAAAAGTAAAATAACAGCCATTGATCCCCTTTTTGTTATTTTTATTATCAGGGTATAATTTCACTTTGTGGAATGCATGATGAACAAGGAAAGCCTGTCTTGCTCTGTTCACTGAATGATAATAGCGTACACATCTATGATCTTCCCTCGTAAGTCTTCCTTAACAAGAATGTATTATCCAAAGTTGCTGGATCATTATTTGTTTATAACATGTATTTATTTTCTATTTTGGACAGATTTAATGAGAGGGGGAGAATCTTTGCAAAGCAAGAAATAAGGGCAATGCAAACGGGACCCACAGGACTGTTTTTCACGGGTGATGGGACTGGTGAATTAAAGGTCTGGAAATGGTCTACAAATTGAATGATTGGTGAGCTGAAGGTGTGTGTGTAGATGGTTTACAAACTAAGCGTCTGGTGAACTGATGGTGGGGAGATGGTCTACAAACTAAGTGACCGATGGGACTGTTTCTTACCGATCTGCCTTCGGTTCTATTCTTCTCTTCCTTGTGCTGACTCTCCCTTTCTCTTTTTCTCTCTTGTGCCTGGAGTTTTGGTGGCAATGGGTCGTGGTTGGTTGTTATCATGCCCCATTCTCTGGTATGCACTTTTGAACCCTAAACTAATTTATGGCACTGTCATGTTTAATTTTCAATTAATTTTAATTGGTTGATAATGTATGGTTATGTTTTCTAAATTGAGTTTAATGGTAGAAATTTATGTATGGCAACACTTTCTTTGTTATTGCATCTAATCAAAAGTTAGCTCATGGATAAAAAAACATGAACTGAGATTAATCTGGTTTCCTTCGACCTGTGATGGGACCATCCAAAAGCTGGTACCGACTTGTTAGTTTATAAGCTAGTACTGACCTTCTGGATATTACTAAACATATCATCAAATATAATATTTCAAACAATATGTTTGTGGAGTAGAAGTTAAGGTGAATTCAAGGGTAACAAGTTCCAATAGCATATGTGTTCATATAATCGAAAAAATGTTACTTAATAACACACAACAATAATTCCTATTTCCACATCTAACAACCTGACAAGTATTATTTGTCAGATCTATCGGACTTCCTGGTACGTGCCTGCTGGCGATACAGACTTCCAAGTGTACAGTTTTACTTTAAAATTGGTTTGAAGGAATGGTTTTTGCAGTAACAGTGAATATTTGCTAAGATTTGCAAATAGCACCGAAGGAAATTGACTATCTGATCGGCGGCTACGGAGAAATTTCTCGTAACCACTACCACTGATGGCTGAGATAGCTCCTCTCTGTCAACTCTATGGGATTCCCATATAACCCCTGGCGATAAAGAGAAGAGTTTCAAGTAGAAGTGCTTTTCTTTGTGCATTGCTTTTAGGGAAATCTGACAAGGACTGACATGTTTGGCGGGCATTCATTGAAGTGGCCAAGCTCTTTTATTAAGTTTAAATATAAAATGTTGGTTTTACAAAGCTCTTCTGTCGAACACTAATTCTATGGGATACCCTTTTTTTTTTTTTTATTCTAGTGCAATTGATTGCTTGTATTTAATTTATCAAATCTCTCTTGTCCAAGTTATGATTTGAAGTTTTGACGACTGTGTATATCATATATAAGAGAAGAATTGGTATTATTTTTTTTTGGAGAAAGCCAGTGGCGGAGCCAGAAAATCTTCAAATGGGGTTCAATAAATTTGTAATATAAATACTATCACACAAAATTTTAAATAAATGCATACCTATTGATATATAAGTTTACATTTATAATCACAATGATGCCAAAATTTCAAAAACAAAAATGGGGTTCAACATTAAAATGTCATATGTTTATTTATGGGGTTCAAATTAGTGTGCCAATATAATAATTTATGTGATAAATATATTTTTTTTATCTGCAAAGTGGCATTTGTTTTCAAAAATGTGGGGTCAATTGACCCCCATATGTTGAATGTCGCTCCGCCACTGGAGAAAGCTAGATAGAGACTATCTAGACAGAAGAATTGGTATTATTTATGAATGGAATTGGCATTGTTCAAGCATCAGATGCTGTACCATCTTGGTACCATGATATGGTTCTTTGATTCTTAGTAAAGCTAGTGTTAATTTTCTGTTTTTTTGTTCTGAAAGCCTCGATGCTGGTTGTAATGTTAGTAGACCAAGAGATTGTATTAATTTTTTGTTTTGTTGCTTAATGAAGCAGGTGACCTTTAAGGGTCACTTTTAGTTAAAAAAAAATCTGCTTTATACGGGCTTGCTGTGTTATTAATATAATTCAATTATATATATATATAAAAAAAAAATCAGCTTTTCAGTACCACAGCCTCAAAAGAAAAGGCATGAGAAGTTTTTCGAAAGCTCCACAGTACATGTCAAGTGAAAAGCCATGAGAAAATTCATTCTAGCAAACATGACAATTTACAAGCACTGTATTTACAGAAAAGTAGGGTCCATTTAGATTGAGAATTACTTACTACGATCAAGACTATATGCAATGACGCAATCAAGACTACGCACCCCTCCTATCCCCTCCTCCCTCTGTTAGAGAGGCGCGCTCTCTCTCTCCCCTCTCACACACAACTCCTACCCTCATCTTCTTGCACGCATCCTATCTTTCCTCACCGTGCTTTCCCTCCCCTTCTCTCCTCATCACGCCTAGGGATGGACAAAAAAACTCGTAAATTATTCGGACTCGTCTCGAAAAAAACTCGGGTATGAGCCGAGTTATCAAAACTCGAGTTATTGCAACTCGAGTTAGTTTCAACTCAGAATTAAATGATGTGATTTTGGTCGGCCCTAACTTGAGTTACAAGTGCAGCCCAAAAAAATAATTCTGATTCTGCAGTCCAAAATTTATTCCTAGGTTATGACTTAGTCTTAGAGCACTCCGCCACTCTCTCTGTACGTCTCTCTCTCACTCTCTCACGCACTCGAGATGAGCGCGCTCCTCCTCCACGACCTCTGTACGTCCAAAATTTTTTAGACTATACTGCTCTCTATGTCTCTCTCTCACTCTCTCAGCCCAAAATCGAGTTGCCTCTCACGGTCTCACCACCACTCACCTCTCAAGCTCTCACCGCCGCTCAGGCTCTCACCAGCGTAGCATTTGTTGAAGATATTGTTGTGGAATACATCACTGATTTGGTATGCCTCTTAATCTCTTTTTATTTTGCTTTTTGTGATTTTTGTATAGGTTTTTGGGAAATTTTGAGACATAAATGGAATAAGAAAATTGAGTTTGAGTTAGAGATGTGTTCTTGTCTCTCATTTTTTTAAAAAAGTTAAGGCATAATTGTTGTTGTGATACTTCTAGTGTTAGAGATGTGTTCTTGTCTCTGATTTTTTTAAAAAAAATTCACTGGTATATTCCGTGAGGAATTATTTAAAATTCCTTGTAGTTTGGCATTAAATACACTTATGTTATATCATCTGTTAGGTGCATAAAGCTCAGAACGTAGCATCGAAGAGAGGAAAGCTACTCACTGAGGATTTTCTCTACCTTGGTAGAAAGGTATACTTGCATTTCTTTTGAATAATGATAAATGTTTTTTTTTATGCGCCTCTGTACTAATAATGATAAGTGGAAAGAAACAGATCTAATTTAACTTCATTGTATATGCGGTTCTGTACCGTTGGATAAGCAATAGATAAATTAGTGTAATATTTATACTTTGTGTTTTCAGTACTAAAGTGAGAACAGTTAGTGATTTGCATTTTGCAATATATATAATGATAAACTATGCCATGTTATTTGCATTGAAATAGTACAAAAGACATTTATTGTCTTGTTTGTATCAATTATCTTTAATAATAAACTTTGTCATGTTTAGTGTTAGTACTTTAATTGAAAGTATAACAAGATGAACCGGTGCTTAACTTGGACATGGGGATAAGGCACTATAATCAATTTGATTAGGGAAAGGGCCGGTACTAGTGACTTATTTGAAAAGATGAACCAGGGACTTTAGTGACCTTATCAATTTGATTGATAATAGTCAAGGGAATGAGACACTCATGAATTTAAATCATGACATGTAGATTTTAAGTAGGAAGTTTAACTTGTACATGGTAATCTTTTTAAAATATATAGTTTTTTTTGTGCAGATTGATATAGGAAGTGAGAAACTATGCTTAACAGCCAACGTTTGTTTTTCTTGGATGATTTCTCACGGGAAAAGAAAGCTAATGTCATTTAGTTAATTAGGCAATTAGATACGATACTTTGCTAATGATATTTGATGTCGTTTAAAACTTTGGTCATTCAGATCTTGTAACCTTTTAAACTTTAGTTGTAGTAAAATTTAAACTAATATTGCATTAATGGATGTATGTGTTTGTTTTCTGTGCTAAAATTTATGTTGACGTTTTATGCTATTCAGCAAAGGTTTAAATAGCGGCCGTAGCGGCCGCTATAGCGGGTCAAGGTGGTAGAACGCTACAGCGCTATCAATTTAGCGGGTTGTCCGATAGCGCGGATCATAGCGGGATTTAGCGGGCATATAGCGGGAAATTAGCGGCGATATAGCGGGAAATTAGCAAAAATAGCGGTGCAATTTATAATTTGCTGATATAACAGTACTATTTTGGGCATATCTTTCACATACGAACTCCGATTGACGTGATTCAAAGTTCTATGGAAATGTTATAAAATAAGCTACAACTTTTATGTTTTGAGTTTCTTCAAATTTTAAAAATTTTGTGGTCAAATATGCATATATAATGAATATAATTTTAGTTGGCATTAATTAGTTGCATGAAAATATTATAATTTTTTATTTTAGGCTAAACTAGACCTCAAAATACACTTGTGTGTGCAAATCCGCTATGGTCCGATATTGGCCGCGAAATAACCGCTATCCGCTATCCGCTATGAAATTAGCATGTCCGCTACGAGTCCGCTATCCGCTATTTAAACCTTTGCTATTCAGCTATTTTGGTTATGCTATCAACGCCTTTTATAATGCTTTTAATTGATACATAATGCCTATTATAGGCCTTGTACAATAGTTAAATAGAAACTGATTCAAGACAAGCCCAGCCGCCCAAGGGCATGGAATATTCAAAAGAAATAAAAACAAAGAAATCGAGTAAAATTACTAATTTATGAGTTAATTCGAGCATTCATGAGTTGATATCGAGTAGCTCATGGAAACTATGAGTTGATTTTGAGTAGCTCATCGGAACTCGGAAGTGTCTTACGATCGAGTCACGAGTTAACTCGAAATGTCACGATTTGATTTCGAGTATAACTAGCTCACTACTCCAATCGAAACTATCCCTAATCATGCCTCCCCTCGTCAGTCTCCTCAGTTCCTCATCTCGTTTCCCTTTCGTTATCTCGTCATTCGCTTCTCCTTCTCCTCCACCATAAATTTCCTTCATTGTCTTCCTTATTCGCTATAGATATCTTCTCCTTTCTCTGATGCCTTCTTCCTATTCTATTCACCACACTTAACTCCTACATCTCATTATTTAACATTTTCTTTCTATTCTTGTAAGAATAATTAACATAAAGAAGTATATAATATACATTAGGAAGTATGTAATAAAGGGAGTGTTAAATATATTTTTCATTTTAATAAAAAAGTATACAATTTATTGTAAGAGAGTAACTAATGAGTTTAAAGGAGTATCTAATATATATATATATATATATATATAGAGAGAGAGATAGGCTATTGTCCTTTGGATAGGACTGAGCCCATGTCCTATTCAGTTTATGATAGTCGGATCCGGTTAAGATTAGTGCTCAGATTTAATCGGACGGCTCAAAATTTTAAGCGCCGAAGTCTTGAGGTCTCCGTTAATTTTACTTTTTCTTTTATTTCCGTCTATCAATCTCAAGGAGCTTCCGTCAACTCTCTCTCTCTCGTTTGTTCCATGAGCCCACTCTTCGTATCTCTCCAATTTATGCACATCCCTCTCTCCCACCCATCGCTCTTCTTTTCCATGATCTCTCGGCAGAATCTAGATGCAACTCTCTGCCCCTCATGAAGCTCTCTTCCGATACCTTGCAGTGCTCCATCCCTCTCCTTGTAGATGCATCGGCCCTTTGATTTTTTTTTTAATAATTACTTTTTCTGCTTTGTAAATTGAGGACGAAGGGTTTTATGGAACCAAATTGAGAACATAATAGCGGTTACTTAAATTCCATCATTAATTCATTATGATACTAATTGAAAAATAAAGTTGGGAACCATTGTTCTTCATTGACCCAAATTGCAATTGGGGTTATTAAAGAACAACTCAACTCAATGAAGAACTTCACTAGCTGCTGCCTAGCTTGTCAAAAAAAAAAAAATTGAAGAACTTATTGTCCCTAGTCACAGTGTCACCAAAAAATTGACAACTAAATGTAGAGTTCTTGAGGGAGAGTGCAATTTAGTTTCAAATTATCTAAGGATTTTTAATAAATTGTATCAAATCATCACCGTTCCAACTTAAATTGCATCAAATTGTGTCAAAATGAGCTCTCAGGGATAGAAACGAAATTCAAACCTTCTAAAGGGATCTTTCCCAATAACGAAATCCAACTAAACTCAAAATCCCAAGTTATAAGATAATTTATTTCTAATGATTAAATACCTCAGATCTTTCCATAACTTATTTCTAGTAATTTGAACCGGAGTTAGCGGTCACGGAGAAGGGGAGGATGAGCTCGAGGTGCTAAGGCAGTGAGAAAGGGAGGAGGAAATGGTACTCAGGCCTGAAGGAGAGAGTTGTGAAGTGCTGACGTGCTATGGCGGAGAGACTACAGTCACTAGGTTTCTTCTTTTCAATCGAAGGGGCATAGTTGAAGGGGGGAGAAGATGTACTCTTTCATCATTTAACAATGGTGTTTAGTGTTTACCGAATGAAGTAATACCTTGGTAGGTGGATTTATTTGATCTTCAACTTGCAGAACAAGGGATTTAACTGATGATAGGAACCTAGGGCATGACTTCACCAATACAAGATTGGTATTTACTATTTTAAATGGCAAAGGATCAATCTATATAGACCTGCTTAATTACAGAAATCAATATGTGTCTTTCTTTTTAAGCATGATTATCAATAATATAGGGTTCTGTGAGAAGGCTCACAGATTCAACTGTATCTTTTCTTTATTTCTAAAGTGTACTTATTCTGCCCTTTGGGTACATATAGATTTAATGTGTTTACAAAATGATTCAAATGGTTTTAGGCATGGGAGCTGTCAACACTGCATCCAGACCATATCCGACCATTCAAATGTTGTCATGTCTTTGCTATACTGGGATCAGTTTCTATTGTCATGCTCCTTAGACAATACAGTAAAGGTTAGTTTTCTTCTTTCTCTGTTAGAAAATTCATTCATGCACTAAGAAATTTTGTTCTCATGATTAAGTGGTTAATCTGATAGTAGTTTACATGTTATGCTGAATATACTTAAAACTATGGTTGTTCCTATTCTAACTTGTTGTTTTCCACTTTTCCTCACATTTAGGTATGGTTTACAAACAACCAGGAACAGCTGGAGGTTACATATACTCATACTGAAGAAAATGTAAGTATGTTTTGTTTAATTTTATACTTTATTCCTCAACTGTTTTGTTTATTTTAGTATTTTATTCCTAACTGTTTGTTTATATTAAATAGTTCTGTGCTCACTTTTTATCTGAATGTCTTTGGTGCATGAAAAAAAATAAAATAATAGCCATTGATCCGCTTTTTGTTATTTTTATTATCAGGGTATAATTTCACTTTCTGGAATGCATGATGAACAAGGAAAGCCTGTCTTGCTCTGTTCACTAAATGATAATAGCGTACACATCTATGATCTTCCCTCGTAAGTCTTCCTTAACAAGAATGTATCATCCAAAGTTGCTGGATCATTATTTGTTTATAACATGTATTTATTTTCTATTTTGGACAGATTTAATGAGAGGGGGAGAATCTTTGCAAAGCAAGAAATAAGGGCAATGCAAATGGGACCCACAGGACTGTTTTTCACAGGTGATGGGACTGGTGAATTAAAGGTCTGGAAATGGTCTACAAATTGAATGATTGGTGTGCTGAAGGTGTGTGTGTAGATGGTTTACAAATTAAGCGTCTGGTGAACTGACCGTGGGGAGATGGTCTACAAACTAAGTGACCGATCGGACTGTTTCTTACCGATCTGCCTTCGGTTCTATTCTTCTCTTCCTTGTTCTGACTCTCCCTTTCTCTTTCTCTCTCTTGTGCCTGGAGTTTAGGAGGCAATGAGTCGTGGTTGGTTCGTGTATTATGCCCCATTCTCTGGTATGCACTTTTGAACCCTAAACTAATGTATGGCACTGTCATATTTAATTTTCAATTGATTTTAATAGGTTGATAATGTATGATTATCTTATTTCTTTTCTAAATTGTGTTTAATGCTAGAAATTTATTTATGGCAACACTTTCTTTGTTTTTGCATCGAATCAAAAGTTAGCTCATGGATAAAAAAACATGAACTGAGATATAATCTGGTTTCCTTCAACCTGTGATGGGACCATCCAAAATCTAGTACTGACTTGTTAGTTTATAAGCTAGTACTGACCATCTGGATATTACTAAACATATCATCAAATATAATATCTCAAACAATATGTTTGTGGAGTAGAAGTTAAGGTGAATTCAAGGGTAACTAGTTCCATTAGCATATGTGTTCATATAATCGAAAAAATGTTACTTAATGACACACAACAATAATTCCTATTTCCACATCTAACAACCTGACAAGCATTATTTGTCAGATCTATCGGACTTCCTGGTACGTGCCTGCTGGTGATACAGACTTCCAAGTGTGCTGTTTTACTTTAAAATTGGTTTGAGGAGGGGTTTTTGCAGTAACAGTGAATATTTGCTAAGATTTGCAAATAGCACCCAAGGAAATTGACTATCTGATCAGCGGCTACGGAGAAATTTCTCGTAACCACTACCACTGATGGCTGGGATAGCTCCTCTCTATCAACTCTATGGAATTCCCATATAACCCCTGGCGATAAAGAGAAGAGTTTCAAGTAGAAGTGCTTTTCTTTGTGCATTGCTTTTAGGGAAATCTGACAAGGACTGACATGTTTGGCGGGCATTCATTGAAGTGGCCAAGCTCTTTTATTAAGTTTAAATATAAAATGCTGGTTTTACAAAGCTTTTCAGTCGAACACTAATTCTATGAAATACCCTTTTTTTCCTTTTTTTTTTTTCTTTTTTTTTCTTATTCTAGTGCAATTGATTGCTTGTATTTAATTTATCAAAACTCTCTTGTCCAAGTTATGATTTGATGTTTTGACTATTGTGTATATCATATATATCATATATCTTTTGATGAATTGGTATTATTTATGAATGGAATTGGCATTGTTCAAGCATCAGATGCTATACCATCTTGGTACCACGATATGGTTCTTAGCGCTTTTGGTTGTATCAATCTGCTTTATACGGGCTTGATACTGTTGTGTTATTAATATAATTCAATTATGTAAAAAATCAGCTTTACAGTACCACAGCCTCAAAAGAAAAGGCATGAGAAGTTTTTCGAAAGCTTGACAGTACCTGTCAAGTGAAAAGCCACGAAAAAAAATTATTTTAGCAAACAGGACAATTTACAAGCACTGCATTCACACAGAAAAGTAGGGTCCATATAGACTGAGAATTACTTACTACGATCAAGACTATGTGCAATGACGCAATCAAGACTACGCATCTCTCCTTTCCCCTCCTCCCTTTGTTAGAGAGGTGCGCTCTCCCTCTCCCCTTTCACGCGCAACTCCCTCTACCCTCACCCTCTGGCACACATCCAGTGACGAGGCCAGTAATTTTTATAATGGGGTTCACTGAATTTATAATAATTAAATTATGACATTAAATATAAATAAAATTTGACTATATCGTACATCCATTACTCTAACAATTTTGAAGTTCTAAAATAATAAAAAATACAAAATAAATTCTAGCTAAATTTACAAATTCTAATCCGCTTCTTCATTTAATTGTACTCTTCGAGGTCTCATATTCTGAAATCGACGTAAGATAGCAGTGTTGGTAACCTTCTCTTTTTTTTGAAGGTCAGGTGGCAAAAAACCACACCGACAGGGATTGTATTGAAAAGAAGAGAAAGTTACAAAAAAAAGGAAAAGTAAAAAAAGAAATGAAAAGAAAGAAAGGAAAATCTAAAAAAAGATGTACAATCATTGAAAGGTAACCTTCTCAAGAATCTCCTTCTCAATATAAGTCACCATACAATCATTGAAAGGTAATTTGAACCATTGATCACACATTTTATTTCACAATTTGTTCTTAACATAGCTCATTGCTGAAAAGACTCTCTCAACATATGCTCTTGCAACTGGTAATGATAAACCTGTGAATGCACTCTGTTTGCCGGTCTCAACCATTACTTTAGCTAATTCACCGATCCCTTTCAAGTTAGAGAACTCATTCATTACACGCACATCAGCAATAAAGTTTATAGTTGATTTGGAAGAGCTACAAGACTCGGATTAGAGAACTCACAAGGATAAAAAGAAGCCAACTTGACCAATTTTTCTGTGTTGAATGATCGAAACGAGTCTCTTAGATTCAAGCAAGAAACACAAAGAAGCAATTCTGAGTTTATCTCATTAAACCTATTATTGAGCTCTTGCAATTGTGTATCTATAATGTCTGGGCCTTTTTTTCGTCGTGGACAGGAAAATAGAAAGATCTATCCAGATACCCTCTGCGTGTCACAATTCGATATAAGTCCTTTCTAAATGAAGAAAGAAGAACTCATATGAATTTCTATTCATGTGAAGGTTTATTATTTTTGTGAGTTCTTTCCAGCAGACGCAAGCCACTGCTGTTAATTACCTCGGGAATAAACCGCGAGAACCTTTGAATAAGGGATTCGAAGAATTATTTGTCTAGGCTATAAGAGTTGTGAAATGCAACTTGTTGAGCAATTATGTGTGTGACTTTTGTTTTGAGGGATGTGTATGGTAAGTTAAGATTTTGAATCTAACTTGAACCATAGTGATAAATCATCGACCAGTCCATTAGTTGATTAGATATCACTTATTTTGGAGTTGAGATATTTGTTCTCACTTTTGACATTTGATTTTGGATTTGAGTTATTTGTTCTCGCATCCTGTGAAGTACCAAGTTCTAAGTACAGAGAATGTTGTCGACTTAGGAACAAGGACCTCACAAAGTTAGGGTCATGAGTGTAACCGCACTTGTCACTCAGGCACAATAACCTTGCAACTCTCACAATGAATACAAAGCGAGCCGCTGATTCAGGTGACGAGGAAACTTGTGATCAAACTGGGGCTTTCGTCCAATTGGATCGCTTTTGATTTAATATTTGGCACTTGTTTGGGTATAATTCGAGTTAATTTGAACTCAAATTATAATTTGATTTGACTTTGTTAATTCGAATCAACTTGGATTCAAATTAGGTTAGTTCGAGATGATTTGGGATCTTAAACTAAATTTTAGACAACTTGAGTGTATTTGATACTCAAGTTAGATTTTCATTTGGATTTGACACAATTCGAGTCAATTTAGACTCAAATCAAGATTTGATTTGGTTTGCATTTTTGTGTCAATTTGAGTTCATTTAAAACTCAAATCAGACTTTTACCACAAAGTTGGAGTCGCACAAGTTTATTTTGGTTTTGTGAGCTTTTAGAATTTTCTATAGGATTTCGATTTAATTTGAATTTCACATGATGCATTATGGTGAAAATGATCAAAGCCGGATTTGACCAATTTTTAGATGATTTTGACCCCAAATGATTAGTGAACTGCAATCTTTAGAATTTTCTGAGTTTTGGGATATTTTATTTGAGGTTTTTCAGAGTTTTCTTACAATTTTAAAGAATTTTGACATTTGGGTAAAGTTAGAAATTTTCTGGGCTGTGCATTTTGGACAGACTGACCGGACCACTAATCAGTTTAAAATTAGAAAAGAGTCTCTCTGGTTCACCAAAAATTACGAAACTAGAGTCATTTGAGAGAAGACTCAGATGGGGATTTATTTTTAAATTTTCGAGAATTTTTAGGATTTTTCTTATTGGGCTTTGGGCTTGATATTTCAGGGTCATCTTCTGAACGACAGTTTTACAGAGGATTGTGACCTTTGTTCGGTTTTTGAGCAACTGCAGTTATTCTGGTTTTGAATTTAGACATGAAATTATTTTGTTTGAAACTAGACTTCACAGGGAAAATTTTTATATCTAGTATGAATTTTTCTGAGTTGGTTTGGTAATTTTACCGAAATTTGCAGTCTGGGTCAACTTTCTGGAAATAGTTTTTCTGGACATACAGACCCTGGTTCGTTTTTGAATTTTCAGTTATTCTTTGTTTGCAGTTAAAACTTGAAACTTCCAGATTCGAAACTAGACATCTTGAGGCAGTTATAGTATTTTTTATAGAATTTTTAGATATCGATTTCAAAGGTTTCGAGGTGTGAACTTTCAGATGTATTTTCTGGCACGATTTTCTGGTGCAGTTTCCTAAGACTCAGTTTCTGTCTGATTTCAGAAATTCGTTACAATTAATTTGTATGTCCAAAAATTATGAAACTTTTACAGAAGATGCGTCTTATCATGCCTTTTCTTTTGAGGCTGTGGTACGGTAAAGCTGATTTTTTTAATATATAATTGAATTATATTAATAACACAGCAAGCCCGTATAAAGCAGATTGATACAGCCGAAATAGCTAAGAATCCAAGAACCATATCATGGTACCAAGATGGTACAGCATCTGATGCTTGAACAATGCCAATTCCATTCATAAATAATACCAATTCTTCTCTTATATATGATATACACATTCGTCAAAACTTCAAATCATAACTTGGACAAGAGAGAATTAATAAATTAAATACAAGCAAACAATTGCACTAGAATGAGGAAAAAACAAAAACAAAAAAAAGGGTATTCCATAGAATTAGTGTTCGACAGAAGAGCTTTGTAAAACCAGCATTTTATATTTAAACTTAATAGAAGAGCTTGGCCACTTCAATGAATACCCGCCAAACATGTCAGTCCTAGTCAGATTTCCCGTAAGCAATGCACAAAGAAAAGCACTTCTACTTTCAATTTCCTTGGGTGCTATTTGCAAATCTTAGCAAATATTCACTGTTACTGCAAAATCCCTTCCTCAAACCAATTTTAAAGTAAAACTGCACACTTGGAAGTCTGTATCACCAGCAGGCACGTACCAGGAAGTCCGATAGATCTGACAAATAATGTTTGTCAGGTTGTTAGATGTGGAAATAGGAATTATTGTTGTGTGTTATTAAGTAACATTTTTTCGATTATATGACAAATATTGGAACTTGTTACCCTGGAATTCACCTTAACTTCTACTCCACAAACATATTGTGTGAGACATTACATTTGATGACATGTTTAGTAATATCCAGAAGGTCAGTACTAGCTTATAAACTAACAAGTCAGTACCAGCTTTTGGATGGTCCCATCACAGGTTGAAGGAAACCAGATTATATCTCAGTTCATGTTTTTTTATCCATGAGCTAACTTTCGATTAGATGCAATAACAAAGAAAGTGTTGCCATAAATAAATTTCTACCATTAAACTCAATTTAGAAAGAGATAACATAACCATACATTATCAACCTATTAAAATCAATTGAAAATTAATATGGCAGTGCCATACATTAGTTTAGGGTTCAAAAGTGCATACCAGAGAATCAGGCATGATACACGAACCAACCACGACTCATTGCCACCAAAACTCCAGGCAAAACAGAGTGAAAGAGAAAGGGAGAGTCAGCACAAAGAAGGGAAGAATAGAACCGAAGGCAGATCGGTAAGAAACAGTCCCATCGGTCACTTAGTTTGTAGACCATCTCCCCACCGTCAGTTCACCAGACGCTTAACTTGTAAACCATCTACACACACACCTTCAGCTCACCAATCATTCAATTTGTAGACCATTTCCAGACCTTTAATTCACCAGTCCCATCACCGGTGAAAAACAGTCCTGTGGGTCCCGTTTGCATTGCCCTTATTTCTTGCTTTGCAAAGATTCTCCCCCTCTCATTAAATCTGTCCAAAATAGAAAATAAATACATGTTATAAACAAATAACAATCCAGCAACTTTGGATAATACATTCTTGTTAAGGAAGACTTACGAGGGAAGATCATAGATGTGTACGCTATTATCATTCAGTGAACAGAGCAAGACAGGCTTTCCTTGTTCATCATGCATTCCACAAAGTGAAATTATACCCTGATAATAAAAATAACAAAAAGGGGATCAATGGCTATTATTTTATTTTTTTTCATGCACCAAAGACATTCAGATAAAAAAGTGAGCACAGAACTATTTAATGTAAACAAACAGTTAGGAATAAAATACTAAAATAAACAAAACAGTTGAGGAATAAAGTATGAAATTAAACAAAACATACTTACATGTTCTTCAGTATGAGTATATGTAACCTCCAGCTGTTCCTGGTTGTTTGTAAACCAGACCTAAATGTGAGGAAAAGTGGAAAACAACAAGTTAGAATACGAAGAACAATAGTTTTAAGTATATTCAGCATAACATGTAAACTACTATCAGATTAACCACTTGATAACGTACAATCAAGAGAACAAATTTTCTTAGTGCATGAATGAATTTTCTAACAGAGAAAGAAGAAAACTAACCTTTACTGTATTGTCTAAGGAGCATGACAATAGAAACTGATCCCAGTATAGCAAAGACATGACAACATTTGAATGGTCGGATATGGTCTGGATGCACTGCAGTGTTGACAGCTCCCATGCCTAAGACCATTTGAATCATTTTGTAAACACATTAAATCTAAATGTACCCAAAGGGCAGAATAAGTGCATATTAGAAATAAAGAAAAGATACAACTGAATCTGTGAGCCTTCTCACAGAACCCTAGATTATTGATAATCATGCTTAGAAAGAAAGACACGTATTGATTTCTGTAATTAAGCAGGTCTATATAGATTGATCCTTTGCCATTTAAAATAGTAAACCCAAAGGCATAAGACTCCCAAATACCAATCTTGTATTGGTGAAGTCATGCCCTAGGTTCCTATCATCATTTAAACCCCTTGTTCTGCAAGTTGAAGATCAAATAAATCCACCTACCAAGGTATTACTTCATTCGGTAAACACCTAGGTACTATATTTACATTTAAATAAAAACAAAAATAAAAGCTGGGCAAACTAAGTGGAACACATGAACTCACTTTTATAGTATTATCCATTGAGCTTGAATAAAGCCTCGCCCCTCCAACAACTAACGAAACGACAGCGAGACGGTGACCCAGAAGAGTAGTGGCTGGCTCGAAACAGTTCGTAGCAACATTAAAGCGCCACACAAATATTCTACCATCCTATGATTTATATAAAAACAAGTACATTATCTTCTGATTCCTTAACACAAACTAGGTTTTACAATTAAACTTAAGAATGATCAAAGGGAAACTTACTTGTGTACCAGCGAATAGCATATCGTTCGCAGCCACTAATGCATATATCTGCCCAACAGGGCCAGGGAGCGTCATTTCCATACCAGTCTTTGTGTTCCATACCTAAGTAAATTTAAAAAATAAAGAACACTAAGATGTGAACAAATTCTATCATAAGGTAATTTGAAATTTGAAATTTAAAATTATCCACACATTGCATAAATATAACCAACAGTTCTTGCGTCTGCAACTATCCCAAAACGTCTGAGAATGACACCATTAGCTAAAAGAGGGTTAATTTAACAAAAGGTTAAGAAAATGCTCTTGAAGAGTCTCATTAGCAAAATCAATTACTAAGTAGGCCCTGTCATTAATGTTACCCTTACATTTATCCATCACAACTGTCCAAAAGTTTACTGGGCTTCTGTACATTTACTGCGGAGTTGTGTGCCAGTTGCAAATAAAAAAACGTGGTTTATCTCCAGCGAGCAGAAAGTGCTAATTGCACTGTAAAAAAACCCAGAGACAGACTAATCTTTTGACAAAAGAAATTTCTGAATAGTACCTTAATCGAGTCAGGGATGCCGACAAATAGCCATGCTTCCTCACTAATCATGCACCCGACTTCACACCCTGTACTGATGGATGCTGCACACTGTCATGCCGAAACATCATAAGTACCAGTCAAACCAAATGATGATGTTTAAAACTTTTCAAGGATTGAAAAACAATTATTTTCAAGTTGCCCAACTACCTGTCCGGTCTTGCAATCCCACACCTTAATCGTCATGTCCTTACTTCCAGTATATAACTTGTCACCAGATGGCAGTGCTATCGCTGTCACAGCCTACAACATTAATAAAAAAAAAAAAAAAAAAAAAAAAAAAAAAAAAAAAACTGTTCGTTCATAACTAAAGTATATGAATACAATTTTTTTAATAGAAGGTAATTGAAAAAATTGATGTAGAAAAGAGGTAGAGAGGATAAGAATTGAACCTTTTCGTGCCCTTCTAGTGGAGTAAGAAGAGAAAAGCCATCACCCATAGACCACGAATGCTTAAACCGACATCTATCGCCGAAGGTACAGCTGTCTGTCAAAAAGAACTTGCACACTCTATCGCCACCGTCCCCACTAGTACCAACCCCTCCATTCAACCTCCCTGGGTTGGCGTTTGTATTATGAATATCATCTCTATGACGCCCTAAACCCCACTTTGACTGGTTGCCTAAAATAGCAGGGTTCGTCCAAACCAGGTTCTGGCAGTGCGGCCGCTTAGAAGTGGATGGATCTTGTATCTGCGTTTGGTGCTCGGATGGGAGTTCGTGTAGAAACATACACGGGTCGCGGTTACATCGCCCCGACAGCCAATAAATGCACACCTTGTTCTGCGGTCGCGATGTCGGTACCGAGCGATGGAAACTGCGTTTATTTCCGTGCCAGTAACCTCCATGGCAGTTTGTCTCCACTTCCATTTGGAAAAAAATTAGTAAGATCGGAGAGAGTTGTGTCTAATTGATGATCGGAGAGTCTATATATCAATTAGGGTTTGAGAAGAGAGAAAGAGGCAAAGTAAGAAGAGCAGAGAGCTTATATAATGGACGTTTGATTGCGTACTTTTGCAGCTGATTGCGATTTGAGCGTTGCTTTCGTTCCAGGAAATCAGGAATAATGTCGGCAGCCATTAATAGGACAAATTAAGCACAAAAGATAAATCATATGCAAGACGCGTTAATCGTCTCTAAAATTGCCAAATACAGAACAGCGACGTTCCTGAACAGCTTTCACGACCCGACTAAGGAAATAAATCACTTGACAATTTGTTATAACTAAATAAAGTAACTACTTAAAAAATAAACCATATTATGATGTTTTAAGACGTAAACGACAGTTTTTAGCTGGTTATGGCACAATTCATCCCAAAAAAAAACATAACACCCTAATTATGATGAAATTAAAATGGGCCAAATCTGTGTCTTTTAAAGTGCTAAAATGCGTCTAGCAAATAAGCTTAATCTTTGTTTGCACTATACAATGCTCACTTACACCAAATCAATGCTGCGACCTTCTATAGGCTAATAATTTTTCTATCCAATGATTTGTTATAACAAAAAAAAAAATAGTTACTGAATTTGGCTTAACCTTGTTCAATATATCCAATCAGCATCCTCTTTTTACATAACGAAAACTCTATCAGTTATACTTCATTACAATTTGATCTAACTAAATGGATTAACCTTGTTCAATAGTTACTAAAATGGATTATATGAATTAATTTAGCCGGAGTAAGGTGCCTCTAAAATTGTTCATTGCTCTAAGCTTCAACTAACAAGACCTACAAAAATCATTGCGAAACTGGATCAGTTTTCAGTTCATTAACAATGCTGCAACAATTATAAATGCTTTATCATCAACCAATAAAAATCAAATTAAATTGTAAAAAGAGGGTGGCACCTTGACGTACAATGAACAAGTTTAGAGGCACCTTACTCAGGCTAAAGTAATTCATATAATCCATTTTAGTTTTTTCTTGGTATCATTGGGAATATACAACCAACTTGCAGTATTGCAGCACCAAGTAAGGGCATGCACCATGCAGTATTGCAGCACCAATCGATTACAACAAAAGGGAACTTTATTCTCAAGCAGACAAGGAAAAATGAAACAAAGGGCCTTGTTCTGTTTTCAAACAAATCCTGACTTTTTTATCTAACCTTGTTCTGTTTCAAACAAAACCAGTTGGTGTTGCAAACTGCGAAAATGATACAAATAATTCAATTACTTGATTATACAAAATGAAAGGTACTGATTATCAGCCAGGATCAAGTCCCGAACAAATCAAAGTAACACAAGACAGTACAAATTAGAAAATAAACAGAATAATCATTGCATTATTATTTTGCACCGAGGATGAAAAAGTTCTTGTCATTTACAATTGTTTGCGGAAATGGTAAGGAATTTAGAAAAAAATAAACAAAAATGAGAGCAGAAAATTCCTCAAAACTTTTGTTTGTATAAAGTACAAAACTTCCTTACTACAAGGTCCTTAATTCACACCTGCAGCAGCTGGAAGTGGCTGTTGCACATCAATTACACTATAGCAACGAGCACATAGTGTGGGGTGCTCCACAAATGATCCAACTTGGGTAGAAAAATTCCAGCACCTCTCACATTTTAGGCCATCAGCTCTTGCCACACCGATCCATATTTCTCCGGAACTAGGATCACTGTAGCTTCCAGAGTATGCTGCCTCTTCATGAGTCGGTGAATTTATGATCACAACCTGCATAATCCATATGTTAGAAAGTCACATTTTACTTTATCTTTCAGGAGGAGAAACCTTTTGGACAAGTATACCGCAACATGCAGCAGCCTTGTCATTGGCAAGTGAGGCAAAGGAAAGGGAAAAAGACACTAAATCACTTTAATTCATTGGTGTTTGGCAGCGTTCAAGTAGTAATGTATTATTGTAAAAAGACAAAACTGTCCTGTATTTTATTTACATAGTAAGTAGTAACAGTAAAAGGTCTAAAATGATACAGACCCAGTGGTTTAATTTTAAAGCACCTATGAAGCTGCTTTAGATTTACTCCACAATAAAGCACCTTCAATAAGTTCGTTCATGCCTTAAGCACTGAATCACCAGTAAAGTACTTAAAACATGCATTTGAGAGTCCCTTTCTTTTCAATTGGGTTTTTACAATTAATAAGTCCTTTTAAGGTGTGTGACCACCAATAACTGTTTTAATTACGTGCAAACATTTCTTCCAATGGCCATTTGTACAAACAAAAAGATTTACATAGGACAAAACAAGGAGTATTCGGGATACAATATCCCTTGTTATTTACCTGAGAGGTTATGAATATGCGGTGCAAAGCATCTGCATCATTAGAAGCCATGCACATTTTCTCCAACTTTGCTAATGTGGAGCTATTTGTGGCATAAAGAAACACTTTTGCATCTAGACTCGAGCCAATGAGCTTACCAGCACGAGCATTTTCCAAAACTTTATTCACTTCAGATCTCAACTGCATGTACAAAGCACCAAAAACATTAATAATTACTATGGTAGTTCATATATAAAAATGAGATTGTACTTCACATTGGAGCATTCATTCAGCAACAAAAGCCAAGCTTGGCTCAAACTAAAAGCCTCTTTGTTTGCATCCCCTCCTCCCACCCACATCAAAAAGAAAGAAAAAGGGAGAAAATGATATTGGTCTTTGGTATGGTAGCAGGTTCACACAGCAAAGTAATAAGTGGAAATTACCAGTGTTGGAAACAAAATTAATCAAAACTATGATACATTTATGTAAGATGGAAATCACACTGAAGAAACAAACTGCACCAGCGTGTTCCATCACAAACAGAAATATAACAATTGATTATAATACCTGCAAAATAGTACCCAGGAAATCAACATCATCAGCCGACATATTTAGCCATCTACCATTCAACCGAGGCCATTTCAACTCAAAAACGAACTTTGCAACAGAACCATCTTCCATCACATGCTGAAAAGGAAGGTTTTGCCACACATCCTCTGCTAAATGCGGTAAAATAGGTGCAATCACACTAACGAGTGAAATCAAGTGCTCCACAAGCACTGTCTGACAACTCTGCCTTGTAAAGCTCGTTGAACCACTGATGGAAGTGGCAGTAGTGTTATATGAGAAAAGAGCAAAATATTGAATATAGAAATTAGACTCTATGTAAAAACAGGACATTCAATGCACATACCCCACATAGAGCCGATCTTTAGCCACATCAAAATAGAAGTTAGAAAGATCAACAATCGCAAAACGTTGAATGACCTGCAGCAGTAAATAGAACTAAATTAGAAACATATAGTAATCTATTTTGAACCTTTAAAAAAAAAATCAAATTATCACAGCTACCACTCCAAAAATAAAGATATACAATACAAATCATAACAAATCGTAGAATTCCTATGAACTGGTATTGTCACCATGTCTACTAAAAGCATCCTTCCCCATGCCCCCTCCTGCCTCATCATATTCCGTCATAAATAAAGGAAAGAGTAAGTACGGATTGTTTGAAGGGGCACATAATATTTTCATGTGTGAAAGTGAACCTACAGGGCTATACAATTTTAATGTCTCTGAGGATACTCACGAATTATCTACATTGATACAAAGTGCAATTGGCTACGAGCTGCTTTTTTCTCTCGCAACAGCTTTATCGGGCTCTGTGCATTAAAGGACAAACAAGCAGCTTCATGACATCGTATTATTCTGTTATTTAATAGATAAGAACAAAACTATACCTGAAATATTTTGTAGAACTCATAGCTTTCATAACTATCCTTCACAGAATTAATGATACTTTCGAGCTGGTAAAGTGCATACTTGTCTATTACCGGAAGATCATCATAATGGACAGCATTCTCTGTCTGCTTAGAAAAATCCCCTCAAGAATTCAGTACAGGAACAGAAGTAAAAGAAAAAAGTCAGATAAAACAAAAAAAAAACTGAGAATGATGCATACTTTCCAGTCATGGAGGTTGGAGAGTAGAAAACGCATGGTCCCACGGAGCTTTCTGTACATGTCAGACATCTGTCTCAGAATGTGTGGTCCAATCAATACATCTCCTGTATAATCTACACTTGAAACCCACAGCCTCATAACATCAGCCCCATAGCCCGGCTCCTCCTGCCAATTAGAGGGGGACCGCAATTTATTACTTATCACTTGAATTCAGTTAATATAATAAAAGTCTGGTTTTTTATAGTATTTATTTAAACACAAACTTTGGCATTCTTCCCTCCATTGATGATTGTATTGGGATCGACAACGTTTCCCCGCGATTTGCTCATCTTCAAACCCTTCTCGTCCAGAACAAATCCATGGGTTATGACACCTTGATAAGGAGCTTTTCCTGAACGACAGTCCGTGTGTATATGTTAACTTCTGGATAATACTCACCCATCTTATTATTATTACCTTTTCCTCATAGACAAAAAACATTAAGTACCTGTCGTGGCAACACTGGTTAATAAAGAACTCTGGAACCAACCACGGTGTTGATCAGAACCTTCCAGATACAAGTTTGCCGGGAACCCGAGCCCCTCTCTTTTTGACAATACAGCAGCCCAAGATGACCCTAATATCAAGGAAACAATTTAGAGAGAACCTGCTAAAGAAAAAAAAGACAAGAAAGTTACAGACTTTCTAAAGTACATTATGGTCATTACCTGAATCAAACCATACGTCCATAGTGTCAGTTCCCTTTCGGTATTGGGAAGCCATGTCTCGGTACTTCTCTGGTAGAAGCTCCTCCGTGGACATGTACCACCATGCATCACTTCCTTTATCTGCGAATATATCTGCACAAAGATGTTTGGGTCTATTTTAAATTAACTCCAGATTCATGAAACCAAGGACATGAAAATAGAATTAACATTTTGATAAGAAAAGCGCTTACTCTTTATATGGTCAATAGTTTCTTGGGTTATGAGAGGCTCTTTCGACTCAACATGATAGAAAACGGGGATTGGAACCCCCCATGGCCTCTGTCTTGAAATGCACCAATCAGATCTGCCAGATGCCATGGAAAGTATTCTATTTACTGCCTATAAGAAAAGGACGAAAAACATTGTCAATAGTTCATCTATGCACTTTGTACATACAATTTGCATGAACACCAGAAAATACTTAGTATTCATGAGGGGAAAAACTATGCACCTAACAGGAATTTAAACATGAAAAATTAATTCAGTACAACTCAAGAACTGAAAAATGCAATTAGAAAAACAATAGGCACAAAAGAAGACTAGAGGGGCATAGTTTGTATCTCTAGATCTTATCTAAATGACTTAATATTGGACTCCATGCTCAAAAGAAAGAAAAATACCTTAGAAGGAACCCACTTGACTTGTTTAATGGCCTCTAAAGCAGCATCACGGAAACCATCCACTGATGCAAACCACTGCTCAGTAGCCCTAAAAATTGTTGGCTTATCTGTTCTCCAGTCATATGGGTACTTGTGCTCTGCATAAATTTCAATGAAACTAAGTTAGACAATTTCCAGGTACGAGCAAGGAAGTCAAACTTTGATGATAAGATGAAACTTAGTCAGTGGGTACTTCCACTCCACTATAATGCTGTCTGAATTGGTCTACCAGAGTTACTACAGTAAATTTGCTACTAATACAGGCCAATTGTAATTAGCCAATATAAAAGAAAAAAAATACATGTACCACAAGGCACACCAACCAGGATGATCCCATTACGTGATGCATTTTCTATATTCCACAACATAAGAGGCAACAAGAAAAAGGAGAAGAACACTTACTATATGGCTCTTCCAAAAGAAGAGACAGCTGTGCATCAAGGTAACTGACAACAGCTGAATTACCATCCTGTAAAACATTTAAACCTTGAAACTGGCCAGCTTCATGTGTGAATCTCCCTTCATCATCAACAGGAGAGATCCACTTTAGTCCATACTTCATACCAGTCACATAATCATCTTGACCATGACCAGGCGCAGTGTGTACAAGACCTGTCCCTGATTCAGTATTTATGTAATCTCCCCCTAGTACAACAGGACACTCAATTCCATTTATAGGATGAATATACCTATACATTGGAAAAAAAGAAAATAAAAAAATATAACCCAGTCAACTGCCAATCTGAACTCACTTTCTATTTGTATTATGGCCCTACAACAGGATACTCTGTTTCTTTCTATTTTCTAATGGGGCTTATTCACTTTATTGAATTATGGCCCCACAAATTATCTAAACATGTTTTCCCCTAAAAAATGAAAAAAAAGAAAGACATCTCAAATCCTTCTCCAACTATGCTGCATGAGTGAGGGTGCGAGTACCATACCCGATACGGTATGGGTAAGGCAGTACGAAAATTTTCAAAAATCTCCGGCATAGGTACGACGATATATATAAAAAAATAATTAAAAAAATAAATAATAAAAAATAACAATAATGTCCGCACTAAGACTTTGAACATATATTAACAATATATAATCTAAATTTCTACGGAATCTATTTATATAATTTGTCCAAAATAAATTCAAGATGTTGTACAGACTGTTTTTAATTAGCACAGGTGGTCCATTAAAATATAATATTTTGTCATTTGGGATCAACATATGAGAAATTGTGTAAGGCCCAAGATCAATACTTCTAGGCTTTTACCATATATTAAAGCCCAAGTAGGATGTCCGTCCAGCATCTGGTTTTGAAGTGGGTGCTTAGTCCCGCATGGGTTAACTAAGTTACAAATGACCACTATATAAAGAGAAGGCATACAAGCTCATACGCTGCACTGCATGACATGAGCAATTCAAGTGAGTTTGGCTGGAACGCTGATGAGCGTGGGCCCAATTGGCAGGAACGCTGACTCGCGTGACTTAAGCTGGAACGCTGATCCGGAACTGATACGCGTACCGTGCCGTACCGCTGACCGCACCGTTAGTCAAACTTTTTAAAATATTCTGGTACGCTACGTGGTGTACCCGGTACCGGTACTCCTGCATATATGGAGTACCGGGGTTACATAGTTCTCCAATCATCCAGCTATCATGTATACATATTGCTATATTGACTAGTGATTTCTAAACATCCAGCGCCTAACATCATAGTATTTCTTTGTAGCCCTATAAAAATTTAATTTATCCTGTTTAAAAACACATATGTATAGATCTCTAAAGACACCAAATTAATAACGGGTACCCAGCAAAACTAGTAAAGAGTCATGAATAGTTGAAACATTTGGTTGATAAACATTTTACACATCAATATTACTTTAACCTTGGTCCATGACCAGAAATTCTATTTTTACTATTAGTCTTAGAAATAATTACCAATCTCATAAACTATAAAAGAGTACTGGCAGTGTCATCAGTATTGTTTGGTGGTTTTGTAGACCTTATTCATGCTATATCAGGATTGCAGGAGTAAACATGATAAGGCAGTCAACGGCAATACATGAAATTCCTCCAACTTAATAGTTGTTCCTGTAATAATTTCTTGCATGTATTGTTTTCTTTTTTTGGTGGACAGGAGTACCTGCAGTGCTCTAAGGCTGATCCAGATAAGGTTCTTCTGACTGAAATCTTCATTCCCCACTTGGACTCAAGTTTAGGTACAAGTTCTGACGCCACTATGAGATAAAGCTTTTTTTCCTCAGATTTTAGAACATTTCCAATTTTTCCTTTCTTCCCATCGACTGGTACTTCTGCTGTGCCATCCGAGTTAGGTAGCAATTCAGCAACCGCATATGTAAGCCTGGGATTCACCGCAACAGCTGAATATAAACATAAGAGAGATATCACTGAACAAGAGAACAAAGAGCTCTCTATTTCATGATGTTAGGAAATATAATATATGAAGATCGCCACATTAAAGAAGAAACTTTAAAGTCATCCATTGCAAACTTGAAATATTATCCAGAATCTTTCATATCAATTTATAAAGAAACAGTTCCCGTAAGCCAAATCAGTAATTGTCAAGAGATTGTAAATTCTAAATCATTTTTTTAAACAGTAAGTTCGCAATCTGGATACATTTCAGGAATGAGTAATATAGTTCCAATAAAAGAAAGACAAAAGCTAACAACTCACCGGCATTTGCAGGCATGGTCCAAGGTGTAGTTGTCCATATAGCCAGGTAAATGTCTGGAAGAAATTCCTCTAGTAATGGAGTAGAAGCCGGGGGAAGAGCAGTAACTTTAAAAATAGCATATATGCTTTTTGAAACATGATTCTCGTTATACTGCAAAAGGCATAAGTACACTGAAGTGTTTAAGGATTAAAAATTTTATGGAACAACACAATGACTTGAGGAAAAAAAATATACAAGCACAAAAAATTGTCAACTACAGTTAGAATAACATTCTTCTTTTATATTGGAAGAACTAGCATTACCTCTAACTCAGCCTCTGCTAAAGCAGTTACTGAAGACGGACTCCAGTGGACAGGTTTCAGCCCCCTATAGATATAGCCTTTCACTGCCATCTGACCTAACACCTCTACCTAAAAGAACAAAAATTCAGAATTGTGTCATTCTCCTTCACTTAGCTTCTAGTTGAATTTCGCGGTCAAAACAAAAGATAGAAAAAAGAAACCTGAGCTGCTTCATACTCCGGAGACAGAGTTAGGTATGGATTGTCCCAATCAGCCCAAATTCCAAACCGCTGTCGAAATAGAAAATAGTAATGTAGTTGACAAAAAGGATCAAGTATACAAAAGCATAAAATGATAACAAATTAATAATTTAATAAAAGAATTCCTAACTTGGATATTTCAACAACGACACTTTACAAAAAAAAAAAAAAAAAAAAAAAAAAAAATTAGAGAGAAGGGTACTTTAAAACTGTTCATCTGATTTTTAACAGTGTCCCTGGCAAACTTTGCTGCTTTTTTTCTCAGCTTTAAAGGGGTGAGCTCTTTCCTGGCTTCTTCATCCATGAGCTTCAAAACTGGCAAAAAAAAAAATTATCCACAAAAGGTTATTCAAATTCAAGCCATCATAGAGAAAATTTCATGTACTTATTTGGAGACTTAGTAAATCAGCACATGCCTTTTTGTTCTATGGGAAGCCCATGACAATCCCATCCAGGAACATAAGATACTTTATGATTCTGAAGGAGCTGCAGCATGTAAAATTTCATTTTTTCAGAACATAAAATTATATTACACCTTACACTTGACAAAATATAGCCCCTGTCACAACTAAGCTACTTCAATTACCTTATAGCGGTTTATGATATCTTTTAAGATTTTATTCAATGCATGTCCCATATGTAGATCTCCATTGGCATAAGGAGGTCCATCATGTAGAGTAAACCTATCCTGGTCAAAACATAACCATTCACATCTCAGAAAAAAAAAAAAAAAAAAAAAAAAAAAAAAAAAAAAAAAAAACTCTGTCATCATAATTTATACACATAAATAGTGTCGTAAATTGAGATAATGAATACTTTCATAAAGGAGGCAGATTGAGTCGATATAAGAGGCAAGGATCATATTTAAGATCCTCCCTTTATCTACCACTCAGTCAAGACATTTATGAGGAATTTCAAATGGTAACTACTCCAAACTGGTCTTATATCAACTCTAACATCAGTACTCGACAACAAACCACTGTAATAGTAAACAATACATATAGGCCAAATCCAGAAATCTGTCCCTCTTCAAATTGGATATAAGGGTAACTAAATCGGTTAAAATATACTCACTCCAGTATTTCTCTCGGAAACTCTTTTAAGGACCTGGTTCTCCTCCCAGAGCTTCTGTAATTCTGGCTCTCTTACCACCGCATTGGCTCTCAAGCCAAATGTAGTTTTAGGTAGATCAACTGTGTGCTTATATTTCCCTTCTTCTTTCTTCCCACCTTAAAAAACAAACCCGTTGGTTAAAAAAAAGACAAGTCAGAATTACGACCGAATCACAACTTAGCTCTGTACTCGTAAACACAAAGCTCGATCATTTGATTCCAGATAGTAATATTCAATTAAATTGCTACAATTAAACTAATGCTAACGCTACCATTGTCTATTACTAGAGTCAATCCTTCATAATACACTAATGCTATGTATCTAATAATGAAGATAGGCGTACCTTCAGCTACCTTTTTGGCTGCCATAACGGGCCCACGAGACCGTCTCTTAGAAGTAGAAAAGAAATCCCCAGTGGAATCGGTGCAGAAGCTCCTATTCCCAATGGGTCTAGGAAAAGCGCGCTTCTTTGAGCAAATCTGAAAGAAAGGAAGCCAAGTGTAGCGGTGAGAGTAGGAGTGGCACAGAAAGGAGGCTTGGGAAGCCGCCAGCTTGGCTTCACCGGGGGTGAACCGACCCGACGCAGCCGCGAAGCGGAGAAGAGAGCCGGCCTCCATTGGAGTGATGGGGTCACCGCCCGGTGAGTGGTGAGAGTGCGGAGGTGATAGAGGGATTAATTATTATCGGACTTGCATGCAGTGAGGGCTATGTGTTGGCGGGGGATAAGGGGCCGGGAAGCGTCGAGGGTTTTTTGTTCACTTGTGGCTTTGTTGGATCTATTGGGTCTGGAATTTATTTCGGGTACAAATAATTCCATAACCGAATCCAATAGTAGGATTTTATACATGATTGAATTTTTTTTTTTTTTTTTTTTGAAATGAATACATGATTGAATTGAAAGGCTCAGCTAATGTTAATTTAAAAAAAAAAAAAAAAAATGATAAGGTTCACTAGACTTTTAAAAAACCAGGTCGATGCCCTTTTGAAATTGTTAATTCAGAATAAATAAATTCCAAACAATTCCAAAATTATAGATTATGGTGGGATTTTATAAGAAACATTCCAGCTAATATTAAAATTTCCATAACTGATGAGCGAAATAGACTTCAAAAACCAAGTCAAACTTGACTCCATTTGTTTCAAACATAAAAAAGTTAATATCTTTTCTAAACGAATTGTAAATTCATGATAAATCTCTACTTCTCTTCTCTACTACTTATAAATGCACGGATGGAAAAGATGTTACACTCTAGGTGTAAATAGTAAACAAGTATTTCTGCCGTTGGATCAATTTGATCTGTGGTTGGATGTGAATCGCTAGACGAAACAACACTATTATTTGGTTTTCCATCTAATATAGAAACAAATTGAATAACACATCTATTTGTATCGCTGGTAAATTAAACAACATATTTTTATTGTCTAACATTATTTTATTTCTTTATTTGCCCACATATGAGGGCATCTTATGCTAGTAAAATGAAAATTTAGGACATGTTTGGAACCACCGGAATAAGAGCTTGTTCCGAATAGCTTATTCAAAAGGCTGCCAAACATCTTTCAGAACAAGGAAAATAGCTTATTCAGTGTCTTGTTCTTGTTCCAGCGAAAAGTTGGAACAAGATTGGAACAACGCCTCCGTCTCTTAAGAAAATATTAAAATATTCTGTCACCAACATTAAAAAAAAGGAGAGAGAAATCATTTCATCCCTTCCGTAACTTTTGCTTGGAGCCACGAGTTCGTCGTCGAGACGTCGATCGTCTAGTGCCACCGAGGAGTTCGCCGTCGATCGCCGAGTAACGAAGTCGTTGCCAGCGACGAGTTCGTCGTCGACCGCTGAGTGGTTTGAGTCGCGCCCCTGCTATAGTAGGGCTGGTTTGGGTCGACCGCCGAGTTCATCGTCGACGAGTTCGTCGGCGATTCTCCTTCTCTCGTCAACCCCTCCGATAGTAGGGCTAGTTTGAGTCGCACCCGTGCGATTTGGTGGGAGGACCTCCTGGTTTGTACGGCCATGTCAATGGTTGGTACCGATGCATGTTATAAAGATTGGATTGTACCATAAGATGATCCTTTGGCATCGTGAGAGAGAAAAAAGGATCATAGCCTTGATTTCCCTTGCGTATTGGTTCTGGTGGAATTATTTGATAATCAATTTGGCAAAGGTTTAAGTTGGGCACCAGCTAAGTATGAAGAGAGATGGGGACTGGTCTTTCTTGGTTTCAATTCATGTATGTGTTTTTTTTATTATTATTATTATTTTGCGTTACTAATTAACAATGTCAATACTTGTATGAACTTCAATGCAGTTGTCGCAAGTATTCACATGCATGCTTCAAATAACATGCTTGTACCGGCTTTTACATATGTGCTTTGTTCCACAAAATAAAAAAGATGTTTTATTAGATGGCGCCAAAAAGAAATATGGAAAGCATTATTTTATTTTTTCCCTCTTGTTTTTATTCTTAACTAACCATCCCAAACAACAACAAAAAATTCATGAATAAGCAATTCTTTAACATTCCTTATTCACCATCCTTGTTCTTGAACAAGCTATTCTATTCTTATTCACCACACTTCCAAACACACCCTTAGGCTCCGTTTGGATGGCTAGGAATAGCTTCTTCCCGGCGTAAATTCTTATTCCTAACAAAAAAATCCATCCAAACAACATTTCTTATTCCTAGGAATAACAATTCCCTACATAATACTCTTCCCAATAATACTCATCTTTTACTTTTTCACCCCAATAACACTCTTCCCAATAACCTTATTCCCAACTTACCATTCAAACAATATTTTTTATTCCCGAAATAGCTTCTTCTCACTCTTCCCGAAATCACAAATTTACGTCTGGAATAGTTCTTCTTTCCTTATTCTTAACACATCCAAACGGCACCTTAAGAAATAGGAAGACATATATATTGTAGAAGTTTACTTTCTTGAATCTCAAAATAATCGAGGATTGTACTTTTGGTAGTAAATAAACTAAATCCAGCATAAAATCAAAATAAATTTCAAACCCATGACTGTTTCTTATATTGATTAGACTCTTGTACTGTGTTTGTTCTGTTTATGAGCTGACTTGACTGCAAGCATACTTAAATTCAACCGTGAAAATTGCTGTTATATCACTTGAGGAGGTGAACAGAGTGCTTAACAAGTATAATTTGCTAATTGGCCTATCATATATAAAACATTTAAATTGCAAATAGAGAAGACATAAATGTCCAGGACTGAACGGGGTACCTGCCTCTTACTAAATTGCCCTGAATTTGCCAGAATGCAAGTTCATCATTTTTTTTTTGTTAAATGATAAAATGAGAAGCTATGGTACCTCTAAAATTGGCTTCCGGCAAAGCTAGAACCGATTGCAGTGTGTACATGACATTACGAGTGACAAAGTGACAAGCAATGGTAGCTCTAATATACTAGTGACATTACTCAGAAGAGTTCTTGAAGGGCAAGTTTTGCTTTTATTGTCAAAATTTAAAGACCATGGGGTGGGTCCTTGCCTCCTTGGGGGTCAAGAAAAATGGGAAAATCCATGAAGTTAAAGCTGATTATGTGAGGAGGCTTTGATTTAGGCTGAATAAGCAGATGACTTTCTATAACTATAACCGTGTTTTCTTGGGCCGCGTTGCAAAGGCCTGTTTTAACTGTGTAATTGTTACGGCCCATAATAACTTTTCTTGTAAACTTTGTACTTGTTGTGTGGTGGTGCACAATTAACATGAGTTTAAACTTTAAACTCACTAATAAAGTTTGTTAACTTTTACTTCCAGATTTATTAAATCGGATGTAAACGATGAATTTTAACTGTTGATTTAATTTATCTCATAAATTGTCGGTTGATTTTTCAAATTTATAATTTCTTTTAAATGATTTCTGTACGACTGTACATCAAAAGGTTCATGTAAAAAGCAAATTCAATAAATTATAAATTGAGATCAATAATTTTAATTTTCTGTTTGAAATAAATTCAACTAATTTTATTATTAGTCTAGGTAAAATTTTCTTAATAAACAAACTCCTTTAATTTTATCCTAGCTACTTTTAATATAGTACTCGTAATTCACGGCATCGTACTCCACTTAAAATTAATGAACGGGGTATCCACTATTCATGAAATACCTGATTTGATCACGCAAATCTCAATTTTCACCTACCGGTGTTTGTTAAGGAAACTCATGCTGAGTTGTCGATCTTTTACCGATTAGTCATTAATTAACGAATACCCTTTCTGGTAAATAATGATAATATCATAATGCATCGCGCACACTGTTTTTCTTCCTCCCACAGATGAGTTAATCTTGAATGACACGTCTTTTAACGGAAATAAGAAGATTCTTCAAAGATTTACATTATAATTTTTTTTTTTTAACAGTCAAGGTTGCGCTGGTGCCAGCTTGCCAACAACTCCAGAAACCCTCTGATTGGTTGGTTCCACATTCACATCTCCTTTTTAACATAAACGGTTGCGTTTACTTTCCTAAGTTTAGTAAACAAGGAATTAAAACACAAGTTCAAAAGTCAAAACTCGGAAGTACACCTGTCGGAGCGAATATATTCTAAAAATTCTAATCCATTTCAGGTTTCCCTGGTTGCTTAATTTCTACATTATACCTCGCATTATGTTGGGTTCTTCTGTTGCCCCAAAAGTATGGAAAACTACTCTTCATTCCAACTAAAATTTGACAGTTTAGTTGCTCGATCGAGTTGATTGTTTTACCTAACTTGTTTGACACCTATATCCTAAAAGCTGCAAATTCGCAATGAATTACACTTTAAACTTGGGTCCTATATACGCACTTACACTTCAATCAAACTAAAATTTTATAAATTATAATTGACAGCATAGTCATATATTACCATACTAATATTCTACTAATCTCTAATTACTATTATATCGTCGACCTTATTATTAGCTTTGTATTATGAATAATCTTCTGTCCTATGATCTTAATTATCCGATCCATTTTTTTTAGATTAGTCCGATCAGATTTTTAGGTTGATCTGATTAGAATGGATAGCAAACTAGCAAGGTTGTTATACGGTAAAGGACTTGTATAACATTAATTCTTCCAAATAACATTTATTCCTCCCTGTTAAATGTTAATAATTGACACCAGGACGGCCAGTGCACTGAAGTTTCCTCCTGATCTCTCTCAAGGTAACAAATCAACAACATTTTTTTTTTACCGTGTTATCTTTAATTAACTGAAGAACACATATTTTTCCTAAAGAAAAGGCATGGTGCTTTTCGGAAGAAAAGAAAAGAAAGACTTAATGTAAAAATACTAGACGAGAGACAGGAATTCCTTTGAAATTTCCCGTATTGTTATCCGAAGATATTGCGATAAATTGTCCAATAAAGTTGAAATGTATAATTTAAATTACATTGACATTTCATTTGATATATGCATGTTCTTTTCTTGCAAGACAATCCCCTAAGCAGGATTATTTCTTCTGACGCGTTGAATAGTTCAGACTATTACAAGTCAAGGATATAAATCTAGCTAGAAGATTAAAGTCCAAATAATTGAAATTTTCATCCATTATTTATTCTTTGATTGTGTAGTATATAAGTATATATTGGTCCAAGCCATGCTGATATAGCGTCATATTTAGTCTGCTCACCTACGTCACTACGTCAGCCAGACATGAACCGTGTAATTAAATGTTTGAATACAGATTAATTAGCAAAATAGCTGGAAAAAGTCAGTATTCGCGACACACAATTATATAAGATGCGAATATTCGTTGAAACATTTTAGACGAGACAATTTCTCAGCGCTCAGGAGTGGCCACTCTCCTGAACAGCTAAACTATTCATTTTTAACCTGAATTTGGATTTTCTATTATTATTATTATTAACAATAATAATATAATATAATTATAATAATTATAATAATATATAAAAGCATCCATTAGAGGGTATTAAACAAACTAGATAAAGGGTGTGTCCAACCCTCAATATCAAATATGGATCATTAGTTTTGTTAATCTGATACGATCTGTGGTCTAGATTTGAGTAAATGAGTTTTAATTTTAAATAAATGCATAATTGGATGGACGCATCATTCTAAATTCTAAATGGAAAGAAATTTACCGTTTGATTGCATTATCTTTTCCATAATAAATTCTTAAAAATAGATAGCAGGTGAAATAATATTAGAGTAAGACACAAGGCAAGTCTGATCATAAAAATATTTATTAATACACAAATTCAGTATGCTCTATTTGACACGAAATTTATTTTAGATATTTTTACCGAAGCATATTGTTTGTCACTCATTTTATTTTTAATATCATTTTCATTCTTATAAGTAATCGGTTGAGAAAATAAATATTAATAAAATTTAAATAAAAGTTTGTCCCTTTTTTTATTGGAAAAGAGTAAGTCCTTACCAATAAAATAAAAAAGGCTAAATCATTGATTTTACTTATATTGTTATTGTCTAATATTTCAAGTTGTATATAAAATAAAAATAATATCAATATTCTATTTTCTTATTTGCCCACATAATGGAGCATTTTTGCTAGTGATAATAATAATAAGAGCCAACTCCACGGTGGACTAATATTTTATTTGGATCGAAAATATATATTGTTTCATTAAACTTACAAATGGCTATGATTGATCAGGGCTCAAACCTAATTAAAAATTTTAGTCCATCGGAATTATGTATCCTAATAATAATACCAAGAGTGTAACCATGACTTCAGAAATCACTAGAATAAGGATACCGTTAATCTTGTCAAGGCATGCAGTGTGTTTTCTAAGAGTGTTATCCAAGTAAATCTCCAACGTCCTTATTTCTATGTAAACATCCAAGCGACGTCACCAAACTGACCTTGCTGCTTAAGCAGAAGAAAATTTCCCTGTGCGCTGTATTTTCTCCAAATCCGCAGTCAGGAAAGAAAGAAAGAAAGAAAGAAAGAAAAAAAGAAAAAAAGAAAAAAAAAAAAAGAATAGTAAATGACTCATTTGACTATTTGAGCAGACATCGAACTAATCGAGAATACTTTCTGTGCTAACTGCTAAGTACCAAATCAGACCAGACAAAAACACACTATTCAGTCGTGTTCTCATTTGGAAGTTGCAAATCGTTGATCGGTTGATGGCCGTTTGAAACAACATAAACAAATAAAGCGTAATAGTAAAATTTCAACATTCCAAGATTTAGATATATCTCGGTTCACACTAAACAAAAGGACTAACTATATAAATCCTGTCAATTTGAAATAAGAAGATAATTTAACGATGTTAGCATGTAAATATAGATTTTAAAAAGTAGTCTCTAATATAATATTATATTAGATAGTAGAGTAAGCAACTGTTTCAAAAATCACCAGCTAGCCAAATGTCAAATTATGTATTGATATAATTGCTAATTTGAATTAATATTATTTCTTACCAACATAACAGCTAGTTTGAATTTAATTATTAGTTGAGGAAACTCGATTGAGACATGTAAATGATAATATCATTCTGTTGCAATGAATTTATTTGGTACAATGTGACAGAAGCAGATTGATTTGGTACAATTTCCCAATAAAGAAAAAAAGGAATTTGTAAATGCTTTGCATTATTGATTATTTTGTTGGGTGGTGTCCGATCATGTAGCTTAGAACTCAGCAGCCTAGTTGGTAGGAACCCAGTTTCCTATAAACCCGCTCTGCTGTTAGGTTTTGACCTCTATTAGCCTAGACTTTGTAGTATACTTCCTTTTTTTATTATAGATATTGAAATACAATATTTTATTATGAGCAATTTCTCTGAAGTTGTAGACCATTTTTGGGTGAGAAAATCGTGACTTAAACGTAAATTCAAGACAAGGACACTAGGGTTATCTGATCAAATTTAGTTTAAAGTATCTGAATTCTAGAAGACTATAGACAGGCCACCAGCAAAACTTTTCTTAATTTAGCATGTATATGGAATTAAGTTCAGTGATTAATATTATTGTGTCGCTATATTAACGACCAATAAAAAAACTAATACGTATCTTTCATTGTAAAGACTAATGATCAAAAATTTTATAAAGAAAAAGAAGTGTGGTATATTTAATTTGAAAGGATGTATAGGTAAAAATATCTACAGATTTGTACTTAAAATACGTATGTATTATGCAAAAAAAAAAAAAAAAAAACTGTTTGGTAAATCGTATGGGTGTCACCAGAATTTGATTCTTTTTTTTTATGTACATATATTGAATTTTTTTATTTGTTGAAAAAAAAGACATTCATCTCGGCATAAATAATGAAAAAAAAGGAGCGCTAGCTAGTGTTTTAAAAAAGATTGTTCATGTCACAAAAAAATTATTTGCAAAGTTGTAAAAAAAAAAAAGGGTATTTCTGTTATATTATTAAGATAATATAATGCCGCCCTAAGTGAGACAAACCAACTCTAATAATTTGATCAAAAAAATTCATGGTGAAAACTTCTCATGAATTTTTGGCACTTCTTAGACTACACACTTGCATAACATAGGACTGCATACTTGTTTATTGTACCAATACATTCTTATTTACTGTGTGGATGCACACTTGTTTATTATATCAAGTATTTTAGTTAAAATATAATTGTTAATAATAATCATATGATTTAACTATATATCAAAATGTGTTTAGACAATCTGTCTTAATTTTTCGAACTCATTTTCTAACTTCGAAATATACACTCAACCATTGTACAATGCCTTAATACACACTCGAATATTACGTTAATGCACGCATATATTTGATTTTATCATTCAATTTTATACATAGTTGATTTAAATTAGTTTGGGGGAATTTGAAAGTTAAAATAATATTTCATGATGATAAAAAGTAAAGAGATAAGAAAAAGAAAGATCGCTTTGTCCGGTACCGAAATGAAATGATAAAAGGGAACTGACAAGATGATGGATCCCGTCTAACTAAAGCAAGTGGGTTTGATTAGATTAAACGATAATAATGATGACAATAACCTCTTTAATAATAATTAATTAATACATTCATGTTAACAGCATGAGCGAAAGAACTTGGCAACTACCTGGAATACTCAATTTCTCATCAATCGTCAGATTATTAATTGCAGAATTGCTACAGTTTAACCAACACCACGTGATCAACGAGTTAAATCCACCATTTTTTTAGTTCTATTTTGTTGTTTTTGGGACCCTTCTCTACCTTTAGTGGGATCTTCTCTCAACTAGTTATAGATGGATCTAATCAACTACATGCTCTCCCACACAAGCTTCATTTGACAAAAATACAAAAAAAAAGTACATGCTATATTGCTTGCGTCCATTTGCCAATTCACGCGGAAACAGTCTGAGACTCTGATCAGTGAGTGAGTCATGAATCATAATCTGTTTCTACAGAGTTCAGTATTTTTTTTTTTTTTTTATAATTCGGGACCGGAGTAAAGATCATTTCTTCTCACGGATGTCCATTCTTTATGGTTTATAATAGTATACTAATATTTAAAATTCGTTATTTAAAATTTAAAAAAATAAAGTTATAGATGAACTTATTAAGCAAATTGAATCAATTTAAAACGTTTTTAGTTTTCCATTAAATAATTTAAACATTTTTGGGGTTTGACTTTAAAAGTTTCATTGACAATTGTCCAATGAAACATAAAATTGATTCAAATTTGTTTAATACTGCATTAAAGATAGATACGTAAATATTAAATTTGAAAATATCAAATAAATGTGATAGGACTAATCTTTGATAATATTCAAACTAAGGGTATTTCTCTAACTTTGTTCGAGTAAAAATTATATATATTAGAGAAAAAATAAAATTAAAAAATCAAGAATTTTTATAAAAAAAATAGTCTTATTCGGCAGATGTGAACAATAATTTAATTTAAATGCTGGAGATCTATACTACAGAAAATAACACGATAAATTGCACAAAAAATATGCAAAATAATACAAAAGATGTTCTAGTACTTTAAGGAATTTTTTTTATACCCACGATACATCATACTCATTACTTTTAATGAAGATAATATTATTACAAAGCATGAGTCGTCCGACCAATATAAATTAGAACATGAAAGAAATATCATAAATAATTGGAAAAATATATATAATTAATGTGATATGACTAAGACCCTTGATAAAATTGTATTTAGTAATTTTCATTTATTTATAATTATAAATATAATTAATGGAATATCTATTTGAAAATGTCATAGATAATATATGACTAAAACCCTTGATAAAATTCAGTATTTAAAAATTTTCATTTATTTAGAATTATAATTATAATTAACGGAAAAAATTCTTATTTGAAAATGTCAAGAATCATGATTGAGCTGGAGGGTTTAATGATTTTTTTTTTATTAAGTAGTGGATTAACGGTCCGAGACAACCATATTTCTATATTTCTTTAAAAAAAAATGACAATCAGATTTCTAAGAGTATATTTGTTGGTAATGCATACCTAACCTCTCCGTATTTGGCACCTACACGTTGCCCCTGATTTATATCACCAAACAGTCAAGAAATATGAAGACACAAAAAGGTGTTTGGCACTGATGAATGGTGATACTTTGTCCCCTATTGAATTAGGATAGGAACAAAATTTTGGTACACGATGTTCCAAGTACCGGATTTGGATTTTGGATTTGGATAACGATATCCTTCTACTTAGTAATTGCCTTTTACGTATCTAAGTATATTCTGATGCAAATACGAAGATTCTAAATGCTGTTAACTGGTATTGGAGACTATAGGTTTCGTCAACTATGCATATTAATAGTTTTTTTTTTTTTTTTTCTGTGAGACATCAAAATCAGAAAACTTCCGTAGACTTTATCTCTAATAAACTGTTACAAGGAAAAGGATAAAAAGAAACCCCCGAAAAGTAATATAAAGCATAAGATATGATTAAGATCTAACAACAATTTTTTTAAAAAAATTAAATTAAAATTGATGTGAAGTTGTTTAAATGGTGTCTAATTTGCTACATGTACGCCACAAGATTGAAGTTATTCTCTGTTGCAGCAGTCAGAAAATTTTTAAATAGAAGTCATGTATCTTATGCAAATTCTAAAATCAAAATTATGATTCCATCAAACTCATTACGTTGTAACTATAAAAGTCGATAATGAGTTAATTTTCAAATAATCATAGGTTAAAAAATAGCTTATTTTGAATAAATAAATCTAGAACACTAAAAATATTATATATACACATATTCTTCAATGAAAAAAAAATAAATATTATCCCTCATTTCTCTTTAAATCCGCCATTGTACAGCCCTATCACGCTAAATGGTCCCCTATCTAGTAAAGGATATCTGCCAGAAAGAATTTGACATTGTAGCTCCACTATTCGGATAGATCTGTTAAAGTAGAAAGTGAAATTATTGACAAGGTAAAAATCTAATATTGCATTAAATTAAGTAGTCTCAAATTTCTCATGAACGTTGTGTAAAGAGTACAAGCCGATAATAATGAATGAAATTAATTAATTATAAATTATAAACTTAAAAAGGAGCCAACTGATCCACCTCAATTTATAAGGTACCATATTGAAAAAAACAATATATTAACATTTTGTTTTTTTAAAAAAAAAGATCGATAAATCATCATATATCTTATGGTCCGATTTTTTTTTTTTTTATGATGGTATCCGCGTAGGCGCAGTGGGCGGTCACATATGCTGACATAAGATTCATTCCTCCCAAATTATATCTCAACCAATCATCTAGATATATAGAAAGTTACAATGTTTTGTTCAGAGGAAATATAAATCCAGAACTATAGAATGTCTTGATCTTGACTTCCATCTTCTAAGAGATATAAAAAGGCACACATCTAGAATGCGTATTGTGTTTTTGTACAAGGGTAAATGAAGCCGAGTGGACTGATTAGAGTTAATTGTGATAACTAATACAATTCCACACGCGCATGTGAAATATCAATCCAGCCGTGTGCAGATAACCACTTTGATTTGAATGAATCGAGATCAAACCAACCCAACCCAAATCAATTGTTTCACACACGACACGGGAGGCTGCAACTAATCATTCAACCAATCAATTGGCAACATAAAATAATATAAAACATGAAAATGCTGTCTGCGTGCCTTTTTTGTAATCGATATTGACTATTATGGGCAAAAAATAAAAAAATAATTGATATTGACTCGATTTTCGGGCGGTTGGATCTCGTTTTAATCGCATGAGCTGTGGACAGAAGCAATGTTTTAATTGCTCGTCGTGCCATGTATTATGCTTATCAGGAGGTACAAATAGTGCCTATGGGATTGATTAAAATAATGGAGGTATTGAATTATTTTTTTATAAAATAAAAAGTTGAAAACTTAGTATTTTATATTTTTATCTAAAAATAATAACCAAGATACAAACAGCAAATATCCATCGTTTTTTAAAATAAATTGACACTCGACAGTTAATGTAGAGGATAATCGCTGGATTATTCAAATTGAATTAATATTTTGGGATTCAATCATACATAACGACCGTTAAGAAGATTAAATTGACATTTTTCACAAACCTGACTATTATATTTTCGGTTGTTTTTTGAGGATCAGCTATTGAACTTGTACTGCACTAATGCCCATGATTCAATTAAGCTACTGAATCATTCTTTTTGTTAGTTTACTTAGCCTTGTCGGTTTACTTTGCCCTCTAATAACATTATTAAGTATCAAAATGCCCACAGTGTCTTATATTGTCGCAAAATCAATGATATATAATATTGATTTAATTATTAACTAACTGACTGACTGTTGGAAGTACTGTTGAAAACATTAAGCGTTTACTTAAATAAAAAAAAGTAATGGAGAATTTGATTCAAGTATTTAACCATGTGCATTATTCGAGGAACGTAAATTTAGAAAATTACTAGCTACAATTAAATTAAAATAAATGAAACATTGGGTGGTAAGCATCCGAGATAAAGTACAGAAGGCGATTCAAGATTATAATGTTTGAATTACAAATTTTAAATAGCTGTATTAATATAGTGAGATATTTATTTATTGTTCTAGTTCAAAAGATATAGAGTTGTAAATAGCGTATAAGTTCCTTTTTTTTTTTTCTTTTAGCTTGTACGAATAAATAAATAAATGAATGAAAACTTAGGGGCCAATAAGATTTTTATAAAAAAAAATATTATTGGACATGTTAAAAATTAAAATATACTGTTTAAAAAATAAGAAGCTTTTGACGGAATAATGGCACAAGAAATACTTACGATTGTAATCTGGCGTCGCTGTACTCTGCTGTCAGCAATTCAGATGAATTTGTTTTGTCTCATGACTAAATTTAATAAACAATACGTATTCAGATTATGAGAAAGTTCATTATTCGTGATTTAGATTTAGATAGCTGGAACTTGGATAGGAAATCGATAGTGGGAATCACTTTTGGTGTTGCACCTCGCGACAAGATAAGTGAAGAGGTGTGTGCTGTGCAGCGAAAGCTTTTCTTTAAATAAGAGCATTCTTAATTAAAAAATAATTTATTTAATATGTTCTTGCTGAAAGTGGAAGCAGAATAAACCATATATTTTGACTAAGCCTCTTTAATTACATATTTTTATTTCCAAAAAAATAATAAATTTTGTTATTACTGTGTGCAAATATTCTTTTAGCAATTCCACGAGCGAGCATCTAACTAATATAAATCAAATTTTTTTTTATGTGGATATACAACAAATCTCATTTGCTTTTGACTCATTCAATTTTTTTTTTTTTGCTATTTATTTCCTTTGGATAATATGCATCGACACGTATACAATATATTTTTTTATTTTATCCTCCAATTATTTTCATCATCCTAAATTATGAGCTCCACCCGCTAAAGATAAATAATGAGCAAAATGTAGCGGCAATTTGAGACATTCAATATTTTATATTAATATACGCATTTGGTCAACAGTTCGATATATGATTTGAAGTTTCCCCAATAAGGTAAGACGTCAACTTTAATCAGCCCATCATAACTCCATTTGCTTTTCCTTCATTTTTTCATTAAAAAAATTAAGCATAGTCATCTGTTTTTCGCTATTAGAATCCAAAACAGACTCTCCATTTACACGTTTCAATTTAGTCCCATGGCATTCAATTCAATTCTTCACCATCCCATTCAAAACTCATTTACTAAGATAAAACAATACAAGAACTCGACAAATGACAGCTGGCATGATAGTCAGAGAGTTTCAGCTCTCGTCCAATTAACAATTTGCATTATGATATTTCGGAAATTTCCATGGTGAACAAGCGACAAAATCAAATGGTCTAAAATGTACAGCATATAAGTCAATCCGATCCATTACTATCTGGATAATCTGACCTAATTGACCTTACAAACCGAACACCTCCAGTTAAACTAAACTGGAGATGAACACCAATTAATCCTCGATAGCTTCCACACCAAGAAGGATGACCCAATCCCTAGTTTCATGTCCCGCATTTCTCTTCCTCCCTTTGCTCGGTCAAGGGGCAATATCGACATTTCAATTTCGCACACGAGTTTCGACCGACTCGTTTAAATAGGCCCCAATATAGCACGGTCTCATTATTGAGCTGTAAAGCATCTCTTCTTTCTCTGGTTCTCTTCTCTTCTCTCTCTCATCTCTGTTTCTTCTCTCACGCAACGCGCACACTCTAACATCCCAAAATTTAAACAAGAAGATGTCGAATAGTTCTTGGAAATATCTTTTCATGGGTTGTTTGGGGCCTTCTAATCAGGCAGTGGAGAAGAAGAATAGGCACAGAGACTCGAGTTCTCCTTGTTCGAGCAATTCCATTGATGACATCCCATTTTCTCCCGAAGACTTGTCTCTCACACTCGCTGGGTCGAACCTTCATGAATTTACTTTTGCGGAGATGAAGACCGTTACTCGTAACTTCTCCAATAGCAACTTCATTGGGTCAGGCGGGTTCGGACCTGTCTACAAAGGGTTCATACCTGATAAGCTTAGACCCGGTTTGGAGGCGCAACATGTGGCCGTTAAGTACCTCGATCAGGAAGGAGGGCAAGGTCACAGAGAATGGCTGGTGAGTGAGATTTCTTATATCTTGGTTGTAAAAATAAAAAATGTACCTGTACGAACCTGAGTTGCAATTTGTTTATTGAACCTTGGAAAAAAAAAATGACATGAACGGAATATGTTGGTGGGTTTTTCATTGCTTCTGTTTTTGTATGTAATTATGTAATCAATTTGACTAATTGGGATTTCTTATAATTTTGTGTTGTAGGCTGAAGTTATATGTCTTGGTCAATATAGACATCCCAATTTGGTGAAACTAATTGGGTACTGCTGTGAGGAGCAGCACAGGATGCTGGTTTATGAATACATGCCACGCGGCAGCTTAGAAAATCATCTATTTAAGAGTGAGTCCAATCAATTCCTTTGTCTCTATTTTTTGTTAATTTTGGATTTAGTTATCCCTGAATACTAAATTTAATTTGGTTTGGATTGGTATAGGTGTAATTGAATCTCTGTCATGGTCTCAAAGACTGAAGATTGCAGTACAAACGGCCAAAGGGCTTGCATTTCTCCATGATGCCGATAAGCCGCTTATTTACCGTGATTTCAAGGCTTCAAATATACTACTTGACTCGGTATAAATTCAAATCACCATCATCTACTTAATTATTTTAAAGTCATCTAAGATTGAAAAGGGAGTGTTGTTATAACTACTCTTACATCCTAACTATGAGGTTTACTTTTTAGCCTTCACCTACTTTGAGTTAGAAAGTTTTGACTTTTGGTCAGACTTAGCAACTTCTAGAACAAAATTAGATTCATATGATGAGAAGTTGTAGCAGTAGTAGATATTAGCTTCACAATTATATTTGACTAAATGTTCTTGTTTCAATTTGCAGGATTATACTGCTAAACTTTCAGACTTTGGTTTGGCAAAGGATGGCCCGCAAGGTGACGCTACTCATGTTTCAACGCGTGTTATGGGCACACATGGCTACGCCGCTCCTGAGTATATCATGACTGGTATAAAAACTTACCTTCAAAACATTACCTTTTTCTACTGATTATAGTCTTAAATGAGACTTGTAACTTACCAATTCCTATACTATTTTCAGGACATCTCACGGCAAAAAGTGATGTATACAGCTTTGGGGTGGTTCTGCTGGAGCTGTTAACGGGTAGACGTTGTGTAGACAGGAACCGTCGCACCCGTGAACAAAACTTGGTTGATTGGGCCAGACCTTATTTGAAGAAGCCCGACAAGTTTCACAAAATCATGGACCCAAATCTAGAGGGCAGCTACTCCACAAAGGCTGCACAAAAGGCAGCTTTGGTGGCTTATCTGTGCTTGAGTAGCATACCAAAACCGAGACCCTTTATGAGAGAGGTGGTTGATGCATTGGAACCTCTTTTACAGATAAAAGATTTACCTATGGGAACTTTTGTTTTTACTGTACCTGGGGCAGATGAGGATTGCGATAAAATGAAGAGTGAGGACGGAAAATTGTTTACCGAAGAGGATCAAGAGAGAAAAGAGCACCATGATGGCAGAAGTAGAAGAAGGCACACAATCTCAGCTGTACATGCCGAAGGTGGCCTTCATAGAGAAGCAAATGATTTGAGTAAGGATTCTTTAAGACCACATCATTATGGGACAAGACATCATCACCGTAGGGAAAGAGATGCTTCAGTATAGCTTGCGAAAGGAAATGTGAATTTGAACTGTACATAGAGGGTACAAATTCCCCTCTCACAAAGAAATTTTTGTATTGTTTTGCATTTTGTTATTTTCCTTATTTTATTTTGTTCATTCTGAGGTAGAAGGAATTGTGATGTTTTGTTTAGCATTTCTTAATTTGTGAAATTCATTTGTAAAAACTAGGTTCTTAGCAGTCTCTTTTGTTATTGTCTGCTTTGAACCAAGTCCCTTTCAGAATTTGTAAAGAGCAAGCAGTTAGTATTTTCTATGCTTTGCCTTGGAAGCACCAAGTAGTCATGTATCCGCTATTTTACTTAAGTGTTAGGAAAATTAGTTATATTCTTGCATATTCACTATCATCATGATCACAATGTTCATATTTGATGTTAGTATGGTTCCTCCAATAGTCTGTAGTGGATGGAGGTCTAATTGTAAAAGAAGAAATGGCATTTTACCCATGTAATGTGTTTGTTTAAAATTGATGGAAGATAACTGACATCTTACAGAAAGAGGGGTGAAATTTCTGGCTGAATCAAATTAAATGCAGATGCTTTCAAGAATGGACAATGTGTAATTATTACCAATTGACTTTAAAACTATAGTAGACCAGATACCATTACTGGACCACTCAAACCCTCTACTGGTAAAGTATCGCCCATCTCAATTATGGTTACTGATTGGATAGAAAACTTGTGTATATATTTCCTGATCGATTTGTCTGGTTGTTTATTAAAGAGTTGACCAGCAGTGAGGCCTTTATCATTCAAGATCTGGCCTAATGACACAAAGGAGGAAGTTTGCATTGGTGCCTAACTGGTCCCAGTATGCTGGTTTAGTAACCGATAGTACATCTTAAGCAGCAAAATAGGTGACCGTCTATTTCGACATCTCTTGTAAAAAACAAAAATTTTGCTCTTTTCATTCATCAAGAGAGACCGAAAGTTATACTGATCTGTTCACTGGTCGAATTGCTTTTGAGATCGAAATCTCATGACTAGGATTTTCTCCAAATCATGTTTGGATGAAGGAGATCGTATTAAAATCAATTTGTTTCAAAGTTTTCATTCCTTTATTTTCCCCCCCAAAAATGTAGTTTCAATCCCAATCTTTTCCCTCATGATCATTGTCCTGATGTCCTCACATATTTACAAGTTACAAACCACAAAACAGCAGACAGTAGAATCCTTACTCATAAATGTAGTTTCATAAAAAAAAAAAAAAGTGGCCTCAGAGATGACCTGTTCTTAGCAATCGGTATCAGAAAATCACAGCTAATGACGACAGATTATAGGCATCCTTCACATTCAAGCCACTATCCCCAGGCCCCAGCTCAAAAAGCCATGGTATGGCTACCTGTAGTGCTTAAGCAAACAAATTTAATTTCTCTTCCCGCCCCCCCCCCCCCCCTTGAGGAGTACGTCAATTGCAAACTAATAACATATATTAACCAAAAAAAATAAAAAAGTATTACATTCAAAGAGAAAAAGCAAAATTAAAAGAAAATAAAATGAACATAGAAGCACACTTTTCACATAAAAAGATCTAAAAAAAAGCTTCTTTGGACTTCTGTTGGCAATGAGAATGAAGCCTCGACACATGCCGTCACTGTTCTATTTAAAAAACTCAATCAATCAACACGACGATCTATACCCAAAATTGTATCTAATCTATACCTTTTGGAGTTTTTTCAAGGTGCGTATATGAAATCTCATTCTCCTTTACATTTTAGTTAATTATTATTATTATTATTATTATTATTATTCTTTTATATTTGCATGTTTCCAGAAAAGCTCCAAATGGAGCCCATGCAACATTGATCATTATAAGCCGGCCCTAATACAAAATTGTCTAAATTCAAAAAGCTCCAGCCCACATTGCATTAAAACCAGCAAACCATCAGTATCCTATTGCCCGAAAAAATTATAAATAACTTTAATTAATTAAGAAATTATAAAATAATCCATTTTTAATCAATTCTTTAAAAATGACTGCGCAGTTTCGGAATCTGAAATTCCGAAACAAATTCTGCTTAGTTTCGGAATCTCAATTTCCGAAACTAGCTAGTTTCGGAATTCCAGATTCCGAAACTAGAATTTCGCTTCTATATAAACGCGGACCCCCTCTCCCCCACTTCTCACTCTGCTAAAAGCGACCCTCTCTCTCCGCTCCGCGCGAAAGAAAAAAGGTATGGTTTTTTTTATTTTTTTAATTATTTAATTAATTTATTTTATTTAGTTAAATTAGGAAAATAAATAAGAAAATAGGAATAATATTCAAAAAATATCAAAAAAAATTTTAAAAATCAGATTAAATTTTATTCATTAGGATAAATATATTTTAGCAAATTTTATATTTTTTTTATATGTTATAATAGTAGAAAATTTGTTAAAAAATTAGGTTAATATTAGGAAAAATAGGAAAAATATTTAAAAAATATCCAAAAAAATATAAAAATCAGATTAAATTCTATTCATTAGGAAAAAAATATTTTATAAAATTTTATATTTTTTACATCTTATAATAATAAAAAATTATTTAAATAATTAGGTTAATAACAAGAAAAATAGGGAAAAAATTGCAAAAATATAAAAAAATATTAAAAAATCATATTAAATTATATTATTTGTTATGTAAATTAATAATATATATTTTGATATTTGTAAATATTATAATAACATAAAATTATTTCAAAAATAAGGAAATCAATAGAAAAATTAGAAAATTTAGTAAAATTAATAGAAAAATTGGACAATTCTTGTAGGTTGATATATTGTTTTTGTTTTCAAATGTACAAAAAATTTCAAACAAGATTCAAGATTCGAATTTCCTATTTCAGCAGCTGTAGGAGATTGAGGTGAGTATTTTTTATTCATTAATTTATTTATTTTGCATAGCTAATGTATGTAATTTAGAATAGTTTATTGCTTGGTATGATATGATATGATAGTTTATGATTTTGAATATTGAATATGATTACCGATTGTGATATGATATGATATAATATGATTGCTTGGTTTGAAATGGGTTTATTTAGGGGGGATTTGGGTAAAGAAATTTTCGGAAACCCTCCCGGTACAGGGGAGATGCTGCCGAAATTTTGTTAGATTTATGACATTTAAATTTTTTTTTATTAAGTGAAAATGCCCCCGAGAAGAAGAACGTCTCCAGGTTCACATAGATCTACGAGGCTACGAACCGATCCTCAGGCTTCTACTTCAGGCTTCTCTTTAATTTTCAAAGACCAATCTCGAAAAGGTTAATAAACTTTATAGTTCTTCATATGAAATCTTTATTTTTCATCAACTTTTGAAATGTTTGATTTTATTCCGTAGCATTTGAGCTTTAACCTTCAATAGATGACGGCTTTAACCAATTTATAAGGATCATTTCATTTTATAAAATCACCAAATGTGAAAATTTTACTTGTAATATAGAATATGATTTTTTTTTAATATATTTAAGAATTATATTTTAAACTATTTCTTTATTCAAACTTCTTAAAATTTCATTTATTTCATGTTTATGTAAAATTTGTACGTGTCATCTCTTGATTTTTTTTTTTAATTAGATGGTCAACTTGTATTTCATTTGCAAGAGTCATCCATATGTAATTTACAAAATATAGATGGTAAACATCAGTTTTATTATCCATACCGATTTTCTTTTTTTTGGCAACAACAAAGAATTGCTAAAATATCTTGCTAAATCTTATTAAATGAGACATGCTTAATCCATACAAAAGGGTTTAAAGGCCTTAAAGAGAATTATTTGTTCGAACCTGATTGATTTTAAAAAAAATGGATAAACTCGTCTTCATAACTTTTTAATATTTAATAAGTTACATATAGTAAAATCAAAACAGTATATATTTCATTTGTAAATGGGCCAAGAGAAGAATTGTGAATGTGTATTAAAAGAAGAATAAGAAATTACAGTAGTCCTTTTATTCGTGGTATGACTTGTTTTAGATAGGCTTTCATTAAGTAATTAATAATTAATTCTAGTACAAAATATTTATGCTTCATAATCTACGTGAATGAATAATTATTATTTTTATGAGTGAATGTACCTTGTACATTAGCTGGAAGCAAATCAACATGCAGCTCAAGTCCCTGTAGCCGTCTTGTTCCGAAGCACTCGTGTTGTACATAATGCCATTCATCTTCCGAGTTCACCGGCAACTGCATCTGTTGAAACCTTCCTTGAATTATCATATTAAAACGGGAAACAATTCTCAAATTGTAATGTCCGCGATAATATCCTAATGAAGATAAAATTGTATCTTTAATTGATTCATAATCAGTTCGTGAAGATGCATCGAAACTGAAATTGTTTGGTTGATTGTAAGGAGATTGATTAATGAAAACACGAATGGAATTCATATTTGTAATGGATATGAGATTTATGTGTGTGAAAATGATATATGATTCTCAGACTGAGAGACGAATCACTTATTTATAACCCTTATGATCGGAATCTGAGAATCCGATCATAGGAGACAACATTATAAATTCCGTATGAAATAATTGATGAAACACTGTTTAAACAGTGAAATTCAGTCAAAACACTGTAATTTCGTATTAAATAATCGATCTAACAGTCAAATTCTGTCAAAACACTGCAATTTCGTATCAAAATAATCGATCTAACAGTCAAATTATGACAAAATACTGTTATGGGCGGGAAACTAGCTAGATTCCCGCTCAAACGTCAGATACTTTACATTTTACCCTACATTTTACCCCGTACTTTATTTTTATTATACTTTACCATATTACTTTACTTTATTACTTTTATTTTACTACTTTTACTATAATATTTTTAGAAAATTTGAAAATAATAACATAAATTATTTAATAAAACAACTATTATTAATTTTTCAAATACTTTCAAATAATAACAAATATTATTTATTAAAACAACTATTATTAATTTTTCAAATACTTTAAAATATTAACAAATATTATTTAATAAAACAACTATTATTAATTTTTCAAATACTTTCAAATAATAACAAATATTATTTATTAAAACAACTATTATTAATTTTTCAAATACTTTCAAATAATAACAAATATTATTTAATAAAACAACTATTATTAATTTTTCAAATACTTTCAAATAATAACAAATATTATTTATTAAAACAACTATTATTAATTTTTCAAATACTTTAAAATATTAACAAATATTATTTATTAAAACAACTATTATTAATTTTTCAAATATACTTTAAAATATTAACAAATATTATTTATTAAAATAACTATTATTTATTTTAAAATTTCTTTCAAATAATAACAAATATTATTTATTAAAATAACTATTATTTATTTTAAAATTACTTTCAAATAATAACAAATATTATTAATATTTTACTAAAATATTCCTTTATTACTTTTAATTTACTATTTTGATGTCTCGAAAATAGTAAATTCTGAAAAGTTAAGCGTGCTCTGAGGAATTCTGAAAAGTTAAGCGTGCTTTGATGAATTCTGAAAAGTTAAGCGTGCTCTGATGAATTCTGAAAAGTTAAGCGTGCCCTGATGAGCTCTGAAAAGTTAAGCGTGCTCTGATGAGCTCTGAAAAGTTAAGCGTGCTCTGATGAGCTCTGAAAAGTTAAGCGTGATCTGATGAGTTCTGAAAAAGTGTCACGTGAATGAGAGTAAATTATCTTTCAATTCATCTCTATAAAACCACCAAGGTTCAGCCACACAATCAAACCTCCATTTTTCCTCTAAAAGAAGTTCACAATCATGGAGAAAGAAAATAACTCCAACTCCAACAATAATAACTCCGTTCCTCAAACAAACTTCAACATTACTGAGTGTTGGAATTCATTCCTCCATTATACTATTAACAACAAACAAAAAGAAAGAGGAGAATGGTGCGCAACCTGTCAAAAATGTTCACAGACTTTTCAATACAATGTGTTCGAACAGTGGTATGACCTGGAGTTAAAATTCCACTACAACTGGCACATAAGTGGCGCAGAGGAAAGAGAACGGAAGGAAAGAGAAAGGCGCAACCGTCCGCTGTGATACGACTGGTCCGAATATTTGCCACGTAAACCGAGCACCGGACAACAGACATGGACACCAATACCAACACCATGGGAATCTGTTGAAACAATAATAAATTATCGTGGAGATCACACAGTAGACTGTATAAGGTGTGGACAACGCTGAGGTGTATGGCAGAGATAGAAAAGCAAGAGGCTGAGGCAGCTTTCTGGAACGAAGCCGCTCAGTGCGCTGACAACGCTGAGACAACTTTCTGGAACGAAGCCGCTCAGTGCGCTGACAACGCCGGTGCAAGTACCAGTAATCAACCGGAAAAAAAAGATGAAGAGGATGAACCATGGTGGGATGAAATTCTGAAATATGTAGATAGTCAAGATATCTAAGTTATGTATTATTGTAATGATTTGCGGTTGTTTTATCTATTAGTGTGTGTATCTATTTAGTGTATTTAGTGTGTATATCTATTTAGTGTATATTTGAGTTCTATATTTTTTTTTTGACAATTTCAATAGTAAGCAACAAAAAACATACTTGAAATATTAAATTTGATAATTTAAAAATACTTCAAATATTATATTTCATATTTTAAAAATACGAATAAACATACCTAAAATAAAATTTCAATTTCACAACTCAATTACACAATTACCGTATATATACATATTGTAAATAAAAAAAATTAAATAAAAAATTAACACTTTAAAAGTAGCTGAAAAGTTAAAAAAATTTAGGTGAAATAAAAAAAAAATTAGCTGAAAAGTTAGGTGAAATAAAAAAAAAATTAGCTCAAAAGTTAGGTGAAATAAAAATAAATTAGCTCAAAAAGTTAGGTGAAATAAAAAAAAATTAGCTGAAAAGTTAGGTGAAGATCATACGAACTGGCTTAGTTTCGGAATTCTAAATTCCGAAACTAATTAAAAAATTAACAAAACTATTCTCTCTCAAAAAATGTCGGCAGTTTTAGTTTCGGAATTCCAAAACTAGCTAGTTTCGGAAATTGAGATTCCGAAACTAAGCAGAATTTGTTTCGGAATTTCAGATTCCGAAACTACGCAGTCATTTTTTAAAAATTGATTAAAAACGGATTATTTTATAATTTCGTAGTTAATTAAAGTTATTTATAATTTTTTCGGTCCTATTGCATCCTCTAAATATGTACAGCCCATCTCATGTAAAAGTTTCAATCCATTTAACTTTGGGCCCATGAAAAATACCAACCCCCTATTCAAAAAAAAAAGTTCTATACTGAAAAGCCGCACGAGAAGGTCCAGTACTGTTGCATTTGCATAGACGCATCTGGCATCCAGGATTCCAGATGACCAAATGTAGCTTTCGTTAAGTGAGGATCTAACTTTCTGCAAACAAACAAGAAAGTGACCTATTAGATTTTCAAAGATTATATGCAAACAAACAAATAATTTGAACATTAGTAATATACGACATCTCAAATAACGTTTTTCTTTTTTTTTTTTTTGGGGGGGGGGGATAAGCTAGATAGCGGCTATTTAGTAAACATTTCATATGAATATATGATGTTATCAGGGACTTTCCCTTCGTACTCTGATTGACCAGATCATTGATGCACCCAAAATGTTTAGCCTTCTCACTTCCCGTTGGGCTGCAACATGAGGAAGAAACAATTTTTATTTCGGAATAAATGTATTACTTCTTATTGTGAAATTTTAAAAAGATATTTGCTAAAATAAAATAATATCAGATTGGCAAATTGTTCATTATATAAAAGTACTCTACTTAATTATAGGCCAATTAATCATTTTTGTTTATTAACAGTAACATAATCAGTTGAATTTTACCTAGCTAAATATGCAAAATTAAACGGACTGGATCTATGGGTGAGTAAAGGCGCATTATTGTCCAAAGAAGTCGAAATTTTTTATGATATAAATTCAACACCAATAATATGCGGAGATAAGAATACTTGATTATCAGTTATCCTCGAATTTGAGTTTATTTTCAACTATCTTTCTCGTTTTGTTGCATATTTGGCACGAATAAATGGATTCTCAAACAGAGGTTGAGCGTAGTACATAAAAAAAACGATCCCGCTTTTCTAGTCAAATAAAAAAAAACTAAACAGAGGTGTGTCAGCATTCGTGTTATTAAAAGATATTTACGATGAAATTTGTATAAATGTTTTTGTTTAATTAACTTAAACATGACACGAACATCAATATTAGTCTCCATTTGAGTGATGTTTGACACCGTGGATAGTTATAATAGAGTATTCCGTTCCTATTATTAATATTGCTTGCACCACCACTGTGTTAACCTTAGTTCCTAATTAATAATTTGAAGGACCAAAATATTCTTTTATTTTAAGGACCAAATGAAAAATAAATGATTTTAGCAGAATTTGAGGAGATGATTTGGCATCAGCGATCTTCTTTAAAGTGGCGCTTGGAGGGAGATCGTAACACAAGTTTCTTTCATGAAAAAGCATCTAGCAATAAAAGAAGAAACATCATCAAAGAAATTTGCTTCCAAGGCACTACTTTCTCAGATCAAAAATCAAAAGGCCGAGCATTTTTTGATTTTTTCTCTTCTTTGATGGGTTCAGACTCTACAGACCCACCTTTCATTGACTGGGAAAGTCTTTACTCCACTCAATCAGACTTAATTTCAATGGAACTTGTAGACCCGATTACAGAAGCGGAAGTGGCTGATGTAATCACAGCCTGGCCTAGTAATAGGTCCCCCGGGCCAGACGGGTTCACGGGAGAGTTTTTCAAAGCATTTAAAGATGAATTAGTTCCTGAGATCACGATTGTTTTTAACAGTGCGCTAGTTTCAGGTTCGCTGACCCCGTTAAATGGCTCGCTAATTGTTTTGATCCCTAAAAAATCAGATGCTTGTGCTACCAAAGACTATAGACCAGTAAGCATAGTTCATTCCATGCAAAGGATTCTGTTAGAAACCCTCAATTTGAGATTGACTCGACTGCTACCAAAGCTTGTAACAATAAACCAGACTGGTTTTCTCTCGAGAAGAAACATAACAGTTAACTTCCTTTATGCACAACAAGTAATTCACTTTGCTAGAAGTGCCAAATTCAGGTTGGGATTGTTCAAAGTAGATATTCACAAGGCGTTCGACACACTAAGTTGGAAATTCTTATTGCAAGTATTATCTGCTTTGGGTCTTCCAGATTCATGGATTCTTTGGATTAAGGGTTGTGTTCTACAAGGCTCATCACGAGATGGTTAATGGGCTTGCAGGTAAACCAATTACTTTGAAGAGAGGCGTCAGACAAGGCGATCCGTTATCTCCGTACCTGTTCATTATCGCGTTTGACTTCCTCTCGAGATGGTTCAACAAATTGGTTGCTTTAGGAGCTATCAAAGTTCCTTTGCCGGGTTTACACCTGTCATGTACTGCATTAGGGGTGACAATTGAAGGGTACATACTGTTACATTGGTTTGTCTTCATTTCTCTCAGCAAATACAAACATAGAAGAAAGGTCAGAACAGATCAAAAGCACAGGAGATCGGTCAGCCAATGGTCATCTAATCAGTGGAATGGATTTCACGGGCAGCAGCACAATTCAAATAAGGGGCAGCAACGCTGTTTGAATCAATTAACAGATCAAGCCCACGGATCGCCAACTTCAACGGCTGAGATCCTCCTTAATTAACGCTTAGGATTAGAGATTAGTAATTAGTTAAATTAACTTAGAAATTAGCTTGTAAATGAGAGGAGGTTGTTGGCTATAAATAGTGGAAGTATTCTGTAAACAAGTATGATGAAAATTAATGAAATTATTGTTACTCTTCTAATTATCTCTTCCCTGTATCTTAGTTCTATCTCTTTCCTTTCAAATTGTTCTCAATTCATTCTCAATTTCCACCAAAATCAAGCTTAAATCACAGCAAGACTGTGACAAGTGGTATCAGAGCCCAAAGATCGCAGCTGGGCACGTTTCAACGTCAAATTCGAGTCGAATTCAGCTCAAGAAATACTCAAGAACTCGAGATGTCGACACATGCAACCTCTTTCTGGATGTCCTTTGAAGAATCCAGCCAACGCAGTGCCGCAATCCACCAAGAATCATCAAGAATGCTTGCAGAAATGATCGACATGCTCAAGCAATTCATGCACAATCAAGGGATTCCATACCAGCCTTGTGAAAAAGAAGAATGCAATGTAGATGAATCGACTGCTATCAATGAAGAAGGAAGCGGTTTCATTGATCGTGTTGAGACACCTGCTGGTATTGACATTGCTGAGCCTGCAGATGCATCGTTTGGAGAAACAGAAGGCAATGTAGAAGAATGTTCTGCTATCGAAGAAGATCAATCAGGACAGCCACTGGAAGAAGAAGAAGAAGGCCATGGTCGACCATTTGGTACACCATTCTTGAAGTCTCCAAATCAAGAATTGGAATCTGATAAAGTAAGAAGCAAGAACACTGTTCCTTTAATCTTAAATGATGATTTGAGTGTTCATGAAGACACAAGCAAGAAGAAGAAGCATGAAGGCCGAGTCATTGTTACTGGTCAACTTTTGGAAGTTGGAGTAGACAGTGGTTTCATTGATAGAGATGAGGCACTTGATAAAATCTTTTTGATAGTACCACCTGCCATCATCTCAAAAACCGAACTGAAGAAGACTCAAGAACCAACATAAGGGAGTGTTCATTTGGTAGATGCTCGCCAACTGGAGGGGCCAAGAAAAGAGAAGGCATTTAGTTATCTACACTCCTTTCACCAAGGGTACAACGGTCATTTAATTATGTTGAAATTTCCTTCTTTGACATGGTCTGAAATTTTGGGCTGGATTGATGGTTATGAGGTCAAAGTAGAAAGGAGTCAAACCATTGTTATTTACAAAAATAAAATGGGTAAATTCTGGCATGCAGTGATGGCCAAGTTAGGGATGAATGGGAATGTGCAGAACGTGAGGGTACATGGAGGCTTTTTAGTATTGTATGGCTATACTTTGACTCAACTATTATGGCATACCCTTCATAAATGGTTCATAGAAGTGATTAAGGAGGTTTTAAAAAACAGACAAAAGGAAGTGATTCATGTAAGAGGAATTATGTTAAAGGAGATGATAGTTGGTGAGAGTGGTGACTTTGAGACCTATTTTGGTATTAATTATTTGAGTGATATTTACAATAGTACATTGGTTAAACCATGGAATACAAATTCAGTGAAAATTCATGCCAAGACCCAAGCAGTTACCATATTTAAGTTTCACAGTAAGCTTGCTATCTTTCCTAAGAAGAAGCTCAGGAATAGGGGCATTTCTGGAATTCAAACGAAGGAGGGTTTTAACATGAGGCACCAGTTAAGAGAAACCAACATTGATCATGCAGTATTATGGTTTAAGTTTCTTAAATTGCTACATCCTATTGATGGGAACATGGATCTGTATCTTTTCTACTTTGAGTTTAGCATGTATAAAGAGCGGTTTATCGAGAAAGATATGAGACTGTTTAGCTCTTATCAGAATCACAATCAACATTTCATCCTTGAGGACAAGGATGATTTCAAGGGGTGGGGAATGTCATGTACTGCATTAGGGGTGACAATTGAAGGGTACATACTGTTACATTGGTTTGTCTTCATTTCTCTCAGCAAATGCAAACATAGAAGAACGGTCAGAACAGATCAAAAGCACAGGAGATCGGTCAGCCAATGGTCATCTAATCAGTGGAATGGATTTCACGGGCAACAGCACAATTCAAATAAGGGGCAGCAACGCTGTTTAAATCAATTAACAGATCAAGCCCACGGATCGCCAACTTCAACGGCTGAGATCCTCCTTAATTAATGCTCAGGATTAGAGATTAGTAATTAGTTAAATTAACTTAGAAATTAGCTTGTAAATGAGAGGAGGTTGTTGGCTATAAATAGTGGAAGTATTCTGTAAACAAGTATGATGAATATAGTGGAAGTATTCAATTGGGTCCATCCCTTGAGATACTCTTATTTCACTCATCATTGCTCGAATAACTCGATACATCTCCGGATAGAGGGTGAAATAGTCTTCCAAAGTAAACTCCTCGTCAGACAGGTATTCATCTTCTGATTGTTGTGGTCCCTCAGTTTCTTCTAGAACTTCAAAATCGTCTTCTGATGACACCTCTTCAGCAGGGCCCACAGGTCCTATCGAGTTACAGTGCTCAATGTGTTCACATTTACATGCATTTTTCGAGCCTTATTTCGTTGATACACCAGTAGGGGTTTAGAAGTACTGCCATCGCAATCATTCTTAATTGGTGGATTGTTGTTTACGAATTGTGATTGCCGCGGGGATTTCATGTAAGATTGGCTTATCTCTTTTTGCATAGTCTCTTTTATCCTTTCAATGAGCCTTCTGTTTTCTTCGTTTAAAATTGTGGTGTTGATAGATTTCACTAATTCTAATTCTTCTTGTAAGGCTCGAGAACCTCCTGAGATACGGGCAGTGCGCCTTACTTTTCCGGCTGAAGGCGTTGTCTTACTCACGGCTACTGGATAATCGGTTGATTCTGTGGCACTGTTGCACCTTTCATGATCATATAAACGTTGGCATTTATACTGAGGGACTTGGTCATTGGCCTTCTTTTTTTCCTTGGAGGTGCTGGCTTCAGCATAATTGTATTCTTTGTTCGTACTTGCTTTCGCCCCTGAGATCTTTGTCATGACCTCTTTGGGAATGAAATGTGCAAGTGTGACAGTTCTAGGTTTGCCTTGTACATATTCCTCTTGCGGCTTTTTGGTCATCTTGCTAATACCAGCGAGTTGTTTAGCTTGGGCCAATGTTATCGGTTTTCCCTTTTTCTTCTCATTTTGTTTTGGTCGACTTGTTATCACTCTAGGAGCGGGAATGTTTTCCACAGGTTGTGCATTGCTCTTTTTATCAGCCTGAAGTTCACTATGCATTTTCCTTAGCACCTTCTTGGATCTTTTAGATAAGTAGAGGGTCCAAGGCTGAGGAGGCTCTCTTTCCTCTTCCGATTCTTCCCAGGATATCATGTTAACCTGGAAATGTGGTTTGGGAGTTTGTTGAGCTTCCTTGGGTATCTTGATCTCACCCTCTTGTATTTTCCTTTCTAACCAATCTTTAAAGATATAACATCCATCTAAAGTATGCCCGAGAATCCTATGATAGAGGCAGTAGTTGGGATCGTCAGATTTGTCCATCTCTTCAGGTCGTTTGCATGGTGGTAACTGTATGCCTTTGGTTATAGCGAGTTGGAAAAGATCGTCTATTTACTCTTTCTTAAAACAATAGGGCTTTTTTCTTCGTTCTCGCAGGGGTATGCTACTAAACCTCTTTTGACCCGACTCTTTGTTATCATCCTCATCTGTCTGTTGAGTCTCTTCAACTTCATAGCTCGTTGAGGCCATTGCGTTCTCATTTTTCTTTAGCTCATTTTTCTTACCTCTTTCTTTGAATTTGTCTTTCTCTGGATGAGGTCGAGATGTCGGGATCCATCCTTCTTGGTTTAGAGTTTCATATTTAGATACCAAGGTAACCAATGGTTGAAATTCTGTGATTTTTGCCGGTACTAGATAAGGTTGGATCCATCCTGACAGATTGCTCATGACCATCTTGACTTGCTCGTCTTCTTTTAATGGTGGTTGGCATCGAATGCTCATGTTTCTCCACCTTGTGATATATTCCATGATTGATTCATTTCTCTTTGGCTTTAAGTTCGCCATATCCATAAAAGTGACCTCTTGGCTTATAACCATGAATTTAGAACAAAAAGCATCTTCCATCTCCTCCCAAGATTTGATGCTATTTTCTTCTAATGAGGCATACCACTCAAAAGCGGGCCCCGAGAGACTTTGAGGAAATTGGCGAAGAAGCCAAGCAGGATTGTTAGCCGTATCACCACAAGTGGTAATAAAATGAGCAAGATGCTGTTCTGGAGTGATTTTCGAATTTATCCCATCAAATAGTCGGAATCTCGGTACTACATGTCTTTTAGGGAATGGCTCGTCATCGAAATGCCTAGGATAAGGCCTTCCCACTCGCTTCTTAGATCTTGTTGGAATTCCCAATCCCAACTCTTTCATTTGTTTAAAAATCATCTCCCGTATATCGTCACCCATCGTTTGATTTGACGGAGTTACCGATGGATAAGTTTGTCTTCTGTTGGTTATTGATACTTTAGGAGAATTCCATGAAACACCCCTTCCCCTTTCTTCTTCGTCTTCTTCTTCTATAGACCTCCTCGTTTTCTTAGCGAGACTCCCTTTGGGTTCTTCAACACGATTCCTGCTGCTACCTCCTAGCTTCGCTCGAGTCGCATTTTCTTCTCGGGATATCTGTTTTTTCTGTCGAGCTTTAAATCTAGCATTTTCTCTTCGAAGGGCCTCAAGTGCCTGAGCCATCTGTTCTATCTTTTCTTCCAATGGCGTTCTTGGGACATGTTCTTCTTCTTCACTTGCACTTTCACCCGTTGAAGCATCATACCCTTGTTGAGATTTTTCGTCATTTCGGGCAGGTTCTACCATATGGGTAGATGTTTTCTCTTTCGATGTAGGTTTCTTTTTAGAGTTTCGCCCTTTCTTTGGATCATTTATGGCCTGTCCCGTCTCTAATTATTTTCCATCGTTTGCAGCTTGACGACGGGTCACTGCCATCTCACTTTCTGGTTCTTGAGGCTCATCTTCATTGTCACTGAGGGCATATGAGGTGATTTGCTCGTCAGATTCTTCGTCTATGCTTAGAGCATTCACAGTGAAAGAATCCTCATAATATTCTGTTGGTTGTTCAATTTGTACTGCCCTTATTTTCTTTTTCCTCTTTTTATCTTCCAAATGAGCCCGGAGGTCTCCTTGAGGATATGTCAGCCTTTTGTAAACCGGGATACGTTGATCCTGATCAGAATCATCGTCCTGTTTTGTCTTCGTTTCGAGTTTAGGCCATTCTCTTGTTGGGTAGACAAGTCTTTCATGTATGGATTTACGGGGTTCCTGTTTTGTACTATCAGGCTGTGAGAGAGCATGAACTTCCCTTTGTCCTTGTTGATTTTTTATGACACGATACATCTTTCGGATCTTCTCAGAAAAACTCGGTTTCGGGTCATCAGATGAAATGGCTAAGGACTTGAAGCGAGCGGGCAAGTCTCGCCAACCTAAGAGGCGGGTGTTTGAAGAACTCCATTTTGCTGCTCGAAGCGGTGAGAAGGAGTTTTGGACAGGTAAGTCGGTCTCCACCTCTAACTCATTCTGGCATGCTTGCAGAGCTTTCTTCTTTGAAGCCTTGACCCTTTTCATAATCTTTGGTGTGGGTTTGGCCAAAGTGAGTGTCTCAGTAACAACACCGTTGTCTTTGGAGCTCCTGAAGCGTCGGTTAGTGCCAATGTCACGTTGCTCGTTCTGGCCGCCGGATTGCACCATGTTTCCGCCAAACGCCTCGTGACCGGGGGCATAGAAGGAATTGTTGGCGCCTACTTGCACAATTGGGACAGTGATCAGAATTGATCCGATTATGTACATCTCGGTAGCGACATCTGGGACCGCCGCATCATAGTTGTTATTCTTGTTCATCATTTTCCTGCAAGTAAGCAATACTTGTTTTATTTGTCAGCAAAAAGATTTTGTAAATCCCTAAAGCTTTTATACTATATCCTTTGATTTTGTCCAATGAGAGGTGAAAAATGTCCCACCGGGCGTGCCAGAACCTGTCTCGCACTTTTTCGCGGCCCTCGGGTTTCAAACAGAGGAAACAGAGGGGGAAAAGAATGCGGATCAGATACCCCTCGCGAGCCTCAAGAATGCCGATACCGATACTTCCCAGAAGAGAGGTAACGGTACGGTCTTGAGCTCCCACGAGAGTTTATTATTTGAGAGGGGTCCTTTTTTTCCAGTAGGCGCAAGCCCCTACTGTTAATTACCTCAGACATGGTCTGGAGAACCTCTAGATCGGGAAAATCAAAGGATATGTATATCATAAGCTGTTAGGGAATCGTAAATGTGCAATTTATAATCCTAGCATGTGTTTATATCTTTTTGTGTTTTTATTTTTTTTATTATTACTACTACTATGATTATTATGCAGCGTTAGTGTTATATTTATTTATTAAATGGACTCGGTATTACAAGGACAGCAGTTTTTAAGGCTTATGATTTGGAGAGGTCTTGGTTGATCTTCGCTGCTTGGACTGTTAGGAAATGCTCATATTTTAATTTTAGATTAATTACAACTAATTAATCACCATTAACAACAAGCAAATCAATAGATCTAGTGCTAAAGCAATCACACGTCAAATCAAGAGAGAAGGTAGGAGAAATTGTACCTCTCATAAAATCGCATTCACGAGGCTCGAATCCATGGCATGGGAGTCGATGGGGTGCACTCCGCGCCTTCTTCTACTTCCTCTAATCCACCAAGAAGCTTCACCACCTCTCAAAAGCTTGTGCTAGCAAGCTTTTAGAGCAACCAACACTTAATCACAATTAACACCTTAATTATGTAGCTAATCCCAACACATGGGCCCTAACAAACAATGGATGAGAGCACCTCTAATGGAGATTTCGAAAATCTCCAAGGAGGAGGTAGGTGGCGGCTAGGAGAAGAGGGAAGAGAGGAGAGAGAAAGTTGGATGAGAGGCCACCCCTTGGGGTCTATTTATAGAGCTCTCATTCTTCTTCCAAACTTCAACCAAATTACAAGCATGCCACCATGCCCTAGGCGCCACCTATATGGGCTTTTAGCCCAATTTATCAAATGGCAAATTCATCTCTCATTAGCTCATTAATTCTATTAACTAATGGGCCTTTTAATTATTTGTTAATTGGGCTTAATTAGACTTAGCAATTTAAAGCCTATATATTTAATATAATTCTAACAATTATATTAAATGTAGTTGAGACTATTTAATTATCAAATTGATGACAATTAACAATAGGTTGGTTTATGCATTAATTTATTCTAACATGATCTTCTTGATATAATTAATTATAACGGTTCATAACAGTATATAATTAATTAATCAACCCATCATGTTTTGTATTCTCCAATACAAATAAATAATACACGTGTGGTTCAGGTTCTATTTGTGTGACCCTTTGAGGATTTATACTATGTTGGCCATGGAATTAAATCGCTTATTTAATTCCAATAATCATAAGCGGTATCTAGCGACACGTTATGATTCCCAATTCGTATAAATAATGTACCGTTACAATATCTCAATCCTGCATAAGAAATATTAGTATTTCTTTGTTTGATTCTTATGTCACATGATATCTTTGTATAATCCAAGATAGGAATGTGTCATTCTTGCAGATTATACATTTCTTGATCTAGAGTTGATTGTACATGTTGGCCAACCAATCCAACTCCATCAAGGGGCCCAAACAGATATCATCACTCATTAAGTATATTAATGAGGGACATACGGTTTTCTTGATGAACAACTTTTCCCCGCACAATTCAAGAGAACATAAATAAAGTCCTTATAGCAGCCTTTATCAGGAATCAACGTTAGACGATATTTATTGAACCTATCCTCATGTGGAAAAGGTGAACATCTCAAACTTAGAATCAAACTGATATGAAATAAACAATGACACATAACACAATCCATATGTTTATTTCACTGGGTCAAGTCCTGTACTATGTTCCAATAACATACACATATGCAATTAAGTTGGTAACTCCTTACCTATGATTTGTAGAACTTAATCATCACTTAACTTGCATACTAATCTTTTATGATAATTAATGTTCCTTGTTAATTATCAAGATTATGGACGATTCAGATTTATTATTGTCATTCTAATGAATGATCCACAGAGATCTACAATTCAGATCCTCAACCTGAATGATCTGTCAATAATAAACTCTAGGAACAAATGATCAAATATCATCATTAACATAAACTAAGAAAATAAGTCATTAAATATTGACTTCTAGGACATAACTCCAACAATCTCCCACTTGGCCTAGAGTCAATCAATAGTGACTTCTAGCCAGTGAAGAATTTAGAACAATATCATATATTCATATATATATACATGTCTCGAACCTCAAAAGATATAATACACTTAAAGCAAGTTACTCATACGTCCATCACGCATGGATGCACAATTGCATCTCGTATATTGCTTAAGGTAGAGGTTAAGTTAGAGTGTTCGCTGTGTCCGCGAACCTATCCAATTTTGTTTGACCCTATATACATATATACTCCTATATATGTGTTCTTGATCATCATCATGTGAGATCAAGTGACATCGTCATAGATCTTAGTTGGATCACCAATTTATTATTGGGTTCTTCAAGTTTAAGCTATGGTTCGAGATGCATAAAACCATATTAGCTTGACTGAGAACTTCACGATCCATACTACATTCTTTCATTGCTTTACAAGTTGCTATATATTTTGTTTTGGTGCCGGAAACGGTTGTAATATCACATTTAGAACACCTTCTAAATTTACAACACCACATTTAAACAAAATATGTAGCTCAATTGTATTTATATCAATCTTTTGAAAACTAGCATCAATATAACAATTTATATGAGCTTTCTTTCATCTTACCAGATGAAAATTATATCATTCTTTCTCATAAGATACTCAAAGATATTCTCGATTATTGTCCAAATGTGTTTTTCTTTGTATCCAGTTGACAACTGCTTGTCATACTCCTTGGGTACAATACATAGGGGCATGTGCATAAGTATGGCGTCCGTTATGAAACTCGTAACAGAAGGATGCTCGAAATATATCGTGCACTCTTCTCGAATTGAGTTGCAACACACCGATTAGAACTCAAGTGTATGCCATACAACGTGGTTAGACATCCTTTCTAGGAGTCTATCTTTTCGTGTTACTAGAACACTTTGTCATTATATGCACATTTTCTCAAACCTGACATCCATCATAATCTATCTCCATAGATTTTGTTTCCTTGGATTTAGGTGATTTTTCCAAGTTCTCTATTGAGAAAACATTCTCCAATGAGATCTTGACAATATTCCTTTCTTTAATTTTATTTTCAATTAATGTCTTGTATCTTGTACAATACATGTAACATAATAATGCTCCCACTGAATATCTTGTCTATACAAGATACTTTTGACGAAGTTCAACTCCTTGACTTACTTGTCAAAATGTTTATTCCAGTTTCCACAATACTTGCTTCAATCTATTAATGGATCATTGAAGCATATATATGTTTCTAACAATACAACAAATCCTCGGTTTATGTCAAATACACAACAACTTCCTTCATTCAATCGAAGAATGAGGTTTTGATGAATTTTTTCATATATCTATATATACGAAATATAACTATTGCTAGAATAATCTTTATTGACTTATACATAGCTACAAGCGAGAAGCCGTGCTTTGTACATGGTCAACTTGTTATCGACTTACACATAGCATCAATCATGAAATTGTGCTTTGTACATAGTCGACTTGCTATCCATATCTATCTTTCTTTTTAAAGATCTATATGTTCTAGATGGATTGCTCCTTCATGAACATTAATCAAGGTCTATACCTTGTTGTTATATATATGGATTGCACTTAAAGATCATATAGATTCAAACCATACTTGTGGAATCGGGTCTTTCCATCGTTTCTTTATTTATCAACGGATCCTCATATATCAAGTACGAGGATGTTGTGAAGCCTATGTACCTTTCAGTTTAGGCAATTCACTCTCGTTGATCTTTGTAGGATTGGTGCTTGAGGTCAGTAAACTACTTCTACAACATCTTGTAGAGTAAGTTCTTGATCCTAATATATTGCATGAGTTTCTCGAACATCATCCATTCGTGAGATGTTTGAGCACTCTTTAGAAGTGAGCGTGTTTATAAACTTCTTCCTTTCACAACTACTTGTGAATAAAGTTCCGCTCAACTCCCACTAAGCACCATGTATGGAGTGACAAGTTTCCTATAAATGTACTTCTTGTAGTGACGCATAAACTCCTTCAATGCTCACTTTACTCCCACTACTTCTTCTTGAGAATATCATTCTTCAAGATTACGTTATGATGAGCAACAACTACTTTGTTCTTATCATGTTCGTTGAAGTAGTACCTTTCGGTTAGTTCAAGATATCCTACATCATATTAAGTGTCTTATTTGGGTCCAAGCTTATCAATCAATCGAACTTTGAAATAAGCTTCTCAATACCAAATCTTGAGAAACAATATACCTAGAGATCGAATCTCGTAAGATATCTTTCTCAATAGACTTCGATGGAATTTTTATTCAGTGTAAACAATATTGTCCTCAAACACAAATCCCTTACATGAGTCGAACAAGTCAATTTGATTTATTACCGATCGAACTATATCAAACTATGTTCGATACCTTCATCCTTGGATACATTTTTCAATGTTCCTCATGGAGCGAGTAGTGAAACGTATTTCATACTCTTTAGGTAATATATCAAACTATATGACTTAACTATTTACCATGATCCATCTTAAGACTTTTGCTTTTATTGAATAGTTTTTTCAACTTTACTCTTGAAATCCTTTTGATCTTGTCAAAAGATTCATACTTATACCATATCAAATAGATACGTTAATATCTACAATGATTGTTGGTCAAGTGGTAAAGTTTCAACAACCTTTCAATTGCACAAGTACCTGTAGGTCTATATACATCAATATGTATAAGTCTTAATAAGGTTACTTGTCCTTTAAACCTTCGTAGTTCAAAGGCGCTTTTGTCATTTAACAAACACGATTCGCATGAATTTCAATTGATTTGCAATCAAATTGATTTACGAGCTCCACGTTACGTAGACTCTCATAATGCGATTCTTGTTTATATTCGACCAAGCGACTAATTTACATAAAAGTCAAATACTTTATGTAAAGTCTTACACATTTGTCATTCAAAAATTTGTTTATCTATTTCAAGCAAATTCAATCAAGATGCATGAAATCTTATATACAAATTTATAACAATAAGAGAAGAACATTTCTCTATTACAAAACATGATCATCCATCATCAAATATGAAACGGAGATAAAGTTTTATGAGATGTTTGGAATAAGGTATATAACCTCAAATTCCTAAACAAACTCTTTATTTAATAAAGATAACTCTACGTATTCAATGGTAGCGGCTTAGACGTATAAGCCATTTCCAAAACGGAGTTTACTTTACTTATCTCAAACTTTCTCTTATTCATCATTGCCTACACATTTCGTTAAATGCGAGCACATGAACTAGCACTTAATTACTAGTGTGAATTAGAGATAGTGAGATAATTTGAACGACAAATATCTTAAGTTTTAGAACATCATGGTATTTTGGACATCTTTTCAAATGTCTCCCATAAATGGTAAATGAAACATCTCATGTGACACACGGTCACTAGTGAGGGTCTCGAAGTCTCAACTCATATATTGGTAGAGTATTCCTTTAATACTTAACCAATCATTTTAAGCACTAACAAGTGTGCGAACAACATATCCTTTATCCATAGAAAGAGATTGTATGACAATATCAACAATCCTTGATATTGGAGATCTTAATATCTCTAGTTGTCAATTAGCTACTCAAACCTTTCGGTTCACAAGCTAATGAAACATTTATCTTCTTATAAGAAGAGTCTCTTGGTTAACTCACATTCCATTTCTCGATCATAAATGATTGAGTCTATCTTTTACTTTCTCTAAGAACGTCTTCTTGAGTAAGTGGATGAGAGTATAGAAGTCTAGTCTAGTCCTTATGAATTCTCCAATTCAAAAGTCTAGAACTTCTAAAAGGATATAAGCATTCGCTTTATTGAATAATTTTCGTCAAAACTAATCAATCATTGCGAAGCTATTTTCGGGAAGTTGAGGAACGTTTTTGGGATTAAACTTGCTCAAGTTTCTCATTTCCAAGAACATGTCTTAGAAATCGGTGTTACTTCTCCAAGTAAATACCTTAGAAACGAGCTTGTTGTTTTTCAAAGATTGATCGCAACGAAATTAACATATTTAATATCTATAACAATTTCAATTTAAGGTCATTTAGTTTATGAAATGTTTTATTTATAATGATAAACAAAACTCCCACTACATTTATTTAATGTCCCAATGTAGTTGGTTTTCCAAGATCCCCGTTTTCATCAAGTAGAGCCTGCTATGACACGACACCCTACTTAACTAGACAAGGTAGGTTCTCCAACCAATCATATCAACCATACGACTCTTGGTTTGTGAAAATCTAAGTATATTTACAAACTTCGCCCCGATGTCCAAGAAAACTTGTTGGGTCCATCGATAAGCAACCTCTCTCTATTTGCTCCTAACAAATCTTTTCATTTGTACCCCGACTATCAAGGTTGACAACCATGACGTCCGCTATGGCGGACCGCGCCATGATTGGCTATTGACGTGAAGGGGATAGAGAGAAGGAAGGCGGTCGACTTAATCAATTTAGTTTGGGACAAAAAAAATTATGTGACTCTTGTTTGGTGGTCATGTAAGCATACACCCATACCTACCTATGACAATTCAAGGCATTCACAAACAATCACATAATAAAAGCATCTCAAGCATTTTCGTGGGTTTGTATGGCTCCCGCTTGCATTAGTCTTCGTCGCATCTCCATGTAACGAAACTAATCTAATCAAGCCCTCCCACTAATTACTAAGATCCTATCTAATAATTAAGGGAAATAAATACATGTGATAAAATCCTAAAACCCTGCCTAGGCCTTAGGGGCATGCAAGCCTCACAAGTTACATCAAGAATTAATCAATTATTAATTATCAAGGCACCTTAGGCCACATTACAAGCAATCACATGCATTCACAACATTTTACAACACACAAGGCATTGACATCTTGAGCCATATCAAACCCACATCCTCCTACAAAACAAAGTTAGCACATATACAATATACATGATTCACTTGTTCTTAATTAATTTCATTAATTAGAATCTTTGTGCATACTTGTTGCTCAAGTTTTTCGAATGCAAAGAAGGCTTAACCTTAACAACTAATTGTTTAAGCCCTTTTAAATTAAATCCAACTATCAAAACAGAAAGGAGGGTATTTAAGGAGTCTTCTAATTAACATTTCAATAAATTGATTAATTAGAAACTATTTTAACTAATTAAAATACGAAATTCGGGACCCGAAAAAATTCAAAATAATTCGGTCTCCAAAAAATCTGAAATAAATCCAGAGAACTCCTTACAAAGATTGTGATTACCTGTAAAAATCTCAAGGAGAGATCAATTACCATCAGGGAGAACCAAAAAAGACAAATCCTCAGATTGTGCGCGAAGCACCGTTAGAGAAAATTCTGTTATGGGTCTCAACCTTTTGATCTGTATGATCATCCCCTTGATATTTTTCCAGCAAACAATTTATATAGAAAAATACTACATACAATAGGCTATCATTCCATGAAAAGAAAATCCACAAGTTATATTCAAGATCAACGAGATAACAAGCATTTAAGCAAGGTATCCTGTTCTGGAACAGACCGTCGACCAAAAAGATTTCACTCGGTTGAGGTATCAAATCTCAATGAAAATCTATGAAATTAATTTTCACAGATTCCAGACTTAAAGGAGAACATTTCCATTTCAACACTTTTCCATAAAAGTTTCTTAATAAGTACAGTTTTTCAAAACAATCAGTTTGTTTGAAAAAATAGATCTGACAACTTCATCACTTTTCATCGTTGAACGCCCACATAAAATCCGAAATATGCAACAAAATTTACACATTCAGAAAGAGCATCAAGTTTAGATCAATCCTATCTAAAAGTTACAGATACTTTGTATACAAACTTATTTGTTACCAACCACAACAACAGAACTGTGCAGCAGAATAACAGATCTGCGCACCGTTACCGTTTAAATCACTAAAAATTCATTTTACATCGAATTTCAATGATTCCAGTGGGAAAACAACCACAACTCAAAGGGCTACAACCTCCAATAAGAAGGAAAAAATTTCAGAGAGCTTTACACCACGAAAAACAAGCAACAAAACAGAAAACAGCCTTTCCAGGGCCAGCAAGCATGCACATCAATAATTAATTTAATTAATTACGAATTCTCACTTAATTAAGTGTGAAAAACCTTAAGCACGACCATAGCTCTGATACCACTGTTAGGAAATGCTCATATTTTAATTTTAGATTAATTACAACTAATTAATCACCATTAACAACAAGCAAATCAATAGATCTAGTGCTAAAGCAATCACACGTCAAATCAAGAGAGAAGGTAGGAGAAATTGTACCTCTCATGAAATCGCATTCATGAGGCTCGAATCCATGGCATGGGAGTCGATGGGGTGCACTCCGCGCCTTCTTCTACTTCCTCTAATCCACCAAGAAGCTTCACCACCTCTCAAAAGCTTGTGCTAGCAAGCTTTTAGAGCAACCAACACTTAATCACAATTAACACCTTAATTATGTAGCTAATCCCAACACATGGGCCCTAACAAACAATGGATGAGAGCACCTCTAATGGAGATTTCGAAAATCTCCAAGGAGGAGGTAGGTGGCGGCTAGGAGAAGAGGGAAGAGAGGAGAGAGAAAGTTGGATGAGAGGCCACCCCTTGGGGTCTATTTATAGAGCTCTCATTCCTCTTCCAAACTTCAACCAAATTACAAGCATGCCACCATGCCCTAGGCGCCACCTATATGGGCTTTTAGCCCAATTTACCAAATGGCAAATTCATCTCTCATTAGCTCATTAATTCTATTAACTAATGGGCCTTTTAATTATTTGTTAATTGGGCTTAATTAGACTTAGCAATTTAAAGCCTATATATTTAATATAATTCTAACAATTATATTAAATGTAGTTGAGACTATTTAATTATCAAATTGATGACAATTAACAATAGGTTGGTTTATGCATTAATTTATTCTAACATGATCTTCTTGATATAATTAATTATAACGGTTCATAACAGTATATAATTAATTAATCAACCCATCATGTTTTGTATTCTCCAATACAAATAAATAATACACGTGTGGTTCAGGTTCTATTTGTGTGACCCTTTGAGGATTTATACTATGTTGGCCATGGAATTAAATCGCTTATTTAATTCCAATAATCATAAGCGGTATCTAGCAACACGTTATGATTCCCAATTCGTATAAATAATGTACCGTTACAATATCTCAATCCTGCATAAGAAATATTAGTATTTCTTTGTTTGATTCTTATGTCACATGATATCTTTGTATAATCTAAGATAGGAATGTGTCATTCTTGCAGATTATACATTTCTTGATCTAGAGTTGATTGTACATGTTGGCCAACCAATCCAACTCCATCAAGGGGCCCAAACAGATATCATCACTCATTAAGTATATTAATGAGGGACATACGGTTTTCTTGATGAACAACTTTTCCCCGCACAATTCAAGAGAACATAAATAAAGTCCTTATAGCAGCCTTTATCAGGAATCAACGTTAGACGATATTTATTGAACCTATCCTCATGTGGAAAAGGTGAACATCTCAAACTTAGAATCAAACTGATATGAAATAAACAATGACATATAACACAATCCATATGTTTATTTCACTGGGTCAAGTCCTGTACTATGTTCCAATAACATACACATATGTAATTAAGTTGGTAACTCCTTACCTATGATTTGTAGAACTTAATCATCACTTAACTTGCATACTAATCTTTTATGATAATTAATGTTCCTTGTTAATTATCAAGATTATGGACGATTCAGATTTATTATTGTCATTCTAATGAATGATCCACAGAGATCTACAATTCAGATCCTCAACCTGAATGATCTGTCAATAATAAACTCTAGGAACAAATGATCAAATATCATCATTAACATAAACTAAGAAAATAAGTCATTAAATATTGACTTCTAGGACATAACTCCAACAATGGACTTCGGTGACTTCTTCTTGTGATGTGAGGAATGGTTGGCTCTTGAATAATGGCTCTTTAGATAATATCGGGGTGGCTCGTGATTTTAGGCTTTTGAATTATGGCTTGGGGTTTGGATTTTACAGCTTGGAATTTGGATTTTTACGGCTTGGAGGCATGGATCTCCCGAAACGGATTTCTGAAATTCCGAAAGGTCGGGTTATAGTGACTTCTGGTTTTTCTTCTTTTTTTTTATTTGGTGCTGAGGATCTTTATAAACTTTTCTTTTTCTTCTTTTTCTTCGATAATGTCGGACTCTTAGGCCGCGATGTTTGTAGACATTATGCTTAACATCGGGCCTGTGGGCTTGTAGATGTCGATGACTTCGCCGGGCTTTAAGCTTTTGGGCGTTAAATGTGCGCGCGGGTGCTAACCAGGCAGACTGCCCCTTGGTCTACTGCGGATAAATGCTCGTCACGTGGGAGTATAGCATTAAAAGACGATCTGGCGCTCGTTAATCTTGATATTTTCAACGGTTCGGCTATCAACGGAAGCGTTGTCAAAGTGACATCTGGCAATGTCAGAGACACAATCCGGTTCCCTTCCGGCGTGTTGAAATGGCTCCTGGTTCTTGACCAGAATCTTGAAAAGATGGTTTGATTGTTGTTCAAAGCATTTAGAGTGATATCTGGTACCTATCCAGGATATCGGGTAAATGGTCCAAACTCCATTTAAAGCGTGGAGGGACGTTCCGGCGGCTATTCCGAAACATCGATGAGACGGTTCAATGATCATTCAGAGCATCACATTGATATCTGGTGGCCAGTCGAGACATCAGGTAAATGATCCAATTGCTCCTTCAAACGCTGAGGAGACATCTGTCAAGCAGGTGTCCTTGAACGGTCCAGCCTTAGTTTGAAGCGTTCAAATGAGACGATTCGATTATTATTCGAGTCATTTAAGGTATAACCTGATTTTATTCGAAGCGTTGACCTTCGTTTTGGTTATTATTCGAGTCATTTAAGGTGATACCTCGCATCCAACTCGATTTTCACTCGAAACATTTATCTTCGTTTCGGTTGCCATCCGAAAACCTACAAATGATATCCAGTTGCCAGCCAAGATACCGATAGAGTTTGACTGCCACTCAAACTGTTGAAAGAGACATTTGGTTGCCAACCAGACGGTGAGAAACGATTCAATTACCATTCAGAGCATGGCTTCGCTACCTGATTTCTAGCCAAGGCATCGAGCAAATGATCCAGCTGTTTACTTGAAGCGTTGCGGCAAAACATCTGTCGCCAGTCAAATGTTCAAGAGACGATTCGATTTTTCTTTCGGAATATTTAAAGAGATACCTAGTATCTAGCCAGGATAGCAGGTAAATACTCCGACTCCCATTCGAAGCGTTGATCTTCGTTTCGACTGCCACTCGAAACGTCAAGTTGATACCTGGTTGCCAGTTAGGATATCGGGTAAACGATCTAATTATCATTCGAAACATTTGAAGTGATACAAGGTATCTAGCCAAGATATCAAATCAATGCTCCGTCTAATCAAAGCGTTTGAACTTCATCTGGTGCCCAATCAGATGTCAATAGACCGTTCGGTTCCCACCTGAACCGTTGAAATAACAACGCCGTCCATTTGGCTTCTAGGCGCCGTGACACCACCCTCGGGTCTGTGTCAAAAATAAGGGTGCGCGCGGGTGCTACATGAGTCGGACTTCCTATGGCCTTCTTACGTGCGGGGTGACAGTCGGTCCTAGGACAGGGAACGATGCCTCGGCTATCGGTCCTTAACCAGCCATCGGATAGAGACAATCAGTCCTCGGAAAGGGTACATAACCTCAGTTATGGGTCCTTAACTAATCGTTGATGAAAAGACGATTGGTCCTCAAACGGGGAACATAGCCTCAGCTATCGATCCTTAACCAATCGTTGAGTGGAGACAGTGGTTCTCCGATAGAGTACATAACCTCCGTTATGGATCCTTAACCATCCGTTGAAGAAAGACAATTGGTCCTCGAACAGGGTACATAGTCTCAGCTATGGGTCCTTAACCAAATGTCAGATAGAGACATCCGGTTCCTGACCGGATCGCTCAGTTTTAGTTTCCTCAAGCACCAAGAAAAGATTTATATTTTGAATTATTCAATCCAGGTTTGATTCGACGGTCCTGATGTCGGTCTCATCCTGGATTATTTGCTTCTATTGTTTGTTGTAGCAGGCCTTAGTTAGTGAGTCGCAATTCAACCAATTTTGAGACCAGATTCTCAACATTGATCTTAAATTATTTCACCAGTACTCTTGCTAGATATTTTCAATTGCTCCACATCAGTCATAATGATGACTGTTCGATGGTCTGAACTACCTTGGTTTGATGAATCTTAGAGAACCTTAACTTTGATCACCGGGGTGCTCCAGTATGATCTGCTAGACCTTGAGAATTTATTCTTTATTTTTATGCTTCATGGAAATCCTCCCGATTGGGTGAAAGGGGTCTCTTCCTCTTATTTTCTTTATTATCTTTTTATTCTGAGGTTACTTGACTTCCCCAGGTGAGCATGAGGTTTTCTCCATATTGAGGTGTTGTCCATGCCTCCATGATTTTATGTTGAGCCTCCGAGCCATCTTATTTGAGCCGAAATGGGTTTCATGATTGTGGAATAGTAATCTTAATATTTATGGTGGGGTTTTTAGTGGTGATGATCGGCAAAATAGATTCCCCACATTTTTCTGAGTTTACAGAAATTTTCCTCATATTTTTCTGAGCTTCCTATGATTTTTGGTGAATTTTTGAATTTTAGTGGATTTTTAAATAAATCATAGGATTATTTGGTAATTTGTGATTGGCTGGAATTTGGAATTTAGATATGAAAATTATATGCAAGGAATTTGGTAATGGTTTTGGTATGATAATATTCCTTGTATTTTTCTGGATTTATAGAAATTGATTTTGGATTTTTCTGAGTTACGGTTGAATTTCTACAAATTTTTGAATTTTCCACCAATTAAATTATGCCACGTAAGCAGGGAAGACACATGGCACTATCTGGTTGGTCCAAATCAGCGAAGAGAGGAGTCAGCGTGATTTTTTTTTTGCTGGTCAAAGGAGGTGACAGCTGACCTCATGGGATTGGTCCACAGCGTCTGTCAGTCAATCGCCATACCAAACTTACTCGCCACACCAAACATGTCACAGTAAATCAGGAAATTTCGGACGGTTTTATTAGAACCTGTCTTCTTTTCCCGTGCGCCTGGTCCATCTTGAGTGAACTTGTAGACCGGAAGCGGACAGAGTACGGTCTTGATCGTTTCTCATGCACCGAGAGCAGGCAAACCCCATTCCTCTTTTTCTCTTCCTCTCCTTCTTCCTTCGACCTGACGACGGAGCAGCCCGCCATGACTGTGTGATTGAACTCTTTGGGCTACCACCAGACACCAATAAGGGGTCGTCTGACATCTTGCAACTTCCCTGAGGTGGTGAGACCTATTTTTCGGGTGTGGAGATTGCTATTTCACCGCAATTGGCATCTAGGGTTTCGGAAAGGGGTTAATAGCGATTACAAACTTCTGATGGTTATTGGGCCGAAGTGGGGTGTTAGAGAGCATCTTGGTGGGTTCGGGAAGTTTGGTAAAGCCTCAATTTGGTTGATTGAATCCTCCGGCATGGTGCTTCTTCTCAACTCAGATCTGTCATGTCGGTGAAGTGGTTGATGCAACCTTCTGTTGGCCATGATGATCCCCTAATGAGCCTGAGAGCATGGTGAGGTGTGCAGGAAGGCGTAGGCATCTTCAATTTGGTTCATACTCGTCTCTGATCAATGGCTCCACCACGACTTGGTTTGTCAATGGTGAAAACTGCCAACTCCATCCCTCTTTTCGTTGCAACTTCTCAGTGGCCAGAGAAGCCCAGTGTGACTCCAGGGCTCATATTGGAATGCCCATGAACATGTATTAGCCTTCAATCGCATCATGGTGGTATGGTGACTTGGATTTTGCCTTGACTGATCCATGGTGTTGGAGATTGTGCTGAAGATGCCTTATGTCGATTGTAGAAGGTAGTGAGGTGTATCCAGGGAATAGGCATCTTCAAATACCTGCTGTCCTTTTTTCTTTTATTATTTTTTTTGTACCTGCTGTCCATGCTGATCACACTGTCCTTTGATTGTCCATTTCTATTTATTTTCTTTTATATATGTTAGTTTTCTTAATACTGAATATGCATGATTTACTTATAATTTTATTCCTAAATGCAAATATGATTTTCAGATTATATAGGCAGAATATAAAACATGAGTTTAGATGTTATCTACATTGTTTTACTATATGCATGTGTTAGCTGGATGAATTTATATACATATTTACACAACCATTTTTTAATTAATTTCCTACATCTTTGCTAAGTGTGTATATACCAGAAGCTTACTTATATATATATATGTGTAAAAAAGAAAGAAAGGAAAGGAAATAACCTTTCTACTGAGCCTTAGGAGATTACACAAGAGAATAAGAAGTTACTTAGAACTGAAGATATAGAAATATTTTACAAACACTCCTTTTTTTTTTGTTTTTTTTTTTTATGTAGTAGCTATCCTGTAAAACTAAATTGCTCTCGAGACAGTGGCTTGAAGATGATATTTGTGCAGCGTGGTGCTTGTATGGTTTGTAGAATATGAGAGCTTGCCTGTTGCATGGCTTCTGGGGTGCTTTTATAGGAAGATCAAGTAAGCTTCTGTAGATGGCACCAATTATCTGATTTTTTGAAAGAAAAGGACAGTTTTGCCCTTGCTGCCTTCTTTAGGAATTTCACCCATTTTGTACAGCCCTTTACTATGCTTATTTACTCACACGCATAGAATCTTTTAGCCTTGATCAATAGGCACTATTGCCTCTTTCTGTGGTGATTGTGTCTTACCTATTTCCAGCAGCAATGAGGCAATCGTTTTGCCTCAATTTCATTGCCTTTGAAGTTCACCATCTTCATGAATCAAATGAAATTGTTACTACTAAACATTCTTCAATTTCTATTCTTATTTAACTCTTTTCTTCTCTGTATCTGCTGCTGCTCAGTACTGATCACAAAAATCGACTCACAACTTCCAATCTGACCTGAACATCTCAATACACTTTGCACTCTTAATCATTTTATGTTGAAATTTAATTCACAGGCAGCACCCTTCTGTCTTGATTCTTTCATTTTTTTTTTTTAAATTTCCAGGCAATGGTTCCTTCTTTTTTTTTTTTATTTGAAACTCGATATCATCATAGCTATATTCATGTAACCATGGTTTAATCCTTTCAATTGACCAGCTATGCTTCTTTATTAATGCTTCCTGATTATAGCTTGACCATGGATTGGAATCAATTGAGCTTTATTCTTAATGATTTGGCAATTTTGAAATCCACAGATTTTGAGCAATTGAGCCGTCTCCTTCTCAGGTTCGCTGGAGAGCAAAGAGATGTGACCCAAATTGGTTCCGAGATTCTTCTCTCCTTCAATGTGCCTAATTAATTGTGAATTAATCGTCTGTCAGAGTGAAGGACAGAAGAGCAATTGAGTGCATGTCACGGTTTTTCAGGGGTCGTGAAAATGAGTTCAATTGGAGCCATGGCGGGTTCAACCGGAGTAGTGGTGGATGCAATTAAGCAGCGGGATTCGCTCTCCTTGTTAATTTAATGCTATAGGTGGTAGTTAGGGAGCATCGTGGCGTCGTGTGCGAGCGAAAGATAAAAGGGGGGTCTGGTTTCGTTTTTGTCTCAGCGCCATGGAGATAGCGACAGGAAGAGTGAAGGAGACGAGTTGATCAGCTCGATGGGCCGAGTAGAATCATGGGCCACACCTTTCTCCTTTTTTTTTTTTTGTTATTTCTCATGGGCTTTCGGCCTTTCTTTTTTTTTTTTATGATAATTGTGGAATGGGCCGGAATAAAGATGTGCCAAAATAATAGCAATTGCTATTTGATCATGGATTTATACAAATCTTGATGCCTTCATTCCCATATTAATGTGGTATATAATCATATTATTTCATATATAGATATACATGAAATTATATGATCGTTTTGAAGTATGGTTTGCAATTTTCATGGGTCCAAAACATGTATATTGCATGCCATATTAATATTATTTTATTTTTCATATTAATATTAGCATCAATATAATCTATTGGAATTTGGAATTATTTTGTTTAGCTCGACATCAAGATTATATTTGTCATGGTAGGTAATTATGGTGATATTTTTGGGTTCAACAATTATTTATACGAATTGGGAGTCATAACGTGTTGCTAGATACCGCTTATGATTATTAGAAATAAATAACGATTTATTTTCATGGCCAACATAGTATAAATCCTTAAAGGGTCACACAAATAGAGTTTTGGTCACACAGTGTATTATCTATTTATTCGCAACAGTGAGTATTGTGAAAATATGATAAGTTGACTAATTAATCGTATACCGTTATGGACCGTTATAATTAATTGAGTCAAAGAAATCATATAGAAATAGATTAATGCATTATCTAATCCTAGTTATTAATAAATTAATAATTATTTTAAAATCAACATATTAATATAAATAGTTATATACTTATATTAATTAATTGGGCTGTCATTTCATAGAAAATATATAGTCCAATTACAGAGCAAACTAATGGGACATTAATTATATGAATTAATGACCCAAATGAGTGTGAGAAGTGGCCCAACAAGGGCCCAATTTGTGGCTGCCCATAAGGTGGCAAGAGGTGTAATTTTGGGAAAGTTTTCCCTAGGGTTTGAGCTCTATAAAGGGCCCCTTTGGAGGCTCCAAGAGCTAGCTTTCTCTCTCTTCTCCTTCTTCCCTTTGTGCTGCCACAAACCTTCTCTTCTCTCCCTCTTGCTCATGTATTGAGCTTCCATCTTCTCCACCAAATAAAAGGATTTGTGTTGCAAGAAGAAGGAAGCCATAAGGATTAGACTCAAGCCTTTGGTTGCTAGCACAACTATTAGGCTTTGTGACTAATTCTCTTGGTGGACTCGAGGCCGGCGCCATCCAAGGAGGAGAAAGGACGTGGGAGAGCACGCCACCGGTTCCAAACGATTTGGATTCGAGACTCACAAGAACTATTTGTGAGAGGTATATCATCTCCTATCCGTTTCTCATAAATTGCGTGTGAATAGTCTTAAGCCTAGATCTAAGTGCTTAATCTTGTATTTATTGCTAATTAATGACTTTAAAATGAATTTTGAGCACTTACTAACAGATATACCCTCTAACCCCAATCCCGTTGCATAGTCCGCTCACACCAACTTTTCAAGAAACTAGGGTTGGACATCGAGCTTCGCTCGATACTGTAATTTTTTAAAATACAATTTAAAGTTTTATTTTTATTATATGATGTTATTTATATATGTTAATAACAACACTTTTACCTACCAATATTTTCTAAGAGGGGAGATATCATTCTACTTAAACGGTCAGATTCTTTTGGTACAAACGTTATTTCAATTATCAATAATACAATGAGTCATAAATATAATGATTTAGCAATAAATTTTCTTCCTACCTCATAATTATTTACGACACAGGCCCATTTATATCTTATTAATCGTTATCGCATTAGTATATACGCTCTTGAGACAGTCTCAATTGATGTCCTGTTAATTAACCATTGTAGCTCAGTTTTATTTCAAGGCCAACAAATGCTAAAAAAATAAATAACAATGTACAATGAGTCATATATTGATCAAATTTGAGCTTTCTTTGCATCTACATTTCAATGTCATGATTTCATTGCCACATTTATGATCTTATATCCATTTTGATTAGGTAAGCATTTCGTTCATAAAAAAAATTTCTATTGAGTATAAATTTGAGCTGCTTTTAAAAATTCAGGATCCAAATCCTATTTTTATAATTTTACTGTTAGTGATTGACAATAGTTAAAAAATAAAACTTAGCTTTGAATCACATTGAATGCCAAAAATAAAACGACAGCTTTAAAATTTCCCTTTATTTATGGTGCTAATAATATCCACCAATATTCTTTATTCTTTCTCTGAAAAAAAAAAAAAAATAATAACATTGTACATATGACATATATTTCATATGTTTATATATAATAAAATGACCATGGAAATAACCACCACCACCACAAAAATGCTAACATAGTATGGTGTAGAATCAGTAAAACTCAGTAAAAATAGCTTAAATTTTTGCTTTGTCTCAGCCCTGTTAATGTTGAGATATATGAGCCCCTGAAATTTCCTCTTAATTGACCAGAGGCTTAATTATCAATTAGTGACGTAATGAACACCAATGGTAATTGATAATTGGTTGTATTGCATTCATTCATTCTATAAATAGCTCATTTGTATTAAAGAGGAATTAATGAGAAGAATTTGGTTATAAATCAATCAATTCCTGGGAAATACAGATATGAAGTACAATTTATTCAAAAAAATAACAGTAGCATTAATAAATGGACCCCACACACTATAAGATTAATGGGAAGTTAGAGAACCCAAATTAATTGAGAGATATATATAGATATAAAATTAATGGAGAGATGTATATATAGATATAATAAGAGGAAAACTAAGTTCTTAATATGAACTGTGCAGAAATTTTTTAATGCAAATTAGCAAGCCTCTTCCATAAAACAACCAAGCTATTAGATTGTACCAGTAGGGGTCGAGGAAGGTACTGAACTGGTACCACATGTAAAGTGGTTGCAGCCTCTTGAGTGTGTTCAGCTTGTTTAATTTCTGTACTTGTTCTGCATCAAAAAGAAAATTTGCAAAATAAATAAGCAAAAAAATGATAAATTTGTGAAGAATAGTGAGAGGTATATCAAGGCACATCATCTGTGATGTCTGTCTAAAAACAAAAGAAATTTACAATGAGCATACTCTAATATTGTTTAATTTCAGATGTAGAAAATCAACCAAAAAAAATCATACAACAATTAAACAACAGAAAAGGAAATCCCTTGTAGTCTTGTTTCTTTATGTTATTTATAAAGATATCAAGCTACTACAATTGTTCTAGTCTACATACTTAAAAGGAAAGGAGTTATTTCAGAGGACATCAGTGGAAAGCATAACAATTTCATTGCTGGAATTTCAAAAAATATAAATTAAATGGTGAAAGAATAAAATACCAGCTCGGGTTTCCAACAAAAGTCTTTCCTGTTTTATGACTGTCACCTGAATCAAAGAGAAATCTGCTAGCTTCACTCCCAATTTGGATCCACTAAGATATTGCTATCCTAAAATCAGCATGCCAAACAAATAATAAATACAGCCACATCAAAAAATAAAAAGATAACTCTAGTATTTAATCCAATCTCCTTACATGGGAGTACTGCATATAACCCATCTCTATCCAAGTTTCTACAATTCTTAAAAAAAAAAAAGGCATTTCAACATATATTTATGTATTTTTAGTAATACATATATTTATGTATTTCAGCATATATTCTCCAAGCAATTGTGTGTCAGAACATCTTATTGAATATTGAGGAACGAAATCAGCAACCTTTACTATTTTAGGTTTCTTTGATAAATGCTATATTTATCAAAGATACTAGTAGATGCATTTTCTGACGGCCTTGGCCTATGACAGAAAATCACGAACTTTGAGCTATGACAGAAAATCTTTATGGAAAAAAAAGCACCAGAAATGATGTGTTTTTTCATTCAGAAAAGGCAAGAAAAAATAAAAACCTTTTTGTGCGGTTATGCATCTGTAGATGGATTGAGCAAGTTTGGGGTGAGAGTAAATCAGCAAAATAGAGAGAATAAAAAAATAATTAAAATGTGTAAATGCTTGAACCGAGAGAGAAGTTGGGGTGGGATGCGGTTTACTTCCCCTCTACTGCTCAATCATTGGTTTTGTCTCTGTATAGGAAAATTTAAGCATATTTAAGAAAAATATCATGTTAAACATCATCTATCATATAACGTAAGCCAAAAAAAAAAACTAAGATTATGTAGCAAAAAAAATTAGTGCAACATTGTAAAATGAAACCCAAAAAAATACTAAATCACAAATAACAGAATCCGTGGCTGAATATATAAAAAACAAACCTCAAGAGACTACTACGAAAAATCCAACGTGAAAGGAAAAAGTATACAAACCTGAAAGTACTAAAAATATTCCCCATCGCCAAATACCACATTTCACTTCCTTCCTACATTTGTCATTAATGCCCGCATCGTATGCATTGTCACAATTACTCTGTGTTGATACTGGTTCAATTCCTGCATAGTATTTTCAATGGGCAAATCAGACCTTTGATCCCCATATATGACACTTTGTACCTATATATCCAAATTAGACCTTGTTTGCAATAATTCTTTTTTTTAAGTTGTTGTCACGTTAGATCAAAAATTTTATGTTACTGGAGAAAAAAAAAGATGGTGATTGCTATCATTAACCCCCATTCATCCCCCATTGAGAATATCAGAACATTAATTCTCCCATGATATGGATGTTTAATTTCATGCAAAACATAAAGATGGTTGACTCCGTCAGATTTTGATTCTTACTACTATTTCATTGCATGTTCGAAAATCGAAAGTATAAAAGAGAGAAAATAAAATTGTTGATACACTTACCCTGAGTAATGGGGAAATAGCTTTAATAAGAAAATGCGCAAAGCAAAATTAGAAACATGAAATCAAGACACAGAAGAATTATCAGTAAGAAAAATAGCAACTATGTATTAGCTTTTGAGATTTAAATTTAACAAATTACCTCATCAATTGCTACTCAGTAAGCTTATGTTGGGGTGGGGAAGTCGGCGGAGGAGGGGTCGGGGCAGTGGTTTTCCGTTGGGGTGGGGGAAGTCGACGATGAGGAGGTGTGGCTGGGTGGAGACGGGAGTTGGCGGAGAAGGAGACAGAGATGCACAGAGGAAAGGGAACTCAATGGAGGAGGAGCTGGGGTGCCGAAGGCAGTTGGCGGAGGAGGAGGCGGTGGCAGCGATGTGTCGGAGAGAGGAAAAAGAGGAAATAGAGAGACAAATGAAATTATGAAAGAAAGGTACGAAAAAAATTAAAATGGTGAACATATCAGATCGATCGATCGATCTAATGAAATAATTCCACGGCTCAGATTAAACTCGGAGGAGAGACCGCATTAGTACTATAGATTAGCTTTAAAAATCGCGCAAAAAACCACGCGGATTATATTAGTCTAATGATGTTAGAAATTTTTACTTTGGCTTTGTACTTCAACTTGAGAGAGGGTCGACATACTCTTTTCTGGCATTTTGATTGGGGCATTAAAAGTCCGTAACCGTTTTTCTTTTTTTTTTTGTTAACCCGAATTAAGAATTTGTCTCTTACGCACTTTTGGAGTAAAAAACCATAACCCCTTTAAAGAGGGAGACAAAATGGTTTACATGCCTGAATTGAACTACTAAGGGCTTGATCAAAATGGTTTATATGCGGGATTTCATTTCGTTATATTTCATTTTAATTGATTCTTTGGAATTTCGTTGGAGCTAATAACATAGAAATTCCAATCAAATGACACCAAATCTGTTCATTTTGATCATAAAATTTCTAATGTAATGAAATCTCATGTTTAAAAAAAAAATGATTCTGATCAGGGCCTTAGTCTGATCTAGAAGCCTACATACTATGGAATAGAATAAAGTCATACCGCCATAAAGAAGACGGTCAATCTATTGGCAACTTGTGTTAAAAATTTCATTAAAATAAAGGCATATAATTTTTGCTTAACTAACATTGGGCGTTTGTGGGGAGATAAAATCAACCAAACTGAGCAGTTGTGACTTATGTCATGTGCCGTAGCTGGAAGTAAGATCAGATAATATGATATCTTTTGTTATACTGAATTGTCAAAGTGGGGCCAGTATTAAATATTCAATGTGGCAATCACTAGATTACACTTGTCAAAACAATGCATTCAACGTTACAACTTGTCTGTTCCTGGCTTACATAGATTCTCATTCCTATGACCCATTAGTCCGTCAATTTGCTTTGCTTTATTTTAGGAGAAATCCAAGATGAAGACGCTTTAACATAGATATAATGCAAAAATACTCGTTTTAAACAAAAAGGTTTTGTAGTATATAATTATATATAAAATCCAGCAAAACATTATTACTCTATTACATCAAATCAACCGACCACCCAGTTTTTATAAAACTTGGTACCAGTTGACAAAAAGCACACACAACAACAGCAAAAAAATAAAATAAAAATAAAAAATAAAGGGAGAGAACTCTAAACCACAAAACCATACCAGAAGGTCCAGTACTGGTACACACAACTGACAACCCCCCACATCACAATTTACCCAGATGGCAGATGGAGTTCTCCTTCATTAACACTGACACTAGCTTCCTGAAATAAGAAAAATCTTAATCAATCAATCAATCATGAAAAGTCAATGTCTTTTTGGTGTAACAAAGTTTTTTTTTTAATAAAGAGACTATTAAAAAATCAGTGATGCGTGGCTGACCGCATGGGATCAACTATACTTTTGCACAATTTCAATTATTATTATTTTTTTTGAAAAGAGACTTTTAACTTTTTCTTCACACATCAGAATAAACCCACTGAGAACAGAACCTGGGATCTCCAAATAGTCCTTCTCTTCATGCCACATCACAATAAACTTACTGAGCACACTATCATTTCGGCTAATTATTTATCAATCCTAAATTTCCTTAAAAAAGTGGTTCAATTTAAATGAACACTGTTACTGTTATTCTGGCAAAACTTTGAACTGTAGTTTTCCCTACTTAAAACTCCCAGAAAATTGTTCTGATAGACAAATTATTATTATTTTTTTATTTTTTTGTGTTGTTCAGCTGTCTTTTGATTGTGTGTATAAATATATTTAACGTAAAAAAAAAAGGAATCTGATTTTTATATTCAAGAAAAGAGGATTCTTAGTCAAGGGTATTACAGTCTTAACTTAAACAAATCTGAATTTTATATTCAAGATATATATAACATTAATAAAAAGGGTTTATGTCCAAACTAAACACGATTAGAGGGGTTCATATCTGATTTTGAAGATTTGAGGGGTTTATATCTGAATAGAGAAGATTAGAGGGGTTTATATCCGATTTTGCTTTTTTAATTCTATCTACTAAATTCACAATTGATTGCGACAGCTACAGGATCAGAAAAATTAAAGTGCCCTTTTAATAAAAGAAATGTTTCCGAAAGGACAGCTTTAAACCAAAATATATCGCACGAGAAATCCTTTCCCAAAAGGATATTAAAATCCAGGCCACCCTCATTCGTATTAAGAATTTGCAAAAAACCCTTTTCTTATTTATAACTAGCACAACGGCCTCTAAATTTTCTATAATTACAAAACTCCCTTCTTTTGCTGAAGACATTAAAAATTTAAAACAAAAGAGCTTCGCAAAAAAAGGCTGCGCAAAAGTAACAGACTTTTCCAACGTTATCCACAAATATAGGGACCTTTTAACAAGTATACTGACATTAATTCATACATGTGCTTTTCCAAATCTTCCCCAAAGCAAAAACAAACAAATAAATAAATGATAAGAATCTTTGAGAAAAATTACCAGATTCAAATTTTCATATGAAGAATCACGCCCTGTTACAAAGCTCGACCATCTACTGCTCTGCTAACCCTCCGACTCCAAAACCAGACATGGCTAATTTAACAACAGCCACATAGATCATTGCAAATGTACCAGTAAGCAAAGTGATCAAACCGACCGCAAGGGTCGACACTGTGAGATCCTCTTTGGAGATGGCGGACACAAAAGGGAGGCGAAGGTCCACATCCGGTACCACACCAAGGATCAATAAAATTGTGCCGAAAATAAAAGTAATTGGTATAAGAGCAACATGATAAAGCCATTCTGTTTGGTAAATGAAGGAATTGCACAGGATTGCGCTCGGTGAGTAACACAGGGGCACGGCATACAACCCGGTGAAACCGATGCTGAGATTGAGAAAGGCAACATTGAGGTATTTGTGATGGAAAGATGTGAATGTTTCTCTGATCAATTTGTACAACCTGGCAAAGGCAATGCAAATCAGTGCGGACTGAATTGCCAAACCGAATTCTGTATGTGAGAGCTCATTGAAGTCGGTTAAAGCCGAGAATAGCTCCGGAAGTGCCAGGATGAGTGTCGTGAAAGATGCAACCAGAGTCACATAGGTTACTTGGTCGATGAAACGGGCAGAGATTCGACCAAATGGTTTGATCGATCTCATGGTGGAAAGAAGAGACATGACCGAACCAAGGAAGTAGGTGAGCCAGGCCATGGAAAGGAGGAGATAGTTAGAACATTGATAAGTGGGTGTTAAAGAGATATTTAGTAGAAACAGGACACCCATAGAGACTGAAAACGGGAAGATAACCGGCTTCCAGCCGGAAATTGTTCTAGGAACAAGAGGTTCGGGGAGAGGGTTTTTGGAATTCATTGAACAAGAGAGAGAGCCAGAGAGGTAAGAGGCTTGGGAGAGAGGTGGTTGGGGACTTGGGTCTGAATTTATGGAAATGGGAAGCTAGATTTTATTCCTGAGGAATCTAACACTAACAGACTGACACTGTGTTTGCACTTTGCACTGTTTGGGACTATGGGGGGTTTTGAGTTTTGACTCGCATGAAGGAAAGGAGATGAAAGAGAAAGGGATAGAAAAAGAAAGCATCAAAGGATATAATGGGAAAGTAGAAGGAAGAATCCTCCCAGTCCCAGTCCCCACTGGTTTGAATTAATGGAACGGATTCTTTGCTTGTCTTCTTTTCCCACGACCCAACCGGGGCGGGCAAAGTTTCTTTTTTGAGGGTCAGGTGGCAATCAGTTGCACGCACAGGCAAAGTTTCATCGTGACATAAAACACAAAAAATATTCTGTATATTTGAGTATTGATTTGTGCACATATACACAGACGTATTTTTTTAAAATTAAATTGCATCACTGTTGCGATTGTGATTAAATTTAATTTTATTTAAACATACCAAACATTATGCTATAACTAAGTTTCCATTTTACTAATTAACAATTTTATAATGTGACTGAACCGTTCAGTTGCCTGAATGAGTATGTCTACAAAGTCGAGATGGAAAAAATATAAAATATTGTGCCAAACTTGAAAGTTTTTTTTTTTTATCGTTTTATGTGATTTGTAACATCACCATAATGGTAGTAATAGTTTTAAGATATAAAAATAAAATTATTGTGTACAACCAAAAAAATTAATATTGCTACAATAAACATACAAACAGAAAATCATTATATTTGCAGCTATTGATAACTCGAAGGAAAACTTTTGAGATTAACCGATTTTTTTAATAAGAAAAATATTATACTAAAAAAAATTAAATAGAACAAGTATTTATTTTTTCTTTTAAAAAGAACAACAAAATAGAGTCATTTAGGGTGCTGCTATTAGCCATCCCCTATAGCGGCAGTCAAAGTGCTGCTATAGGGGGTCAAGCTGCCACGCCCCTTTACTTTTATTTTTTTTCGAACATTGTTTTTTTTTTCTCTTTTCATATATGTATTGAACCCCATTAATGTTCATATCCATAACATATAAAATTATGCAAGCCAGTAGGACGAGATTAACTTGTCCTGAGCATAATTAAAACCGCGAGAAATTCAAAGAAAACAGGTTTGCTAAAGAATAGATGGTTTTTATCATTCGCGTGTCCACTAAAAAATGATAACTGCAAAATTACTAAGTAATTAATTAGATTGCTAGAAACACTCTAAACAAAAATACAAGGTGAAAATACTTAATTTTCTTCCACCGAGATCACAATAGCTGTCTTTTCAGAGCACAAACGACTAAATTATGAAAAAGCATATAGAACAACGTAATCACCTATGCAGTTCGAACTCTATTTATTACATATCCCAAAACCATACCGGGAGGTCAAGTACTGGTATACATAACCTCTGTACAAAACTCTATATATTACAAAGGACCAATACTGGTAAACAGGACCAGCAACGTCAAAATTTATCCAGATGTAGCTCTCCTCAATTAGGATTTACACAAGCTTTCCCAAAATGAGATTCTAGATCCATCAATTATGGATTTTTTGGTGTTAAAAATTTTGCAAAAAAAAAGGATTACTAAAAATCAGTAATGTACGGCATATTATACCACATAGGAACCAGATTACCCTGCTTTATATAATTTCAATTTTTTTTATGCCATCAGGGCAATTCTACTGATCACTGAACTTAGAAACTCCAAACAATCCTCAACTGTTTTATTAGACTGGATTTTAGGAATTCCCATGTCAGATCGAAAATTTTGATGATACGCTACCATATCTAATAATAATTTATCCTTGATTTCTTACAGATGTAATTCAATTATTCAACATGGTTGAACGTTGTTTCTGTTACTCTATGGCGCAATTTTCACTATTTGAAATTTGAAATTCCCAAGCATTGTGCAGATGGCCTTTAATTAACTGGTCTTTATGGTTGTGTAAATACCTTAATACATTTTTTTCTTCGTTATTTTTTTATTCTATTCACTACTGACATTCATAAATCATAATTGATTTCAGACAGGGTCAAAAAAAATCAAAGGGCCCTAGTGACCAAATACGTTGCCAAAGGACACCTTCAGAACAAAATATAGCGCACAAGAAATTAATTACACAAGTACCTAACCCCAAGAGAAAGGTTCTCAAGCTGTGTTGATCAAATTATAAATTCTACGGTAAAAATCTGGACACCATTCATTCCAAGCTTTTAAAAAACTCTGTTTTTTTTTCGTTTTATCGCTGTTTTATCTTAGTTTTGGTTCATACCGCATTATTGCTTTATCCGTTTTATCACTGTATAAACTATTTTTTTTTACCGTTTTATCACCGATAAACACTAAATCGTCATCCAATCGTCAAACTGCACAAATCGCATTTTAAACCCTTGATTCATTCATAATAGGATTTCACAAAAGACCCTTTATTCTTTATCACTTGCTACACCTGAATTTACATTACAAAAGTAGCCCACTGTTGTGGAAGAAAATAGAAAAAAGAGCTCCTAAACCATTTATTGTGCTAAACAGCTAAAGTAGAGGGACCTTTTTCCATTTTCTCCAACAACAGAGGGCTCTTTACAAGCAGTGATATCTGATAAGTCATGTATATTGTCAGATACATCAAGTGTTACACATACAGCTACATTACATGAGCCACAGAAGATCTAAGCAGAACAGCTAATCACTGATCTAATCAATTCTTGTAACAGACTCTGGAGAGAGAGAGTAGAAGCATTGTATTTAGCATTACATTCGTCTATATATACACAATACAATTGTAATTGAAAGTTTGAGATAAATGAATAAAATTCGTCTCCATTATTATCTTCCTTCCTATCCGATTTTATGGTATCAGAGCCATAGACATGGCGTCAATTCCTTATTCAGATTTAAATCCAAACTCCACTCTCAACTCATCCTCTTCATCTCCGAGCTCCACACCACTCCTCATGAACTCCATTACTCTCATCAATCTACCCATTGCTACAAAACTGAGTGATTCAAACTATCTCGCATGGAAATCTCAGATCCTTCCACTCATCCATGGCTATGATTTGGCTCAGTTCATCGAATCAATTCCGCCAGAGCCTACAAGACAAACCACCACTGGTTCGATTGAAATCAATCATGACTTTCTTCCATGGCGTCGTCAGGATCAGCTCCTTGGCTGGCTCCGATCATCTTTGACTGAGTCAGTACAAGCGCAAGTTGTTTCTTGCTCTTCAACAAGATAGATCTGGGATACTCTGCAGCAACTATATTGCTCTACCTCTCGTGCAAGGCTAGTTGATCTTAAATCTCAGATTCAAGCTGCTCGAAAAGGGGATGAATCGTGCTCTGAGTTTCTTCAAAAACTCAGACGCACTTGTGATGAGCTAGCATTCATCGAATCTCCCATTCCTGATGACGAGTTGGTAATGGCAACAATCAACGGCTTAGGAAGTGATTATAACTCCATCGTGGCTGCTGTCAAGACTGCCAGTCGCCATGAACCTTTCTCATTTTCAGATCTGAGAGGGCTCTTTCTTGGTCATGAAGCTATGTTGAAGAGTCAGAACAATCATGCTTCAGCCTTCTATGCTGGTCGAGGTGGAGGCAACAACAGAAACAGGTCTAATTTCTCCAATCAATCTTCTTCTAATGTCAATTCTGGTACCAGACCACCTCAATACCAGAACACTGGTAACAGACCATACCAGTATCAGAATACTGGTACCAACAATACCAGTCCAGGTCAGTCTTCAAACTCACCACATCAATCAAATGCTTCTAACAATGATGGCAGTAAGCCAACTTGTCATATTTGTTTCAAGTATGGACATCCAGGCAAGCTTTGCTATAGAAGATATGATAATGATAGTGAGTGGGTCCCACCTCCACGTAGGCAGGCTTACAATGTGCATCTTCCTCAGCAACCCTCTGCTGCCACTGAGTGGGTGATTGATTCAAGTGCCAATAGTCATGTGACTAATGACCTGAATAATCTCTCTTCCTTCTTTGCCTATGCTGGTCCAAACAAGCTTCAAATTGGAAATGGTACTGGTTTAAACATTCATCATACTTGTTCCACATCTTTTACTCTTTCCAATACCTCAATTCAATTGACTGATGTTCTTCATGTGCCTACTTTTACAACTAATCTGATTAGTTTATCAAAGCTGTTACATGACAATCCCTCTCTCTCAATTAATTTCAATTTGTCTACTTGTGTTTTCAAGGACCTCCACACCAAGCAAATACTTCATCAACTGTCTAGCTGTCATGGTTTGTTTCTACTCAGAGTATCTCCATCACCTCAAGTTCATCTAGCTGTTCATAACTCACCTTCTCTTTGGCATGCTCGACTTGGTCACCCCTCATCATCTACAACATTAGAAGTTTTAAGTTTAAACAAAATTTCATGTAATAGCAATAAGCTGCCCATGTGTCATGACTGTGCACAGGCTAAAGCTCATACTTTACCTTTTTCATTGTCAACTAGTTCTTCTTCTTCTCCACTTTATCTTGTACATTCTGATGTGTGGGGCCCATTCCCTGTTACTTCTGCAAATGGATACAGATATTACATTACTTTTGTTGATGATTTTTCTAGATACACTTGGATTTATTTTCTGAAATAGAAGAGTGATGTGCCAAAAGTATTCTCTCTTTTCAAAGCTAAGGCTGAGAATTTGCTTAATACTTCTATAAAAATTTTGAGAACAGATGGTGGGGCAAAATACAAACCAATTGGTTCCATGTTCCCTCAAATTACTCACCATACTACATGCCCTTATACCCCTCAGCAGAATGGTGCTGCTGAGAGAAAACATAGGCATATTGTGGAACTATCTTTGGCTACCATGTCTCATGCATCGATTTCAATTAAATTTTGGGATGAAATTTTCTCAAGTGTGGTCTATCTCATCAACAGACTACCATCAGACAAACATATACCCTATACATCTCTTTTTCAACAGCAACCAGACTACCAATTTCTCACAGTACTGGGTTGTCTGTGTTTTCCTCTCACAAGACCATACAACAGTCATAAGCTTGAGCTGAGATCAGTTCCATGTGTCTTTCTTCGTTATTCTCTCACACAAAAGGGATATAGATGTTTGAACTTGGAAACAAATCGAGTGTATATATTCCAGGAATGTTACTTTTGATGAATCAGTTTTTCCCTTCAAGTCAGATGTTATCTCTCCACCTCAACAAGACTAAGCAGATCACTCTGGAGCTACTCAAATTTCTCTTCCTCTTCAACAAAATTCAACCACAACGGCCAGCTTGCAGCTTCCTTCATCGCCAGTTCAAACAGAAGATACAAATACACATTCTGAGGCCCAGCCTGCCCAGTCGGCCCAACAAATTTCAGCACAAGCTAAATCCTCATAGCAACCCAATTCAGTTACACAGCGTGTCTCTGACCGCTCCATCAACGGCTCTCCTGACCGTTCACCAAATTTGAATTCTCCTCTGACCGAGGCTGCCCAATCTCAAACACTCACTGCTGAGGTACACCCTCCTGCACAGCTTATTTCCTCTACAAATGTCACTTCTGTGCGTCCAACTTCTGCTTCTTCTCATGCAATGATTACCAGCATAGAAGTTGGAATCGTACGATTCGCATATCGTGCCTATATATCGCAAACCCATCGTATCGACTGAATCGTACGATACGATCGAACGATTCGCGTATCGTATCGTATCAGTACGATTCACCTGATGCGCTAAGGACTAATCAGGACGCGAAAAATGGGAATTGGGAAACGGAAGGGAAGTATCTGACAGGTAGGGCCAATACATAGAAATGGGCTAAATTGGGCTTTTGGTGCATTCCTTTCTTTTCTTTGTATATTTCAGTTTTTACATAATGTCATCCAGAGATTTTAAACAAATTGGTATGCCAACAACATTTTAAAGGTAACATTTTATAAAAAGTGATGATTAATTAATTTATACATATTATGTAGTATAATATTAAAAAATACACAGTAGCAATTAATAATGATTATGCTAATACTTTATATATATTATATATTATAATATTAGACAATACAATATAATAATTATGATAATATAATTTATATATAACATAGCATAATATTCTACAATATAATAAAATAATTAATAATTATTGGGAGATTTGTAATTTAATAATACTATAATATTATACAATAAAATATAATGATTCTAATAATTACAATTTTTATATATTATATAGTATAATATTATAATTATATTAAAATATAATGATAAATACAATTAATAATGATTAATAAGGATTATTATAATTACAATATAATATTAAAATGAATATAATTTATACATATTATGCATTATAATATTATAAGACTAATTATAAATAATATATAAATATATTATACATTATAATATTAACAAATAGCCAATATTCATACACTACATCATTAGATGCCTAAATTGCTGAATGATTATAAAAATAGGGTGTGATATTAGAATTTTCTTTTACGAGAATAAATCAATATATATTCTAAGAAGTTAATTTACTTGATTTTAAGGGTAGCTTAGCGTATCTTAAACGATTCGATATGATACACGATACACGATACGATTCTAAATACTACGATACACGATACACTTTAAGATTCAACTTCTATGCTTACCAGAACCAAAGACAAAACTCGTGTTCCTAAGAATTTCACTGATTATGTGGCTTACATAGCTTCCCAAATTTCTGAACCAACTACCTTTTCTCAAGCCAATACTTCAGTTGAGTGGAGAATGGCCATGGCTTCTGAATTGGATGCTTTGGCAAAAAATAACACTTGGTCCTTGGTACCACCTGATAACAATCAAAAAGCTATAGGGTGTAAGTGGGTATATAAATTGAAGAGGCATTCAGATGGTTCCATTGAGCGTTATAAAGCTCGTTTAGTAGCAAAAGGGTTCAATCAAGAAGAAGGAGTAGATTATTTTGACACTTATGGACCTGTGGTCAGACCAACTGCAATTCGAGTGATTCTCTCTATAGCTGTCACATCTGGTTGGACAGTTAATCAATTGGATGTTAGCAATGTATTTTTGCATGGGGACCTTCAAGAAAAAGTTCTCATGCATCAACCTCCTGGCTTTGTAGATGCTATGTATCCTGATCATGTGTGCTTACTGCACAAATCACTCTATGGCCTGAAACAAGCTCCAAGAGCATGGTTTCACAAATTGAGCACTGCTCTTGTCACATTTGGCTTTAAACCCTCTAGCTATGACCCTTCTTTGTTTGTCTCAAACCAAAATGGCAATCAACTTTTTGTGTTGGTCTATGTTGATGACATTCTAATCACTGGAAATGATTCCTCAGCAATAGCCACTTGCATTTCTCAACTACAATCCAGCTTTGACATAAAGAACTTGGGTCCTATTCACTACTTTCTGGGTATTGAGGCACACCATTCAGACAAAGGTATTCTTCTCACTCAGACTAAATATCTGATGGATGTAATCTCCAGAACCAATATGATAAATGCCAAATCTGTGGCTACACCCATGGCTACTGGTACTTAATTGTGCACACAGGATGATAATTTGTTTGATGATCCTCACTAATTCAGAAGCATAGTTGGGGCATTGCAGTATGCATTACTAGACCAGATATAGCATTCTCTGTGAATAAAGTGTCACAATTTATGCACAAACCATCCAATGAACATTGGTCTGCAGTCAAACACATTCTCAGGTACCTGTGTGGTACATTAGATCATGGTCTTATGTTTCACAGAGAATCTTCCTGCTCCATTCATGCAAAGAATGCAGATTGGGCCGGCAATGTGGATGATAGGCGTTCTACGTCTGGCTACTGTGTATTTCTTGGTAGTAATTTGGTTTCCTAGTGTGCCAAAAAGCAACCCACTGTTTCTCAATCCAGCACTGAGGCTGAGTATCGAAGCCTAGCCTTGACATGTACAGAAATCATGTGGCTCCAATTTCTTTTCCAAGAATTACAACTTTCTTCTTCTCAGTCACCAACTTTGTGGTGTGATAATATTGGTGCCACCTTTCTTGCCTCAAATCCAATGTTCCATGCTCGCACAAAACATATAGAAATAGACTATCATTTTGTGCGGGAAAGGGTTGTTCTCATCAGTTACTTGTGCGATTTTTGTGTTCAAAAGATCAATTGGGTGATATTATGTCCAAACCTCTCCCTTTACCTCGGTTTTTGTTTCTTAAAGACAAGCTCAATGTTGTTTCCAACACATTGGCTTGTGGGGGGCGTGATAAGCCATGTATATTGTCAGATACATCAAGTGTTACACAGACAGCTACATTACATGAGCCACAGAAGATCTAAGCAGAAGAGCTAATCACTGATCTAACTAATTCCTGTAACATACTCTGGAGAGAGAGTAGAAGCATTGTATTTAGCATTACATTCGTCTATATATACACAATACAATTGTAATTGAAAGTTTGAGATAAATGAATAAAATTCTTGTCTCCATTATTGTCTTCCTTCCTATCTGATTTTAATATCACCACTTTTCAATCCATAGTTTCATGCATAATACATGGGGTCTTTCAAAATTTCTCAAAAATTAAGAAAATAAGAAAGGAAAAAAAAAAGCCAGCTGCAAGCTTTTCATCTGAAGCATCTGGACCTGTTACAAAGCTCCAACATCTATTGCTCTCGAGGCGCCTCCAACGCCAAAACCACCAGGCATGCCCAAGTTATCAAGAGCCAATGAGATAATTGAAAGTGTACGGTGTACCCGTAAGCAGAGTAATCAACCCGACAGCAAGGGTCGAAACTGTGAGAGCCTCTTTCTGGACGACACAACCAAAGGGAAGCCGAAGGCTGACAGCTGGTACTACACCAAGGATTAAGAGAATGGTGCCCAAAAGAAAAGTAATCGGTAAAAGGGCTATGTGGTAAAGATGGTTTGTTCGGTAAATGAAGGAACTGTAAGGGCTTGTGCCAGGTAAGTAATACAGAGGCCCGGTGTAAAGCCCGGCAAAGGCGATGCCAAGAGCAAAAAAGGCAACATTGAAGCATTTGTGGGGGCAAGATGTGAATTTTTCTGTAATCAGTTTGTATAACCCAAAAAGGGCCAAGCAAATCAATCCCGACTGAATTGCGAAACCGACCTTCCCATATAAGAGTTCGTTTAAATCGGATAAAGACATGTATAGCTGAGGAACTGTGATGATAATTGTAATGAAAGAGGAAATCAGGGTCGCAATGGCTAAATGGTCGATTAAACGTGCCCAGATCTTTACAAGTGGGTTGGTGGTATTCATGGTGAAAAGAAGAAGCAAGAGGATCACACCGAGGAAAAATGTGAGGCAAGCCATGGAAAGAAGGAGACAGTGAAAAATTTGATCGGATGTTCTTTGAGTGGTCTCTGGTAAGAACATAAAGCCTGTAGAAACAGACAACGCGAACAAGACCAGCGCAAAGCCAGAAAATTTTGTAAGAATTAGAGGTGATTTAGAGGTTTCTTTTGAAAGAACGGGGGAAGAGAGAGGCTTTTGTGTATACATCGAAGGGAAAGAGGTGAGAGAACGCGAGGGAACAGAAGCCTCGACTGAGAGAGGCGCCTTGGGATGGAATTTAAAGGAAAATTAACAGAGCGGGATGGATAAGGAATCAAAACATGACCGCTGTTGAGTGCTGACTGTTGATCATGAGTGTCAGCTGCTGGTCAGTGTTTAATGTTTAGTGTTGGCTTCTGCTCAGAGGTTTATGTTTCGCGTTGGCTGTTTAGTGCGTAATATTAAGAGCAGAAGTTTATGTTTCGCGTTGTCTGTTTAGTGCGTAATATTAATTGGGCTGTTGGCTGCTGCTCAGGGGTATATGTTTAGTGTTGGCTGTTGAGTGATTAATTTGAGTCTGAAGTCTGAACGCTCGGCTGTTGCTCTGTAGTTATTTTCTTAATTTCTTAGCACGCTATGCAAGCTGCACAGCAAATAGTATCCAAAAAGAAGTTGCAAATAAAATGGAACGAGCTTTTCTATTAAAATTGGTGTCGTGTTCGTCAAACTCCTCAAATAAATAGAAATATTAAAAAAATAAATTATTTATGAATTCTCTTATATGGTTAACTATATGATTTTTCGTACTAATTTTGTTAAATTCAATTAAACTAATGTATGCTAATTAGCACCAAATCGTATAGATACGATAAGATCACTGTATAAATGTTGAAACAGAGAGTTGCGCACTTTTTGGTCAACGTGATATTGTGAGGACTGAACTTTGTAGAATGTTGTGTAGTAAGTGCTACTCATTCCAAAATCTGAACCATTATTACATGCTCTTTTATGAAGTGCACTAATGAATGAATAATCCTACCTGGTGTGTCCGCCGCAAAGCAAGACCCCGAGGTGTAAACGCATTCACATTAACATTCACCGAAATTTATGTAGAAAAATTAATGGCCTTGGAAGAAAGCGCGTTGGAATTGTGTGTGGCGGTAAATAAGTTCCTTTAACAAAGTTGGGGAATTTTTTTTTCGAAACCTTTTATTTTAAAGTTGGGGAATTGATCATGTACGCCTCTAAATTTGATACAAACACTCCTCTATATATGAAAAAATAGAGAATAATCTTCAAAGAAAAATCATCACCATTGAAATATTTTTAATTTAATGAGAATATTTTAGTTTAAAAAGACGCGTTGAATTTAGTTAGGAAGTGTGCAAATCAATTCTCCTAAAGTTGGCCAGAGACTAACAAAGTAACAAGCGATATCACTAAAGATTAATTTAACAATTAAACTATTAAGTATCAACTCCTCGTCTGATTTGGTATTATTTTACACCACTTTGCAAATTTCAAATATTTTATCCGTCTTGAATTGCGAGCACGAAAAAATATGTTAACTGAGCAGTTGGGTTCGTCTTATTTAAAAAAAAAAAAAGAAAAAGAAAGAAAAAAGAACGGTTGGGTTTGTTTCGTGATGGTCCGTCACCTAGGAAAATAAATTGGGGAATTTCTATGTCATATTATTTTGTTTTCAAAACAAAGAAATCTATTGAAAGTTCCGAAAAACAAACTAATAAAATCACGACCTGCAAGCCTGCAACTCGCCATTTTAATTCAGATCTTATTTAAAATTATACTACAGATATACAAATTATTTTATTTTCACAACCGTCGCGACTAACAAAATTTAAAACCAAATAAATAAAATAATAGTTTAGGAGCTTTCTATGCAGTTTATGTAGGTTTTAGTTGTAAATTACATTTGGCATAGTTTAAAAGCTGTTCGGTTACCGATCTTGTTCAGCAGTCGAATATCTTGCAATCTTTGTTGGGTTCAAATGCAAGTACGAGTAATTAGGTAACGGAGAACATTGTCTATTCCCATAAATTTGAATCTTCTCCTATATAATCTTTTTTTCTTTTTCTTTTTTTTTTTGGAAATAAGTAGAGTATAAGCTCTACCACTCTTCATTTATGAAAAGCAAGATGAAAGGTACAAAGAGTCATTACAGCCAAATCTGAGAATTAAATCAAACTCACAATCGGCACTGATGCCAACCATCGGTACCAAATAAACAATAACAAGAAAGATAACTGTTAGTGGTACTTAAACAGAAACCAAATTCAAAACTAAATCTATCCAAACTAACAGATGCGGGAAGAAAATAAACAATTAAGAACCAAAAGTTCCAACAAGGATTAGGAACAATAATTGATGGATAGTAATATTAAACGTATAAGTAAGATTAAATAAAGGTTTCGGAGTAGTAAAAAAATTCAAATAAAAAATATTCTTAACGACGTACGTAGTTAAATACTTAAATGTTTATGACAAAGTTCTGCAAATAAAGCAATGCATTAAATTTTCTTCATTTTTTATATCGGATTTCAATATTTCGCGTTAAAGAATTTATAAATGTCAAGTTTATATCTTCATCATTATATGCAGACAGGTCCGGATGCAAATAATTTATATATAGTTGTAAATAATTTATTTATGTATAATTATACTATTGCTGCAGACATGATAGATAAAAAATTTGTTCCATTTACACCACTAAAGATATCAAAATAATCAATTAGTAATTATCAACGAGGTACGTAGAATATCCATGCTATTAAATAAAGTCTTGTAAATTTTAGATTTATTTGTAATTTAGTATTTAGCATACATAAACATAGCACTAAATAATTCCAACGAAAGAGTTATTCACCTTCTTTAGACTTGGTTGATTTTCTCTTAAATCATATTTTTCAAGAAATGTTCAATTGCGGTCAAAGGCTAGTTAATTACTGTATACTTTTGAATTTGTTCTCACGATAAAAAAATCTTGGTTCAATAGTTTTTCAATTATATTGTGGATTATCGAGAGTTCTCTTAGAAATCTCTCCTGAGAAGAGATTTGACAGGGACCAAGCCAACTTTAACGAACGGGGTATGCTCAGCTAATTTATACGCAATATCTCACCCACATTCATTCGTTGCATTTTGCAACAATTTTTATTAAAGTACTGTAATATGACTCCGCATACTTTTAAGTACCTTTTCATTTGGATTTTCTACGCATTTTAATTAAGTCGAGGTTGAAGTTTCAAAGTAACTTCCACATTTTGGTATCTTGACGTTATTTTTTTTCAAAAGACGTACTTTATCATCTCCATTTATTTTAAAATAGCGGCCGTTCCCTGAACAACTTGGAGCTATTGAGATGACTCAACGATGGAATGACAAAAACGTAATAACTGTGTCTTTCATGGAGCACTTTGTTTAATCATTTCTGACTTAACTGTATTCTGTCAATACTCATTACTGAAGCTTTTTTCTTTTTTTTTAAAAAAAAAAAAAACCAAACGCATCCAGGTACTAGGAATGCCATTTTAATATCACCAAAGTAAAATTTTACAACCTCCATGGAATTACACAAGGAAAGGTACCACTTGATCCAATGATAGCTAATTAATAATATCCTATAAATAAAAAACAGCTACCAAACCAGAGACGTGCAACAATTGAACAAGTTCACCACAACACATAATAACAAACTAATCCTCCCAACAAGTCTAAAGCAAAAAATAGCACCAACCAACACCAGAAAACCGCCATAAAAACTTCAATCTACTCTAGAGGATCATCATAATCACTAATATATTATTTTAACAGTTTTAATTTTCAAAGTAAATTTAATATATAAAAAATCAAACCCAAAATTAAGATCTCTTAAATTGATTTTAAGCACTGCAAATATTGCCTATGCATTTGTCATATGAAACGCCACAACAATGATCATGTCAACATCAAGATCAAAAGACATCAAAAGACAATACATAAATCCGGAGAATTGCATCCGCATCCGATACCACTGTATATCCACAGTTCTCCCGACAGTAATTTAATCTACACCGTCCATTCTCCGCGCGAAATCTCCATCGTCCGATTGATTCTTCTTCTAGAGCCTTCCGCCTCTTCATTCTGACCTCGCCGTTTCCATTTTCCCTTACATTCTCTCTCTCTCCGCGCAAAAGATCTACCTGTCAGCGCCTTTAGATTGCTGTCGCTGCCTCTTTTCACCTTCAAATCACGACGATTCTCGATCTGACCTCACATTTTTCAGCCACGGCCAAGACTTGATGGATGAGAAGAGCCGTATGGGTTGCATAGGTGAGTCTCTCAATTCCTCTCCTCTTTCCTATTTTTTTTTTTCCAAATGAATTCTGCGTTCTTTTGAATCCTAGCAGGAAAAAAAAAAAGGAAAATCGCAGCCTCTCACTTCTTGGAACCTCAACCGTGCAGTTGCGATTAAAAAATGAAAATCGCAGCCTTCGATTTTTTTTCCCTTTGTTCTGTTTCCTAAAACCTTCTTCTTTCTGAATTTTCTATCCGATTTCCACGCAACCTCTTGCTAAATTTTGCATATAAAGATTATTTCAATCTTTTCTTAGTTTACTGTTATGAGCAAAAGAGTCATTAGCTAAGTTCTTTATCTCTGCTATTTTGATAGCAGACGATAGAAGCTTAATTAGTATTTACCGATTTGAATGGTGATATGGCATGTAGCACTGCTTATCTCCAAATTGTGTTCATCTATTGTTTCATGACCACTGTACATGACTGCCGATACAATAATTTCTTCCTCTTTCAGGTGGGTACCAGTTTGGCTGGAAGTTGACTATTTGGTGCTAGCTTGGGCAAGGAAGGTTATTCAGCCTCTTCAAGCTTCATTTGGTCAGTCGTTTGTACCTGTTGTGGTGTGATATGAATCAGAATGTGGCAATAATTGTGACCACGACTTCAAGCTTAAGGTACAGTTAAACAACCTTCTACTTTTATATCTTCTGCAGTATTTTATTTGCGATAATTACTTGGGTTCAGAACCAGGTGGTTCAGACAAATGTCTAGCACTGTCAGACTAAACAATTAGATTCATGGTTACTTCTAACTAAGTATAATTGTTCATTCAGTTTGCCTTACCGTACGATTAAGCAGTTTGAGTAGCTTATTGCTTACATGAGTTCAGCTATTTTGAGGGATCAAGCAAAACTCATGTCAGTTTTCATTTTTCTTTTTACATCTCAATGATGATTTATTGCCATCTAATCTTAAAGTAACCACCAATTTTGTTTTGTTGTTGCATGAGATCAATACCAACTGTAATGAGTAGGTTAATCTTTTATGTTTTTTTCCCTCCAATATTATTTTGGCATTTTTAATTGCAAAACAAAGCTAGCAATCCACCCGGTCACACATGAGTGAAGCCAGACATGAGCCATGGATTTTCTAATCAAGCCAGGTTCTTCCATTTCTATCCAATTTTACTCGATATGAACATGAATCTGATCCATTAATTTAAAACACTATCGTGTGCAACTTTTCTGCCATTTTTTTCCAATATTTTACCTGGCTTCTGTTCTACTGTAAAATTACCTGAATTTGCAATTGATTAGATCATCAAAATATTTCAAACATTACTGTACTCAACCAATCAATATTGCACTCCACTGAATTTACTATTGATATACTCCATGTTTTATCGGATTACTGGATTAGACAATTAATCCTTACAAGTGACCTTTTAATTGTGAGGTACTTGCTATTTTTAGCAGGTTCATTATTGACTCTTTGTGTATACTTAGAGGCTTCATCTCATGAGATGTCTAATTATCATCACCTTATAAATGATATTTCATATTTTTAAAGATACAGTCTGAAATAAAGAAGAAATAAAATAGGAAAATGGAGAAAATGAAAGACAAGGTATCAGATTGTTTCTCTATATGGTATCTCAGTTCTATTTTTATGGTGCTGCATATTATTTTTTAATTGACATATTTGGGGTATAGTGCTCTCATGCGAAGAAAATTTAGGTGTTAATTGAGGAGCTTTCAGTACTGTAAGAAACTTATTATTTAAGTTGTTATTTAGGCCTCAATTTGGTGAGAGATTTCTTTCTTGCAATTTTTGTTATCTTATTGGGTTGTTTTGCTGCTAATTTTATTGGGATAAGTTTATTATTGCACATTTTTATGGTCATTATTCATGAGTGTACCGCCATTGTGATGTTGGCATAGGAAGGTACTTTATATAGGCCATAATCTATGCACAGATTGAACACAATCAGGTTATAGTTAATCTGCAGTTATTTAGAACATGATTCAGTTCCTTTTCTTCTGCAATTTTATTCTTTCATTAAGAATTTGATTATGAACTGAATTACCAATTAAAAAATCATAGAAGAAAAGGAACACATTTTTAATTGTGAGAGAGTTTCCAATTACAAATTTACAATGCCAGCAAAAAAGGAACACATAATTCTGTTATTTTCATTATTAATAATGTTGGATGCAAAAGAGAATCTCTATGGCCTACGTCCAGCGGTCACGTAGTCGTTTCATTTCATGCAATTGGTATTTTTATTTGCATTTGGTGTTTTTCAAAAATTACAAGTATAATTTTTCATTTAGAGATATAAACTTTTCACCGATAAAATCTTACAGGTCAGCTTCATAATTTTTTTTTTTTAGAAATTTGGATTTGGTGTTTCTATAAAATTTTCTCCTGTCCATTTCTTATAAGCTTATCTATTATGTTATGTAAATTGCAGATTTTTGCTTGATGCATGTTTTACTTATCTTATGTCGCAGACAACAAGGTATTGTTATTTTTTCCTTTGTAAATTCCTTTTTCTCTTAGTAGTGTTGTTTATGGCATCTTTATCATAGGTATAATAATCATAGAAAGTTGTTGTTGGGCATAGTTAATCAGACTATGCCATAGAACCATCAGGTTACTTCTCAGTAATATATTTTCCAACACTGATTCTATTCCAGTATTAATCCATATCATAAAATCATATATTGATGTTAAGCTCTGTCATAGAATCTGACAAAGTTATTGATCTTTGTCTATTTTGTTCTTTAACACCACATCCTTTTTCTTTCTCATTTTATTTTTCTTAGGAATAATGTATACTGCTTAAAGAGTTTCCAGTTGACGCTGAAGCACATTGTTTTGGAGGTCTGTTAAGTACTCTAATTATATCATTAATTTCTGCAATGTAACTATGAAAATGAAAGACAGGAAAACAATATTGTATCATTATCTAATTTAGGATGACATATGTAATTTAATGTGTAATTCATGCAGAGAATTTTGGTTGCCATTTGATTTAGTGTAATTTCAAATGTACTTCAAACCCATAGAAAGACTACATAAGATGTGTAATTCCGTACAGAGAGTTTCAAATTCATAGAAAGAATTTAGATTGTTAACAAAAAATCTTTCAATTAAAGTGGCAGATTGTTTTGGTTGCCATTTCGTTTTGTGTATTTTTATTTGTTGTCTCTCAGTATCATATGCATGAATGCATCTCAGGTTGCTTGATTTGAAATAGATGCATTATTCATTTTCTCTAAGTACCTGCTCATTAATTATTAGTCCTTTGTTGATTGTTTATTTATCCATTACTGCTTACAATAACCTACATAGATTTTTTTTTTCCTTTTCATATTTTACAGTTCTATTACTATTTTATTTTATATAATTCTAATATTTCGAATATTTTATGTCAACTTTCAAGATACTTTGAAAAGAAAGAGAATGTGAAAATAACACTATCACTAAAACTAGATCGCGCAATGCGCGAGACACCACTAGTACATATATTAAGTCCGAGTATTGCATCCGCATCCGAAGGTACTGTAACCCTACAGTGCTCAGTGCTCAGTACAGTATTTCAATCCTGCCCGTCCATCTTATCTCTGCGCATCGTGGCCGTGGGTTGATCTGCCTCTTACCTCTCCGAAGAGCCACTTTCTTTCTTTGTCGCTCGCTCCTTCCGTATCTCTCCTTTCTTTTTTTGTTATCCAGAACAACGGAGCGTCAAGAAGCTTCTTCATCTCTCTGAAGCCAATGGGTCAATCGGATGAGTCAAATGATCTGATCACTTCTCGATCTCTCTCCGAGTTCCGGATTAGAAAACCTAGCCGATTGTTTTGCCTCTCTATACTTTTGCCTTGCTACTCTCTTGGTTTCAGGTTGACTCGCAGCTTAGGTAGTTAATTGGTTTCACATTAGGGAGGCACAAGGGAATAACAGCGGTGAAATGAAGTGAGTTATTTGTATTTTTGTTAGTATTATAATACTCATTTCTGTGTTGCATCTTTTGGTAAATTAAGGATTTAAATATTATGTGAAACAATTTCTAATTATATTTGAAATGCTATTCTTTTATACAAGGTTAGATTTGAGTACTTTATTCCCTCTTGGTCAAATTGCATGATGCTACTTAATAAAGCATTGCAAACTAAGCACAACATTTACCACTCTTATTTTCAGTTCTGCCTCGCAATTTGTGTTATTGTTTGTGTGTTGCTTACTAAATTTAATTTTCTAATTTTATCCTATCATCAACAACTTTGAAAGTATTTTTATCCCAGATTTATTGATTGGTCGAATATTGTGCTATGACCGAAACCTTTTTCTCTCAATCCTTTTCGTTATTTTATTAAAATTCTATGGTACTTCGAAATTCAAGGGAAGTACACGCCTCACAATTATAGGTGGTATGGCATCGAGATCGGGAAGATTGTGTGATAAATGGTGTATATGTAAAGATTGAGTGTATTTGGTGTTTTAGGAAATAGATTAAATAGAAATATTTAGGAAGATAGGATAGAGTTTTATATAGAAAGATATTTGGTTGTGTTGTATAAAATGAGGAACCTGATGTAAGAAACGCAAGAGAGAGAAGAAATCATTTTTCCCTTTCCAATTTTCTTATCGTTTCTTGTGTTTCACACAAATTTGATCATGGTATCAGAGCACACCCTGGTTCTGGCGCCGCTGTTCTAAATCTGCTGCTATTCTCTAAGTCTTTCGCGTTTCTTCTTCTCTTCTCTAAATCCCGCTTGTCCTGAGGGGTGATTTCGGTTCAGACAAACCTACAGGTGACAAAACTGTCAAGAAGGTCATTGATAGTACTTCTCCTTTCTATTTGAATTCCTCCGACAATCCAGGTATGTCAATCAGTTCATGCATCCTGAAGGAGAATAATTATGATTTGTGGGTCAAAGCCATGAAGAACTCATTGAGGGCAAAGAATAAGTTGGGATTTCTTGATAGTACAGTTGTTAAACCTACTACAACGCCTGAATCTGACTTATGGGAAATTTGTAATCACATGTTAGTGTCTTGGTTGTTTAATTCTATTGCTCCAGAACTTCAACCAAGTGTAGCTTATTTTGAAACTGCTAAAGAACTCTGGGATGATTTAAGAGATCGGTTTTCTGTTGGAAATGCTACCAGAATACATCAGTTAAAATCAGATCTAGCTGCTGCCAAACAACAAGGACAGTCTGTTGTGACCTATTATACTCGTCTCAAGGGTATGTGGGATGAATTGAGTAGTTATATCCGAATTCCGACCTGTACGTGCTCAGGTTGCACGTGCAATGTGGCTGGATAGTTTCTGAAACAGCAGGACGAAGAAAAAGTTCATCAATTCTTAATGGGCCTTGATGATACTGTCTTTGGTACTGTCAGGACTCAGATTTTAAGTATGGATCCTCTTCCTAACTTAAGTCGGGTTTACTCTATGATCATACAGGAAGAAAGGCACAGATCTGTTGTGCGCAGTCATGAAGACAGAAGAGATGCTGTTGGCTTTGCTGTACAACTTAACAAAGGAGATTCATCTTCTTTCAAAGGTGGATCTAGTGATCGAGTGTGCACTCACTGCCGCAAGCCTGGGCATGAAGTGTCATGCTGTTTTGAGCTGATTGGCTATCCTGAAGGTTGGGTGCGTGGTGGTCGTGGTGCGCGTGGCAGATGAGGCGGCAGAGGCAGGGGGAGAGGACGTATGTCAGCCAATGCCGTGCATGCCAACTCAGCTGAACCATCAACCAATGATGTTGCAGCACCCAAACTTGGTAACCTATCCGATGCACAAGTTCAGCAGCTGGTTGCTCTTTTGCAAAGCTCAAAGTTCAATGGTTCTAGTGATTCAGAGAAGTTGCAAGGTAATATCACTCCTACAAATTGGCTACTGGACAGTGGTGCTTCGCACCATATGACAGGAAATTTCTCTTGCTTAAAGAATGTTCATAAAATTGTGCCATCATCAGTTGTGTTGCCGAATGGATACCAAACCATGGTTGAATTAGAAGGAACGGTCTATTTAAATGGAGGATTGATACTTAATAGAGTTTTGTATGTGCCTTGTCTAAGTTGCAATCTGTTGTCTGTTAGCAAATTGCTTAAAGAGAACAACTGCTTTGCCACATTTGCTCATGGAGTTTGTGTTATACATGACCTCACTTCGAGGATGCTGATTGGTTTGGGTAAAATGGAGGATGGAATTTACTACTATCATGAAGTAACATCAGGACAAGCACATCATATTAGAAAGCAGAAGGACTCAATGTTGTGGCATCGACGTATGGGACATCCTTCAAAGAATGTGACAAATATGCTTGCTGGTGTTGATAATGATAGTTGTAATGATGTTTGTGAGATATGTTTAAAAGCGAAACAGACTAGGGATATGTTTCCAGTTAGTCAGAATAAAGCTGTTGAACCTTTTGATTTGATACATTGTGATATTTGGGGCCCATATCGTGTGGCTTCTAAATCTGGTGCTCATTATTTTTTAACAATAGTTGATGATTTTTCTCGATCTGTTTGGGTATATTTGATGGCAGAAAAGAAGGAGACTTCACATTTATTGATATCTTTTTGCAAAATGGTGCACACACAGTTTGGAAAAAATGTGAAATGCGTGAGAAGTGACAATGGCCTTGAATTTAAAACAAATAACATCATGATTTTTTATGCTGAAAATGGTATTTTGCATCAGACTTCATGTGTGTATACACCTCAACAAAATGGTCGGGTGGAGAGAAAACATCGTCACATTCTCAATGTGGCCAGGGCATTAAGATTTCAAGCACATCTGCCTCTTGAATTCTGGGGTGAATGTGTGCTGACTGCAGCATATTTAATCAATAGAACACCCACACAGGTTTTGCAGCATAAAACACCATATGAGATGTTGTTTGGTAAGCCACCATTGTATTCTCAAGTGCGAGTATTTGGTTGTCTCTGTTATATTTCTCACAAATCACAAACATCAGACAAGTTTGAAACTAGAAGCAGAAAATGCATTTTTCTAGGCTATCCATTTGGAAAGAAAGGTTGGAGAGTGTATGATTTGGAAACGTCAGAATTTGTTGTGTCAAGGGATGTGATATTTAGTGAAAATGAGTTTCCTTTAGACAAGAAATCTGATTTGCTTGCTGTACCCAGAAATGGATTTATGTCACAAGAAATGATCATGCATGGTGTTGATGATGAAGCGCCATATGTATGGGAAAACAGTGAAGAAAGGGGGAGTCATTGTGAAAATAATCACCCATCTGAGGTTGAAGTTGAAGGATTGGAACAACATGTGGATGGAGAGGCGCAAGCTCAGACACCAGGGCATGAGGTGCAGGCTCAGCCAGCAGGGCGTGAGCAGAGAGTAAGAAGGCCATCAACCAGACTTAATGACTATATATGTTACACAGCCCGAGTTGGTTCTTCAGCTGTGGATGATGAACTAAACAGGATGTCAAATACTCCATATCCCATTGCTAAATATGTGAATTGTGACAGATTCTCTGAGTCACACAAAGGATTCCTAGCTGTGGTGACCAAAGAAAAGGAACCCGAACATTATGGTGAAGCAGTGAAGAGCAAAAGTTGGCGTGATGCCATGCAAAATGAAATAGATGCACTTGAAAGGAATGAAACATGGACTTTAGAGGATCTTCCAGTTGGTAAGACTGCAATAGGGTGTAAATGGGTGTATCGTATAAAATATCATGCAGATGGAAAAGTTGAGCGATACAAAGCACGTCTGGTTGCGCTTGGAAATAGGCAAGTGGAAGGAATAGACTATAATGAGACCTTTGCGCCTGTGGCTAAGATGGTGAGTGTGCGTACATTTCTTGCGGTTGCAGCCATCAAGGGCTGGAGTTTGCATCAGATGGATGTTCATAATGCGTTTTTGCATGGTGATTTGCATGAGGAGGTGTATATGAAACTACCACCTGGTTTTACTCATTCACAGACAGGGAAAGTGTGTCGACTTCGGAAGTCGATATACGGATTGCGACAAGCACCGCGTATGTGGTTCTCCAAATTGACATCAGCACTTGAGTCATATGGGTTTGTTCAGTCTAAGGCTGATTATTCTCTATTTACTTGGCACAAAGGCAATGCATTTCTGGCTATTTTGGTCTACGTTGATGATCTAGTAATTGCAGGGAATTCAGAATGTGCAATATGTGAGTTCAAACAATATATGAGCTCGATGTTTCATATGAAGGATCTGGGTCAATTGAAATATTTTTTGGGTATAGAAATAGCAAGAGGACCATTGGGATTGTTTCTATGTCAACGCAAGTATGTTCTTGATATACTTGCTGAGTGTGGACTCCTAGGTGCAAAACCAGCGCCAACTCCCATGGAGCAAAATCATTGTTTGGCTAAATCAATGAGTGATAAATTTCAAGACCCAGAGAAGTATAGGAGGTTGATTGGTCGGCTCATATATCTGACAATTACAAGGCCAGAGTTGTGCTACTCAGTGCACATATTGGCGCAGTTCATGCAAGATCCAAGTCAGACACATTATGAGGCTGCACTTCGTGTTGTTCGATTTTTAAAAGGGAATCCAGGTCAGGGACTGTTGCTTCGAGCTGATGGAGATTTGCAATTGAATGCATTTTGTGACTCAGATTGGGCTAGTTGCCCATTAACTCGCAGATCTCTGTCGGGTTATTTTGTGATGCTTGGGACTTCTCCTATCTCTTGGAAAACTAAGAAGCAACAGACAGTGTCTAGATCATCTGCAGAGGCCGAATATAGATCCATGGCAAATGCTACAGCTGAGCTGTTGTGGTTAAATTCCTTTTTACAATCACTTAATGTGATTCATTCTCAGCCTATGCGACTTTGGTGTGACAGTCAAGCAGCTCTTCATATTGCAACTAATCCTGTCTTTCATGAAAGAACAAAGCACATCGAGTTGGATTGTCACTTTGTACGTGATCAAATTCGAACAAGGTGTATTGCTGCTGTGTACACTCGATCTTCAGAACAACTGGCAGATATCTTTACTAAGGCGCTTGGAAAACAACAATTTAATTATCTGTTAGGCAAGTTGGGCATTTGTGATTTGCATGCTCCAACTTGAGGGGGAGTGTGATAAATTGTGTGAAATTAAATGGTGTATATGTAAAGATTGAGTGTATTTGGTGTTTTAGGAAATAGATTAAATAGAAATATTTAGGAAGATATGATAGAGTTTTATATAGAAAGATATTTGGTTGTGTTGTATAAAATGAGGAACCTGATGTAAGAAACGCAAGAGAGAGAAGAAATCATTTTTCCCTTTCCAATTTTCTTATCATTTCTTGTGTTTCACGCAAATTTGATCAGATTGCTCATATCTGTTAAGAGTTCATCAATATTACTTGATGAAGTGTCATTTCTTCCTGTATATAATATATTGTTGTGCAGCTTGGTGTGCTCTATGTAGACTCATTTTGAGACACTGAGTTCAGAAACAAATCATCATTAATTAGAGAAGGGACCGTTTCTTTATTTGCAATCAGAACAATTTTAATTCTAGATGATTATATTTTTCGTTCATGCCATTATGTATAATATTGTTAGAAACCTATATATAGTTTAAATTCAGTTAACGATATATGCAATTTTGAACTCTTAGTGAATATAAAAGAAAAATAGATCGCGCAACGCGCGAGAGCCCACTAGTTTCTTTAAAGATGTCCTTTCTCTGCGTAGGCCCACACATTTTCTATCCAAAAGTTCATTGCTAATTTTCATAAATGTCTTAACAGAAAAAATATCAGTGCTATCATGAGAATAGAACATAGAAGTAACAAACTGATATACTTGATAGATAATATTTTTTAACAATACAATAAACTTTTTACAAGAGAAAATATTTTTATCCTTAATATTACAATTGACTTCATATCTATGTTACATGGATACTTCAAAAAACACTCGTATCCCGTATCCGACGCGTATCCGACGCGGATTCGTGTGCGATTCGCGTGCGATTCGCACCCGACGCTCCACGTGGCGTGTCCGATTATTTTAATAGGTTTGACTGCTGGATTCGGTCAAGATACTCCTCAGATACTTCCTGATACGGTATGAATTCGTTTTGGATACGAGTGGAACGCTTAGTATGTGAATTTTGGTGGAGAGGGAGACGAATGTGCATTGGATTTGGAGATGTCGTACACCTTTCAGAAGAGGAGAGAGACGAGTCAAGTGTTTCAACTTTCAAACAATGCATTTTCCCAGCCTTTTCCCAGCCTCACATGGGTGGGCCCACGTGCATCCGTTAAAAAAATATATATTAATTAAACAAATTTTGACATTCATAGTTCTAGGCCTGTTTGCATCTAGGCTCTAGCCTCTAGCTAACTAGCTAAGGCTATGTTTATTTGTTTTTTTTGTTTTTTTTTTTTACAATAAAGCCCGTAGGCACTATGTTTGGTTTTGCACTATTCTTTCGGCTTTAGCATGGATCAACAATTCAACATGTGCTACTAGTACGTATGTGCCTTGTCCTAATTGAGTGTTGTTTCATTTTATTATTATTTAGCGATTAACAATATTATTTCTAATAGATGTGCATAAAGATAATAATATTTGAATGTGAATTGATAAATTAATATATAAAGATATGTAATTAATTTATACTAGAGTGGTAATTTAATATACCAGATAACATGCCATAAAAAATATTTTGATATACTAGAATGATAGTTTAATGTAAAAAAAATCAAATATTTTAATATATAATGTGATTTTTTATTATTTTATATATACAGCCGTATCCGAGTTTTTTGAAAAATGCCGTATCCCCGCACCCGCAACGAATCCGACGCGACACCCGCACCCGCACCCAAGCAACATAGCTTCATATCAAACACCGCTAGGTCTGGGCCGGTCTGATTAAAAGAGAATTACTAGAAATTTTTTTTTTTAAAAAAAAAAAATCTAAGATGGATCTTTCAGAGAGGAAAGGGGGAACAAAAAAAATAAAAAAAAATAAAAAATACTCGGAACTATATACGGTGCATATCAACATATAGCAACCCAAAGCTGTTCGAAAAAAGAACATCCCTATCCTAAGAAAAAGGATATCTTTCCTTGATTCTGAATAATAATTAAATAGATATATGAAAATATTGGAAGGTGAATATCATTTCTGTTCTAGAATCTAGAAGCTTTGTTGATAATTTGTCGATTGCGATTTTGCAAACGACCTGTAAAAGCAAGTTGTGTGGTGGTCTTGCAGTTGCAGTCTTTTTCCTACTGTAACGACCAATATGGACTCACCACGTGTCTATTAATGCCGAATTTACACGTGTGCCTTATATACCTATCGGCATGGTTTTGAAGTTTTCAATATTTTCTGCACTATATTTCTAAGCACCAATCCATCAACAGATTCTGCCTGCCCATCTAATTATAATATGAGGAAGGTTCCACTACCAACATTTTGGTTGCCCTCAAATGCCAACATTTTGCTATTTTATTACTTTTTCAAATTTTAAAATTCAAATGTTAAATTTAAACCGTTGATCTTATTTAGTTTAACGAGCGATGCGTTTTCATATAAGTTTTATTAATTTTGGAGTTTATTTGATGCTCGATCAAGAGATAGAAAAACAAATGAACCTTGTTAACTATGATAGCTTCATTCTAATACGTTCATGTTTTAGCCTTTGATCGAGCATCAAATAAACTCCAAAATTAACAAAACTTATATGAAAACGCATCGCCCGTTAAACTAAATAAGATCAACAGTTTGAATTTAATGTTTGAATTTTAAAATTTGAAAAAGTAACTAAATAGCAAAATGTTGGCATTTGGGGGCAACCAAAATGTTGGTAGCGGAACCTTCCTCTTATAATATATAGTGAAGTCTAGCCGTCTACATTTATCTTCCTCTTATATAATAAATAAATAAGCTGGAACAAGCAATGGTTGGTCTTCAGATTTTGTCTGATTGGCATGAATTAATGCATGATAAATGGGAACACCTCGTGTTCCTACTAATGCCTAATTTTGTAATAATATTAACAATTAGGATAACATCAGAGATTATGTCAGGATGAGACCGTAAGCTCATTGACGATTGACCTATCACCGCTATCGGCGCGTTCTTGGAATTTCAAAATATTTTTGTCCCATATATAATTTTACAATCCGATCCTTGCAAAGACTCTTCCCTTCTTAATTAGTCGACGAACCTGCTAGAAGCCTAGAACAAAAATCTTTTTTCACAGCCTCACAGGAAAGCTAGGAATATTTTTATGAACACAAATCCAAGTCCAACTAGGTTGTAACGGATCGGATTTAGACTTGATTGTGACAGTATTTAACTATTACTTTTCTCCGTCTAGGGATTCATGTATTTAAAAACATTTGGAGATGTAGATGAAAATTTGCATCCATTATCTAAGAAATTTTGGGCTAAATTCGAATTGGCATTGATATGTAAACAAAGAAAATATATGTATGATGTTAATGAATTTATAATTGATTACAAAATAGAAAAAGAAGAAGTAAATTAATAATTCAACGCAGTAAGTTTAATCATTATTTAATTTAACTGATTTTACTACCGAATTCATAACAAATTCCGATCGAGATAATTTAACAATAAGATTCGCATTCGAATATACATATGAATTTTATAACGCATTCATATTGAATCCAAGTATCCAACAAATAAAATTCATATGTGGATACTGAGTGATGAATATCATGGATTAGGAATATTTTGCACAGTCAGACGCTTGCAGTGCACAGTCAGACGCTTGCTGTGCCCAGTGCGGCAGTGCGTGTGGGTGAGGGTCAAGTGCTTGAGACTTGACTGATTCAGCGGAAGAGGAACGAATTTCTCTATAGGCGACTTAATCAAAGTCACAGTTACATGTGAACTATTTGTACTTCCAGGAGAAGTTTCTTACGATGTATAAATTATGGTGGTTGATGGAGGCTTAAAATGACTTCATTTTTTCCTTTATTTAAATACAACTCACACAATATCATTTAAATAATAAAGAATTTTTATATGAATAGTTTTAGAAGCATTCAAACAGCGGAAAATTTAAAGCTAATATAATATAACGAGGTTTAAAGCTAATATAAGATTACAACAAATATTTAAAGGAAAGCGAATATAATATAAGAGGTTTGCTGGCTGAAAACGATCTATCAAAAACAAAAGGCAAATGTAAGTTGGTTTTTTTTTTTTTTTTTTCTTCCAAAGACGTCGAAGGTGGGAATTATCTTCTCTCTTTCTCGACAGACTTGAAATCGTGATGGGGTCAAAATTTTAAATTCTTTTAAGAGATTTTTATTTTGTTCTTAGAAATCGATTATAATTCCTTACAGAAACCCGATTAACAACATAAATTCATATAATTAATGTGCTACCGTGTTATCCGTGGCACGTGCCACCCATTTTCTATCTACTCATTTTTCAAAATCCAAAATTCAAACGGCCAATCCAAACCGTTCAAGTTAATCATCATATTAAAATACCATTTGAGACCAAATTTTATATTTTTTTTATTTTTTCTATTTATTTTGATATTTTCAAAAAGTAATATATTTCAGGCCGTCCACTTTGACCAAATTTTCATAAATAAATTATGCATATATAAATCATAAATTTCATGCATATTGAGTTTTGCTAGGGTGAGTCGCGACTCACAAAGCCTTTCGTGAGTCGCAGTCAAAACTCTTGAATCTGATTCAAAATGACCGATCCAAACCGTCCAATATGATCTCGATATTGAAATCTCCTTGTAAACCAAATTTTATATTTTTTTCGAAATTTTAAGTTATTTTTTTTCGAATTTTTAAAAACTGTTGTTTTTGAACGGTGCATAATTAATTAGATTAGCGATTTTCTAAAATTCCAAAAAATATTTTAAAATTTTGAAAAAATATAAAATTTGGTATGCATGGAGATTTCAATGTGGAGAACATATTGAACATTTTAGATCGGTCATTTTGAATCAGATCCAAGAGTTTTGACCGCGACTCACGGAATGCATTGTGAGTCACGACTCACGGAAGGCACTATGAGTCGTGACTCACCCTAGCAAAACACCATATATATTTATTTATTCATTTACAATTAATAAATATTTTAAGAAATTTATTTTTAGTTAATCTGAAATACGGGACTCTTCGCTTCTATATTTTAGTTTCGTTTTCTTTCGGTCTGATTTAAATAGGCGAGAGAATGTACAATTGAACACTAAAAAAAAAAAAGAGAGAAGAGAATGTACAGTTGGCAGCCTGGCTCATATTTATTAAAGAGCATATCAAACGGAGAAGAAATGAAGAATAGATGTAGATGCTACTATTATAATTTATGAAAAAATCAAAGATATGGACACGTGAGAAGTCGCAATCATTAAAGAAAACGACATGCTCACAAGCAATTTTGTTAAAAGGGATAGTTTTAGGTAAGATACGCGGCTTGGACAGGGAAAAGCGAAACAACATGGTCATAAGCAATTTATGTAAGTTTCCATCATTAACAGACTACGAATTGGGATAAGTTTCTGAGTCTTACTAGAAATAGAAATTGCAGTGTGACTGAGATTTATGATTCACAGGTTGATGATTGGAGTACATGTGCGATAAAGAAATACCTCACTCCGGAAGCAATACCTCTCATTCATGCCTCGGGGAAAAAGCCTAGGTTAGATTCAAACCAGAATGATTTTTTAATTTGGAAACCGGCTTCTACTGGCAATTACACTGTCAAAGAAGGATACAACTGGTTACAACAATTTACTTCTAATAATAACAGAAATGATTTCAAAGATGGGTGCTTTACATATTGGGAACAATTCTGGAAATTTAAAAAAATGGCCCCTAAAATCAAATTGTTTATCTGGAAAACATTAAACAGTGCCATCCCAGTGGCTCAAATTCTCCATGACAGAATAAGCACAATTCCCCCATTGTGTCAAAGATGTGGATTACAACCAGAAAGTATATCACATGCTCTGTTAAATTGCACTTACTCAAAATTGTACTGGCACAATATAATTGTAGGGGATGCAAATAATTCACTTAATTTTGTCGATTGGTATGCCAATAGAATCAACACATGCACAGATTCGGAACTGATTTTTACCAGCACTCTCTTATACATGATATGGGAAGCCAGAAATAAATTCATTTTTGAAAAAATAAAAGAGAATCCCCAGTCAGTACTGGTAAAGGCATCGATGATGACAAATTTGCAATACAGGAATGAAGGTGTCCGATTTCAAGAAACTGTGCAAGAAATCAACAAAAATGAGAGAGTAATCTTAACTGATGGGGCTTGGGAAACTTTTCACCGAGGGGCAATTGCTTTTGTGGTTTTTGATCTGGAAGACAATTTCTCTTTTGTTAAATCTGCAAAATATAATGGAGTTAGCGCAGTGGAGTTGGAAATGAAAGCGATATCTCTAGCTGTTGATTATGCTCTAATCTGCCCACAAAGCTCTCTCACTCAATGGGTAATTTTCTCAGATGCTAACCAGTTAGTTGATTTTCTAAACAATGGTGAAGGAGGAACTTTACCGGATCCAAGATTCAATCAGGAGCTGACACAACTGGCAACCAAGCTCCGATCACACAGATCCAAGGTGGAGATACGATTCACTCCGCGGGAAGGAGTTCACCCAGCTCATACCATGGCTGATCAGGCAAGACGATTTGGATCGGAAGTTCATGGTTTTCCCTCGGCACAGCAACTAGCTCGTATGCGAAATGGTGGATGGCAGCAGTTCTGGCACAGAAAGGTGAATTAATGCTCTAATCTTGTTTTACTCCTAGATAAGATCGGTTGGAGGAAGGACGGTGGCGAGATGGATTTGGGAAGCAGGTTTGGTTACGGGTGGTTCTTATTTTGTTGTAGTTTTTCTCTTTATTTTCTCTGTACTTTTGATGATAAGAGAGGAGCGGTCGGTTGTCAGGTAGGGCTTTAAATGACTTTTTTGTTTTTAGCATGGGTGTAATTATGGTGGGGAAGGGTAGGTGCTCCGTCTCTTTATCTTTTGGAGTTTGTATTTTCAAAACTCTCTCTTTTTATTTAATCGCCCAAGTGGCTACCTATTTCAAAAAAAAAAAAAAAACAGACTACGAAAAAAAATATTGGCTTAGGTTGAGTTCCCGTTCTTTGGACTATAAATCAAATCAAGTAGTTGAATTAAATGTGCTTTTGTATTTAAATTTCATGCTTCGTACCTATCAATAATATAAATAAAGATGTGTGCGTGTCGATTCCTGTTTTAGTTAATATTAGTGCGAAACTCCATCAGGACCTTTGATTTTTCTACTCCGACTTAATCTGGTCCGTTCCTTTAGATGTATGTGAATTTTTTATGTGTTACTTATTGTATAGTAATATGTGTTGCTTAGAGCTGTGTTTTCTTTATGTTGCATTATTGAAATTCATTTTAATTATACTATGTCATTTTTATCACATAATTTATTTCAACATCTCTCAATTAGTTGCTTCTATGAGAAATGATGGAACAACATTTTTTATTTGTGATAGTTTAGAAACTTAAGTCAAGAAAAGTAATTCAAATGCCTAAGCAGACTACTAATTATTAATTTTTCATAATGAGATAGATCTTGCTTTTTTACTATCATATTTTTTACAATTTTAGATATCTGATCGGGGGGGTTTCATGTCAACATTTCAACCCATTTTAGGCCTCAATTTCAATTGAATAACTGTGTTTTAGTTAGGATTTATGTTGTTTTTATGTTAGAATCAAGATACTGCTATTGCCTTTACTATTTTGCAGATTTCTCGAAGATTTGACATGATTCTGGACTAAGGAAGGCATTCAAACGGGGCAGTTTGGCATCCAAACAGACCAGAGTAGAGGATGTAACAGAAACTAGTGAAGACAGGTGTTCAAACGGACCCGTTTCAATCCAAACGGACCCGTTTGGATCAGATCCGAGATTTTTATGGAAATTCTAATTTTCGTCCGTTTGGATCAGATCCGAGACTTTTATGGAAATTCTAATTTCGGTCCAATCTTCCTCCCTCATTTTGGAAACTTTCCAGCTGTGATTGTCTAAGTCTCCAACGTCCAGAGAGGAGTATAAAGGCCTTTCTTCATCTCCAGAAAGGGTATCCAAGCTTTTGAGCGAGAACTAGTGTTTCTACCTGACGCGGCGGCTGGTGTTCCAGTCGGGTCCGTCCGAAAGGAAACAGATCCGTTCGGAGGCATGCTGAGCAGAAAGAAGAGAGGAAAAAAAGTCCATATGTTGTATTCTACCTCTTCTTTTTATCTTTTGTGGTTTTATCCGAAGAAACCTCGGTTTTGTATTGATTCTATGACTTGTCTAGGCTAGAATTGTTGTTAGGGGCAATTGTAAGGATCCTAAACTTGGTAGCTATGTGATTTTCTAATCTAGTTGATATTTTGTTGAATTGCTTTGTCTTTCTTGATTTGAATTGCTTAACTTGTAAACCTTGAATTGCTTGAACTGAAAGTTTTACCCATTTGACGAAGGCCAAGTCTCATGCTAGGTAATAAGAACCGTAGCTAGGTAATAAGAACCGTAGGTTTGAGTGGATTTAGGATTGCATGCTTTAGGATAGGTGATGGACCGAGAGGTGAAACCAGGACTAAGCCGAGAGGCATGTCTCTACCTATGACCGAGAGGTATAGGATGTCCTACCGAATAGAAAGATGAACCTACAAACCCTAAGCCATGGAACGAGAGTTGAAACTTAGGTTTCGTAGGAGGTTTACAATTTAATTTAGGGTTTTTGAACCAAGAACGAGAGTTAAGGTTTAACCCCTAGTTAGATTAAGAACCTGCAATTTAAACAGATTGTGCAAATAGTAGAATTGATCAGGCGTTGTGTTCAAACGGACCCGTTTGAATTCAAACGGTCCCGTTTGAAAACAACCAGGTAAAGGAACCCATAGCAATTGACCCCTAATTCGTGTTTTCGTGTTAAAACTCGCATTCTCAATCGAACTTAGATCAGCTTTAGGATTAGATTCAACTTCAATTTCATCAACAAAACTCCAAAAATAATTTGAATTCTCGTCTAGCTAATTGCATAAAGTAAAAGACCGATATTCCAACACCATCCCTGTGGATTCGACCCTAAAGCTACTACTACAAACGATTAGATCGGTAGTTTGAGGTATTTGTTTTGACTTGGTTTTACCACCGATAAAAAATGGCAGCCGTCCAGCGTTCGGTCGGGTCCGTCCGAACACCGGCTGAGATCAGAAATGAGGGGTTTTGTTGTACTCTTTCTCTAATTTGTTTGCTGATGTATTGATACAATGAATTCCTTTGTTTTCTGTCAGTTTAGTTAATTAGGGTTAATTTTAGGGATTAAGTACTTGGTAGCTATGTGATTTTTGTTGGAGTTATGTCCTAGAAGTCAATATTTAATGACTTATTTTCTTAGTTTATGTTAATGATGATATTTGATCATTTGTTCCTAGTATTTATTATTGACAGATCATTCAGGTTGAGGATCTGAATTGTAGATCTCTGTGGATCATTCATTAGAATGACAATAATAAATCTAAATCGTCCATAATCTTGATAATTAACAAGGAACATTAATTATCATAAAAGATTAGTATGCAAGTTAAGTGATGATTAAGTTCTACAAATCATAGGTAAGGAGTTACCGACTTAATTGCATATGTGTATGTTATTGGAACATAGTACAGGACTTGACCCAATGAAATAAACATATGGATTGTGTCATGTGTCATTGTTTATTTCATATGAGTTTGATTCTAAGTTTGAGATGTTCACCTTTTCCACATGAGGATAGGTTCAATAAATATCGTCTAACGTTGATTCCTGATAAAGGCTGCTATAAGGACTTTATTTATGTTCTCTTGAATTGTGCGGGGAAAAGTTGTTCATCAAGAAAACCGTATGTCCCTCATTAGTATACCTAGTGAGTGATGATATCTGTTTGGGCCCCTTGATGGAGTTGAATTGTTTGCTAGCAACTTGTACAATTAACTCTATATCAAGAAATGTATAATCTGCAAGAATGACACATTCCTATCTTGGATTATACAAAGATATCGTGTGACATAAGAATCAAGCAAGGAAATACTTTTATTTCTTATGCAGGATTGAGATATTGTAACGGTACATTATTTATACGAATTGGGAATCATAACGTGTTGCTAGATACCGCTTATGATTATTGGAAATAAATAACGATTTATTTCCATGGCCAACATAGTATAAATCCTCAAATAGGGTCGCACAAATAGGATTCTAACCACTTAGTGCATTTATTGTTTATTCACAATAATGTGTATTGTGAAATGTGATAAGTTAATTAATTAATTATATACCGTTATAATTAATTAAATTAAAAGGATCATATGGAAACAATTTAATGCATTAGCTAATCATAGATTAATTATTAATGAGTTAATAATTAATTATGTTCAACTTGCTTTAATTAATTTGAGCTAATTGGGCTTCTATTTAATTGGTTAATTAAAGGCCCAATTTAGGAAGAATGAAGAGACAATTAAAGGGGATTCATTAATTGGTGAATTAATGAATAAAGGCCTTTTATTAAGATGGCCCAAGAGAGCCCATTAGGTGGCCTCTTAGGGTGGATGGCATACTTGTAAATAGTATGAAGGTTGGATGAGAGTGGTTGGCTATATAAAGGGGTCTCTTTGGGAGCAAACCCTAGCCGTCATCTCTCTTCCTCTCCCCTCCCTTGCGCCTCCACCTAGAAGAGAGATTTTTCTCTCTTCTCCATGGCTCTTCTCCCTTCCAAGCTCATGTGTTGAGCATCCCACCTTTCTTCCTCTCTATTAAATAGTTAATTAAGAGAAGCAAGGTGATTAGCAAGAGGTTCAAGAGAACTAGCATTCTCTTTGAGCTTGGTGGTGGGTCCTTGGTGGGCTAGAGGCGACTATTGGTGGTGGAGGAGGCGGAGCACGCACGCCACCGACTCCTACGCATTGGATTCGAACCTCACAAGAACATTTGTGAGAGGTACAATCTTCCTACACCTTTTTCTCATGTGTGTGATTGCCTTTGCACTAGATCTTGTGATTTGCTTGTTGTTAATGGTGATTAATTAGTTGTAATTGATCTAAAATTAAAATATGAGCATTTCCTAACAGTGGTATCAGAGCTATGGTCGTGCTTAAGGTTTTTCACACTTAATTAAGTGAGAATTCGTAATTAATTAAGTTAATTAGTGATGTGCATGCTTGCTGGCCCTGGAAAGGCTGTTTTCTGTCTTGTTGCTTATTTTTCGTGGTGTAAAGCTCTCTGAAATTTTTTCCTTCTTATTGGAGGTTGTAGCCCTTTGAGTTGTGGTTGTTTTCCCACTGGAATCATTGAAATTCGATGTAAAATGAATTTTTAGTGATTTAAACGGTAACGGTGCGCAGATCTGTTATTCTACTGCACAGTTCTGTTGTTGTGGTTGGTAACAAATAAGTTTGTATACAAAGTACCTGTAACTTTTAGATAGGATTATTCTAAACTTGATGCTCTTTCTGGATATGTAAATTTTGTTGCATATTTCGGATATTATGTGGGCGTTCAAGGATGAAAAGTGATAAAGTTGTCAGATCTGTTTTTTCAAACAAACTGATTGTTTTGAAAAACTGTACTTATTGAGAAACTTTTATGGAAAAGTGTCTGAATGGAAATGTTCTCCTTTAAGTCTGGAATCTATGAAAATTAATTTTATAGATTTTCATTGAGATTTGATACCTCAACCGAGTGAAACCTTTTTGGTCGACGGTCTGTTCCAGAACAGGATACCTTGCTTAAATGCTTGTTATCTCGTTGATCTTGAATATAACTTGTGGATTTTCTTTTCATAGAATGATAGCCTATTGTATGTAGTATTTTTCTATGTAAATTGTTTGCTGGAAAAATATCAAGGGGATGATCATACAGATCAAAAGGTTGAGACCCATAACAGAATTTTCTCTAACAGTGCTTCGCGCACAATCTGAGGATTTGTCTTTTTTGGTTCTCCCTGATGGTAATTGATCTCTCCTTGAGATTTTTACAGGTAATCACAATCTTTGTAAGGAGTTCTCTGGATTTATTTCAGTTTTTTTGGAGACCGAATTATTTTGAATTTTTTCGGGTCCCGAATTTCGTATTTTAATTAGTTAAAATAGTTTCTAATTAATCAATTTATTGAAATGTTAATTAGAAGACTCCTTAAATACCCTCCTTTCTGTTTTGATAGTTGGATTTAATTTAAAAGGGCTTAAACAATTAGTTGTTAAGGTTAAGCCTTCTTTGCATTCGAAAAACTTGAGCAACAAGTATGCACAAAGATTCTAATTAATGAAATTAATTAAGAACAAGTGAATCATGTATATTGTATATGTGCTAACTTTGTTTTGTAGGAGGATGTGGGTTTGATATGGCTCAAGATGTCAATGCCTTGTGTGTTGTAAAATATTGTGAATGCATGTGATTGCTTGTAATGTGGCCTAAGGTGCCTTGATAATTAATAATTGATTAATTCTTGATGTAACTTGTGAGGCTTGCATGCCCCTAAGGCCTAGGCAGGGTTTAGGATTTTATCACATGTATTTATTTCCCTTAATTATTAGATAGGATCTTAGTAATTAGTGGGAAGGCTTGATTAGATTAGTTTCGTTACATGGAGATGCGACGAAGACTAATGCAAGCGGGAGCCATACAAACCCACGGCAATGTTTGAGATGCTTATTATTATGTGATTGTTTGTGAATGCCTTGAATTGTCATAGGTAGGTATGGGTGTATGCTTACACGACCACCAAACAAAGTCACGTAATTGCTTATGTCCCAAACTAACTTGATTTAGCCAAATCGTCCTCCTTCTCTCTATCCCCTTCAATACAATTGATTGTCTATTGATGCATTCCTGCCGACGCGGACATCGTAGTCCATCATTGTAGTCGGGGTGTAAATCGGATTTACTAGGAGCAAATAGAGAGAAGTTGCTTTACAACGGACCCACTCGGATTGGACGTTGGGACGAAGTTTGTAGATATACTTATGATATCTCACAAACCAAGAATCATATGGACAAGATATGATTGGTTGGAGAACCTACCTTATCTAGTTGTTTTAGGTGTCATGCCGACGCTGGCCCCTATTTCAACGAAAATGAGGATCTTGGAATCCATTACATTTAGGGACATTAATTAAATGTAGTGGGAGTTTTGTTTATTATTCCATAAACAAAACATTGCATAAACTAAATGACCTTAAATTGAAATTGTTATAGATGTTAAATATGTTAATTTCGTTGCGATCAATCTTTGGAAAACGACAAGCTCGTTTCTAAGGTATTTACTTGGAGAAGAAATACCGATTTCTAAGATATGTTCTTGGAAATGAGAAACTTGAGCAAGTTTAATCCCAAAAACGTTCCTCAACTTCCCGAACATAGCTTCGCAATGATTGATTAGTTTTGACGAAAATTATTCAATAAAGCGAATGCTTATATCCTTTTAGAAGTACTAGACTTTTGAATTGGAGAATTCATAAGGACTAGACTAGACTTCTATACTCTCATCCACTTACTCAAGAAGACGTTCTTAGAGAAAGTAAAAGATAGACTCAATCATTTATGATCGAGTAATGGAGTATGAATTAACCAAGAGACTCTTCTTATAAGAAGATAAATATTTCATTAGCTTGCGAACCGAAAGGTTTGAGAAACTAATTGACAACTAGAGATATTAAGATCTCCAATATCAAGGATTGTTGATATTGTCATACAATCTCTTTCTATGGATAAATGATATATTGTTCGCACACTTGTTAGTGCTTAAAATGATTGGTTAAGTATTAAAGGAATACTCTACCAAGATATGAGTTGAAACTTTGAGATTCTCACTAGTGACCGTGTGTCACATGAGATGTTTCATTTGCCATTTATGGGAGGCATTTGAAAGGTTGTCCGAAATACCATGATGTTCTAAACCTTGAGATATTTGTCGTTCAAATTATCTCACTATCTCTAATTCACACTAGTAATTAGGTGCTAGTTCATGTGCTCGCATTTAACGAAATGTGTAGACAATGATGAATAAGAGAAAGTTCGAGATAAGTAAAGTAAACTCCGTTTTGGAAATGGCTTATACGTCTAGGCCGCTACCATTGAATACGTAGAGTTATCTTTACTAAATAAAGAATTTGTTTAGGAATTTGAGGTTATATATCTTATTCCAAACATCTTATAAAACCTTATCTCCATTTCATATTTGATGATGGATGATCATGTTTTGTAATAGAGAAATGTCGTTCTCTTATTGTTATGAATTTGTGTATAAGATTTCACGCATCTTGATTGAATTTGCTTGAAATAGATAAACAAATTTCGAATGACAAATATGTAAGACTTCACATAAAGTATTTGACTTTTATGTAAGATAGTCGCTTAGTCGAATATAAACAAGAATCGCATTATGAGAGTCTACGTAATGTGGAGCTCGTAAATCAATTTGATTGCAAAATCAATTGAAATTCATGCGAATCGTGTTTGTTAAATGACAAAAGCGCCTTTGAACTACGAAGGTTTAAAGGACAAGTAACCTTATTAAGACTTATACATATTGATGTATATAGACCTATAGGTACTTGTGCAATTGAAAGGTTGTTGAAACTTTACCACTTGACCAACAATCATTGTAGATATTAACGTATCTATTTGATATGGTATAAGTATGAATCTTTTGACAAGATCAAAAGGATTTCAAGAGTAAAGTTGAAAAACTATTCAATAAAAGCAAAAGTCTTAAGATGGATCATGGTAAATAGTTAAGTCATATAGTTTGATATATTACCTAAAGAGTATGAAATACGTTTCACTACTCGCTCCATGAGGAACATTGAAAAATGTATCCAAGGATGAAGGTATCGAACATAGTTTGATATAGTTCGATCGGTAATAAATCAAATTGACTTGTTCGACTCATGTAAGGGATTTGTGTTTGAAGACAATATTGTTTACACTGAATAAAAAATTCCATCGAAGTCTATTGAGAAAGATATCTTACGAGATTCGATCTCTAGGTATATTGTTTCTCAAGATTTGGTATTGAAAAGCTTATTTCAAAGTTCGATTGATTGATAAGCTTGGACCCAAATAAGACGCTTAATATGATGTAGGATATCTTGAACTAACCGAAAGGTATTACTTCAACGAACATGATAAGAACAAAGTAGTTGTTGCTCATCATAACGTAATCTTGAAAAATGATATTCTCAAGAAGAAGTAGTGGGAGTAAAGTGAGCATTAAAGGAGTTTATGCGTCACTACAAGAAGTAAATTTATAGGAAACTTGTCACTCCATACATGGTGCTTAGTGGGAGTTGAGCGGAACTTAATTCACAAGCAGTTGTGAAAGGAAGAAGTTCTTAAGCACGCTCGCTTCTAAAGAGTACTCAAACATCTCACGAATGGATGATGTTAGAGAAACTCGTGCAGTACATTAGGATCAAGAACTTATTCTACAAGATGTTGTAGAAGTAGTTTACTGACCTCAAGCACCAATCCTACAAAGATCAACGAGAATGAATTGCCTAAACTGAAAGGTACATAGGCTTCACAACATCCTCGTACTTGATATATGAGGATCCGTTGATAAATAAAGAAACGATGGAAAGACCCGATTCCACAAGTATGGTTTGAATTTGTATGATCTTTAAGTGCAATCCATATATATATAACAACAAGGTATAGACCTTGATTGATGTTCAAGAAGGAGCAATCCATCTAGAACATATAGATCTTTAAAAGGAAAGATAGATATGGATAGCAAGTCGACTATGTACAAAGCACAATTTCATGATTGATGCTATGTCTAAGTCGATAACCAGTTGACCATGTACAAAGCACGGCTTCTCGCTTGTAGTTGTGTATAAGTCAATAAAGATCATTCTAACAATAATTATATTTCGTATATATAGATATATGGAAAAATACATCAAAACCGCCTTCTTCGATTGAATGAAGGAAGTTGTTGTGTATTTGACACAAACCGAAGATTTTGTTGTATTGTTAGAAACGTATATATGCTTCAATGATCCATTAATGGATTGAAGCAAGTACTGTGGAAACTGGAATAAACATTTTGACAAGTAAGTCAAGGAGTTGAACTTCGTCAAAAGTATCTTGTATAGATAAGATATTCAGTGGGAGCATTATTATGTTACATGTATTGTACAAGATACAAGACATTAATTGGGAATAAAATTAAAGAAATGAATATTGTCAAGATCTCATTGGAGAATGTTTTCTCAATTGAGAACTTGGGTAAGTCACCTAAATCCAAGGAAACAAAATCTATGGAGATAGATTATGATGGATGTCTGGTTTGAGAAAATGTGCATATAATGACAAAGTGTTCTAGTAACACGAAAAGATAGACTCCTAGAAAGGATGTCTAACCATGTTGTATGGCATACACTTGAGTTCTACTCGGTGTATTGCAACTCAATTCGAGAAGAGTGCACGATACAATTCGAGCATCCTTTTGTCATGAGTTTCATTACGTACGCCATATTTATGCACATGCCCCTATGTGTTGTACCCAAGGAGTATGACAAGCAGTTGTCAACTGGATACAAAGAAAAATACATTTGGACAATAATCAAGAATATCTTCGAGTATCTTATGAGAAAGAATGATATGTTTTTCCATCTGATAAGATGAAAGAAAGCTCATATAAATTGTTATATTGATGCTAGTTTTCGAAAAGAGTGATATAAATACAATTGAGCTACATATTTTGTTTGAATGTGGTGTTGTAAATTTAGAAGGTGTTCTAAATGGGATATTACAACCGTTTCCGTCACCAAAAACAAAATATATATAGCAACTTGTCAAGCAATGAAAGAAGATAGTATGGATCGAGAAGTTCTTAGTCAAGCTAATATGGTTCTATGCATCTCGAACCATAGCTTAAACTTGAAGAACCCAATATTAAATTGGTGATCCAACTAAGATCTATGACGATGTCACTTGATCTCACATGATGATGATCAAGAACACATATATAGGAGTATATATGTATATAGGGTCAAACAAAATTGGATAGGTTCGCGGACACAGCGAACACTCTAACTAAACCTTTACCTTAAGCGATATACGAGATGCAATTGTGCATCCATACGTGATGGACGTATGAGTAACTTGCTATAAGCGTATAATATTTTTGAGGTTCGAGACATGTATATATATGGATATATAACATTGTTCTAAATTCTTCACTGGCTAGAAGTCACTGTTAATTGACTCTAGGCCAAGTGGGAGATTGTTGGAGTTATGTCCTAGAAGTCAATATTTAATGACTTATTTTCTTAGTTTATGTTAATGATGATATTTGATCATTTGTTCCTAGTATTTATTATTGACAGATCATTCAGGTTGAGGATCTGAATTGTAGATCTCTGTGGATCATTCATTAGAATGACAATAATAAATCTAAATCGTCCATAATCTTGATAATTAACAAGGAACATTAATTATCATAAAAGATTAGTATGCAAGTTAAGTGATGATTAAGTTCTACAAATCATAGGTAAGGAGTTACCGACTTAATTGCATATGTGTATGTTATTGGAACATAGTACAGGACTTGACCCAATGAAATAAACATATGGATTGTGTCATGTGTCATTGTTTATTTCATATGAGTTTGATTCTAAGTTTGAGATGTTCACCTTTTCCACATGAGGATAGGTTCAATAAATATCGTCTAACGTTGATTCCTGATAAAGGCTGCTATAAGGACTTTATTTATGTTCTCTTGAATTGTGCGGGGAAAAGTTGTTCATCAAGAAAAACCGTATGTCCCTCATTAGTATACCTAGTGAGTGATGATATCTGTTTGGGCCCCTTGATGGAGTTGAATTGTTTGCTAGCAACTTGTACAATTAACTCTATATCAAGAAATGTATAATCTGCAAGAATGACACATTCCTATCTTGGATTATACAAAGATATCGTGTGACATAAGAATCAAGCAAGGAAATACTTTTATTTCTTATGCAGGATTGAGATATTGTAACGGTACATTATTTATACGAATTGGGAATCATAACGTGTTGCTAGATACCGCTTATGATTATTGGAAATAAATAACGATTTATTTCCATGGCCAACATAGTATAAATCCTCAAATAGGGTCGCACAAATAGGATTCTAACCACTTAGTGCATTTATTGTTTATTCACAATAATGTGTATTGTGAAATGTGATAAGTTAATTAATTAATTATATACCGTTATAATTAATTAAATTAAAAGGATCATATGGAAACAATTTAATGCATTAGCTAATCATAGATTAATTATTAATGAGTTAATAATTAATTATGTTCAACTTGCTTTAATTAATTTGAGCTAATTGGGCTTCTATTTAATTGGTTAATTAAAGGCCCAATTTAGGAAGAATGAAGAGACAATTAAAGGGGATTCATTAATTGGTGAATTAATGAATAAAGGCCTTTTATTAAGATGGCCCAAGAGAGCCCATTAGGTGGCCTCTTAGGGTGGATGGCATACTTGTAAATAGTATGAAGGTTGGATGAGAGTGGTTGGCTATATAAAGGGGTCTCTTTGGGAGCAAACCCTAGCCGTCATCTCTCTTCCTCTCCCCTCCCTTGCGCCTCCACCTAGAAGAGAGATTTTTCTCTCTTCTCCATGGCTCTTCTCCCTTCCAAGCTCATGTGTTGAGCATCCCACCTTTCTTCCTCTCTATTAAATAGTTAATTAAGAGAAGCAAGGTGATTAGCAAGAGGTTCAAGAGAACTAGCATTCTCTTTGAGCTTGGTGGTGGGTCCTTGGTGGGCTAGAGGCGACTATTGGTGGTGGAGGAGGCGGAGCACGCACGCCACCGACTCCTACGCATTGGATTCGAACCTCACAAGAACATTTGTGAGAGGTACAATCTTCCTACACCTTTTTCTCATGTGTGTGATTGCCTTTGCACTAGATCTTGTGATTTGCTTGTTGTTAATGGTGATTAATTAGTTGTAATTGATCTAAAATTAAAATATGAGCATTTCCTAACAATTTTCAAATCTAGTTGATATTTTGTTGAATTGCTTTGTCTTTCTTGTTCTGTGTTGTTTTACTTATTATCTTGAATTGCTTGAACTGAAAGTTTACCCATTCGATGGTGGCCAAGTCAAATGTTAGGTACTAAGAACAGTAGGTTTGAGTAAATTCTTGATTGCATGCTATAGGATAGGTAGTAGACCGAGAGGTGAAACCTGGAACTTAGCCGAGAGGTATGTTTCTCCCTATGACCGAGAGGTATAGGATGTCCTATGAATAGAAAGACAAACCTACGACCCCTAAGCCAAGGAACGAGAGTTGAAACTTAGGTTTTGTAGGAGGTTTATAATTTGATTTTGGGTTTTTGGACTGAGAACGAGAGTTAAGGTTTGAACCCCTGGTTAGATTAGTAACCTGCAATTTAAACAGAATTATTCAACTAGAAGAATTGATCAGGCGTTGTGTTCAAACGGACCCGTTTGATTCCAAACGACCCCGTTTGAAGACAGCCAGGTACAGGAACCCGTAGCAATTGACCCTGACCTTTTTATCATCTATTGAATTTCGTTTTTAGCTACTGTTTAATTCCAATTGGGATTGTTTATTGCAACTATTTACTTGTTTAATTATTTGATTATTGTTTCTTATTCCAAAAATACCAAAAAGTGACCATTCAACCTTATTTTTACCCTCCAATTTTCACCAAATTGAACCAGTTAGAATTAGTTAGGCCCTAAAACTTGAACAGCTCGTCCTTGTGGATTCGACCCTTGAGCTACTACTATAAACGATTAGGTCGGTATCTCTAAGGATTTGTTTTGGTTAGGTTTTTCACCGATCAATATCTTCACAATTCTTTTCCATCAATTTTTTCTAGGTACCAAATTTCTCCATTCAACCATGATGACATTACATATTTTGCTGAATTTGATGACGAATACGATCCTGTTGCTGACATGTTTGACAATTAATATTTTCTATACAAATTTATATTTATATTTTAAATTTTTATGGTATCACCAATGTACATTTCAATAGTTCTTTATTTTAGCTCGAATTTAATTTTTCTGTTTCTAATATTTTTCCATCGCATTCCTCTCTTATTGTCGAATTACTTCAAAAAAATTATGTCGTCAGTATAAAATATTTTAACATATGGAGATATAATTTATTATTTCTATCCTACCAGTTATTATTGTTGAACCACAAAAAATGCACATAATTAAAATGGTGAGAAAGAAATATGTGCTGAAATGGAGAGCAGCCGAAATAAAAAAAAAATGTGCATTCGAAGTGAAGGATCTGGAGAAAGAAGGCCCAATTCAGAAATTCATCAATGCACTTGAAGAGGCAGCCCATCGCAGCAAGAAATAAAAATCAATCAAATAAGAAGATTGCCGCCGAAGGAACTGTGCGAAGAGGAGTCTTTTGCTGCAGCAACTACCCACGTTTCCACAACTTCTGGGAGGAGCCAATCAGACTTTGCCAACTCAGCCCATAAGCTGTCCATGTTCAAATTATAACCGCTATGATAAAATGGTTATAAAAGAAGAGGCGTCTCAGAAAAAAAAAAAAGAGGGGGTCATGCAAAAAAATTGGGAGAGAGAAAAAGGGGTCTCGTCATTTTCTTTCTGGGAATTTATTTTTTTCTGTTTCCTCAAAAAAAAAATGTAAGAGAGAGATAGAAAGGTCTGTAAGAAAGGTTAGTCTCGAATGAAATTTAAGTGAATTTTTACTATCTGATTTGTTTTTCTTTGTTTTTAATTCATATCTGTTGCAATCTCTAAGTTTCATGCACTAAATTCCAAATCTCATTATAATCTTTTATGTCTAATCTGCACTTAGTTTTCATATACGCCATGTATAGACAAGGTCTTGTAGTTAGTTGCATATTTATGTAGATAGTTTGTTAACTTTTCATAGAATCAAACTTCATAAATTGCCTTTAGTAATTACAGAACTTTCTTACATAAATTAATATCAAAATAAAACACACAAAAAAAAGAGTTGTTTTACTCGTCCTTGTTATGCAGCACGGCTTCTCGGCATGGAATATTGATCTAGTGCAACCATTCCGATCGAAACTAGTTGTTTATGTCATAATCTGCAGCGTGCTCAGTTGTGACTTAAACAATGAAAATAAACCGCTTCATAGGGATCTGCAGCATGTCTCAGTCCTTATGGAGATGGTATGTGCCTAGTTGAATTGGATCTGTAGCATGCTCAGTCCATTTGATCTAGGTTGTTTGAATAACAAAGATCAAAATTCTATGCAAAGACATCGTCATGCTGCCAAATTTTACTTATAATAGTCATGTTTTGTTTTATGTTTCTTGCATAAGTTAATCTAAAATATCACGAGGTCTTCGCGACTTTGGGCTCTTGATTTTAAGTTCTGAGTAAATTATGACAATTTCACACTTTGTTTGCGTTTTGTTTGTATTTTGTGCTTCAACTTAGCCCAGCTTTGAAGAAGCATGGAATCACAAATCAGATTGTGTAGAGATAAAATTGAAAGGGATCTTAGTACAGCTTTGATTCCTTGTATAATGTTCCAACTTGATTAAAAGATGCCTTAGCACAGCTTTGGCTTTCCTTTTTCTCAAGGCTGATCTTTTGATCAATTTTTCTAGGCAATTAACCATCCACTAAACATGGTTTGGTTGCAAAGAGAAGTTAATCAAAAGGACAGCAAAAATTTGATGATAATCTTGAAAGAAACGACATGCTGTCAAAATTTACTCAGAAATTGATCTTTCCCAAGTTGAATACAAGTAGTTTATAAGAGAAAAAGAACTCAAAAGTTCCCTGGTGAAGTTTAGATGCTTACTGGTAAAGAAATGACGAGTATTGTGGAATCACAGATGTGAAAAATTAAGTATGGACTGTTTCTGGTGCAATCAGTAAAAAGTATTTCTGACAGTTCACAAAAAGATTTTTATCTCCCAAACGATTGAACAGAATCAATTGAAATTTTATCTTAGATGAAACATGATAAGACACATCTTCTGTAAAAGTTTCATAATTTTTGGACTGACGGATTATTTATAACGAATTTCTGAAGTCACACAGAAATTGAGTTTCAGAAAACTGTACCAGTAAATCGTGCCAGAAAACGTCTGAAAGTTCATACCTTGAAACCTATGAAATTGATCTCTAAAAATTCTATAAAAATTACTGTAACTGCCTCAAGATGTCTAGTTTCAAATCTAAAAGTTTCAAGTCCTAACTGCAAACAAAGAATAAATGAAAAATCAAAAAACTGCACTGAGGTCTGTCTGTCTCTGGAATCCGATTTTTTGAAAGTCGCCCTGAATTCAAAAATCGTGTAAAAATGCCAAAACAATTCGGAAAAATTCATACTAGATGTCCAAATTTCCCACTGGAAGTCTAGTTTCGAACACAATAACTCTCATGTCAAAATTCGAATTTAGAATAGAAGCAGTTGCTCAAAAACCGAACAAAGGTCAGAATGCTCTGTAAAACTGTCGTTCAAAAGATGACCCTGAAAGATCAAGCCCAAAGCCCAATAAGAAAAATTCTAAAAATTCTGTAAAAATACAAAATAAATCCCCCTCTGAGTTTTCTTTCAAATGATTCCAGTTTCATAATTTTTGGTGAACCAGAGAGACGATTTTCCAATTTTAGAATGAATAAAGGTCTGGTCGGTTTGGTCCAAGTGCACAGCCCAGAAAATTTGTAAATTTGTCAAAATGTCAAAATTCATTAAAATTGAAAGAAAACTCTAAAAACCTCAAATAAAATGTCCCAAACTCAGAAAATTCTAAAGATTTCAGTTCACTGATCATTTGATGTCAAAATCATCTAAAGATTGGTCAAATCCGACTTTGATCATTTACGCCATAATGCACCATGTGAATTCAAATTAAATTGAAATCTTATAGAAAATTCTGAAAAGCCACAAAACCAAAAATAAACATGTGCGACTCCAACTTTGTGGTAAAATTCTGATTTGAGTTTTAAATAAATTCAAATTGACACAAAAATGCAAGCCAAACCAAATCAAATATCGATTCGAGTCTAAATTGACTCGAATTGTCTCAAATCTAAATGAAATTTAACTTGAGTATCAAATACACTCAAGTTGTCTAAAATTTAGTTTGAGGCCCCAAATCGTCTCGAACTAATCTAATTTGAATCCAAGTTGATTCGAATTAACAATGTCAAACCAAATTGTAATTTGAGTTAAAATTAACTCGAATTATACCCAAACAAGTGCCAAAAATCAAATCAAAATAGATCTAACTGGACCAAAGCCCCGGTTTGATCATAAATTCCCTCGTCACCTGAATCAGCGGCCCACTTTGTATTCAACGTGCGAGTTGCAAGGTTATTGTGCCGGAGTGACCAGTGCGGTTACACTCTTGACCCTAACTTTGCGAAGTCCTTGTTTCTGAGTCAACAATATGCTTCGTACTTAGAACACGACACTTCACAGGATGCGAGAACAAATAACTCAAATCCAAAATCAAACGACAAAATTGAAAACAAATATCTCAACTCCAAAATAAGTGGTATCTAATTGACTAATGGACTGGTCGATGATTTATCACTATGGTTCAAGTTAGATTCAAAATCCTAACTTACCATAAACACCCCTAAAAAACAAACATTGCATGCGTAATCACCCAACAAGTTGCATTTCACAACTCTTATAGCCTGGACACATAATTCTTCGAATCCCTTAATCAGAGGTTCTCGCGGTTTATTCCCGAGGTAATTAACAGCAGGGGCTTGTGCCTGTTGGAAAGAAAGAACCCACAAAAACAATAAACCTCCACGTGAATAGAAATTCATATGAGTTCTTCTCTCTTCGTTTAGAAAGGACTTATATCGAGTTGTGACACGCGGAGGGTATCTGGATAGATCTTTCTATTTCCCGCGTTTATTATATTTCCGTGGCGAAAAAAAGGCCCAGACAGATTCTACAATTATATTTTAAATTAATTACAAACATAACAACCTAATTACAATTAATATTTATTAAATGATAACATAATTAATTTTTATTACTATGTCAAACATCGAGCGAAGCTCGATTATCCCCTCTAGTATTATATAATTAATTAACAATTCCGGAACCAAATTTAGGAGACCCATTGCGCCGTTTACAACACCGTTCGCAAAAAGCAGAATATAAATTTGTCGATTTTTCAACACAATATTAAAACTCAAATATCAAATTCACATAGTTGATGTCATTATTAGCTTTTAATAGAGTTGCTTCCTCCCTGTAATATTTTATGATATTTAGGCTATATTTACTTTTTAACCATTGATCTACTGAAAATAGGAACTTAAATTTTTTAAATTTGTATGTGGACGCATCTTTTTTGAAATAAACAAAATTTATTATTTAGGATGGATGGTTGTATTTTAAATTTATTATTTAATAGAGCAAATGTTTTTTGTTGTGTTGGAAAAGGGACCAAAGAAACAAATACATTAAGAGATTTGGGTAAATCATGTGTTAACTAATATTCCAAATTAAAATACATTGATCGAACCTAAATCATAATGTTTTAACGAGAAGTGCGTGAACGTTGAACTTTCAAATTTTAAAATTTAAATTACAGTACGTAGATCAATTGGTTAAAATTCATTAACTATGATATGTTAACATTAATACATCCATTATTTGACAATTCAATTTAGTATAATATGAGTCTAAAAATAAAAAAATATTCCATGGAAGCATCTCTATTAAAAGTTAACGAAATCAACTATTTGATTTTATATTTGAGTTTTAAATAATTTTTACAATTAAATAAATTGATATTCTTCTTTTGCGAACTGTTTTTCAAAAAAGGTTAGTAAACTGTGAGACGTAGACAGGCTTGTGACGTATTTTAAAAGGGTTCATTTCGAATCTATCTCCAAAACTCATTTATTAATTAATAATTTAGCAGTGCGAGACGTGAGATTAAAATACCAAAGCCCTTGAACAACTACCTGATTTGGATCAAAATAACAGAGATTGGGAATTTAAAATTGTGCTGTAGTTTGAATTAGTGCCGTATGGAATAAACAAGTTCCATTACTTTTTTGAAATTGCTTTCCATCATCCGGAAGGATTCTATCATCCGAATCATCTTCTCTCATCTCCTCAATTAACGCGTGAATAACGGTCACGCGTTAATGAGCGCATCCTCTCTTTTCTTTTCTGTTCACAGAGCCTACGCTCTTCACCCTCTTTTTCCTTTTCTGTTTTCCTCCATCTCTTTGTTCCCTTCCTCTCTCCATCCATCCCTCTGTCCCCCTCCTTCTTACCCAGCAGCTAACTGTTGAAGATGAAACTATTATCGTTAAAGTTACTAAGCTAACTATTGAAGTTAAAACTATTACCTTTGAAGTTAATAGCCTAACCGTTGAAGTTGAAACTATTACTCTTAAATTTAATAAGCTAACTATTGAAGTTACTGAGCTAACTGTTGAAGTTGAAACTATTACCTTTGAAGTTAATAGGCTAACTATTGAAGTTACTGAACTAACTATTGAAGTTGAAACTATTACACTTGAAGTTTACTAGACTAACTGTTGAAGTTACTAGACTAACTATTGAAATTACTAAACTAACTATTGAAGTTACTAGGCTAACTGTTGAAGTTACTAGACTAACTATTGAAATTACTAGACTAACTATTGAAATTACTAGACTAACTATTGAAAATACTAAACTAACTATTGAAGTTACTAGGCTAACTGTTGAAGTTACTAGACTAACTATTGAAATTACTAGACTAACTATTGAAAATACTAAACTAACTATTGAAGTTAATAGGCTAACTGTTGAAGTTAAAACTATTACCCTTGAAGTTACTAAGCTAATTATTGAAATTACTAAGCTAACTGTTGATCTTCAACTTCAATAGTTTAGTATCTTCAACAAAAATAGTTTTAGATTCAATAGCTAGAGGATGATACTGAGCAGAATGGAAAGGGCGCGAGTAAATAGGGAAAGCGCGAAGAGGGGGGAAAGCGCGGACCAGAATAGAAAGGGCGCTAGGAATCTCCACGCGTTTTTCTGTTATTAATGAGCAGATGATGGAGATGATGGATCTAGCGGATGATCCTTATCTGGCCCGTTACTTTTTATGTCGTGGATGGTGCTGTACCGTTACAAAAACTAATGCCGGTACTGTACCGGTTGCAGCAGATCGACTAAGTGACAAGTAATTACGGATCCCTAATCGCCTACGGGCTTCTACCTCAAAAGAAAAAAAATTATATCAGAATCCTAGTCGCAAGGAATAAATTGTTACACCAAGTTATTGATAAAATCGTACCACAATCAATTTTGAAGGTAGTAAGTACACTTTTCATTTTTCCTTTTAAATTGTGCAAGTTGCACAATAAATTCTGCTTTTCCCAGACTAAGGTGGAAAATCTTACTTTACAAGTAGCCTCTTATCAGGCAGTGATTGACACTCCCTTTATTGATAAAGCACTCCTAAATTTTTTTAAAGACGAAAATACTCTCGGTCAATTAGACAATTGAAGTATTACATAATTACCATAACTGATAAAATTCTCTAGCCGTTATCGAGTACCACTGTACAAAATAAAAAAAAAAAATAAAAAGAAAACACACACACAAACTCTGAGAAGAAAATTTGCACTTAGTTTCTCTTGATTTCTACAAGCTTATCACAAGAGGTATAAAACTTTTTCAATTTCTTTTTGTTTATGAAAGTATATAGATTAGAGAAAACTATTTAGCGGGCTATAAAATTAGGATAATTTAGATTGGTTAAAATCACATACTTTATTAGAAATTAATCTCTAGTCTTGGTTTCAATAAAAAAAAAAGGAATTTTTTACTGTTAGCGACACATAGAATAGATGGTTGTTTATTTCAAGATATTTTATGTGATGTACGAAACTAATGATTTATATACAAACTCACTGCAAAGCCATTTTTTTTTTTTCATTTTTAGTTTATTATAACTATTTACTTTAGGTTTCTAATATAACCGTGCTAATTCCACCGTGAACAGGTAGTACAATATCTACATGTGCTATATGTGCTATATGATGAGAGAACTAATGGCTAATTAGACTAATTCAACTGATTAATACATTATTAACTTTGTTGAATATTTAAAAATGCTGCAAACTTGCAATCATACCGAAGGGATTAGACACGACATGTAAGAGAGCGTCAGAAAATTGATAATTAATATGTGGAGTGTTTTATCAAAGGGGTAGTTTAGTCATAGAGGAGTGTTTTATCAATGAAGGGAGTGTCAAAATCACTACCCCACTTATCCTAACCAGTAATTTATTTAATGATGACTACCCATGTACGCGTTAAGAGATTTTGATAACCATCTCTCAGAGTTCAGTACCTAAACAGATCCCCACTCTTATTTCAGCAACTAAAACAGGTCTTTATTACATCAAGCATATAAAATCTGTTCTTCTATATCTAAACAGCATCACATCTAAATACCTTTTTGATTAAATGATGACCACCACTTTTATGCAGTCCTTCCTTGATCAGAGGCGGTCGCCCGTGTCCGGTGTCTCTTACAAGTTACAAACCGGTAAAAGACAAGACTAAAAGGTTGAGACATTTTTATTATATTTATTTTACAAGGAATGCTTTATGTATTTTTTTTTAATAAATTCCAGTAGAAGTTAGATTTCAGAATGTGCGTATTATAATGCATATTTCAATTTAAAAAATATGTTTAAAATTAATTGTAACCACGCGATTTTTATTCGAATATTATCGAATAACGTCTTCTAGAAGACTTAATGACTGTATGAATTATTAAATTATTATATTATGTAATGTAATCTAGTTGCACTGAATATTTTTTATTGATTACTACTTTGCATGATTGCCTCCTTTGATACTGGACATCCTCTCATTATTGTAGCAATAATTGCTGGAGTGAACAAATGTAGTACAATTTTAGCTACAAGAATTAAATAAAAAATTATGAAAATTTACCTGGTTGTATTATAAGGGGAAACATTATTACAAAAGCGACAGAGCTACTGTATTATGAGGGGAAACATTATATATTTCAAATCTTTATTCCTAGATTTCTACATTGGTTTAATATAAATATTCCTGTAATAAAAAATTTCGGATAGTTAAAACATGCTGTTTTATTACTTAAACTTCAATTTTTACGCCTACTTTCTTTTCTTATATTTATATAATAAAAAAGGAAGGATGTGTTCTTTTATAATAATTTTTTATCTTACATTTATTTTTATGTGAATTATTTGCAGTTGTTTTGTGACAGATGTGTATATAGTCAGCTTTGTTAAGTTGCTGCCATTCGAACAATATGGGACAGTATAAATCAAGAAAGTAAAAATTAATACATGATATATCGACGCAACAATGAGAAAAAATTTAACAGGAAAAATGCGTTTATGATACACCGGGAGGACAGAGAAATCTTCGTGAGCTGTCATAATGCCCAAACTCCATTGGGCCAATGAGGCCCAATATTTATGTGGTAATTAACGTAATTTAAGTTTTCCAATGGGCTATATACATGTCACATTGTCACAGTCGCAGCGAGAAATTGGTATTTTATTTGAGGATAGAATTTTTGACAAAATCTTGCTATCATTGACAGTAACTAAAGATGTGTATAAAAACTATATATTATTTCAGTAAATGCTGTAAAATTTGGACTGTTGTAATTTCCAACACATTTTATATATGTAAAAATTCGCACAAATTGTCATTAGTATCTCACATGTATGTTGTATATATGGTGGGCATTATATTTGATGGAGATTATATTTCAACTGTCGGATTTTGAAATTTAAAGTTATTTTAACGGCCATCAAACTAGGCAAGAGCTGAACTAATGCGTAGAATTTCAGCTGAAGAAGACAGGTTATTTGGTTCTATACTTGCTGTACTGGTAATTTGGTATAGTATCTGTCTGTTTCTGTTATGTGATGATAAGTTGATCTATTACATCGATGTCTCATGTGAAGATTCTGTCGCAGCACCAGGCCACAAGAAGACAATTAAATGTTGTACAGATATTTCCCTCCGAGATTTTGATAAAATAAAAGATTATGCTGAAGCTGGTTCGTAGTTTGTACAGTGTATCACCAGTGGTCCAGCGGAAACAGAAGGCGCTTTGAAGATTGCAAACAGCTTCCATGTGCTGCCGTTATTTCATTACTAACTCCAAAATTAATTATGAGTTTATTAACTTTGAAGGAGGTAAAGAGGAATGCACCTTGAGTGAAAGGTCGCAGATTTGAAACCCGGCTAGAGAGTCTTTCATAGACATTTAATTTAAAAATAAGTTGGGAGGCTTGACCCCCAATTTATCTTAAAAAAAAAAGAAAAAACTTTGAAGGAGGCTTTGAAACAGAGTTGTCAATTATCCTATATCCGAGGCGGAGGATTTCCTGTTGCAACTTGCATTATTGTTATTATTATTGTTTTGATGTATAACAGGCTTATAGGCCGTTGCCAAATTGAGCCTCGAAGGCCCAATTTGCAACTTGCAAATTCTCAGAAACTTCTTTTTTTTAATTAATATTTCAAGATCCAATCCTAACAAAAAAATTCGTATAGTCTCATTACTTTTCATGTGATGCATCAATATAAAACATTACAATATATTTACTTCATTTTGAGTTAACTATTACTTCCTCCCTTTTTCAATATTTTTGTCTTGTATAAATAAAGACAAAGTTACATAGACTCCTTTGGAAGATAACAAAATTAACAGCTTAAAATTACAACTTTGATTTTATATTTGCAAAGTATCAATAAAACATGTGAATTACATCTTGTTGATAACAAACCCAAAGAAGATAAAGAGTCCCAGGTGACATGATTTCTTTGAAAAGAGTTTTTCGAATAACATTTCTTTGAAAATAGTTGCATATCACCATCAGGTTGGTTTATGACATTGGGTCTCTTATAATTAATTGCAAGGTGACAGAGATATGGGTTCACAATTATTTTTTAATTTTGTTTAGGCTAGAAGAACGTGATGTGACGGAAGCAAGACTTTAACCAATGACGATGGCATGCGGTGTTTTTTCTTTTCTCCTTTCTTCTAGAATGTACCATTAGCGACATGTTTCAACAATGTAAACGGTCACCATTGACTCAACCCTCGTATCTATCAGAATCAAATATGCCTCCTTTTGGACGAGATTTGTCTTGAACAAAAGCCAACAAGATTACTGGAAATGATAATGATATTTATCCTTCCAGTAATTATTATTATTATTTTTTTTTAAGTTGAAATTTAGTAAGCAACGGGAGAGATAATTAGTATCCGTAAGGTAAAATTCCTGCTATGAGATAGGAATGAAGCACTGGATGCCATTTAATTGGGAGAAATTATAAGCATTTAGGAAAGATGTAATAAGATGAGAACTTTGCATTGGATAACAACCTTCTTAGAAATTACAAAGGCTGTGGCAGCAAAAATTGTTGCTCATCATTTTTTCAAAAAAAAATAAAAAAATAAAAAAATAAAATAAAAAATTAGATGTTATGCTGTTTAGATATAGAAGAACTTTGTTTGATATGCTTGATGTAATATAGACCTATTGTAGTAGGTGAGATAAGAGTGGATATCTGTTTGGGGTTCTAAATTCCGGGAGATGGCTATCAAAATCCTTTAACGCGTACATGGATTTCCTTTGACTCTGAGTTGAACATGCGTAATTCAATTTATGGAAGATGCTATATAAGGATATGTGAAGTTGCCATCATTAAATAACTTAGCAGAGAGGATAAGAGGTTACATTAAGGTTTTCCATGTTTGATTTTGAGAAGCAGATGTCAACTGGCATTACTGCTTGTGGAACTTACACAATTTAAAACGAAAAAAAAGTGAACTTAGTACCTTCGATTTTTATTTATTTATTTATTATTATTATATATTTTTTATCAACTACCTTCAAAATTGGCAGTGTTGCATTACTGTTTAGGCTCAAGTTGTGTCTATATCTGTTTAAGGCGTCAAATACCCATTCAGCAAAAAGGAAAAAAGAGAAAAAAAAAAAAATTATCTATTCAGAAAATATGGTTGAATGGCCTTCTATGGATAAGGTCATTACTCATTAATAATTTTGCATTTTCCGCGTAATTCTGCAGCGAACAATTTTTATTTATTTATTATTTATTTTTTTTTACTTTTGCCGTTCCCATTAAAGAATTAATAAATTATAAAATAGTGATTTGTATTTTATTATTTTTGCGTGGGACCAGAGAGACCCCACAAACATTGTCTTTTCGAAAGCTTCGAGGAAACTTCCTCGCAAGTCGCAACAGCCTCTCCAACATTGTGCACTCTTGCACCCTACATAGTATCTGGCCGTGCCAAATTGCCAATTGCTAATGCTATAAGCTCAAATGTGAAGTTAGATTAAATAATAAATGGTCCACACCCAAATTCTACAGATATGTCATTGATGTGTGTCAGTGTGTGCGCGCTTTGCATAAACCAGCTAAGTGAAGGAAAGACACTAAAAAATTCGAATATGATTTTCTTTTGTCTTCTACATATATATATAACAAAATTTAAATATACCATTTTAATTAGAATGAGATATAATTTTGTAAGTACAGACGTGCCTTTGTGCTTTTTTTTTTCCTAATAGAAGTATAGAACAACTGAATGAAGGAAAGTAAAAAAACAAATCAAATATCACTCTGCAAGTTATATTAGTCTAACCGCGTGAGATGCGACCGATGTGCAAAGAATGTGATCGGTATGCAAAGAGGTGTGGCCGGTGCGCGAGATGTGACCGCGACGCAAGGAGGTGTGGCTGGGGCTAACGGCGGTGACCGGTGTGCAAGATGTGGCCGATGTGCGCAACATATGATCGTAGTTCCATAGATCGATGATTTGGCTTAATTGTGGATGTAGCTTACTATCTTTTTCATGTTGTTTTTATTTTTGTTTTTGTTTTGTACCGGTGTACCACTTGTGGTATATATACCACTACTTGACAGCCACTGTCAAGCTTTCTATAAAAAAAAAAAAAAAAATTATATTAGTCTAGGATCATAGTTTTTTTTTTAAAATTTTAATAGAAATTGTTCCGTTCCATTTAGTTTGACTATGCTGCAAAATTCCATGTGAACAAAATAATTAAAATGAATCATGTGCATATTTTTACTTCTAGATATTCTATCGTTAACCTGATATCTGTAAGGTTGGTTTGGTAGCCCTATCATTAACCTGATTACTTTACAGAAATCAAGATGTATTTGCTTTGTATTGTTTGTTGTGATGGCTACATCATAACAACCATACTTGCGGAAAAAGTTAGCTTTAGATTTTCACTACAGATTGGTTCATTGGAATTGCATATGTTGGTGAAAAAAAACTACCGGTTTCGCTAATTGGTGATTGGTCCGATAAAAATATCATTTGAGTTTGTCATTTTTTTGTATTCTCAAAAATATTGAATTTTATTTTCTTAGAAAGATGATCCTTTTATCTTTTTTTAGAGTGGCCTAATTTGCTCCTAAATTACAGCCAATCTATTCTTGCGAAGTTAAATTTCTGGAGCAAGATCTTGCATAGAGCATTTGCATTAAAAATACCAAACCTATTTTCTTGTGAAGCAAAAATGGGTTTCAAAGACCCCCATCTTTTCATTAGGAAGATAAAGTTTGTGTTAACCAGTGGCTAACTGCAGAGTACGAAAGAAAAAAAATAAAAGTTAAATAGCAAACCTAAAATTACCTCATTTAGTAAAAAGGTATTTGCTTCTCATATTAGCAAGTCAAATTACAAGCACATGTCTAATGTGATTCATTATCTGAAAGGAAAGCATAAAGGGATCTAGTTTTCTTATTTCTTGGGCAAAATTTGTTTTATTTTTCTTAAAGATGCCCACCAGAAAAAGTTTTCAAATTACCTTTGATTCGGTAGCTTTACCATGTTTTATCTTTTAAAATACCACTAAATTCTTCGCTTTAATGTTATCCTCCCAGAAAAATCATAAATTATTCCTCGGCTATTTAATTGCCAGCATAGACCTTTACTAAGCTTAAACCAAGTATTGAAAGATCCAAAATTCCAAATATCCAATAATCCAACAGAAGTAAAAGGTTTCGAAAAGTATGCCCACTTTCATCACTAATAAATATAGAACTAAGAATTATTAAAAATGAAAAAGAGTAGCCAAAAGATGCCTATTTTATTAAAGGACAAACCAGGTACTGACACGTCTTACAAACAAACAAAAGAAAGCACACAAACTAAGCATTATTACAGACAGCAAATCAAACTGATCAAAGCATTCCCTCTCCAAGTCTCTTGTCCCTGATCTGGATATGATAGGCTTCTACTGGCACCATTCTCCCCATTGAAATAGTATCTCTCTCTTCCTCTTCGACCCCATCTGCTGTCGGTCCCTTCACTGGTCACCGGGTAGAGGAAAGGGGAAAAGGTGGGGAAAAAAAAAAAAAAAGACAACCATAGGTAAACGATAAACAAACAAACTCCTGCTTGATCCATCATTCTTCAGTCCATGATTGATGATTTTCCTATTTGAGAAAGAAAAAAGGTTAATTAGCATTTAGCAACGCATTAAAAAAAACATCTCGTATCCTCCATAACAATAAACACAGCAGTTATGAAGAGAACAAACAAATTCGCTATCCTGCCTCCAAAAAATTAAATAATTAGAAAAATAATAAAACAATAAACTAATTGTCTACCTGCCTAGCTAAATTACCTTTCGTTGAACAAACTATTATTGTTGTAACCGTGACCTGTAATGCAAATAAAAAAGAGAAAAAGAAAAAAAAAACAATACTACAAACTATGACAGAGAAACTTGATGATTCTAATATTTAAAGTTAAATTCAGAAATAAAGATTTTAGCAGTCGACGGAATCAGTCTAATTGAACATATTATCAATAAATAAAAAAAGTGATATCTATATTAACTAATTAAGAAAACATAAACACAGAATTCATCAGAGAATAAGAAGGGGAAAAAAATGTTTCAACAGTCAACACTGAAAGGAAAAGAAAAGTCAGCAAGAAAGAATTTCATTAAGATTAAAGACTAAGAAAACGAAGATGCTGTTAGAATTGTTTAATTACCATGCACCTGCAAGCAGTAAATCAGGAATATTTCTGGAGTTATTACTATCTCTACAGTAATCATTGACTATTTAACTATATGCTCAAAAGAAAAACCTCACCTGAAATATTAAGATCAAAACAAATCTATCAAGGTAATCTTATCATAGCCAGCAATCAAACTTTCATCAAACGGCCATGATTACTCAGCCAGTTACCCTTCATACCTTTCAGTACGAAATTTATGAGTAAATTTTATTACCAGATTTATCAGTTCTGGCGGTGCGTTGTCAGCGGCCAAATTTACGGTTTTGCATGAAGAAATTCATGATAACCTCGACCTGACCTCCATCTCCACCTTGACCTGCACTCATAGCGCCCGCAGAGAACGGATCAAGGATTGCAACTTTGAGGACAAAGAAAAGACCGAGAATCAGCGTCACCCAAGCCACGCAGAGTGTTGCTGAGGAAAAGCGCTTCTCGGTGGCAGATACAATAGGTTTAGTCATGCGAAGTTTAAGGTTCACAAGAGCGAGACAATTTGTGAGCATGGAGAAGAACAAAGTGAAATTACGAAATGTTTGATCGGCAAGGGGGAAGTTTGGCACATCAGAGGGGGGGCAAATGGGAGTAGTGAGGACAAGGCAAAAAACAGAAAAGGAGATCAGGAGAGCCACAAAGGACGGTTTGTACCCGCCGATCAGGTGGCTGAGCTGGTGGTTCGCCATGGCTGGTTGAGGTTACTTTTAGTTTTAGTTTATAGTAAGAAAGAAAAGGGGGAGGCTTTAGATTTTTTTGGTAGGTTTTGAATTGAATTTTGAAGAGGAAGGTGGGTCGGTGGATTTATAGGCCGAATTTTTTAAATATAGTAATTAAATTAAATGATACGAAGTAATCCTTTTCATTCTTTCTAGTGGATCCACGTGGCAGAAATGCACTAAAATGGATATCTCCATTTATTATTTATAATTTATCATGTAACAAGAAAAATTGAATGAGAATTTTAAAAAATATAATAAATTCAATGGTGAAGATTTTTTCTACTATAGACCAGTACCATTATATTTCTAATGATTTGTCAATTTTCTTTAACATATTATTTGGTTTATGAAACGACAGAGCTACTGACTGTCCCCGAGTATTATTTGAGCGAATTTCCATTTCTATTCGTATATATATTTTTTTAATCTTTATTCCAAAATTTGTTGGTTTAAAATAATTCCTGTAATAAAAAAATTCGGATAGGCGAAACATTTTGTTTTATTACTTAAAACTCAAATTTTGTAGCCTAAGAAACGTATGAGCTAGAAGAATCTGGAAGCTGCTCCGACTCCAACGGATTGGACGGTCTCGATTCATTGGTGAATTGTTCTGTTCTTTTCAACAATTCCGTCACGACCTTTTTACAAATTGGAACGCACTAAACTAAAAGTAAAAAACTAAAACGAGCTTTTTTTAAGGATGGAAGTATGGAACCCATCGGAAAATGGGAACGCACTTCAAAATTTCAAACCTGCTATAGAACTATCTTACTCGTTTATGACTTTTCTGTGGTAGTGCCGTAGTGAGTCTAGTGACTAGTGTAGCTAGTGTAAATGTAAATCGGATCTAATCTAGATCTTTTACTATCCGCAGCGCAAATGACTTTACCAATCTATCGTTTGAGATCACTGATCACTCCAATTCGAAGCCAGGATGAACGCACGACGGCACGAGGTCTTACATTATTCAGATAAAAAAAAAACCTGCTAGGTCCTACATTTTGTTTCTGACGTGCACCCGGATCGTGTCAACCGAGGAAGAAAAAGTGGGAAAGGTAGCACGCACGGTGTGCGTGCTCCAGGTGCACTAACGGTTCCTGTGGACAAAAGCTCTATCCACCGTGGATAGAGCTTTTAAAGCATATCGGGCGCTAACGAAAGTTACGAAACTACTGGTTGTGGCTGCGCTGCAAGCTGCACCGACCCGACCAGGCGACCAGACCAGGGAAATAGGGAATGTGGACTTAACGACTTTGTGCATAATTTACTTTGGAGCGCGGTTCCGCTGCCATGGATGCTACAAAATCCTGTCCGTCTGATTAAAACTCCGAGCAATTCCCGTTTTCACCTCCTCTCTCATCACTTTCCCCAATTGCCAATCGTTCTTATCTCATCTAGGGATTACGTCCTTTGTTTAGATTCTGGTCATGGCAGCGTCTCCAGAGAAGGAGAAAGAGCAAAGCAACCAGGTGATGCGCCGCCTGTGTCCAGAGAAGGTGGAGTTGTACTGCCTGTCTCCAGAGAATGAGGAGAGGCGCCTCCTGTCTCCAGAGAATGAGGAGATGCGCCGCCTGTACCGAGAACGGTACTTCAACCTTCAGACTCGCTACCTAGATTTCATTGACAGGATTAATCTTTGCAAGGTTGTATATTATTTTTTTTTTTCTTAACAACAACGTATTTTTATTTATTTGCTCCGGTCTCTTGATCTAGCAGTCCCGGTCCATATGAATATGATGAATGAAATTGAAATTTAGGATCTATGGTTGTCATATCCTCATGATTTGCTTGCTGATCATGTTATTTGTAAAATTATCCTGAAAAATAGATAGATATCAGTTTTAATACCCTCCCAAATTGTCCATCACACGCGGCTTAACTGCTCTTTTTCACGAAATCTTCTTTCTGAAATGACTTCGCTTGTTTTATACATTTTTTTTTTCCTTATTACTGTATTGATTGATACTGTATGAACTTAAATTTCTAAATATTCTAAATTCTGCTTTGTCTTATGACGTTTCACATACAATCAATAAGCCATCTTTTCTGTCATCATCATCATCATATATATATATATATATTTTTTAAAAAAAAATGGCTTTTTTTTAAGTCAATAAGAAAATCAAGAGTACTAACTGTTATGAAACTGGTAGGTACGTGCAGTCTCAGTTTTCTGTATTATTTCCACATAATAATAACTTGCCGGCTAGCCCCATTTTCAACAACACACCAAGCTGAAGCAAAAGGCTCATTACTACTTCATTTGTTTGTTTTGTACTAATTATCCCTTGTTTTCTTCTTGTTTACTTTCCTCAATTTTAGTCTTAATTATCACCACTATTATAGACTTGACCTGACCTGACCAACATGGTTTGAAAAGCCACCATGGTAGTTCTTGGTTAATAGTAACTATCAATATCAATGAGACCCCAAAACATTTTGTTTCTATTTTCTTTTCTTTTTTGCCCCCCTGAATTTAGTGATCTTGATAATTCAACATACTACTCATGGTGCCGTCAAAACTAATGTCAGGAGAAGTTGCTTGAGAGGGAGAAAGCACTAGAAAGAATTATGAAGGGAAAAAAACTTGTTACAATAAGCTGGGAAGAGATATCATCATGCTGCAACCAGCTGAAGATGGACTTCTCCACCTACACGCTTGACCGAAAGAAGTGCCTGGAATGCAATATAAAAGACGTTGAATCACTCAACAAAATCTCCAGGCAGGACAGCCACCATTCTGAGGTACAGGAAACCCATTGTTGTACTTTTATCCTATATAAGACGTGTAAATCATTGTTGTCCCCCCCCCCCACTTCAATTCTGACTATCTGAAAAACTGGGACCCACTAAGTCTTACTTTTTCCATTTTCTTTATCTGTATTACAGGATGCAAAGCTAATGATTGCAGAAATTAAGTTTTTGCATAATAAGTGCCTAGACCTGTCCTTTCTCCTTAAAGAAGCTGAAGATGAGGTAAGCCCTGAACAAGACTTTTGTTTTTCATATCTGCTGAATTTTGTGTTCTTCATTGTCCCTCTTGTAGTTTTTATATCCATTTACTACAAAAGTGAGTAAAATGATAAATTTACTTCAAAAAGAAAGTAATTGTCTGCTGTAATTGTGAAGGAGGAAAAGCTCACTTCCACTAACAGAGTTCTGGAGGAGAAATATAATCAGCTTCGAGCGGAAATATCTGAAGAGGAGAAACACAATCATCTTACTCATCCTACTGTAAGGAAGCTTTTATCTTCTCTCTGTCTCTTCAATCTTTTTTATCAGATCAGGCAAACCTGAATCTGCCTAAAAGAAAATACTCCGGGAGCTCTGTTATGTCAGTCTTGGTCACGCCAGGTTATTAGCCAAACCAGCCCAATCAAATATCAACTTCAATAGTAGTTGGAAAGCCTTATAAAATTTCAGTGACAATTAGTGGTTAAAAGAAGAGTAGAAAAGATAATCCCGGACTGACATAAGAGTCTTCAACTGTTTATTGCTGAAAAAAATGCAAAATTGTCTAGCCAATCACATATTTACACTCTTGAACTGTTCTCCTGCTGATTATTGGCACTAATTCACTGTCTGTTTTAATTACTGTTGAAGAAACCTGAATCAGAAGAGGATGCCGGCGGCCACATCAGGAAGGCAAATGATTCCAGGGCTAGAACTCCGCCACGTTCACCTGAATCCAGAATGCCAAAGAAATGCAAGTGAGCATGCAAGAGTTTCCTCTCATGTTCTCTTAATGACTTGTAGTGTTTGCGAGTGCTGATTCAAAGTTGGAACTCACTACAAATTGCAAATATGCATATTACTTATGGTGTTTTAAAGTTCTAGACTTGTATTCTCTTTGGCTAAAGAAAATCTTTCTGTTGCACTCTACACTTTTTTTGATTGCCTCTTGGTCGACTTGCTGATACAGTTTTTTTATAGCGTATTCTTGCCACTTCCAAGTAGTTGCTGTCATAGTGTCATGTCATGTGTTTCTGGATTTGCACTTGCTTTGAGAACATACTTAAATCTGTCCATGTCAAAAGTGTCATAGATCAGTAAGGTCTAATGAATATTAATGCAAGCACAAATTTTGAGAACGCACAAAAAACTTTTCGGTATGAAATTTTCAATTTATCACAAACCGTAATTCTTTTTATTAATAAATATTATAAATAAATTAATAGATTTAGTAAATCGAGAAAATATTTAATATTAGTAGTAATTTTCAGGCGCCAGACCAGACCAGAGGCGCCTCTACATTTTTTTTTTTTTTTGCACGCAACTCTCTCACCATGAGATTAATTTGTCTTTTCATTTTTTATTTTACACTTTTTCATTTTAGTCCTTATGTTTTCTATTATTACAAAATATAATTTAATCATTACAAAATATAATTTAAACGTATTATAAAAAATAAGTATATAGGTAAATTTTACGTGTTATATAAATATTATTGTAAAAATTGAATGTATTTATTCTCCGATGATCCTAACATTATAATTTTTACATATATCAATGACATGTATAATTTAAATTATGAATATGTATAATAATTTTATTTCATTCATATAAGTTATGGCATGGACATACATACATTTCATATACATATTTTATTAAATTCATATAAGTTATGATATATAATCTCTACTAGGCATGGAAGTCGCAGCTTCGCTGCGTTATGTAAAATATAAAAATTTCTAATCTAAGATAAAAAGTTTGTCAAAATTTATATGTTCAAAATTAAAAAAGTCACTAAATTAACTTGACATAAATTTTCTTTTCAAAAAAAATCTTGCTATTATTAATGATCGGTACAACTATTTTTAATTGGTACGACTATTTTAATTTATTTTACAAAATTATATAAAAAAATCTATTCTAGTCGCAGATTCATTGCGCTAGGTAAAATATAAAAATTTCTAATCTAACATAAAAAGCTTATCAAAATTTATAGACAAAAATTTACATGTTCAAAATTAGAAAGTTTCTAGATATATAAACTTGACATAAATTTTCTTTTAAAAAAAATCTTGCTATTATTAATGATCGGTACAACTATTTTTTAATTAGTATGACTATTTTAATTTTAATGAATCAGATCGTGAAAAAATGGACGGTTGAGATGGCCGCAAAAGTTGTGGTTTGAGGTTTTATTAATACTATAGATTTATACGTATATTTAATGTGTATAAAAAAATGTTTTATTGTACTACTTTGTAAAAATAAAAATTTCAGGGTCATCGGTGAATAAATTCAATAAAATATATTCAATTTTTTCACCGATGACCCTAGATTTTGAATTTTTATAAAATGATCCAAATGAAATTATTATTCATATTAAATATTATTTTATAAAATTATAATATATATGATATGTAATATACATGTAGAAATAAGCATTATACACGTATGTAATAACATGTATAATTTACTTATATATTTATATTTTTTATATACGTGTTTGAATTATATAAAGTTTCTAATCACTAATGTATATTTGTAATAAAAAAGTAACCACTTGGTTGGACTGTTGGGACTTGGGGGTGAGACAAACAGATTGCGCAAACAAAAAAAAAAAATAAATAAAATAAAAATAAAAAATAAGAAAAGAAGTGGCGCCTTAGAGGCGCCATGAGTCTGGCGCCTAAACTTTATCATTAATATTAAATGATTTTTCGATATACTAAATCTATTAATTTATTTATAATATTTATTAATAAAAAGAATTACGGTCACAAACTATCACAAACCACAAAACCTTTTGACATGTTGGAAATTTAGCTATATATTAAAATTGTTGCGTTTACAAAACGTAATCATTTTGAAAGAAAAGTGATATTGTAGTTAGGCTTTACCAGAAGTAGATTCTACATTTATATATAATCTGAAAAAACGAAAAATTAAAAAAGAGAGCTACTCGATATATACTCTACTTTATTAAAGAGAGAATTTAAATGGAGAATAATAAATGCGGATGCTATTTTCTAATTCATGAAAAACAAAGATATGGAAACCAACACGAAGTCGCCATCATTGACATTAAGTAGACTATTGAAAAGGATAGTATTAGGTAGGATTCTGCAGCTTCGACTAGATAAAACGAAACATGATGGTGATAAACTGATAATTCATAAGCAATTTATGAATCAAATAAGAAAAAAAAATGATAAGGTTAGGTTAAGTTCCCGTTCTCTGGATTATGAATCAAATCAAGTAGTTGATTTAAAGTGCTGTCGTATTTATTGACAATTATGACCCCAAATCAAAATGCCCATGGTGCCGTTTACAGTACATTCATTTTCAACACAATTCGGAAAAAGAAGAATATAATTGTTTTCGAATTTCAACACTATTTAGAAACTCAAATATCACATTCTTCACTGGAAAATTTTATGATTTATAGGCTTTATTTAATTTTTAACCATTTGATCTACTGTAAATTGAAATTTTAAAATTTTAACTTTGTATGTGGACACATGAATTTTGAAAATAAACAATATATAATTTTTTAGGATCGACAGTTGTATTTTAAATTTGAAATATAAATTAAAAAATGTGAGTTTTGCAGACCTCTAACATATTTGTTTTAGTGGGCCACTTTTTCCAACACAACCAAAAACATTTGCTCTCCCCTTTTACATAAATGATGTTAACTATGTATCTGAGTCTCTATCTCTTCTTCAACCTTGTTTCGATAGTCATCATGTTTGAAATTCAACTATTACATAGATATCATCCAAATTTGTTTAAGGTGCCAAATATTGTTTAAGAAAGGTTCCAGCTTTGAATTGTGGAATTGCATAATTTAGAAAAATAAAGAAAGAAGACAGTCACTATCTTCCGATTCGGCTCTGTATTACTATCTTATCAACTGGGTTGAACAATTCATCCTTTAAAGATTAGACACGTACACGTGTAGTTACTTAACTTCTCACCTAAGTCTGCTGCAACCAGTACAATACCAGCGTTATTGAAATAGAACAGGTTTCTTATGTGGGAACTATTTATTTTTTCTCACGATCCGTACTGATCAGTTAATTATTTAAAATACCTCACATGCCTGGTCTTTGTCTCACATTTATTCCGTGCGCCGGAAGTATTGGGCCATGGCCCATGGCCCAGTTTTACCATTGGAACAACTAAAAAGAGTTCCTGTACCATAAAATTCTACGACCTTTTTTTATTGATATTTTAATTTGATTATTCAAGTATTGGATCCAAAGTTGATCACATTCAATTTAATTGCGCAATTCCTAGATTAAACGTGTCAAAGTAATTGATGCTATCATGCTACATTAAACCTCAGCTATTGATGTGCTTATAAATTAGCTTGTCATTCTCACACTCCATTAATTTTTCTCTGATTTATTTTAGGAAAGATCCAAGACGGAGGAGCGTTAACATATAGACTATGCAATAATGCAAAATACTCACAATCAAAAAAAATAATGCAAAATACTCATTCATCCAAAAAAGGATTTTTAGTAGATAAAATCCAACAAAACATCACTACCCTATTACATCGTCTAATCAACTGACGGCCCAGTTCGTATAAAACTTGCTACTAGTTGACAAAAAAAAAGACCCACATACAACAGCAGCAAGAACCTATGCTGAATTCTATATCAAGTACACTACTACTCACACAAAAAAGGGAAAAAAAAAAATCTTCTGTCACAAAACCATAACAGGAGATCCAGTCATCCAGCACTGCTGTACACAACCCGCCACGTCACAATTTATGGTTTTATAAAAATTTGACAGTAGTTCTATAAAAAGAGAAAAATATTGATCAATCAATCATGGAAAGTCAAAGCTGTTGTTTTTTGGTGCCATAAATATTCAAAAAGAAAAAAGATCATTAAATATCAGTGATGTGTGGAAGAGTGTACTGATTGGGACGGGCTGAGGACAAATGAGAGGGAACTAGAATGGAATTATAATTGTGGGTCTGCACGATCTCCAGTTTTTTTTATCTCCACTGCATGAGCATGCGATGGGCTCAAGTCTTGCGCAACCAGAGAGTCCAGGTCATGCGCAACCAGAGGGTTATGCGCATGTACAGGATCCAGGACACAATCTGGCATTGGATATAGGATCACAGAACCAATATGTTGAAGAATATAATAACACTGAGCTTGATAACAGAGAGTGTCAAGATGAACCATTAGAAAATGTGCAAGAAAATGTGATACAATCCTCGAGTCAAGAACCACAGAGCCCAACTCCCGAGAGGCATTCTGAGGTAAGTAATCCTAACCCTGAACCTGTTTCAAGATATGAATTACCGTTTAGGCACAATAGAGGGAAACCGGCCTCACGGTATGAACCATATTACAAACCCAAGAAAGGAGCTAAGTATGCCATATCAAATTATACAAATGTCTCAAATTTGTCAAGTAGATTACAGGCGTTTTCAGCCAAATTATCAGAAGAAAGGATACCAGAAAGGGTGGAAGAGGCACTTGAACATCCGAAGTGGAGAGAAGCGATGGATGCTGAAATGGAAGCATTGAACAAGAATCAAACCTGGAAGTTCGTGGCCTTACCAAAAGGGAAAAAAAACAGTAGGCTGCAAGTGGGTGTTTTCAATTAAATATGATGCGGAGGGGAACATTGAACGGTATAAGGCGAGACTTGTGGCAAGAGATACACTCAAACATACGGTTCCATGAAACTTTTTCTCCGGTGGCAAAATTTAAAACGGTATGTGTCTTGATCTCTCTGGCTGCAAATTTCGAGTGGCCTTTGCATCAATATGATGTAAAAAATGCATTTTTACATGGTAAATTAGAAGAAGAGATCTATATGAATGTACCACCAGGTTATGAATATTCAGGGTCAGATCAAGTAGTTTGCAAACTTGATAAAGCTTTATACGGGCTCAAGCAATCACCGTGAGCTTGGTTTGGTAGATTTAGTAGTGCCGTGAAGAAGTATGGGTATACTCAAAGCGACTCGGACCACACACTGTTTATTAAAAGAAATTGTGATAAACTAACCTTGTTGATTATCTATGTAGATGACATCATCATTACAGGAAATGACACAGAAGAGATTAAAACATTCCAAGGAAAGTTATCACAAGAATTCGAAATGAAGAATCTTGGAAGATAAAGTATTTTCTCGGAGTTGAGGTGGCGAGATCCAAGCAATGCATCTTCCTATCTCAAAGGAAGTATGTGCTTGATTTATTGGCCGAAGTTGGAATGCTTGATTGCAAGCCAATCGATACTCCTATTGATCAAAACTACAGGTCGAAAGAAACAAGAGGATGTGAACCTGAAAATAAAGAAGGCTATCAGAGGTTGGTCGGCAAACTTATTTACCTATTTCATACGAGACCAGACATAGCATATGTTGTAAGTGTGGCAAGTCAGTTCATGCACTGTCCGTCGAAGGAAAGTATGGCGTTAGTCACTCGAATTTTGAGATACTTAAAGAGATCACCAGGAAGAGGTGTTATGTACAAGAATCAAGGAAGCTTGGACATAGTAGGATATACAGATGCAGATTGGGCTTGATGCAGAATTGATAGGAGATCTACCTCGGGGTACTTCACGTTTGTCGGAGGTAACCTTGTGTCTTGGAGAAGTAAGAAACAGAGTGTTGTATCACTATCGAGTGCAGAAGCCGAGTTTAGAGGAATGACTAAGGGGATCTGTGAACTTCTCTGGATAAAGAGACTGTTGAAAGAACTTGGGTATTTCCCGAATAAAGAAATAATTCTCTTCTGTGATAGTAAAGCAGCTATTGACATAGCTTAGAATCCGGTTCAGCACGACAGAACCAAACATATTGAGGTAGATAGACATTTCATAAAGGAAAACTTGGAATCTAAGGTTATCAAATTCCCGCATGTAATGTCGAAGGAATAGTTAGCAGACATGTTGACAAAAGGAATTTCATGTAAGGCTTTCTATGACTCACCGGACAAGCTTGGCATGTGTGATATCTATGCACAAGCTTGAGAGGGAGTGTGAGAACAGGCTACTGATCTGAATCATATAAGCATGCATGGATATATTTGATGTAATCTTTTTCTAATCTGTGCAATATAGAAATTATAGAAAGTGTATTCAGGCTTTAAAGGAATGATGTAATTTTAGATTTCCAAAGTTTAATTGAGGCCGCATAGATAGAAAGAATAAATCTCTCTGTGCAGCATATATGTGAAAGAGAGCTTTCTGTGTAAAAATAATTTTTCCGATGATAAATAAAATCTGGGAGAGAATGGTGTTTTCTGGGAGTTTTGTGTTCTTTGCTTGATTATTGTTTTGTAGCATGTATATTTTCAAGTGTTTTGCATTAGGACCTCCAGAACACATTAGCTAAAATGATCAGCATTACACGAATATATTTGTGCAAGTGATGTTGATTTTGAAGTTTCGAATCAACTCCTTTATTTTGGACTCTTGACGTTAATTTTCAACAGACGTACTTATCATCTGCATTTAATAATTTATGGCCGTTCCTTTCACAAAAATGAAATTTTTTTGAATAGTCACAAAAATGGATTTACTGTGTCTTTGTTGGACTAGCTAATTATTTTATCATTATTTCTAACTTCTCCGTATTTGATAATACAGCAGTAATTTTTGTTATCCGAAAGCACGCCGGTAGGATTTAAGAAGTACTAGCTTAACAAAAGCCAAGTCAAGAATTACAACCTACGGAATTACCAAAAAGAAAGGTACCACTTGATGACTTGATCCAATAATAGATAATTAATATCATCCTATTATAAATAACTACCTAACAAAACTTATACAAGTCCACCGCAATTCGTAACGAATAGCTCCTGCAATAAGTCAAAGCACAAAAATGGGCATATATCTAGAAAAGATAATTACATCTAAAAAAGCACAAAATTTGCACCGACGAACACCAGCAGCTGCCAGAACTTCATCTACGTACTGTAGCAGATTGTCATAATCATCAATGAATTATTTAACATTTCTAATTTTCGAACTACGTTTAATATATAAAAATATACCCAAATTGAGATCTCTTAAATTATTATTATTATTATTAGTTTGAAAAATGTGGAAAAACCCACCGCTTTTACATTAAACATGTGAAATGCTATTACAAAAACCCTACATTCATGATTCAACCAGATATCAGACGATCAGACCTGATGGCACCTCAACACCGCTATTATTGGCACCGGTACCAGCATCTATTTGGTACCGATACACATTCCTTACCGAAACCCAGACTTTAAATTACTCCATCTATTTAAGCAATCTTAAATTAATTTTAAGCACTGCAAATGTTGCCTATGAATTTTTCATGTCGAACACGACAATAACGATCATGACAAGTTTTTTAAGGTATGCCCGCGTAAACCCACACAACAATTTATAACCAAAAGTCCATTCCGAAATTTTCATAAGCGTCTTAATGGATTAAGTAATAATACCATGCATGAGAATAGAAGTAGTAAACTGATATGCTTGATATATGATATTATAATGTTTGTACAATACTTAAAATTTTATTTATAAGAGACATATTGTTTTCCTTAAAATTACATTTGACTTCATATTTAATTTTGTTATCTCTGGTTCTGATTAATGGAGATTACTTGAAACAAAAGAATCTAAGATACATCTTTCGGAGATGAAAGGAGAACAAAAAAATAAGAAATCTCCAAACTATATGGCGGTCCAAAGCTGTTCAAAAAATAAGAACACATAGCAAGAAAAAAGCTGATCCGATCTTAATTTCGTTCCTTCATTTTCTATATTAATTCTATAAATAACAAATAGTAGATATAATGAACAATTTTGGAGTTAATTATCATTTCTGTTCTAGAGTCTAGAAACTTTGACAATTTGTTGATTGCAAACGGCTTAGTAAAAACAAGTTGTGTGGTGGTCATGAGTCATGACCAGACTTTTTTCTACTGTAACGACCAATATGGACTCACCACGTGTTCGCTAAAGGCCAAATTTACACGTGTGACTCTTTTCCCCGAATAAATTAAGAATGGATTGTGAGATACTTTACAGGGACAATAAATTATTTTTTCGTAATAATATCTTGAATTAAATTCCAATTTATTTGGCTTAGTTTTCAGATCAGTTGACATTTATCATTTCAGTTTATATTTTTACAGAACACAAATAATCTGAAAGGACTACTAATCAGCTCTTGTTTATCAAGATCTCTGTTAAAAAATCGCCCCCAAGAACTTGTATGAAACGTCTAATTAAAATAATTTTTTAAATACAAGATAAATAGTAAAATAATTTAAAAAAATATAAAATTTGGTTTCATGCAAGTTCTTAGTATGAAGATTGAATTTAACGGTTTGGATCGGTTGTTTGGAATACGATACGCAAATGCACATATTAGATAGACCTCATCCGTCCTACATGTTGAACATTAGCATTTCTCTTTCTCTCTTTCTCTCTCTATACATATTCCAATACATACTTAATTCCCTCAAACAACAAACCCCACAATAAAGTCACTATTATGATTAAAATTATAGTATGGTAATAATTAAATAAAAATGCATGCAAACGTTCAGGCCAAGTCCGCCGGCAAAAACCCTTTTACAATTTATTCTTCTGAGACCAACCATGACGTAATGCACTTGTAAACATCTTCATCAAAACAACAAACTAAGTTGTTGGCGGATCGAATTTAAACCTGATTGTGACAGAATTTTAAATATAATTTATTTAAATATTACAAGATCCATGTACGATTTCATATCTAATTAAAATTTGTAGATATTATTGACAATTTGCATCCATTATCTAAGAACTTTTGGATGGGATTTGGATCTTTAACTTGAATTTGTATTGATAATATAAGAAGTAAATAATATAACAAAACTAATTTTAATCATTTTTCAATTGATTTTATTTACCAAAAATTTAACGGATTCAGACTCATGTATGAATATGCATGTGAAATTACACTTTATCCGTTAACTAAGTTATAATTTTGTAAAAAATCATATGGGGATTCCGATCAAGTATATCTCAGGCATGGGCGGAGCTAGTAGGGGTGCAAAGGAGGGCTTGGCCCCCTAAGATTTTAAATATACTATATTTACAAAGCTAATTTAGTTATAATAATTCTATACAAATATAATACTCCCCCGCCCCCCCCCCCCCCCCAAAAAAAAAAAAAAGGAAAAATTGTAAACTTGTCTACCTCAACTTGTTTTTCTGGCTCCTTTGGGGAGGGATATAATCACAGTTATGTGTGAATGTATTATACTTCTGAACTTCTATACAAACTAGCCGTGTATTCGCGCTTTGCGCGATCAAAGGTGTCTTAAGGTCGACGTGTAATAAGGTTGGCATTTTCAGGGACCTTAATTGTCTCTGTCATTTTTAATATATGAAAAATGAAAGATTGTCCTAAGATTGGCAAATAATCATTAATTTTTTTTTACTAAAAAGTATTATAATTATGAAAATTTCATGCACAAATGAACTCTTGATTAGATTTATTAAAGTTTTGGGAGCATTTACATAAAATTTCATGCACAAATAAATTTTTAAATTTTGAATAATTAAAAATCTAATGACATTTATGGAATTATGGAAATTCAATTTTATGAGATTTAGAAAATTGTTTAAAATATTTTATAAGTCTATAATTATAAAAATTTATATCACTAAATTCTTCATATATTTTTTTAGTAAGCACATAAATTTTCATAGCCAAATGATTTTTCCAAGACCTTAAAACAATTAAAAAACAAAACTCTCATGCTAATTAAATTTTATGAGATTCAGAAAATTATTTAAAAAATTTTATGAGTATATAATTGAAGATTTCTATTTTACTAAATTCTACATATTTTTGTGAGGGTGCAAATATTTTTTCATAACCGAATGAATTTTTAAAAGCATCTTAACAATATAAAAATAAAAATATATTTATTTGAAATTTAAAAATAGAGGGTCCATCAATTTGGAAATGGAGATGATTGCCCATGAAATGATGATGTCATGTAGAAAAGAGTTCCAACATTATATATTATATAGAAAATTGCATCAACAATTATAATTTCTTTATGGTGGGATGATGAAATATACCTTGCACACCCACGACTTCATTCAAATAAATTTAAAAATTGTTGCACGAATATTTGAAGAAGCGAACAAACCGAAGATAAATTACGTACGATTACAACAAAGATTTGAAACAAAGAAATTATAGCGAAAGTTGCTGTCAGAAGGACTTTAGCAAAACAAAATGGCAAAGAAAGTTTCTTTTCCTAGACGAAGGTCATGGGTTAATCTTTTTCTTATTTCCCAATAGACCTGATACGACAGCTCTAACATTAAAAGAAAACACTTGTGAAGGTTGCTTCCTTATTATTCATTTTGACAAACGACTAGTAATGTGGTAATGATAGTATTGACTTTAAATGTGCTATATTACATTGTGGAAGAAACGTAATTTGGGAAAGAAAAAAGGTTCTTAATTACTACCTTCAAAATTGGCTGTGCATTATATTATTATTACTACTATAATCAGCAACTTTCTGTAACATTATTAATTTGTACTTGTTACGATAATTTGTAATCTTTTACGGTAAAGAAAAAATTTACAAATTAATTTACTAACTTAATGTTCACTTAGGAATAATTACTAATTTCTATAATTACAATACTAGTTTGGTAAATCACCTTATCAAATAACTATTACTCCGATACTCCTTAGAAAAAATTCTGACTTATACTAGTGATGACATATGTAAATATTACGGCGCAAAAGCCCTGTTCGTCTAGGTGCTTCATGATATTTTTTTTATTCAGAGGTGGTAGGCGCATTGTGTAATTTTGGATGGAATTTCAGCTCTTTATGAAAAAAAAAAAAAAAGCCCTTTTACAGTTTACACGGCATAGTGTTTTCTATTTAATTATTTTTGCGTGGTTTTCGTTGGGCCACTACTGCGGAGGATAAAAACAAATGTCCTCCCATACAGAAGCTTCGTGGGAAACAACCTCCAAATTCTTTTATTTTTTATTTTTAAAAAATATTTAATAATCTTCAAAAAAAAAAAATCCAACAACCAACGTTTTTGCTACGCTCGAAAAAACAAAATAGGTAGTTTGCGTTGACTGCAAGCTCAGTGCCGCCTCCACGCAACAAGACAAGCAACAGATACAGACATAATATGTTTATTGACTAATTTTTTAAATTTAAACAATATCTATATATGATTTATTGAATTAAAAATTAACTCGTATTTCCTCCACATTTCATTATGGTAAAAATACAAGAATCCTCAGGAGGAACTTGATTTGTTTTTATCCATTTGAAAATGTTATTTTGGTATCCCGACCTTATTTTTCTCAATTCATTTTTTTTCCGTGACAAGATATTTTCTTCCTACTTTGGTATTTTAGAAAAATAATTTGATGGTCAACCCTTTTATTTTCGTCTTCCATTCTTTCTTTCTTTCTTTTCAAAAGTCATACAGTAGAAACATCATAGCTTTAATTGAGAAAAAGTTTCTCCGAATTATGAAGCATTTAACTCGTTTTGACTATGACCTCTAGCTCTGAGCTCTGTCCGCACGAGCGCATGTCATTTATTCCCTCATGAGGTTAGTCAACAGAAAGATCAGGTAATAATCTCCAATTGTTATATAATATTTTTTTTCTGAAGAAAATTAGGGTCCAACCCGTAACTTTGAATTGAACAAATAAATAAGATATAAATTACAAATTTTAGTTATGAGAAAGAACCTAAAAACTTTAAAAAAGTCAAAAGATAATTTTTTTATTGCTTTTAGATGAACTGTGGTTATCCTTAATTGAGATGAATTTCCTTGACTGCGTGTGGATGAACCTCAATTAGCAACCATACATATGATCGACAAATTTATAACAATTGGCTCAATCAGATGCTTTAAACAGATTTTTTTTTTTTCCCTATTTATTCCGATAAAATATCAAATCTTTTGATAACACGTGTACAGATATGCGACGTAAGTTATTGTATGTTTTTTGTATTTAGTGTTTTTATCTTTAAATAATTTGGTTTTCTAATCTTAGAAATGAGATCCGTTTTGTCTCTATTCCCATGAAAAAAGAGTTACCAGGATCAATTTAATAATAAACCTAAATTACCTCGTATAGTAAAAAAGAAAAAAAAAATGTTTGACTTTGAATAAGCAAGTCAATACAACAAGCACATATTTTATATTATATGTTCCATCTTCTTGATAAGGGGATCAAGATTTTATTTTCTTTTTCCTTTTTGGATAAGTTGTTTTATCTTCTTAAGGAAACCCAATCTAAAAAAATGTACGGAAACTCACGTTTGAGGTCTGATTCAGAAGGGGGGAAATAAAAAATAATAATAATAAAGAAAAAGGAATTTACATGAACAAAATACTTATTATATATATATTTTCTCCGTGAAAATCGGCGAGTAAATATGATCGACAAATTTATAACAATTGGCTCAATCAGATGCTTTAAACAGATTTTTTTTTCCCCTATTTATTCCGATAAAATATCAAATCTTTTGATAACACGTGTACAGATATGCGACGTAAGTTATTGTATGTTTTTTGTATTTAGTGTTTTTATCTTTAAATAATTTGGTTTTCTAATCTTAGAAATGAGATCCGTTTTGTCTCTATTCCCATGAAAAAAGAGTTACCAGGATCAATTTAATAATAAACCTAAATTACCTCGTATAGTAAAAAAGAAAAAAAAAATGTTTGACTTTGAATAAGCAAGTCAATACAACAAGCACATATTTTATATTATATGTTCCATCTTCTTGATAAGGGGATCAAGATTTTATTTTCTTTTTCTTTTTCGGATAAGTTGTTTTATCTTCTTAAGGAAACCCAATCTAAAAAAAAGTACGGAAACTCACGTTTGAGGTCTGATTCAGAAGGGGGGGAATAAAAAAAATAATAATAAAGAAAAAGGAATTTACATGAACAAAATACTTATTATATATATATTTTCTCCGTGAAAATCGGCGAGTAATTGGACTTTTTACATCACAAACAAAATTAAATAGTATTATTCATACAAAAAGGGAGCTCATAAGCAAACGAAAAACAAACAAACAAAAAAGAAGAATCCTTCTCGATCCACACTCGCCAGTCATGATTGTCCTATTTAAGAAAGAACAAGGTTAATCAGCGAAGCATTGATTAAAAAAAATCTTATACCTCCGTTCCAAAGAAAAATTACAGTTATAGAAGAATTACTCATTACAGTTCTACTCAGTCAAGCAAAATAAATTAACAGCGACTTCTTTTGCAAATGTAAGAGCGAAAATTATGTTGCAAAATAAGACATGAAAACTCGAAAATTTATAATTTTTAATTGTAAGTGAGAAAAAAAATGATTTAGCTCGGAGTAAATGAAATCAGTACAAATGTATTATCAACTAACCAAAAGTGATATCTTGACTTAGTAATGGAATATAAACATGATTTGCACCAAAACAAGAAGAAAAAAAAAAGGAAAAGAAGAGTCAGCGAAAGTAAGTCTTTTCAGACTAAAAAAGAACACAGAGACTGATAGAAACGTTCTCCATTAGTTTATAGCTGAATTGACTGTAAGCTATATCATCTATACTGAAGTTATTATCTCTACATAATTAATCGTTGAATTAATATTAATGTTGAAAGCCTCACCTCACCTCACATATTTTACTAGTTTAAAAAACCACAATATTAAGTACTAAAAAACCAAAATTTTCTAGTGTCTCTTAAAAAAAAAAAAAAAAAAAAAAAAAAAAAAAAACCTACTAATTAAATTTCATTACCTGAGCAGATCTACCAGTTGTGTGATGATCAGGGACCAAATTTACGGTTGAGATTCACGACCCCTTCTATCAGACTTCCGCCTCCGCCTTGACCACCTCCAGCACACATAGCGAGCAGGCCTGGGAAGGCTGTTGTCAGTTCAAAGAGAAGGCCTAGGATCAGTGTCGCACATGCAGAGCAGAGTGTTACAATGGAGAAGCCCTCAGCAGAAACAGTTGGTTTAGAAAACCGGAGAATAAGGTGGCTGACGCCGAGAAAATATGTGACTGTAGCGGAGGAGAAAGCGACGTCGCTGAGGGTCGGATTGGAAAGAGGGAACTGATAATTTGGAATATCTGATGAGAGGGGTAGGAGGGGAGTAGTGAGGAAAAAGTATCCGAAACAAATTGAGATCACAAGAGCTATGACCGACGGTTTAAAGCCGCCGGTCAGGGGACTGAGCAGGTGCGCCGCCATGGCTAGGCTGTTGAATTGGTATGTTTGTTTAGAAAGAAGAAAACCACTGGTTTAGAGTTTGAGTCTATTGACTTGTGAATTTGATAGGCAGACAGGAAGAGGTGAAGGGGTTTTTTTTATAATACAGAAGAACTGGAGAAGACAGTACTGGAGAACAGGAGAAGGTAAGTTCTTTTATTTGCACCGACTTCACCCAATATCCTCCGCGTGGAAGTGCGGAACATTTCTGTGTTGGAAGCTGCTGCAAGTCACTGTACCATTCCCACTATTACAGCATCTTTACACAAAGAGTTAGCGACAAATGGTTTCATTCCTTTTGGAAGCTGCTGCAAATTGTAATTAATATTATAACGGCAAATGGTTTCATTCATTTTAAACAACTTACAGCTCCTTCGTGATTTGTCCACAACTCAAAAGAAAGGTATTTAGAATAAACAATAAGATAATAAAAATTCAAAATTATTCGGTTCTGTACGATCTGCACCAAACAAAACATAAAAAAAAAAAGTTATGTCACTATTAAGAGAGAACTTTTGGTCTGATTTTCTGAAGCAAATATGCAACCTCACTCTTTCCCAAAGCGACAGGTATGGATGATGGATTGTTTTTTTTTTAATATGGATAATGGATTGCATATATAATATAAGCATATTTGCATATTGCATCATCCTAAAGAAAAAATATGACATGAATACATAATAACATAAAAAATTACGACCAATCAATTCCCCGATTTTTGAATCGGAAGCTACATGAGGTAGAACAGCGTTGCATCAACTTGTCCAATGGCGTAAGAGCATTTTGGACACGTGTCAAACAGGCAATGCAGAGATAATGCGGGATGGCAGCGCGCGTGCTGATTTTTACGATCATCTCAAGTTAAATTCGACAGAACCAGTCCATGAATTTCAAGTTTATAGTTAAGTTGCCTCCTGCGATAGTGAAATGGAGAGAATTGAATGCTTCTGTAATCTCGGTCGGTGGGCTCAACATTTGTCTTGGAAAAGATAAACAAATGTTTCCCAAGTTTTATAGAAAAACATATATCACTAATTCACTATTCAAGCCTTGATGCGTAGATCTAAGATTAAGCATATCATATCCGTGTCGCATCACCAAATCAAACTCCTAGGACGAACAAACCAAACCAAAAAAATATAAGCGTAAATTATATTTTTTAAATTTTAACATGATATAATTTGATGTAAGAATTCATACCACTATGATTCTATTCTCCTCCTATTAAATATCCCTTTTATTATTATTTTGGGGGCTGGTGAAAAAAAACAAAAACTTTGTTTTGTAAAAATTAATAAATATCGTTTCAATTTTTCCTGTTTGATAAAAGCATGACCAACTTCATTTCGTGGTCTGTACAATTATAAAATAAACATGAGTTTGAAATATTTCATCGTTAATACAAAATTTATGCGGTCCGAAAATCATAACTGTTAAAATTAAATCGGACGGCCGTGATGAAGAACAGCAGAAGCAAATCTTATGCCGAACTTCAGAGAATACGGATCAGCCCAAAGAAACCGGAATTTTTTCTTAATAATCCTAAATTAAAATCGAAATTTCACGTCCGGCCTAACGCTACTAAATAATATCACAAGTGGCCTAAATCTGGCCGCCACTTCAGTTGGCGGCCTGGTTTGCCACCTGGATGCGCCACGAGGGACGCCACCTCAGCAAGGTCTGAAAATATGGATTTTTTTCTTCCTTGGCCGCCATTTGAGATGGCGGCCAGCATTTTCTGCGCATTGTTTCGTATTTTAAGTGTATCTTACTCATACGATGTCCGATTTGGATGATTCAAATTGCGTTGGAAACTTAAAAACGAGATCTATAACTTTTATATTTTGAGTATCTTTCAATTCGAAATTTATAATAATCAAAACTTTAAGTAAACATGAGACGTACGTTCTCTCCAACACTTACAACCACTTTTGAATCATCATTCATTACGAATTGGAAGATTCTCAAAATACAAGAGTTGTAGACATTTTTATTAAGATTCTAACAAAATTTGAATCATATTAATTGAGTATAGTATGAGAAAAATACACTTAAAATAATAATACAATACGTGATAGATTGAAAACAATGAATAATTCAATTGAAATACAATACATAATCTACAAATAGTCTTATTCCAATTTAGGTAATTAGTATCTAAATAAAAAAATATAATAATTTTTTTATAATACATATATAATATTCATATATATCTGAGATCTGCGCCATAGACCAAACCAAAAGAATCCATTTTCTTGCACTTAACATTGGATATGTCGCACAGTTTTTCTCATGCTGAAAATGACTTTCTTGGTGTTTTTTTGCAACCTATTGTGTAAAACGGCTTATCCAAAAATTTTAAAAATTTAGGATATGAAAATAGATATGCCAATGTTCATTATGTAATTTTTTGAGATTTGTTTGACTTGTCCTTCTTGGTTTTCTAGTGCCAAACTTTTGTTACCTACTATAGTTTTTTCGTCTGAAAATGAACTATTTAGGTGTATTGTGCAATTTATTGTGATGCAACGATTTATTAAAAAAATTTCAAATTTTAGTATATGAAAATAGGTATACCAATGTGCATTACGTATGTTTTTTTAGATTGTTTCGAAATTTACTTCTCGGTTTTCTAGCGCCTTACTTTTGTTACCTAGCACAGTTTTTTCATTTGAAAATGAACTGTCTTGGTGTATTGTGTAATTTATTATGAAAAAATAGCTTGATAAAAAATTTTCGAATTTTAGTATATGAAAATATGTATGCCAATGTACATTGTATAAGTTTTTGAGATTTTTTAGAACCTTCCTTTTCGTTTATCTAGAGCCCAACATTTGGTACCCAACACAGTTTTTTTCGTTTGAAAATGAACTATCTTGGTGTATTGTGTAATTTATTGTGATAAAATGACTTGTCCAAAAAATTTAAAATTTTAGTATATAAAATTATGTATGTAAATGTGCATTGTATAAGTTTTTGAGATTTTTTAAAATCTTCCTTCTCGGTTTTCTAGAGTCCAACATTTGATACCCAACACAGTTTTTTCGTTTGAAAATGAACTATCTTAGTGTTTTCTGCAATTTATTTTGATAAAATGGCTTGTTCAAAATTTTTGAAATTTTAGGATATTAAAAAAAAGTATGTCAATATGCATTGTATAAAGTATTTAGATTTTTTTAACCTTCGTTTTCGATTTTCTAATGCCCAACATTCGGGACCCATCATAGTTTTTGTATGAAAATGAACTATCTTAATGTTTTGTGAAATTTGTGTTGATAAAATTGCTTGTCCAAAAATTTGATGTACATACTTATAACATTTCGTTGCTTTCATAGGTTTAATTAATTTATTTCTGTGATAAAGAGTGTGTGAGTCATTTTTTGTATTCAATTTTATTTAGTTTGAAACTAGGCTTACTGTAATAGTCTAGATATAAATCATGCTTCTTTTCCAACCAAAAATATTTGTAATATATTGAATTAAATGTTCTTTGGCCTGGTGTAACAACCGTGGAAATTTTGGTTCGGTATTTGTTTCTATTTGTTTCATCAATCGACATTTTTACTTTTTGTTTTCATTTGGCTAATTTAATTTATGTGTGAGTTGGAACCAATCATCTCTCGGTCACTGGTGTTATTCCAATTTTTACTTTAATCCCTTGCCATGAGCCCCTCTGTAAGTTTATTAATATGTATATATTATGACATGATTAACTTATATTATGTGGATAATATAAGTTTCACATGAGTCCTGACCAAGTTATGTAATAGAGCAAACGTTCAAAATATGTATTCAAAAGGAAAATCAAGGATTGGAAATTGGTGTGTCGCTTTTAGGGTAACACAAAACTAATAAAAATACCCTAACCCTAGTTGGTCGAAATGCAAGCGCACTATCCAACCGTGTAGTACTTAGGGGTCGATCCCACAGGGAGGTGATTTGAAATTACCGGACTAACAACTTTGGGTAATCTAGACCTGGCAAGTAAACGGAATGGTGTTTAAACTACAAGGATAAAACAAAAAAAGTAAATAATGCAAATGCTAATGCAGTATGGTATGCAGTCGCACTGGACTGAGTGCGACCAGGGATGCAGCCTACGATGCAAGTGCACTCTTAACAGAAAAACAGAAACTATAATATTTTTTGTTAGGATTATGATTTTACTACTATACTCTACTTAGGTTAATGCAACAATTTACTTAGAATTATAGGTTTTCAACACATGCACTTTATGCAATCCTTTTGTGCCTGGCTACTTGATTTAAGTTTGTATTCCATTAATATAAGCGGACCGTTTGGTAATAATCTATCCTAAAGTCCCTTTGAATCTGGCTACCCAAACCACAAATAAATAGTTTAAGCGGATTGCTGGAAAATTAGGAGAATCAATTACACCCTTGTGTCTAGCTACTCATATTAACTTCCTACAAACAAATCTCAAGAGGGCAAGAATTTGATAAAAACACATGTAATGGAAATATTTTTATGGATAGGAAGAATTCACAACAAATCCCATAATAACTAAAGTAAATACTACATTAATCTAAGCAAGAATAAGAGCTACATCATAATCCTAAATTATCTTAGCTACTCATGGAACAGAAATAAAACAAAACAACAAGTTTGAACATAAACATCACAAGAGATAAAAAGATAAAGATGCAACCAATCTTCTTGGCTTTCATCTGTAGGATTGAGTGCTGCAGCTCCTTTTCCTCCTTGCTGTCACCAAGAGAGAGGTAGCCGCCGCCACAAAAGAGACCAGGGCCGAAGCCCTAGGTCAAAATTCGTCCACCAGAGAGAGAGGAAGAAAGTTGGATCTGAAATGTGGAATGGAGAGAGAGATATTCTGGACAGCAGCCTCAATTCCTTTTATTGCTAGCCTTCTTTAATTTTCCTTAATTTCCTCCTTGGATTTCTCTTCTTCAGCCTGGAGGACTTCAAACCTTTTTCATTTTCAGCCTTGCAATAAAAGAAATCGGATCAGGGAGAGCTAGCTGTCGCTTGAGACATGAAGAGCTGAATCTGTTTCCAAATCTGCGCCAGGATGCACCCTGAGATGCGGGTGCACTCTTTGACCTGCATTCTTGAGACAATATAGCTTCCAACTCTGTGCCAGGATGCGCCCTGAGATGCGGGTGCACTCTTTGACCTGAAATGCAATAAAAACAGCAAAACAACAGTATCTCTGTCTTTCGTGCGAAATGGGAAAAATTAAGAAAAATGAACATGAAAAAGGCACAAATTAGGGAAATAATTAGGCTTAACCGGACACAAATACTATGTCATTTTCATGTTCATCAGAAATCAACTTCATTAGGATGGTAGCTATAATAAAATTTCAAATGGAAATGCTATATGGTGACAAATAGGAAAAATGAAGAGATAAAAAAAAATATGATCCTTGGAAAATAATTTGATAAAAAAAAGAATGAAACAAACAACCATGTGACACTCTTAATATATCCCAAAAGTGACTCAGGATGTGACAATAAAAAAATATCAACTATAAACAACCATCAAATAACAATAAGTAGGTACATAAAATTTTTGGACAAGCCATTTTATCAAAATAAATTTTACAAAACACTAAGATAATTTATTTTCATACAAAAACTATGCTGGATTCCGAATGTTGGGCGTTAGAAAACCGAGAAGGAAAGTTAAAAAAAAAAAATCTAAAGAACTTATACAATGCATATTGACATACATATTTTTATATCCTAAAATTTCAAAAACTTTGGACAAGCCATTTTGTCAAAATAAATTGCACAATACACCAGGATAGTTCATTTTCAAACGAAAAAACTGTGTTGGTTACCGAATGTTGGGCTCTAGAAAACCGAGAAGGAAGATTTAAAAAAAATCTCAAAAACTTATACAATTCACATTCGCATACGTATTTCATATACTAAAATTTGAAAATTTTTTGTCAAGCCATTTTATCACAATAAATTACACAATACACCAAGATAGTTCATTTTCAAACGAAAAAACTGTGTTGAGTAAATGTTGGGCTCTAGAAAACGAGAAGGATGGTAGTTCATTGTATAAATCTAAATAATTTATACAATGCACATTGACATAATTTAATTCATATACTAAAATTTTAAAAATTTTGGACAAGCCATTTTATCAAAATAAATTGCAGAAAACGCTAAGATAGTTCATTTTCAAACGAAAAAACTGTGTTGGATATCAAATGTTGGACTCTAGAAAACCGAGAAGGAAGATTTTAAAAAATCTCAAAAACTTATACAATGCACATTTACATACATATTTTTATATACTAAAATTTGAAATTTTTTGGACAAGTCATTTTATCACAATAAATTACACAATACACCAAGATAGTTCATTTTCAAACGAAAAAAAACTGTGTTGGGTACCAAATGTTGGGCTCTAGATAAACGAAAAGGAAGGTTATAAAAAATCTCAAAAACTTATACAATGTACATTGGCATACATATTTTCATATACTAAAATTCGGAAATTTTTTATCAAGCCATTTTTTTCATAATAAATTACACAATACACCAAGACAGTTCATTTTCAAATGAAAAAACTGTGCTAGGTAACAAAAGTAAGGCGCTAGAAAACCGAGAAGTAAATTTCGAAACAATCTAAAAAAACATACGTAATGCACATTGGTATACCTATTTTCATATACTAAAATTTGAAATTTTTTTAATAAATCGTTGCATCACAATAAATTGCACAATACACCTAAATAGTTCATTTTCAGACAAAAAAACTATAGTAGGTAACAAAAGTTTGGCACTAGAAAACCAAGAAGGACAAGTCAAACAAATCTCAAAAAATTACATAATGAACATTGGCATATCTATTTTCATATCCTAAATTTTTAAAATTTTTGGATAAGCCGTTTTACACAATAGGTTGTAAAAAAAACACCAAGAAAGTCATTTTCAGCATGAGAAAAACTGTGCGACATATCCAATGTTAAGTGCAAGAAAATGGATTCTTTTGGTCTGGTCTATGGCACAGATCTCAGATATATATGAATATTATATATGTATTATAAAAAAATTATTATATTTTTTATTTAGATACTAATTATCTAAATTGGAATAAGACTATTTGTAGATTATGTATTGTATTTCAATTGAATTATTCATTGTTTTCAATCTATCACGTATTGTATTCTTATTTTAAGTATATTTTTCTCATACTATACTCGATTAATATGATTCAAATTTTGTTAAAATCTTAATAAAAATGTCTACAACTCTTATATTTTGAGAATCTTCCAATTCGTAATGAATGATGATTGAAAAGTGGTTGTAAGTGTTGGAGAGAACGTACGTCTCATGTTTACTTAAAGTTTTGATTATTATAAATTTCGAATTGAAAGATACTCAAAACATAAAAGTTATAGATCTCTTTTTTAAGTTTCCAACGCAATTCGAATCATCCAAATCGGACATCGTATGAGAAAGATACACTTAAAATACGAAACAGTGCGCAGAAAATGCTGGCCGCCATCTCAAATGGCGGCCAAGGAAGAAAAAAATCCATATTTTCAGACCTTGCTGAGGTGGCGTCCCGCGTGGCGCGTCCAGGTGGCAAACCAGGCCGCCAACTGAAGTGGCGGCCAGATTTAGGCCACTTGTGATATTATTTAGTAGCGTTAGGCCGGAAGTGAGATTTCCATTTTAATTTAGGATTATTAAGAAAAAATTCCAAAGAAACCATCAATGGCAAGAAATTTATATTTAAATATTTGAGTATACCAGTCAACTAAGTTCGAATTGCATTGTTTTGGAATGCATAGATTGCAGGTGCTTCACAATAAAGCCCCAAACTCCAATCGCCGTCGATTTGTTATTTTCTCTCCCCTGAGTCCTGACAGAACCCTACGTAAAACCTTTTTACGCACTCTCCACTTCCTCGGACTGGAGATCTGCCGTCTCACAGAAGATTCGATCGCTGGTCCTGATCGTTTCTAAAATTTTGACGTCAATGGAGAAAAAACAATAAAGCCGGGAATGTAGGTCTGATTGTCTGAAGTCTGAACTCTCAAAGCTTTTGCTCTTGCGTCACATATTCTAACACTGTAACGCTCCGCTACTCTCTCCCGCTATCCTTTCCTCACATAGTTGTTGACGAAGTTGAAAGGCTCATTGTCTTTCTGTTTCCTCCATTTAATTCTTGTTATCTTTGTTGTTAACAGTCGCTGTTAACCTTTCTAAAAAAAAACTCTTGTTATCTTCATCAAATTCCTCGCAATGGCGACTGACGTTAAGGGAAGTTATTAATTGGGTGAGTTAATCTGATTAATTTATCTTATTTATTTCACTTAAAATTATTCATTATTCGTCGTTCTTAGTTTAGTTCGTTTTGTAAACTATAGTAGTTCTATTCCAAAAAAAATTTTTTTTTTTCCTTTAAATTTGACAATTAGAAACCAAATAACCAGAAATAATCAAATAAAATCGAAAAATTAAAAAGTTAATCATTTATTAAATACTTTATATGGATTACAATTATGTTTTCGTATTAATATCTTTCAAGTTAGATTAAATTACGATTTATTTGGTAAGATCAGTTAATATTGATCATTTCAGTTTAAATCTTAATTTACAGATGGAAAAATAATTTGAAATGACTACTTCAGCTCTTTAATTTGTACATATCAAGACTTAAGAGCGTCATTGAATAAATATCCGGTTGGATAAATTTAGCTCTTTAATCAAGCGCACCAATGCAAGCTGATGTGGCCAGGCGCCCAGGCCCCTGACTGAGTTGTCCACCGCATATATAAAATTATGCGAAAATTTGTGTCCACCGCATAACAAGACCATAACATATAACATGTCACCTAATTTGTGTATAGAGCTTAATGACTTTGGAGATTTTCCGTAGGTTCAATATGGAGGTAAATGATTTCATTCAACAAAAACTTGATAAACATTAACAAAAAATATATAATTAGAGCTAAACCCCAAGTTCGAGTGCTATTTATTTCGCGAATTACCATATATAGCACACTCACTGAAAAAATGTCCGTTCAATTTTGTAACAAATTTTATAAATAATCTTCTAATATGACTCCGAATATTTTTCAAGTATTATGCATTAGGACCTCCAGAACACAATAATTAAAGTGATCAACATTACACTAGTATATTTGTACAAGTGATGTTAATTTTGAAGTTTCGAAGCAACTCCTATATTTTGGAATCTCGACGTTAATTTTCAAAAGACGTACTTTATCATCTCCATTTATGAATTTATGCCCGTTCCTTTCACAAAAACGGATTTACTGTATCTTTCCTAGAGTAAATTATTTTAGGGTTAATTAGGTTTATGTTATTGTGAAATATTGAAATTAAAAAAATGCCATCACTAAATGACAAATTATTTTTATGCCACTACAAAATGGTAAAAATTAGTTTTATGCCATCGACCTATTGATTTGACAATTTTACCCTTTTAAATATGCCACTACAAAAATTTAAAATTAGAAAAATACCTCACTAAATAATAAATTAGTTTTATGCCACCACAAATAATAAAAATGAGATTTATCTCACTGTAAAAATATAAAAATTAGTTATACGCCACTAGTGCATTAAAATAATGACATAAAACTATTCTTTTGCAAAACAAAATTAAAAAAATGTGTGTGTGTGTGTGTGTGTGTGTGTATATATATATATATATATATATATATATATATATATATATATATATATATATATATAGTTTATAAATCACTATATATGATTATTGCAAATCAAAACAAAACATTATATGTATATGGTTTATAAATAATTTTTCCTACCGGATAAAATTTGATAACAAGAACTAAAAAGAAATAATGTACATTGATGTTCATACGGGAACGGAATTACAACTTTATATGAATGCTTCAACCCACGAAATATGATTTTAAATTTATCAATTTTTATTGACATTTGTTTCCATAATTAATCTGTTTTTAAATAATTTCTCCCTTCTGGTTTATTTTTCTTTTCGGTACAACGTAAGGAGGGTAATATGGGAATATTTCAAAATAGTGATAGATTTAAGAGTGACATATTTATAATTTACTATATTTTTGGAGAAAATAATGGTATAAAACTAATTTTAACAATTTTATAGTGGCAAATATCTAATTATCAAATTTACAATGGCGTTTTTCAAATTAACAAGTTTTGCCAGTGGCATAAATCTAATTTTTCCTTTATTTTATCATTTCTCACTTCTCTTATCTATTAATTATTCGTAAATTGATTTTACAAGTGTTATGTTTTACAATTTTATTTAAGAAATTTAGAGATATAGAAATGAATAGAAAAGTTTGGATATTTAAAAATATTAATATCCAAGACAATAGTAGAATTTAAAATTTTAACTAATTAAAAAATAAGAATCATCATTAATAAAGGAAAAAATCGATAATAATTATGGAATTAGTGCGGCTACAAAATTCTTGCTTTGTTAAGACAAAATTCTTGATTTTTTTTTTTTTTAAAAAAACCCAATGGAGTTGGTGCGGTTAGCTGCAATATTCTTTATTTCCGGGTCTTCACGAATTTAAACTGAAATTTGGAATATTTCATCTTGCCTCATCTTTTTCAATCTTCTGAGTTCCCTAAAAAGAAATAAGTTGCGAGAAAACTTCTGGTCTGATTTTCTGAAGCAATCGCTTTCCAAATTAATAATTTATCTAATAAATGTTCTATATTGTTTGTCTCATTAAGTAACTCTTACATAACATAAAAAGGACGGATGGAAGTGTCAAAAGTTGTCCATTTTTTAGGGATATTATATGAAAAATTAGTCAATGCTGACTCATTACGACATATTGACAAAAATGCAGAATTGAAACGTCCCTATTTCGATTACTATGCATTCTACTAATGAAAATTTTTTAAAAAAAAAAATTTGAACACAATGCATGCATTCATTTGATCTACGACGTTTTGTCAAACTCTGTCAAAGATCTAGCATTCTTGATAAAAAATAAATCCATGGCTAATCAATTCTCGATCAAAGATCTAGCATTCTTGATTACAATTTTTTATTACATGCAGATCTAATGACTAACCAATTATTGATTACAATCCATGGCTAATCAATTTCCAATCAACGTCATAGACACAATGCATTCAGAATTTCAGATCTAGCATTCTTGATTACAATTTTCGAAATTTTATTACCATTTTTTTTTTCAAATTTTTTAAAACATGTCAGTTTTAGAAGCATACTGCTATTTAGAATATTAAAACATGACAGGTTTTAAAAAATTAAAAAAATAGTAATCAAATTTAAAAAATTATAAATTTTGATTTATTTGGAGATTTCAATATGTAGATTAGATGGTTGAATTAGATTTGTCAATTTGTAAAAATTTCGACAAAAAAGATAGTGATCCATAGAAAAACCTATGCATCATAGTGCATATTAAACTTCCTCATTTATCATAATAAACAATATTTAAGCTGCTTACATGGTCTTGAATGAAAATCAGTTCTTACTTATCATAAATTAATATCTATACATAAAAAGAATATTCATTAATGTGCTAATAATGCTTATTTCGAGTTTCTACTGAGCATTTTAAGTAATTCTTGATTCTTTCGACGTCGATAACAATAATGTATATTTAAGCTCTTGATATGGCCCGTAATATAATTCAAGTCGTATTTATTCAAACTATTGCATTAAACATGAAAAAATGTGCACAATTTTAAACTGCAATATTATATTTTTTTTCGGGTCTGCACGATTTTAATCTGGCATTTGGAATATTTCACCATGCCTTATCTTTTTGTCAATCTCCCGAGTTCCCCGAAAAAAATAAAGTAAGTTGCGACAAAACTTCTGGTGCAATTTTCTGAAGAAATCGCTTTTCAAAACGAAAAGGCCAGACATTTTTTTTTTCTTTTCTTTTGGCAGTTAAAAGCGACAGTTATTGACTAAAAAAGAAAAAGGACGTATGACATGAGAACACGTGCCACCAAATAAGCTTCGCTTTGCGGATGCGCTTGTCGGCTTCTCCTAGCACACAGGTCAAAGAAGCGAGGCAATGCCGCAATGGGCGCGCTTATTTTATTGATCGATGATCAGCTCAAGTTCAATCCACAGAACAAGTCTATTAAGTTTAAATGGAAGGTTAAATTGCCTCCTACGATATTGAAATGGAGAGGATTGAACGCTTCTGTAGTCTCGGTAGGTGGGCTCACACGACAAGCTTTATTTATGCCAATTTGTCTTCAAAAAGATTAATAGATACTTCCATGAAATACTTTGAGAGAAAGAGAATATAAAATTGAAATTGTATATTTGTATTCTCATTTTTGACAATTGAAATGTGCATCCCTGATTATATTATATACACCTCGTCACTGCATAAGGCTGTAAGCTATTTGACTATTTCTCATCTAACTTTTTTTTTTTTGGATGAATATTTCTCATCTAACTAAATATTCAGCTGGAACAAACTCTAACTTTCTATATACGAGTTGTCTATGTCTTTTTCTTGTCCATTTTTTGGTTAATGGGCCGGTCCAGTTCCAGATTTCCTACACAAGTTTTATAGAAAAAAAAAAAAATCAAGCAGTGATAGTTAGATCTAAAGATTAATCGTAGCATATTCATGACGCATGGCCAAATCAAATTCCTAGTGCGACACAAACCATACAAAAAAAAAAAAAAAAAAGAATAGTGAACCAATCAGAAATTCAAGACGAAAACTGAGATTATATTACAAACGCCAATACTTTGTCGCATCATTGTGTCCTAAATTCCTAATCATCTGTTCCAATGGCAACTCGTGTCTAAAATATTTATACATATTTTTTCGAAAGCTTGTGTCTAAAATATATTTATAATGAATATATTTGACGTGTCTAAAACATACAAAAGTTAATTCGATCAATAAATAGAAACTATTGTCACTCAGCTCAAAAGCCTTGTGTTTTATTTTGTGTCATGAAATTTGCAAGAAAGGAACATATTTTAGGAGATATTCTACAGAGGCATAAGTAGAAAAAACTCTTTATAAAATTAAATTTATGCGGATAAATTAAATAACTTATAAAATTTAATGTAATGAAATAATAACTTATGTCGTTTTTTTTTGTTAATCCCACCGTTAATAATAATTTGCCATCGTCTTCTCCAATTAGTATAACAAGTTCATAAGAGTAAGCTGCTTTTTTTTTTAAGAAAAAAAAAAAGAAACATGATAATAATTTGATTCAAGAAGTAATACTACTGTGATTCTATTCTCCTACTAGTATCCATTTATTGTTTTATTGGGCAGGTGAAAAACCAAATATGGTCTTGCCACAATAAATACCATTTCAATTTTTCTTTTTTGGTAAAAAAGGGGCCAACTTCTTTTTCCGGGTCTGCAAAACTATAAACTGGACATTTGGAATATTTCATGGTTTATCTTTTACAATTGTCCAAAACCCTCGAAAAGTTTGAGTCGTGATCGGAGAAACTTTATATCTTATTTTCTAATAACTGCAGACCATATTGTAATTTAATCTTACAACATCGGAATACTATTTCTTGCTGGTAGTTTAGTTATATAATCTGATTAAGTTATAAAAATATTAAAATTGAAAATCAAGAAGCACCATATGAGGAGGGTTCCGGTCAAAATGAAAAAAAAAAATATGATGATATAGCTTATTTGTTTTCTTTGTATCCGGTCAAAATATTTGGTCCCCTCTTCAAAACTGAAATTTAAGGTTCAAATTTCCTGAACATGATTTAGCTTAATTTCTTTTCTTTGTACCCGGCTAATCTGTTTCTAAAAGTGGGCCCCGCCTATTGCCTTTTCAAAGGCGGCCTGCCTAGACTGACAGCTGACATGCAACTGTTTAATTTATTTGCATAGATAACCTTGGAGCTGCAGGCAATTTGCGAGCGTAGTTCCCTCAAATTGGACTTCTTAACTTCTATTCACTCATAATTTGGACCAGTAAGGCAGTGAGATAGATATTGATAAAGTAGTGTTTTTTCTAAGGTGTTTTCTTAAGCGATATTAATTTACTCCCTGAATCAAAAAAATAGGTTAGTAAATAATAGAAAAATCGGATATAGCCCCCTCAAAACTTCTTCAATCGGAAATAAACCCCTCAAATCTTCAAATCCAGATATAAACCCCTCTAATCATATTAAATTCGGACAAAAACCCTTCTCGCTAATTTCAATCATATTTTAATTATAAAAGTTATTTTTATACAGATTTGTGACAATAATGCCCCTCAGCCTTTCTTCCCCTGCGGTCTAATCCGAAACTTAACATTTGATCAAATGAATTTTAGAAGTGAATGAATTGAAATACCTTATACTTCTAATTGAACTTCGTTCAAACTTCGAATTCTTCCCTCATTTAACTGGGATTTAATTAAGGATTCTCGATCAATGATGCTCCGAACTTTGTTTTTGAAGAACAACAAAAAAAAATTACTGAATAAAAGCTAACGACAACAATAATTATTTTAGTATAATTTACCTTCGGTAGGATTTTAGGTACTTGTAAAGAACTGGAACGTATGTGGGAAACAGAGAAGGTGGTCCACACTTGGGAGGAAGAATAACTGGTACGGTAAATTGGTTCAGAATTAAGTACCTATGTTGTGATCAACAATCCTGTTAAATCTATTCGCTTCTTATTTCATTTGATTAAACGTTCAGATTGGAACCAAATGTAAGGGAAGGAGAGCAGAGGGGTATTACTGTCATATATCTTATAAATTGGTTTTTTATAATTAAAATATGATTACAATTAGTGAGAAGGGTTTATGTCCGAATTTAATATGATTAGAGGGGTTTATGTCTGGATTTGAAGACTTGAGGGGTTTATTTTAGATTGAAGAAGTTTAAAATAATATATCACATATTATTTAGAATATAAACAAATGATATAGAGGGGACCTACAAAAATAAACTGAAGTGAAAATATGGAAAGATATATCAAATATGAAAGAGAATTAAGTGCCAAAAGATCCTCAGAGTACAACTATGCCACAGATCCCTAAGAGTCCTGATATGGGACATCCCAGTAATTTGACATCCTTGACATCCCAACAAACAGCCTGGCCCATACGCCATTTGGGCGCACAGATCGCGCCAGCCTAATAGCTCCCAGCTGACGTCATCAAAGCGCAATGGTGACGTCATCTGTACGCTGAATTATTTCATAAAATGGAGCGATTTGCATGACCTCATCATACTCTGTACGCTGACGTCATCTTACGCTGAAAATAGGAGTATTTATCATCATAAAGAGAAGTATATAATTTGATGTAGGGGAGTATATAAATTTAAAATGATGGAATATTAGCTTGATGAACGGGAGTATTTAAGCTGTTGTTGGGGAGTATATAAATAAAAAATAAAGACGTATTTAGCCTGATAGAGGGGAGTAGTTAGCCTAAAATAGGGGAGTATAAAATCTGATGTATGAAAGTATATGAATAAGATATAATACAATATTTAACCTGAAGTCGGGGTGTATTTAGTCTGACGTCGGGGAGTATTTAGTCTGGTGTCGGCGAGAATTTAGTCTGGTGTCTGGGAGTATTTAGTCTGGTGTCAGGGAGTATTTAAGCTGTTGTTGGGGAGTGTATAAATACAAAATAAAAACGTATTAAGTCTGATATAGGGGAGTATTTAATCATATATCGAGGGGTATTTAAGTTGTTTTAAGGAAGTATATAAATACCACAAAATGACTAACTCTATAAATACGATAAAGGGAGTATCTAATTACTCGTAATGGATTCATTAAACAATGGATAGTAGAAGAAAAATTTATATACAGGAATTCAAAAACTACATTCACACAAACACAACAGCAAAAACAGTGCATTGAAACCAAATCAACTATATAATTCCTAGCAATTATTTGAAACTATATGTTCAAACATTATAACGAAATTCAAATTAACTACAACAAATAGCTTGATCATCTCACAAAAGCAGTAATAACAAGTTTATCATCAATCTGAAAAACAAAAACCTAAACTAGTTCATTTATGGAAATTCGCTCTGAGAGCTAATAAAATCTTCAATAATGTCGCACACCTGACCAACTGTATCGTAAAAAGTAGGTGGTGTACATTTAACTTCATCCACCTTGTTACTATTAGAAAATCCCAAACTAAAGCTTGGAAATGATTTTTCATCCCAAAACCACATAATACTTGATCCTGCAAAAAAAAAGAAGAAGAGATATTGTTCCAGTGTTGTACATAAAAAGAAGAAAATGATTTTCAAAAAAGAAGAAATATGAGTAACTCCATTAACATATCAGTAATTGTTCGTTATTTCACATCCTTATTGCATATAACAGGTTTATATAAACTCACCAGTGGCAGCAGTGGAGTCAAAGTTACTGTTTCGAACTCTCTCATCAAGGCCCTCTGTGTTGTGTCCTTCTACTTCTTTAGTCAAACAAGATGAAGCGTTTAATTACTTGTTTATTTCCTAATTAACAGCATAAATTGCAACAGAACTGACCCCGTCATAAATATTCCCTTTATTAGTAAGATATACTCCATTAAGATATCAATAATACTTCCTTATTTCATGTCCTTAAAGCATATAACAGGTTTATATACGCTTACCTGTGACAGTAGTGGTGTCAAATTGATTGATATGAACTCTCTCATGATGCCTCTCTGTGTGGTGTGCTTCTACCTCTTTAGTCAAACAAGATGAAGAGTAATCAACAACTCCTGAATGCTGAAAAAGAACAAAAAAAATGCAAGATTTGTTCTCTCTTATTGCTTAAAAATTTCACACATATGCTTTAGAGAAATAAAAATATTCAAATAAATATATACTTTCTCAAGAAAAAGATAAAAATAAGCCATATTTAGTTACTTCTTCATTTACTCCCTAAACAATATAAATTTGAAAAAAAAAATCAACCACTCAGAAATACTCCCTTTAGTAGTAACATATAATCCATTAACACATCATTGATTCTTCCTTATTTCATATCCTTGCTGTAGATAACAGGTTTATAGAAACTCACCAGTGACAGGAGTGGAGTCATAATTACTGTTTCGAACTCTCTCATCAAGGCCCTCTATGTTGTGTCTGTTGGAGTTATGTCCTAGAAGTCAATATTTGATGACTTATTTTCTTAGTTTATGTTAATGATGATATTTGATCATTTGTTCCAAAAATTTATTATTGACAAATCATTCAGGTTGAGGATCTGAATTGTAGAACTCTGTGGATCATTCATTAGAATGACAATAATAAATCTAAATCGTCCATAATCTTGATAATTAACAAGGAACACTAATTATCGGATAAGATTAGTATGCAAGTTAACTGATGATTAAGTTCTACAAATCATAGGTAATGAGTTACCAACTTAATTGTATATGTGTATGTTATGGAACATAGTACATGACTTGACCCAATGAAATAAACATATGGATTGTGTTATGTGTCATTGTTTATTTCATATGAGTTTGATTCTAAGTTTGAGGTGTTCAACTTTTCCACATGAGGATAGGTTCTATAAATATCGTCTAACGTTGATTTCTGATAAAAGCTGCTATACGGACTTTATTTATGCTCTCTTGAATTGTGCGGGGAAAAGTTGTTCATCAAGAAAACCGTATGTCCCTCATTAGCATACCTAGTGAGTGATGATATCAGTTTGGGCCCCTTGATGGAATTAGATCGTATGCATGCAAACTAAACGATCAACTCTAGATCAAGAAATATATAATCTGCAAGAATGACACATTCCTATATTGGATTATACAATGATATCATGTGACATAAGAATCAGACAAGGAAATACTATTATTTCTTATGCAGGATTGAGATATTGTAACGATACATTATTTATCTGAATTGGGAATCATAATGTGTTGCTAGATACCGCTTATGATTATTGAAAATAAATAGTGATTTATTCTCCATGGCCAACATAGCATAAATCCTTAAAGGGTCACACAAATAGAGTTTTGACCATACAATGCATTAATTATTTCTTCATGACAATGGGTGTTATGAAAATATGATAAGTTGATTAATTAATTATATACAGTTATGAACCGTTATAATTAATTAAATCAAAGGGATCATATTGAAATAAATTAATGCATTTGCTAATCCTAAATTAATTATTAATGAGTTAATAATTAATTATATTCAACATACTTTAATTAGTTTGAGCCTATTGGGTTTTTCTAATTAATCGGTTAATTAAAAGTCCGATTTAACTTTAGATGAAAGAGTGATAAAAGAGATTGATTTAATAGCCCAAGGGAAACATAACATGTAGCCCATGAAGGGCCCATTAGGTGGCCTAGGGCTAGTGGCAAACTTGTAATAAAGGCAAAGTGAGGATATGAGTTGTTGGCTATATAAAGGGTCACCTTTGGGAGCTAATCCTAGCCTCCACACTTCTCTCTCCTAGCCGCCACCACACAAAGAAGAAGAAAATTTCAGATTTTCTTCCTCTTTGCTCTCTCTTTTCTCATTCATCTATAGGGTTCATGTGTTGAACTTAGATCCAATTAAATAAATGGTTACTTGATTGGAAAATAAACAATGATTAGCTATTCTCTTCCCTTTGCTAGCACCAAGGAGAAGAGCATGGTTGATATTCTTGGTGGACTTGAGGGCGGCGCCATCCAAGGAGAAGAAGAGGCGTAGGAGAGCACGCCACCGACTCCAAGTACCGTAGGAATTGTCACACCCCGACCTGGGATGCTGACGTCTTCTCCGCCACGAGAATGACAAGTCACTCTCGTAAGGCTAACAGACAGATAACAAAATTTTTTTTTCAATTCATTGTTCCATTTTCTTGATTTTGGCCCAGAAATCACACAACATATAGATGAACAAACTATATTTTACATTATTGCACACATAATTATACAAAGTTTAGTACACACGAAATAAAGGAAAAATGAACACTCATGCTTAGGCTTATTATTTTTAGTACAACCTAAGTCTGGTTCACTCATTCTCACGTTATTTACATTTATACATATGTTACAACTATCCTACCAACCACTGACCGCTAACCACAAACCCGACTACATGACACATGACCACAAGACAAAACACTAGACACAACTACACTCCTGGCAACGCTAACGATCCCCACGTTTACGTTTCCGCGGAGTGATCTTCGGACTCTAGTTCAACCTCCATTCCATGCGGCGGACTCGAAGGAGGAATCTCAAGATATAGATACGCCAGTACCTCGGGAAGTTCATCTAAATACAGAGCTAAAGTGGCATTGCAGTTTAAACTCGGGACATGAACCGCGAACTGAATACAAGAACACTCAACAGTGGCAACCGACCTTCTCCTAACACTGTTTCTACGTTCCTGGAACCCTCAATAATGAGGCAACACATGCAAACAAAATTTCGGATGAGAATTTAATCTCAGTGCGGGTTTTAGTTCCAGTACGCGGATTTTTGGTACGAACTGGTAACGGAATTAAGACCCTTTAAAAATAGTTTTAGAAATCATTTTAGGTTTTTCAAAACAAATCCAATCATAAATGATCAATACCGTAGGCACAAGCCGCAACGGTCCGATAACAGGCATACTGCAACATGAAATATCCATAGATTCAAATCAAGCATAACTCGCCAACCATCATTATTTAGTATTGTTTGACCTAAAAATATCATGCTAAAATACATGAAATAACCAACCCATTTTATGGTAAAATAAATCCAAGAGAGCTCAAAAATCCACGGAAAAAAAAACTCCAAAAATTTCCAAAAAATACCCAAAAATCCCCCATGAATTATGATGAATTATCATGGTTCTAAAATCCAAAAATTATCTACAGAAATCCCAAAATTCACAAAAAAATTCCTAAATTCCACAAAATTCCCAAAATAAATCTATGAGGAATTTCACAAAACCCTTTAAACCATTAAATTCCTCATATTTTTCTGAGTCTACCCATAAAATTTTATTTGAAAATACCCTTGGGAAAGCCCTAAAATCAACTTAAACACAAAACCAATCAAATGACGACTTTTCTAGCCTATTGCATATGATTCCTTGGATCTCTTAATCAGAGGTTCTCGTGGGAAACCACGGGGTAATTAACAATAGGGGCTTGCGCCTATTGGAAAGAAAGGATCCACAAATTAATAAACCCTCATGAGAATGGATTCTAGTCGATGTTCTCTGGTCGTTAAGAGGCATCAGCATTTGAATACAGGCTTGTGAGGGGTGAATCTAAGACTTATTCTCGTTCTTGAGGAAACCCAATCATTCTTCGAGAAATGACGAAAAAGTCACCACAGATTCTCTGGCATGTCCGGTGGGACCTCTTTCTCCTTTCATCTTTGAGATTTGAGGAAATTAAATGTATAAGGCTAGAAAAGTTGTTTCAAAATTCTAAATAAACATTGCTAACCTTGACATTTCGAGTTGTTTCCTTGCAGGAGATGGCATTCACAACCATTGATTTGAGCAAGCCTATCGGAATGTTCAGGATTGGGGCAGTACCGATCTGTTACCAACATGAGTTCACGATTGGAGCCATGTCATATGGGCACTCCTTTGTGCCTATCGTGCAAGTGAAAGATGGGAGTTTCCAACTTGCCCATGCTACTGAGGAGCCACAAGAAGAGCCATTGGTGGTTTCGAAAATCCCTGAAGTTTCCGTTGAAAAGGAGGAATGGTCTCTTGTTTCCCCAAAGAAGGTCCAGTCAGGGGCAACATCTTCTTCCAAGGGCACAAGAGCTATTAAGAAAGTGCAAGAAGCATATAAAGATGAGTTAGGTGAAATGCCCAATCTTCCTGTAAGTAACTCATTCACACCTCTTCAGCTGGTCAAGGATAATTTCCCAACAGTTAACCTTAGATCCAAAGGTGTCAAAAGATCATTGACTCATGTCAAGGAGAGACTGGGGCATGCTAAAGAAAGCAATGTGTTTAAGAAAATGTGGGTGCCCAAGAACAAGACTCATTTGGTGAGTGAAATGGCTAATCAAGATTCACAAAATAAGAAAGGGCAAATGTTTTGGCATGAGAAGAGGCCAATAGTGCACCCAAGAGTGAATATGGTTGAAAAGTGTGAAACGCATGCGTTTGTGCACATGGTTGAAGTTGAGGAAGAGAAGGCATATACCTCAAGTAAACAAGAAGACAAGAAGAACAAGGATGATGTCTCATCGAGTCGTAGTACCTCGGGGGAGGACCATGATGATAGGACAAAAGAAAATAAAAATGGGTCTAAGAATGACAATAATGATGAAAATGAGAACAATCAATTGAAATGCATAATTGCAGAAATGTTGAAAGAGAAAAAATGGACAAATAAAGTAATGGGCAGAATGCTTAAGTTCTTGGAAAAGAGGAATTTGTTGGGTGAATTTGGTGAAGAAGATGTCATATCTGCTGAAAGAGATGAAATGCCCGAGGCACGGGTCTCAAAAGAGAAGAATGATAAAGGCAAAAATCAATCCCATGATGAAGAGGACAAATATAAGAGGAGATTCTCAAAGGAAAAGGAAAGAAAGAATAAAGAGAAGCACAGTTCTTGCGAGGATGAGAGTTCTGGGGCAGAATCTCAGGATGAAGTCGAGAAGAGCGAAATAACCAAGCAAGTGATTCGAAAGATGATCAATCAACAGTTACAAGCATCTAGGGCAAGTCCTTTGGCCCATATAAAGAAAAAGTGTGGAAGGCCATATCCTGAAAGGTACGATCATGTCTTATTTCCCTCAGGTTACCAACCTCCCAAGTTTGATTTATTTTATGGTACGGGAAAGGAAGATGTTACTCCCGACCAGCACTTGATTCAATTCCGCCTTGCATGTGGAAATACTATGAATGAAGAAGCACTCCTTTTTAAGCAATTCCCTCTAAGCTTGAAGGGTGCTGCGCTTAGTTGGTATACCTCTCTTGAAAATGATTCGATTGAATGGAAGATGTTTTTTGTTCAAAGTTTACAATGGGTAAGCAAATGATTATAATGGCCGATATGGCATGTGAAAAAGCCTAGAGCGGGAGAAGCGGCCCTCGATTATATCACCCGCTGGAGAAATCTCAATATAATGTGCACCCATCAAATGCCTGAGAGAGATGAGGTGGAGTTCTTAATTAGAAATCTCGATGATTGGATCCAAAGATCACTCGGAGGTAGTGATATTACCTCCTATAAAGATCTAATGACACGAGTGGCTAGATTGGAACGCATGGGGCCGCCTGAGGAAGCACATGTATCAACCAATCAAAATAAAATAGAAAAAGGCAAGGGAGTAGGAACTTTTGAAGCTTCCATTTGTCGAAACAGGGGCAAGAAGAATGGTAATCAAAGAAGTGAAAGCCAGTTGATGATTCCCCTATCTGAACGGTTAAGTAAGCCATACTCTTTTAAGAAGGAGAAGACAGATGCAATCCTCAAATTGATACTAAAGAACAAGAAACTAGAGCTTCCTCAAAGAAAAGCACCTAGAAACAGGGGTAAAATTGACAACTCTAAATATTGTGCATACCACAGAATGCCGGGGCATTTGGTTGAAGATTGCTATGTGTTCAAGAATATTGTCGAGCAAATGATTGAGGAAGGGGAGTTGGTACTTCAATCTGACTTTAAACAAAAGCCTGCTCCTCATGAGATAATGTTACAAGAGTGTCATGTCATTGAGATTTTAAGTGAGGGATCAAGTGATGATGAAAGCCTACAACAACCTGCCACTAAACACATGGCGAATGCACCACATACTGACCAAATGGGCTTCATTACCTTCACCAATGAAGAAATCCCAGTGATGGGGGGTATAGACCACAATGAACCGCTCTATATAACGGGCAAGATAAATGGAATTAGGCTAAGGCGCGTGTTGGTTGATTCAGGATCTGCCATCAATATCATGCCTTTGGAAACTCTCAATCAAATAGCCTTACCTATCAAGTGTTTAACCCAAGAGAAACTCCTCATACGAGGGTTTAGTGAAATCGCAGAAAGGGCGTTGGGAGCTATTATTTTGCGGATGCAATTCGAAGAACTAGAAACCTTTGCTAAATTCTATGTGATTGATGCTGACACACACTACAAAGTTCTTTTGGGACAACCATGGATACATGAAAATCGTATTGTTCCATCAACCCTACATCAATGTTTGAAATACCTTAAGGAAGGTGAACAAAAGGTTATTAAAGGAGATGCATCAAGAATAAAAGAGTTTAAAGAAAAAGGAGAAGGGTCTAAAACTTCCATCAACTCCCATCCTCTTGAAAATAGAGACAAAAAGGGTGATAACAAGTACCAACAAAGTCTTAACGAAGGTCTAAGTGGGGCAAGGGAAAGTTTAGAGGAAAGAATAAGTAAATCCTATACTTTTAAGAAAAATAAAACGACCCTGATCTTCAAAGAAGTCATGAAGGACAGACTTGTTACTTTGCCTAGAGCTAAGCGACCCGAGAAAATAGAAGAAGAGGGTCATCCAAACTATTGTCTTTATCATAGGATGCTGGGGCATAATATAGAAGATTGTTATATGTTCAAAGATTGGGTCGAAGAAGGAATTTGGGAAGGAAAGATTGAAGTACCTGATGAGTATAGGCAAAGACCCGCGCCTCATACAAGGTCTAACAATGAGTTGCGAAGGTTTTCGAGCTCCCTCCAAAAGACAGTTGATGAACAGACCAACCTACTTGGGGCATTAGCTATAAAACCTTATCCTGGAACAACCAATAAGAGTAGCAGTTCTAAGGTGCCTCCATTGCGTGTTTTCTTAATGGAGAGAAAAAGAAAATCTTATTCATTCAGAAAGGATAAAGTCAAGGAGTTGTTTCCTTTAGCCATAATGTATGGGCTTGAGTTGCCGGAAAGTAAACGTCCTGGGGACATTGAAAAGAGTGAAGACTCTAAATTTTGTCATTACCACAGAGTAGTAGGGCACAAAACTGAAGATTGCATCGTGTTTAAAGATTGGATTGAGGAAAAATATCAAAATGGCGAAATCACACTCCCCGCTCAGGTGTTACAAAGACCATTACCACATGAGTAGAATCAAAATGAGGAAATGATGTGAAAGAAAAAAAAGGAGGAGAAAAAGAAAGAAAATATCAGAATCAAAGATGAAAAATTACCTCACACTTTGGAAGGTGTGCCTATTTGAAAACAACCAAAATTTCACACTTTGGAAAGTGTGCATCTCTGAAACCGACCAAAATTTTACACTTTGGAAAGTGTACATCTCAAGAAAATTACTTCACACTTTGGAAAGCGTGCCTATCTGAAAAAAACTAAAATTTCACACTTTGGAAAGTGTGCATATCTGAAAACAACCAAAATTTCACACTTTGGAAAGTGTGCATCTCGGAAAACAACCAAAATTTCACACTTTGGAAAGTGTGCATATTTGAAATGACAAAATTTTACACTTTGGAGAGTGTGAACCTCAAATCTTCACTACAAGATAAGCCGCGATCTCAACGCGACAACAGATGCTTTAAAAAGCATCATTGTGCTTCAAAGCACCAGTCTTGATTCAACGAGACAAAGTCACGCATTAACGTGACAGATCAAGCTTTAGAAAGCGCCGGTGAGTTTCAAAACCACAAAGTCATGCATTAACATGACAAACCAAGCTTTAGAAACCGTCGGTGAGTTTCAAAACCACAAAGTCATGCATTAACATGACAAACCAAGCTTTAGAAAGCGTCGGTGAGTTTCAAAACCACAAAGTCATGCATCAACGTGGCAAACCAAGCTTTAGAAAGCGCCAGTGAGTTTCAAAACCACAAAGACATGTGTCAACGTGACCAACTGTGCTCCAAAAGCACCAGTGAGCTTTAAAGCCACAAGATTATCAACATGTATCTTTATATTCCGATGTTTGCAAGCAATAAAAAAATAATAAATAATAAAAAAAATAAATAATAAATAAATAAAAAAATCCTTGTTCATTGCGCCAATGCCGTGACAATGCGCCGATGCCGATTGAGTATCATTACAATGAGTGCCTATACCTAATGAGAGGGTAAGTATGAGAGGGTAAGGAAAATAAAAGGGTGACTTGCCTTTTATGGCCCCATAAGTCATTCCTTCCACTAAAATGTTTCCAACTCCACAAAATCCACAAGCCAAATATTGTAGTTTAGGAAACTCATGTTGAGGAAGCCTGTGTGGTTTCCGAATACATGAAAATGCGAGAAATTTGCCCTATAAATTCGCGGTCAATGATGAGACTTTTGAGTCTTGGAGAACGCGAAGCCGTGTCAAGGAAAGCCTTAGTGGTCTTCCAAAACACCTATGCCTAATGAAGATTAAGCCTGTGTGGCATCTAAAGGCATTAAGGCACCGCCCTATGAAGCTATCTGAGGGCACCAAACCCCACACTCATCATGTCCATGCCACTCATTGGAAGAAATTGGAAGAAGATACAATTGTCAGATGAAGGTGCAGGAAAGCCAAAGTGTTCGAGACCGATGTTAAAGGAGAAACTGAAATTGAAACGTAGACTTAAGAAAATACAAATGTGGGCTGAAATTCCCACATCCAAAATCCAAATTGGAGCAAGAGTATATGAAATTCATGGAAAGGCCTTGAGCATGGAAAGCTGACCAAGCACAACTGTCGGAAAAGATGAAACCTTATGATCAAGGGAAAGATGACTGCAAGAAAATGGCCAAGAGAAACCACTGGAATCCCTTGTTCCCATTTCAGAATTGTCACAAGCAATTCCAGTGGGGGGCATTTGTTTGACCTAAAAATATCATGCCAAAATACATGAAATAACCAACCCATTTTATGGTAAAATAAATCCAAGAGAGCTAAAAAATCCACGAAAAAAAAACTCCAAAAATTCCCCATGAATTATGATGAATTATCATGGTTCTAAAATCCAAAAATTATCTACAGAAATCCCAAAATTCACAAAGAAACTCCTAAATTCCACAAAATTCCCAAAATAAATCTATGAGGAATTTCACAAAACCCTTTAAACCATTAAATTCCTCATATTTTTCTGAGTCTACCCATAAAATTTTATTCGAAAATACCCTTGGAAAAGCCCTAAAATCAACTTAAGCACAAAACCAATCAAATGACGACTTTTCTAGCCTATTGCATATGATTCCTTGGATCTCTTAATCAGAGGTTCTCGTGGGAAACCACGGGGTAATTAACAATAGGGGCTTGCGCCTATTGGAAAGAAAGGATCCATAAATTAATAAACCCTCATGAGAATGGATTCTAGTCGATGTTCTCTGGTCGTTAAGAGGCATCAGCACTTGAATACAGGCTTGTGAGGGGTGAATCTAAGACTTATTCTCGTTCTTGAGGAAACCCAATCATTCTTCGAGAAATGACGAAAAAGTCACCACAAGTATACACTCAAGTTCTTTATCGGCCCTACAGAATCAGAAAGAACTCTTTCCACACCATAGGTCCAACCTTAGGTACAAATTCTCAGAGGGAATTTCCAGTAATTAAAAGCGCTAATAATTCCGACCGGGTAGGTGGCCAAACCGTACTCCGGAGAGTGATACTTTCATTATTATGATATGCAGACTGAATAAGAATGGTCCGATTTAAATTCAGTTCTTCTATCAAGAAGACAATGCAATATGATCAATTTACGGAAACCATTCCAGTCTTTTAATAGTCTGACTTGGTCAAATGATTTGTCAAACGGAATTCTATGTCATAATACGTTTAATTATTCTGGTCAAACGAACAATTTGATTCAACATGAGTTTAATATGTTTGGGGTCCCTATTGTCTACATGCATAGGAGAAATGCATTATCAAAGAATGATCAACATGCAATGCATAAATTTAAATGTACCGAAATCCGGGTTCTAACAAAGATTTCACGTATCCGCACCTTCTTTCGTTTAGTGATCCGGGGGCACTTCAGTATCTGTTCCTGTTTACATTTTACAGATCAAGTACCGTTAATATTTATTTAATGGATTTCTTAAATCCATTTAGTAAACTGTCGTTAGTTAAGTCTGGTAATTCATCTGTAACTGGACTGTACGTTTTGGTTCCAAGTCCCTTAGGTGATAATGTTTAATTAAGACTTTAATTATTAACCAAATCGTCAGAAATTATGTTTAACTGTATGTTTCCTAATATCGAGAATCAGAAGTCCTAAATCAGAAATATCAGAAGTTTAGGAAACTCAATTAAAACATAACAGAAAATATAAATCAGAAATTCTTTGTTTAATTTGCGGGATCAGATAGTCTGAATGATTTGCCACATATCTGTTCTTTTTTTAAAAGTCAGACTAAATTTCATCATCTCCTTAAAAACCCACAATCATTAGTTAAACTAAGTACATTGTTTCCAAGTCATTTAGTTTAACAAAATCCATCATTAGCTTTATCTAAATTCGAAAGCTAATTAAAATCCGAAATCAAATTCAAATTCAAGCCCACAGTGAATCTCGGCCTATAAGGCTATTTTTTTTTTCTCGGCCCATAAGGTAAAATCCGACCACGACCCACAACAGAAAACAGCCCACAAAAAGCCATCGGGTTCAACCCAGTCAACCTGACCCGTTGACTGGATCGATGCGTAACAGGTCCGCCAGAGATCCGTATTGGATCCGAAATCCTACAGTTAGCAACCCGAACCGTTAGGCACAAGTTTTATTCACATAAGTCCACAGAAAAATTACAGACTCCTAGAATTTACATCTAAGCCCATAAAGATTTATTAATCCTTCCTATGTTATAAAACAATCCCTAGAAATTTGCATAAGAACCCAAAAATGACTTTTTTTTTACAAAATCGTCCCTGACCTACACAAACAGATACCAGTGGTACTGACTCCCTGTACCTGTACCACACCACTCCTAAAATCTTTATATAGCCTCAGTCCACTTCCAAACTCATGCCACAACTTAGAACTAAGCATATAACCCGACAAAACATGAATATATGTATATAAAATATGTTTTCGAAATTATGCAAGCCCTAAACCATGCAGCACCCCAAAAATTATTATTTCTTCTAGTCAGTCAAGCATACAAGCCCTTTTTCTTACTATAGAAAGTTTATAAGCAAGTTTATACATAAACATATATTTAAATCATGAAAATATGCAAAGTCCAGACCATATACAATATAGATATGCATATATTTGAACATATACTTAGTACTTGTTTACTGAAATATCATGAAATGCATGAATGAGTATACAGTGCCTAAAATCATATAGATACTCAAATTACTTAATTATAGTACCAACCTCTAAAACATGCATTTCAGTATATACTTATATATATATGAAACTCAAATGCTTTCAATAAACATTTCTTAAGTGCATATTACTAACAGCAGCCCCATCTACACTATAATTATGCTTATCATCCCAGAATATACATATACTGTCATCAAATCATCATCCTTTCCCTACCAGAACCAAAGTGCATCAATTTATGAGCTCAGAACCTATCAGTAAGCATCCTACTTCCTATGTACTCCTAAATTAAACATAAGCAACCCCTAACAGCAAAATATTAACACCTCATAACACTAATTAACCATCCTTAATGCAACAGAAGTGCAATTAGCATCTCACAAGCACAGTTAGCACGATACTAGCACAATACAAGCATAAACAGTTACTCTCAACACAACACAAGTACAATTAATTACCCACAGCACAGCACACATCACATTAGCTACAAATTAAGTCCCTAAATCAAATTAACAAAGCCACAGTAGAAGATATATCTTGTTTGTGGTCTTCGAGGAATCTCCTCAAGAATTCAAGCGTAACCAGTGCAAAGATTAGCATCAAAGTAATAAAAAATAACGCCAATTCCATAAACCTAACACTCACATATAACCAAATCGATATCAATTTCACACAAAATTGATATTAGAAATTCACTAGTTAAAGTTAGAGCATGATACCGTTCTCCAGTGCCGTCTCAATCCTCCTGTCTCCTCCTCCTGATTTCCCCCCAAATTCGAAACACTAGATTTATAATGAAATCAAACTCACCTGTCGACAGAAGGAGGGAGAAGAAGACAAGACGGAGAGATGCAGTGGAGAGGGTGCATGCTAGCCACGTAGGCCTCCTCCATTACTCCTCTGACAACCACCATCGATAGAGGAGAAGGAGCGACTGCCTTCCCATGCAAGCACAAGGAAGAAGCAGGAGGTGGCGACAACACAGAGGCCAGCTCATCGGCCCCTCTACTTCGACCACACAGAGAGCAAGAACAAACCAGAGGGAGATGGCCTTGAGCACATCTCGAGAGAAAGAGAAGAAGAGAAGAGCGGACAGATCGACGAGACATAAAGAAAGAGACGAAGATCGCCTTCTCTCTCTTCGTTCCCTTCTTTTATTAAATTAAATCTGTTGGAGTTATGTCCTAGAAGCCAATCATTATGGCTACTTCTATGGTTTATGTTATTGATGATATTTTATCATTTGTTCCTTGATTTATTTATTGATAGATCATTCAGGTTGAGGATCTGAATTGTAGATCTCTATAATTCATTTGTTCATAAATGACAATAATAAATCTAAAGATGTCCATAATCTTGATAATTAACAAGGAGCATTAATTATCAAATAAGATTAGTATGCAAGTTAAGCGATGATTAAGTTCTACAAATCATAGGTAAGGAGTTACCAACTTAATTGCATATGTATATGTTGTGGAACATAGTACAGGACTTGACCCAAATGAAATAAACATATGGATTGTGTTATGTGTCATTGTTTATTTCATATGTTGTTGATTCCAAGTTTGAGATGCTCAGCTTTTCCACATGAGGATAGGTTCTATAAATATCGTCTAACGTTGATTCCTGATAAAGGCTGCTATACGGACTTTATTTATGTTCTCTTGAATTGTGCGGGGAAAAGTTGTTCATCAAGAAAATCGTATGTCCTTCATTAGTTTACCTAGTGAGCGATGATATCTGTTTGGGCCCCTTGATGGAGATGGATTGTTTGCTAGCAACTTGTACAATCATCTCTATATCAAGAAATGTATAATCTGCAAGAGTGACACATTTCTATCTTGGATTATACAAGGATATCATGTGACATAAGAATCAAACCAGGAAATACTTTTATTTCTTATGCAGGATTGAGATATTGTAGCTGTACACTATTTATGCGAATTGGGAATCATAACGTGTTGCTAGATACCGCTTATGATTAATGGAAATAAATAACGATTTATTCTCCATGGCCAACGTAGCATAAATCCTCAAAAAGGTCACACAAATAGAACCTGAACCACATGTGCATTATTTATTTGTATTGGAGAATACAAAACATGATGGGTTGATTAATTAATTATATACTGTTATGAACCGCTATAATTAATTATATCAAGAAGATCATGTTAGAATAAATTAATGCATAAACCAACCTATTGTTAATTATCATTAATTTGATAATTAAATAGTCTCAACTATATTTAATATAATTGTTAGAATTATATTGAATATATAGGCTTTAAATTGCTAAGTCTAATTAAGCCCAAAATAACAAGTAATCAAAAGACCCATTAGTTAATAGAATTAATGAGCTAATGAGAGATGAATTTGCCATTTGGTAAATTGGGCTAAAAGCCCATATAGGTGGCGCCTAGGGCATGGTGGCATGCTTGTAATTTGGTTGAAGTTTGGAAGAGGAATGAGAGCTCTATAAATAGACCCCAAGGGGTGGCCTCTCATCCAACTTTCTCTCTCCTCTCTTCCCTCTTACCCTAGCCGCCACCTTCCTCCTCCTTGGAGATTTTCGAAATCTCCATTAGAGGAGCTCTCATCCTTTGTTTGTTAGGGCCCATTTGTTGGGATTAGCCACATAATTAAGGTGTTAATTGAGATTAAGGTTTGGTTGCTCTAAAAGCTTACTAGCACAAGCTTTTGAGAGGTGGAGAAGCTTCTTGGTGGATTAGAGGAAGGAGAAGAAGGCGCGGAGTGCACGCTATCGATTCCCACGCCTTGGACAACCTCACAAGAACGATTTGTGAGAGGTATAACATCCTCCCTTTTTTCTCTCTTGGTTTTTGGTGCCGATTCGGTGTTTTGCACTATGTCCTTTGGACGATTGTGTATTTCATTGTTCTAATAGTAGAATAAATGAATTTATGACACTTTCTAACAGTGGTATCAGAGCTCATGGCTGTGCTTACTGTTTTGGCACTTAATTAAGTGAGAAATTCGTAATTAATTAAGTTAATTAGTGATGTGCATGCTTGCTGGCCCTGGAAATGCTGTTTTCTGTCTTGTTGCTTATTTTTCGTGGTGTAAAGCTCTCTGAAATTTTTTTCTTCTTATTGGAGGTTGTAGCCCTTTGAGTTTTGGTTGTTCTCCCACTGGAATCATTGAAATTCGATGTAAAATGAATTTTTAGTGATTTAAACGGTGACGGTGCGCAGATCTGTTATTCTGCTGCACAGTTCTGTTGTTGTGGTTGGTAACAAATAAGTTTGTATACAAAGTACCTGTATCTTTTAGATAGGATTAATATAAACTTGATGCTCTTTCTGGATATGTAAATTTTGTTGCATATTTCGGATTTTATGTGGGCGTTCAAGGATGAAAAGTGATGAAGTTGTCCGATCTGTTTTTTCAAACAAACCGATTGTTTTGAAAAACTGTACTTATTGAGAAACTTTTATGGAAAAGTGTTGAAATGGAAATGTTCTCCTTTAAGTCTGGAATCTGTGAAAATTAATTTCATAGATTTTCATTGAGATTTGATACCTCAACCGAGTGAAACCTTTTTGGTCGACGGTCTGTTCCAGAACAGGATACCTTGCTTAAATGCTTGTTATCTCGTTGATCTTGAATGTAACTTGTGGATTTTCTTTTCATGGAATGATAGCCTATTGTATGTAGTATTTTTCTATGTAAATTTTTTGCTGGAAAAATATCAAGGGGATGATCATACAGATCAAAAGGTTGAGACCCATAACAGAATTTTCTCTAACGGTGCTTCGCGCACAATCTGAGGATTTGTCTTTTTTGGTTCTCCCTGATGGTAATTGATCTCTCCTTGAGATTTTTACAGGTAACCACAATTTTTGTAAGGAGTTCTCTGGATTTATTTCGGATTTTTTGGAGACCGAATTATTTTGAATTTTTTCGGGCCCCGAATTTCGTATTTTAATTAGTTAAAATAATTTCTAATTAATCAATGTGTTGAAAGGTTAATTAGAAGACTCCTTAAATACCCTCCTTTCTGTTTTGATGGTTGGATTTAATTTAAAAGGGCTTAAACAATTAGTTGTTAAGGTTAAGCCTTCTTTGTATTCGAAAAACTTGAGCAACAAGTATGCACAAAGATTCTAATTAATGAAATTAATTAAGGACAAGTGAATCATGTATATTGTATATGTGCTAACTTTGTTTTGTAGGAGGATGTGGGTTTGATATGGCTCAAGATGTCAATGCCTTGTGTGTTGTAAAATGTTGTGAATGCATGTGATTGCTTGTAAAGTGGCCTAAGGTGCCTTGATAATTAATTGGTTAATTTTGATGTAACTTGTGAGGCTTGCATGCCCCTAAGGCCTAGGCGGATTTTTAAGAATTTTATCACATGTATTTATTTCCCTTAATTATTAGATAGGATCTTAGTAATTAGTGGGAGGGCTTGATTAGATTAGTCTCGTTACATGGAGATGCGACGAAGATTAATGCAAGCGGGAGCCATACAAACCCACGACAATGTTTGAGATGCATATGATTATGTGATTGTTTGAGAATGCCTTGAATTGTCATAGGTAGGTATGGGTGTATGCTTACACGACCACCAAACAAGAGTCACATAAATTGTTTTGTCCCAATTATGATTAAGTTAAATCATCTTCCTTCTCTCTATCCCCCTCACGTCAATTGCCAATCATGGCGCGGTCCGCCATAGAGGAAGTCATGGTTGTCAAACTTGATAGTCGGGGTACAAATGCAAAGATTTGTTAGGAGCAAATAGAGAGAAGTTGCTTATCGATGATTCCAACAAGTTTTCTTGGACATCGGGATGAAGTTCGCGTAGCGAACCAAGAATCATAAAGTTGCATGATTGGTTAAGAGAACCTACCTCGTCTAGTCATTTTGGATGTCGTGCCATTGCAGGTCCATTTTGACGAAAATGGGGATCTTGGAATCCATTACATTTAGGGACATTAATTTAATGTAGTGGAAGTTTTACTTTATGGAAGTTAAAACAAAAAGCATAAACTAAATGACCTTAAATTTTGATATTGTTGTAGATGTCTTCCCCGTCTTTTACGCTACGTTCTCTTCTTGAAAAAGAGAAGCTTTCCTTCAATGGTGCCAATTTTTTGGATTGGCACCGCAACCTTAGGCTTGCCCTTAGGTTTGAAAAGAAGGAGTATCTCTTGACCACTTCCTTGCCTCCTCTTCCTGAAGAGAAGGCTCCTAAAGAGGACCATGATAACTATGAAAAATATCACGGTGACGACATAGACATGTCGGTCTTGATTGTTGCAGTCATGGACAATGAGCTCCAAAAGGAGTACATTGATAGTGGTCTTGGAGTGTTTGAAATCATCTCTCGTCTCTCAAGGACATTTAAGACCAAAGCTCGCACCGAAAGGGGCAAACTCATCAAGGCCGTCGCCAACACTCGTTTGGCGGAAGGTCATGAAGTTGGCCCACACGTCATGAGGATGGCGGGGTTGTTTCGGCAGCTTGAAAGCCTTGACACGCCCTTCCCACCGGAGGCTGTCCAAGACTTTATTCTCAACTCTCTTCCTCAGAGTTACTCGGGGTTCATTGTGAACTACCGCATGAATGGCATGGAGAAAATTTTGGAGGATCTCCAAAACATGCTCATGGAAACTGAGGAAAGTCTCAAGAAAGAGAAAGGGTCTAAGGATGTTCTTGCTGTGAATGACAAGGGAAGGAAGATCAAGAAGAAAGCCCGCAGAAACAAGAGAGGCAAAGGCCCGGTGACGCCCCAAGGCTCGTCCAAGGGAGCTCCCGTGGGTTCAAGGAAGAAGAAGAACCCGGCCACTTCCGATACCGTGTGCTACTATTGTAGTGACAAGGGCCATTGGAAGAGGAACTGCCCCAAGTACCTTGCTGATAAGAAGGCTGGAACCGTCCGTCCTTCTACCTCAGGTATATTTGTCATTGAAACCTTTCTCGCTACCTCAAGCAATGACTGGATATTTGATACTGGTTCATGTGCTCACATTTGTCGAAATGTGCAGGCACTAAAGAGTAGGAGGCGGCTCGAGAAAGGCGAAGTTCAACTCCGCGTCGGTAACGGCACGTGCATATCCGCTATGGCCGTTGGGAACGTGGAATTATCTTTGCCTTCTGATTTTGTGTTGGAACTCAAGAATGTTTATGTAGTTCCATGTATCACTCGAAACATTATCTCTATCTCATGTTTAGACTTGGATGGTTTTGATGTTGTAATAAAAAATAAGTGTTTGACTTTGTTTCGTGATGAAGTTCGTTATTGTGTTGCGCATTTATCGAATGGTCTTTATATGCTTGATAGTAATGAACTTGTTTTGAGTGTTGAGAATGACAATAGGAAACGTAAAATTTCTCATGAGAATGCAACTTTGATGTGGCATTGCCGCTTAGGTCACATCAATGAGAAGCGCATCAAGAGATTAAAAACCGTTGGTCTCTTGGATCAATTCGCTTTCGAGCCAATTGACATATGCGAGTCTTGTTTGATGGGAAAGATGACCAAAGCGCCTTTTCCTAATAAAGGGACAAGGGCAAATGGCTTATTGGACTTTGTACATACCGATGTATGTGGACCTATGAGCATTTGTGCACGTGGTGGTTACTCATACTTCATCACTTTCACCGATGATCATAGTAGATACGGGTATATCTACTTGATGCGGCACAAGTCCGAATCCATTGACAAGTTCAAAGAGTTCAAGAATGAAGTTGAAAACCAACTTGGTCGAAAGATCAAAGTTTTACGTTCCGATCGTGGAGGAGAGTACTTGAGTCATGAGTTTGGTGATTATCTAAAGGAGTGTGGAATAGTTCCACAACTCACTCCGTCGGGAACACCACAATGGAATGGTGTATCCGAAAGGAGGAATCGAACTTTGCTAGACATGGTTCGATCGATGATGAGCCAAACCGATTTGCCTAAATCGTTTTGGGGTTATGCATTAGAGACCGCAGCTTTCACACTAAACCGTGTTCCATCTAAGTCCGTTGAGAAAACACCCTATGAACTTTGGTTTGGTCGGAAACCAAGTATGACGTTTCTCAAGATTTGGGGTTGTGAAGCTCATGTAAAGAAACTAATGAGCAATAAACTTGGACCCAAAACTGACAAGTGTTATTTCGTAGGATACCCTAAGGAAACGAAGGGATACTACTTCTACAACCGCAACGAGAACAAGATAGTTGTTGCTCGTACCGGTGTGTTCTTGGAGAAGGAGTTTCTCGCAAGAAGGAGTAGTGGGAGTAATGTAGTTATTGAAGAAATTCATGAACTACCACAAGACATGCCTCAAGTAGGTAATGTAGTTATTCCCAATGAGGTTCCAAATGAGGTTGTAGCCGAGCCCGTTCCACAAGCCGTTGTAGAAGAGGTTCAAGAGAATGCTCCCTCAAATGAGGACTCGAACATATCGTGAGTCGATTACGTTCAAGAAACTCAAAGTTTTGAGGATCAAGAACCAACTCCACAAACCGTTGTGGAACAAGTTCAAGAACCTCAAGCACCCATTCTACGAAGGTCAACAAGGGAAAGTCGTCCACCCGAAAGGTACTTGGGTTTGCACGATGTCCTCGTCATTGCGAATGACGAACCTTTGACCATTAATGACATGATGAAGAAATCCGACTCCAAGGAATGGCTCAAAGCCATGGAATCCGAAATGCAATCCATGTATGACAACAAGGTTTGGACCTTGGTTGACCTTCCCAACGGAGTAAAACCCGTTGAGAACAAGTGGATATTTAAAAGAAAGGTCGACATGGATGGCAACTTGACCATTTACAAGGCACGACTTGTTGCGAAAGGTTACAAGCAGATTCATGGTATTGACTATGAAGAAACCTTCTCGCCCATCGTCATGTTCAAGTCAATTCGGATCTTGTTAGCAATTGCCGCATTTTATGACAATGAGATATGGCAAATGGATGTCAAAACCGCCTTCCTAAATGGAAATTTGGAAGAAGATGTGTACATGACATAACCCGAGTGTTTTGTGGATCCTAAGAATGCTAACAAGGTATGTAAGCTTCAAAGGTCCATTTATGGATTGAAGCAAGCATCGAGGAGTTGGAACAAGCGCTTTGATGAAGAGGTCAAGAAGTTGAACTTCATTCAAAGCGAAAAGGAACCTTGTGTTTACAAGAGGATTAGTGGGAGCGTGGTCGTATTTCTTGTTCTATATGTTGATGATATACTCTTGATCGGGAATGATATTCCCGAATTGAATGATGTCAAGGATTCATTGAAGAAAGTGTTCTCAATGAAAGACTTGGGCGAAGCCGCCTACATCCTAGGAATCAAAATCTATAGAGATAGATCTAGGAGGTTGTTAGGCTTGAGCCAAGATGCATATATTGGCAAGGTGTTGGAAAAACACAAAATGGCTAGTTCCAAGAAGGGTTACTTGCCTATGTCACATGGCATATTCTTGAGCAAGACTCAATGTACGACGGAAGATGCAGATAGGAAATTCATGAACAAGTTTCAATATCCATCTGTGGTCGGATCAATCATGTATGCCATGCTATGCACTCGCCCCGTTGTGGCACATCCGATTAGTGTGACTAGTCGATACCAAGCTAACCCTGGTATGCCACACTGGACCGCAGTCAAGAATATCCTCAAGTATTTGAAGAGAACACAAGATAGCATCCTCGTGTACGGTGGAGACCAAGAGCTCGTTGTAAGTGGTTACACCGATGCTAGTTTCCAAACCGATCGAGATGATGCTAAGTCACAGTCTGGCTATGTATTCTTGCTCAATGGTGGTGCCGTAAGTTGGAAAAGTTCCAAGCAAGAAACTACGGCCGATTCCGTCACCGAAGCGGAATACTTAGCGGCTGGTGAAGCAGCGAAAGAAGGCGTTTGGATCAAGGAGTTCTTGACCGAGCTAGAGGTGGTTCCAAGCATCTCAAGTCCAGTGGATCTCTACTGCAACAACACGGGAGCCATAGCTCAGTCCAAAGAGCCTAGGTCTCACCAAAAGACCAAGCACATTCTACTACGATTCCATCTTATCCGTCAGTTTGTGAATGACGGGTGGATCAAGGTCAAGAAGGTGGACGGTGCCGCGAACACAGCGGATCCTCTGACAAAGCCTTTGTCTCGAGCCGCACATGAGTTGCATGTTGCATCCATGGGGATTAGGCGTATGCCTGAGTGGCTTTGAGTTGTATCTTTTACTTTGAGGCTTTAGTATGAGACATGTATATTTTGGATATTACATTGAGTACTATGCACTTGCTAGAAGTCATTGTTGATTGACTCTAGGCCAAGTGGGAGATTGTTGGAGTTATGTCCTAGAAGCCAATCATTATGGCTACTTCTATGGTTTATGTTATTGATGATATTTTATCATTTGTTCCTTGATTTATTTATTGATAGATCATTCAGGTTGAGGATCTGAATTGTAGATCTCTATAATTCATTTGTTCATAAATGACAATAATAAATCTAAAGATGTCCATAATCTTGATAATTAACAAGGAGCATTAATTATCAAATAAGATTAGTATGCAAGTTAAGCGATGATTAAGTTCTACAAATCATAGGTAAGGAGTTACCAACTTAATTGCATATGTATATGTTGTGGAACATAGTACAGGACTTGACCCAAATGAAATAAACATATGGATTGTGTTATGTGTCATTGTTTATTTCATATGTTGTTGATTCTAAGTTTAAGATGCTCAGCTTTTCCACATGAGGATAGGTTCTATAAATATCGTCTAACGTTGATTCCTGATAAAGGCTGCTATACGGACTTTATTTATGTTCTCTTGAATTGTGCGGGGAAAAGTTGTTCATCAAGAAAATCGTATGTCCCTCATTAGTTTACCTAGTGAGCGATGATATCTGTTTGGGCCCCTTGATGGAGATAGATTGTTTGCTAGCAACTTGTACAATCATCTCTATATCAAGAAATGTATAATCTGCAAGAGTGACACATTCCTATCTTGGATTATACAAGGATATCATGTGACATAAGAATCAAACAAGGAAATACTTTTATTTCTTATGCAGAATTGAGATATTGTAGCTGTACACTATTTATGCGAATTGGGAATCATAACGTGTTGCTAGATACCGCTTATGATTAATGGAAATAAATAACGATTTATTCTCCATGGCCAACGTAGCATAAATCCTCAAAAAGGTCACACAAATAGAACCTGAACCACATGTGCATTATTTATTTGTATTGGAGAATACAAAACATGATGGGTTGATTAATTAATTATATACTGTTATGAACCGCTATAATTAATTATATCAAGAAGATCATGTTAGAATAAATTAATGCATAAACCAACCTATTGTTAATTATCATTAATTTGATAATTAAATAGTCTCAACTATATTTAATATAATTGTTAGAATTATATTGAATATATAGGCTTTAAATTGCTAAGTCTAATTAAGCCCAAAATAACAAGTAATCAAAAGGCCCATTAGTTAATAGAATTAATGAGCTAATGAGAGATGAATTTGTCATTTGGTAAATTGAGCTAAAAGCCCATATAGGTGGCGCCTAGGGCATGGTGGCATGCTTGTAATTTGGTTGAAGTTTGGAAGAGGAATGAGAGCTCTATAAATAGACCCCAAGGGGTGGCCTCTCATCCAACTTTCTCTCTCCTCTCTTCCCTCTTACCCTAGCCGCCACCTTCCTCCTCCTTGGAGATTTTCGAAATCTCCATTAGAGGAGCTCTCATCCTTTGTTTGTTAGGGCCCATGTGTTGGGATTAGCCACATAATTAAGGTGTTAATTGAGATTAAGGTTTGGTTGCTCTAAAAGCTTGCTAGCACAAGCTTTTGAGAGGTGGAGAAGCTTCTTGGTGGATTAGAGGAAGGAGAAGAAGGCGCGGAGTGCACGCTATCGATTCCCACGCCTTGGACAACCTCACAAGAACGATTTGTGAGAGGTATAACATCCTCCCTTTTTTCTCTCTTGGTTTTTGGTGCCGATTCGGTGTTTTGCACTAGGTCCTTTGGACGATTGTGTATTTCATTGTTCTAATAGTAGAATAAATGAATTTATGACACTTTCTAACAAAATCTGGATCTTCTGTGGCAAGGGTTGATGTGGCTATATGTGTAACAACCAACTGACAGCTAGTTTTTGTAAATTAGCTATTTCCCTAATTAATTAAATCAAGCCTATCCAAATATCAATTTCTCGTGGCAATGATACAGAAAAATCCTAAAATTCAAATTGAACATTTACAAATTTCAAAACAGAATTTTTCCGCAAATTTTACCGTTATCTTTAATTTATTTCTTCGAAAGAACAATTATAAAATTCCTATTTTATTTACTGGACAATTTCGGGACTTGGTTTACCATACGTCAGTCACTAATGTTACAAGAATTGCCTCACGAATACGATTTTGTGAGAGGTATAATTTCTCCTACCTCTTCTCATGAAATTGTATGTGAATGGCCTTAAACCTAGATTCTATGTGCTTAATTATGTGTTTATTGCTAATTGTTGGCTCTAAAATGAAAATTAAGCACTTCCTTTAGTGTCCTCCTACTTCTTTACTCATACAAGAGGGGCATCATTTAGTTACTTGTTTATTTACTCATTAACAGCATAAATTGCAACAGAAGTCACCCCTCATAAATACTCCCTTTATTAATAAGATATACTTCATTAATACATCAGTAATACTTCCTTATTTCATATCCTTAATGCATATAACATATTTATATAAGCTTACATGTGACATTAGTGGTGTCAAAATGATTGATATGAACTCTCTCATGATGCCCCTCTGTGTGCTGTCCTCCTTCATCGACTCAAACCCTCTTATCTACCATAATTAAATTATGCCTCCTTTTAGTTTATTAGTTGAGACCTGTCTTGAACAAAAGTAGCACCACAAAAGAAGCACCACAAGAAATTCAAAGCCAACCTGTTTGCTGGAAATAAAAATGATATTTATCCTTCAAGTAATTATTTATTTATAATTTAGTGAGCATCGTGAGAGAGAACTACTGGTAAGGTACTACTCCTGCTATGAGGAAGGAATGAAACACTGGATGCCAATTTGCATTGAGGAAATTAAGGTGTAATGAGATGAGATCTTTGCAAAATTGGATAACAGCATTTTAGAAATTACAAGGGCTGTGGCAGAAAAACTGGAGCTCATCATTTTTTCAAAAAAAAAAAGTATTTGGATGTAATAAAGACCTATTGTAGTCGGTGAGATAAGAGTGGGTATGTGATTGGGTACTAAATTCCGGAAGATAGGTATCAAAATCCCTTGACGCGTAATTGGGTTTAATTTACAGTACTCGTTCCTTAGTTTAGTAGTCCAATGATTGATAGTACTGTAGTTACCGTCTTACCGATGGTAAGAAAGGTATTGTAAGTTTGTAATCATGTATAAGTTTAATTAATGAAACAGGCCTTTTGGTTTCTTTAAAAAAAAAAAAAACGAAAAACTATCAACAATAATTGAAAAGCGGACAGTTGAATTTTTTGTTTACTTTTTTTTAGAAATACAAGGTAGAGGCTACCAAGATAATTATTTGTTTACTTATTCAATTTTAAATGAAGTTCTTATACTTATACCAACCTCCAAATTGTAAAATGCGACATGGGTAAAATGCAGATGTTATTTACAGTCTATTTGGTTTTCGAAAAAAGGATGGAAAGGAAGGAAAAATCTTAAAAAGAAGGGAATGAAAAATGAGGGAATGGAAATTTATTTATATCTATTTGTTTGGATTGAAAATTAAAGGAAAGAAAAAAATTTCTGTTACCTTCTCTTCTCCTGTTTGGATAATCAAATCGAAAAAAGGTAAATTATGTTTTCTTAATAACAATTGACCATTTTGACCTTGTAGCTAACAAACCACTGTTTTTTTGCTCTCTTCTCGTCACCAACCACTGCTTGTTACAATAATAAAGAAAACAATTGAACACAATTCTTTATCTTAGTCCTATCCATTCTAATTAAGACAAACAAATACAGTCAAGTTTGCATAAAATTGCAGAGAAGTCCTAGTACTTACAATGTCAAACTTATAAGGAAAAGGAAAAACAAAAATATCTAGTCCCACCCTTTCATCTCTGTCACATACCCACGTACTAGTGCACAAGTGCAGTGGCGAGTCCAGACTTTTTTTAAGTCTAGGCACACTAAATAATTTACTATATTAATTAAATAAAATAATAATAATATTATTAAATAATATTTTAATATAAAAGTAATTTTTTAACCTAATCACTAATACTAATTTGTCAATTTATTCATTAAATAAAAACATAACTTTTTTTTTAATAGTGGATGAAATTATATCTATTCACTTGGATTATACTTACTATTTAATTCATTATTTAGTATTTCTATTATAAATCCATCTTAAAATTATTTTATTTTAATATTTTTTCATTGTAACTTTTTATTTTTTTTAATAGATTTTTCAGATTTAGTGCAATTGATAACGTGCTAATTTAAATAAACAATTTTACTAAATCAAAATAGAAATGACATTTCTAAATTAGTTTTATCATCATCAAATCAATCATTTCAGTTAATTTGAAATCTATTAATGTTTTAAGCGACTATATTACTAAGAAATCAATCTAGTCCAACAAATTACACTCACAAGTGGGACCATACAAAAATGAAAGGTGTTAGCCTGTTAAGCAAAAAACAGTTGAAAAGGAAAAATAAAGAGGCACGTGAAAAAGAGCCCAGAGCCATAGAGGCGACGAGGAAAAAAAAAAAAGTCATAACTCATAGGCCACGGAAATTTATGAAAGTAAAAGAAATTAAGAAAAGAATGACAAAATCACAAGGCACCCATAAACACAAGCCTGGGCACTTCACCAACTCAAGCCTAGGCACCCTAATTTTTTTGAGTAAAACTGAAATGAAAATTAATAGTTGGAAATTAATTTTTGTAAAACAAGCCTGGGCACGTGCTCAGGCTTGCCCCTACTTGGCCTCGCCGCTGCACAAGTGGTACATGTAGGGAGCTGATACTTTAAATTTAAGAAAAATACAGAACAATCTCTCAAACTGATCACATAAATAGTAATATCAAATACATCTACACTTGTTTATAACTAGCACTGAACTTATCATTAATATCAGATAATACTGGTACCGACTATTCTTTGTGTACGAACAGTGATTGGTGCACAAAAAATTTTGAGAACTTTATCTCCTATCCGTGCATGCAAACAAGTGAGCAAAAATCCAAAATCCATAATAACTTAGTATCTTAAAAACTATAAGAGTTGCTAACTTGCTATCTTTTTTGAGTAAGCAAAATGAAATTGAAACAAACGTGCAGGCTCCCATGCCTTCTCGCTGCCACTCTCTTTAGGATGTGTTAAGGTTATACCTGTGAATTGTGATTGCTCGGAACTGAATTTTTTTTAGAAAGATGTTCGACTTATACTGCTCCTTGTAATACTGTGCAAACATAAGTTAGCAAAATATAAAAAATTAGAACTTGAAAGTCTTAACGTGCATGGGTGTACAAATGATAAAGTCAAGCTAATCCATCCTCCAACAAAGCAACGTGGGTGTATAAATGTGTAAAAGATTCCAACATTCATATAAAGTACCTCTTTTATTTCTTTCGTTTTGACTTATATTGAAATTCAGAAAAAATTATAATATCCCAAATGAGAAATTTGTGGGTTTGATAGCAAACGATCGAAATTGTTTACTACTAGTATCAATTACTAGTTTAATGGTTTGCCAACATATTCCAAATAACATATCAATACGCTATAGGGTGAAATCGTGCCAAAATATAAAGTAAAATTTGGGCAAAAAGAAAGAAAAGCGAATGGAAGAAATTGAAGAGCAAAGAAACTCTTTGAAGAGCAAGGGTCGAGCATGAAGGAGGAAGGGACGAAATCCACGAAATATTTTGACACATAGATAAATCATGCTAAAAGAGAGGAAATCGCGCCACAAATTAGAGGGCATTGCTGTCCAGCTAAAAGATCGTGATTTTCCTTCCGTCTGCTACACCCCGAATTGGGGGGGAATTTTTTTGTATAGGAAGGAAAAATAGCGAAGGAAAAAACTTTATGTCGGTTAAATTTTATACTTCGACAAATTGATAGCCAAACGGAATAAACTTGAAATTTTCCTCCTTTCGGTAATTTTACTTTCTTTTTTCAAAAACCAAACAGACTGTTAAAGGTGTGTTATTCCAGATTAATTTTCGATCTATATTAAGAAATAATTGGATTAATTTTCGATCTATATTAAGAAATAATTTAAGCAAACTCAGATTAGAACTTTTCCAAATTTGGAACCAAGTAGTAACAACACTCTTAATCAAAATAAGCTTATTCTTAACAATTTAGAAATAACATTCTAAATTATGAATAACTAATTCAATTTTTTTTTCACAATCCAAACGTTCCTTGTAATTTTATAGAAAACAAAAGAATGGAATATGTGAAGTCGCCATCAAATGATAAGAGGCTAGTATAGGTAGATTTTCTAGCTTTGAATGGGAAAACGCCGAATTCAACATACATTATGCAATTTATGGATGATACCATAGATATGCAAAGTTCCCATCATTAATAAATTAGCCAGAGTTAAAGGATAAGAGGCTACTTTTAAAGTAAGATTTTCCACTTTTGAATTTGATTGGGTAAATTAAAACTTCAACATGGTATTTTTTGTAGAATTTATACAATTTTTTTTTTTTTTGAAAAAAAGGTGTATCTACTTCTTCAAAATTGGCTGTGATACTTTTATATATCAGTAACTTGGCGTAACAACTTATACCTTACAATTAGGATCCGTAACTAATTTAACTTTCCAATTAAATCTGCTGCAACCGGTACAATACCAGCATTGCTATTAGTAACTACAGCACCATCCCGGACAAAAGTATTAAAATGGCACTAGTATAAACTGCCAATTAAGTTCCCGATATCTGGATTATGAATTACTCAAACCAAGTAGTTGTTTTAAAGTGCTTTCGTATTTTAATTTCACGTCTCATAGTTTGCTATACCATTTTGAAACAGTTCGTAAAAGAAGAATACCAAATTTTTTCTTGTCGTAAACATTTTTTTTTTTCGAAAATTTGACAGCGACTGTCAAATGATTGTTGTAAACATTATTATTTTAACTCAATATCAAATTCAAAAGTTGATCTCCTTAAATTTTAATAGAAATACTTATATGGAATAATAATATAATTTTTAGATCTATTTTAAAGTTTAACATGGGCACTCTTATAAAAATTAACAAGATTTATGATTTAGGTTCGACCATTTTATTTTAATTTGAAACATTAATGAATAAATTAAATGTTACACAAAACTCTCTCATATATTTGTGATTTAGGTTCGACCATTCTAATTCACTCTACCGGTGTTGGGTCAAAATTAGAAAAACAAAATATTGAATATCTTTTAAGGATACTAAAATTAAGCAAATATTTGATAACAAAATAAGTGAGCTGGCTGTAAGCTGTTACTCACTAATTAGTTATCCACAGCCAAATTAATGTCAAATTCATTCAATGGTCGTTAAGATCAAAATAATGCGAAGCATATCATTCATCAGCAAAGTAGCAGTTTTAATATTATTATTTTCCTACCCTTAAAAAAAAGAGGTAACAATAAGTTTCGAAACCAAAGCCAGTATTTGCTTTTTAACTCATAATATTTTGAGATCAAACAATATTGTATTAAGTCCCATTTGATCTTTACAAATTTGTTAGGGATGCCATCTAGACCGGAAGCCTTATTGCTAGACAAAGATGCCACTGCACCTTTGATCTCTCTAACTGTGAAGGGTAAGTCAAGTCTAGTAATGATAAGTCTAGAACCATACATGGATTGAAGGGAGCAGGGTAGATAGAAGTCTGTAAAGGCTTGAAGAATTGTCACATCGCGCAGCTGGACATGACAGCTCCCGCTACGAAAGCACATTCATTTGTACTCTCGTAAGGCTTATCTTAATTTCTAAACTTGAAATTGACGTATAGTTTTTTTTTCTATGATAATATTGTTGCATATTATCAAGTCGATGGCAAAAATAAATAAGCAACAAAATCAAAATCATGACAACAACATCTAAGTAAACACCATAATAATATACATATCAAACGATGTCTAGTACAACAACAAACCAACTCTCTCTGACTCCAAAATGTGCCCAGCTTTTTCTGAGATTGGATTCTATAGACAACACTTAATTTAGCCCATACATACACACAACCGGGGCTAAACTAGTGCAACTCAAAAGGTGAATCCAAACTCAACTACCACACAAACTATAACTACAAACTCTCTAGTCCATCAATATCTCCTCCTCCTCGGAGTCACTGATGACTATCACAGGGGTAGGGGTATAGTTGGCTCCGATGTCAGAGGTGGAGCAGGTGCCGGAGTGGGAGCATCAGGGTACTCAAGATAAAAGTATACGCCACTAGGAGACATAGAAACATGGTAGATAATAGATGTATGAAGGTGCGGTACATAAGTGTGGAGATGCACATACGATCCATCAATAACAAAGAAGGGCCGGTCCCCTCTGAGGCATGTGCGTCCCCTGGAACCCCCAATTCATCGAGGTACATGCAAAACAAACAGAGTGAGAATGAATTCTCAGAGCGGGTTTTAGTTCAAGACGTGGATTTCTAGTCGAAACCTTAGCCCGGAAATAATTCCCATAATAACAAAATATAATAAAGTAAATTAAATTAATGTTAAATAATAAATAATTAAAGTAATAAGAAGAGAATAACAAATCTAATACAATGCAGTCATATCCAATCACCTACCATACAACGAAGTTAAACTGGTCCAATCAACACCATCTGTAACAAACATGCATAACAAATAGGTCAGATGAATCAATAAAACTCGTCTCATTAGGCAATAATCATATCACATCTCATAAATCATCAAATACACACTCAGATCTCCTAACTCAACTAGTATGAGCAAGCGGAAGGAGATCTTCCCTGGCACAGGACAGGCGGAAGGATTCCATATCTGTATAGTATATCGAACTGGCCAAAACCGGTGGCCGATCGACTTTGGAGGGTGGTTTTGACTTTTACATTCAGTCAGTCATCATTACCATCATGAAACATTCATACTTCCGGAATATCAAACAACTTATTTGTTGAACTGACCCAACGCAGTTCATTCAGTCAAAGGAGATCACAACTTGCCTGACAAATTAATTTCAAATTCCAACAACGGAGATTATCTCAACATGATTTGAGTTGTAATATATGTTTCTATAATTAACATGATCAACGAATAATGCATCCAAATGGTTTTCAACATGTCATGCAAAATTTTAAAGTTACCAGAACTAAGTTTCTATAAAGATCCACGTTCCACACCTTTTCCTGAATCTGGATCAACTTCTTTAGGTTAAGAATTGTTAAGAGTTAGGGTGTGTTTGGATAGGCCGGGAATAAGGAATAAGCCCCTTATTCCTTATTCCGGTGAAAACCAAACACCATAGGAATAAGAAATTTGGGCTTATTCGGGCCCTTATTCCTATACCAACAAAATGTTGGTATTAGAATAAGGAATAAGGATTGGACCAATCTCTATTCCAATTCTCTATTCTTCTATCATCCAAACACACCCTTAATTAAACGGTTATAAAAGTTAACCTAGCTTGAAGTTTTAAATTTTTAGTGGTCCATTCTTATTCTTAGTAGCTATAATATGGTTAAATTAAAAAAAAAAGGAGCCGGGCTAAACTTATCTTTTATTTAGAAGAATAACGAATAGCTCTATTAGCAAAAATATAATATAACTTATTTAACTGATACCATACTACTGAAAATAGTTCTAGAAGCTAGAATCATGGGTGGGCCAAGCCCAGACTGAACCCACCTTATCTAGGTACGAAGGAATCTTTTTCTTTCTAGTGGACACACGTGGCAGACAAATGCAATTTCACAAATTTTCTAATTCATGCAAAAAAAATATGATCTCATTTTATCGTTTCTAATTTATCATTTAACAAAAAACTCGACTGAGCTTCTAAAACATATAATAAATTCAGTGGTGAAGATTTTTTCTACTATAGACCAGTATTATATTTCTATTAATTTTTCAATTCTTTAGCATAATATTGGAGATTTGGAGTTATGAAATTTCAAATCTTACATATCTTGTAAAATCACACCTGGTTATATTAGGGGTGAATAAACGGAGCGGATACAAATCAGATAGTTGTGAAACCCTATCCATATCCATATTTTTTTATCGGATACGGATATGTTCGGAAACGTATACAATTCGGATATTAAACAGATACAAATACGAATCATATATTCTCGAATATAGATACGAATGCGGATATATTTCAGAAATAAAAACAGATAATTATAAATTAACGAACTTACATAAATAAAAAAGAAACAAGATATAATACCGATATATCGAATGTTATCATACATCAATATTTAATGTCATTTGTTGGTAATAGAGCACGGTAAGTACATATTGTAATGCCATTGTTCCTTCTGCTTTTCTTTTTTTTGGTGTGTGTAGGGTGAGATGAGAATAAAAATGAAAGAGAATAAAATAATCATTCCTTTTATTTTTCCAACCAATTTCTGATTTATTAATTATTCTTTCTTAAGTTATTGTAATATTTAATATTATAAAATAAAATTATAATAATTATTAATTACTAATACTAAGAATAATATATTAAATAATAATAATATTATTATAACAATATTATAAAAGTAACTACATTATTATTTAAAAATACTAATCATAATAACAAAATAAATAATAATAAGAATATTAAATATTATAGAATTAATCAATATTTAATATTATAATATGATAATAATAATATCATAAAGATGTAATTAAAAAAATAATATTATTACAATAATATTATAAAAAATATATAAATAATAATAATTATATTATAAACATAATCAACATTGTAATATTATCATATTGCAATAATAATATCATAATGAATAATTATTAATAATAACATTATTATAAAATAGTTAACATTTTAAAATTATAATAATGCAATACAGTAATAATAATATTATAATAAAATAATTAAAATAATCGTACTATAACAATATTATAATATTACTTATATCATGAATAAATTCTGATTTGCAATTTTGCTTTGATTGCCATGAGGTCTCCGTCCCATGACTCTTGAAAAGTAATTATTTTATTCAAAACTTTTTCTTCCCAATTCCTTATTGGAGGGTTAGGTACTTTATTAGGTCGGAAGTTTTCGGGTTTTACATCTTCTGATCCCCTTTTTATAATAACCATCAGCTGGTTTAACATCTCCCTTGAAATAAAAAGCGTAGAATCCTTCTACTATTACAGCACCTCATCAACCTACTGTATTTCTCCAATACTATGGACCAATATGGCGGCAACTCTGGTCTTGGTTTCACCTTGTTGAAGTTGCCTATTGGTCTTCGGCTCACCATGTTAACAAGCAACTCTGTTCTGGCAGTCTATCGAGTGAAGGAAGATGCATGGTCTGTAGCCTTCGACGTGTCAGCATACTTTGCGCTGGTGCTCCTCTTCTGGTGCCTGCAGTTGTATGAGAGAACGCCTCTAAATGCACCAGCTCAACGGTGGAAACTGAAATTAGCTGTTTGGTCATTGACAACCTTTCTAACTTCCATGTTTTCGTACAATGTAGCGCTCTTAATACCGTGGCCAGTTGCTTTAATTGTCTGGGCACTGGCAATCTGTCGATCGCAGCAAGATGCATGGTCTGTGGCATCCTTCGTGTCAGCATACTTAACAGTGGTGGTGCTCTTCTGGCGTCTGCAATTGTATGAGATAACGGCTCCAAACGCAGCTCAGCGATGGAAACTGAAAGTAGCAATTTGGTCATTCTCCACCTTTCTAACTTCCATGTTCTCGTACAAAGTAGCACTCTTAATGCCATGGCCGGTTGCTTTAATTATCTGGGCACTGGTAGCCTATCGAGCAAAGGAAGATGTATGGTTTGTGGCATTTGTCGTGTCAGCATACTTTGCTCTGGTTCTGCTCTTCTGGTGTCTGCGATTGTACGAAAGAACGGCTCCAAATGCAGCTCAAAGATGGAAACTGAAAGTAGCAGTTTGGTCATTGTCTACCTTTTTGACTTCCATGTTTTCGTACAAAGTAGCGCTGTTGATGCCGGGGCCGGTTGCTCTAATCATCTGGGCAATGGCAGGAACTGTGATTTGTGGTGGCTTCTATGCTTTCTTCATGCATCAAAATCTATGATTTGTGGTGGCTTCTATGCTTTCTTCATGCATCAAAATCATCAGTAGATTATGTATATATTATTAATACATATAATCGGATATGCAGAAAATCCATAGTGTATTTCTTTTTTTCTTTTTTTTTTTCTTGTGATGGTGTACTGTATACATTTTGACCCATGCTGTATTTTGAATTCGAATATGGTTTCCATTGATTTTGTTGGCTGTGGTCAATTACTTGTTCGTATTTTGTTGCTTGATAATATAAGTTGCCATGGAGCTAGAAGAATGCAACTGAAGACTGCGGTATGGTCGTTATCTACTGATCCACTCTGATCACTGAGATGTTTGCACTAGCTGAAGAATGCAACTGAAGACTATGCCACAAGAATGATTTTTAACGACACCAAATTAACGGCGGTACTCTCTGATAACAGCCGTAAAAAAAAAGTAGAATGGAATTTCGTTATAAATTGCAACATTTTTACAGCGGCTTTTTTAATGTATATATGTCGCCTGATATTAAAATAAAAAAAAAAAGCTGTAAACTTCAACGGCGATTATCTTAATTCTTAAGTACCGCCGTAAAAAAAAAAATTTCTTTTTCCCTCCTCTGCACTAAAACCCAAATAGTATTCTCTATTATTTTATTCTGCCTCATCTCCTGGGTGCCTCCGTCACTTGATTTTGCCTTTGAGATCTAACACAACCTTTCCTCCTCCAAACCGAGCTAGCTAGAGCTCTTCCCCCTTGAGCTCTCCTACTCCGACTCAATGGAGCCAGACGTGAGCATCAGGACATCCCGCTAGATCCGTTTGGCGATCCTTTCCGTCGGCGATCCCATCCCCGCGGCGCTGCCGGCGCAACTCCGCGAGTATACTTCTCTTATCGTGCACCACAGCTGCGTGGACCTGGCATCCGTGGCCTTCTTCTACACGGAGCAGCACCAGAACTCTCCCTTCTCCCACCAGCCCTGGGACGCCGGATCTCTTTCCTTCAAGTTTGTCCTCGGCGGCTGGTCTGTCTCCCCCTAGGAAGACTTCCAGCCTTGCCGCAAGGTCCTCGCCGTCGTTGCCATCTGCCACCAGGTGCTTCGGCTTCTGCCGTTATCTCGAATCTGTATTCTGTAGCCGCTCAGTTCGTCTCTGCGTGTAGACCGTATGGATCCGCTCTTTCCACCAGATGCTTCGGCTTCTGCCCCTCTGATGCTCAGGTGGCCCTCAGCCACTTAGTGGCCAAGGCTAGTCAAGATTTGATCTCCATAAACGAAAGTAGTGTGCTTCCCTTTACTTTGTATCTATTTACTTATATATTTATTGAGATAATCAAAGGTTGGCTTTAAGCACTTAGTAGATCACGAATCATGATACTTTTATCAAAGATTGATGATCTTGTGTACCTCTATAATAATCAAATAATTACTAGTGTTTTATCATCTTTAGATAAAGGCTACTTTGAGGCATTTATAAGGGCACTTGATGTGCAAGTGGAAGAAATGAAATTGATGGGAGAGGCCATTAAAAATTCGAAAATAAGCTAGATAATGGAGCACCAGAAGTAGGGATGGGCATGGCGTTGCCTGCAGGCTGCCTTAACCTGCCACCCAATTCCTTGGGGTGCCTGTGTCTAACCTGGGAAGACCTCGGCCTTGCCTGCAGGTGCCCTAACCCTGCCACCCAGTCTCCTGCGGGTACCCGTGCCTGAAAAGATAGCTTGAAGACAATGAGGCAACGATGCCAGTCCGCCAGTTGTAGGGGTAAGGCTGAGAGCGAGATTTAGAGAGAGAGAGCAGTTGCGAGAACAGAGGAGATAGACCATCGATTTTGTTTTTTTTTCTTATTTTGATTTTGAGAGAGACTGAGAGAGACGGAGGCGGCTAGGTTAGTTTAAATGAGAATCAATTTTGATTTTTTTTTTTTCCATCTAGTGCTACGGAGGTTTCTGTAGCGAATCATGAAGATATAGATTGGTAAACAAATGTTTTAGGAATCTGATATCTATGTTATTAGGAATGTAATCTAGGAAATATATGTTGTATTTTAGGAAAGTGATATATAGGGTAACAGTAGATATGTATGGGCTTGTTTGGATGGTTAGGAATAGTGGGAATAGGCACTCTTCCCACTCTTCCCACTCTTCCCACTTTTCCCAATAACACTCTTCCCAACAACACTTTTCTCTCTACTTTTTCACACTTTCCAACGCTATTTCTAAACTCACCATCCAAACAACCTAGGAATAGCACTCTTCCCACTCTTCCCACTCTTCCAACTCTTCCCACTTTTTCACACTATTCCCACTATTCCCAACCCATCCAAACAAGCCCTATAAGAGCAGGATGCTAAGAGCAGGATGCTGTAACATGTAAATTCAGAAAATACACGATTCTATTTTCTCAGTTTTGTTCATGGTATCAGAGCGCCGTCTTTTGCCCTAATTCTCAACTTCGTTTTACTCTCAAGCACGCAAGCTGCGCCTGCTCAGATGGGAGACAACATCGACCAGAAGTTGAAAGAAAAGGCAGACAAAAACACAAGTGGTCACTCTGTGAAGAAAATGATTGATCACACATCTCCTTTTTATATGAATTCGTCAGACAGTCCAGGTATGATGATTAGTTCCTGTGTCTTAAAGGGAGATAACTATGATATGTGGGTGAAAGCCATGAAAAATGCGCTGCGTGCGAAGAATAAACTAGGTTTTGTTAATGGTACTGTTAATGAACCGAAACCTGGAGATCCTGAGGAAAGTTTATGGGGAAGCTGCAACTCCATGATGGTTTCTTGGCTTTTCAATTGTATTGATCCAACACTTCAACCTAGCGTGGCTTATTTTGAGACAGTAAAAGAGTTGTGGGATGATCTGAGAGAGCGGTTTGCTGTTGGTAATGCTCCTCGGATTCATCAGCTTAAAGCTGACATAGCAGCAGCCAAACAGAGAGGGCAAATTGTTGTGGTTTATTACACGCATCTTAAAGGGATGTGGGATGAATTGAGCAGTCACTTACCTGTGCCGACTTGTGTTTGCAATGGTTGCACGTGCAATATCACCTCCAAGCTTGTTAGAGAGAGAGAAGAAGAAAAGATACACCAGTTTTTTATGGGTCTTGATGATCCAATTTTTGGCACGGTGCAATCTAACATCCTGAGTATGGATCCATTGCCATCCTTGGGTAGAGTGTATTCGATGGTGGTTCAGGAGGAGAGGCATCGATCTGTAGTGCGAAGCCATGAAGATAGAAGTCAGGCTGTCGGTTTTGCTGTGCATCTCAACAAACCCGAGCAAAAAGGGGGGAATGGTGACAAGTTCAGCTGCACGCACTGTGGCAAGCCAGGACACGATGTGTCTAGGTGCTATGAACTGATTGGATACCCAGAAAATTGGGGCCGTGGAGGACGTGGAGCACGTGGTGCTAGAAGCGGAGGAAGAGGCAGAGGAAGAGGCCACGCATCCGCACATGCCGTGCAGGGAAATGTTGCTGAAACTCAAAATTGCAGCAGTGATGGTGTGCAGTACAAGATACCAGGCGTGAGCGATGATCAGCTGAAACAAATTGTTGCAATTTTATCAAGCACAAACACATCTAAGTCATCAATTGAAGCTGAAAAGTTGCAAGGTAAATGTTCTGACACAAAATGGCTTATTAATAGTGGGGCATCACACCATATGACAGGTGATATTGAGTGTTTACAAGATGTGTATAAAATAAGTCCCACATCAGTTGTGCTTCCAAATGGGGACCAAACAGTGGCAGAAAGAGAGGGAACAGTGTGTCTTAAAGGAGCAGTGACCCTTAAACGGGTGTTGTTTGTACCCAGCCTGCAATGTAGTCTTATCTCACTTAGTACATTGATCAAAGACAATGACTATATGGCTACATTTACTGATGGAATGTGTGTTATACAGGACCACACTATGAGGACTCTGATTGGTGTGGGTGAAATGAGAGATGGCGTTTACTTTTATCATTCAATGGCATCAGGTGGAGTAGCTCATGTGAGGAAGGTTGAAGATCATATGCTTTGGCACCGACGTATGGGACATCCATCTATGGGAAAATTGATTAAGTTTCCTGGTGTTAAGAATGATAAAAGTAGTTTAAAGGATATTTGTGATGTATGTTTGCAAGCTAAACAAACTAGAGATGTATTCCCTAATAGTATGAATAAAGTTGTTGAATCATTTGGATTGATACACTGTGATATTTGGGGTCCATATCGTATTGCATCTCATTGTGGTGCTCACTACTTTCTAACAATAGTTGATGATTTCTCTAGAGCAGTATGGGTGTATCTAATGATAGAAAAGAAACAAACTTCGACTTTGTTGGTGTCTTTCTGTAAAATGGTAATGAATTAGTTTGGAAAAATGGTTAAGTGTATAAGAAGTGATAATGGCCTTGAGTTTAAGTCAGATTATGTCAAGCGGTTTTGTAATGAAAATGGTATTGTGCAACAGACCTCATGTATCTACACGCCTCAGCAGAATGGACGTGTAGAACGAAAGCACCGTCACATCCTTAATGTGGCTCGAGCTCTGAGATTTCAAGCTCATTTGCCGATTAAATTTTGGGGTGAATGTGTTCTTACAGCAGCGTATTTGATTAATAGAACACCAACTCCAATTTTACAAAACAACACACCATATGAGATGTTATTTGGGAAACCACCTTTATACTCACATATTCGTGTGTTTGGTTGCTTATGTTATGTCTCGACCAAGTCAGTTGTTTTGGATAAATTTGCAGCTAGAAGCAGAAAATGTGTTTTTGTTGGTTATCCCTTTGGTAAAAAAGGATGGCAACTTTATGATATAATGACAGGAGATTTTATTGTATCAAGGGATGTGGTGTTTAGTGAGACAGAATTTCCTTTTGCTAAAATTAATGAAGAAAATATGGATGGCTCAATTAATATGAAACTGATTGAAAAATCTGTTGATGTATGTCCTGGGGACGAGGATGATTTGTGCCCAGGAGTAAGTTGTGAGTTGACAGCAAGGGGGAGTAGTCATGAAACAGTGGCGCTAGAAGAAGCAGAGGAAGCCAGTGACATCACTGGACTGGATTCTGGTGAAACACATAATGACTCTGTGTTAGACATTGGTGTGTCACAAAATGAAATTGCACATGCTGGTGAGGTGGCGCAGCCTGTGACAGGAAATGATGTCGAGCCAGTATCCAATGATACTGATTGTGAACCGTCATCGCAGCGTGTAAGGAGGCCTCCTGCTCGGCTGAAGGACTATATATGTTACACTGCACGTGTCAAGTCATCTCTTAATCAAGGAGATTCTATCAAGGTGATGGGTACTCGATATCCTATAGAGCAATATGTGAATTGTGACAAGTTCTCTGTGGTTCACAAAGTATTCTTGGCTGCTATCACTAAAGAAACTGAGCCAGAGCACTTTGGTGAGGCTGTAAAACATAAAAATTGGTGTGTTGCTATGCAAACTGAAATTGATGCTCTGGAAAGAAATGGAACTTGGACCTTGGTGGATTTCCCAGCTGATAAAACTGCAATAGGATGTAAGTGGGTGTATCGTATCAAATACCATGCTGATGGACGAGTTGAACGATACAAGGCAAGATTGGTTGCGCTTGGAAATCGTCAGGTGAAGGGGATAGATTACACTGAGACATTTGCTCCTGTTGCAAAAATGGTCAGCGTGCGTAGTTTTTTGGCGGTTGCTGCCACTAAAGGATGGAGATTGCATCAAATGGACGTGCACAATGCATTTCTACACGGAGACTTGCATGAGGAAGTGTACATGCGATTACCACCAGGATTCTCTTCCTCTCAGTCAGGAAAAGTATGTCGTCTTCGAAAATCGATTTATGGATTGAGGCAAGCTCCTCATATGTGGTTCTCAAAGCTGACGACAGCACTTGAGGCATATGGATTTGTTCAGTCGAAGGTAGATTACTCGCTTTTTACTTATTGCAAAGGTGTTGTTTTTCTTGCAATTCTAATATATGTTGATGATTTAGTAATTGCGGGAAATAATGATGATGCAATTTGTGATTTCAAAAAGTAATTTGCAATTGAATGCATATTGCGATTCGGATTGGGCGAGCTGCCCGTTGACTCGAAGATCATTGACTGGGTATTTTGTTATGTTGGGAGTGTCTCCTATCTCTTGGAAAACAAAGAAACAGCAAACTGTGTCGCGATCATCTGCAGAGGCCGAGTATAGATCTATGGCGAATGCAACTTGTGAATTAGTTTGGTTGAAATCATTTTTAAACTCACTTGGTGTGTCTCTTTGTAAGCCCATGAATTTATATTGTGACAGTCAGGCAGCTCTGCACATAGCGACCAATCCAGTATTTCAAGAAAGGACAAAGCATATTGAGTTGGATTGTCATTTTGTACGAGATCGGATTCGTACTGGTTGTATCACTGCTCGCTACACACGATCCGCTGAACAATTGGCAGACATTCTCACTAAGGCTCTTGGGAAGGATCAGTTTCACTATTTAATGCGCAAGCTGGGCATTTGTGACCTGCATGCTCCAACTTGAGGGGGAGTGTAGCGAATCATGAAGATATAGATTGATAAACAAATGTTTTAGGAATCTGAAATCTATGTTATTAGGAATGTAATCTAGGAAATATATGTTGTATCTTAGGAAAGTGATATATAGGATAACAATAGATATGTATAAGAGCAGGATGCTGTTACATGTAAATTCAGAAAATACACGATTCCATTTTCTCAGTTTTGTTCAGTTTCATCAGAGAAATAAATGACATAGTGAGGTTTAGTTTTTCTCGTCTCAGCAAGAATAAACAAATTAATGAGGTTTAGATTGTATATGCAGATGCTATATGAGTTCAAATGAAGCACAATATCAACTGGATATGAAAAATTTCTATGTGCTTTGGTGAAAGGAAAGATTATATTGCAGCTAGAGAATTTAAAATATTATACGTATTTTCTTATATTTAGAATATTAGCAATATATTGAGTGATTTATCTAATGATTCTTGAAGGTTGAAAATTTGATAACTCTCTTTTTTTACTTAGGGAAAGATTTGAAAGGGCTTCACGGTGGATGAAATTTGTGAAAGTCAGTGAAGATATTCCTAAGAAGATTAGTAGGTTTAGCATTTTATTTTTTATACAAATTATATGTAATTTTCTTTTTTTATAACTTAATGTACATAGTTCTAGGAATTTGATTATATATTATTAATTATGAAAAATTGTGTGATGAATTTGTGTTTGATATGATTGTGTGTGATGTGATTATGGTTAGCTAGCAATAATGGAATTATATTAATTATGACTAGCTGGTAAATATGATTTTTTTCCCCTTAAATCCAACATCAACGGCGGTCTTTTAGTACTGACTGTTGTTGAAAATTGATTTTTAACGGCAGGCTCTTAAACGTGTCCGCCGCTTAAACCTAATATTTTAATTAAAAAAAGCCAGCTTGCCTACATGACGGTGCCTATTACGGCAGGCTATAATATATTTTTAACGTCCCCACTATTTACAACACCCTGAGACCGCCATTATAAACTGTCGTTAAAAACAAAAATTTGTAGTAGATCGATCGTTATTGATGGAGGGGTTTTTAAGCTCTAAGTATCAAATAAAATTTATACCTAGAACCTAACTTCACTAATCGTTTTAGTTAAGCTTTAGGGTCGAACCCAAGGGACGGATTAATGATTACCGGACTTACTGGTTTTCAAAAGCTAGACAGGAAAATAAGAGTGATTGGAAGCAAACAAAGATAAAAATGCAAGAAATAGATGTTTTTGGTATTTTGGACTCTAAAATAATTCTAAATAAAAGCAAGAATAAAAAGACAAGTTTTTGGAGATTTTTATAATAAATAAAAGCGTCCTAGGTATCGGAAATGACTTAGGTTTAGCACCGAAAACTCCAGAGTCGATTGCTTTCGCAATAAATCCCGAAATTCCGGATTCCAAGGTTCTGTCCAACCCGAACTGGCGGCAGTTCGACCTGGACAGAACGCCTGGAAATGAGTTGTGCTTCCAGACTTCTGTCCAATCCGGACAGGACTTGTTCGGGTCGAACAGAAGGTCTGGAAATGAGTTCAAGGCTTGACTAGGACGATGTTCAGGGCCCGGACCGGCTGTAACACGAGTTCTAACCCTCAACTTTCGCCTTTTGAATTAAAACCCAGCACATGACTCTACCTAGCCCTCTTAAGTTCACTAACCTAACTTCGTGTCGGTAATTAGTTCACTTAGGTTTGTTCTAATTGTGTTCTTGAGGATATCCAAATGTTCTCTGAAACTATTTAGAAGTTACAACTTTCGCTGCTAACTAGTCTCCCCTTTCAGATCTACAACTTATCCCACGTACATTGTTTAACTCTAATTAATTAACCTAACCTTGTAACTTAACTAAATGTGGCCATTCATTTAGAAATAAATCAGTTCAAGCAATAGGATTAAACAAGCATCAAAGTAATACTAAGTAGACAAATAACAAAGTCAAATATCAAGCCAATTATTCATCACAACATCATACTAAACATACATCATAATCCTACCCTAAGACATAAAAGAACTAGTAAATAATAGAAATAACAGTAGAGATACAAGCCATCGAGAATAAAAGTAAAACATCAAAGGAATAAACTGAAATACTCTCTTGAAAGCTTGTACTTCGTCCTCAAGGGCAGTGGAAGAGTGGAGACGTGGGAGATCTAAACTGCTCACTGCCGTCGCCTCAGAACAGTGGAGAAATCACAAGTACCGGTGAAGAAATCAAGGTGGAGTGGTGGAAAATGGGGCTGGAAAGGTGAAGGAGGCCATAGAGGCCTCCTCCGCCAAGATGGAGGCTAGGGTAACCAAAGATAGAACGTGGAAGGAAGAAGAAGTTCTCTGCTGGGCAAAGGGAGGCCTTTTGTAGAAGCTTTTCTTCTTGGAGGCGTCCAGGACTGAAATTAGGGGCCAGCTGCCTGTCTTCAATGCAAATTAGCCTTCCAAACAAGGCTGTTCGACCCCTGGCACGAGCTGGTCCAGGTTGGAGCCAGGCTGAAGAGCTGGAGAGGTATGTGTTCGACCTGGACAGAAATCTGTCCAACCTGGAGGCACTCAGTTCGGGCTGGAGAGAGGTCAGTTCGGCCTGGAGAGAAATCTGTCCAACCTGAACAGAGCAGTGACTTGGACTTGGAGTGGAATGGGAGCTACGGCTATGATTTTGACCCGAACAGGAGTTCGTCCAGGTCGAATTGAGCATAACAAGTCCGAAATCAAGGTCCGAACTGAGCAACGTGGCCCGCATGTCAGTCTGGAATGTGCCCCAAGCGCCAGGAATGAGTCGTCTGGAGTGCAAACAAGAGTGGAGAAGCTTCTTTAGGTTTGTTTTCATTGAATCTTCATCAAAACCTGTGTCAAACAAATAAAAGCGGCGGCAAAGCCAAATCCTGGAAAAACACAACATAATGTCAAATAATAACAAATTTTGGGTCATAATTGGGTGCCAAGTACGGTCAAAATACTAACAAATAAAAGCGATATCAGTTATCTACTCTGATTACTGTGATGTTTGCATATCGTGTTGCGGTTTTGATGCCTTTGCTAGTTGCTGTTGTTGTTTGGGTCATGGCCTCCACTGTACCAGTAGGAGTGTTGGAGTTATGTCCTAGAAGTCAATATTTAATGACTTATTTTCTTAGTTTATGTTAATAATGATATTTAATCATTTGTTCCTAGAATTTATTATTGACAGATCATTCAAGTTGATGATATGAATTGTAGATCTCTGTGGATCATTCATTAGAATGACAATAATAATTTTAAATCGTCCATAATCTTGATAATTAACAAGGAAGATTAATTATGAAATAAGATTAGTATGCAAGTTAAGTGATAATTAAGTTCTACAAATCATAGGTAAGGAGTTACCAACTTAATTGCATATCAGATCTAATATAATCTGCGTGATTTTTTTGCGCGATTTTTAAAGCTGCGTACGCGATGTCACCTCCTTTTCCTCTCCTCTCCTCTTTGTAACGTTTTATACGTTTTATTTATTTTATTAGCTGTACAATCTGCTTATCGGAGAAACTCTGCCGCCATTACCTCTCTTTTCTTCTCTCTTCTCGTCATTCTGCCCCACCGCCTCCCTCCGTCCCTCATTCTCTTCTCTTTTCTTTTCGCTAAATCCTACTCTTCTTTCTTAACTTCCCTCCTCTGCTGGACCTTCCAGATTCCTCTTAACTTTTTCTCCTATCAACAAAAAAAAGAAGAAATCAAACAAGGAGAGCTACAGGAAGAGCGACGGCTACTTTGTCTCTCTCTTTTGCCTCTCCAGTACGTTATATGGACCGATTTCCGTTCATCTCTCTCTTTTGCCTCTCCAACACGGAATCTGGGCCTCTCTCTCCGTGAGTCTTTAGCAATTTGAGGTTAGAAAGTTTTTTTCTTTGTCGTTCTGTTTTTCCTAACAGTTTATTGGTTTATTATTTTGAAATATATTCAATTTTGATTACTACTGTTTCTTTGGTTTGGGGATTTTGGATCTGTGGGTCTTAATATTTTGAAGTATATTTAATCGTTTCTAATTTAATCAACGTGAGGTATAGTCTTGGGTGCGATTTTTGTTTGGAGTATGACGCTTAGTTTCACTGAATCAAACAATAGTTGGCACTAAAACTAAAAAACAAAATTTTCATTCCTTTTCAGTCTCATTTGGATATCTGTCAATAATTATAGCAAAGCAGCAATAGAGTAGATCAAGGAATGAAGTAATTGAAGAAAGAGGTGAGAACTAATTGCACAGAAGGTTTTTGATAAAATACCCAAGAGAAGACGAAATTTTAAAGAAGGAATTTAATCAACCTATTGGTTCATTACTTTTTGATAAATACACATGTAAATTAAAGAAGAGGGTAAGAAAATTCACATGTTTACAAAAACAAATTTTAGTATAATAAATAACGAATTCTTTTGTGGAATTGCATTAGCTTTTCTTTTCATCAGCTTCCTAGCTGTGGGCCCCATCTCGTGTACAAATTTCACTGATTCTGAGTGTTTATTTAGAAGATTGATCAGAAGACAATTACTTCATTCCTTGGCAGCTGCAACTGCATATAAAACGAAAAGAAAATAAAAATTGTTAAATGGGTGAAAATTTTCCCAATACATGTTCACACGTCTTATCTTTTTTGAGCTTTAGTTTCAAACTTTCAATGAAGATGCAGTGATTTGTGTCTAGACTGATTGATCATTATGTGTTTTACTTCAGGTTAGCTAAGATATATCTACTAGAAAAAGGAGAGGGTTTATGTCATACCCATTGATTCAAATCGTTGTTTCCATTGTCAGAAAAGAGAATTTCCAAAGTAGTGCCGAGGCCAAGAACCTGAAGCTTCTCCAATAGCCGACAAAATAAGTTTAATTCTGATTAATCGATCTCGATTTTGAAAAAAAAAAAGAGATTTGGCCCACATTAGTAGGATACCATACAAAAATCATTCAAAAAATTCTGATTAATCGATCTCAATTTTGAAAAAAAAAAGGTCCACATTAGTAGGGATACCATACAAAAATCACTAAGAAAGGCTGTTGACTTTATACGCTTCCTCCATCATGAATTAGTTCATTTTACTATTTTGAAAATGTATGAACTTTTTTCTTCTCAGTTTACTTTTCAATATTACATTTCAGTGGCAGAAGCGGATGGAAATATTATGTTAGGGGTTAAACAATGGATTCAATATGACATTTCCCTAACTTTCATTTATGCATGTATTTTATTTATTTTTTATTTTTGGGCTCGACCATGTATACAAAAATTTTTATAAGTCTATAATTTTATAACTGAAAACCGTAATCTCAATTGCATTTTTTGTTTACATAATGTGTTTCCTTGCTGGAGCCTGCAACTTGCTAAATAATTTAGGATGAGCTCAATGCTAGGTCTATGGATGTATTTTTTTTTTTTTTGGGCTCGACCATGTCTACACAAATTGTTATCTGTCTATACATTTTGTTTCTTTTATACCAGATGGAATAGTTTATATAACAATTTTTTTTCTTAGGCTAGCACAACAGTTTCTATAAAAAGTATGCCTTCCACATTTAAACCTATCCATCTAGGTTTTCTAATGTTAAATCAAGATGATATTTTCGCATTAACAAATCTATGTTTTTTACTTTTTTTTTTCTTCAATTTTGTAGTTGAAGCTTTATTGCTTAGTATTTTTAATGTAAAGGGAAGAGGATATGGAAATCCCAAATTTATTATTGGTACTGAATATTTACAATAATTTATTCAGGTACTCATAGAACCAAGAGAAGAAAAGAGTAGCGAACCACTATGTGGCAGGGATATGGACAGAATGGGAGAACAAGAGAGGATCAGTTCTTATTGGTAATCCTTCACCCTTTAAAGGATAATAGATAAATAATGTACTCTTTACAAAAGGAACATCTACTTAATAAATAAACATGGCTCTTTCTTTTGACAAAATATTATTTAATGCAATAGTTATATCTCCAGTTTTTGAAACGTCGTTGAGAAATTAATTAAATTAAAAAGAAAATTATGGAAAAAATAGAGTTAATTGCTATAGGCCATATAAGTTATAATTTAGTAATTTAATTTCCATTAATTACTTTCTATTTCATTCTGGTTCGAATGAAAAGACTTACCATATCAGCCGAATAAAATAATGATAATGTCATTAATTTAGAAATAAATATCAGCAACCCGACATTAAATCTTATTGCAACGGATATTTTACCTTCATACCTTCCATTACAACACTAATAACTGTCACGGTGTCAAAGATGTATTTTTGAGATCAGCAAAATCCATACCTCTAATAATTATACCAATTTATTTGCCAAATAATTCCATTAATGATGGATCCCAAGTAGGAAAGATTAAGACACTGGTGTAAATAAATACTAATGAGTTTTTACTATATAATTGGCAGTATTGAAGTATACTTTGTCCATTCAAGGACAGCAAAACCAGTGGACAGAGAGGCAATAAGATTCATTACACAATTTTCTTCTAGCATTATTAAGTCAACCTACAGTATGGCCAGCAAGATCTGTCTATGGAGCCACTACCTTTTAGACTCTTACAAATGAAGATGTTGAAGAAGAAGAATATGATAACAATTAGCATTGTTATATTATCTTAATCCTTTCAAGTCCTAAGAAGACAAAATTATTCAGCTATATATATTTTTTAAATTTCTTATTAATTACTTTTGCTACTCTTTGATGCTCATAATATATAAAAATTATAAATATTAGTTATAAATTTTGAAAATAATTTGATAGAATGAATATTGGTTGTTTGCAGGTAATTGATAATAAAAGATTGGTAAAATCCTCCATATCGAGCGAAGCTCGATGTTCAACCCTAGTGTGTATGTTATTGGAATATAGTACATGACATGATCCAATGAAATAAACATATGGATTGTGTTATGTGTCATTGTTTATTTCATATGAGTTTAATTCTAAGTTTGAGATGTTCCACTTTTCCACATGACGATAGGTTCTATAAATATCGTCTAACGTTGATTCCAGATGAAGGCTGCTATACGGACTTTATTTATGCTCTCTTGAATTGTGCGGAAAAAAATTGTTCATCAAGAAAATCGTATGTCCCTCATTAGTATACCTAGTGAGTGATGATATCTGTTTGGGCCCCTTGATGGAGTTGGATCGTATGCATGCAAACTAGACGATCAACTTTAGATCAAGAAATGTATAATCTACAAGAATGACACATTTCTATCTTGGATTATACAATGATATCATGTGACATAAGAATCAGACAAGGAAATACTTTTATTTCTTATGCAGGAATGAGATATTGTAGCAGTACATTATTTATGCGAATTGAGAATCATAACGTGTTGCTAGATACCGCTTATGATTATTGAAAATAAATAGTGATTTATTCTCCATGGCCAACATAGCATAAATCCTCAAAGGGACACATAAATAGGACTTTGACCACACAATGCATTATCTATTTATTTGCAACAGTAAGTATTGCGAAAATATGATAAGTTGATAATTAATTATATACCGTTGCGAACCATTATAATTAATTAAGTCAAAAGGATCATATAAAAATAAATTAATGCGTTATCTAATCCCAAAATAATTATTAATGAGTTAATAATTAATTTTAGATCAACACATTTTAATATAAATGGTTATATTGATTAATTGGGTTGTTATTTAATAGGAAAATATATAGCCCAATTATAGAGCAAACTAATGGGACATTAATGCTTGAGTTATGTCCTAGAAGTCAATATTTAATGACTTATTTTCTTAGTTTATGTTAATGATGATATTTAATCATTTATTCCTAAGTTTATTATTGACAGATCATTCAGGCTGATGATCTGAATTTTAGATCTCTGTGGATCATTCATTAGAATGACAATAATAATTCTAAATCGTTCATAATCTTGATAATTAACAAGGAATATTAATTCTCGGATAAGATTAGTATGCAAGTTAAGTGATGATTAAGTTCTACAAATCATAGGTAAGGAGTTACCAACTTAATTGCATATGTGTATGTTATTAGAACATAGTACAGGACTTGACCCAATGAAATAAATATATGGATTGTGTTATGTGCCATTGTTTATTTCATATGAGTTTGATTTTATGTTTGAGATGTTCAACTTTTCCACATGAGGATAGGTTCAATAAATATCGTCTAACGTTGATTCCTGATAAAGGCTGCTATAATGACTTTATTTATGCTCTCTTAAATTGTGCGGGGAAAAGTAGTTCATCAAGAAAACCGTATGTCCATCATTAATACACTTAATGAGTGATGGTATCTGTTTGGGCCCCTTGATAGAGTTGGATCGTATGTATGCAAACTAGACGATCAACTCTAGATCAAGAAATATATAATCTACAAGAATGACACATTCCTATCTTGGATTATACAATGATATCATGTGACATAAGAATCAGATAAGGAAATACTTTTATTTCTTATGCAGGATTGAGATATTGTAGCAGTACATTATTTATGCGAATTGGGAATCATAACGTATTGCTAGATACCGCTTATGATTATTGAAAATAAATAGTGATTTATTCTCCATGGCCAACATAGCATAAATCCTCAAAGGGTCACACAAATAGGACTTTGACCACACAATGCATTATCTATTTATTCGCAATAGTGAGTATTGAGAAAATATGATAAGTTGATTAATTAATTATATACCGTTGTGAACGATTATAATTAATTATATCAAAAGAATCATATAGAATAAATTAATGCATTATCTAATCCCAAAATAATTATTAATGAGTTAATAATTAATTTTAGATCAACACATTTTTATATAAATGGTTATATTGATTAATTGGGTCGTTATTTAATATGAAAATATATAGCCCAATTATAGAGCAAACTAATGGGACATTAATTATATGAATTAATGACCCAAATGAGTGTGAGAAGTGGCCCACCAAGGGCCCAATTCGTGGTTGCCCATAGAGTGGCAAGAGGTGTAATTTTGGGGAAGTTTTCTCTAGGGTTTGACATCTATAAAAGGACCCCTTTGGAGGCTCCAAGAGCTAGCTTTCTCTCTCCTCTCTTTCTTCCCTTTGTGGCTGCCACAAACCACCTCTTTTTACCCTCTTTTGCTCATGTGTTGAGCTTTCTTCTCCACTTAAATAAAAGATTTAATTGCTAGAAGAGAGAAAACTAATGGGATTAGGCTTGTTCTTGGGTGTACTAGCATATACCTTGAGAACGTGGTTAATCTCCTTGATGGACTCGAGGCCGGCGGCACAACCATGGTGGTGATGGTGGTGAAGGCACGCCACCGACTCCAAGAGCTATTGAATTCGCCTCACGAATACTATTTCGTGAGAGGTATAATTTCTGCTATCTGTTTCTCATGAATTGCGTGTGAATGGCCTTAAGCCTAGATTCTATGTGCTTAATTGAATGTTTTGTGCTAATTGTTGGTTCTAAAATTGAAAATTGAGCACTTCCTAACAAAGAGATCCTTTTTTTGTCCGTTAGATGGGGCCAAATGTGCTCCATACAGCCATTCTATTCTCATGAATTTAAAATTCTGGCGAAAGATATTGCATTTGCGTCAAATACCTCATTCAGTTCAACAAAAAGATGTTTGCCTCTGAAATTAGCAAGTGAAAATAACAAAGCACATGTACTATCCGTATCTGTTCCTTTATCCGAAAAGAAACGGGGCAAAAAGCTGCATTCTTTTACTTAGGCTATGCTCCAAGGAGCTATTTTGGAGAAGGGAATGGAAAGGTAGGTTAAGACTGACCAGTTGCTTCTAGAGGTGAGCAAAAAACTCGTAACTCATAAGCTAACTCGAACTCGACTCAGAAAAAGCTCGATCATAACTCGAGCCAATAAAATTCGAGTTGGTAAAAACTCAAGCTGAACTAATTCGGTTGGTTGACGAGTCGAGTTTGAGTTGAGGTCAACTCAGCTCGCAACTCGTGAGCCGACTCGTGACATAATACATTTGTATTTCATATATGTATTATCATCATAATTTATGAATATTAAAAATCTATAAATTAATAATAAGAATTTTCTTCTTATATTTTTTTATTTTAACTAATATTATATATAATAGATTTGAGTTTCAAGATACAAAAGATAAAAGTGAACATAAATACATCAACAAAGTGAAAAAATAACACCAATAAATTGAATAAAAATAAAAAATAAATTGAACAGATACAACAAAGAACGTGTACTTTAGCAAAAAGATATAACACATAAAAAATAAACTGAACATATATAATAAATAAAATGAACATACATACCAATAAATTGAACAGATATAACAATACATAGAATATATATAACAAATACCGTAAAAACTCATAAAATTGAACATAAAAATAAATAAATTGAACAGATATAACTCAATAAAAGAAGTAGAGAGCAGAGGTAGGGAGGAAGAGAGGAGAAAGGAGAGAAGAGAGGGAGACTTGCCTAGGAGCGGAGGGAGTGAAGAGCGAAGGAAAGGAGGGGAGACGCGCGCTCCGATCAGAAGGGAGGGCGACGCGCTCGAATCGCTGGATCTGGTCGGGTGCGGAAAAAAAAGAGGTCGCTGAGTCTGGATGACGCGGATGGCGCTGAGTTGGATGGTAGTAAGCAATTTCCATTTATTTGATAGAATTTTTGACAAAATCATGCTTTCATTGACACGCTTTTTAAATTAAGTAGAAAAAAATAGAAAAATTTTAAGATATATTGTCAGTAACTAAAGATGTGTATCAAACTATATATTATTTCAGTGTCTTACTGTGTTTTCATATTTCGGTAAATGCTGTAAAATTTGGACTGTTGTAATTTCCAACACATTTTATATATGTAAAATTCGCACAAATTGTCATTAGTATCTCACATGTATGTTGTATATATGGTGGGCATTATATTTGATGGAGATTATATTTGAATTGTCGGATTTTGAAATTAAAAGTTATTTGTAACGGCCATCAAACTAGGCAAGAGCTGAACTAATGCGTAGAATTTCAGCTGAAGAAGACAGGTTATTTGGTTCTATACTTGCTTACTGGTAATTTGGTATAGTACCTGTCTGTTTCTGTTATGTGATGATAAGTTGATCTATCACATCGATGTCTCATGTGAAGATTCTGTCGCAGCATCAGGGGACAAGAAGACAATTAAATGTTGTACAGATATTTCCCTCCGAGATTTTGCTAAAATAAAAGATTATGCTGAAGCTGGTTCCTAGTTTGTACAGTGTATCACCAGTGGTCCAGTGGAAACAAAAGGCGGTTTGAAGATTGCAAACAGCTTCCATGTGCTGCCGTTATTTCATTACTAACTCCAAATTAATTATGAGTTAATTAACTTTGAAGGAGGCTTTGAAACAGAGTTATCAATTATCCTATATCCGAGGCAGAGATTTCTTGTTGCAACTTGCATTATATGTTTATAATAAGAGAATTACTTAAAGCAATCAAGAGGACGCGCAATCAAGCAATCAGAGGAAGCGCGCCTCTCCCTTCTCTTGCACGCGACTTAATTCTCCGTTCCCCTCTCTCACCCCTGTACGCAACACAAGTACGCGCCTCTCCTCTCCACACATATTCCTCTTCTCTCTCCTCTCACGCGCCTCCCCTCACGCCTCCCTCTCCTCCGCCTCTACTTTCCTCACCCTCTACGGCCTCACCTCCTCCCCGCACCTCCTCTTTACTCTCCCTCACAAGTCGCATCGTCGCTCTTCGCCTCGCGCTTCTTCGTGCTCGGCTAGAGAGGAAGAAGGAAGACGATCAGATCTCTGTCACCCTTGAGATATCTCCCTATCTCCCTATCTCTTCTCTGTTTGTCTTCATCTTTCGCTATCTCCACATCCCTTCTCTTGGCTGAGAAGAAAAAAGACATTTAGATCTGGTTCTCCTACTATAAGTGAGTAAATAGCTATAGATGGGGAGTAACTAAAATAATACGAGGGAGTAAATAATAACTCTTTGTATAACTTTATTAGAGAGTAATTAAACACTATGAGGGAATAAATAACTTATACAGGGGAGTAATAAAGTAACATGAGGGAGTAACTCATAAGTTCAAATATATAGTTTATTTGAAAGAGTAACTAAATACTGACCATACAGGGAGTAAATAATTAAGTATCAGGGAGTAACTAAATACTGTGAAGGGAGTAATTAATAAGTTCAAATATGTTGTTTATTTGAGAGAGTAACTACTGACCATACATGGAGTAAATTATTAAGTATAAGGAGTAACTAAATAATGTAAAGGAAGTAACTAATACGAACAATTATTTAGGTTTGTTATGGAGTATATAATTAGTGCTAAGGGAGTAACTAATAGGTTCGAGGGAGTATTTTAATTTAACTCGGGAGTAACTAAATGACTATAAGGGAGTAACACACATTTTAGATCTGGTTATGCTAAGTTGTGGGAGTAACTAGATGACTATAAGGGAGTAACTAAATAACTATAAGGGAGTAAATAATTACTGTAAGGGTGAGAACAGAGCATGTAAGAGAGGAGGTGACGTAACGAGAAGAAGGGGTGATGCGACGGGAAGTGACGGGAAAGAGGGGTCACACGAGGGGAGGTGACGGGAAGGAGGGGCAATGGGACGAGAGGTGACGGAAAGGAGGGGCAACACGACGGGAGGTGACGGAAAGGAGGGGAGACGCGAGGAGGTGATGCGACGGGAGAGAGGCGCATGGGGAGAAGGAGCGGAGCCAGGAAGGCGCGCAGATGAGAGGGGTGAAGTACACAGGGGGTAAAAGAGGGTGAGGGAATGGGTGAGAGAGTGTTTTTCATTTTTGGAAAGAGGAAGTTGAGCGCACTTATCCAAAATGGAATTTGATTGCGTGATTGCAGTTATCAGCGCTGTGCAACTCGCAAATTCTCAGAAACTTTTTTTTTTTAATTAATATTTTAAGATCCAATCCAAACGAAAAAAAATCGGATAGTCTCATTTCTTTTTCATGTGATGCATCAATATAAAACATTACAATATATTTACTTCATTTTGAATTAATACCTCCTCCCTTTTTCAACATTTTTGTCTGGTATAAATAAAGACATTTACAAAACTCCTTCTTTGGAAGATAACAAAATTAACAGCTTAAAATTACAATTTTGATTTTATATTTGCAAAATTTCAATAAAACATATGAACTCGATCTTGTTGATAACAAACCCAAAGAAGACAAAGAGTCCCAGGTGACATGATTTCTTTGAAATGAGTTTCATATCACCATCAGGTTGGTTTATGACATTCGGTCTCTTATAATTAATTGAAAGGTGACAGAGATATGGGTTCATAATTATTTTTTATTTTGTTTAGGCTAGAAGAACGTGATGAAGCAAGACTTTAACCAAGCAAAAAGTACGAACGAACGACAATGGCATATATGCGGTGTTTTTTCTTTTCTCTCCTTTCTTCTGGAATGTACCATAAGCGACATATTCCAACAATGAAAACGGTCACCGTTGACTCAACTCTCGTATCTATCAGAACTAAATATGCCTCCTTTTGGACGAGATTTGTCTTGAACAAAAGCAGCACCACAAGAAATTCAAAGCCAACATGATTGCTGGAAATGATAATGATATTTATCCTTCCAGTAATTATTTATTATTATTATATTTTTTTGGAAAAGCTGAAATTTAGTAAGCAACGGGAGAGAAAATTGATGCGAATTAATTGTGAGAAATTATAAGCATTGATGAAAGATGTAATAAGATGAAAACTTTGCATTGGATAACAACCTTTTTAGAAATTACAAGGGCTGTGGCAGCAAAAACTGGTGCTCATCATTTTTTTTTAAAAAAAATATATTTAGATATGTTATGCTGTTTAGATATAGAAAAACTTTGTTTGATATGCTTGATGTAATAAAGTCATAAAGACCTGTTGTAGTAGGTGAGATAAGAGTGGATATCTGTTTGGGGTACTAAATTGGATATAACCCCCTTAAATCTTGCTTAATTGGATATAACCCCCTACAATCTTAGAAATTGGATATAACCCCCCATAACCAGACCACTCTTGGATATAAACCCTTTTCATTTATTTAAACAACATTTAAAATAAAAATGATCAAATTTTAACATGTATGACTAAATTACCCTTCATCCTTTATGAGACCCTAGCTGGTACCCCGATCTTTCCATGCGTTAATTTAAATACATGTATTTTTATGACCATTTCATGTAGTGCAATTCGAAAGTAGTAGCACCTATCTTTCCATATGTTAATTAATCTACCTATATTTTTATGACTATTTCATGTAATTTGCAATTCCATATTTCATCAGCGAAGGGCTAATATGCATTAGTAATTGTAACAGAAAATCTTTTGTGGTGATATGTGATGCATCAGGCCCTCTTCTTTCATTCCTCATCCATTTCATTTATTTCGAAATTTTTCAATTTGTTTAAGAAAGATGCACCATCAAGGTCCAGTTCAAATCCCAAGCATCTTCCTAATGGATCGAAGTAAACTTCCTATTAGTTTGTACCAAATCACGTTATTGAAACCTAAGGCCCAATACCAAATCACGTTAACTTTGGACACCTTAGTTTGTAATTCAGAATTAAACTACGTATTTACATGCGAATGGAATTTGGAGCGAACAAACAAGGAAACGGAAGCCATGAGGACTTATGAGTGAGAGTCTCTTAGAAGAGAAGAGGAGGATGAAGGATATTTTGGTCATATATATTAAAAACTGACATTTTTTATTTAAAATATTGTTTAAATAAATGCAAAGGGTTTATATCCAGGAGTAGTATGATTATGGAGGGTTATATCCAATTTCTAAGATTGTAGGGGTTATATCCAGGTAAGCAAGATTTGAGGGGGTTATATCCAATTTTGCCTTAAAGGTAACATGTAATAGCAAATGCAATTCACTTAAGCTTTGATCAAAATATGTTTTACACAGGATTTCAATTCATTAATTTCATTTCATTTGAATTGATTTTGAGGATTTTATTGGACTTAATTTCATGAAACTTCCAATCAAATGACACCAAATCCATTCATTTTGATCAGAAAATTTCTAATGAAATGAAATCCCATACAACAACAACACCACAACAACAACAACAATAACTAAGTCTTTTGTCCCAAATAAGTTGGAGTAGGCTAGAAAAGAAACCCAACAAAAGTCACCAAGTCATCGAAAAAAGTAAATATAAAAAGTAGGACTAAATATACTAAAAATCATATAGAAAAAAATAAAGTAGTAGTAATAGTAATAATAATAATAATAATAATAATAATAATAGTAATAGTAGTGGTAGTAAGACCTACATCTAAGCCGTGAGCTAATAATGAAATGGAATCCCATGTTTTAAAAAAAAAAAAATCGAGACCTTACTTTCTAACCACTTTATCTACTTTAAATAATAAATTCTTAAAAAAGTTTCAACCTAATTAAACCTCCTTTATTTAAAGCGAAGAATCCTTTTTAGATAAGCAGCCTTGAGATAAGGAAGAAAAATGGAGAAATGGCCTGTTGAAATGCCTATATAGGAGTAGGCGTATGCATCTCAATCTTTTTTTTAAAAAAAAATGGTTTTTTTTTTTTTTTTTGAAAATGGTATGCATCTCAATCCAATCTTGTAAAAATAAAACAAGATTTATGATTTAAGTTCAACCGTTGTGTTTTAAATCTGGAATGTTAATGAAATAAAGTGAGTAAAACAAATATCTCTATATATATATATATATATATATATTGTGGTGAAAGTTAGTTGACGAGAGGCAACAAACAAAATTTTATCAAAAAGAATAAAATAATTTACAATCTCTCTAGCTTATTTGTTTTAGTGACCCATTTTTCAACGCAATTAAAAACATTTGCTCTCCTAAAATAAACAAGAATGACTAAACTATGTGTTGGACTAAACAATTAACTCTCGATTTGTCGATTTGCAAAATAAACTCCTCTGTACTAATATCTCAATTTCCAAGTATTTTATTAGGCTATATTTTTCAAAGAATTGGATATTGGACTATACCATCAAGTTTTGAAGACTTAGAAGACTTAGTTCAGTCTCAAAAAGTCATAGAAATATGTATAATTAGCTCTCAAACTCATCAAAATCGTTTTGCTCAAGTTCTGCTGAGTTTACTGGTACAAGCGTTGTGTAACGCTATGAAACGTTACATAACGTTACAGATAGTTCTCAAAATTCTCCTTTCTGCAATACCTTGTGTCAAACGTTACACATCGTTTGGCTTATGGCTTGTAACGCTTTGCATAACGTTGTATATCGTTCTGTAATGTTATACAACATTATGACAAAGACTTAAAGAGCTTGTTTTTATTTTCTCTGTTGAGAAATGTTATAAGACGCTATTCAAACGTTGTAAAACGTTTTCTTTTTGTAGCGTTGTGTAACGTTTGCCTTCCGTCTTATGACGTTAGAGCTCTGGAAGTTTCTAACAGTTTTTTTAGAACTGTTTTGTAACGTTTGCTTCAGATTTGTTTGACGTTTCTGACAAGCCTTGTCAGACTCAGATTTGTTTGACGTTTCATAACGTTGTATAACGATTCTGACAGCTTTTTTTCAAACGTTAGATTTTTCGTTTAAAAACGTTGCATAACGTTTGAAAACGTTGCATAACGTTTCATAACGTTGTGTAACGTTACTGACTCAATCTAACAGGTTTGTCTGAATTTGACCGTTAGACCTGAAGCGTTGCCTAACGCTTTGAAATATTGTGTAACGCTTCTGACTCAGTCCAACGGAATTGTCGGAATTTGTTTTATTTAACGGCTATTTTCAAACGTCTTATAACGCTTTGAAGCGTTGTATGACGTTTCGCCAGACTTTATTTTGTTTTGGAGCACTTGACGCCCTCTATAAATATAAGCCCCTTTCCAACTGATTAAACTGATTGAAACTCTTGCAAAATCCCTGTCTTTGAGCTCCAAACAACTCCTCTTGCTTCTCTCACTAATTTGAGCAAAACCATTGAGATTAGTTAGCATCAATCAAACCCAAGTTCCATCTAGCTAGACCTTCAAGTGTTTTGATTGAGAGCATCAATCTTGAGTTATTTCTTGGATATTTAGAGGTTAGGCCGATCCACCTCGAGTGTCATTGTGACGAGGCGATTCGGTTCGAAGTTGTAGACACGTTCTTTGTGGAATTGAACGGAGCGCGCCCTTTGGTGGTTGCGAAACTCCCGGAGACGTACGACTAAGGCTAGCCATTTATCTAGCGGGTCGGAACTCCGTAATCATATCGCGTGTCAATTTCTCTTACTCTTCTCCTTTTTATTTACTTAGTTAGATAATTGTTTGTGTGAACCAATTGTTTGTACCTCCGCAAAATTGACCAAACCGGTTTACTACTTGTTTTTGTGCCTATTCACCCCCCTCTAGGCTGTACTTAGGGACAACACTATGTATATATCTCTTCTTAACCCTTTGCATTTTCATCGTCTTCACGTTTCAATTTAAACTACCGTTACAATGTTCAAATGAATTTCGGGATTATTGAATAATTTTGTTCAATATATTTAGGCTCAAGATATGTCTAGATCTGTTTAAGGCGTCAAATACCCATTCAGTAAAAAGAAAATTTTGGTCAATATATTTAGGCTCAAGATATGTCTAGATCTGTTTAAGCCGTCACATATCCATTAAGCAAAAAGAAAAAGAGAAAAAAAAAAAAAACTATCTATTCAGAAACAAATTTTGTTTCTGAATAGATAACTAGAAGGGTATATCGTTCACTCGATGTAGATATCTATAATAAGAATATTTTTATTATGTTTCTATAGTTTAATTATATTCATTTTTGGATATATGGTTAAGATATATTTGTCTTTAGATATATAGTTTAGTTATTGTAGGTTTGATTTGATTAAATTTAAAGAGTTTGATCAATTTAAAGAACAAATTATATGTGTGTAATATATTTATAAATGACTTAAATAAAAATATATATCGTAAAAGATATGATGTTTTTTCTATTTTCAATTGAATGAATTTAATTTATATTTTGTAAACCGAAATTAAGAATGGTGATGAAGAGAAATTAAGGTGGAGACATGATGAAAATGAAAATAGAAAGGGATCACAAAAATCGAAAACAAAACAATGTGTTGTCAAATTATTATATGATGTTGAACCGAGTCAGTTTTATGAGCAATAACACCCGACACACAATTAGTTACAAAATATCACATTACAGAAATCAGAAAAATGCTATTGCACAACTATTTCACAATACTTGAAGTGTCGGATGATATTTAACAAAAGAATCTCGACACCCACACATCTTTATTTATAATATTGATGACCTCAATCCTTTTCCCGGTAATTCTGTTATAAGGAGAATTCTTCAAATACCCATTCAGCAATATAATGACCTCAATATATTCAGAAAAAAAAAATGCAAAATTGTATTAATGACCTTATCCTTTATGATTTATTTGTTGCTGAATAGATAATGACCTCAATCCTTTTCCGCGTAATTCTGCAGCCAACAAAATATTTTTTATTTTAACATTTGCCATTCCCATTAAAGAATGAATAAAGTATAAAATGGTGTTTTGTATTTTTTTTATTTTTGCGTGGGACCAGAGAGACCCCACAAACATTGTCTTTTCGAAAGCTTCAAGGAAACTTCCTCGCAAGTCTACAACGGTTGTACACTTGCACCCGACATATTATCTAACTCTGCCAAATTGCAAATTGCTATTTGCTAAGCTCAAATGTGAAGTTAGATTAAGGTCTCGTTTGGATGGGTTAGGAATATGATAGGAATAACATAAATTTAGGGAAAAATAATGTTTACGGGAAGAGTGGGAAGAAGCTATTCCGAAAATATGAAATGTTGTTTGGATGGTGAGTTAGGAATAGCGTTGGGAAGAGTGTTATTGGGATGAAAATTAATGAGAAAAGTGTTATTAGGAAGAGTGTTATTGGAAATTATTTCTGAAATTGACTATTCAAGAATAGGCAATTGCGTTTGGATGACATATTTAGAAATAAAATAGGCTATTTCGGAAATAGGCCTATTCCTAACCATCCCAAACTTCACCTAATGGTCCACACCCAAATTCTACAGATATGTCATTGATGTATGTGCGTGCCCGCTATGCATAAACCAGCTGACTAGCTGAGTGAAGGAAAGACAATAAAAAATTAGAATATGATTTTCTTTTATATATATTCTGCATATATAAAAAAAATTAAACATATCATTTTTATTATAATGAGATATGTGTTTGTAAGTACAGATGTGTCTTTGTGCCTTTTTTTTTTTTCCTCATAGAAGTATAGAACAACTGAGTGAAGGAAATAAATTTTAAAAAAAGAAACAAATATTATTCTGCAAGTTATATTAATTAGTCTAGGATCATAGTTTCTTAAAATTTTACTAGAAGTTGTTCCGTTCCATTATTTAGTTTGACTATGCTGCAAAATTCCATGTGAACAGAATAAATAAAATGAATCATGTTCATATTTTTACTACCAGATATTCTATCTATCGATAACCTGATATCTGTAAGGTTGGTTTGGTAGCCCACTAGCCCTATCATTTTAACCTGATTATTTTGCAGAAATCAAGATGTATTTGCTTTGTTGTGATGGCGACATCATAACAACCAAACTTGCGGAAAAAATTAGCTTTAAATTTTCACTACAGATTGGTTCCTTGGAATTTGGTGTGTTGGTTAAATTAAATCATATAATTTTGACCAGATTCTTTTTACTGGAAAAAAAAAAAAAAAACTACCGATTTCGCTAATTGGTGATTGGCCCGATAAAAATATCGTTTGATGACTGAACGGTAGCCTTGCTTCTTGGATGCTGAATAAATATGCGAGAAATTGAACCGATAATTATTGAATGTTTTCTCATTTGTTTGTATTCTCAAAAATATAGATTTTTATTTTTTTTATTAAAAAGAAGATCCATTTTTTTTTATTGAGCGGGCCTAATTTGCTCCTAAATTACAGCGAATCTATTCTCGCGAAGTTAAAATTCTGGAGCAAGATCTTGCATAGTTGCATTTGCGTTAAACACCAAACCTATTTTTTTGTTAAGCAGAAATGGGTTTCAAAGACCCCATCTTTTCATTACGAAGACAAAAGTTTGTGTTAACAGATGCTAACTGCAGAGTACAAAAGCAAAAAAAAATAAAAGTTAAATACCAAACCTAAAATTACCTCATTCAGTAAAAAGGTATTGCTTCTCATATTAGCAAGTCAAATTACAAGCACATGTCTTATCTGTTTCATTATCTGAAAGGAAAGCATAAAGGGATCAAGTTTTCTTATTTTTTTGGGCGAAATTTGTTTTAGTTTTCTTAAAGATGCCCACCAGAAAAAAGTTTACAAATCACCTTTGACTCGGTATCTTCACTGAGTTTCTTTTAAAATACCCCTCAATACTTAGCTTTAATGTTATCCTCCCAGAAAAAGCATAAACATATTCCTGGTCTATTTAATTGCCATCATAGACCTTTTCTATCTTTGAACTAAGTATCAAAAGATAAAATCCAACAAAAGTAAAAGGTTTCGGAAAGTATGCCCACTTTCATCACCAACAAAGGCAACAAATATAAAACTAAGAATTATTTTTTTTTAAAAAAAAGAGTAGCCAAAAGCCACCAATTTTATTAATCAAACAAGACAAGGTACTAACGCAACTTACAAACAAACAAAGGACGGAAACAAACTAATTAAGCATTATAACAGACAGCAAACCAAACTGATCACACCAAAGCATTCCCTCCAAGTCTCTTGTCCCTGATCTGGACATGCTAGGCCTGTACTGGCATCATTCTCTCCATTGAAATAGCATCTCCCTCTTCCTCTTCGACCCCATCTTGCTGCCGGTCCCTTCACTGGTCACCGGATAGAATAATTTTCTTCAAGCAAAACGGAAAAGGGAAAAAAAAAAAGGAAAAAGGACAACCATAGGTATACGATAAACAAACGACAAAACTCCCGCTTGATCCATCATTCTTCAGTCCACGATTGATGATTTTCCTATTTAAGAAAGAAAAAAGGTTAATTAGCATTTAGCAACGCATTAAGAAATCAGCGCGTATCCTCATAACAATAAAACACAGAAGTTATGAAGAGAACAAATAAATTCGCCATCCTGGGGTCCTGCCTCTTAAAAAAATTAAATAATAAGAGAAAATAATGAAAGAATAAACTAATTGTCTAGCTGCCTAGCTAAATTACCTTTCATTGACCAAACTGTTATTGTCGTAACCGTGACCTGTAATACAAATAAAAAAGAGAAAAAAAAATACTACAAACTATAGTAGAGAAACTTGATGATTCTAATATTTAAGTTAATTCAGAAATAAAGATTTTAGCAGTCGATGGAATCAGTCTATGAACATACTATCTATAAATCAAATAAGTGATATCTTTATTAACTAATTAAGAAAACATAATTAAACACAGAATTCATCAGAAAATAAGAAAGGGAAAAAAAATGTTTCAACAGTCAACACTGGAAGGGAAAGAAAAGTCAGCAACAAAGAATTTCATTAAGATTAAAGACTAAGAAAACGAATATGCTGTTAGAATTGTTTAATTACCATGCACCTGCAAGCAGTAAATCAGTAATTCTGGAGTTATTATTATCTCTACGGTAATCATTGACTACTTAACTATATGCTCAAAGCCTCAAACGAAAAACATCACCTGAAATATCATGACCAAAACAAATCTGAAATCTATCAAGGTAATCTTATCATAGGCAGCAATCAAACTTTGATCAAACGGCCCTGATAACTCAACCAGTTACCCTCCATACCTTTTAGTACGGAATTTATGAGTAAATTTTATTACCAGATTTATCAGTTCTGGCGGTGCGTTGTCAGCGGCCAATTTTACGGTTTTGCATGAAGAAACTCATGATAACCTCGACGTGACCTCCATATCCACCTTGACCTGCACCCATAGCGCCCGCAGAGAACGGATCAAGGATCGCCACTTTGAGGACAAAGAAAAGTCCGAGAATCAGCGTCACACAAGCGGCACAGAGTGTTGCTGAGGATAAGTGCTTCTCGGTGGCAGATACAATAGGTTTAGTCATGCGAAGTTTAAGGTGCACAAGAGCGAGACAATTTGTGAGTGTGGCAAATAAGAAAGCGAGGTTGCAAAGTGTTTGATCAGCAAGGGGGAAGTTATAGTTTGGCACATCAGAGGGGGGAAGAATGGGAGTAGTGAGGAGAAGGCAAAAAACGGAAAAGGATATCAGAAGAGCCATAAAGGACGGTTCGTAACCGCCGATCAGGTGGCTCAGCTGGTGGTTCGCCATGGAGGCTGGTTGAGGTTGCTTTAGATTTCTGGTAGGTTTTGAATTGAATTTTGAATAGGAATGGGTTGCTTTTTATAGGCCGCAATTTTTTTAAAATAGTAATTAAGTTAAATTAATATATGAATTTAGGAATTGAAGTTATAAATTTACGAAAATAGCAACGAAGTAATCGTTTTCTTTCCAGCGTATCCACGTGGCAGTGAAATGAAATTCATATTTTTTTCAATTCATGTTGAAAAATGCGCATCTCTATTTGTTTTACAGCTGAGAATTTCTGCGAAATAATAAAAATTTCTTAGTGGTATAAAATTTATTAATTATAGTCTCGTAGAACATAACATTATTGTCATTTTTTTTAACATATTGTACGGGTTAAATTCCCAAACATATTGTAGAATTTAATTGAGCAAATTTCTATGTACTAATTTCGTATATTTTAAATCTTTAATATAATTCCTGTAGTAAATAATTCGGTTAGGCAGCCCGTGGTTTTTTTTTAAACAGCTATATTCTAAACAATATCTCAACAAAATACCAAGTATTATATAATATTTACTTAAAGAGTCAAGACGCAAAATGCTTGTACGCCCTGAATTTTCATGAAATAAGGCGTACTAGATGAGCTGTGTGCGCTTATCCATTTTTCCCCATATTTACGTCCACATCAGCCATGCGTCCACCCCTTCTGCAGCGTTAAAGAAATGAAAAAGGGAAAAAATAAAAAGTGAGAGATGGTGAGCCCCATGAACATGGAAGGGGCGTCTGAAATTAGATGGTGGGTCCCAGTCTCAACATTTTTTTGAGCTTTCACGAATCACGTCAATTTGCTGACGTAGATTTGGTTTTATATTTAAATTATATATATTCTAATTCGTAAAATTAAACAAATTAATTTAAAATTAATATTCATTGCAAAAAATATATATTAAATTCATGATATAAATATCAGACTATCATTTCAGTATATTTAAAGAAACAACTAATTCAAATAGAAAATGTTTGTTGACATTATTCAAAATATTTATAAATATGTAAATGAGTTATTAACTATGAATTACAACAATACTGTAATAATAATAAAAATGATATATTAATAATCATCGTAGTATCAATTTTGTAAAGTTGTTACTTTATAATGATATTCGTAACATAAATATTAAGAATTTATAATGAAACTATGATTACCTAATTTGTTACTAACTAGTGGGCCAACACAAAAAACATTTGACATCACTATTGTGTTATATATATAAAAAAAAAAAACACGACGTATTGAACTGTAACTAACTTTAGTTGATTAATTAGAAATTTTGTGCCAATCCAACTTTGAAACCGAAAAACACACATACACATATAGTATCATAATTCTAGTCTGCTGGCAATTATTATATAAAAAATAGCATATATATATATATATATATATATATATATATATATATATATATATATATATATATATATATATATATATATATATATATATATAGAATGGCTATACAACTATTCATATGTAAATTGCTCTTCTAGGCCAGACTTTTGGACCGTTCGATTTCATCAGGATCAGTGCGGAGATCTAAGAGAACGGCCAAGATGAAGTCGCTCAATCTCTCCTCCTGTTAAGTTTTTCCGTCTCCTCTCTCTGTTAAGTCCCGTCTCTCTCTCTCAAAAAGCTCTAATCGCTACTCTCTCTCTCTCTCATTTCGATCCTTACCAAAAAAAAAAAAGCTCTCGGCTTGGGTTTGGGTTTCTCCGCCTCCGCCTCTCTCAGAGCCCTCGATCAGACACAAGGGAAAAAAGCTCTCGGCTGAAGGTCGAAACCCTCGCTCCTTGATCAGTTCGATCAGACCAACAGTCTCGAGCTAGCAATCGACCAAAAGTCTCCAGCATCTCTCGGACACAAGAAGGTAACTAGACTTGCATAGTCCTCTTTAATTGAACTGATTGGGCTTAAGTTGAGTTATTTTGAACTGATTCCAACTGATTTTCGGACACAATAATTTTTACCTATTTTGACCTAATCTCGCTGCCATTAATGGGCTTATTAGGATAGCTTATTAATGGATTTTAGAGCTCATTTCAGACCTAAATTTCAGTTTTTTCCCCCTTTTGTATAAAGGTTACTTTCACTATTGTAATGATATTTTGATAAGTGCAAATTGAAATTCATACCGTGCTGGTATACTGTAAACCGAATTCATAATCACCACTTATTTTGGTTTCTAATGCTATGTCCAATGTCATGAAAATCTCTCCAGATCTCCTTCAATTAATCCACATGGAAGGTTCAAATGTGAGTAATGGTTTTTTGGATGCAGATTCTGTAAGGTAATTATCAATTTGAATAGCTCAAGTAAATAGTGAATTGCTCTTTCATTGGTAAATAGTAAATAGTGAATTGCTCAAGTTGTTAATTTTTGTAGATGCCGAGAGCTTGTGGATTCTTTCATTGGTATGATGCACCTATCCAAGAGAGAGCTAAGGTAATAATTAATGGGCTTATTAGTCGATTAAATGATTGTGAAAGGAAGATGAAGGCTCAAGAAAGGAAGGAAACAATTCTGAAAGGAATAGTAGTTATTTTAGGGCTGTTATTGTTGTATGTTTTAGTGAAGTAGCTGTTTTAGCATGAGACATGAAGTAGCTTGTTTATTACGCATGAATGCTTGTACTATGGCTGTTATGTTTGCTAATGTTTTTATATTTTCTTGTACTATGAATGCTTCTACTATGGATGTTATGTTAGCTAATGTGAATCAGTAGTATGCTATCTTTTGGCTGGAATCTGAATTTGAATTTCAGATAGAAAAGGATGCAATACTATATACATAAATCATAGCCATAATCTGTAAGTAGGTAAATGCGAATGAGTTTAGATATCTCCATAAAAAAAATTTCTCAACTCTGGAGTCGCATACTTGCAAGCTCTCTGTACCATGTGTTCTCACTAAATATCAGTAACATGAAACAGAAAAATGAGGCTCCAGTACCATGCGTTCTCACTAAATAAGGTTCATAACTAAAAAAAGTGCACAATATGCTCAATAAATACGCTCAATAAATATACTCAAAAAAATTGACTAGAGAGCTCTGGCTACCATTTACAACCGTGATGTGATGAATTGAGTTAACATGCCTCAAAGGCTCAATATTCTATATGCTATAACTACAAAAAACACACAATATACTCAACAAAAATGCTTTAAACAGAATAAGGCTTATATTACGCAATATCAGTCACCAAAAATGCTTTAAACAGAATAACGCACAATATTCTATATGTTATACGCCTATAACATATGAGCTTGTATCAGTACAAACAAAATGAGGCTCCAGTACAAACAAAGGCTCAATATTCTCAAAATGAAACAGAATTTAGTCTCTAGTACAAACAAAAACAGCAATCCAAGTATAATCATCCATCTGGTCCACAATCAAGTTAAATCTTCATATTCTTCTACATATTCTTCTTCATCTTCTGGTCCACTATCTTCTTCATTTCAAAGCACAGTTGTAGAATCTCTTTGCATCATCTTTTGTCATAAATTCTTTTCCAACAAAAGGTGCACACTCTAAATGTTCATGAGGATCGATGCCATCGGGAGGTTCTTCTCTGATGTTGTTCTCTACACCTTCGTTAGCCATCATGAACTCACAAATAGGCACCTACACCAGAATTTTAAGTTTATTAAGTAACACTCATATGAAATTCTTCATTTTATTCATTGCACAGAGAGAAACGCATACATTAATTTTGTACATTACAATGAAAAATTTCATTTTTTTTTTTTTATCTTTACTGGTGTGGGTGTTGCAACCATGGACAGCATTCGGACAACAAGGAAAGGTTGACCACACAATATTATATTCTTTTGATAAAATTTGAAATTAAGAAATGCCGTGTCAGTAAAATATTTGGGCAGGCATATGGTCCTACTTGGGAATTATTTAGGTACCTTCAATATAAACCAATTTGGAACTTGGAGTGTATCATTTGCCAAATATAGAAAGAAGAATTTCGCACAATATAATTTTCATATGGAGCGATATGATTCTAGGGTTTTGCGTAACAGAAAACCCACGCATACTTGCGACGGAGAGAATGCTTACCGAGTGAGAGTAGAGAGGCGAGGCGACTCGACTGGGAGCAGAGGCGAGGCGATCTTCGCAGAGAGACCTCCGACAGTCTCTCCGATAGTCTCTCCGACCAAGATTTCTGGGATCGAGTATTTTTTAAATTTTTTAATAAGGAGCGATATGTTGAGACTTGAGAGAGAGACATGCGACTTAGAACTTTTTGAGAGAGACAGAACGGAGACTTAACAGAGAGGAGACGGTAAAAATTAAAGAGAAGGAGGGCTCAGCGCCTCCATCTGAGCCATTTGCTCATATCTTCGCACGAATATTGATGAAATCGAACGGTCCAAAAGTCTGGCCTAGAAGAATAATTTACATATGAATATATATATATATATATATATATAGAGATTGGCTAAAATGCTTTCTAAAGCATTCAGCATATATGCTTTAGACTTTTTGACCGTTGGATCTGGTTTAGATCTGTGCGCTGATCGAATCTGATGGCTCAAATAAAGACGCTGAGGCGCTGAGAGCCTCCGTTAATTTTTAAATTTTCCATCTGTTTCTCCGTTAGTAGGTGGTAGGTGCGCTAGAAAAGAGAATCGATCGATCGCTTCGTCTTCCTTGCAGACCGAATCCCTCCCACCCGCTTTTCCTTCTTGCTTTCTGAAAACCCTAAATTCTTTCCGCCTTTTAATTTCCAAAATCAAAATTCTTCGAAACGAAGACTGCTCGTACTCACCTGTGCGCTAAACCCCACTGGTGAGTGTCGCCTCTCAGCGCTACATTTTTTTTTTTGCATAATTTACCATTTCGCTAAATTGGTTGCGATAAACTCCACTGCTACTTTTTGTTTTTTTTTTTGGATAAATTTTTGTCATGTGAGTGCGCTAATTGGATGCGCTAAATTGTGTGGACTAAATAGAACAAGCTTTTTTTTTTGTTGAGTTCAACATGCTTTGACCATAAATTGAGCAGTAATTTTTTTTTTCTTGAATATCATGCTTTGACCAGCAATTTAGCGCACTCACATGCACTAAATTGTGCGCTAACTTTTTCTAAAGCATTGAGCACTAAATTTAGCGCACTCTGAACCTATCTCAACTTTGCTCACGTAATTCTTCAAACTTAATTGTGCAATTGCTAGTAATTTAGCGCACTAAACTTTGCTCTGAATCTATCTCAATTTTGTTTAATTTAGCGCAGTAAACTTAATTGTGCAATTGTTAATTTTAATTTGCTTATTATCTATGTGACCAATTATGTTGCTATAATGTTGACCGGTCTTTTTTGTTGCTGGTAAGGGGTACTTGGACTAATGATTTTTGAAATTCTATTGAGCTCTCTAGTATGTCCCCTTTGTCAGAGTAATGTGGTGGAGGATGCAGCACACCTATTCTCTGGTTGTATGCTGACCCAGCTTGTCTGGTCTACTGTTTGCCTAAATTTCAATTGACCTCCTTTTATTTTCACCCTCCGGCCTTTTACTGACTGACAAATCAACCGAGCAAACATGCAGAGAGACAAAATATAGGAATGGAACACAGTCTGGTCAGCCACTGTTTGGAACCTCTGAAGTCTTTTAGTTACCTAGTAGTTGAGTTTAATTTCAAACCCAATTGTAAACGTGATTCTTTAATTGCAACAAAATCTAGTATAGGCGCTAATCTATGTGCTTTGTATGTGTGAATATTTGTAGATATATCCATGAACTTCCTCTCGTGTCAGAACTCAGAACTTCAAAGCAACCAAACAAACTGGCATGCCAAAATTTAGAGGCCACATTTGTAGCAGCAATGCTTCTTCTCTTTTTGTTGGTTGGTGTATCAATAAAGGAAGAAATTAGATTAGGATGAGGATGAGGATCTTCTCGATTAGCTGAGTGGTTTCTGTTGTTATAGGATTTCGCTATATTAGTTTTGTACCAGCTAGTGTTTCTACTGGTTTTACTCTATCATTGTCATTGTTTCATGTATTGTAGGAATTTGGCTCCAAGCAGCTAGAATCGGCAACCCAACTCCCAATGCAGGCAGTGTGGTAATTAAATAGTAATTAGGTTCTCAACTCTGGGGTTTAAGGTGTTAGACAGTAGGAGAACTCCTCATGTACAACTTGTAAAGAATTTTACTCATGTACAATTAAATCATGCTTGTTAGGTCTGTTTATATTTTGTAAAACATTTAATGTATCTTATGTGAAGGTGATCAAGACTACATTTCCTGTGTTAAATAAGACACTAGTACTTATCAGAATTTGTAAAAGTTTTTCTACACAAATACTGTCATTTTGCTGATTCCAATTAGCTAGATGAGAATGTCATTTTGATTGGATGTAAAAAAGCAAATACATGAGAATACACTAAAGTATTAATTAATACAATATGTAATCAAGCCATAACAAACCCATAAAAAAATGCTAAATATCCTTTCGTATATTCTATTGCTGACCATTTTTTCTTTTAAAACATTTTGATGGAATTCTATAAGTAAGCTTCTACGCATTAGCTTATGTTAAAGTGCATAGTGCATATCAACATTTTTTTCAATATGGTGTACTAAACCAAAAAAGAAGATCATCCAGTTATATAAGTACATGGAAGTACTTTAGAACAATTATCGGAGGAAATCTATATGCAGCTTGGAAATATTAAATAATTAAAATTAAAGAAGGTGATTAAATCTGATGCATATAAACTAACCCATACACATCTGTTGCAACTATTTAGCTCACATATTCTATTCACACATTTTGTTACAACTCAAACAACAGATCATGAAGTAATATATCCATACACTAAGAGAGATAGCATATCCATACATCAATTCAAATACAATGAAGAAACCAGCAGGTTGCAAAAATTCAAAAAAAAAAAAAATACAAAAGAATAAAAATAAAAACATCTACAGCTTCAACTCGAAAAGCGGGCAAACACTGCTGTTCTGGTTTTCTTCTCCACGTCCTGTACAACTCCAAATCTGCTCAAGCTACTCTAAAGTCTTCGTCAAAGTCGGCAACAATTTTTAGATCAATCGCTGGCATGACAATGCGGAGCTGATTTCCAGCTCCATCCCTATTAGTCCCCACTGGCCTGAAAAAGGTCAGCAAAGCCCACAGGTTTGATACACAATGACAAACCAAACATTAATATTCACGATCAGGGTTTTTTTCAGACTTTGAGAGCCTAACCACTGTGTACTCACCACATTTCTCGCAACACGGATTTGTTCGTTGATTCCTCGAGCTTTGACTACTCATTCTACATTTCATGAGAAATCAATATGATTAAAATCAATCAAATTGACATATTTTTTGCAGTTTTTTTTTAAATAAGAGTAATATGGAAGCATGAGCAATAATTAAAGCTAATTATAAATTCATAAGAGTAATATGAAAAGAAACAAGAAATTGCAGTCACTAATGACTTGACAAGAAACAAGAAATTGCCTGACAATCTCATTTTCCTACTCTTTGTATATGAAACCCATGACAAGGTATCGACAGGTAGACGAACACACCTGAGAGTTAAGTTGAAAAATTGAAACCAATTACATACGAACACACCTTACAGGGAGACGATCCTAAATTGACAAGGATTTATCAGTCAAATCGATCCTAAATTGACAAGGATTTGTCAATAAAATGACCAGCTTGTAACTTTATTTTTTGGTTCAGGCTCTCGTTGTGCTAGGGTTTATCAACTATACCCGAAACAGAAAAGGAAATTAAGGAAAAATAACTTAAATTCGAGAAATTTACCTCATAGAACAAGAAATTACAAGTGAAAAGAGTTACCTGCTACTGTCGATCTTCACCACAGAACGAGTAAGCTAGGGTTTTTTTTCAAAATTGAGTCAAGGTAGAAAAATCGAGGAGACAAGGCAGCGAATAGAGTAAGCTAGGGTTTCTCGGAGACAAGGGAGCGAATCGAGTCAGGTGAGGCGGAGAGAAGGCAGCAAATCGAGGAGGCGGAGAGTCCGTGGAGGAATAATCGCCTATATTTTTGCCTAGGTGCTGAAGGGAGAAATAATCGCCTATGTTTCTTTCGATCGAAAGGAGAAGAGGATAGGAAGTGTATAAAAGTTAGAAGAGACGGAAGGAAAGAGTATTAGATAACGGAGAAACTGAGCTCTCAGCGCCTTAGCGCAAAAAATCGGAGCCATCAGATTCGATCAGCGCACAGATCTAAACCAGATCCAACGATCTAAAAGTCTAAAGCATATACGCTCAATGCTTTAGAAAGCATTTTAGCCAATCTCTATATATTTTGGATGATTCTGCCATCCGGTCTAACTTAAGCCCACGGGCACCCGAAATTCAACTCTAATTAATCACAGCCGTTGAAAATACTAAGGGTATAATTGGAATTTGACACTTCCGTTTTTTTTTGTTCTCGACAGTCGACGGTCGCTTAAAACGACTGCTCGGAGCATTCGTTTAAGTTGCGCAACTCCGATCTCTTCAACTACGGAATCCTTGCTTCTCTCCTCTTCAACTACTATCTCTTCCTGGTTGCTTCTCTCTCACACTATCAACTCAGATAGATCAATCGTAAAAGTTCCATCGTCTCATCGATCTCTCTTGCACGCATTCATCGATTTCTCCCAATCGATCTCTTCACCACCGTCCTCGAAAACTGCGTCACCATGGCTCTCTGACTGATCCGCTGTCCTCCCTCGCTGCGTCGCCCAGGTTGGTCTTTTCTTTTCAATCTAATATTCTTTTCTTTTCTTTTCTTTAGGATGTAAGTTTTTAAACATGGTAACTTATTTTGTTAAACCATGATTCGAAGAACTTATTTGTTTGCTGTTTTGTTTTGCTTTCAGGTACATGCACAAGAAGCTCCAAAGTAACTTATTTTCCTTTAATATAGTTTATATTTCTCTTTCTCTTTATTTTTTTTAATTTGTGTTAGATGTGATTTTTCTCTGAATCTTGGTTAAACTTGATATTAGTGTAAATTCCCAAAATTGATGGTCAGACAAGTTGTAGATTCACTTCAATTGCCCGTTACAATTGATTGAAATGTTTTGTGCTGGATTGACATCTCAGACATATGATCCTCTCAAGAGTTCATCCACTAGCAGTATCAGATTGTAAATGCCAAGTTAGGTTTTTTGTTTGTATTGTACCGGTACAGGTGCTATCAAGTTAGGTTGCAATCAAAGATTAAAAAAGGTGAACAAATTGCGAGCAATTTATCTGACTGTTAATTTTCAGAATTAGGCCAACTTATCTACTCAAATAATTCCAAATTAGTACAGTTTGTTTACTGTTTAGTCAGAAAAGATACAAATCCCAGTTTCTTTACTTTTGGTCAGTGGATGGACCATAGATCAATATATCGGGAGAATTTAACATTTACTAGCCGTAATTTTACTTTTCTGTCATCATTTACAATTGGTGAGCTTCGAGTAGAGGTAAAACTACTTATTTCTGTATTAAATAGTTATGCTGAGCCAACAGTTGTGTTTGTGTGGTGCTATTTGCTAACAGACGTGTATCAGTGTTTGCATTTTTTTTTTTTATGATTTCTGATTTCACCTTTTGAGTTAATTGATGTTTACATCCTGTCATGCGATAATCAAACTATGTTGCTCTTTAGTTGCTGTCACCGAATAATAACACTTTCATCCTTGATATCTTTGTTATATTATTTTTAATTTTACTGACTTTGCAAATTTCATACTACAGGCAGTGGCTTCAGTAAAAGATGAGAAGAGAATTCTCTTCAGATTTGACTGGGCAGCATTTTCTTTCAAATTTTTACCATTCAAGGTACCTTATCCTGTACCATTTAGAGTTCTACCCATTTTATGCATTATTATATTTTGTTGTATTCTATATGTTTTGATGGACAGGCAATAGAGGAATTTACCTTGTATAATAAAGTGGATAGCAAAGGAGATTTCAAAAATCTAACTAACAATTGTTTATTTACTGTCAACTTACATCATTATCTCTACTCTCTAGGACTCATTCAATTTTTTTTCCATGAAAATGTCATTATTTTTTTTGACTATGTTTATTCTTGTGAATTTAGATTATTAAAGAAGATGGCCAGGTGGCGAACTGGGCAGTTCCTTTTCCAGGATCTAGGGTTACAGCAACTGGCACATTGGTGTAAGTCTACGCATTTCAAAATGAAGAATGTTACGATCAGCATGACGTGCATATTGTATAGAATTTTCTTAATTGCAAATCAACCATCTTATAACTAGAACCAATATCTATGCCCAGAAATTAACCTATGTGTTTACATAGGGGTTTTGAGAATGCCATGAATGGTAGACACTGAATTATAACACTAAATTTATAAACTCTCATACCATGTTTTAACACTGAATTATTCTTGTCTTTTGGTGTCAGGCATGTATGGAAATCCAGGGCTGATGGTTCATTCCCTGCATCTGAGGATACAGAACATGAGCCTCTTGGTCGTGGCACTGAGATAAGATTGCATCTTAGAGAAGAAATCGAGGAGTATCTGAAAGAATGTAAATTGAAGGTAACTTATTCATCACATTTTGTGTGCTCTTCTGATTATGCACAAGTCTTTTATCTACTGCTATCAGTTATTTCCTCATTGTATAATTGAAGTAATTGAAGTAAATGCCCCGGCACATAACTAATTATTAATGCAATTGATACATTTTAATCTTGCTTTTCTTATGTTTCAGAAGATTTTAATGTAGACGAGGGCACGACACCTACTCCCTGTGAGGGAACTTCTCAAAAGCAAGATCTTTAATTCTCTCATGTTCATACGAAATAGCAGAAGTTTGATTCACATTGGTACACCAAAATGGTCAGTTTCTCTTCACGTGCTCTTGAGTTGCAAACACCAAATGAATCATCAAGTTTGGGCCAGACTAGCAGTTTTGTTTATTTATATAAAGACCATTTACACAACCATCTGGTCCTTAGCATTCTGGCACACGTTTTGAGGCATTGGTGCTGATCCTTTTGTGTGCCTTCTAATTGATGGCCATGGGAGGATGGTACAAATTCTGGTAAAACATCACAAATGATTTTTTTTCCCACATGGAGATTATAGCATATCTGGTCAGTTTAGTTTTCACAAAGTTTCAAGAATAAAGTTTAGGAAAATGTAATAATATCAAGTGCAAGGGTATTTCTGAAAAAAGAAGAATAAATGTTACAGTGCTGTTTCTCTGTTTTGGCTCACTGATTTTGACTCACACATATGTCAGGGTTAAATTTATAAGAATTTTTTGACTGATTCAGCTTATAAGAATAGTTCGGTTTATCACCAAATGCGAAAAGAAAAGGATTTGGATGATTGTACGATTTCTCTATCCTCCTGTTCTTCTTGTAATATCTTAATAATTAGGTTTGGTTTTTTGATTTAATAGGTTGTTGTGATATCTTGGAAAGACAGTTCCGGCGCCAGTCATGTACTCATTGTTACTGATCATGGGGTACTTGTGCTCTGGCTTTTGTCATTGAATTTCAACTTGACAAGCAAAAGTTTTTATCAAAGAATGTCCGAGTTCCAGATGATGGCTCTTCAAGACCTTGAAGACTTGGAAGAAATAATTTATGAAGAATGTTTCAATTTGTGACAACTTGAGTTCTATAAAGGATTATATTACGGTTTGCTTTCAGATAGCCCAATTAGAGTATGAGTAATATTCTTTATAAGAATTGAATGACATATTTTAATATAATTTTGAATTCAATGGTGTTTGGTTCTATTTATAATTCAGTTGTATGTATACACACTTAATGCGCATTTATTTTCAAGGCAAAATCAAATAATTAGGTAATAATGCGTCATAATATGTGAGGTTATCTAATGATGAACACTTAATGCGCATTTATTTTCAATGGGATCAAATTATGATAAAACCAAATAATTAAGAGCTATCATGGATGCACGCCATACAACACATATAACTTGTCAATCTGTACAGTTAGCTGACAACAAAAAAGGAAAAATCTTTACTACTAGTTTACTATACAAAATCATATCCTTAACCCAGACTTCTCTAAAACCTTTTGCGATCCAAAATTCTCGACAACAACCAATGCTTCAACTCTCTCTAAGTCCTTCAAATCTTCGAAAACCATCAACACCTAGAATAAAGGATAGAAAGCAAGTAAGCAGACTAATAAAACTGAAAACACAAAAGGGCATTTTAGAAAGTTATGTACTGTGTCCTGGTTAGGCCAACTTACAAACTGATCAACTTACCGGTACATGTATTTACATCATGCTAATCCCCGACCTGAAATACTAAGGAAAAGGAAAGAGCCTCTTTAAAATCCCAAGACAACAAAAAAACTTACATATAGGAGAAAAATGTGAGTGTCTACCAACCGAGCCATGAAGAAAGTAAAAAAAAAAAAAAAAAAAAAAAAAAAAAAAAAACAGAGATTCAATCACACAATCAAAAGGCGCTTGCAGAGATTTATTTGCTTAGTCATGTGATGTGCTTATGACAAGTGCCCTTCCATTTATACACTTGCATCATCAGCCGTCATTTTTTTTTTTTTTTTGTAATCTTATTTCTGTCATTCTGCAATTAAAATACCAGACTTAGGCACTAAATTGTTAGGTACATAATATAGCCTATTTATTAGTGGCAGATAATGCTACTGGGAGGTACATATATATTTCCTTTTTAAGCGCCTTTCCCTTTTTATTTAGCGCAATTTAACAACATTTTAAAAATGAAATTAGCAACAATTTTTGTTCATTCATGTTTTAAAAGTAGAAGACTTTAATTTCGAATGAATTTTGTATTTTCTTTTTTTTAATAAAAAAGAAAAAAAAATCTCATATGGACTTTTCATTTTTTTTATCAAGTATCTAAGTACATAAAGACTCTAAGTGGTGTTAGTCCAACTTATTTTTTAATTTGAATAGTTAATTACTCTAGCTGTGTTGTATTTAATCTTATCTAAGTACATGTACGTAAAGACTCTGTTTGTTATATGGAATACTAATTTGAATTTAGTATGTACCGTGCTATTGGTACCTGTACCTGTACCTGGTAGCTGTATTCACTGAATGAAACAATATATTCATGCTACAGTATATGCACAGAAGCTATACGAACTATATGCACATTTTGCACAGAAGCTATACCTATCGAAACAACATATGAACTAAATGAAATAGCATTTTAAACATCTAAAATATTTGAAATGTGGAGTGATTTACTTATTTTAAAAAGCACACTAGCTAGTAGCGGGTACAGACATCAGATCCGACCCGCTAGTCTACAAATTCAGCACATAAACAGTAATTATTAGACAAATGTTTTCAGTGAGCAATTGTAAACTAAAACAAGCAAGAAAATAAAACGGTATACATGAGCACTTGTAAAATAACATCAGTGAGCATTTCACTAGAGTCGCTATCAAGTATGTCTAAAAAACATCAGTGAGCAGTACTAGTAGCTAGCAAAATTCCCTATAACATGTACTAGTAGAAATTGGTTTCTCAGACACCAATTGTAAAATTCCTTCAATATGCATTTCCTTCCAGTGAGCTTCAATATGCATTGATGGGTTAAAATTCCTTCAATATGCTCCGCACTTAGCTCTGAAATCAAAAGAAATGCAGCATAATGAAAAGAATACTTTTAAAGGATGATTCAAAATAAAACATGAAATCCTTCAAGCTCTGACAAGCCAAAATAAAACCTTGTTGTTGTCCTTCTCTTATGCTAAATCAACAAGAATAAATTAGTAAATTCAAATTGCAGGTGTCCTCATCTGTTGTCAGTCTACAAATTATGGAAGATTTCATAATCTTAATTATTATTATGAATAGATCTTATGCTAAATCAGATTAAAGATTGCACATACGCACACCCGTAATTTTGTTTTTATCTATCCTCTTTACTTAACAGGACCCAGACCAAATAGACAAAATATGAAATCTTGCGTTTAATTGAAATTTATAAAATCGATTGAAGTACAGTGCATACCTATTAGAGCGAAATTGATAAAATTTGAACGAGGTTGTAGTTGTTGTGAGCCTCCAATTTCCTAAATCAAACCACAAAGTAAATGCGCTGTCCAGAGTTTGTTGCAATGATATTCCTCTCTGTGGCTCCAGAGCTCTCGCCTTCTCTTGTATCTAATTCATCAACTAAGTGAAACTGTTAAGGAAAATAGATATACTGTACTAAGGAAAGATATACAGAAATCAATTTTCATTTCAATAAAGCTTTCTTTACATCTTCTTCTCAACTGATTCTCTTACCAGTAAGTGGTTTCTTTACTGATCGTTATATGGTATCATTGCCTTTCATGGCCAACAGCCTTGATCCTTCCTCCATGTCGACTACTTCTCACACCATCCGATCTTCACGCTGAGCAGTCGAGGCAACTATTGAGTTTGAAACACAAGGGGAAAGCCTGAGTGACGAAGAGAGTCGAGGAGCGCTCTCATGTGAGAGGAGAAGTCTGGAATTTGACACGATAACTGCTCAGAAATTTTAGGCACCGCCAAAATTTGTTTATCGATGGCATCCGAATTAGTTTCCCTCCAAAATATTTTAGAATATTCTCCGTATTTTCTTAGATAACCGCTTTTGCTAATCTTATTTAATTTCTTCATCACACGTGGCATTGCCTGACTGGTTGGTTTCATGTATGAGGATCATGTCCATGGATAGATGACGTGGATAACTTGACTGCTGTATAAAAGGTCAACTTGTGGTGCAAATGCATTTGCTCCTATTTGTAGCGTTATGCACTTATGTTGATCTGTTTTCTGAATATTATATTTACGACCCTTTGTACTGCCAAAAAGGATTTTCAGCCATCTTTTTTTTTTTTTTTGGCAATCTTATTTTTTCATTCTACAATTAAAAATACAAGTCTCAAGTTAGTTACTAAATTGACTTTTAAAACATGAATTAACATACCAGCTGAACTCGTTTTGTCATTTTGTTAAAAAAAAAAGAAATGAAAAGTCCATATGGATTTTTTTTGTTTTTTATTTTAAAAAAAGAAAAAAAAATCTATTTGAAATTAAAGCATTAGACTTTTAGAACAAGAATGAACAAAGCAGCTGAACTCGCTTTGTCATTTTGTTAAAAAAAATGAAAAGTCCATATAGATTTTTTATGTTTTTTATTTAAAAAAAAGAAAAAAAAATCCATTTGAAATTAAAGCATTAGACTTTTAAAACATGAAAGAACAGAGTAGCTGAACTCGCTTTGTCATTTTGTTAAAAAAAAGAAATGAAAAGTCCATATGGATTTTTTTATGTACTTGCATCATCAGCCGTCATTTTTTTTTTCAATTTTATTTCTGTCATTCTGCAATTAAAATACAAGACTCAGAGTTAGGCACTAAATTGTTATGTACATACATATAGCCTATTTATTAGTGGTAGATAGTGCTACTGGGTGGTGCATACATATTGCCTTTTTTAGCGCCTTTCCCTTTTTATTTAACGCAATTTAACAACATTTTAAAAATGAAATTAGCAACAATTTATGCACTAAATTGTTAGCGCTTTGACCGGAGTCCCGGTTAAACCCCGTCAAATCTCAATTTTGAAAGTTCAAATGACCGATCCAAACCGCTCAATATGATCTCCATATTGAAATCATGCACATCAAATTTTACATTTTTTTTGAAATTTTTAAGTATTTTTTTTCGGATTTTAAAAAATCGCTAATCTAATTTGTTTTGAACCCTTCAAAAACTACAGTATTTAAAAATCCGAAAAAAATACTTAAAAATTTCAAAAAAATGTAAAATTTGGTGTGCATGAAGATTTCAATATGGAGATCATATTGAGCGGTTTGGATCGGTCATTTGAATTTTTTAAATTGAGATCTGACGGGGTTTAACCGGGACTCCGGTCAAAGCGCTTTGATTGAATCCATTCTCTCTCTCTATATATATATAAATACAATATACAAGTGGGCTAGAGATTATTGTAAGGAGACGCATATTAAGGATCTTTGGTTTTTGGATCCAAAAAGAAGCACGGGAAGTTATGTTTCAAGTGATTTGTCAGGCACAATCACCTACTTGATTAATTCCTTCGACAAAAGGAAGGCGCTTATCATGTTTTGTTACATCAGAACTTGTTAGTTAGAAAAATTATAATTTTGAGTCTAGGATTTAGAATTCGTGGTTTAATGTTAATTTTACTAACAAGTTTTACAATGTAACTGCAGGAATCATTTTGTGGTTATTATTATGCAACCCTCGACAAAAACGATGTGGATTGTGGATTCTCTAAATCAAGAGGTGTATGATTTCTCAATTCTAGAGGCAATGAACAGGTAAGTTGTTTTAATGAACACATGCATTATCTAGTAAGTAAATATCTATAAATTAATTCTTCTAACTTCATATTTTAATGTTGCAGTGCTTTATCCACATTGATGGAAGTTCCCAAATTCAAAATTCACATGGTTCCAGTACACAGCTCAACTAATAGTTTCATTTCATTCTTCATTTACTGAGTTTAATATTAATTGTAACAAAATTGGTACTTGTAGGGTCTACGTCAACCGAACAGTGTCGATTGCAGGTACTATGCGATGAGAAACTTGCAGATGATACTGATTAACTACCTGCAATGCAACGAGTTGTCAAGGGTATGAATTATAATACTTAACATAAAAGTTTAAGACTTAGTTAGAGTTTAGGACTTGATTCAATCTTATCCTTAATAAGCCTATTCTTATTAATTGAGTTTGTTTAATTGAATGCAGGTTTTGTCTCCACCGGATTTTCCTTATAGCGACAAAGAACTTAACTTTACTTTAGATGCATTTTATGAATATTTACGTAGAATTGTATGATATATTTATTGTTCTATATATGTGGTTGTATGATATATTTATTGTTCTATGTATGTGGTTGTACGATATGTAAGAGGCTAAATTTTGTAAAAAGTTCATATATGCAACGTCAATGTTTCACAGAAATAAAGCGCAATAAGAGATTTGAGTATTAAGCTAAAGTATCACTAGGGAAAAAATAAAATCAACTCCAATTTAATGATGTGATATGAAACTTTGGCCCTGTCCTAAGACCAATTTTTAAGGTGATTTAAGATTTTAAAAAAGAAACAGCTAGTATGAGATTCTCAATTATTGATGCGCCAGTGAAAGCCAAATATAGTTGAATTAGTAAAAATTTTCAAATTCTAACATATAGCATAGTTCAATTATGGTTATTTCCATGGATATAAATAAATTGCCGTAGATATTTTAACTTTCCACGGGAATAATACATGAGATTTCCGATTTAAAACCGTAATCTATCGGCGGCAAAAAAATAAAGAGCATGTAAGAATTTCTATTTTATTGCTAATAATATTCTAGTATCATGGAACAAAAACATCAATTAAAATCCTAATTTTAAATGTTAATCACCATAATTGAAAACTTATAAGACAAAATACAAAAGCATATGCATGATTTGATTATGCAAAAAAAATTTAGTGATGTCGGCGATTTTTCAGAAATATAACGCTTCCTATATTTCAGGTATGCATTTAAAATGTAGAAAAAAAAATTAGAATTTTTTTTTTAAAATATAAGCTAAAAGATCAAACATTGAAAGTGTAAAATCAATTAAAATATAACAACTACATAACATAAAATCCATTGTGATGCGTCAAAAATGATAAAATTAATTTTTTGACTAATTTCTTGTAAAAAAAAAAAAAGATAAACAAGCCTTCATTAAAAACACCTTAGTATCTCAGTTAGGATCGTACAATAAAAAAATTTTCAATTCATAGGTGCCTTTGGATCAATTATTTGATCAAGAAGTTTTTATTTGAATGTTTTTTCAATTCAGAAATATTTGGACCGTTCAAATTAAAAATTAAAAACTGGAGTGGTCCATTTGAGCTTTCACCTCCAACCCTTTCTGGTCTAGTTCGAGTTATAAAAAAAAGGGGGTCGAACCACCCCACCTCTCTCGCCCCTACCCACCTCAGTCAGCCTTCCCCCACACCCCTTTTCCTCTATTCGTTGATCAATAGCACCAATAATGACGGTTATGGTTTCAGCCCAATTCCGTTCCAAACCACTTCTATTCCGATCCGATTCGACCAATTCGACTCGGATCACGCCACAAATTCCCTCTGTAACCCAATTCCGGACCACTAGTCAGACATCACGCCACAAATTTTTTTTTTTCAATTTAGACACACTCCCCCACGCCCCTTCTCAATAGCGGTTATACTATCAGAACGAACAGATGTATTTATACGCAATTTTCCCAATCTATTGTGTTTAGAGGTATGCAGTTGGAAACAAGGGCTGACGGGCTTGAGGTACAAGCACAAATGGTTCAACAACATAAGGTACATGATAAATCACTTTATTCCATGACAATTCATCCAAAGCGTATTTCAAAATTCTGGCATAAGGTACTGCTTGTTGTGTGTTCATCCAAAGTGTTTTACATGATGAATCACTTTATGCCTGTTTGTTGTGTGTTCAACAATTTGTATTGTTTTCATTGAAACTAGTTGATAAGCTGTTCAATTATGCACTTGTTTCATTTAGAGAAGGCATGCTGATCAATTATGCACTGGTTTCTTCAAATATTCTTTTTCTTTCCTCTTATATACTGACTTCATGCATTACAATGGTTGAATTGGTAAGTTGTATATAGCCTTTTCTTTAAAGTAACGGTTTTAAGTTTGGTAATCTTGTTGCATTCACACCATACTGAAAAAGGGACTGAAATTTCAGTGTACTTGGTCAAACCATAGAAAAAAGGAGAAAAAAGACTGACAAGAGGATCAATTTATTTAACTTATCATTATATGTGCAATTGAGCCTCAATTCAATCTAATTTTGCCTAAAATTACCCCTGATCTTCAACTCGTAATGAAGTTTCATGCAGAGACTGCATGTTTCTTAAGCTGTAATTAAATAGTAATGAAACGTGATTGTTCAAGATTCCTAGATCAAATTACAAGTTCTTAAGCTGTAAGTGATGGATCTGCACATTTAATTGAATAGGAATTGCATCATAAATGTGATGGGCATGGAAACTAACAATATATTGTGTATTGCAGATTGATATTGAAGAATTTCGGAAACAAGTACTTTGTTCGATTGATATTCTCGAAGCACAACAAAAATGAGGAAATTAAAAACAAAATCAAGGCATCGTGCATGCGCTTTGGTCAAATAACAAGTACTTAGACTTTACTTTCTTTAATAACCTGATTGGCACAATTTCAAATTAAACTATGCTAAATTTCAACTTTTGTTTCAGGATTCAAGATGAGGGAATTCGACTAAAGACTTTTTTTTTTTTACAACATTTGAATTTCTGTAATTTTTGCTTTGAACTAAAGAATGTTATCTTATTTTGAACCTCAAAATCCGTCATTAATTATTCAGAGGAAAAAAATGAGATGTTGCTGATGCTTGATCTTTGTGCAACTTGTAAAACGTATAAATATATTGGGTTTTGGCTGTATATGAAAAGGCAGCAATCGAAAGAATCATGGACACAAATATGTTAGATTAAATGGATCCAGTGAACCACACTGGTTACGCTTTAGGGCCACTTTGATCTAGAAACAAAATCATTTCTCTCTGTGTTCACTGCTATAGAATTGTCAGTTTTCAATAATGTGAACTAATTACTTTGAATTGTGACCTAGCGTGCTAATTGAATATGAAGTATATAACGGATTGTAGGTGTTGGACTTGTATGTATGGTTAAGCTTTCTAATACTAGCATACAGTAAATATCAAGTATCTAAGTACATAGAGACTCTAAGTGGTGTTAGTCCAACAAATATTAGTTTGAAAATACTCATTGTGGATAGCATCAGGTACTGAAAGCATTCAACATAGTCAACATCTGACATATAAACAATGTGATAACAATGTACAGGCAGAACTCATTGTGTATATATAAGCAGCGTGATGACATTTGATACTGATATACCAACAGAAATTACAATATCAAAATATCAAAGTACGCATTGACATTAGTACCAATTACATAATGTTGATCTGTCAAACAATCATTCTACAGAATCACCCAAAAGTTAGTGAGTATCAAATATATTCTTTATTATAAAATCACCCTAAAATGTTTGCTAATGACCAACTCTTCTTATTCATTTCTTCTCCATCAGATTCTTCTTTCTTCCCCTTTCCACTGTTCAGTATCACATACAAGACAAATGACCTGAGAGTTTTTTAAAGGTCAGTTTTTGCATCTTAGCCCCTAGGATATAACTTAATAGAAAAATAAACAATTTAGGAAAGGACGAGAGAATATACTTTTCAAATCCATAGCGAAGGAAGGGGACCACTTGACTTTGGTACAGTACCACTGGTACCAGTCAACATACAACACAATCAGAAGCTTAAAAGGGCACAAAAATGATTAAAAAGAAAAAAAAAAAGACTGCATCAATTTCAGACCAACCCCTTGTACCTTTGATATGCTCAAAGTACGACAATAAAAATATGCTCAAAGTACAACAATAGAAATATGTAACAGCGTCAATTGAATTAGTTCGAGTGACAAAATAAATAGAATAGTAATTACTTTGAATCCTTTGATAGTTGATACATCTATCATTTTTTTTGGACCAACCCCTTGTACCTTTCTGTCTATCAATTTATCAAAGGTCAAAATCACCGGAATATAGAACAAATAAAAATGACAATGATAATGGTTGAAATAGGAATTACTAATTAGATCTGAAATTGGAAGTTTAATAGTGAATTAAGGAACTCATGGGCAATTACTATAACAGTTGCTGTGAAAGAAAGTGAAAATTATCAGAAGAAAAAGAAAGAAAAAAAAAAGAAGACAAATTACCACAGTAAGAATACTGGTTTACAATGAGAGTTGTTCCACTTTTTAGCTTCCTTTCCATTAAAACCCTGAAAGCAAACAATAGGGAGAAAGTGCATACTCTGTAGTTACGATGGTCATGGTACCAATTAATTGAACTTGGTGCATCACTTAGGGCTGCATGTGGTCATGCAAATTAAGAAAATTTCCGTTTAACCAATGTGCATAGGCACTCCCACAGGTTTTCATGCAGAAAGTTCTTCCACATGATGTAAGTTATTCATAGGCCTGTTTGTCGCTCTTCAAGCGCGCAAATTGCCCAGCACTGAAAGAAGAGATCCCTGTAACAAAATTTTTACCATCTCAATGATGTTACTACTTGTCAAAGCACACAAATTCAAGTAGGTGTATAAACCAAAAGCATGGAAAATATATCAAATTTACATCACAATCCAAGACTGCTATTAGAAACAAAACTGAAAAAAAAAGGGGGGGGGGGGGGGGGGGGGGGGAAGCCCTGAACCCTCTTTTTAACTGATTCCACAAGGGATAATTACAAGAAACTCCTGCACATTCTAAAGGAACATAATATATGTATTATTTTTAAGATGGTATGAACATGTATGAAATATAAACATCTCAAAAGACCAACCTTGCCAAAAAAATTGGTGATGCTAGCATGAAAGGCCAAGGTAGGATACTCTTTTGACAAAACACGAAGCCAACCTTTTGTTGCCATGCTGGTACCAGATCACACTACAACAATAACATACAACAACAGTTCATAAAGGAATCAGTTAAGTCTTGGAGCAATGTTTCTGAGCAATGGAGAAATTTTATACTGATATCAACCTTATTAAGTAAAAAAAACCATGTGTTTGTGCATGCATTTTTCTTTAGGAGTTTTTCCAAATGGAAGCACCTTGTACCCTGCGGGTCCCTCGCATCAAGTACCTGCAAAGAAGAAACTCATCCATGAGATTAAATTAACGATGCCTTAACGATATAATTGACAACAACTGAAACTGACTAGGCTTCTACTGAGGGAAACATATTGTGAGAATCAAGGGCTATTTCTATTTGCAACATATTATTTGCTAAAATTAGATGTCTAACATATGGTATACACGTCAGATCGAACAGAACAGGAAACTCGCCCAAATTGAATTCAACCCATAGTAACTGACAGGATTTGACCATAACAATGACTGAAATCAATTCCAAAAGAGCACCCTGAAAATGATTCATGGCTTAAATGATTGAAACCTACCCTACCTCAATTGGTCCTGGCCTCATAAAACACTAATTTGGCACCTCTATATTTGTAAAACAGCGAAAGAAAGAACATGGTTAAAGGGCTGAGTGTCGAGAAGATGTGCCTTGGCTTGCTGTTCCAACAGGATCAAACAAAATCACTAACTGTAAATCATAGACACAAAAATAACTGATTGCACATATCACATAAATGTATTCATATAGACATTATATATTGGCAGAAAATTTCTTTAGCTTCAATCTGATTTTAGATTTCGCAATCGTTCTAATAGACTATGCTATTAATTCCTAAAAACCCAGCCAAAGTAGACAATTCCACAGATAAGCAAACAATGGTTTTTATTCATATTCAATGTTTAAATGCAGGAAAGGATGTCCAAAAGTCATATTATATAAAACGCACTACTCTCTGAGTACTCTATTGGCAAACAGGACAGATTGCAGGACTTGTTGAATGTATCATACGATTCATACCTTTTGGTGATCTTGAAGAAGAAATAGAGGCAACTTCCTCTCCTTCAATATAACATTGTACTGATTGGAAATGCGGCTCTGTTGATCGATCTCAGTAGGGAAATTAAAGTCTGGAACTGAACCGAAATCGATATCAGTTCGAGAGGAGGCAACGGCGGAGAGATCGATCTAATGGGCGCTGATCGAAATTAACTGCGCTAAGGTTAAGGTTAGGGATTGGGAAAGGGTATAGGTTGGTCGTTTTCTCTTTCGGTGCCACCGATTTCCTTCCCAGAGCTCATGAATTTTGATCGCTGTTGGTGGCCACCGTCGAAGTTTCTTTGTTCTGATCCCACATGGATCGTTTTAGTGGGTAGGGTTCGACAAGGAAATGGGAGCAAAATGAGCACGAGAGGTGATAGGCGATTCGCGGTTAATTGACTATATTACCCTTTCACTAAAAATTATAACGGAGAACATTTTAATCAGCGAAAATTTTCTATGACATCTGAGACGTCCGATTTGTCAAAAATGGACGGTCCACATAAGTTAGACCGGATGGCAGAATTTCCCATATATATTATATAAATTAATTTGGCAAAGTTAATATATAAATTCTTCTTTTATGTATATTGTAATCATTAATATGCTGAAAATATAGTTCCAGATATGAGGTAAATAAATATTTTTTTTTTTATAAAAATAGAGTATTCTTAAGTTTGGATATAATAAATTTAAAGGAAAAGCGATGAAATTGTAAATTGCATTAAGAAAATCCGATCCTAAAGAGACATGTCTTGTTCTCTCCAGATAATTGCCATGATCCTTTTTTGTGCTGCTGTCCCAAAGTTTTATGATCCCCAGTGAAGATTTTATTGAATCAAAATTTAGATTTTTTGTGAATTGTACTGATATTTAAAAAGTAGTAGGCGATACATCAATTAAAAGGAAATTTACTGATGTAAGTTGCAAGATTTATTTTTTTATTTGTCCGAACTCCGAAGGTAAAAAAAATCCATTTACTGTTTCCTGCTGGCATTTAATTAATGATTTTTTTGGCATTTATTGAGTCACTCTGTGATTCTGTTTAGAAAATAGAGGAGGGTAAGGCGCACATTTATGCTGCGCCAAGTTGGGAAGAAAAAAATAAGGCAGAGTTTGCTTCCTGCGCCGTACTTCTATGAAATAATTAGAACGCACGTCCATTACGCCTTTGACTCAATATCACCATAGGCTGGTGCTTTGTTGAGATTTTACATATGCCACAGGCCCAAAGCCATTTAAGAAAAAAAATCCCCAGGCCGTTCGCTTCTTTTCTTAAACCACAGGTTTATCTCCTAAAAAAACTAAAAAAGGTTTGTCGCCTAAGAAATTAGGAGAAGATTCTAGATGAACTCTGACGGTCGGATGAATTTAGAAAGAAAAACAGACGGATTGATCTGTCTGGATTGATTGGTTTATTCGTTTTGACGACTGCAAATTGGAAGAGATTTAAACTGTAAGAAACCTACGGAGTTTTTTTTTTTAAAAAAAAAAAAACCTACGGACTACAGTACTTATTTATGACTTAATGTGGTAGTTAGCAGTGTAGCCAGCGAAAAACAAACATTCTTAAGAATCTTTGCGGTTCGCGACACGAAAGAGCACACAGACCTCTCGTTTCAGATAAGCTCAAACTCCGATTCGTTGTCAGGATGCACTTTCTAGGTCCTACAAAATTCATCAAAACAAAAAAAAAACGTGTCACAGGTGATACCTTTTGTTTTTGACGCACGGCATGCGTGCTCGAGGTCCACCAACGGTTCACGGACGATCAGCCGATTAGGACTTGGGAGTTGGGAGAGGGCGTTGCTATGGACACGCAAATTATCACTGGGGACATTCTTCTAAATTTCTTGTGACACAAATACCCTCGCCTTCTTTGAACTCTATTTGGAAACCACTTGATGGGGTCACAAAATGTAAATAAAGAGGAGCGTTACAAATATATATCACAAATTATATCATAATAAGTTAATGTAAATAAATTCTTAAAATTATAAATAACATCATAAATATAAATACTTTTATATATTTTAATTTTATAATTTTATAAAGAGGAGCGTTACAGTTTCACCACTTGATGGTGTCACAAAATGCCACAACTCTCTTTTCTATTAATATTTTACGATTTAAAAATTCATATGATGAATCTAAACCATTGATCTTGTTCATTTAAACAAGAGATGCATTTTTATATAAATTTTGTAAAATTTGAAGTTCATTTGGTACTCAATCGAGATGCCAAAAAATAAATTAATCTTGTTAACTAAAACAAATTAATTCTAATATGTTCATGTTTTGACATCTTGATTGAATATAAAAAGAAAAGATTTTTTCTTTAAAAGAAAAAACATGATAAAATATATAAAACAAAGAAGTCCGAGACCTATTTAATTTTATAATTTATAAATCACAGTTTATAATTTTAAAAATCTTGTGTTCGTAAGAAAACGAATCAATTTTTTATCCTTAGACTATCTAAATTAACAACAAAATTTCTGAATAACATGAAAAAAATGGACCGACTCTCTTTAATATGCGGTTAAAAATTGAAGACCATTATAATATTACCAAAAAAAAATTAGTGCAGGTTTTATAGAAATTTTAATTAGGGAAACTTTTTTATGTGATATAATTGGAGGATGAAAGAGAGCAGTTTCTTGTTTTTTTAAACATGGGCAAATGAGTCAAAAAAAATTACCAGAATGCTCCCAGCCATTACTTGCGTGTCCAAAGCACTCCCCAGAGGTTGCGGATAGAGCTGTTGTTGCCGGATTTTTGGTTAATTGATCTGCTGGTCTTGGTTCAGTGTGCGATTTGGTAATTATTATTTATGGTGACTTCCAAATATTTTTGGAATATGACGAACTAAACAATCGATCCAAATCAGAGCTTTTTATTCTGTAGCAGTATAGTTGTAGTAATTTAAGTTTATTATTTGTATGTTTTGTGTAATAATAACACGTACTTTTTGGAGTAGCATGCTAGTTGATGTTAATTATATGCAACTTATTATGTAATAAAGTTCATCTTGTCGTTGTTGATACATACTTTTGGTCGTTGTTGATCGTCATCTGGGATTTTTTAGGGTCCCACCGTGGGGCCGATACTGACGTTACTTTTGACCAACAAACACCGGACAAATTCAAATATGGAATATTTTTGTGATTTCTAGCTGCTTATTAGAATTCACATTAGGTAGAGTTCAGTATAAAAATGACTAGTCAATTTATTGAGTACATAGTCAATTATTTATTTATTTATTTTTGATAATTTTTCGTGGCTTTCCTTTATTTACGTTCATCCGATTGGAATTTCCTACCTAGAAAGAGACTAGAGTAATAGGTCCGACCATTGTTGAATCTTTCTTGGAGTTTATTAGAGTTTCCCTAAAGGTCGTGAAAATAGCAAAAATGTATTATTTGATGAATTTCTCTATTATCTAATAATTTTAAAAAATATTACTAATCATGGTAGAAATAATAATTTAGAGTAATAACTCTCTAATTTTAATTTGTTTCTTTAAAATATTGTGCGTTTTCATTTTGTTAGATAGACAATCATTGTAAAGTTTTTTTTTTTTTTTTGCAGGGTTCACTTTTATTTTTTTTGTGCTTATAACAAATTAAGTTTCGTTCAATAGAAGAATACAAAAAATGTTAAAAAAATAATCTTTGTGATTTATCTCTTATAAGAAAAGGAATAAAAGATATAAAAGGAAATTAAAAAATAACATATTACGTAACCGTAATTTTTATTTTGGAAAAAAATAATAAATAGAATTAAAAGTAATTAATGGTGTGTTTGAGAATAATAATAGACAGGAAGAAGTAATGAAAAATAGTTAATGGTGTGTCGAAAGTCTCGACACACGAAAATAAAAATCTAGACACCCACAGCTTTTAATCAATACTATAGATTTTTTTTTTTCCTGTTTTTTACACATTAATTTTTTTTCTGTCAAGTGCCACCATGTATCATGATCACCGCCACCATCATTGTATTATTTTATAGGACTTAAAAAATCTGGAAAATAGTAAAAAATAAGAAAAACCATAAATTTTGGTTTTGTAATATGATTTTAATATTAAAAAATTATTAGATAAAATATTTTGTCAGACTTTCCTATTTTATTTACTCTATAGTTTGTCGTCATGGATCATTTTTTGGGAATTGCTTTCCATCATCCCTGTGATTCTCATCATCCCATCATCCCTGGAACCCTCATTAATTATCCAGCGCCCTCATTAATAGAAGACCAAGGGATGATAAGGATGATAGAATCCAGGGATGAAATCCAACATAATTAACTTGTTTTCTATTTTTGTCTATCATCCCACATTCCCTGCACGCGTTTTTCCATTTTCTAATCGTTCTAGTTAATATTTATAAATGTTGAAGTTAATATATATAAATGTTATAGTTATATATATTAAATGCTCTAGTTAATATATATACATGTCGAAGTTAATATCGTAACTGTTCTAGTTACATATATTAACTGTTCAAGTTAATATATATAACTGTTGAAGTTAATATATATAAATGTTGAAGTTAATATATAATTGTTGAAGTTAGTATGTAGCTGTTGAAGTTAATATGTAAATGTTGAAGTTAATATATAACTGTTGAAATTAATATGTAACTGTTGAAGTTAATATCGTAACTGTTGAAGTTAATATCATAACTATTGAAGGGAACGAAATAGAAGGACGGGAAGTGTGAGCGTTAGATTTCCAAAAATGGAAATAGAGGGACGGAGGGAGTAAATACACGTTTTCTGTCATTAATGAAGTATTATCCTCATTAATGACTGTTATTCTCAGGGGATGATGGGGATGATGAATCTTGGGGATGATCCTTATCAGCCCTCGGTTTTTTTAATATTATTTAAACTTACAGGATATTGACTAGTCCCTTTTTGTTTGAGTGTGAAATTTAAAAAGTAAGATTGTGTGTTTGTCGAATGGAAATAATTAGTTACGATAAAGGTGCCAGTATCATCAACAATCTAACACTTTGTAAAGATTCTCTAAATTAAACAAGCATGCACGCAACCAGCATCATGGGGCCCACCTTCTGGTCCCACCAGCTTGTCCCTTTCCTTGAACTTTGAAAGGAAAGGAATGAAACAGCTGTCTTTTTTCTTTTCTTTTTTTTTCTTAATTTGAAATTGCTTTTGAGCTGTGTGTAAGAGCATATTGAATTTGAACAATTTGTGTTCATATAGTTATAAAAGTAGATTCTACACAACAATTAACTTTGTTTTGGACATTCTTCCTTTGTCTTAGATCATTTTAATATCATTTCTATAAACATGAAAAAATTAAGTATATTTTAGCATCCATTCGTTGATAACAGTTTAGATGGGTCGATGGCTATAGGATGTCTTCTATTTTTTTTACTTTTCAAGTTTCCATGCTCAAAAGTTTAGTTATAAAAAATAAAGGCCTATAAACTGTCCGATATACAAAAATTCCACCACTGTCACGCACTCACGCACTCACGCACCAACAATTCTAAGATCTTGACGGAGGCGGCGCTGCACCGACCAAGCGACCAGGGACGCTGACTTGACAACGTGCGGATAATTTCCTTGAAAATTAAAGAAAATAAATATTGATTTTTGTCATCTTCTTGGCACACTTTGGTCGTACGACTCAGAATCCTCTTCTGGAAAATGAATATTGAATAAAGATATGGATAACTTCCAAGTGACCAACCGTCGTTTTGTCCTAACACTCCTACGCGCACGGAAATAGAGCTAGAAAGGACCACTTGTATATTAAAAGGGCCCACTATGAATATATATAATTTATTTGTATAATAAAATTAAAAACGAGAATCGTCGTCATCGTATACTTTATAACATGTTTGAATGATAAATCTTCTCATTCAATCAAAATGAATTATTATATTCTCTATACATAATAACTAATTAATTTTTTTAATAGATAAATTCACAATCTTCATATAAAAAAATAATCAACCTCCAAATTAGATATTTTAATTTCAATTTATCAAAATCAGAAAATTAGAACAACAGACGAGGAGAGATTGGCAAAGTTTTAAATCAGAGTAGGCCAATTAATTAACACTTTGGTAAATAGATAAGCACATATTTGAAGCAAGCAATCCAACAAATGAACAAATTCTAAAGATTCTAGTAACTTTAATACTCAAATAACTGCGCAATTTTCCAAGATCGGACCCATATTCTAGATTTCTAGTCCCACCATCTGTCCCAAATGAAGTTTCTTTGTATTTGCTCTTGAACCTTTCCAGCTTTTCTTGAACTCTGAAAATGAAAGGAAAAGGATTGAGAGTGCCGTCAGTGCCGTCTTTCACATTCTGTTTTCAATTTTTCCCTCGTAATTTCAAATGGTTATACGTATGGTCGATGCGTAGATACCGACCCCCGTCCTAGTCAAGAGCCTGTGTATATGTATTCTACGTACATTTACTTTCGTACGGAAGTTTGGTGGAATTAATTATTTCGGGTTTCCTCGTACACTATTTGATTTTTTTTTTTTTTATAAAGACGGAATTCACAAATACAATTTCATGATAAGCGTAAATGCGTAATAAAAATGGTAGGGAAGGTCTGCTACTAGTTGACTGTTAGATCTGTATAAGATTTTAGATCTGCCACAATTTCATGAAAATTTTTCTTTTAGATGACATTGTAGATAGAAAACTTATTTGTTAATTTCTTTTTATTAGTCGACAAAACTCGTGAATCTTTTAATCATTGGATACAATTATAGTTTACTTTGAGAAATCGTATTTTGTAATATAATACAATTATAGTTTAGTTTGAGAAATCGTATTTTGTAATATAGATTGAAATAATGGTATTTGTTTTGGTTGGACAGTCTGCTAGTCCAATTTAATTGGATTGCTTAAGGGCTTTTGTTCGAATCTATTTGAGCCCAAAATGTGTAAAATTTTAGGCCCACAATAACCGAAGTTTGACACGCAATTGTTCTTCTGACTGAACTTACATTCTAGAAAAATTGCCTTCGAGACAATATGAATATATGATAGTACTTGAGTACACTAGGGGGTTGCAACTCCTCGTCAAAGATTTCGGTGGTGTAATTTAAAATTGCAAATAGGGTTGCAGTATCATTCTATAAAACAACAATCCCCACAAAAAGTTCCCTATGGAAAAGAAGTTCGCCTATAATGTGTGATAGTGCCTTTTAAAGAATATCCTCAAGCTTTGACGCTGTCATGATCAGAATGACTAATTCCTACAAAATAACTGACTGATGCCTTTTTGACTACCAGCAAAGAAAATTACATTTTGTGGTACAAAACAACTCAATTTATTCTTACCTACCCTCATTGATGTTTAGGTGAAGGTAGAGATTAGAGGGCTAGTCGGAACAAAAGAAAGGTTTGAAAATTATTTTTTTAGTGTAGTAATCTGATTTAGTTGACTGAAAAAGATGGTTAATTTTGATAAAAAAAAGCACAACACGCTACATAATTATCTGCCATGATTGTTGAAACGATTGATAATAGGCTTTCTGGGTTTAAGTGCAAATTGGTGATGGATTTTGAGGGAACTGGTAGCCACAGATTTAGTACTGATAAAATACAATTACGGCATTATGAAGTGGAAAAGTATGCAAGAAAATGATAACTCGACAAGTTCAGGAGGTTTTAAATCAAGAAAATATTGTAAAATCTATTATATTACAGGCTAAGATATTTGTAGGTAAATTGAAACCTTGATACTATATTTGATCTAGCAACAAAGTGTTGAATTCCCACCCCGTAACATTAACCACAGCCTCCCTCTAATAGTCCAATTTGATGCTTATTCGTTTTGTCTCTGGTACTGCCCTTTTGGTTTATTCACTGCTGCTCATTGTTTCTGGTACATCAAGCCTCACCTGACTGGCATGAGCAACTGCCAGACAAAGCGTGAATCAGTGTTTAATATTTTTTCAATTTTTAAGATTTATTTCTCTTTTTTTTTTCACCAACAAATCACAATGAGAAGTGAAGAATAAAAAGTGTTACACGTCATAAAGAAAAAAAATGACATTTAAATAGTAAAACTAATCGATTTTATCATATTAATCTAGATGATCCAATTTTAAAATAACAGTTGAAAGTTTGTTTTTTTAAGGTGTTACAGTTGAAAAACATTACATTTATCTCCTACTCCTACCACATGTAAACAAACCAGTACAAACCAAATTCCTTCTATGCTATCCAATGTATAATGTAGTAAGTAACTAATCATCCACGCCAGAACAAAGCTTACTATTTTGGAAATTTAAAAGTTGAGAGCCCCCGTACATTTATGGCTGTTCCTAATTTTGGTACATGAAGCCTCCACCTGACTGGTACAGGCGACTGTCAGGCAATGTGTGCACAGTGCAATTAGTATCCAAGCATGCTAGGGGGCAACTTCATGGACAGTACCACTGACGCAGCTCCAGGACAATACCTGGTTTTGATCTACAATGTTTTCCCACTGCAGCCAGTTCTGGTATCGGTCACTGGTACAACATTCCAGGAAGTTTACTATTTTGTATCCTGTACCTATAGAGCTTTTGATATAATTATTAAAACTTTGTTAAGTCTTTGTTGCTTCCATAAAATTTCTGCCATTGGCACTTCACCATCAGGTTCTTACAGAAAGGAAACCCCCAACAACCCGGTCATGTAGTGGCTTTAAAATGCCCTCTTTTAAGTACTCAAGTTTCATTTCACTTTGAAAGAATAAAACTATTTTGCTGTTAAACTGGGCCCAATTAGCAACACACCATCAGAAGTCCCATCTCTGTGTCCCAAAATTACCACCAAAAGTGACAGTAAGTAAAAATGATATGCACATTTACACAATATAACAAAAACAAAGAACAGAACAACAGTGGAATATGTCTATTAGCATCTACCGGGCCACAGAAGGATCTCCAATTGTTGACTTACAAAGTACACCAAACCTAATCACAGTTATAAATAATAAATAAACGACCCTTGAACCCTCACCGACATTAATATTTGCATGAGGGATTCTATGCCCATCCTAGGAGCTCCATCCAATTAACCAATAATTACACCATCAAATTGGTTAATTGGTTAATCTAATTTAATCTAACCCGTTAACCTAATGGGTAGAGCACCCTTCAGACTAATCAACTTCATCTCGAAAGCACACAAATTATTAAAGAAACACATGGTAGACTGCTAGAAAACCTCCATTACAAATCCTTAATCACCAATAACAACATCAAATCACAAATAAGCAGGAGACAAATCACGACATTCAAACCACCAAGCGCCAATCACATCTGACCACGCCACATAAACCCCAATTGCCATTCCCAAAAGGAAAGTCAAAAGAGCCATAAGCACTGTGACCTTTGCCAAATGATTGATTTGAACACAATAGATTTCGCCACGTGGAGTGTTGGAGGGAAAAGCGACGCTGCAGATCAGATTCCCCATACCCAAAATGAAGGTAATCGGAACTAGCATATAAAGTAGTAGTGATATTAAGAGGTTGATGGGTGGGTTTTGAGGGTTTTCAGTGGAGTAATATAAGATGCATTCAGAGAGATGATAGGTGCCAATGGAGGTGGAGAGAGCGAGGATGGAGGTGAAGGAGATATTAGAGTTGAAACTTTCGTGCTTGAATGCCATGGCTTCTGTTTAATTCTGTGGAGAAAGAAAGAGAAGTAGAGTGTTGGGTGTAATTTCCTTTGGAAAATGAATTACAACAGAAGAGGAATGAAGAGGGAGGAGGCAACAGGGTAGGGGGTTTTATTGACACCGATTACGCAAGGAAACTGCTTGCTTAATTCCTTTTGCTTGGATTCTGATTCTTTTGAATAGGAGTTATCGAGCAAATTACCAGACTGGTGTCAGTGTCATTCGTCCGGCCGTCCCTTTCGGCTTTTCAGTTTTTTAGAAAAGTTAAAGTTAAAGGAGAATGGAATGTCAATAAAATTAGGAAATATAATTTTCCTTGCATCAAAATCACCTAGACGGAACTATCGAAAAAAAAACATGGAAGAAATCAGAAATAATGTGGTGGGTTCCGCTTTCATAGAGATAGGTTCCCTTTATCATTATTTACCCTCCTATTTTGGAGGTGTCAAATATTCTCCGCAGACCATTTTTGGTTCTACCCGTTTCCATTTATTTCCATCCAAAATGATCATGGAGCAAGGCACGATTTTTTTATTTTATTTTATTTATTTATTAAAGAAATTATTCTTTTTTTTTCGAAGCAAAAATGAGGTTCAGGCTCATCTTTATATTAAATAAATAAAAAGTTTTAGCAAGATGCTAAAGTTACAAAGTACGGTAAAAAATTACAAATAAAAATACAAAAAACAAACGCAAAGGTATTTATGCTGAAAATTGAAAGTAGCCTGCCGCATTCTGGTAAACAGACAGAAAAAAAGAAATAAAAGAAGACTCAGAACGCATCAGCAAAAGGCTGCTGGGTGAAAGAGCTTGTGTTCCCATGTAAACTTTTCCATTCGAGGATGGCTTTGTGTCACAATACTGTCAGGACAAAGTTTGAGACCTCGGAATATTCGATTACATCTTTCTTTCCATATAGAAAAGAAAAAAAGAAATAAAAGAAGACTCAGAACGCATCAGCAAATCTTTTTTTTTTTTTGTTAAATAAAATTCATGATCGTTTTATCTTGTTGAGGGCAAAACCCCTGATACACTTCAAATGAAATATCAGTGGATTAAACAATGTAGCGTTTTAACAGGAAGTTATGACATGCAGGTGTCAAGACTATAAGCTTATGGATATTAATCATAGTCGGTTGAAAACTTAAAACAAATGTATCTTTGTTGCTAGCAAATCCCCTGATAAATCTGAATGAAATATCAGTGGATTGCTGACCATGAAATTATTTACAACAATAACTTCTGATTATTTTGTTTGTAAAAGTTAGTTATCTTCTGATCCAGATTGTAGTAGTACACCATCTTCTCCAGAGGTTTCATATCTAGGTCAATGAAAAACACCTGAAAAACAAAAAACCAACACATAAGCATGTACTATGGCATAAAAAAGATTTGTGCTGCATTTGTAATACATTCTAAGAAAGCCTTGCAAGCCAAAGTTAATTCTGCTCCTTTTTCTTTTTTCGTCTCTCTATTACAAGATGGCATAGCATGAGCAGCTGTAAGACTCTCTGCTGCATTTTCAATTAGTGAAATTTCCTTTCTCAAAGGTTTCTTCTATGCCTTCTATTGTAACTTAACCCAATTTGAAAAGGGGCAAATCCAATAAGTAGACCACGATACACAACAGACCTTGGCTTTGACGTATTCTAGATATTAAATAAAAATAAAATAAATTCAAATAATACCTTATAGTCATAGACTTGGTCCACAGATTCAATGCCCACTGATCCATATTTCTCTGAACCGTGAGCCTAACCCTCTCTAGGCCTAAAGCTTAACATCAGACTACAGTCCTTGGCTGTTGCCGAGACAAGATAATCCCTCACAATTTCAACACTTCTATGAATTGGTAGAGAGTGCAACTTTTCATATTTTTCCAAAAGCCCCTTATCAGAAATGCTTTCACAAACTGCGCAAGGCTGAGATATCACATCATAATAAGAATGTATTGCACCTTCTATGTCATACAAATCTAACTTCTGAGTCTCTAACAGTTGGTTTAGGACACCAGACTTGGATATCATTTCAGTAAGTAGCTCGAAAAATTTTGGTAATTCCAGGTTTAGGCCACCAGATGTACCTATTAGTTCCTCAAATGAAACATTTGAGTCATGAGTGTTAGTATCAGTATCCATGCCTCCATAAATAAGGGACCCATTTAAAAATACTCGAAAATTATTCTGTGGGTTCAGATACAAAGCATTGAGTGCTTTGTGTATTCTTTCTTTAGAATGCGAGAAGAGATCTAGTGGGTTATATGCACTTTCTTCCAGTATCTGAAAATATATAAAATGGTTCAAAGTTACTAAACTGTTACAGAGCTTCTTCGGATAAAAAGATAACCATCATCGAATATACATCAAATTAACTACAATTATGAATGCACCTGCTTTTTATGAAGCTTCAGTGCTTGATGCATCTTATATCGAGTTACTTGCTTCTTAATAGAATTTTTATCGGAAATATATTCAGACGAGGGAAGGAAGCCGCACTTAGGCTAGCATACAAGCAAAAAAGTAAATTTGGCAAAACATAAGGAACTAACAACACCATATAGAAAAATTAACCTGAAAAGATAAGGTAAGACTGTAAGAGGATTTGGTAAGAAAGTACCTTTATCTCAACAGCAATGCTGAAGGTTGAATTACCTGAATTAAGCCCAAATTATTTTAAAATAAATAACAAACAAACAGATGAAATAATAATAAATACAGAATTCAGGATCCTTACCACGAAATACAGAATGGTCTGAGATAAGAAGTGCTGAGTGTGTTAAGGTATCTATTTTGGAAGCATTTATCCTCCATGCAGGCCGAAAATTTAGAGTACTGACTTCTACTTTCTCCAAAAATTCCCTAGATACTGATACACGTACCTAATTCAGTGCATGTACATTTTCCCAGTTAATTTCAACTAAAAATATTTATAGACAAATCAAATCCCATGATTCACTTTTTTTCTAAGCAATAATACCAAGAAAACAAGAAAAAAAGATATAAAGGTCTAAAACAAGGGAAAGGTAGATTTATACCCCAGCGTCAATATAATTGGTGCCTAAAAGTGGGCCCATGATGCAAGTCGCATAAATTTGTGCCAAGCTATCTTTTGACTTTGACTCAACCAATTCAGCCACGTTGGCCCATATAAGTTGCTCATGCATAGATAACTCTGCACCTGCCTTTGGTGGTATAGTTTCATTTTTTGAAACCTTTTGAACCCTCAATACTTTGCCGATCTGTTCAGAAAATAAATAAAAAGAAAAATACATCAGAAAGATCAGCAATACAAAAAGTTTATTGCTGTGATATCATAGAAACTTCTTTTCTTTCCTTTTTAACAAATTTACTCAAATAAGCAAGGACCTGAAGGCTAGTGTATATATATAGTATACTATTTTTGTGATAAAAGGTGCCAGCTGATATCTGAACTCGACTGAAGTACCAAGTTAGGTCTTTACCAACTTAGAAATGCCTGATTGTGTACCTCCTACCAGCATGGTAAGATAAGACTTACAATTTTATTATCAAGTTCCTAGGGTTTACCAAGAGCGGCAAAGAGCCTTGATAGCTTAGTATAAGATTAGCTGCTCCTTCTCCTTTGTAGACCCAATCATTCACATCCTCGGCTGTAATAACAATCTTCATGCCTTCACTTCTTCACTCCACTCCTGCACAGCGGAAATTATATTATATGAATAAAAAAATACGATAAATTAAATAAACTCCAATGTTGCTTTAGCTCAAATCTAGAAAAAGAAAACAAAAATTAATTTGGTAGAGAAGTATTCATGTCATTGTCATAATGCCATTTCATAAACCTAGACCAAGCCCTCTATGTCTCTGTCTTTCACTTACTCAGTATTTGTGTTTCTCAGATCCACCCACCTGCAATTTCCAAATAGCCCAATCAATTACGATAAATCTCTTATACTCTTTATACAGAAGTGGAGAATCTGTACTAAATGTCACTGCACTTTAAATTGAAGAATAAAGTAAATATATAATAATATAATAATCTATATACATACACTAGAGCAGATGCCTTCAGTTAGGTAGCGTGGAAATCAAGCGGCCATTTATTTATTATTCTTTCTTAGCAATTTGTTCCATTTTTTAGGACTGATTTGTAAAATTTCTATGGGCCGGAAACTGAGGGAGTAGTTATCGGAGGGGAATTCTAATATCGGAATAGGTGTAATGTATATAGACCTTGGTTTTAGTAACGAAGCAGGTGATCGGCAAAGGTCACTAATTTGATAAAGAAAAAAAGGAAAGTAGTATCACCTGAGGTCGGTGGGGAATGAGAAGAAGGGAGGAAGCCGGGGAGTTAGTTGTGATGACGAGAGGAGACCGCTTCGTTGTCGACGAGGCAAAGTGGCAAACCCACAAAGCAGTTGTGAGGCTGTCGGTTGCGTTTGGCAGGGAACGGAGGGATAAACGGCGAGCGCAACAACGGAAGAGAGTGGAGGGACGGATCGATCGAAACGGTAAGGGGAGGGTTGGGTTTTGTACTTTCTCTATGACTTTCTGTTCCTGACAGGTGTCAGGAGGAACGGCTGACAGTGCATACGAGGATTTAATTTCTGTCTGTTTTTGTGTTCGCTTTTTCCTCTTCTATTGTTTCTAGTTCTAGTATGCAATTGTATAGAAGGATAATTCTCAAAAAAATTTAAAAAAAAAACTGTACAGTAGATTGGTCCTGCTAATTATAGTTGAGCAATCTTATGGGGAAATTTTGTTACATTTTATTCGGACTGTAGTTCATTTATTTTACACAAAAAATATATTATTGGTGACATTTTTTGTGTGTAAACAACCTAAATGAAAACCTTAAATAATGTGAGAATTGATACCTATCATCCTCTAAGTTTCCATCCATACCAGGCTCCGAAGAGGTCCTTTTATGGGCCAGCTACTGGCCCAATATATACTTCTTTAAATCTCCTCTCTCTCCCAGACCCTAGTCCGCAGCCAAGAGAGATCACGTACCGCTACTCGCCATGGTCGCCTCTAGTTGCTCTCTGTTCGAGCGATCCACGTACCGCAACTCGCCATTGCTTGCCTTATTGCTTCTTCCCAATTCACGGTCCGTTCCTGGGACAAGTTGCTTCTCCGCCATTGATCTAAGGATATCGTATGTGTCAACTCCGTGTTCATATCTTGAGGTTTTGTATTGCTAATTTTCTCTTACGTACACAACTTCAAGGATATCGTATGTGTATTTTTTTATATCGATGCGTGATTAGTTTGGACGATTGTGTTAATAAATCCTCTGACTTAAATTCAATGCATCAATCCACGGATCCTTTTGGAATTTTGCAAAAAGGAATCTTAGTTTTTTCTATTTGATACAAGATGGTGATTTTTGGGATTAAATTACCTTGTACCAGTATTGGATTTTATCAATTTTTGTATGTAAGTTCTTACTTTTATGCATACTTAGACCTGTTTCCTCAATTTAAATAAAGAATTTAGAAACAATTTTTTGAAATCAAGATCCAGTTATTTAGGAATATACTTGTAATTGATTTACACATTTTTTCCAGGATTCATACGTAGACGAGGAGGAACAAGGAAAGGAGGAAGTGAGAGAGAAGAAGACCCTAACTTGAAGCTCTTCAATTTCAGTTTTTCGAATTTTTTTGAATCTTATCTAGATATACTATCTAATTGTTTAGTTTTCTTAATTGATTAGTTAGTCATCATATGTGTTAAGTTAGTATCTCTAAAGAATCATCTTATTTTATTGTGTATGTATTGTGCTATTATTAATGGATGATATTATTAATATAATTGTTCAGTTTGTTGAAATAATGGATACTATTAATGTGTTTAACTGAACACAAATAATAGTGGAATCAAATTTCTGCTGCAACTAACTGAACACATAAACACTTTTAGTTCAACCTTTAACGTATTTAACTAAATACAAAAGTACGAAAATTCTATTTTCAGATGCAACTAACTGAACAAATAAAGACTTTTAGTTCAACCTTTACCGTATTAAACTGAACACAAAAGTACGAAAATTTCATTTTCAGATGCAACTAACTGAACAACTAAACCTTTTAGTTCAACCTTTACCGTATTAAACTGAACACAAAAGTACGAAAATTTCATTTTCAGATGCATCTAACTGAACATTTACAATTTTTAATTCAACCCTTATGTTATTTAACTGAACAAATAAATCAGTACATTTGATGACGTCAGCATCCAGAAATTTCTGAAAAAATTCCGAAAAATTTTCGTTGACGTCAGCGAGCGCCTTGCTGACGTCAGCACGCGAAAAAAGGGAAGTGAGGCCCATTTTTGGCCTGTGGATGGGATGGATGGGAAAATGGTGGATGGTGTATGGGATGGATGGGAAAATGGTGGATGGTGTATGTCACCCCTGAATGCTGAATTGAATTTGCTAGTGGTTCCTATCTTTTTTAAGAGCAATTTTGCGGTCAGAAATATATTACATTTCACTATTTTCTTGATTTTTCCAGAATGCCCAATTATTTTGATGCTACCAGTAGGGGTGAAAACGCCACCCGTTTCGACCGTGAAATCGTTTTGTTTCGTCCAAAACGAAACGATAAACGAAACATACAGGTTTCGTGATCGTTGTTTCGTCTGTTTCGCTTTACATTCTACGTTGCTGTAATTCTTTGATTATAGAGGAGATGAAGGCGGAGAGACCGATGGAGACACTTCGATTTTCTACCGTTCCTTCGTCTCTCTATTCCCTCTTCCATTTCTTTGTCTCCTCTCTCTTTCTGTTTCTCTCTCGAAGCTCCTCTCTCCAAGCTCATTTCTGCCAAGATCCAAGCTCCTCTCTCCCTCACCAAGCTCATCTCTCTTATTCTCCGCCTCACCTTTATTCCTCTCTCTCGCTTGAGTCCGACACAAACCCCACACCTTTCTTGGCTTCTTCTTTCCCCGCTCGAGCACCGGATCCCACCGCCGCGACCAGAGCCACGATCCCTCATCAAACCCCTTCGTCGCTCCTCTACCTCCTCTACTTGAACCACCTACTCCTTGTCTCTCCTGATGCCACCTGGAACCACCTAAGCTTAGCTGTGAACCACATGGAACCACAACTCACCATAGCCCTACTCCTTGTCTCGCCTAATGCCACTTGGAATCGCTACTCCGACCTCCTCGAATGGCTTAGCGCGTTCTTCAGTTTCCAGCGCGACAATATGAGAAATCAGAGGGAGCACAAAGCTTTTGAAGTTCTGTCGCGCAAGCTGCGCAAGAAGTTTTTGAAGAATTACGGCTCCTGGTTGTGTATATAGGTGTTACTCCCAATCTCCCAATTACTGCTCCTTTTTGGTCTGATTGATTTTTAGTTTTATGTACGATTGGATTTTAATTTTGGGAGTAACAAAGTGGGTTTGTTGTCTAAACTGGTTACAAATTGGTTTTATGTACACATGGATTTTAATTTCTTGTCAATTATTGCTCCTTTTTTGCCATACATCAATGACGATGTATGTTTTTTAATGCGATATTTGTTATTTGAATTTCTGGTATTCTATTTACTAGTTTTCTATTTATTGGATACTATGTCAAGTTCAAATTCACACATAGAAATGGGTTTTAATTTACTGGTATTCTATTTGTTCTTGTCAGTTAATACACGTTCAACTGTTAGGATTTTTTATTTCTTGGTTATTGGTGCTCAATTAGGTAGAAATAGATTATGTGGGTTTAGTTTCAGTTATTTATCTTTTATTTATCTCTTGTATTTAGTTCTAAGTTTTTATTGGTAAGGAACAGGTCCTTTTTAGCTCGGTATGTTGGTTTTACTGGTAGAAATGCTTTGTTTCTCTTTACAGCACCAGCTTGGTTTTACATGTAATTTCTTTTGTTTTTTCAATGGCAGCCTGCGGGCAGTTATCAAAAAAAAAAAAAAAAGTTCAATTGTCAGTGAATATATGCATGTTCAATTGTTAGTGAAACGATTAAAACGATTTCAACCGTTTTGATCGTTATTTTGAACGCAACGATCACGCAAGGAAATTTTCTTGCGTTTTGGAAAACGAAACGCAAAACGCAAACACAAAAAAATTTCCGTCTCCTCACGAAACGATTAACGCAAGCCTATGCTTTCGTGCTCGTTTTCCACGTTATGCAGGCCTAGCTATCAGTTCACAGCCTCCAAACATGTCATTCAAAGCCCAACTCTAAAATGTTGTTTTCCACTTTTTCAGTCTCTGTCCACTCAATAAATTAAATGGGCCAGGCTCAGGAGTCCTTGTCTCCTTGACACTGTTCAATTTCGAAGGTAGTTTACCTGTCTAAACTCTTGATTCTTGAACTATTCATGGTCCAAATATTCCCAAACACTTTTAAAAATTCCTTAGTCGTCGACGAGGCAAGCCCACAAAGCAGTTGTGAGGCTGTCGGTTGTGTTGGTTCGGAGACGGAGGGATATACGACGCGCGCAACAGCCCAAGAGAGTGGAGGGACGGAGCGATCAAAACTCGAAAAAGGAAGGACGGAAGGGTTGGGTTTTGTATTTTTATGACTTTCTGTTGCTGTTCCTGGGAGGTGTCAGGAGGAACGGCTGCCACAGCATAGTAGTGGATTTTATTTCTGTCTATTTTTGTATTTTCTTTTCTGTTTTCCCCTTTTTTCATTATTTCTAGTTCTAGTATGCAATTGTACAGCAGCATAATTTCTCAAAAAAATTCCCCTTTTTTCATTATTTCTAGTTCCAGTATGCAATTGTACAACAGCATAATTTCTCAAAAAAATTGTATGGTAGATATATAATGGCCCTACTAATTATAGTTCAGGAATTTTGTTGTAAAATTTTGTTACATTAAATTCGGACTGTAGTTCACTTATCTAACACAAAAAAGCGTGTTATTTGCCGACATTTATTTATGTCTTTTTTTTTTTTTGTGTAAACAGATATTAACTACAACGGTTAGAATTTCAACTACAACAATTATTCATATTAAGGAATTTTTTGCTTAAAAAGTCCAAAATAAATGGAAACTGAACGACTGGCCTAAAGTATACAAAATATTGCAGAAGTGGCCTAATACAGGCCGCCATCTAAATTGTCGGCCAGGTTTTGTCACCTGGTAGCGCCACGCGGTCGGCCACACATGGACCTCCAGGCCACGTGGACTCCCTGACCAAGCCGACATCTGCTTTGGCGGCCTGGTGCTATCTACAGAACGTGACAAAAATTCATTGGATTCGGTCAGACTGGGCTGACGGGTCGGTCACAGGTGTAATAGTGCCTGACTTGAGGAGTCATATGAGTACCTGGCCGCCAGTTCTATTGGCGGCTTGGTCGGTCTAAATCGTACAGATTCAACGAACTCAATTCCCAACGTTTGGTATTCAATTTTTGCACAGGCAGAAAAAAAGCTGCACAGATTTCAATCCCATTCTCATTTTCATTAAATTCCAACCGTTTGGTATTAAATGTGTGGTTGAAATAATTTTGAAACACCCCTCAAATTGTTATTTTTAATAAAAAAATAGGTTTCCTCATAAAATTTTTAATAAATTTTTATGTTTTGTGTGCAATGTAATATAATTTTATGTTTTATGTGTTATGTAATATTATTTTATGTTTTATTTATATATTTAATATTTCTATGTTATATTTTAAAATAAACTGTAAAAAACCTAAAAAAAAATTATAACAACAATATTAAAACATAAATATGTTACAACGACTAAATCACAATAATAAAACGACATTCTAAATCTACTTTCTAAATCTACTTAGAGATCTTGACTATCTACATATTGCAGAATTTCATCCCACCATGGTTCATCATCTTCATCTGTTTGTTCTTGTTGATTACTGGCACCGGGGTTGTCAGCGAATTGAGCGGCTTCGTTCCAGAAAGCTGCCTCAGCCTCTTGCTTTTCTATATCTGCCATACACCTTGTTGCATTTGCTCTTTGTCTTGCTCTTTCTTCCTCATAGTTCCTATGCCTTCTCTCCAATTCCTCAAGTTCTTGTTTCCTTCTCCTGGTCGTCTCTTCTTTCTTTAGCTTTTTTTTTCACGATACTCTTCTGCATATCTTAGCTCTTCCTGACGATACTCTTCTAATTCTTTTTCACTCTTAATTCTCTTTTCCTCTTTCTCCCGAGCTTCTCTTTCTTCCTTGTCACGGCGCTGGTGGTCGTCGTAGTGGTCACGCAAGATGGTTTCTTTGTAGTCGAAAACTTGACCACACCTTGTACAGTTTACTGTGTGGTCTCCACGATAATTAAATATTGATTCAACAAGAGTAAATGGTGTTGGTATTCGTGTCCATGTCTGTTGTCCGGTGATCGGTTTAGGTGGCAAATATTCTGACCAGTCGTATCGCTTCGGACGGTTCAGCCTTTCTCTTTCCTTCCGTTCTCTTTCCGCCGTGCCATTTACGTGTCAGTGGTAGTGCATTCTTAACTCCAGGTCATACCACTCTTCAAACACATTGTATTGAAAACTCATTGAACATTTTTGACAGGTTGCGCACCATTATCCTCTTTCTTTTTGTTGGTCGATAAGAGTATATTGGAGGAATGAATTCCAACACTCAGTAATGAGAAAAATTGTCTGAGGAACGGAGTTATTATTGTTGGAGTTGGAGCTATTTCCTTTCTCCATGGTTGTGAACTTCTTGTAGAGAAAATAGATGAGTGCATGAACCTTGGTGTGGTGGTTTTATATAGATGAGTGCCTGAACGCTTGTACTTTTTGCAGACCACGCTTGTCCTTTTTGCAGACCACATAATTTTGGTTACAAATGAAATATAAAAAAGTAACACATTATTACTATTTATATTTCATTTGTAACTAATACATAATTTTGGTTACAAATGAAATATAAAAAGTAAAACATTATTAACCAGGCCGACAATCAAATTGGCGGCCTATGTACATACTACATTAAACCACAGGCGCGTCTCCTCAACCACCCTCTTTACTCCCTTTTTTTTAAAACACTCCTCGTTTAATTATGGACTTTATAATTTTTTTATAAAATGAAATATATAAAATAACACATTATTTTTTATTACTATTTATATTTCATTTGTAACTAATATATAATTTTGGTTACAAATGAAATATAAAAACCATGCCGACATTCAAATTGGCGGCCTGTGTACATACTACATTAAACCATAGGCGCGTCTCCTCAACCACCCTCTTTACTCCTTTTTTTTGAAAACACCCCTCATTTAATTTTGGACTTTATAATTTTTTTATAAAATGAAATATATTAAATAACTCATTATTTTTTATTACTATTTATATTTCATTTGTAACTAATATATAATTTTAGTTACAAATGAAATATAAAACCAGACCGACATTCAAATTGGCGGCCTGTGTACATACTACATTAAACCACAGGCGCGTCTCTTCAACCACCCTCTTTACTCTTTTTTTTTAAAAGACTCCATCTTCTTCCCTTTGAACCTTTAACGACCCACAAATCCGAGCGCCCCGTAAGAAGAGGTGATTTTGACGACCATCGGAAGTCCAATCTCGCGTATTATTCTGACCTCTTTGAAGAAGAGGTAATTTTTATTGATTAATGTCCAAAAATACTTTTTTATTAAATAACCACTTTAGTATTACATTTGGAACAAAGGTTTTGATGGCCAATGTATGGATGAAAGGGAATAAATTTTTAGATGAAAGTTAGGATTTTGATGAAAGTTAGGGTTTAGGTGGACCAAAAATTTTTGCATGAACCAAAAAAAATAAGTTTCGATGGAAGTAGGGTGTAGGTTTTGATGGCCAATTGTTTGATTTTGAAAGTTTGTTGTTTGATTATATTTTTTTTATTTAATAAATTTCGAAAATTCATTGATGGCTGTATGAATATTAGATTTTGTTATGAAATTCATTGATTGACATAGTAGTAGAAATTCATTGGCCGTATTTTTTATTGATTAATGTTAGATTTTGTTATGAAATTCATTGGCCGTAGTAAAAATACTTCATTTTGGTGCAAATAAAGGTATACTAACTGAAAAGTTAGATTTTTTTTATTACATTGATTTTATTATAATTAGTTTTTTGTGCAAATTAGTAATTAGTAATTTGTTTGTTAGCATGGCAGATTATCACACTCTCACTAGAGACCCTTCTTCCGAGTACAAGGCGCTAGAGTTGAAGCGATGTCTGTTTTTTGAGACGGATGCTAAGTACATCGAAGTGTTGTGTGCAGTAAAAGCCACTACACCGAAAGGACACCATTTTGATGTGAATTACATGGGTAGAAATCGTTGGCAAGTGGTTGGCCATATCGCATGGAAGGACTACATCATGACTCGATTGGGTGGCAAGATAGAGATCAAGGGACAAAAGGTTGATGTTGTTGAAATGATGGATGATCTCAATAAAACAGTAAGGCTTGAGGGCGAATACTGGGTACGTCTCGTCGGTGTTCCTTACCCTTGGCGCACGAAAGAAGGTGCTGAAGAAATCTTCAAGGGCATAGGAACAATTGTGCAGTTTGACAATTTTTTCGGGCGAGATAACAGATTTCTACGGGTTAAAGTTTTCGTTGAAAGTCGTAGTAAGATTCCGGACCAACGTGACTATCAAGTCCGACCATGGAAATCAGGTGTGATGGAGGAGGTACCTGAGGGATGTACAATCACCTTTGTTGTGGAGGACCACCCTTCCATCGAAGAGATCAAGCGCATGCATGTACTACAGTTGGATGGATGGGACAGGAGTACATTTGAGGCAGCACCTTGGCTGAACGGCAATGAGACACCATTCCCTTGGGTGCGAAATAGAGCTCTCTCTTGGGACAACCCGCCACCGCTCCCCGCCGATGCTCTACCACCAACAGTGGAGCGTAGAAGGAGCTTGCGCCTTGCCAATCGTGATGGTAAGGGTAGTTGCATAATTTTTGAAAAAAGTTTCTTTGTTTTTATAACTTATATTTAATTTATAATTTTGGTGCAGGTCAGTAGGTTTGGAGTACTCTCTAAAGATGCGTATGATGCTGCTCTTTTTTATGATTGGATATGTAATATTTGTGTTAATACTTGGTTTAATTGTTTTGTTTGTTGTTGTGATTGGATATGAACTTTTAATGATTTGGTTGTGAACTAGAGTTTGGTTGTGAACTATGGTAGTATGAACATTTGTTTTGTGTATGGGCATTATGGATATTTATGTTAAGTACTTTTTTCCTCTTTTGTTGGTATACAATTTGTAATTATATGCGAAAAATGTAGTAGACTAAACAACCAAATTAAAAAATGTACGGATAATTAATTTCATATATTTAGCACCGATATATTGTTATCTGTATTTTTTATGAAATATGTTGAAAAAATTAAATAGTATAGGGCCGACAATTTTAAAATATATATTTCAAATATTATGATATTTGAAAATAATAATAACATAATAATAAGTACTACTGGGCCGACAATTGAATTGTCGGTCTGTTTTTCGAAACGGACCGACATTTCCTCTGGCGGCCTGTCGTATCCAACTCTTCATCTCTCCAACCCATCTCCTCTCCAACAGACCCATCTCTAATTGCAATCGCCATCTCCTCTCCAAATTCTTCTATACTCTCAGACGCAACCTTCATTGATCCCTTCTCCACTCTGGACTCTGGAAGCCGCGCCCTTCTACTGTACTCCGGCCCCTTCTATCTCTCTTTCCTCGGCTCCTCCTCCTCCCTGATCTAGGTATGTCCTCATCTCTCTTCTCTCCGTTCAATTAGGTTTCGAATTGAACAATACAGATTAGCTATGAACAATACCAAATTTTAATGGTCGCTTATTTGAAATTAGCTATCAAATTGTTTGCTTAATTGAATTACCGATTAGCTATGAACATTTAATTTGTCCGAAATTAGAATTTCAAATTTAAATTAGGTTACTATGAACATTTGATTTGTCTGAAATTGAAATAAGCTATGAAATATAATCGGAATTTTATATTTTGCATAAGTTCAATTTCCTAGCAACATTAATTATGGCACGGACTCGACACGGTACGCAACAAACACAAGGTACCGAACAAACAACACAAGGTACCGAACAAACAGAAGGTACTCAACAAAGTCAAGGAGGAGGTAACAATGCGGCACCTCTGCTATTGACGATGAATGAAAAGCATGCTTCTAAGGAAGCATATACTCATGTAATTACTCTTATATGATTCTATATCAATTTTTTAATATTTATTTTGTTATAAATATCTATCAATGTTCATAACAGCAAGTGTTTTAAATTTACAGCCCGAGGATAAGTTGAGGACAAGAAGTCGTAAGATGTCTTTTCAATACTCCCCTCAAATCAAGCCTATATTATCTGGATTTGGACTTAACAACATGGCTCTACTTGGCCGAATTAAAATTGATTAGGCGTTGATCACGGCTCTGGTAGAGCGATGGAGGCAAGAGACACACACTTTCCCCCGGTGAAATCGCACCAACTCTACAAGATGTGTGTTGCTTGTTGGGTCTAGAAAATGATGGTGAACCTCTCATGGACGATATAGATGAGAATTATGCCTATTTTTTTGAGGAAGTATTTGGGGAAGTAGGATGGGAAATATTTCACCGTCCATCGGGCACTTATCACTTGAGAACTGAATTTTTTGTAAAGCTTTTTGTACCTCCGGTTGAAGGTGAAGATGCTGAAATTGTGGAGAACTATAGGAACAAAAAAAGGTTGGAGGCATCATTGTCGGAGAATTCCCCACCCGAAGATGTTAAGAAGTATGCTATCTGCTTCATGCTAGATCTTTTTGGCTCGGTAATGTTTCCTAATAAATCGGGTTACTTGTACTCTCATTTCCTTCCTCTAATTCATGATGTTCAGAACCCAAGGAAATTTAGTTGGGGTTCGAGTTTGTTGGCGTATTTATATAGGGGTTTGTGTAAGGGTGCCGAGGAGAAAACAAAAAGCTTTGCCTTTTGTGTTGTTTTTTTGCAAATTTGGGCATGGACTTGGTTTCCAATTGGGAGGCCCGAGCCAAATATGTTACCGGAAGAATATGAAGCGATGTCGTTGGGATCAAGATGGGTGGGCAGCCATGATTATGGAGATGTCCGGATGGTAGTGGTAGTGCCTATCGTCTTGCGTTTGAGGAGTTACGCGATGATCACATAAACTGCGATGCATACAATTTGGAAGAGCTTCCCGAGTTTTTCCGATCCGAAAATGACAAGAAATTGTGGTTTTATGATGGCCCGTTGATTTGGTTCTACATTATGGAGGCTCATCCGATCCAACGGGTAATGCGGTTATTGAATAAACAGCAAACCATTCCACCTCCATTGTTGTCTTGTCCCGATCGTTTACATGAGTCTGAGAATATTCCATTCAAGAGAGTCAATTGGATGACAACACATGCAGAGTGGTTGACAATTTAGAATGCAAGAAGACAACATGTTGTGTGTAACAATGAGGCATTCTCCAATGCCGATTTGAGGCGGTATATGGCTTGGTTCAATGCTAATGGAATGCACACTGTGTTTTGGAAATCGTCGACGGTTGAACAAATTAACATGCCTCAACTGACTGTTGTTGGTAGGGATCCATTGGAAAGGAGATTTGTTCCGAGAGGCGAGAGAGTCCAACAAAATTTGAGTGCTAAAAAAAAATACGGATAAAAATAATCCATATTTTATGAAATAATAAGTCAATTATTTATATTGTATGCAATAATCCAAATTTAATTTATATTTGTAGGTTATTCGCAATACCACGATAGCGCATGATGCGGTGGCCGCCATGCGTGAGTTCACCGGACGAGCTCGTGCATTTGCACGTCGAGTGGTTCTAGCCTGCCGAGCAACCTAAATGATGTCAACCGGGAAAATATTTTTGATCAATTTAGAGCCAATCATGAAGTGACCGATGAAGAGTTAACGGTTCCAGGGGATGAACGCACTGCGCTCAACCCGGTAGATTTTCGATGGGTTCAAGATACCTTTGGTGGGAATTATGGCGACTATTTGCCCGAAGGTTTTGTATTTCAAACCCAACCACGCAGACGGGGGTGTGGGAGCATGGTGGGACTTCGGCCGATGGTGCGGGAACATCTCAAACAAATCTTGGCGAAGGTCCACAAGATGAAGCTCCTTCCGATAGACCTCCAGTTTCTCGATTCAATAGACCTCTACGGGCACCAGATCCATTCTCGCCATCTCTATTTCAACGTGGTCGTGGCCGTGGGCGTTAGATAGTAGTTTTAAGAAAAAATTATTAATGAATGAAACTTGGAATATGTCTTTTGTTGTTGATGTATGAAACTTGTTTAATGAATGAAACTTGTTTTGAAGTATGTCTTTAATGAATGAAACTTGTTTGTTTTCGAGTATGTCGGCCTGGTTCTTGCTGTGTGACTCTGACACGTGGGCCACAACAACCCGGCCGACAACCAAAATGGCGGCTTGGTTGTATAGCTAGACAAGGCCGCCATTTCTACAACCATTAGATGTTGCATTTTATACAAGGCCGCCATTTCTATCGGCGGCCAGCTATGTTGGCCCCACATGTCAGCGGCGGAATCATTACAAGCAATGTTTTGCGAGTTACGGTTGTTGGTGTGCATTAAATGTTGCATTTTATACAAGGCCGCCATTTCTATCGACGGCCAGCTATGTTGACTTCAACTGTCAGCGGCCGAATCATGATAATCAATGTTTTGCGAGTTACGGTTGTTGGTGCGCATTAAATGTTGCATTTTATAGCAGGCTGCCATTTGTATCGACGGCCAGCTATGTTGACTTCAACTGTCAGCGGCCGAATCATGATAATCAATGTTTTGCGAGTTACGGTTGTTGGTGTGCATTAAATGTTGCATTTTATAGTAGGCCGCCATTTCTATCGGCGGCCAGTTATGTTGACTTCAACCGTCAGCGGCCGAATCATGATAATCAATGTTTTGCGAGTTACGGTTGTTGGTGTGCATTAAATGTTGCATTTTATAGCAGACCGCCATTTCTATTGGCTGCTTGGTTGTTTCCGTATAACGCGCCAAAAAATCATTGGATTCTCCACAAAGCATTGGACTCACAATGAAAGGTGTCCTGACATATGCATCTCACATTTACTTATATAATATTTATGAATTATATAATATTTATAATATTTATAAATATATGTACAATATTTAGTTATGTTAAAAAAAACAAAACACCAACCAATTATGCAAATATTTCTAATCAATGTGATACATGAAATTTCATTAAATAAATATTAAGAACAAAAGATACATCATTTTTTTACCTTATGGTTGTATACCCCATAGTGTTCATCAATTTTATCTAGCCGCTTTTGTAGTTCACGACGAGCCTCACGTTGTCGCTGCCGCTCTTCGATCTCATATAATCTCTTATCTCTCTCTTCTATCTTGTTTATGCGTTCTTCCAGGTCACGCTGATGCCATTCCCAATGAGTTCTTATATTTTCAGCCGGTCTTCCTGGACGATAATGTAGTTCGGCCTCGCATAACAGACAAATTGCTATCATTTCTGCCCTTGGATCATGTTCATCTTTCGTGTGGACGAAACTCAATACACTGCTTCAGATTCGCTTGCCATATATTTAGCAGATGTCTCAACCATGGAATGCGGATATATTCTGCTTGAACCAGCTAAGGAGAAGAATATAAATATTAGGAGAGAGGGAGAAGAAGTTTGGTAAGATATATTAATTGTAGTGCATATCTGGCCGACATTTCATATGGTGGCTTACTTTACAACCTTTTTGGACACATATGGCTCGTGATTGTGGTCATGAAAGTACGCTTTGTCAATGTTCAATAAATAATAACTCAGCTGCCCATTCAAACGCCGGCTTGGTTAATATGTTTTTTTTTTTATATATATGTCATCTCCTCTCATCTTCTCCACCATTATACAAATGAAGCACAAATTTCATCCAAACAAAAATATATTCCAAACATAAATATAATCCAAACGTACCAAAACATTACATTAAATCATAAACAACTCCAAACATACATAATATTTCATAACAAAACATAGCAAACATTAATAAGATAAACATCTCCAACATTTTAAGACCAACGATACATGTCATTTCCGGTGGAAGGATGATTTTCAAACCCGGGTGGACAGGTACGCCTCAGTTTCAACCAAACTACCTCATTATTCCAAACGACGTGCATACCTCCGTCCCGCTTCACCTTGTCGGTCCAGTGATTAGGTCCTCTAACGTGCCACGCATCGTTGACTCCCTCTATTTCTTCCAAATAGAACTTGTCGTGGGGATGTTGCCAATATAATGCCCTCAATACGTGCCAATCACATACGAGGTCGTCTCCTTCCAGTACCACACCGGTAAGAACTTTGTGTGGTTTTGAACCCATTTCTATTTTGGGAAATCATTTAAACAATAATCATAAATGAATAATTTTTTTCATAACAATACTCATAAATAAACAATTTTACTTAATACTCATAAATTTTGACCAGATAGAAAAAAAAATTACGGTTAGTCTTTCATAACAATTACGGTTAGTCTTTCCACCGAAAAAGAAAAAAATTAATCTGTGCAACAAATGAGCGCCATATCAGAGAAAACTAATCCAAAATACAAAAGAAAAATGAGAGAAAAAAAAACTTACTCCTTGTATGTAGCACAAGATCGTCTCAAATTTTTCTTTGCAAAAATGAGAAGGGATGAATGGAAATGAGAAGAAGATATAGTTAAAGAGGAAGGAAGTGGGATTGAAATCTGTGCAGCTTTTTTTTTTTCTATCTGTGCAAAAATTGAATACCAAACGTTGTGAATTAAGTTCGTTGAATCTGTACGATTTAGATCGACCAGGCCGCCAATAGAACTGGCATTGGCAGCCAGGTACTCATATGACTCGTCAAGTCAGGCACTATTGATGAAGGAATTAAATCCTAAGGTATCAAATAAATTTGTGCCTAGAACCTATCCTCACTAGTCGTTTGGAGTAAAGGTTTTAGGGTCGAACCCAAGGGACGAATTTCTGAGTATCAGACTTACCGTTTCTCAAAAGCTAGACTGGTAATAAAGGGTGTTTTTGAATAAAATAACAAGCTAAAGAAAAGTGCAAGAATATAGATGTTTTTGGGTGTTTTGGACTCTAATAACAATACTTGAACAATTAAACAAATAAAGGATAAAATTTGGGTTTTTCTAGTATTAAAAAGGCGTCTTAGGGATCAGAATTCACTAGGTTTAGCTTCTCGAAAAATCAAATCAATTACTTTCATAATCAATTTGAAAACCTAGAAATCCTGCCTTCAGTTCGGTCCGAACTGAGAGCACGAATCTGAGTTGTTGATTGGTACACTTGACTTTGACGATGCCACGGGTTTAGACTGGCTATATATACAATTCCTAGTCCTCAACTTTCGCCTTTTGGGCCATAAACTAGCACAGGACTCTACTAAACTCGCTCAAGTTCACTAGACCTAAACTTTCGTGTTGGCACAAGTTCACAAGAGTTTTACTAATTGTTTTCCTTGGTTATCAAAAGACTCTTTCAAGCAGTTCAGAAATTGTAACTTTCGGCACAACTAACCTATCTTTTCATATTTGTGGCTTAACCTAAACACTTAACTTACTACTATTGTTCATTTAAATTCGTAACTTAACCAAACTCGGCCGTAGATTCAGAAGTAAGATAAATTAAACAACAGCAATAAACAAAGCATCAAATAATACCAAATAGATAAATAGCATGTCAAGTATCAAGCATAACATCACAACAACATCAAACTAAACCTAAGCTACATCTTACCCTAAGACTAAAGTAAACTACTCAGACATCGTACTAAAACAGCAACAAACAATAGTTATAAAGCAATAAAGATACATGTCCATCAATAGAGAAGTAATAAGCATGAAAAGAGGTAACCGACTACTCCTTGCACACTTGTACTTCGCTGTCTAATACTATGGAAGGTGAATGGATGTCAGATCTAGCGTTGCTCACTGCCGTCGCCTCGAAAACAGTAGTAGAATCACATGAATCAATGAAGAACTCCAAGGAACCATGAAAATTCGCCCAAGAGCCAAGAGAGTCTCCCGTCAGGGCAGATGGGACCTTATATAGAAGCCTCAGGTGCTTGAGGAGCAAGCTAGGTCGTCCAGAGCATCAAATCTCGCCAAATATCATCTTTCCAATGTAGAAAACTATTCCAAAAATGTCAGTTCGGGGCTAGCCAGGGGTCAGTTCGACCCGGAGGGAGAGACTGCTTCGGACTGGAGTGGAATTGATACCGATTAAGATGCCATGTCAGATGCAAAATCAGCAAAAGAGTTATGTCATGTATTTAAAGAACAGTCAAGGTTATTAATTAGTTAGTTGAGAGTTATTTTGAGTCTTTATTAGTCAAAATGAGTTAATAATCTGTTGTTGTATTTTGTGTTGTCAATTGTGGTCTTCTAGGAGGTTATTAATGTGTTTTGGTATTAGAAAAAGTAGTTGAGATGATATATTAATGGGTAGTGAGTTTTAAATGTAATAGATTGCTATATAAGCTGAATATGAGGATGTAATATGAAGATTATTGAATTATTACGAATTTTACTCTTGAGTTGAGTTTATCTCCTCTTTTATACTCTGTTGGGTTGAGTTCTTACTTCTCTTCGAGTGATGTATCAGTACACGTGTTGGTTACTCTAATCCTCCCGATCCGAACGGCGTCAGGAATGGAAGCTGCTGCACTAAGTTCGACCCGAACAGGATGGAGATCGGTCCGAACTGGGGGTGCATGGTCCGAAGTGAACTGCTGAAATGGCTAAGTCCGATGCAGAGCCGAGTTCGGTCCGAACTGGAGGTGTTCGACCCGAACTGAGGCTTGGACTTAGCGACTAAGGTGGCATGTGGCCCGCATGACGGTCTGGATCGTGTCCCTAGCGTCAGGAATGAGTCGTCTGGCCTAAAAGCAAGCATCTAGAGCTTCTCTGAGTCTGTTTTCCCTTTGCTCTTCATCAATACCTGTATAAAACGAGCAAAAGCAACGACAAAGCCGAATCCTGGAAAAACACAGGAAAAATGTCAGATAATAGCAAGGTTTGGGTCAACTTTAGGTGCCAAGTACGGTCCAAATACCAACAAAGTCAAGTATATTACTCAACAACTCAGATCCCTACTTTCAGTTCGGATCGAACTGGTCTGGTTCGGACCGAACTGAAGGTAGGATTTCTAGGACTTCGAGTTAATTGTGAAAGTAATTAATTTCGATTTCTCTAGAGGCTAAACCTAGTGAAGTCTGATCCCTGGGACACTTTTATAATATTAGAAAAACCACAAATTTATCCTGTGTTTATTTAATTGTTTAAGTTTTGTTATTAGAGTCCAAAACACCCAAAAATATCTACATTTCTGTACCTTCCTTTTAGTTCATTAATTTATTTAAAAACACCCTTTATTACCAGTCTAGCTTTTGAGAAACGGTAAGTCCGGTACTCAGAAATCCGTCCCTTGGGTTCGACCCTAAACCTTACTCCAAACGACTAGTGATGTTAGGTTCTAGGTACAAAGTTATTTGATACCTTAGGATTCAATTCCTTCATCATAAACAAAGTCACAATTTTTAAATCAAGTTAAAGAGTACCTAGACCTTGTAGAAGCACCAACATTTGAAATTAATTTAGGTCTAAGTCGGAGTCTAAGTCTAGAGTTTTGCTTGGGGACAAGCAATGTTCAAGCTTGGGGGATTTTGATGTACGGTTTTCATACTCAATTTCCAACCGGTTTAAGCCCTAATTTAATACCAAATTCAAGTGTTTTTACTTTATTTTTCTAATTTTAGGTTGTAGAAAGGTGCAGCCATAGCCCGACAGTTTATTTTTCAGGTTCATCACATTTTGTGGCGCGACAACAAAAAATTGCAGTGAAGGAAAGGAGGAATAAGCACTAGAACGGACTGCCCTGTCGGCAGGACGGACCATCCAACACTGAAGGATCAAACAACTCACCATGAGTGGCAAGGACAAGTCAGATCAGCCCGCCCGACCGGCATGACGGACCGACCAGACCAGTCTACCAACCGACAAAAACCAGTCAGCCAACCAATGCAGCAGAACCAGCCAAGGCCAGTCTGGAACGGATCGCCCCATCATCCAGGCGGACCATTCCAGCAATTCCGGAACTGCCAAAAATAGCAAGGCAATTCTGTCTATCGGTTCTTCTAAGTTTGAACCTTGCAGAAGCACGATCCCACGACCTCCACAACTAGAAACCGCCTCTAGATAGCTATAATAGCGATGACCTATCTCTAGAAGAAGCAATCAAGTTCAGAAGTTCGAAGTTGAGCTCTTTCCAACTCAACAAAGGAGACAACCTGCCAGGACGATCCAGCCTTACTGGAGCGCACCGCCCTAGATCTTAGATAGACCGTCCCACACAGGCCAAAGCATGAATTTGTGGAGAACTTGAGCAATCTTTGTTGTAACTTTTATTTTCTATCTTTTATGCGCTTTTATTTGATGAAACCTGAGTTATTTAGTATGAATCTGATAGAGTAGAGTAGTTTAGGGGCTATGGTTGAGAACCTTTTCTTTTAAAGATATTTGTTTAGTCGGATCTTTAATTAATTAATTAATTAAGTTTTATGTTTTATCTTTTGTGATTCAATTGCTCAATTTGATTGAAATGCTTGTTTTATTTGCTATAATTGATTTTCTCGTCAAACAAAGTACACGTTTGAAAGTTAGAATTTTAGAATCAATTGAAATTTCTCAAAGCTTTTCAATTAAACACTTAGGTAGATAAAATATCAAAAGATTGAATCAAAACTTGAGAAATCAATGTTTTACTTAGAATCGAGAGATTTAAAGTTGCCTGGACCCAAAAGATAAGTTAAAATTCCAAAATCAAGAAACGAGAGTTAAAGTTTAGGAATTTTAAGAGTTAAACGTTTTAATCCGAAGAATTTGATCTGAACTAGGATTAGAGTTTAATTAGTTGGTTTTTTAATCGTTTAAATCGCATAAAACACTTAATTGATTGTTAAAAATCATATCTAAACAAGTATTGACCTGTGGAACGGACCGTTCCAAGGTTAGAACGGACCCCCTGAAAGGGGGCGTTCTAATTTAGAACGGGCAGTTCCAGTAAGTCATCTAAAGTTTAGAATGGACCGTGCCAGAGATGGAACGGACCATTCTACTTTTGACAAGTTGAAGAAATTATTTGAAACCAGAAACCCCTAGTTTTATTAAATTGGTTATTTTCCACGCTTTTAAATTAGGAAATTGTTTAATCTAGAATTCTTTAATTTTTATTTATTACTTTCTTATAGATTTAATAATTGTTGCCCCATAATATTTTATTAAACCTTAGTATTTAATTGAAATTGAATTGCATAACTTAGAAATTGAATATTCCGTCTCCGAAGATCGACCGTAGGCTTACTCAACGATAAATCGTGCGCTTGCGATTAATATTGGGTAGGATTTACGTAAAAATTAGTATAAGCAAGAACTCATCACCTAAGCTGGCAACACAAAGAGAACATAAATAGAAATATGGTTCAAATTTCAGAATGTAAGCAAATCATTACTTATATCAGATTAGTATATCAAATAGAAATAAAAAATAAATTGCATGTGCCTTATTCTTTTTTACCATTTATAAGAAACATATCATTTCTTATTCCTATTTACCATTTATACTTCACAAAACATATCACGTATGGAAATATAAGATATATTTAAACTTTGGCTTTTTCTTATGGTGTCTTTACTCTTATAGACTATTCCTTTACGTATAAACAACAAATCAATTTCATCACATTAAATTCCTAATCCATGCATACATCAGAAAGAATACTATTAGTTTGAACATATTGTCTAAATACTAATATTTCAAAGTTGGTTTACCCTCTAATCAATTTTAGCTCAATTACTGTGCTGAGTTAAACAAGAACATTTCAAATTTGGTTTATTTCATATAGTTGCTTAATTCGAACAGTTCATCAAATAGTTTTGTAAGGAACTTCTAAAATTCGACAAGTAATTCAAAACCAAGAAGTACTACTGAGTCTATTTTGATGATTGAGATAGACATAGAGACAGCGAGAGTAGGAGATAAGGAGGAAGAGAGACTTACGATGATAGCTGCTCGAAGTCGACAGATAGACAGTCGAGGGGTGTGACGATGAGTGCCCGAGAAATCAAAGAAAGGGTCAGAAGTGCAAGGAACCGAGGAAGAGCATAACCGTGGATTAATAGACGGTAGACCTCATCCTCTCTATGCCCCAAGTCCTTAATGAATATTAAAAGATTAAAAGACGGCCCAACCCATTACACTACATAAGATATGTGATGAGCCCAACAGGCCTCCTGTGGGTTAGAACCCGAAGCCTAAACCTGGCCCTGCGTGTTAGTGTGCCTGGCCTGTTCCTCCTGGTTAGCTACATCCTGTGGCCTGGTGTTGCATTACCTCCTTTGAGCGGTTGCTTGCAGAGAATTACAAGGCATTGGGGTTACAACACCCAGTGGTGCCTTCGTTAGGACTATTTGGTCATTTTTACAAGTTTTGTAAAAGGTTTGAGTTTTGCACCATATCAACCTTGGACCGTATCTTTGCGATCAAGCCTAAGAAGATTGCCAACTGGGAGAGCTTTTTCGCTCATGTGCGAGGCCCCTTGATAGATCAAACGTGTGTTCCTCGATCTTGGAACGTCGCCTCGAGTGGCTATACTGGGACTACGTTTCCTGAACCTACTGATGAGGAACTCGCGCTTATCAAGCATCTAAAAGAGAAGTCACCCCTTGGCTATTGGTTAAGTTGGGATGACAGTAGCATGACTCCTCATGATAAAGTATTTCCCCCTGATGACTTCGTTCCCGATGAGAAGGAAGACGATGATGAGGATTTTCCTGAGGCTAATCCCGAGGTCCCCTCAAGACAAGTACCTTCAAAGCCTTCTTCTTCTTCTAAGGTTCTTCCTTCTAAGAAACCTCGAGACAATAGGTCTCTTTTTGTCGTGGTTGGGGAAAGCAAGCCACCAAAATCGTCATCATCTCATAGGTGCCAGCAGTCTTCGTCTGCTCGCGAGAACTCGAGAGTTAACCCGCCGGCGTCACATGAAAAAACTTTGGTCGTGCATGGTAAGCCTGAGCTTCCCGAAAGGGAGGCTAAGAAGAAGAAGTTATCTCCTGGTCCAGTGCTTCCAGCTGAAGATCGCATCTAGTGAAGCTGTTCCTGTGACAAATAAGTCCAAAGCTCATGCTTCCCCTAAACGCTAAGTCCTTAACGACTCATGGCGTCAAGGTCGTCTTCGCAAGAGACACGACAATGAAAGGGTGTCGTTGATCCTTCCTGGTTTGGATTCGCCGGATGTGAAGGTGTTTTTTCTCTTGTTTTATATCATTATCACGCCTTTCACCATTTAAACCTTGTCACGTATTTACATGTAGTTTTACTAATGTTATATGATACTTTCTCTCTTTTAATATAGGCTTCTCAGCTCGCTGCTTCTCTTCATCGTGTTTCCTTGGATTTGTGTCCTCGGCTGGGTAAGGGGATAAAGTCAATGCCTCTTGATGAGAAATTTATGCGCATGCACTCTCTATTGTTCGAACTAAGGTGCCTGCAGGCGGGTGCTCATATGCAAGCTCGCGACATGGGAGAGACCTGGATAAAATCACTTTCTTACCTGTTGGAGACAACCGAGAGTCGAGTTGCGGAGTTAGCCGCCGAACAGGCGAGATTGCGAGAGCTAATTGCTTCTGGAGAAGTGCTTTCTGATGAATCAGGTTTGGATCGCTCTACTAGGGAGTATCTAAGTGCTTTTTTGAGGTCTTCAGCTGCCCAAATGTCTGCCACTCGCCTTGCTTGTGGCGGAATGCATTACATGCTTAGTAGGAAGTGTGACGATCTTCGCAAATTCTTTTCTTTTACTCGTGAAGAATTTGGTATGTTGCCTGATATCATTATTATTTATTGGTATTTGTACTGTACTTGACACCCAAATAACACCCGAACCATTGAATTATTCTATAAATTGCTATGTTTTTCTAGAATTTGGCTTTGTCGTCATGTTTTCTCTTATTTTACAGGGTTTAGGTGATTCTTAGGATATTCGAGGTTGTAGATGGTTTTTCAGCACTTAGCATGCTAGATGGCTCATTCCTAGCACAGGGCACCTCTGTCCAAGTTTCTACTCGACCTGAGTGGACCTCTGCTTGGACCCAGCAAGGCACAGAGTCACAACCACCTTTCTTTCTCCTTCACTCGGACCGAATGACTCATGCTCGGACTGAGTGACTCAGATGATCGACTCGAGCGACACTGTAGCTGACACACATCTTTCCTCTTCTTTGCTCAGATCGAGCAATCTCTTGCTCAGGTCGAGCGGTGCCGACTTACAGATTTTGGCAAGTTTTCAAGGATGGAAAGGATGTGATTTGGCAAGATTCTGCCGACCTGGTGCCCTAACTTGCCCTCCAAGTGACTGAGACCTACTATATATGCTTCTTTCTCCCATGGGAGGCAGATCTTTGGTTACCCTAGCCTCCAACCACGTTCTAACCTTATTTTGATGCGACGGCAGCAAGATAGAGTTGGAAATCACGCCTTGCAACACCCTACTGCCCTAGAAGACGATTAGAAGCATAAGGGAGTATTCGGTTTATTCTTTATGTTATCTTCTCTATTTTTCATGGGCTTGTATCTTGTGATTTATATTATTGTTATTGTGTGTTTTAATACTATGTTAGGCTAAGTTTTATGTAGTCTTAGGAGTAGGAAATTAATGGATGTTTAGATGTGATGACTTGATATATTTTGCTATGATATGACTTGATATTTGTTTGTTTTGTATTATTACTTGTTACTTGTATGAATTGCTTAGCTTAGTTTAATTTACTTCTAGTTGTCGGCCGCATCTAGTTAAGTTCCAAGGTTAAACGGGTTAGGTTAGTTCTTATAAGTATTTGGGGTAAATCGTAGATCCGACAGGGGAGATTAGTTAACACCAAAAGTGTAGCTTTTAGACAAGTCCAAAAGACCTCTAAATATCCCTAAGAACACAAACAAGCAAGTTTAGGTTGATTAAAGTCTATACCAAAAGTTGTGAGTTAATTAACCTAATTAGGGTAAGTAGAGATTAAGCCGGACCCTATTCCAACAAGCGACAGCTGAGGGTAGAAGTCTAAGATTAGCCAACGAACCCTTTATCAAGTTGTAAAGTATCAAAAGAGTCAAGTCAAAGCACTTATACACTGCTCTCGGACTGATAAGACACTGCTCGGACCGGACAGAGAGTATATGTTTGGAAACTTTGGTTGATGCACGAAAGTGATAAGATCTAAGTTTCTGGATCCAAGCTGAAGTGAAATCCGAATCCTAAGACGCTCTTTTATATTGTTAAAACACCCAAAATCATTTACTTGTTTATTGTTTATTTTTATTAGCAAAAAGACCAAAAAGATTTACTTGCGATTACTTTAGATATAGCTTTCCTTTATTGTTTCTTACCCAAAAATTCACTAAAAACCATCCGTCTAGATTTTGAGAACAAATAAGTCTAGTATTCATAGTCCGTCCCTTGGGTTCGACCCTAGAACTTTACCAATAACGATTAGTGAGGTTAAGTCTTAGGTACAAATTTATTAGATACTTAGGTTTTACGCCTTCATCAAATTGGCGCCGTTGCCGGGGACGGTGTTGATATTAGATACTTATTTTACTATCAAGAGGCTAGACTTTTCTTTTTATTTAATCTTTTCCCTTTCTCATTGCTCTCTTTGCAGGACTGGCAGATAGGAGGCGCACACGATCCAAATCTCAGCCCCCTATTGTTAGAAGATACTTTTTCAGAAACCTGCAGGAGGATCCAGAGACAGCACCGATCTCTGCCAGACCCTCTGCTCGATCCGAAGGCACGTCACTCGGACCGAGCACCTCTCTGTTCGACTCGAGTACCAGCCAGAATCTCCTCTGCCAGGTGCCACTCGACCCGAACAGTCTCCTAGTCGACTCGAGCGCCAGTCAGAATCTCCTCGATCAAGCACTGCTCGACTCGACCCATCTTCCACTCGGTCCGAGCGGCCCTCTACTCGACCCGAGCAGACACCAGCCGCGATGGCAGAGAACAACAACAATGTAGATCTTGCTGCCGAAATAGAGCGCCTCAATGCGCTAAGACTCCAGCTCGAGCGTGAAAAGCGAGAATTCGACGAAGAGCGTCGCAGATGGGCCAACGATGATGAGAACGTTGGCAACAACTCAGATGGGGAGAACGACAACAACCCCAACAAATCTCTCATGGAGTATGGTGCTCCAAGGACCAAGCACGTGGCCGGGCCAGTTGTCATTCCAGGGATAGACGCCAACAATATGCAGATTGCCCCCGCCCACGTGACACTTGTGCAACAAAGCCCGTTTTACGGAAACGAGCATGAGGACCCCCACTCTCATTTGCAAACTTTCATTGACTACACTAGACTTATCAAAATAAATGGTGTCCCTCAACAAGCCATTAGACTTTTGTTGTTTAGGTTTAGTCTCAAGGACAAGGCCCAAAAATGGTATAAGACTTTGAAAAAGGGATCGATTAAGACTTGGGATGCCATGGCACAAACTTTTCTTGATAGATATTTCCCCACCGATAGGGCTGATGCAATTAGAAGGGAAATAAACAACTTCCAACAAAAGGATGACGAGACTATGAGGGATGCTTGGGAAAGATTTAGGGACTTAGAAAACTCTTGCCCACACCATGGAATTCAAGAGTGGTTGATTGTTAAGTCCTTTTATAATGGTTTATATGATAACATCAAGATTAACCTCGATTCTCTTTCAGGTGGGAGTTTTCTAAGATTGGATGCCATGCGAGCGAGAGATGTGCTTGATGAATGCGCGAGGCGTTACACTTGGTACCCACTCGCGAACACTCGCCGTTCAGGCCATAGGCAACAAGTGCATGAAATCTCAACAAAGGATGCGAGGATCGCTGAGCTTGAAGCCGAATTGGCAGCATACCAAACCAATCAAGGCTCTCATCTCAACTCCGACTCTTGTGGAGCGTGCGGTGAAGAAGGACACACCTCTGTTTATTGCCCTCTTGCTCGAGTCAACTCCATTAACAACGGGACTTATGTTCCAAAGTACCATTATGCAAACCAGAACCCGCCAAGCTTGTATAGGAATGCCCAATTCAATAACAACAATAGAGACCAACCTTTTCCAACGAAATCTTTCCATAATCAGGAGGATATTCCAATTGTTGTTCAAGAATTTATGCATAAACAAGAAAAATTTAATCAAGCTATGGCTAAAGATATGGATGTACTTAAAGCTAATGCAGGTACTTTGCAACGCATTCAGCGCATGATGTTGCAGCAATATGACTCAAAAGGCAAGCTTCCCAGCCAGACTGAGGTCAATCCAAACGCAGAGGTTAAGGCACTGCATACTCTAAGAAGTGGGACAAAGTACAAGGACCCTCCCATGCCTGAAGAATTGGTGAAACAGGGCGCTGTCCGGTCCGAGCAGCCACACACTCGGTCCGAGCACGCAGCCTTGAGGGACGATGAGCCAGTACTGGAGCAAATCTTGCCATTCCCTCCACTCCAGAAGCCCACAACATCTCCTGGGAGCATAACTGAGACACAACCGCCATCCGAATCGCCTTTAGAAGCTCTTGCTCGGTCCGAGGAAGCTCCTGTTCGGTCCGACCAGCAGCCTGACACATCTCCAACAAGCACTGTTCGGTCCGAGCAAGCTCATGTTCGATCCGAACAGAGGCCTGGACAGGTGCGGATAGAGGTGCAAAACAAAGGGAAGAAGAAATTGAGGCAACCTGACTCGACTTACCACCCCCCTGCCCCTTTTCCTGAGCGACTTTTGAAGAAGAAGGAGGATGCTCGCTTCAGGACCTTTTGGGAGATCCTCAAGCAACTTAGAATCACCATTCCATTCATTGATGTTGTAGCTCAAGTGCCGATTTATGCCAGATTTCTTAAGGAGCTATGCACTGGAAAGAGGTCCTTGGAAGAGCTGAAAACAGTGGCCCTATCACAAGTGTGCAGCGATGCCATGAAGAGCAAGATGCCTCCAAAGTTAGAAGATCCAGGTCGGTTTGCTCTCCCATGCACTATTGGTAAAGCTGTGATCAATCAGGCCCTGTGTGATATGGGTGCAAGTGTTAGTCTCATGCCTAAGTCGGTGTATAAAAGAATTGGTTTTGAAGATCTCATGCCCACACTGATTACTTTGAAGCTTGCTGACTCATCAGTATGACTACCATTGGGCGTCTTAAAGGATGTGCCCATCCAAGTGGGCAAGTTTTTTATTCCAGCAGATTTTATAGTAATGGATATGGAGGAGGATGTGGAGGTATCTATTATTTTGGGTCGCCCCTTTTTGAGAACTGCGGGTGTTATGATGGATGCCCGGGACGGAAAAATTTTGGTCAGAGTGGGGGGGGGGGCAGCAGCTCGAATTTTCAATTGATAACGCTATGAAATGTCCTGACCCCGACCCCGTATTTTCTTGCTTTATGGTACAAGGGATTGAGTCTGAGATAGAAGAAACCCTTGAGGACCAATACTTGAGTGCCCTCATCAACTACCAGAGCTTCCTCGATGGCATTCAAGAGTCAATAGGGGTGGAAGAATCAATGCATGAGGTGATTGAAGGCCAGAACGAAGATCAAGACCTCTGCTCTGATTGGACAGTCGACTGTTCGGATCGAGCAACAGTCCAGACTGCTGCTGTTGAGGCATTCGAACCTCTCTTCGACCCGAGTGACTCACGTTCGAGTCGAATGGTCGTCTACTCGGCCCGAGCAAACTCTACAAATGAGCATTCTCAACCACTCAGCTCAAGCATCGACCCGAGTGAGACACGCTCGGTCCGAGAAATCATCTGCTCGGTCCAAGCAGAGCCACCAAAGATCAAACTTAAACCACTTCCAGTCTCTCTCAGGTATGAATCTCTTAGCCTTAGTCAAATGAACCCCGTTATTGCTAATTCTAAGCTAGATGCAGGCCGAATGAAGAAGCTCTTGGTTGAAAAAGGAGCTATGGGGTACTCGATTGACAACTTGAAGGATATCGATCCCTCGACTCGTATGCATGGAACTCCCTTGGAAGGCATCAACCACGAAAGATATGACAAGTCGTTCGCTGTCTCGCTTTCCGAGCTCGATCAAGTTAAGACTTAGAAAAAGGTGGTCAAGCTAGAGACCTAAAACAAGCGCTTCTTGGGAGGCAACCCAATGATTTCTCTCTCTTTCTCTCTTTATTTAATTTTCTATAAAAATTGAAAATACAAAAAAAATTAAAAAACAACAAAAGATAAAAAAAAAATAATGTGGAGTTTTGTTTTGAATTGAAGGATCAATCAAATGCTAGATGCGATCCGTGCTAGAGCACCATGGGTTTGATGACATGAACAACCCTCGCGCGACCTCATACGGGTTGCATCAAAGATCTAGAAGAAAATTGGAGCCATCCTAGACATTGAGAAAACAAACTAGGATCAAATCGACACAGTGCAAAGCAAAAATTGGCTAAGTTCTCTTTTTCACTCCTATTTATTTTTATATGTGATTGATGCATTGAGGACAATGCTTGATTTAAGTTTGGGGGAGGAGAATAGGAGGAAAAATTCGGAATTCTCAACAAAAAATCGCCAATTTTTTGCATTTTTCACTCTCTGTTCGGTCCGAACTGGATTCCGTTCGGTCCGAGCATAGGCTTTTCTGGACACTTTTTGCATTGGACTTGCCTTGTTTTATTTGAGAAATTTGTTGATTGTGCCTAGTTTCTCTCAATTCGGATTTTAAATGACAATTCACACTGTTTTGAAAGGTTTTTAAGCAATTCAAAAATTTCTCAAGTGCTTTAGAATGTTTAGATATCTCATGTTGATTTTTGCACCAATGGACCGAATTGAAAATATTTTTGAAAGGATAGGACTCGAATTGGTTGCTTAGAAATTGTCAAGACATTATTAGTCAGTTCTCATGAGTTTTCACCGAGTGAACGAATTTGTATTTCGCAAACTTTTGTTCAAAAAGAGATTTTATCAACTTTGGAAATTATAAGATGAATATTGACTCCATGAAACTATTCTTAATCGCTTGAATCACCAACGAGCAAACTTAATTGGACAAAATCTAAATAGTTGCGAAAATGAGGGTGCGAAGAGACTTGCTATTCCAATTAAAAATCCACAAATATTGGAGGGTGGTTGCGGTAAGGCGTAATTAATCCACAAGTGGACCGTTGCGGTAAGGCGTAAAAACCGGTCCGACCTCCCCGGTGCGTCATGTGCCGGTAGCTCAATCCAAGTCTCAATAGCGTAAAACCCTAAGTGATGTAAATCACCGCGACTCGACTTGCACAAATTAAATTGGTGAAATCAAAAATCTATTTTGAGTTAGATTCATCATGAAATTTCCGACTTTGATAAATTTTCTTTACAAATTTTTGTGAAATGTGGAAACGAACGGGTGAATGAAGTTGAGATTGCTTTTGAATTGACAAAGTGAAGCTAGAGTCCTTGAATTGTGAAAAGTTTCATTAGGACCGAGAGAAGCATTGATTAACTAGTAGAACACTAAACTTAGTCCTTGAGATTGCGTTTGGTTTAGCTTATTTGTTGAAGTAAGAAAAATTTAGGCATAAGCAATTGGTTTCACGACATTTCTTGGTTTGCAGTGTGACTTGATATTTAAGTCTAAGTACAGTCCAAAATTCTAACCTTAGGGCGTTGCTTGAGGACAAGCAAAGTTCAAGTTTGGGAGAATTTGATATCATTATTATTTATTGGTATTTGTACCGTACTTGACACCCAAATAACACTCGAACCATTGAATTATTCTATAAATTGCTATGTTTTTCTAGGATTTGGCTTTGTCGTCGTGTTTTCTCTTATTTTACAGGGTTTAGGTGATTCTCATGATATTCGAGGTTGTAGATGGTTTTTCAGCACTTAGCATGCTAGATGGCTCATTCCTAGCACAGGGCACCTCTGTCCAAGTTTCTACTCGACCTGAGTGGACCTCTGCTTGGACCCAGCAAGGCACAGAGTCACAACCACCTTTCTTTCTCCTTCACTCGGACCGAATGACTCATGCTCGGACCGAGTGACTCAGATGATCGACTCGAGCGACACTGTAGCTGACACACATCTTTCCTCTTCTGTGCTCGGATCGAGCAATCTCTTGCTCAGGTCGAGCGGTGCCGACTTACAGATTTTGACAAGTTTTCAAGGATGGAAAGGATGTGATTTGGCAAGATTCTGCCGACCTGGTGCCCTAACTTGCCCTCCAAGTGACTGAGACCTACTATATATGCTTCTTTCTCCCATGGGAGGCAGATCTTTGGTTACCCTAGCCTCCAGCCACGTTCTAACCTTATTTTGATGCGACGGCAGCAAGATAGAGTTGGAAATCGCGCCTTGCAACACCCCACTGCCCTAGAAGATGATTAGAAGCATAAGGGAGTATTCGGTTTATTCTTTATGTTATCTTCTCTATTTTTCATGGGCTTGTATCTTGTGATTTATATTATTGTTATTGTGTGTTTTAATACTATGTTAGGCTAAGTTTTATGTAGTCTTAGGAGTAGGAAATTAATGGATGTTTGGATGTGATGACTTGATATATTTTGCTATGATATGACTTGATATTTGTTTGTTTTGTATTATTACTTGTTGCTTGTATGAATTGCTTAGCTTAGTTTAATTTACTTCTAGTTGTCGGCCGCATCTAGTTAAGTTCCAAGGTTAAACGGGTTATGTTAGTTCTTATAAGTATTTGGGGTAAATCGTAGATCCGACAGGGGAGATTAGTTAACACCAAAAGTGTAGCTTTTAGACAAGTCCAAAAGACCTCTAAATATCCCTAAGAACACAAACAAGCAAGTTTAGGTTGATTAAAGTCTATACCAAAAGTTGTGAGTTAATTAACCTAATTAGGGTAAGTAGAGATTAAGCCAGACCCTTTTCCAACAAGCGACAGCTGAGGGTAGAAGTCTAAGATTAGCCAACGAACCCTTTATCAAGTTGTAAAGTATCAAAAGAGTCAAGTCAAAGCACTTATACACTGCTCTCGGACTGAGCAGGACACTGCTCGGACCGGACAGAGAGTATATGTTTGGAAACTTTGGTTGATGCACGAAAGTGATAAGATCTAAGTTTCTGGATCCAAACTGAAGTGAAATTCGAATCCTAAGACGCTCTTTTATATTGTTAAAACCTCCAAAATCATTTACTTGTTTATTGTTTATTTTTATTAGCAAAAAGACCAAAAAGATTTACTTGCGATTACTTTAGATATAGCTTTCCTTTATTGTTTCTTACCCAAAAATTCACTAAAAACCATCCGTCTAGATTTTGAGAACAAATAAGTCTAGTATTCATAATCCGTCCCTTGGGTTCGACCCTAGAACTTTACCAATAACGATTAGTGAGGTTAAGTCTTAGGTACAAATTTATTTGATACTTAGGTTTTACGCCTTCATCATTGCCTGACACTCCCCAGCCTGATGTAGAGCTTGGTCAATGTTACTGGGATGAGAAGAATGATCAACTCATGTGTGCTGACGAAAAAGGGGACTTTATAGTTGATATGGGTATGGTTGTGTCTAACCTTTCCTTGTCGCCGCGCTATTCTTGGTCCTTTTCCGGTGCGCCTTGGCCGACTGATATTCCCCCAGTTTCTGACGCATAGTTGGCCGAGGATCAAACTGACGATGAGAGGGCGCGTTCTGAGGGAGATCATTCGGCTGGGGTGGATACTCATGGTGAGCTGGCGGACATGCAAGAGATTGAGAAGGAATTGGCAAAGGAATTGGCTAAGGATGGTTCACCTCGTGACCCTGTACAAGAACAGACCGAGGGGTCAGGTTCGCTCCACATTCCCGAAGGTATTGACAGAATGTTATCCGAACTTGGTCCACTTCCCGCAGGTCTTGGTTCGCAGGGAGGCGGTGGATTGCACATTGATGAAAACTCTCTTTCAGACGAGCAACTGGTGTTTCGTGACGTTGAACAGTGACAGACTTTTTTTTTTTTGTAGTTCGTATTGGGCAATAGTATCATTTTGCAACGCAGTGGGGTGAATGTCTTGGTGTTCTGATTGTTGTTTTGATGTTCTGATTGTTGTGAGATAGTATATATAAGACTCTGCTAATTAAAAGTTATTTCATTTATATGATTTTTCTTTATAACTTATTTCTCTTGTTTTCCTAGAGATTTGCATACTTTCTAATTCTTGCGAACTTTGATAAAAAACTTCACGCCATGTAATATTAATCTCTACTTTTGAGACTTGTCCACCTGTATGTTCGTTGCACCTTCTTGTTAACCATCTATCCGTGAACTTGCGTTTCTCTAACTTGAGCAGAACTTGATTTCTTGCTTGGTTGGTTCTCCCTTAGGTGACGACGTTCTCTACCGCATGTTTATAATTATTTAACTTTTTATCCACTGTGTTCTGATCTTTCAGGTTGTGACTTATTCATCTTTTAACTGACATCACATAAGACTGTCGGTTGTTTGACTATCGGATGATTGTTATACATGTTTACATAGGTTGTTGACTTGGCCTGTAAAATTGATCAACTGTTCTACTATCTCATCGTGTGAGTTTATTATAGCTACATTTTGTTTCTGAGCCATCATCTTGAGCAGGGGAGATCATTATTTATAATAGTAAGTGAGATGTCATGTGTAATGCATTTGTCATTCCTTTTTCATGAAGTTTACATTCTCAACATAGGAGCTTACATTCGTATTATATGAAAATCCTAAGTGTCATAACATATGAAGAACATATAGACTTCGTGGGATCAACATACATTCCTGCTGATCACAACCTTTTACTTCGTACATTAATCTTAGCTTCGAAGGAAGCGAGCTTGCTACGTGGTTGTTTGGTTCTGCGATCATCCTACTTCGCTCGGTTTTCCGCCTTAATCCTAGCTCAAAGGATACGAGCATGCTGCGATCTTCCTACTTTGCTCGCCTTAATCCTTGTTGCTACCCCTAGACGTAGGATTCTCCCGTTGTGAGGGCAAGGGCACCCGGCAGCGTGAGTTTATGTAGTTTTAGTTGTCTTCCTGTTGTCAGCTGTTCTACTTACTCATCCGCTGCCACTCAGCTGTCTACTTATCCATCTTGTTCTTTCTAGTGCTTGCGAATATTTGTTGTTTCTTTTTTTTTTCTCATCTTGTTTGTGGTTTGCCGTTGGCAGGAGGGTTCTTTTATAAGTATCTCCCCCCTTTTTTTTTGAGCATTAATGTCGATGTATGGGAGTTTGTGCAGACTTGTATATATAAGAGAGGGTGTAGGCATCGATTGGTCTCATTCCACGATTTGTCATTTTACTGATGGCATTTGTTCCTCATTATGCGCTTCCTTGCAATGATAATCTCCGCTCTATTGAGTAAAATTCCTACCACGGAGTTCTTCTTCACCGTGACATGCCCTTAACTGTGGTTGACGTGGAGGCCTATATTGAACAATAATGCAACATAAAAGGAAAACAACTCTAAGCAAGACATATTACAACACAATAAGTAACACATAAAAAATTAACATACATCTAAAGGAAAGGACCAAATTAGGTCGGAGCAGAAAAATCAAAGGTCTTGATGGCGTGTCACACTAATATTAACTAAAACAGGGACCGACACCCACACATCTTTTTTTATATTTTAGATTAACAATATTAATTTTGAGTTATTAATTACCATATTGAACAAAAGAAGATAAAAATTTAGGAAAAAAAAATTTGCTAAAAGCTGAACCTTCCAACCATCCTTGTATTACCCTAGATTTAATACACATAAAAAAGAAACTACAACAATTGTTCTGAAATTGACAGGGACCATCCCCTTCTAACATATTACATAGATATAGAATTGATTGTTTTATACATATAAATTCACAGCCCACATGACCAGGGAAACTGAATGCTCTAAAATTGAAAATGCATCAAGACTACAGAGGTATAGAATCTAAACAGTTCCAAATGAAATTGCAATCGGGTGACTTCAGAAACTATTTGCACTATCATTATGGCAAGCACCATCCCCTTAGAACGATGAGATAACTTATTACTTTGGAAAACAAATAAAACTGAAAACACTAATAATTACCATAAAACAGCCAAATTGCAAAAAATAAAAGGCCATCCACCTGACTGTTTTTACACCAGACCGAACCACTGTGCAAATGTGATAGGATCGTCTTCTTAATATGAGGCTAAGTGGATAATAGTGGAGATAAATGAGATACTTAGAAACTGAAATTCTTCATTCATATATTGATACAACTCTCTCACAATTGATATTTTCTCTCTTCTAAGTTATGAATTTTCTAATCACTCTTCCATTGTTTATATAGATAAAAAATCAACTACTTTCATTAACTAACATTGAATCACCTAATCAATGACATAGTATTCTAGACAATTAATAACAGCAATTTCCTAAGCATTATTCTTGTAACTCTAAATAATTAAACTCTTTGACTCTTGACCATGCAAAATACTTAATTAAGTTTATATTTCCAACATCCTTCCTTAAACTTAATTATGCTCCAACTCGCATTCCGAGCATTTTATTGAATCGATTGAACAATTCTGCTCCAAGCGATTTAGTGAATATGTCCGCTACTTGATCTCGACTCGCCACGTGAGTCAACTCAACATCGCCATCCTTCACATGTTCGCGTATGAAGTGAAAGCGAATATCAATATGCTTGCTCCTTTCATGATGCACCGGGTTCTTCCCAACTCGATTGCTGACTTGTTGTCGACTCGAATCTCCGTTGGTTGATCTCGAGCGAAGTTCATATCATTCAGTAATTTTCTCAACCATATCGCGTGACATACACATGAAGATGCAGCCACATACTCCGCTTCACAAGTTGACAAAGTCACAATTGGTTGCTTCTTCGACACCCATGTAAATGCCGTGTCTCCCATGTAGAATACGAAATCCGCGGTGCTCTTTCTATCATCGATATCACTACACCAATCGCTGTCCGTATATCCAACAAGATCAAACTCGTCAGTACAAGAATAGAACAAGCCATGAGATAAAGTACCTTTCACATAGCGAAGAATTCGCTTTATAGATTTCCAATGTGACGTCTTTGGCTCCTCCATGTACCGGCTTACCAAGCCGACACCATACGTAATATGTGGCCTTGTGCACATTAGATAGCGCAAACTTCCAACCAAACTTTTGTATTGAGTTGCTTCTACGACCTTCCCTTCATCATAACAGGACAACTTTGTCCCGCTCTTAACGAGAGTACACACTGGATTGCAATCATCCATCTTGAATCTTTTCAACACATCTTTTGCATATGCTTCTTGCGAGATAAAAATTCCAAATTTGTCTTGTTTCACTTCTAACCCGAGAAAGTATGACATAAGTCCCAAATCTGTTATCTCAAATTCTTTTGACATCTCGAGTTTAAACTTCTCAATCATTTCATTATTATTCCCCATGAATATCATATCATCAACATACAAAACAACAAATATAATGTCATCATCACATACCTTCACATATAAAGCATGCTCATACGGGCATTGCACAAACCCGTGCTCCTTGAAGTATGTATCAATTCGGGTATTCCAAGCTCGTGGAGTTTGCTTCAACCCGTACAATGCCTTCTTCAATTTCAGCACTTTGTTTTCTTCTCCTTCCTTAATGTAACCTGATGGTTGCTCGATGTAGACTTCCTCTTCGAGTACACCATTGAGGAATGCTGATTTCACATCCATTTGATAGATGTTCCACTTGTTTTGGGCAGCCAATGATATCAACAAGCGAATAGTTTCCATTCTCGCAACGGGGGCAAACACTTCTTCATAATCAATCCCCGCTTTTTGCTTGTAACCTTTGGCTACTAACCTCGCTTTGTATCTTTCAACCTCGCCTCGAGCATTTAGCTTCTTCTTGTAGACCCACTTCACGCCAATCGACTTATGATTCTTGGATAACGTCGCGAGTTCCCAAGTATCATTCTTCACAATAGCATTCATTTCTTCGTTCATAGCTTGCTGCCATTTCTTATCTTGAATGGCTTCTTCAAATGTGATGTTCTCGGCATCCGCCAAAAAACACACCAAGTGTAGCTCGCTTGTTGCCTCATACAAGTCTTGCAAAGTTCTAGTTCGAGGTGTTCTCGCCTCGTCATCACTTGAGCTCGCACTTGAACTCGAACTCCGCTCAGCTCGGTCTGTCGAAGTAGAGTTCGCTATTAGTTGCACTTCTTTCTTGACATCATGCGACTTCTCTTCCATAGAATTCCAGCACCATACGCCTTCTTCATTAACCTGCACATCGCTACTTATATGTATTTTATTAGTTGCTGGATCAGTGAGCTTATATGTCTTCGACCTTTCATCATAGCCGATAAAAATCAGCTTCTTACTCTTGTCATCGAGCTTAGTCCTTCGCTGATCCGGAATGTGCGCATAAGCCACACTTCCGAACACTTTCAAATGAGATACTGCTGATTTCACACCGCACCAAGCTTCTTGCGGAGTCATGTTCTCCAAGCTCGCTGTTGGACATCGATTTTGCAAATAAACCGTGCATTGCACAGCTTCAGCCCAAAATTCTTTTGGCATATTCTTACTTTTCAGCATGCTACGAACCATGTCGAGTATGGTCCGATTCTTTCTCTCAACCACGCCATTTTGTTGAGGTGAATATGGCGCTGTTAGGAACCTTCTAATGCCATGCTCTTCGCAAAAATACTCAAACTCTTTAGAGATATACTCGCCACCTCGATCTGACCTCAACTCTTTTATATAGTTACCATTCAATTTCTCAACTAGCACCTTGAACTTCTTAAAAACAGCAAATGCCTCGGATTTTTCCTTCAAGAAATAAATCCAAGTTCTCCTTGAAAAATCATCAACAAAAGTGATAAAATAACGGTGCTTACCCAATGAGTTTGCTGTGATCGGACCACATATATCCGTATGTATCAACTCTAGCGACTTCTTGGCACGATAGCTCGCTTCTTTTGGGAATGAACTTCTCGTATGCTTCCCAAGCACACACCCCTCGCAAAACTTGTCACAATGATCAATTTGTGGCAGCCCCTTCACCATGCTTTTCTTTGACAACTCTTTCAAGCCGCCAAAATTTAGATGACCAAACCGCAAGTGCCATAACCAAGCTTTGTCTACTACACATGCCTTCAAGCACTTGGCTTGCACATTCATCAAATTTAATTTAAACATGCGATTTCTGGTCATTTCAACTTAGGCTATTAATTTATCATTCTTATCTCTCAAATAGAGGGTTCGGTCTTTCATAACCACCGTATAACCCAATTCCAACAATTGACCCAAACTCAAAATATTACTCTTCATATCGGGTACATAATAAACATTGGTGATAAATGTCTCACTTCCATTTTTCAGCTGAATGAGAACTTTACCTTGTCCTTCAACTTTTACTTTTGATGCATCACCAAATGAAACATGACCATCTACAACTTCTTGCATCTCGGCGAACATGTGCTTATACCCGCACATATGGTTGCTCGCACCGGTATCCAAATACCACACGGTCTCTTGATTGGGAGCTGCTTCTTTGCTCGCAAGCAACACCACCCCATCTCCAATCTTTTCTTCTTTCTTGTCATTGTCATCTTTCTTCTCATGACGATATTCATATGCATAGTGACCATATTTATTGCAATTGTAACATTGAATATGAGACTTGTTACCTCCTCTTCCTCGACCTCGGCCATTGCCAGACGAGCCTTGTTGCTCCTTCTCATCTCGGTTGTCTTGCTGTCCGCGACCACGACCACTTCGGCCATGGCCACGTCCTCGGCTTCGACCACGACCACGACCTCGATCGCTGCTGGTCGGTCTTTCTTCTTTCAAAGTCACCTTCGCCTGAAGTGCTTCCTCGAGCACCTCTTGCTTTTTCTTCTTCTTTCTTTGCTCATGGGCTTCCAGCGAACCCGAGAGCTCATCAATAGTCATTTCATTCAAATCTTTCGACTCTTCTATTGCACACACAACATTTTCAAATTCATTTGTCAAAGAGCGAAGTACCTTCTCAACAACTCGAACTTCAGCAAGTGACTCGCCATTTCTCTTGAGTTGGTTCACCACGGTTTGCACTCTTGTCATGTACTCGGACACACCTTCGGTCTCTTTCATTTTCAAGGCCTCAAGCTCGCCTCGAAGTGTCTGCAACCGCACTTGCTTTACTCGATCAGCTCCTTTGTGTGCCTTCTCGAGAGTATTTCACGCCTCATGCGAAGATGTCGCACCGGCTATCTTCTAAAAACCCGACTCATCCACCGCTTGATATATAATATAAAGAGCGGTCTTGTCCTTCTTCCGATTCTCCCTCAATAACCTTGCATTAGCACCCGTCAACGCCGTCGTTTCGGCATGCTCTTGGTAGCCATCCTCGACTATCTCCCACACTTCTTGCGCACCAAGGAGAGCTCGCATTTGTATACACCAGTTGTCGTAGTTGCTCTTTGTAAGACGGGGCAGCGGCATGTGCCGAACCGTCAAAACATCGGTACTTGCCATCTGCTCTGATACCAATCTGATAGGATTGTCTTCTTAATATGAGGCTAAGTGGATAATAGTAGAGATAAATGAGATACTTAGAAACTAAAATTCTTCATTCATATATTGATACAACTCTCTTACAATTGATATTTTCTCTCTTCTAAGTTCTGAATTTTCTAATCACTCTTACATTGTTTATATAGATAAAAACTCAACTACTTTCATTAACTAACATTGAATCACTTAATCAATGACATAGTCTTCTAGACAATTAATAACAGCAATTTCCTAAGCATTATTCTTGTAACTCTAAATAATTAAACTCTTTGACTCTTGACCATGCAAAATACTTAATTAAGTTTATATTTCCAACAAAATGAACTGACGGCCAAGAGCTTCCTCTATTCTCTCGGCACACTTTATTCAAAATTGTCTGGTGGAGAGACTTAAGTTGGGCATTCCACTTGTCTATCGCAGTAAATACATGTCATTGTGTTCCAAGAGCAGGTCAACCTGATCCAAGTGACCTTGGATCTTGTTATAAGCATCAATGAGAAACTGAACCAAATCCTTCTAAACATCCTTCTCATGCACATTCAGTTCCTAAACACACATTTGTAATATTGTCAAAACATTCTAATAGAAACTAAACCAAATCAATACCATGTCAACATGATAACACCAAAACTCTAGATAAGCTACAAAACTAACATCAATGATGAAAAGCTAATTCCTTTTTTATCTACAACTTGGCATGCTTTATCAAGTAAATTAAGTAGAAGGAAAAAAAATTATCACCTTTGAAATAAAAAGGAATTCTGATCCCAGTATATGGTTTAATCAGCTTAAAAAAAGGGATTTGGTACATAATTTTATAGATAAATGAATATGTCTAAAGAGCATAATGCACTGACTAAGTACTGGAAGGGAAAGAAAATTGTAGATGTCCAGGAATGACTACGAAAGTTGACATCTTGGACACCCCTTTTTCAGGTCAAGATAATTGTAGATGTCCTTAAATGATTATGAAAATGCATATCACATACTATAAGAAAAAACAAACCGAGAAGGAACAATGCCAAAACTCAAAACTCATAGTCAGCAACATCTATACTTACCAAAGAGTCGAGCACTAAATTGGCACACTTCAGTTTTTCAGTAAAAACCCTTATGTCTGCTATGTCATGTTGACAGCATCTACTAGATGCTAATTTACATTCTCGGGTCGCATCAATTGATCTGTAGAAAGAAAATAGAAATGTTAATAATACTCCTTAATAGTCTATTGACGTTGGATTCTCTAAGGAACAATGCAGCTGATTTCCTCACTTCACTGTACATCATAGTGAATATTTAATGTCAAAAAACACACATTAATATTATATATGGATGTAATTAAGATGCCAATAACATATATTCAAAATTTGTCTGGTTGATTTGTTCATACTGACTATTAGAATACTGAACACCTAAAGTTATACTAAAAAAATAAAAAATCTTATTAAAAAGAGTTTTACAAAATTGTTATCAAAAGATTTCTTGTTAATGTTAAATTTAATAAAAGATCCTTGGAATAATATAGTAACTCAAGTACCATTTGCCTTCTCCAATCAAGCAAATCTAGCCATCCCAATACCAAAACTTAATTAAAAAAGAAACCCAAAAAACAGAGGAGCAGAAAGAAGAAATTAGCTTTTCAAAAAACATTATATTTCAGGCCGTCCACTTTGAAAAATATCAAAATAAATAGCAAAAAATTCGAAAAAATCTAAAATTTTGTGTCGAAGGGTATTTCAATATGATGAACAACTTGAACGGTTTGGATTGGTCGTTTGAATTTTGATATATATAGAGGATGGCTAATGTGCTATCCGTGACACGAGCCACCCATTTTCTATATACACGTTTTTCGAGATTCAAAATTCAAACGACCAATCCAAACCGTTCAAGTTGTTCATCATATTGAAATACCCTTCAAGACCAAATTTTAGATTTTTTCGAACTTTTTTGCTATTTATTTTGATATTTTCAAAAAACATTATATTTCAGGCCGTCCACTTTGATAAATATCAAAATAAATAGCAAAAAAATTTGAAAAAATCTAAAATTTGGTCTCGAAGGGTATTTCAATATGATGAACAACTTGAACGGTTTGGATTCGTCGTTTGAATTTTGAAGCTCGAAAAACGTGTATATAGAAAATGGGTGGCACGTGCCACGGATAGCACATTAGCCATCCTCTATATATATATATATATATAAATATAGTGAATGGATAAAATATACTCATGTGTAAGGATCGTCCCCGTCCACATGAGTTGTTTTTGAAGATTCGAAATTCAAACGGTCAATCTGAACCGTTCAAATTATTCTCCATATTGCAAAATTCTTGGAGACCAATTTTTACATTTTTCATATTTTTATTATATATTATGATATTTTCAAATTGGAGGGCCTGAAATACTCCAATTGTAGTGTTTTTTTTAAAATATCATAATATATAGTAAAAAATTCGAAAAAAAATATAAAATTTGGTCTCCAAGGGTTTTTCAATATGGAGAACAACTTGAACGGTTCAAATTGACCGTTTGAATTTTGGATCTCGAACAACGACTCGTGTACGGGGACGATCCGTACACAATAATGTTCTATATCCATTCTCTCTCTCTCTCTCTCTCTATATATATATATATATATATATATATATATATATATATATATAAAGTAATCATATTCTTATTATTATAATTATCTAAATATTATTAGGGAAGCATATAATAGCTATTATTAGTAAACTATATATTGAATTTTAAAAAAGTTTTCTTGGTTTGCTATTTTTTTTTTCAATATATTAAATCAATTATATCTCTCATTGAAATTTAACATTTGTTTAGTTTTCTAAATGGATGACTTAGATTTATGCCACTTCAAAAAAAAAAAGTAGGAATAATCCATCACTAAACGTTAAATTATTTTTATGTCATTGTTAAATTCTAAAATTAGATACATGTCACCAGTTAATTGATATAATAGTGTACTAGAATCATGTTCTGATTAAATATTATGCATCTCATTCAATTCTTTAGGTCTAAGAGTGTATATGATATCACTTTTATTTGTTAGTATTTTGACCGTACTTGGCATCCAATTATGACCTAAAACTTGTTATTATTTGATGTTTTGCTGTGTTTTTCCAGGATTTGGTTTTGTCGCCGCTTCTACTTATTTGACACAGGTTTTGATGAAGATTCAGGGAAAACAGACCCAAAGAAGCTTCTCCACGCTTGTTTGCACGCCAGACGACTCATTCCTGGCGCTTGGGGCACGTTCCAGACTGACATGCGGGTCACATGCCACGATCCGCTTAGTTCAAACCTTGATTTCAGACTTTTTATGCTCAATTCGACCTGGACAAATTCCTGTTCGGGTCGAAATCAGAGCCGTAGCTCCCATTCCACTCCAAGTCCAAGTCACTGCTCTGTCCAGGTTGGACAGATTTCTCTCCAGGTCAAACTGACCTCTCTCCAACCCGAACTGAGTGCCTCCAGGTCGAACAAAGCCACTCCAGCTCTCCAGCCTGGCTCCAACCTGGACCAGCTCGTGCCAGGGGTCGAACTGCTCGATTTGGAAGGTGATTTTGCATTAAAAATGATTGGCTGGCCCCCCTGATTGCAGCCTGGACGCCCCAGCCTGCTTCCCCAGCCTGCTTCTCATTAGGACCAAGAGTTGCATAGTTAAAATTGAGGAATACTAGACCCTTGTACTTGATGATTTCAATTGAATTGGCTCTTTCGTTTCTGTGTGATTGTTTTGTAGGCACAAGCAATTAATTTCAAGCACAACCTTGTTTTGGGCAGATCACTCTCTCTCTAAGTCTAAGTATAATCAAATTCTAAGTTTAGGCTCTTGCTTGAGGACAAGCAAAGTTTAAGTTTGAGGGAATTTGATATCGCTTTTATTTGTTGGTATTTTCACTGTACTTGGCACTCAATTATTACCCAAACCATTATATTCACTGTGCTTTTGTGCTATATTTGTCAAGAATTGGGTACTGCCGCGACATTTGATTTGTTTTGTAGGACCTCGGTGGATCACACATAATTATTGCATAAAATGGAGAATTTTGGAGAAGGAAATGGTTAAATGGAATCAACATCATTGTAGATCTCATCCTAAGTTTTCCAACGATCTTTAAATCGCCTCAATCGGAGTTCGGATGCAGAAATTATGCTCGAAAATACTATCAATGCAAAATGTTGGACTTTCAGTTCGACCCGAACAGGCTTAGTTCGACCCGGACTGAGCCAGTTTGGTCCGAACCGAGCCTATTTGACCTCAACTAAGCTTGTTTGACCCGAACGGAGTCAATCCAGTCCGAACTGATCCTCTCCAGGTCGAATTGGACCCATTCCAGGTCAAATTGACCTGTTTCAGGATGAGCAAAGTGCCCTCTCCTCTCCAGCCTGGCTCCAACCTGGACCAGCCTTCTACCAGCCCCGAATTGACACTTCTGGAAGCCAATCTGCATTGAAGAGATGCTGGCTGGCCCCCTGATTGCGCCCTGGATGCCCCCAGCTTCCTCCCCAAGTCTGGAAATTGCTACAAAAGACCTTCCCTGCCCAACAGAAGAGCTCTCTTGGTTCCTGGGCGAAATCTCACCACTTACCACCATTTTCTCATAGTTCCTATTACATTCTTCATCGATCCTGGCTGATTTCTCCACTGCTCGAAGCGACGGCAGCAAGCAGTTCAGATCTCACGCTCTCCATCACCTCTACTGCCTTGAAGAAGAAGTGTTAGGTTTCAAGGGAGTACTTCAGTTCATTCTTTTGATGCTTTTCTCTTTATCCTTCATGGCTTGTATCTCTATTGTTATTTCTGTTATTATCTATTGTTCTAAGAATATGAGTGAGTAGTTTACTTAGTCTTAGGGTAGGATTTTGATGTAAGTTTAGTATGATGTTGTGATGAATGATTGGCTTGATATTTGACTATGTTATTTGTCTGCTTAGTATTATTTCTTTGCTTGTTAGATTCTGCTGCTTGATCTGTTTTGCTTCTGAATCTTAGGCCTGGTTTGGTTAAGCTACAAATTTAGATCGTACAATTAGAATTGAAACAAGTACTTGGGGTAAATCAATGACTTGAAAGAGTTGATTAATTGAACTGAAAGGTTAATTTCTAAGTAGTTCGAAAGAACGTTTAGATACCCTTAAGAACACAAGTAGACCAAACTTAAGAACACTAATTCCCGACACGAAGTTAGGTTAGTGGACTTAGGAGGGCTAGGTAGAGTCCTGTGCTGGGTTTTGATCCAAGAGGCGAAAGTTGAGGGTTAGAACTCGTGTTACAGCCGGTCCGGGCCCTGAACGTAGTCCAAGTCAAGCCTTGAATTCTCTTCCAGACCTTCTGTTCGACCCGTACAAGTCTTGTTCGGGTTGGACAAAAGCCTGAAAACACAACTCACTTCTAGACGCTCTGTCCAGGTCGAACTGCCGTCAGTTCGGGTTGGATAGAATCTTGGAAGCCGGCATCTCGGGGTTTATTGCGAAAGCAATCGACTCAGGAGTTTCCGGTGCTAAGCCTAAGTCATTTCTGATCCCTAGGACCCCTTTATTTATTAGAAAAACCTCCAATAACCTGTGTTATTTACTTGTTACTCTAGCCTTGCTTAGAATTGCTTTTAAGAGTCGTTTTAGAGTCTAAAAACACCCAAAAATATCTATCTTCTGCATGGTTACTTTTGCATTGTTTGAAACTTGTTTTTACCTGTCTAGCTTTTGAAAACCAGCGAGTCCGGTAATCATTAATCCGTCCCTTGGGTTCGACCCTAAGCTTAACTGAAACGACTAGTGAGTTAAGTTCTAGGTACAAATTTATTTGATATCTGGTTCCTAAAACCCGCTCATCACTCACGCTCTCCACTCTTCCACTGCCCTTGAGGACGAAGTACAAGCTTTCAAGGGAGTATTTTGGTTTATTCCTTTGATGTTTTACACTTTATTCTCGATGGCTTGTATCTCTACTATTATTTCTATTATTTACTAGTTCTTTTATGTCTTAGGGTAGGATTATGATGCATGTTTAGTATGATGTTGTGATGAATGATTGGCTTGATATTTGACTTTGTTATTTGTCTACTTAGTATTATTTTGATGCTTGTTTAATTCTATTGCTTGAACTGATTTACGTCTAAATGAATGGCCACATTTAGTTAAGTTACAAGGTTAGGTTAATCAATTAGAGTTAAACAATGTACATGGGATAAGTTGTAGATCTTAAAGGGGAGACTAGTTAGCAGCGAAAGTTGTAACTTCTAAATAGTTTGAAAGAACATTTAGATATCCTCAAGAACACAATTAGACAAACCTAAGTGAACTAATTACTGACACGAAGTTAGGTTATTGAACTTAAGAGGGCTAGGTAGAGTCCTGTGCTGGGTTTTAATCCAAAAGGCGAAAGTTGAGGGTTAGAACTCGTGTTACAGCCGGTCCGTGCCCTGAACACTGTTCAAATCAAGCCTTGAACTCATTTCCAGACCTTCTGTTCGACCCGAACAAGTCTTGTCCGGGTTGGACAAAAGTCTGGAAGCACAACTCATTTCCAGACGTTCTGTCCAGGTCGAACCGCCGTCAGTTCAGGTTGGACAGAGCCTTGGAATCCGAGATTTCGGGGTTTATTGCGAAAGTAATCGACTCTGGGATTTTCGGTGCTAAACCTAAGTTGTTTCTGATCCCTAGGACACTTTTATTTATTATAAAAACCACCAAAAACTCTGTTTGTTAGCTTCTATTACTTAGAATTATTTTAAGTCTTGTTTAGAGTCCAAAACACCCAAAAATATTTACTTATTGCATGGTTACTTTGTTGGCTTAAAACAACCTGTCTTTACCTGTCTAGCTTTTGAAAACCAGTGAGTCCGGTAATCATTAATCCGTCCCTTGGGTTCGACCCTAAAGCTTAACTAAAACGACTAGTGAAGTTAGGTTCTAGGTATAAATTTTATTTGATACTTAGGGCTTAAAAACCCCTTCATCAGTATACTAATTTCATTTTGGGTTATGTATCGTGTCAGTATATAGAGAGTGTTATGGTGCCCACTATTTGAATGCTCTCGAATGTCCAACAACTCATTTTTTGATTAATTTTCCAAAATATAAAATTGAAACTTTGAATCCAAACCATTGATCTTATTCAATATAACGAGCGATACATTCATATAAGTTTTAAAATTTAAAGTTTATTTGATACTTGATCAAGAGATTGAATATTGAATGAATCTAGTTAAATATGATAGATTAATTATAATATGTTCATATTTTAGCCTCTTGATCAAGTATCAAATAAATTTCAAAATTTATAAAACTTATATGAAAATGTATCGCTCAATATATCAAATATTAATGGTTTATATTTGAAATTAGAATTTTATATTTAGTAACCAAAAAATGAGTTTTGAGACATTTGGGTATCCTAATTGTGGGCACAAGAAGTCTAGAACCTTCCTCCTCTAGTATGCAATATCTTAGATCCTTTGCAGAGTCAATGCTTGCGCAAATAAATAAAATATTGTATTTGATTTAATATTTAAATAAAATAGATCTAATTTTAATTTTTGCAATAAATTATTCAAGGATCACAAATAATTTGGTTTAATGTTGTATAAGAAATATATCTATGATTTTGAAGCGTGAAAGAGTAATAAAGTATTTTATATGTCGCATAATATGAGATAAATAGTAATATGTCTCGTTTGATATTATATTAATATTATATAAATCCTATTGAAAAAAAATCCGACCAACAAAGTATTCTTTCATTCTATAAAGTTAGCGCACATTATATCTTATAATAAAATATCTCGTAAATAGAATAGATTAGAAAATTACAAGATAGGTTGATCATCAAATTTTGTGCACATGTTATAAAGTGATAAGTTAGTTATTTGATGATTATGTCAATCTACAAATGATATCTTAATAAAAAACTTAAACTATTGATATTAATTTTCTCTATATGTTTTGAAAACATGGTATTTACAAAAAAAAAAAAAATTTAAAATAAAAAAAAAACATACACAATGAACAAAAACATAAGAAATTAAATAAAGCGTTATATAGTCATAAGCAAAGTGTCAAGTAAATCGAAATCTCAATAGAAAAATAATTTGGTAGAAATATTTTTTTCTCAATCGTTTAACATAAATCAAATTAGTATTCATTAGACCTCTGAAAATTAACCCATCTCTCTCAAGTCTCAATCCATGTCTCTCTCACACTCCACGTCCCTTTCACCTCTTCCTGTGAACTCCTATGATCCCATCTCTCGCTCAAGGCGATACTTCTTAGCTAGACCCCAATCTCTCGTATTCAATTTCAAACCCCAACTTTAACTTCTCTCGGTCGATCTCCTATTCTAAGGCGATAAACCCTAGCTAAATTCGTCGGAGAGCTCTTGCTCAATCTTCACCAAGGGGATCGAGGCTCATCTATCAGGTGCTCTCACTTTATTTCTTTCAAAATAAGGAACCTTTACTTTGAGTTATTTAACTATTAGAGCAGATAACCCGAAATCTCCTTGACCCAAAATCAAATTACAAACCTTCAGGAATGTGGCCTAGTGTGATAGAAGAACAGGTAATGGCATTACTTGAGGAGAACTTGCCACTCCAATTGGAGGATGCTGCACAGTCAACATACAATACGTGGGGGAGTGCAAGTGATGGAGGAGTCAGTAGGCCGGGTCATAGTCACATGCTTTCACTGATGGACACTCAGAGCTGGATTAATTCAACAGAGACCAATCAGTCATCTACACAGATAATAGGAGTGGAGAATGTGCCGTATGACAAGTGGGCCCAAGAGGTCAGGAGCACTGGGGGTTGCATTGAGGATGGGTCACTCATTTTTACCCAAGCCTGAATTGATATGAGCATGCGTTGGTCTCTGATATACTTTGAGAGGGTTGATTTGTAATAATTGTTAGGAAAATGTTGATTTTACATATTCAGTTGGGGTATCAGTTGCTGATCGTGATAGAACTGACAATTTCTTTTTTTGTTTCTGTTTGCTACTTTTCTCTTTTTGGTTCTGTAAGAATGCTTTTCTGATAAAAAAGGAAAATGGTAGAGCGCTCCTCTACTTATTTCCAAAAAAAAAAAAAAATTACAAACCTTAATTTGATTAAGTAAGGTTTCAGTTCTTGAAATTGATTGATTTTGTGGCCGAAGAAAGTCAAAAGAACACTAATTTAGTATCAATTGGAATTTCTAATGGTCTTTGATTTTGTCAAAAAAAATTTTGTTACACGCTGGGTTGTAAGTTTATGTATAACGTCTGCTGCAAATAGTTTCAATATATTGGTCGTTTGTTGCAAGAAAAAAAAATGTCAGTCCTATTTGTACACATGATTCAATATTTTCATTTAGTGCAAATATTCTTGTTTATTGTGTTGGACCTAATATGTTCAAATGCATGTGCTTTTATAATAACCTCCATATATATATATTTTTTCCCTTTCTAGTGGCATAGATAGTTAAAAGTTAAAAGTTCTAGAGCTTATTGCAAAGAAGAGCCTTAACCTTCCACAAGAACTGGTCAATCGTCTAATAGCTCAATCAAACCTGAATTGAGTAGTTTTGTTTTTTAAGACCTCAAGTGTGAAAGAGTTGGATCTTTGTTAATGTTGCACTTTTAACTTGTCTTGTACAATAGTGATCTTTTTGGTACCATTAACTTTGTCAACACATACAATTCTTTCTCTTTCTGTTATGTCTTTTTTTTTCCTTCTAAATTGTTGGTGCTTAATTTCACAGTTAAGGAAAAAAAAATGGGTTTGTGCTTCAACATTAAGTTTAATGAATGTTTAATTGAAGAGTCAATTGTGTTCTTGGTCTTTCTGCCATTGCTTTTATCATAACTAGGTAGTTTTTCTCAGGTCTGGTGGAGTGCCAGGTTGTAAGGTAGAATTTATTTCTCTCATTTTTTTTTATCTGATAACATAATTTCTCTTTAGAAAATTAGAAAGGTTTTCTTTTAAGTATTCATGTGCACTATACTTACACTGATCAATGTGAGAAACACATTTGTTATTAGTTTCGGCATTAGTATTAGTTCTAATTTGATCCAGGAAAGTATCTGAATAGTCTATTTTTTTTTTTTTTTTTTTTTTTTGAAGGTTAGTTGGCGAGAGCTGAATAGTCTAATTCATCTTTGGTAGGAGCACAAGTGAAGAATCTACGACCTTTAATATGAGTAAGAAATCTAGCATCCGAAATAGAATTTTTGTTTTATAGCTAGTGCTTCAAATTAAATTTTTTCTACTTTCATAGAATGTATTTCCTTCTAGCTAGTATGGTATGTTATACTCACTGCTTTATCTGTCAGGCACTACGACTCAGCTGGAGTGTGAAAGAAGTACCCCCAGAGACCATGCCATACACTCAGATCGATCACATGGAGATCAGTTCAATTGCATTACCAAGTTTAGGACATGTTGTGCCATATTAGATGTGAGGCCATGGCAAATGATGAGGACACTCGCCTACTACAAACTCAGAGGACGAGGAAGATGAATGGTATGGCTCTTTATTAGGTGTTTAAGCTTTAATTAATTTACAGCATTAGCCTAATTAACTTGATTATGTGTTATGATTGCTAGTTTTCCATGATATTTTTTATTTGCTCAAGCATTATGGTTGGTATTCGAAACCACAGAATTGTGATCTATCCAAAATAAAAAATAAAAATGTTTGCACAAGTATGGTAAAGCAAAGCAGTATTTATGTTTGTTTCATTCATTTTAGTACTCTCCAACTTAACACATAATTTCAGATTATAGCAATAGTCAGGAAAGGCTATCTAGGGTTTCATAATTATTTATGGGTTATTTATATATGCATACAAACAGACCTCAAATTAGATGAATATTTATGAGTTTGATGAAATTGAGTTTTTGCCGATGTGGCTTGTCTATATACACTTGGATGATGTTTGTACATGGTACCAGCCACTGGTATGAATTTGAAAGCTTAACACTATGTTAATATGATGTCTGGTCTCAATATCGAGTTCCAAGGACTCGTTCGTACTATCATAAAAAGATGAAGGAATGAATTGTAAAAGTTATTGGTTGTCGGACTTTAGAACCATAATGGATCCAGTACCTTAACCTATTTTAGCTTTATTTGAAATGAATCTTCAAAACATTACTCAATGCATTTTATCTACAGGTCTTGATGAGTCACAATCCCTGATGGATTCGTTCAGTTGCGCATTGGTACAAACTCGTTTTGGAAGAAACTTTTTGTACTTTTTGTTTCAATTGATAGCTTGTAGCTTCAAAAAGGGAAAAAAAATTGTGTATGATACTGTTACCAATGAATTGCACTGTACTGTAATGTTATGGATGTATTATGATTGATCAATCCACAATTTATTTGTGTTTCACTTTAATTAATTGCAATTTTTCTTGCTCCTGCATGTTATATTCAATGTATATTTAAATGAAAGAAGGGATTTGTATTTTGTAATATTATCATCTCACTCTGTGCCATGATTTCATTTGTAGTGGATTTGAGTTTGGGGTTTAGAATGGTACTGAGGATGGACGCAGAGGGCTGTATGAAATGAATACACAGAGGATGGTACGGAAGGGCTGTACATAACTAGGCAATGAATTTCAAGATGATTTATTAGATGCGTCGATTTACCAACACAGTTTTCACCCACTTTAAAAAAGTTCATAATCTGTTTATTCTGCGTCAATATTAAAAAAACTTAGTGTCTTTGTATGGAAGAGTTTTCGTGCTTATTAAAGTGTGTCTGTCTAGCGACGCAGGAATAAATTCCAGATAAGTCCTGTTATTCTGAGTCGGTATAAAAAAAAATTCTGCGTCCATATATCAATTATGTTTGCGTGCTTATTGAGGTGTGTCCGTCTACCGACACAATGATAAATACTCTGGTTTAAATTTTCTTTTCAGCGTCGTTGTTTTATTTATGCACGCAGAGGGCTGTGCCTATCCACCCAGAAAAGCAAAATTCTAGTAGTGTATGTTAAAAGCATGAGATGTGCATCCAAATTAAATTGGAGGGAGGAAAAGGCACAGCAGCTGTCTGCGCTTTATTACTGGGGGAGAAGACGGGCGCAATGGCCCTCAGCGCCTTGGTGCTTTTAGTAAATATGAGATGGTGTCTGGTGCTTTGTTGAGATTTTTAAGAAGCCAAAGCTGTTTAAGTAAAAAACCCAGGAGAGGGAGTAAGAGGGAGCGATGGTGATTAAATTTGTCATTTCTGTCTTTGTGCACGAAATGCTGAGCGAACGAAAGGAAAGGAAAAGAAATGTTGAGCGACCCCATCACACGAAATAAAAAGAAAAAAAGAGTGGAGCAGGAGAGTCGACCCGTCTCGCTTCAGTGAACTATCGGACTTACCGCCCAGCGCCAAGGCAGTTTTTAGATAATAGATTGATCTTTGATATCTAAATCTGAACCGCAGACCCATGTTAGTTTAACAAAATCAATGATTCAGATTTCACAACGCCATTTTTTATTTTTAGAAATAATTATCTATAGATTTTTAGTACCGGTTTGGCAGCGGTGCTAAAAATAGGTGGTGCTAAAAAGTTATAAAAAAAAATCATTTCTAAAAATAGTATTTCCAAAAACAAGCCAGATTTTGTCAGAAAAAATGGGACATCTTTAGAAACGATTTTTTTATTAAAAACAGTTTCTAAAAATACATTTTTAGAAACGTTTTTTTATTAAAAACCGTTTCTAAAAAAGCCGAATTTTCAGATATTTTATTTATTTTTTATTCAATATTAGAAACGATTTTTAATAAAAAATCGTTTTAGAAATGGTGTTTCTAATAATGAATCACAATAAAGAAAAAATTATTTTGGGCCTAGCCCCATTTTTGTTAGCTAGAAACATTTGTAACAATTATATATCACAACAAACACAATTTATATACCAAAATAAACAATTCATATATCAAAATAAAATAATTTTATTAACAAAAAGAAAATATATCGTAGCAAATAAACTAATTCACATACAATAAAAAAATAAAACTTATACATGTCTACAAAAATATGCATAAAACTCATCTAAAGTAGTGTTAAGCTATTCGTCGCCATAAGGTTGACCTACCGGATGCAAAACCTGATTCAATTAAATAAATTTAATTAGTAAAAATAAAACAATTTGGTTTCAAACTAATTCAGACACACCTAATTCAAACATTCAAACATTTTACCATTTTTAACTAATTCGACATTACCATTTTACCATTTTAGCTCATGCAATTAACATTCAAACACACCTAATTCACATCTAATTCACTAACATTGCATTAAAATAGTTCAATTTTTTATTTATTTTGTTAATTATATACCAGTATGCTACTCATGAATATTTTATATTAAATTTCATTTTACTGATGCATTAAACTCTTTTTTCATTTGACTACAATTAACCAATATCATATTTTTTCGCATTTGATGGTCTCTTTATTGTTGTCCTTTCCCCAAAAATTATTTTCTCATTCTCTTAATTTCAGTTGAAGTTTCCTCGTTAATAATCATTTGCTGGATGTTCCCATGTATATATCTTTGCTCTCATCCGAAATTATCCTTCCAATTATCGTTTTAATCAGATTTTTAAAAATCAATTAGATTTTATTTTTGTTTTTTCTCCCATTCTGTTTTTCTAATACAAAATACTTATTTTTTCTATTTTTTCCTTTCTGATTTTTAATTTCAAATACTATAAAATCTAAATAATTTATTATTTTTAAAATATAAAATATAAAATAATATATATATATATATATATATATTATTTTGTTTTTCATTTTTATTTTAAAAATATGGTTGATTAAAGAATATACCTCAAATGTAATTTTTTTTAACTTCTATTTGCTCTCCTTTGCTTCCTCTATCTATTTTTCATTTTTTTCAAAATTTTTAGCTAATTTAAATAAGTGGTTTTGGATTGTAGCAAATACTATCGGTTTTGGCGAAAAAAAAGAACTCATGCAACAGTAATGGCTGGTAGATCGAGGGAAAAAAATCGTTTTATTTTTTAAAATGGTTTTTAATCAAAAAACCGTTTCTTATAAGTTGGGAAAAAAATACACAGAGCATTTTTAGAAACGGTTTGGATAAAAAATCGTTTCTAATAATTATATTTTTAGAAATGATTTTTTTACTAAAAATCGTTTCTAAAAATCAACACCTATTAGAAACGGTTTCTAAAAATATAATTATTTGAAACAGTTTTTATCCAAACCGTTTCTAAAAATGCTCCGGGTTTTTTTTTGACAAAAAGTTTAGAAACGGTTTTGATAAAAATGTTAGGAAATGCTCATTTTTAATTTTTGGATCAATTACAACTAATTAATCACCATTAAACAACAAGCAAGACAAAGATCTAGTGCTAAAGCAATCACACATCATGAGAAAAGAGATTGAACCATTACCTCTCCTTGAATCGTATAAAGGAGGTTAGATCCAATGCGTAGGAGTCGGTGGCGTGCGTGCTCTGCCTCCTCCACCACCAATAGTCGCCTCTAGCCCACCAAGGACCCACCACCAAGTTCAAAGAGAATGCTAGTTCTCTTGAACCTCTTGCTAATCACCTTGCTTCTCTACTTAACTATTTAATGGAGAGGAAGAGAGGTGGGATGCTCAACACATGAGCTTGGAAGAGAGAAAAGAGGGGCAGCTAGGAGGCGCATGGGATGGGAGAGAATGACGGCTAGGGTTTCCTCTTGGAGACCCCCTTTATATAGCCAACAACTCTCATCCACCTTTCATACTATTTACAAGTATGCCATCCACCCTAAGAGGCCACCTAATGGGCTTTCTTGGGCCATCTTAATAAAAGGCCTTTATTCATTAATTCACCAATTAATGAATCCCTTTTAATTCTCTTTATTCTTCCTTAAATCGGGCCATTAATTAACCAATTAAATAGAAGCACAATTAGCTCAAACTAATTAAAGTAAGTTGAACATAATTAATTATTAACTCATTAATAATTAATCTATGATTAGCTAATGCATTAAATTGTTTCCATATAATCCTTTTAATATAATTAATTATAACGGTTCATAACGGTATATAATTAATTAATTAACTTATCACATTTCACAATACACATTATTGTGAATAAACAATAAATGCACCAAGTGGTTAGAATCCTATTTGTGCGACCCTATTTGAGGATTTATACTATGTTGGCCATGGAAATAAATCGTTATTTATTTCCAATAATCATAAGCGGTATCTAGCAACACGTTATGATTCCCAATTCGTATAAATAATGTACAGTTACAATATCTCAATCCTGCATAAGAAATAAAAGTATTTCTTTGTTTGATTCTTATGTCACACGATATCTTTGTATAATCCAAGATAGGAATGTGTCATTCTTGCAGATTATACATTTCTTGATATAGAGTTAATTGTACAAGTTGCTAGCAAACAATTCAACTCCATCAAGGGGCCCAAACAGATATCATCACTCACTAGGTATACTAATGAGGGACATACGATTTTCTTGATGAACAACTTTTCCCCGCACAATTCAAGAGAACATAAATAAAGTCCTTATAGCAGCCTTTATCAGGAATCAACGTTAGACGATATTTATTGAACCTATCCTCATGTGGAAAAGGTGAACATCTCAAACTTAGAATCAAACTCATATGAAATAAACAATGACACATAACACAATCCATATGTTTATTTCATTGGGTCAAGTCCTGTACTATGTTCCAATAACATACACATATGCAATTAAGTTTGTAACTCCTTACCTATGATTTGTAGAACTTAATCATCACTTAACTTGCATACTAATCTTTTATGATAATTAATGTTCCTTGTTAATTATCAAGATTATGGACGATTCAGATTTATTATTGTCATTCTAATGAATGATCCACAGAGATCTACAATTCAGATCCTCAACCTGAATGATCTGTCAATAATAAACTCTAGGAACAAATGATCAAATATCATCATTAACATAAACTAAGAAAATAAGTCATTAAAAATTGACTTCTAGGACATAACTCCAACAATCTCCCACTTGGCCTAGAGTCAATCAATAGTGACTTCTAGCCAGTGAAGAATTTAGAACAATGTTATATATCCATATATATACATGTTTCGAACCTCAAAATATTATACGCTTAAAGCAAGTTACTCATACGTCCATCACGTATGGATGCACAATTGCATCTCGTATATCGCTTAAGGTAGAGGTTTAGTTAGAGTGTTCGCTGTGTCCGCGAACCTATCCAATTTTGTTTGACCCTATATACATATATACTCCTATATATGTGTTCTTGATCATCATCACGTGAGATCAAGTGACATCGTCATAGATCTTAGTTGGATCACCAATTTAATATTGGGTTCTTCAAGTTTAAGCTATGGTTCGAGATGCACAGAACCATATTAGCTTGACTGAGAACTTCACGATCCTTACTACATTCTTTCATTGCTTCACAAGTTGCTATATATATTTTATTTTGGTGACGGAAACAGTTGTAATATCCCATTTAGAACACCTTCTAAATTTACAACACCACATTTAAACAAAATATGTAGCTCAATTGTATTTATATCAATCTTTCGAAAACTAGCATCAATATATCAATTTATATGAGCTTTCTTTTATCTTACCAGATGGAAAAACATATCACTCTTTCTCTTAAGATACTCGAGGATATTCTTGATTATTGTCCAAATGTGTTTTTCTTTGTATCCATTTGACAACTGATTGTCATACTCCTTGGGTACAACACATAGGGGCATGTGCATAAGTATGGCGTACGTAATAAAACTCATGACAGAAGGATGCTCGAATTGTATCGTGCACTCTTCTCGAATTGAGTTGCAACACACCGAGTAGAACTCAAGTGTATGACATACTACGTGGTTAGATATCCTTTCTAGGAGTCTATCTTTTCGTGTAACTATAACACCTTGTCATTATATACACATTTTGCTCAAACCTGACATCCATCATAATCTATCTCCATAGATTTTGTTTCCTTGGATTTAGGTGACTTACCCAAGTTCTCAATTGAGAAAAACATTCTCCAATGAGATCTTGACAATATTCATTTTCTTAATGTTATTCCCAATTAATGTCTTGTATCTTGTACAATACATGTAACACAATCATGCTCCCACTGAATATCTTGTCTATATAAGATACTTTTGACGAAGTGCAACTCCTTGACTTCCTTGTCAAAATGTTTATTCCAATTTCCACAGTACTTGCTTCAATCCATTAATGGATCATTGAAGCATATATATATGTTTCCAACAATACAACAAATCCTTGGTTTGTGTCAAATACACAACAACTTCATTCATTCAATCGAAGAAGGCGGTTTTGATGTATCTTTCCATATATTTATATATACGAAATATAACTATTGCTAGAATGATCTTTATTGACTTATACATAGCTACAAGCGAGAAGTCGTGCTTTGTACGTGGTCAACTTGTTATCGACTTAGACATAGCATCAATCATGAAATTGTGCTTTGTACAGAGTCGTCTTGCTATCCATATCTATCTTTCCTTTTAAAGATCTATATGTTCTAGATGGATTGCTCCTTCATGAACATTAATCAAGGTCTATACCTTGTTGTTATATATATGGATTGCACTTAAAGATCATATAGATTCAAACCATACTTGTGGAATCGGGTCTTTCCATCGCTTCTTTATTTATCAACGGATCCTCATATGTCAAGTATGAGGATGTTGTGAAACCTATGTACCTTTCAGTTTAGGCAATTCACTCTCGTTGATCTTTGTAGGATTGGTGCTTGAGGTCTATGAACTACTCCTACAACATCTTGTAGAATAAGTTCTTGATCCTAATGTATTGCACGAGTTTCTCTAACATCATCCATTCGTGAGATGTTTGAGTACTCTTTAGAAGCGAGCGTGCTTATAAACTTCTTCCTTTCACAACTGCTTGTGAGTTAAGTTCCGCTCAACTCCCACTAAGCACCATGTATGGAGTGACAAGTTCCCTATAAAGGTACTTCTTGTAGTGACGCATAAACTCCTTTAATGCTCACTTTACTCCCACTACTTCTTCTTGAGAATATCATTCTTTAAGATTATGTTATGATGAGCAACAACTACCTTGTTCTTATCATGTTCATAGAAGTAGTACCTTTTGGCTAATTCAAGATATCCTACAAAATAATAAGCGTCTTATTTGAGTCCAAGCTTATCAATCAATCGAACCTTGAAATAAGCTTCTCAACACCAAATCTTGAGAAACAATATACCTAGAGATCGAATCTCGTAAGATATCTTTCTCAATAGACTTCGATGGAATTTTTATTCAGTGTAAACAATATTGTCCTCAAACATAAATCTCATACATGAGTCGAACAAGTCAATTTGATTTATTACCGATCGAACTATATCAAACAATGTTCGATACCTTCATCCTTGGATACATTTTTCAATGTTCCTCATGGAGCGAGTAGTGAAACGTCTTTCATACTCTTTAGGCAATATATCAAACTATATGACTTAATTATTTACCATGATCCATCTTAAGACTTTTGCTTTTATTGAATAGTTTTTCAACTTTACTCTTGAAATTATTTTGACCTTGTCAAAAGATTCATACTTATACCATATCAAATAGATACGTTAATATCTACAATGATCGTTGGTCAAGTGGTAAAGTGTCAACAACCTTTCAATTGCACAAGTGCTTTTGATCTATATACATCAATATGTATTAGTTTTTAATCAAGTCACTTGTCCTTTAAACCTTCGTAGGTCAAAGGCGCTTTTGTCTTTTAACAAACACGATTCGCATGAATTTCAATTGATTTGCAATCAAATTGATTTACGAGCTCCACGTTACGTAGACTCTCATAATGCGATTCTTGTTTATATTCGACTAAGCAACTATTTTACATAAAAGTTAAATACTTTATGTGAAGTCTTACATATTTGTCATTCAAAATTTGTTTATCTATTTCAAGCAAATTCAATTAAGATGCATGAAATCTTATACACAAATTTATAACAATAAGAGAACAACATTTCTCTATTACAAAACATGATCATCCATCATCAAATATGAAACGAAGATAAGGTTTTATGAGATGTTTGGAATAAGGTATACGACCTCAAATTCCTAAACAAACTCTTTATTTAATAAAGATAACTCTACGTATTCAATGGTGGCGGCTTAGACGTATAAGCCATTTCCAAAACGGAGTTTACTTTACTTATCTCAAACTTTCTCTTATTCATCATTGCCTATACATTTCGTTAAATGCGAGCACATGAACTAGCACCTAATTACTAGTGTGAATTAGAGATAGCGAGATAATTTGAACGATAAATATCTTAAGGTTTAGAACATCATGGTATTTCGGACAACCTTTCAAATGCCTCCCATAAATTGCAAATGAAACATCTCATGTGACACACGGTCACTAGTGAGGGTCTCAAAGATTCAACTCATATCTTGGTGAAGTATTTCTTTAATACTTAACCAATTACTTTCAGCACTAACAAGTGTGCGAACAATATATCCTTTATCCATAGAAAGAGATTGTATGACAATATCAACAATCCTTGATATTGGAGATCTTAATATCTCTAGTTGTCAATTAGCTACTCAAATCTTTCGGTTCGCAAGCTAATGAAACATTTATCTTCTTATAAGAAGAGTCTCTTGGTTAACTCACATTCCATTACTCGATCATAAATGATTGAGTCTATCTTTACTTTCTCTAAGAACGTCTTCTTGAGTAAATGGATGAGAGTGTAGAAGTCTTAGTATAATCCTTATGAATTCTCCAATTCAAAGGTCTAGAACTTCTAAAAGGATATAAGCATTCGCTTTATTGAATAATTTTCTTCGAAACTAATCAATCATAGCGAAGCTATTGTTTGGAAAGTCGAGGAACGTTTTTGGGATTAAAACTTGCTCAAGTTTTTCATTTCCAAGAACATGTCTTAGAAACCGGTATTTCTTCTCCAAGTAAATACCTTAGAAACGAGCTTGTCGTTTTCCAAAGATTGATCGCAACGAAATTAACATATTTAATATCTATAACAATTTCAATTTAAGGTCATTTAGTTTATGCAATGTTTTGTTTATGGAATGATAAACAAAACTCCCACTACATTTAATTAATGTCCCTAAATGTAATGGATTCTAAGATCCTCATTTTCGTCAAGTAGAGCCTGCTATGGCACGACACCCTACTTAACTAGACAAGGTAGGTTCTCCAACCAATCATATCAACCATATGATTCTTGGTTTGTGAATATCTAAGTATATTTACAAACTTCGCCCCGATGTCCAAGAAAACTTGTTGGGTCCATCGATAAGCAACCTCTCTCTATTTGCTCCTAACAAATCTTTTCATTTGTACCCCGACTATCAAGGTTGACAACCATGACGTCCGCTATGGCGGACCGCGCCATGATTGGCAATTGACGTGAAGGGGATAGAGAGAAGGAGGACGATTTGACTTAATCGTATTTGGGACAAAACAATTATGTGACTCTTGTTTGGTGGTTATGTAAGCATACACCCATACCTACCTATGACAATTCAAGGCATTCACAAACAATCACATAATAATAAGCATCTCAAACATTGCCGTGGGTTTGTATGGCTCCCGCTTGCATTAGTCTTCGTCGCATCTCCATATAACGAGACTAATCTAATCAAACCCTCCCACTAATTACTAAGATCCTATCTAATAATTACGGGAAATAAATACATGTGATAAAATCCTAAAACCCCGCCTAGGCCTTAGGGGCATGCAAGCCTCACAAGTTACATCAACAATTAACCAATTAATTATCAAGGCACCTTAGGCCACATTACAAGCAATCACATGCATTCACAACATTTTACAACACACAAGGCATTGACATCTTGAGCCATATCAAACCCACATCCTCCTACAAAACAAAGTTAGCATATATACAATATACATGATTCACTTGCTCTTAATTAATTTCATTAATTAGAATCTTTGTGCATACTTGTTGCTCAAGTTTTTCGAATGCAAAGAAGGCTTAACTTTAACAACTAATTGTTTAAGCCCTTTTAAAATAAAATCCAACAATCAAAACAGAAAGGAGGATGTTTAAGGAGTCTTCTAATTAACCTTTCAATAAATTGATTAATTAGAAATTATTTTAACTAATTAAAATACGAAATTCGGGGCCCGAAAAAATTCAAAATAATTCGGTCTCCAAAAAATCCGAAATAAATCCAGAGAACTCCTTACAAAGATTGTGATTACCTGTAAAAATCTCAAGGAAAGATCAGTTACCATCAGGGAGAACCAAAAAAGACAAATCCTCAGATTGTGCGCGAAGCACCGTTAGAGAAAATCTGTTATTGGTCTCAAACTTTTGGTCTGTATGATCATCCTCTTGATATTTTTTCAGCAAACAATTTACATAGAAAAATACTACATACAATAGGCTATCAATCCATGAAAAGAAAATCCACAAGTTATATTCAAGATCAACGAGATAACAAGCATTTAAGCAAGGTGTCTTGTTTTGTAACAGACCGTCGACCAAAAAGGTTTCACTCGGTTGAGGTATCAAATCTCAATGAAAATCTATGAAATTAATTTTCATAGATTCCAGACTTAAAGGAGAACATTTCCATTTCAATATTTATCCATAAAAGTTTCTCAATAAGTACAGTTTTTCAAAACAATCAGTTTGTTTGAAAAAACAGATCTGACAACTTCATCACTTTTCACCCTTGAACGCCCACATAAAATCCGAAATATGCAACAAAATTTACATATCCAGAAAGAGAATCAAGTTTAGATTAATCCTATCTAAAAATTATAGGTACTTTGTATACAAACTTATTTGATACCAACCACAACAACAGAACTGTGCAGCAGAATAACAGATCTGCGCACCGTTACCGTTTAAATCACAAAAAATTCATTTTACATCGAATTTCAATGATTCCAGTGGGAAAACAACCACAACTCAAAGGGCTACAACCTCCAATAAGAAGGAAAAAATTTCAGAGAGCTTTACACCACGAAAAACAAGCAACAAGACAGAAAAACAGCTTTTTCAGAACCAGCAAGTATGCACATCACTAATTAACTTAATTAATTACGAATTTCTCACTTAATTAAGTGTGAAAAACCTTAAGCACAACCTGTCTCTGATACCACTGTTAGGAAATGCTCATTTTTAATTTTTGGATCAATTACAACTAATTAATCACCATTAAACAACAAGCAAGACAAAGATCTAGTGCTAAAGCAATCACACATCATGAGAAAAGAGATTGAACCATTACCTCTCCTTGAATCGTATCAAGGAGGTTAGATCCAATGCGTAGGAGTTGGTGGCGTGCGTGCTCCGCCTCCTCCACCACCAATAGTCGCCTCTAGCCCACCAAGGACCCACCAAGCTCAAAGAGAATGCTAGTTCTCTTGAACCTCTTGCTAATCACCTTGCTTCTCTACTTAACTATTTAATGGAGAGGAAGAGAGGTGGGATGCTCAACACATGAGCTTGGAAGAGAGAAAAGAGGGGCAGCTAGGAGGCGCATGGGATGGGAGAGAATGACGGCTAGGGTTTCCTCTTGGAGACCCCCTTTATATAGCCAACAACTCTCATCCACCTTTCATACTATTTACAAGTATGCCATCCACCCTAAGAGGCCACCTAATGGGCTTTCTTGGGCCATCTTAATAAAAGGCCTTTATTCATTAATTCACCAATTAATGAATCCCTTTTAATTCTCTTTATTCTTCCTTAAATCGGGCCCTTAATTAACCAATTAAATAGAAGCACAATTAGCTCAAACTAATTAAAGTAAGTTGAACATAATTAATTATTAACTCATTAATAATTAATCTATGATTAGCTAATGCATTAAATTGTTTCCATATGATCCTTTTAATATAATTAATTATAACGGTTCATAACGGTATATAATTAATTAATTAACTTATCACATTTCACAATACACATTATTGTGAATAAACAATAAATGCACCAAGTGGTTAGAATCCTATTTGTGCGACCCTATTTGAGGATTTATACTATGTTGGCCATGGAAATAAATCGTTATTTATTTCCAATAATCATAAGCGGTATCTAGCAACACGTTATGATTCCCAATTCGTATAAATAATGTACAGTTACAATATCTCAATCCTGCATAAGAAATAAAAGTATTTCTTTGTTTGATTCTTATGTCACACGATATCTTTGTATAATCCAAGATAGGAATGTGTCATTCTTGCAGATTATACATTTCTTGATATAGAGTTAATTGTACAAGTTGCTAGCAAACAATTCAACTCCATCAAGGGGCCCAAACAGATATCATCACTCACTAGGTATACTAATGAGGGACATACGATTTTCTTGATGAACAACTTTTCCCCGCACAATTCAAGAGAACATAAATAAAGTCCTTATAGCAGTCTTTATCAGAAATCAACGTTAGACGATATTTATTGAACCTATCCTCATGTGGAAAAGGTGAACATCTCAAACTTAGAATCAAACTCATATGAAATAAACAATGACACATAACACAATCCATATGTTTATTTCATTGGGTCAAGTCCTGTACTATGTTCCAATAACATACACATATGCAATTAAGTTTGTAACTCCTTACCTATGATTTGTAGAACTTAATCATCACTTAACTTGCATACTAATCTTTTATGATAATTAATGTTCCTTGTTAATTATCAAGATTATGGACGATTCAGATTTATTATTGTCATTCTAATGAATGATCCACAGAGATCTACAATTCAGATCCTCAACCTGAATGATCTGTCAATAATAAACTCTAGGAACAAATGATCAAATATCATCATTAACATAAACTAAGAAAATAAGTCATTAAAAATTGACTTCTAGAACATAACTCCAACAAAAAAACCGTTTCTAAAAATAACATCTGACAATTTTCAAAATGCCATTGGATATTTTTAGAAACGATTTTTTTAAAAACCGTTTCTAATTGAGCGTTTTTCCAAAAATCTTTTTTGTTGTAGTGTTTGATATTAGGGGGTGTAACTTCTTTTTATCTGAAGTTTATGTTTTTTGGATGGATGCATTTATAAAAAGTAGAGATAGAGATTAAAAAAAAAAAAAAAAAACCGACGACTTGACGGAAGATAAGGAATTTTAATAGGAAACTGCACATGTTTGGGGTGCATTTTATATTATAAAAAACCGACGACTTGATGGAAGATAAGGAATTTTAAAAGGAAACTGCACATGTTTGGGGTGCATTTTATATTATAAAAAACCGACGACTTGATGGAAGATAAGGAATTTTAAAAGGAAACTGCACATGTTTGGGGTGCATTTTATATTATAAAAAACCGACGACTTGATGGAAGATAAGGAATTTTAATAGGAAACTGCACATGTTTGGGGTGCATTTTATATTATAAAAAACCACGACTTGATGGAAGATAAGAAATTTTAATTGGTCGGGACTCGGGATGGTATATGGTGCAGTGAGTACATATGCCACAGTGCCACTAATTAAGTTGCACTTAACTTTTTATTTTTTTATTATTTTTTTTTGTTATGAACACTTTAAAATTTTGAGGATAATGGCGGAGAGGAGAAACGTGGCATGAAGTAATCGATTTTGAGAGAACGTGCCATTAATTACCCCGATTTGCTCCAGCTAAGTGCGATGTCGGATTCGGATCACATATAACAAACTTATTCTGAAAATATGTAGTGACTCGTTACTAGAATGGACTTGAGAAAGAGAGAGAAAGGCACACGTACGGCAGAATTAATCAATCACCATTTTTTTTTTTTTTGAGGGTCAACAATCATCAATTAATACCTAAACATTTTGTGCGCAGTGCATACAGCATATGAAGTGATTAAAAAACCAATAGATTGAGTTCTTCAATATTGCAACCACCATAAATCATTAAATATATATGAAGGACCGTCGTCCTTATCTCAAAGTTGGTTAATTTGACGTTTGAAGTCCCTAAAAACTTGGTCCTATCACAATACGTGATGGCTTGCATGAAGGGAGTGGTACCCTGAGTGTGTGGTTCGTTGACATGTGAGATCATGACACTTCTAATATTAGCGGAAGTTAATGCGATTTGTCTAATTTGTGAGGTCCATTTAATCTGTAACATGTCCTACCCCGCCATCTTTGCATAGCTGACTATCTATCGGATCCCTCTATTCGCCATCTTTGCAAAGCCAGCAAGAAGCTAACAACCCAGAAACATGTATCCTATCACCTTAATTTCCTAAAAGGTTTCTAACAGAACCTTCCGTTTCTTGTAACTATAAGTGAATTTTCATCGATCGATCCTTGCCAAAAGAAAACGAAAAAGCCTTCCATTTATTTCACCTATCTGTGAATTCCATTGGTCCTTGCCAAAACAAGATGAAAAAGCCTTCCATTTCATGTGCCTGTGTGTAAATACCTGAATACCATCGATCCTCTCAACCCCCCCTTCCCCCCCCCCCTTCCCCCCCCCCCCAACCCACCCAAAAAAAAAAAAAAAAAAAAAAAAAAAAAGCAATACAGTAGCTAGGTTTTTATAGAATGGCTGCCATTAGTGAAGCCATTGATATTGCTCAAACCCCCGAGGTTTGGTTAATGTCGCTCGTAATCGCACTGTCCAAGGAAGTGTTTGATCGTCTTGTCATCAGAATTGAAAACCAGCGTCAAATGCTTCAGGAACTCGAAACCATTCTAGTTCCTGATCTCTCTCTAGCCGTCGATAAAGCAAAAAACAGCCCCAAGAGGAAGCAATTGGAGAACTGGCTCAAAAGATTAATGGATGCATACTATAAGGCCGAGGAAGCAATTGATCTGCTCGTTTATTATCAGCTTCAACGAATGGTTGAAATCAAATATCTTTATCCAAAGATTGTGGTTCGACTGAAAACTGGAGTTGGTTTTCTAGAGCATCAAACAATTACTTCTACGAAGAAACAGATCACAGATTTTTTAAAAATTGCTAAGGAATGTATAAATTATCGCGATTTGTTCCAAGATAGTGATTCTAGTCACTGTGAGAGGGAAACTGTATCAGAGCTCAAAGAGAGAGTATTTGGTCGTGATGAGGCTAGAGAAAAGATATTGAGAAAACTCACAAAAGGAAAGGTACGTGAGCATGGACCCAGTATGGTTTCCAGTTCTGTTATTGCCATTACAGGTCAACCAGGTGTTGGAAAAACCACACTAGCCAAGTATATTTATAACTACGCCAAGCAACATGTTCTTTTTGATATTTTCATGTGGGTGTATGTCCCTCGCAAATTTGATGCTAGTGATGTGATTTGTAAAATGATAAAAGTTAAGGAGAGTAAAATCCTTGGCCATGTGAACGAGCAAAAGGTGCAATTTACTTTCAATGAAAACTTTCCTCTAGAAGGTCTTCGGTTAGATATCAACAAAATGCTGCATTCGAAGAACTGTTTACTCGTTTTGGACAATTTTGGGTGTACAAGAGTGGACTGGGAACAATGGAAAAATTTTACATCCTGTTTAAGCAGTTGGGGATCAAAAAGCAAAATTCTACTTACCACCCCCTCAACTGAAGCTGCAAGGCAGATCAGAGTTCCAGAAGAAAACATCCATAAATTAGATCAATTAGAAGAAGAAGCCTTTTTGAAACTTCTTCTGTACCATGCCAACAAGCCCGAAGATAGTCCTGAAGCTGTGGTAGGTAGAAAAATTGCTAAAAAATTAAAAGGGGATCCTAAAGCAGCAGAGGTGATTGGTGCTCAGTTGCAGAAACAAAAGGAAATAGTGGAATGGGAGAAACTATTAGAAAATGATTGGTTGGGAGATGAAGAAATTATGAAAACAAGAATTTGGAGTTATCAGAACTTATTACATGCTGCACTCCAACAATGCTTTGCATTTTGTGGTTTATTTCCCAAGGGTCATAGGTTTGGAGGCTCAATGTTGATTCTTTTATGGATGGCAGAAGGTTTTATAAAAGCAGAAAATAATGGTGAGAGGATGGAGGATATTGGCAAAAGGTACTTGCATGAGTTAGTATCATATTCCTTTTTGGATTTGTGTGTGGATGAACAAGGAAACGAATATTATGTAATACATGACCTGCTCCATGATCATGCTGAGCGGCTTTGTGGTGATGATTGTATTCGGATAGAATATAATGATGATGAAGAAATCCTGATGGATACCAGAAACAAGCTTTCAGAGAAGGAAAATATTTACCACATTTCTTTACAGGCAAGCATGATAAGCAAAGTAAAAGGCGATATCTGCCGACAGAAGGATTTGCGAACACTAGTTATTTTTGAGGGAGATGGAACTGTCTCAAAGGAAAATTTAGAAAGAATTTTACTAAACTGTAAGAAGTTGCGTGTGTTATCAATTCCCTTTTGTGGGATAAAGGATTTGCCGATCTGTATTGGCAAATTAAAACATCTAAGATACCTTGATATTTCTGGCTGTTCTCTCAAACAGCTGCCAAGTTCCATATGCAAACTCTACCACCTCCAAGTGTTTGCCGTATCAAGCTGTAAGGACATCCCGCTGCATTTTTCTCAATTAGTTAGCTTGAGATACTTTCTTACAAGTGGTGAGACATTTTCCAAAATTTGTTATGTGGGAAGGCTGACCTCCATTCAAAGCATTAGTGAATTCCATGTAGACAGCACAAGCAGTCATAAATTACAACAGCTTGGAAAATTTGGTGAGCTTCGAGGGCGATTGTGGATTAAAGGTCTTGAAAAAGTGACAAGTAAAAATGATGTTGTTAGGGCTAGAATGAGGAAAAAAGGAAAACTCAAAACGTTGACGTTAGAGTGGGGTGGGAAGGAAAGTGACACTGAGAAAGAGACTGAGATTCTGGAGGCTCTATGTCCGCATCCTCTTTTGAGAGAGCTCCACATAATAAATTACCATGGGGAAACCCTTCCAAACTGGCTCCAAAATCCTGACTTGAGAAAATGCCTCAACAAACTTTCTTTAAAGGGATGTGAAAACCTCTCATACATTCACCATTTTTTCCCCAACTGCAAGTCATTTCATCTTAGTAAGCTTGATAAGCTCAAACAACTACCTCCTCTTCCACCAAAACTAAATACATTATCTATTGAATTATCACTGTTTCTTAGCTTCGTCACTATGAATGACTTGCTGAGAGCAGAGGAAATAAAGGGATCCACATTAATGGTTGTAGGGCAAAGGGCAAATTCTTTCAAATTACCAGAAGCAATTTTATCCATTGGCTTATTGTCAAATTTGCAATCATATTTACTGTCAATTACAAGAAGGTTAAAATCAGAACCCGAGATTTCTTCTACTAATTCAAAATTTACAGAGTTTCTTTCAAAGGTAGACGACATTAGTCATCTAAAAAATTATCCCAAAAATGAACTCATAAATATGTGGGCCGATGGCATGGATTGCCAACTAGAAATGATGTTCAGTAGAGAGCATGAACAGGTTCAATTGGTTTTGCCATCTTCTCTAATTAGCCTTGAAATAATAGGTGGTAGTATTACAAACCAAGCATTATCCATGTCGATGCAAAACCTTCATTATCTATCTAAATTGAGGTTATATGGAATCTTGACGATAACTGCTCTTCCAGGAAAGGATGTTCTACGTGAACTCAAGCATCTCCAGTCCATTAAAATTCTGGATTGCTATTTATTAACTTCCTTGGGAGGTATTTTGGCACTGACCTCCCTGAAAAAGCTAAAATTATGTGGGTTGTGCCTACAGTTGCAGGCATCAGAATCAGATGGAAATATCTTGCCTGACAATTTGGAGGCATTAAAATTCCAAAATTGTGAGAATATAGATTTCCTCATTGAGAGATCCACCTTGCCAGAATTGCACACCATCAGGTTCGTTTTTTGCTCAATCAAGAAGATAAACCTCACTAACCTGTCAAAACTGAAGCAATTGTCGATCCTGGGATGTTCATCTGAACTGGAGGGCTTGAGTTCATCTGAACTTAACCTTCTACAAGTGTGGGATTGCCCTGAAATTCGCCCTGTTGATACATATAAATCTCAGCTTCCCTTGGTTGATATTGATGACACATCACTATTGAGGCTGATACAGTCAGATAAAATCTCTGAACTAGTTGATTTGGAAATAAGTTTCACTAAAGGAGGACCCATAGATGACAAGGTCTTTGAAAAGCTTACTTCTTTGAAGTGTCTGACATTTCATTCTTGCAAGATTACATCTCTGCCTCCAACTTTGAAAGGCCTTGCAACTCTCTGCACCCTCAGATTGAGGAACTGTCAGAAGTTACATGATCTGAGAGTTTTACCCAGTAATCTTAAAATGTTGGAAATTGAAGGCTGCCCCATCGTAGAGAAGCAATATGGAAGAAACGGTCCTAAGCACGAACATATAGCACATATTCCTAGGATAGTTTTCAAATGGTAAGCATAATTAATGCCTTCCAATTACTCTTTTTTATCCTTCTGAATTTTCTTCTTCCCAAACATAATTAAGGCCTTCCAATTACTCATTTTTATCATTAATTTAATCTAGTTAGTAGCCCATTTTCTTCTATCTGAAAAATCAAATAAAAGCATGTTGCTCCTTGTTTTGTCAATTTAGACGATAAAATTGTAGGCACATAGAGCAGCTCAGATTTATCCATTATTTTAGTTCTCCAGAGCATAAAATTTCTGTTGGCTTCAAATACATCTCACCAATTGCACCGGGTGCATCATAATATCATACTGTTGCATGTCCGATACCTTTAATAATTCAAATGGGACTAAATTCTATGTTTGCGAACTAGCCAAATTTAGTTTTTAAGACATGGCCCTCTGCACCCAGATTCACCAACTGTAGGCCACAATTTCGATATGAACAACCTGTTCTTTTCCTTGTTCAGATGAAATGAACATAGTTGATTAATTCCTGGGTTTTTGGTAATTTACTTCATTACATAATTATATTTTCCTTGTACTGTTTTCATTATTCAATGAAATGAACACAGCTGATCATTCCTTGGTTTTTGGGGATTTACTTGGTCATATATTTATAGTACCTGATCCTTCTACCCTGTGTTTGGAAGCTGAGTGCCCAACTATAATTTCATTTCCTCACATGGACGTTGGACTAATTAATACTAGTAGCATACTAAAACTTTTTCAAATAATTATAAAATAATAAAATGAAAAGGAAAGGGTCTCAAGTAGAAATTGGTGAACCATAGAAAGGTGTTATCGAAAACATAAGTTTTAAGAACTACAACTTAATTCCTCTCAATTGATATGATTTTGTTTTGTTTACTTATTTAAATTCATTTACAGCCACTTTATGATGGTCATGTTATTATTTTTTTTTTTTTTTTTTTTTTTTTGAGGGCCAACTTTATGATAGTCATGTTAGTGTTCTTATCTTTGAGCAAATTATGCTATTTTCAAGTGATTAGAATTTGTAATTTATTAAGATATCTATTACTTTTTATTTTAGCTTGCCAAATCATACCACCTCTTCTTTATGGCCAACTCAGCTCGATGGAGAAGAAGATTCTTTGGTTCAGAGAAAGTTGCTTCTCGACCAGAAAATCTTACAGGGTCTTGACGACAAGTCTCGCTTTCTGTACCAGTACTTGATGAACGTATCCCCAGATCTCAAATCCTTTAAGGTCTCAAATGACTACTTCAATTTCACAGCGATGGAAACTTTCGTTGTGAACTCAGAAGACATCATCGAGATGATCGAGAGAGAAATGCTCAACATCTCGATTGTAAAGGTTTGGAGCATGTAAGAATTTTCAAACTTCATGTTTTTACTTATTTAATTAAGAGAAATGCTAAAGTCTAACATGTTGTACGGATCTCTTTAATCTAACATGACTGTTTTCAAAATTTGTATTTCAAACGACCAACCGAACAACTATCCGAACTGTTCAATATGATCTTCAAATTCAAATCCAATAGAAAACCAAATTTACATTTTCTGAATATTTTCACTATTTTATTTTATTTTTTTATAAAACTTGTTTGTTAACGTTTCATAATGTTTTATATCGATGATTTTCTAAAAATTTGAAAAAATAATAAAATTAATTGAGAAAGACATACAATTTGGTTTCTTATTAGATTTCAATACATGCATAGATCACATTGAACGGTTCAAATCGTTCGTTTTAAAATTTTAGAATCTAACAATACTGAGAGAATCAATCTACCCAATATGTTGAATTTTAGAATTTCTCTTTAGTGAAATTAAAATATAAACGTCACACATGCATGTAGGTACTGTATAAAGATGTGTATGACTAATCGTCGTGCCAAGAAATTCCAATTTCTGGATCCAGAAATATGCGCAGAGCGTCAGGTCATGTCGGATCTCGAAGGAACGAGTGAGTACTTGAGAAACTTTTTCTTAAAAGTCCAAGACGAGAGCTCCTTCATTATTTTGTCTTACCATCAAGGGTTAGAATAATTAGACTTTCAACAATTTTTTGTACTAATTATTCCTATTAATTAATATATCTCACGGTAGTAAATATGTAATTATAGGTCGCATTGGGTGCTTATTATTGTACAACTCTCAACATGTACAGCTTATGTTGTGGATTCTCTGAATCCAGAAAGCTGCGATCATTTAATAATCAAGTCGGCCTTCAATAAGTAAGTGTTTCCGTTCTTACAAATAAATAAAAAAAAAAAAAGTGTTTTCGTTCTTTTCAACACACCTGATATGTACTAATTATTTTTACTAACTTTATTTGTTTTGCAGAGCGATACAAAGTTTGGACAAAATTACGTTCAAATGGAATATGATTAAGGTATGCACCTTCCACTTAATTTCTAATTCTCTATGCTTTGAGTTCAAATGGAAAAAAGATTTAGGATTTCGAGTTAAGTGAGTTTAGAGGATTGTTTTAAGCTATTTAAAAACTTCTCAGCAAATATGTGATAATTTTTAATATTTTGATTTTCTATCTTTTAGGGCCCTCAACAACCAGGCAATACGGAGTGTGGATATTATGTTATGAGATCAATGTTGAACATAATATTTCATTACATTGATACCGAGAAATTGCCTTCGGTATGAAAATAAGTTTTCATTATATTTTTATATTAATATTGTTATTAAATCAAACTTATAGCATTCGGATTTGTTTACATGCATGCAGGTTGTCGAGCCAGTTGCTCATCAATATCCTAAAAGCGACATTGATTATGTCGTAAGGGAGCTCGCGGCATTCATTACTCCCAGACTTAATTCATGTATGTGTTCTTTTTTTTTTTCATGTTGCATGTTATGATAACTCATTTCATGTATTTAAATAGATTTTAATTTATTATGTGCACTTCGAATATTAATGTTGGTCAATTATACTGTTGATTATACATATTAATCAATTATTGTGTACATTGTATAAATCGGCCAGTAGCAATAAGACTGATCACAAAAGATTTCCGTATATATTATTTCAGAAAAGACCCTATAGACTGTAGCAGCGGTCTATAGGTTAGCTCTAGAAGCGGTCTTTGATTTAAAAATGCTGCTATATGACATATTCAATTTGCAACATACATCTAACAGTGATTTTTCATAACTATAAGTAAGTTAGTATCACCCCCACTCCCCAAACAACCGTTCAGAACTGATGTTATAATTTTTTTAAAGGTTCAGAACCGATGTCAGATCCTCATATTCCCTGGTAGTGTCAATCTACTTTATTTCTTGAACTTTAATTATTTATTTATTTTCCAGAGGAAATGAAGTTGCTTCATCATTTGAAAGTGTGCACTGCAGAGGTTTGCTTCCACATTGGAATTTATTTTGCATTGTTATACCCAAAACCTTTCGCCACACCATCCCCCACTACCACCACCACCAGGTCCACCACAACTTCCCCAAAAAAAAATATATAATAATAATAGATAAATAAATAGATAAAAAAGGTAATAAAAAAAAAACCCGCTGGCACATCAGTCGGAATGGTTTGCTGTATTGGTTCATTCATTGTCCTGTTAGTTTTACAGTAATTTTTGTTTGTGCACACCATAACTTTGGATAAAAGTGATATGCTTATATCAAGTTAAAAAAAAAGAGTAAATAATAGAAATAAGAAAAATAAAAAAGGGATTGACTGTTATAATCTCTTAGTTCCGTATATTTGGGGGGATTGTTGTACTGATCTCATCAAGTATGCTGGCACGTTTTTTGTATTGTATAACTTCTCTATGCATAATTTTACGTCCTATTAGTACCAATTTTAGTTATATATGGTAAAGGTAAGAAGAAAAAGAAAAAAATAGATAAAATGAAAAACTATTTCGGTTGTATCAATTTTTTGTTGTATTTAAATGTTGTACCGAATGACCTATGTTTTTTTTTTTATTATTGTAACTGGTACTTGTAATTTTTATGTCTGTTATTATATGTTAATTTATGTGTGATATTGATGTTATTATTTGAGGATAGTCTATTGGTTTTTTTAGGAGCATTGTCTATCCTGTTTTATTCGTTTTTTTCAGGAAACATAGTCTATATATCATATTTATTCGTACATACATGTCATGTACTCTTGGTGATATATATAACTGAATCAGACGGTCCAGACCTATTTTGAATTTTAAAAAACTTGATGCAAATTAAAGTAAAGTTTTTCACATATGAATATAAAAAACTTTGAAAACTATGAAACATTTGTTTTGCTATGAAATTTCAACACACATGTTGAATTGGTTAAGTTAGATTTCTCAATTTGCAAAAACATTTATGAATTAAACTATATATGATTTCCATTCCTTTTTCTTCTCCTTCGCTAATTTCTTTTCCTTCTCGAATGAGCAACGAGTGCTTGTTATGTTCCTTCTTCTTCTCCTTCGGTGATTTCTCTTCCTTCTCGAAAGAGGAACAATTTTTTTTTCTTCAGGACTCGTGCCCTTATTTTTTTGACACGATCCTCACCTATACTCATCTCCTTGATTGCGTCACATGCCTCATTTGCTGGTTCCTTTTCAGTAATTGACATCTTCACTTCATCTGGCACGGCTCGGGAAATCGCAGCCATGGTGCCCTAAACCTTCTCTGCATGGACCGATGTACTACCATCTATTGCTTCCCATACACACAGGGATTGCATGATGATCTTCATCCTTATATCCCACATGCCATAATTCTCATGGTTCAACATGGGGTACTCGATCGGCACACCACCACCTCCTCTCACTAGTACTTTCGGTGGTGGAGTCTTCTTTGTCTCATCGTCGCCTCCCATAATCCTGCGCTCTGATACCAATTGTTAGAAAAACCTCAACCAGAATCAAGTAACAATAAGCACAAATGAAAAATGAAGCAACAGAGGAGAACGTTTTTTTGTGGTGTGTAAATCTTGCTACATCATTTTTTAATTTTCTCATTACTATTATACTATTCTTACAACTAATACATGGTAGTAAATAAATAAATATCATATACAATTGTTACTAAAATAACAATTGGTTTCTATTTTTTCAATTACCTCATCAACAAGAAACAAAATGAAGCTACAAATAAAAACTGAATCTCTACTAACAAAAAATGCACTCTTCTGTGTAGGTATATCAACACATCAGATAAGTATATCAATATTCCGACACTACTAGCTTATTCCAACATTATGATCCACAAGATTTGAAGTGTACAAGCCTCATCCGCTATACACTTTTTTCTTGGCTACCTACATTTCTGTTTTGAGAACTTGGAGGTAGCACAAAAGAAAACCTAAATTAACACACAATGCTAAGACTAATCATTTCTGATATTAAATGATCAGTGCAACAGTCACAAGGAAGAGCGATTAGATCATCTGGAAACAGGCTTGCTTTTTGATAGTTTGAAATATCTCGGCCATGACATATCTTCCATCATGTATTGCCCAAGTAATTAATAATGTAGCGTTTTAACAGGAAGCTGTTAAAGATGAAATGCAGGTGTCAAAACGATAAAGCCCATGTATATTAATCATAGTCAGTTGAAAACTTACTACAAATGTATCTTGTTTCTGGCAAAACCCCTGATAGACCTCAAATGAAATATCAGTGGATTACTGACCATGAAATTATTTACAACAATAACTGATTATTTTGTTTGTAAAAGTTATCTTCTGATCCAGATTGTAATAGTACACCAACTTCTCCAGAGGTTTCATATCAAGGTCAATGAAAAGCACCTGAAAACAAAAATGAACACATAAGTATGTACTAGGAAAAAAAAAAAACGAAAAAGATTATGGTGCATTTGTTAGTTGCAGTCTAAAAAATCCTAGCCAGTTAAAAGTTTAAATTCTGTTCCGTTTTTTCTTTAATCATCTCTCTACTACAAGACGGCATAGCACTAGATTTTTCGATACCAGCTCCATTGGAAACAATAATTTTGGCGGTGTTTCTGTCACACCCCAACACCCATGGCAATGGGACTACCACAATAAAAATCAGCACCCTTGACCCACATTTCATACTCAATTGGTACCACATTTATATAGCATATTATATCACTACTATTATCACAAACATAGAAATAAGTTCTAAAATATCAAAGCGTGCAACATAGTATAAAAGTATCAATCATGGTACGTATCGCATCCAAATATAATACATACAAAAGTGGTAACGAGTCTCAAAATGCAGGCCATACATGATACCTAGTAGTGATAATAATAAGGATACTCTCGCTCGACTCCAACACTGGAATCCGCCTCAAAATCTATAACCCACAAAAAGCGAAACGGTGAGAAATAAAACTTCTCAATACGGTATTCAGTTCCAGTCACATGAATCCTAGCTTTCACGTTTAGAAATAAAATACACATAAAGATAATACATATAATTTTTCAAGAATGCCATAAGAAAGAATAAGCCGACTTAATCAATCAATTAGGATAATCAACATACAAAATGTCAAAGTCGGCTATATATTTGGTTTCCTAAATAATTTCTAAGTCTGGTAAGACACATATCAATGTGTAGGCCTATACCAATCCAATTAGTCAATGCAATAAAATCTTGGTCTGGTTGCAATTCACCTCATAGGCTAGACAATTACATGTCATTTCAACAAGTATATAATCACATAAATCAAACAATAGTATAACTTATTTACCCCCTCCCATAACTTGACTACATTGCGCTTGGCAAGCATGGTCGTGACCCGGCTCCCAAACGAAAACTTGTAAACATGGTACACTCTACTAGTGCTACTAGTCATCATATACAATGAGTCACAAATACCAATATCGTACCATACAACATGTCACAATTCATATGCACATAATAATAAGATCATATTCATGCTCAAGTGAATGCAACCAAGAAGCAATAACATGCATAGTCTATGTACTAAATTTCTATTAATGAAAGTTCGAGATTCATGTGAAATCCGCACCTGACAAAAGACAAACACCACCGAAGCGTCTACTTGTTCTAACACTTGTGAGTGTTGTATGGTAAACCAAGTCCCGTTAGGTCTGATAATAATTGTTATAAAATTATATGAATGGTATAATCAAGAAATTAAATGAAATAAATATTTGTAACAGTAAAACTTGTAGGAATTTTTTATTTGAGGACATGAAAATATTCCTCGTATTTTATAAATTTTTTCTGTATAGTTACCACATTTTTCTGACGTCTGAGTGAGTCTAATTTAATTATATGGTGAGATAGCTAATTTACAAATAGGATTGTCAAGAGATCACAACATAGATAGCTACATAATTTCTGCCACAGAAGATTCGGAGGGAGTTTAATAAAATTGTCGGAGGACACCCGTCTTCTTCTTCCGTCTCTCCGATCTGTTTCTTCTTCCGTCTCGCCACATAAAGAACTAACAACACCAAATAGAAAATTAACCTGAAAAGATAAGGTAAGGCTGTAAGAGGATTTGGTTAGAAAGTACCTTTATCTCAACAGCAATGCTGAAGGTTGAATTACCTGAATTAAACCCAAATTATTTAAAATAAATAACAAATAATCAAATAAAAAGAATAATAAATACAGAATTGAGGATTCTTACTAGGAAATACAGAGTGGTCTGAGATAGAAGTGCCGAGTGTGTTAAAGTATCTATTTTGGAAGCATCTATCCTCCATGCAGGCCGAAAATTTAGAGTACTGACTTCTACTTTCTCCAAAAATTCCCTAGATACTGATACACGTACCTAATTCAGTGCATGTACATTTTCCCAGTTAATTTCAACTAAAAATATTGACAGACAAATCCCATGATTCACTTTTTCCTAAGCAATAATACCAAGAAAACAGGAAAAAAAAAAGATATAAAGGTATAAAACAAGGGAAAGATAGATTTATACCCCAGCGTCAATATGATTGGTGCCTAAAAGTGGGCCCATGATGCAAGTCGCATAAATTTGCGCCAAGCTATCTTTTGACTTTGATTTGATCAATTCAGCCACGTTGGCCCATATAAGTTGCTCATGTATAGATAACTCTGCACCTGCCTTTGGTGGTAGAGTTTCATCTTTTGAAACCTTTTGAACCCTCAATACTTTGCCAAGCTGTTCAGAAAATAAATAAAAAGGGAAATACATCAGAAAGATCAGAAATACAAAAAGTTTACTGCTTTGATATCTTACAAACTTCTTTTCTTTCCTTTTTAACAAATTTACTCAAATAAGCAAGGACCTGAAGGCTAGTGTATATATATAGTATACTATTTTTGTGATAAAAGGTGCCAGCTGATAGTTGAACTCGAAAGTACCAAGTCAGGTCTTTACCAAGTTTGAAATGCCTGATTGTGTTCCTCCTACCAGCATGGTAACTTACAATTTTATTATCAAGTTCCTAGGGTTTACCAAGAGCGGCAAAGAGCCTTGATAGCTTAGTATAAGATTAGCCGCTCCTTCTCCTTTGTAGACCCAATCATTCACATCCTCTGCTGTAATAACAATCTTCATGCCTTCACTTCTTCACTCCACACCTGCATGGTGGAAATTATATTATATGAAATAAAGAAAATACGATAAATTAAATAAACTCCAATGTTACTTTAGCCCAACTCTAGAAAAGGAAAAGAAAAATTAATTTGGTAGAGAAGTATTCATGTCATTGTCATAATGCCATTTAATAAACCTAGACCAAGCCCTCTATGTCTCTGTCTTTCACTTACTCAGTATTTGTGTTTCTCAGATCCACCCACCTGCAATTTCCAAATAGCCCAATCAATTACGATAAATCTCTTATACTCTTTATACAGAAGTGGAGAATCTGTATTAAATGTCACTGCACTTTAAGTTCAAGAATAAAGTAAATAGATAATAATATAATAATATAATAATCTATATACATATAGTAGAGCAGATGCCTTCAGTAGCGTGGAAATCAAGCGGCCATTTATTTATTATTCTTAGTTTAGCAATTTGTTCCATTTTTTAGGACTGATTTGTAAAATTTCTATGGGCCGGAAACTGAGGGAGTAGTTATCGGAGGGGAATTCTTATATCGGAATAGGAGTAATGTATATAGACCTTGGTTTTAGTAACGAAGCAGGTGATCGGCAAAGGTCACTAATTTGATAAAGAAAAAAAGGAAAGTAGTATCACCTGAGGTCGGTGGGGAATGAGAAGAAGGGAGGAAGCCGGGGAGTTAGTTGTGATGACGAGAGGAGATCGCTTCGTTGTCGACGAGGCAAAGTGGCAAACCCACAAAGCAGTTGTGAGGCTGTCGGTTGCGTTTGGCAGGGAACGGAGGGATAAACGGCGAGCGCAACAGCGGAAGAGAGTGGAGGGACGGATCGATTGAAACGGTAAGGAGAGGGTTTGGGTTTTGTACTTTCTCTATGACTTTCTGTTCCTGACAGGTGTCAGGAGGAACGGCTGACAGTGCATACGAGGATTTAATTTCTGTCTGTTATTGTGTTCTCTTTTTCCTCTTCTATTGTTTCTAGTTCTAGTATGCAATTGTATAGAAGGATAATTCTCAAAAAAATTTTAAAAAAAAAAACTGTACAGTAGATTGGTCCTGCTAATTATAGTTGAGCAATCTTATGGGAAAATTTTGTTACATTTTATTCGGACTGCAGTTCATTTATTTTACACAAAAAATCTATTATTGGCGACATTTTTTGTGTGTAAACAACCAAAATGAAAACCTTAAATAATGTTAAATTGAATTTGCTAGTGGTTCCTATCTTTTTGAAGAGCAATTTTGCGGTCAGCAGTTTGATTTTTCCAGAATGCCCAATTATTTTGACGCCACCAGGGTTCACAGCCCCAAAACATGTCATTCCAAGCCCAACTCTAACAAGTTATTTTCCACTTTTTCAGTCTCTGTCCACTCAATGAATTAAATGGGCCAGGCTCAGGAGTCCTCGTCTCCTTGACACTGTTCAATTTCGAAGGTAGTTTACCTGTCTAAACTCTTGTACTATTCATGGTCCAAATATTCCCAAACACTTTAAAACATTTCCTTAGAAATTAGAATTGGAGGGTCCAAATTGACCCAAGTAGTATGCAACACTATTTCAAGCAACTTCGTTTTACATTGTTCCTGTTCCTGACCAGATCCCCAGCCCAAATTGAAAATGAAAGATAACAAATTGAGGCATCTTTCGGGCCCACCTGCAGTGTCCATGATTTCTTTAATTACTTTGACCTTATCCGATGTTGTAAGCTCTTACGTAGATGATGAATAGTTTTATGGGTGACACCAGATTGTAGTCGTTATCCGACAATTAAATAAAAGAGACAACAGCAAAATCATTGCATCGTTAATTAATGAGGTTGCAAAAGCATCTTAGGTTTTATGGAATGGCTAACTATGCTTCTAACTGTTATAAAATTAAAGAGAAAGGAGGAAGAGATAAAGAGACAAAAGTAAAAGGGAGAGACAAATTTCTCTTCTCTATTTCTATTCTCAATTGTTGGATACAATATACAAGTTACATCTCTCTATTTATAAGCCAAAGATGAATCTCCTAATAAATGCTAAAGATCTTCTATAATTAATGTAATTAATGGGAATAATAAAGATGGACAACCATATATGATTCATATCATTTGTAACACTTCCCCTTGGTTGTTCATCTTTCATTATACACTATTAATATGATACTTCATGATCAATATTAATATGATACTTCTGGATCATTTATACTGCCTCATTAAAAACCTTACCAAGAAAAACTCATTGGGATAAAAACTTGGATAAGGGAAAAAGAGTACAGCGTGTATAATGCTTCCCCTCATTTTAATATTATTAGATACCTTCAGTCGATGTAGACCTATCTTCTTTCTGAGTTGCTCAAAAGTTCTTGTTGGCAAAGACTTCTTGAATAGATCAGCCAAGTTGTTGCATGATTGAATTTTTGAACATCTATTATGCCATCATTTTATAGGTCATGTGCTGAGAAGAACTTTGGCGCAATGTGTTTAGTTCGGTCTCCCTTGATATATCCTTCTCTAATTTGTGCTATGCAAGCTGCATTATCTTCATATATTGGAGTAGGATTTTCCTTAATGTTTTGAAGCTCACATTCTTCTTGAATATTTTGAATTATTGACCTCAATGAAACACATTCTCGACTCGCTTCATAGAGAGCAATTAGTTCAGCATGATTCGATGAAGTAGCAGTTAGAGTTTGTTTTGTCGACCGCCATGAAATCGCAGCTCCACTATAAGTAAATATGTATCCTGATTGAGATCTTGCTTTATGCGGATCTGACAAATATCCTGCATCTGCATATCCAACTAAATTAGATTTTATATCCTTTTCATAGTACAGTCCCATATCTCGAGTTCCGCATAGATAGCGGAAAATATCTTTAATTCCATTCCAATGTCTTCGGGTTGGTTTGGAACTATATCTTGACAATAAATTTACAGCAAATGCAATATCAGGTCTTATATTATTTGCAAGATATAACAACGCTCCAATTGCGCTTAAGTATGGTACTTCAGGACCAAGTACTTGTTCATCATTTTCTTGGAGACGAAAAAGATCATTTTCTATATTTAACGATCGCACAACCATTGGTATTTTCAAAGGATGAGCTTTATCCATATTAAACCTTTTTAAGATTTTTTCTATATAATTTGATTGATGGATAAATATTCCATTCTTTAGATGCTCGATCTGCAGGCCGAGACAAAATTTAGTTACACCAAGGTCTTTCATTTCAAACTCCTTTTTCAATAATTTTGCAGTATTTTCAATCTCTTCAGGAGATCCTATAATGTTTAAATCATCAATATACACCGCAATAATTGCAAAACCTAGACTTGATTTTTTGATAAAAACACACGGACTAACTGTATTATTCTTATATCCTTCTTTTAGAAGATATTCACTAAGTCGATTATACTACATCCGACCTGATTGTTTTAGTCCATATAAAGATTTTTTCAATTTTATGGAGTACATTTCTCTAGGCTTTGATTTATATGCTTCAGGCATTTTTAATCCTTCAGGGATTTTCATATATATGTCACTATCAAGTGAACCACATAGATAGGCTGTGACAACATCCATTAGTTGCATTTTTAGATTTTCTGTGACTGTGAGACCTATTAAAAATCTTAGAGTCGTTGCATCCACTACAGGTGAATAAGTTTCTTCATAATCAACTCCATATATTTGTAAAAAACCTTGCGCCACTAGCCTTGCTTTGTATCTCACAATCTCATTTTTCTCATTTCTTTTAATGACAAATATCCATTTGTAACCTACAGGGTTAATATCTTTGGGCGTTTGGACTACTGGTCCAAATACTTGTCGTTTATCAAGTGAATTTAATTCAGCTTGTATGGCATCTTTCCATTTAGGCCAATTATTACTTTGCCTACATTCTTTTATGGTTTTGGACACATTATCCTCTTCGCTTATAACATCACTAGCTACAGCGAATGCAAAAAATTCATCAACTTGAGTTTCATCCCTATTCAATGTTATACTATTTTTCACATAATTTATAGAAATCTCATGATCATTTGGTATTTCAGTTTCTTCCGGAAATTCATCAACCTCTTCTGGGGTTTGAGTTTCTTTTGGGATGTTATTAATCTCTTCTAGGATTTTATCAACTTCTTCAGGAGTTTTAAAAGTATTTTCTTTTGTCATCGTACCAACTGCTTTATTTTGCTCTTTTCTTTTACGTGGATTTATATCCTTAGAACCAATTGGTCTTCCACGTTTTCTACGCTCATGAGATTCATTTGATATTTTTGTTATATCTATTCGAGCAGGTACATTTATAGCTGGAATATGTGATTTAGTGACTCTATTTATATCTGTGAATGCATCAGGCAATTCATTTGCAATTCTTTGTAAATTTATAATGTTTCGAACTTCAAGTTCACATTGACCACTTCTGGGATCAAGATAAGATAATGATGAATTCCAAGTCACTTGTTTATCCAGTTTTTATTTTTCTTCCCCTAAATTTGGGAATATTGATTCATCAAAATGACAATCAGCAAATCTTGCTGTAAAAACATCTCCTGTTAATGGTTCTAAATATTTAACAATAGAAGGAGAGTTAAAACCAATATAAATTTCCAACCTTCTTTGAGGTTCCATTTTTGTGCGTTGTGGAGGAGAAATTGGAACATATATTGCACAACCAAATACCTTTAAATGAGACAAATTTGGTTCTCTTCCGGGGACCAATTGTAATGGGGAATACTTATGATCAGCAGTTGGCCTTAATCTAATTAGTGTAGCAGCATGTAATATGGCATGTCCCCATACAGAAGATGGTAAACAAGATTTCATAAGTAATGGTCTAGCTATCAATTGTAACCTTTTAATAAACGATTCTGCTAGACCGTTTTGTGTATGAACATGTGCCACTGAATGTTCTACAGTAATCCCAATAGACATGCAATAATCATTAAAAGCTTGGGATGTAAATTCTCTTGCATTATCAAGTCGGATTCTTTTAATTTGATAATCCGGAAAGTTAGCTCTCAATTGGATAATTTGTGCTAATAATCTAGCAAATGCAACATTTCTTGTTGCTAACAAACACACATGTGACCAACGTGTTGATGCGTCAACTAAGACCATAAAATATCTAAATGGTCCACATGGTGGTGTAATAGGTCCACATATATCTCCTTGAATTCGTTCTAAAAATGATGGAGCTTCAGGTCCAACTTTATTTAGAGATGGCCTAGTAATTAGTTTTCCAAGAGAGCATGCTTGACATGTTAATTCTTTAGATAATAGGATCTTCAGGTCCTTTAGGGGATGCCCATTTGCACTTTCAATTATTCTCCTCATCATTATATTTTCTGGATGACCTAATCTGTCATGCCATAGTGTAAATAATTTTGGATCAACTAACTTCTGGTTAGTCACCATATTTGATTCTATTGTACATAGATAAGTACCATATAGTCCATTAGACAATGCTTGCATTTTCTCCATAACATTTTTCTGGCCATTTTTAATAGATATGATATGAAGATATTCACAATTTCTCTCATTCATAGTTTCAATATGATAACCATTTTTTCGAATATCTTTGAAACTTAGTAGATTTCTTCTGGATCTACTCGAATATAATGCATCATCTATTGTTAATTTTGTTCTTTCAAGTAACAAAATACAAGCTCTTCCGGAGCCTTCAATAATATTACTTGAGCCAGATATAGTTTGGATATTAGTCTCACCGAGATGTAATTGCAAAAAGTATTTCTTACTTTTCAATATGGTATTTGTAGTTCCGCTATCAACCACACATGGATTTTCTTTATTTAACATTGCATCAGTCATTTCCTTGAAATAAAATAAATGAAATAAAATAAATAAACTAAGTAAATTAACTAATTTTATTTTATTCGGATGCAAAATTAATTGCCGTACATGAAAACTTAAAAAGGAAATTAAAGTAAATAAACCTAACTTTATTTATTCATTAATATCATATCCGTACACAGGACTTAAGATGGAAAATAAAAAGAATAATAAATTGCTTTATTCCCTGACTTCCCGTACAAGAAAAATAAAACAGGAAAAATAATCTAATTAAGTGAACCGATTTTTATTTTGTACACATATGCCATAACATCTTCAAGACATTTTTCTTTTTCAATATAATGCGACCATGTCAATGTCATCTATTCATATAAAATCACATTCGCTTCAGGGAAAGAATTTTTATGTGAGCCATACTAATTGATTAATTCATTAGAAACTCGTTCTTTTATTTTGCATTAAGTTGGAGTATCTTTTGCTACTACTGATATCATTATTATTTATTGGTATTTGTACCGTACTTGACACCCAAATAACACTTGAACCATTGAATTATTCTATAAATTGCTATGCTTTTCTAGGATTTGGCTTTGTCGTCGTGTTTTCTCTTATTTTACAGGGTTTAGGTGATTTTCATGATATTCGAGGTAGTAGATGATTTCTTAGCACTTTAGCATGCTAGATGGCTCATTCCTAGCACAGGACACCTCTGTCCAAGCTTCTACTCGACCTGAGTGGACCTCTGCTTGGACCCAGCAAGGCACAGAGTGACAACCACCTTTCTCTCTCCTTCACTCGGACCGAATGACTCATGCTCGGACCGAGTGACTCAGATAATCGACTCGAGCGACACTGTAGCTGACACACATCTTTCCTCTTCTGTGCTCAGATCGAGCAATCTCTTGCTCAGGTCGAGCGGTGCCGACTTACAGATTTTGGCAAGTTTTCAAGGATGGAAAGGATGAATTTTGGTAAGATTTTGCCGACCTGGTGCCCTAACTTGTTGTCCAAGTGTCTGAGACCTACTATATATGCCTCTTTCTCCCATAGGAGGCACATCTTTGGTTACCCTAGCCTCCAGTCACGTTCTAACCTTATTTTGATGCGACGGCAGCAAGATAGAGTTGGAAATCATGCCTTGCAACACCCCACTGCCCTAGAAGACGATTAGAAGCATAAGGGAGTATTCGGTTTATTCTTTTATGTTTTCTTCTCTATTTTTCATGGGCTTGTATCTTGTGATTTATATTATTGTTATTGTGTGTTTTAATACTATGTTACGCTAAGTTTATGTAGTCTTAGGAGTAGGATAGTAATGGATGTTTGGATGTGATGACTTGATATATTTTGTTATGATATGACTTGATATTTGTTTGTTTTGTATTATTACTTGTTGCTTGTATGAATTGCTTAGCTTAGTTTAATTTACTTCTAGTTGTCGGCCGCATCTAGTTAAGTTCCAAGGTTAAACGGGTTAGGTTAGTTCTTACAAGTATTTGGGGTAAATCGTAGATCCGACAGGGGAGATTAGTTGACACCAAAAGTGTAGCTTTTAGACAAGTCCAAAAGACCTCTAAATATCCCTAAGAACACAAACAAGCAAGTTTAGGTTGATTAAAGTCTATACCAAAAGTTGTGAGTAAATTAACCTAATTAGGGTAAGTAGAGATTAAGCCAGACCCTATTCCAACAAGCGACAGCTGAGGGTAGAAGTCTAAGATTAGCCAACGAACCCTTTATCAAGTTGTAAAGTATCAAAAGAGTCAAGTCAAAGCACTTATACACTGCGCTCGGACCGAGCAGGACACTGCTCGGACCGGACAGAGAGTATATGTTTGGAAACTTTGATTGATACACGAAAGTGATAAGATCTAAGTTTCTGGATCCAAACTGAAGTGAAATCCGAATCCTAAGACGCTCTTTTATATTGTTAAAAACCCCAAAATCATTTACTTGTTTATTGTTTATTTTTATTAGCAAAAAGACCAAAAAGATTTACTTGCGATTACTTTAGATATAGCTTTCCTTTATTGTTTCTTACCCAAAATTCACTAAAAACCATCCGATTTTGAGAACAAATAAGTCTAGTATTCATAGTTCGTCCCTTAGGTTCGACCCTAGAACTTTACCAATAACGACTAGTGAGGTTAAGTCTTAGGTACAAATTTATTTGATACTTAGGTTTTAAGCCTTCATCAAATTGGCGCCGTTGCCGGGGACGGTGTTGATATTAGATACTTATTTTATTATCAAGAGGCTAGACTTTTCTTTTTTATTTAATTTTTTCCATTTCTCATTGCTCTCTTTGCAGGACTGGCAGATAGGAGGCGCACACGATCCAAATCTCAGCCCCCTATTGTCAGAAGATACTTTTTCAGAAACCTGCAGGAGGATCCAGAGACAGCACCAGATCTCTGCCAGACCCTCTGCTCGATCCGAAGGCACATCACTCGGACCGAGCACCCCTCTGTTCGACTCGAGCACCAGCCAGACTCTCCTCTGTCAGGCTCCGCTCGACCCGAATATTCTCCCAGTCGACTCGAGCACCAGTCAGAATCTCCTCGATCAACCCCTGCTCGACTCGACCCATCTTTCACTCGGTCCGAGCGCCCCTCTACTCGACCCGAGCAGACACCAGCCGTGATGGCAGAGAACAACAACAATATAGACCTTGCTGCCGAAACAGAGCGCCTCAATGCGCTAAGACTCCAGCTCGAGCGTGAAAAGTGAGAATTCGACGAAGAGCGTCGCAGATGGGCCAACGATGATGAGAGCGTTGGCAACAACTCAGATGGGGAGAACGACAACAACCCCAACAAATCTCTCATGGAGTATGGTGCTCCAAGGACTAAGCACGTGGCCGGGCCCGTTGTCATTCCAGGGATAGACGCCAACAACATGCAGATTGCCCCCGCCCACGTGACACTTGTGCAACAAAGCCCGTTTTACGGAAACGAGCATGAGGATCCCCACTCTCATTTGCAAACTTTCATTGACTATACTAGACTTATCAAAATAAATGGTGTCCCTCAACAAGCCATTAGACTTTTACTGTTTAGGTTTAGTCTTAAGGACAAGGCCCAAAAATGGTATAAGACTTTGAAAAAGGGATCGATTAAGACTTGGGATGCCATGGCACAAACTTTTCTTGATAGATATTTCCCCATTGATAGGGCTGATGCAATTAGAAGGGAAATAAACAACTTCCAACAAAATGATGATGAGACTATGAGGGATGCTTGGGAAAGATTTAGGGACTTAGAAAACTCTTGCCCACACCATGGAATTCAAGAGTGGTTGATTGTTAAGTCCTTTTATAATGGTTTATATGATAACATCAAGATTAACCTCGATTCTCTTTCAGGTGGGAGTTTTCTAAAATTGGATGCCATGCGAGCGAGAGATGTGCTTGATGAATGCGCGAGGCGTTACACTTGGTACCCACTCGCGAACACTCGTCGTTCAGGCCACAGGCAACAAGTGCATGAAATCTCAACAAAGGATGCGAGGATCGCTGAGCTTGAAGCCGAATTGGCAGCATACCAAACCAATCAAGGCTCTCATCTCAACTCTGACTCTTGTGGAGCGTGCGGTGAAGAAGGACACACCTCTGTTTATTGCCCTCTTGCTCGAGTCAACTCCATTAACAACGGGAATTATGTTTCAAAGTATCAATATGCAAACCAGAACCCGCCAAGCTTGTATAGGTATGCCCAATTCATTAACAACAATAGAGACCAACCATTTCCAACGAAATCTTTCCATAACCAGGAAGATATTCCAATTGTTGTTCAAGAATTTATGCATAAACAAGAGAAATTTAATCAAGCTATGGCTAAAGATATGGATGCACTTAAAGCTAATGCAGGTACTTTGCAACGAATTGAGCGCATGATGTTGCAGCAATACAACTCGAAGGGCAAGCTTCCCAGCCAAACTGAGGTCAATCCAAATGCAGAGGTTAAGGCACTGCATACTCTAAGAAGTGGGACAAAGTACAAAGACCCTCCCATGCCTGAAGAATTGGCGAAACAGGGCGATGTCCAGTCCGAGCAGCCACACACTCGGTCCGAGCACGCAGCCCTGAGGGACGATGAGCCAGTACTGGAGCAAATCTTGCCATTCCCTCCACTCCAGAAGCCCACAGCATCTTCCGGGAGCATAACTGAGACACAACCACCATCTGAATCGCCTTTAGAAGCTCTTGCTCGGTCCGAGGAAGCTCCTGTTCGGTCCGACCAGCAGCCTCGCACATCTCCAACAAGCACTGTTCGGTCCGAGCAAGCTCCTATTCGGTCCGAACAGAGGCTTGGACAGGCGCGGGTAGAGGTGCAAAACAAAGGGAAGAAGAAATTGGGACAACCTGACTCGACTTACCACCCCCCTGCCCCTTTTCCTGAGCGACTTTTGAAGAAGAAAGAGGATGCTCACTTCAGGACCTTTTGGGAGATCCTCAAGCAACTTAGAATCACCATCTCGTTCACTGATGTTGTAGCTCAAGTGCCGATTTATGCCAGATTTCTCAAGGAGCTATGCACTGGAAAGAGGTCCTTAGAAGAGCTGAAAACAGTGGCCCTATCACAAGTGTGCAGCGATGCCATGAAGAGCAAGATGCCTCCAAAGTTAGAAGATCCAGGTCGGTTTGCTCTCCCATGCACTATTGGTAAAGCTGTGATCAAACAGGCCCTGTGTGATATGGGTGCAAGTGTTAGTCTCATGCCTAAGTCGGTGTATGAAAGAATTGGTTTTGAAGATCTCATGCCCACACTGATTACTTTGAAGCTTGCTGACTCATCAGTACGACTACCATTGGGCGTCTTAAAGGATGTGCCCGTCCAAGTGGGCAAGTTTTTTATTCCAGCAGATTTTGTAGTAATGGATATGGAGGAGGATGTGGAGGTGCCTATTATTTTGGGTCGCCCCTTTTTGAGAACTGCGGGTGTTATGATGGATGCCCGAGATGGGAAAATTTTGGTCAGAGTCGGGGAGGAGCAGCTCGAATTTTCAATTGATCACGCTATGAAATGCCTTGATCCCGACCCCGCATTTTCTTGCTTTATGGTACAAGGGATTGAGCCCGAGATAGAGGAAACCCTTGAGGACCATTACTTGAGTGCCCTCATCAACTACCAGAGCTTCCTCGATGGCATTCAAGAGTCAATAGGGGTGGAAGAATCAATGCATGAGGTGATTGAAGGCCAGAACGAAAATCCAAACCCTTGCTCGGATTGGACAGTCGACTGTTCGGATCGAGCAACAGTGCAGCCTGATGCTGTTGAGGCATTCGAACCTCTCTTCGACCCAAGTGACCCACGTTCGAGTCGAATGGTCGTCTACTCGGCCCGAGCAAACTCTACAAATGAGCATTCTCAACCACTCAGCTCAAGCATCGACCCGAGTGAGAGACGCTCGGTCCGAGAAATTGTCTGCTCGGTCCAAGCAGAGCCACCAAGGGTCAAACTTAAATCACTTCCAGCCTCTCTCAGGTATGGATCTCTTAGCCTTAGTCAAATGAACCCTGTTTTTGCTAATTCTAAGCTAGATGCAGGCCGAATGAAGAAGCTCTTGGTTGAAAAAGGAGCTATGGAGTACTCAATTGACAACTCGAAGGATATCGATCCCTTGACATGTATGCATGGAACTCCCTTGGAAGGCATCAACCACAAAAGATATGACAAGTCGTTCGCCGTCTCGCTCTTCGAGCTCTATCAAGTCTAGACTTAGAAAAAGGTGGTCAAGCTAGAGACCTAAAACAAGCGCTTCTTGGGAGGCAACCCAAGGATTTCTCTCTCTTTCTCTCTCTATTTAAGTTTCTATAAAAATTGAAAAAAAAATAAAAAAAAACAGTATTTAATGTGGTGTTTTGTTTTGAATTGAAGGATCAATCAAATGCTAGATGCAATTCGTGCAAGAGCACCATGGGTTTGATGACATGAACAACCCTCGCACGACCTCATACGGGTTGCATCAAAGATCTAGAAGAAAATTGGAGCCATCCTAGACATTGAGAAGACAAACTAGGATCAAATCGACACAGTGCAAAGCAAAAATTGGCTAAGTTCTCTTTTTCTCTCCTATTTATTTTTATATGTGATTGATGCATTGAGGACAATGCTTGATTTAAGTTTGGGGGAGGGGAATAGGAGGAAAAATTCGGAATTCTCAACAAAAATCGCCAAATTTTTGCATTTTTCACTCTCTGTTCGGTCTGAACTGGATTCCGTTCGGTCCGAGCGGAGACTTTTTTGGACACTTTTTGCACTGGACTTGTCTTGTTTTATTTGAGAAATTTGTTGATTGTGCCTAGTTTCTCTCAATTTGGATTTTAAATGACAATTCACACTGTTTTGAAAGGTTTTTAAGCAATTCAAAAATTTCTCAAGTGCTTTAGAATGTTTAGATATCTCATGTTGATTTTTGCACCAATGGACCGAATTGAAAATATTTTTGAAAGGATAGGACTCGAATTGGTTGCTTAGAAATTGTCAAGACATTATTAGTCAGTTCTCATGAGTTTTCACCGAGTGAACGAATTTGTATTTCGCAAACTTTTATTCAAAAAGAGATTTTATTAACTTTGGAAATTATAAGATGAATATTGACTCCTTGAAACTATTCTTAATCGCTTGAATCACCAACGAGCAAACTTAATTGGACAAAATCTAAATAGTTGCGAAAATGAGGGTGCGAAGAGACTTGTTATTCCAATTAAAAATCCACAAATATTGGAGGGTGGTTGCGGTAAGGCGTAATTGATCCACAAGTGGACCGTTGCGGTAAGGCGTAAAAACCGGTCCGACCTCCCCGGTGCGTCATGTGCCGGTAGCTCAATTTAAGTCTCAATAGCGTAAAACCCTAAGTGATGTAAATCACCGCGACTCGACTTGCACATTCAAATTGGTGAAATCAAAAATTCGTTTTGAGTTAGATTCATCATGAAATTTCCGAATTTGATAAATTTTCTTTACAAATTTTTGTGAAATGTGGAAACAAACGGGTGAATGAAGTTGAGATTGCTTTTGAATTGACAAAGTGAAGCTAGAGTCCTTGAATTGTGAAAAGTTTCATTAGGACCAAGAGAAGCATTGATTAACTAATAGAACACTAAACTTAGTCCTTGAGATTGCTTTTGGTTTAGCTTATTTGTTGAAGTGTGACAAATTTAGGCATAAGCAATTGATTTCACGACATTTCTTGGTTTGGGATATGACTCGATATTTAAGTCTAAGTACAGTCCAAAATTCTAAGCTTAGGGCGTTGCTTGAGGACAAGCAAAGTTCAAGTTTGGGGAAATTTGATATCATTATTATTTATTGGTATTTGTACCGTACTTGACACCCAAATAACACTCGAACCATTGAATTATTCTATAAATTGCTATGCTTTTCTAGGATTTGGCTTTGTCGTCGTGTTTTCTCTTATTTTATAGGGTTTAGGTGATTTTCATGATATTCGAGGTAGTAGATGGTTTCTTAGCACTTTAGCATGCTAGATGGCTCATTCCTAGCACAGGACACCTCTGTCCAAGCTTCTACTCGACCTGAGTGGACCTCTGCTTGGACCCAGCAAGGCACAGAGTGACAACCACCTTTCTCTCTCCTTCACTCGGACCGAATGACTCATGCTCGGACCGAGTGACTCAGATAATCGACTCGAGCGACACTGTAGCTGACACACATCTTTCCTCTTCTGTGCTCAGATCGAGCAATCTCTTGCTCAGGTCGAGCGGTGCCGACTTACAGATTTTGGCAAGCTTTCAAGGATGGAAAGGATGAATTTTGGTAAGATTTTGCCGACCTGGTGCCCTAACTTGCTGTCCAAGTGTCTGAGACCTACTATATATGCCTCTTTCTCCCATATGAGGCACATCTTTGGTTACCCTAGCCTCCAGTCACGTTCTAACCTTATTTTGATGCGACGGCAGTAAGATAGAGTTGGAAATCATGCCTTGCAACACCCCACTGCCCTAGAAGACGATTAGAAGCATAAGGGAGTATTCGGTTTATTCTTTTATGTTTTCTTCTCTATTTTTCATGGGCTTGTATCTTGTGATTTATATTATTGTTATTGTGTGTTTTAATACTATGTTAGGCTAAGTTTATGTAGTCTTAGGAGTAGGATAGTAATGGATGTTTGGATGTGATGACTTGATATATTTTGTTATGATATGACTTGATATTTGTTTGTTTTGTATTATTACTTGTTGCTTGTATAAATTGCTTAGCTTAGTTTAATTTACTTCTAGTTGTCGGCCGCATCTAGTTAAGTTCCAAGGTTAAACGGGTTAGGTTAGTTCTTACAAGTATTTGGGGTAAATCGTAGATCCGACAGGGGAGATTAGTTGACACCAAAAGTGTAGCTTTTAGACAAGTCCAAAAGACCTCTAAATATCCCTAAGAACACAAACAAGCAAGTTTAGGTTGAGTAAAGTCTATGCCAAAAGTTGTGAGTTAATTAACCTAATTAGGGTAAGTAGAGATTAAGCCAGACCCTATTCCAACAAGCGACAGCTGAGGGTAGAAGTCTAAGATTAGCCAACGAACCCTTTATCAAGTTGTAAAGTATCAAAAGAGTCAAGTCAAAGCACTTATACACTGCGCTCGGACCGAGCAGGACACTGCTCGGACCGGACAGAGAGTATATGTTTGGAAACTTTGATTGATACACGAAAGTGATAAGATCTAAGTTTCTGGATCCAAACTGAAGTGAAATCCGAATCCTAAGACGCTCTTTTATATTGTTAAAAACCCCAAAATCATTTACTTGTTTATTGTTTATTTTTATTAGCAAAAAGACCAAAAAGATTTACTTGCGATTACTTTAGATATAGCTTTCCTTTATTGTTTCTTACCCAAAATTCACTAAAAACCATCCGTCTAGATTTTGAGAACAAATAAGTCTAGTATTCATAGTTCGTCCCTTGGGTTCGACCCTAGAACTTTACCAATAACGACTAGTGAGGTTAAGTCTTAGGTACAAATTTATTTGATACTTAGGTTTTAAGCCTTCATCAACTACAGGAGCAAATTTGAGACATGAATTATGGAGAATTATACTCACAATCATATTTGAAATCATGTAATCTCACATGTTATAACGAGTTTTTGTTTCTAGTGGTCACATTTTTCTTTGAAGAACTCTTCAAGAGTACTAACATATTTTTATCATAACTTCAGGTTATTGGTATTGTAATTTCAGGTTACGATAAATAAATAAACAAATAAATAAATAAGAGTAATGAATAAAGTAAATAAAATAAACATACAATAAATATAACTTCAGGTTATAGAAAATTTTATTTAATAACTTCTGGTTATTAAATCGTTTGACTACATAATTAAAATAATTTAAATGAAATAACTTCAGGTTATTAATATAATAAGAACTTCGGGTTCTTGATAAACTTTCAAGTTTGAATAATATCATTAAATAATTATTTTTATCATCATTCACTTCGGGGAATGATTATCATAAATTCAAAAAAAAAAATTTCAGATTTAAAGGATTCAAAACAGAATCGAAATAAAGAACAAATATATATTATTTTGAATGAAATCTTTTACCTTTTTCATAACGTCGGCAATTATTCAATCAAACAGATTTAAAATGTCTTAAAAAAAAAGAAACTAATAATGTCAGATCTTTTACCAATACGAACTTTGCAATTGTTTAATCAAACGAATCATATATGAGAAAGTTACGAACCGGAATAAAAAAAATAAAATAACTTGGAGACAAGGTTAAACTGAGCCAGAATAGAAAAAAAAAAATATTGCGGGTAGATGTCCGAAGAAATCCACGGTTAATCAAACCATTTTACTCTGATTACCTTTTGCAAAATTTCTTTGTGATTCCTCCTGAGCAAGTCGTGCTGATAACGTGTTATAAAATTAAAGAGAAAGGAGGAAGAGATAAAGAGACAAAAGTAAAAGGGAGAGACAAATTTCTCTTCTCTATTTCTATTCTCAATTGTTGGATACAATATACAAGTTACATCTCTCTATTTATAAGCCAAAGATGAATCTCCTAATAAATGCTAAAGATCTTCTATAATTAATGTAATTAATGGGAATAATAAAGATGGACAACCATATATGATTCATATCATTTATAACACTAACTCAAATCTCCTGCTTGTGTGGTTCTAATTGATTTACAATTTATGTAAAATACACTAATATGGTACTTCTAAAATGTTTGTGCCACCGCCTGTGCATAGTGCTCACGTCCCAGCATAATTAGATGTTCATATTTCAAATTATAGATGCTTATACCTAACTTTTTTTATGTTAATATTGTAATTCTTAGTTATTTGTACTTCAAATATTTAGTGTTTAAATTTTCAACTTTCAATATTAACGCTTCAAATGCAGGTACTTACACTTTAATTTTCTGGTGTTAACACTTAAAAAGTTCAAATGTCATATGTTTATATTTTAACTTTCCAATATTTATAATTTCAATTTAATATTTAAATTTCTAGTGTTAATACTGTCAAATGTCGAATGTTTTACTTTCATTATTGTATTTTTTTAACATATTAGAATTGATGAAAAAAAAAACTTGGAAAGGCGAAGGGTGAGAAAATGTCAAAAAAAAAGAAAAGAAAAGAAAAGAAATGCATTGGTTTATTCTTGCATAAGAAGAAAAAGGCAGAAGAAGTAAACAAAAGTCAATAATAGAAGAGAGAGAAGGAGAAGACGCCTAGAGAGACGGATCGGATCCTGAATTAGGGCTGTCAACAGTACCCTATTACCCATCACTACGCGAAATTTCCTGTTCTGTAACGTTCAAATAAATGGATCTGTAACGTTTATGGGCACGTTACAGTACCCTCCGTCACAAAGTTAAAAAGCGTTATAAATCTGTAACGCCTTTTAAGAAATAAACGTCACAAATCTGTAACGTCTATTTCCTAAAAGGCGTTACAGATTGATGCTTTTAATTTTTTAAATTTCTTTATACGCTTCCTTTTGTAACGTCTTTAACGAAATAGACGTCACAGATCTGTGACGTCTATTTCCTAAAAGGCGTTACAGAAGTTCCAGAATTATCTTTTTTATTTATTTTATTCCTTTTCCCATTAACCCTTTTGTAACGCCTAATAGTTATTAAACGTCATAAATCTGTGACGGTTTTTTAATAATAAACGTTACAAATTTATAAAATGTTTTTTTTGTACAAGCGATATTCTGTGGCTAGCCCCATATTGCTAGCCGTACCAACTGGTACATTGATTTTCAATGTACCAAAACAGATTCACATATCAAGCACACATATTCATCATGCAATCCACATATATATATCAAGCACATATCAAATGAAAAAAAACCAATTAAGATATCAATTTTATTTACAAATGTACGACAAATTAAGTTATCCAAATACATTCGAATACATGAATTCCATAAGTTCATCGACGACTTCTCCAATGTTTTCTTTCGTAAACGGTTTTCCAACTGGATCGATTTGCTACAATATTTGATTTAACAAAAACAATAGAAAACATCATATTAGTTGATATATCATAAATTCCCAAACTATTTGATTTTTATGAAACCCTAAATCCTAAGCCTAAGTTAATTATATTATACTACCGGATTTATTTGAAAGTTTGTTAATTATCAAACCCTAAACAAGCCACATCAACTTGTATCTAAACCCTAAACCCCTAAATCCAAAACCGTAAACCCTAATCCTATATTATTTGGTAAACGGCTATTAAACTCTAAATATGAAAATGCAATACCTTGGGTAGTTCTCCGACTCCTCTCACATAGAATAATAATTGTCTCATGGCACACATTGTGAAGTATCCACACTCTGTATTGCCATTTTGCTTCGGAGCCTGAAAATCACAATTCAAACAAATATTTGATTAGAAAATTGGACTAGTTTCAGAAATTTTAATCTCTAAATTCTAAATCCATAAGATATCGTTAACGTACCTTCAATTCGTACCAGCGTAATATATTAGCTTTACGTATAGCCTTGCCAGTCTTCTCCATCTTGTAAAATTTGTATGCCCTACATGCAATTCAATTAATTAAATTAGAAAAAATAACTATATATATATAATTATTTTCCACAATATCAAATTGTCTATTTAGAATCTAAAACTTACGTTGTTATAAACGGCCTAATTACTAATTGATCTATGGGATTGTCGCGTACCAAGGAATCCACATAATATACTCTCTCTTTGTGGACATCAACAATAATGACTGTCCAATGAAACCTGTAATACATATAAATTATTAATGAATTGAAAGGAAACTAATAATTGAGTTTAATAATTGGTCTTACCCCTGATTATACGGCAAAACAAAGTATTGGCACTCCGGATTCTCTGAGAACGTCCTCTTCATGTAACTCACATTAGAATCTTCGTTGGCATTCCAGGTTATTTCAGCTAGTTGATCCGGATCCCATATGGTGATGCTTTTAGAAAACCCAACTTCTTTAGAAAGTTCGATCATCCAATACCTGCATTTATCCAAGACTTCAATATGTTTCCAATTAAATCGAATATTGAGAAAAAAACAAAGTTTGAAAATCACATACCAGGAGTATATCTTGATCATCGATACGTTTAAGCATTCTCGTTTGAAACACTCGACAATATCTCCCAAGTTAAACATGAAGAGACCATTCTCGTGCGTACCCCAAGGGTCGCAATCATGCACCTCAATCGTCTCCTCTCCGACCGGTATAAACTTCAACACCGAGTATAGTTTTCGCTCGGCTTGAGAGAGTTTGGCGAAATATTTGGGCTCGAGAAGCTCGCCGCGATTAATCATGGATACCTCACTCGCGACCTTCTTCGCCCTCTCTATCTCTTTCGTCCCCTTCCCCTTCTCCATCGGCTTCTTTCCCTTTCCAATCGGATTTTGTTGGCTAATTTTCTGTATTCAATGTTTTCAATTAATTAGTTTTACATCAATTAATTTAATGTTTTCAATTTTGTCAAGTATTAATATGAAATTGTAGACAGTGTGAAATAAAATTGTGATACCTTTTGTCGTGGCTCCACATCAACTGACGGCCACGCGAATAGCCCTCCTAAATTCGAGCCCAGTTGTTCATCTGACGGTTTAGGGAGGTACCAATCTCGAAATTCGTCGTCACATTTTACAAGATGGACATAAGTCTCAGTTGCAAGTAGGGGCTCGTTGTGTACCATCTGACCCACCTGTGACGGTATAATGAACCCATTGGCCACGTGAACACGGCTTCCATCCTTACAATGCAAAAACAGATGGCATTCAACTTGTTCCTGAAATTGCAAATAGATTTAGTTAGATTTTTTATTTACAAAATCATAATGTTCCAAAAATTGCAAATAAATTGATATCTTCATAAAAATGATAAGTTGAAATCAACCTGACCACCGGCACTCGGATCCGGAGGAATGTAGTTTGAACCAACACCTCTAGGCATTGCAGAGTCCACCTCGACCGACAAAACATGAGGTGACATTTGTAAAAATTGCGGTGGAAGTTCAGGTATTTGCACTCCATTCATGACAAACCAAGTCGTCATCTGCTGAAAAGCCTGCTGAGTAGCCTGCTGAGTCCACTCATTTTTCATTTCCTCCCTCACCTCATCCTTTAATTCATTTTTACATCTCTCAGTCACCGCATCCATCAAAGCTGTAATCTGGACCGGTGTCATGCAACCTTCATGCACATCTTTTCTAGGTCTTCTCCCATACAACTTTGTCTGATTGGTCCATCCAGGGGCACCTCTTGTTCTACCAGAATAATCAGGTCTTCCAACCGCCTTACTCAAAACTTTTCTCTCCTCGATTGTCCCAGAATTAAATTCTTGAGACAACGTCACAGACCGACCGAATGCCTCAATAGTCGCTGTATCACCTGAGTTGAAGGTGTAAGAACCTGCATTCAAATCACATTTATAAGTGAAATAATGAAAGAACATTTAATAATGAAAGAACATTTAATAATGAAAGAACATTAAGTACCTTCAGTCCCTGTAGACACGGCTCTACCCATGAAATACTGAGCACTCCTCTCTTCCAAATCGCCGATGGTGATACTTGTGGAACCGACCCCCTCCGAATTACCTGGTATGGTAATCGTGTCTGTAGGTTTGAATTTACCTTGTAGTCCTTTGTAGCCGGAAGAACCCATCCTGTGAATCTCTTTGTGTTGTTGTCTCAACAACCTTCCTTTTTGTCTTTTTTGCTGATATTCCTCAGTTGTTTTCTTGGCGAAGAATGCGTCCCAATCCTTCTTTGAAAATGGGTATACGTCCCATGCATTCTTTGGATTTTCATTGTCAATGAAATCTGTCACAAGCCTACTTCTAAAGGCCCTATGAGCTCTACCCATCATAGTTATGACTTTCTTCTTGTGTTTATCATCGCTTATGTTAAATGCACTCTGCAATAATAATAGTTACAAGTTAGGAAATTGCCAAAATATAATAGTTACAAGTTAGGAAATTGCTAAAATATAATAGTTACAAGTTAGGAAATTACCTTGACATCCTCCCACAACTCTGTCCTCTGTTCTTTTGAAACGTCTTTGTTCCAATCGTCAACTAAAATTGACACTCTTACCTTAGCGAGATATGCACAGTATGAACTGAATTTCGCAACTGTGCCTTTCTGAGTACTACGTGGCACTCCTTTATCGTCGAATGTAATTTGGAATTTATACCCCGCTTGCCTTAGTCGTCTAAATTCCTCCATGTTGGTCCTACTTCTTTTATTCTGATGGATCCCTTCCTCCACTTCTTGTTCCATGTTATCCTGTTCATCATATTCTCTTTCTTCTCCAGAAGACATCTATTAAATGATTGTAATTAAATAACAATTGCAAATGATAGCAAATAAGTAGATAACTAAGTAGATAAACAATTGACACAAGCAGTTAACACAAGCACAAATAAGTAGATAAACACTAGAACAAGCACAAACATTTAAACACTAGAAGAAGTTCATAAACATAAGTTCATAAGTTCATAAAACAATCCCAAAACAATCCTAAAACAAGCACAAACATAAGTTCATAAACCCTAAATTTAAACATAAAGTTCATAAACCCTAAATCCTACTCCTTGTCACCCTCCTCCTTCTTCTCCTCCTTAGTCTTACTAGAGCCACCCTCGTCCTTCTCCTCCTCGTCCTCGCTTGGGGCCTTTTCATACGGTTCCTCGTCCTTCTCCCTGCCACATCCCACTGGAAAACGACGTACAGCCGATACACTCCTTCTCTTAATAGGCGTTGTTATTTTTCGGCCGAAATAAGTATACGACTCCTCTTCTTTTTGAACCTCCTTAACAATCTCCCTCTCCTTGTCCGAAACAATCTTCTTGTCATTCTCCATCTAAACCCAATAACAATTTCAAATTACAATCAAAAAGGTCGTATATAGATATTTTTTTATAAAATTTTGACATAACCTCCCCTATATATATATAGTTTTACCATTTTAACATTTCAAAATTACTATAACAGCCCCTAATTTATGCAAAACAGCCCCTAATTATTGCAATAATATTATACATACAAATTTCATTGATAACAGCCCCTAATTTACGCAAAACAGCCCCTAATTTCAGATAAAAAATATTCAACTTGCAAAACAGCCCCTAATTTATGCATAACAGCCCCTAATTTCAGATAAAAAATATTCAACTTGCAAAACAGCCCCTATTCAACTTGCAAAACAGCCCCTAACAGCCACAAAATTTGCATAAACAGCCCACAAAATTTGCATAACAGCCCACAAAATTTATAAACCCCACAAAATTTGCATAACAGCCCCTAAAATATTTTAAATTTTAAAATTAAAATAGATAAAGGGGGAGAACGAACCTTGTCGCGCGCTGTCACTGTCGAGGAAGTAGGGGTTGAGATCGAGAGAGAGTCGCTGTCACTGTCGAGGGCTTGAGAGAGGAGAGAGTCGCTGTCGGAGTCGCTGTCGAGAGAGTAGTGGAAGGAATTAATTTTAAAGGAAGAGGAGAGAGATTCAACGAAGCTAGAGGAGAGGAGATCTAACCTTGAGCGCTGTCGAGAGAGTAGCGGCGGAGCTTAGTCGCTGTCGAGAGAGTAGCGGCGGAGCTTAGTCGCTGTCGAGAGAGTGAAAGAGAGAGTTTCGGGTACTTAGAAATTTTGAGAACGATCGACAGAGAGAGGCGGCTTTCCCTTTTTACTTAGATTTTTTCTACCCTTCTGTAACGCCTATTAGGAAATAGGCGTCACAGATCTGTGACGTCTATTTCCTAATAGACGTTACAGAAGGCTTTTCTTTTTATTTTTTTTCTGCCCAAAAATAAAAAATACCTTTTGTAACGCCTATTAGGAAATAGGCGTCACAGATCTGTGACGTCTATTTCCTAATAGGCGTTACAGAAGGGTTTTAAATTTTTTTGGTTTTGGCGGATTTAATATTCCCGAAGCGCGACGCGAAATTTCAATATTAAATTTCATTTAAATTCCATTATTTCATCCCGAAGCGATTTTCAACCATTAAATACCATTTAATTTTATGCATCGGTTTTATTTTCAATAATTACTTTTAGTTTTTATTTCCATTTAAATTCCATTTAAATTTTATTACATTTGGTTTTTCTTTTTAATTTCAATAAGTACTTTTAGTTTTTAATTACTTTTAGTTTTTATTTTCCATTTAAAAATTTATAAAAAATAAAAATGAAAATACTTACATTGAGACATATAACTAAAAATGAAAATACATATTACTAAAAAAAAAATACATATATATTACCAAAAATTCCACTAAAATTACAACTAAAAAAATACATATTATTAAAATTTGAACCAATTAACGACCTGCAAAAAATAATAGAAAAATGTAAGTATCAGATACTATAAAAATAATAGAAAAATGTAAGTATCAAATATATACTCACATGGGATATCTTATGCATCTGGTTTCTTCTTTTTCTTTCGCTTACTGACCCACACGCCTTCCGTGTTGTCTGCACGCTTGTGACTGATCGATACTGGTTGTGATGCATCATCGATACCGGTGGAAAATGGAGGTGTTTCCTCAAAGTGGTCGTATGCTTCTTCGTCCACAACACCTCCAACACCAACAATGCGTCTCTTTCCTGACAAGACAACATGTCGTCTCTTGTCGGATGGATCTTCAACGTAGAACACTTGCATGGCTTGCTTATTTGCAAGTATAAAAGGGTCGTCTCCATAAGCCCTTTTTTTGAAGTCCACAAGTATGAACCCATTTTTGTCTTTTCTGACTCCACCGTGAAGGTTGTCGATCCATGCACACTTGAATAAGGGTATCTTGAATTTCATATAATCTAGTTCCCAAATCTCCTCAATCCACCCATAATAAGTAGCAGATTTTTCATTATTACTAGACAAAGCTACAACTGACACTCCACTATTTTGTACGGTGCTTTTACAATCCTGGTTCTTTGTGTACCAGGTAAATCCATTCAAGTCATACCCTTGGTAGGTTTCGACAACCGAATCAGGACCTTTCGATAACCATTTCACGGTTTCATTGACCTCGATTCCTTCTTTCAACTGGGACTCTACCTTTTCTTTAAACCAATCCACAAAATTTAGTTGATGCTCTGTATTAATCACATTTTCATTGTAAGATGGGTGTTGTTTGCGTATCTCGGCTACATGCATTTTAATGTAAGGCGTAACAACAGTAAGGTGTTGTAGGACTTTCATGTGTGCTTTTGTTCTCGTATCAAGACCCACTCTACAAGTTTTGGCTCCAATAGTACCTTTTCCTTCAAGTCTACCCTCATGCCGAGACTTTGGAAGGCCGATAGATTGAACATCTTCCAAATAATCAGTATAATACTCAATAACCTCCTCGGCAACATATCCTTCCACTATACTTCCTTCTGGTTTAGATCGGCTACGTACTAGCCCTTTCAACTGGCCCATTGCTCTTTCGAAAGGATACATGTACCGTAGAAATACTGGACCGCACATTTTGATCTCCCTAACCAGATGGATGGTCAAATGCACCATGGAGTCAAAAAATGACGGTGGAAAATACATCTCCAGCTCGCATAGGGTTGAAATAACATCATGCTGTAACTTGTCCATTTTGACTGGATCGATCACCTTACAGCAAATTTCATTGAAAAAATAGCACAACTTAGTCAGAGTCTTTCTCACTTCTTCCTTCAGAATTCCTCTTATTGCGACCGGTAGTAAAACGGTCAGCAAGACGTGATAATCATGTGATTTCATACCGATCAATTTGTTATCATTCATAGACACCTTTCTGGAAATATTTGAGCAATAACCCGAAGGAACCTTAATGTGCTTCAGGCAACCCAACAAGCTTTTTTTCTCTTCCTTGGTTAAATTAAATTGTGCTGCAGGTAGCCAATTTTGTTTATTACCCTTATCTTGTGTTGCTAAATCCTTACGGATTCCCATTTCAACCATGTCCTTCCTTGCATTCACGCCATCTTTATTTTTTCCTTGAATTTCCAACAGGCAACCAATCAAAGCTTCACATATGTTCTTGATTATGTGCATCGCATCTAGGCAATGCCTAATCTCCAGAAACTGCCAATATTCAAAATCCCAGAAAATAGACTTCTTCTTCCATATCCCTTTCGGAATCTCATTTGCAAATTTCTTACCAAATTTGACCTCTATGTCCTTGACCTGTCGATATACTGTCTTTCCAGATTTTGGCATCGGGGCCCTGTCATGCTCCTCTTTACCATCAAATCTTTCCTTATCTCGACGGTAAGGGTGGTTGCGGTTCCTAAGAAACCTGCGATGTCCCAAGTAAACATTTTTTCTACAGTTTTTCAGGTAAACAGAATGAGTGTTTTCCTGGCAAATAGGACATGCTTTTGCTCCTTTATTCCTGTACCCGGATAGATTACCATATGCAGGAAAATCATTAATCGTGCAAAATATCATGGCACGGAGATTGAACTCAGTTCTAGAGTTTGCATCAAATACTTTCACTCCCTCATTCCACAATTTTTTAAGATCATCTATTAATGGACGCAAATACACATCTATGTCATTTCCTGGTTGTTTAGGACCTGAAATCAACAAGGGCATCATCAAGTATCTTCTTTTCATGCATAACCATGGAGGAAGGTTGTAAATACACAATAAGACTGGCCATGTAGTTTGACAGCTACTCATGTTGCCGTAAGGATTCATCCCATCTGTGCATAACCCCAATCTCAAATTTCTAGGTTCACTGCCGAATTCTTCAAAAGCACCGTCTATGTTCGTCCAATCCGGACAATCTGCTGGATGCCGAAGCATTCCATCACCTTTTTTCCGGCAATCCGCGTGCCATCTCAACAATTTGGCATCCTTCGCATTAGCAAAGAGCCTCTGAAATCTTGGAATTATTGGAAGATAAAACAAAACCTTTGCAGCTGGTCCCTTACTACCTTCCTCAATCGGATCATCTCTCGGTTTATACCGTGATGCTTTACACTTTGGACATTTATCCAGATCTTTGTACTCATCTCGAAATAATATACAGTCATTTGGACATGCATGAATTCTCTCTACATCGAGTTTCAAAGGACACAACATTTTTTTGGCCTTATATATTGAATCCGGCAATTGATTATCTTTGGGAAGGAAATCTGTACGCAAAAGTTTAAGCAAAGATGTGAAACTGGCATCACTCCATCCATTTTTGGCTTTCAGATTAAACAATTTGAACACAGCAGTAAGTTTAGACAATTCACAACCAGGATATAACTTAATCTTATCTTCCTCGCGTAACATACCAAAAATTTCAACATTATCAACAAAGTCTGCATCTACATTATTCAAAAATTCATCTAAATCAACATTCAATCCTGTATTGTCTACATTTTCAGTCTCAAACACATCTTCATTATCACATACATCATTTCCATCACCAAATACATCATTTCCTTCACCAAATACATTTTCATCATCCAATAATACATTTTCTTCCTGATCATGTTGTGAATCGAATACATTTTTACTAGTCCCAACATTAAAAAGTCCCATCCCAGTCTCTCCATGAAGTGTCCACCGAGTATAATTCGGTTGAAATCCATTTCTAATCAAATGAGCTCTCACTTCTTCCAAATTAGACGATTTCAACAAATTCTGACAAGAACGACAAGGACAACAAATTTTCTCATCTTCAATCTTTCCCAGATATTGTTTAGCACAAAGCATAAACTCTTCAACACCTTTTAGAAATGCTGATCGATCACTTGAGTACATCCACGTCCGATCCATCTAAACAAGAAAAAATTTATGCAAAATGTCAGGGTATGAGTCAATTAAGTAATTAATTTTCGGGCCCGGTCACCATCCTAACCCACTCTTTGGATACTCTGTCTCATTAGCGAGCGTACGCTAGATGTAACCTGTTGTTTGAGAAAAATTCGGCAGCATTTCCCCTAATGTTCCCTGAATGCGCCAACACACGATTGATCGTGAGAACGCATCCGTGGGAACATAAAGGGAAATGCCGTCGAATTTTTCTCAAACAACAGATTACATCTGGCGTACCACTCGCTAATCCTAAATGAGACAGAATATCCAAAGAGCAGTCCCAAAAAATGGGGACTATCCGAGATTTAATCCCTAATGGATTAATCTCAGACGGGCAACGACCTAAATTTGGTATTTTTGTTCCGATATTTTTTTGGTCCTATATGACAATACCATTAATTATTAAATGCATATGCAAATTATTAAATGCATGCAAAATTAAGAAATAAAAAATGGAAAAAATCCTAAAGTTTATGAAAAATACCTTAAATACGATGAAATTCTTCTACCCTAGTGATGTAATTCTTCTTCAATGAGACCTGAAAATTTAATGTCAAAAACAAAGTATTCATTAATATTTAAAGCATAAATAAAGAGAAAACCGAAATAAAATAAGAAAAAAAATAGAAAAAAAGAAATAAATTTAATTTCTCCTAACTATTATGTTCTCCTTCTATCTCTCTTTACAAATTTATTTTTTTCAGATTTTTTCCTAATTTTTTCCTATTTTTAAAGTACAAACCGAAAAAAAATAACAAGAAAATACGAAAATATGAAAATTTGTTCAAATTTAATTTTTTTACCTTCAATATGCTCTCCTTCTCTTCCTCTTTCTAATTCTTATTTTTTAATAATTTTTCGATATTTTTGGCTATTTTTTTGGAGAAATTGAATGTGGAAATTCAATGGTGTTTAATTGGTTAGTTGTAGCGGCAGAGAAAAAAATAATGGAGGAGGGAGAAAGGCCAGAAGATCCCCCCGTTTTTCTCTAAATTACTGAGGATTTGTAACGCCTTTTATGACGGAAACGTCACATATTGTCCCATTCCATGACGTTTATTACAAAAAAAACGTCACAGATTTGTGACGCCTTTTAAGTAATAGGCGTTACAGAAGGCATGGAATATTTATTAAAAAAATCTCCAATATTATCTTTCGGCGGAAAATATCTGAAGGAATCTGTGACGTCTTTTAAGTAATAGGCGTTACAGAAGGTATTAATAATATTAAAATAATCTCCTTGGATTCTTTTGGCGAAAAATTAACTGAAAGAATCTGTGACGCCTTTTGTGAAGTAAACGTCATAAAAAGTCCGTTAGCTTCTGTGACGCCTTTTCCGTAAAAGGCGTCACAGATCTGTGACGCCTATTTTGTAAAAGGCGTTACAGAAGGCCTGCATGTTTTTTTTCTCTTTAATGACGGGAAATTCTTACAACGTGTTTATATGGAAAGCGTTACAGATTGAATGAGGATTTTCCCGCCAACTGGTCCGTAACGTGTTTTACAGAAAACGTTACAGATGGCTTGTTACAGAAAGCCTTTTTTGTGGTAGTGCATTTATCCAACCCGTATCGTATTCGATAAGACAGGTATGGGTAAGATTTTATTTTCGTTAAGTTATCGGGTATGGGTATGGGTAAAAAAAAAATTTCGTTAATTTATTGGGTATGGATATGGGTAATGCTATTTCGTATTCGTTAATTACCCGTATCGTTAGATATGTAATTTATAATCTTTATCATGATTAGAAAGATATGATTGTAACATTTTAATTAATATGTTAATAACTGATTAGACAATAAAATTGGTAAATTTGGGTAAGATAATACAACATGAAAATGTTATATATTTTTTTCCAATTTTATAGAACTTCTCTAAACGATGATGCATTAGAAGTATTGATCTGTACTCAAGATTGGTCGAGAGCTTTTGCAATGGGTACGTATATCTTTTTCAAAATTTAGCATGTGAATATTTATTCAAGTATATAAATAATATTCTTAGCTTGCTATGTTTTTCAATAGATGAGTGCGCTGTTGAAGACAGAGCATTTATGTCATACGAAGAAATTAATTTGCACTATGTTTCATTTAATATAGTGTAATTAGTAATTAGTTATGTATTTTTATTTGTGACAATTGACATGAAAAGATATTGTAGGATTTTATTATATTTAAAGTATTATTCAATGTTGCATTTTATTAATATATTTATTTTATATTATTTATTTATTCATATTATTTATTTTTTTATTGAGTTATTAACATTATTACCCATTTTCTACCGTTACCCTACCCTTACCGTTAATTCTTAACGGGTAAGGGTAAGGTATGGATAAAGTCAATTTTTAACGGGTTAGGGTAGGGTATGGGTAAAGAAAATTTTAATGGATACGGGTATGAAAAAAGTCTCTACCGTATCGTACCCTATCCATTGACAGCCCTATCCTAGATTATCCAGTCACTCGTATTAGTCAAACACAATTTAAGCATGTGACGATGAAAGTAACATATGCATTATTCGCTTAAATTATTTTATAGCAAAGCGACATCTAACTAACATGATAGCAAATTTCATACTTTGATGGGTGTTGTAAGTTATGATTCTAAAACAGAAAAATAAGGAAAAACATTTTTCATCTAGAATTCAAGAGATTATCTGACAGCAAATTTTATACTATTAATTTTCTTCGATATAGCAGTAAGACTTTTTTTTTAAAAAAAAAGAAAAGAATATGGCCAAGTCTCCCACTTGTTTTAAAATTTAAATATCCCCAGGATCTCCTGTTGTACTGATACAATTGTAGTACAATTACAACACAATACTTCATGGTATGTACGGGAGTAAAAAATATTCTGACATTTGAAATGGTACAGCAACGGAGTACCCTGCGAAAGTGTTTTATGGAAATTATAAGGCACGAGCACTACTATTAGAAACAGATCTGGACAATTCATTTTCTATCGGAAGGTTCAAATTGAGCCTAAGCTCTCTCGGGCCAAATGGGCAAGTAGGTCTGATTGCTTTGAACCGTCACTATGATATGTGAGATCAAACGGATTGCGTTGCTTCAATTCCGACATTGTTCAATGCTGGTCACTAGCCAGATCTGGTAAGTTCATCTAATTGCTAATATTGAGTCAGACCTTTGATTATTTAATATATCTTGTCCGTTGATATAGCATCAGCCCTATAAGAATTACATTAGACACATTAGATGCTATGGTCCCTTTTTTTTGGGGGGGAAGAAAATTAGTATCCTAGTCCCATAATTACACTAACTATTATATTAAAGGAAAAGATATTTACAAGATATTACCATGGTCCTTGAATTGTTGATATCAAGCTGTTCTCGTATCTGACATCATTATCATTACCGATTAAAAAACAGAACAAACTCAATTTCGGATGGCCATGTATCAATATTCTTAAGAATAGGGATAAGGATATAAGAGTCATATAAAAGGAAATGAAGTAAAATATTTCCAGTACTGTAAAATTGTTAGAACTAAATCGAAGGAAAAAAAAAAAACTTATTAGTTCCGCAATCAGTTTTAGCGGTCGATAATATTGTCTCGCAATTATTATTAACGGGATAATATTGGTACCAAAATCTCAGTGTCTCATAACATTTAATCTAATTTGAAAGTATAGACAGACTTTTTTTTCTTGAAGTTTGATGTTTTTCTTGTCCTTTTCCAGTGATTAAACCCCTCCAGATTTTAATGCAAAATCTGGTACATAATAATATGTACCAGAACCACTGTCTGGCATGAATTGGAGATGGGAACTGCTGTGCAGATTCTCATGGAGACTGCATGGCAGGTCCTATGTCCTGTGCATGCACAGAGGGAGACAGCGGGTGAGTTTGCATACACTAGTGAGGTGTTGGTCTTGGTCAGGAGAGCATTTCTTGACAAGACAGCTGTAGGTCGTGTTTGGGTTTTAAAGGATATGGGTAGCAGTTAATTTTAGATTATGAGTAGACTTTTGTAATTTTGTTTCATTATTCAAAATGAAACAGGGTGGCGCTCCCATCTGTTTTTGAATTTTTCAAAGATACTTGTGGAGATATGCCCTGACAGATGGGGCCTTGCAGTATCAGGTGGCATGCATGGACAAAACATGAATTGCAGGATATAGCACAACATCACATACCAGCTCAGGTACCAATTTGTTTCCCTTGTTTCTTTTCTTTTAATTTTTATTTTATGTTTCTTGTTGTGTGTCATATGAGTAAATGATTGGCCTAAAACTAAATGGTACTGGTACAGAGTTAACTCTGGTATGTCCTGCTGATGACATTTCTGTAGGTCTGCATGGCGGGGTAAGGAAAAGGATGAGATATGTGAAAGTAAGACAAAACACCAAAGAGAACGTTGTATGCGAGTACAGCAGGAGAGATAAATACCTAAGAAGATTCAAGAGAGGTAGAGATAACAAAAATAGCAATAGGAACTGTGAGCTTCTCCTGATGCAGGAGGCCCATGTGGTGGACAAGGAATGAAGAGGCTTTCTGTATGTATAATTTAAAAAAGTGAATGCATACTTTCTGTAATTTGAACATAGATGTGTATGTATTGCAAACTACAATTTGAGTACTAGTGTAATCGATATTTTGTTACGGGAACAGGTCAATCAATTTCCCTTAGGGACGTTAGTCTGATTGTTTTTGTTCAAGTAGCTATTTTTCATACTATAAAATCTTATTATGTTTGTCTGTCAAGAATGATTGTCTATATATGTAATATGTTTAATTTGTTTTTCCTTGATTTTTGGTTTTATTAAAGTCTGGGTCCACTTGTGTATAGCAAATTACTAATATTAGTCTGGTAATGCTGCAAGGCATGTTACGTACTGCTATTGTCTGTTTCTTCACTTTGTTTATTCCACAACTTGAATTCATGATAATTAAATCCTACTAAATATGAGTAGTGGTAATTAAATAAAATCACATAAGAAAAATAGCTGAAAGTGTGGCATAGTCGGAAATTCGAAATAATAACGTTTGATGTTATTTTAGGAAGGTAAAAATTGAAGATGGCGATTGTTTTTAAAAATAATATGATGAAGTCATTTTTTTGTAATACCGGTAACTGAAGCACTCGTTTCACATAAATTAAGATAAAATTCAGAAGATGGCGTCTATTTTCTTTAAATATGTTAGGCTAGTGTTTTGTATTGCCTGGAAGCACTCGTTTCACATAAAATAAGAATAATTTTTCTCGTGTTCTTGGTTTGGTGTTAATTATATAATAAAGTTGAAGGTAGGAAGAATAATAGAGAAAAGGACAGTTGTGAACTTGTGGTACAGCAATTTTATCTCTGGAATAAAATAACTATTCATAGACGGGAAATATTATAATGGAGTATTGAACAATGTGTTAAGTATAATTAAGGTTTAATTTTGTTGTAATATTTATCATGTCTATGTTTTAATAAATACCCCAACTCACAAGCTTCGCGAGGCTTAAATTTTTTACACTTCCAATAATATCTAGATTTACTTCTTTTACTTATCTTTTTATTCTTAAATATCAAATTGTTCCATTTGAGATTTACCTCCTTACTTTCTTCCAATAATACCCCAACTCACATTACTATCATTTGATTGTTCTCATATTAAATATTTTCGAATCTCTTGTCCCCTCCTGCTTGCCCAATAAATTACGTCTCATCAAATAGCCCATAGTCAAAGCCTACACAACCTCATAAGCTCTCACCACCACTCTCTAAGCAAACCACCTTGACAAACTAAAAAAAATTCTCCATACCATACACCCATCTCTCTGTTCCCAACTCTCTCTCTCTCTCTTTCTCTCTCTCTCTCTCTCTCTCTCTCTCTCTCATCTATCTTCCTCTAATCCTTACTCTTTCCAATGGCAACTGGGGATGTAGCACCATTAATCTCTTATCCAGACCGAAACCGAAGAGGAGCGTTTCGGATCCCACGCCGCCGCATAAGGATGGCAGTTGTCCGGCTCGGAGGTGGTGCCAAGAAGCGGTCCTGGCGCATGAAGCGAATTCTCATGGGTTTTCTGCGACGGTTACGTCAGAGGTTGCACTACCGCCAAACCCTTGAAAAGCTGAGAAAGATCTATCTGAGGTTGTTGAAGGATCTGATCGAAGGGACGGCTTCCCTGGAGATGCTCCGGGCGCACACTTCCGTCGATTATTACTTCACCGCACCGTTCAATCCTGTTTCTGCTAATGGACTTCCTAGCTATGCAAGATGAGACTGTTTTGGCGTAGTGATTTGTAATCATCTCCTGTGCAGAGAAGTTCTGCAGCAGATGGCAGATCTAGACAGTTTTATTCAGCTGCATCAAAATTTTTCTTTGTAAATTAACGAAAAGAACCTCACGAAATCTACCTATGTTCGTGATCTCATATGTATCCTGTGTGTGTTGGAATCTGCTCAAGGCCACTATCTTCAAAATGGCTAAGTAATCTATCGCCTCTATATGTCTTACTATTGTGTAATAAAGTATGAAACCCATTAATTACGCTAGCTCCACATTGCTAGATCTGTATTTGTAAGATTGTAACACGCCCTTGTGCGAAATAAAAAAGTTGGGAGTTTCTTAGGTGATGATGCTTGAGTAGTTGAGTTATACAATTACTTAATTTATCTTAATTATGTCAAATCCACAAGTTGAGAACGATTTTGCTGTGAATGTTAGGGATGTTTTAATTGACATAGTTCGGCGAACAATATTTTATTAATTATTATTATTAATTTTTTTTGGGTGAAACATTATTTTTGTTGTTGTTGTTACATTTATCTTTTAAATTTGTTGGCGGTTGTAATTAATAATTTAATATATAAAGAAACATCCACAGGGACACTCTCCGTGTAAACTTATAAGTTGATAGAAAGATAAGCTACTTCCATATAACGAGAATAACTATTAAAAATTTTTAAAAAAATGCCTCAAAATATAGTGCTATCTGCCTATATTACATATTGGTATTTGGTACATCATCATTATTTTATTATGAAAGATTTATATAAAACCTTATGCATATGCGAGAAACTATCATAAATACTCATGGTGTTTGGCTGTGACATAAAAGTTATGCATCACTAATTAAGTCACCAAACATTCATTGCATAATCTTGTATAAGATGAATAACTTATATGCAATCAAAATAGGTGTCATAAGTTATAAGTCGGTGGACTCACACATTACATAAAATATGTATTTGCTTTTTTTCAAACTACTATGGCAAAAAAGTTATTTTAATAATATTATTATTTTCTAATTATAATTATCATGATATTATAGATTAAGTTTAATTAGAATAATTGGAAAAATGTGATCCAAAAATAGAATAATTTGTTTTTCCGTGCCGGATTTTAGATCTTCATTGTGTAAAGAGTAAAATAATAAGTTGCTTTAATGACTTTCAACATCCACTACAACAAAAAGGGGTTATGGCAAGACATGAAAGTCTTCCCATGCATCCATATACACCTTGCCAAATAATTTGGCAACAGAGATTTTCGTCTTGTCCAAAGTGGTGTAGCCAGGGGTTGAGGCAAGGTGAATTTCTAGTGTTGGTAAAGACCAAAGTAGTCTTGCCAATTAACAACACAACTTTTGCAAGACCCCTTTGTCTAGCTAGTAGGTTTTTAAACGTCCAAATTTCGAAAGAATATTTTAATTTTAAATGTGCGCCAAATTCAAAATAATATTTTGATTTTCATTGCAAGACTCTGACACGTTGCTGGCAACCCCAAATGGAGCAATTAGCAAACATTTATAATTTCATATTCATCCACAATAACACATAATTAAATTGATAGTTTAAACAGAATGAAATAATAAGAATTAATATAATTATCTATCACACAATATTACAAAGAGAACATCGCAAAATATTAAATCCAAAACCAATTTAAATTAACACAAAATGTCATTGTACTATTTGATATTACAAACAAACAAACAAAAAAAGTATATATTTATAACACAACTTCTACATAATCAAATTAAAAAGTATATTTCTTCCATCTCTGATTTAAAGTACCTGTATGACAGAAGGAAACTGAGTTAGACATCAAAAACTATTTCATATTCATTTTTGTGTTGATTGCTAAGTACACTTCCTCATTAACAAATAAATATTACTAAAATTGAAGGGCAAAATTATATTCTGTCAAATGAATTTATTGAAGAATGCTTTCAGTACCAAGCTAGTTAACTACCAACCGTGCATATTGGTGACATTGCTTAACTCCTGCAATAAAATTAGGTATTTGTTAGTGCTCAATTGGATCATAATGTTTATTCAACTAGAAAAACTTAGCAAAAATTAGGTATTTGTTAGTGTTCAATTGGATCATAATGTTTATTCAACTAGAAAAAGTTATTGAAATTAAAGACTTACAAAATCTCCTGATTCAGCCAAGCATGTTCTCTACAAAAGAAAAATAAATAAATAACTTACAGAAAAACAAGATAAAACAAAAATAAGGTTGGACAACCCCTCACTTGTTTAAAATTCAAAACAAATCAGTCCCAACATAATTTGAACAGCCCTCTCAAGTTTTCAGCCTGCACAATTTAAGATAAAAAGTTCAATCAATTATTCTGGTAGTTGAAATTGAGATATCATTCCATTCTGATAACTGAAACACATAAATACTCTTATCTAAATTTGATTTTAAAGGGTGAAATGCAGCTGAACTTTGAATATTTTGTTCTAATCTTTGATTAAAATAAGATATCGACCCAACCATCATTTTTCATACCACCACCGTAAATAATAATATTAAATTACAAAATAAAAGCAACATCTTTGAATTGAAGGCAGAAAAGCTGAAGCCTCAAATGCAACTTGCTTAGAGTGATTTGGCCTAGTGTTGTTACATCTTCATATAATAGTTCGTATCAGTATATTAATAACAATTCATCCCTCACTATGACAGAAAATAAAGCTTGTTTTACATTTCTCCATTTGTGCCTCCGTATACAATTATGCGGCACATTCCTTTTTTAACTGTGCTTCCAAAGGCATTAATTATTTTTAGAACAGGAAATAATATCAAGTACAATAAAGAAAGTACCATCCATCTCACTTTGCCAATGCTTCAGCTGAAACCATGACGAAGTTAATTCAATCCTTTCACAGTTGCAAATAAGACTTATCATTTCTATCAAATAACTGCTAACTGCCGGCTTATTGTAGAGGTGCATATCCACTGAGATATTGACAACCTTCCCTAATATGAATTCTTTCTCAATATCAAGAAAGTTGAAATAACAATAATAATCATGCCAACATGATTCATACATTGATCGAACTAAATATAAAAAGGTAAATTCAGTCACATTTTCATCAACCTTAGCATGAAGGTAAGATTGTACCTAAAAATTAAGACTAATATAGTTATGTCTCACATTACTGAAACCTTCGAATGGTGATCTGGCAGCAAAACTCTCTGTAATCGTGCACACAACCGGCATCTGCAGAGCCATAATAAGGAAATTAGATAGGGGCAATCCTATATTAACAATTGCTGCTGATTTTGAATAGTCTAGATAGAATAAAATTGACCAATTTGTCTCGATAGATTGCATAGATAAACCTAAAACTTCAGCAAACCAAAAATTTCAAACCAGAAAAAGATATAAGGCATTATTTACCAGTTCAGTAAAAGGAAAGAGCAAGGGAGAAAGGCCACCTGTTATATTCGTTGGCACCACTTACAGCCACCACCTCTCTTGACCTTTCTCAACATGTTTTGAGCAAAAGAAACTGAAACGGAATGAGGATAGATGGGAGATCACGAATGGCATAAAAAAGTTAAAAGAGGTAGTGTCGGGGGAGGGTTTGAAGAGACAAACCTGACAATAGGGGCAAACCGTAGCAAAGAACCAAGCCAAGAGGGTTTGTGACTTGGTGTCTCCAGGGTTGGCTTCAATCGCCTGAGAAATGCTCATCGGAGAAGGAAATCGAATCAAGGGTTTACGCCTGATTTTGTTCGCTGCTTCCGTAGTCGCTCTTGACGGACCACTGAGCGCTTGTCGTCGGACGCACGAGAAGTAGACGCCATTGCGAGAGGGGGCTAGGTTTAGATTTTGGAGGAGAGATCTATGCTGAGGGTTCTTTTCGAGGATGAAGGCTAGGGTTCGGCGCTGGGGGAGAAAAGGAATGACCGAATGAGTCCAGTTGAGTTGTGCTACACCAGATTTTTTTATTATTTAATGTTATACTCTTCAAACTTTATGATAAAACAAAACAAATAAAGTAATTGCAAGTTTTTTTTCTTTCACACAAGGTAGAAGTTTCTTATTTTATTCATCATTATATTTATTTTAATTGCAAGTTTTGTTTCTTATTTTACTATATCGTATTTTTTTCTTTTATTTTATTGTCCATTACTCTTAACAATATTAATATGGATCATGAGGATGCACAAAAAATAACAGTCTTTGATTTTGTCTGTTTCAACATACAGTCTATAAATTTCTAAATACAGTCTACCTATATTCTATTAACCCAATCCAGCTATCCAAGAATATGAAAGCTTTAATTCACTACATAAATTACATCAAATACTACAAAATGATGGATTAATATTTACAAAAGCGAAAATAAGTTAAAGATGCGTTTGACTGGTGCTGTAAAATGGAGCTATCCAAAAGTACTAAGCCAGCATCCATTGCAACTACATAGTAGTGATGAGTCAAAGAGACAAAGACCAAAGTCTATTTTTCTTAAGCGGTTGTAGCCTCCATCTAAAAATTGCATAATAAGAAGCTGTCAGAATGTCAATTAAATAATCCCACCATGATATATAGGATAAGAACTTTCAAAACAACAATAGCTCAAGTAAGCGAGATATAAATTTTTTGAAACTATGACTTGGAACAATACCCAGTAGACCCAAAACTTAGGTACGGACTGGTACAAAGCATACCAGCCGGCAATTGCACTACCAAATATATTATATCTGATTGAACAAGCATCTAGTGCTAAATAAACCCTCAAACAAGCATCTGATTCAACTTCTCAGCCTTTATTATTATTATTATCTAATAAGCATCAGTAAGACATAAACACTGTTTGCAAATAAACCCTCAAACTTAATCTTATTACAAATTATTACTTATCTTATTGAACTTCTTCAGAAAAGTTGCTCCAACTTCTGCTACTAGTACTTTGTGCCTATATAAGATCATATGAGGAAAAAACATTTAAAAACTTAATGAGTAATGTTAAAAATAAAGGAAGCAATCAATCTTAATCTGGTTTAATTAGTATCTTTGGTCAGGTTTGATTTGAAACAACTTATTAAAGCCACAGGTTCATGAATACACCACATAACTGGAAACAACCTTGTACCAGATATGATCTCTCTAAACTTGGGTTACTCACTAAATCGTATTTTATAGCTTAATCTAAACTATGGTTAATAACTTCAAAATGCATAGGGTACTGAAGTATAAAGCAAAATCCTCAAATTTGCGTTGGAGCAAAGTAAAATTCATTTTTCAAGGTACTGTTATGAATCAAAGGCAAATATCAAAGCAAATATTTGTTAAAAATACCAAATAATATAAAGAAAATAAATAAATAAAGAATACAAAGCAGCAAACTAATCATATTCGTGAAAAAACAGTCAACTAAACAATACCTTTTGTGAAATTTCATGAAAGAAATTATTTTGTAAAATGGCTGTCATGTAAGAAAGATATAAATTCAGTCATATGTTGCAAAACTGACATCTTAAAACCATCACAGTAAAAAGGCAGCATTAAAAAGTTCTAAGTACAATCCAAAACCAACCCAGTGATTATCAGTCAAAAGGAGAGGAGAACCAAAGTTACAACCACGATCAACACCTTGACCCAATAAACATGGTTCTCAGAAACAATTAAAAGTTAAAATCGAGGCCAAAATCTTACTCCATGTTTTACAGTGGTTACAATTAAATTAATGTACAAAAGAAAACGTAGAGAAATAGATAATCCTCCTAAATTTCACAGTGGTTACACCTCCTCCAAATTCAGTTTTTTTTTTATATTATCCATCCATATAAGAAAAAGGGTAAAAAAATATAAAGGTAGGTGGCTTACTGGCTTACTGGCTTAGAGAAGAAGAACTGAAGAAGACGACCAGAGAATAAAAAGGGACTACGGTAGGGTCATAAGTGTACCTTGGCTTCTTTCTACTTTTGGGTGCGGAGGTTGAGCGGAGGCGGCCGGATTGGAGAGACGACGGAAATGAGGAAAGGCAAAAAGGGGGACTGGGTGGGCCTTCTGTGCTTTTTGTGCGGAGATTAGAACAGAGCGGCGTGACCTAGTGGTGGGCGGAGAACTAGAGGGAATAGGGGAAGGCACAGAAGGGGACTGGGTGCGTGAAGAGAGCGGTGTGGTCTGGTGGGCGGAGAATTAGAGAGGAGGGAACGGACAGAAGGAAGGGGATGGGGTGGGTCTGGGTGTGAAGGTTTTCTTTTTTTTTTCTTTTTAATATTTTGGTTGCAGAGATTTTTTTCAGAAAGGAGGGAAATTTTTTCGGGATCAAATTTGTGGCGCCAATGTTTGCCGCTATATAATTGCTCGTATCAAAATTTAGTCTTGTTTTCTCATAAAATTTGGTCTTGCGAATTTTTATTTTGCCAAGATGCATTAGGTCTTGCCAAAAAATCTTGTCAAAACATGTTATTTGCTAGAGGATAAAAACATCTTGCCACGTTCATCTTGCCATATGCCCTTTTTGGTGTAGTGACCGAAGGTCCGAAGTTGCACAAAGACGATTCACTAATAAAATTCTGGCAGGCCCACTTTCCTTTTGCTGAGCTGTTATAATCGTTTGTGCTATCTTATGGGCATCTGACGTATGTTCAATACAAATAAATTTATTTTCTTGCTTCTGATGAATAGTCGCACACAAAAAACCACAATGGATTTGGCATAGAGAATATGTTATAAAAAAAACTAGCATTTGTATTCGCGCTTCGCGCTATGAGAGATGTCTTAAACCCGACGTGTAATTATAATAATTGTCAAAGTTATGATTGTAGTTATTTAAATAAATATCAAACCATCTTACAATTGATCTCTTGTTATAATTAATTGAATAGTTTCGTATGTGTGTCGTTTTTACTACATTTGTCATTTATGTCATTACTATTTTTTTGGCTTTGGATTGTTTTCAAGGGACCTTAATTGCCTCTGTCATTTTTAATATATGGAAAGTGAATAGCTGTATTAAGGTTGGCATGTCATTATTAATTTTTTTTTAAATTAAAAAGTGTTAGAATTATGAGAACAAAACCAACTGTGTGTATTTTGAGCAAAACCAAATGTATTAAGATTTTTCAAGTTTTACAAATTTGATCAATTTTTAATTTTTTTTCAATTGCGGATAATTTATAATTGAATACCAATAAAATTGAATATAATCTTATAAATAATCTAAAATACTTGGCATCAATTGATTTCTCATAATATTTTACCATTCATATAAAATTTGATGAAAAAGTAATTTGAAAAATCGTCAAATAATTTAAAAGTTATAATGTGATTTTGCGGAATTCATAAAATCCGAAAACCATGAAAATTATTATAAACATTGGAAACAAAATTCAATATCATTGGATTATGTATAATTTTGTAAGCATACAAATAATGTGTAATAAAAAAATAAAATCTAGGAAGCTCTGTCAGCAACCCAATATTTAAAATACTATTATACAAAATTGCAGAAGCAAATAATTATCTAAAATATTAAGAAATTATAAAATTGAATTTTTTTATTATTATATATATTTACAAATTTTTTATTATGCATATAAAATTTTAAGTCAAGAAATTCCGGAAAGGTTTGGAAACAACAAAAAATAAAATTATATTTCTTAAACAATAGAATTAAGCCATTAGATTTAGAAATTCAAAAAGAATACTTTAGAACTCTATAAGTATTAAAGTTTATATTATTGGGTGTTTCATATTTTTTTAATGAAAGGTATAAAATTTTTATGGCCAATTGAATAAATAAATACCCTCAAATAATTTTAAAAGTACCACATATTTCATATTTCACAAAATTGTATGCTTAGATTAAAAAATCCATGGCATGATCAGATATATTATAATTTTGGGAGTATTTATATAAAATTTTATGCACAAAAAATTATAAATTACTTTGAATAGTTAAAAACCTAATGATATTTATGAAATTATGGAGATTCAATTTTATGAGATTCAAAAAATTATTTAAAATATTTTATAAGTCTATAATGATGAAATTTTACATCATTAATTTTTTCATATATCTTTGAGTAAGCACATAAATTTTTATAGCCAAATAATTTTTCATGGCCTCAAAGCATTTAAAAAACAAAACTCACGTGCAAATTAAATTTTATGAGATTCAGAAAATATTTTAAAAAATTTTATATGTCTATAATTAAAAAAATTATATCACTAAATCATATATATTTTTGTGAGCATGTACATATTTTTTTCATAGCCAAATAAATTTTTAAAAGCATCTTAACAATTTAAAAGTAAAAATATATTTGTCTGAAATTTAGAAATTGAGGGTTCATTAAGATATGAAATGGAGATGGTTATTCAAGAGTTATGATGTCATGTTGACATCATCAAAGTTTAATGTAAAAAAGGCTCCCAACATTACATATTATATAGATAAGGAGAAAATGTGTGTGTGTTTTTTTTAACTAAAGGGCATTTATGTATAGAGGCATAGCTCACTTTGTAAAATAGAGATTATCCCTCTTCCGCATCCAGTGGGAATTGAACCCGTTAAATCTAGGATAACGGCGAAACCACTGACCATCTGTGTTGGTTAGTTTTAATTAAACCCGTTATCTCTAGTGGAAATTGAACTTGTTACCTCTTCATGAAGCCTGACGGCGGGAGGAGCTGAGGAGGGGTAGAAATTTTTACTTTTTTTGATAGCTCCTGGTTAGTTTATTATTACATAGTTAAAAAATAATTTAATTTATCAACAATTTGATAATTTTTTTGTTGATAAATGTAGTGTATAACAATTTTGGATTTTCATCAACAACACATAAATTTTTAAAACATTAGACAGTTTTTACACTAAATATCATGATTCTTATTATTTAATTTTAGAGATTAATTTAGTCATATAAATATTATGCTATCAATTATAGCGTGTGTTTACTGATAAAATAATCTATTTTTAAATGTGGCAAAACGTTGTGAATGTGCTTTCAAATATGATATTATTACGTATTTGTTTATAGAATAATAAATTGTGCTCACAAAATATTTTACATGTGGTAAAAATAATAAAACCCTAATATAATGACTACTTTTATTAAATAATAATTCCCTCGTAATAATAATTATTAATTTCTTTGATAACACAATACTACCATTAATAAAAATAAATAAATAACGCTGATATGGAGCCATTCACTGATAATGCATCATCAACAAAGTGCAACAAACATGTCTTGAAACACAAACACAGCTGAAGGTTGTAGTCAAATTTGATTTGTCAATTCTCTTTTATGTTTATAATTTAGCTTCTACTTGGAGAAAATAATTAATCGTATTTGTTTGTTTTGTACTTTCTATATCAAAAATATAAATAAAGATTTGTGGATGTCGGGTCATCTAGTTAAATGTGGTTCGTGTTAGGAAGTGTTCAATTTCATTTTTGTGCCATCAAATAGCAAGAAACAACAACTAAACACAAGAGATCTAGGTTTCAACATCATTCACAAGCATTTCAAGATGAGAGTAGGAGATTTATACCTCTCTTTGTGTAGCAACAAAGAGGCTCGAATCCATGGTATGGGAGTCGATGGAGTGCGCGCTCCACCACCTCCACCATCTATGGCGCCTCAAGCCCACCAAGGAGCTAACCATGAGCTCCTTGAAAGTGCTAGCTTTCAAGAGCTCTTAGCTAATCCCCTCTATGAACCTCTTCTTCCTATTAACTATTTTAATGGAGGAGAAGAAGGAATGGAGCTCAACACATGAGCAAGAGAGGAAGAGGAAGAAGGGGGCAGCTAGGAAGAGAGGAGAGAGAATGTGGATGGAGGCTAGGGCTTTCCCAAGAGGTGACCCCTTGATATAGCCAACAACTCTCATCCTCCCTTTGAACTATTTACAAGTATGCCACTAGGGCTCTAGTTGAAATTAATATGGCCATTTTGGGCTACATCAAATGTTGCAATGACCCAATAAATCATCCCATTAATTACTCCTTCATCCTTCCTCAAACCGGGCCTTTAATTAATTAAATAACTAGAAGCCCAAATAGCTCAAACTAATTAAAGTGTGTTGAACATAATTATTTATTAACTCATTAATAATTAACTTTGGATTAGCTAATGCATTAATTTGTTTCTATATGATCCTTTTGACTTAATTAATTATAACGGTTCACAACGGTATATAATTAATTAATCAACTTATCATATTTCGCAACACTTACTGTTGTGAATAAACAAATAATGCACCGTGTGGTTAGAGTCCTATTTGTGCGACCCTATTGAGGATTTATGCTATGTTGGCCATGAAAATAAATCGTTATTTATTTCCAATAATCATAAGCGGTATCTAGCAACACGTTATGATTCCCAATTCGCATAAATAATGTACCGTTATAATATCTTAATATTGCACAAGGAATATAAGTATTTCCTTGTCTGATTCTTATGTCACATGACATCATTGTATAATCCAAGATAGGAGTGTGTCATTCTTGCAGATTATACATTTCTTGATCTAGAGTTGATCGTCTAGTTTGCATGCATACGATCCAACTCCATCAAGGGGCCCAAACAGATATCATCACTCACTAGGTATACTAATGAGGGACATACGGTTTTCTTGATGAATAATTTTTTCCCGCACAATTCAAGAGAACATAAATAAAGTCCTTATAGCAGCATTTATCACGAATCAACGTTAGACGATATTTATTGAACCTATCCTCATGTGGAAAAGGTGAGCATCTCAAACTTAGAATCAAACTTATATGAAATAAACAATGACACTTAACACAATCCATATGTTTATTTCATTGGGTCAAGTCCTGTACTATGTTCCAATTGTTGGAGTTATGTCCTAGAAGTCAATATTTAATGACTTATTTTCTTAGTTTATGTTAATGATGATATTTGATCATTTGTTCCTAGAGTTTATTATTTACAGATCATTCAGGTTGAGGATCTGAATTGTAGATCTCTGTGGATCATTCATTAGAATGACAATAATAAATCTAAATCGTCCATAATCTTGATAATTAACAAGGAACATTAATTATCATAAAAGATTAGTATGCAAGTTAAGCGATGATTAAGTTCTACAAATCATAGGTAAGGAGTTACCAACTTAATTGCATATGTGTATGTTATTGAAACATAGTACAGGACTTGACCCAATGAAATAAACATATGGATTGTGTTAAGTGTCATTGTTTATTTCATATAAGTTTGATTCTAAGTTTGAGATGTTCACCTTTTCCACATGAGGATAGGTTCAATAAATATCGTCTAACGTTGATTCCTGATAGGCTGCTGTAAGGACTTTATTTATGTTCTCTTGAATTGTGCGGGGAAAAGTTGTTCATCAAGAAAACCGTATGTCCCTCATTAGTATACCTAGTGAGTGATGATATCTGTTTGGGCCCCTTGGTGGAGTTGGATCGTATGCATGCAAACTAGACGATCAACTCTAGATCAAAAAATGTATAATCTGCAAGAATGACACATTCATATCTTGGATTATACAATGATATCATGTGACATAAGAATCAGACAAGGAAATACTTATATTTCTTGTGCTGGATTAAGATATTGTAACGGTACATTATTTATGCGAATTGAGAATCATAACGTGTTGCTAGATACCGCTTATGATTATTGGAAATAAATAACGATTTATTTTCATGGCCAACATAGCATAAATCCTCAATAGGGTCGCACAAATAGGACTCTAACCACACGGTGCATTAATTGTTTATTCGCAACAGTTAGTATTGTGAAATATGATAAGTTGATTAATTAATTATATACCGTTATGAACCGTTATAATTAATTAAGTCAAAAGGATCATATGGAAACAATTTAATGCATTAGCTAATCCTAAATTAATTATTAATGAATTAATAATTAATTATGTTCAACACACTTTAAATAGTTTGAGTTATTTGGGGCTTCTAGTTATTTAATTAATTAAAGGCCCGATTTGAGGAAGGATGAAGGAGTAATTAATGGGATGGTTTATTAGGCCATTGCAACATTTGATGTAGCCCAAAATGGCCCTATTAATTTCAACTAGAGCCCTAGTGGCATACTTGTAAATAGTTCAAAGAGATGATGAGAGTTGATGGCTATATAAAGGGGTCACCTCTTGGGAAAGCCCTAGCCTCCATCCACTTTCTCTCTCCTCTCTTCCTAGCCGCCACCCATCTTCCTCCCTTCTCTTGCTCATGTGTTGAGCACCATTCCTTCTTCTCCTCCATTAAAATAGTTAATAGGATGAAGAGGTTCATAGAGGGGATTAGTTAGGAGCTCATGAAAGCTAGCACTTTCATGCAGCTCGTGGTTAGCTCCTTGGTGGGCTTGAGGCGCCTTAGATGGTGGAGGTGGTGGAGCACGCACCCCATCGACTCCCATGCCTTGGATTCGAGCATCATGAATGCGATTTCATGAGAGGTATAACTTTCTCCTACTTGTTCTCATTGTTTTGATGTGTGAATGCTTCTAGCACTAGATCTATGTGTTTAGTTGTGATTTCTTGCTATTTGATGGCACAAAAATAGAATTAAACACTTCCTAACAGTGGTATCAGAGCACAAGGTCGTACTTAAGCTATTTTTCAGATTAATTAGATGAGAAATGTGTAATTAGTTGAGTAATTAAGTTGCTGCCTTTGTTTGCACTCTGGAACTCTATTTTTTCCTAGGTTTTCTGTATTTTTCGCATAGAAAAGATTTTATTTCGATTTTTCCTTTAATGGATTTGAAAGAGAGATGAATTGTGAGCATTTTTCCACTGGTTTCATTTTAATCCGAGTTACTATGGATTTTTAATGAATTTTTCCGTGACGGTGCGCAGGACTGGTTCCTGTGCGACCAGATCTGGTTTTGTGGGCATTATCTTAGTTATCTTGATAAAGAGACCCTAATTTTATTGGCTAGGAATAAAGTAGACTTGGTTTACTTCCTTCCATACCAATTTGATGGTATGGATCGAAGTCTTTCTATTTTTTTGAATTGATGAAAGACAAGAACGGTCCTGTTGGTTTTCTGTACCGATTGGATTGCTTTGAAAACTGGTATTGATTGAGACTTTTTATAGAAAAAATGTTTAAATAGAAAACTTCCTTTTGAAGTCCTGAATCCGCGAAAATTGATTTCATGTAAATCGAACCAGTTTTGGTACCTCAAACACTCAAAATAAATTTCGTCGACGTGCTGTTCCAGAACAGGGGACTTGTATTCAAACTCCTTAAACTTGATGATTTTGAATGAGTAAAATTATAAATCTTTCATGGTTACTAGCCTTGTACTTTTGATTGTTTACTGTAAAATTATTTTGCATTAAAAGTTTTTGGAAGATGGTCAAACAGTCCAAAAGGTTGAGGCCAAAACCTGAAACTTCAAACCGGTGTTTTAATACACAACCTGAAGTTTGATAATTTTGGTTCTCCCGATTGGTAAGTGATTTCTTCCTGAAATTTGAACAGGTAGTTTGTCTCTTGATAAGGATTGCTCATGATTTTTTCTGGATTTTTTGGAGACCGAAAAATTTCTTGATTTTTTCGGGTCCCGTTAAATGAAAGGTGTTTGTTCTAATTAATCAATTAGTTGATAAGTTGATTAGAACTCTCCTTGCTGTCATCCATTGGATTTTTTGAATGTTGATTTTATCAAAGAGTTTAAGCAATTAGTTGTTTGAATGTTAAACTCTCTTTGCATGGAAAAACACAAATTAGCAAACAATACGCAAAGATACTTAATAGCTCACTAGTTATGAACAACTTAGACAAATATTTGTATATTGTGATAACTTGTTTTTGTAGGAGGATGTGGGTTTGATATGGCTCAAGATTTCAATGCCTTGTGTGTTGTAAAATGTTGTGAATGCATGTGATTGCTTGTAATGTGGCCTAAGGTGCCTTGATAATTAATAATTGATTAATTCTTGATGTAACTTGTGAGGCTTGCATGCCCCTAAGGCCTAGGCGGATTTTAGGATTTTATCACATGTATTTATTTCCCTTAATTATTAGATAGGATCTTAGTAATTAGTGGGAGGGTTTGATTAGATTAGTTTCATTACATGGAGATGCGACGAAGACTAATGCAAGCGGGAGCCATACAAACCCACGACAATGTTTGAGATGCTTATGTTATGTGATTGTTTGTGAATGCCTTGAATTGTCATAGGTAGGTATGGGTGTATGCTTACACGACCACCAAACAAAGTCACGTAATTGCTTTTGTCCCAAATTAACTCGATTAAGTCGATTCGTCCTCCTTCTCTCTATCCCCTTCAATGCAATTGATTGTTTATTGATGCATTCCTCCGACGCGGACATCGTACTCCATCATTGTAGTCGGGGTGTAAATCAGATTTACAAGGAGCAAATAGAGAGAGGTTGCTTATCAATGGACCCTAATCAGATTGGACATTGGGATGAAGTTTGTGGATATACTTATGATATCTCACAAACCAATAATCATATGGACAAGATATGATTGGTTGGAGAACCTACCTTATCTAGTTGTTTTAGGTGTCATGCCGACACTGTCCCCTATTTCAACGAAAATGAGGATCTTGGAAACCGACTACATTAGGGACTTTAAATAAATGTAGTGGGAGTTTTGTTTATCATTATAAATAAAACATTGCATAAACTAAATGACCTTAAATTGAAATTGTTATAGATATTAAATATGTTAATTTCTTTGCGATCAATCTTTGAAAACAACAAGCTCGTTTCTAAGGTATTTACTTGGAGAAGTAACACCGATTTCTAAAACATGTTCTTGGAAATGAGAAACTTGTGCATGTTTAATCCCAAAAACGTTCCTCGACTTCCCGAACATAGCTTCGCAATGATTGATTAGTTTCAACGAAAATTATTCAATAAAGCGAATGCTTATCCTTTTAGAAGTTCTAGACCTTTGAATTGGAGAATTCATAAAGACTAGACTAGACTTCTACACTCTCATCCACTTACTCAAGAAGACGTTCTTAGAGAAAGTAAAGATAGACTTAATCATTTATGATTGAGTAATGGAGTATGAGTTAACCAAGAGACTCTTCTTATAAGAAGATAAATATTTCATTAGCTTGCGAACCGAAAGGTTTGAGTAGCTAATTGACAATTAGAGATATTAAGATCTCCAATGTTAAGGATTGTTGATATTGTTATACAATCTCTTTCTATGGATAAAGGATATATTGTTCGCGCACTTGTTAGTGCTAAAAGTAATTGGTTAAGTATTAAAGTATTAAAGGAATATTTCACCAAGATATGAGTTGAAACTTTGAGACCCTCACTAGTGACCGTGTGTCACATGAGATGTTTCATTTGCCATTTATGGGAGACATTTGAAAGGTTGTCCGAAATACCATGATGTTATAAACCTTAAGATATTTGTCGTTCAAATTATCTCACTATCTCTAATTCACACTAGTAATTAGGTGCTAGTTCATGTGCTCGCATTTAACGAAATGTGTAGGCAATGATAAATAAGAGAAATTTCGAGATAAGTAAAGTAAACTCCGTTTTGGAAATGGTTTATACGTTTAAGCCGCTACCATTGAATACGTAGAGTTATCTTTACTAAATAAAGAGTTTGTTCAGGAATTTGAGGTTGTATACCTTATTCCAAACATCTCATAAAATCTTATCTCCGTTTCATATTTGATGATAGAAGATCATGTTTTGTAATAGAGAAATGTTGTTCTCTTATTGTTATGAATTTGTGTATAAGATTTCATGCATCTTGATTGAATTTGCTTGAAATAGATAAACAAATTTTGAATGACAAATGTGTAAGACTTCACATAAAGTATTTGACTTTTATGTAAAATAGTCGCTTAGTCGAATATAAACAAGAATCGCATTATGAGAGTCTACGTAACGTGGAGCTCGTAAATCAATTCGATTGCAAATCAATTGAAATTCATGCGAATCGTGTTTGTTAAAAGACAAAAGCGCCTTTGAACTACGAAGGTTTAAAGGACAAGTAACTTTATTAAGACTTATACATATTGATGTATATAGACCTATAGGACTTGTGCAATTGAAAGGTTGTTGACACTTTACCACTTGACCAACGATCATTGTAGATATTAACGTATCTATTTGATATGGTATAAGTATGAATCTTTTGACAAGATCAAAATGATTTCAAGAGTAAAGTTGAAAAACTATTTAATAAAAGCAAAAGTCTTGAGATTTATCATGCTAAATAGTTAAGTCATATAGTTTGATATATTACCTAAAGAGTATGAAATATGTTTCACTACTCGCTCCATTAGGAACATTGAAAAATGTATCCAAGGATGAAGGTATCGAACATTGTTTGATATAGTTCGATCGGTAATAAATCAAATTGACTTGTTCGACTCATGTATGGGATTTATGTTTGAGGATAATATTGTTTACACTGAATAAAAATTCCATCGAAGTCTATTGAGAAAGATATCTTACAAGATTCGATCTCTAGGTATATTGTTTCTCAAGATTTGGTGTTGAGAAGCTTATTTCAAGGTATAATTGATTTATAAGCTTGGACCCAAATAAGACACTTAATATTATGTAGGATATCTTGAACTAACCGAAAGGTACTACTTCGACGAATATGATAAGAACAAAGTAGTTGTTGCTCATCATAACGTAATCTTGAAGAATGATTTTCTCAAGAAGAAGTAGTGGGAGTAAAGTGAGCATTAAAGGAGTTTATGCGTCACTACAAGAAGTACCTTTATAGGAAACTTGTCACTCCATACATGGTGCTTAGTGGCAGTTGAGCGGAACTTAATTCACAAGCAGTTGTGAAAGGAAGAAGTTTATAAGCACGCTCGCTTCTAAAGAGTACTCAAACATCTTACAAATGGATGATGTTCGAGAAACTCGTGCAATATATTAGGATCAAGAACTTATTCTACAAGTTGTTGTAGAAGTAGTTCATAGACCTCAAGCACCAATCCTACAAAGATCAACGAGAGTGAATTGCCTAAACTGAAAAGTACATAGGTTTCACAACATCCTCGTACTTGACATATGAGGATCCGTTGATAAATAAAGAAGCGATGGAAAGACCCGATTCCACAAGTATGATTTGAATCTATATGATCTTTAAGTGCAATCCATATATATAACAACAAAGTATAGACCTTGATTGATGTTCAAGAAGAAGCGATCCATCTAGAACATTTAGATCTTTAAAAGGAAAGATAGATATGGATAGCAAGTCGACTATGTACAAAGCACAATTTCATGATTGATGCTATGTCTAAGTCGATAACAAGTTGACCATGTACAAAGCACGGCTTCTCGCTTGTAGCTGTGTATAAGTCAATAAAGATCATTCTAACAATAGTTATATTTCGTATATATAGATATATGGAAAGATACATCAAAACCGTCTTCTTCGATTGAATGAAGGAAGTTGTAGTGTATTTGACACAAACCGAGGATTTGTTGTATTGTTAGAAACATATATATGCTTCAATGATCCATTAATGGATTGAAGCAAGTATTGTGGAAATTGGAATAAACATTTTGACAAGAAAGTCAAGGAGTTGAACTTCGTCAAAAGTATCTTGTATAGACAAGATATTCAGTGGGAGCATTAATATGTTACATGTATTGTACAAGATACAAGACATTAATTGGGAATAAAATTAAGGAAATGATTATTGTCAAGATCTCATTAGAGAATGTTTTTCTCAATAGAGAATTTGGGCAAGTCACCTAATCCAAGGAAACAAAATCTATGGAGATAGATTATGATGGATGTTAGGTTTGAGCAAAATGTGCATATAATGACAAGGTGTTATAGTTACACGAAAAGATAGACTCCTAAAAAGGATGTCTAACCACGTTGTATGGCATACACTTGAGTTCGACTCGGTGTGTTGTAACTCAATTCGAGAAGAGTGCACGATACAATTCGAGCATCCTTCTGTTATGAGTTTCATTACGTACGCCATACTTATGCACATGCCCCTATGTGTTGTACCCAAGGAGTATGACAAGCAGTTGTCAACTGGATACAAAGAAAAACACGTTTGGACAATAATCGAGAATATCTTCGAGTATCTTATGAGAAAGAATGATATATTTCATCTGATGAAAGAAAGCTCATATAAATTGATATATTGATGCTAGTTTTCGAAAGATTGATATGAATAGAATTGAACTACGTATTTTGTTTAAATGTGGTGTTGTAAATTTAGAAGGTGTTCTAAATGGGATATTACAACCATTTCCGTCACCAAAAACAAAATATATATAGCAACTTGTGAAGCAATGAAAGAAGGTAGTATGGATCGAGAAGTTCTCAGTCAAGCTAATATGGTTCTATGCATCTCGAACCATAGCTTAAACTTGAAGAACCCAATATTAAATTGGTGATCCAACTAAGATCTATGACGATGGCACTTGATCTCACATGATGATGATCAAGAACACATATATAGGAGTATATATGTATATAGGGTCAAACAAAATTGGATAGGTTCGCGGACACAGCGAACACTCTAACTTAACCTCTACCTTAAGCAATATACGAGATGCAATTGTGCATCCATGCGTGATGGACGTATGAGTAACTTGCTTTAAGTGTATTATATCTTTTGAGGTTCGAGACATGTATATATATGGATATATGACATTGTTCTAAATTCTTCACTATTGATTGACTCTAGGCCAAGTGGGAGATTGTTGGAGTTATGTCCTAGAAGTCAATATTTAATGACTTATTTTCTTAGTTTATGTTAATGATGATATTTGATCATTTGTTCCTAGAGTTTATTATTGACAGATCATTCAGGTTGAGGATCTGAATTGTAGATCTCTGTGGATCATTCATTAGAATGACAATAATAAATCTAAATCGTCCATAATCTTAATAATTAACAAGGAACATTAATTATCATAAAAGATTAGTATGCAAGTTAAGTGATGATTAAGTTCTACAAATCATAGGTAAGGAGTTACCAACTTAATTGCATATGTGTATGTTATTGGAACATAGTACAGGACTTGATCCAATGAAATAAACATATGGATTGTGTTAAGTGTCATTGTTTATTTCATATAAGTTTGATTCTAAGTTTGAGATGTTCACCTTTTCCACATGAGGATAGGTTCAATAAATATCGTCTAACGTTGATTCCTGATAAAGGCTGCTATAAGGACTTTATTTATGTTCTCTTGAATTGTGCGGGGAAAAGTTGTTCATCAAAAAAACCGTATGTCCCTCATTAGTATACCTAGTAAGTGATGATATCTGTTTGGGCCCCTTGATGGAGTTGGATCGTATGCATGCAAACTAGACGATCAACTCTAGATCAAGAAATGTATAATCTGCAAGAATGACACATTCCTATCTTGGATTATACAATGATATCATGTGACATAAGAATCAGACAAAGAAATACTTATATTTCTTGTGCAGGATTAAGATATTGTAACGGCACATTATTTATGCGAATTGGGAATCATAACGTGTTGCTAGATACCGCTTATGATTATTGGAAATAAATAACGATTTATTTTCATGGCCAACATAGCATAAATCCTCAATAGGGTCGCACAAATAGGACTCTAACCACACGGTGCATTAATTGTTTATTCGCAACAGTTAGTATTGTGAAATATGATAAGTTGATTAATTAATTATATACCGTTATGAACCGTTATAATTAATTAAGTCAAAAGGATCATATGGAAACAATTTAATGCATTAGCTAATCCTAAATTAATTATTAATGAGTTAATAATTAATTATGTTCAACACACTTTAAATAGTTTGAGTTATTTGGGCTTCTAGTTATTTAATTAATTAAAGGCCCGATTTGAGGAAGGATGAAGGAGTAATTAATGGGATGGTTTATTAGGCCATTGCAACATTTGATGTAGCCCAAAATGGCCCTATTAATTTCAGCTAGAGCCCTAGTGGCATACTTGTAAATAGTTCAAAGAGAAGATGAGAGTTGATGGCTATATAAAGGGGTCACCTCTTGGGAAAGCCCTAGCCTCCATCCACTTTCTCTCTCCTCTCTTCCTAGCCGCCACCCATCTTCCTCCCTTCTCTTGCTCATGTGTTGAGCACCATTCCTTCTTCTCCTCCATTAAAATAGTTAATAGGATGAAGAGGTTCATAGAGGGGATTAGCTAGGAGCTCATGAAAGCTAGCACTTTCATGGAGCTCGTGGTTAGCTCCTTGGTGGGCTTGAGGCGCCTTAGATGGTGGAGGTGGTGGAGCACGCACCCCATCGACTCCCATGCCTTGGATTCGAGCCTCATGAATGCGATTTCATGAGAGGTATAACTTTCTCCTACTTGTTCTCATTGTTTTGATGTGTGAATGCTTCTAGCACTAGATCTATGGTGTTTAGTTGTGATTTCTTGCTATTTGATGGCACAAAAATAGAATTAAACACTTCCTAACACCAATAACATATACATATGCAATTAAGTTGGTAACTCCTTACCTATGATTTGTAGAACTTAATCATCGCTTAACTTGCATACTAATCTTATTGGATAATTAATGTTCCTTGTTAATTATCAAGATTATGGACTATTTAGATTTATTATTGTGATTCTAATGAATGATCCACAGAGATCTACAATTCAGATCCTCAACCTGAATGATCTGTCAATAATAAATTCTAGGAACAAATGATCAAATATCATCATTAACATAAACTAAGAAAATAAGTCATTAATAATTTACTTCTAGGACATAACTCCAACAATCTCCTACTTGGCCTAGAGTCAATCAATAGTGACTTCTAGCCAGTGAAGAATTTAGAACAATGTCATATATCCATATATATACATGTCTTGAACCTCAAAAGATATAATACACTTAAAACAAGTTACTCATACGTCCATCACGCATGGATGCACAACTGCATCTCGTATACCGCTTAAGGTAGAGATTAAGTTAGAGTGTTCACTGTGTCCGCGAACCTATCCAATTTTGTTTGACCCTATATACATATATACTCCTATATATGTGTTCTTGATCATCATCATGTGACATCAAGTGCCATCGTCATAGATTTTAGTTGGATCACCAATTTAATATTGGGTTCTTCAAGTTTAAGCTATGGTTCGAGATGCAGAGAACCATATTAGCTTGACTGAGAACTTCTCGATCCATACTACATTCTTTCATTGCTTCACAAGTTGCTAAATATTTTGTTTTGGTGACGGAAACGGTTGTAATATCCCATTTAGAACACCTTCTAAATTTACAACACCACATTTAAACAAAATACGTAGCTTAATTGTATTTATATCAATATTTCGAAAACTAGCATCAACATGAGCTTTCTTTCATCTTATCAGATGAAATATATCATTCTTTCTCATAAGATACTCGAAGATATTCTCGATTATTGTCCAAACGTGTTTTTCTTTGTATCCAGTTGACAACTGCTTGTCATACTCCTTGGGTACAACACATAGGGGCATGTGCATAAGTATGGCGTACGTAATGAAACTCATAACAGAAGGATGCTCGAATTGTATCGTGCACTCTTCTCGAATTGAGTTGCAACACACCGAGTCGAACTCAAGTGTATGCCATACAACGTGGTTAGACATCCTTTACAGGAGTCTATTTTTTCGTGTAGCTAGAACACTTTGTCATTATATGCACATTTTGCTCAAACCTGACATCCATCATAATCTATCTCCATAGATTTTGTTTCCTTGGATTTAGGTGACTTGCCCAAGTTCTTAATTGAGAAAACATTCTCCAGTGAGATCTTGACAATATTCATTTTCTTAATGTTATTCCCAATTAATGTCTTGTATCTTGTACAATACATGTAACACAATCATGCTCCCACTGAATATCTTGTCTATATAAGATACTTTTGACGAAGTGCAACTCCTTGACTTCCTTGTCAAAATGTTTATTCCAATTTCCACAATACTTGCTTCAATCCATTAATGGATCATTGAAGCATATATATGTTTCTAACAATACAACAAATCATCGGTTTGTGTCAAATACACAACAACTTCCTTCATTCAATTGAAGAAGACGATTTTGATGTATCTTTTCATATATCTATATATACGGAATATAACTATTGCTAGAATGATCTTTATTGACTTATACACAGCTACAAGCGAGAAGCCATGCTTTGTACATGGTCAACTCGTTATCGACTTAGACATAGCATCAATCATGAAATTGTGCTTTGTACATAGTTGACTTGCTATCCATATCTATCTTTCTTTAAAGATCCAAATGTTCTATATGGATCGCTCCTTCTTGAACATCAATCAAGGTCTATACCTTGTTGTTATGTATATGGATTTCACTTAAAGATCATATAGATTCAAACCATACTTGTGGAATCGGGTCTTTCCATCGTTTCTGTATTTATCAACGGATCCTCATATGTCAAGTACGAGGATGTTGTGAAACCTATGTACTTTTCAATTTAGGCAATTCACTCTCGTTGATCTTTGTAGGATTGGTGCTTGAGGTCCATAAACTATTTCTACAAGAATATGTAGATTAAGTTCTTGATCCCTAATATATTGCACAAGTTTCTCTAACATCATCCATTCGTGAGATGTTTGAGTACTCTTTAGAAGTGAGCGTGCTTATAAACTTCTTCCTTTCACAACTGCTTGTGAGTTAAGTTCCGCTCAACTCCCACTAAGCACCATGTATGGAGTGACAAGTTTCCTATAAAGGTACTTCTTGTAGTGACGCATAAACCCTTTAATGCTCACTTTACTCCCACTACTTCTTCTTGAGAATATCATTCTTCAAGATTACGTTATAATGAGCAACAACTACTTTGTTCTTATCATGTTTGTTGAAGTAGTACCTTTCTGTTAGTTCAAGATATCCTACATAATATTAAGCGTCTTATTTGGGTCCAAGCTTATCAATCAATCGAACCTTCAAATAAGCTTCTCTACACCAAATCTTGAGAAACAATATTCCTAGAGATCGAATCTCGTAAGATATCTTTCTCAATAGACTTCGATGAAATTTTTATTCAGTGTAAACAATATTGTCTTCAAACACAAATCCCTTACATGAGTCGAACAAGTCAATTTGATTTATTACCGATCGAACTATATTAAACAATATTCGATACCTTCATCCTTGGATACATTTTTCAATGTTCCTCATGGAGCGAGTAGTGAAACGTCTTTCATACTCTTTAGGTAATATATCAAACTATATGACTTAACTATTTACCATGATCCATCTTAAGACTTTTGCTTTTATTGAATAGTTTTTCAACTTCTCTTGAAATCATTTTGATCTTGTCAAAAGATTCATACTTATACCATATCAAATAGATACGTTAATATCTACAATGATCGTTGGTCAAGTGGTAAAGTGTCAACAACCTTTCAATTGCACAAGTACCTATAGGTCTATATACATCAATATCTATAAGTCTTAATAAAGTTACTTGTCCTTTAAACCTTCGTAATTCAAAGGCGCTTTTGTCTTTTAACAAACACGATTCGCATGAATTTCAATTGATTTGCAATCTAATTGATTTACGAGCTCCACGTTACGTAGACTCTCATAATGCGATTCTTGTTTATATTCGACTAAGCGACTATTTTACATAAAAGTCAAATACTTTATGTGAAGTCTTACACATTTGTCATTCAAAATTTGTTTATCTATTTCAAGCAAATTCAATCAAGATGCATGAAATTTTATACACAAATTCATAACAATAAGAGAACAACATTTCTCTATTACAAAACATGATCATCCATCATCAAATATGAAACGGAGATAAGGTTTTATGAGATGTTTGGAATAAGGTATACAACCTCAAATTCCTAAACAAACTCTTTATTTAATAAAGATAACTCTACGTATTCAATGGCGGTGGCTTAGACGTATAAGCCATTTCCAAAACGGAGTTTACTTTACTTATCTCGAACTTTCTCTTATTCATCATTGCCTACACATTTCGTTAAATGCGAGCACATGAACTAGCACCTAATTACTAGTGTGAATTAGAGATAGCGAGATAATTTGAACGATAAATATCTTAAGGTTTAGAACATCATGGTATTTCGGACAACCTTTCAAATGCCTCCCATAAATGGCAAATGAAACATCTCATGTGACACACGGTCACTAGTGAGGGTTTCAAAGATTCAACTCATATCTTGGTGAAGTATTCCTTTAATACTTAACCAACCAATTACTTTCAGCACTAACAAGTGTGCGAACAATATATCCTTTATCCATAGAAAGAGATTGTATGACAATATCAACAATCCTTGATATTGGAGATCTTAATATCTCTAGTTGTCAATTAGCTACTCAAATCTTTCGGTTCGCAAGCTAATGAAACATTTATCTTCTTATAAGAAGAGTCTCTTGGTTAACTCACATTCCATTACTCGATCATAAATGATTGAGTCTATCTTTACTTTCTCTAAGAACGTCTTCTTGAGTAAATGGATGAGAGTGTAGAAGTCTTAGTATAGTCCTTATGAATTCTCCAATTCAAAGGTCTAGAACTTCTAAAAGGATATAAGCATTCGCTTTATTGAATAATTTTCGTCGAAACTAATCAATCATAGCGAAGCTATAGTTTGGAAAGTCGAGGAACGTTTTTGGGATTAAACTTGCTCAAGTTTCTCATTTCCAAGAACATGTCTTAGAAATCGGTATTTCTTCTCCAAGTAAATACCTTAGAAACGAGCTTGTCATTTTCCAAAGATTGATCGCAACGAAATTAACATATTTAATATCTATAACAATTTCAATTTAAGGTCATTTAGTTTATGCAATGTTTTGTTTATGGAATGATAAACAAAACTCCCACTACATTTAATTAATGTCCCTAAATGTAATGGATTCCAAGATCCTCATTTTCGTCAAGTAGAGCCTGCTATGGCACGACACCCTACTTAACTAGACAAGGTAGGTTCTCTAACCAATCATATCAACCATATGATTCTTGGTTTGTGAATATCTAAGTATATTTACAAACTTCGCCCCAATGTCCAAGAAAACTTGTTGGGTCCATCGATAAGCAACCTCTCTCTATTTGCTCCTAACAAATCTTTTCATTTGTACCCCGACTATCAAGGTTGACAACCATGACGTCCGCTATGGCGGACCGCGCCATGATTGGCAATTGACGTGAGGGGGATAGAGAGAAGGAAGGCGGTCGACTTAATCAATTTAGTTTGGGACAAATAATATGTGACTCTTGCTTGGTGGTCGTGTAAGCATACACCCATACCTACCTATGACAATTCAAGGCATGCACAAACAATCACATAACATAAGCATCTCAAATATTGCCGTGGGTTTGTATGGCTCCCGCTTGCATTAGTCTTCGTCGCATCTCCATGTAACGAGACTAATCTAATCAAACCCTCCCACTAATTACTAAGATCCTATCTAATAATTACGGAAAATAAATACATGTGATAAAATCCTAAAACCCCGCCTAGGCCTTAGGGGCATGCAAGCCTCACAAGTTACATCAAGAATTAACCAATTAATTATCAAGGCACCTTAGGCCACATTACAAGCAATCACATGCATTCACAACATTTTACAACACACAAGGCATTGACATCTTGAGCCATATCAAACCCACATCCTCCTACAAAACAAAGTTAGCATATATACAATATACATGATTCACTTGTTCCTAATTAATTTCATTAATTAGAATCTTTGTGCATACTTGTTGCTCAAGTTTTTTCGAATGCAAAGAAGGCTTAACCTTAACAACTAATTGTTTAAGCCCTTATAAAATTAAATCCAACAATCAAAACAGAAAGGAGGATGTTTAAGGAGTCTTCTAATTAACCTTTCAACAAATTGATTAATTAGAAATTATTTTAACTAATTAAAATACGAAATTCGGGGCCCGAAAAATTCAAAATAATTCGGTCTCCAAAAAATCCGAAATAAATCCAGAGAACTCCTTACAAAAATTGTGATTACCTGTAAAAAACTCAAGGAGAGATCATTTACCATCAGGGAGAACCAAAAAAGACAAATCCTCAGATTGTGCGCGAAGCACCGTTAGAGAAAATTCTGTTATTGGTCTCAACCTTTTGGTCTGTTTGATCATCCCCTTGATATTTTTCCAGCAAACAATTTACATAGAAAAATACTACATACAATAGGCTATTAATCCATGAAAAGAAAATCCACAAGTTATATTCAAGATCAACGAGACAACAAGCATTTAAGCAAGGTATCCTGTTCTGGAACAGACCGTCGACCAAAAAGGTTTCACTCGGTTGAGGTATCAAATCTCAATGAAAATCTATGAAATTAATTTTCACAGATTCCAGACTTAAAGAAAAACATTTCCATTTCAACACTTTTCCATAAAAGTTTCTCAATAAGTACAGTTTTTCAAAACAATCGGTTTGTTTGAAAAAACAGATCTGACAACTTCATCACTTTTCATCCTTGAACGCCCACATAAGATCCGAAATATGCAACAAAATTTACATATCCAAAAAGAGCATCAAGTTTATATTAATTCTATCTTAAAGTTACAGGTACTTTGTATACAAACTTATTTGTTACCAACCACAACAACAGAACTGTGCAGCAGAATAACAGATCTGCGCACCGTTACCGTTTAAATCACTAAAAATTCATTTTACATCGAATTTCAATGATTCCAGTGGGAAAACAACCACAACCCAAAGGTCTACAACCTCCAATAAGAAGAAAAAAATTTCAGAGAGCTTTAAACCATGAAAAACAAGCAACAAGACAGAAAAATAGCTTTTCCAGAACCAGCAAGTATGCACATCACTAATTAACTTAATTAATTACGAATTTCTCACTTAATTAAGTGTGAAAAACCTTAAGCACGACCATAGCTCTGATACCACTGTTAGTAAATGCTCATTTTTAAATTTTTAGATCAATTACAACTAATTAATCACCATTAAACAACAAGCAAGACAAAGATCTAGTGCTAAAGCAATCACACATCATGAGAAAAGGGATTGAACCATTACCTCTCCATGAATCGTATCAAGAAGGTTAGATCTAATGCGTAGGAGTCGGTGGCGTGCGTGCTCCGCCTCCTCCACCACCAATAGTCGCCTCTAGCCCACCAAGGACCCACCACCAAGGTCAAAGAGAATGCTAGTTCTCTTGAACCTCTTGCTAATCACCTTGCTTCTCTACTTAACTATTTAATGGAGAGGAAGAGAGGTGGGGTGCTCAACACATGTTGGAAGAGAGAAAAGAGGGGCAGCTAGGAGGCGCATGGGATGGGAGAGAATGACGGCTAGGGTTTCCTCTTGGAGACCCCCTTTATATAGCCAACAACTCTCATCCACCTTTCATACTATTTACAAGTATGTCATCCACCCTAAGAGGCCACCTAATGGGCTTTCTTGGGTCATCTTAATAAAAGACCTTTATTCATTAATTCACCAATTAATGAATCTTCTTTAATTCTCTTTATTCTTCCTTAAATCGGGCCCTTAATTAACCAATTAAATAGAAGCCCAATTAACTCAAACTAATTAAAGTAAGTTGAACATAATTAATTATTAACTCATTAATAATTAATCTATGATTAGCTAATGCATTAAATTGTTTCCATATGATCCTTTTAATTTAATTAATTATAACGGTTCATAACGGTATATAATTAATTAATTAATTAACTTATCACATTTCACAATACACATTATTGTGAATAAACAATAAATGCACCAAGTGGTTAGAATCCTATTTGTGCGACCCTATTTGAGGATTTATACTGTTGTTGGCCATGGAAATAAATCGTTATTTATTTCCAATAATCATAAGCGGTATCTAGCAACACGTTATGATTCCCAATTCGTATAAATAATGTACCGTTACAATATCTCAATCCTGCATAAGAAATAAAAGTATTTCCTTGTTTGATTCTTATGTCACACGATATCTTTGTATAATCCAAGATAGGAATGTGTCATTCTTGCAGATTATACATTTCTTGATATAGAGTTAATTGTACAAGTTGCTAGTAAACAATTCAACTCCATCAAGGGGCCCAAACAGATATCATCACTCACTGGGTATACTAATGAGGGACATACGATTTTCTTGATGAACAACTTTTCCCCGCACAATTCAAGAGAACATAAATAAAGTCCTTATAGCAGCCTTTATCAGGAATCAACGTTAGACGATATTTATTGAACCTATCCTCATGTGGAAAAGGTGAACATCTCAAACTTAGAATCAAACTCATATGAAATAAACAATGACACATAACACAATCCATATGTTTATTTCATTGGGTCAAGTCCTGTACTATGTTCCAATAACATACACATATGCAATTAAGTTCGTAACTCCTTACCTATGATTTGTAGAACTTAATCATCACTTAACTTACATACTAATCTTTTATGATAATTAATGTTCCTTGTTAATTATCAAGATTATGGACAATTTAGATTTATTATTGTCATTCTAATGAATGATCCACAGAGATCTACAATTCAGATCCTCAACCTGAATGATCTGTCAATAATAAACTCTAGGAACAAATGATCAAATATCATCATTAACATAAACTAAGAAAATAAGTCATTAAATATTGACTTCTAGGACATAACTCCAACACTCAACACATGAGCAAGAGAGGAAGAGGAAGAAGGGGGCAGCTAGGAAGAGAGGAGAGAGAATGTGGATGGAGGCTAGGGCTTTCCCAAGAGGTGACCCCTTTATATAGCCAACAACTCTCATCCTCTCTTTGAACTATTTACAAGTATGCCACTAGGGCTCTAGCTGAAATTAATAGGGTCATTTTGGGCTACATCAAATGTTGCAATGGCCCAATAAATCATCCCATTAATTACTCCTTCATCCTTCCTCAAACCGGGCCTTTAATTAATTAAATAACTAGAAGCCCAAATAGCTCAAACTAATTAAAGTGTATTGAACATAATTATTTATTAACTCATTAATAATTAACTTTGGATTACCTAATGCATTAATTTGTTTCTATATGATCCTTTTGACTTAATTAATTATAACGGTTCACAACGGTATATAATTAATTAATCAACTTATCATATTTCGCAACACTTACTGTTGTGAATAAACAAATAATGCACCGTGTGGTTAGAGTCCTATTTGTGCGACCCTATTGAGGATTTATGCTATGTTGGCCATGAAAATAAATCGTTATTTATTTCCAATAATCATAAGCGGTATCTAGCAACACGTTATGATTCCCAATTCGCATAAATAATGTACCGTTACAATATCTTAATCCTGCACAAGAAATATAAGTATTTCCTTGTCTGATTCTTATGTCACATGACATCATTGTATAATCCAAGATAGGAGTGTGTCATTCTTGCAGATTATACATTTCTTGATCTAGAGTTGATCGTCTAGTTTGCATGCATACGATCCAACTCCATCAAGAGGCCCAAACAGATATCATCACTCACTAGGTATACTAATGAGGGACATACGGTTTTCTTGATGAACAACTTTTTCCCGCACAATTCAAGAGAGCATAAATAAAGTCCTTATAGCAGCCTTTATCAGGAATCAACGTTAGACGATATTTATTGAACCTATCCTCATGTGGAAAAGGTGAGCATCTCAAACTTAGAATCAAACTTATATGAAATAAATAATGACACTTAACACAATCCATATGTTTATTTCATTGGGTCAAGTCCTGTACTATGTTCCAATAACATATACATATGCAATTAAGTTGGTAACTCCTTACCTATGATTTGTAGAACTTAATCATCGCTTAACTTGCATACTAATCTTATTGGATAATTAATGTTCCTTGTTAATTATCAAGATTATGGACGATTTAGATTTATTATTGTGATTCTAATGAATGATCCACAGAGATCTACAATTCAGATCCTCAACCTGAATGATCTGTCAATAATAAATTCTAGGAACAAATGATCAAATATCATCATTAACATAAACTAAGAAAATAAGTCATTAAAAATTTACTTCTTGGACATAACTCCAACAGTTCGACACTCCAAGTATTGTGAAATTATAATTTTTCCAATTTCTATAACGTGATATTTTTATAACTATTTGTGTATCGGATATTATTGCTCATAAAACTGACATGCTTCACCGACATTCAATAATTTGGCAACACATTGTTTTGTGTTCTCATTTTTGTGATCTCTTTCTATTTTCATTTTCATCCCTCTTTTTTGTATTGTAAGCATAATAATATTCATAATCAACCATTATTAAATAATAACATTTTAAATTTATATAAATATGTCAAATTTCGAGCGAAGCTCGATCAATTAGCTCCCTAGTATTATTAGGGTTGGATTGAATGGGAGTACGAGGGGTGGTACAACAAATGTTCAATTTTGGTACTAGTATTGTTTTTAGGAGATCACAGTGATATAAATAGGGTTTTAATGAACTAGGTTGGCTTATTTGGTGTCTATATGCACTAATTAATTGTTGTTAACTTTATTATTTTACACTTTCTTAATCCAAATTAAGCTTGGCATATTAATTTAATTCTTCATTTTATGCTTTACATGGTCATGTAACTAAAAGTCCAAATATCCTACAAGTCTTGTTATACATATTACCTATTAAATGAACTCCTTCACAAGCATTAATACCATTCCATTCTCAGGTAAATTAAAATCAACAATGAAGAAAGCCACCATTAGCGAAGTCTGATCAGAATTTGAAAGAGGCAAAAAGTAAAAAATCAATTTAAATATTTATTCATCAAATAGCTGATGCATATTGTGCATGCATATTTTCATACTCTGATTACTTCATTTGCAGTGCCTTATTCTACTATTTCACTATTTGGCAGAAATTAACCAATCTCAAATTCTACATGTCATTTTACAATTTGTGTTAACTTTGTCTATTCTCTTTTTCTTTTTTCTCTGTTGGTGGATGTGTTGGTGTTTTTCTATCCTTCCTCCTTAGTACTGGTATGGCAATTGTACCTTAAGGGTTAAATGGTTTTACACTTTGTAACTCAAATATTAGAATATTAATTGATATATTGCTCACTGAATATATATGTTGTTAGTAGACCAAGTAAATTTGGATGGTACAAATTGAATATAGGTTGAATTGAGAAGCATAATATAATTGTACATTTAGTTTTTTTTTTTTTCATTTGTTACTGATTGTATGATAAGAAACATGGCAACATGCCAACCAAAGTAGTGATTGATTTCATCTACTCCTTTAATTATTGAATGATTTGAAGTAGTTCTAAAAAGTTGCCTTTTTTATATAAGTGACACACACAAGTTTGTATGAAAATTTTACTATAAGTCTTATGACAAGTAGTATGTTTATTGGTAATAATATGCCTTGCATTTTGTAATATCTTTTGGTACATTATTACATTTTGTATTTGTAGTTTTGTACATATATCTCAAACTAGTTTATGCATGTCAACATTGTCTCCTCTGTTCTCTTCTCCGTTCCCTCTTATGCCATGTTAACCTTCCTCCTTCCTAACTGGCTGCTAGATAGGATTGATAAGGCCAGGAAAAGATTTTTATGGGGCACCAGCATTTCAGGAGGGCAGAAAATTCATCAAATAGCGTGGAACAGAATTTGTCTGCCAAAAGCTAATGGAGGTTTGGGGCTCATTGACTTCAAATTGCATTATCGAGCGCTACTGCTACGTTGGATATGGAAACTCTATGCCAGCAAAGACTCTCTCTAGTTCTCGATAGCTTCCAAGCTTTTCTCTGCTCAACGGGGCTACAAGTCACCAATCCTTTGGATTAATGGGGGGTTCTTTCTTCTGGCGTGACCTTCGATCCTTGTTCACTCTGTTTCAGGTATCAACAAACATGGAAGTACACAGCAGCTCTGACACTTCTTTCTGGTTTGATAACTGGGGAGGAAGACCCCTACTTTTTCTGACAAAACAAATGTCAAAACCCCTTAGAGCTTGGTTGTGCCTCAAAGATGGGTTGCAGAGTGATACTGAACTGCTACCATTACCACGCCAGTTCCATACACACTCAATTCTCTCCAGGGCACCAATAGTTCTCTCACCACACGGCTTTGACACAATTAAATGGCGCGGGTCTTCAAATGGTGTATTCACAGTAGCTTCAGCTTATAATTATTGGATTACAGTTGGGAAATTGACATCTCCTTTCAATTGGATTTGGAATTTGATAACCACTCCTACTTTGAAACTGTTTCTCTACCTCTTATCCAATGACAGGATACTGACCAGGCAATAGCTAAGGAAAAGAGGTATATAAACACAGCTTGGATGTGAGTTATGAGACTCCGAGGAAGTCAAAGATAGCCTACATTTGTTTTTTGCTTGTAACTCAAATCTGAACAAGGCTCCACCTTCTGCGCAAGACACCAGCTATGATTGTTCCCTCTCACTCAGTAAATGAAGCAATTCTCCAGCTGTTCAAAAGTACCAATTTGAACAATTTTCAATTGACTCTTCTAGCCAATTATTTTTATGCCATCTGGTTGGAGTGCAAAAATCGCGCCTTCAGGAACACTACTAGGCCAGTAGATGTTTTGGTGACTTGGATAACTCTGGAGACAAAGAACTACTTATGACGCTGCTGAGCTTCGTGCTGAATTTAGTGTTTTTTGGTTTCTATTTTATTTTTTTCGTTTTCTAGCATTTCACAGTTGCTGTCAATGTAATCTAAAAAAAAACACTTTTAATGTGATTCATCAGCATTCAATTTTATTTACATCTAGCATATGTAGGTCCGCAATTAGTTTACATGTAATTAATGTAGGCTAACAACCAATTTAGTAACCCTCATAATGTAATTTGTTATGTCAGAATACATATATGAATTTGTATTTTTTTTATGGTTATTGGTAAAATATGTTGAAATGTCATTTCTTGTCGTAGATCCAGCCACAATGGTTAATCCAAATTAACAAGGAGTCGGGCCACAAACTACACAGAGTAAAACCAACAACAATTAAGAGTTTCAGATAGGAGGTATCACACCATGGAACCAATCATTGAGGGAGGGAAGCCAACAATACCCGGAACACCACAGATGTTGTTACTGAATGACCTAAGTTCTAGCGTATTGATAAGGGAGAGTTCGACTCTAATCCACAATGCACCAAGATTATTAGCACGATCTGCAAACTTGCACTTAACAACCTTGATGGACCGAGGATAAGTTTTCATGAATTTAGCCATGATGCTAAGCTATTGGTTTGCAACACTGTTTGGTACTTTCTTACACTGCACTTTGTGTCTTCATGTTAAAAATAGGTACTTATTATGTCATCAAGGGGTCGTTTGGATGGGTGGGGAATAGGTTAGGAATAGCAATTCCGGGACTAAATTTAAGGAAAAAGTGAGATTTCGGGAAGCGTGGAAAAAGTGCTATTCCGGGAATAGGAATGTTGTTTGGATGGTGAGTTAGGAATAGCGTTGGGAAGAATGTTATTGGGATGAAAAGTAGAAAGAAAAGTGTTGTTGGAAAGAGTGTTATTGGAAATAGTACTATTCCTGAAATTGGCTATTCCTGAAATTGACAATTGCGTTTGGATGAAAAATTTACGCCAGGAATAGGCAATTCCTGGAATTGGCCTATTCCTAGTGTATCCAAACGACAGCCAATATTCTAACATGAAAATATCTTATACATCAATATATGCTACAAGTGGCATGAAAATGAACTACCTCATTTTTGTCGGCGAGTTCTTAAACGAATTGCCACAAAAAGTATACTAAGGTGCTCCGTTGATGCTGGGAGAAATGTAAAGAAGAATTTGGTTGGGATGTTGAGAAGTGGAAGCAGAGGGTTCTTAATTGGTGCAATAATGTCCAACATTGTGTTAGAGATATGTCCTAGGAGCCAATCAGTTATTGGCTTTATCTTTAGTTTATGTTATTGATGATGTTTGATCATTTGTTCGTTGATTTTATTATTAACATATCGTTCAGGTTGAGGATCTGAATTGTGAATCTTTGTGTTTCTTTTGTTAAATGACAATAATAGATCTAAAATGTCCATAATCTTGATAATTAACAAAAAACATTAATTATCATGATAAGATTAGTATGCAAGTTAAGTGATGATTAAGTTCTACAAATCATGGATAAGGTGTTATAAACTTAATCGCATATGTATATGTTATTGAAATATTATACAGGACTTGATCTAATAAAATAAATATATGGATTGTGTTATGTGTCATTATTTATTTCATATGAGTTTGATTCTAAGTTTGAGATGGTTCAGTTTTTCCACATGAGGATTGGTTCTATAAATATCGTCTACCGTTGATTCATGACAAGGGCTACTATAAAGACTTTATTTATGTTCTCTTGAATTGTGCCGGAAAAAATTGTTCATCAAGAAAATCATATGTCCCTCATTAGTATACCTAGTGAGTGATGATATCTGTTGGACCCCTTGATGGAGTTGGATTGTTTGCTAGCAACTTGTACAATCAACTCTAGATCAAGAAATGTATAATCTGCAAGAATAACACATTCTTATCTTGGATTATACAATAATATCATGTGACATAATAATCAAAACAAGAAAAATTATCTATTTCCTATGCATGATTGAAATACTATATTTGTACATTATTTATTTATGTTAATTGAAAATTATAACGTGTTGCTAGATATCGCTTATGAGATATCTAATGATTATTGAAAATAAATGATGATTTATTTTCTATTGCCAATATAACATAAATCCTCAAAAGGTCACACAAATAGGATTTTTAACCTAACAGTGCATTATTTATTTATATTAGAGAATACGAAACTTGATAAGTTGATTAATTAATTATATACCGTTATGAACCGTTATGATTAATTATATCAAAATGATCATGTTAGAATAAATTAGTGCATATGCTAATCCATTAATAATTATCAATAATTTGAGACTTATTTATTTTCAACACATTGTAATATAATTATTAGAATTATATTGAGTAAATGGGCTTTGTTTAATTAGTAAATTAAAAGCTCAAACTAGAGAGCAATTATATGGATCAATTAATTATGAATTAATAAACCATTTAACACGTGATAAAATGGGATTTTCAGCCCATTAGAATTCAGCTAGGGCAAGTGGCAAAGTTGTAAATAGTTGCAACTTATCATGAGGAGTGGTTGGCTATAAAAGGAGGACCATTTGGAGAGAGAAAACCTAGCCTCCATTGCCTCCTCCTTCCCTCTTTGTGCACCTCCAAAAAAAGAGAGAAAATTCTTTCTTCTCCATTGCTCTTCTCTTCTCTCTTGCTCATGTGTTGAGCATCTCTTCCACAATTAAATAGTTGATTGGTTAATTGAAGAGAAGGATAAGTGGATTAGCACTTTCTTTCTTTCTTGCTAGATCTTTGGATTTACATTCTCCTTACAATATTAGAAGATGTAAAAGTTTTCCGCCCTCCTCTCAAGTGTTAATTGCCTAATTGCTAGATCTTTGCTTTTGTGCTTGTTTAATTGCTATCAATTAGTAATAAAAATTAAAATTGCACAGGGAATAAAGTTCCTAACACATTGTGCATAATTAAGTATTTCACAAAAATTTCTTTCAAGAATTAAGTATTTCACAAAACTCGATGAATGAAGGATTTTGTTTTGAATCATGTGAATTATAATTAAGATTGTAACTATATTAAAAAAATTATAATTTGATTGACCACCAATATCTCATTTTTTTTTCCTTCACTATCAAATGCATAAAGAGTGATTTTTAAGAAATGTATCATTTTTATTGATCAACTCTTGCATATTGTACATTCAATTTGCATGATCTAATCAGTAGTACCGAAAGTTACTTTTGCATGAACTCACAAAAATATTTCGGTATGTAGCTTGATACACTTTCTAATCATCAATATAATATTAACGTGATGATCAATAAAATCAATAGTTATGAAAATGGAAATTAGACTCGAACTCGAACATTTTGGCCTAAAATGCAGAATTGGATGAATTGAAAAAATTATAATAAATTGGATAAAATTTTTCAAGAATAGCATATTTTAAGACTTCGAAAATCATAAAAATTTAACTTATGACTTCTGTTTTCACTTGACGACACTTATGACTTCTGTTTTCGCTTATATGTTCCCAACTTCCCATCAACACTAGTAAAACTAGAAAATAGAATGTATATTTGATAACAACAGTCCACTCATTAAGCAATCCGCACAATCTACTATAAAAAAAAAAAAGTAATCACCAGTCTTAAAAAAAAGAGCGTCTAAAGTCCCCCTCCCTCGTCCTTACCTTTGCAACGGGATTGCGCGGATTGCTCGTTTCAGGCTAGTGATTTTGAAGGCCCAATAACTTCAATATAAAAATAAATCGGTAATGGGCTTCTTTTTTAAGACCGGAGAGTACTGGACTGTAACCAGCTCGGAACTTTTTTTCCCTTCGATCAGGAACTTCCCTTCCTTCCTGGAGTTCCCCACTGTGTTCTCTCCCGCCCCTCGGTCTCCTCCCGGACCCCACCTGTCATCCATTCAATAGACCTCCTTCGGCCTACTTCAGTACTTTCCATTCCTTTCCCCTCTTCGTCAAATCCCTCGCATCGCCAGTTCGCCTCCTCTTCTCTTCTCTTCTCGTCTGACATCGCTATTTATATTTCTCGCGAGGCTCTAAAATCTGAAGGTAACACCCCTTAAACTCTTCTCTATTTATATTTCTTTTGAACTTTTATTTTACTTCATGCTGATCTCGACCAAATTAGTTAATTTTTGGTAGAAGCTTCAGGTTGTGTCTCTTTTTTTATAGCTTGAAATTGGTTTGTTGTTAGGCGTAATCTCAGTGGATGCTCCAAATTCTAGGTGTTTGAAAGTGAAACTATTCTCTAGCTAGTAGCTATTGTAATTACTGTAAGTTGGAATAGTATTTTCTTTGCAAAGCTTTATGATATTTGAGCTCATGTTGGAAGATTGGGTTGTCTTTTCAGCAGATGGCTCAGATCCTTCCTGTTGGGTATAGATGTTTTCATAATAGAGAATCGGGAAAATATACATATGTAACTGCATGCTAAGCACAGTTTGCAGTTATATCCATAGAACCTTTCTAGTTCATATAACACTTAATTTGACCTAGTTTCTAACCCAATATATCCTTTAGTTGGCAATGGAACCACTGCTTTTTGTTACTGAGCCTTAATTAAATCAAGCCAATGAGATTGGAAGAGGCATCATGTCTATATGAAATGTACAAGCAAATTTCGTTTAGTTTATTTCTCTTTTTATGGTTAACTTTCTGAAAGCCGTATATATTACATGCATTATCTTATCAGGTTTATCTATACCTTATTAATGAACAGTCAAAATAAGAGAATAGAGTACTTAGTTGTTGCTACATTTATCATAAGCCAATTGAAGACAAATACCTTATGATGCTCAGAAAAGAAAGAAAAATTAAGGCTAATCATGTGTTCAGTTAAGCTAAATGCAAGGTAAAAGTAGTGCCATGACCTTTTTCTGGTTCTTGTTGATGACATAATTACCATTTTGATAAGAGATTTTCAAACTTTGCCCATGAATATTTGCTAGTACTTTGCATAGTCTCTTTTGGAATCTTAAATCTGCATGTCCCCTAATATCTGAAGTTGTGTTTTTTTTTTATCTATTTTATTTTTCAACTGCTGGCCCCAATATATCATGGTCATTTACCAGAATTTTTGCAGTTATTTTCTGATGCTTGATTTTTAATTTTAATGATTTTTTTTTCCAAAATATGAATACCCAGTTCTTTGTAGTCAGTCTTCCCTCAACCTACTTTAGTAATCGAACCAAACCTGACATCTACTGTACCTACACCAGTTAGTAACTGTACAGCTATAAGCAATCGTACTAAGCGATCAATTTATCAATTCTCCTGCTCTTTGTCCCAAATTGAATTCCTCCTTACTTTATGTAAATGCAGATAAACTACTAATGGCAACTTCAGATTCAGCGCCAGAAACAACCATAACCTCAGAAACAGTTCCAGAGACAACCCTCACCAAGCCCAAAATTTTACTTGCCGCATCAGGAAGTGTGGCAGCAATAAAATTCGACATGCTGTGCCGATGTTTCCTTGAGTGGGCTGAAGTCAGGGCAGTAGCAACTAACTCAGCCTTGCATTTCATAGACCAGAAGTCAATCCCGAGGGAAGTGGTTCTGTATACAGATGAGAATGAGTGGTCAAGCTGGAAGAAGATAGGCGACGAGGTTTTGCATATTGAGTTGAGAAAGTGGGCTGACATCATGATCATTGCGCCTCTCTCAGCCAACACACTGGCTAAGGTATGTCGTGTTTGTTTGGTCAAGTTCCTTAAATCCTTACTGATGGCAAAATTTAATGGTCAAGGTCCTGTGGTTTTAGAGAAAAGGGTAATTAATGGCTTTTCTTGGTTTGTACCAGAATGAACTTGGTTCTGTAATGGTGATTTTTATCCAACTCGTGTGGGTTATTTTTCCTCCTCTTTTCTATTTCTACCAGTACTAGTTCTAACCAGAATGTCCATATAAACTTCTATGAAGGGTAGTTAGCAATTAAAGCCCATTTTATTTCTCATGTACGAGGGGTTAGAGCTGAAGTTTTGCTGAACTTCACTGTTGTATTGAATGTGTCGCATCTTTTTTCCCCCAAATGACGACCATACTGTTTCAGGTCTGAAATGATAGCATCCTCATTTTCTGAGTGCCTTTACAGAATTAACCTTGAATCAATATTGTATTAATATAATAACACTTGCACACTAACATCAGATTGCAGGAGGGCTGTGCGACAACCTACTGACATGCATCATACGTGCTTGGGACTACAGTAAGCCTTTGTATGTTGCACCAGCCATGAACACATTCATGTGGAATAACCCATTTACAGCACGTCACATCAACACAATTTCTGCCTTGGGCATCTCGCTCATACCTCCAGTCACTAAAAGGCTCGCATGTGGGGACTATGGGAATGGAGCCATGGCTGAGCTATCAGATATTTATAATCTCATAACAATTTCTCACAAGCCACAAGGAATTGAGTGGGAAAGCCTTTAATTTGAATTAGGAGCAAGTTCATTAATTAGTTTGAGGTTTTGCTCCTGATATTGCAAGCTAATTCTGTATTTTGTATGCTTGTCGTAGTTATTGAAGTCACAATCTTTAGTTCAATTTTATCTTGTTTTGATTTCTTTGTGAACTTGTGTAAATGATTATTATTTAATGTTGTAGTGTTGTGCTTACTACTACTGATGTGACTATAGTTGCACGCACCACTTTTTCGGCCTAAAATTATATATGCAAGTGATATAGCTTGGTACGCACATTCCATCCAATAAGAGTTAAAATTTGTACGGCTAGTTTTTGGTTGTTCAACAACCACTTTCTGTTTAAATTTAAATGCTGCCAACAATGTTGTCGCCTCGCAGATCTAAGCATAATTCAGCTGTTCCTCGTTTATTTTACAGAAGCATTTCTAGGACTTGGGTGTCCCAGCATGTAGTCATTAATAATTAGCCTGTGGCACTATAAGCTTAGAAAATGAAAACAAAAATAACACCAACAATTATCATTATTAGCACTATTATTATAATGATGAACAATGACGACGATAATGATAATGAATGCTCTACAGTTCAATTTTCTTTATTTTTTAAAGTACAAATAAAGACACATTAGTCCCATAAAAAACTTCTAAAATAAATTCCAACTCGACTACAATTTCAATCTAATTTTTTTGTGTCCAAGACACAGTACAATACCGGCCCACTACTGTATGTCCATTTTCGACAATTTCTGAGATAAAACATTTGACTGCTGCAGTTGCGGGGCCAAACCAACAAAAAATTTAATAATAAGATCGATAGATCTGTAAATTTTATCCAAGTGACTGCTTCAGTTGTTACTGCAGTTTGTACAGCTTTACACCTTGGTAGGGTACAAAGCACTAGCAGGCCCCCTTTATGCAAAGCAAAAGGACAGGGAATTATGGAGAAATTAAAAGCATATCCTAATAATAGACTTGCCTTATTTATTAAAAACACAACCTAGACGGCTAGATTTCTTGTGAAATGCTTCCAGGCTTTAGTTTCCGGCAATATAAAATAATATATATAATATATATGTATGCTTATAAATTTAATAAAGCCACTCGTTGATCTAATGCGGCCATGCGGGGATAAATATTCTGTAGTACGAGATTAAAATATTATATCTTAGTCTCTCCGGCACTTTTCGTATGGCTTACTAAATTGTATATATATTTTTTAATGAAGGCATACTAAATTAAATTATATTAAATATAAAACCGTTCACATTAAAAAGTTACAAAATCCGAGTTGATTTTAGATCCACGCTAATGTCTTGCATTAGTGAAAGGTATAAATGCATAGCACATTTTTTATGAATTCCACTAAAAGTAAAACATTTTTTCCAGCGACGCTTTCTCTTTGAGTCTGAAGTCTGTGTGGTTTGATCTGCGTAAAGGTCCGTGTGGCTATTTGTTAGGGGGGAAACAGGGTTGTAAGTAGCATTTGATCATAATACAATAACGTGATAAGAAATATAGACATTTAATTCTTCATACTATAAATTAATTTAAAAAATACATTGTGTTTTCAATTTTTTTTTGCCCTTCCTTTTTAACTAATTTTATCCAGTTTCTTCAAATAATCTGTCTTCAGTATCTTCTATTTAAGATACAATTTACATGAGTGAGAAATATATATACAGAATTTAAAGTAAATATAAATCAAGCAAATAATAAAAAATATAAAAAGATGTGTTACTTGTCATTGAGGACGATTTCGTCTCATCTTCGACTCTCTATCTCATCAAACAATATATATACATATCTACAAATATTAATTCTATTAATGTCAAGTATAAAACCATGCTGAGCTAAAAATTGCTCTTGATGGTCGAAATAAGTTGATTTACAAATTGAATACATGAGCAATACTTTTAGCATATCATATAAAGAAATTAATTGATCTCAAATAAGTAAAATTGAGAGAGTAACAGAAAGATTCACAATTAATTTTTTATGAGAAACATCATCGTTATAAATTTTGTTCCTTTGTTATTGATGTAATAAATAATAAATATGTAATTTTTTTCAAGATAGTGAAATATGTATATGTAAAATCCATACCAAAATAAATACTGTAACTCTCTTAAAAGCACCGGAAAAAAATACAGAGCAGAAAGCACTCCCTACACAGAAGAAAGCACCGGAAAAGATACAGAGAATCGATAAAATCTTAATTCTGATTTTCTCTCTCAGAATTTATGTTCCGAACGTGGGCGCACTGCGCTATTTGTGATTTTCTTCATTTGGCCGAGCGTGAAAACCCACAGGAACAAATCCTGTCGTAAATATATACACAATTTATAAAAAGTGAAATACCATTGCCCCAATTTAGAAAAATTTCCTTCCTCTCTCCCGTTTTCGCCTGTAAGGAAATTAGAGAAATAAAAAGGAGGTACTAATAAGCCACGAAATTGAAACCAGAGGGGAAGAGAGATCATCGCCTCTTCCTTCCCCTCCGACTATCTCGAGGTACTCAATTCAACTGCATTTGTTCCTTTCGACTTTATCAGTTCACGATCAATTTGAATTTGAATTGACGTTTTGGGTGCAATTGTTTCTTGTAGTTGAATAATTATTCATGATCAGCTAGTTGGAATCCTCCCATTAGAATTTGACCAATTGCTAATGCTTTTTGCGTACAATCATTGATCAAAATTGGATTACATGTAAGATATATATATTTTTTTTTATTGGTTAGAACTTAGAAGGAATAAATGCGTTGATTCTTTTGTTCGCTTTTATTACCTTTTTTTTTAAAAAAAACTGTTACAGGTAAACACAAATGGGGGTTGTTTCAAGGACCATATTACCTGCCTGTGGGAGCCTATGCTTCCTTTGCCCTTCGCTACGGACGCGGTCTAGGCAACCAGTGAAGCGGTACAAGAAAATGTTATCAGAAATTTTCCCCAAAACACTGGTCAGTTATGTTTCTTTACTTGCTAAATCTTTTATTTTTTATACAATGTGTCATGTTGGTTTTGACTCTTTATACCAACATTGTGTTCTGACTTTGAACTTTGGTTGCACAATTGCAAGCAATAAATGCTGTACCATATTGGTAATGTAATGGCAATATAATCCTAGTTGAGGATTCTATTGGCTTCCGATACATTATCGTTATTGCTGTTATTATTGTTGAATGTTGATGTCGCTGCTGCTGTTTGCTATTATTATTATTTATAACGGCATGGTGAGCTCTTACATCCCAAGCAAGAGGGAATTTATTTAGAAAAAGAATGGAAGTGATAGAAATGGAGAAACTAAAGAACAAAAAGAAAAAGAAAGAGATGGTACTGAACCAGATGTATATCCAAAAGAGCATAAATGAAAAATGGAAGCTAGAATAGATGGACCAGGCTCAAACAAAAAAGAAAAAAAAAATAATAACAGGAAAAAAAAGTAGGAGACCATTATGAACTCCATATGAGTACTGTATCAGTAGTGTACCATTGATTGGAAACAACCTTTTCTCCAATAATGCTTCCAATCCTTGTTCTGCAAAAATAGCACAGTAATGTGCATCCCCTCCGTATTGGACCAGGTGCATGTGGGATGCCACACTATCACTGCACCTGCACCCATATTGTTTTAGTATAAAATATCAGTACCTTATGAATAGCATTTAAGAGTGCACTAAGCCTTTTAATCTTTAACTTGTAGCCTTTTGTAATCAATTGGCAAAAGTACAAGTATTCTTTTGTTCCGTCTCCAGGAATGACTAAGAGCATGAACAATTTTCCTGCAGGATGAACCACCTAATGATAGAAAGATTGGTAAATTATGTGAATATGCTTCCAGAAATCCGATGCGCATTCCGAAGGTCATTTTTGGGCTCAAAAAAAAAAATTTTCTTCCATCGAATATTCAGTTGGCATCAATTTTCAGTATGGATATACTATTTGTAATTATATGCAGATTTCAAGCTACTTGGAGCAAAAATTTTACAAGGAACTGAGAGCTGAGCGATTTGGCTATGTAAAAATTGTCATGGCCATCTACTCTAGATTACTGAGTTCTTGCAAGGAACAAATGTAAACATTTATTTTAATTTTTGTGTTACTGAAACAAATCACATTTTATTATACACGAATCTCCTTTTGAGACATTGGAAACAAGTATAGTCTTGGATTTAACACCAAAAAATCATGCTTGGCATATATATTTGCCCATTTTATTCTGCTGTCACCCAGAAAACTCAAATAATGTAAATGACATTATTGCAGGCCACTCTTCGCTAGTAGCTTACTAGCCCTTGTAACCACTCTATTGGAACAAACAAGAGAACATGCAATGTGTATTGTTGGATGCCAGACACTTTTTGATTTTGTCAACAACCAGGTACATATTAGTCTTTCTAAGCATCTCCTTAGGCCATGCCGTATAAAAAAATGTAAATCTTGTCCTTTCTGAGCAGATTGATGGTACTTACATGTTTAGCTTGGAAGGCCTAATTCCAAAGCTTTGTCAAATAGTCCAAGATTTGGGTGAAAATGAGAGGGCACGTGACTTGTCTGCTGCAGTGCTTCAATCATTATCATCTCTGGTACTCTATAGTTCTCATTTTCCAATTTTGTAATTTTCAAACTGTAAACTAATTTATGTTTTCTTAACTGTAGGTTTGGTTCATGGGTGAACACTCCCATATATCTGCTGAACTGGATAATGTGAGCCTCATATTTAATGGTTTTCTTTTAAATTCATTGCACTTCAATGAAATATGCAAAAGTTACTTAAATTCAGTATTGTTACAATACCACATTAGGTAATTAAAGATGTATTCCTTGCCGTGAAATGTTGGCTAAGGTTAACATTTCACTAGAACAAAAAATTGTGCCAGCAGCAACAAGGAGTTCCCGGTCAGTTTCTTGCAGAACTAATTTGAGATAGTCACATTAATATGCTTCCCGCATTTATATGGACAAGGCATCCAATCCCATGTTTTGGGTTCCCCGTCATCACCAAAAATATTTCTTCCATTAATAATTCAAAATTTAAATTCCAGACAAGAAGTATAAACTGTCTCTCTTAAGTTATGCTTTTATGTCAAAGACCTGATAATTTTAAGTTCATTTTGTGCAAGATCCAGAAGCTTAAAAATCAACTGTTTATTGTGATTCATTTGCACGGTTGACTTTCCATCCATTTATCTTGTATAAAAGGAATTCAAAATCATCTGATCCACAGTTTACTAAATTATTTTTTTTAATCTCAGGTTGTCTCAGTAGTTTTAGAGAACTATGAGAGCCCATATGTAAAACCAGATGGTAGCAATGAGACCAACTCAGAGATGCGCAACAAAAACAGGTGGGTTTATGATGTGCTTAAAGCTGAAGGCCATGAATCTGCCTCGTCTCGCGTCCAATTAGAAAGGCTCCCTTCTTGGAAAATCATTAGAAATAATCAAAACTTGCCACTGTAAGAATAGGATTTCTTCTTTCATATTCAATTTGTATTCTGCTATAGTGTTTGTGTGATCCAACCACCTCTACCTTGAGTCAAAATGTACAATGGTGGAAACAGAAAAGTTGAATTTTAAAGAGTATGAAGTCAAAATTTTCTTTCAGGCCTTCCAGAGTTTGAAAAAAAAAAAAAAAAAAAAAAATCTCCAGTAGTTTATGAAAACCAAACAGATAGTGGTTTGAGGACCGCTTATGTCATACATACATGCACATCTTGGAGATCTCTTCAGTTATTTTTTTTGGGAACCTTAATGAACCAATGAGCATGTTTCAAATGTAAATGTTCACATGTAGGCATTGTGACCTCTTCTTTATTGTTTCATAACAGTGAACAAGCACAAAGCCCACATTTCTGGTCTAGGGTTTGTCTCCATAACTTGGCCACATTAGCCAGGGAAGCAACCACGGTACGACGGGTGTTGGAGGCTTTGTTTAGGTACTTTGACAACAACAGCATGTGGTCCCCTTCCACTGGTTCTGCTTTGTGTGTTCTTCTTGACATGCAAACAACCTTGGAAAAATCTGGTATTTTCTACTTCCTTCTTATTTGTGAAATTAATTCTTGACTAATGAATGTACTTGAGAGAACAAAAAGTCACAGTATATATTTTTTTGTTACCTTTTTTGTTTCTGTTTATCGATAGGGGAAAACACACATCTCTTGCTGTCGATGCTAGTGAAGCATCTGGAGCATAGAACTGTCTTAAAGCAGCCTGACATGCAACTGGACATAATTGAAGTGACAACATGTCTTGCAAATCAGTCAAGAGCACAGAACTCAATTGCAATGATGGGTGCATTAACAGACATGGTCAAGCATTTACGTAAGAGCATGCAACTACCTGCTGAAAGTGGTCACGGGGAGGAGGAGATCAAGTGGAACAACCGGTACCGCAAACTCGTGGATGAATGTCTCATACAGCTTGCTCGAAAGGTTTAAAATTAGATTTAGCTCAAGAGCAATTCATCATTCATATTTTCCTTTTAAAGAGGATGGCTGGCAGGAACCTTAATACTGCCATTGCTTATTCAGTTACCAATTTAGAAGTATTGATTTTATAGATTTTTTTAAAAAATAATTGAAGGGAAATAGCTATGGAGATGCAACGGGACTTAAGGGGCTTAAGAGGACACAGAAAACCATTATAAAATTGAATTTTAGTTTCATATAGTCTGTTTTTCCTTTCTTTCCAGCTGGGAGATGCTGGTCCTGTTCTTGATGCATTGGCTGTAAATTTGGAGAGTATCTCCACTTCTGTACCTGTCGCACGGTCCACGGTAGCTGCTGCTTATAGAATGGCTCAAATAATTGCCTGTGTCCCTAACCTTTCATATCAAAACAAGGTGAGTCCTCCTAGCATTTGATCTGATATATCCAACTAGAAAAATTATTGTTGCAGATTAATTTTTCCAGAACTACTGTTTTGTGAGTTCTGACTTCCAGAACATCTTTAAAAGTTCTGGACATTCATCTTGAAGGAAGCACTAAGAGGAGAACATTTGATTGGAAAAGAGAATAAATAAAAAAAAAGAACGTGGACTATGAATCAGACTGTTACATACCTGCATGGGTCCATGTTGCATGATATGTATACAGGGACTACTGAACGTGATGGTTTCACAATTAACATCTGGCACGATAATCCTTCAAACTGAACTCTTTTTCACACTAATATGACTATCCTCCAGGCTTTCCCAGAGAATTTATTCCACCAATTACTCCAAGCCATGGCACATCCTGACCGAGAAACCCACATTGGGGCCCACCGCATCTTCTCGGTCGTCCTGGTCCCTTCATCAGTTTCTCCCCGCTCTGGCTCACCTGACTATGCGCGGTCAGTTGACCTCCAACGCACGCTTTCCCGCACTGTATCAGTCTTCTCCTCCTCGGCTGCACTTTTTGGGAAAATGCGTAGGGATCTGCTCTCCATGAAGGAAAAGTCGTCTTCTGGAGGAAGTAGTGAAAGGCTTCCTTTTGCTGAGGAGTGGCAGATGATTGGGAGGAATGAGTCGAAGGTGTACAGTAGGCTTCAATCCTCCAACCTGTCTCAGAGTCGCCGGTATATGTCAGACAGTGGTTCTGTGGGTAGCTCTAACAGGGAAATGGTATGTCTTAGTTGTGAATCATGTAGTATTTTATTTTATTTTCTCCTTTTCTATTTGTTTCAGGTATTCCTGAAATTGACAAAATTTATTCCGTCCTTTCTTGCTTATAATATAATAATGAAATATTTTGCCACTCTGTTGGATTTGTGCAGCATAATTTAATCTAACAAGATATACTTATTTGATTATTTTTTCTGTTTTGTTGGATAGCCAGAGAATCTTCCTACTTTGTGCTTTTTCATTAGTGTATAGATTATTATGATTTTAAAAACCATTATTATGTTTTCAGCCTGATGTGCTTGCATTTCAGGATTCAGTTTTGCTTAGCCTGAGTAGCCGTGAAATTGCACTTCTTCTTTCCTCCTTGTGGGCTCAGTCAATCAGACCAGATAATGGCCCTGAGAATTATGAGGCAATTGCTCACACATACAGCCTGATGCTACTATTTTCTCGTGTTAAGGTAAATCTAGAGAAATTTACCATATAACAATGACAACATTTTTAGTCGATTCCTTGAGATTAACTTAGATTAGCACATCTTGGGCAGGACTCAATTCATGAGGTTTTGGTTCGGAGCTTTCAATTTGCTTTTTCATTGAGAATTATTTCTCTTCAAGAAGGTTAATACTGTAATTTTCATATTAAATTTATTTGTGTACTTATATTGTTGATAGCTGTTTCATAGAAAGTATACCTGATGCAGGTAACTTACCGCCGTCTCGGAGGAGATCCCTTTTCACATTGGCAACAGCTATGGTCGTTTTTGCTTCAAAAGCTTTTAATGTTTCAGCTCTTATCCCAATTATCAAGTCCACCCTCACTGATAAGTCGGTGAGAATTTCTCTGCAAGTGTTGAATTAAAATTTGAAAGGGAAATATCAGGTTTAATACAGAAGGTTTACTTCTTATCACAGATGGACCCATTCCTTCAATTGATTGAGGATTCCAGACTCCTGGCCTTAGATGCACCAGCTGATAATCCAACAAGAGTGTATGGTTCAAGCGATGATGATGCTGATGCTTTAGAAATCCTATTAGAAATTAAATCAAAGGAAGATGAACAATTAAAGTCAACCATGGTTTCTACAATAGTCAACTGCCTAGGAGAGTTACCTGAAGTAAGTGATATATGGCTTTTTCTTTTTTTTCACTAAATGGTGCAAATACAGGACTCTGTTTATTTGTTATTTGGGTTTTATCTTTGGATTTTTGTATTAATCAGTGAGCAATACATACTGATAAGCTGCATAAACAACTATCTACAAGAATGATAGAAGTTGGGGATTTTAGTTGTTCTTGTCATTCCTATGCATGCTATTTTAACCCATTCTCAAATCAACCTATTTAATTTTGGTATCAGCAATTGCTATAGATTCTTTTGGGAAACAAAATTTTTACAAACAAGTTTGGCATTGTATCTATTGGTAGCCACTACCAAGTTTCTCTATAAATAATATAAAAAAGGTTTGGCAGTGTATAAAGAATGGGAGGTGCAAAAATGGAATGGTTTCTAAGTGCTAACCAAGCAGCCTAGGCTTTGGAAAGAGGCTATAAATAGGCTCCTTTCCTCACTAAAACAACTTTGCAAGTTTTTGTAAATGAAGCCAATAACTGTCTCACTTTTTCCATGTAGTCTGAAATATCTTTGGTAAGAAAGGAGCTACTTGAAGATTTTGCAGCAGAGGATGTGTGTCCATTGGCAGCTCAGCTTATAGACCCATTTGCCCCTACAGCTGACTTAAAATCAGGAAAAGAAAACTATCAAACCAAAAAGGTAGTAAATTATCAATTTCATAAGTACTACATTCTGAGATGGAACAAATCACAATTAGATGATTTTCCTCCTAGTGGACGTGTTCTATGGTTGTTATCTGCTGTACTTACGAGTGGTTTAATAACTTGTACTTCTATTTTAATTATTTTGTGCAGCTTGTTCCTTTGGATTTTTCATTGGACGATGATCCCTTTGTCGATATATCAGACACAGCAGATTCACAAGACCAGTTCCCTGTTGACGTGAACCTTTTAAGTGTGAATCAACTTCTCGAATCGGTAATATGACAAATCTTTTCCTAATTTGATTAGGTTTATCTGATCATACCTGCTATGATTTCTTTTTATGTAGTACTCAATTTGTTTTTCATTTGATCATATATTTTCTTATGATGTGTTTGAAATTGACAAAAAAAATAGTTAAATAGACCTTTAATTGAAAGGACACCATAGAAGCATTTTGTTAGAAATTACATCCAAAGTAACATTCTTGGTGCAGTTGTTTATTCTGTTAATTGACTGACTGCTTGAATAGTTTAAGCTGAGCTGTTAGCAGTGACTGGGATATGATAAGGTATGAACCCATGTAGGCCAGATTTGACCTTGTACGACATAACAGTTCAGTTGCACACTTGAAATTGAGGAAGAATTTTAACTGTGTACATGTACATATTTTTTTGGCATGTTTTAATTTGTACAAATAATTTCCAGGTGCTTGAGACAGCAAGGCAAGTGGGGCGACTGTCAGTATCTACCACTTCTGATTTGCCTTTCAGAGAGATGGCTGGGCACTGCGAGACTCTTTCGGTCGGGAAACATGAGAAAATGGCTGGCTTGATGAACTCCCACCAACAACCTCAACTTCTCATCACCTGGTCAACAGATGTAAAATCTGAACTTCAATTGGTACACAAGAAATTTCTCATTTGTTAGATACAATTTTGAATTGTTTGGTTTGTGATTCTTTGAGGTGATGCTGAAGCAGGGTTATATGCGCTGTTAATATTTGTCTTAATTCCCACTGTACTGCTCTTCTTCTCAGGTGGGAGATTCTCTGGTGGATCAGGGCTTTGATCAGTATCCCCAGAAAGGCCAGACGAACCCACTTTTGTGTGCCACTGAATACCAGTCGGAGCCTCAGCACTTGAAGCTCCCAGTCTTGAATCCGTTTGATAACTTCCTAAGGGCTGCTGGATGCTGACGTGGCACTCTTTGCATACTTGAAACTGTTTGCACATAGGCTTCTGCAGCGTGGTTGTGATCATAGCAAGTATCATTTTACTTGCAGAAGAGCTCGTAAATAAGTTGTTTAACGCCGAATAAACATGCATATATGATGTACTAACTTTCTTGGATTCTTTTGTGGGTACGCCTTTGTTTTACCCTTCTTGTAAGTATTTTTACTCAAATGGAAAAGTAATCAGGTTTTTATTAATTGAATTGGGTTAAAAGGTTCAAGATAAGGTGTTCATGTAATTATGCTGGCCATTTGTTTTTTTTTTTCTTTTGGAATTCGGTCAAAATACTAGTATGGAATATGGAAATACTTGGTTTTTCTTTAAATTAAAAAACAAAGAAATTAAAGCCGCTGCCAGTTATATTGGACATCTTGCAAATTATTTATTAATATTATTGATCATTTTGGTTGCTTCTAAATTGTGTCCAGTGATATCGTGCTTTTCATTACTTATTGACATGGTATCTAATTTTGAAAAATTATAGTCTGGATGCTGAATGCTGAATGGGTAGCAGCTATGAAGGTAATTCCGGGAAATGGGAGTTGATGTCAGATGACTATACTTGAACTGTGCCTCATTAAATTTATTTAATTATGATTATAGCAAAATAATTATATACTTCTTCCATGTTTGACGAATCGTAACGACATCTTTATTTCAGCAAATGATAGCAACTGTGCCAATTTGTTTTAGATGTCATTATTAACCTCTAATTGCGTGTTAAGACCATCGTTTCGCTGCAAGGTCTAAAATAAAAAAATTATCCGAAAGTTACCGTATTTTTTTAAAAAAATCAGCTTGATATAAATCATCACATATATTTAGAGAACTGATAAATGCAATCCCCATGCCAAAAATCATTTGAACTGATAATATCATCACATAATTCGAGAAAATTTTCGGTAACCCCCCATGTCAAAAATGGCAAGCGCTTCCGTCTTTCACATTCTCCTCGCGCACAAAACGCTGGCACCCTCCTACTCTTAGGCCTGTTTAACATTTAAAACGGCAACGGAATGGACATTCCGTTTACCGTTCTGTTCTCATCATTACTCCATTAGAGCACCTTACTTCTCTCTCCACTTAAACAATTAATAACAACAAAAAATGAAGAAATAATATTATAGATACATTTATAAGATACTCCTTATTCAACAAACTTATATTAGTTACTCCCTTATTCACTTGCCACTTATGTACAATAATTCTGTATGAACTATTTTAAATTTCAAAATATATTTAAATCTTAAATTAAATAGCAATTGGTACAACTACTTTTATTATATTTAACAAAAAAATAAAACTATTTTTTATTATAGAAAATGTAAAAATAGAAAACTATATTTAACAAAAAAATGCTAAAATATGATCAATTGTAGGAAAAAAAAATGTTGTTGCGGCTTTTAATTAATCCTATAGATATATACATTTATAAGATACATCTTTAATACGACTAACTGAACAAATACCTATATTAGTTATTCTGTTATTATATCATATACACATAAGATATTCTTTTATTATAACTAACTTAACAATTATGTTTATTAATTACTCTCTTATTATATCTAATAGATACACTTATTAAATACTCCTTGAACTGAATAGTTACAAGTTACTCTCTTATTGTGATAACATGAGGAATATAACATAAAATGAAGTAAACACATAACAGAGATGTCCGAGTGAAGGAATGTGAGGTAGGAAGTGTGAGTGGGTAAATGCCAAGAGGTATGGGAGGTAATGATGATAAGGAATGGTAATGATATATATAATTCCCAAAAAAATACTTAAAAATTTTAAAAAATGTAAAATTTGGACGACAAGGAAATTTCACAAGGGAGATCATATTGGACGGTTTGGATCGGTCATTTCTAAGCAGATCGAAGAGTTTGGATCAGTATGCACTGAAGCTTACGTGCATTACAATGCACCATAGGTTTTCTCTCTCTCTCTCTCTCTCTCTCTCTCTCTATATATATATATATATATATATATATAATTTTTCGGGCTATAAGAACAATGAAAAAAAAATCCATATAAACAGAATTTTATATTTTAAGAATTCAAAACATAAACAGATTGCATTAAATTCGAATCCTCTCTAGAATGTCAGATATAAAGCCCTCGCGTGATTAATGTTAAATAGGTTGCAAAAAATGTTCTTTATATATTTGGAAAAAAAAAAATAAAAGCACCATATAGCACCATATATATATATATATATATATATATATATATATATATATATATATATATATATATATATATATATATATATATATATATATATATCTTTATTTTCTAAAGATCTCTAAGAGAAATGCCAAATGGCTATAAAAATTGTATTCCTAAATTTTTTATGTGCTGATCTAGATAAAAAAAAAATAGAAATACTACATGCAAAATATACGTCTTTCCATTATTCAATCAGCACCAATAACTAACAGAACCACGTACATAATATTTTCAATCTGCATAATTAATATCATACAACAAAAAAAAAAAAAATTCCTTATTTCGGAATTGACCAAAACGGTTGCAATAGACAGACCTCATTATTTTAGCAATCTAAACATCATGAAACTACCATATAAATTTACACACAACTAAAAAAATATATAAGCATGCAATACATCATGCAATTTCATTATCTCACTCCAAAGACAAAAAGGTAACATATATTTTCTGATAATATGGAAAAAAAAAAAGAAAAGAAAAAGGAACACATGTATTGGCGATAAATATATATAGGACATCGCCATCTCATATATATAATTCGAAAATGGATAGAAATTTTGTCATTTTCTTGCGCCTGACAAGAAATGACGAGTATGTGGCCACAGATAGAGCCACATAGTAGGAATCAGATCCTCTGGTCGGCGACCACGTGGTCGGCGCGTGATTCGGACCGTCTGATTTAATCTCAACGGCTAAAAATGCTCCGTGCATAATAGGCAGGACCGGTTGGCCCGAAAAAAATGAACCGTTGAGATTAAATCGGACGGCTCGGATCAAGCGCCGACCACGTGATCGGCACATTTCTGCCGACCAGAGGATCCGTTCCCCCACATAGTATGTGTCCACACAAGAAATTGACCTCGGCATCTGACGGTCGTCATCTACGATTTATTGGCTATTGTTATCCCTCGTCATAGCTGCACATGGTGTGATGATTTCCCATGTGTCTCAGGTAGTTATAAAAGACCAATCATCTTTCACATCCGCTATTATTTATATATTGATTTATGATTAAAAATTTTTGGCATTTTCCCCTAGTTAATTCGCAGCCTTAGTTGTTCCAACTTTCTTATTATTGGGTTTATGAGTTCCTTTTAAAAGGACTTTCTATGATCCATCGTTAGTTAGTTTACAACTTTGTAATTTGTATTTTGTATTGATAAAATCAACAATGATGTGTTAACTTTCTTAGGGCACTTTTGGCATGGGTGAGGTTAGTGGGTTTAGTGGTGTAAGGTTAGTATTTTTTGGGATTTTCGAGGTACTTTTTGAAATTTCGAGGTAGAATAGTGAGAGGATGGGATTTTCGAGGTAGCTCCAATTAACCCCAAAAACCCCTCTAACCCCTCTAAACTCTCATGCCAAACGCACCCTTAGGTAGCACAAACATAAAACTGAGTTAACCATAACTTTCAAAATTCCATTCGTCAAGCCAAACAGGCTAGCTATTTAATTCTTAAAAGTTGTTAAGGACATTGTTTGAAATTTTGAATTGTCTCGTCATTTCATGTACTATCTATGTTTGGTTGAAATCTAGTATACAGCCATGTGAAACTCGCTATGTACAGTGATCGGTGAAACGAAAGAACAGAACAGACACATTACATCAGCATTCAATGAAAAAAAAAAAAAAAAAACTATTTGGTGTGTGAAATTGGGATTTGGGAGGACAAAACAGGAGATTTGTATCAGCTCTTAAAAAATATATATAAAACAAGAGAAATTAGAGCAGCCTCTATGACAGCGGGGCAATGCCCACATGTTATAATTAGGCCAGGCGAGTTCCAGCACGGCACACTGACGTGGCTTGCCCTTTCAGCTCAACCGTGGGCCCCACAAGGGGACCAATCATTTCACACCGGCCCCCACACTGCCGAAGACTCTCTCACAATATCCCTCCAGTTCTGTTTCACTGGATACAGTGGAATTTCCGTTTGCTAATTTAGCGTTCACAAAATTAAGACAAAATCGGATATAAAACCCTCAAATCTTGTCCAATCGGAAATAAATCCCTTAAATCTTCAAAATCGGATATAAATCCCTCTAACTATTTAAAGTCAAGATATAAACCCTTCTCATTAATCTCAATGATATTTTTATTTTTTTAAAAAAAATATTTTTCAAGAGTTTGGATAATAATACCCATTTATCCTTCTTTTCCTCAAATTTGTTCTTTGTTACTGGTCTAAAGCGTCTTTTATCTGTGAATGGATTAAATGATTTATTCATACAATCAGTCTGTCAATCTGTCTTTTCTTACCAAGGCCATGGTAACTGATTACCATTTCTTAGTATTTGGCTTTTTATCTTCGATGCTGGTCTCAAGAGCGAAGTGAGTTGAACTGAATTACCATTTATACTATTGTAAACAAAAAATGTTTTCTAATTATCCGTTTGGGGCTCAAAAGCGATATAATCTTCGGGTGTGTTTGGGAATAGGCCGGATAAGAATAGGAATAAGAAATAAAGGGCCGGATTTAGAATCTCGTGCCAATCCTTATTTCTAATTCCAATTTCAACATTTAGTTAGAATTAGAATTGGGCCGGGAATAGGTCTCGATTCCTTATTTCCATGGTGTTTGGTTTGGCACCGGAATAAGGAATAAGGGGCTTATTCCTTATTCCCGCCTCTAGGAGACTCATCCAAACAGGGGCTCATTAAAACAGGGGCTGAATTTCACTCTTATTCAAGTATTTCACTCTTTTGTCATTATGCAAACAGGGGCTGAATTAAAAGTTCAAGGCTTAACAATACTATTGTGTTGAATTCAATTATCGACCCCTAGTCAATGTGTTCTGGCTGTATTTAAGTTTTCTTTTTTCCGATCTTTTCACCAAGTACCAGTAGCTCTGTTTGGCATTTAGAAAACATATTTTTTATTGAAAAGGCAGATGACATTAGTGTCCGAAATTTTATTATTAATTATTTTTACAAATAAATTATCATTAAAAAGGGTATATATCCAACCTTTAAATGATTAGAGGCGTTTTTATCTGATTTTGAAGATTTGAGAGGTTTATTTCCGATTAGACAATATTTGAGGGGTTTATGTCCGATTTTGCTAGACATCCTAAACAAGTTAATGGAAAATTTCCCGGCTCCTTTAGGAATCTTGCTTAAAACCGGTTCATCGATCTAATTGGAAATATGTGCCACTGACAGGTATGCCCCACATTAGGAACTTTGCAAACATTAAGAGACAAGGTGCTCAGAATCTCCCGAGCATAATTTTCTCCTTACAGAAATAAAAACCCTAGTGATACGCAAGTAACGCAACGGAAATAGAAGGAGAGAGAAAGAGGAAACCATAAATTTCTTAGCAAAAAAAAGAGAGATTAGAGAGAGAGAGAGATAGAAAGCGCTAGAGGCAGAGCAGCAGCGACAATAGGAGATACTAAAGAGGGAAGGAATCAACGTCCGATGAGACCGGCCGGTGGCCCCCACACAGCAGAAGAGAAGCGAAACAGAGAACGGGAATCCACTTTCGCTGTGTGGGAGAAGGAGCGGTAATCTCACCTCTTCCCTGCTACCCTCACCTCTGTCACTTGTGTGTTTCCCAACATGGAGCCGGAGTCGCTTCTGAAGAAATCAATGGAGGTGGAATCTGAACAGGTCAGGTGCGAGTGTTGCGGCTTGACTGAGGAGTGCACGCTTGAGTACATAGATAAGGTGCGCGAGAGGTTTCTTGGCCGTTGGATTTGTGGGTTATGTGCTGAGGCGGTCAAGGACGAGATCCGACGCTCGGGATGTCGGACTGAGGAGGCGATCGATCGCCACATTAGCTTCTTCAAGAAGTTTCGGGCAGTAGTGCCGCCAGTCAATCCAGCTGAACAACTTGTAGCAGCTGTGAGAAAGATGATGAGGCGGTGCCTCGACTCGCCCAGGCCGGCTAGGTCAGCACAGTATACGCAAAGGTGCCAGAAGGTGGTGCCTCAGAACTATGATGAGATGGATTGTACTGACGGCAGTGATTTTGATGATGTGAGTCGTCAGAAAATAGATGCCGACTGGCCGGTGAATTGCTCTGCAATTACTCTTGAATAAATATTTTTAGTCTTCCTGGTTAGAGAAATGGATGATGATGAGATGCAACACAAGCAAGTATGCATTTCTGGAATTGAATTTTTCTGAAGGTGCCTGATATATTGTAGTTTAAATGAAGTCTATGGTAAAATTAAGTTGCAGGTGGTTTGATCCCCAATATAAATACAAGCCTAATGATCTATTGTTTTACTTTAATGTATGTTCCATCAATTTATGAGTAAATTTTATCAAGTTGGAAGAATAAGGAAATCTAAGGAGATGTTTAAATTTTTCTTGTTGGAAAGAGGAGAATTTGTCAAATATCAACTAGATTTTAAATATGAGCTTTCTTGATTGAGGAAGTCATGCAGGAAATTTTGTCTTCCCTTGAGGGTTTATGGTCAAAAGTATATTTGAAAATGTAAAAAGAGAAATAAAGTTTGCAGCAGCAACAGTTTCCTATATATCTTATTCATCCCTCAGTAATAGGAATGATTTTTGTTTTTGACTTTCATATTATTTACTTCTTTCATTTTTTTTTCTTTTTTTTCATACGCAAGCTTGTTCTTGATCAATTTTCAATTACTGATACTGTTTTTTTTTATAATATTGAATGATTGAGAGTATCTGGCTATCTGCCACTCACAGAAGTAAAGATAGTCAAATAAGCCTTCTTTCTTCTGTTCTCAACAAATTAAGAAATAGCAACCACTAGCGACTCCTTTCCATGAAGTGTAATGAATAAACTAACCATGTAATGCAAGTAAGCATACATGCATGCTTCTTTTCCATAATCGTTAGGTCGCTTGTCAGTAGGAAATGCTCTAAGTTATGATTGGTTATACTACATAAGCTAAGGTAGCATCTTGTTTTATATTGCACAATAATTTCATCATGTGCGCTGGCAACTGATTAATATATCATCAATTGATCATACTAGAGGCGAGGTGGCTGGTTGGTGGTGTGGGACCGGAACCCACCCACTGTATGGTTTTCACTGTCAAATTATTTGTATGTTTCTTTGTTGATTATGAATGATTACTGTTTACGAGTAGATATAAAATTGATGAGCGCCGCGTGTGAGATATTAATACGATCAATTAATTATTAGAAACTTCTAGGAGGCGCCCACTGAAGAAAATTTTTTTTCTATTAATTGATGATGGCATTGATTTATATACAATTTAAGCAATTGGCATTGTCCTCTGAGTGCCTTGATCCTATCACATCCTAAGTCTATGCTAGCTGTTTGGTAGATTAGAAAAGTCATGCCAGATAAATAAGCAAATATTTAATCATAAATATCAGATGGTTCTTTTTATTTAATTTATACTCCAGTAGGAGATATTTCAAAGGGCAATCAATGATAGTATATATCACATATTGTAAACACGTCTAAATTTATGCCACAAATAGATAAGAATATAGAGGTCAACGAAACAATATTTTTCATATAACTTTACATTCAAAACATAGAAATTCCTCCATCCGGAAACCCTTTTCCTATAGTTGAAAGATTATTAGAGGCACACAAATATAAAAATTTTCTTCCATGAATTTAACTGCATGGGTAAAATTACTAGATATTTTTGGGTCGTGCATGCTTGATTTCCCTTAATAAAGTATGTGGAGATCAATCAAACAATATGATGATGGTCGAATTGGTTAATTAATTAATTAATTAAGTCGTAATACTCATGATATCAGAGTCATTACCCAATTAATAGTAACTTTAAACAGAAATTTCGACCACAAGAGCAAATTCTATATGTTTTACAATAATCAAGGATCTCTTTCTATTAGTGAGTGCCGCGACTGATTATCGAAACCTCACCTGACTAGATTTAATGAATAAAATATCCATCTTGATTTTACAATTACAAGATAATTTTAAAATATATTTTTTAAATATTAAAAGATAGCATATATCAAAAATAAGAAAAATTTGATAGGAACAAGATATTTAAATACCGCTAATAGCTTTATTTGAGTTTTTATTCTATAGAAAAGTTTCCAAATTTCATAAAAGAAGATAGCAGCTGAATAAGCTGATCTTCCACAAATGGACTTTGATCGTCCATAGGTACTCCATATATTATTTTAAAGATAAAGAGAGTGAAGCCTCCAACTTAATGATCTCCAAGATTTGTACTCTGCATTTTGGTACACATATCATGACTAATTGTCAAAGTAGCCAGGAAGATAGAGAGACAGCTCATTCTTTCTTTCTTTCTTTCTTTTTTTTTTTAAAAAAAAAGAGAGACAACTCAAAAATCAGAGCGCGACTAGAAAAGAAATAATATATCTTATTATTTGAAATTCGTCGATCAATGAATTGAGAGCGTATCAGATTCTAATATAATTTATGTGCCAATCCATTAAGATTCTATGAGGTATATTTAGATCCATACCATTGAAATTTGAGGATTCTGGATATATATCCGTTAAATTGAATTAGGTTACATTACGAATTATTTAAGCTAAAATGTTTCAACTAGAGTAATACATGTTTTATAATAATGAACATAACTAATTTTTAATAAAATATAAATTAAGAACATTAATGAAATTAAATCAAATTATATAATAAGTATTTGTTTTAATTTTAATTCCTTTGCACAGGTACAAGAATAAATTTATCTTATTATTATCGTTCGTATAAATATTTATTAAATTAATGGATTCGCATTCAAATCACAACACTCAAACGGTAATTTATCAGATTATTGATATCCGTAACAGTTCCGGTTTAGGTTGAAATATTTAATTTTTAGACATACTAGCAAGTGACTGGCAAATGAGATTAATATTTAATTGCAGAAAAGAAATAGAAAGCCAAATAGAACTTGGCTGCTGGAAAGAATCATTCCTTAATTTGTCAATACTTTGTGCTCATTTATGACCAAAATTATTAATTGCTGGGAGAGCGAGTGTAAGAGGGTCCCAATTTCGTCCAATAGAGTCTCTTAAAATCTGAATTTGTTTGGTTTGCTTATCAGGGCTAGCTAGGGATATACCTGCAGGTATCCTATATTGAATTTTACAAAATAAAAAATTGATTTAAAAGTAACCTTGAACAAAGACAATTTCTAAAGTATGCAGGGCTCACGGAAACATCAGTAATTGAGCCGAAATTACTAGGTTATATACCGTCTGTACATATAGGCGTAGAAAAACAAAACCAAATATTAGAGAGTAGAGACCGGACGTAGACGTGGATAAATTTGAATGATAATAACGTCATTTCAACGAATTTAAGAATTTAAGGATTTATTAAAATTTGTATAAAATTTTATAAGTTAATAATTTTTATCTATTGTTATAATTTTTCATGTGTATATAAGATATGTATAGCGTTTCAGGCATAGGATATTAACGTTCATATGCAATTTTTTTATAGTTGCAAAATTTTCAAGTTAGTCCACGCCATTCAAAAGTCAAAACATAAAGTAAAAATACCAATTCTCGAATGTTATTTTTATAGTCGTAAAAAAATACATAAAAATTGTACCAACATCACTCAAGGATGATTTCTTGCACGAAGCTAGTGTTGTTTTGAAAATTTCAACGCTCAACCAATTTTTGTTCCTGTATATATATTTTTTTAATACATACTAGTGTGACTGTGTGAGAGACTGAGAGGTATATATTCGTTGATTGCGCATTGACCGCTTAAAAATCTAGCTTCAAAGGCAAGAGTTAACATTCATGAATATACAGAGAGATTAGGAAGCCAATCATTGACGCTCTAGTGGCTAGTGCTCTACTCATCGCTATCGCTAAAAACAAATGCTGCGGTCATGTGATGCATCCCACGCACCCACTGTTGGTTCATTCCCTGTAAAGATGATCCAAACAAACAGCACTGGCAATATCAGTTTCCAGTTCTTCACCTACAAACCTAGCTCAGTTAAGGGTCTCCGGATGGTTTGTGACCTTTTACCTGTACATATTTAGATTATGACATGAGATAAAATACTTCTGATTTTACGTTTTGCAGATTAGTTTTTGAAAATGTCGTATTTGATCCCTATAAATTTAAGAGTAATTTATTGTTGATTTGTATAGTTGTAATATTGCACATATCAATTACATTAAAAAAATAATAATAGCATCTGTAATCAGTCAATCTAATTTTGGTCTCGTTAAAATTAAGCATTCGGGTTATATAAATAAATAAATAATAAATTGGTAATTTTTTAAAAACAGAAAAATTAGTCTATGACAAGTAGCCAGCATTCATCATGAAATAATTGATACATAATATATGAAATATATGAATGCATAATACTGATACAATGATCCTGACAGGAGAGACAATACGAAACAAGATTTATACACAGTGGTCCAGTGAGGTGGTTATTAATATTATTTTATTTTTGAAGAAAGTGAGGTGGTAAAGTGACAATCCATGGTCCCCTCTTGTTAATGCATTTTTCCTTTTTTTTTTTCTTTTTGGTTTTGGTAGTAATTAACAGCCGTAGGCCCATTTTTTTTGTTTTACACCACCCGATGGGATTGTTTTTCCGTCTCATTATGTACTTTTTTTTGTCCCTTATCTTGCTTGATGCAGATTTTTGGACCACTGTGCAACTTGTCATCGAGTTCCCTCAATTCATAAACCAATGACAATGAAAAATACTGATAGAATTTTAGACTTGAAAACGAAACAAAGAAAGAATTATAATTTGCTTTTTTGTAGCTTTAATGCATTCTTAGACTAATCGCTGATCAAGATGATATGTTAATTTTTGGTCCCCTACACCTAAACTGTTGTAAGAAATAGTTGCTAGCTAGATATTAATTCTCAATCTTTTCAAAAATTAAATGCTGAACAATCGAAAATGGACAGAAATATTTCTATAACTCTTAATGGTTCATTGTTTACATATAGTTGGGCAATTTCTTGTGCGCCATAATAAATGGACAAAGGAATGTTTCTTTCCTTGGTCAAAATATTATAAATTTTTTGCCTAGCTATATCTTGTGTACTATTCAAATTTTGACTAACTTCATTTTATTAGAATGGCAAAATGGATTTAAGACAATATATTTATAGTTTCTCTTTCGTACATAAATGTCCAATTTGGTAAGCCGGAGGGAAAAATAAAAATGCTTATGTTGGAATTAGAATGTCCTTCCACGTAACAAGTAATAACATCTAAAATTTTTACCAACAAAAAGAGATAGACTTTAAATCCATATATATAAAGAATACACTATGTTATGTCTTTACATGTAGTGATTAGTGAACGAGTTAATTTTTTTTAACTGGAAGAATTTAAGATTTCTCATATATTTATATTGAGTGAAGAAACAAAATATTTAATAGTATCAACTCAACTATTCGTTATATATTAGAAGATTATCGAATTATGTTCAAATACAGGCTATCTATACAAATTGTCTTATATATGTCTAAAATATATCTATAAATGTTTTACTTAGCTTTCTTCTTGTTTAAAAATATTAACTGATTCTATTGTCTACTACAGCATATTTTCTTGCTATCAAACTATACAAGCATTTAATATTGCCAATATTTTTGTTCGTAAAATATAAAATTGAGAAAACTGAGCCAAATTCATGGTTCCAGACGTCCAGTTCGCATTTGGTAGGAATGTAAAAGGGTGACGTCATTTTTTTTAAGCCAAATTCAATTTTTCTAAGTGTTGAAAAACATACTGTTTGTTTAAAATTACGAACCACTACAATTGATCAGGTTTAAAAAACCAATAATTCACCGTAAAATGTCTGTAGAATAATAAATGTCCCGAAAAATGTTACATTTTTAGAAGACAATTTTACGATGAATTAAAAAAACATAAAAAAAAATAGAAAATTTATTTGACATCACGGTTATCTTGATAAGATCTCATGAAGATGGGAGTCACATGGACAGTACGAATAACGATAAGATGAGATGTGATGAGGAACTTTGGAACTTACCTATCCTCTTTAGAAAAATGCATTGAGATTGAGTTGGCTAGTAAAAGGAGGAATTTTAACAGATCCAACCTTCGGAATAAACGTTGGATGGGATAAGTTTTGTAAATATAATTACGATGAAGAAATATGTTATGTTGATAACATTTTTTTTAGAAAAGCGACAACTGATTAAATGATAACAAAATTAAAAAAGAAAGTTAAAATATAAATATATTCTTCATATTATTAATTAGATAAATTGTGTATCACGTTTGCTTTAATTAAATTAATCTAGTCTGAGATATCGTTATAATGCACTATTTAAGATATTTTGAAGACAAAATTTTGATATGACAAAAATTCAAAGCCACGCAATCCGATTAATTTGCACCGAATCTCGTGATACCAATTTTCATCCAATGGGCTTCCGCAAGCGACTTTCTAATTTCCATTCTGGCAAGGTAGAAAACTTTACAGGCCTAAGGCCCATTACGTCACATCTGACTGAATTCTCCTCAAGACCTCAACCATGCGAATTCTATCCTCTGCTCACCTTTTTAGGTGAGCAGAGTGCTCACCTTAGATCTGAACCGTCCGATCAATGATGGTGCCCCGTGAATAATCCCAGATTGATAGGCCCGAAAAAAAATTAACCGTCCGATCTAAATCGAACGGGTCGGATCGAAAGTGAGCACTCTGCTCACCTAAAAGGTGAGCAGAGGATAGCGCTCCCTCAACCATGCATGCAGAATGAAATTCGGAAATTGCTCAGGTCACGCCCAGCTTTGCAAAACACTCCAAATTTTAATGGAAAAAGACCAAATTGTCCCTCATTTTAGAATTATGGTGTCTAAATAGTAGAGGGTAATTAGGTCTTTTCGCATCAAAATTGGGAGTGTTTTGCAAAGCTGGGCGTGTCCTAAGCAATTCCCATGAAATTCAGAACACGTATTATTTGTAGCGAATAAACAAATGACCGTATTTTGTCTGCACTCGCTGAATTCGCTGGATTGGAGAAGAATATGCCCGGATACACAAACACCACACCTGCACCCGGTCTATATCTAAATGATCTCTTCCTCTCACTTCCAGTGGGTCCCACTAAACCCGATGCAACTACTCCGTTGAATTCTGATAGACCAGGTTTAGATCGTATCTTTTCCTGATCAACACGATACGGTGGAGAACTCTCCGAATCCTAAGGCCAAGACTCGTCCCACCGCATCCCTCGCAACTCCCGATAAAAAACGAGTGGGGTCAACGCAACAGTCGAACAAATTCCACGCACCGAGTCCACGGAGCGATTATTTGGTCAATAGGTCGTCTCCTCTGGAGCAAGAGCGACCATTGATCCCTGACCAGAGGCGTGGCCGTTTTTTCTTCGATTTTTTTGTTGAACCTTTCTCTTTCTTTCTTTCAAAGCCTCCTTCTTTCTCTCTCTTGTTTCGTGTGGTGCTAGTAAAGGCGTCCAGAGAGAGAGAGAGAGAGTTTGTTTAGGGTCTGATTTTGAGTTTAAAACTGTTGGGAAATTTTCGGATCTGGAGGTGTTAGCTGGGAGGTGTAAAAGCAGCTGAAGGATTTCTTTTGTATGTTGTTAATGGGTCAATTTCCTTCTGTTTGTGCACGGATCGATCTAGGAGAAGGTAAGGATCGATTGGATTCAGATCTTTGTTATTATAAGCTTCACTTTTGGAAATTATGTGATGATGACCTTAGATCTGCATGATATATCTGCTCATTTTGGTTGATATTTAGTTGAATTCTAATTTTTTACCTCTATTCTATTAGTCTATATTGTTCCTTTGAGCTCGTCACTGTAACGCCAGATCTGAAAAAAAAAATGTTGCCTTTGTTGATTTATTTTAGTTAGAAGTTTATGTTTAGTCTTTGTACTTTACATGTCTTGTTTGCTCGTATATCTTTTAATTTGTAGCATTACAACTGCGCGATATTATAGGCTTTGACTATTTACAAAATATAAAGTTATGAAAACTGTTGTTTGATTGGAAGCTTTCTCCTCATGCCTGATAAGATCCGGTCACGAGGTTCATATAAGTTATTATGACAATCTTAGACTTATGATTCACTATTTAAGCTTTAATTCCGAAACTTTTACTCATTTTTATGTAATTATCTTTGCTCTAAATAAGCACTTTTTTCAGTAACGGTATAATTTTAGAATATAACTTTCCTTTTTTAGCTGTACAGTGGCATTCCTAAGATTTCCAATTCTACTCTATATGATCTTTTTTAGTGTGTCTGCAGTGACCTGTAGGATTTAATTTACTTAATCCCTCAGCAGCATATTTATTTTATTTTTGAATGAAGTGGCCAGTAGTGTGTTTCATGAAATTGGAAATAAATAATAATTTCTAAATTTGAAACTTATTTTCAGGTCTTGGTTAGAATCTAGGGGCAAATTTTCATTCTTCAAGTGCCTCCATGCAAGATGAGCTTTGCAAATAGTCAAATGTCAAACCAATTAAAGAAAACCACATCCCTGAATCCAAATGCAGCTGAATTTGTACCGTCATTTCGCAAATCCACTACACCAATTGGTTCTGTTTCTGATGCAAACAGTTCTTCCAAAGAAAAGGTGACCCTAGACAGGACTGACTCAGCAAAGTCAAACAATTCTGAGGATGAAGCACGCCGGTACTGGCAGAGCCAGCTTCCTGATGACATAATTCCTGATTTCTCAGCCGCAGAAAAAGATGAAATTGAGACAGCTCTGCCCTCATTGGATAAACTGACATTAAATGCCATTGAGGATCCTTTTTCTAGTTATTCAGGAGATGGGACAAATTCTAGTTATATGTTGGGATCAAGTAACTGGGATCAGATCGAGAGTGACTTTGATTTGGGTTTTGTTGATGGGAGTTCCGCAGACCATGGTGTGGCAGCAGATGCGAGCTTTGATCCGGTAGATTACCTTGTTTCACAATTCCCTGGATTTTCTGCCCAGAGCCTAGCTGACTTGTACTGTGCCAATGGTTATGATCTGAATGTAACCATAGAGACACTCATCCAGCTCGAGGTAAATGTTAAATCCTCTGGTTTCAGTACAAATTATAAAATAGAAGAACTTTTATCTTGTTAACTGACAAATGCCCTTAAAAGTACAGATATGCCAAGAGGATTTGATGATGAATTTTTATGTTCCTAATTTTTCAAAACGTTCATAAACAGATCTTGAAATGAGGATTAGAAAAAAAAATTCTTGAGAAGTATTTGGCCTAATTGGCCTAATATAGTCTGCTTTGTTAATGTCTAACAACTAGTAATGTTTGGGATTTTTTTTGTTGCTTTTACCTAAATATTCAGATTCAAGTGGATAGTGGGGCTCATCCAACTTCAAACCTTAACTCTGCTGCTCCAAGTTTCACCATGGGCGACTTCCCTGCACTTCCAACTGCAGAAAATGAGACAATTCTATCTAATGTGAACCGACCTCCTCTAATTACAAGCACAGGGACTAATTTTGCCTCAGCTGTACGTAAGGTCAACTCCTCTGACCCGCTTCATGGTAGGCTAGAGAATAAAAATAGCACAGAATATGGGGCCAGCGTCGGTACTAGCCGGGTCTCTCAAATTTCACCAAGGCTGTATAACTCCACTAGCAAATTGGCTGTCAGTAATAAGCTTCCAAGCGGTGGGCCCGCTCGTGCAGCTCCAATTTGGCTTGAAACTGGCGATGCAGTTGGTAATAACACTTTAAATTGTATTATATGGATAGATGAGATGTTAATGTATTGCCTATCTTTCTTTTTATACACAATCTTATAATTTTTGTATATTTTCTCATTTTTTTTGTGTTGGTGATGATTTTCCAGCTACTATGTATGCGGAGACGAGGGAAGAAGCTCGTGATTATGCTCGACTCAGGAATTTGTGCTTTGATCAGGTATAAGCTCAGTAAACCTTTGTAGTTAAAAGTAGTAACTTTTGTTTAACTATGAGAAATTAATTAAAAATAGTTGGATTCTATCATTCATTTCTGATTCTTTTATATACTTATGGTGTAATTGTAATTTAAGTTACATTGCTGTTGTTAGGCAAGGCAAGCATATTTGATTGGTAACAAAGCTCTTGCAAAGGAGTTGAGCGTGAAAGGCCAACTTTACAATCTTCAGATGAAAGCTGCTCATGGCAAAGCGAAAGAAAACATATATCGCCAGAGGTCTTATTTCTCATCTTCCACTGTAATTTTTCTATTAAAAGTATTGTTGAATTTAGCTAGCTTCAAACCAAGACTATTGCCTTGAAATATAAATCAAGGTGGTATTATGAAGTTGCAAAAGTGCATAGCACAGTATGGTAGTGTGGATTCTGACAAGAGATTTTACTACTAGTGCGCTGACAGTGAAAATATAAAAGAACATCAGAAGTTTTAATGTGCATGTGTGACTATTTTTCCTTCTGAGGAAAACTGTCTAGTTTTTGTTTTGGCCCTTTGCTTGCAGAAACCCAACTTCATCCTATGGGCCGGGGCAAGTGCCGTTCATCGACTTGCACGGACTTCATGTAAGCGAAGCAATCCACATTCTAAAACAGGAGCTCTCCATTTTGAAAAGCACCGCGAGGGCATCTGGAGAGAGAATTCAATTGCTAGTGTGTGTAGGTACAGGCCACCATACCAAGGGTTCCCGGACCCCAGCTAGGCTTCCCATGGCAGTTGAACAGTTTCTTTTGGATCAAGGCTTCCATTTCACACAACCTCAGGCAGGGCTTCTTCGTGTTAGTATTTATTGACCGTTGGATGTTAGCTTTAGGTGACAAGGGTAAAAAAGAAAATGACAAAGAAACGGTGGAAAAGCAAAACAAAAAAGACAAAAAAATGTGGAATGTAGTATTTCTTTTTAGTTTGTATATCTCGAGGCTGACAACTATAGGCCGGAAGTGTAATCCACGCGTATAGTTTGATTCAATTCAGATTTATTTATTCTGATAGGTATGGTGTAAGTGTAGTTAAATTCATGGCAAAATTGGATATAACCCCCTCAAATCTTTCTCGATTGGAAATAACCCCCTCCAATCTTTTATATTGGATATAACCCCCTCTAATCATACTACTTTGCGATATAAGTCCTTTTTATTATTTTTAACCATATTTTTAATTGAAAAAATCGAACTATTTAATCTATGACTGAAATGCCCTTCTTGTCTCTCCTTCCCCACCCCTCTTCCTCTCGTGCATGTCAAAAAAATGCAGGCCATTTGTATTTAAGATGCCAGAACAAGTTTGCTAATATTTTAATAAAAAATTATTTTACCATTTTAGTACCAGTAACGACTCAATTTAGAGCCTCATATTGTCATATGTTAAGTTAGTTGAACGGCTCATATACAAGTAATCTATTATATAGAAGATATGATCTACGGATTCAATAAATAAAAATTTATCTATATTATTCACCAATAAGTTGGATCTGGAAGATGCTTGTATAAGAACTTATTAGTACATAAAGAGCTTCAGCCCTTCAACCCGTTTAGCAATGGATGCAAATCCAATATGCACACATGGGACAAATTTCTCGATGATTCTGCATAACTCACAGCCATTATTATATCGTCGATTTCTTGCTTAGTTTGTCAATTGATTTATATATGTATTAGCTTGATTTCTTTTGATATATTGTCTTTTACTTTTAGCAATCGGCACAATGAAAATTTTATCAGAATTTGTAGTTATCAAACTAATGCGCATGAAACAGAAAAGTTTGCATTGGGATTGAAACGTTAAAGTACATATCAATGGGTCAGAATAAAATCCTGCCATTAGCATGTATACCAAAAAATTAGTCCACATTATCATATGATTCTTGAGTTTATTAAACCTGACAGACAAGCTCAAGAGAGAGTAGAGAGGGAGGGAGGCTGGGAGAGGAAGAGACAGCAAGGGTATTACTGTCATAATTTTAAAAATTGATCTTTTTAATTAAAAATATTATTTAAAATAATAAAAAGGTCTTATATCCTAAAGTGGCATGATTAGAGGGGGTTATATCCAAGGGGTCGTTTGGATGGGTGGGAAATAGATTAGGAATAGCAATTCCGGGACTAAATTTAAGGAAAAAGAGAGATTTCGCGAAGCGTGGGAAGATTGCTATTCTGGGAATAGGAATGTTGTTTGGATGGTGAGTTAAGAATAGCGTTGGGAAGAGTGTTATTGGGATGAAAAGTAGGGAGAAAAGTGTTGTTGGGAAGAATGTTATTGGAAATAGTGTTATTTCTGGAATTGGCTATTCCTGAAATTGGCAATTGCGTTTGGATGAAAAATTTACGCCAGGAATAGGTAATTCCTAGAATTGGTCTATTCCTAGTGTATCCAAACGACCCCCAATATTAAAGATTGGAGGGGGTTATTAAATTCATCGAGTTACACAGTTTTTTTTTTTTCCTAAAAAAGCTTTTTGTAGAGATGTTTATCAGAGCAGGTATATTTTCTAAATCCGATTCAGTAATCCTATGATCTAAATTCGCGTGTCGAGTAGGTTTTTATTGTTGAAAGTGATTTATTTTTTAGGAATTGATTTTGTTTGATATTTATCGAAACATTGGATTAATATGGTTGAGAGTCGGCAGCAAAATAATGAAGTTTTGATCGGTAGCTAGTGAAATGTCAAAAGTCCTTGGCCCTTGGCCCCTCCTTCGGAAGACCGTCTTTAAACCCGGACCGGACCGGTCCTTCGAAAGATATACAACGGGTAAGGGCTTAGAAGGGCCGGATTTTGAAAGGGCCGGATTTAATTTTCAACGAAGACGGATTTTGATTGGACGGGTATCGAAGGACAGGTTCGGCCCAATCCGACCCGGTTTATTTGGAAGGGCCGGTTTAGTATAACTCATAAAGTAATAAGAGTTTATAGAATAAATACAAATTAACTTTCCCTGTAACATCTAGTTAGAAATAATGTTTAAATATTTTGAAGCAACGTTTTCTAGAACAAAAATTCAAACTTACTATTATTTTTCTTCACCAGCTCAATATAAAAAAATTTCAATGAAAATTAATTTTATTTATCAAATATATGTTAAGTTATAAGGATTATTTATGCAATATAAAAAATACTATAAAATTATGAGAAAATATTAAAATATATTATATGAAATCTTTTGAGTTCTTTGGGTCCTTGAGCCCGTCCATTTGAAAGATCAAGGGCTTAGAAGGGCCGGATTTTCAAAGGTCCGGGCTACCTATTTAGAAAAGAAATCCGTCAAACCCGGTCCTTCTTAGACTCTTTCTTGAATCTGGTCCGGTCCGGCCCTTATGCAAAACCCGTCAAGTCCGGTCCTTTGAAATCCGGCCCGATCCGTTTGACTTTCACTATCGGTAGCATAATAATGTTTTTAAACCGTTGCAAAAGCTTGCGCCATGAGCCCATGATAGAATCGCATATAGTATCGTATAATTAATAATAATTAAATAAAGGAAATTTTGTCATGAATATTTTTTTTTTACATGGGCCTAGATCTAAACCATTCATTCATAAGGATGAATGGTTATTATTTTTTTTGAAGAGAAGGCCCGTAGGCAGAATGGTTATTAATTAGAGCTTGAATGAAGGGTCAAGATTTGGACCCGTGCATCCATGGAAGAATTACCGATTTCTTTGAGAAATTATCCATGAGAATCAATTTTTGAATCGGATTTTGATCGCACCAGCTCATTTTTAAGAAAGATTAATTCATCAGCACTTATGAATGGTTACGATCAAAATCTGATTCAGAAATTGATTCTCACGGCATGATGAGTTGTTTGAAAGAAACACAACTTTTAGAAGTTTGTTTTGTTATTTGCAGACGAGAGAGCTGCATTGATAAATAAGAGAGATGATCAAATCGCAGCAAATGTCTTTTTAGATTATCATGTTTTACAGCGGAGTCAGAAAATTTTTCATAACGTGGTTCAAATGGTATATCAAAATATTGATATTAATATAATGATTACATTGAAGTACAAGATCCTAACGTAGGTTCCACATTAGAACAATTTATTCATTTCATGGGGTTAAAGTATGATTTTTCTTTTTTTATAGAAAACAATTATGTGTATAACACAATCATATTGCAAATCTATGTCTAATCAAGGAAAAAATGGAAACCCCATCAGTAGATCCGCCTATGATCATGTTTTGACATATATAAAAAAAAAGATATGTCTGAATAATAATTACATTCTACGATCTTATCTATAATCTCCACTATGGTAAATGAAAAGGAAGATTCCAATAAAACCAAAGCGCGTTTTCGGGTGGCAGCTTCAGCCAACTTATTGAAAAAATAGATAATAAATAAATTCAAAGCGCGTGCATGTGGATATCAGAAAATGTGTATATTATTCTATTTTGATCTCATTTAAGCAACTTGCAATGACAAATTAGACTAACATAACTAAAGCACGTACTCATGATTTCATACTTAAAATATTTTTTATTATGCTTTATGTGTAGATACTTGAAATATTTTTTATTATGCTTATGTGTACAGTGTACTACAATATAATATTCTATAGCGTTGGTAAAGAAAGTCAAAATAAGCAAACCTATATAAATAACATTATGTTGCACTTTTAAAAAAAAAAATTAATTACACTCGATATTCAGCATATATAGTAGTTGATTTTTTTTTTTTTAAATTTGGAAAGAGTCAAGACACATATTTATCTAGAGATATTTGAACAACCGATTTAAATTGTTCCATTCGATTTACATATCAAAATTTAATAGGAAATTACATTTTAAATCATTGAAATTATTTATATTAATTTACATTTGGAGAAGAAACCATTCATTTTAAAAAACATCTAATAAAAACTATTATTAATTATATAAATAAAACGTCCCAGGTTTCAATTTCGGATATCGAGATGCGAAGTTAACAATACCAGGCGATCCGCTTTTTACATTGCGTCACTCTTATTTCTCGGTTTCTTCCTGAGCGGCCGACTTCTTAATTCTTAAATCTTAAGCATTGAGCCGAGCCTCGCCTAGGCGACCCCAACAGATTTTATTCTCTCCTAGTCTCCTAGTCTCCTTCCTTTTAATTAACGAAAAACTGATATATACTGACGCTACCTCTAAATCTCTCTTCCGATCATAGATCAATCGCATCGATTTTTGAAGAATCGGTAAAACAAATTGTCGCAACTCGCATAAAAGGCGACTCAGAGGAATCAGCCAGCCGGTTGTTACTGGTAAGCTTCACCCTTTATCTATTCATTCCTTGCGTTTTTCTCTCCCAAAAAAACCCTTTCAATCTCTCGGGAAAATCACTCAATAATCGGTTAAAGTGATTACTTTACAAATTATGGTGCCAACAATGGACCACTGCTTGCTTACGGTACAAGGAAGGTCCTAATTTGAAGTAAGGTACTTAGATTTGGTTGTGGGTCGGTTCCTTTCTGTTATGGAAATACTCTTTACCACAAAATTAAATTTACCCAGTACTGGTGGCTTATGCAATTAGGAATTAAAGAGCTTATTGGAGGTTTTTACATACAGACAAAGGCTCTAATTGACCTCAGGAGATAAAACTGTAGAAGTTTCTGAACCTTTTCTTCATTTGTCAGTGATATTTATCCTATGGCAACTGCAACCGTGGCCACGGCTGCTGGTGCGGCTGCTCTATTGTACTATACACTAAACAAAAGGATACAAGCTACAAAATCTGAAGGTGAAGAAGATTCGACAGATAATAACAGGGACCAATCACCGAAAAGTAGTACATCAGGCAGGGGGCGGGTCCCTCGAAGGCCAGTGCATGCACCTGCCACCTGGCTTGAGACGATCTCGACCTTGTCAGAGACACTGAGGTTTACTTATTCTGAGACCTTAGGCAAGTGGCCTCTCGGTGATTTGGCATTTGGCATTAGCTTTCTGCTTAAGCGTCAGGTGACTCTTTTTCCACCTTTTTGTAGTTATTTATTTAACAGTGGATCATTTTTTTCCCCTTTTCTTTCATCGCATGTATTATTTTGTAGCACCATGTTTGAGAAATGCAAGAGGAACTTAATGTTTCTCATATTTTTTTAAATCGATAATTAAATTTCTGCTGTCAGAATATATACTATTAAATGTTAGCATTTTTAATCTTTATTGGTGGTACAATTGTTATGTATAAATGAGCTAATGACGTGACGCACTGAATGTGAAAAGGCTAGAGACCTTGGTCATTTTGCTGCGTTAAATCTGGTTTTATTTTATATTTATATATATGATGGGTTGTTTGTATGTTGTGAAGATCCAGAAAATTTGGCGATGGTTACTATTATGGAAATGCTGATGGTCTATTTCAAATACAGTAAAATTTTAAGAATGACTTGCAAAATATGTTCACTTGAAATTGGTTTGATTTTTAAAATCACCATCTTTCATTTTTACAGGGAAACTTGCCAGTAGCTAGCATATATGCTGGAAATGAAAGTATAGAGCTTGGAGGAGTTACAGTAATTGAAGAACTGAAGTATCTCCTTAATTTGTTGATACTTTGTTGGCATTTCTCGAAAAAACCCTTCCCGTTATTTCTGGAAGCTACAGGCTACTCTAGTGATGATGTTATTCTTCAGGAACCTAAAGCTGGTGTAAGTAAAGGACAATCAAATATTACGTTCTTTCTGTTTCTGGTTGTATGTAGGTTTATTATCAAACTCACTTTATTGTTTTGCCCTTGAAAATTTGAAGTGCATTAAGAACGATGCCAGTCTACAGATGTTAACTGGAAAAACTTGTTTTTTACTTAGCAAGCAATTCATAATTGACTGAAATACTCCTTAATTATGTGTATTATGACGCAAATATCATCCATACTTCTAGATTTTTCTGAGCATTTATTCTATACTTTTGTCATTATTGCAGATTTTGAAGCCGGCTTTTACAATTATAACTGACAAGAGTACTAAGTGTATACTGCTGCTTATCAGGGGGACACACAGCATAAGGGATACACTGACAGCTGCCACGGGTGCAGTGGTCCCGTTTCACCACACAGTTGTATGTGAAAGAGGTGTTAGAGAAGTGGTTCTGGGATATGCTCACTGTGGAATGGTTGCGGCTGCCAGGTGGATTGCCAAACTAGCAACACCTTGTCTGACTAAAGCACTTCAAGAAAACCCAAATTACAAAGTGAAGGTTAGTGTTGTAAATCCTCTTTTAGTAACTCATTCAACTTATCTTAATCTTTAGTTAGCAACACTGGGCATTGCAAGTAAAGTGGCTTATTTCAACTATAATAAATGCAAAAGGAATCATAAGGTAGCCATATCTGTAAATATATTTGCATTCCTTGTACTGGAACTGTTTTTTATTATTCTAGAACTTTCTTGAAGTTCTTTTTTAACAAAATGAAACTCAACAGTACCATCTTTTTGCAAAAGTAACGGAACTGAAGCTGTTGAGTGGAAGTGCATACTATTGGAACAAATTAAGTGAATAGTATTTGTCATTTGTATTAATTGAAATATTTACGCAGATCGTGGGACACTCTCTAGGGGGAGGCACTGCAGCCCTTTTGACCTATATTTTGCGAGAGCAGCAGGATTTCTCTGCAGCCACCTGTGTTGCATTTGCTCCAGGTTCATTTTAATTGAACTCTCTAGGTCTTTTTTTAGTTGTGATATCTTTTTATAGTTATAAGCAATATGACAAATTTTACTGAGGGGCTGCCTTACATAATTTCAGCGGCTTGTATGACATGGGAGTTGGCTGAGTCAGGAACGCAGTTCATTACATCAGTAATTAATGGTGCTGATCTCGTCCCGACATTTTCAGCTGCTTCAGTAGATGATTTACGCACTGAGGTCACACTTCTTGTCTTAGTTATATTTGATACGGGTAACGGGAGGATATAATGCCAATGGTCTTTTGTGCCAAATAGTGCCCTTTTTTTTTTGAAGCACAATAAGTAAAAACTTGTAAACCTTGGATGTTTTTATTTAATCCCAGCTCCATGAAAAAAAATTATAGGATTTTGACTTATTTTGGTTACCTTCAAGAGATGAAGAAGAAGAAAAATTGACAAAACTTTGGTTTGTTGATTTTAGTAACTTCAAATGCATATTGAAATATAGTTAAAATGACAAGTTTGTTGTCTGCACATAGCGTAAGATATGTATGAAATATTTAATTGATTAGTTTGGTCATCTGAGATTGAAATTTTATTAATATATCATATTGTTGGCAGCTTGGCATTGAATTTCTCTTTATATTTTATTATTAGATAATATGAAATTTTGCCGACATGCCTTTTTACATGATATTTTCTTAAAATTGTTGTACTAAAAATAGGTGACAGCTTCAGCTTGGCTGAATGACCTGAGAAATCAAATAGAACAGACGAGAATACTGAGCACAGTGTACCGCTCTGCTTCTGCATTGGGATCGCGGCTTCCATCTATTGCAAATGCCAAGGCACGAGTGGTTGGAGCTGGTGCGATCCTTCGTCCTGTCTCTACTCGAACGCAGGTATAAGCACTTCTTATAAATGATCAAGATTCTTATAAATATTTGGTAAGAAGAATGAAACTAAAGAAAGATTTATGAAGGAATACCTTAATGATGGGGTTCTCTGTCAATTTTATATTTATTAGTATCTGTGTTGCTCTTGCTTTAGGTCGTGATGAGTCGAGCTAAGACTGTGGCCCGGGCTGCATGGGCTCGACCATCCCTCCAGCTATCTTCTTGGTCATGTATTGGGCCCCGCCGTCGTAACGTACCATCTGTCGCTAGCACATCATCAGTGGACCACAGCATGGATGCTGCTACTCCAACCAGTGACTCGTCAGAGGCTCTCTTGACTGTGACAGAAGCAACCACAACTGAGACCACTGAGATTATTGAATCAACGCCACAAACAGAATGTTTGCACACAATTGAACAGACAACATCTCTTGTTACTGAAATAGAAGGAGAAAAAGAATCCGATGTTGATATTGATTTAACTGAGGTAGAGCTATGGCAACAACTGGAGACTGAGCTATCAAAGCCTAGGAAGGGAGAGAATGGAGAAAAAGATGATCATGATCATGATGATGAAGAAATAGGAGAAGAAGAAGATGACATAGTAAGAGAAATAGCTGAGGCGAGTGCAAGTACTGGTGAGGTGGGGACTGTATCTAATAATTCTCAAAGTGAGACAAAGGAAGTTCATAGGTTTTATCCTCCCGGAAAAATCATGCATATTGTATCATTTGTTTCTGAAGAGGATGCAAATACAGACCATGAAAGGGATCCAAATGAAGTGGGCCCCAAGATTGGGGTTTACTTGACACCTAGATCATTATATGGCAAGTTGAGGCTATCTAAAGCGATGATCAACGACCATTACATGCCCATGTATAGAAGGAATATTGAACAGCTGATTAGTGAGCTAGAGAAGGATGCTTGTTCGGCAAATAGTGAAGAATGTACGACAAATGAGGTTGGTTTGTAGCTGGAGAATATATTATCACCTCATGTGTAGTGAAATTAATGTTAGTTTTATCTTTAGGTTAGAGGTTATAATACTGTACAGGGGGAGGTTGATGGAGCTATTACTGAATAATTGTAACTAATTTTGCATTGTGCATAACAAATGGGTGGGAGTAATAGAGGGTTCTTTCAACTCCGGCTATACAATATCCCAGTGATTGTAACTAATTTTGCAATAATGTCACAATTATAGACTGACATTTAAGGTCAAACAAAATTAAACAACTATCATTTCTCCTCGTGTTGAACTCAATACAACTTATGTGTTGCATTTCTACCAATTCACTTTTTTTGAGGGTCTCCTTTGACGGCGCAACTGTGTGCTGGGAAGTGGAAGGTGATTGCTGGTCTGTGAAGGCATGCAGCCTTACACTGTGTTTGGATGGGAGGCAACGGGTGGAAAGGAAAGGAAACAAAGACAAAATTCGAAATTCCTCCTCGTTTGGATGAAGGGAAATCGGGAGGGGGAATTTTTGGCGAGGGTAAAAGCTCCCTCTAATATTTCCTCTTTTGTGCAAATAATTTCTCCTCCGATTTGGAGGAGAATGGACGGGAAGGAAAACTGAGTCGCTATCTCTGCACAAAATGACAACCACTGCCCCTTCAGTCTTCCCCTTTTTTTTTTTTTTTACCACTTTTGTCCAAATGTTCTCAGCATCACAAAAATAAAAATTAACCTAGTGCTCTCCTCTCCCTTCGTTGCTTCTTCAAAGGATCTTTATTTCATAAGTTTTGGAACTTGAAGATTTTGGTGCAAGCAACTGATTTTGATTAATATTATCTTTTTTAGTTTGATAATTTATCCAATACTACACAAAATGGACTTTTGTTGTTGAATGAAAATAATAAGGTGTTTCTTAATAGTTCTAAAGAATTGTATTATACATGGCAATTATGCATATAAAGTACAAATAATAGCATTCGGGATAGAATTGGAGCATTTTAAGCGATTGTGGATTTGTTTTAAGTCATTTGATCGCAATAATCTATATTTAAGCTCTTTATACTGTGGAGAATAAGTTTATGAGCTTAAAAATTCGAAATGATTGGATTATACAAGGCTATTACGCACATAAAATGAAAATAATGAGTGTACTGGACAGAATTGGAGCATTTAAAATGATTGTGCAATCGTTTTAAGTGATTTGTTCACAACAATCTATATTTAAATTCAATATATTCATTTTCACTTTATTTGCGTAATTGCAAAGTATAATCCAATACTTTTGAACTTTTAAGATCATAAACTTTTTCTCCACTGTATAATAAGTTTAAATATAGATTCTTGTGAACAAATCACTTAAAACGATTGTACAATCGCTTAAAATGCTTCAATTCTGTCCAGAACGCTCATTATTTTCACTTTATGTGCGTAATAGACTTTTACATTCCAATCCTCATGAATATTTATGCTCATAAACTTTTTTTTTCATTGTATAAAGAGCTTAAATATAGATTATTGCGATCAAATGACTTAAAACAAATGCACAATCGCTTGAAATACTCCAATTCCGTCCAGAACGCTATTATTTGCATTTTATGTGTGTATATGCCATGTATAATACAATTTTTTAGAATTTTTAAGATCATAAACTTATTCCTCACTGTATTTGGAGTTTAAATATAGATTATTGTGTTCAAATGACTTAAAACGAATGCAAAATCGCATGATATGCTCCAATTCAGTCCAGAACACTCATTATTTTCACTTTATGTGCGTAATAGCCTTGTATAATCCAATCCTTTTGAATTTTTAAGCTCATAAACATATTCTCCACTATATAAAGAGCTTAAATATAGATTATTGTGATCAAATGACTTAAAACAAATGCACAATCGCTTGAAAATGCTGCAATTCTGTCAAGAATGCTCACTATTTTCACTTTATGTGCGAAATAGCCTTGTATAATCCAATCTTTTTGAATTTTTAAGCTCATAATCTTATTCTTCACTGTACGAAGAGTAAAAATATAGATTGTTGTGATTAAAGACTTAAAATCAATGCACAATCGATTGAAATGCTTCAATTCTTTCTAGAAAGCTCATAATTTGCACTTTATTTGCGTTATTGCCATGTATAATCCAATTCTTTTGATCTTTTCAGATAATAAACTTATTTTTTACTGAATAAAGAGTTAAAATATAGATTATTGTGATCAAATAGCTTAAGACGAATTCACAATCGCTTGAAATGCACCAATTATGTCCTGAATGCTCATTATTTGAACTTTATTTGCGTAATTGCCAACTATAATCCATGCCTTTTGAATTTTTAAGATCATAAACTTTTTTTCCACTGTATAATGAGTTTAAATATAGATTGTTGTGAACAAATCACTTAAAACGATTGCACAATCGCTTGAAATGCTCTAATTTTATCCAGAACGTTCATTATTTTCACTTTAAGTGCGTAATAGACTTTTAAATTCCAATTCTTTTGAATTTTATGCTCACAAACTTTTTCCTCACTGTATAAAGAGCTTAAATATAGATTATTGTGATCAAATTACTTAAAAGGAATGCACAATAGCTTGAAATGCTCCAATTCTGCCAAGAACGCTCATTCAGTTTATGTGCATAATTGCCATGTAGAATCTGTAATCATTTTGAATTTTTAAGATAACACTTAATCTTCTCTGTATAAAAAGATTAAATGTAGATTATTGTGATCAAATGACTTAAAACAAATGCATAATCGCTTGAAATGTTCCGATTCTGTCCACAACGCTCATTATTTGCACTTTATTTATGTAATTACCAAGTATAATCTAATCCTTTTGAACTTTTAATATAATCAACTTATTCTCCACTGTATAATGAGGTTAAATATAGATTTTTGTGAACAAATCACTTAAAACAATTGCAAAATCGCTTGAAATACTCCAATTATGTCTAGAACGCTTATTATTTTCACGTTATGTGCGTAATTGCCTTGTATAATCCAATTCTTTTGAATTTTTAAGCTCATAAAATTATTCTTCGCTGTATGAAGAGAATAAATATAGATTATTGTGATCAAATGATTTAAAACGAATGCACAATCGCTTGAAATACTCCAATCCTGTCCAGAACGCTCATTATTTGCACTTTCTGTGCAAAATTGCCATTTATAATCTAATACTTTTGAAAATTTAAGCTCATAAAATTATTGTTTACTGTATAAAGAGCTTAAATATAGATTATTGTGATCAAATGACTTGAAACGAATGCACAATCGTTTGAAATTGCTGCAATTCTGTCCAAAACTCTCACTATTTTCATTTTATGTGCGTAATAGCCTAGTATAATCCAATTATTTAGAGTTTCTAAGCTCATAAACTTATTTTTCACTTATGAAAAGAAAATATATAGATTATTTTGATCAAATGCTTCAATTTTGTTCTGAACGATTATTATTTGCAAAAGTAGCAAAGAAACGACGGGAAGGACAGACTGCCAGCAAAGAACTCAAAAAGATCAATAATAAAGGGGAATTGCTTTAAAGAAGAGCTCGCTAGGAGATGCTAACTACTTTTTTGCACAACAAGTAGCAATTTCAGTAAGCATGAAAATCTATAGAGATATCCCCCTCATCTTCTAAATCAAACGTGTGTGTGCGTAATTGTCATGTATAATCCAATCATTTTTAAATTTTAAGAAAAAATCTTATTCTCCTCTGTATAGAAAGCTTAAATGTATATTACTGTGATGAAATAACATAAAACGAATGCACAATCGTTTGAAATGCGCCAAATCTGTCTAGAACGCTCATTATTTGCAGTTTATGTGCAAATTTGCCATGTATAATCGAATCCTTTTGAAATTTAAAGCTCATAAACTTATTCTCCACTGTATAAAGAGCTTAAATATAGTTTATTGTGATCAAATAACTTAAAACGAATGCACAATCGCTTGAAAATGCTGCAGTTTTATCCAGAACGCTCACTATTTTCACTTTATGTGCATAATAGCCTTCTATAATCGAATCCTTTTGAATTTTTAAGCTTATAAACTTATTCTCCATTGTATGAAGATCATAAATATAGATTATTGTGATCAAATGACTCAAATGAATGCACAATCTATTGAAATGCTCCAATTCTGTCCAGAACACACATTATTTGCACTTTATATGCTTAATTGCCATGTATAATCCAATGCTTTTGAATTTTTATGCTCATAAACTTATTCTCCACTGTATAAAGAGCATAAATATAGATTATTGTGATTAAATGACTTAAAACGAATACACAATCTATTAAAATGCACCAATTATTTCCAGAATGCTTATTATTTTCACTTTATGTGCGTAATTGCCTTGTATAATGCAATCCTTTTGAATTTTTAAGCTCATAAACTTATTCTTTGTTGTATGAAGAGAATAAATATAGATTATTGTGATCAAATGACTTAAAACGATTGCACAACCACTTGAAATGCTCCAATTCTGTCCAGAACGCTCATTATTTCCACTTTATGTGCGTAATTGGCATGTATAATCCAATACTTTTGAATTTTTAAGATAAGAAACTTAATCTCCTCTGTATAAAAAATTTAAATATAGATTATTGTGGTCAAATGATTTAAAACGAATGCAAAATCGTTTGAAATGCTCCAATTATGTCCACAACGCTCATTAGTTGCCATTTATGTCCGTAATTTCCAATACTTTTGAAATTTTAAGCTGATAAGTTATTCTCCAATATATAAAAGAGCTTAAATATAGATTACTGTGATGAAATGACTTAAAACGAATGCACTATCGCTTGAAAAATGCTGCAATTCTGTTAAGAATGCTCACTATTTTCCTTTTATGTGCGTAATAGACTTGTATAATCCAATCATTTTGAATTTTTAAGATTCAAAACTTAATCTTATCTTTACAAAAAGCTTAAATGTAGATTATTATAAACAAATGACTTAAAACGAGTGCACAATCGTTAAAATGCTCAAAATCTGTCCAGAACGCTCATTATTTGCAATTTATGTGAAAAATTTCCATGTATAATACAATCTTTTTGAAATTTCAAGCTCATAAACTTATTTTTCACAGTATAAAAAGCTTAAATATAAATTATTGTGATCAAACAACTTAAAACGATTGCACAATCGCTTGAAAATGCTGCAATTCTTTCCAGAACGCTCAATATTTTCACTTTATGTGCGTAATAGCCTTGTATACTTCAATCATTTTGAATTTTTAAGATCATAAACTTATTCTCCACTGTATGAAGAGCATAAATATAGATTATTGTTATCAAATGACTCAAAACGAATGCACAATCCATTGAAATGCTCTAATTCTGTTCAAAACACTTATTATTTGCACTTTATGTGCTTAATTGCCATGTATAATCCAATGCTTTTGAATTTTTAAGCTCATAAACTTATTCTCCACTGTATAAAGAGCATAAATATAGATTATTGTGATCAAATGACTTTTAACAAATGCATAATCGATTGAAAATGCTCTAATTCTGTCCTTAACGCTATTATTTGTATTTTATGTGCGTAATTGCCATGCATTATACAATTTTTTAGAATTTTTAATATAATAAACTTATTCTTCACTGTATATAGAGCTTCAATAAAGATTATTTTGTTCAAATGTCTTAAAACGAATGCACAATCGCTTGAAATGCTCCAATTCTGTCTATAACAATCAATATTTGCGCTTTATGTGCTTAATTGACATGTATAATCCAATCCTTTGTAATTTTTAAGCTCATAAACTTATTCTCCACTGAATGAAAAACTTAAATATAGATTATTGTGATCGAATAACTTAAAACAAATGCACAATTGCTTGAAATGCTCCAATTCTGTCCAGAGCGCTCATTATTTGCAATTTATGTACATAATTGGCCTGTATAATCTAATTCTTTTGAATTTTAAAGTTCATTAACTAATTCTACACTGTATAAAGATCTTAATTATATATTATTGTGATCAAATGACTTAAAACGAATTCATAATCGCTTGAAATGCTCCAATTCTGTCCAGAACGTTAATTATTTTCATTTTATGTGCGTAATAGCCTCCAATCCTTTTGAATTGTTAATCTCATAAACTTATTCTTCAGTGTATGAAGAGCTTAAATATAGATTATTAGGATCAAATGACTTAAAACGAATGCACAATCGCTTGAAATGCTCGAATTCTGTCCTGAACGCTATTATTTGCATTTTATGTGCGTAATTGCCATGTATAATCCAATTTTTTAAGAATTTAAGCTCATAAAATTATTCTCCACAGTATAAAGAGCTTAAAAATAGATTGTTGTGATCGAATAACTTAAAACTAATGCACAATCGCTTGAAATGCTCCAATTTTGTCCAGAACGCTTATTATTTGCAATTTATGTGCGAAAGTGCCCCGTATAATTCAATTCTTTTGAAATTTTAAGCTCATTAACTTATTCTCCACTGTATAAAGCGAGCTTAAATATGGATTATTGTGATCAAATGACTTAAAACGAATGCGCAGTCGCTTGAAATGCTCCAATTCTGCCCAGAATGCTTATTATTTTCAATTTATGTGCATAATTACCATGAATAATCCAATCCTTTTGAATTTTTAAGCCCATAGACTTATTCTCCACTGTATGAAGAACTTAAATATAAATTATTGTAATCAAATGACTTGAAAGAATGCACAATCGCTTGAAATGCTCCAGTTCTGTCCTGAACGCTATTATTTGCATTTTATGTGGGTAATTGCCATGTATAATCCAATTCTTTAGAATATTTAAGATCATAAACTTATTCTCCACTGTATAAAGAGCTGAAATATAGATTATTGTGATCAAATAACTTAAAACGAATGCACAGTCGCTTGAGTTGCTGCAATTTTGTCCAGAACGCTCATTATTCACGTTATGTGCGTAATAGCCTTGTATAATCTGGTAGTTGTTAGCATGCTGCTGCAGAACATACTTGTTCTTTTCATGACATTTAGGTGTGGTACAAGAGCAAGAAAGGAGAGGTGACATATACTCATTCTGCCAGACATGTTAGTATTTTTCTATTTAATTTTATATTTTTATCCCTCAGCTGTTTGTATTATTAAGTATATCTGTGCTTCTCACTTTTTTAACTTAAAATGTTTTGGTACTTTGGTTCTTGAAAATAATAAAAGAAGAAGAATTATAGCTTCTCTCTCTCTCTCTCTCTCTCTTTTTTTTTTTTTTTCACTTGTTTCGTTCTTTTTGTTATCAGGGAGTACTCAGGCTTTGTGGGATGAATGATCTACATGGAAAGCCTGTTTTGTTCGCTTCACTGAGTGATAACAGTGTCCATCTCTTTGATCTTCCCTCGTAAGTCTTCCTTACCATGAGCATAAATCATCCTAATAGCTGGAGCTGGATCATTATTTGTTTATTTATTCACTTGTATTTAATTTTAAATTGGACAGATTTGAGGAGAGGGGGAGAATCTTTGCAAAAGCAAGAGGTACGAGCGATGCTAACAGGACCCAACGACATAACATTGTAATTAGTAATTTCATATGTGCTCAGTGCTCACTAATTAAAGTGGAGCTGTTTATAGGGGATGAACTGTTGAGATTATGTAGGTGGTTCAGTGTTTAATGAGCAAAGAGACAAATGCTGACCTTTGTATATATGTATATTTACCCTTGCATATATATGTATTTGCATTGCCAAATTATCTCGCATCAGTCTTTTGTTGCCTTTCTTCTTTCTTTCAACTGATAATTTTGATATCATGTAATTCAGTTGTCAGCCTGTATGGTGGACATCCTTTTAATTTTATTTGTAGATGCCCTTTCAAGTGGGAGTTGGGGCAGCTTTGAATTTGCAAATGTTTTTCTTAAAGTGACCTGTGCAAAATTTTTCCGAAGCTCTAAATTAAATAAAAAGAACACAGCTATTTTTTTCTTCTTCCTTTATAACGATGAAAAAAAACATGTACCGATCGAGCGAAGCTCAGAACTGGTGAATATAAGTATTATTATCATGGTAATTATTCGGTATGGCACATGTATGTTGACAAAATAAGAGAATCACGAAAAATAAAACCTACCCCTTTCTCGTTGGTGGTTTCGATAAATATTCTTAGAGATGATTGTCCCCCTTACCTCTATTGGAAGGCCGACATGATTTCATGCCGACATTGCATGTAAAAGGATAACTTATATATTAGTTGGACTAATAATCTTTTTATGAATATTTATTTACATTGTTAAAACTAAACTGGTTCTAAGTTATCCAGTGAGTTTTATTTATTTTCTCTGAAACACAAACTTGTCAAAAAATTGAAATTGATTTTATGGAGACATTTTTACGAGATCATACTATCGTATTCCTTATGTTGACATTGGCAATTGGAATCAGAAACCCAGAATGTAGATACTACCATAAATATTAGAATGACCTATACCTTGAGAATGCTGACTTGCTGAGTGAGCTGATGTGAATCTCGAATTTAAATCAGTCAGAATACACATGATAATGCGATACTGTTTCTGCCGTTCAATTAATTTTAATAAAAAAACATATTTTGAATTAAAAGCATATCAAATCATTGTCATCTTTATGATACTTGATTTGGATGCTTCCCTTTACATCTTAATGTAATATATCATATGATTTGACTTGCGTTGTTTCAGAAAAGCTCATAATTTTAGTGTACATTTGCATGAGAAAAGCTCATAATTATTTAAGATGATTGCTAATCTTTTTTGGCACCATCTAAATTTAATAAGCACAGAAAATTGAGCATGGACTGTTCAGCTAAAACATCCATTATGCTACAAGGATAATGGGCATTCAAGAAGAGAGACACGACAACTAATACTAGTAACATCCTGGGCCTACAAAATTTTATCCTTGTTTTTGTGTAAGAGTGAATTTTTAGCAAACCAAGATATCGTAAGTAAACGAAATAGGAAAGATAGCACATTCAACAAGCTCGTGTACCACAGACACAGAAGACCATGTATAGACCCAATCATCATTATCCTAGTTAAACAACATATTTACACCATCCTTAGAGCAAACAAAAGTTCTAAGGACCAATATAATATATAAAATTAAGCAAGAATAACAACAACTAAATCTTGATTGACATTTCTTTGGGGCTTAAAAGGAAGGAATATGGTATTACGCATTGAATGTGAGTGACCGGATTACTGTGACTTGATCTTTTTATGTTCAGTTTCCTTAGACTCCTTCCCGGACTCCAAAATTCTTTTCCCAGTACTTGTCAAACGGTGACTGTGAGGCTTTGAGGAGCTCCCTGCCTTCTCCTTCCCTTTTTGACTAACAAATTGTGAAAAGGATGGTATTGGAGGAAGAATTATCTTCTCAGTTTGCACTAAAGGCTCAGTTTGAACATTTATATCTTTTGTTCCCTTACAAGAAATTTCAGGGGACTTCTCCATTGCATCAGCAACCAAATTTGAAACCATGTCACTAGAAATGGACACCTTTTCCTGGTGAATAGCAGCTTCTCGAAAATTGGTCTGGAGACGGTCGTGAATCTGCTGGTATGTCGAAGAGGATAGCCATCTAACAATAGCGGCTATCTGTGAGTTGTAAAAAGTTTTACCAACCTTCTCATACTTTTTGAAGCACTCTGTTTCTAGGAAGGAAGCAGATTGTTCCAAATCAAATCTACAAAACAACATCGGATTGTGATATTGGGACCTACAAAGCCATAATTGCAATTACAATTCCTAGCAGAAAACAGAAGTGCTTACAGTAAATCCCCTAGGCGTTTCTTGGCCTCATTAAGGGCTGTTGATAATCTCCCTTTGCATGTATCTCTCAACACCTCAGATATAACCTTGTTTTCAGGAAGTCCTCCCACCTACAATATTATGAGCTTATACAAATGTTAGACTTTGCAACTTAAATATTAAAAAAGTGCCAAAGCCAAAGAAATCCATGACTCCTAACCCCAAACGGGTTCATGAAGAATACCTGCTTTTTTATGCCTGTATTTCGCAGATAGGCTTCTTCTGCATGCTCCAACACTTTTAGTCTTTCATCAAGCCCAGCTTTTGACGAGATCGTTGGCATGTTTGCATCACTTGTAACCTCTTTTGCATCTGACCATTTTTTAATTTATTGAAGAATATTATATGGTATATGCTTCACATTTTTGAAAAATCCCATCAGAAATTATTAAATAAACTGTCAAATTACCATCAGAATCTGAAATTTCTTCACCAGAGTAACTTAAATCATCTTCACGGTTCCAAAATTCAGTGTCCCTTCCTGAAGTCGCAGCAAACGAGCTTCAAAAAGGAGAATAATTAATAGACTCTTGGGTTAGATGTTGAAGTTTTCAAAAAGAAGCAAGAACCAAAGCCACAAATAATGCACAATTCTTTTTTAATATTTTGTCTAGTGAACGTTTAAATGTTTAGTAGCGGTATGCAGAGGCTCCAATTTTTAAATTAATCAGTTTAAAAAATCTCAAAAAATAAATAAAAGAGTGTGTTGCAATGGGTGGGAGTGCCTGTACATGGACCAGAGATGCTTTGGCCAGACCTACAAATTTAAAAACAATAAAGGCAACCTTAATGTAAGTTTGTACCTCGTTACAAAGACAGGTTGAGGTCCTTTGTTGCGATTGTTGGGTATACGATGAAGTTCCTCCAAGCGTGCCGATACTAAGTTAGGATGCTTGCATGCATCACATGTTTTTTGACATAAAGATATAGAGACCTGTTTATAAAATTATAATTCAGGTCGTTGGACATGGACAAAAGAATGTTTGCTATAATTATTTTTCTGCCTCCTTCAAACTGCTACAAAAGAAGCAAACTGATATCACCTAAACCAGGTTATGAAAAGTCAGCATCAAACATTCAGATCATTGTACATGCCAAATATCCACCAAGCATCAAATGTTTGGAGTTCCTTTCCACTAACATTGCTGCTATTGTTTTTGCCATTACATATGTCATTTCATCACAAATGAAACCAGGAAATTGGATTTCCATTATTTATGTATTTAGTTTCTTTTTGGTTCAGTCTAAGAAAAAGTTTATCAGTCCTGTGTTATGCCTTTTATTGATTTGCAAATTATAGATTAACAATTCCACTTTTTTTTTTTTTTTGATTTACAGAAGTATAAAAATTAAATTACAGTACATGTTCTCCAAAGCTCTCAAGAATCTTCTTCCGACGACAGCCAGAACCTTCACAATACTCCACAATCTGCATGCATAGGATACCAAATTGCTAGTAATCATCCAACTATCCATATTCCAATTAATACCATCTTTTGGTTGGTAATAAGAAAATAGAAAATTGAAATTGCAGCCCAAGTAAAAGAGAATGGCCTCTCTCTCTCTCTCTCTCTCTATCTTGAATATTACTAAGTCCTTCCATGTAAAGCTCGAAATAGTTTTATTCCAGAGAAATATCTCAACTGCAAATAGTGTATTCCATCAACATGATGAATCCTACTTGCAACTGGTGAGAACAAGCCCATATCCATAAATTCTTCAATTATTCAGACCCAAGTTATTGGCCAAACATGGTTCAGAAAGAATATTTTTCAAAGACCAGTACCTGATTCAAATCATTTACTCCCTTCTCCACAAGTTCATGGGACTCCAATTGAGATTTTGTCTTTTTGTTGCCACAATTTCTAATAATAAATTCCTGTTGAGCCAAATCAATAATCATTCAAGTTTATACATCAAAACATACAGCTCTTGTTTATTAATTTGTTTCATAATTTACCATTCTCCTCCTGTCATCTAAGCCATAGTACAGCACACTTTTTGAGGGCAACTGGTCACGACCAGCTCTTCCAGATTCTTGGTAGAATGATTCCATTGATTTTGGCATGTCATAGTGGCACACTATACGCACATCTTTTCTATCTATACCCTGAAATATTGACACCATGTATTAAGCACAAAACAACAGATTTATATTGCTATATTTTCTTCTGAGTTGAAATGCTTACCATTCTACTCAAATAGCAAGACAAATCGCAATTTACATTCCCCACAAGTGATCAAGTAAAGATTAAGAAAAAATGTTAGTATGTTAGGATGAACTTAAAAAGTGTATTCAAATAAAAATTTGATGAAAAAGTAAAACTTACCCAAATGCTACTGTTGCAACAACAACTTGAATTTTGCAAGAAAGCCAATCCTCAAGTACAGAAGTGCGTAGACTACTCTTTAGTCCCGCATGATATGCTGCAAATGGTTATCACAAAAAAAAAATAGAAAATACAGATGAAAACTGAAGCCTTTGCATGATGTGAATATACAGATAACAAAATTTTAATTTCTGAGTCTGAGAATGCACATACCGGCTGAAGAAATACCCTGATTTGACAAAAAAGAGGTTAAGTTGTCACATGTTGATCTTTCAAGACAATAAACAATCGAGCATACATTGCCGCTAGATTTGAGGAGATTTGCAATGTCAGAGTATGTGTCTTGAAGGAGATCCTTGTAGCGAACTATACCATGAAAAAAAAAATTTATACTATCAATCATTGATTTTAAATGTACAATGTAGTTTTTACCTTTTAGTGCTTCAATAGAAGATAACACAAATAAAGCTAAGAACTAAATTTTTGCAATTAAGTAAGCATGACATTCTAAAGTGATGATGATTTATATAAAGTTTGTGTAAGAGCATTACCTTCATAAAATATATTAGGTCGGTTGAATGATGATTTGAGAACAACAGGGTTGTGAAGGGAAAGAGATGCAATCACATCAGTCTGAACTCTGCATAACATGACAAAACAAGAGATAAAAGAAAATGAAGCCATAATAAGTAATCTTAATGCCAGGAACAACTGAAATGAGCCAAATTTACATAACAAATAATAATAATAATAATAAATTTGACTCACTTGGGGACAGCAGTAGCTGTAAGAGCTAAAATAGGGACACCTGGCAATTGTCTCCTCAAAGATGATAATTTTCTGTAGCTAGGTCTGCATTTTATATAGAAAAGGAAAATAAAAACATCACTTCAACAAGAGAAACATGACCTTGAGAATTCCTTCCTTTTTTTTTTTTTTTTTTTTTGAAAAGGTACAGATTTAGCTATGTTGATGTCTCTTTCTATAAGCAGTACAGCTTATAAACCTCGGTCTATGCTTGGACCAGCACAGGCACATGCACCAAAACAAAACATGGTTCTCTATCTGACATGGTGATGTCTGCTTAAGCCAACTATTTTTGAAATAAGTAAAAGCATAAGCAGAAGTTCCAATAGGTACCTGAAATCATGGCCCCAAGTTGAAATACAGTGGGCCTGACATGCAAGTATAAAGGTAAGCTTTGTAAGACATGACCTGACAACTTACAAAAATAAATATGGTAAAAGGGGTGCAAAGTCTAACCTCATCAATGGCAACTAGACCAACAAGGCCTCTATTATGAAGCTTCGTCAGCTTTGCAGAAAAACCGGAAGTTGCAACTAGCTCAGGAGTAACATATAACAACTTTACTGACGGCCTACCAGAGTCAATATCTTCATGTATCTATAAAAGGGAAACATGAGAGGACAGTTCGAATTTTATGGCTTAATCCCAGCAAAATGTCAAAGCATCACTTAATTACCCTTAAGAAGAGTAATTAGCATGTCTACCTTAACGACATGGCAGATATCATGATTGTCCCCATCAATGCAAAATCAGTATATGCCATACATCCTTTCCCATTTACTACAAAAATATGCCCAAAAAATCATCCTTCCTTGCTAACCTCTACCTTTACAAGGAAGACAAGATGTAAATGGGCATTTTTTTTTTTTTTTATAAATTTCGGAAAGGACAGGTATTTCATATTGTTATTTGCAAAGCTGTAAGTGATAAATGATATCTCAGTGTTCCAGAATTTTGTTGGAATATAAATGAAATAAAATCAGACACCGTCCTAGAAGAAACTTGTACTATAACTGCATGACATATTTACCTTCTCTTTTATCCTTGCCGTCTGTGTTGAGGAAAGAAACTCAGCCCGAATTCCTCTACTCTTCAAAGCAGAAACTTGGTTTTCCTATGCAATTAGAAGCAATGATAAATTGGATTAAAAATCAGTGAAATTAACAAACTAAATTGAAAAAGAAAAAAATAATAAAAGAGGTTAACAAAAGCTAACCATTAATGCTGGAGTGAAGAATGCAAATCACAAAAACCAAAAACGACACTTGTCAGCAAACAACAACATAACCATCATAGAAGTTCTTTCCAAAAACTATCATACAAGTACAATGCAGCATTTAATTAGAAACAAAGACCTATCAATGGAGAGATGACCAGTACAATCCCTGGCTTTGCAAGGGCTGGGATCTGATAGCACATTGACTTGCCTCCGCCAGTTGGCATCAGACAAAAGCAATCTCTTCCTGCATACAAGCACAGCAATTATGCAATTAGCTTAGAAATTTTGACCTTACTTAAAAGTCCCTTATGAGCAAGCTTAAACATTGTCAGAACCTGGTACAGTAAAACTGGTCCGGCATTTTAAAAATATCTTTCTAACTGTTCCTCTATTTGGTCACTACAATACAGATTTGTCCAAAATGTCATATTGGAGGCAAAATGAATCGTGTAATCTACAATCTAAGACCTAATTTTAACCACCGAAAATAATTAGGGACAACACATGCACACTGCAGTAAGTATTAGTAAGGTACCTGACAAAACAGCTTGAATGGCATCAAGCTGCTTCCCGCGAAATTCAGAATACCCAAAATATTTTTCCAATAGTTTTACCAGATCATCCTTTTCACAAGCTTTCTTTCCCTGGCTAGAAGACGCACCTCTAACGGGGACAAGTGGTTTCTTCATCGAAAGCTACAAACTTCAAAGCAATAAAAAAGCGACAGTTCTCAACCAAATCCAAATTTCTTCGCATCAGTTCAACCTTGAAGGTCAAATTGTGCTCCACATTGCAAAAATACTTCGAAATTAAAGTTGTACGTACGGTGATCAGCAAACGTAAGAGTAAGGTAACAATCACTTGTTCATGGATTAAGGAATCGCAACAAAATCGGAATCGGAAAAAGTGAGTGTACCTGATACTAAGCGAGAAGGAATAAAGGAAAGAAGGGAAGCGGGAACGAAGCGCGACGAGAAAAGAAAATGCGCAAGCGCAATGACTAGCGACAAATCCCGCGATGCCTTCAACAAGTGTTCCTTCTCTAAGAAGATTGTCCCTTGTGGTGTTATCTTATGTGTAGCCAGTGTCTGACAGGTGAGACCCACATCAAAACAGGTTTTGGAGTCCTGGTCGGGATTTGCTCAGGGCACGACCGGAACCGGATCCTCAGCAGCCGTTTAAAACGACTGCTGAGCGGTCGTTTCTTTTCTTTTTTTTGTTTTTTTTTTATTTTAAAATTTAAATAGAGAATCCAAATCGTTCAACTTGTTAAATTTTACCGGCGATGCGTTTTCATATAAGTTTTATAAAATTTGAAGTTGATTTGATACTAGATTAAGCGGTCAACAAATGAACGGACCTGGTTAGATTAATTCTAATACGTTCATTTGTTGACCGCTTAATCTAGTATCAAATCAACTTCAAATTTTATAAAACTTATATGAAAACGCATCGCCGGTAAAATTTAACAAGTTGAACGGTTTGGATTCTCCATTTAAATTTTAAAATAAAAAAACAAAACAAAACGACCGCTCAGCAGTCGTTTTAAACGGTTGCTGAGGATCTCGTTCCGGGCATGACCCAGTTCTCAAAACACGCTCCATGTACATAAGAAATGACTGAAATGCCTTTAATTTCAGGAGTTCGATAAATAACCACTGAGGGCATTTTTGTCTTTTTACCCTAAAAATAATGGGAATTGATTGAGACAATTCTCCAAATTGTCATCCCTGTCATCCCTTCTTAAAGAATAAAGACATTCCTTTCCATAAACTATCTCTCCCTTCCGATCTCCTCTCCCTTTCGTAACTCTCCTCTCCTTCTGATATCGCTTCCTCCCTCCGACCTCCTCCCGTCCGATCTCTCCTCTCCCTTCCAATCTCTTCCGCTCCCTCCCTCTGACGTCATCCTTCCTCCCCCCCGACCTCCCTTCCCCCTCTGCCTTCCTCCAATCTCTCTTCCTCCGACATTTCTTCCTCCCTCCGGCCTTCCTTCCTCCGACCTCCCTTCCTCCCTCCGACGTTCATTCCTCCGACTTTCCTCCCTCCCTCCGGACTTTCTCCTTTTGCTCCGTCCGGTCTAAAGACTTTGTAACAAGGAATAAGCTAATAAGCAGAAATGATCAGTTTATCGCAACAAATGATCATCTTATATGTGCATCAATGATCAACTTATAAGCATAAATGATTAATTAGGTGTAATAAGTGATCCAATTATTATAATAAGGGATTAGATTGTTATAATAAGTGATCAGATTGTATAATAAGGATCAGATTGTTATAATAAAAGATCAGATTGTATAATAAGAGATCGAATTGTATAATAAGAGATCAGATTATATAATAAGGGATCAGATTGTTTAAATAAGAGATCATATTGTATAATAAGGGATCAGATTGTCATAATAAGATATCAAATTGTGATAATAAGAGATCAGATTGTCATAATAAGAGATCAAATTATTATTATAATAATAAGAGATCAGATTGTTATTGTAAGAAATCAGATTGTTTTAATAAGAGATTAGATTGTTATAAGAGATCAGATTATTATAATAATAATAGATCAAATTGTTATAATAAGAGATCAGATTGTTATAATAAAAAAAACAGAGGACTGGAAATGGAGATGGGGCATGGGAAGGAGACAGGGGAAGGAAACTGAAGAGGGGAGCGAAAAGTGGAGAGGGGCACACGAAGGAGAGAGAGAATGATGCGCGTGAAGAGGGAAGGAGAGCGGAAGTGAGAGGGGGAGCGGAAGTAAGAGGAAGAGCGAAAGTTAGAGGGGAGACGCTGAGTGCAGAACTTTCCATTTTTGGGATGAGATTACGGGATGATAAAATTGAGGACTGTATCACGCCCCAAAAATAATGGGTGTTCTGCAAAGAGGAGTGTTCTGAACAATTCCCCTGTTGGTCAGCCAATCGTTGGATAATAATCTATCATGTAACCGTACAACATCTATCCGATAGAAAAGAAAATATCTCATGTTTCCTTTTTTTTTCAAGCTCCGACCCTCTGACTGACAACTTCCCTCCATCACGCCACATGCTTCATCGGACACAATTTCCCGCTATCTCATGCCTCTATTAGGCCTCACCACTCCATTCCCTTTCCCTCCGCCTTCTCGCTTCCCCAATCTCCGTCCCACTAACGCCACCACCCCTTCCTCTCCAGTCGAATTCCACTACCCCCAAGCCGACCCCTCCATTCGCTGGCCCGACCTCCACCTCCATTTCCCTCACCTCCCCAAACCCCGCCAGCCTCTCACTAACCCAACTCCCACCTCCTCTATAATAACCCCTCCTCTTGAGAAAACCATATCTTCAGATGAGAAAACCGAACTGCCCAGTAATTTCGAGCCGCTTGAATCCAAGTCACACCGCACTCATGTCAAGAAACTCTCTAAGCTTGCACTCAAGCGGGCCCAGGACTGGCGCGAGCGGGTTCGGCTCCTTTCTAATCGGATTCTCTCCCTCCCTGATTCAGCGCACGTGGCTGATGTGCTCGACCACAGAGAACCCTCCCTTCAGGTATATATACCTTGTTATCCATTGCATAATTTAGCATGATTTATTTACACGCACACAAACACAGAGACGTGTTTATTGATAATACAATTGTTGTAGGTGACCCCAACCGACCTATCATTTGTTGTGAGACAAGTAGGCCAAACCAACTGGCGCCGAGCTCTAGAGGCCTATGAGTGGTTGACTCTTCGCCGGCGACATGCACCTGGGCCTCGCCTCCTCTCGGCCATCCTTGGTGTTCTTGGCCGTGCAAGACAGGATTCGCTGGCTGAGGAAATCTTCCTAAGATGCTGCTCTGATGCTGATTCTGAGCCGGCAGTTCAGGTCTGTCTGTTATAAGTTATAACCCAAGTAATTAATATAGCACGATTTAGTCTAACTAATGATACTGTACTAAACTTGAACTTTAATAGGTCTACAATGCAATGATGGGTGTTTATGCCCGAACTGGTCGGTTCGCTGAGGTCCGCAAACTCCTTGATTCCATGCGCGACCGCGGACTTGAGCCTGACCTTGTCAGCTTTAACACACTCATCAATGCAAGGGCGAAGGCGTATAGTATAGGCCCTGGTGTAGCTCTTGAGCTCCTAAATGATGTTCGCCGATCAGGTTTGAGGCCTGACACGATTACATACAATACTTTAATAAGTGCTTGCTCTCAGAATACAAATTTGGAAGATGCCATGAAGGTGTTTGAAGAAATGCTAAAGCTAGAATGTCAGCCTGATCTCTGGACCTACAATGCCATGATCTCAGTCTGTGGTCGGTGTAGCATGGCACAGGAAGCTGAGAGGCTCTTTGACGAGTTGCATGCGAAAGGTTTCATACCAGATGCAGTAACATACAATGCTCTTCTGAATGCCTTTGCCAGAGTTGGTGACGTAGCGAAGGTAGACAAGATATGTAATGAGATGGTACGAGCTGGGTTTAGGAAAGATGAGATTACCTATAACACAATTATCAACATGTATGGGAAAAAAGGTCGTCTTGATATAGCTTTTCGTTTGTATAATGAGATGAAAATTGACGGCTGTGATCCTGATGTGTTCACATACACAGTCTTGATCGATTTACTGGGAAAAGCAGATCGGGTTTCAGAAGCAAGTGAGGTAATGAGCCGGATGGTCGAAGCAGGTTTAAAGCCAACTGTTAAGACTTTTAATGCATTAATTTGTGGCTATGCGAAGGCCGGGATGCGAATTGAGGCCCAAAAAGCTTTTGACCACATGATTCGATCTGGTGTCAAACCAGACTGTATGGCATATTCAGTCATGTTAGATGTGCTATTAAGGTCTGATGGTGAAATAAGGAAGATAATGGAGTTGTACAGGTCGATGGTTAAAGCTGGTTTTTATCCGGATGAGTACCTTTATCAAGTAATGCTTCAATCTTTGATAAAGGCAAATGAGGAGGACAAAATACAGGAGTTGATTAAAGACATGGAAATGGTTTCTTGTATGAATGTGCAATCAATTTGTTCTGTGCTCGTCAAAGCGGGGTGCTTCTTTCAAGGAGCTGAGATGCTAAAACAGGCAGTTTCTCAAGGTCACAAACCTGATCATGAGATCTTATCTTTAATTTTGAATGCATATGAATCACTGGATAGGTCTGACGATGGCCTCGCTTTGCTAGGTTTTGTTCGTGAGCAAGTCCCGAGTTCTCTTTCTCTAACAACAGAATCTTTTATTATGATGTTGTGCAAAAACAAGAAAATTGAGGCTGCTATAGAAGAGTATAACAAGATAAGGTTTTTATGTTACGAGTCCTTTACAAAAAACCCAAGTTTGCATGAATACTTAATCTCTTGTTGCATCGAGTCAGGACTCTTTCCTGAGGCCTTTCAATTTCACTCTGACATGAGTTTTCTCGGCATCCCACCTTCACAAGAGACCTACAAAATTCTAATTACCGCTTACTGTAAGTTGAATTATCCTGAAACTGCTGAGCACTTGATGCAACAAGCCATGCTTAATGACCCTTCGGTTTATGTAAACATAATAGAGGTCTATGGGAAGTTGAAACTATGGGAAAAGGCTGAAGCTTTTGTGGAGAAATTGAGGCATCGTGAGCTCTCTCTTGATAGGAGGGTTTGGAATTCTTTAATTAGTGCATATGCTGAAAGTGGTAGATACGAAAAGGCACGAGCTATATTCAACCAAATGATGAAGCATGGCCCTTATCCATCTGTTGATTCTATCAACGGTCTAATTAATGCACTAATTATTGATAAAAGACTTGACGAGATGTATGTTGTCATACAAGAGTTGCAAGATATGGATTTTAAGATCAGCAAGAGCACCATTCTTCTAATGCTTGATGCATTTGCAAGAGAGAAGAACATATTTGAAGTTAGAAAGATATATAGTGGTATGAAAGCAGCAGGCTATTTACCAAATATGCATCTATATAGAAGTATGATTGCATTGTTTACCCATGATAAAAGAGTTGAGGATGTGGAGTCAATGGTGGAAGAAATGGAAAGAGCTGGGTTTAAACCTGACATTTCTATCTTTAATTCTCTGCTTAAAATGTACACTAAGATAGGGGCGTATAAAAAGACATCAGAAGTGTACCAAAGAATATTGAGAGACAGCTTGAGACCTGATGAGGAAACATATAATACTCTAATAGTTATGTACAGTAGAGATGTGAGGCCAGAAGAAGGTCTGACCCTTTTGAGTGAGATGAGAAAACTAGGGTTAGAGCTGAAATTAGACTCTTACAAGAGCTTACTAGCTGCATGTGTAAAGGCTCAACTATTGGACCAAGCGGAGGAGCTTTTCAATGATATAAGATCAAAGGGGTATAAACTAGACCGGCTTATTTATCACCTAATGCTCAAAATTTATAGGAATTCAGGTAACCATATAAAAGCTGAAAATTTACTTGAATTAATGAAAGAAGATGGTGTTGAGCCGACTATAGCCACCATGCACATGCTAATGCTCTCATATGGGACTGCTCACCAGCCTAAGGAGGCAGAAAATATTTTGAATAATTTGAGAAGTTCAGGTGTGGTGGTAACAACTTTGCCATATAGCACTGTTATTGATGCCTATTTGAAGAATGGAGAGTACGATAATGGAATTGCAAAATTGTTGGAGTTGAAGAATCAAGGAATTCAAATCGACCATAGGATATGGACTTGTTTTGTCAGAGCTGCTAGTTTCTGTGAGAAGAGAGAGGAGGCTTTCCTCCTTCTTGGTGCTTTGAGTGACAATGGATTTGATCTCCCTATCAGGTTAAAGATACTGTTTGGGTTTCTTGAATGATTCATAATTCTATCCACTTTTTCAAATAAGATAATCACAAAATGCTGCAATAAGAGGACAATTTCATGTATAACCTTGTAAAAAATATGGAACTACCTTGCATATACATACAAAATATGAGAAAGATCATACTTTCCATATTGGAAATAAAACATACAATGCTATAAAAAATAAAATATATTATTTGTTTCCTTCCTCTTTTTTTAACACAAAAATTTTTTTCCAGAACCAGCCTCCCACACTTCTTTTTTCACTGAATATTGGAGATAGTTCTATCGCTATTTTTTTGAGATGTTTCCAGAAGGAAATGTTTTGACTACAGTTCATTTAGTGTATATGTTGTTCTGATGCTTTACAGAGGCATGCATGATAAACCTTATAATTGAAACACTTGGTTACTGTTAATTCGCTAAATTTTTGGTACTCTAGACTATACTGGCTCCTGGTACTGCAATCCTTGATTGGTATTAGTACTATTGTTTTGCAGGCTGTTGACTGATAAAAGTGACGCCCTGGTATCAGAGGTTCTGAGTTTATTGGAGGAGCTTGGACCACAAGAAGATAATGCTGCATTCAATTTTGTAAATGCAATAGAAGATCTTCTGTGGGCATTTGAAAAAAGGGCTACTGCTTCCTGGATCTTCCAATTGGCTATCAAAACAAATATATACAGGAACAATGTTTTCCGGTACTCAACTATCTTCTTTTGCTATGATACTTTTGCGGAGGCATGTTGCAGGAATGAAATCTTATGAATTTTTAGGGTTGCGGAGAGAGACTGGGGAGCTGATTTTCGCAAGATGTCTGGTGGCGCTGCACTTGTAGGTCTCACACTATGGCTTGATCATATGCAAGTAAGGACTTGCAATTGAGACTTGTAATCCAGAGCATTTTGTATTTTTAGAAACAAGTGGCCCAGAAAAAGAACTGCATGTTCCTAATATTCAAAACAAGTGTATATCCTTCTCAATTAAGCAACCTCTTCAATACATCAGAAAAGCATCATAAACAAACAAATCATAAGCCTACTACCTGTTACCTAACTCTAGTCCTGGTCTATCAAGTAGGGTAACTGTAAAAAATCAAATATAATTTGAAGCTTCATCGTACCACCTGATTGACCTATAAAGAAAGCTCAATAGGCAACCTAAGCATACGAGGACAAAAACACCACAGAAAATCAGTCCCAATTTTCAGACTATGCACACATAGCTCAAACTTATATTATCAAACATCGCTTTTGCATAAAATCCTTCTTTTTTTCTGTTCCATTTTCCCTTGGATCACTTGTGTCATCTTTTTTTGAGACATTAAGTCGAGCATAGGAATATCAGTGCTTCTACTCCATACTAATCCTGAGCTTCCCTTCTTCCCCATTATGCTGGGAATTAAAGTCGCATTGGCTGAAACATATATCATGACTTATTTTTCTTCCAGGTCTCTCCTAAATCACAGATGCAAGAGTTAATAGTGAAATAATTCAAGCAGTGACTAAACAGGTTGTGGAACAGTCTGTTAGAAACAAACTTTCTTTCTTTCTATCCAGAATGCCCTAATTAGTGCAGCTGCACTTTTCCCAAATGGACCTTTCAAATTGCAAATAAAGCACCAAATCTCTTCAACAGTATTAAAAGATATTGCACAAATTTTATATAATTCAAACAAATTAAAACCTACCTTTTGTAAGGGGCGCTTTAGCTAACTGTCTGGTCGTTGTTTCTTTTGCATTATTGGAGCTACTGTTCTTATTGAAGTCTAATCAAACAAATTTTGTGACATTACAGGATGCATCGCTACAGGGATGCCCGGAATCCCCAAAATCAGTTGTACTAATAACTGGTGCAGCAGAGTACAACAAGGTCTCACTAAACAAAACCCTCAAAGCGTATCTGTGGGAAATGGGCTCTCCCTTCCTACCATGCAAAAACCGCACAGGTATCTTAGTTGCTAAGGCACACTCACTGAGAATGTGGCTCAAAGAATCCTCTTTCTGTATGGACCTTGAGCTGAAAGATAGTCCTACCCTTCCTTGTACAAATTCAATGCGGCTGACAGATGGGTACTTCATGAGAGCTGGTCTGGTACCAGCATTTAAGGACATAGAAGAGAGGCTAGGGGAGATTAGGCCAAAGAAGTTTGCCAGGCTGGCGCTTTTATCAGAGGATAGCAGGGATAAGGTTATAACAAAGGATATAGAGGGAACGAGAGAAAAAATGGAGAAAGCAAAGAAAAATGGTAGTGTTGGTGTGAGAAGGAGAAGACCGACTCGGCTGCGTACGGCTAAGTTTAGGAGACGGCAACATAAGGAGGAAATTGAGTCAAGATAGTTGAAAGACTTCTACTTTAGCATTTCTGCTAAGAAAAGTGAATTAGCAACCAGAAAAGGAAAGCAAGAGTGCAGACCTGGGATTCTTGTAGAAACCCACCTCCTGATTACCGGACAGGCGGACAATCATACAAATGTAAAATGAAGGATTGTCGGGGCATCAAATAACGGAAAGCAGATGATGGTCATATTCCACTAACAGGGTCATATTTGATGAAATACGTCCACGAATTAGGCATGCATCTGTGTGTATATAATTCATACTTTTCCATGTACAAAAAAATAGGAGAATCAAAATTCTATTCTTTTTTTAAAAAAATGGCTTTTTTTTGAAGTAGATTTATATTCACTTTTTAGATTTGTATGAATTTAAACACTAGAGTTTAGCAATGAACATAATTACATTTTGTATAAAGAATTGCAATCGTTCAACATTACTGATTTTGTTATAGTTACGAGAAAAGATTTCGTTCAGCTGAAGTGGCGCGTTCGACTCATTCTAGCTCTACGGTTAACTTGTTTAATTGTCAGCTCTAAAAATTTTAAAATACCAACCATTTTAGTTATTTAAATGTGAACAAATCTGTTATAACATGTTTTAAGTATCATTGATCATTCGTTTTTAAGACTCCCACGTTCGTCAAGTATCAATTTTATACTGAGTAGTTGCATCGAATTTTGACTCGTCCACCCAGGATGAGTGCATGATGAAAGAAAATTAATTTTAGCACTATGATTATATGATATTGATAGTGTACAAGTGTGAGAATTTAAACAAAATTAACCCAAAAAAAAAAATCTAAAGTGAATATGAGCGAGCGCAATTTTCGGGTAATGATTAGCGAACCTCTTTTTGTTACTATGGCTGGGGGTCTACGAATGACCGGACTTAAAAGCGTATCGGTCCTGCACATTAATAACAAACTTTAGTTTCTCTAAATTTTATTTAAATACGCACATTAAATTAAATATGTAACTCTTACCATTTCATAAATCTAATATCATCCTAATATTAATAAAAAATTATTTCTTCGCAAATATTTTAGAATTTTTTTAAAATATATTTATGTTTGCATTATTTCTTTAACTTACCGTATATATACGCAGATCATAGTGTTTAGTGTTTACCACTTTTAACTGTTTATACACTAGCTACCTCCTATGTTCTTCGTAGGCTGCATTTAAAAGCGCTGCCGCAAGGGACTTCAAGTTAAAAATTCTAACTGAGTCGTCTTACTTGTGCCTGCCACTTCCATGATTTCTAATTCAAAAAAGACACAAACTCCTTCTAAACAACATTAACCGGACTAAACCATCCGAAGCTCTCCCACAGAGGCCATATCTTACACGTAGAAGTTGAGGGTTAAAGGTCCATGAGAACCTTGGCCTCTCAAAAGATGCACTCAGTGTGTTCGACAGAATGCCTCAAAGAGATGTCGTTTCAATCATCTAACACCCTTTTAAGCTTTATATCATCTAACACTCTTTTATACATGGAGAGGTCAAATTGGGTAAAAATCAACACAGAAGTTTTGGAGTTAACAGCCAAAGAAAGATGGGTTTAGGGGGGGGTCATAGAAGATGGAGGTTGGCTACTGGCTTGATAGTATCACAGCGAGGAAAGAGGCTGATTTTAGCTGCTTTTGAACAAGATAACAAGTGCAACAGGTCCGTGCTTGTAAATTATTTTGTGATCAAGTCCAAAAATGTTTCTGGTATTCTTTGATAGGAGGGATCAAATAAAAATGATAGTTTTAGATTGCATCTGTTTTAAGCTTTTTGGCTGCATGCAAGTTATAAACTAGATATTTGAAATCTATGAGATCTATCTTACATAGCGTCAGTCTTAATCTGGTACACTTTGTATTATTTTGCCATATATGGGCATTAAGAATCAACTGAAATCCCTGTTATCTGAGTTAAGCAATTGAAAATTGAAATAAACCCATCGGGAGCCACTCAAACTTTGCCAGAACGTGTAGTTGGTTCATGACTAGGATGATTGGATTGCGCACTAAAATCTAGGTTGAGTCTTTGCAAGGGAGGGAGTGAGATTTTCTATTTGCATAGACTATTTGCACTTTGTACATCAACATATATATTTGTTAAAAGAATTGAAACAAAAAAAAAAAAAAAAATCTAACTTTCTTTCAATCCTTTCATCTTCTTCTTTTTGATCCGCTATAATAGATTCCTGCCCTACAAACCCTAAAATGACAAAACAATTTTTTTATGGTACAATATCTTCTCATCTAAGTGTCGTAATTACAACCTCTCTTACAAAATAAAACTCAGAAAGTCTATTAATATGCACAAAGGTAGTCTCATTTTGCTTCAAAATGATAATCGATGAAGTATCGCTTCTCGAATTAATGTAAACCTGTCCAATGCATCCATTATTATATGCTATAAAAAAAAATTCCGTACTAAATTAATATGCTGAAAATTTTTCATGGACTTTAAGCTCCCCCTCAAGCATAAGAACTTTTAATTTACCTTGTCTTATAAATTCTAAGTTCCTATTATTATCAGGAGTCCCTCTTAACTAGCTTGTTTCTAAATTTCAAGGTTATTTTCACCTAATAATCCTCAACCATCTCACAAACTGTATCACCACAAGCTAAAAATATCATACGAAAGAGTAATAATATGCATCTTTCCTAAGGCCAATGTTTGATAGGAGCTTAAGTGGGGAATAAAGCTGTCCTCACTTTTAAAACCATAATGGGGAAAAAGGAGCCTTCACTTTAAGAAAAAAGAAAAAAAAGGAAAACTAATAAAGATGAAACAACTTTTCAATGCAAGGGGCCAGCACGTACCAGCTAAGTTAGTTCGTCTTCTCGTGATCTGGGGTTTCAATCCAACTTTCTTCTCATGAAATGGAAAATACTTGTGTGTCATCACTGCCTCTGCTCAATCGGTCATTGATGCTGCCTGACCTTCGTGCTGGCCAATCGTTGGCCCCATCCCGCACATATGCTGCATGTGAGTTCACTGATGGCTCGCCGCTACTACCATTATTCTTATTGACCCTTTCCACATCTGCCACTACCACCTCTATTCTTGAGGTTACCTCATTCATGTCTGGTCTTTTGTCTACATCTGGCTCCACACAATCCACTGCAATGTGCAACAACCTGTAGTGCTCCAATTAGTTATGAAAAGGTCTCAACTTCTACCAGACAATTTTGGGCAGTAATTATCCTTTGTCATGTTATTTTTATTATACTTTTTTGTGTTTTGTTTTGTTGTTATAGTTTACATTTATTTTTGTCTATTTGAGCTGTGCAGTCAATTTTGAAGTAGCTTTGCGATCAAGTGTTTTTTTCTGGGAGGTTCTTTTGCATGGTGCTGTCCATCCATGCACCATACAAATTAATCAACTTCATGATTGATACATGGCATAAATCAGAAAATATTGATTAATGCTTTTGTTAGGCCTAATTTTAAGAAAAATATGCTGAATAATAAATAGGCTGAATTTTCACAAAAAGAGATAAACAAGGCTTCAGAATTTAGATGATGTTGCTGGAGTGGGTAAATTTGTCCTCATATTGTTTTACCTCTTCATATCAGGCAGGGATGGCTTGGATTTCTCTAGGAAACTTGGATCAAAAAACTCGGCCTCACGTGCCTCGCTAATAGCATTATTCGCCCATACAATGAGGTCAGTCCCTCCTTTACCGTGTTGTAGATACTGGGATGGAAACTTTCCACTGAGAAGCTCAAGTAACACAATTCCAAAACAATATACGTCAGATTTTTTGCTAACAGGTTGGCCAGAAAGCAAATGCTCAGGTGATTGGAAGGCCAGCATGGCTTGTTGTGCAGCTGAAGGAGAAAGGAGTGGACAAAAGCCGAAGTCCACGAGTAGGGGTTGAAAATCTGGTGCCAGAAGGATGTTACCAGATTTGAGGTTGCCATGTGGGAGGTCTAGGGAGGAGAGGTTTGTATGGAGGTAAACCATGCCACGTGCAACGCCACGGGCTATTAACGCCCGTGTTGGCCAGTCCAGTGCTGCATGGTCCATTCCCCTGTCACCTAAAAAGTATTTAATCAGATGTAGCATGAAGTGTAAACAGAAATTTACAGTAATAACAGTGTTTTAGAAATTCTCACCATGAAGAACATAAAGTAAGCTTCCTTTAGGTATGAACTCAGAAACAAGCAACTTCTCATCTTTCCGAAAATTGTATGCAAGCAGTGGCAGAATATTCGGGTGGCGCAACCTACCAAGCCGGCTCATCTCCATATCAAACACTTCCTTGGCAACACGGTTCATGTCCTTAACTCTTTTCACTGCCACCACCACCCCATTTGTCATTGCTGCCTTGTACACTGACCCAATTCCACCACTTCCTAACACTTCTGCTGCTGCCTTCATCAAATCCAACATCCCAAAAGCCCCTTTGTTCTGATTAACAATTACCAAATCACCCGTGGAAATCCCTCCAGTATTATCCTCCTTTGGCACAGAACGTACAGATGACACAGACCGTCTACTCCATAACGTAACGCTGAAGCTATTCCGCCTGGAGCTGCCTCCCACCTTTGAGGGGCTCTGCACTTTGTTGTATGGCAAATCTTTCTCCACTCCTAGGGTAAAAGACGAGCTTTCACTATCTGTTTTTACAGCTTGTACTGCAGCCACAAGTAGGGCCACTACTATCATCACAACAATGCAAATAGAAATGATATTCTTGGAGTAATTGGGTGTCATCTGACGCTTCTGGCATGACTTATCTGCAGTCTGTGTTGAGCAAAGATAGGTATTTCCTTCAAAAGAGCTCAAGTCGAATTTGTTGAAGCCTGCAGGGATGGTTCCTTCAAGGTCATTATATGATACATTGAGTGAAGAGAGAGAAGGTGGTGGAGTGATGGATGGTAGAGTGCCTTCAAATTTGTTTCTCTCCATGTGTAATTCAATAAGGTTTGTGGCATTGCCAAGGGATGAAGGGATTGCGCCAGAAATGTGATTCCCATCAAGCCAAAGCTTTTTGAGGTGAACTAGATGGATGAAAAAATTGTCGGGCAATGCACCACTGAATTGATTATTGGAGAGATAGATTGACTTGAGGGCCGTCAAGCGTTCAAAGGCTGGGAGCGTTCCGGAAAATGAGTTGTTATCAAAAGAGATTGAGCGCAGCCCGTCGAATTGCAAAAGTGCATCTATGTCAATATTGCCGCTTAGACCCAAGCCAGACAAGCGCAAACCGGTCAAGTTCCCCTCACAAACAACACCATACCAGGTGCTTTTCTGATCGCATGGAGAGGTTGCTTCGGACCATGTAGAGAGTGCTGAGGAATTTGTAAAAGATTCCTTTAAGCGAAGAAGAGCGGCAGCATCTGACATGGGTGTCGCTCCATTGGGGGACAAACCGGAGAAGGCCAATGGGACAAAGGGGATGAAGAAAAGCAAGAGAACAATGGTGCCGGCCATCAATGGCTAGAGAGAAGCCGCACTCTTCGCGTCTCCTCGTGAAATTTATTTTTTGCCTTTTTGGATATTATGTTTTGTTTGTTTTGTTTGAAAATTTTGTGGCGGTGAGGACGGGCTGGCCTAAGAATAGCAATGCACGTACTGAGAATGCTAGGAAGCTGGGTTGGCAGGTAATAGCCTAAAAGAGGACATGGTGTATGACATGAATTATCTTGACCAAAACTGAAATTACAGAAATAGTATATATGTGACCAAATTATTATTATTTTTTTTATGAGTAGAAAACTGCTATGTCAACTTCAGACCTCCACAAAAATCTCAAAATTTAGAATACAGTATGTATCTTAAGAAATGAAATAAAAACCTCACTATCCCTGTTAAACAAGATATTTATTAATCAATTATCAGATAACTGCCTCCATTTATAGAAATGTGAAATTGAAACTGAAGGGTACTGTAATTATTAAAGCACTAATAAAGCTAGTGTGCATGGAGTAACTTTTTTATTCCATGCCACAAACACATGGTATGGTATCATTCCTTTTTTTTTTTTTTTTTTTTTTTTTTTTTTTAAGGGATGGTGCGACTAGTCAGCCAATTACAGCGTATTTAGAAAAATTAGTTCTTCTCTTCATTTCACGGGTGAAAGCGATTAAAACCAAGTAATGCAGATATGGCTACAATGGGCCAGATTTGGTCCAAACAAAGACAATTTGAAAAGAAGTACTACTAAATGAGTCAGGCCCAGTCTTATCCTAGAGCTGTTAACGGAAAAACTGGAATTTACTTCTGGCAAATGTTCACTCTATAGACCTTTTGATGAAGAAAAGAGGCCAAATGCAATTTTCATATCTAGTTTAATCAATTTTAGACAGCTCTGTCAATTCAAGTCCATATGTTTTATTTCAATCTTGATGAACACATGATATCAATTCAATGCTTGCGCACCAAACACGTACTTCAATGCTGAACTATTGAATTGTCATGTTTTATGCCATTATAAGAAGAAAAGTTGTTCAAACTTGTAGCTTCTAGGATGCCCTATTAGCCGAAAGCCGACAAAGCCCGAAACAAATGCTCTATTAGCCAAAACAACCACATTCACTGCGCTCCTGACATTTCTTTTCTTGGAGACTACCATTTCTAATCAAATTTTCTAGAGCTATTGAGCTAATAATTGAAAACCTCACCGTACCAACTAATCAGAAAAAGGGACTTGAAGTAATTCCTAAGTCTTGGTACACAACACGAAACTATGACCATCCAGCCGACTGCTGTCCAACCAACAGCAGCATTCCACATTAATTATTTACCTTTTTTTTCGAATCCAAATTTTGTTTATAATAATTGCACAGTCTATAATAATTACTTGTACGGGTAAGGGTTGCATATTTTGTCTATAATGATTTTGTTTTAGTAACGAAACGGACTTTTCAGCTTTTACTAAAAAAAAAAAAAACGCTATAAAGTGTATTGTATGCTTATAAAATCAATATATATGTCAAAACACAATGAATTAGTCCTTCCTCTCGAAGTTCTCTAAATTCGGACTTGATTAAAGTTCCACTGCGGAGGAAATTCTCTCCTAACTGGTAGAAGGAACTCACTATTGTTACAATAAGTTAGATGTGCTATGATTTTTTGAACTAGAAGGTAAATTGATCAGCTGTGATCTCTAGTACAGTGAATAATAACTCGCTTATTTAAAAAATTCATCATAAACAACTATGTATATCTTACGGAAAGTATATTTACAAAATTAATATCGTGGATTTACATAATCTATCTTTATAATCTAACAAATTAAAAAACGTATAACTGTACTATATTGGATAATTCTGGTGTACATCTAATTTGTACGGTTCATTTTATTTTAGCGTACATCTAATTAGGACTAAAATATAAAAAAAATTAATTGTATTTCTTAAGTTTAAATCTTAGTCACTAAATGTAAGCTCTATAGAGGATGTGATTTTTGCTAGCATACCTTGCCTATAAAAAGTGTGGAGATTTGGTGTATGCATTATTGATTATCAAGCAATTTAAATTTTTAATGACCTAAAGTTACCGGTCAACACTACAATTGCATGCAAATTTTGTCAAGGAAAATACCTGTTAAGTGATTTAATTCCGATTCTATATTGCTTGTAGACAAATTAATCCACAAATCGGAAGGCTGCATTTACACTGCTTTATCCATATCAATTACGTCAATAAATGCTAGCAGCTAATAGTTTTAGATAAGCTCAAAGATTTTAAAATGCGTTTTTTAGTACAGAGTTGATTTAGCGATTCGGTGTTATATCGGTGATATAACGGAGAAAAAAGGGTGTTTATAGAAAGACAATTATACAACTAATCTATCTTATAAGTTATTTGAAAATTTAAAATATAAAAAATAACAAGTCAAAAAATAAAATAGACAAAATCAAGGTATTAAAAACTAAACGAATTAGGGTTTTTGTATGGATTTGTATTCAGCAAAAGTTTTTTTTTTCGTAAGTTACATGACCCGTCCGTTTTTACGCCGCTAAATGCAAAATTTAAAGTTATATCGTCGATTTTTCAGAAATATAACACAACTGTTATTCCGTGCTAGGTTGTTGTAACATTGATGCGTTTTGCTCCAAAAATCTGTTATTTCAGCCATAACGGTGTTATTTCGGTGAAATTTAAAAGCTCATAAGCTAGATGGAGACTATCTAATGAGTAGCAGCTAATATTTTTTTTATCTGAATTTTCCGTTTGTAGATATTTTGATAAATTGGATTCTTGGCAAACTAATAAAATAACAACCAAGATAACAGCCGTGGTCACAATATCTCAGTTTACACGATAAATGAACAATAAAAAATAGAAAAATAGAGAGAGCATGCAAACTTTGATAAAAAAGAGCTAAAAAAATGCTAGTTTAAATAGAATGATTTAGTTTATACTTGAGTGTGCAGCCATCTCGCAAATTCTTGGAGTTCTACAATTTGGAGTAGCACTTTCACAATGATCTTACAACTTTGGAATTGGTCGTCCCTATATCAAGAGAAACATAATGTAACCGATTTGAGGAAAAAAAGAAAAAAAAAAATCTAACGATAAAATCTGCATAAGGCTATAAACGCTACAACAATCACTCATAATATAAAGTAATAATAAATACTAGACATGGCAGTTGGCAGCTTCGCTGCGCTATGTAAAATATAAAAAAATTTTAATGTAAAATATAAAAAATCTGTCGTAAAAAACTTGTCAAAATTTATAGATAAAAATTTGTAAGTTCAAAATTAGAAAGTCGCTAAATTATCTTGACATACATTTTCTTTCCAAACAAATCTTGCTATTATTAATGATTGGTACGACTATTTTTAATTGGTACAACTATTTTTAATTGGTACGACTATTTTTAAAAAATCTTGCTATTATTAATGATTGGTACGACTATTTTTAATTGGTACAACTATTTTTAATTCAAAATTAAGAAGTCGCTAAATAAATTGAATGGACCAGATCGATCGCAAAAAATTGAAGGGTCTAGATGTCCGCAAGAATTGCGGCACCAGAAATAATTATACTTTAGATTAGATTAGATTACGTAACAGTGATGATGATAATAACAATAATAACGATCATAATATTTACACCGTTGTTGTTGTTGTGATTGTGATTATTATTCATTATACATAAATAAAAAAAAGTACGGAAAATACAAAGATATAATTATAAAAAAGTAATATTTTTAAATAGAATGACCAATATTATTAATTTCGCAAGAAAATTAATTCCATTATAAAAAAATAAAAGTACCAAAGGGGAAAAATTGATGCACGAACTAAAACGGTCCAAAACGGCTGATTAGACATACAACGAATCCAATTCAATGTGGCTATTCTGATGCCAATGATTATTATAATTTATTTATTTGTAACATAGAAGCTCCTTTAGGAAGAGACCGCTAATCCACCACATCAAAACATAAGCAAACCGACTTTCCCGCTCTTGTGGTTCATTATTAATCAAATAGATATCACATAAAGCAAAGTACTGACAATGTCTTCCGAGGGAACATAACGTGACCAATAGTAATATACGATACTATACACGCAGAATGCCACTGAAAATCCTTCCAAATACTAAGAGCAATTAATTTCAACCAATTGATCAGTTGATCTAATAGTCCTTACCTTCCATCATTAAAATTTGTAATTAACACACTCCCCCTAACCACAGAACCGTTCTCTCTGTCTTCTCCTCTGCAGCATTGCGTCTTGCAGGTAGATCTATCAATGTAAGCTAATTTAATTTAATTTAATTTAATTTGATTTTAAATCAAATGAAGTTGAACTAGAGTTCGAGCTAAATATTAATCTAGCTAACTTGAATTCGAATAAAATTCTAACTCAAATATTAAAACATTTTTATACTATTTTAAATGATTAAAATACAATAATAAATGTTCATTTTGCGTTTCGATTTCATTATAAGATTTGCAATAAACAATATGTACACCTAATAATTAAACATAATATATTATTTTAGGATAAAACTAAACTGCACAACAATCTAATAAACTAGTTGAACTCAAAACAAAAATCAAATCGATCTGGCAAGAATAAAAAACTACACACTTTTCTAACAAGACAGAACTCGACCCGCCTCATAAACTTATACGCGAAAAACGCCACAAAAACATCAGTCAAGTTCGCAGTCCAGTAGCGTCAAAGGGCGAAAGGCCACCGCACAGGGGCAATTTCGTCAAACCCCTCGCTCATCTTCATGCCACATCACATCAAATCGAACTACCGACACACTTAACCCGACCAACCTCTCTTTCTTTTTCCCTTTATTCCTCTCCTTCCCTTCCTTTCTCTTTTAAAAGTTAAAAACAAAACCTCAATCCATGGCGAAACGCCTAGATCTCTCTCTCTCCTACCCCTACCCCTCCCTCACTTAAAACCCAACAATGGCGGACACATTCTCTCCCAACGGTCGACCCCACCACCCGCACGGGCCCACTTCGAAGCGGTGGCTTCCCACTCTCCTCGCCGCTCTCTGGGCAATCTGCTTCGCCTCTGTATTTATCTGGCAAAGTACCTCGGTTCGATCCATCTCTATCTTTCGATCGAATTCTAGACTGTACCAGTCCATACCGAGATTGAGAAAGAATGTGTTCAATCTCACTGATTTCGGCGCGGTTGATGATGGCCGTACGATCAATACTGGCGCGTTTGAAAGAGCCGTACAGGCGATTAAAGCTAGAGGAGGGGGTCAGCTTAATGTACCATCCGGTACGTGGCTAACGGCGCCGTTTAATCTGACTAGTCATATGACGCTGTTTCTAGCTGAAGGCGCCGTTATTCTCGGTATTGAGGTGTGATTAATGTAAATTACTTGTTTCTAATTGTGAAATTTTAGCTTCTGAGTAAGGGCTTCATGCAGAATGCATTTGACATTTGTGCTATTTGCATGTGGCACTCTTATGTTTTTTAGATTGTTCCCTAGTGTTGCGGTCCTATATATTAAGCCTAGTATGACAAGTCAGTATACTCTTTTGTCACCAACATGAATTCAGGATTTGCTATTTTTTTTGTTAATGGAGTTTTATTCCATAGTCAAAGGTTTATCTGTCTGGTAACTGTCTTTCTGATGAGGCCCAGAATAATTAATACATCTACCATGCTTGGAGGGGTGCCATAACAATTTTAATTTCCTTTTCTTTTTGTACTTGTGCTAAAAATTTTTAATGGTTGTGTGATTGAAGCTTATTATTTTGTAGGATGAGATGTTGTGGCCGTTGCTGCCGGCATTGCCGTCATATGGCTATGGGAGGGAAGAAAAAGGGCCCCGTTATGGCAGCCTTATCCATGGTCAAAATTTGAAAGATGTTGTTATAACAGGTCCGTAATTTATTTCTTTGCATCCATTTTATATCTGCACTTTGTTTGCATAACCTCAAATGGACCGACTGAAAATCACAGTATGCAATCTCAATCTCAACATGGCACAGTGGCATGGTAAAGCATTGGTTCTTCGTTGTTAATTAAATGGCCAAACTTAGGTCATCATGTACTTGTGATCAATTGTTAAAGTTATGTACCATTTTTGGTTTTATCAGGACATAATGGTACCATAAATGGGCAAGGGCAATATTGGTGGACAAAATACAAGAGAAGAGCTCTTAATTTTACAAGGCCTCCGCTTGTGCAGCTGATGTGGTCCAATGATATTATAATTTCCAACATCACCCTTCTTGACTCTCCGTTTTGGACATTTCATCCCTATGATTGCAAAAACATAACAGTTTCAAATGTTACAATCATTGCCCCACTAATTGGCGCCCCAAACACAGACGGCATAGATCCAGGTATTGAAAACTTTTGTTATTTATTTTATTTTAGCAAATTCCCATAACACATCCTCTTCTACATAAGCTATTTAATTGCTATACCTTTAATAGTTTGTCTTCTATTTCATGCCTTTCTAACTTGTCTGGCCCTTACTTATTTATCTGGCTCTTAGATATTTGAAGTAAATTTCTTAAATATACCCTTGTAATGCTAAGATAGATGGATTCTAAATGTTAAAGCAAATTCTTAGCATTGTTACTCAAACAATATTGATTGTTTCTTTCTGGCCCTTGTTTTTATAGATTATTTATTTATTATCATTATCTTTTTTTTGAAAGAGTATATGATATCATCATCATCATTTAATCTAGGATAGGGGGGAGGGGGTGTTAGTAGGTTTGGGCTGATATGCCTAGAAAGCATTAGGTGCAAAATGTGTTCAGCTGTCATTCTCTATGCTTTTGTTGATTGATGTAAGCTGCATTGAAATCCTTGTTACTCAAGTCGTTGTTCTTTCTTCTCGTTGCAGATTCGTGTGAGGATATGTTGATTGAGAATTGCTACATATCTGTTGGTGATGATGGAATAGCAATAAAGAGTGGTTGGGATCAGTATGGAATTGCATATGGTCGCCCTTCAACCAATATTTTAATACGTGATGTCACTATTCGATCTATGATAAGGTCAAACACATGTTCAAATAATTTTGTTTTGCTTGCTTATTTCCTTGTTCATTTATCAGCAGAGGATTAAGGTCTGAAAAGCAATATATATTTCTTTTTATTCTGCAGTGCTGGCATTTCAATTGGCAGTGAAATGTCAGGAGGTGTTTCAAATATCATAGTTGAGAATGCACGCATCTGGGAATCTCGACGAGCCATCCGAATAAAAACCTCTCCGGGCCGTGGTGCCTTCATCCACAACCTCACTTATAGTAATTTAACCTTCGAAAATTGTCGTGTTGGTGTTATTGTAAAAACTGACTACAATGAACATGCCGATGATGGTTGGGACAGAAAAGCATTTCCTGTTGTCAGTAACATCTCATTTGTTGGTGTCAGGGGTTGGGGTGTGCGGGTTCCAGTGAGGATTCATGGAAGTGAGCATATACCAATTAGGGATGTGGAATTTAAGGATTTTGCAGTGGGGCTGAGTTACAAGAAGAAGCATATTTTTCAGTGCTCGTTCGTTGAGGGACGTGTGATTGGGGAAATCTTCCCGAAACCATGCGAGAACTTAGATATGTATGGCATGGATGGGACATTGATTAAGAAAGCTGCGACAGAGAATGTTATGGTTGATATTGATTATGATATCTGAATCATGTAAAGTGTTGGCACAAAATTTTTTAAACCTATTAGGCTAGTAGAGTTTTTCCTTTTTTATTTCTAAATTTACTAGTACTTAGTATATTCAGAGCTGAGTAGCTTTCTTACAGGTTACAGAATGTATTCTAGTTTTTTCCGGTCAGTTCATATTCTTTCTCCGAGATGTAGTTTTGGCCTTCTTGGCTTGTATATACGGAGATTTTTCGTCATATAAAAGGTATTCAGAAATTTATGATCTTTTAACTTTGTATGTGGATGCATTACTCTTGATTTAAGTTTAAATTGTTGCAACCTTGTAATAATATGAACAAGGTGCTCCAGATAATAATCATGCATCTAATACAAATTCATACATACGCAGTCCACTAACCCTCAGATTAAAGTTTTACCTAGCTTCTATATCTACTATAATCTAAATTATTTAATTTCCGAGTCTTCGAACATATGCCACGCATCGAGGTATAAATATCATAATCTATTTGGATTGTCATATATCGCTAGGCCTGCATAATGTGCAAAACGTTACGAAACTAGGTACTTTGTTAATCGTTTCATTTTGTTGATGAAACTGTCCTTCAATTTCGTTAATCGTTTCGTCCTTACGAAACGATCGATATTTATGCAATTTTGGTGATTTACACAGTGACGAAAACGTTCATTTTACGTTAATCGTTTCACTAAATCAGATGAAATTGTTTTATTGTTTCGTTAACCGTTTCGTCCGGACGAAAGAAAATGAAATACGGCTAAACAGTTTTCCGTTTGCAGGCCTATATATCGGCAATAAGGTTACCAACTTTCCTCTAAATTCCCAAATTATTTCCTTATGTTTGCTAGTCGTTCCATGAAAGCCCATGGGCCTTTTTCAAATAAAAAATAACATACTTCATACAATTACCTCTATTATTGATCTTGAAGTGACAGTAAAACCAGCGCACCGCAGTGCAGTATCTTGCAAGGCTCAGAGCTCAGTGAGATGGATTCGTCTAAGAAGGCTTCGGAGATGGTGGCGACGTTAGACCTGAAGCCACATCCTGACGGAGGCTTCTACACGGAGACATTCAGAGACCCTTCCATCTCCCTCTCCAACTCTCAGCTCCCTAACCGCTGTACCCTCTCCCTCTTTTCTTAAATTTTATTTTTATTTAATAAATATTGGAAATGATACTGAATTTCTTTTGTTTTATAGACAAGGTGGATCGATCCGTGAGCAGTGCGATTTATTTCTTGTTGCCATCAGGAGGGATCGCTCACCTTCACCGCATCCCTTGTGCTGAGACCTGGCACTACTATGGTGGTGAACCCCTCACGGTTTGTTTTGTCTTCTTATCCAATTTATTGCAATTTTTTAAATGACATAAAGAAAATTAAGAAGCTGGAACTGATCAGAACTGACCCAGAGCGAGAGAATAAATAAGTGACGTTATTCGGTAGGGATGAATTTGCTGAATCTTCTGGTACCTTCTTTACATGTGAGACCAGTTAATGTGAATTTACCAATAATTATGCATGGTGTGGTCGGTATTTGTTAGCTTTCCCTGTTTGAATGATTTGATTCCGAAAGAAATAAAGCATATCAGAAGTTTTAATTAGCAACTATTGTTAGATTCATGTGATAAACTCCTAATAGTTACTGTTGCCTAGGTTTGATTATTTTTTGGTCCCTACCAGCCTAATGGGTAGAAGCCAGGGTTCCAATTAGATACCCAAATTTTTGAAAATTTGATCACAAACAAAATCTAACAATTGCAATGTGGTTGCATGGATGTGAAATAGCATTTTATTGAAGGTTTCTAGTTCACTCTTATAAAAGTTTCTGAGTTAGCCTCTGTCTGCTTAATAGTATTTTTCATTTCATCAAAAAAATAGTATTTTTCATGATGATAAGGACATGGTCTTGTTTGTAGATAGTTGTTGTCAGACTGTTTAAGTGGTTTGTTTAGTTGGAGAGGAAACCAATAGTATGATGCATAGTTTGTGCAGAAGTTCACTTGGCAGACTAAAATGCCAAAAATGCCAAATTGATGTCAAACTGCTTAACAGGCTGCTTTCAGTTTATCCGAACAAAGGTTCCACTTATTGAACTATAGCTCAAAAATTGACAACGTAAATCATAAAGTTTGGTACCACACTACTTAAATGCTAGGTACAGAAACTTCAATAAGTTATTACATATGGTTTATCATGCTTGTTAGTTGGAATTTTTTTGAGAAAGCTATCAACGCACACTCAGTTGGTTTAAAAAAATTCTATATCATTTGATGTCAGTAAAGCTTACTAGTTTTAGAAAAACTCATTTTGCAGCTAGTCCCAAATTAAGCACAATTTAGTTGATTGGGTTGTTTATAAATGACAAATTTCTAAAATGGATTTATACTGTTGAGAATTTGATCATATTGCAGTCATAATCTAAATGATAAATAAAAGATTCTGATGAAACTGATTATGGGAGTAATTAATTACGAAAAAATTTGCAAAGAGAGAAAGAAACCTATTCTAGTATTGACTTCTAAGAATATGGGACTCTGGGCCTACAAATGTGTAATTAGGAGAAAGAAACAACAGAAGAGGAACCTGACTTTTACTCTCTAATGAAGAGGGCAGCTAATCACAATGAAAAATCTCAATGTATCATATTTTGGAAATTTTCAGGCAAAGTTTTCTAAAACTATTGAGACAAGGTTTGAAGCATAGTATCACCGCATAGTGACATAGCTTCTTTATTAAATTTTTTTTTTGAAAAAAATTGAAATTAGAAGAACATTACATATTGACAGCATAGATTTATAGCCTCTGGTGTGTAGGTAGAAGGAATCTGCTAGTCTTACCAGTTTAGTTAAAGCAGCAACAGAGGAAGAGAATGAACAGTTTTAACATATAACAGAGGAATGTTATCCAAAAAGAGACAGGAAGGGTCTAAATTAAATCTATCTATAATTCTCTAGATTTTTCTATCCATAATACTAAGTACCAAGTTTGCACTTTGCACCTAGGATTTAATGTTGTTTCTGGACATGCGAAATCCCACCATCTGGGTCCATCCCTGCTGAATGGCTGTTTAAATCGTTTAGACAGCAAGTTTCATAAGGCACTGATACCTGCACCTCAAAGTAGAGAACTGGTGTTCAATCTTAATATTGAGCCCTTCAATAATACCTCATTTTTTCTCTCCGTGCTTCAGGTATTTGAATTGCAAGATGATGGCAATGTCAAGCTTACAGTAGTGGGGCCAGATCTCGAGGCAGGTCATCGGCCCCAATATACAGTTCCACCAAATGTGTGGTTTGGTGCATTCCCAACCTTGGATCTGGAATCCTACACCTCTGATGGAAGAGCCCTCTCCAAAGCTCCTAGCAGAGACCCAGAATTACATTATTGTTTTGTTGGTGTCACATGTGCCCCAGCATTTCAATACGAAGATAATGAGTTGGCGACACGAGATGGAATGAAATCCCTCGCCCCGCATGCTGAGCCTTTTATTAATTATCTAATCCCTTCTTAGATTTAACTTATGAGTAAATATGATCTAATGATGTTGAACTTTGGAGGCGTGTAGTTAGCTAAACTTTGTTATGTCACTGTGAAATGTGCTGAATTGATATGATCAATAGGAGCTTATATTTCAGTTTCTTTATTTATAACAAAATCGTTGGTTAAAAAAACAACCTTAAAAAAAAAATTAAAAAATACGAGCTTATATTCAAGATAAAAATCATGTTTATATGGTCCCTAAAACTTGAAAATTGTTTCTAGCTTGGCAAATTTTTGTTTTCCTTTCTTATTCAGTAAATTTGTTCTTAATAAGAATTCTTGATAAACTAGATATAATCTTTCACGTGGCTAGTTTTTATCTGGTGTTTTTCAGCTGGTTGTATTCTTTTCTCTCGTCTTACCTTAGTTATTTCAGAATAGATAGGCAAACTTCATATTATTTCCCTAGCGACAGCTGCTGTCAAGGACTCAAGGTTTTGGATAAAAAAAAAAAAAAAACACATTATTTCCAGAATTGCTACTTAAATTTGTTGTGGCGGCCGCCGTAATACAGCTTTGTTTGAGCTCTGTTATGAACTTGTTATAGTTAGGTTATCATGTTGAACACATACGTTCGCGTGGTTCACATGGGTTACCTTTATATTTATTTCCATGCTTTTACTTTCAGCATGGATATGTGATGTGAAGAAAGGAGAGCAATAGATGAACACATGCAAAATTTAGTAGGTGGGATGAAATAGAGGCTGCGAGAAAGGGACAGAGGTAAAGTACCCAATGTGAGGCTAAATGAAGGCGACGGCGACCGGGGGAGGGGAGGGGGAGGGGGTAGAAAGACAAAGAGGCAGACAGACGAACCAATCATGAACAGAAAAAAAAAAAAAATTCTAACAAAATTAAGCAAAGTAAAACAAAGAAAATGAGTAGGAGCATTTTTAGAAAGGAGGTGGCGGAGGTCCGGAGGAGGGCACGGGCGACAAGAGTTCATCTCTCTCTCTCTCTTTGTTGCTCAGTGTTTCTCATTTGATCTAAGTTACTTCATGCAATTCTGATAGCACTACATATATATCCTGCGTAAGTATGTACCGAACATTTTATGTGATTAATTAATTTCGGACTATAACGGGCATTTCTTTTCTTTTTTGGGGTCAGAAACAGGCTAGAGATGAACATTATTAGTGTGACCACTCACGCACATGCTAACGTCATCTGTGTATTTATTTATTTATTTAATAACAAGTTTATCGAGGTACGCATGAGGCATGCGGATTGCCTTATTGCTTATTCTTTCTTTCACAAGTTGTTGATGGGCAACTTCTAAACAGTAGTTCATATACCAGGTCCACATATCTCCTCATACAGAGCTTTCACAGTTTCACTTAACAAAATAACATGAATTTAAGCACGTGCAGAGTGCAAGTACCTTTTTCTAGTAAAGATTCGTTTCTGCTTTTTTGTTTCTTTTTTGTGTATAACATTCAGACAAACGTATGGTAGCAAAATCAACATACCACCCTGCAAGGCACCCACTAAAGTAAAAAATTAGGAAACAATTCTTAAATCAGTAATCAGTATTCAATCACAGCTTTTGAATAATTAAATAATAGTCTGCAGTCTGCACTTTACATGCAAAAATACTTTACAGCTTTTGAATATATATTAAAAGAATTAAATGGACAACGTGCAAGTTGAATGCTACTCTAAAGTTTAAACACTGGCATATGCATGCATAACCAGACCAACAGTGAACAAGGATATGTTTTATGTGAAGTTCTAATTAAAGAGATCTTTTTGTAAATTAATAATATTGTAGCATTTCAATATAAAAAGTACAATCTTAATCAATGCATAACAATGAAGTTTTTCATCTTCTTTTTGTAATAAAAGAGCTCAACATTATTTTTTCAAAATTCAAATGTTAGTCAAAATTTATATGGAACTTAATTAATGCCTGACGAAACGGTACTGACATCAACTTTGTTTTTTATTCTTTAACTTTTTATAACAAGTCCGTCTTCAATACTTATATAGTTATATTTCAACTTAGTAAAAGAAAGAAAATTCTGCTCAACGTATTTTTCGGATATTATACAAACAGTATTGTACAAATTGTTTTCTTTACAAAAGGCATTCCATCTTGTTATTTTCCTTTGACATTTCTGAGAACCGCGCGAGTTGTGGCATTGGACGTCTCTTTCCCCTTTTTTAAGCAGGGTCTATTCAATCATGTTTCAGCTGTTGTTTATTTAATATTAGATACGAATACTGTATGATAAGATCGCTCCAATAAATTATTTGGACAGGATAATAAATTTTCAGAAAAGAAAATTGAAGCGTGTTTAGCTGATCAACAAGCTCTCAAAATTAAGCACCCCTCTTCTAACACGAGCTTTTCCCCAAAATTATTATACACATAACTTCAATTATTTATAGTCATAGCAAACCGATCTATACTAACTACTATAATGATTTATTAGCAGATAATGAACTCTTAACTTGTTTACATCTAGCATATCTCAAGATGTTTAGAACAAGAGTAAAAAAATAGACAATTTTGTTAGGAAGACGCATGGAAGAGAAAGAATTGTGTTAAAATTCTGAAATTTTAAAAAGTCAATGTTAAATTTTTGAATATTACATCTATTGATGTTGATAGATAGGGTTGCGGATTGAATTTTAGAAGGATCCAAGTACGAGTTATTATGATTTTATGGGATTCCATGGGGTCCATATCCAAGAAGAATTTTAAAGATTCAAATGTGGATCAATGTCCATTATCATGGTAGGTTGAAATCATATATATAGTAGATGATTTAGCTAGAATATTTGAAATGGCAATATACATTCAATTAAAACTTGAGTGAAAAGCACAAGTATTTAGGCTATTAAATAATGTAAAAATTAAGAAGATGGCTTTAATTATAAATTAATTTATATAACTAATTTAATTTAAATTCTCTGAACATAAGTTGTAGCTTTAAAACTCCTCAACACATATATTTGATATATTACAATATTAATTGCTTATTATTATTGAGTTCTTAACGGATTTTCGATTTGGATCATGATAGGTTCATGTATATTGAGAATCATTTTAGTATGGTCAATGCTCTAAGATTCGCATGCATATATATATATTTAACAAAATATTAAATACATTTTTAAAGAACCTTGTCGTTGATCACTGAGGTTGTTTAAAAAAAAAACAACAACAACAACTTACATTTGGTTAACCTTTAAGAATTCTTTGGGTCATAATGAGTTATATATCAAATTTGAATAATATTGGAGGCAATTAATTCAGAGCAAACAGATAAAGTTCTGTGATAAAAAGTTAATTTCATAATAAGTTAATAAGTGACCTCCGACAAAATTAGCATATAACTCATTCAAATTTAAGTACAGATTCATTAGTGCAAATTCCTATCTGATTATTGTATTGTGGATATCTATATATCGAAGTCCCAAGAAATAAGAGTGCAGACATTTTGATTTGTTTTAGCCAAAAAAAAAATGTAAATAGGCCAGAAGTCATGCTTAATTGTAACAGTAGAATTAACTGTGAATAAAAATTGATATATCTTTCCTTCTTCAGAGACCAAGTCACAAGGAGTCGCTAATTTGTACTATACTAGTTCGCTTTCTATGTTTAACAAGAAATGAAAGAACAATTGAGAAAAATCAAAGGAAAGGAGGTACAAAAAGAGTGGATCAGAGTTGAGCCGCTGGCGGGACACAAATCTCCCCTGACTAGCCAACTCGACTCCGTCGGGCAGACAAAAAGATCGCCGACTTTAACCCCTCCAAAAATTCCAACCTCCTTAATTAACCAAAAACATAAATAATAAATAAATAAATAAAAGAATTTTGCCGTTAAAATTGGCATGTCTTCAGAACTTCAATTTAATTGAAATTCCAAAGAAAAGAGTTGGAAGCAAAATTGACCGTTCCTGCATCCTCCGCATCTTCCGGTGGTGGTAGAGAGAGAAATTGGCCGTATGCAAATTCATCGACCAAACCTACCGGTCTAGTTCCTGCTGGCGACAGAAGGTTATCCATAAAATGCCAATAATCAACTGTTGGTACACTAGTTTCCCCCACTGTACCAGTCGTAGTCACAAAGGCTGCTGTACCCGTTGATGCAATATCCGGCAACTGAGATGCCGACATTGAAGAGCTGGCTTTGTTTGCATGACTAACAGCTGCAGCCTGAATTTCCTGGGGGTCAATTAAATGAGTATTTCTACTGTTATATGACACTTGCGGTGGCGAGTTTGGAAAATTGAGATTGGCGCCTTCAGGGCCACGGAGGCAGACAGATGCGGCATCAAAGGCACGCGCCGCCTTCTCAGGTGTGTCGTACGAACCAAGCCAGATACGCTCACGGCTGTTAGGCAGCCTGATTTCTGACACCCACCGGCCCCACTTGCGTTGTCGCACTCCTTTATACTTCCTCTCTCCGGTCGCATCTGCGGAAACATGCACTGTTCCATTGGCGTTGCTTTCAGCCATCATCATGTTAAGCTTAATCAAATGCAAGAAACTTTAAATGGGTTGATGATATTGATGGTGATTAGGAATAAGCCTATGCGCAGTTTAATTTGTGAGTGACTAGCCAGACTTCAGAAATTTCTTTTTTTTTTTTTTGGAATTTCTGAAAGATTCTGATCTAGTAGTGGAGTGAGAGAAGATGAATTATATAGGAGCTTGGGAGAGAAGACGCGTGGTGTGGGCGAAGTAGCAAATAGTGGAATGCCATGTGGCAGCGCACTACAGTGGATCCAATAAGCACGTTTTGGATGTTCTAGCAGCACGTTTATACGCCGCGGGTTTCTCAATCAATGTTATAACCTCAGTCCTCAGACCTCAAGTGCCTTTTGAAGCCTCTGAAGGCCTTCGTTGTGGGCCCACAACACAGCAACTCAATTATGTGCACCTACTTGATAATTCTGATTACCTAGTGTTAGTCACTTTGGATCTCTTTGTCGTATGGTATAATCTTTTCTTAAATATATAATTTATAAAGAGAATAAATGTTTTTTTATTTTAGTTATAAAATATCATGTGTGCAGTTTTTACTTTTTTTTAAAAAAATTAATAAGTTCTGCAATCTAAATAGTATTTTTATTTGTATTCAAAAATCTAATGGATTTCCTTAACGTATGTAATCTATCTCATTCAGTACATTGGCATGTATTACATAATTGTGTGATTCTGAACTAAATTTTTTTTGTTACTTTTAATGTTGGATTATATTTGATAGTCTCTATTAAATATTATAGGTTAAACTATTTTTCCAATACGAATTGTTTACAGGAAAAGCCCCGAAAAACAATTCTAGTACATATAATATTGATATAATTTGTAATTTAATTAGCTAGGAATGTGTCCTCCATGAACTTGCAGTTCTCAAATGTTTAATTAGTAAGAAAGGATGTACATAGAAATTTAAATGCAGAAATATATATCCTTTAATTGAAAGTAAATTAATTTGTTTTCAGTCGATGATGTTATTATTTTTTTTTTTATAAGGAGTTGCAGATTTAATTGGTGTGAGATGAATCAAGTTTGACTGGTTTTTTCTCCCATTAGAGATGATTATATGAAGTCACCATTTGACTTTTTTTGTTTTAATCATCAGGGTTGTTTGCAAGAAACTAGAGGCTGGTTTCTCTAAATAAATAAAACGAGAGGAAAATATATCCATCTTATATTTATTTTTTTAGGAAAAAAAAGAGTGAATTCTTTATAATACTAGCAAAAGATGCCCTCAATATGTGGACAAATAAGAAAATAAAATATTGATATTATTTTTGTTTCATATAGAACTTTACATATTATAAGCAATAAAGATATGGTAAAATCAATAATTTATTAGTCTTTTATAAATAGCTAATTTAGTAGTAACTTAATATTTTCTAATAAAATATCTTGACTTTTTAAGCTGAAATTAAGATTAGATCACGGATCAGATCAAATTATACAAATCAATGTTCCATAATTCATATAAGAATTATTTACCTCTTTTATATAATATGTTTACTCTTTTATTTGAAATGTTTGTTTTTTTAGTGCTTTATAAGTAGCAGAGATAAAAGAATTCTACAAGAGAGGTCCCCACTTATGCACCGCCGCAGTCTCCAAGGGCCAAGGTGGTAAGAAGCTATTTATCCAACTCTGTCATGCATGTTAGGAACTTATGACACGTCAGCAAAGAATAGTGTCCCTAATCTAGAAAATATTGACCAGTCATGGGTCTCCTGACCGCGTTTGACATTGTTACTGTACTTTATCACTGTCACCAGGTAAGACATGCATGACAATCGAAATCAAAGCTATGTATATATATGTATGTATATATAAGGTTTTGAATTATAGAGTATAGACTATAGTTTATAGATAGAGAAACAAGCAAGCTGGGACGCTGTTGTCATTTTCATTCCGGATCATGATACCGATGTCAATTTAATACATATTTACGTTCATTAAAAATAAATTAATTGGGTTTCATTTGTATTTAACTTGTACGTGAAGGTACCGTAATATAAAACAAAAGTCTGTTATTATTTAAACTGAACTTAAACTACTTTTTAATTAGTTCAAATACCTCATCGAATTATTCACCTTACACAAAAAAATTACACTAATTTAATTGAAATAAGTTTAAAAAAAATGAAAGAAAGGTATAATACTATATTTATTTCATCCTCCTTTCTAATTAGTTTTGTTTTCCTTCCTAACACTTCAATTCAAAAAATTATAAAATTGAAATTTTAAAAAGTTGTACAAAAATTAAATAATTTTCCATTAAAAATTTTACAAATTTGTAAGACATTAAGTAAAATTTCATTAATCTGAACATTATATTAAATATCCAATCAAACAAAATTATTTAATATATTTCATTTTCTTCTCTTTCTCTTCTCTCCATCCAAAAAATTACACTAATAAATTTTGTTTATCACCTTGCCCATCTACTCGTCTCTTTTTCCGTCGATGTTTAGTACTAGTATAACCTGATCATACGAAGTGAACATTAACTTTTAATATTGATAATGTTTTTAGTGATGCTCAATGGAAAATTGTATTTTTGATTAAAAAGAATTTCGTAAGTGAAATATAACTTTTTAACTAGTTAAATACTAGTAGAAATTTTACAAGCCATCAAAACATTTTAGAAGATGTGTCTTTTCTACTTGTTATGGAAAATGAAAACAACTTCATCGATTAGACTTTTCTGTGTGTTTCTGGTCAAAGAAAAACTTCCTACGTAAGAGTTGCTCGTCAGAAGAGAAGGCACTTCATGCAATGTTCAACCAAAAGATGTGTCCTCTGTTCTTCTTCAAAATAACAAATTAAGTGAGCATTATACAATTATTTTTAATACTATGGTAATAAGATAGTAAAATTCGTCAAGGCATCAAAAGCAATTTTGAAGATGTCGATCGGCATAAATCACTGAGCCTCGTTCCAAATTTCTAATTAGATATTAATTAGTCATGCTGCACCATTGCATTAAAACATGCATGAATAAGAGAGCACAAAGTCTTAGCTTCATGAGAAGAAAAAACGTCGTCATATCTGATTATTTTCCAATCAACTCGTGAAGAAAAGATGAGCATGGAATGAAACACATTCTCCAATTTCATTGCAAAAAAATGAGCATGAAATGAGATACATATTCCAATTCCATTGCATTTATATAGATCAACGAACGGGCTATAGAGAACCGAGTGGATAAAATTTCAGCTCTGTCATCAGCTAGGAATTAATGGTGTCCGAACAGTCGCTAGGGAATGATTTATTATTTGTTAGGATAAGTGGATGTACTTTTCCTCGTTAAACTAGGAATGCTATCAGAATAAAATAAATTTAGGTTAGGTACGGGATTTAAAGTCAAAATTGCGTATTTACTCCACGCGCAGAAACCAGAATAGAACAAATGAAAAACTCTAGAGGCCGATTTGTCTTTGTTGTATTCTTTTTCTTTTGACAAAAAACATGTCGAACTCTCGATTTTATTTAATTTTTTTTTTCAATGATATCTAAATCTTATAGTGCATCTATGTTATCTTTTGAAAAAAATAGAAATTAAACAAAGATGTTTCAATTCTAAGCGTGTAAAATTTAGTATTATTTAAATAGGACATATCTCGAGTTTGAATAATTTAAAATTAATTTTAGCCATTCATAAAAAAAGATTAATGTGGAAAATTGTCGAAAGGCATTCTCCTCCAATGTATTAGTTTATCGGAGAATTACGATTGAACGGACATCGAATTGATAGAGTTATTGGTTTGATGGTTCAATTGGTTCGACAAATCTAGCAAAAACCAGATAGCTTTATAATCACGCTAAATTTATTGTTAATGTATAAGAATAAATTAAATAACTTAAAATTAATTATTTGCAGTAGGTAATTAATAAAAAATTTATCTTTACAAAAATTGAACGGGATTTTGTTTGTTAAGTTGCCGATTTCCTTAGTTTGAACAAGATTTTTTTAGACTGAACATAAATTCTCTTTTGTTGGATGTAAGTTGGCAAACGACGAAAAAAAAAAAAGAAAAAAGAAATAGCTTAAATTAGCCGGTCCTTATCGATTTTTTTTTAAGGTTATTAAATACCGTTTTTTTTTTTTAATTTAGAACGGATAAGCCTGGTGATCTTTTTCCGATCGAATCAGAGTTTCGGTCTGATTTATAAATACTGACATGATGTCTAGTTGTCTACGTTGAAATTTTAATTACGAAAACTTGAAAACACATTTGATTCTTTTATAGTGATTTCATTAAGGATATCGTTTGATCTTTACATACGAGGCTTGGATTGCCCATCAAACAATGACGTTGACATGCTAACCTATTGTGCTTAAAATCTACTGTTTTTTTGTAGTTCAATTTTATCTTCGAACTTTACAAATTTCTAACATGTGATAAGTGTGGGCTATAATAAGAAGGCAAATTAGTCTAATATACTATTGAGTTTCCCTTTTACTCTCGAACGCACTAAATTTGACAGGATGATACATGAAACTCCTGACAATTGACACGGAGGAAACTACTATCTTGAGTTGCCATTTTTTTTATTAAAATAATTAAAAAGTAAGACTTTTAAAAGCACTTAAGACGATTAAAAATTGACTTAATGTAATTAAACAAGTGATCATATCGATTTTTTATTGCATCAAATTGACAATTACTAGTTAAAATTTTTAAAGTTGATTTGCGAATATATATATATATTGACAACATTGTCAATAAATAATCACTGTCATGTGATTCTTTTTATTAGATTAACTCATAAAATAGATCAACAGATTTATAAATACATTCTTTCTTCAAAAAAAATAATAAATTATAAAATATTGCTAACCGAACTTACAATCAACAACTAAGCCTTTTGTCCTACACAAATTGGGTAGGCTAGAAAAGAAACCCAACAAAAGTCATCAAGCCACCAAATTAAGGTAGAAAAATATGTGTGAAAATAGTGGTAATAATACTAAAAAAAATAGTAATTGTAATACTGTAATAGTAATAACAGTGAAAAAAGGTACGTCTCAGCCGTAAGATAATTCCGAAACCTACAAATCTATAATATTGTTCGTATCTAGATTCCTATGTCATGGCTCCGACACATAAAATTGCTAACTTCCACACTAAAAAAAAAAGGGCTTTTGCAACACCCATTTTGCAACGGTTTCCATAAAACCCATTCAAAATCGGTTTTAAGTTAAAACGCGTTGCAAAAGTTAGGCTTCTGTAACGGGTTTTAGTTAAAAAGCATTGCAGAATCCTAGGTCTTTGGTAGAGGTTTTTATGAATTTGCAACGGGACCTTTGTAATAGGTCCTACTTGTTGCAAATTCCTTTTATTACCCATTGCAAAAGGACTTGTTTCGGGCAGTGTCATACGTTCTTATCCAACGCCAAATCTTTGGAAACATTTCATTATTTAAAGTCTCTTGTGACTGCTTCCTCCCATGTCAATCAGAGCCTATCTTTACCTCTCCTTGTGTTTTTGAAACGGTTGAGAATTCCACTACGCACTGATGTCTCAGGAGGTCTACGTTGGATATGTCCAAACCATCTCAAACAATGTTGGATCAGCTTCTCCTCTATCAGTACAACCCAACCATATTCCTTATGTCATCATTTCTAATCCGGTCCCTCCTTATATGGATACAAATCTACCGCACCATACACTTCTATGTTATATTTATGTTTTGAACGTGTCGTCTCATGCTTACGATGCGTTCATTAATTCAAAATATATTCGTCGTTCTCATGTTTTTCGAAAATTAGGTCCCCAATTACACGTGTCCAAAATCCTTGTAATTATTTTGACTTACAATGAGAATTTTTCATTCATCAGTTCCGGGCTGTACCCAAGAACTAATGGGCATTTGAATTTGAAAACGACAGACGAACTGACGAAGCCAGGAAGTAAAATTTCTTTTTAGTTTTACATGTCTTTGTTTCCTGTAGACTGGAGGTAAAAATTTTCTTTGACTAGGTATGAGTAAAACAGGGTCAGGTTAGGCCAGCTGTCGATAACACGTCATTCACTGCATCACAGTAGTGATCACACAGGATTATGCTATGACGATTCGGCGGCGTAATCAGTTATCAGAGTTTTGACATGATTTTTGTAGGATGTACGTCTCTTTCATTAAGTACCTCTCTCTTTAATATCGTGGTAGGTCCTAATTTTTTTTCTTTTAATTTTGGCAACAAAAACCCGTATGTAGTTGATCCAAAATATTATTTTATGGTGGACAAAAAGAGAAAAAAATGTATAAAGAACCTTTAAAATATTATTTATATATTTTTTTCGTTTAGAATATTTGTTAATATTGTTGGAGTTATGTTCTAGAAGTCAATATTTAATGACTTAATTTTTCTAGTTTATGTTATTGATGATATTTGATCATTTATTCCTAAAGTTTATTATTGACAGATCATTCAGGTTGAGGATCTGAATTGTAGATCTCTGTGGATCATTAATTAGAATGACAATAATAAATCTAAATCGTCCATAATCTTGATAATTAACAAGGAACATTAATTGTCATAAAAGATTAGTATGCAAGTTAAGTGATGATTAAGTTCTACAAATCATAGGTGAGGAGTTACCAACTTAATTGCATATGTGTATGTTATTGGAACATAGTACAGGACCTGACCCAATGAAATAAACATATGGATTGTGTTATGTGTCATCGTTTATTTCATATGAGTTTGATTCTAAGTTTGAGATGTTCAACTTTTTCACACGAGGATAGGTTTTATAAATATCGTCTAACATTGATTCCTGATAAAGACTGCTATATGAACTTTATTTATGCTCTCTTGAATTGTGCGGGGAAAGGTTGTTCGTCAAGAAAACCGTATGTCCCTCATTAGTATACCTAGTGAGTGATGATATCTATTTGGGCCCCTTGATGGAGTTGAATCGTATGCATGCAAACTAGACGATCAACTCTAGATCAAGAAATGTATAATCTGCAAGAATGACACACTCCTATCTTGGATTATACAAGGAAATACTTTTATTTCATGTGACATAAGAATCAAACAAGGAAATACTTTTATTTCTTATGCAGGATTGAGATATTGTAGCAGTATATTATTTATGCGAATTGAAAATCATAACGTGTTGCTAGATACCGCTTATGATTATTGGAAATAAATAGTGATTTATTCTCCATGGCCAACATAGCATAAATCCTCAAAGGGTCACACAAATAGGACTTTGACCACACAATACATTATCTATTTATTCGCAACAGTGAGTATTGCGGAAATATGATAAGTTGATTATACCGTTATGAACCGTTATAATTAATTAAGTCAAAAAGATCATATAGAAATAAATTAATGCATTATCTAATCCCAAAATAATTATTAATGAGTTAATAACTAATTTTAGATCAACACATTTTAATATAAATAGTTATATTGATTAATTGGGCCGTTATTTGATAGAAAAATTTATAGCCCAATTATAGAGCAAATTAATGGGACTTTAATTAGCTGAATTAAAGACCCAAATGAGTGTGAGAAGTGGCCCAACAAGATCCAATTCATGGCTGCCCCTAGGGTGGCAAGAGGTGTAATTTTGAAGAAGTTTTTTTTAGGTTTTGAGCTCTATAAAATGACCCCTTTGGAGACTCCAAGAGCTAGCTTTCTCTCTCTTCTCTTTCTTCCCCTTGTGTCTACCACAAATCACCTCTTTTCTCCCTCTTTTGCCCATGTGTTGAGCTCTTTTCTCCACTTAAATAAAAGATTTAATTGCTAGAAGAGAGAAAGCTAATGGAATTAAGCTTGTTCTTGGGCGTACTAGCATATACTTTAAGAACGTGATTAATCTCCTTGGTGGACTCGAGGCCGGCGGCACAACCTTGGTAGTGATGGTGGAGGAGGCACGCCACCAACTCCAAGTGATTTGGATTGCCTCACAAGAACGATTTGTGAGAGGTATAAACGATTCTTCTACATTTTCTCATGAAATTGGTTGTGAATGACTTTAAGCCTAGATCTCTTTGTACTTAATTGTTGTTTGAGCTACTTGTTAGTTTGAAAATTGAAAATTAATCACTTCTTAATAAATATTTACATCAATGTCATCGGTATTTAGCATTACAAATAGCGTGAACGTTATTGCAAAAGTAATAATTACAAATAATGTCGTTATCCCCAATATTATATGTCGATTAAATGGTTCCTAACAAAAAAATCACTGTCATAGAACAAATGCATACTTATCCTCGGCTTATGATCGGTGACAGAGTCGCATAACGATGAGGGAGGCACTTGCCACCTATATTAAAAAAAAAAATTACAAATTTTTTCTTTGGATTTTTTTGACATAAAATTATTTAAAAATAGGTTTATATTCAATATAATTGTAAAATAACGTTCCTTCTGAATTCTTGGCGCACCTTATGATACTTTCCGGTCCCACTGCTACTTGTAATGCGCAGAGCTGTCTCTGTCTGCGGTCCTTGTAATTCAGAGCAAATAAGAAAGATCATGACAGTTCTAATGAGAATACATGCTGCGTTGTACAGGATTGATGTCATTCCGCAGCAGTATATCCTGGTCCATTCAGAATTTTGGATCCTTAGAAGTTGCGCTGCGTGAATTGGACAACTTCAGACTCCCTGTGCATGTCTCCTTGGAGGCGCTGTGGACAAGTATGATCTCTTTTCCCTTGCCTCGGGGAATTTCCCTAAATAAGAGCCCAGTGCTCAGTCCGGCCTACAAAAGCCACAATCAAGATCATAATGTTTCCAATTTTGGACGAGTACGGCCCATAACAAACCCCGACTTGGAATAGGACAGATCAAATCAATATAGAGAATTTTGATGAATAAGATATTAAGATGTATTGCATTAAATTTGGTGGAAGATAGGGTCATGTTAATAATTATAAGATCTATCGATTAGATTATTATCGGTATTGTAGTTTTCTTTCGTTTCTGACTTGTTCTAATAGCTTCATTACCTAATCTAGTTCTAATGTACCTAACCAAATCCGGAGCCATTATTAAGAAAACAAATTAGAAAAAGTCACATTTAATTATTATTTGGTTACTCTTTTTGTCAGACAAATGATCACCATCTTTATATAACCACTCCATAATATTTAGTTACCCAACCCATTGAATTACGCTTTAACTCATACATTAACAAAGTCTACGTTTTGTATAGCTACAGATTATCTAAGCAAATCAACACCGTTTATCACCAACAGAAACAATTTTAGTTAAAATAAGGAGGGGGATGGGCTGGCTGGCGAGACTAACAAGGTGTGCCTCCACTTAATAAGTTATTTAACAGTAACAATACAGTACAGTCAGGTTGTAATATATTTCATCTATTTCATGATTAGTCTAATATTTATTAAACTTTGGGGACTGATTTTCTTGTCAGGGGTCTGCACTCCTGCAACTTGTTTATTTGTTCCCACAAAAGGTTGCTTGTCAGGGGAGCACAAGGAGAAACAAATTTGAGGCCCGCCAACAAAAATATAAAAACGGATAATAATTAACAGCTTTTGTTTATGTATTAACTACCAATAAACAAGCGTCAAAGTCGTAAGCTATAAAGTATTAGCTCTTAAATTATTTGTCATAACTCATAAGTACAAATTCCAATTCCATGAATGATACAATCGAAATCTTGTGCAAAAACATTTATACTTATTTATTACTCTTTGTGATACGCTTAATAAGAAAAACTTGTGGTATAACTCGTTTTTATCTTAGCTATGTTGAAAACCAAGAGGCTTGGGCTGATATATATTTCATTTAAAAATCAGCTATCAAAAATATGTACAGTAACACGTGGAAACTGTTTACCAAGAGTACAAAGTATATCAGAACCCACCTATAAATACCGCCTAACAATTCCAGCACTTCGGTTACACAGTATGACTAACCTACCTTACAAACAAGGAAAAAAAAAATAATAATAAAATAGGGTAAGTTGACCCTGAAAAAATTATCCTTCACGTCTCTTAAATTTCACCCCTCTACCCTTTTGCACAGTATAGTATTTTAATCTCAGTGCTCTTCAATAATCGCAGAATTAATTTTCATCTATGATAAGAGGCACCCGATGTGTCATCATACACACCCCGCCATGTATTGTTACCTTCATCTGACCCACTACATGCTTGGTTTTGTACAGGAAGGTTACCTAGATCACCTTCCAGGCTCATCTGTTGCACTTCAGCTGCAGACAAAATTTTGATACTCTTCACACAAATCACAAATTCCCTGCCAAAAAAGAGAAAAAAGATATCAGTGATAAAATGAGAATGAAGTCTTTTATATTCGTAAGTCATAACAATTACCTTCCAAATCAATTCAAAAACAATCAGTTTAGGCATCCAACAACTAATTTATGCTAGTTGAATATCAGTTGATATTGCATCATGGATGGATAAATTCAAAACAATCAGAAAACTAAACCATCCGGTGAATGGTCAAGCATGAAACAAACATACAGTTACATGCTATACAGATCTCATATCAATTGTTGGACTTCAAGTTGGAATTTATTTATGATGACTGTCAAATTTATCAAGTTGGTTAATTCATAAGTGGATCCGAACACACACACACACACACAAAAAAAAAAAAAAAAAAAGAAAAACAAACAAACAAACAAACAAATTTACAAAAAAAATATATAAACTGCCAAAAAAGGAAACTTACTCCCAAGGGTCGTCTCCAACAAGTAAGATATCGTTTTCATGATCTACATAGACCAGTTTCCAATCAGTTCTATAAGGATCCTCAAGTTGTCCTTGAATACCAAACATGCACGCTAGATCATGCCGTAGTTCATCATATCCTCTGTATCTTGTCACGTCAATCGACCTCCCAACTGACCCTCGCTTTTGCACCTTCACACGCAATGTAACACAATACAGTAAGTTACTACTATTAAGATGAATTTTACAAGGGAGAACAATAAAATACAAACCTTGGTAAAAGTTCTTCGTTGTGTTTGATTATTGTTGTTCCACATGCCTTGACTAGGCATCCCGCTTTCAGTTAAACCAACATCACTTGAGCAACCTGGCTTGAATGATATGTCAGGCAAACCAAACGACTGAGAGCTGATATCCGCAGTAGAAATCTCAGTCTCTACATCCATGTAACCTTTTTTGCAAGAATACAAGTTCTCCATCCCCTTCTCTGATGTCATACCTCTAGCCATTAATGCATCTGGCATCAAGCCATCCATAAACATATTGTTTCCGTTGTTATTAATGTTATTAATACTATTCATGTTATTATTATCTCTAGTGTCAATTTGTACACCACTTCCATCGAGGCATCCTGCAGGAATTGAAAAGCCTTCTTGTTGGGGTCCGTCATCCAAACAGAAAGAACTAGCAGAGGATGCATCGAGATCTGTTACTGCATTTCGATTCGGTTTTAGTCGGGAATCAGGCTTGCTTTGGATTTCTTGGAGAAGATTCTCCATTGGAGGGGGTGTGAATATCACTGCAGCAGCATCTGTCAGATTTGCACTCCCTTGGTGGCCCCGACTCAACGGGTTAACAGTAGGTGGTGGTGTCGTGCTGGGGCAGGATTGAGATCTAATAAGCTGTTGGGCTTTCAGTTGCTCTAAGTTGTTTTGTGGTTGTTGAACTTCTGAGCTTTTTTGGCTAACTTGTTGCAATATCTGAGATTGGTATTGTGGGTTTAACTGAGACAAAATCTGCTGCTGCTGCTGTTGGTACTTCTGTAGTAACTGGATTTGCTGAATTTCTTGTTGCGATAGTTGAGGCAACTGCTGGGTCTGCAAGAGAGCCTGCTGATACTCTACTGGCAATTGGGTTTGCATCAATTGCGGCAATGCTGGCTGTTGTTTACCAGCAGCTAGGGTATGATTATTGTTGTTGATGTTGGTGGTGGTGGTGGATGCGGTGGTGGTGGTGGTGATGCTATTGTTGTTATTGTTGTTGATAATATTAGGTTTTGTTATTTCATGCTGTTGGATTTGATTAGATGCAGAAGGTTGTGTAATGGGAACTGTGAACTGACTTTGTTTCAACTTCTGTTGTTCAACAGTTTCCAGTTGCTGTAACTGCTGCTGCTGCAGGACCTGTGCTTGTTGTTGTCTTTGTAGTTGAGGTTGCATTTGAATGGAATTTGGAATTTGGATAGCATTGGGGAGTTGTAATCGGACCGGGTTCTGTAATTGTGGTTGTGTTTGCACTACTTGAGCCTGCTGCTGGGTCGGAATCTGATGTGGTGAAGGCAGTTGCTGCTGACTTGACAATGTGGGTTGAGGTGTTGCAACTGGTTGTGTGCTGAATTGCAAATTTGGCATGGGCATCTGTTGGGCTTGGAAATTTTGCAAGGAAGGGTTAGAGGTTATTATATTCCCAGGGTTCTGTTGCTGCTGTTGCATGGCCATCCATTGGACGAGACTCAGTCCAGGAAATATTGCACTTTGTATATCCTTCAATCCAAAATCATCAGATAGCCATGGCATGACTCTTCGAAATGCACTCTCCACTTCTGACTCATCATCTGAAAAAATATATTACTTCCAGTGAACTTGGAATTCAATCGAAAAGAAAATTCTGAAAACAAGCTGCTCAAATTACTTTCTTCTCATTTATTCTTTTTCCCTTGGGTTTTTATTTTTTCTGGGAGGAGGGTGGAGGGAAAATAGTCACCTGGTGCGCCTGGTTGCTTAGGAAGTTTGGGTCTGAAGATTGGCGGAGGGCATATATAAAATGGTGTTGCCACAGGCTCAATCTCCCATATTGACACACGAGTTCGCCTCTCGGTTGCTGTTGACTCGTCCCACCCAACCTAAGAATTATCCCAAAAATAGAAAACAGACAAACTATTAAAAATTATGCCAGCTGTGATACCACTGTATGCTTGCTAAAAACCATGCGACAAATACTACTATTCACCTGAAGGTTTCTCCAATGAGAATTCTTCCAGCGAACAGGATCCAAGTCGCTGATGCCAGTGATCGTACCCATGTAACGGCGAACACTTGAATCCTCCGTTTCAAACAGCATCCTGAATCGCATGCCAAGTGACACCTGGGTGTACAGGGCCTTGTTGTACTTGGCGAGTGGGATTACAAACTCTGACGGGCTTGCCCTGACTCACCAGATTATAGACAATCAGCAAAATTTCTTTCTTTTTGTTTCCTTGATTCAAAATTTTCCATATAACCAAAACTATGAGAGAGTTAGTACTACCTGGGGTTGTAGAATATGGTGAATTGGCTGTTATTTTGCGCAGCATGAGCAGCAGCAGCTAAAAGTCCTATGTGCATGCTGTCACTTGATAGAACTGAAGAAGAAAGAGCTGGTTGTTGTCTGTTTGCGCGTCTTATGCCTAAAAGAAGCTGAGACTTCTCATCTCTGAACAAAGATTTGATGTGTATAAGCTCTAAATTTTTTGTAATAAAAACCAAGAAATAATAAGTGGTACCTACCTGATGAAGAGAACAGAGTCCCCCGCTATGAGCCTTTTTGTGCTTACAAACACACTCCAGCCTGTAGTCAAAAGGTGTCTCTTGGGCTGACCTGGATATACATTAGATCATAAGAAAGTGTCATATGAAAGTGCCATAGTAAAACTAAAAAAATGGAATAAAATTACATGGTACCGAAATAAGAAAACATACCTCGATAAATATGTCGAAACTTCCATGACACATCATGTAGATCCTTGGCCACCAACTCTTGAGCTGGAGGTTGCATTGTGAAGTCCTGTAAGTTAAATGTTTTGACCAGGTAACATAAGATAATCTGTGCACGATGTGATATTTTGGGCTGTTTAAGTGGGAGAACTAGCATATACATTAAGTGGAACAACAAGGTTCTGTACCAGAACTGCTCTTCAATTGAAATTGTGCTTCCTCTTAGTAATTTCCACGTAGAGCTGTCTAACAATTGTTTGGCCCCAATGAGGAAAAGGTACTACAGGTACCAACTTATACCGATCAGGTCTAGCACTAGTGCCGGTTATATATTATAATCAATTGATAAAAAAGGCATCAACTCACTAAAGGTGGAAAGATCTTCTCAGCAGCACGGCGGGGCACTGAGAAGCCACCATGTGTACTTGTATCACTTGCTGTTAATGTTTTGCAAAAGAACTCAGACGGCTGTTTATTCTGTTTCAGGCCCATTTCTGATGCTAGCATTGCTTCTCTGTCATACTACAGAAAACTTGAGTAAATGACCTCATTCAAGTTTCTCTGAATTTAACATAAACAACATATATGGAATAATGGAAGCATTAATTAAAAAAAAAAAAATTGATACAGGATCTTACATACTTTATTGACAGGTTGAAGGGTCATTTGAGCATAAACCTCATCAGTCTCGGGATCAGCCTGTTTGCACAAACTTTTATTATACCGAAAACATTTGTAGAAAGTTAAATTATAAGAAACGATTGGGATAAAGGAAATATTTTACATGTAAAGTACAACTATGAAGCCGACAGATGAGCTTAGAAGGCAGATTTGGATAACTCGGGATGCTGTCAAGCTCTTTATGCATAGAGGCTGCTACCTATTTTTCATCAACAGAAAGAAAAAAATCTAAGAATGAAAGAAGTTGAAGTGACAAGTTTAAATTACCAAAAAAGCTTATGAAATATTTTCTAGAGTTTAAGAAATATGCAAAGAAAACATGTACCTGCTCACTGTGGCCTTGGGGAAAGTACACCACTAAGCTGCCGACAGGTGGCAGCGAGACAAGTGGGCCCGCACAAGCATGCCATAGCTCAGAATTTATGATTTTCTTTTCTCCTATAATTCAGAGAAAATGTACACTTATTAGATACTTGCACACTAAAAGGAATGGCTAACTAATAATAAAAAATTAAAAATAAACAAAACAAATACAAATACAAAGACGAGTACAATAGAAACAAAATTGGCATAACTGTGAGCTACAGGGAAGATATACCCTTTTTAAGTAAATTAAATTTATACGAGTATTGAAAAATATATATTTGAGTTCTTGCTATTGAATCAAAGCCAATATTATTTTCTGATTGGTCCTTTAGTTAGATTGAATCCAGTCCCAGCACTAGCAGGGAAAACTCAGGAGCATAAGGCCCACTGAACAGTAACCCACAGACTACACAAGTGGCTGCACTGTAAGCAATTCGGTAAACACAACTTAATTAGATTACAGCCGTAATAAGCTCCTAGTTCCCATTTCAAACCCCAAACAAATCTCAAAAATTGCATTAAAAGATCAGAAAAAGAAGACCCACATCCACCATTAATTATACTGAATTCCATAAATTTCTACAAGAGGGGAAAAATGATTTGTACCTTCTGCTGAATTAGCTGAAGCCCCATTTGAACTAGGAGCCTTCATTTAACTAGCTCTAAGTTCTCAAATTCTTACAAACTTCTCCAATGGTGAGTACTCCAAAAGCAAGATTCTCCCGTGTTGAGGCCCTTATACCCACTTTGTACGGAGTCCCCTTTAGTTTTCTTTAATCACGCCGAGATCCTTAATAAACTATTTCCCAAATGCGTTACAGAGAAGCAACCCATGATCCACCTCTTTCTTCTCTAGCCTCGTACAAGGAAACTACAGCTGAAAGTGTGATATCTCTTGAATATTCTATCACCCACAAAAAGCCAACATACCCACAAACATAGATTAATTCAACATCAACCAAAGTTCTCAACCAAGCTTAAAGGCTGTAGAGAGAGAGAACCTTTCTCTCGCTTTCTCTCTCTCCTTCCCTATGATGGCTAGAGTTACCACTTCAGAATGGATTATTACTTCAAAATCTCAAAACCCAACAAGTTCTAATTCGATACGCACGAATCCAAGCTCCAAGTAGAGAGGTCAAGGCAGTTATTGGTCCCTTTATCAGACTTCACATGAGAGGATGAGTTTTACTCTCTTTGTAACGATTTTCTGGATACGGAGACGGTTGGAGAAAAGTGTTGGAGAAGTGAGAGAGTTTGAGCTAGTTTTCCTTCTCTCTTTCTCTTCTGGGTGTTGTGTTTGGTGTGTTGGTGTGTTGTGTGTGTGTTGGTTTCTTGCTGGGATCAGAGAAGAGAGGGCCCGACATGAAAGCGACCGCTGCGAGTTAAAAATTAAAATACAACGAAACCATCGCCTTATTTTTCTTTCTTTCAACTCGACTGGCCGCTTCAGAATAATAAAGGAATATAGCTTTTTTATGGTTGTTTTTGCACCTTCACACTTGTAAACCTTGATATTGTACACATGGTCTTCGAAAATTTAATACGTAGCTCTTTTTAAACGCAACTATTGATTTTTTGATATGTTCCTATTATTTAAAAAACAAACAAAAATCGCTGCTTTATGTTGTCTCACTAAAAATAAATTAAAATAATTTTATACAGTACATTAGATTTATTTCTAGTATGTAAAAATTTTAAATAAAATTATCAAAGTAACTTCATATGTTATGTTGAAGTGAAAGTTTTATATATATGTTTCCTTCCAAAATATCTTAAACTGATAATTTAAAACTATTTAATTCTTTCTTTCACTCTTTGGCAACACGTCTTATTTTTTTATACAAAGTTTTGTATCATTTCCATGCATCTTCTAGTCTAACGGCCTTGTTTGGATGGTTGGGAATAGTGGGAATAGCCACTCTTCCCACTCTTCCCACTCTTCCCAACAACACTCTTCCCAACAACACTTTTCTCTCTACTTTTTCACACTTCCCAACGCTATTCCTAAACTCACCATCCAAACGACCTAGGAATAGCACTCTTCCCACTCTTCCCACTCTTCCTACTCTTCCCACTTTTCCACACTATTCCCACTATTCCCAACCCATCCAAACAAGCCCAACATAAGTAACAAAATAACTATATAATCCATCAATTTCAAACTAACAGAAATTTTAAAATGATATTATTATATTATATATTGTGAACACATCAAAAAATCATAATTGGTCTACGTCTTTGAGATTATAATATTATTTTATCTCACGTAAAAAGCAAACTTTCATTTTTTTTTTCCCTATATCTTTGTTTTACCTCGACGTTGCACGGTTGCACCCTGTAAAAGACACTTCAAGAGTAATTTTGTAAATTTGATAACGTATGGTAAACAAAAGTATTGTCCAACATTCAAAATTGATATACTTTTAACGTTCATACAAAAATTTCTTTGAATTAATAACATATTTCATAGCATGCTCAAATTTATACCTACGAACCCAAGGTCATGGATGCAAAAATGGAAGTGGTTTAGAAAAACCACTCCGCAATAAATGGTTTGTTTAATTTGTGGGTATTGTTCCGAGAGTGGGAGAGAAGGAGATTTTATTTGGGGTTTTCTCTAATTAATAATTTTTAAGCCGTAGAACCCGGACCGGCCCACATGCACTTGACCCTTCCCATACGTATCTGCTCTCTCTCCTTTTCGGAAATTGCTTTCTTGACCAAAAAGAGCTTCCATGACTATATCGTGCGAGAATATACCAGCTCCGACCGGATCCAAAACACCAAAACCGGTACGGAAGACACTCAACCAACAAGTCCATACCAAGTTAGTTGATTGTCGAGCGTCAGTATTATTGGTAGTTCGACAGAGAATAATAATTTTAATTACACTAGCAATATCATAGTTTAATATTATATTTATTATTTCCTGAACCGTTAATTTTGATCTACATATTAATTTTTTTTTACAATATTTTACATTTTTCAAAATTATTTTTACTGTTTTTCTGGATACAAAAAATAATTTTATTGGATATAACATAAAATTAATGATTTTTTCAAGCCCAAAAAAGTTATTAAAAACTTTATTATGTAAATTTTGTTACCTGCAATAATTTGATACTTACATGTGATATGAATTGACGTTTCTGTAGAAAGAGGAACCAAGCCGGAAAGATCATTGAAGTGAATGTACACGTCGTCGTGAGGTATGCAAGTATTCTTTAAATATACCACCAAACAAAGTTATGTGTTTGTAACAAGTATGTCCACAGACCTTAAAACTCGGAGGAGATGACAGGTCTACCAATGATAAATGTCCTTAATTTATTTTTCAACTATTTTACGCGTTGAGTCTTACCCAACAAACTTTCAAAAAAATAAAAATAATACTCTCTTACGTGCTTGATGGGATTGCCATACAGTAGGAGCCGCCTGATGTTTTACTTCTTCAGCCAAAATTTTTACATGGGCTCTGAGCCGCTTATGCGATACTGTGGATGAGAATACAAATATTTTTATTATTAATTTTAATATACTTGTATTTCTTTTAAAATCCTTTATATTCGAATCATAAAATTTAGAAGACAGATAAAATAAAGAGAAAATGCAGGAATATTTTCAATGGGTTCAACATTTATTATTTTAAGATTACGTAACTTTGAATTTAATAATATTTATCATTTATAATATTGTGAGTCAAAATAGAGAACCTTTAACATAAACTATGGAGGTCAAATTAGATATATGCTCTCACAAAGATAAATACAATCCATCAAAAAAAAAAAAAGTAATATGGGGGTCAACTGACTCGCATAGGTTGCCATATAAACCAGCCTCTAAATAAAACCATCAGGAGTTATCTATATTACTTTCGGAATGTAAACATAAAAGGATTAAGTTATTTCAACAAGAATTTGGAAATCAAGATCTAAAATATTTTCTGTCAGTCTAGTTTAACACTTTATATGCCAATTTCTTTTTTTTAATAAAAAAACATCAAATCCGTTTTTTTTTTTCGTGGTAATATATACATCTACCAGCTGTGATTTGATATTAAAACCTTTAAATAAATTATTAAATTTCAGAAATTGAGACGTAACAAAGTTTCTAAATAATAACAACATTTCAATGCTTCTTTCATACTGTTGTTGTGAAAATTTTTGCCATGAATTATGAATACACCAAGACCAAGCCAAGGTCTTGAGATTATTTTCACTGAAGCGTAGTAAATCAGTCTTAATTCTTTGACACAAAAACAAAAAAAAAAATAAAGGGAAGTTCTGATTTCTAGCGGGACCCAATAGCGATTGGGATCACCCCATTAGCTGGCAAAACAGCCAACGTGGCACAATCCCCATTCTGTTGTCGTTTTCTCCTCCTGTCGCTGCGACGGCCGGACTTTCAGGACCAGGGGTATACTAGTCATTTTCCCTTTACCGACGGATGGGATCAGAGGATTTTTTCCGTACTGTGAGTTGCGGCGTGGCAGTTGGCCTCGTTTCCCGCTCCCTGCTTCTCTCTTTCTCAACCTGCTCTACTATTAAAAAGTATCTTCTCCTCTCTGTTTATAAAGCCTCCGTTGCAAAATGGAGAGGATATTGACTGGATACTAGAATTTCGTTGACGTATGGATTAAGATGGACACGAAATCTAGAATAGATGGTCGTATGAATTCTAATCTGGGGAATAGTGATTTCTTTTTTTTTCTTTTTTAAAAAAAAAGAAAAACAGCGATTGGGACTTGGGACTTGGGATGAAAATGGTTGGGAGCTCTGTCTAAGCAGCACTTTCTACATTGCTGAATTTGGTTGGATACTTGGATTAGAAAGAAATTATATGAGTCGGTATTTTTGTAATTGAAGAAAGAATTGTGCTGAAGTACTACAGAAAAATATCTTCTGAAAGCGACACTTTTTTCTCAACAAGCTCATTTATTTATTTATAAAAGCATGGTCCACTCTATTTCAAAGAGTTTATCTCTCTTTTGCGTTTAGCGAGAATTGAACCCGTTATCTCTAGAACAACGGCGGAGCAACTGACTATCTATGCTGGATTTTCACGTTCCTGATATCGACACCTTGAATTAATTTTTTGCTTTCACTAGGAAATGATGAATAATTTCTACTCTTTTTTTTTTTCCTTACGTAGAGTTTAACGTAGACATGGATATATAAGGATCAGTTGACTCTTTACTTTTAAATTTTTGGCCTGATATATTAGCTTTTGTCATTTTTTTAAAAAAAATGTAAAATATATAAATGGTCCTCTAATATCATTCAATAAGCATCCCTAACTTTTCAAATTTCCGTTTTGGTTCGTAAAATTTTCAATTAATGTATAATTGGTAAAATATTTATCACTTATAAAAAAATAAAACTAGATAGTAATCCATGTCCCAAATATATTTTATGATGAAATGTTTGTATATATTATTTTTTGTCTTATTACGTTGACGAAATTTTGTTTTAATCAACACATGGATTATTATATAAAAATATACTCGTATTACTTGTGCTGTACGCACTATATCCACGTTAGTTGCATTGCTAAATTTTAGGAGTAGATGAAAGTATTTATATAAATAATTACGTATAGAACCAAATTGGTATGAATTAAAACTTGTGACCCCAAAAGTAATTCTTAAACTTCGAGCACCAAAATGGTAATTGGATGATCCTTTAAGGATCATTTGTGTAATTTACTCTTATCTTTTAAAAAATGCATATTCATTTGACCTCCAAATATTACGTCGAAATTTTCTAAAATATCGCGTAGTAAAGCGGTGTGAAGCATTATTTTTTAATACGTCTTAAAATTCATTTTTATTTGCTTTTACTCTTTTAATATTTTCCATCAGCAAAAAAAAAAAAAATTCAAAAAAATGCATTACCTTATACTAAACCATTTAAAGTTCACAATTTACAACTGAAAAAAAAAGTTCAGAATTTTATTAACCAATTACATATTTATCTTATAAAATATATGGATGCTTATGAATTCTGCGTAGAAATATCCAAGCGCGTCTCCGATGAAGTAAATCAGAGAATGCGAAGCCGTTTACCAGTGGCACACCAATGATACCGCTCGTACCAATTCATGGTAAGTACAGGGAGAAAAATTTGAAATTGCAGATCATTTTTCTTCTTTGACATTTTCTCATAACAATAACATACAAGGTCCCTTTCGGTACGGAGCACGCTTTGAAGCTTGAGACTGGGTTGCACGAGCGCTCCCGCATCGTCTCTCGTGTCCGCTCCATAGTTTGTTGCTCGGATTTAGCAACAGCCTCACGTACAAACTTGAAAATCCGTACTTTATTACCTTACCATTAGCAATTTAGTATTACTTGTATTAATTAACCCATACTAGGTGACCCAATTTACCATTTCATTAATGAAGAGAACGAAAGACAAGTTGCACATATAGTCCCAACGTATATTGTCTTTTCAGTCCTTGAGGTTGTAACTAATAATTGTTCTTAAGGTTTCTAGATTTGTACAAATTATTTGTGCCATAATTTGTTAGTCAAAATATCAACCAATATAATTCTTTTCTGTTAAAACATAGTGAAGCTGGTCATTGTTGGATCATATCGAGAAAAACGATTAGGAAATTAAAATAAGAACTTTTGAAATTGAGACATGAAAAAAAAAAGAAGAACCAAACTAAGTTCAAGAGTCGAGCTTCTAATTAAAATAGTTTTCACAGGTTTTGAATTCAAGTAGAAGTAAACAAATAGATATAGTGACAGCTGGTGAACGATTATTGAATGGTCTCCATCACTCAAAAGCAATTAAGAGACGGATAATGATGGAGTATCATTGTTTGAGAACTATTTATGTTTTATCATTTAGATATTAAATATCTCTCTGTCTCCGTTTAAAAAATGAAAACCAATAGGCCGCATAATTTATTACCACTATATGATATAGAATTTTTAACTTTTTCTTCATCACTAAAAAGAATTTAAGAGATATAAAGTGAAAACAGAATATTGTTTGGAAGCTAATTACGAAATTTACTCCTTAAAGCATCTCTCCATCTCGTTAAAAAGAAAAGAGTATTTTATTTCCTCTTTTTTTTGTATCTTGAACGAACACCGCATAAAAAATGTTTTGTATTTCATTTTAAAAGCCTGTGTTCTGCCCTGCATTTACTCACCCTATAGAAAAAACAGAGAGCAAAAAGAAAAAGGAAGAAAAAAAATATTTTTTTTTTGCTGTCTAAAACTGCTCATGTATATTTGGACCAATAGCGTAGCAGTACAAACTACAGAAAGTCCTGATTCTATGAACCTTGCATTAATAAATGGATCGTGCTAGTTATGGGCACTAACAGATCTGATTTCTATTTATGTATAAATAAATTCACAAGCTCCTATGAAATAAAAGACGTGAGCTACTGAGCTGTATCATCTTAGAAATTAGTGACTTGTCAAAAAGTTTGACCATCCATCTTTGATAGGAGAACAACTAATATTATATTGAATGAATAAAAATAATTACAAAATTACTGGAAAAAAGGAAACAATACCGACAAATTAGGACCGGTGGATATTCTATGAGCCAACATTTATACTAACCACAAAGGTTAGAATAGAAGCCTTAATCACTAATAATTAAGCAGCAATAGCATGAAGAATGTCAAGGGAAAGAAACATGCAATTACACAAAATGTAAAAAAAATTCCCAGTAACGTGTGAGTCCGTATCATCTGGTTAACTCACCTAATGAAGTAATTAGTTCACATGTAAGAAATTTGTAAATAAATAAAAAATAATAATTTATAATGAACAACATAAACGCTGTCCATTTCGATCTGATACCGAAAGAGGATGTAACTCTGTAATAACAAGTTGTAAGTTGTAACAGGGGACCGCTTTGGACCCAAGTTAAAAGGAGAGAAGTAGATTTAAAGGTAAAAGAGTAAAACTGAAGTAAGAGAGCAGGGAACTTGACTTACTCTAAAAATAATGGAGAAAAAGTAATTAAAGATATATTAAAAAAATTGAACCTATCAAATGCATCAGGCATAACCCACATTAATAATAAACTTATTCGACAACTACGATAACTGTGACATAATAAGAAAATTTAGATTTAATTAAATTAATTACAAGAATAATTAAGGAAATTTAAATTCATAAAACAATTTTATATTTAAAATTTCACTCAAAATTTATATGAAAAATCGATTCGAATTCGAAATCATTGACTTTTTGTAGTATCTAAAAATGTATTTATTATTCTAGCAAAATCAAAGCTTAATTGATATTAACCAAATAACAGATTAATTAGAAATTTAATAAAAAAAATGATATTAATAACAATCTATATGAGTTGCAGCATCCTAAGCTACAAAGTTACTGCCACAGAAAATCCAAGAGAGTAAATTTTGATAAAAAGTCGAAAGGTGCGCTGGCACCATCTTCTTCCCTTTCTCTTTTCGTTCTCTTCTTCGGTCCGTCCGATCGCCCCTCTCTTCTCCGATGATGTAAAGCACGATTGTTGACGGGGGATAGATTGAGGCAAACCAACAGGCGATGGCCACCTTAAGTCGGTTATCTTTTTCTCATTCTTTTCTTTCGATCTTATGCGTGAGAGGCGATAAGGAGATGAGTTGGATTCTGAGATTCGTGCTTGTGAATCTCCATTGGTGGCTCCTCTCTCTTCTCTCTTCAGTGTTGCATCGCATATAAGTACCCATTTTCGATTTTTTTGTTGAGGTTGGCCGGTTTGAGAAATTCTATAAAAAAAAAGAGAGAAGAGATTAAGGAAGAAGAGAGAGGGATTAACAATAGAGATTTCAGGTATAACTTTCGTTTAGTTTAATCTTACACTTCTATTTACAATTTGGCCGAGTTAGGTTAGATGAAATTGATAACCTTGAAAATTAGGTTGAATCGGAATTTGGGTTAATTAAGGGTATTTGATACTGCTTGTTATTTGATTTGAGTTAAATTGAGGTTAAACGAATGATTGAAGTAAGCTATGAAGTGATGTAAGTGTTAAAAGTGAAAATTTAGGGTATGGATTTCAGTTTCATGGTTAAGAACAAAGTAATAGGGATTTTTGGGGTTTCCTTTGATTAAAAACCTTAGTCAGAAGTTAGAGATTCAATTTAGATGTTAAATAGAGTAGTTAAGGTGTTAAAATTAATTAATACAACAAATGCATTGAATATATGCATTTCGGGACAGAAAAGAAAGTAAAAACCAAAGAAAATCATGAATTATAGATGTTCTAGTTAATTTGATGGTTTAGATAGCTAATAGAGACGTTGTACAGGTATGTTTGTGAGGTGGTACCAGCCTTAGGTACCTTACTTGAACCTCTGGTACGTTGCTGGTACGTGATTCATGTGCGACAGGGGCTGATTTGCAAAGAAAGTCGGGTTTGTGGACCTAATTGTAAGGGAAAAGGATTTATTTATAAAAGAAAAGGACCTGGTTGTAAACAAAAAGGGCCTATCTGTAATTGGTGAGGGCTGATATGAGAAATAATATGATTCAGGGGCTTTTGAGGGAAAAGTCGATTGAGTTAGCGGGTTCGGATTCAGACCATCGGACCCGTTACAGTTGGCTCAGGTCAACTGGCCAGGTTGACCTGGCTCAACCAGTTCACGAGATGGGTTTTTGGGCTGTGTTTTGATTTGGGTTAAGCCGAGAGGAAAAGAAAAGAAGGAAAAAAAATTGGGCTTGGGCCCAATGCGGACTTTTGTTGGTTTAGATTTGAGCCGTGATTTTTGAAATTGAAATTTAATTAAAACTTAATTAAAGATTAAGTTAAATAAATTGTGGACTTAAGATTAAACAATTAATTAAAGGGACGGCCACTTAAATGTCGGGTATTCCTTTAATTAATCGCGGCTTTCGGGAAATGATGAGAATAGTTCGAGTGAATCTAGAACAGATACAAAATCACCGACTTTCTGATCCCAACAACAAAATCAAATAACTTTCGGATTTTCAAATTTGTTTTATGATTTTTATAATTTTCGAAATTCTTGATTTTTGATATTGAATTTTTAATTTATATTTATTAATGATGTAAAACTCCTTAATAAATATAATTGATTAATTTTAAAGAAAATATTTAAAATAAATATATAATTAATTAATAACAAAAAAATGAATAAAACAATTTAATTAAGAAATAAAATAAATAAACTAATGATGTCTCGTATTTTTATACATATTTTGACTGTACTTAGCCCTTAATTATTACTCAAACCATTGTAATTGCCTCGTGAATTGCTATGTTTTCTTAGATTTTGGTATTGCTGTTGCTTCTCCATTTATTTTGTAGGATTTCTTGGAGATTGAAGACAAAACATGACAAACGAAGAAATTGGAGCTAGATCATATGCCAGACGACTCATTCCTGGCTCATATAGATGTGCTATGGACCATTGGAGGCCGGAACAGATCGAGTATTGAGCACGGGCCTCAGTCTCAGCCCAATTGGTGGGTCCAGAAGTGCATTTCGGATCCATTTTGGAGGCATTTTGGACCGAAATCCGTACATTTTGGTTCGAAATCAATTCGGGAAAGTGCAAAAATGGAAATTTTCGTAGAAGGAAGGCGTGTTTCTTTGCCCTATGATAGACCTGTCGTTAGGTGTCTAACAAATAAATCGATTTCTACCAGAATTGGTTACACAATAACCTAAACAAGTATAGTCGGGTTGTCGATCTCAGGGACGGAATATTTAGGAAACTAGACTCTCTAAAACTCTTAACTAAACTAGATTAAACGATTGATTTAAAGTATTGATTGAAGGTTCAGACTAAGAAGTAAAAGTTCTAAAGTTTAACAAGTTGAAGGTTGATTATAATATCTAACTAATTAGCCTAGGGTTCTGGACTTACAACTTGACAGTCACTATTACCGCGACCCGCAAGATCTCTCCGCGATCCGCGAATAATACGTGTTAAACTATTATTACTTGATTGTTATTATCTGATTATTTGTGAGGACTTTTCAGTCAAGTTATACAGGGGAAAGACTTCAACTTTCGTTACTTGGTCGATCCTAAAATGAACAGGACTCGAGTTTTTCCATACACCTTACTCTCAACTCTCGCATCGACTAAGGATTGTATGTCTACCTCTTGAGAACTAGGGTTCCATTTCTTCTCGGATCTGGTTAAGTTATCGCCTCTCGGTTCATATAACTTAGGTTTCTCCTCTCGGATAATTCCTAACCCTAATCATGACAGTTTGGATGTAAACTATTGAACAAGGTTTTGATGCCTAGCGGCTTGATACGATCGTTTATCAAGTGGGCAACCAGAGTCGTTAATCTAAGCCAAACAATCATATATAAAATCAAACATGCAAGAGATAAATCACAAGATCAAATAAAACAAGTCAGGTAATAATAATAAACTAATCAAGAGTTTGTGCCATCGCCCTAGACTACTAACAAACTACTCAGACATAGTAATAAAAGCAACGAGAAATGATAATACAAACAAGATAGACATAGAATACACCAGTGAAATCTTCTATCTTCTTGTCTGCACCCTTCTCACGGCCCGCGACTGAAGGTCGCGACCCGCGAGAGTAACCGCCTTCTCGCTCCTCTAACTTCTCTCAGTAATTCTATCTAAAAGTTGGGATAAATTTCGGTCCCCTGGTCTGAAGTCGAGGCATGCTTTTATAGGCCTGTGGAAGAGTGCTGGATAGAGGGAATAACCGTCCATTATGCTCAAAAACTGCTGCCAAAAGAAACCAACTCGAATGGTCATAACTGTCAAATCTTCTGGAATCTTCAAGTCAGTTATGCTCGCGGCCCGTGGTGAGTCTCCAAGGTCCGTGAGCAATGTCTTCAAGCAGCCCCAAAATACAACATCTCTCTCTCCGTCTTCAATGCCTTCTCCTGTACAAAAAGGTGTCGGGCGACGACGACAACTCTATCTAAACACAAATGCAAGCTAAGTTAGATGAAAACACAAGAAATTAAGTTAAGTTCGGTTCCAAACAAGGTCAAAATATAAGTATAGAATATGCTTATCACCCTAGCCGCCTCCCCGGTCTTTCCCACGGGCATATATGCACGAGATTTCAATAGAAGACGTATTCTACCTTCTACCATTGATTTCCACCTCAAGTTCTTGTGTTTTTGGCATATTTTTTCGACAGATTTTGAGGCAGACCAGCGGTGTTGGAGGCGACAGCAGTAACACAGCGAGATCTACATCGATTCCTGCGCCTTGGTAGCGAGTTTCTTGCATAGAGACTATTGGTTTACTCTTTTTATGCTTTTATCTCGATATTTCATGGCTTGTATCTTGTTTATTTGCATGATATTTATTGTTATGTGTGTTATGGATATTAGTGAGTAGTTTTATTATGTCTTAGGGGTAGTTAGTAGATTAGTTTTGGTATTTTGTGATGACTTGATGGATTTATGATATATTATGTGGTTTATTTAGTTGTGAATTATTGTCTATGCTTAGTTTTATTATTTGTTTGATTGATGTTTACCTATGGATGAATCGCGACGTCTTTAGGGCATTAAACTATAAACCAAACTTGTAATTGATTAAGTACTTGAGGTAAGCCAATAGCTCGAAAGAGGAGGTTAGTTTAACGACCGAAAGGTGTAACTTTTAATGATCTGAAAAGACTTTAAATACCTCTGGAAATCCAACTAAATATTCTTAAATTTCTAAGTACCAAAACGCGACGGCTGAGGCTTAGTTATTTTCGTGGTAAAAGCCGGTTCCATACCAAACCAGAACTAAAACGCGACAGCTGAAGTTAGGATTTAGGTCTGATCCTCAAGTAACCTTCACATAGTATCCCATAAAAATATCAAGTCAAAACAGAAGGTCTAAAGCGAGTTTTGGGACGAAACAGCATGGATTTCGCACCGAAATCCAGGCATTTCGGTTCGAAATAGGCTTCTGTCCCGGTGAAAATCGTGGGCAGAAGTGCTTTAGAGCCAAACTAATTGAACGCGCAACCCTAGGACATATTTTTGCATCTGTTAAAGTCAAAAGAATTTAAAAAAATCATGCAAAAACATTTTATTATTTATTACTTTATTTTTATTATATTTTACTTGATTGCATCTTATTCCAAAATTCATACAAAAACCATCTCTCTAGATTTTAAGAACGATCAAGTCCGGTAATCAACTAATCCGTCCCTGTGGGTTCGAATTAGAACTTTACCAGAACGACTAGTGAGGAAAGTCTTAAGTTATAAATTTATTTGACCTAGGTTTTGAAACCTTCATCAACTAAGTTAAATATATATATATATATATATATATATATATATATATATATATATATATATGTATATATATAAGAGAAATGGTATAATAACAAATAATAAGAATTGAAATTTTACTGAAAACACAAGCAATTACTATAACAAATAATATAATACTGGTCAGTCTGGTAGCTTAAGCCGGACCACATTTAAAGATTGTAAGTTAGGCTAATTTAAGAAATCGTTTAGTCAAATTTTAACGATTCTTGATTATTAAAAAGGCGACTTGACGGAGACTGATTCCGATCCAACAACATGTGCAGATACGTGGATTTTTATAGAGATCCGGTCCTGGTAACTTTAAATTATGCATGGCATGTTTTTGATTCCGTTGGATGCATTATACAATGATCATGTAGAATTAGGAACAGATATTACAACTCAAAAACTCATGTTGAAAAGATCTCCTTTGTCAAAATAGTTATAATAGCCAGGCAAGTTTGCATATTCATTTGTTATGAATGAGCTAAGTTGAGCCAGCTCATCTTAATCTTGCTTGATGATTTGGAATTGTGATTGAGCATGAATGAAATTGTATGGTAAATGAGAATGATATGGTAATGATATTCTGAAATGATAATCAAAGCCACTCTCCGGAGTCGGTCGGCCACCGGCTTCGGCCAGTTCGATAGTACTATACGGATATGGAATCCTTACCGCCTGTCAGGGTCAGAGATTATATCTCTACCGCCTGCCCTGTCCAGGGAAGATCTCTCTCTGCCTGCTCATACTAGTTGAGTTGGAAGATCTGAGTGTGTTTTTGATGTCAAACTGATATGAACTGATAGATTTGTGTGATATGCTCTTGTGATATAGAATTCCCTACTGTGCCTTGGGAAAGGGATGCGTCCCTGTTATACTCATGTTGCAAGGGAAAGAAATATTTCACTCTGAATTTGTTTGTGTGCATGTTCATAGAAAAGTGAGTACAATGAAATGATTTTTTTAGTTCGTAGCTTATTATGAAATTGGTTAAATTTTTTGCATTAATTTATTTGACTAAGTTAGTAATTAAATTGATTAATAAGTTATTTGTTCATGTTGATTATTTCGGGCTAAGATTTCAACAAGAAATCCACGTCTGGAACTAAAACCCGCACTGAGAATTTTATTCTTATTCCGTATTTGTTTTGCATGTTCCCCGGTGGATGAGGGTTCCAGAGGACGTATTGCTTGCATAAGAAGACTGCATTAGAAAGTTGCGATGAAGATCACCTTTATATAGAAAGCTGGTAGTTATACTTGGTTATGGTATAGCAAGAGATACAGTTAGGTTGTATGCATATTGACAGGTATGACTTGTAACTGAATATGGGTTGGTGTATTTTGTTTTGTGCTTTATTTTGTTTAAAATTTTGGCCTAATAATATTTGATTATATTATCAAAAAAAACTATTGCAAGTTTTAGGTTTAATTTTCAGGTTAAGCCTTACGAGAGTACAATTATCTGTACTTTCGTGGCGGGAGTTGTCCCATCTGGCTGCGGGATGTGACAATAACGTATCAAATTCTTATTGCAACTAGAGGCTTTGTCGTCGTGGCTTCGCCGCGACCAACCCCTATGTTTTGTACTGTCGTTTTTTGTGTGTGAAAGGCTTCGTACTTTTTCTTGATTGGTATTTTTTTTTCGTGGGCCCAAGCAAATCTATAGGTCCCTCATTCTTTTCGGTTCTCCATTTCATTTCTTATTATTTTTTTGTATTTTTCCCGGATCTGATTCCAATGGTTAATGGTTCTCTTTCGTATTAGAAAATAGAAACCATTTGTACTTTGTTGATTTCCGATTACAAATACAATATGCAAGTCAAACCTGAACTTCACTTTTCTTTTTATTGGTCTACTGAATATAAGAATATTATTTGTATATCAATAAATTACATAAATAGCTGAATATTTTTTTTTTAACCGGATCCTTGTACAGTACTATTATAGATAGAAATTACAACTTTTCAAACTCTTAATTGTTTTAAAGAAATAATAATCTTATAAAAAAAAGGGATTAGAGAAAGAGGCATAACCATCTAAGGATAATATGAAGACGTTACAACAAATCTGAGATAGTCGGACAAGAAACTAAGGTAGTCTTTAAGGAATTAGGCACATCTTTATTCATACAAAATAATTTATACAAATGAAAGCATATCAATAAGCTATCATCATAGAAAAATTCCCTTTTCTATTGCAGAGATACTCGTGTTGTGACTCTCACTTATAAAGTTTTGTATCGAACAAAATGAAGTCTATGCAACAGCTTGTTTATTCTGAATGTCTGACAAACGCTCAATTTGAGATGCTTGCCCATCAATTCTTGCAATTCACAATTACAATTTTTTTTTGTTACAAAAATCTTCTGATGCACATATTATCGCATCTTGTTCATAAAAATAAAATTTTCTTTATGTTTGTATAAATTAATCAAACAAAATGTTCGAGAAGACATGAAGAACCTTTATTTATCTAGGTAAAATCATGAAATAGTCATCAATAATCAATGAAGCTCCGAAAATTCCATCATACTACTGCAGTAAATGCATTGAAATGCAGATTTTTTTGTAGAATTAAGAACTTTGCAGACAATTAAAAAATATTGTAAATTGTGTATAAATTTATTTTTACGAAATTATAATATTATAATTGATGCTAAGGTCCTGAGCCTCCATTTGTGTCCAAGCTTATTTTGATTTTGAAATCAGTGCTGCGTGGGTTTGTGTCAACATTTGACCTTTATTGTTATTTTTTTTTATGAGTTGCAGTTGATGTGAGTACTATGTCTATATTTGTCATGGTTGATGAGATTATTTATTTTTATGGTAATGGCTGTTACGTCACATCAGGTTATATGAATTATTCCCTATTTACTTTTTGTGATTTGGTGTTTTCATGCAGTGGCGAGTCTAGACTATTTTGAAGCATGTCAACAATAATTATTTATTTCAATAATAAAATTATATCAAATAATATATTTAATAAATAAAATTTTAAATAAAGTTTCACACTATATTTTTTATGATACTTATTTTATAAATAATAATAAAAAATTTCAAAACTTAAAAGGAGGTAAAATCATGTTCAGGACCATTTATTGAAAAATTAAGAGGCCAATAATATTTTTATATTTTAAAAAATAATGTCATTTGTAAATTTTTATGTCATTTATATGGAATCACATAGTCTATTTTATTAGAGGGACTGAGGAAGTGATTTTCATAATAAAAGAGAAAACACAATATAGTGGTGAAGTTTTGACTATACAAGTACAATCTAACTAATTTTTTTGTTAGAAAGATTTTTTTTAAGAAAATTAAGCACCAAGCCCCATAACTTTCAATGGTTAGACAATATTGTAATCTTATGTGAAATTTGTTTAAATAATAATGGTTTTTGGAAACTTGTAGTGATCTGGAGATGGATTTATTTTGCGTGATTTGAGAAAGAAATTAAGGAAAAAAGCCATCGATGAAAATAAGTGTCAAAACATAAAGATTTGACGTGAACTAAATTTTGCTTTTTGATAGTTGGCATGAGTTAATTTAACTAAAATAAATTGTGACATTTTATCTAGAGAGAATGTATAGCATTTGAAGCAGCAAAGAACTAAAAAAGAATGGATTCATGACATTTAAACAAAGCCTCACCATTCCCTCACCGCTCAGTCAAATAAACAAAGCTAGCTCACCTTCCCTCATCGCTCAACCCCCTGTTGACATCCAATCATGTGATCTGAACCAAGGGTCTGGATAATTTGAACGAAAAAGAGAAATGTTACTATTCATAAGAAAAAGTAAGAGGGTATCCTTGATTACTATGTTCAAATGTAAAAAAAAAACATAATAATTATCTAGGGTAAAAATAGATTGTGCATCGAAAGTGATGCAATTTTATTCAAAATTAAAAATTCAAATGTATCAGCATTTAATAAGTGACAAACCAAGATGCGTACAATATTTGTTACCTACAATTTTATTTTTTCTTAAAATTTCCCATTCACGATATTATTTTATTTGATTGTCATGATTGTTAAATTAATGATTACCAATTAATGTATATATCCTTTCTCATAGCTAAATTATTTTAATGATTCATATAATGACAGTCATCTAAAATGCTTCCATAAAAAAAAAAAAAAATCATCTAAAATGCTAGGTTTATGGCTTATGCCAAATGATCTAGATAAAACATAAATGGAAAATTTACTTAGTGGATGATTAAAAAAAAATTAAAGATTTATCTTCGGTTTTAACCTTTTGACTTAGATAAGATTTGATGGAAGTTTTCTAAACAGTCAGAGGGTGGTACGTTGGAGCCTACTAAAATTTTTTTTTTAAAAAAAATTCAAGGTTGAATAAAATATATAGTAACAATGATATGTCTAGCTTACCTAATTTAATGGGAGACTTAGAATTACAGGCTAGCATCATGTGAATTTATATCACGTTATATTTTTTAAAAGGAACCCACACTTTGGCTCCAAAACGTACTAATGCAAAAAAAATAAAAAAAATATTTTTTTTAAACAGAGAAAAAAATAATACACTTTGACTCGAAAACGTAACTAATAAACAAAATAAAACAGTGAACAATCAGGGTCAAAAGCAATAATCATTTGTCATTATTTGCCTTCTATCATACATGCCCCAACAATGCATAATTCAGAGTGCAGAGTTTGTAGGCTTAAGAGGTAACTACTTAGTAGTACTTTAATCCCTGCTTCACTAAACCAAACATGTGCAATGATTCCTTGTTTCTAACATTGCAAGGGCTCCATTAACGACGACGACAACATATATAGTATAGTAATAAAACACAAAACGAATAAATGAATAAATGATAGTAATATTATAACCAATTTTTTATTAATTTTATTACAATTAATGTTGAAGTCGTTAATATTAATTAGCACTGCATTTATATCAATATCAATGTACTTCGGTAAAACGATAATATTCATTTTGTTATTTAAGAATGCAAGTAAAGTAATGAGAAAATACAAAATGCGCAATGGTAAATCCAAATGAGGCATAGTCCCACACGTCTGGATTTGGAAAAGAAATATATTTGAAAGTTAAATGAATATTTATCTTCGTTAGGAAAAGCCTTATGCATCTCCCTAATGCCATTAACACGAAACTTTAACTTCCACGTACCAACGTGAGAATGTGTGTTTCATGGTTTGAATATATTTAATTCGGAAGTTCTTTTTTTTTTATTATCGTTCTTAGAAATTGTAGTTGTTAGTACAAAATATTACAAAACTTAATATAATGTTATAATTATGTCAATTTTTTTAAACAAAATATTCTAATTATTGTGTCGCAAGGATCCTAATTATATATATGTCATCTTAATTCATTTGATCTAGTCAAACGCGTACCTCATTTCGTCGATCTATTCAGAAGCATAACTACTTTCCATACAAAATGGTAATTAATATTATGACCATAATTAATTAAACACCATATCAATTAAGGGTTTCTGGCCTATATATATATATAACACTCGTCGTCTTGAACTTTTGGTGTCAAGTTATTTTATGACCAGCCACTCGCACAGTTATTTTTTTCTTTCAATTTCAAAAGATGGTATATAAACAAACAGTTGGTGTATTCCTTCATATATAACATACAGCATGACATGACATCTTTTAGTGAGGAAAAAAATAATTAAGCGCACATACGTCCGAAGTTTCTTCCCCTAAAGGGGTCAATGTTTAGGCAAGTTCTGCTTTGTTGATTAAATTAGAGTACCTTTGCCTAATTGCCTACGGTTCTATCTACAACCATGCCTTGTCGAAAGCCAACACAAATGATTCTATATATTCATTTAAACTACAGATTAATTTAAGAGATCTTTGGACTTAACCTTAGTGTAAAAATAACAATAATGATTGTTAATTTGGTCGGCTTAATTGAACATATATATATAATCACATGGCTCTATCTAATGCACATGTATAAGTGGAGGTACATTTACCAAGTCCTTTAGCAGCTTGATGCATCAATTAAAAAGGACATCATGAATTTGTAATCATGAATGCTTGACTAACACGTGTCATCTAATATCTTACTATCGTAGAACTCCAGTTCACATTCACTATTTAAGTTTTCTCCCCTAAAAATGACAAGAGTAGCTCGATGGAAAAAAATTGTCAAGCCAAATGAAAATTATTATTAGTTGGTCCCAAACAGAGAACCGCATGTAACTAAGATCTAACTAATGCACTGTCCAGGTACAAATTACTACTGTTTGCTCAACCATTTTCTAAGCTCAATCATGGTTTGACATTCATTGAACCTCCCATTAAAATCTAACCATGTTAGATACGCCATGTGAAGAAATAATTCCCTTGGAAATTTCAACTGAGTGGAGAGGAACGCCTCATGCAGTAGCTACTCAATTACAATTCTGAGATCTATACGCACGAACTTACTGTAACAGCATGGGGTGTAAATGTTTAATATATCGAACAAATGATTGAAATTAAATGACTAAAAGAAATCTACAACTATGTCAACACATGCACATACCCATCAGATAAGGTACATGAGCCCCCCGCCTCAGATACCGGCCCCATGCATGTAAGGAGATGTGGCTATCAGACCAAATACAAGTCATGGGATCAATTATCCTCTCCATTTTAAGTATATATATCTCCTAAGAACATGAAATACAGAACCCACATAGACCTACTAGAAGCATCTTACATGGATCCGAATTTATGAGGTGTACCAGCAAGTCCCTACCAAGCTACCAAACACATCTCTCTCTCTCTCACTCTATCAATCTCGCACGCTCTTATCTTCCTTTCAAAATTGTGTGAGCGTGTTGTGCTGTACTGGATGGGGACGTGCCGACTTAAGACTGGAGCGGGAAATAACAGGTCAAATGAGACCAAGTCAGAGCCTCAGAGGGAGAGGCTCGTAACTCATATGTCATAATATATTTTGAAATAAAAAAAGTCATAATATTTGAGTGAAAGGATATTGGGACTATGGGGAAACATGTGGGCCAGCGAGGTACAGTATTAGCCAGCTTGGTGTGTGCTCTGTGGGACCTCTAATAATTTCATTACTGAACGGAGACACCGCCAAGTACAATGGAACCTTATTCTATGCTGCCCCACTGGCCTTAATGGAGATTCAGCTCTTTCCAGCGGCACATCCTGACCGTCTAATCCAATCTTGTGCTGATTGCCTTTATTTTATTTTAAAAATGAGCAATTTTTTTGTAGAGAGCATTGTATAAGAAAAAATTAGAGAATGTTTTGTTGCATTAACTATTTGTTTGTATTTTTTTTCGAAAAATAAATGTGCACCATAATTCTTTTTTAGTTAAATGTGATTCGACACTTCAAGTATTGTGAAATTACAGTTTTTTCAATTTATGTAACGTAATATTCTGTAACTATTTGTGTGTCGGATATTATTGCTCATAAAACTGACCCGCTTCGTCGACATTCAATAATTTGGCAATGCATTATTTTATTTCTCATTTTTCTGACCCCATTCTATTTTCATTTTCACCGTGCCTCTCTTTCATTATTTGTGTTGCAAGCATATAACAACCTATTTATAATCAACCATTATAATTTTGATATATCAAATTTCGAGCGAAACTCGATCGATTAACTCTTAGTATCCAATAAAAAAGTGTGCTGGAGCAATTTCATTAATTAAATTTATTAAAGAGCAGTTGTCATTGAAATTGCGCTCTCTATAACGATCCGGAAGTCTTAAAGCTTATAGTTTATTTTTCAGTTTGATTGGGAGTGGAATATCATATTCCCATAAATATGATGTGAAATTACGAAATTTTATAATTTGATACAGTTCCGTATTAAATAAATAAGAAACAAACAACTTAACAGAGCATTCGGATTTATGACGTGGTTAAAAAAAAAAAAAAAGCCACTATTGAATTAACTATTCCGAAAAGGTTCCAATTACAGCACGACAGCACTTTATGACATGGTTTGTGAGACACCTATGCTTTTGGAAATTGACATCATAAAGTACACTTATATATAGACTGCAAGGATTGGTGTTAGATATTGGGTATACCGTATACGTGCCGTGACTACGCCGCAATGACCTTTTATTTTCTCCTATAAGCAATGTTGCTGAGATACTTAATTAAATGTTCACATGGAAGACTATATGATTATTAATCTTCAAAGCCTTTTAAATGCTAACCTATCATACCCGACGAACACAAGCTTATAATTTATGACATTACTGTAGCATGTGCAGCAATTAAAAAATCGGCCTAACTCCTAAACCTATGAGAAACAAAAACCAAAGTTTATAAGAGACTACATATAGCATGGTCTGGGTCTACTCAAGTTTTCTGTGATTTGTACCCTTAATTTATGGCCCATTTAAACGAACCATGAGACTCATAGCCATAGGCTGTGACAAGGCCCAGGTTAGGCTTCTCAAACTATGTGAGCGTTGAGCTCTTGTAGAAAATCATTTTTTTTTTAAATTTTTTGAAGATAAAGGAGAACTTCAAAATGATAACATTATATTATTGATCGCTTCTGTTTTGAAATTGACAGCCTGATTCGCTTCTTCTGAAATTGTGATTTATACCTTTCTAGTTATATATTTTACCCCACAATATTGAACTCGCGCCACCAGGCACAAAACATTTTTACTGTTATAATTGGAAGTTGTAATTTCAACCTGAAATTCTTCATTAAAAAAAGGTCATATTTTCTTCATGTTAGGGAATACAGAAAGACCACTTCATTTTCCTTGTTTTCATCTACAATTGGGTTCAATACAAAAATCTATTTTCTTTCAGTTTTCATCTACAAGTATTCAAATGTTGTTGCGCCAAATGACTTAACTTATTCCTCCTGGTTTGTTATCTTTTAACTTTTTGTCTTGCATAATTAACCATCCTCCCTTTTTTCTATTTGACAAATATAAGATTGTGAACTAAAACTTCAATACCAACATGAATATGTGAAGGAACAAAACCTATTTCAATTCGTGCTTGACAAATAATGTCGTAAGATGCAGGTGGAGAGTGCTGGTATAGGTCTACAGCTTGTTTTTTGTTTATTACTGAACCCTAAAATTATTGCAGAGAAATAATTTGTACCATGCATGGCAGGTGTCTATTGCAGTCTCACAGATCAGCCATGCATCGGTTCACTACGACACTACGCAATTTCTTCTTCCCCCTTCTACGAGGATGTGACTTGAACCCGGGTTAAAAAGGAGTTGACTGTTAAAAGAAATATATCTAATTTTAGGTTCACATGGAAACACAACATCATTGATCATGCTAACCTATGATACCCATTAAGCACAGAGCCTAATTCATGACATCGCAGGACATGTGAAATTTGAGGTTATTTAAGCTTTCTCAATTTGTATGCTTAATTTATGGCCCATCGAAACAAACTGTCGATTAGATTTGTTAGCTTAATTTATGACACTCAACAGTCATAGGCTCATAGCTAGGATGTGATCAGACCCAGGTTGGGCTTTCTCCCTGTATCATAATATCTTTCGGCCTTTAGCATTTACTAATTTCTGCAATTCTGCTCTAAGGACACATAGTTTTATTTAGAGATACTGGGCAGAGACTACCCAGTTACTCTAAGGACACATAGTTCAGATTCCCAATTCCCAAAATGTTAATTAAATACTATAATAACTTGACTGAGGGTTTTTTTTTTTTTTTTTTTTTTTTTTTTTTTTTTTTTTTTTTTTCAAGATGCTAAACTCGAACTACTTATTGAAGTTTCGCTCAAAACAAAGTTTTCTTCATTTTTTTTCCCGAAATATAAAAACCCATTTTGTTTATTAATTCTAGACCATCCAATGAGAATGATATCCAAACTATCTAAAATTGGTAACAATTAAAAAAAAAACATAAAATTTACAAACTTTAAAAAAATGGTAAATCTTATCTTAAATCTTAAAATGTACAAACGGTTAAGCTGCTAGAATCAGTCATTTGAATTCTAAAATTTCACTTTCTGTAAATTTTAATGCGTAAACAGAATTGAGCAGATCTCACTTTTACTTTGTTATAATATCAAACGTATCAAAAGAAAAAAAGAAAAAAAAAATCATTCAATTTTACCTATCTCCAACCCTCCAAAGAATTATTAATTTACTTTAGAACTTTTACATTTATTTTTATTTTAGAACAAAAGTATAAAAAAATACCCATCAACCAGCCCGAATCCAGCTATTTTCACAATTAATATTTGCCCATCTCCATCCCTTGAACCGTGCAACTACAGAACACCATTGTTCTTTTCTCTCAAACTTTTCGAAAAGTCGTCCTTTACCAAAAACTGAAAAAAAAAGAATTTATCAGAATTTTGACAGAACATACTGCAGAAATTAGCATTCAACTCGATTTATGGCATTTTTTAATTCAAATTCTATAAGCATAAGACAATAAAAAAAATTATATATTTTATTTTCTTATTAGTACCAGCCCAGAAAAATAAGATGGTATACATACCATAGTAGTTTTGCATCAAGTGATTAATTATACCAATGTATAATATAGAATAGCGTATTCTCTATCTTACAATCCTTAAAAATTATAACGAACAAAAGTGGCAAGTGTATCCTTCTTTTTAGAACCCTCAAGAATCAAGATAACTTTTTTCGTCCGTTGATAGCTACAGTCAACCATTTCCTAAGAACACCACTTTTTTCGTGTCTAATTAACAAAAAAGATCACTTTTTTCGTATCTAATTAACAATTGTACTCACAGAGATGCATACTGTATTGGAAATTTTATCGAAATCTGCAAGGGAATATTATCGGGATCGCTTTGAAATAAGAATAACAAATTAAAACGAAAATTTCCTCTATGTTATACACCTTGAGGAAAAAAAAAATGAGATCTGACAAAACGAGGATGATTCCGAATCCGGATATGATCCCAACAAACATTTTTTTTTTTTTTGGAGAAATTAAAGATCCTAACAAAGTAAACAGACTAATGGCGAACATATGATTTTGTTTTTTTGTTTTTTGTTTTTTGTTTTTTTACGCACTGAGCATCAGGCCATATATAGCGACATGCATAATATATCAGACTTCATATCAACACCGTTTAATTGATATCGAACAAACAATATTAAAGTAGGCAATCAACTTGTCACTCCTGTTTTCTGCGAAATCCTACGCTAAATGATGCGACGAACTCTGAAAATATATATTTTTTTGGAATTCTACGAGAAAAGTTTTGGTGTTACTGTTGCGGAATTAAACCTAAGGTTCACTATGTAACTATGTTTGCCATTCTGAAGAACGACTAGTTGTATACTATCTTTTTTTGTGGGCTTATGTCGGTGAACATACGTTACATTTCTCGTTCCAAAATTATTTATTTATTTTTTAAATGAATATTTTGTTCCAAGTTTACCCATCATAAAATAGTTTTCAAGGTGCAAGGCTAAGTTTTTCTCTCTTTTTTTTTTTTAAAAAAAAGGAAGCTTTTCTTTGAAGGGAGTCAACGGAGTAAACTGTTCCAGATAAAAAGTGCTCGCACAATATATCATCCTTTTTTTCTTTTAACATTTTAATTTTAACAACTGGTTGATAGTATCTGTATAAAATCAAAATCCTCGTGCCAAATACAATAATCAAGGCACATGCTATCCAATCCCAAAACTGTATCCGATCGAATAATAACTTCCATAAAACTGCGACATACACAGAATACCTGCACATTAAACAAAAAGAAAACGGTCGTAGTCGCATACATGATCTTTACTACACTGGATGATTTAAAAAATATTTATAATATTATATTTCCTGTTCCTCTCTCTACCAATGTATAAAATGACCATCAGATTGCTATATCGTTCATGTTCGTAATTCCCTCGTTACAGAGCCTCCAAGACCATTTCCACCATGCACCATTCTCTCTTCCTCACGCACCCTACTCTTTCAGCATGGCCGACACCGCAGCCTTTTCACCACCGTCGTTACCATGTGTCTGCAACCTCCATCACTGTTGCAGCACCACGAAGAGAGACAGACCCCAAGAAACGAATTGTCATAACCGGCATGGGAATTGTCTCAGTTTTCGGCAATGATGTTGACAAGTACAACGACAGCTTGTTGGAAGGAGAAAATGGGATTGACATGATTGACCGGTTTGATATCTCAACATTTCCGACCAAATTTGCTGGTCAGATAAGGAACTTTTCCACTGAAGGATACATAGATGGAAAAAGTGACAGGAGGTTGGATAATTGTTGGAGATATGGTTTTGTAAGCGGGAAGAAGGCGCTCGAGAATGCCGGGCTTGGACTCGGAACAGAAGCTTTCAAGAAGGTAAATTTTGTGACACTTCATTTTTGGGGGCCCAAAATATTTGGGCCTCAAAAGTTGGTCCTGCTAAAATCCATTTATGACTAGATATAATGTTAGGTCCAAGCAAGAATTGATACTGGTACAAAATTATAGAATGCATATACTATAAATATTTTTTAATCCAATATAGTTTTAAACATGTCCTTAACATTTTTATTGGATTTGGATTCGATTTTATTCAGATTCCGTTCTGGACTAAATAAATGGCCAACCTGTAGTTTTAAACCTATGTACATGAACTTAACAAGAGAAAGATTGGATAAGAAAACTGTCTTTAATGAAGGGACGCAAATGAATTCAGCATCATGAAATTTAATACATTTCAGCTCGACAAGAAACGAGCCGGCGTGCTACTTGGTACTGGTATTGGTGGGATGGCCACATTTGCTGATGGCATCGAAACTCTTTTAAGAAAAGGAGTCCGAAAAATGAGTCCCTTTGTCGTTCCTTACACCATAACCAATATGGGATCGGCACTCCTCGCAATAGATATTGGATTCATGGGCCCAAACTATTCAATATCTACGGCGTGTGCCACCGCTAACTACTGCTTCCATGCAGCTGCCAATCATATCAGAGAAGGTGAATCTGATATAATTCTGGCAGGTGGAACTGAGGCTGGTATTGTTCCAAGTGGTTTGGGAGGTTTCGTTGCATGCAGGTAGTACTGTTGTGAAAAATATGATATACTCCAAGTAAATCTAATAAAATAATGCTAATTACAATAACCTTTGCAATGCAGGGCTCTTTCAACAAGAAATGATGATCCCAAAACTGCTTCTAGACCGTGGGACATAGATCGTGATGGCTTTGTTATGGGTGAAGGAGCTGGAGTTCTGGTAAATTCTAAGCCAACTCTAATGAGAAGTTTTTAAAATTTTCTTTTCTTTTATTTTCTTGCAGCATCATGACATCAGTGTTATAAAAAGTTAATGTATGGTTAATGTCAGTCTACTAATGTACCCAATCGCAAAAGGTGATGGAGAGCTTGGAGCATGCCATGAAACGGGATGCACCGATAATTGCAGAGTATCTTGGAGGAGGTGTGACTTGTGATGCATATCACATGACTGAACCGAGGTCTGATGGGCTTGGTATCTCATCTTGCATCAGGAAAAGTCTTGAAAATGCTGGTGTCGCACCAGAAGAGGTTAGTTTGAATTCTACCTTTTTTTTGTTGAAGGAATAACAAGATCCAGTCCCTGTTACTTGGTCTGTTCTGAAAATGTTGACACCGAGGTAGAATGTACAAGTAACTAATTAGTTACTAATTATGAATATCAGGTAAACTATATAAACGCACATGCTACCTCCACTCCTTTAGGTGATCTAGCGGAAGTGAATGCTATAAAAACAATTTTCAAAAATACATCTGATATCAAGATGAATGGAACAAAGGTAATTAATTTCTTTGTTTCCCTTTTTCCTTACCCCCTTCTATTTATACGTTTTGCTTCTCAATTTCTTATTTGAATGCGAACTTGGGAGCCTTCCACAATTAACAAGAAATTATCTTGTAACTCGGATTTTCTCGTCTTATAAATAACGCCTCATTTTTCTCTTTATTTTATAGTCTATGATAGGACATTGTCATGGTGCAGCAGGAGCACTCGAGGCCATTGCAACCATCAAAGCAATTACTACTGGTTGGCTGCACCCCACCATTAACCAATTTGTAAGTGTAACTTTTATATCTAACATGTAATTATCCCAAATTAATTATACTAGTTGTTGTAAATTGTAATCAACAATTTAAGTTAAAAAAAAAGTTATGAATCAAAGAGGTTGATCGCATTTAAATAATATATAAATAAGAGGATGGCTAACGTGCTATCCGTGGCAATGCCACCAATTTTCCATCGGGTCATTTTTCGACATTCAAAATTCAAATGGTCAATCCAAACCGTTCAAGTTATTCACCATATTGAAATATCCTTGGAGACCAAATTTTACATTTTTTAGAGTTTTTTTTTGCTATTTATTATGATATTTTCAAAAAACATTATAATCAGAGTATTTCAGACCCTCAAATTTGAAAATATCATAATAAATAGCAAAAAAACTCCAAAAAATATAAAATTTGGTCTCCAAATTATTTTAATATGGTGATCAACTTAAACGGTTTTGATTGACCGTTTGAATTTTGGATCTCGAAAAATGAGTAAATAGAAAATAGGTGGCATTGCCACAGATAGCACGTTAGCCATCCTCTATAAATAAAGATGTGTAGGTGTTAGGATCATTTATTTAAATATAGCATGACATTTCAAGTATTGTGAAATAACATTTTTTTTCGATTTCTGTAACGTGATACTCTGTAACTATTTGTGTGCCAAGTATTATTGCTTATACAATTGACCCAATTCACTGATAGAAAATAATTTGACAGCGCGTTATTTTATTTTTTTTATTTTTTGACCCTTCCTATTTTCATTTTCATTTTGTCTCCGTCAGTTTCATTCAATTAATTAATTGATATTGGTATCATTAATGTAACATTTCAATTTGACTTGTCGTGTACTAACTTTTTATGTATTATTTACAATTTCATTAGTTTAGAATACCATATACACCAACACACATGCTTCATTTTCCTAAAAACAAATGTTGATAACAAGTATAATTTCTTTGGCTTTGGTTCAAAATTGGAGCTAGAGCTAGGGTGAATATTTATTTTCCCTTTACCTTTATTCTCCTATTTTACAGTCTTCATATTTACCATTCAAATATTCATTTCCATAATTAATTTTATTCCATAATACAAGAACCTCAAAAAAATAAATAAATAAATACGTATATTAAACTCAAATAACATATATCATCGTTCACATCATATATTAGTTATAACAAAAAATTTTACAATTTAAATATGTATATATAAATCATATTAAAATTTTTAGAATCCAAATTCCCCAGTGACACAACTTAAAATATTATTACACATATGTTATCTATGCAGAATATACAAATTTATTCACTACTATATTAAAATTACTTACATTAATCTTCACAAATTTTACATTCATTACATAATCTTTTAAATTATTAATTCAAATATCTGTAGTATGTAAATTATTTTTAAATATTCTTTTTTATATCACGTAGAAATATCACTCTTTTTGGGATTAATATTTTAAGAAACTTTATTTCAAAATAAAATTAAATGATAGACAAAAATGAATTTATATAACTTATAATTAAGAAAAAAATTAATACAATAAAAATTCATGTATCGAGCGAAACTTGATGATCTCCTAGTTTAAAATAAGTGCGTAGAGAATTTTAAAGAGATATAAACTTTTTCTGTACAATTCAATTAATTAAATTATATGTAAATATAAAAATACAAAATAGACAAAACAGCACAATATGCGAACTGAACTGCAATATGACAAAAAAAATTTTTGCTCCTTTTGAGTTATTTCAATAAACTGAAATCATTGATAGGTCCTTAAATCAAAAAATCAAAATACATATTGACTGATTGCATAAGAAAATAATTCATGTTTCTAATTAGATAAGTTTATGGACCCAAACAAAAATCCGTACAAAAATTTTACAAAATTCGATAATTCATGTTTCTTTCGGAGTTGCAAGACAAAATTCTTTATTCATATATTTCAATTTTATAGACGGTCGGAAAAATCTAAAATAGTCAGTAGAAGAATTTTTTATTATCTAATTCGCCTGACAAAAAGAAGTAATCAAGTCCCTTATTTTTATATTTGCAGAATATAGTGCCCTCAGTTGAAATCGATACAGTACCAAACAAAAAGAAGCAACACGAAGTTAATGTTGGTGAGCAGCTATTGCTCTCAAAAAATCATTTAATTTATTATTACCTTTTTTTCCACTAAATTGTCTCCATATTATTTGAATATTTTGCATTCCAGCCATCTCAAATTCATTTGGATTCGGTGGCCACAATTCAGTGGTGGTTTTCGCACCTTTCAAGCCATGATTATTCTCGATTTGCTTATCACTGGTGAACGTTGAGTCATTCAGATCATGTAAATAAGAAGGCTAATTGTTGTATTTTGTAAATGGGAGGGACTTGGGAAATTTTACAACACTCTCATAGAGGATATTGTGAACAGTATATTTTATTAAAATTAATATTCCTAAAAACATTTTGTATATATTGTTTTGTTTATGAGCTCCCTAATAAAAACAGCCATGGAACCAGAATCAAAATTTGTATACAAATGGCCAAATCACGATAATTTTTGCAGCCATAAAAAAAGTTCAACGAATAACCCAAATCTGAGCTTTTTATTTTATTCCGTTTGAAAGGATATCCAGGATTCTTATTTAAAATTACAGCGATTTTCTCCACAAGTTTCTCACCGAGGATTAAATTTGGGTGGTTTTTCTGTAATTGTTGTACCAGGTAGAAATGAAAAAAAATAGAGGTGGCAAAAAAGTTAGCGGCTCATTATTCTATAGAGTGCAATCCAATAATTGTTCATAACTCGCTCATTAGAAAATAAAAAAAAATAATTGTAGTTTTTTATTGTCGTATTAGTACCAACCTAAAAAAAATAAGACGGTATACATACCATAGTAGTTTTGCATCAAGTGATTAATACCAACGTCTAATATGGGATAGCGTATTCTCTATCTTAGAATCCTCAAAAAATAACGAACAAAAGTGGTATGTGTAGCCTTCTTTTGTAGACAATCCAAATAATACCCTCAAGAATCAAGATAACTTTTTCGTCCGTTGATAGCTACCGTCAACCATTCTCTAAGAAAATCTCTTTTTCGTGTCTAATTAACAAAAAAGATCACTTTTTCCGTATCTAATTAACAAATGTACTCACAGAGATGCATACTGTGTATTCGAAAATTTTATCGGAATATGATCTGCAAGGGCACAAAAATTTACACATGTAAACGGGACAAAAATGTTATCGAGATCTATTTGAAATAAGAATAACAAATTAAAACTAAACTTTCCAATACTTTATGCATCTTGTGGAAAAATATATCGATCGGCGCGCTCAATAAAGATCTGACAATAGGTACCGAAAAAAAAAAAAAAGGGAAGGGGGGGGGGGGGGGGGGGCGGATATGATCCTAACAATTTTTTTTTTTTTTTTTTTTTTGAGAAAAGATCCTAATTAAACTAAACACAATAATGGCAAACACATGTTTTTTTGTTTGTTTTTTTTAATCATACGCACTGAGCATCAGGTCATAGTGACATGCATAATCAGAAATATCAACACCGTCTGATTGATATCGAACAAACAATATTAAAGTAGGTCATCAACTTGTCACTCCTGTTTTGTGCGAAATCCTACGCTAAGTTATGCGATGTAACATTTCAAAATTTTATAGTCTATTTTTTTAAAAAAAATATATATATATATACTTATTATTCTAAAATTATTTTATTTATTTTATAATAGACAATTTATTCTTTTGGGTGTCAAACACTTTGCTTGTAGCAGTCTAGGATTTTATCAATTTCGTACACTGACTTTTTATTCAATTTTTTTTTCTTTACTTAGAATTATTGTTTTATTTAGAAATAGTACTATTTTCATTCTCGTTTCTTTCTGCACTTTCCTACTTTAATTTCCAACTTGAATTTGTTAATTCCCATAACCATAAAAGCTCTATTTAAAATCCTCCTCATTTCTTATTGTCCTTAGGTTAAATAAAAGGGAAATTATCGTGGTGAAATCGGAATTGGACACCTCATGCAATTTCTCTTTTCTTTAATTTGACATATTCCGTCTCATAAAATCTTCCTCCTTACCACGAAATTTATTTATAGGAGAGCCTTTATTAGTATATTACCATATTATTATCAAAAGACCTATTTAATATTTAATTCGAATAATGACCTTTCCAATATTGTTATCTAGCTGAACCTATTGACTTTTTGTGCGCACTTACATAATTATGCAGTTATAGTAACTTCTCACTTACATTATGCGGTTATAGTAACTTTTCATAAAACCCACCTATAAATACACCATCCTTTCACCCTTCTTCTCTTTTTCGGCAGCCATTTCTACCCTAAACCGAAATCAATACAAGGAGAAACACTAATTTGGCCGTTAAATATTCTCTTAGAATGGAAAGAAGGATTGATCTGTAGCCCCTTTGGTTGTTCATTCCCTTCAAGTTTGGTACGAACAAATCTAGAATCTTTCTTGATTATATTGTTGTTTATTTTAAAACTGTTATATTATTATATTTTTGATATAACTCATGTTATTATTATATCGTTATTATGGTTTTTTTTTGTATATTAAATGTTTAATAATTTTGGACAGGGTAAATTTTCTGATTTATTAAAAACAATTAATTCTGGTTATTGATTTTTTTTGTGGGATTTAGAAATTGGTTTTTCTACCGTCAATTACAATTGACTTGTGTACTTGCTAAATAATTTTGAATAACAACCTATTTTAATAAGGTCGCATCTTATATCACTGGTTACGGAACATTAAATTTCTACAAGTTAGGATTTATGAATAAATATTTGATAGTAACTTTTGCTTGATTTTTAAGGAGTTGAGAAAAATTATATTTTATTACCTTCTCAAATGAAACTTAGTTTTGTTATATGTTTAAAGTTAGTTTTTGACAAAAATTGAACTCAGTTTCCTAATATTTGGTTAATATTATATGATTATGATAACCTCGTTAGACCGGTGCCCTTTGTTATTCTTGGGCCTTCGCGATTGATTTAAATAGTTATTTTTATTCGGATTTCTTTTACTAACTAGGATTGTCTATACGTAATTTAGATACGAAGTCAGAGAAGGGCAGAAAGACTAGAAGGAACGTGTCATTAGTTGACAGGTGCGGGTTCCTGGATCTTGTTAAATCTATTTCCTATTCTATTGTGCATTTTGCATTTATATACAATTATTGAAACGACATGTTGCATCAGACATCCTAATTTGACTTTGGTTCATATTCTCTCAAGAGAGTTGAAACATGAATGTTAAGATTTCCAATTGTTCATTTAAATTGACTTGATGCATGCCATTAGAATACAATGAGTTGAGCATATGAATGATCTTTAATTTTGAAATAGTAACCGTATTATCAAGTAAGGTAGACCTATGGAGTGTACTAGTACTAGCATGCTACCCCCCTATGTGGTCCGATTGCAACGGGAAAGGGGCTAAGAGATGTGAGGCTGACCTATGTGGCTTGGTATGTAGACGTGTTATCTATTTATAGGTGGTTGTGATAAGTGAATTCGAAAAAGTGATAAAGTGGAAGTGGAAAATAATATTGAGATAAGTGATAATTGAATGAATGCATTGCATTATTACTTGCATGGTAAAATAGTTGCATTAGTATACTTTACACGTTCAAGGTTGGTATTTGAAGAATTCCACAAGGAGGATTTTACAATATCCGGGCTGGAACTAAATACCGCACTGAGAGATTGTCTGATCTCTCACCCGTTTCACTTTTTATGTGAGTTCCAGGTACTAAGGATGACGTTACAGAGCTTCCACAAGAATAGTGAGTTGATCAAGCGGGTCGAATAAATGTCACAATTTATTTTATTTTATTTTGTTATGTTGATACATTGAACTAGCATGGGGGTCGTATGTTAAACTTACCATTTTAGTCTTTATCGTTTGTTGAATGCTATTATAATTGAATAGATAAAGTCTTGTATGTGGCATTTTAATTATGCAATTATTGGTAGTGCATGTGATGTTTGTTTCGCCTTGCGTAGAAATACGCGGCGGGTTGTCGAGATGCACTCGCGAGTTATCCAAAAGTGACTCGGGGTGTGACAACTTTAGTTGGTATCAGAGAACAGGCACATACAATACCAATTGACCCGCTATTATAGAGAGTATTAAGGTCGTGCCTTAGAAGTTGAACTAGGAATACTTTAAAGTCGTATTTTTTTCCCCTCAAATAGATGTAGTTAGTTGAACCAGAAACTAGACTTTAGCGTTTACCTGATCACAAACGATTTTCTTATTAGAAAATGACAAGAGGGAGATCTGCACTTGCCGATGAACCTCAAGCACCTGCTGCTGAACAACAACCTACTCCTCCAATCGAACCTGAACCTGTTGCCAAAAATCTTGAGACATTATTGCAAGGCCTTGAGCGAATAGCTCGCACGGCTGTTGAGGCCGGTCAAAGGTGTCATCGCGATGTAGACCCTTTCTTTGAATTGTATTGCTCATTTTCGTCTCTTGCGCCCCCACATTTTGATGGAACTGGAGATTTCTTGGCTGCAGAAAATTGGTTGGGAAGCATCAAAGATAAATTCCAACTTGTTCGAGTACCCGAAGAAGACAAAGTGGAATTGGCAACACAATTTTTGGATGGCTATGCTCGCTTTTGGTGGCAAGAAACAAGGAGAAGGTACGAAGGTGATCTTCCACGCCTTCCATGGGGGTGGTTTGAAAAACAATTCGAAGAGAGATACATGGATATAATGTCTCGTGAGTCTCTCAGACAACAATTCACCAGCCTCAAGCAAGACAGTAGCACAGTTTCAGAGTATAATACAAAATTTGAGAACTTGATGCGATATGCTCCTGACATAGTCAATGATGAGTTTCGTCTGAGGCAACAACACCTTTATGGGCTGGATCCTAGACTAGCCCAACTGATTGACATTCCTAGGATTAATCGATTACCTGACTTGATGCTTCGTGCCACAACAACAGAATCTTATGATGTTCGCATCAATCAAGTTAACTGTATTAGGAATGTCAAGCCTAAAATTGAAGGCCCCAAAATAAAAGCACAACATGTAGAAAACATTAGAGAAAAGACCGACCCTATTCCAAGGAAGAAACCCTGGTGCAGGCGTTGCCAAAAGCCTCATTATGAATCTAAATGTAGATTCTTGAGCGGTTTGTGTTTTAACTGTAACGAGCCAGGTCATTTAGCTAGAGAGTGTCCTAAACCTGACAAGCGAGGTATTAACATACAAACCAATACCAACCCTGGGACAACGAACCAACAAAGAGGACAATCAAGTGCAGGAGGAGGTCGGGCTGGTGTATATTCTCACACTTGTTGTCATGCACGTACAACCCTAGCAGCACCAAGGGATGGAACTACGAAAAAGAAGGGGGCGTATGCAAATTTCATGATAGGTTAGCTTAACTCATCCTTTATTAGAAGACTATTAAATATTAAAATTGTTACGTTTAGTGAAAATCAGAGTACGCAGCGGAAGTATTAGAGTAGTTATTTAGCTGAGAGAGTACATAACTGTGTGAGACTGTTTTCAAAATTTCTTTTTGTCTAACCAGGTTTGTTCAGGGGACAAAATAAAAGTTTTTAGGTGGGAGGTATGTGACGCCTTTAGCCTAGGTTGTTGTTTGAATATTATATTTTTTAGGATTATTTATTTAATTAATAATTTTAAAAAAAAATTCTTATTAGTTTAAATTTTGAGGACAAAATTTTTTTTTTTGAGGGGAAGAATGTAACATTTCAAAATTTTATAGTCTATTTTTTTAAAAAATATATATATATATACTTATTATTCTAAAATTATTTTATTTATTTTATAATAGACAATTTATTCTTTTGGGTGTCAAACACTTTGCTTGTAGCAGTCTAGGATTTTATCAATTTCGTACACTGGCTTTTTATTCAAATTTTTTTTTCTTTACTTAGAATTATTGTTTTATTTAGAAATAGTACTATTTTCATTCTCGTTTCTTTCTGCACTTTCCTACTTTAATTTCCAACTTGAATTTGTTAATTCCCATAACCATAAAAGCTCTATTTAAAATCCTCCTCATTTCTTATTGTCCTTAGGTTAAATAAAAGGGAAATTATCGTGGTGAAATCGGAATTGGACACCTCATGCAATTTCTCTTTTCTTTAATTTGACATATTCCGTCTCATAAAATCTTCCTCCTTACCACGAAATTTATTTATAGGAGAGCCTTTATTAGTATATTACCATATTATTATCAAAAGACCTATTTAATATTTAATTCGAATAATGACCTTTCCAATATTGTTATCTAGCTGAACCTATTGACTTTTTGTGCGCACTTACATAATTATGCAGTTATAGTAACTTCTCACTTACATTATGCGGTTATAGTAACTTCTCATAAAACCCACCTATAAATACACCATCCTTTCACCCTTCTTCTCTTTTTCGGCAGCCATTTCTACCCTAAACCGAAATCAATACAAGGAGAAACACTAATTTGACCGTTAAATATTCTCTTAGAATGGAAAGAAGGATTGATCTGTAGCCCCTTTGGTTGTTCATTCCCTTCAAGTTTGGTACGAACAAAACTAGAATCTTTCTTGATTATATTGTTGTTTATTTTAAAACTGTTATATTATTATATTTTTGATATAACTCATGTTATTATTATATCGTTATTATGGTTTTTTTTTGTATATTAAATGTTTAATAATTTTGGACAGGGTAAATTTTCTGATTTATTAAAAACAATTAATTCTGGTTATTGATTTTTTTTTGTGGGATTTAGAAATTGGTTTTTCTACCGTCAATTACAATTGACTTGTGTACTTGCTAAATAATTTTGAATAACAACCTATTTTAATAAGGTCGCATCTTATATCACTGGTTACGGAACATTAAATTTCTACAAGTTAGGATTTATGAATAAATATTTGATAGTAACTTTTGCTTGATTTTTAAGGAGTTGAGAAAAATTATATTTTATTACCTTCTCAAATGAAACTTAGTTTTGTTATATGTTTAAAGTTAGTTTTTGACAAAAATTGAACTCAGTTTCCTAATATTTGGTTAATATTATATGATTATGATAACCTCGTTAGACCGGTGCCCTCTGTTATTCTTGGGCCTTCGCGATTGATTTAAATAGTTATTTTTATTCGGATTTCTTTTACTAACTAGGATTGTCTATACGTAATTTAGATACGAAGTCAGAGAAGGGCAGAAAGACTAGAAGGAACGTGTCATTAGTTGATAGGTGCGGGTTCCTGGATCGTGTTAAATCTATTTCCTATTCTATTGTGCATTTTGCATTTATATACAATTATTGAAACGACATGTTGCATCAGACATCCTAATTTGACTTTGGTTCATATTCTCTCAAGAGAGTTGAAACATGAATGTTAAGATTTCCAATTGTTCATTTAAATTGACTTGATGCATGCCATTAGAATACAATGAGTTGAGCATATGAATGATATTTAATTTTGAAATAGTAACTGTATTATCAAGTAAGGTAGACCTATGGAGTGTACTAGTACTAGCATGCTACCCCCCTATGTGGTCCGATTGCAACGGGAAAGGGGCTAAGAGATGTGAGGCTGACCTATGTGGCTTGGTATGTAGACGTGTTATCTATTTATAGGTGGTTGTGATAAGTGAATTCGAAAAAGTGATAAAGTGGAAGTGGAAAATAATATTGAGATAAGTGATAATTGAATGAATGCATTGCATTATTACTTGCATGGTAAAATAGTTGCATTAGTATACTTTACACGTTCAAGGTTGGTATTTGAAGAATTCCACAAGGAGGATTTTACAATATCCGGGCTGGAACTAAATACCGCACTGAGAGATTGTCTGATCTCTCACCCGTTTCACTTTTTATGTGAGTTCCAGGTACTAAGGATGACGTTACAGAGCTTCCACAAGAATAGTGAGTTGATCAAGCGGGTCGAATAAATGTCACAATTTATTTTATTTTATTTTGTTATGTTGATACATTGAACTAGCATGGGGGTCGTATGTTAAACTTACCATTTTAGTCTTTATCGTTTGTTGAATGCTATTATAATTGAATAGATAAAGTCTTGTATGTGGCATTTTAATTATGCAATTATTGGTAGTGCATGTGATGTTTGTTTCGCCTTGCGTAGAAATACGCGGCGGGTTGTCGAGATGCACTCGCGAGTTATCCAAAAGTGACTCGGGGTGTGACATGCGACGAATTCTGAATTTATTATTACTAGATATGGCAGTCGTAGCTTCGCTGCGATATGTAAAATATAAAAAAAATATTGTAAAATACTTGTTAAAATTTATAGACAAAAAACTGTAAGTTAAAATTTAGTAATTTCTTCCATAAAAAGTCGTTATATAAACTTGACATAAATTTTCTACTCAAAATTTTTTTGCTAATATTAATGATTGGTATGACTATTTTTAATTTATTTTAAAAAAATATAAAAAATTATAAAAAAGAAAAAATATCTTTTTGTGGCCACTTTTCATAGCGGCCACACTTTTTAATATATACTTTAGATTATTTTTTTTATTCTACGAGAAAAGGTTTGGTGTTGCTGTTGCGGAATTAAACCCAAGGTTCACTATGTAACTATGTTTGACATTCTGAAGACCGTCTTTTTTTCTGGGCATGTGTCGGTGAACATACTAAGGGTGTCAATGAAACCCGTTTACCCTATCCGTACCGCATTCGATAAGGCGGGTATGGGTAAGGTTTTATTTTCGTTAGACTAATGGATACGGATACGGGTAAAGAGAAAATTTCGTTAACTTATCGGGTACGGATACGGGTAAGGGCTATTTCGTACCCATTATCAAACGGGTAAAATTTTATAAAAATATATGTATATATAATCATGTTATTAGTATATTTCATAAGATATGTTATTAGTTTCGATCTTCATCCAAATTAATTTATCTTGATGAAAAAATTAATTTGTACTCTATTATATTATAATTTATAATTAGTTATAGTTATATATATATATATATATCTTTGAATTCCATTGATATGGGAATAAATTTCATGATATTTTTTATATCTAAAGTATTATCTAAATGTTGTACTTTATCCGCATATTTATTTGATATTATTTATTTAACACATTATATTTTTTTATTAAATTAATAATATTATTATTACCCATTATGTACCGTTATCGTACCCTTACCGTTAATTCTTAACGGGTACGGGTAAAAAAAATTTTAGCCGGTGTAGATATGAAAATACCTTCTACCGTACCCATTGACAGCCCTAGAACATACGTTACATAAATCGTTCCCAAATTAATTATTTATTTTTTAAAATGAATAGCTTGTTCCAAGTTTACCCATTGTAAGGTAGTTTCAAGGTGCAAGGCTAAGTTTTTCTCATTTTTTTTTTTAAAAAAGGAAGCTTTTCTTTGAAGGGAGTCAACTCAGTGAACTGTTCTAGAGAAAAAGGGCTAGCACAAATCATCCTTTTTTTTATTTTAACATTTTAATTTTAACAACTGGTTTGTTGAATCTTTATAAATATCAAAAACCTCGTGCCAAGTGCAATTATCTAAGGCACATGCTATCCAATCCCAAAAATGTATCCGATCGAATAACTTCTATAAAACTGCAACGTATCTAGAATGCGACTAACCAGCACATTAAACAAAAGGATAGCCTACAACAGTGATGTCTTTCTCAAAATAAAAGAAAATAAAAAAAAAGGAAAACAAGAAATGCAAAATGATAAACCGGTCGTAGTCGCATTCATGATCTTTACTACACCGGATGTTTTCAAAAATATTTATATTATTATATTTTCTGTTCCTCTTTCTACCAATGTATAAAAGGACCAGCAGTTTGCTAGATCGTTCATGTTCATAATCATAATTCCCTTGTTACAGAGCCTCTCAGACTTGTTCCACCATGCACCATTCTCTCTTCTTCACGCACCCTACTCTTTCAGCACAGCCAACACCACGGCCTTTTCAGCCCCGTTGTCACCACGTGTCTGCCACCTCCATCACTGTTGCAGCACCACGGAGAGAGACAGACCCCAAAAAACGAATTGTCATAACCGGCATGGGAATTGTCTCAGTTTTCGGTAACGACGTTGACAAGTTCTACAACAGCTTGTTGGAAGGAGAAAATGGGATTGACATGATCGATCGGTTTGATGTTTCGACATTCCCAACCAAGTTTGGAGGTCAGATAAGGAATTTTTCCTCAGAAGGATACATTGATGGAAAAAATGACAGGAGGTTGGATAATTGTTGGAGATATGGTATTGTTAGCGGGAAGAAGGCGCTCGAGAATGCCGGGCTTGGACTCGAAACAGAAGCATTTAAGAAGGTGAATTTTGTGACGCTTCATTATTCTTCATTGTTCGAGTGTCAGTAAATTTTCTGCAGGCAACACAGCTCACAATTTTATACAGACTTTATTAGCCTCAGAGTCGTATTCCTTTATAGCCCGATTACTGTAGTTTTGGGGGCCCAAAATATTAGGGCCTCAAAATTAGGTCCTACTAAAATCCATTTATGACTTGTTCTAATGTTAGGTCCAAGCAAGATTTGATACCGGTACAACATTATAGATTGTATATACTATAAAAAGTTTTTAATCCAATGTAGTTTTAACTTTTAAACCAGTCCTTTACATTTTTATTGGATTTGGATTCGATTTGATTCAGATTTCGTTCTGGACTGAATAAAGTAGCCAACCTGTAGTTTTGATTTTTAAACCTATGTCACGAACTTAACAAGAGAAAGGTTGGACATGACAACAGTCTTTTTGAAGGGACGCAAATGAATTAAGTATCATGAAATTAATACGTTTCAGCTCGACAAGGAACGGGCCGGCGTGCTACTTGGTACCGGTATTGGTGGCATGTCCACATTAGCTGATGGCGTCGAAACACTATTAAGAAAAGGAGTCGGAAAAATAAGTCCCTTTGTCATTCCTTATACCATAACCAACATGGGATCGGCACTCCTTGCAATAGATATTGGATTCATGGGCCCAAACTACTCGATATCTACGGCATGTGCCACTGCCAACTACTGCTTCCATGCAGCTGCCAATCACATCAGAGAAGGTGAATCTGATATAATTCTGGTAGGTGGAACTGAGGCTGGTATTGTTCCAAGTGGTTTGGGAGGGTTCGTTGCATGCAGGTAGTACTGCTGTGAAAATTTAGATTTACTCCAAGTAAATCTAATAAAATACCGCTAATTACAGTAACCTTTGAATGCAGGGCTCTCTCGACAAGAAATGATGATCCAAAAACTGCTTCTAGACCGTGGGACATAGATCGTGATGGCTTTGTTATGGGCGAAGGAGCTGGAGTTCTGGTAAATGCTAAGCCAGCACTAATCAGAACCTTTTAGATTTTTCTTTTCTTTTGTTTTCTTGCAGCATCATGACATCTTTTTTATAAAAAGTTAATGTATGGTTAATATCAGTCTACTAATGTTCTGAATTGCAAAAGGTGATGGAGAGCTTGGAGCATGCCATGAAACGGGATGCACCGATAATTGCAGAGTATCTTGGAGGAGGTGTGACTTGTGATGCATATCACATGACCGAACCGAGGTCCGACGGGCTCGGTGTCTCATCTTGCATCAGAAAAAGTCTTAAAAATGCTGGTGTTGCACCAGAAGAGGTCAGTTTTACCCTTTTTTTTTTTTTTTTTTTTTGTTAAAGGAATAACATGATCCAATCCCTGTTACTTAGTTTGTTCTGAAAATGTTTACATAGAGGTGGAATGTACAAGTAACTAATTTCTTACTAATTATGAATATCAGGTAAACTATATAAACGCACATGCTACCTCCACTCCTCTTGGTGATCTAGCGGAAGTCAATGCTATAAAAAAAGTTTTCAAAAATACATCTGACATCAAGATGAATGGAACAAAGGTAATTAATTTCTTTGTTTCCCTTTTCCCTTACCCCCTTCTATTTACATTTTGCTCCTCAATCTCTTATTTGAATGCAAACTTGGGAGCCTTCTACAATTAACTAGAAATTATCTGGTTACTCGTATTTTCTCATCTTATAAATAGCACTTCCTTTTTCTCTTTATTTCACAGTCTATGATAGGACACTGTCTTGGCGCAGCAGGAGCACTCGAGGCCATTGCAACCATCAAAGCAATTACTACTAGTTGGCTGCACCCCACCATTAACCAATTTGTAAGTATAAACAATATTTTTAACCTGTAATTATAAGAATAATTATAGTAGATGTTGTAAATGGTAATCAACAACAACTTAAGTTAGAAGAGAAAGTTGTGAATCAAAGAGGTTGATCGCATTTAAATTTAAAGTAAAAGCGCGAGAGAATTTCAAAGATATCTATACTTTTGTTGTACAGTTCACCTAACCTAAAATATATATAAATATAAAATACAAAATACACAAAACAACACAATATGCGGATTGGACTGCAATATGACAAAAGTTTCCTATGTTGAGTTATTTTTCTTAACCTGAAATCATTGATAGGGCGTTAAATAAAAAAATTAAAATACGTATTGACTGATTGCATAAGAAAATATTCTTGTTTCTAATTCCATAAATTTTTTTGGACCCTAAGAAAAATCCGTACAAATTATACAGCAGATAAAATGTTTCTTTCGGAGTTGCAAAACAAAATTCTTTATTCATATATTTCAATTTCATATACGTTGGAGAATCTAAAATAGTCTGTAGAAGAATTTTGATTATCTACTTCGCCTGACAAAAAGAAGTAATCAAGTCCATTATTTTTTCTATATTGCAGAATATAGAGCCCTCAGTTGAAATCGATACAGTACCGAACAAAAAGAAGCAACACGAAGTTAATGTTGGTGAGCAGCTATAGCGCTCAAAAAATCATTTAATTTATAATTACCTTTTTTCTCCCACTAAATTCTCTCCATAATAATTGAAAATTTTGCATTTCAGCCATCTCAAATTCATTTGGATTCGGTGGCCACAATTCAGTGGTGGTTTTCGCACCTTTCAAGCCTTGATTATTCTCGATTTGCTTATCATTGGTGAACATTGAGTCATTCAAATCATGTAAATAAGAAGGCTAATTGTTGTATGTCTGTGTAAATGGAGGGACTTGGCAATTTTAAAACACTCTTATAGAGGATCTTGTGAACAGTATACCTTAATTTATTAAGCTCAATTATTTTATTTAAATTAATTTTCCTATAAAAAATGTTGCATATATTGTTTTGTTTATGAGCCCCCTAATAAAAAGAGCGATGAAACCAGAATCAAAATTTGTATAAGGGCCAAATTACGATAATTTTTGCAGCCATAAAAAAAGTTCAAGTAAGAACCCAAAGCAGAGCTTTTAATTTATTCCGTTTGAAAGGATATCCAGGATTATTATATAAAATTACAGCGATTTTCTCGAGAATTTTCTCGCCGATAGTTAAATTTGAATGGTTTTTCTGTAATTGTTCTGCCAGGTAGAAATGAAAAAATAGAGGTGGCAAAAAAGTTAGCGGCTCATGAATCATGATTCGTTTGAGTGCAATGTAACACCCGGCAGTTTTGGCCCATGTGGGACAGTCATGTAAACCAGGCAACCAGTCCACAGGCTAGGGGTTTCGGCCAGGCAGGCTAGTCTTGTACTAGGAGTTGGTAAAAACTGCATCATCCCTATTAGGGGGTGGTGATATTTGAGAGATCTCTGGCCATATGGCCCAGTCCAAGCAGTGACCAGCCAGCGTCCAGACATAGTTTTGGCCATGTAAATCATGGTCCTTAGCGGTGCTTGTCCCGCTGTTGCATCGGTTGCCAATAAAACCGTCCCTTTTGTGTTGTGCATCATCTATTGCATCATGAAAATAGGCCCATAGCTGGATAAATTGACTTGGAGCGGTGACCCAAAACTTGGCCAATAGATAAGCCAAAGTAAGTTGTATCGGCCGATCAGTTTGGACCGTAAGCCTGAGCGGTGGATCGGCCACTTGCCCAGTGGTGTGTTGGGTACTTAGTAGTCTGGGCAGCAAGTACTGGAGTTGTCCAGTGAGTAGGACCAATGGACCAGTCCTGTGGGTAAGTCACTGGAGTTGTCCAGTGGGACAGTCCAACTTGACTTGTGACCAGCCAATAGAATTGGGGCAGCACAAGCAGCTGCTGGACCAGGGAGAACCAGGGCCTGTTGACACCTGTTAGGCCACCTCTTAAGGCTGTCTCTCCCAGCCATAAGCCCACCTCCTTAGCCAAATTCGTATGGCCATGACCAGCCCCAAAACTGACCAGCCAAAGTAAAGTTTGAGTGCTTTAGTGCGTGATTTGGCTAGCTGGACCAACGGTTGGATAGCTGGGGCAGTCGAGAGCAAGGTATAGTGCATGGTTTTGCTTGCGAACGACCCAAACCAGGCTCAAGTAAGTTGTGGCAGGGGCTGCTGCCAAGTATGGTTCATGGTTGCCAACCCAGAACCTGACCGTAGCCATTTGGGCAGTGCAAGGCAGCGCTGCTGCTGTGCAAACCGTGGTCTTGTGACCATGCCTTAACAGGCCAGTTGCATGTAAATTGCATGAGCATGATAGGACAGTAGCATGGCCAAGAAACGGTGTGGTTGCAGTGAGCAACTTGTGACCGTGCGACGATAGAAACTATGCTTTCACCGCAAACCAGCCTCGATCAATAGCAAGTCTGGTGAGTTGCCCATAGAATTGACTGAGTTTTGGATTGGTTATGCACGTTTATAACCCACAAGTGTTGTGCTTGTGAACCAGACATCGTTGGACAGGAGGAAAGGGACCCGAGCAGTGAGGCAACGGCAACACCTGAGCGACGTTGGGGCGGTAATTAGGTGTAAAGGTGCGGATTCCACCTGAGCCCTAAGTTTATGTTTTGGGAACTAAATACTATTATATGTATGCATGTTGTATTGCTGTTGGTGCATGATTTGCATGTAGTGTTGCATATATGAATTGTTATGCTATATGACAGATTTTAGGATGGATTTTGGTAAGCACATGACTGTCATATTGGATGGTTATCTTGTTGGATGGCTGGATTGATTGGTAAGTGTGGTGTTGCTGTGCTATATGTGTGATGAATGGCAATTGCATCTTTGGAAAGCGGCGTCATGAACCGTTGTTCCAAGGACCGTGAGATAAGCGCTTATGTTCCGGGACTCATTGATTGAGGGGGTAATTGTCCTCAGCATTAGTACAGATGGTTGATTGGATCGGTTGGTAAGGCCGTTGGCAAACCTTGTCATGGGTAATCGCGGCCTATGTTGCTGCAAAGGATTGATTGAGTTGATTGGCATTGGACCAGCCCTATAGTAGCTTGCATGGTTAGGTGTCCAACCATGGCCAGCTTTTGTATGCCCTTATGTTATTTGACTGCCTTGTTCATTGATTGGCTAGCCGATGCACTGCATAATGTTTTTATGCTTATATTTGTTGCAACTCATGTCTTGAAAAGCTATGTTCTAAAGTATTTCCATGGCGTGTTTAGTTCCGCAGCATTAAGCTTTGGGCTTGTGTGTGGCTGGAACTAAATACTGCACTGGGAAATGTTTAGCATTTCTCACCGTTTCCATGTTTGCATGGGTTCCAGGTTGGAGCGGGCCAAGTGCTGGAAAGGATAAGCCGGTATATTGCCAAGTTGTGTTGTGTGTGCTTGCTGTTTGTAAAGTGTTTTGCTAAGAAAACTGTGCTTGTATGTTATGTAAAACCTCATGCTTGTTTGCTATGAGTGTTCTGCTTTGCTTATTTATCGGGAACCACTTGGGATTTATGGGTTTTGGGTGCCTTTAAAGGCTGGATGCAAGTATTTTCAGGGGAGGTGCTGTTCAAATTTCCTTTTTATGTGATGTACAAGCACATGTGTTGTTCCTGGGCCTAGATCGCTGCCTTTTACTTAGTGTTTGTGGTTTGGTGAGCCTTGTGGCTGCATGCGGTGCGTGCAGTCACGGCAGGAATCTGCCATGCCTTGGCAGCGGGGCTTGGCAGGTTTCACATGCAATCCTATAATTGTTCATATTTAGCTCATTCGAATTAATTTCAAATTGTTAAATAATCAAATTATTGAGGGTTTAATCACTCACAAACTAGATCCGACTCATCCAAATATAAATCTGGTACTTCCTCAAATTGTTCATGACTTGGTATTTTGCAACTACGGGAAAAGAAAAAAGTTAAAATAAAGAGATTAGAATAAAAACGTACGGAAAGCTTCCAATAAATACATACACTCTTTTTTTTTTTAAATTTGATTTTGAATGTCCAACTTCACCTGAAGGTGAAAAAGAAGTCAATTCAGAACCATAAGGATGACCTAATCAGAAGGATCAATACCTTTTTATTTAATGATAATAATGACTAATAATATGAGCAGTGATTTAAAGATGTAGCTATCAGAGACGGAAGTTCCAACGCATCCTTGTCTGACTGTACCGTTAACTAAATAGCTCAGTATTTTTTTCAACTTTGTCCAACAGAAATTGGGAATTTTATGAACACCCTGTAAAACATCAGAATCATCACATGCCTAAAAGGCTCAAACATGAAAATTAGCTCCGTTTCAATTCTTCCATAATTTTTTCAAGTACTGATTGCAAAATAAAGAAGACAGGTATGTAGAAGCATATACTTGTTTTTTTTTAAAAAAAAATCTTACAACGAAGCATATAAAGAACTTAATAAAATAAGTAGTCAATGCAACTATTAATTCGAACTCCTACTTCGCTTTTTGTAATATTAGTTCTATCAAAGGACGTCAACAAATCAAATGCTTCAGAGAGAAGAGTGAACATTTTTTCCTTGGCGTTATCAATTTAATAGTCGATTACATTAAAATTTCTTTCACGAATGATACTCAAAAGGATAATGCTAATACGCTCCCTCCGGTCCTAAAATGATACCGCAACTGCATCTCTTCTATGCCCCTCAACATGAAGTATCTGAGTAAGTTCAAAACTAGTTCTTTCAGGTCCGTTCAATGACTCAATTTGCAAATTTCAATGGTATTCTCTTGAAAAGAGAATTCTAGTGCCATAAATGTCATAACTTTTCTAATATATTTAATTTTTAAATTTTAAAATTTAAATTTTGAATCCAAATCATTGACCTTGTTCAATTTAGTGAGTGGTGCATTTCTATATAATTTTTATAAATTTTGGAGTTCATTTGATACTCGATTAAGAGGTCAAAAAAAAGAACAAATTAAAATTAATATGTTATAATTAACAACATTCTTTCATTTTTTTTTTTTTTACCTTTGATCGAGTATCAAACGAACTCCAAAATTTACAAAAATTATATAAAAATACATCGCTCGTTAAATTGGACAAGATAAATGGTTTGGATTCAAAGTTAAATTTCAAAACTTGAAATATTGATAGATTAGAAAAATTATGGCATTTGTGGCACTAGAACCCTCTTCTGAAGTATTTATAAATTTTTTTAAAACGAAGCTTCCAAGAAGGGAACCAAAATACATATAATTATACTTTATAGATTATGGCGGAATGCTACTTTATAGAAAAAATGACTCAATATTATACAATGTACTTTGTTATTGTATAAAATATATACATATTAATATCAATGTTTAAAAATGTGGCGTCTGGTCAAAAAATGCAGGATAAAAACATGTTTTTCAAAAAATTTAGTTCGCTATATAAAAAAAAAAAGATCAGCGATAATCTGCCAATAAAATAAAATGATACTTGAGCCAAAATTGACCAAAACTCATAGAAAAGTTGCAAATTTGGTGCTGTACAATCCTATCTGGTGTTTTATCAACTATATATATTTTTATCAACAAATTATTTTTATGCAAAATTTTTCATTAATCATTAAATTTTAATTCAATCTCAGTTTAATATAAATGTATGATTAAAATATGTTAAATATATTTGAATTTATGACATACTTATTTTAAACAAATGACATAATACTACCACTTTATCACCCGCTTATCAACGATAAAATTTTAAATGCTAAATCAACTCATGACCGCCAAAGTGCACATACTACATTTTTAAACCTCAATTAATTAATATGAATATTTGCAAATTTTAGTAAGTTCGCGAACGATGAAACTACATTAAATTTCATCATTTTACCCTTTATATTATCGATATATGTATAGATACATTTTCTTGTTAAATTTTAAAATTATTTTTAACAATTATGAAAATTGTGTAGTCGATCCATTGAAGTTAAATCCTAGTAAACAAAAAATCAATAGGATACATAAACTAATCTCTTTCTCAAATAAGAAAAGAAAAATGAACAGAGAAAATGGAAGTATCACACACTTTACTATTATTATTTTTTTGAAAGCTCACATGATCTTTACTATGATTTGCTCAAAAGAAGATCTCCGATGTATTATTAATTAATTGTGTCGTATTCCTTCGGCCTCAATTTATATTACTGTCGCCTCCTCGTTCATATCGCCATTATTCCCCCATCATGAATATATTAACCTCTCCACTTCCTCCTAACGCACCTCCGTTTCCTCCCTCCTCGCTCCAAGACCTGTTCCACCATGCACAATTATCTCTTCCTTCCGCAGCCTACTCTTTCAGCACGGCCGACACCACGGCCTGTTCGGCGATGTCTCCACCGCGTGTCTGCTGCCTCCCCGACCGTTGCAGCACCACGAAGAGAGACCGACCCCAAAAAACGAATCGTCATAACCGGCATGGGAATTGTCTCAGTTTTCGGCAATGACGTTGACAAGTACTACAACAGCTTGTTGGAAGGAGAAAATGGAATCGACACTATCGATCGGTTTGACATCTCGACATTCCCGACCAAGTTTGCTGGTCAAATAAGGAACTTTTCCACGGAAGGATACATAGATGGAAAAAGTGACAGGAGGTTGGATAATTGTTGGAGGTATGGTATTGTTAGCGGGAAGAAGGCGCTTGAGAATGCCGGGCTTGGACTTCAGACGGAGGCATTCAAGAAGGTAATTTCAGCGACACCTTTTTTTTATGTAAATTTTCGTACTATTTCACCGTGTATACCCCGTTAAATTATACGTGGCAGTGGCATATTTGTTTTTGAGTTGTCACTTATTTATTTTTTTGGGAGTGTTAGGCTGTTACTTGTTAGCACGCTTTTGGTAGGTGGGTGTGGTTGTGACTTGTGGACCCGGATCCTGTGTCGCGCGGCACGCGTGTAGCGCACCTCCACGAGCCGTTCGATTTTGATCGGGCGGTTCATTTTTTTCGGGCCTATCAATCTGGTATTATTCACGGGGCTCCTTTATCCATCAGACGGCCCACACGGTGCGCTTTACGCGTGCCGCGCGACACAGGATCTCGATTCGTGACTTGTGACTAAATTGTGAGTCTTCTGAGTCGTCAGTCGTGCGTGAGCACAAGTGTTGACCTAAGCTGCATCAGGCCTGTTAATTACAGTCAAGAAGGAATTCAAAGTTTCAAACTGGAATTCAAGCTGAGTTTCCTATGACAGACGGCACAGACCCATTTATAAATGGTCTTTGATCAAGGCCTGTTATAGTAAACTTTGTTGATACCCATATTAATTTTGGGCCTTTTGTCACTCTGCTATCTTTCATAGGCCTCTTTGATATTAGTGTATGTGTATGACTGTACCTGTACGTTTTTCACTATATATCTTAAAAGAGGTACTTAAGCTGACCACTTAAAAGAGGTATCTCCCAATGACAAATTAAACGAGCAAATTGGGGTAAGATGAACCTTTCCATAAAACGAGCTCATTTTAATATCAACTAGATTGGGACGTTGGTCATATTAATTTATTTCTTCTTGATGAGCAGCTCTGTCAATTGATTTAAAAACTTCTAATAGACTTGCAGCCAAAACATTTCTGACAAGTGAACATGCAAAAATCAGTAATAAATACATATTGTAAATTATTCACTTCCTTGAATATTAGTACTTTATGTGGTGTCATTAAACTCTTTCTATGAGTAAAAGTTAATTCTTAGTTATTACTGTTGTTGACCCTCCTATTTAAATATTCTTGCTCCCCTACATACAAGGCTCTAAACGCTTAAACATGGCCATCTCCTTACCAGAAAAGTGAATTTTATTAGTTTAAATCACTTTACATTCTGCAAATAAATGTTCAAGGGTGATTTGCCAATTGTACCGTTTGCAACATTTTTGACACATTTTAGCGATCACCAAAAGAGAGAGCTAATATAATTTTTTCATCTTTTTGCTAATTCATGCATACTATTGCCTTTTTTTATTTTTTTGAAGGTTGGTTTGAAACCAACAATTTTTTAACTATTGTCTGTGCTCACTCTTTTCACAATCTCTAATAATAAGATTTTATAATATATTTCAGCTTAACTTTCTTCAAAAAAAATATATTTCAGCTTAACAAGGAAAGGGCAGGTGTGCTGCTTGGCACTGGTGTTGGGGGGATGGGTGCATTTTCTGATGGTATTGAAGCCCTTGTAGGCAAAGGTGTCCGAAAAATGAGCCCCTTTTTCATCCCTTACATCATAACCAACATGGGATCAGCGCTTATCGGGATAGATATCGGATTCATGGGCCCAAACTACTCCATATCTACAGCATGTGCCACCTCCAACTACTGCTTTCATGCAGCTGCTAATCATATCAGGAGAGGTGAATCTGACATAATTCTTGCTGGTGGGACCGATGCTGTTATTGTTCCCTGTGGTATGGGAGGGTTCAGTGCATGCAGGTAGTATATATTACTAGCTATAAAATTAATATGATAATCAGATTAGTCATAGTAGTTTGATCAGCAACTTGGCCAGTACCAGGCTGATCTCAGTCACCATCATTTTTTAAGTATTGTTGCATATAAGGTCCTTCTGTGATTGAAAAAAACAACTATTTCTTGGCCAATTTTTTTTCAAAAGATCAAAATAAAATTTCTCTAAACTGTCACAACTTTCATCATTCAGAGCACTATCAACAAGAAATGATGATCCAAAAACTGCTTCGAGGCCGTGGGACATAGATCGTGATGGCTTTGTTATGGGTGAAGGGGCAGGAGCTCTGGTAAATGCTAAGCTAATTGACTACACACTGCATTCCTAACCTTTTTTTTATTATTATAGCAGAATCACTGAACTCAATTAATAGAACATACTCAATTGATATCAGTCAAAGTAATATAATTGATTTGCAAAAGGTAATGGAGAGCTTGGAGCATGCCATGAAACGAGATGCACCGATAATTGCAGAGTATCTGGGTGGAGGTGTGACTTGTGATGCATATCACATGACCGAGCCAAGGTCTGATGGGCTTGGTGTCTCATCTTGCATCAAACAAAGTCTTGAAAATGCTGGTGTTGCGCCGGAGGAGGTAATTTTAAATTATTTCTTCCTTCTAAACATTATCAAGTGATAAGTCACCAGCCTACTGGCTTTTTCTTTCAAAAAGAATAAAGTGATCAGTCACCTCTTTGCTTTTTGAGAAATGTTCAAGTAAGTTTTAAAATATTCAAACAATTAATAAGTTATATGCATTATGACTATCAGGTCAACTATATAAACCCTCATGCCACATCCACTCCTCTGGGCGATCTGGCAGAAGTGAATGCCATTAAAAAGGTTTTCAAAAATACGTCCGAGATCAAGATGAATGGAACCAAGGTAGTTTCTTCAACAATCTTTCTTTCCCTTCAATTTACATTTGGTCCCCTCAGTCATATATTTGGATGCAGGCTTAGGGAGCCACAAAGATAGCAAAAATCACTCTTCAATTTAGTCCTTGAGCTATTTTTTATATGTGAAATATTTTGATATAACAAAATAAATAAATAAATAAGTAAATAAGGAGGACTACCATCTTCTAATTCAAATTAATGTGTCCCTGGTGCCATTATCATATAAGATAAACAAACGACATACATGGAAGTTAGGTTTAGCTTTGTTCACGAGCCATTAAAATGATTCCTGATTGTTGTTTACATTCATGTTATGATAAAAAAAAAATGCAATAAATGCTGATAAAAAAAAAGATTAAATTTACTGGCACAATACAAATGTAAATGTAATAAATTCATTTTCATTGTCCCATGTCAACAATGGCATGCCAATAACTGATAATCATCTGACTTTGATTAGACATTTTGGCTTGTCGTGGTTAATTACTGTCGTTGGAAAAGAAACATCTAGTTTTCGGGTTGACCAATTCAAGAATCGCCAAATTACATTGAACTTTCGGTCCAGTTCTCCTATTTTGAGCAGATGGCTTCCTAAATAATGCACTCTCTCCATCTTTTGTTTCATAGTCTATGATAGGGCATTGTCTTGGAGCTGCAGGAGCATTGGAGGCCATTGCAACCATCAAAGCAATTACTACTGGTTGGTTGCACCCAACCATTAACCAATTTGTAAGTACAGCTTGTATTTTAACATATTGATTACAAATTTAGTACTACAGTTGTGTAAACGGTGATGTTAAAATGTAACTTGATAAAAAAAGGACAGAGAGAAATCCCTTCCAAAATAAGAAACCTCACGGAACTATTGATGATCTCTTAATAATATGATAGAACCTCATGGAATTATCGATGATCTCTTAATAACATGATAGACTCGCTACTACTTATGCCTTTTTCCTATGCGAATTTGAGTTTTGTATTACTAATTTTATATATATATTGCAGAACATAGAGCCCTCAGTTGAAATCGATACTGTACCGAACAAGAAAAAGCAGCACGAAGTTAATGTTGGTGAGTAATTGCGTCTCCAAATATCATTTTTCCTTTTATTACCTTTTTCCCATTTGCCACTGAATTCTCTCCCTAAAATTTGGAAACATGCATTTTCAGCTATCTCCAATTCATTTGGATTCGGTGGCCACAACTCTGTGGTGGTTTTCGCGCCTTTCAAGCCATAACTGTTTTCGATTTTCTTATCAATGGTGAACAGTTGTGTTTTTGTTTCCATTGAATAATTGAGATCATAAAAATAAGGAGGCAAATTTTCCGACAGTTACAGAGGGTACTGGGAAGCAATATACTTCTTTTAGGTTCATCTTTTTTATATAGACTGTTTCCTTCGTAAAGAATGTTGTATATTTTTGTTCATTTTATTAATGCTATTCTTAACTAAAACGACTCAACTGTGTAACTGATTATATAATATTATTTTTTGTGCATCCATTGCACAGTAATTACAATTTTGAACAAGTAAGAAATAATATTTTTTTTAAGTAAAAATGGGGTTTCCAGCCCCCAACTTAATTTGCAATATTAAAACAATAAGATTTACATTATTGAGCCAGTAACTAAAGTAAAAAGTCAAACAAAATAAAGTTAAAAACGAAAAGAAATACAAAACTGGAATTGAAAAAAATACAGCGCCAATAAAAACTTAAGACCGTCCTCCCATTCAGAGAGATATAAATGATATTTTTAAAAACTGTCAACCAATTTTTTGGGTGATTTTGGATTTATGTCATTTAGATTTATGTTATTGTCAAAATAAATAAAAAAATTAGAGATACTTTTTTTTTAGAAAAACTCGACAGTACCTGCCTAGTAGTACACTGGTGCAATATATATATATATATATACACAATAAAAATAAGACATCGAAATGATAATCAGATCTCATATTAATTTTTGTTAATTGATTTCAAAAATTAATTCTAAAATAGAACTTGCAGCCTAAACTTTCATGATGATGAACGTCCATAAACTAGTTTTGTATGAATCATTGTAGACAATGTGAATTGCTAAAGATTTTAGTAAGAATCGCAAATCGTACTACAGTGAAGAAGTTTGCGTAGACTGGAAATATGGTATCTCCTTTCATGAGTTTCTCTTTTCCCGAGTCTCGTATGACTCGCCATACTTTTTCGCTTTAGCTATTGCTAGTATAGATCAATTGAGAATTGCTAGAACAAATCATAAACCATTTAGGCCCTGATCAGAATTTTTTTTTTAAATATAGAATTTCATTTCATTAAAAAAGTTCTGATCAAAATGAAAGGATTTGATGTCATTTGATTGAAATTCTATGTTATTAGATCCAACGAAATCCTGAGAAGTCAATTGAAATGAAATGGAATTCCTCTTAGTAGTTAGTACCAAATAAGATCACTGTATTGCTTGGTTTTATTTCAAACCAGTGAAAATACAACCAATGACTAATCTCATGATGCTCGTAAGTCGTACCCAATCATAAGAACATGAACATCAAGGTGTTCATAGGATCATTTAGGATCAAAATTAAAAAGAAGAAATAGACATCCAAATAGGAGCAAACATATAGGCCCTGATCAGAATTCCTTTTTTTTAACGTGGGATTTCAATTCATTTTATTTCATTGGAACATTCTTGATCAAAATGAACGGATTTGGTGTCATTTGGTTGGAATTTTTGTATAATTAGGTCTAACGAAATCAATTCAAATGAAATGAAATCATGAGTAAATATCATTTTGATCAGGGTCATATTCAAAATGGATCTGTATCTTGTTGCGGGCCATATACCAACTCCCCGGCTCATTACAGTCCGTATTGCCATAAGTCTCGGTCCAATCTTCTACGAGCTTAATCTTAAACCTTTAATGTTAATTGTTAAACATCAAAATCTTTATAATGTTAAACAACACGTTTCCAATTTGTTTTTCTCGATTTTTTTTCAATATGTTGCAGAATATAGAGCTCTCAGGCCTACGTTGGAATCAAAATTGCATTGAATAAGAAAACATAAAACGAAGTTAATGTTGGTGAGTAGTGGCCTTTTTGGTCCATTTACCTACCGCTGAATTTTCTTCCTAAAATATAGACACATGCATTTCAACAATCTCTAATTCATTTGGATTCGGTGGCCACAACTCTTGCTGTTTTAGTTCAGTGGTGAATTGTTGTACTTTTGTTTTCATTAAATAATTAAGAAAATAATGTTAGAAAGTGTTCAATTTTTATTTTAGAACTAACAATTAAAATAGAACAACGATTAAGCACAAAAAATCTAGGCTTAAGATCATTCACAAGCAATTTCATGAGAAAAGGTAGGAGAATCGTTTTACCTCTCATAAATAGTTCTTGTGAGGAAAAACCAAATCACTAGAAACCAGTGGCGTGCTCTTCTACACCTCTTCTTCTTCTTAGATGGCGCCGGCCTTAAGTCCACTAAGAGGATTAGTCACAAGCTTAAGAATTGTGCTAGCAACTCAAAACTATGATCTAATCTCTTTAGCTTCATCCTTCTTGCAACTAATCTAATTAGATGTTTAATGGAGTTTAGGAAGCTCAACACATGAGAAAGAGGAAGAGGGGAGATGGCGGCTAGGAAGAGAGGAGAGAGATGGCTAGGGTTTGAGCCTCCAAAAGGGTCCTTTTATAGAGCTCAATCCCTAGGGAGAACTTTCCCCAAATTATAAGTATGCCACTCCTCCCTAGCCGCACCCTTTATGGGCTGTTAAGGCCCACCTCTTAATCTCATTTGAGCCTTTAATTCCTTTAATTAAAACTCATTTTCATTGCTTTTCAAATGGACTATTCATTTTCTATGAAATAACGGCCCAATTAATTAATATAACTATTTATAATAATTTGTGTTGTTTCTAAAATAATTATTAATTCATTAATAACTATTTTGGGATTAGATAATGCATTAATCTATTTCTATATGATCTCTTTGACTCAATTAATTATAACGGTTCATAACGATATATAATTAATTGGTCAAACTATCATATTTCCTCAATACCCACTGTTGCGAATAAATAGATAATACATTATGTGACCAAAGCTCTATTTGTGTGACCCTTTGAGGATTTATACTATGTTGGCCATGAAAATAAATCGTCGTTTATTTTCAATAATCATAAACGGTATCTAGCAACACGTTATGACTCCCAATTCGTATAAATAATGTACCGTTATAATATTTCAATCCTGCATAAGAAATAATAGTATTTCCTTGTTTGATTCTTATATCACATGATATCATTGTACAATCCAAGATAGGGATGTGTCATTCTTGCAGATTATACATTTCTTGATCTAGAGTTGATTGTACAAGTTGGCCAAACACCAAACTCCATCAAGGGGCCCAAACAGATATCATCACTCATTAAGTATATTAATGAGGGACATACGGTTTTCTTGATGAACAATTTTTTCCAGCACAATTCAAGAGAGCATAAATAAAGTCTGCATAACAACCTTTATCAGGAATCAACGTTAGACGATATCTATAGAACCTATTCTCATGTGAAAAAGTTGAGCATCTCAAACTTAGAATCAAACTCATATGAAATAAACAATGACACTTAACACAAACCATATGTTTATTTCATTGGGTCAAGTTTTGTACTATGTTCCATAACATATACATATGCAATTAAGTTGGTAACTCATTACTTATGATTTGTAGAACTTAATCATCACTTAACTTACATAATAATCTTATTTGATAATTAATGTTCCTTGTTAATTATCAAGATTATGGACCATTTAGATTTATTATTATCATTTAATTATAAACGAGTTATAGAGATCTACAATTCAGATCCTCAACCTGAATGATCTATCAATAAATGAATCAAGGAACAAATGATAAAACATCATCAATAACATAAACCATAGAAATAACCAGATAATGATTGGCTTTTAGGACATAGCTTTCTTTCGTAAAGAAAGTTGTATAGTTTTTTTTTTCATTTTGTTTATAGTATTCTTAATTAATATTTCTTTTGAATTTCTAATCGGGCGAAGTGATTTATCAAATCGCTTTGACCGTAATCTCTCATTATATATGCATTTATAACACAGTGAGAACTTTTTAGCAAGTTTAGAAACATGTATTTGTTAAATCCGTTAACAAGTATCAGTCGAGAGAATAAAAATTTATAATTACGCACTAAATAGTTAGCGTTCAGAAAAAAAAATTAAGGGTGACAATTTTAAAAACAAAAAGAGAACTCTAATATAATAAGTAAACTTTTTTTTCCCAACAACTATTCCCAACAACTATTAACATGAATATTTGAATATATTTTTTCCCGTATATATTCTATATTAAATAAATATTTACTATTTTTATTTCTAGTTTGTCTACATAGAAAATACTGACATGACTTGACGCGACTAGCAAGAGTCATGACATGCCAACTTGACAAGTCAGTTGTGTTGTACTATCCATTGTGTTGTGTCATTTATTCATCCACTCAACGCGACGCGATACATGTTAGAAATTAGTTTATGTAAATATAATATTATATAATGTCCAACACGATCGTATTTGACAAGACAATCATTTTACACAATGTCCAATACGATCTTGTTTGACGCTTCATTGTTTCAATATAACGAAACATGTATCATAATTATTCCTTTGTTTTTTGAAGGTCGGTTTGAAACCAACAATTTTGTTATAAGAAATTTGAAAATAGTTGCTCTCTCCGTGAATTGAACTAAGGATCACTTGATTGGCAGAATAGAGCCAAATCATTAGGCGAACAACCCAGCTTTTATAAGTATTACTTTTAAAAATTAATTAGTTTAAGAACAATTTATTGACGCTTTTCAAGTGCTAAGTTGACAGAAAACACGTAATTTGCATTTCTAATAGCAATTTGACCTTGCGAGTAAACAATTTTTTGAGAGAAGCAGAGGTGAAATTTCTGTTAGATTTAGAGACGTCTAAATATAACTGATTAATTTGGACTGCGTGTATTATAATTATGTGTTTAATAAACTATCATAAATAAATATATTGTTGCTTAATTAAATGCCTAAATAAGTGATCAATTCTATTATAGTGAGGCATTTAAATATACATATTTCAGATTAGGATTTGGATCCGAAACGTATAGAAAATATGGAGTAATTGATTATAATTATTGATGGACTGATTATAGTTAAATTACAAATAATACTTGTAGCCTTAATTAAAAGCTGGAAATATTAAACTTCTAGAAGGACTATATTCAGTTTTATAATTAAGGAAACGAGACTTATAAGTGGTAGGTTATTTTATATTCAGTTTTATAATTAAGGAAACGAGACTTATAAGTGGTAGGTTATTTTTGAACCACCAAAGAAAGTAAAACTAAAGTCGGTTAATGTTACAAGTATAAAAGAGGGGCTGGGTCTCCAAGGCTACAACACACAACAATCCAATTCTGCTCCATCAAGAGTGATTATACTCTGTCATAATTCGGTAAACAGAGAAGAGAAAAGGTGTGTTGCTAGCTTTTGGAAGGACTCAATAGCCATAGTTCAACAACACGACGTACAAGACCATAGATACTGATTGAGAGTCAGTTGAAGGCATTAAGAGATGGATTGTAAGTTTCCGCTGCATTATTAATTTATTTCTGCATAGATGATCTTGGGTTTAAGATAGAATTTCGTTTGCAAATTCTTACAAGTGGTATCAGAGAACCTCTATGCAGAAAATAAGTTTTTGTTTGATCTAGAGATGATTTTGATCTGTTTTGAATAATTTTTATGTGAATTGTTTAACCGTTTCTATTTATTGCACATGATTATTTGGTATTTGCACAAAATTAATTATTTGGTTAAAAATTGTGACTTTGTTTTATTGCGCAAGAAATATAGTATTTGTGCAAAATTGATCATTGCAAATAAGTTAATTAATTTTTTTTTAATTTATAGAAACGGTTATAAGCATACAAATCTGATTAGAATTGTATTTACTTTATTTTTTTTTACAGATTTGAAAAGAAATTTAGTGTTAAGTTTGTCATTAAATTCTCTCGGTTCTGCAAATCAATGTATGAATACTATTTTAGTTATAAAGATTTTGTTCTAAATTGAGCACGTGAATTTTCCAAATTTAAATTGTTATTCAATAATCAATTTAAAAAGGTTGAAGCTTTTAACGTTGTTAATAACTCATAGTTTCAGAAAATTAACGTGATTGCTGTAATGTTAAAATAATATTATATTATTAATATATGTACGTAAATAGAATTTAGTTCTTTATTAAGTTCTATTAGTCTATTATTAGTATTAAGTCACTAATTCTAAATTCTATTTAGGACGATTAGCTATTAATGGTAGTTTTAGGTTAGATTTTAGGATTATTAATTAGAATCTATTTACCGGCTTCTAGATTTCATACATGTACCGGCCCAAAGGACGGTTGCATGATAAGATATTAATTTGACACACTAGCAGTCGATATTAGTATTAGCCTACCCAAAGGAGGGTTAGTACTTATTGAAACTGTTTAGGGAATATGAAAAATTTTAAAGATCATTAGTGAAAATTAATTTTTCATTGACTCGCCTGGGAATTAGTCTATGGAATATGCCATATTAACCCAAAGGTTAATTGGTAATAAGGTCACATATTTTATATTCACTAAAAGATATTAGAATTTAATGATTGCATCCAAAGATGTCTCATTAAATTTAGGATATTTAGTAACGTACAAATAATGAAGTCAAAATTAATGGAGCATAAAGTAAAAGCCTTAAATAGATTTTAAATTAAGGAAATCGTGATGCATGACGTCTTACTAATTCTTTCCTCTGTTCAATTTTTAACAGCAAACATAATGTCTAATCTAAGTCAAATAAAACCCCTCGCTGGAAATAATTTCAAAGAATGGGAAGAGAACCTTAGACTAGTGCTCGGGATCATGCACCTTGATGAAGCACTTAGAAATGAATGTCCCCAACCAGCAAAAGCAAATGATCCGACTGACATAGAGAAGTCGGCAAAAGAGAAATGGGAACATTCAAATCGAATATGCATAATGATCATGAAAAAAATCGATCCATGAGACTTTTCGGGGGATAGTACCTGAAACAGCAACTTGTGCAAAAGAATATCTCAAAGCCCTTGAAGAGAAGTTCATTAAGAGTAAAAAGGCTGAAATTCATACACTCTTGACTAACCTAGTTATAATGAAATACAAGGGTAAAGGAGGAATTAGGGAACACATTGTAGAGATGTCAAAATTACAACGTGAGTTGAAAAGTTTGAATATTGACATATCTGATGAACTTTTGATCCACTTTGTCTTTATGTCACTTCCATCTCATTATAGTCAGTTTATGGTAACATATAATTGTCAAAGGGAGACATGGACACTCAATGAGCTCATGGCTCAATGTGTACAAGAGGAAGAGAGGCAGAAGAGGACCCAAAAGGAAAGTATAAATGTGGTTACCCCTGTTCCAAAGAATAAACAGAAGCGCAAGTTGCAAAATAAAGGGAATGATCCCAATAAGGCAGCTGCAGACAAGAGTGCAAAGAAGAGTAAAATAGATGATACTTCTGCAGATGCGGAAGAAAGGAAATGCTTCTTCTGCAAGGCACCAGGACATACCAAAAAATTTTGCACCAACTATCATGCTTGGAGAGCAAAGAAAGGTATGCCCGTTAGTTTGGTTTGTTCTGAAGTAAATTTAAGTTCTGTATCTAGATACACATGGTGGTTAGACTCAGGTGCAACATCTAACATTAGTGTACCGATGCAGGGTTGCCAAAATTGTCGGAAGCCAAGTGAGGCTGAACGCTACGTTTACGTAGGAGACAGCAATCAAGTGGAGGTTGAAGCTATAGGAACTTTTAGATTATTATTAAATTCAGGATTTTATTTGAATTTGGATGTTTTAGTAATTCCGTCCTTTCGACGAAATTTAATTTTCATTTCTTACATGGACAAGAAAGGATTTACTTGTACTTTTAGTAATGGAAATTTTAGTTTATATCAAAATTCAAAACAAGTTGGTTCTGGCTTTCTATCTTCTTATGATAATCTTTATGTTCTCAATATTAATCCTTCACATTCAGAGGCCCTACACACAGATACTAGAAAACGTAAATTTACTTGTGAGAAATCAGCAATATTATGGCACAAATGATCTAGGGGTTATAAATTTTACAATCCGACAGAACATATAGTTTTCGAGTCAAGTAGTGTAAAATTCTTTGAGGATAATGAGTTTGTGGGGGGAGATATGATAAAAGATAGCATTTTTGAAAAAGAATACACGAAAGAGGATGAGACTCAGGGCCAAAGTCCTAGTTTTGTTTAAATTCCGATTCCTATTAATATTGAAAATGCATCATTTATCAATAGGCAAACTTGTTGCACAAATGACTAAAATAGAAATTCAACATAATATTCAGGATACAAATGGACCCGAATCTGACCCAAATTTAGGTAATGCTTCGAGCAATACCACTAATGATTTATCTATGGGTAATTCGGAAGATTGTACTAGTGTTCCTCAACAAGTTGAAAATCCAGTTATTGAAAATTCTCAAAGAAATATAGAACATATGCCAATTAGAAGATCCACTAGAGAGAAAAGATCTACGATTTCCAAAGATTTCGTTTATCTTCAAGAACATGAGTTTGACATTGGTGCGTTTGAAAATGATCCTGAAAATATCAAACAAGCTATGGAAAGCTCTAACTCTAAAAAATGGATAGATGCCATGAATGAGGAGATGAAATCTATGAAAGACAATGACGTTTGGGATATTGTTCCATTGCCTAAAGGTAAGAAATCTGTTGGTTGCAAATGGATATTTAAAACCAAACGAGATTCTAAAGGCAATATTGAAAAATATAAAGCACGTCTTGTTGCAAAAGGTTTCACGCAGAAAGAAGGTATTGACTATAAAGAGACCTTTTCTCCAGTATCATCAAAGGACTCTTTAAGGATTATATTGGCACTTGTTGCACATTTTGACTTAGAGTTCCATCAAATGGATGTAAAGACCGCTTTTCTTAATGGCGACATTCATGAAACTATCTATATGATGCAACCACCAAACTTTGTATTAGGTGACTCAAAGTCTATGGTTTGCAAACTTAAGAAATCTATTTATGGACTCAAACAAGCATCTCGTCAATGGTATTATAAATTTCATCAAGTTGTGAGATCATTTGGTTTCAGATCTAACTTGGTTGATGAATGCATATACCATAAGTTCTGTGGGAGTAAGTTTGTTTTCTTGGTTCTATACGTTGATGATATATTGCTTGCTAGTAACGATAAGAATATGTTGCATCAAACTAAGAACTTTTTATTTAAGAATTTTGAAATGAAAGATCTTGGCGATGCTTCATTTGTACTTGGGATTGAAATACTTAGGGACAGATCCGAAGGTATTCTAAGATTATCCCAAAGAAACTATATCGAAAAGGTTTTAAACAGATATGGCATGCAAGATTATAGACCAGGAGATACCCCTGTATCAAAAGGTGATAAGTTTAGTCTTGAACAGTGTCCTAAAAATGACTTAGAAAAGAACATTATGAAAGAATTCTCCTATGCCTCCGTTGTTGGCAGCATTATGTATGCTCAAGTATGCACGCGTCCGGATATTGCGTTTATCACTGGCATGCTAGGGAGATATTTAAGTAACCCAGGTATAGAACATTGGAAGGCAGCAAAGCGAGTGTTAAGATACCTAAAGAGAACAAAGGACTACATGCTCACGTATCGGAAATCGGATAAGCTCGAGGTCATTGGATATACCGATTCCGATTTTGCAGGATGTCTTGATAGCATGAAATCAACATCTGGTTACATCTTTATGATGGCAGGAGGTGCCGTTTCTTGGAAGAGTGCTAAGCAATCTTTAATAGCCTCTTCTACAATGGCAGCTGAGTTTATCGCATGCTATGAAGCATCAAATCATGGCGTATGGCTGAGGAATTTCATTACAAGGCTGCGAATTGTGGATTCTATCAAGAGACCACTTAAGTTATTTTGTGACAACAATTCAGCAGTGTTGTATGCAAACAACAACCGAAGTTCCACCAAGTCAAAATATATTGACATCAAGTTTTTAATTGTAAAAGAGAGAGTACAAGAAAATGAGTTATGTATAGAACACATAGGGACAAACTTTATGATAGCAGACCCACTAACAAAGGGATTACCGCCTAAGAAGTTTCATGAGCATGTCGCTCGAATGGGCCTAATTCCCATTGTGGATACATAGAAAATGTGGGAGTCTGATTTGTTTTTTGTTTTGATGTTCTATGTTATGTAATTTGTAAACAGTTGTTTAATGATTTTATACAAATTGTATTCAGTTTTTATTTCATTATTACTCTCCTTTAAAAGTTTAAGTTTTTGACCTCAAAATTAAGTTAAGGTGACCCAATTGAAAATAGGCATGTAAGATCACATTTTCGTGTAATTTTCAAACTACACATCCAAATCAGATTCATGTCATTTAATTGTGTTAATAATGTGATCTATGTCGGTTTAGTTACGAATAAAAATAAATGTAACAACTGCCGCTTAGTTCGTTATTAGTATAATTAATGGACAGAATTGTTCAGGAAATATGATAAGTTATTGATAGAAAAGTTGCATGCAATAAGATTTAAACATATGATTAAAAGGTAACACTTGTCCATGTGGGAGATTGTTAGATTTAGAGACGTCTAAATATAACTGATTAATTTGGACTGCGTGTATTATAATTATGTGTTTAATAAACTATCATAAATAAATATATTGTTGCTTAATTAAATGCCTAAATAAGTGATCAATTCTATTATAGTGAGGCATTTAAATATACATATTTCAGATTAGGATTTGGATCCGAAACGTATAGAAAATATGGAGTAATTGATTATAATTATTGATGGACTGATTATAGTTAAATTACAAATAATACTTGTAGCCTTAATTAAAAGCTGGAAATATTAAACTTCTAGAAGGACTATATTCAGTTTTATAATTAAGGAAACGAGACTTATAAGTGGTAGGTTATTTTTGAACCACCAAAGAAAGTAAAACTAAAGTCGGTTAATGTTACAAGTATAAAAGAGGGGCTGGGTCTCCAAGGCTACAACACACAACAATCCAATTCTGCTCCATCAAGAGTGATTATACTCTGTCATAATTCGGTAAACAGAGAAGAGAAAAGGTGTGTTGCTAGCTTTTGGAAGGACTCAATAGCCATAGTTCAACAACACGACGTACAAGACCATAGATACTGATTGAGAGTCAGTTGAAGGCATTAAGAGATGGATTGTAAGTTTCCGCTGCATTATTAATTTATTTCTGCATAGATGATCTTGGGTTTAAGATAGAATTTCGTTTGCAAATTTTTACAATTTCTACTCCAAAGGAGTTTACATTTTTCTAATCCTGAAAAGAGCCATTCATCCTCAACTGAGTCCTTGAGAGCAGTGATTTTCATTCAACGTGGTCGATGAATAGGCTAGTTCAAACGACAGATGGAGCGCACTATTGCAAGATGGACACCATTATCAATATAGTTGAGGGATTGAATAAAGACAACTTCAGCGAGGCAATTGACAGATGGAGTAGTTCAAGAATTAAATTCAGACCTTTCTCTTTTAAACCTATTTTAATAAAACTAGTCTAATTAGATCGACGCCATCTAAAGAGCAATGTTTTATCATTGGGAATCGCCGGTTGTTTAGTCCTCTATATATTATAAGCATCGTCCTAGAAATTATTTACGCAAACAATTTCATTATTTCATTATTATAAATTTTGTGGTGTTGAACAATGCCATAATTTTTTTTTTTTTTTTACATTGCACCTTGTTTATTTTGGCAAGACTTACATTTACTTACAAAAATTATATTTTTTAAATTTATTTATTGTAGATCAAGTGGTAAAAAAATGATTAAATTTATCTATGGTAAATTAATATTAATATATTCAATTTTTTTATACTTGATCTAGTATTTCATAAGTTTTTTAAAATAATAAAATTTACAGGATGCATGTCTCATTGAAGTGAATCATATCAATGATTCGTCATTTGGATTCTTAATATTGTATATATTTTAAATGCCACCATGGCGTTATGTCGTACCAAACACTTGTGTCTTTAGATCGTACTTTTATAGTTGTAATGCTTCTCTCAACAATTAAAAAAATTATATATAAAAGTATTAAACTTGATTTGTGTACCAGCAAATGCAAACGTTTATTCGATTGTCGGAGAAAAAAAAAAATAGACTTGTAGTAACGTTAGTTCATTATAAAAAAAAATACACAATTTTTGTGTGATATTTCGTAAGCAATTTTTTGTGGAGCTTATTGGATATTAATGATTCTTTTTTGAAAAGGTTGATACATAATTGATGGGAAAAAAAGTGAAACAATATATAACGTACTAGGATATTATATTGCGTATACAAGCAAATTACAGAGGTTACATTTTTCCATCGGCAAAAATAAATGCATGCACCTTTCATGAGGAAGGCATATATGGACTATGGTCCACGATATACTAATCCATTGCTTTACAAATAATCAATTTTTTTCGATGAATTTTTGATATAATCTGTGTAAGGTCTTCATGCCCATAAAGACGTAGAGTTTATCCAACAAACATAGAAATTTGAGATAGTGGATTAATAGTTTATGCAACTTTTTTTTAAAAAAAAAATGTCAAATTTCTTTAACGTAAATGATTATATAAAATAAATTTTAGTGCGATTCAGATTGTAACTTATACATAAAAAAACCACTGCTGTTAGTCATTAGATCAAAGACTATAACATTTTAATTGAATAACTAAACTCTCAAACTAATCTATCAGAAAATATATATACTGTATGCACTGTCAGTAACAAATTTAAAACAATAGACATTAGAACACAATAGGTTTCTGATTCACATAAATGAAACCGAAAAATAAAAATCTGTACCGTACGGGTTTCCATATAGAAATCTGGACCGTTGAACCTAGGTGGACAGATTGGGGGATTGCGTCTAGGAGCCTCTATAAATTATCTAATTATAAAATCAATTGAATCTAGGTTGGCCGATTAGATTAAAGGGATTGTTGTTAGCTAGCTAGCTGCCTCCGTAATTTTAATTTCTCTATTTATAAACCCCATCAGCAGCACTCCAGGCTCCTCCAGCTGTTCCCTCCCCAAGAGTGCTGTGCGGTTTCAGGCTTCCAGTTCAGCGAGTGAAAGTCTGAAACGATGCACCAATCTCTCCTCCTCCCGCAACCTTCCCTCTCCGTCCGTCCCCTTCGAAGGGACACGGCGCCGCGTCCTCCTCTCACCCGACGCGTCCCCCGCGTGTCCGTGTCCGCGTCCGCCGCTACCGTCTCGGCCCCGCGCAGAGAGACGGATCCGAAGAAACGAGTCGTCATAACGGGAATGGGACTCGTTTCGGTGTTCGGAAACGAGGTGGATAAGTACTACGAGAAGTTGCTCGAAGGGGAGAGTGGAATTGGGCTCATAGATCGATTCGACGCGTCGAAATTTCCCACCAGATTCGCTGGCCAGATTCGTGGGTTTACGTCGGAGGGATATATCGATGGGAAGAACGATAGGAGGTTGGATGATTGCTTGAGGTATTGCCTTGTCAGTGGCAAGAAGGCTCTAGAAAGCGCCGGGCTTGGTGTTAATTCTGAAGAGCATAAGAAGGTAAGTTTTGATTTGGGTTTTTTTGCTGTTTTATTTTGGTGGGTTTTAGTGGTTCTGGTTGAATTCAGAGAAAATTTACAAATTTGGTAGGTGTAATTTTTTAAAAATTTGGGTTGAGTTCAAAGCATTGTAGATTTGATTGGAAGATGAGGAATGGGTGATAGATTTGTTTTGAGAAAGAAGTTAAGTGCTTTGTTCAGTTATTTTGTTGTTAGCGTTATAATAAATTGTGGGATCAATATTAATTGATATAAATTTGCAAATTGAGAGGATGGAGAACCAAACTTTTGTTCTTTTGTGGTCAATTTGAAGCAGATCTGACCTCAACTTTCGCTTTCCATGATATATATAATCAATTAAGACTTGTTCATAAACTTTGGATTACGTTGTACCATTGCATGTCAGTTTCATCAAGTTATAGGTCACCTATCTCTACCAAAACAGGATCCTGAATAATAAGTGAACTTTTCAGGATGTCTACTTTGCAAAAGGTGGATCCCAGCTAGTAAATACTTTCACAGAATCCCACCTAAGACTTTGTGATCCTTTTCAAGTTGTCTACTTTACAAAAAGTGGATCTAAGATGATATCATATCATGCACACATAAGATTTGATATACTGAATATAGTGAAGCTTAATTTAATGATTTTCTTAAAAAATCATTTGATTTTTTTAATCGAAAGCTTCAATAGTTGCATTTGATAGCACATCCTTAAAAATTGATTATTTCTGCTTTTTCAGATTGATAAGGTACGTGCTGGTGTGCTAGTTGGCACTGGCATGGGAGGTCTAACAGTATTCTCTGATGGAGTGCAAGCCTTAATTGACAAGGGTTACCGCAAAATCACCCCATTCTTCATTCCCTATGCAATCACCAACATGGGATCTGCACTTCTGGGTATGGATGTAGGATTCATGGGCCCGAATTACTCCATTTCCACAGCATGCGCCACCTCCAACTACTGCTTTTATGCAGCTGCAAATCATATAAGGAGAGGCGAGGCGGATATCATGCTTGCTGGTGGGACCGAGGCAGCCATTATTCCCATTGGTGTGGGAGGATTTGTTGCATGCAGGTAAAGACATTTGCAAATCTGAATATTCTATTTGCCTAACTGAATCTAACAACTTTATCTGAGTATAAAATACAACAAAATATACCAGTATGGAATCAAATACTGTTTATATAACTCCAAAACATAACATGCAAATTGTGCCACCTAACTATTCTTTTGTGTTTAGTAAGTTTGATTAATCCTTAATAACAGGAAAATCATACATTGTTGCTGTCAGTCTCCTCTAAAATTGAATCTTTAAGTTAAAAAATTGTCATGCAATACTACGACTGATATTTTAATGTACTTGTTATAAATCATCCTATGCTGGACCCAAGCCAATAACACCTAACTTGCATGCAGGGCTCTTTCACAGAGAAATGATGATCCTAAAACTGCTTCGAGGCCATGGGACAAGGATCGTGATGGTTTCGTGATGGGTGAAGGAGCTGGTGTTTTGGTACTTCAACATATATTAACTGATAATTAATCAATTAATAATACTCAAGAAGAAATTGGTCTTAAATATGTTATTTATGTTTCTTTTTTAATGGGGAAAAGGTAATGGAGAGCTTGGAGCATGCAATGAAACGGGATGCACCAATTATTGCTGAATATCTGGGTGGTGCAGTGAATTGTGATGCATATCATATGACTGATCCCAGGGCTGATGGACTTGGTGTTTCTTCTTGCATTAAACAAAGTCTTGAAGATGCTGGAGTTGCTCCTGAGGAGGTAGCATTTTCTGTTTTTCATTTTGTACACGTGTTTTCTATTATTTTGATTTTCTTAAATCTAACATGCTCCTATGGATTAATTTTCAGGTGAACTACATTAATGCTCATGCAACATCAACTCTGGCTGGTGATCTTGCTGAAGTCAATGCAATCAAGCAGGTTTTCAAAGACACATCTGAGATTAAGATTAATGGAACCAAGGTATCCTTCTTTGTTTTTGTTCTTTTGTATCCCATCAGGCTTTTTTTTTTATATATATAATACATAGTTTTTGTTAATAATAATTTCTTTTAATTTATGAAGATTTTCACCCAAATTCATTTTTGTATGTAGTCTATGATAGGGCATTGTCTTGGGGCTGCAGGTGGACTAGAGGCAATTGCAACTATTAAAGCAATAAATACTGGCTGGTTGCACCCCACTATCAATCAATTTGTAAGTTCATTGTCTATCACAACTTACTAGTTACTGTTATGTTTTATATTATGTTTTCATCTAAAATAATGGCTTCGTCTGTCAAAAAACTGACAAAAGAAGCTATCTACCACCATCCAACAAAACTATTATGCTGGGAGAAGATTCGTTGTGTTACTAGTAGTTTTGTTTAAAAAGCCTTTATATATCATATATTAGTATTCATTCCTATTCAAGTTTATTGAGACATGAGTTGATTGAGATACAATTCTACCAATTTTTGTAGAATATTGAGCCTGCAGTTGAATTTGATACTGTACCAAATGAGAAAAAGCAGCATGAAGTCAATGTTGGTAAGTACTTGCTTTATTATCTTGTAATACTCCGTCTCAATGTATTTTTTTTTTTTTTTTACATAAGATTATTATCTCATGTTTTGACATGCATTTGCAGCAATCTCAAATTCATTCGGATTTGGTGGGCACAACTCGGTGGTGGTCTTTGCGCCTTTTAAGCCATGATTGATCTCACTTAATTTATCTCATAAAATAATTTGGTCTGTTTTTCCCATGGCATAGCAAAATTTAATGAAAGGGGGATGAGTATCTACTTGGTAGTATTCAATGCTAAAGCCACCTCTGTGCTCATGTGCTTGCTGTGTTTGTTTCCGTGTGCGTGTGTTGTGAGTGGTAGAGCGTTGTTGGTGGGTTTCTAGAACTTTATAGAGGCAATTTTTGTAATTAGGTACCGGATAATCAGTTTGAGTAGCGTATGGCGGTTCAATTTTCCATTTTGATCATGATCTTTATCTCGCTCTCTTTTTCCGTGGAAGGCACATATCTTTTTTGTCTTTTGGAATTGCCGATAGACCTTATATTAGAAAATAATAAAGTAAAATTACTAAGGTTTGCAAATGGGAAAAAGTGAAATATTTAAAACAGACTTCTCTTCAAGCTATAAGTTCATTACTTGACAATGTTGACAATGAGAAATGTCTCTGCTGTTAAGTTATTAATTGACAATAGTTGTAAACCCTTTCCTGTTAACGTTGACAACCCCATTTGGTCATAGAGAAGTGTCTATGCTTGCATGACCTCTGACAGTCCAAGGAGGATCCGTAGAATTCATAAGATAACACTACTTAAAATTCAGAAGCATGCACATGATTGAATTTGCTCTCACTTGTTGTTGTTCGGCCAAGTCTTAAGCCTCCAGTTTAAGCACACATTATACGGCAGGCGCAGGGCAGGCATTGTAAGCAATAGGATCATAGGAGATTTGCTCAGAACTATTGTAGAAAAATGAAAGCAATACCTCCTGTGACTTGATTCTCTCAGTATGAAAATTCCACAACTGGGGTTCACTGTTGCTTTAGATCCGCAAACTGCATCAATGGGGTGCTTATCACTTAAACTAACCGATCTGTCAGACCTGGCATTAGTGGGTTTGCTGGGTCACCTGTCACAACAGACAAAACCATCCTGGAATCCAAATAATTTATATTTATGTCAGGATATCAAACTCCCAACTCCCAAGTGCTATTTTTCTAATAAAGTAATTAACCAATTAGCCACTGTGCAATGGTTTTGGGCTGCAGGCATTGTAGTTCTTTCATCATTTAAATTGACAAAACAATCGTGAACCACTCGGAGGTCTCTGACACCTAGACCAGCCAACTCTTTTATTCTTTAGGTTTTGAAATCCTTTGCCATCCTATGAGCACCATGTACCTCTCCTCCTCATGGCCCCACCAAAATCTCTTAATGACCTTGCTGATAGTACCAGGCTACATAACAAGTGGATCTGAAATGCCCTGCAATTGTCTTGGTCGCTGATTTCAGCACAAGCCGGTCCGACGGTAGCCTTGGTTTTTAAATTTGCAGCCTTCTAGTACCTTTATCCTTTTTTGATACATTTATAAGAGCTCCAAGGCACTTCTAATGTTGAGCCGGCTCTTCCACTTAAAAAACCTGGAGCACAGCTTGCCTGGCTTTGTTGCAGTGCGCCTTGCTGTCCAAGATTTCACAGAATGGGGTCAGTACTGACCTTAAGCTTCATGTGTAATTGTGCTGACAAGTGACAACTAAGAGGGTGTTTGGTAACTGCATTAGTGGGATCAATAGATAAAATTAGCACTTTTTGACAATTCTAGGTAAAAAAATTAGTTTACTAATTTAGAAGTTAAGTAACCTCATTCAGAGATGCCAAACGCATCCTAAGAGGTCATCCACGCAAAACGAACCGCCCGCGGTAAGTCTCAATATATATATGCCCAACTCTGTCGAGTTGAAGGAGCGCATAGCCTTCCGAAGAATTACACCATCACTGTATCAGATCTCCCTCTGGTGTAAATACTAATTGGTTCGGGCTAAGGAGCATGCACGACTAGTTTTTTTATTAGACAAGATATTTGAGATGACCTCTGTCAAGTGCGGAAGTGCCAACAGAGTTGATGCCCAATTTTCGACTGACAGGAAACCAAAGATGTGGCTTTCAAGCGGGCCTTAGTGCAAGAAGCTGTGCATGAGTCGTTTTGGGATGACTTAATTAGGTCCTATTCCGATTTCTGAGTCTAAGGCTTTCTTAAGGGCTTTTAACTAAGCCTGGAGATAGCAAGATCAAATATTAGGCCCATCGATGCTAACTTAAAATAATGAACAGGAACAAGTTACTTCAATTCAAATTTGTGAGCAGTTTTGTGCCGTTTTCGTGTGCATTTAGCGAGTAGGGAATAAATAAGGTGTTTTGATAGGTTTTAAACAGAACAATTTTAATATATACTAAAAGTAAAGTATTTCTAAAGATGCGTTAAATTTGAAGAACTAAAATTCCAATTTTTGACCCGTTATATATCTCGATCCATCACCTATTTGATCTTCATTTTTTTTAGAAAAATTTTGAAATAAGAAGTACTTTTAATATAGAGTAGAATTACAGTATTGCTATAGATATTTTAAATTTGAAGAACAATTTTTTTTATTTTTTACACTTTATACTGAAAAATAAGCTCAGAATAAAATATGTTGAAATTTGAAGGAAACGGTAGTAATTCAGCGTTCATAAATTTTACTGGATTCAAGCAAATATGCAACCGTTCATATAGTATATTTATCACCGTTATATAGATATTAAATTGTGATAAAAACTTGCTTACATATGTAAATTTTTTATTGGGTGCTTTGACACAAAAGATGAAGACTTTTGTGAACATATTAAATTATTATGTGGGTGTGTTGGAAGATTAGAAATGAGGTGGCAATTCAAAATTGACGGGTATTCTTTGAGAGCGATGGGTACTAAAATACATGCTTTGATTTTCTATAGGTCAGATTTGTGGGATGAAAAACTCAGAAAAAAAGTGCTGAAAATGATGCCTGATATCCAAGAGCTCCCTATGCAGCTGATGAGGGAGGGAGAGGAGTGAATACGGGGGACTGATTTTCATTAATCGGGGTGATCTGGAGAAAGGAAGTTTAAGATTCATATTCTTTTTTTCTTTGTGCTAGTGGTTGTAATTGAAGTTTATATTCTTTTTTTTTTTTCATATTGTTTTATGTTTGGATATTGTTAATTGTTCTGATTGATGGTTCCTTATAATAAAGGTAGTAGGGTTTATATGATGTACGATGATAGAAGGGGAAGGGGCAGGTATAGGGAGATGTTTTCGGTAAAATAAAGAGGTGGTTAGGGGTTGTTGGTATGAATAATTAGGGGGGGTATTATGGTACCGATATGGTACATTGTAAGTGTTTCATTTGATTCTTTTCATCTGAATGAAAAGGGGTTCCCCACTAGTTTCCAAAAAAAAAAAAAAAAAAAAAAACGGGGCAATGTAGTTCTGGCCTCTGGGCTGTTAGGTTGTATTGTAATATTATAATTTGATTCGTATTTGGCTGTATTCCTCCACCACATTTTCATACACACTGACATTTAAACTCGAGAGTAGTATAATAATATGCATCAGTACGAACCAGTAGTCATCTCGTCTCTCATTTTTCTTTTCGATTTTCCGTGATTTCATTTGGTTTTATTTATAAACCCAATGGCTCCTCTCTCCCTTCCCAAGAGTTCGGTTTCAGACTTTCAGGCTTCCCGCGCAACCACTGAAAGTCTGAAACAATGCACCAATCTCTCCTCCTCCCCCAGCCTTCCCTCTCTGTGCGGCCCTTTTGTCGGAATGCGGCAGCACCGTCTCTTCATCGCCATGTCCACCGTGTTTCTGCCTCTGCTGTTACCATATCGGCCCCATGCAGAGAGACGGATCCCAAGAAGCGAGTTGTCATAACAGGAATGGGGCTTGTCTCGGTTTTTGGTAATGAAGTGGATAATTACTACGAGAAGTTGTTGGAAGGGGAGAGTGGGATTGGGCTCATTGATCGGTTCGATGCATCCAAATTTCCGACCAAATTCGCCGGCCAGATTCGGGAGTTTGCATCGGAGGGATATATAGATGGGAAGAATGATAGGAGGCTGGATGATTCCTTGAGGTATTGTCTTGTTAGTGGTAAGAAGGCTTTAGAGAGCGCTGGAATCGCTGTTGGTTCTGAAGAGCATAAGAAGGTAACTCTTAATTCATGTTTTATTGCTCTGATTCTGGGACTTCAAATAGCTCTGCTTAATTTAGATAAGAATTTCACAATGAGGCGCGTTTTCTAAAGACAATTGAGCTCTAGAGCTTTGTACATTATAAAGATGAAGATTTTATGATTGAATCATTAAATTTTTCAAAAATAGTTAAGTTCTTCTTTATTCATTTTAATTTTATTAATAAATGAATTGTGGAATCAACATCAATCGATGCAAATTGGGATGACGGGCAACTAACTTTGAGTAATTAATTTGAGTCAGATCTGACATAAACTTTAGCTGTCCATTATATATATAGCCTATTAGGGCTTCAATTAAGACTTTTTTATTGATTTTGATGTAGCCTTGTTGAACTAAGAAACTCTAGTTACCAGGGTGGGGTACTGCTTACTGGTATTACTTAACTGCAATAGACATTTTACTTTTACTGATGAAACTGGTATATTCTTTCATTTTTTTCAAAAACTAATTAAAAATTAAATTTGCATTGTACTGTATGTCAGATTTAACCAAGTTCTAGGTCGCCTATCTGTACGAAAAGAAGATTCCTGAAAAGTGGGTGAACTGTGAACATAAACTGTCTACTTTATAAAATTGGATCCAATCTAGTAGAAAGTTTTATATTATGCCCATATAAGTTCTGATAGACCAGACATGTGGAAGCTTCAGTTATGATTGCTTAAATCTGAAAGTACCATTTCCTTAAGCTCAAATGCTTGCATTTGCAAATTCATCCTTAATAATTGATTTTGTATATCCATTTCAGATTGAAAAAGTCCGTGCTGGTGTACTTGTTGGCACTGGAATGGGAGGCCTGTCAGTATTCTCTGATGGAGTGCATACCTTATTTGACAAAGGATTTCGCAAAATTACCCCATTCTTTGTCCCATATGTAATCACCAACATGGGATCAGCTCTTCTGGGGATGGAAGTCGGGTTCATGGGCCCCAATTACTCCATCTCCACAGCATGCGCCACCTCTAACTACTGCTTTTATGCTGCTGCAAATCATATTAGGAGAGGCGAGGCTGATATTATGCTGGCTGGTGGGACCGAGGCAGCCATTATTCCTATAGGTCTGGGAGGATTTGTTGCATGCAGGTAAGGACATCCATATATCTGAATATTCTAATTGCCTAACTGAATCTAACAACTCTATTTAATTTTAAGCTACAAAGTTTTGTACCAATATGGAATAAAAAATCAGTTTATAGAAACTCCAAAACCAATCTATGCAAATTGTGCCAACTACCTATTCTGATGTGTTTAGTAGATTTACCTAATCCCATAAAAAAAAGCGTATGCTGTTGCTGGCAGTTTCCCATGAAATTGGATCCTTTAATTAAAAAATGTCACACACTTGGCAAGATGCTATTAAAGTGATGTTGGTATGGGTTATCCTATGCCAGACCCGAACCATTAACACCTGACTCGCACGCAGGGCTCTTTCACAGAGAAATGATGATCCCAAAACCGCTTCGAGGCCATGGGACAAGGATCGTGATGGTTTTGTCATGGGTGAGGGAGCTGGAGTTCTGGTACTTCCTATATATATTTAACTAAAAAGTTATTAGTTAACCTCACTTGGTAGCCACTACCAAGAATTTCTAAAAAAAAGTTATTAGTTGGCCAATAAAAATTTGAAAAAAAAAATTAATATGCTATTGGTGTAATTTTTATTGGAGAAAAGGTAATGGAGAGCTTGGAGCATGCGATGAAACGGGATGCACCGATACTTGCAGAGTATCTGGGTGGTGCAGTGAATTGTGATGCATATCACATGACTGATCCTAGGGCTGATGGGCTTGGTGTTTCTTCTTGCATCAAGCAAAGTCTTGATGCTTCTGGGGTTGCACCTGAGGAGGTAACATTTCTTTTTGTTTTTCCTTTTGTAGACATGTTATTTATTAATTTTTCTTGTTATAACTAACATGCGCTTGTGGATTAATTTTCAGGTGAACTATATAAATGCACATGCAACATCAACTCTGGCAGGTGATCTTGCTGAAGTTAATGCAATCAAGCAAGTTTTCAAGAACACTTCTGAGATTAAGATAAATGGAACTAAGGTTTCTTTTTGTCTCCTTTTATTTTTAAAACCTTTAGTTTTTTTTCTTTTAATAATGCATAGTTTTACTTAATGCTTATTTTATTTTATATAATACATATTTGTATAAGAATTTTCTTTATACTTATTTCATTTTGGTATATAGTCTATGATAGGTCATTGTCTTGGAGCATCAGGAGGATTAGAAGCAATCGCAACCATCAAAGCAATAAAAACTGGTTGGTTGCATCCAACCATTAACCAATTTGTAAGTTCATTGTCTGTTATTTCCATATTGATCACCATTTATCACTTACTGTTAAAACTATGTTGTATTTTCAAATCAATCAATGACCCGGTCCACTAATTAACTGAGAAAAAACAATCTATCAACCGCCATGAAACAAAATCTATATGTCAGGGGCTTGACCCCCTATTTTTCTTCCAAAAAAAAAAAATCTATATGTTAGAAAAAGATTTAGTGATGTTATTAGCAATTTTATTTTTAGCAAACTATTGTATAACATATTAACTTTTCTTATTCTGGTTCAATTTTGTAGAATATTGAACCTGCAGTTGAATTCGATACTGTACCAAACGTGAAAAAGCAGCATGAAGTCAATGTTGGTGAGTAGTTGCATTATCAAGTAGTGTTTTCTTCCCTGTCATTTTTTTTAAACTAAGATCGTTTTCTAATATTTTGATATGCATTTTTAGCAATATCTAATTCATTTGGATTCGGCGGGCACAACTCGGTGGTGGTCTTTGCCCCTTTCAAGCCATGATTGGGCTTGCTTGATTTATCTCTAGTGAATAATGCAGTCTGTCTTTTCATCGCATAGAAATATTCAATGCAAAGGTGAATAAGGAATTACCTCGCAGTTTTTAATAGTGAAAGCTTCCTCTGTGATCATGTGCTGGCTGCGTCAGTATCCGCGGGTGTGTTGTTTGGGTGGGTGGGAGAGAGTTATTGGTAGTTTTGTGAATTTCTTTTATAGAGGCAATTTTTTGTAAGTCAGGTACTTGATTATCAGTTCAAATAGCATATTGCGGTTCAATTTCTATATATGGATCTTGATCCTTCATTCATTTCTTTACTGTTTTAAAACAAGAGACTTGCATTTGTATAGCCCCAAAAAAAGGTGAGGTCTATTATCATGATTGCTCGGCATACAATTATCTTCATCGTTTACCTACAGAATGTCATTTACATTTTTTTTTTTTTTTGATATTCCATAAGATTTATGTTCTGCTCGATCAAATTAACAGTGCCTGTTCTCCTTGCATTGTAAAACAGGATCTAATTTTTGGAACTTATAAGTTGGAATGGTAAACGCTAAGCATCAGTGCAGCTAAATAGAAGAGCAACAGTGAAATCCTACAAACAGAAAGCGAAAAAGGGTTCTTGAAAAAAGTACTAAACATTTTGATAAAAAGAAAATGGAATGATCTGGACGAGCTGATAAGCAGTCTGTAACAAACACAATTTATAGACAATATCATCAAATAAATAGTTAAACAATAATTTGTGTTATAAGAGGGATTTTGATTTATTGCTTTATGGTGCTTGTTTATACTTTACTTTCTTTTTTTTTTCTTTTTCTTTTTTCTTTTTTTTGAGCAACTTGTTTACACTTGGGCTTTGGGTGTATGGACAGTATGGGCCGTGAGAAAACGAACAGAGTTGATTTTTCGAAGATAGTTTTGAACAAATTTCGAGAAAATTTGCAAGAATTATTTTGAACCGATTTTCACCGTACGATCTACTTGCAACGCTGTACTGTGCTACAGAGAATCCGTGATAGCGACTATTGTACAGTCTATCGTACTGCACTGTGTCTATGTATGCAAAACAGGAAACTTCCCCAAAAAATTCCACTCGTGGTTTTCTCGTGATACCTGAGAACCATGCAACTCTTGTGAGTTGTGAACTTTAATTCAGAGATCTTAATTAATCTCTTTAAGGAACATCAAATGCGAATCACGCAATGTAGATGTTTGTGATTAGAAGCTCTAGAAGAATAGAATCGTTATACATCTTATATGTTGACAAGGTAACCGTGGAAATTGTGGGAAATGATTGCTGGGTTTATCAAAAGTTTGGTCAAATATTATTTGACTCAATTAGGCATTTTGACTTTATACCTTCTTTTCTGTAACTCTTATATTCTCTCGTTTTTTTTTAAAAAATTTAATAAAATTAAAATTTCCGAAGTTTTCTTTCTTTCAATGAAGTACCAAGCAGTCATCTAAACAGAATTAGGGGAAAGGTAATAAATATATTTTTTGGTGAGACTTAAAAAATATAGGTTAATCATTGAATAATTTAAAATTTTATTCTATAAATAAAATTAACAGTATATTTTAATTAATGACTAGACGACTTGCAATTTGTACCAAATACGATGTGCAACAGATTAGGGGATAATTGTACCAAATTCATATTTATTATTTTTTTTTTTTTGTAAGTATAAGAATGGAGAAAAAATGGGTCTGAGAACTGTCTGATTTATTTTCATCCCTAACCCGGACGGAGAGATGATAGGAGTACATGAGAAGGTAAGCAGCAGTTAATGCTCTGAATAAATGAGCAGCAGAGAAGAGCATTAAAATTCCCAGATGCTTGCTGACATTTTGTCACAACTCCTCTCCAGTCTTCTCCAGTAACCTTTTTTCCACTATTGTCATCAGAGCTTGCTAACATTTTTGTCAGCCTCCTCAGCTCCTCTTCATTTTGGTTGTTGAGATGTACCCATACACTCATTTCCCAAGTTCAAGTGGAAAACGGAGAAACTGTTTAAAAATAAGAAAGCTCGGGGACAGCTTCTGAGATTGTAGCACCTGGTCCCAGAAAACGGTATTGTACCCCATGTCTCCAACTGTAGCACTGTCGTGGTCAAATTGACAAGGCAATAGCATTTGCATTTGCCTTGGATAGGCTAATCTCAACTAGTCTCCGTTTTACTGGCACAAAAGCAGCAACTAGTCCCCATCCTGACAAGCAAGCTACAGTGTCATGATTTTCCTCTAGAAAAAGAAATAATAACAAGGAAAAAAATAAACTATTATACCTATATATATATTATCACACCAATACCAAATATTGTAGCAATGTAGTGATGACTTTTATTTGGGGACTCGATCGGATTAAAATAAATATTCACATCTAATGAAGATCAAGAGTTTTTTTTTTCTAGATAATGAAATAAAATGGAATGTATTAACCTCCCTTTGTTACAATTCGATGCGTTCATGTTCCTGTTTTCTTGTTGCTATTTCTGCCAAAATAACAAGTCCATTTGCCATGATCCAAACTGTTCAATTAGTTCTGACTTCTGAGTTAAATTTGACATGAATGATACATAGCCAAACTAGAATAACACGTTATTCATATCTTTATATGAATAGTGTGTAATTTATAGCAATTAACTGCCTGAAGATTTCAATAATTGTATTGTTAAATTGCAATTGCATGAGTTAATGCAAAACAAAATTATGAAATATAAATGGAGACATTATTGTGCAATCAAAACAGAGTAATATTGCCTGGTTATAAATATATTAAAAGCAGTAATATACAAAATAAATTTAGCATTATAATTGACCGTACTAAGCTTGAATCATGACAGTAATAAAGATCATTTACCACTGCTTGATGTCATTCATTATTAACGGTCCAAATTATACAGAACTGATCAATTTGCTTTTTACTCTCCAATATTATTACACAAAATAATATCCTTCCACCCAATTGCATCGAAATGCCATAAAATAATAATATTAATAATATTTCATACTTGAAAGTGAAAGATGGTCCTATACATGAGTCTTATTGAAGCCATGATCGAAACAGTAGTGGCCATAGTATATCTCTATTATAATGCGAAAAATTTTGCACGTGGAGGAACGATAGCTATCTTAATTGCTCGATACAGTATCAATCGCGGTATAATATAATTAAAAATATTATTATGTTTTATTAAATTGTGTCTTTTTTATATGATAGTATATATAATTGAATATTTCTCATTATTCAGATATGATAGATTAATCTAATTAAATTAATCCCCTTATAATTCAAGTTATTTACAATAAATATAGCAGATATGACACAAAAAAATTAGTTTTTCTGCTTATATTTTGTAACCGCTTCTTAATTTATAGCAATCTTGTAACCGCTTCTTAATTTATCAATAAAATTTGGTGGTGTGGCTCTCACTATCACTACCCAGTCTTCCAAAAAAAAAAAAAAAAAAAGGGTCCATATAAGTACCATATTGATCTCCTATTATAAGTACAAGAAATCTTTAAGAAAAAATAGTTACAAGGGAGAGGAATTCGGTCTTTGCTAACTATCTCAGCAGATCCGATCGTGCCGTTAATCATATCGAACACCAAGGTCAATACAATGCCACAATACTGTTACTCAGAAATTTGTTAGTTCTTGATTTGGAAAAGATACGACGTTTCTACATCCGGAGGGTCACGAGTTACTTCTCAATATTAAATTAATCAATCAAAAGAAGAACAAGGTGGAGATGATAAAAAAAAAAAAGAAAGGATGCAGATACAGAATGCAATTGTCACTTGAAAGAAATAAGAAAAAAATAATGTCTTACAGAAGAAAATAAAAACGGATCAAACGAAAAAAAATAATGTTTTAAGAAATAAAAACCGAACTCGATCGGTTGGTTTGACTCGTGAGTCGTGACTCCTAGGCCTAACCGTTCTAAAAATATAAAATAAAAATAAAATCTGCTTAATCCTAGTCAGGAACCGGTTGAACTAGAAAAAATCGGTAGATCAGACCAGCCCGTTTTCCTAAAGCTTGTCTACTTAATCCTAGCCAAACAAATTTCTAATTCAGCCTTAAAAAAAATAATAAAAAGTCGGTGTACATTTTATCAGTTCGATTTAAAAAAAAAAAATTTAAATAACCGAAAGAGGGGAAAAAAAAAGGCAGAAAGTCGGTGTCTGAACGGTCCGGTACTCCAATCCAAACCCAAAATCACCTTTTAATATTTCAAAATAAAATAATAAATCATCTTTTCGTACTTGCGGAGGACACCGATTGCTAAATTTTTGATACAGGGAGTTGCGTAAACTTGGTGTAAGAAACTAAGAATGCATGAGATAGATCATAGATACTTGTAATCTTCCATTCAAATAAACTATATATAATTAATTAAAAAAATATTAACAGTATTTTGTTAATAAGGGCATGAGATAGTTTTTCTTCTTTTGAATAAGGGGGGCAGGCTAAAGCACAGCCGAAAGAAAGAGGCAGCAACTGCACTACCTAAAAAAAAAAAAAAAAAAAACTGTCATGCTATACATTTGTACTGTTTATGATTTAGTGCAAGGGGTTCGGATGACCAGGTTTATACAGACATGAATACATCATAAAAAGAAACTTTCATGTCTGAACTTGGGACATTGCCATTTATCCCCTTTTTGCCAAATGCCAGTTGCCACATATATAACTGTCAAGGTTGATACTTGCGAATTTTATTTTGCCTAATAGTCGGCATAATAGTACTCAAGCTTCATTGTAAAAAGACCAAGTCCATTCTCCTCTCTCTGTCTCTCTTTTCCCTTGGATCTGTGGGACAGTAAATGTCACGGCTTACCACATTTAAAGCATTTATGGTAAGCTATAGAGGTCTGACCATCTCAAGTTTAAGTGGCACTAGATACATTCACTAATTTCTTGATCAATATTTAAAAAGTGTTACCTTCATTTTGATATGGCACTAATGCCTAATTTATTTTACACTGTCGACATATAGCAATTCTTAATCGGATTTAAATGCTCAAATTTTGTACAATTCAATAAAAAAGATTTAGCACATCCAAAATTAATAATATTGACCATATAAAAAAATTTATTAAATAAGAAATTGTAATGCCAGAATAATGATTTTTGTTACTTTATAACATAGGAGACAAATAAATGATTTTGATATTTAACTTAAGGGACGAGTGAAAAGGTTAACCGTATCTGTAATGTCAATTACTTATCTATGCGCATTTTCATTCTTGTTATTCTGCGCATATTCTTGATTTTGCAAGTCTTAGAACTTTGTTTTAATTGATTTAACCAAGTGTTGTACTATTACATCTAGTATTTATATATATTTTTTAATTCTGCGTAAATATCATAAAGTTGGTTCTTATACTTAATTATATGTTTTATAACAAACGTGCTATATTTTGTAAATGTTTTCACATAAAAATTATGATACACTATAGAAATCCTTTGCTAAAGAAAATCATGTTTATTATGACTAGGTGGCAAGGTCACGCTAGAAATTTCTATTAAATAAATAAAACGAAATTGCAAGGCCAAAATAAGTTGTTTGAACAATTAAGCTGCATGTTTATACTTGTCCACACATACTTGATTGTGCATGTCTTAGATTTTTTTTTTTTAATTGATTGGTTTAAGTAGTTATTATACTATACAAACTAGCATTTTTATTTTAAAATTCTGTTTTTATAACATTAAACCGAGAGCTAGTATTTATATGTTTTATAACAAACGTTCTATTTAGTAAATAGTTTCTTATAGAATAGGCAAAATCAGCCATATACCCTCTTATTTTTTAAAATTAGTGATTTACCCCTCTAATCATCATTAGTATTGCCATTTATCCTTTTCATTAATTTAAATGTTCCATTTATTCTGAAAATTTAATTTTTTAAATGTAAGACTAAATTGCCCCTACTTTTTCTCTCCCTGGATTCCCCGTCCAATATATGATGATCATCTTTTATACGGAAAGATACAATACACTATAGAAATAAGAAAGAAAAATGTTACAACTTTTTGAATCATTGCTCGGATAGTCGAACTTCTATACCAATTTCCTTATATTTCCCAAGTACACCAAATTACCTATTATCTTACATTTACTACTAGCTAGCTTATGTTTCTTGACTTTCGAAAATTAAGTGTACAGCCAAAAAAATATCAAAAGGACAAACAAGAATCTTTAATCTTTAACAAATGCAAACAAAAAATACTGTGTTTCTACTAAAGAGGTGAATAACAATAAATACAAACCGGTAATCTTGTCATTCTGAAAATTTTCAGTTTGCTAAATACTAAGATTTGGAGATGAAAAAAAAAAAAACTTTGTTTGCAAGTGCAGGTTTGGAGATGAAATTCCAAAGAGAAGGGGATTTAGCGATTTTCATAATTAATTTGGCCTTGATTTATTTCCATACATATTGTCTCTTTCCATAAAGGATGAATCATCAAGAAGGAAAGCAAGAGAAAAATGGCAGGGATATTTTCGTCCCTAAATTTTAAGAAAATAAAATTTTGAATTAATATATCATTTAAATATTGAAAAAGGTAAATGGCAATACTAATGATGATTAGAGGGGTAAATCACTAATTTTAAAAAATAGGAGGGTATATGGATGATTGGAGAAAATTAGAAGGGTATATGGCTGATTTTTCCTATAGAATAATGATGCATTATAGAAATCTTTTGCCAAAAATGTTCTTTGAACACAACCTTAAGCAAAGGAAACTTCCATTCTAATCAACACCAGAGACGAAACCTCTAATTAAATCCCCTCCCAAGAAGTTATTCTACTGTGACTTCTCATCTTATATTTAAAAGAAAAATATTTGCATAAAAACGTATAATCTCCACTAGGACTTCTCATCTTATATTTAAGTAATATATTAACGTATCTTGTTTATAAAAATAAATATAAGATAAAAGGAACGACAGACAGGAATAAAAACCGATAACGGAAGAACATAATAGTTCTCCAGCGCCGGCGAACAGGTCCCGCCACTCAAAATCCTCCACGTGTACAGGACCACCACGACCTTTTCCAGGCAATTAAAGCACGTAGCCATGAACCAAATCTGTACAAACCAACGAGCATTAAAACCATTATCCCCTTAATACAAAACACAAAACTATAGGCACAACTTCAACTTCATAAAAGAAACTTTTGAGAAACACCTCTTCTCCTCCCCTTCAAAACAAAAAAATAAAAATAAAAAATAGCGAGAGAAGGAGACAGGATGATGCAACAGCCTCGGCGGCAACAATTAACAGCCGATCTATGGGCAAAGGCCGGAGAGCTGGAGAAGCAGTTTGCTAGCTACAAAAAGAAAGTTGAAAAATCCGATCAGGCGAAAGAGGAGTCGACTCCGAGGGAGAAGAAAGATGGGAGGAGAGGTGCGTTATATGAGAGGTACATGATCATAAGGGATGTAAAACTGAAAGAACAGTTGAGCCTTCGAATGGAGAGGAAGGGGGCTGAGATGACTGCCATGTGGGAGCAATTGGAGAAGAGCCAGGCTGAGATGGCAGTGCGGTTTGGTGGAGCCCAGAAGGTCGGGCCAGTACGAACACCGTCTCCTTCGGCATCAAAGAAAACCGTGCAGGTACCAATACCATAGCTTAAGGTCATGTTTGTTTGTGTGTTTTTATGGTACTCCTGATATCTGAAACGATAACAAAACAGGATTAAAATAGTCATTCTTTCGATTGTTTGTGTGTAGTCAATGAATGTTTTGAACTCTTCTTTATGAAAGATCAATGTATACGTATTGCATAGAAATGTCCCCAAATTAAAGCATGAAAAGTTTTTGTTGTTTCTAGCAGTTGACATTACAATTTCAACTATATTATAAATTTCTTGTGTTTTGTCATTTAATTCAGATAATTTCTTTTTGAAGCCGATTCATATTCTAAAATCTAACATTAATGTGTCTAAAACCCCACCAAACAGTAACCAATGACGTTCCTGTCGAGCAAAGAATTTAATGTGGGTACTTGCCCTATTTCTTTTTTCAATTTTTGTTCTTTTTGTCTTTATACGGCAAAGTTTATATTAGGTTGGGTTTATGTGAATATAAAAGTTGTGTGTTGTTTGTAGATGACAAAATATTGACAATGACAATTTAGTGTTGCTTTTGATACTATTGAGATAAGACTATTATACATTGACAACGAATATCCCCGGATTTTTTTTTTAGTTCATCTCGGATTTATTATTCTATGCTTAACCTCTAGCATAAGATTTCTTATGTTTCTACAATGTATAACTTTTTAATGGAAAAATAAAAATAGTGTTGCTAACAACTGCAACTGTACAAATCGTATTACGACAATAGGAATGTGTATGCATATATATGTCATAGTGTAAAAAAAATTCTATGATCGAAAGGTTAAAACCTTGTAAAGAGGGAATAATTACGTCAAAAAGCATAAACGTACAAGAAAGACGTTTTGTTCCATTGGCAAAAGCATTTTTCTTTTGTGTGAAAGACACGTGTTCAAAATATAATTGAGAGGTTTTAACAAGATATAAATAATGTGATGATCTTGACCATCATATCATACAAGGTATAATCATTTCTAACAGTTGCAAGTTATTCTATATATACCTTTGGAACTTAGATTAAAGTTGTTGAAAAAAAAAAAAGGAACTTAGATTAACATCATTATGATGCAACATAAATTAAACAGATGACAAAAGAACGCGATGAAATGTCGGAATGAAACAAAAATACTGTAATAAGTTAACTGGAATCAGCTTAAGATGTGCAGGTATAGAAAAATAATAAAAAAAAATTGCATGAATCAGTTAGAAAATACAAATTGATCATAAAATAAAAATAGTCCATAATGGATCCTCCAAGCTTTTCCAACTGTCCTTGATTGTTTTCAACTGTGGAACTGGCATAACCCAACTAAAATATTAATCTTCGGAAAAGAAAATTCAAATAGGTGTATGGCTATGCATAAATACTAACCCAGCTATCCACAAACTGTACCTGCCAGTTAATTACTTTATATGTCTTCGACCCCTGCACGATCCCTAATCCTCTGTCTTGCCTAGGTGGGTCCTTTACCTAGCTAGTTTCATTTTCTTTAATAGATAATATTATTCTTTTTTTATGAAGCCATTAAAATAAAATGTTCAAATCCTTTGAGAACCAGCTCTTGGTCTAGTGGCAAAGAGCAATGCATCTCAAGTGAGAGGTCGCAGGTTCGAAATCCGGCTGGGGTCTTTTATAGACATTTAATTAAAAAAAATAAGTTGGGAGGCTTGACCCCCAATTTATCTTCAAAAAAAAAATGTTCAAATCCATTAACTCAGTGATTAGGACCTTAAAGTTTGCTTGATTTGATTTTAAATTAACCGTAATTATTTTGATGATATGATTTTGTCAACTGAAAAGAAAAGAGCCGCACAAAATAAATGAAATTAGTAAATATTATAATAGTTACACACATTAATGCATAATTTATCAGGTTATATGTATTGATGGTTGTAATTGAATGTTTCATAGTAATACTGTAACCGAATAAACTGGATAAAGTTAAGACTTAATTGGTCAAATTTATATTTCGGTTAATAGAATTATTCATTTATTTTAATTTATATTTATATAAGCAGAGTAAAGTTAGCTGGAAAATTTTAGTTCGGTTTGAACCAGAGCAACAAATTTGGAGTATTATGGGCTGTTTCGCAGTCAAGCTGTGAGCCTGTGACGCCCAGGTTTTGAGCTTTGGCTGGGCTTTGCTGGTTTCAATTGTACTACACGTCTACACTGATTTAGTTATGTTCATCTACTGCCAAGAGACGAGACAATATATCATGTTTCTCCCATAAATGAAATAATTTTATTTGTACAAAGAATATAACCTTCGAATATTCTTTCACAAAACTGCTGTCTTATTTAATCCCATTTTTTCCCCATGACACTAACAGTTGAAAAGAGAAGTCTCAGATGAAAAGAAAGGCCGGGACACAACTCCAAGAAGTACAAGTGTAAACACAAGAAGACTTGGTAATCTCTCTCAAACCACTACTCCATCAAGTTCTCAATCCTCCATCACTCGCGCCTCCACCTTACCTCAAAGCCCAAAACGATCAAGCACGAACTCAACTGACAAAACAAAAAGCCTTCGGAGGCTCAACTCGCCTGCCCGCTCGGCTGCTATATTTTCAGATTTGCGTAAGGAAAACAAAACACCGACTACTCCTAAAACAAGGGTATTAAACAAGAGTCACAGTTTAGTGTTGGAAAAAAGCAATGCTAAAGTGCAACAGAAAAGGCTGCCTCAAACTGTCAACATTAGATTAAGGGTTAACGAGACCAATGCTCCAGTTGAGTGCAAGGAAGATAACCAAATTGATATAGCTGTCTTTGAAGAAAAACCAAAAACCGAAATTGACACAAGTTTTGAGCCAGTTATCACAATTGAAGACGACATATTGCCTAAACTACAAGAAAGTTTGGCAGAGAGAGCAATTAATGAAAAAGTTGAAGAAGAAATTCCCAGTGTGCAACCTAGTTCAAGACAGGAGATGCTTGATCATGTTGAACCTAATATCGAAAACAATGACGATAATGATAACAGGAACAGTATTGAGACTGATATTGAGAATGACGGTCTTGATACTGTAAGCAATGTCAATAGCATACTGAATCCTGCAATTCATAAAGATGGGGAATCATCATGTGAGAGTTCTAGATCATGGTGCTCTAATTTGGAGACATCTTTTTCGAGATCGACTATTGATCCAATGATTGATTCTCCAATTTTAAGCCCGCGGAGGAGTGGTTCCACTTCTTTCAGGTTTGTTCCTGAACCAACAACCATCCGAGTAAGAAAAAAGTGGGAATCAAGAACAATAAATTCCCCGAAAGGCATAAAGAAATTCTTAAGTTTTGGGAAGAAAAACAAAGGAGCTGAGATATTAGCTGATGGCATGATCTCTCCTCCTGCCGGCTTAAATGCAATTATATTGGATGATGAGAGCGATAATGCCTCCAGTGTACTTAATCGAATGAGCTTGGTGTCATACGAGTCGAACGGTTCAGCAAAAGAAATAGAGTCAGAGAATGGTGATGGACTGCCTGTCTATCAACAAGGTATGTAAAAATTTCTTTCAAGAAGCTGAATTGCACAATTAGTGAATTTTAAGTGGATCTTTTGATGATGGTGTAGATACAATCTCTGAACACGAATTCATCAAAATAACAATCTCTCAACATGGTATCGTCGTGGGAGTCTTTTTCCCAGTAGTATTTTCTTTAAGGTATACTACGGCATTGAAATTTGACTATTGCTATTAATAATTTCTATGGGTGAATTTCTTTTTAATTTGAGTGGGTTTAGCCACTGAGTATCATGTCATACCTTTCAACCAGATGCGATTTTTTTTTTGTACTAACTATTTAAAAGCCAATGATTTTTATTAGTAATGAATAATGATATGAAATGTCCCTTTTATTCAGTCATACAGGTGTTTCTTAGGGATTGTCGAAGTTTATTTTCCATTATTTCGGCTTGAAAATGAGTTTCCAGAACTTAACCATTTTCTTTTCTTTTTTTTTCATTTTTTGAAATTTCTTTTTGCAGCTCATGCTTTAACTGGCTCCCTAGCTGCTTCTATACCCAAGTGTGATCAACAAGAAGATTGCACATCTGTAACTACTCAAAAATGTGAGTTTTTCACTCTTTCTTAGATTATGATCAACTCATCAACTATTATGTCATCTTGACACCATCCTGTGATTTGTCATGCAAATTGTGTTCCTTGGATGATTTTTCTGATCCATGATTTGGTTTTTTCTACAGCACATCGCTCGTTCTTCGCCTTTCCACCATTTCTTTTCAGAGGAGCTGACTCTAAGATAAGATCATAAAAATAGCAAAAATTGAGCTAGAGTCTGTTCACTTACTGAGTATTTATTTCTTACCCTATTCTAGGATCTCTGTTCTGATTATCTGTTGACAATTCTACTCATCATAACAGAACAATATTTTGGGATTTGATGACATTCTTAAAATTGAGCATCCTGATTTTTCTTATTTATTGGTTTCTTAATTCTATATAATTATTCATTCAATGAATAAATTGTGATTTTTTTTTCTTGTTTAGAGTTATTTCACGTGGAATTCCAAACAATTGTAATGATTTAGCTCACTTTTCCAATAGTACTTGTGTTTTACATACCTAAGTCAAGTTTGTCAACTATACAAATGTACCAATTGTATCAGTAAATACATTTTTTTGTCAGATCCATAGTAAGTGGTAATTTGACATTCCAGTACTTCGTCCTGCTTTTGTAAATAAAGAACCTAAATTATATTTCACGTTAAAGTGTTCTATTCTTGTGTTAGTACTGTTATCTTATTAATTGGCGAAAATCATAATTTGAAATTCTTTTCAATTCCCAAAATTTAAGGGGGAAAAAAGAGTTGGACAGCTGTTGAACCGATCAATCCTTACACCTTATAATTGAATACAAATTGATCTTGAAAAGAGAGAGAGAGAGAGCTCTATACATATGTTAGGTTATAAGCAGTCTATATATAACTAATCTGTAGCTGGTACAGAAGATTTAAGGCTAACACATAGAATTTGATCTTAGCCATAACTCATAGAATTGTTCATTTCACCAACGATACCAAACTAAAAGGACTCTCCATTATGGATAATCAATTGTACTTAGATCTAAACCATACAAAGTTAAATGAACGATGCAAACAGCAAACTTGGTAAACCTCTATAAACTAAGCCCAAATAATTAGAACAATAAAGGTCTTCGGCCCACTACTTTATGGGCCGACCGAGCCTGACAAAAAACGACCGTACGACAGACAGCAAAGGGTCAGAAAACGGCCACGTCCGAGTCACGCCTCATCTCCACCCAGTCACCCAAACCCAATCCCAAACCCCAACCCATCTCCTCTCTAGCGAACCAAACCAAACCAACAACGCTACTTCAGTACTTCTTCTTCGCCATGGCTTCTGCTTCTCTCTGCAAATGTCCCCTCCTCTCGGCGCCAACCACTGGCGCGAGAACAAGGACAAACCGGATCATGTCGAAGGCGTTGGGTTCCAGCTTCAACGGCAGTAGATTTCCCGTGCTTGTCAAGTCTCGTGCCCCGTCTACATTGGCGCCTAGGAGAGTGCCACTGACATCTCCCATTTGTGGCAAGGTAGTTCAACTCATTCGTTGAATAATTGAGTGCAATGTAGGCATGTACCATGTTTCTCTTCGTTGTTGGTCATGGTTGTTGGGATCCTTGTTGTTACAAATGTGATGTTGTTTTTAAAGAAATTTGAATGTTGAAATAATTGTAACACTAGGAATAGTAAAACAAATACATACCTAAAATATATGTTTCATATTTCTAATAGCAAGAAATATTCCCGTCCTATGCCTATTGTATACCGGCCAGTATCAGCATTGCATATTCAAAATAGCACCAAATTAAGATGCCGTGGTAGGTTTATATATATTTACATCTGAGCTAATAATATTGAAAGTTTGAATTATCATGCATTTTCCTTAAAGGAGGCTGATTAAAAGTATGTTAATTCTAAGAGACTCAGGAATTGATGTCAATCCATAATTGTTATTCATGCATCTATATTGAGAGGAAATAGATACATACCCTTTTCATCAAGTGCAGCTGATATTGTTAATTTTGGATCTTATTTAGGTCGGCAAAGGTGACGTACCGCCTAATTTCACATTGAAAAATCAAGATGGGAAGAATGTATCTCTGTCCCAGTTTAAAGGAAAACCTACAGTTGTATATTTTTATCCTGCTGACGAGACCCCTGGCTGCACCAAAGAGGTAGATGATTAACTACTTCATTTTTCTAATACCTCATGTCAATTTAGTATCAGATCTTCAAATCATGAATGACGGTAGGCTTTTAATAATGTCCAAGTTGTTTCTACTCAGTATAATAATGAAGAATCATGGGTAATATGCCAATTTTCCCTCTTGACTATCTCAGCTATCTTAATTGACTCAACATCATAGCACCTGTCACCTACTTTCTAGAAACTACAGATATTTATGAAATGCATTTCAAATTTTTGTTTTTTCTAAATAGTTATTGATGATAATTAGTACTAACAAAATGTTAAATTCTTCAGGCATGTGCATTTAGGGATTCATACGAGAAATTTAAGAAAGCCGGTGCTGAGGTTGTCGGCATTAGTGCCGATGACCCTGCATCTCACAAGGTATGAACCTAAAATCTATTACTTTCATAGTTACTGTTTTATCTACATTTTGATTAGACAACTCTTTCTTTTTCTAATTGATAATTTAATCTATGTTGCTGGTGTGCACTGATGTATTGACATTAATACAGGCATTTGCGAAGAAATACAAGTTGCCGTTTACATTGCTGAGTGATGATGGAAACAAGGTTCGGAAAGAATGGGGGGTGCCTTCAGACCTATTCGGCACTTTGCCGGGAAGGCAAACATACGTGCTTGACAAGAAAGGTGTTGTACAATTGGTGTATAACAATCAGTTTCAGCCTGAGAAGCACATTGACGAGACACTAAAAGTTCTCTCCAGCATATAAGAAGCTCTTCATTTTTCTCCTTTTTTTTCTGTTTTGTTAACTCTAAACTTGTACGATTTGTTATTTAGTGTTAATATGTATAGAGACTACTGAGAAAAATATAATTCGTCGTCAGAACATGTATTAAAACGTTTATAAAGCTCGTTTTATTCATTAATCGTGCCATGTTTGTATAATTTGATGATAATCTCCTGCATTTTTGATAAATGTAAAAAGAAGGCCCTGATCAGAATGACATTTTTTCTTACACGGGATTTCATTTCATTAGAAAATTTTTTTATCAAAATGGATAGATTTGATGTTATTTAGTTGAAATATTCATGTTATTATGTTATTGGACCCAACGAAATCTAATGAAATGAAATGATACGAATCCTCCCCCCCCCCCCCCCCCCCCCCCCCCTCCCCAAAATCATTTTGATCAGGGCCGAAATATTGCCGAAATTGATTATGATTTGTTTTGAAGCAACTTATAAGATCATCTACTAAATGAAATATACTTTTACAACATTGTAAAAGTTGGCAAATATAGGATTATGAACCTCGGAGATGATAAACATCATGCGTCAGCGACCATCAAAAGCAAACTGGCCTTTGGATTCTTCCAAAATTTCTAATTTAACAATTATTAAGTTTGCATCATATGATGATCAACAAAAAGAAAATTATAGTTCAGCTAGCTACTACAACCGACCCAGTTTCAAAAGTTTGGTCGGTTCATATATAGAAGCCCAACAAAAATACATTTCCGTCCAGCCCATATTTAGTTGCCACTTGTGACATCAGATAATTTGTATTTGCATATTTGTTTTATCGTCTACGAAAACAATACCATAGAGTCATAGTACATGATTTCGGTGTGATAACTATAACCTTAACATTTAATGGCCACCAGAACCAGTTTCCCTGGATATTAAAAAAATGACAGGGGAGAAAATAAATAGAAAAATGATACACCACTCACATCATAGTGAGACAAAATGGCGTGAATTATAGATAGCAATGGCCAATAGAAATAATTGAATTTAAACTAATGTGGGGCCTGGCGGGATCCGAAACAATGTCAGCCAGTCGTTTGATTGCGACCCCACCAAACGTAGATCAAAATCTTCGAGTCAGGCGATCTTGACCGTCCACGTGTGCAACTTATTATCCACTTGGGTTGAAGAAATTGATCAAAATCCAGGTCTATCATTTAATCCGTAGACTTAGTTAATTCGTAAGCATTTTGGATTGCTTACATGTATATAAGAATCTTAAGGATGGAACTTTAGAAGAAATTTTAGGAACTACAGGAGATCTGCTGATAGATAACTTTCTAAGTTATAGCAAGTGGCTTAATGCATAGTTTTTTATATACTAAAAATTCTTTTGTCCGAATATTTTTCTGACATATTCATTTTTTATCATATTATCATATCTTAACATTTTTTTTATTCTTTATTTGGTTACGATGTACACGGTACACCTTGTTAACTTGGAAATTAAGACAAACTGTCTCTACTAGATCAAATAGAAAGATTTTTTCATGATAAGCAAAATTGATTATTCCAAATTATAGTTACCCACGTGGAACAATATGTTTTTATTACTATTTATGTTTATCTTTTACTTCTTTCGTGGTGTAGCAAATTAACAGAAAATAGAAATCATACATCACCATTTCACTCAAAACAACTTTATATATATATATATATATATATATCAATTCATACTACCAAATGAAAATTATCATATTAATTGTGCGTTATTTTAAAAGAGTGATTCAAAAATTTAATTCTTATAATGTTACTTTCATGTGAATGGTTAATTGGTATTATCATGCCTTCTGGTATCCAAAGTCTTAACCAAGTATACTTCCCTTGATTTCTATCATATATAGATATGAATTATTTTCATAATTACATAATTAGATGTAGTTTTTTTTTTTTTCATCATATCAAGCTATTTAGAAAAGTATTGTCGTTTTTAACTTGTACCCTCTTAGTAACGATTACTGGCTGCTAACCGATCGTTTTGTAGATCTGTGTAGAACTAACCTACATCATTGAACTATTTTTTTTAGCTTAAATATGCTCATAATTTTCAAAATATAGTTAAAATTTTATTTGATTGGTTTTAAAATAATTATTATAAAATATTTTCAAAATAATATGATATCATTAATTACTAACTCTTTAATCTATATCAACACACTGAGACCAATATGCATATAATATTTATATATACTGACAGCCATAGGCGGATCCGGTAGGTAAAAGTCAGATAAAAGATTTTTTTTACTTTTTCATTAAATAATAAAATATGTGAGTGCATGTATATTTTTCTTTTAAGAATTCATTAAAAAAAAATTTACCTCTATACATGTATGAAAATAATTTCATAATCGATTCTTCAATTATAATAATTTAATTATTTTTATAGGATAATTATGGTTTTGTTCAAAATGTTTTCATGTGGAATTTCATTTGTTGTCATTTGATTAGATTTGATTTCTTTGAATTTCGTTGGATCTAATAACATAAGAATTCCTATCAACTGAAATCAAAACCGTTTATTTTGATAAAACAAGTTTCTAATCAAATAAAATCTCACGTACAAAAAAAATGATTCTAATTAATGCCTATATGAACGGCTAACAATTCTTATTTAATTATCTTCATAAAACAAAAGTTGGCTCCTTCTCGAATCAGTTCAAAATTAGTAGTACTACACCGAGCCCAGGTCGACAACAGAAGCCATCTTGTGGTGAAAACGATATCCAGTGATGGTATGGTATCTACCTTGGCATCTACCGATTCTCCCGCCTCCGATTCTTAGCATCTTCTTCACTTTGATGCCTTCTTCAGTATCCAACGTCCCACGTTGCTCCTTTCTCCATCCAACGATTCACATCCCTCCTCCTATATCTTCATATATCCTCTCACACCCCCTCCTAGTCATACCAAAACCAGACCTCAGAACTCCAAAAGCCTCATCAAACCCCACCAATCTCACAACTTCTCCAGGAGCTACACTTACCAAAGATGGAGTTCCTCGAGTTTCAATTCGAACCCATCTCCTTTCGGTTCTATTCTCACCCGGCTGCATCCACCGGTGGCTCTCTTTTGACATGGATTGCTGTTCTGGCGGCAGCCGCGGTCGGCTTCTGGCGAATTAGAATTGGTGGATCAAAAACCGATGGTACCGATACATCTCCCCTCTTCACAACCCCTTTGGAAGAAACACAAGCAAAGGTGGCGCCTTTGGTACAGAACACAGAGAATGAGGCCTCGGTGTCTCCTTCTTGCTCTGTCGACCGGCCGGCTGAAATTGTGGGTACGCCTAAAGTCAGGTTTGCAACATACTTTGACAAAGAGGATTGCATAGGATGCTGTCACGTAGAGGATGATGCGGAGGAGCCCATTGTGGATGATGGAGAAGAATACGGTACTCCCCGGGAGATGGAGTTACCGTGGGAAACAAAAGAAGTGGAGGTGAAGTGGGACGGCATTGCGCCGGTAAGGCGAAGAGGAGATCTGGGCTGGTATTCTTACCAGGATATGGCTGCGTTAAATGGTAGTGTAGTTAGATTATGGGATGGCGATAGCCCCAGGAGAAGGAAGGGTTCGATTGCAATTCCCTCCTTCTAAAGGGTGCATTTGGGAAAAATAGGGAGTCAGAATAGCGTTTTGTTGCCTTAAGATGGCAGCAGTTCAATGAAAGTCATAAAATTGGGAATGGGGATTGTGGGTTATTGCTTAATTAGTCATAGAAAGAAGATGAAGAAGAAGGGTGGAATTGGAATTTGATTATTTTTGAGGGAGACAATGGAAAAAATGTATATATAATTTCTTTATGAAAAATATGCAATTTTGCCCTTTTTCCTAAATCTTACTTATTTGTTGTTTTATCTGGATTATTGTATGTCGTCCTTAGTACGAACCATTGTCATTTTTCTTTTTAGTTTATTGAAACTTATTCTGAAAATAGGTGTTACTTTAGAAACCTCTGGGGTCACAGCTGTACACTAACAATCAATGTTTCAAAATTATATTTCGAGTTGTCGATTTCAGAATTATTTATTTTGTCATTTGTAGATCCATCATTTATTTGTGTCTCTTTTCTTCGTAAATAACAAGGAAATGTCTAATTCGCAAGGACTATCATGATAGACGAATTTAATTAATCGAAATTTGATTTTGAAGAGAATATTCGTTGTTATCAAGCAATAATTGTTATAATATGTCGAGTAAACAAAAAAAGATTTCTTAGGTTTCTGATATTTTATATATATATATATATATATATATATAAAGAAATATTCTCAGCAGTTTCTTGGGGGGGGGAATCAATACTTGTTACCATATATTGGGTATAGTTTATGTGGAATGGAAAGAAATGGAATTGAATGCTGGTCATGACTCATGAACAAACAGTTGCCATGCAAAATGTTGAATTGACAAGGTTATTAATGCAAGAGAGCCTTCGCTCTTCCTACCCATAAATGTTTGTCTTACCTACCATAATTTCAATATATGTAAAATTGCCTTTTAATTCAATAAAAATATGTCCTAATATCTGTTCCTCTCCATTTTAGGAAGAAATGGTATATACCTTCGACTTGAAATGGCATATTCAGTGTCCAAATTCAGAATTCCAAATGATGGTTAAACAAAGCTTAGTGCTCTCTTTGGGTTATGATAGCGGTTTCACGTGCTCAGAGCCACTTATATTGACTTTTTTTTTTTCTTTACATAGAATGCTTACTTGCCATACTGAGTAACTGAGAGAAAGAAATCAAGTTGTTTTCTTCTTTGCATGCAATACTCGTATACAACAAAATGGTACCAAATACATGTTGAAATGTGCTATTTTTTTAGTATAACATGTATCTTTTTCATGATTAACACTGACATTCATTTTTTTTAATGTGTATTTAATTGAAAATAATATGTTGTGCAACATAATAATATTAAGTTTTGTTATATCAATTATAAATTACCTGTATCTATATTCATACTACATAAATTACAAACCTTGATAACAATTACAACAATTGACCATTGTAAGTTCTCCCTCGTATAAAAATAAAATAAAATAACAGTCACAGCAATTGCTAAAGGATGTCCTGTGGCTGTAAGGTAAATAAATAATATAACTCAACGAAATTTCTTACATATCATATTATTCTGCTTTATATTTTATACCCAACAGAGAGTAACTAAAAGATATAAATCACAAAAACGTATGTGGTGACCCACCCCTTCCCGGAACCGAAAAGAAAAAGTTAATACTTAAGAATATCTGTATTATAGTTAAGAAGTTAATATAATAGTCACGGCTAAGAATATCGGGAAAAAATCACCAAAAATAAAAAATCTGCATTATTTGCTTCCTATATTAGAAAGAAAAAAATTGTTCTGTAAGCAAGTCATTTTTGCTATTGATGTGATAAATACACCATATGCTTATAATTTAGAAGTATCTATTTTTTAAGGAAAAAATGGTTCTTAGTGTTAAGGTGAAATTGATTATATATTGTATTCATAATTTCATATGAATAAAAACTCCAAAAATTGTGTTTTTACATATTCCACAAAGTATCGGACTTAAGTTTCCTTAAGATCATTTTTTTTTCAGGAAATGAACAATTCACGTATTAAATATAAACACATGAGAATTCATATATTAGCAAGTTACGTATTAAATATAAACACTTTAAAAGATTTATAGGAAATTTAGAATATAAAGTATAAGAATAATTTCTTTTTTGTTCCCATTCAATAAAAAAGTAACTAATGCTGCAGAAACTGTAAATCGCTTTTGACCTAAAATACCATTTGTTTTATTATATAAGGTTCATGTATCCTGATCTGTTAACTTTGTCCCTATATGAAAATTAAGCAATATGGAAGTCTTTCTTTATCAGGATAGCAACACATGTATTTTCCTATGCCTTCACATCATAATTAGAAAATCAGATTAGTTTTCTCTATTGAAATTGCAAAGTTTCTCCTGTCTATTACGTAATGGAGAGAAATTTTCCTGTTGGTCGAATAAAGGCCGAAAAATAAGAGATTTGTTCATCTTTTCCAAATAGGTGCAATATCTGTTGCACCAACCGGTTACGCCACTAATTAAATGATTGGAGGTGCTTGCCCTGCTCTTTCAAATTATTTTATATTTTTTTAGGTGTAGATAATGGGGTTCAACCTTATTTTATTATATGTTGGCAAACCTATCCACATAAAGATTATTGACTCTGTACCTCATTTTATTAGAAGTGTATTGAACTAATCCGGAAGTTCATCGTGTTGTTGTTTAGTCAATATAATATTTGTAAATAGAAAAGTATATTTAAAAACAAATCGTACCAAAAACTCATGGCCGTCCTACCAGTTTTAAAAAAAAGAATGATTAGAAGACAACTAATTAAACAACAACTAATACAAATAAAAGGAACAAAAAAAAAATTGCACCTCTACTAAACATTCGCTTTACAGTTTGGATTAATGAAAAAGACCCATAACTTTAAATACGCATCAAATACTTTTTTCTTAGAAAAACAGCAGAGACTATACTCCTTTTTCTTAATGATTTTTCCCCTTTGATTCCTTATCTTCTATCATAATTAAATTAACTCACGACCAAAAGATATAGCTTCTTTGTTTCTTTATTTTTTTTAACAGATGACGCAGCCAACTTTTTTTTTATTTTATTAACAAAAGCTTGGTTACTAATTTCCAAAAAAAAAAAAAGCTTGGGTTTACAATAATAAACACCTGTAAAAAAATAAAAAAAAAATCACCTGTTACTACCCTTTATTTTTTTAAAAAAAAAATCTAACTCACAATCTTTTTTATATCGATATCCCTTATATCGTCCTAGCGATAAAAAAAAAAAAAAAAGGAATTACAAGCATTATTCTGGTATAATTACCAAAAAAAAAAAAAAAAAAAAAAAAAAAAACCTTAGAGAACAAAGATGACTTAACTGTCCCATGTACGGATGACGGATGTACCACCACTGATAATAATACCAGCAAGTCATCTATTTCCATTACCACATTTTTGTAAGGCTCCTACTAAACCAACATCAAAGCATTCAATAACTAAATAAGCCACAGCACAACATCTTACATCAGGCCCCTCACATGCTTCAAAAATACAAATCACTGTGAACCGCTTAAGTAATAATGTATTGCAATCTTTTTTCGAGTCAGAAGACACATAACATGTTAATTCAATTGTAAGGTCTCGAAGCCCAGGGAATAGAAGGGAATGAAAAAAATTTAAAAAAACGGACTGCCGGGAGTTTATTTCCTCCCTGTTCCTTACTCCAATATAAGAATACTTCAACCATGGAATGAAAGGGGAGATGATGGGAGAGCGTATATTTTTTGAAGAATTTACTTTTAACTTTTACTCTCCGATTTTAAGAAAATTCTCCTTTCCTTCACTTTAATAAATAAATCATCAAACATCAGGCAGTAACAGAGTTTACCGGCACCGCCTTTTCTTGTTCAGGCTCTTTAATAAAATTTGTTATTCAACGGTCAACAATGCTATACTAACCTTTTAATTCTGACAGAGATCAAATATCTCATGACGTGAAAAAAAGATATAACGTAATCTCACAATAGCCACTTTAAATGGTTGTTACTCTTTCCGGCAAAATTCTGGAAAAAAGAAGGTTAATTAAAGCATTTTTCTCTTTCAAAAGAAAGAATGGGTTATTACTAAATAGGTTTTTAACTATACGTTGGACCTGTCAAATTTCTCCTTTAACCCAAACCAGAGTCAAATTGACCAATTTTTTCCAAAACGTAATTGTACAGGAACTGATTGGGAAAAAAAAAATACAAAAGTAGCCTAAAAGGTACATTTTCTCTCCCTAACTACAAAAACAGATTTGTTTTCTTTAAAAAAAAATAAAAATATAAAATACAAGTTGCTGCATTATGTACAAGGTCATCGACAATTAATTTTTTGTATACATCAACTGGACTACCATTCATTACACGTTTTATTTTAAATTTGTGAAATATTAATTAACAAATATTCATTTCATTCCATAAACGTGGATTAAATGTAAATGTTGACTTCTTGAGAAATTTGCCATAACATTGAGGAGAAATTATCAAATTTAAAATATTTCAAGTCAATTGCATGACAAATTTAAAAAAATTGTGGCTACCCAAAAAAATTATGAATTTTTAGACCAAGTGATCACTTCAAACGTGTCAACTGATCTTTGAAGCCCAGTGGATATGAAGCAGTCAATGACGAAAGCTATAATGCATTAACTATTCTTTTTTTTTTCACATTTTTCGCACTTTATGGTCCTTTTTTTCCCCTTTTTGAAGTTCGGGTTGTGATTGTCACTCGTAAAAATTTCTAAAAAAAAAAAGTTAATATTTATTTCTCACGTTATAGTCTTTCCTTAAAAACAATATTGCATTTGAATTTGTATTCACATATGAATTGTAAATTAGAAGGTAAAACATTTGTTTCCTTCAGGTGAAACTTCAAAGAATGTTCAAGAGTGACACGTGGACAAAACAGAGAGAAATTCCAGTTCATAGATAGGAACAACAGGTTGCTTGTTTTTCTATACAAATTAAATAAGAATTGAAGGAAATTAATAAGAGCAGTTCCTTAAGGAGCAATTAGCAATTATTTTCAATAAATTAAACAATAAAAGCAAGACATTTTGACCGTTGATGTTTCTGTGTCAGTTCTCATATTTCCGTTTTCACTTCAAATTATCAATGAAAATCCCTCCTCATTGATTTTTCCGCACACAGTAAAGCATCATAATTTCCCTTCTCTCATCTACCTAAATCTGCAATCAAGTACAGTTCGTTTTCTTAACACTCAAATGATTAAATTACTATTGATCCACAAATTTGGAAGTTCTCTTGAGTAATTGAGAAATAGACTTTATTTGCATTTTCATTCTGATGCTAACAAACACTGCTGAAAGCAAGGAAGCAATAGTATAAAATATAAAATCATCATTAGTACTCGAGCCTGATTGTTCTTTTTGACTCTCTCTTCAGAGTGGAAGGTGCTTCTCGTTAGTGGTTACCATGGGTATGGGGGAAAAGAAGCCCAGTTAGGGATGGGGCTCTGTTTTGCCGGACTTAATGGGGCCTTGGCAACTGACAACATTGGACCTAGTTTTTCTAAGCAAAAGTGCTGCATGATTGTTTTTCGGACTCGCTATTATGGCAATTCTCCGTAGTGGGCCCAAGGGAGTAGCAACGTTGTCTACTAGTTGAATGTAAATTATGCAGCCCGTAGGCTTAATCGGTTAAGCCATCTTATGTTAATTTTGTATTTAATATAGAAGGCCTTCCAATTAAAGCAGATAAGAAAAATAGATTCTTGTTATTAATGCCAAAATAAATGTTGATATTTTTACAAAATAGAGACGCGGGGAATCGAACCGAGCAAGCGCTTTACCATAAGAGCTTCTTAGGAGCAAAAAGCATACTTTTTGTAATTAATTAAACAATGAAAATATTTTTTGCACACGTCAGTTTGAACGATGATGTGTCTGAGTTAATTCTCATTTATGTTGTATAATTTTAAAAATATGAACAAAGAAAAGCCCCAGTGTTTTTTCAGCACACAGCGAAGCATCATATAATTTCCATCCTATCAGATAATTTAATTTGCAATAACCATAGTCGTTTCTGAACATTTTGCAATGATTAAATTATCAATTACAAGAAGTTGAAGAAGAAATTTTGCATATTCAATGTGATGCTAAACCACACTGCTAAGTAGGTATTTTGTGCATAACTTCTATTTCTTACTGCTATGTAGGTATTTTTAGGTATTTTGGTGAAGTAGTGTTGAAGGTTGGTATTGCTATGTAGTGCAACATAGTTCTTACTGTTTTAAAGTAGTGTTGAAGGTCAGTACAAGACATGGGGCTCGACATCTCTCTCTATGAATGTTAATGCTTAGTGCAAGACAAGTTTTTACTGCTTATTATTTTTTACTCATGCTTTAGTGTTTTAAACTGCTGTGAATGTTAAGTCTGTAGTGTTTTCAAAGTGATGTAGTATTGACTATGCATGTTTTGAACTGCTGTAAATTCTCTCTGCGATTGTGCATGTTTTGAACTGCTATGTTATCATTGTGCTATGTTATAAATTCTCTCTGTGATTGTGATTGTGGCTGTGCAAGATGTTTGTATGAGTCTGAAAAACGGTTATGAATTTTAACTGTTCAAAACGGTTTTGACCGTTACTTATAAGTTATAACGAAACTGAAAATGCAACAAAATTCTCTTCCATTTATAGCACAGAACGCAAAACGCAACGACCAACAAAATTGCGTCTAGGAACGCAACAGTTAATGCAAGAATGGAGTTTCGTCTCCGTTTTAGACGATATGCAGGTCTAGCAATAGTATAAAAACATCTGTACGTCTGGACTTAAAAACAGCCTCCATAGGCCCGGTTAGGAAGGGCCCTGCTTTGCCAGACTTGATGAGGGCTTAGGGAGTTCTGGCAACATTGGGCCTAGTTTGCTAACCAAAAGTGTTTTTATGAAAAAATAACTGTTGCTAATTATTGGGCCATATTTATGAGATATGGGCATATGTCAATTATTACTTAAGCGGCCTAAATGGGGACTAGCAACGTGGGCTTAAGCAGATAAGCCATCATTGCTAAGATTTGTACAACTAGTTACATATAAGAAGGCCTGCCAATTAAAGCAGATAAAAGAAGAAAAATAGATTGGAATTTTGGAAATAGTGTTATTAGTTTTGAAAAATGGAGACGCGGGGAATCGAACCCCGTGCCTCTCGCATGCGAAGCGAGCGCTCTACCATATGAGCTACGTCCCCATATCGAATTTTTCGTGAGATATTCAAATGCTAATCAGCATATAGTTAAATTTTTTATTGTTTTACTAATAAGTTGCAAATGTACGCAGTGTGAATATTGAGTCAGAGGAACTACGAAAAAGACGACCGAACAAGATGGACTAAAGAAACTGTTCCCATTTAATCTGTTCTTAACCTTCACCACGCACAACCTCTCTCGCTAAAATTATCCCGAACTGATATAGGTGTCATACACTCATACTTGAAGGATCAACCAATCAAGCCTTACGCTCCAAAAAGTTCCAGACTATACAGTTCTAGTACCTTTTTGTGTGGTCGGTCCTTAAATTTCTTCTTGTCAGTTTCACAAACTGTGGGTCCCATTGACACCGTCCAGTGATATAACAGAATCCCTAGAGCCCCAAAACACACTGCACCACAATGAATTTTATCAATTTTCTCAAATTAGAACATGTATTGGATTCATGTGCCTCTCGGATCCAGCAAATGAACAGATTCCTTGATATTTATTTAAGATGCACGAATTGAGATGTAAACCAACAAGTAGGATCTGCATGCAATTACAAGTTAGGTGCAAAACCCAACTTCCAAAACCTTTTTCTAATTCAAGTCAACTTGAACCGTTCACTTAGAACAACCGTTAAAACATAATATTATTTACTCCTGAAGAGAAGGCAACCAATAAATATCCACAAGCCACTCAAAATTCCTTTCTATTATCCTCCTAATAAGTCTCAATAGTTCTGCAAACATGAAATAGAAATTGAAAGGTGTGGCGGTCGGACTGTTGTATCAATAGTCCAAGATGTTACTTTTGAGTGCTTAATTGAGAAAGGAACATGCACCTTTTCAGGCCGCTATTTTACAACGACATGAGTACATGACACACTACAAATTGCCCACTTGTGGAAAATGGAAACTCCTCGAAGCGAATAGTACCTGTGGGACCCACCATATTTGTCTTAATCAATGAATAACGATATTCTTTTTCCGTAATTAGTAGATAAGATTTCACCCACCTGGTTTTGGGTCATGTTTATGTGGAATTTGCATCTCTTAATAAGTAACTAGAGGGTTAATCGAGCTTCGCTCGATATTTGACATAGTAATAAAAATTAAATATTTTATCATTTAATAAATATTTATTGTAATTAGATTGTTATGTTTGTAATTAATTTAAAGTGTAATAACTGGTAGGATAGAAATAATAAATTATATCTCCATATGTTGAAATATTTTATAATTAACTATCACAAATAAAAAAACGTTGTTCCATCATTTTTCATAGAAGCAACTAAGAGAGAGGTTGAAATAAATTATGTGACAAAAATGACATAGTACAATCAAAATGGATCTCAATAATGCAACATAAAAGGGAACACAACTCTAAGCAACACATATGACAACACAATAAATAACACATAAAAAATTAACATACATCCGAAGGAACGGACCAGATTAAGTCGAAGCAGAAAAATCAAAGGTCTTGATGGAGTGTCGCACTAATACTAACTAAAACAGGGACCGACACCCACACATCTTTATTTATATTATTGATTATTGATTATTGATATCTCGCTAGAATGTAAAGTATCGAATCATTGGTTACTATTTTAAAACCGCACTTTTTGTAATATAACCACACGCGTAATCAGAAAGGTCCCAGCTCCTTGATTTTTTTTTTTTTTTTTTTTTTGAAAAGTTTGACAGTGGCTGTCAAGTAAGCTCCTTGATTTATTTATACATGAAATAATGGAAAGGTGTCATTCTAGAATTGAACCGCACAGTCCAGATCAATACTGGCACATATATAGAATCTAACATCAAATGTAACAGATATTTAGTCATTTTCTGTAGACATAATTTTTCAAACCCAAATGGACCAGTAAATTTTGAAATGGATCGCTAAATATATCTCGAACATTCAATGATGATTAATTAGAGATGTCAATTTTAATTCAATCTGAAGCTTTCAAATAAAAAATTATGCACTGTTGGCCGGACCTTTTTAAATGAGAGATCTTTGAAAATAATTATAATATGTCCGTGCTGTTGAAATTAAAATTTATAACTTTTTAGAGAATCGTTGGCTCGTTTGATATTCAATTTTTTATACACCATATCTCCGGGTATTGTACGAATTACAATCTCCATGGTCCGGGTATTATTTAACCTTCACATTAGAAACGGAGATTAGAGATTATTAGGCTCATTGTTAGTTCATCTACCAACAACTTCTTGACCAAATCAGCAAGCAGACGTTGTATAGAACCAGAGAATGAATTAATACTAGTAGAGCAATCAGCCTATTCCAATCCCAAGGGGCATTACATAAATCTAAAAAAAAATGAATTAAGAAGAAAAAAATAAGAAAAAAGAAAAGAAAAACACTAGGAACCTAACGTGAGGGTTGATTGCAATACAATTTAAAAGTTAGGCCTAGGATTATATCTAATTAGTGCCCCATCATTGTTGCTTTCTTCCACTCCTTCGCTTGCCATTACAACTACCTCTTCCTTTGTTGTTCCCCATCCCACTAGTCTGCAATAAAAAAAATTTAGCAAGAATTATAAAACACTATAGATTGTATTTCATTAGAAATAATATTAAGCCGACAACAACACCCAATTTCAGAAAAGAGATTTTTAGTACATAATAATAGGGTCCACCGGTAATTTTCATAAAAAGGAGATGGTACCACAAGGAGAAAGGTCACATCTGCTAAATACCGGATCAGTTCAAAACTTCAAAATTCAAATAAATCATGCTGAAAAGGTATCCTGTCCAATTCAAGACAAAATTAGTTCTAGAAATGAAAAGCTTTCAGTGCTGGAATGGTCCCTCCAATTAAACTGACTTTATTGGATGGTCCCTGCAAGATCTGGGTTGCACATTTTACATCCGATGGTTTAGAAAAAGCTTGACTGTACAAATGCATCCTACATGCTGTTCTGCCAGAGACGCAACAATTTGATATAAACCGTCTGATTTAGAATGGATGAGCCAGATCTGACAAAGACGAACTGATAGTTTGTGGAGAGGAGCTATTAGCTAACCCCCTCCCACTTCCAACACACACACACACACACACCCAAAAGTGCATCTCAGAAATGTTATAGAATAATAGTCTAGTATCAATGTATCAACCCATGTGCCAATGTATGTAGCCAAGATAATTCCAACATGTGGAGGTAGAATTGGCCAACACTTCTCGTTGTTTTAAATCTTTTGCTAAATTGCAACAAGTCAACCCCCCCCCCCCCCCCCCCCAACCCACACACACAAAAAAAAAGGAATACAACAAGAGAACCTGCTACAATAATTCTTAAAAGAATCTAAACCATATGTAGCATAGAGATCAGAGGAGGATACCAAATCCAAGGGTCGAAATGTACACCTAGGAGAACCGCATAAATGTCCAAATACAAAAATAAGGTCTCCTAGATAATCCAATTAGGACAACAGGCACATTTCCACCTCAATTTGGTATACTAAAAAGGAAACAAATTGTAACATTTTCATCAGTTGTTTGAAAGAGGCAAATCAATATTCTGTGGTACAAGGGGCCGAATCAAAGTTAAGATACCAATCCATCACATGGGGTCCTATTTTAGAAACCTCCTACAAAATTTACCCACATTGAAACTAAGCTGCACATTTTAATACTAATGTACCCAACATAAGAGAATTTAAACAAATGGACTCACCCCAAAACAAAATGTGCCTGTGGCTGTGTTAGGCGCCTCGAAACCTGACTTCGCCTGGTTCAATTCCGAGCAGCTCCTTTTGTTGCTCCCATTTGTCCCTCCATTACAAAATTGAAATGAAAATGTCGATGAAAATGATGGTGGTGGTGATGGAGACGAGGACGACGACGAGGATGAACCCATTTCAAATGTCATCTGGGACTCGCAAAATCCCGAATCCAAATCAGTCTGGAACATTTCCACAAACAACTGTTGCAGCTCCTCAAAGCTCTCTTGCTTGTTGTCCTGTACATCCGTGGTGAAAAGTGCAATTTAATAAATCAACTGAAAGAAAGTTCTAGACTTGATAAGACTACAAGATCTATATACATCTATATACAGCTTAATTGAAAGCGATGCATCCAATATGTTTTCTTACTTGAATTGCAGGAAATTAGAACTGGGGACCACATCATTTCTCCCCTTACCTGAAAATAAGAATGAAATTGAAAGAATAAAAGGAAATAGGTTCTTACAGGTTTGATTTGGCTCATCATTTGAGCCATTTCTCCCAGGAATTCTCCCATTCCCTATAAAAAATGACAAAATAATTAGTTGAAAAATGATCCTAATTAAAAATCAATTTATGTTAATCCTCAGGTGATTTGGAGACATACATCATGATCCTCATCATCACTATCATAAGCTCCAACATCGTACAGGAATCTCTTGCTGGAATCTGACAGCACTGCACACGCATTCCAAAGCCACAAATTAATTATCCTTTCTGCTTTTCTAAATTAAATTAAAGCAACCGATTGAGTAGAGACTAATCTAAGGTTACCTTATTCATAAGTTCTAATATTTGAGGGATAAAAAAGGAGTAAACAAACCAGCGTAGGCCCCTTGGATTTGCTGGAATTTCTCCTTGGCTTCTTGGATGCATTTGGAATTTCCTGATGCTGTGCATCTATCAGGATGCCATCTCTGCCATTAACAAATAGAAAATTGAAAATTAAGAAAAAGAACTAAAATTTCTGTACTTCCTTTGAAAACAAATTGGTGGGTAATTTCTTTACTCTGTTCTTTTTATTATGGAAAAGATTAATTTCTCCAGGATGGACACATCTGTGTAAGAAACCGATTAAAAAATTGTACAAGGAGAGGAACAAATATTTTGTTTCTGTAATGGAAACGGGCCCAATGGCCTTTCCTCAAAAAAAAAAAAAAAAAAAAAAAAAGGAGAGGAACAAATGAATAGTTCACCAACATAATTCCAGGGAGTACAATGGTTGCAATATTTATTTATATATATATATATATATATATATATATATATATATATTTAAACTAATTTATTTATATAATATAAACCTGAAATTCTCGGGCTATCAAGCATAGAATCCCAAAGAAAACATTTTGCAACGGATCCAGCACTAACACGACTGATTCCAAAATTTAACCTTTAGAGGTCGTTAACAATTGCTCCAATTAGTCGGGTTTAATTTCAAACAGAAGTCGGAGAATTTGTACCAATAAAATACCAACAAAACCTATAGAAAATTTTTAACTTTTTCCCAAGATTCCCAACCAAATATCAAAAACCATGACTACATCAGAGATATTTAAATACAATCAGAAAAAAAAAAAAAAAAAAAAAAAAAAAAAAAAAAAAAAAACGTACCAAAGCTAGTTTCTTGTACGCATTTTTAAGCTCCGCTTCGGTGCACTCCTTCTTTAGCCCAAGAACAGCATACAAGTCGACCGCTCCGGCGACGGCGTCAGCTCCGGCGCTCTTATTTTGTCCGGTGGCCATCTCCGCGCAGACACGCCACCGCCAAACGGAGATGAAACCACCTGCTTCTTCAGGTTATTAATAGAATACTTGAATTAATAATATAGCCGTGGGATTCAACAAACTCTCACACGCAACGCAAACCCACGGCTGTTTCGAGAAGAGAGAGAAGAAGAGATAAAATGAGTTTAATGGCCTCTACTACTTCCTAGGAAGACTCCAGAAACAGTCTTTCCGCCTTTTTTTTTGTGTTTATTTTCGAACTTTTTTTCTGCATTTTTTTTTTCCTGTTTTTAGTTGTACTAACAAGGTACTTTCGCTTTATTAACGCTAATTTCAGCGCGTAATTGTGCGGTATTGGGTTGAGGATCCGAAAAAGGGAAAATACCGTGTCTAGCTATGATTGATGTCTCCTCACCGCTTGACAAACATGTGTTTGTGATTTTAATATTAGTATATTCAAATGGAATTAATGAAATTAAGATGACGAATTTTATAGTCCGTAATGAGCATGTGCATTACTATTCGTTTACGAAACAAAATCTGGTATTAAAGTTTATATTATAATGATGACAATCAATTTGTTGTGAACAACTTTGTAACAAAATTTGTTACTTTGTAGTTCAAAACCATTTGAAATTTTAGATATATAACATAAAGATGTTTTATCTGATGAAACATTGTTGTTTCATGACTATAAACTAGTTTTGTTCGGGGCAACGTCAAAATTTTAAAATAAAGATATATACATTTTTTATCATAGGAATCAAATGAAGTGCTAGTAAAATGATCGCTTTTTCCAGAGATGAATCTAGGAATTAAATTTAAGAGGGATTATTCGAAATATTTTATTAGGAGGAAAAAATATTTATATATATTTTTTATTAGGATTAAGTTAGTACTTAATGCCTCAATTGCACCCTCATGCACCCATGTAGCTCCGCCTGAAGTTTTCAATGCAATGTCAACTATAGAATTAGAATTTTATATAAAATAATATACTTATATCTGTCTATTGTTCATCTAGTTTTTGTATGAGGATTATTATTTTTCTCACATAAATGAGTGTGGTATAATATATCCTTCTCATAGATTTAGTTTAATGATATATCTTTTTATTCATAAAGTATATATAGTATTTATACAATATTTTAAGTTCCGTATTTGTCGTCACATCTGGATTTTTTTCGTACGTCTCAAATTGGAGACATTAATCAACGAATTGACCTTTTTTCCGTTTTATCTGATACCCGATCCACCAGTTTCGTTTTATCAGGGCGAGAGCGGTTAGCCTACCGGGGAGCACCTTAAGAACGCTTCATCCTCTCAAGATTCGGGCATCAGATCCAACTGCTCAGATTTCACCACAGGAAGATATTTTTGCGCCTCCAATCTCTAGAAAGTTCCTTCACCAGCTTTGGGGCCCGGTCGCAAAAAGTGCTCCACCGATTTCAATAAAGCGCGGACTAAGTTAATATCCACTAGACTCCTCATGGGGCCCGCTTTTATTGTAATCTAATAGTACACCGGAACTGAACCAGGTGTATTTAAATTTATTTTTCCTAGTTGGCGGAAACGAGAAATATGATTGGCGCCGTAGCCAGTGAACCTTCCTTTTCTTTTTTTTTTTTGGTATTGAGGCCCGTGGGCAAACTTTTTAATTAAACAGAGCAAGTAAACATTACATAGTAAAAGAGAAAAAACCCCGGGCCACTAATGAATCCCTAAAAAATTAAAAAAGGGGTAGGTAAAGCCCTGAGAAGTGATGCCATTACAGCGTGCATAATTAGCCAACTGGTGCACCTCTAAATTAAGTTCCCTTGATATGTATTCGCACCTGAACCCTTCATGAGCTCGAAAAAGTTGCAACAGTCTGAGAGTGTGTTGGAATTCAGTCCAAAGTACCGAGTCAGGAGGGGCTTTTCCTGCCAGGATCTGTTGTAAGTGGAGGCAATCAGTATAGAAGAAGCAGCTATTAGACCCAGATTGTATGACTGCCTTAATTCCAGCCTCCATTGCATTAAGTTCTGAGAGGAACGGACTTGTCACCTCACCCGAATCAGCACCATAGCTCACCAAGGCACCTTCGTTTATAATTTTGTATGCCCAGCCTCCCCTTAGAAAATGGTCCAGTGAACCATCAACAAAACATGTCATAGTGGGAGGATCATAATTGTGTGGCTGACCAAAAGAGTGGCAATGTAAACTTAGCTTTTTAGGCAAGGTCATGCATGATGAAGCTGTGGAGAGATTATTGTAGTAGGCTGCTAACTGTAAGGCTGCATGTACCTCAAACTTCTTGCCCTCAAAAATAGCAGCACACCTTTGTTTCCAGAGAGCCCAAAGTAGATTAGCAAAGCAAGTAAAAGATCCACTTGAGAGAGCAGTCGATAGGCCCCTAAGCAATGCAGAGGCATCAGCTGGTTCATTGTTAAATTGCAAGGTTAGAGGAGAAGCAAACCAGAAAGCTCTTGCATGCAAGCATAGAAATAGAGCATGTAGAGCATTTTCTGGTCCTTGGCGGCACAAAGCACATGGCGGGGTTGGTGTACCAAGTCTGTTGAGGATGACACCCTGCACTGGTATTGCATTCCAAAGCAACTTCCAGAGAAATAGTCGGATCCTTGGTAGAATTCCAGGGGTATGCCAAATTAGCTTTAATACATCCTCACATCCAAACAGGGAGTTTTCATTTGGGCTAGCAAGCACATGATATGCAATTTTAAAGGAGAACTTCCCTGTTTTAGAGCAAGAGAGTATCAACCTATCAGAGTGCAAAGAGTTGAGGGGAGGAACTTCCTTTTCGGGTAAGGACGCTGAGTAGGAGCGATAATCTTCCAGATTCCAGAATGATCAGTCACTGCACCTCCTCCTCTCCATTTATTTCTAATGGATGTCTCCATTAATTGGCTGCTATCAGCTTATTCTCTAGGCCTCTTCCCTCAAATTTCGGCCCAAACGAAAAATAAATTTTCGAACCAAGTTTCTCACATCTCAGCCCAATACTCTAAAACGATCTCGATTCTTCTTGAAGCGCCAGCGCATCTCCTCCTGATTACTCTCGAACTTTCCCATGTTTCCTTTTTATTTCTCCCTCGGACACTGGAGCTGCTCATTCAAGCCGAGTAGACACAAACACACAGAACAAGCAACAGCATAGTATTCGGGTTATGGAGTCGGGTTTGTTTGACGCGGCGGTTAGCCACCTTTTGAACATACCAGAGACGATGGAGAGGCTCGTGTTCCCGTCTAATCATCAGCACGGCGGTGTACAGGAGAATGGCAACGGCCGGGTCCGGGGAGAAGAGAGGAGTTTTTCGACTGCTCCCGTGGATATACTAGAGACACCCAAGGAGTACACATTTGTCATCGACGTGCCTGGCCTCTCCAAATCCGACATTCAGGTATTATAGTTATACAATTAGAAATGTTACCAAATTTTGTTATTTTTAGTCCCGATTGAAAAGTTAATGACTTTAATTTGGTGCAATTGATTTTGGGTAGGTGACATTGGAGGAGGGAAAGTTGCTGGTGATAAAGAGCAATGGCAAGAGAAAGAGAGAGGAGGAAGAAGGGAGCAAGTATCTCCGGCTTGAAAGGCGGGCCGTGCTGAAGTTTACGAGGAAGTTTAAGTTGCCTGATGATGCGAATGCGGAGGCGATTTTGGCGAAGTGTGAGAATGGTGTGCTTTCGGTGGTGGTGCCGAAGCTGCCGCCGCCTGAGAAGAAGACAAAGATTGTTGAAGTGAAGGTCGCTTGAGAGGGAGGGGAGGTGATTTGTTAGTTTGGCATGTGTTAATTTAGTGCTGGAAAATGTAGATTGTGGTTTAGGATTAAGGGGTCTAACAAAGTAATTTGGGTTGTGATGTAAGTTCAGCTTTTGTAATTAGTGCATTAGTTGGTAATGGCACGTAATGATTAGCTTTGTTTCTAACTAAATAAAGGCGCGTGTTATTTTGGTCTGACTTTTGAACTTGTGTTTGCTATGGTTAAAATAAAACATCGTGATTAGTGTTTCAGCTACTATATATGTTTATTATCGAAGGCGCGCAATATTTCTTTAAACTAATATTTACCAGAAATGACACACAGTAATTTCAAAAATAATAAAGAAGAAAAAAAAATATCCAAGCGCAGGAATGGGGAGGCAAATCATGAAAGTTAAAAGTTCTACCATGTTATGGGCAGAGATAGATGAAGTTAAAAATGATAAAATATTTGCATAGTTTTGTCAAGTGTTTTATAAAAATAATTTAAAAATAAATCATATTTATAAAGAGTTAAATCCTCTATTTTTTTTTTTTTCGAAATTACGTAAGAATCTTGGTTGGATTTTGTACCCGCACGTCTCCGGTATTGTTTTTTTCTACAATAAACCAAGAGTTGATTATCCTATTTAATCATTTTTCATGTTAGTCCAATTGAGAGATGTTTCAAATTAAAAATTTAAATTTCTCTTAGCTTTAGAGCGTATTTAAAATCATATAAATTAAGATTGTATTATTTTTAGGCAAATTCTATTGTGGACTAGATTTTATGACCGGGCTTAAATTTAGATTGTTTGAAATTTCTATCCACCTTAGAACTACCCTTATTTTTAATCAAATAATCCTCGAAGGCTTCATGTTTTTCAATTTACCCTTCTTTAATAGTTTCTGTTTTTTTTTTTTTTTTTGGCAATTGTTCAGTTCCATCCTATAATCTTAAATATTAACAAATATTTCTAATAAAATTTGTTGGTCGACCAACCTTCCAAAAAAAAAAAGTTAACTATAATCTCTACTACTTATAAATGCACGTAACGCATAGGTGTTACACTCTAGGTCTAAGTAGTAAACAATTTTTTCTGCCGTTGGATCGACTTGATCTATGGTTGGATGTGTATTGCTAGACGAAGTAACAGTGTTATTTGGTTTTCCGTCTAATTGAGAAACAAGAAGCAGCGCACTTGACATTTTTAGAGCCTAATTAATAATGAAAATTTTTAGAGCCCTTTCTATTTAGAGTTGCATATTCAGATTTGACATTTTTCTATAAAAAGATACAAGATAGTATGCCGTTCATGTATTTTTTTTTTGCAAAGTCGCAACATTTTTTTTTTGGTCATTATTAAATGCGAACGAACCATATAAACTGAGAGGCATAGGGCGTACTTAAGTTAGTAAAAATGGAGAGTTGCCAATCAATTAATTTAACATTATTTGTGCTTTGTAATTGGTATTGTCTTATGATTTAATTTATTTTAAATTTAAATTATTAAGTATAAAAATTTTAATTATTAATTATAAATGGTATACCGTCACTTTGCCACAAATTTTAGTGACTTAATTTTTTTTTTTGAAGGTCAGTTTTAGTGTCTTAAATTGTCATTATATTATGTTTAATGGACATTAATGATGGTATGTCCTGACAAACAACTAAGTTGCTGATAAAACCATTAAACATTCACAAAAAAATTTGTATACCGAAGTGTTTTGCGAAATGATTAAGGTAATAAAATTTCATTTCAAAAATATTAATTGCTCTCATATCACACTCACACATGCACTCAATGTATAAAATTATCTTAATTTTTACACTGAAGTCTTTCTCTGTATTGAATACTGCTACCTTCAACACCAATCATGACAACGTTGATCTTAGATATTGAAAATAAACAACATATCTATGTCAAATAATATGTTTACATATTAATGCGGGCACTGCTGCTAGTAATTTGAAAAAACATGTAGTACTTAGCAAACTCTAGTTTTTGCGAGGAAATAGGGAAACCAGAGCATATAGGGCTCGTTTGGATGGCACCGGAATAGCTTAATCCCGGACTAAAAATTTCATCCAAACGGAAGTGGACTAAGATCGGAATAGCTAATCCCAGGAATAATACAATTTCCAACAACACTCTTCCCAACAACACTTTTCTCTCTACTTTTCACACTTCCCAACGCTATTCCTAAACTTACCATCCAAACAACATTCTTAGTCCCGGAATAGTACTCTTCCTACTAGTCCCGTGAATAGTATTTTTCCTCAAATTTAGTCCCGGATTAGCTATTCCTAGCCTAATCCCAACCCATCCAAACGAGCCCATAATGTTTTGCTTGTGGAACAGAACATAGAACATATAATATAGTATAGCTTCAGTTCATACGAGATTCTAGTATCAACATGTACATAATTGATAATTGCTCTCCTTTGATGAAGTGACGGGGCAACTGCAATGGCCGTTGACCGAGTGAACGAAACGAAAACAGGTGGAAGCAGAATCATGTGACCTGTTTAGTACTGACTCGTGTTTTCTAGTTCTAGCCTTCTAGCTACAATGGCACATCGCTGTCTGGATGATTGGTTCTTTCATCAAAGCATTGTAAACACGTGTTTCGTGTGTGAGGTTTCTGATTTCTGGTAGTAGATAACAGATAGATATTTCTACCTTTTCCAATTAACCTACTCTTACTTATCTAAGAGGAATATAATAATAATTTAATTAAGATGGAAATTGGAGCCGAATTGGTGGGCTTTAGTCTTTTTCTCTCTTGTGCTGCCCAAACATGTGTTTGGATTTTGGTAGTGATCGAACTATACTAAATTATTAATTTTCACTTGTGTCATCAGCCACGATGAAACTCGTAGACCCAGGTACTTTTTTATTTATTTTTATTCCTTTGCTTCCATCCATGAGTTGAAGATGGCGTTTAAGCAAATCTCTTATGTGTCGAGAGAAAGCATTGACGAGGTTTTTTCAGCGCTCATCGGTCTCTAATGCTTTATAATCAAAATATACTTTTTTTTAAAAAAAAAAAATAAGACTCTATTTATTTGGGAAAATATGCTGTTCCGATCCTCCTCCAGGTGAATCTTGTGTCCACGTAAAGTTAGTCAAATTTCAGAGATGGCTTTCTTATGAGGTGAAGTAAAAAGGTCATAAAGAGGAATTGAAAAGCGCTAGCTGATACTTTCAGTGCTGATTCTTAACACAAACATATAAGTCCGAATCTCTAAATTTCTCAAGCAAAAACCAATAAAAAAAATTCTAGTAAAGCGACCTATAAATTTTGTATGAAATGTTGATTATTTCTTAACGATTTGAGATTTGATCCGAGAAACATAACTTCGATGCAGGCAGATTGTGATCACAACAGTTATACGACAAATATGATGGTGCATCTTGTGTATTGAGGATTTTTTAAGTCGCCATCATATTCGTTGGTAATATTGTAAATTAAAAAAATATAATTCGATCAATCCAATCTATGTATTGAAATATCATAGCAAATCAAATTTTACTATTTAATTTTTTTATTATGTTTTTCAATTTTTTTAAAACTTGTCTTTTTATTTTGGAATTTTCTTATTATTAGTTTGTATCAAAAAAAATAAGTTTAAAAAAATTGAAAAATAGTAAAAAAAAAATGTAAAATTTAGTTTGCTATGAGATTTCAATATATAGATTAGATTTGTTAAAATATATTTTTTAATTTGCAAAACTACCAACTGATATGATCGCGATGTACAAAATCATCTGTAAATCACGATGCACGGTTTCATTTCCCATAGTAATATTATCTAAAATCAAGAGGATTAGGGGACGTAGCAAAGAGACATGTCCTCTCTAATCTCATTAGAACCTCTCATTGTGATATTTTCGGGCTGCAAGAAACCAAATTAGGAGACATTTCCCCCATTTTGTTCTACACCTTGGCTCCTCCTTTTTTTGATGCTTCATCTTTTGTTTCTCTGGACGTCGTTCATGTTGGAGTTATGTCCTAGAAGTCAATATTTAATGACTTATTTTCTTAGTTTATGTTAATGATGATATTTGATCATTTGTTCCTAGAGTTTATTATTGACAGATCATTCAGGTTGAGGATCTGAATTGTAGATCTCTGTGGATCATTCATTAGAATGACAATAATAAATCTAAATCGTCCATAATCTTGATAATTAACAAGGAACATTAATTATCATAAAAGATTAGTATGCAAGTTAAGTGATGATTAAGTTCTACAAATCATAGGTAAGGAGTTACCAACTTAATTGCATATGTGTATATTATTGGAACATAGTACAGGACTTGACCCAATGAAATAAACATATGGATTGTGTTAAGTGTCATTGTTTATTTCATATAAGTTTGATTCTAAGTTTGAGATGTTCACCTTTTTCACATGAGGATAGGTTCAATAAATATCGTCTAACGTTGATTTCTGATAAAGGCTGCTATAAGGACTTTATTTATGTTCTCTTGAATTGTGCGGGGAAAAGTTGTTCATCAAGAAAACCGTATGTCCCTCATTAGTATACCTAGTGAGTGATGATATCTGTTTGGGCCCCTTGATGGAGTTGGATCGTATGCATGCAAACTAGACGATCAACTCTAGATCAAGAAATGTATAATCTGCAAGAATGACACATTCCTATCTTGGATTATACAATGATATCATGTGACATAAGAATCAGACAAGGAAATACTTATATTTATTGTGCAGGATTAAGATATTGTAACGGTACATTATTTATGCGAATTGGGAATCATAACGTGTTGCTAGATACCGCTTATGATTATTGGAAATAAATAACGATTTATTTTCATGGCCAACATAGCATAAATCCTCAATAGGGTCGCACAAATAGGACTCTAACCACACGGTGCATTAATTGTTTATTCGTAACAGTTAGTATTGTGAAATATGATAAGTTGATTAATTAATTATATACCGTTATGAACTGTTATAATTAATTAAGTCAAAAGGATCATATGGAAACAATTTAATGCATTAGCTAATCCTAAATTAATTATTAATGAGTTAATAATTAATTATGTTCAACACACTTTAAATAGTTTGAGTTATTTGGGCTTCTAGTTATTTAATTAATTAAAGGCCCGATTTGAGGAAGGATGAAGGAGTAATTAATGGGATGGTTTATTGGGCCATTGCAACATTTGATGTAGCCCAAAATGGCCCTATTAATTTCAGCTAGAGCCCTAGTGGCATACTTGTAAATAGTTCAAAGAGATGATGAGAGTTGTTGGCTATATAAAGGGGTCACCTCTTGGGAAAGCCCTAGCCTCCATCCACTTTCTCTCTCCTCTCTTCCTAGCCGCCACCCATCTTCCTCCCTTCTCTTGCTCATGTGTTGAGCACCATTCCTTCTTCTCCTCCATTAAAATAGTTAATAGGATGAAGAGGTTCATAGAGGGGATTAGCTAGGAGCTCATGAAAGCTAGCACTTTCATGGAGCTCGTGGTTAGCTCCTTGGTGGGCTTGAGGCGCCTTAGATGGTGGAGGTGGTGGAGCACGCACCCCATCGACTCCCATGCCTTGGATTCGAGCCTCATGAATGCGATTTCATGAGAGGTATAACTTTCTCCTACTTGTTCTCATTGTTTTGATGTGTGAATGCTTCTAGCACTAGATCTATGGTGTTTAGTTGTGATTTCTTGCTATTTGATGGCACAAAAATAGAATTAAACACTTCCTAACAGTGGTATCAGAGCACAAGGTCGTGCTTAAGCTATTTTGCACATTAATTAGATGAGAAATGTGTAATTAGTTGAGTAATTAAGTTGCTGCCTTTGTTTGCACTCTGGAACTCTGTTTTTCCGAGATTTTCTGTGTTTTTCGCATAGCAAAGATTTTATTTTGATTTTTCCTTTTGATGGATTTTAAAGAGAGATGAATTGTGAGCATTTCCCCACTGGTTTCATTTTAATCCGAGTTACTATGGATTTTTAATGAATTTTTCCGTGACGGTGCGCAGGACTGGTTCCTGTGCGACCAGATCTGGTTTTGTGGGCATTATCTTAGTTATCTTGATAAAGAGACCCTAATTTTATTGGCTGGGAATGAAGTAGACTTGGTGTACTTCCTTCCATACCAATTTGATGGTATGGATCGAAGTATTTCTATTTTTTTGAATCGATGAAAGACAAGAACGGTCCTGTTGGTTTTCTGTACCGATTGGATTGTTTTGAAAACTGGTATTGATTGAGACTTTTTATAGAAAAAGTGTTTAAATAGAAAACTTCCTTTTGAAGTCCTGAATCCATGAAAATTGATTTCATGTAAATCGGACCAGTTTTGGTATCCCAACCACTCAAATTCATTTTCGTCGACGTGCTGTTCCAGAACAGGGGACTTGTATTCAAATCCTTAAACTTGATGATTTTGAATGAGTAAAATTGGAAATCTTTCATGGTTACTAGCCTTGTACTTGTGATTGTTTACTGTAAAAGGTTGAGGCCAAAACCTGAAACTTCAAACCGGTGTTTTAATACACAACCTGAAGTTTGATAATTTTGGTTCTCCCGATTGGTAAATGATTTCTTCCTGAAATTTGAATAGGTAGTTTGTCTCTTAATAAGGATTGCTCATGATTTTTTCTGGAATTTTTGGAGACCGAAAATTTTCTTGATTTTTTCGGGTCCCGTTGAATTAAAGGTGTTTGTTCTAATTAATCAAATAGTTGATATGTTAATTAGAACTCTCCTTGCTGTCATCCATTGGATTTTTTGAATGTTGATTTTATCAAAGAGTTTAAGCAATTAGTTGTTTGAATGTTAAACTCTCTTTGCATGGAAAACACAAATTAGCAAACAATACGCAAAGACACTTAATAGCTCACTAGTTATGAACAACTTAGACATATATTTGTATATTGTGCTAACTTGTTTTTGTAGGAGGATGTGAGTTTGATATGGCTCAAGATGTCAATGCCTTGTGTGTTGTAAAATGTTGTGAATGCATGTGATTGGTTGTAATGTGGCCTAAGGTGCCTTGATAATTAATAATTGATTAATTCTTGATGTAACTTGTGAGGCTTGCATGCCCCTAAGACCTAGGCGGGTTTTAGGATTTTATCACATGTATTTATTTCCCTTAATTATTAGATAGGATCTTAGTAATTAGTGGGAGGGTTTGATTAGATTAGTTTCGTTACATGGAGATGCGACGAAGACTAATGCAAGCGGGAGCCATACAAACCCACGACAATGCTTGAGATGCTTATGTTATGTGATTGTTTGTGAATGCCTTGAATTGTCATAGGTAGGTATGGGTGTATGCTTACACGACCACCAAACAAGAGTCACATATTTTGTCCCAAACTAAATTGATTAAGTCGACCGCCTTCCTTCTCTCTATCCCCTTCACGTCAATAGCCAATCATGGCGCGGTCCGCCATAGCGGACGTCATGGTTGTCAACCTTGATAGTCGGGGTACAAATGAAAAGATTTGTTAGGAGCAAATAGAGAGAGGTTGCTTATCGATGGACCCAACAAGTTTTCTTGGACATCGGGGCGAAGTTTGTAAATATACTTAGATATTCACAAACCAAGAGTCGTATGGTTGATATGATTGGTTGGAGAATCTACCTTGTCTAGTTAAGTAGGGTGTCGTGCCATAGCAGGCTCTACTTGATGAAAACGGGGATCTTGGAAAACCAACTACATTGGGACATTAAATAAATGTAGTGGGAGTTTTTGTTTATCATTCCATAAACAAAACATTGCATAAACTAAATGACCTTAAATTGAAATTGTTATAGATATTAAATATGTTAATTTCGTTGCGATCAATCTTTGGAAACGACAAGCTCGTTTCTAAGGTATTTACTTGGAGAAGTAATACCGATTCCTAAGACATGTTCTTGGAAATGAGAAACTTGAGCAAGTTTAATCCCAAAAACGTTCCTCGACTTCCCGAACATAACTTCACAATAATTGATTAGTTTCGACGAAAATTATTCAATAAAGCGAATGCCTATATCCTTTTAGAAGTTCTAGACTTTTGAATTGGAGAATTCATAAGGACTAGACTAGACTTCTACACTCTCATCCACTTACTCAAGAAGACGTTCTTAGAGAAATTAAATATAGACTCAATCATTTATGATCGAGAAATGGAGTGTGAGTTAACCAAAAGACTCTTCTTATAAGAAGATAAATATTTCATTAGCTTGCGAACCGAAAGGTTTGAGTAGCTAATTGACAACTAGAGATATTAAGATCTCCAATATCAAGGATTGTTGATATTGTCATACAATCTCTTTCTATGGATAAAGGATATATTGTTCGCACACTTGTTAGTGCTAAAAGTAATTGGTTAAGTATTAAAGGAATACTTCACCAAGATATGAGTTGAAACTTTGAGACCCTCACTAGTGACCGTGTGTCACATGAGATGTTTCATTTGCCATTTATGAGAGGCATTTGAAAGGTTGTCCGAAATACCATGATGTTATAAACCTTAAGATATTTGTCGTTCAAATTATCTCACTATCTCTAATTCACACTAGTAATTAGGTACTAGTTTATGTGCTCGCATTTAACGAAATGTGTAGGCAATGATGAATAAGAGAAAGTCGAGACAAGTAAAGTAAACTCTTTTTGGATATGGCTTATACGTCTAAGCCGCTGCCATTGAATACGTAGAGTTATCTTTACTAAATAAAGAGTTTGTTTAGGAATTTGAGGTTGTATACCTTGTTCCAAACATCTCATAAAACCTTATCTCCGTTTCATATTTGATGATGGATGATCAAGTTTTGTAATAGAGAAATGTTGTTCTCTTATTGTTATGAATTTGTGTATAAGATTTCATGCATCTTGATTGAATTTGCTTGAAATAGATAAACAAATTTTGAATGACAAATGTGTAAGACTTCACATAAAGTATTTGACTTTTATGTAAAATAGTCGCTTAGTCGAATATAAACAAGAATCGCATTATGGGAGTCTACGTAACGTGGAGCTCGTAAATCAATTTGATTGCAAATCAAATGAAATTCATGTGAATCGTGTTTGTTAAATGACAAAAGCGCCTTTGAACTACGAAGGTTTAAAGGACAAGTAACTTTATTAAGACTTATACATATTGATGTATATAGACCTATAGGACTTGTGCAATTGAAAGGTTGTTGACACTTTACCACTTGACCAACGATCATTGTAGATATTAACGTATCTATTTGATATGGTATAAGTATGAATCTTTTGACAAGATCAAAATGATTTCAAGAGTAAAGTTGAAAAACTATTCAATAAAAGCAAAAGTCTTAAGATGGATCATGGTAAATAGTTAAGTCATATAGTTTGATATATTACCTAAAGAGTATGAAAGACGTTTCACTACTCGCTCCATGAGGAACATTGAAAAATGTATCCAAGGATGAAGGTATCGAACATTGTTTGACATAGTTCGATCGGTAATAAATCAAATTGACTTGTTCGACTCATGTAAGGGATTTGTGTTTGAGGACAATATTGTTTACACTGAATAAAAATTCCATCGAAGTCTATTGAGAAAGATATCTTACGAGATTCGATCTCTAGGTATATTGTTTCTCAAGATTTGGTGTTGAGAAGCTTATTTCAAGGTTCGATTGATTGATAAGCTTGGACCCAAATAAGACGCTTAATATTATGTAGGATATCTTGAACTAACCAAAAGGTACTACTTCAACGAACATGATAAGAACAAAGTAGTTGTTGCTCATCATAACGTAATCTTGAAGAATGATATTCTCAAGAAGAAGTAGTGGGAGTAACGTGAGCATTAAAGGAGTTTATGCGTCACTACAAGAAGTACATTTATAGGAAACTTGTCACTCCATACATGGTGCTTAGTGGGAGTTGAGCGGAACTTAATTCACAAGCAGTTGTGAAAGGAAGAAGTTCATAAGTACGCTCGCTTCTAAAGAGTACTCAAACATCTCACAAATGGATGATGTTCGAGAAACTCGTGCAATATATTAGGATCAAGAACTTATTCTACAAGTTGTTGTAGAAGTAGTTCATAGACCTCAAGCACCAATCCTACAAAGATCAACAAGAGTGAATTGCCTAAACTGAAAAGTGCATAGGCTTCACAACATCCTCGTACTTGACATATGAGGATCCATTGATAAATACAGAAGCGATGGAAATATCTGATTCCACAAGTATGGTTTGAATCTATATGATCTTTAAGTACAATCCATATATATAACAACAAGGTATAGACCTTGATTGATGTTCAAGAAGAAGCGATCCATCTAGAACATTTAGATCTTTAAAAGAAAAGATAGATATGGATAGCAAGTCGACTATGTACAAAGCACAATTTCATGATTGATGCTATGTCTAAGTCGATAACAAGTTGACCATGTACAAAGCACGGCTTCTCGCTTGTAGCTGTGTATAAGTCAATAAAGATCATTCTAACAATAGTTATATTTCGTATATATAGATATATGGAAAGATACATCAAAACCGTCTTCTTCGATTGAATGAAGGAAGTTGTAGTGTATTTGACACAAACCGAGGATTTGTTGTATTGTTAGAAACATATATATGCTTCAATGATCCATTAATGGATTGAAGCAAGTATTGTGGAAATTGGAATAAACATTTTGACAAGAAAGTCAAGGAGTTGAACTTCGTCAAAAGTATCTTGTATAGACAAAATATTCAGTGGGAGCATTAATATGTTACATGTATTGTACAAGATACAAGACATTAATTGGGAATAAAATTAAGGAAATGATTATTGTCAAGATCTCATTAGAGAATGTTTTTCTCAATAGAGAATTTGGGCAAGTCACCTAATCCAAGGAAACAAAATCTATGGAGATAGATTATGATGGATGTTAGGTTTGAGCAAAATGTGCATATAATGACAAGGTGTTATAGTTACACGAAAAGATAGACTCCTAAAAAGGATGTCTAACCATGTTGTATGGCATACACTTGAGTTCGACTCGGTGTGTTGCAACTCAATTCGAGAAGAGTGCACGATACAATTCGAGCATCCTTCTGTTATGAGTTTCATTACGTACGCCATACTTATGCACATGCCCCTATGTGTTGTACCCAAGGAGTATGACAAGCAGTTGTCAACTGGATACAAAGAAAAACACGTTTGGACAATCGAGAATATCTTCGAGTATCTTATGAGAAAGAATGATATATTTCATCTGATGAAAGAAAGCTCATATAAATTGATATATTGATGCTAGTTTTTGAAAGATTGATATGAATACAATTGAGCTACATATTTTGTTTAAATGTGGTGTTGTAAATTTAGAAGGTGTTCTAAATGGGATATTACAACCGTTTCCGTCACCAAAAACAAAATATATATAGCAACTTGTGAAGCAATGAAAGAAGGTAGTATGGATCGAGAAGTTCTCAGTCAAGCTAACATGGTTCTATGCATCTCGAACCATAGCTTAAACTTGAAGATCCCAATATTAAATTGGTGATCCAACTAAGATCTATGACGATGGCACTTGATCTCACATGATGATGATCAAGAACACATATATAGGAGTATATATGTATATAGGGTCAAACAAAATTGGATAGGTTCGCGGACACAGCGAACACTCTAACTTAACCTCTACCTTAAGCAATATACGAGATGCAATTGTGCATCCATGCGTGATGGACGTATGAGTAACTTGCTTTAAGTGTATTATATCTTTTGAGGTTCGAGACATGTATATATATGGATATATGACATTGTTCTAAATTCTTCACTGGCTAGAAGTCACTATTGATTGACTCTAGGCCAAGTGGGAGATTGTTGGAGTTATGTCCTAGAAGTCAATATTTAATGACTTATTTTCTTAGTTTATGTTAATGATGATATTTGATCATTTGTTCCTAGAGTTTATTATTGACAGATCATTCAGGTTGAGGATCTGAATTGTAGATTTCTGTGGATCATTCATTAGAATGACAATAATAAATCTAAATCGTCCATAATCTTGATAATTAACAAGGAACATTAATTATCATAAAAGATTAGTATGCAAGTTAAGTGATGATTAAGTTTTACAAATCATAGGTAAGGAGTTACCAACTTAATTGCATATGTGTATGTTATTGGAACATAGTACATGACTTGACCCAATGAAATAAACATATGGATTGTGTTTAAGTGTCATTGTTTATTTCATATAAGTTTGATTCTAAGTTTGAGATGTTCACCTTTTCCACATGAGGATAGGTTCAATAAATATCGTCTAACGTTGATTTCTGATAAAGGCTGCTATAAGGACTTTATTTATGTTCTCTTGAATTGTGCGGGGAAAAGTTGTTCATCAAGAAAACCGTATGTCCCTCATTAGTATACCTAGTGAGTGATGATATCTGTTTGGGCCCCTTGATGGAGTTGGATCGTATGCATGCAAACTATGTTAGGAAATGCTCATATTTTAATTTTAGATTAATTACAACTAATTAATCACCATTAACAACAAGCAAATCAAGAGATCTAGTGCTAAAGCAATCACACGTCAAATCAAGAGAGAAAGTAGGAGAAAGATATACCTCTCATGAAATCGCATTCATGAGGCTCGAATCCATGGCATGGGAGTCGATGGGGTGCGTGCTCCACCACCTCCACCATCTAAGGCGCCTCTAGCCCACCAAGGACCCACCACCAAGCTCAAAGAGAATGCTAGTTCTCTTGAACCTCTTGCTAATCACCTTGCTTCTCTTAATTAACTATTTAATGGAGAGGAAGAGAGGTGGGATGCTCAACACATGAGCTAAGAGAGGAAGGGAAGAGCCATGGAGAAGAGAGAAAAATCTCTCTTCTAGGTGGAGGCGCAAGGGAGGGGAGAGGAAGAGAGATGACGGCTAGGGTTTTCTCCCAAAGAGACCCCTTTATATAGCCAACCACTCTCATCCAATTTTCATACTATTTACAAGTATGCCATCCACCCTAAGAGGCCACCTAATGGGCTCTCTTGGGCCATCTTAATAAAAGGTCTTTATTCATTAATTCACCAATTAATGAATCTCCTTTAATTGTCTCTTCATTCTTCCTTAAATCGGGCCTTTAATTAACCAATTAAATAGAAGCCCAATTAGCTCAAACTAATTAAAGTAAGTTGAACATAATTAATTATTAACTCATTAATAATTAATCTATGATTAGCTAATGCATTATATTGTTTCCATATGATCCTTTTAATTTAATTAATTATAACGGTTCATAACGGTATATAATTAATTAATTAACTTATCACATTTCACAATACACATTATTGTGAATAAACAATAAATGCACCAAGTGGTTAGAATCCTATTTGTGCGACCCTATTTGAGGATTTATACTATGTTGGCCATGGAAATAAATCGTTATTTATTTCCAATAATCATAAGCGGTATCTAGCAACACGTTATGACTCCCAATTCGTATAAATAATGTACCGTTACAATATCTCAATCCTGCATAAGAAATAAAAGTATTTCTTTGTCTAATTCTTATGTCACATGATATCCTTGTATAATCCAAGATAGGAATGTGTCATTCTTGCAGATTATACATTTCTTGATCTAGAGTTGATCGTCTAGTTTGCATGCATACGATCCAACTCCATCAAGGGGCCCAAACAGATATCATCACTCACTAGGTATACTAATGAGGGACATACGGTTTTCTTGATGAACAACTTTTCCCCGCACAATTCAAGAGAACATAAATAAAGTCCTTATAGCAGCCTTTATCAGGAATCAACGTTAGACGATATTTATTGAACCTATCCTCATGTGGAAAAGGTGAACATCTCAAACTTAGAATCAAACTTATATGAAATAAACAATGACACTTAACACAATCCATATGTTTATTTCATTGGGTCAAGTCCTGTACTATGTTCCAGTAACATACACATATGCAATTAAGTTCGTAACTCCTTACTTATGATTTGTAGAACTTAATCATCACTTAACTTGCATACTAATCTTTTATGATAATTAATGTTCCTTGTTAATTATCAAGATTATGGACGATTTAGATTTATTATTGTCATTCTAATGAATGATCCACAGAGATCTACAATTCAGATCCTCAACCTGAATGATCTGTCAATAATAAATACTAGGAACAAATGATCAAATATCATCATTAACATAAACTAAGAAAATAAGTCATTAAATATTGACTTCTAGGACGTAACTCCAACAAACTAGACGATCAACTCTAGATCAAGAAATGTATAATCTGCAAGAATGACACATTCCTATCTTGGATTATACAATGATATCATGTGACATAAGAATCAGACAAGGAAATACTTATATTTATTGTGCAGGATTAAGATATTGTAACGGTACATTATTTATGCGAATTGGGAATCATAACGTGTTGCTAGATACCGCTTATGATTATTGGAAATAAATAACGATTTATTTTCATGGCCAACATAGCATAAATCCTCAATAGGGTTGCACAAATAGGACTCTAACCACACGGTGCATTAATTGTTTATTCGCAACAGTTAGTATTGTGAAATATGATAAGTTGATTAATTAATTATATACCGTTATGAACTGTTATAATTAATTAAGTCAGAAGGATCATATGAAAACAATTTAATGCATTAGCTAATCCTAAATTAATTATTAATGAGTTAATAATTAATTATGTTCAACACACTTTAAATAGTTTGAGTTATTTGGGCTTCTAGTTATTTAATTAATTAAAGGCCCGATTTGAGGAAGGATGAAGTAGTAATTAATGGGATGGTTTATTGGGCCATTGCAACATTTGATGTAGCCCAAAATGGCCCTATTAATTTCAGCTAGAGCCCTAGTGGCATACTTGTAAATAGTTCAAAGAGAGGATGAGAGTTGTTGGCTATATAAAGGGGTCACCTCTTGGGAAAGCCCTAGCCTCCATCCACTTTCTCTCTCCTCTCTTCCTAGCCGCCACCCATCTTCCTCCCTTCTCTTGCTCATGTGTTGAGCACCATTCCTTCTTCTCCTCCATTAAAATAGTTAATAGGATGAAGAGGTTCATAGAGGGGATTAGCTAGGAGCTCATGAAAGCTAGCACTTTCATGGAGCTCGTGGTTAGCTCCTTGGTGGGCTTGAGGCGCCTTAGATGGTGGAGGTGGTGGAGCACGCACCCCATCGACTCCCATGCCTTGGATTCAAGCCTCATGAATGCGATTTCATGAGAGGTATAACTTTCTCCTACTTGTTCTCATTGTTTTGATGTGTGAATGCTTCTAGCACTAGATCTATGGTGTTTAGTTGTGATTTCTTGCTATTTGATGGCACAAAAATAGAATTAAACACTTCCTAACAGTTCACTCTCATGGCAGTTGTTTAATTGCGTGGAAACGTTACTTCTCCCTTTTGAACTCTTGGGTCACTAAACACTCTTGCTCGGCCCTCCTCCTTGACAATTGAACAGGCCTTATAATGCTGGTGACTAATGTTTACGGTCCAACGCTAGACTCTCTCAGGTCGGCCTTCTTTCAAGAGCTCCGTTTCTTGTTCTCCCTATCTCCTCCTAACTGGATTCTCCTCGGGGATTTTAACGTGCTTCGTTGGATTAATGAGCGCTCCACTTTGGGTACAAATTACAATGCCATGACGGCGTTTAATGATATTATCGCTGATATGCATTTGTTTGATGTACCACTCTCAAACAAAAAATTCACTTGGAGTAACAAACAACCAGTCCCAACCCTTTCTCGCTTAGATAGGGTTCTTCTCTCCCCTGCTTGGGTTACCAACTACCCCAAGATTGTTCTACAAGCGTTGCCAGTAATTGTCTCGGATCACAATCCCATTCTTCTCCGTTGCTCAAATTTCGCTCCTCAAAAGAAGAAAAATCGAATAGAAATGTACTGGATGAGGCACTCTGACTTTGGTGGAGTTGTGGCGTCGTCTTGGGCTTCAAATGTCAGCCCAACTCACAATCACTCTTCTGACTCGATTTTGAAGTTCCAACAAAAATCCAAATATCTGCACTCGGCCCTGAATACTTGGAGCAGGGACACTTTCAGGAAGCCCAACTTGACTCTCCTTAATGCTAAAAACATTATCGCTTCCCTAGACAAGTTAGAGGAGTCAAGATATCTGTCTTCTCTAGAGTTTACTCTGAGAATTAAACCGAGAGAAAAGGCCTTTGAAATTTCCAATCAGCTAGAGATCAAATGCATCAGCGTGCACGATCCAAATGGTTGCAATGGGGTGATAGAAACACATCTTACTTCCATGCTCTCGCGTCTGCCAAACAGAGAAACAAATGGATCTTTTCTATTACCAACGGTGATACTATTCTTACTGATTCAAGCGACATTTTGCAGTGCTTTACTACTTTCTTTGCTAGCCTTTTTGGATCAGGGTCGGCAAACACAAATTTCTCTTGCACAGGGCTCTATTCTGAGGATCTCAATCTAGATCTTTCCTCCCTCGGCTTACCTTTCAGTGAATCAGAAATACATCGTGCTGTCATGAGATTGGCTAACAACAAAGCTTGTGGACCAAACAATTTTCATAATGAATTCTTCAAAGAGCAATGGAACCATGTCAAGCACGACTTAGTTTCTATTTTTGAGCTTCTATTCAATGGTTCGCTTCATTTGCATGACCTAAACCTGGCCCACATCATTCTCTTGCCGAAATTAGAAGGCGCTCATCTGGTACCAGAATTTAGACCGATCAGCATCTTAGACTGCGTGCCTAAGCTAATCTCTAAAGTTCTAGCTATGAGATTGCAACATTTCCTACCATCCTTGATTTCACCGGAACAAACTGGTTTCATCAGGGGAAGAATGATTTCAGAAAATTTCATTGTCGCAAGGGAAACGATCAACCATCTGCAGTCCCAAAACAAACCAGCCATTCTCCTAAAATTGGATTTTTACAAAGCTTTTGATTATTTGGACTGGGAGTTTTTGAACAAAGTGCTTATACAGAGGGGCTTCCCAGACATCTTCTTAAGCTGGATCAATCTCCTGCTCTCTTCTTCAGTTTCTTCGGTTGTTGTCAATGGCTTGGTGGGACCGCATTTTGAACACAAACGGGGGGTACGTCAAGGAGACCCCATCTCTCCCTTTCTGTTCATCTTGGCAGTTGATGTGTTGTCTAGGATGCTTCAAGGGGTTGCTACTTCAGTCACCTCTTCACTCTCCTCTCGTTTATCTTCGCCTTTCTTCTTGTTGCAGTACGCGGACGACACGCTTATCTTCTCTACTGCAGAGAGAAATGCGCTAAGTACACTAAAGCTTGTTCTTCATCTCTTCGAGAAAGCCTCAGGCTTAAAGATTAATGCAACTAAATCTATGTTTGTTCCTTTGGGCCTTCGAGAGGATGAAACAAACAGAGTTGCAAGTACTTTTGGCTTTCAACTTTCAGAGTTGCCCCTAACTTACCTGGGCCTCCCTTTGACTAACAAAAGACCGAGCAGACTGTGCTTCCAGCCCATCCTTGAAAAAATCCAAAAATGTTTGGCGGGTTGGAAGGGGAAATTGCTTTCAAGAGCAGGAAGAGTGATGCTTGTCTCAACTGTGCTCTCTACCATACCTAGTTACTTTATGTCCTCCTTCCTCTTACAGGCTTGGTTAATCAAGGAAATCGATAGAATGAGGAGAAGTTTTATTTGGGGCACAAACCAACAAAGTCGTCGCAGATTGCATCTTATTTCTTGGCAGAGATTATGTCAGCCTAAATCTGTCGGGGGCCTAGGTTTAACTGACCTAAAACTTCATAATCAGGCGCTTCTCCTTCGATGGATTTGGAACCTCTACACCAAAAAGGATTCTCTATGGGGAGGCACAGCGGCTGAGGCTTGAAAGCAGAGATCAACTCAACCAGAAAAAAGATTTCTTTTCTATACTTACTCTATCATGACAGACTGCCGACTAAAGATCAACTCAATCAGAGAAGTTTTGATGCAGCACCCTCCTGCGTACTTGTACCAGTCAAGCAAATGAGACCAGTTTACACCTCTTCTTCCAGTGCCCGTTTGTGCAAGCTGTTTGCTCCTGTCTCCATTTTACCGGTATCTACAGTGTCTTCTCCTCAGCTTACTATACACACGATGCACTACTTCGGGCCATGACTACCCTGCAGGGGAATGCTTTTCATCAGACTCTGTTAGCTACTTTGCTCTGGGGAGTTTGTTAGAACATAATTAGAGGATTTTCAGGAATGAACAGCAGACGGTTCCTATCTTGGTGGAGTGGGTTGCTTCTCAAGCTGCAGTTTTTTTCAAGCACCGCTAATTTTTGTGTTTCTTTCGGTTTATTTTTCTTTTGTTCTTTTTGACAGTCTCTGTCAATTACTCTAAAAATTTTTTTTTTTTTTCCGTATAGTAAAGGCATGGGAAGCCCTTAACATACAAAAATTTGTCAGATATATATTTACTTGTATAATAATTTTTTAAATTTTTTTAATGATTTGCTCGTTATTAAATTTAATTAAGATTACATCTCATTCAAAACTCTTTCCTCGTTTTATGGTCTCTTCCCTTCGTCAAGATCTAAACAATGAATAACCTCTTATGGAAGTATTGCAACAAATTACATGTTACAGGAGATGTTACGAGACACTCGTAATTTTCTCAGGCAAAGTCTTCAAAATATGTATAAATAAACAGGATGGCCCATTCTTAAAAAAAAATTCTAAATTGGCCCCAAACTAATTTTCTGACCCCGCTCTGGGCAAGCTCAAACTATTCAAGTTTTTTTTTTTTTTGGGTCATTTAACTATTCAAGATGACTAACAAAATTCTGAGCTGAAGAAAAGAAAGTCAATCTTCTTCAAAAAAGAAGTACAAATGTACAATAAAGAAAGTCAATCAACACAGTCCAAAGTTCATGAAATCTTTTTTTTTTTTTTTTTCCAGGTGTCGTTGATAACAACTAATAAGATCCAGTTGCATCTCTTTTTTGTTTGTGGACACTGGAGATCCAGCCCAATTATACGTACTAACAATCTAACATGGCGCTTGCCACCTCGAAACGGTGTGCACCACATGATTTCTTGTGGGGCTCACATGCCATGATTTTAGGTTTCTAGAATCCGCTTCTTATTTTGAGACGTTGAAGCACCTTTCCGGGTTTTGATATTACAAAGAAAAATTTTGAGCTCTCCCTCTCACAAAAGTCATTTCTTGGAATGGACGCCCTTTCTCGTCTCCAGTTTTAGAGAACCGAAGAGTGCCGTTGCGACGAGAGGATAATTTTTACCTGACACTTACAATGACAGGAAAAGTTAATCCATGTAATTATACGCAAAGAATGGAGGATAATGGCTCTTAATTTTTCATTTAAAAATGCGTTCGCATAAAATATATTTAATATTACAAACTTATTTTGTTAACGTAATTTGTATTTACTTCCTATTAAAAATATAAATAATATTTTACTATTAATCCACGAGTTACAATTTAATAATTTAAAACAATTATTAAATTAGTATCAACACTTGATATAAAGTGTGACGTTCATCCAATAAATTTCTGCTCCACCCACAATGCAAACGAGAATAAATATTAGCATGACACGAAAGCATATAAATAGATACTATATATACTATATAGTTATTATTACAGCTGCCAACTTGTTCTGATCAAGGTTTTCTTCTGTTTACTATTATATATTTCTCTCTTAGCAATTTGATATTTTTATATTAGAGCATGTTTTTCTTGTGTTTGTAACTTCGATTCTGATAATTACTTTTATTAAGCATGCCTAATTACCCGTCGAACAAGACATCGAATTTGCTGACGGTTTTTTTATTTATTTATGCTATTTCTACGGTCACATGTTCTGTTGATATTACGCATGCACAGTTCAGCAAGTTAACCAATTGGTCGGTCGAATAGTATCACAAATTTGTAATTTTAAATCACAAAGTTTGAATGAGCTAATGCATCCTTATATACGTCATTGATATTGTTTAATTTCGCATATAACCAGTCAAAAGTCAAATTCTCTTTAAGCAAATAATACATTTATTTTAATAGAGATTTCCCTATCTAATCCATCATTTCAGCAGTCACCTCTTACCTGGTCTTTTGGGTTCATTTGATTTTGATTGGTGGGATGAATAATGGGTGTAAATTGTTATTTGAAATTTCTATGTATGGGACAAACTAGAACTTGTGTGACGTGCATATGTTAAAAAGTTTAAATAGTGCTTAGCGATTTTTAATGGTGTGGAGAGCGTTTAACATAAGCTCAACGAGTATAAATTGTGAAAAAATGTCTTATCATGTAATTTTTATGTTTAAATTTTTTAAATTTACAATAACACAACTATAAACAAAATTGATTGACAAACATCATAACACAATATACTATTATTATTGCATCTTTGTTACAGTAGTATTTATAAGTAAGTAATACTCCTCCTATATATTTTATATACTTGCTTATATATTTATTTATTTATTTTGAGGGTCCGCGAAAAACCATCCACAAGATTTTATTAAAACGAAAAGTTACAAAATTCGCAAACAACAACAGGTAAGAACAGGAAGAATACAAATTATGACCTCCCCTCATTCCCAGGTTGCGCTGTGTAGGCTTAATTGATTATATATTTATTTTGAAGTTCTTTTTTTTTTTTTTTTAACTGTACGTCTCATCGCGTTTAAGCATTGGGGTTCGAAATATCAATCTATGCTTTTCAAATAAGTCCAACTATATGCACATCGAATAGATACTTCAATATATGGTGAAATTTAGTTTTAAATCTCATATATTGCGGACCTGCGGCTCAAAAAACGTCAAAACACAGTCGTGGCTATACTGCTGCTTTATAAATTACTCTGGTTAGATACCTTCGGTACACTTTACTCAGAAGTCTGTTATTATTTTTTTTTTTTTTTGAGAAAATAGTCCCAAATGACTACCGATTATCTTTTGAAATTAATAAATAATTACAGTTACCGCAAGATAAAAAATTTTACTATATGTCTTACTCTAGTAATTATTAATTTATAAACTATATATTCAATCCTCCTCGAAGATGTTGGCTTTATATTAATTTTAAAATTTTAATTAATAGTTGGTTATATATATATCTATAATTAGATAGAACCATATAAGGCTAGAGCTAAACAAGTGCCCCACCTTATATAAAAAATATAATTACATTTTCTCCCTTTTCCACTATATATGATCGATAATTTAGAGGAAAAGAACACAAAAATATTCATATAAATGTAATTTTTTATATACCCGTATAAACTATGACGTTTATTTTTTATGTAAAATATTTATATTTACATAAGCAAAATAAAATAAAGTCTGTTTATGTGTTTATAGTTTTGTATTTATTCCAATCTGTGAGTAATTCTGATTCGATTCCTCATGCTTACTACATATGATTCATGATACTTTCTTCTCCAATCGTTTTTAATATATATTAAGACACGTACATAGGTATCACATGACACGCTTTTATTACTAAACAAATAATATTGAACAAGACAAAATAATTATATAAAAATTTCTACCCTTAAAGTCAGATTCATTGGCCATATATTTAGTGTTAATGTTGAAAATCTGCATAAAATATCATATCGTACAATATAATTACTCAATTATAATGGCGGTACAGCTTATATTTTTCTTTGGGAAAACATTACTTATCTTATCCTCAGACAAGTTCAATTATAAAGAATTAATATGCAATATTTCAAAACTTGTTGTAGATGCGCCGGCTCATAATTCTTTCCACGAATTTGGCTGGAATGATGATAGAATACATCGAAATCAACATCGATAAATAGCTTGGAACTTCTTAATAAGTCCGAAATGATGTAAGGATAATATTAATAATAAGAGAAGGATGAAGTCCTGAGAAAATTCCTTTCACAAAAGAATAATAAGCAGAAGTTCACTATTACCAACATTTGCATTAAACAATCTCAAAACATTATTACGATGTTAAACTGCTTCCCAATGATGCCAAAATTATTTGTTTGCATTAATCACACACTTACCTGTTTCTTAGAATTTGACAATATGTATTCAAGTTACTATAATTCATCTTTGGCGACTTTCGAGATGTGAACTAATGATGAAATGTGTTGCTCGTGGGCTATGTTTAGTCTATCAAAATCACATATAACACTGATTTCGCTTTTGTCAACTTGCTTGGAGCTTTCAGGTTAACCAAGATCCGTGTTGAGCTAGATATCTACTATCGTTTTCTTGCATGCTTAGCGTGCAAAATATTTTATTTTCCCGTGTTTTGAATTATTATTATTATTAGTTTTTTGATGATAAGATTGAATTATGTAGATCATTAAGCCCCAAATTCTGTCCTTATACGAGTTTATCGACGCTGACGCACGGGTGAGTATGTCCCAATTTTGAAAATCACGTGATAGAATTTTATTTTTCTATGTTCATTTTTATCCCCTCAATTTATCTCTAATATTGATTTTCGATATTCATTTGATATTTCAATGTTTTATATCCAAGTAAAAATGCAATGGTAATAGTTGCTAAAATTGTTGTAATAATTCAGTAAATGAAATTTACTTATACTAGCTGTCCATATCTCTAAGATTAACATTACAGTTGTTTTATAATAAATTTTTTAAAAAAGTACTGAGAAATATAAACGTGATATCAGGATTTCAAAAGAAGTAATAGTAAATCATAGGAGGAATTGATAATTTATCTTGTTAAAGGAATTTAATTAATCTCAAAGCAAAGATTTGTCCAGAGATGAAACCCCTGTTTTTTTTTTTTTTTTTTTTTTCCGAAAGTGTGCTTAGTTTTTTTTTTTATATTCAATTTCAATTTTAAATAGCCTTCATATATAAGAGGTACGTACGATCATTAAAAGCATGCTTCTTTGCTTACCCGACAATTAGTCCAGGGGCGGAGGAGGTACATGTATCCAAAACTGGGCAATTGCCCCCCTATGTTTTCAAAATCACCCCTTAAAAGTATAAAAATTTCACACTATTTAGTGTAATTTATTCAATTTGCCCCCCCTAAAAAATCCTAAAATTTCAACATAGTATCTCTTTGCCCCCCTTATTCTAACATTCTGGCTCCGCCCCTGAATTAGTCATCATGCATATGCATCGAGATATAAGAATCATCTCTTATGCAACTTACAAATGATCGCTATCTATTTGCTGCTCTATTTATTTATGGTTTCGTGCTCAAGCATGGTTAGGTGCAAGTTGGGCTCGTCATTCATTTCTTCCTAAGAAGAAATAGCCATTGCTTTTCCCAAGCATGTTACTTCACCTCACCGTGTACTCAACATTGCCACCTCATCAAATTCACAGCAACCGTTGGAGACTGAAAGGATCATTTTTTTTAGGGACAGTGAAAGGATAATTTCTTATTTCTAATAGCCGCCAGAAATTTCTGATCTTTACGGAGTTGTATTAGTAGGTGGCAAATTTTGAAGTTTTTCCATGCCAGCCACACGATAAAAAATATTCTCTTGTCAAGGATTTAATTATATAATTATAACCTTTCATTATCTATTATTAATTTTATTAGAGTAAGACTGTAAGAGTGTAAGACAATGATATTGCGCACATTACTGATCAGTTAGTGCAACGGCTTCAAATGTCAACTTTTTATGATTTGATTGGTCAATCGAAACCAATCAACTCAACTTACATATTGATATCACTGAAAATAAACATATACAAGTTTAATATTTGTATTTACAATATGAAAAAAAAAAAATCATTCCCATTGGACACCATTGTATATTTTAAATCAATAATGTCTCTCTGTAGAAAAAAAAATACCGTAAGAATATTTGAAAATTAGAATTTCTAAAAAAAAAGAAAAAAAATGAAACATATACTTTTTTTTTGTAAAATTTTATTTTATAGATTGAATATATTGGTTCAAATTTCTATAATTAATACGTTTTTTTTACCGTGTCCCTACTTTCATATTTCTTGTGTCCAAGGACCAACGAAGTGAACATCAATTCGATATATTTGTAGGGTATTTATGAAATTAAAAACTTCAGTCTAAATGCCTAATTAACTTGCCAGCTGGTAAATGTTGTTGTATTTGAAGAAGTCAATGATAAAATAAAAGACAAATACGAGATGTAACAGAATATATTTAAAGCATATTCGTCCTTCAGAGATGTGAATCATTGGGCACACAAGCACAGACAAAGGGTCTTTTTTGTTCCCATTTGATTTGGTGGTGTTTATCAATTGAAACACTCCCAAACCCGTCAAACAGATCGGATTCGAGACATCATGTCATTCTAATTTAGACGTAATTGTGTCTCCATTCATGTGCCGAATGGAGGCCAGAAGGGGTCGTTGGTCGTTAGTTGAGAACATAAAAAGCGATCGTTAGAGTTGGAACAGCCTATAAATTAGGGCGCATCAACAATATATCATGCAAGCATAGTGTGTAATATTGTAATGACCTTATAGTTTAACTTATTAATAAAAAGTCCACGGGCATATTCCTAAAAATTAAACAATATATCATGCAAGTTGGGTGGTGTTTTTGTATATAAATTCGTTAAAAATTAATATTTTTTAATTTTATAATCTTATGAAAACATTTTATTATATAGTGCCAATATCAACATCTATTAAGATCAACGAGTACCGCCGAGTTCAAATAACTAGACAATAAATACAACACAATTTTTATTACTATATACATAATTTAGTAAAATAAAAAAAAAATGATAGAATATGGCACTGTTATTTTTACAAAATATATGTAAATTACTAGCTTAAATACTATATGAATGCTCTATATATTATTGTACCCATAATTATGAACATTGTATAATCAAATGAATGATTATAAAACTTATTGTGTATGTTATATTTGTTATCATACTAAATAAGTCCATCGAAAATTAATGGTTAATAGAACAGAATTTACTATGATCAAGTCAATGCATTTGAGCTCTGCTTTTTCTCTTCCTTTATTTTTTTAGTGATCTACAACAAGTTTTCTCAAGTATTTCTTTACTACGTCAAAATTTTTATGGTAGTTTACCTAATGAGTATAGAAAATCAAAATAGTCAACATGCATTACACAATAGTCGAGTGTGTATTCTACAATACTCGTGTATAAAATCGAAATACTAAATTATGTATTTTGAACAGTTTAAAAACAGGTACAAAAATAGTCGTCACAAGCTATGAAAACAAGTCTTGACTCAAATTAACTAATAATAATTGTCAATAGTCATGTATGTAACAATCGAATATGCATTCTAAAATATATGAGCAGTTCATAAGGATTTTTACGAAATAAGTTTATTTCAAAGTTCAGAGTTCCTGAATGGTAATTTATCTTTCATTGCACAGTTCAATTAATGTAACTTCTGCTTTCCTGCAAGGTATAGAGAAAAGAAAATGATCACCACTTCACTTTTGAGTTTTGAGAACGACGCTCCAAAATTATCTTTCATCATTAAATACATCCTCGGATTTACGGCAGATCAATGGGATAAAGTTTCCAAAAGAAAAATTAAAAGGAACGGAGGATCAGCTAATCATTAAACTAAAGCTGCAGTTTCCAAAATTATCTTTCTTCTCCAGTCGTGATTCTTCTAACGATCAGCTGAGATTTCTCATCTCAAAAATAGCAAATTGAGGATCTAATTAGGCATTTTAGTTATGTTCACAAAATAATACGATATTTAGAATATAATGATTTGTTATAATTATAGATAATAATAACATTTTTTATTAAATGCACGTGCTATTAAAATATATTGTGATTAATATAATTAACTTAATACATGTCTAACAAGTGTAATCAGAGTTTCTGTTAGACTGGTGTAAATTTTCAACATTAATGTCTTCAAGGTTAATATCGTTTGGAAGTAGACTTCAAGTTCGCGAATATCAAAATTGTGCAACATGTCATTCCAAGAGTCGATTAAGGATCTTACCGTGAGTAATTTTTGTTCGCATATATATTGAATTACTGATTGATTACAATTTATGAAAAGTTATATTAATATGAAAATTTGATATTACAATTTTGGTAAATAAATATTTCGAAGAAATTTCATCTATTCGCCCGTGGCGGAGCACATGAATTCGTACAGAATATCGATATGCCCATACCGGAATCTGCTGCTGCCATGACATGTCATGATGTCAATACTTTCGATAGATCAGGACATCTACAGTTTCCGAAAACTGGAGAGCATGTGATTCTGTTTGTCCCTAGTTCTCCTCCGCTTGTCTCTCCTAGGATGGCACAACGGAGATAAATTACCAATTATTTACTTCCCAAATCTACCTAGACTCGGAGCACAACACTATCGCTCAATGACATGCGGGACCCACAGTCCATCGACTAGTCAAAAAATGAACATCGCCAAATATAGACAGGTAATTCAGCCTAAGTTTAGTTTTCATCTGGAGGCCATATAATGCGAATTTTATTGTTCAATAATTTACATCTGTAATTTTTAACTTTTAACAAACTCGCCTCTTCCCTGCTCCATTGGGCAGTGGCTCTGTCTCTCTGGTATTAATAACAAAATATATATATTTTTATTTTTTTCCTCCCTTTTTTTTATTTTTTTGTGGATCGAGGCAACGACGCAGCTCTGTGGTTTTCCTTGGTTCGCACGGGCCTCTTACCTCTTTCCAAATTATATACAAAAATTAACCATCATTACTAATAATCTCTTCTTCTCATTATTATTATATTTGTTTTTCTCCTTCCATTTGCCGATTCAAACAGCCAAATCCAGCCGACTATTTCAGGGATTTATAACAATCCTCCCATTTTTCCTCCGCAATCTCCTCTCTTCTGAGATCGAGCCTTCCAATTCTTAATTCCTCAAAAAAGAATTGGAAGGAATTTCAATCGAATTTTGTGGGTTTTTTTTTTTCTTCTTTTTTTCCCTATTCTGATTCCTTAGAGTCAGCTTCTTTTTCTTCGAATCACGCGAAATTCCGAAATTTCTGATTCAAAAGCTCAAATCTTTCGAAAATTCCTCCGAGTTCTTCATTTCGGATCTCAATCCCTGCTCAATTTGAGCCGTTGATTTGGTCGAATCTACCTACCTTGTTGCCATTTTGGGTTGAATTCAGAATCGAGTATTGTTGGAAGAGGAGGAAGAAAGGAAGAAACAAGCCAAAAAGGTGGCGGGGAGAGAATGCTCTATTTGAAGCAACCAGTTGGGGATATAGGGTTTTAATTGGTTGCTAATGGAAGCACAAGAGGCTGTGTCGGCGTCCGGTATGGCGCCAATTGATGCTAATTCCTTCCAGAGCTTTGAGCTCTATGAGAATCGAGCGGTTCGTTCTATCTCTTCTATTTTATTTAGAAATGTTTATCAGTTGATATTTCTTAATTTATGATCTCATCATCTTGTTAAATTTTTCAATGTGCATAATTTTCCTGCTCTTTTCATTTTAAAATTGGTAAATTATAGCTTAATCACCTAATTGTAATACTCTCAAGGAATTTCTAATGTCTGCGATATTAGTTTTGCTGATATTAGATTATTTTCGCATTTGTGGTATTTTTAATTTGGTCATACTTTTTACGCTATATTTAAATGTTCATTTCAACATAAAAATTATTTGTGGAGGACCATGTTGATTCTGATATATGTGTCATTTTTTTCTTCCAGAGCTTTTTCATGGTAGGGACTAACAATGATAAAAGTTTGTATAAAATTTTGACAATTGATCGGCTCAAGCCATCTGAGCTCGACATAAGTGAAGATCCAAATACATACAATGCGACAGAGTATAATGAGTTGATAGAGAAAATCAAAGAAGAAAGTGTTCCAAATGGGGGATTCAATTTTGTCACCCACTGCTATGGTATCATCGGTAAGAAATTCTTAGACCTCAGAAAATAACCTCAAGCAGAATAATATATCCTTACAATCATAACTAAAGATGTGTTTCCTCAGGTTTTATCAAGTTTTTGGGGCCATACTACATGGTGCTAATTACTGAGAGAGAGAAAATCGGTGACATATTTGGGCATGCAGTATATAAACCTGCTAAGAGCAGGAGGATTCTTGTCCCATGCATCCCCTTCAACTTTGATGATATTAAATACGAGAAGTGAGTCCATTTTTCTTCTTTCAAAATATCACTCTTATGAACATATACCTAGATCGAGAACACCTAAATTGATAATGTGAACATCTATCTATATTCTTAATGTGTGAACATTTATATATCAATAATACTTCACTAATGGAGGTCGACTGAGGAGTAATCTGCTAGCCAAGATTTGGTACCTGTGATAGGTTGCATTGCACATAGCTTTCAAAATTTTTTCATTAAAATGTGCTGAATCTTTCTTGTTTCCAGCCGCTACAAGAATCTTTTTAGCATGATTGACGTCACAAAAGATTTTTACTACTCACACACGTACAATGTGATGAGGAGTCTTCAGAAGAACCTTCTTGGAACACTTTCTGATGAAAATGTGTATGATTCAATGTTTGTCTGGAATGAGTACTTGACGCGGCATCTTCGTAGCAGTGCCAAGAGTGACATTTGGACTGTTCCCCTTGTTTATGGCTTTTTCAAGCAGGTGCAGGTTTATGTTGTTGGTAAATATTTTTTTACAATGTCAGGCATGATTGTGTAGTGATTGTGTTGTTATTCATGTACCAGGAAAAGTATTATGTCTCTGAGAATAATTTTGTCTTCACACTCATAGGAAGGCGCTCCCGGCATTTTGCAGGAACACGGTAATTTAGTAATTATATTTTATAATTAAGTTATGTATAATAGAGTTAATTAAACCTGTGGCCGACATGCCAAGCTATACCCTTTCAATGTTTTTGGCTATTCTGTTAGAAGGCCTTGCTAGTAGCCAACCTGCCAAGTATTTAATTGTAGATCGAAATATTGTGTCTATAAGAAATGTTCAAGTCCAATATGCCAATCCTAACTCCATCGCCCTTAAGAAAAGCAAACGGAAAATATTACTATAATAAATTTAAATGAAAGGACTGAAAACAAAAAAACAAAAACCAAGCAGTATCGACAGTCTGTCAGGTGTCCACACCAGTTTGTTGTGGTATTAGCATGTAATGTGCTATAATCCTCTTGGTCAAGATATTGGTCTTGACTGACTTAATTTTGTGGTTAATAATAGTTGGGCTTGTAGCTTGATAATGTATTTTAAGTTGAATAGTGTTTGAAACAGATATTTGAGGAGAGGTGTGAACATCATGGGGAGAGTTGCGAATGATGTAGAAACTGAACAGATTGTGGTGGAGGACGTACCAAATCCTACTCGCATAAGTTCAATCTTACAACACAGGGGCTCAATTCCTCTATTCTGGTCCCAGGAGACCAACCTGTTTAACCCTAAACCTGATATAATATGTAAGTTCAACAATCGTCTTGGTTATAGATTTGGTAGTTTCGCAAAAAGTTTCCATAAAGTTTTTTTTTTTCGAAATGCTTGACAGAGACTGTCAAGTTAGTTTCCATAAAGTTGGGCTTGATATTAGACTACCAGTATCTGTTAAGTTTTGCTTTTTTCTGGATAAGGTTATGAGTGTATCTTTAGGCTAAATTCTGATAATGCATTTCTAAGTTGGTACTCAGTACCTTACCAAATGGTAAAAACTAGTAAGTGTCGTCACCAATCTTGAGTTCTTGACTAGTAATCAGTACCAGTGAGTTATGGTACCCGTATGTGGCAGTTTAGCTGCCACTCACGTATCTGACGTAGATCTGCTACAGACTGCGAACAATTCTCATCAGGTACACCACCTGGCATGTCAAATAATTTAATATTTAAAATTGATGCCAATGCTGTTAAAGATACTGTCTGATACACATAGAGGCACTTGCCCAAATGACCCCTCACGGGTTTCTCCTAGTAAAATAGGAGCAGGAAGCTAGTGATGAAAAGTGTCCTTGTGGGATTTGAATCAGCTCAGATCTGGAGAGCCATCCGGAAGCAGACACTTTTATTACTATAAATTTCAATTAACCAAGTTCTTGGGTATGAATTCCCAATGCTTTTCTACCATTTGGCTGTGCATTTCCAGACCATCGAACATGTGAAATGGAAAATAAATTTATCTTTTATCTAATGATGTTTCTTACTCATGACGTTTTGTTGCTACTTAAAGCTTTCATATTTACACTATAGCCTTAATAGTAATTTTTGCCTTGTGTGGGAAAATGATAAATTCAGGTTTTGCTTGATCCTATATTCTTAAAATGGGAAGGGCCCATTGAATTGCTGTTTTAAAATATAACTTTCGTGTGCTCACATGTAATGGTAAAATTTGATAAAATCATATTCTGAGATGTTGACAAATTGCATTTCACTGTATCATATATGATGTCATATCTGTTTACATGCAGTATAGCCAGTGAAAATTTTACTGATGATATTCGTAATTTGGTATGTCTGCTACCAGTCGGTCCTGCTACTAACATGTACCAGCTGGCATCTGATTGCTGGTAAAGCTAATTTGATGACAATCGAAATAAGTTGATTGCCTAATTTCTTTTGTTTCAGTGGGAAAGAACATGGGCTATGAAGCTACCTTGCTCCATTTTAAGCACCTTGAGAAACGGTATGGGACTCCAATCATTATTCTAAACCTTATTAAGGTAAGAATCTTTATTGCGGTTCATACATACATGTGTTACTTGATAATACCTATTCTTTAGTTTCTCACCTCTCACATTGTCTTTGCCAGCAGAAAAAGGAGAAGAGGCCTCGAGAGTCTTTGCTTCGTAGGGAGTTTGTGAAAGCAATAGAAAACATAAACAATCAATTACCGCCCAAAAACCAACTTCAATATCTTCATTGGGATGTTCATATGAAACCTCGCGGGTATATGCCTCTCATTTATAAGTTGCTCGCCTGTTCTGATATTATTCATAAATGATAATAATACTTATAGAGAATGAAGAAAGAAGAACAATAATGTTCTTTCTATTTAGTGGCCAAAATATTGTGTCAGTATTAGGCATGATTTCATTGTTACTTCTGATCCTGGATATAAACAAGATTAATTATACTGTAGTAGAGATTGGAGGCTGATGTTTTGAAACAATTGTTGCCTTTTATGATTTTCAATTTGATATTTATCTCCTTCCTCAATTAGAAGGCCTGCTCTGGAGGTGCTTGTTCGATTAGCTAAAATAGCAGAGGACTCATTAAAAAAGACAGGCTATTTTTATTCGCGAGTACCACCACCAGATGGACCTGATCCTCTTGCCTGTTGGTCTGCATATCTGTAAGTGCTCTATCTCTCTTCCCCCTCTGCCTAATGTCTCGAATTCAGTGTTAGGTAAGAATGGAAGTTTTGTGTTCATTCAATGGTCGTTTCTCCATTTTTGTTAAATCCTACATATTTCTCAGCAAAGTAAAATATATAAAGAGATAAGTTAGTAATGAAAACCAAAGAAAGAAATCTCAGCATGTTAATGACAGTTTGGAAAATCCAGAATCAGTTGTCAAATCCAGAAAAAACCTTTAATTTTGACGTCCTTTGTTGAAATCAGTATTATTGAGTCTGTAATATCCTCTGATACAGAAAGAAGCACATTAGTGACGAAAACAACAGCAGTGACCACACAAATGGTGACAACACTGATGACACTGAGACACTTGGTGAGGGTTCCCAGTGCACGTCCAGCAGCTCCGATACCTCTGCTGTTGGGACCACAGAAGACATTGAAATTCTCAACCCAGAATCACCAATGTTTCAAAAGGGAATCCTGCGCACGAACTGCATCGATTGTCTTGACCGCACCAACGTCGCGCAGTATGCCTTTGGGTTGGTTGCACTCTGGCACCAGCTGCATGCTCTCGGCCTCGTCGATGATAGATACATTGATTTGGACTATCCCCTGGCTCGTAATTTAATGAGACTTTATGAAATCATGGGGGACACCTTAGCCCGACAATATGGTGGCTCTGATGCACATAATAAGGTAGTTGTTATAAAATGAAGATGGAAGAAAGTGGAAGGGGTCATAAAAATTTGTGTAGTGGTGATTTTATCGAGCAGATCAGTTAGATTGACCTGAGAAATTAGCGTTCTGACTGAATAAAGAACTCTGGCTTCTTTTAATTAGTCGGGAAGGTCCAATAGGTCAATGTGAAATGCCCTTACATTAAGAAAACAGAAACCTAATTCTGTCTACAAAACCAAACCAGGGTGTAAGGTCGTAACCTGTAGGCTCAGACCTGATCTTGCTAAACTGTGGATATCCAAACTGGACTGATCTGCTGACCTGACCATTGGGTCGGGCATAGTAACACGTGAATGGTCAACAATCAACATTACCATCCTAGCTGTAATCGAAAGTAGTCACTTTCACTAGTTTTTGCCAGCTATGGTTTCTATTTTTGTTGTTATTGAACTAATTTAACGCAACTTATATATCATGCTAAGTAGATATTCTCGGAGCGGAGAGGACACACAAAGTTTTTGATCCGGACACATGAGTTTTTCAGGACAATTCAAAGACATTACAGCAATGCATTAATGGATGCCAATAAACAGGCTGCAATAAACCTGTATGTTTTTCTTAAGCATAATTTACCTCAGATTTTTGTAATTTGGCAAACCTTGAGAATATCGACTTCTATATTTCTCTATTGAAGCACATTCAGCAAAGGTAGGTTTTCTTTTGAATAGTATGTTTGATTTGTCTATCACCTTTTGTTGCAGGTTCTTGGGAAATTTCGAACCACAGCCAGATAAACCAGCAATTTGGGAGAATGGATTTAGCAAACCTGAAGCTGAAGATGATCAAATTCTTGATCGCACAAGGTACCTTAAACTGCTTCCATTAGATTTTCAGATTTGATGAATGCGCGCTTATTTATCCATGTATTTGTTGTTTATGTTCTATCTTTATCTTTTACATGTTGCTACTGTCTTCATCTCTCTCCTTTCAACTTGTTTTTCTTTCTCCTCCTCACTCATTTAGTTTTTAAGGAGGGTAGGGTAAACGGGTGGATTTAGGATGGGAGGACTTTATCTTGAGGGGGAAAAAAAAAAAGAAATATGGCAGCATATGATTTCCAAATTTAGCTCATGCTCTCAAGTACCCATAGAACACACCATATCATCATATCATAGCAAGGGTGTCCTGTGGCAATTGTTAAGGAGATGAACTATATTTTCTGAGAATTATGCACTTTAAAATAAACAGTTCACTTATGAGAAGGGCCTTATCGGATGGCAGCATCCTAGACAGGAACCATTTGGGCTCATGCCCAATTGGAAAAGGTGGAGCCAGCAGCAGCAGCACATGCTCTTGCGTGTAAGCATCCATTTCATTTCTATAGTTCCATACCCAATTACTACCTGATATTGCTGCAGCTTTAAACCTGTGACTTCACCTTGCCCCATCCATAATTACCAGGACTTCATTTTCTTATAAGTTTATACGAGTTAATATGGTTTCTTTGTTTTATTTTGAAGTTGCACTCCAAGTGAAGCTCAGAAGCACTTTGTATCTGATAATGAGCTTGCAACAGACAATGAAGAGTATGAAGAATCGAACTTTTTTGACACCTCAGTCCTCTATGGGGAATTGCCTCCCATGAGGTATGCTGCTTTGCCTTTTCAATTCACTAATTTTTTCAATATTTTCTTTTGCTCCCTGTCATCGATTTGAGAACAAATTATATAATCTCCGGTCCCTTTTTTTTGTGACTGGGTAACTGGAGTAGTTCACCTATTATATTTTGCCCTACTACGAACACGCCTACTCGTTCAGCCGGTGATGTAAATGATGTACCTAGTACTGACGAAGCTTCAACAAGTGGAAGTAGAGAGAATGAAGAGGTGAGTTTCAATTTCCTGGCTACAAGTACAAGTCAGTTTTGTTTGGCCTTTTTCTTGAGCTGAAGCAAAGCAGAACCAAAATGAAATTGATAAATCAAAAGGGTAACATAAAAGTGATTTAGATTTTTTTTTTCCTGATCCTAATAATTGTTTATGAAAGATGTAAATATGAGACTGATATGTTAAGTGGATGGGAAATCATTATTGAATTTAATTTGTTTCAGAAATGCATTGTATCAAAATAACTTCTGGCTGTTGTTTCAGGAAATTTTCCGGGGAAAACAGTTGATCAAGGCGCCAGGTTTCTCGGATAAATTTCGATACTGGGTTGAACACGAAGAGTTGTTGGGATTCTACTAATATGAAATTTGTTATTGCATTATACATAAATACCTTTTTTCATGCTTCATCTGACTCCGGCTTTAGTTTATGCACGTATTTATGAGGAACTACTAGCAATCAGACTTTTCACACTGGTAAGAAAAGAGACCAGCCCAGCCCAGCCAGACAGGACCCATGTTCATCTGTGAGATACGTATTTCCACAACCAAATACGTATTTTACTACATTAGGTTAAGTACATTTCAGTTCATTATTTGTTGTATACATATGTATCTTTACTTGGTAGCTAGTAGTACGAGTAAATAGCACATAATTCTTTTTTCCCCCTTCCTCAAAAAGTTGTATAATTATTTGCTCATTGCAAGTGTCAAAAATTGTTGTAACAATTTCGGTGTGTAAATATTTTTTTTTATTGATGGGTTTGTGGTGGTTGAGTTATGACTTGACACCCGTTTTTTCCGTTTTCGGTTTTCGGCTTTGATTTATTTTGTTTCCATATTTCATATGTAGAAATAATAAATGACCATGGTAATGGAACATTAAGAATGGTCATATGTATATACTTTTTTCTCTGAAATTGTGCTTTATTTCAGCTCGTCTGATCGCAAATTCGATTTCAGTAAATGAAAGGTTGACGGTTGTTCAAGTTAAAAAAAAAAAAGAAAATTGTAATTTGTCGGTTGCCAGTGACTAAATTAACAACGGTAAAAACAAATTGAACTGTCGTGCAAAATCTGGGCAATGTATTTTGAAGAGGGATTAGCATCCATGGTTGTTACTAAATATTGTGTTAAGTGTAGTGGGGTACCATGGTTGTTACTAAATATGCTAATCGGTCAACATTTTTTTGAGAAAATAATATTTTGAAAAGGGATTTTTTTATTTGCAACTGCGCTTTCACTCTCTAGATATTTTTTTACCAAATTTGAATCGACTTTGTAAAAATAAGCTGAATAAGCATCTGAATTAGTACAGTATTTAAGTATCCATTGGTTCAGTATTAAAAAACGTTTAGTATAATTTAGAGAGGTTCATAGTGTGTATTTGTTAGAAGAGGAAGGTTCCGCTACCAACCAAATTAGTTTTCCTTAGTTGTCACAAATCATCATGTTTGGATTTAGTCTTGATCAACGGTTCTGATTGAATCTACTAGTTACACTTTTGTTCTTCTTTCTTCTTCGTTTCACTAGCAATCTGAAACGACTCTTTGGCGCTCTTTTTTTTTTCTCACCACGCAATTTTCTCTCTTGCGCTCACCTGTTGCTCTAAGACAGCTCCCGCTTCACCTCTCGCTCGCAATTGTTCCGTTGAACTGTTGCGACTGTCTTCGATTGTCTCTCCTTTGTCCTGACGCGACCTGCCACTTGTCCTAGTACTCTCCACTCGGCTCTCTCTCTAGTCTCTCGCATACTCCTACCTTTTTCTGCTTCGAGAGCATTTTTGTTGGATTTAGCCAAAAATTTCGCATTTGGACTCTCCTCCTTTCTGTTCATGACCTTTTTACTGTAGCTAAGTAAATGCCGGTACATAGATTGGCCCATGACGTTATCGGGTAATGGTGTGGCTGTGCAAGGTGGGGGTGGCTTCGAGCTGGCCCCAGATGCCGTCATCTCATTCTCGGCCCCACTAGACCGGTCAGGTCGGTTCTGGGTCCACACAGGCTGCTCCTTCTCCAACAACAATTGCACACTTGGTGACTGTGGCTGAGCACTCAATTGCACACTTGGAGGCACGCCACCTGTTTGCAAATCGGGCTAATGAAAAGAACTTCTATGATTTCCTTGTCGATGGGTGATATAATATTGTGCCTTTTGCTACATTTGTTTAAACTAGCTGGCACTCTTGGATAATCATGCCTGAAAGATTTAAAACACGTTGATCTAAAGAATTATGATATGAAATGGAGCATTTAATTAAATACAGGATAGCAGAGCTAATCAATAGGAAAAAGGTAAATGTCTCGACCAAAGATTAGTAATGTTCTTAATTACGAGACAAAGGTTGTGTTATTATTTATTAATGTTGTTAGCAAATTTGCATTAATTGTTTACGTCTTACTGTAACCTGTAAGTATTATCAAAGGGGCTAGGTAAGTGCTATTTAAAGGGGTTTTCAAAGCCCCAAATTGACTATTAATAAGCAAATCACAACTGGCCATTTGGCATTTGCACTGGTTAATTATTTAAAATAACCGGAAGTTTGTTGATAATTACAGTCGTCATACACTGAAAGTGTTGTTTTTCTATTTGTTTGGTTTGAAAATGCGTCTAATTTGCTTAATAAACTAATAATTTCTGCCCAAAATAAATAAAACTCGTTTAATGAAATAATTCATTAACTTAATGCCGAAGGTTATGTCGCCACGCGCGACAAGTCCCTCTGTGTGACAAATAGAGATCTTCCAGCACTTGTGTAGTCGCTTGAAAGTTAAATTCTTAGAATTTAGAAGCATACCTTTAAAAGCTTTGGATTGCTTTATGTTGACAGAAAAAAATTAAAATATTTCATATAATAAAAAGCATTTCCATTTATATTGGTGAGGATAATATAATGCTGGCTCAAAATTTGAAACTATCCGGTGTCTTCTACACAATATGTAAACTCTATTATAGCAAATTACCTTATATATAGGCATTTTCCTTGTTAACGGATCACTCAAAATCGCAATTAACATCATATTAATAAAATGCATCAATTAATGAACGCTACATGCACAAATTATAAATCAATATATTTTTTAAGAATGGCAACAACAGGTTCAAAGGCAAAAACAACTGAAACAATAAACAGAAAAAAAAAATGACCTTCTTACTGTAGCTAAGTAAATGCATTCCACATAGCTAGCTATTACTATAATCAAATCATATTATTGATTGCACGTTTATTTCTATTAACGTAATTATGATTTATTTATAATTTATACCCAAAATGAATATACGCATTACGACATCATATTTGAAAGATAATGAATACACGTACGCGCTCACACATCATCATCATCATCATGTTTACAGGCATCTAATAATACAAGAAAATGCGACTTCATACAGTAAATTAGCCTCTAAATAGAATTCACATCATCTTAAATGGCCACACAAAAGTCTTATATTTTTCCTAAAAAAAATGACAGCACAGAAAATAAATGCTAGCATTCTGCTAACCTGTTCCTCTAACTCCGTTCTTGTGTTTTCCCGCCGAGCGAGCTCCATTAGCAACACCACTAGTCTCCATTATATCATACAATAAGAGGGATTGCGTTACTATATAATTAATCATATAACCCGAAATTAATTTTGTACCGCTTATTGTAGAAAATGGAGAGAAGCTTACTCTATGGCAGCCGTTATGAAACCACCTCTTAATCATTTTCCTTTTTGCACTCCCACTTAATGCTCTTCGTAAAAGCTCTCCATAATCACTCCATCCATCTATATATACAGTGTTCGTACCCTTTTCTCTCATCTTGTAACAAACCCTAGTCGAAGAAAGAAAAGAAAAGAAAATGAGGAAGAGGGTGAGCATGGGAAGGCAAAAGATAGAGATAAAGAAAATTGAGAACGAGGAGGCGAGGCAGGTGTGTTTCTCAAAGAGGCGCAACGGGCTTTTCAAGAAAGCGAGCGAGCTGTCTACTCTTTGTGGAGCTGAGATATGCATCGTCATTTTCTCTCCAGCCGGCAAGGCCTTCTCCTTTGGACACCCCTCTGTTGACTCTATAGCCGACCGCTTCATCTCTTCCTCTACAAAAACCAACTCTGCTTCTGCTGCTAATCATGGTAATTAAAAAAATAATAATAAATTCCTCTCGTCTTGCTTTTAAGATCTTTGTACAATGTTAAAATTTGTTGCCACAAAATTTTAAAGTTCAAGAATATACTTGACAAATTTATTCCCCTTAATAGGACCTAAGAAAATAAAGACGAAACAATAAAAGAAAAAATTAAGCTTACAGCTTACAAATAAACAAAGAATCAAGATCCATTACCTATAGATAATCATATATGCTTTCTCCCCCTACAACCCTGTTCTTCATCATAAAAAATTACCAACGTGTAATTTTACTCAAGCCATCTAGTGCTGAGGTGGAATTTGGTTATACAAGATAGATTCATGTTGACAAATCTGTTTTGGCAGAAGTTATAACTGACAACCAAACACTTGGTCTCTATTATGAGCACCAGCCACCTATCAAGCATAGGTTGAGAGATAAGCATACATCTTACAATAACTAATATACGTTTTGTTTTTGACATGTCCAGCTGGCCACAACCAAAATGGAATCAAGATCGGCCGAATCACTGCAGGATCGCCTACCATAAAGGAGCTGAGTAGGCAATGCACCGAGCTGAACGGGATGCTAGAGACCGAGCGGAAGAGGAGAGAGAAATTGGAGGTGGCTATAGTGAAGAAAGAAAATGAGGGTGGATTCAACAAGGCCATTGTCGATGGTATAGATGAGTTGAATCTATCTGAACTGGAGGAATACGAAAAGGCACTTCTAAACCTGAGAGGCTTGGTTGCCGAAAGAGCCAATCAACTCCTTCTTGAAGCGATGACCAACAGGCAGTTGCAGCAGCAGCAACAGCAGGTCCCACACTTCAGTGTTCCCGTTAAAGGCAAAGTTAGCGGTATCATGCCGGGAGCTTTCCATACGTTTCAAGGGGGATTTGGATTTCAGCGTGGTTTTCATGGCTCATTTTAAGACTTTGAATATCTGGGTCTCACTATATCCTTTGTGAGATTATCTTTAGTTAAATTGCTATATTGCAGCTGAGTTTGGAATTTATGTATTTCAAATAAAATTAAGTGCTTGATGTTTCAATATTTATGATTCTATGTAACTATGTTAATGGTTATATGCTAAAATGAGGCTACCTAGTGATGTTGCGAGGAAATCTAACATTTGCATATTTTTTTTCTGAAATGTTTTGTTGGCTTGTTGTCGATATTTATGTTAAAAGGTAAAATAAAATTGGTTATATCATCTTATTACGTGGCTTTGGAGATAGAACCCTTACGCATACCAGGAGAGAATAGATTTTTAGTTACGAAAAAAAAGTGTTTTTATTGGCCTTTTTTTTAATTAAATTTCTTTTGCTACCATTTTCATTTACCTATCATTTATCATTTGGAAGGAAAAACAAGGGAAAAATAATGCAGTGGTGAACAGTACTTATATTTTACTTGAGAAGATTATTAAATACCACAGTTAATGATTATCCAGCGAATTTTTTTTTTTTTTTTTGTACAGCAAGTGCAAGATAGCTATCCGTTTCCTTTTCTTTCAATTTTTTTTTTTTTTTTATTTTGTGACTTGGATAAGATCCACTGTAAATGTTGTTGGGAATTAATCCCAACCATCATAGCGAAAGTCATCCCCGTACCATCTCAGCGACTCATAATTTTAGCGCCTCTCCTTCCCTCTGTAACTCTTAACTACGCCATTTCTTTCCATTAGCACCGGTTAAATATGCACCTTTAAAACCGGTTGGACACCGATATTAATAATATATGGTGTTAAAGATATATACACAACCGGTGTTAAAACTCCGATGCTAAAAACATGCCAAAATCCAAATGGAAAAAGCAGCAAAACCGGTTTTAACTTAAAAACCGATTCTAAAGATATCCTCTTTAAGACCGATTATTAGTTAAAATTATGCTGATTTTCATACTTTTTTATTACATCTTTAGGACTTCTTTAGAACAAATTTTTAACTAATAACTGGTCCTAAAGCTCAACAGCGAATATTTTTTTTTTGGGACTAGCTCCATTTTTGCTAGCTCTAATATTTATACAATGACAATGCACAACAATTATATATCACATCACATAATACATATTGAAACAAAACAAAACAATTAATTATCAAAACAACAACAATAAATATAACAAAATTCATACAAATTTTAATTATCTAACTAGCTACACATTGACGTAAATACACATAAAACTCATCTAAACTAACCCAAGTAGTGAATCAGGAACATGTGCAAGTTTCTCATCTTATAAAACCGACAATCGGTATTGTTCGACTGACGTGCACCTTACAAGTAAGAACCAAATATTTTTCAATTAATATTAAATCCAATAACTTAGAAATGAATTGAAATTATTAGTCTGAGTTGTGTACCAGAATCATGTCAACATTGAATTTGGGAGCTATCTTCAATTTGAATGAAGCACTACAACATTAAAATATGAAGTTAGAAGAATTAATTTGTAGATATTACTTACTAGATAATGCATATGTTGACTAAAACCCTAAACTTACCTGTTATATGCCTCTAATATTAGGGAATGATATCTGGGTTGATTTAAAGAATCCACAACCCACATCATTTTTGTCAAGGATTGTGCGATAATAATCACATAATGCATCCTGCACTTACATATTAAACCTTGTTAGTAAAATGCATTAAGCCACAAATTCTAAATTTTAGAGTCAAAATTAGAAATTTTCTAACTCACGCATGCTAATGTATCAAAACATGATAACCAACCTTATTTTTGCCAAAGTATGATAACCAACCTTATTTTTGCCAAAGTTTTTAATCTGGTAGGATATTGTGCCTGCCAGAAAATATATACAGCAGCTGTCACACTCTCTCCTCAAAATTCTGAAGGAACACATATGCTCTTCATCATACGCCCTAACCATACTCAATATAGCTTGATTTCTCCTTTCTACTACTCCATTTTGTTGTGGAGAATATGATGGAGTAAAGTGCCTTTTAATACCTATATTTTTGCAATATTCAACAAATTCATCATATCTGAACTCAACCTCCTCTGTCAGTCCAAAAAGCTTTTAGTCTTGCATTTTCCTCTACCTTAATTGCATTCTTGACTTCTTGAATGAGGAGAAAGCTTGGTCGATTCCCAGCTAAAGTGAGAGGTTGTAATTGGTCCACACATATCACCATGGAATAACTCTAATATTTCACCTGCCCTAAAATCTGCCTCTTGAGGAAACGGTTGTCGACGCTGCTTTCCAACCATGCATCCTTTGCATGTACCTTCCAGGGCTTCAATTCTTGACAATCCAAGTACCAAACTTTATACACTAACTTGTCCTAAAAAACTCTCAACCGTCCACAGCTTCTGCCACTATCATTGAGGATACATCCCCCCAAGATATAATTTCTCCTATGTACTTATCATTTTCTGGAAAAATTCTGCTATACTAGCGGTACCGGACATAATCATCTGATCAAACCGGCGCTTTAATATATGCGCCCTTGCTTTTTTGACACTGTCTTCTCCTACGCTCTTATGCTTGATTGTCTCCCATGCTTCTTTTGTTGTTTTCTTTTCTGCATTCGACATTACTACGACATTAGAGACTGCTTGGGAGATAGCTACTAGAGCTCCCTGATCCCTTTCTTGGTCGAAAGGTTCATCGCTTAAAGATCCCCGCAAAAGCATCTTTATTTTGACAGCCCATACTCTATAGTTTGTGTTGTTCAATATAGGGTACTGAACCGACACGTTCATCCTTAAAGTTGTTATATGTTGTGTTTTTTCTCCACTTCCATCGTTAGACGGAGGTGGTGTTTTCACTTGATTGTCAGATTCCATCAATTATTAGGTTAATTTTTTGATAAGCACTGAAATAACAAAGACAAAGAACAATAACAAAAAGTTTGTAGTGTGAAAACTTGCAGCACCATTTTCTAATTTTTTTCTCCTTTTATTCAATTCATAACAGTACATGGTAATAAAATATCTTAATACAAATATAATTAATACAGATATAACTAAAATGACAAGTAGGACAAGTAATGTTTTATTTTCAACGTCATCTAACAAGGAAACGAAATAATAACAGATTATATTCTAAATCTCTAATAAAGAAAACTAATATTATTAAACAAATACCAAAAACAATTAATATTGTTCAAACACCAAAGCAGTAGCTTCAATTCTACATCCCGCACGGCTGCACCGACACAACATCTTACTTCTTATAAGTTACAGGCCGGGTGTACGGCTGACCTCTTGCCGGACAGGAACTGCCGCACGCTGCTTTACTCGTTAGTACTGAATTATATCCCAAGGTTGTCGCATCGGAGCCTATAATAAATGTAGCGACCATTACCAGTAAGAGTACTAGCACTTGTGGTAGTAGTGAAACAATTGATGGCATTTTAGTGCCACTGTTTCTTCTCAGTTGATTAAAATATAATATTGTTCTTTTTTCTTTGGTTAACTGCAATTAATATTTCCCACGAGGAAGGATATATATAGGGAGAGCAATGGGTAAGAGTCCAAGATTGCTTTGCTGTCTTCAGTATGGACTGCTCAGCTGTTCAGGTAAGTAAAGTAATTACCCGTGATAATTAGTCATTTATAAGCAAAAGCAATTTTGTTTAACCCTCTCACACCCCCTCTCTTCAGATAATTTGCCAATGGGCCGTGATCACGGCACTACGGCAGGTCTTCACTTGTGAAAGACACTAAATAATCGATAAGTTTTTTGAACTTCTCAATTAACTCCAACAATTTACAATTATAATTAATTCAGTAGTAAATAATGTCTCTGAGACTTAAAAAATATTTAGGGTAACAATTCTTGACTTAATCCAACAGGTCAATCCAAATCCGACCTATAGTCAAATGAACTGGGTATATATTAGATATCTAGAAAGTTTGACCCGTTTGTGGGTGCATAAGGGTGATTTATTATTTTTTTTCACTCATCACATGACACTTTTTTTTTGTTTACTGTTTTTTCTATTTTTAAAAATATATATATTTTTTGTTACACTTTATGATTTGGAATTATGTAAATCTAGTGCTAATTACCATGAATAGTAGCACATTTGCTAATTATTCTATTTCTTTACTATTTAAATATTTTTATAGTGGAAGTTTAAACTTTTGCATACCACTTTATAGAGTTGTAACCCTGTTATGGCAAAATTTCTAAGGCGTTATACTGAATTATAATATGTCATACTTGAACATTATCTCTTTGGGACGATTTGTTGTAACACATGCTATGATTTATAATGATTTTAATATCTTCAGCAATTATTTCAAACGATTGCATTATTACACATATCATAATTTATCAGAACATTATGTGAGAATCGTAAGACCGTACTTTATTGTTTTGATATGGTAGATTTTTATAGTCATAAGCTCATAATTTCAAACATTATAGTTGTTATGTATGCAATTTATATTATACGTAAATTTATATAATTATATGAATATGTGACTATATATTTCGTTTTTAACTACCTTGTGTATAAAAGAAAAAAATAATATATGCGTGAAATGATTGTCCAATGTCTAATATTTACTTTCTCATCGACAAAATAAGGAGAATAGGAAACAATTGCATATTGCGGGGCCGGGGATTTGTACTCAGAGTGGTTGTTGTTAATTTGATTTTTTTCAATAATACCTAGGAAGGACAGTATATTTGTTTTCACCAATGCTTGTTGATCAAAATTATTGCAGTATGCTTTCTGCCAGTGATTAATTGTTCGTTATTGGAGATGCATACAAACAATGAATACATACAATGAAGTCCTTTGCGATATGTATTAAGGTTGGCATCGGAGATAAATGTGATCAAATTGAAATAGTTATGAAGATGAAGAAGTATAATAAGAATGTATGGAACAAGAATAGCTTGTTAGATAGAAGATAATACCACTACGTTCGATAATCATAAATAGCAAAAATGCATGCTAGCTAGAAAACTGAAAGATTTATAAATAAAGATATATATATTGTTCAACGAACAAGTCAACGATTAACCATTACAAATTCAATATTTTAATCCGGCCTCTTTATTACTTTTGCAAAATTCAGTGGATTTACAGGTAAAATTCCTTTTTATCGATCAAGGTAGCTGGTTGGTTGGACCCAGATCCGGTTAGCTCAAGTGTTTTTCTTTTATTAACGACTTTCAATTATTTGCGGTACTAACTATTTGTAATTATCAATCTTTGCCAATCGAGCACGTCAATCAGCGATGAAACTTGAATATTATATATTTTCGGTTATTCATTCAATTACTTAATTAATTACCATTCTTTTGCGTGGAAACATGTCGTTTAGGGAGGAGAGAACAAATCTCACGGCACACCGATAAAATCATGCATCTTTGTAACACTAACTTTGTTTTCACCTATAAATAAATTTAATTTATTCGGTCTACTATGATTGCTATTAATATTGTTTTCGTTTCCCTTTATGCTTCGAGTTTCGGATGAAACAGGGATGAAAGAAATAACCATTCTACAATCTCTTAGATATCCAATCTGTCTCAAAACGCTTCCTATGAGATTAAGGATTACTTTATTATTCGAAAATTAATCGAATTCTGGATTCTAATCTGTCCGGCAGATAAAGCTACTATTGACACTTTAGTTCTTCAACCATTTATAACTGTTAAGCAACCATCTAATTGGGAACACGTCATCTCATCTCGTGCAAAATGTAATCCAGCAATTCTTGTACAGACAGGAATTTCTAAAATTTTGTCTTCCCTTTTCTCATAGTAATGATACAAGTCCATCTACAATGGAATTTATAGTCATGCGATGTAACAACCGTGACTGTCGTATGGTAAACCAAGTCCCTGTGTGTCCGATAATGATTTTTATAAAATTTTATTAACGGTATGGTTAAGAAATAAAGAAAATAAATAATTGTAACAGTAGATTTTGTGGAAATTTCTGATCTGAGGACATAGAAATATTCCTTGTATATTATAGAATTTATCTGTATAATTGCCACATCAATCCGACTTCTGATTAAGGTCTAATTTAATTGATTAGTGAAATGACTAATTTATAAATAGGATTGTCAGTTAGCCGCTACATGGATAGCTACATGGTTTCTTACACGAGGAATCCGGATCAACTTTAATAAAAGTTAATGCGAAGAGAGAGAGAGTAGTTCTCTCCTTCGTCTCTTCCGCCGAACTTAGCGGCTTCGCCTCCTTTTTCGATTTTTCTTTGAATTTCCATTTCATCTTTCTGTCACTCTGTAATTGGACGAGGATGCGGCTGCCTTTGAGCTGGCCAGTAAGCTAGAAACACCTCTTGCTTTCCCTCGTGCTAGCTTGAGGAAACCATCTTCTCTTCTTTCTGTTTGAGTGAAATTTCACTGCCACAAGCCGCAATTAGCGACGTGGCTGGCTCCTCTCCAGTGCCACGATATCCCCTCGCTTCTCCTCTTGCCCAAGTCAGGTAATTTTATATATAAAGAGATTCAATTTGGGGTTGGAAAATACGGGAAGTTGGAGGAGAAGGAGAAGGAGAAGGGGAAACGGAGGCAATGGAGCACGCAAGGCAGGAGCTGTCTTGGTTCTTGATGAGCTTTACTTGGGGTTGGCTTTGATTTGAGCTCGTGAAACGATTTAGGATGAATCAAGAGAAAAGGTATATGATTTTGTTTCTAATTAGTAATTTATTTATATACATATAAGGCATAATGATTTGATATGATATCAAGTGTATGTTAATATTAGTTTATTTATAGTATAATGGTATAGGCATCGGGAAGTTTGAGTCTGTTAAGGGGTGATATACATAACTGCTCTATGTGTCTAGCATTTTAGAGAGTAATTAAGTGTGTCAGAAGGTTAATTTAGGTTATATCTGAATTCTGGGCACATGTTCATTATTTAAATAAGTGTATAGACAGGGAACTTTGATGAATGTACATGTACAGCTATATCATGTAGTATGTATCATACTGTGTGATAAGATAAGTAAAGGTTCTGTATCAGTTTTTGGTGCATAGGGTGGTAATCTGGTAAGCTTCTGAGTATAAATAAAGAGTTACTGCTCTGTATGCATATAAATACTATGTTAGTCAACTTATATTAGTATATTTTGAGTATATAAACAATGGACATGAATATTACCTGATTTAAGGTACACTTTAGTTCATATCAGAAGCATCTAAGCATGAGATTTATTGCTTATGTAGTCATTCTGTAATTGATATATGGATATGTGGTTAGGAGTATTCATGATTTATATACTCTTTATATGTTTTATATAAGTATACTATATAACTGAGGTTATATGTATATAAGATTGCATATCACATGTTATTTTGGAAAATATTCAGTAAGGGCAGAGAGTAGAGTATTTGGATAATCCTTTATTTTGTGTATATACATATAGTCATGGAGAAATTGTTATTTATATTTGACTGCATGGTTAATTTATGAATATGTTTAGCAGTCTCATGAGGTGCTTAATTACATATGATCTAGGTCAGGTTTATAAAGTTTAAGAACATAAGTTTGCATAGTTCAAGTACAATGAGTATGGAGGGCATTTCTGTCACTATAGGATTGTGTGTGATTATATATATATCCAATAAATTATAGATTCATTTATAATCTGGATTGTGACATGTTTTTAGAAGGGCCAGTGGTCAGAATGTTCATTTTATAAAAGGGTAAGTATAGTTTGCTCTCAAACTAGAGTTGTATTTTAAGGATAAGAGGTTATGTTCATATCTGATGTTGGATAGTTAGCCTATAGTTCATGAGTATGCATACAGAAGAATTATAAGGGAAATATATGTTTATTTTTGGTTTGCATATATGCTTTTATACAGAACTATGATTGCATTGGTATAAAGAAAGTATATGATAGTTGATGCATTCTTAGAGAAGCAACAGTTTGTTCTTGTGTTTATGATATATTAGCAGGTAGATCTGAGGCATGGGTATCGAGTATATATATTTTATATGCATGATTATGTTCTGTAGCATGTATTGTAATGTGTATTGCAGTTTTTAGAAAGCTAAGTAGAGTTTGGTATAAACTATGAGTCTAAGAGTGAATATATGCACATCTGACGCATAGTATGCATATTAGAAAGGGGCATATGCATGTGAGGCTTTATTGAGTAACCTAAGACATAGTATTGAGTATATGTTATTATTAAATTATAGGTATGCAATGAGACAGAACAAGAATGAGGTATTTTGTGGAATTATAAAAGTTCTTATGAATAAATATTTCTTGTTGCATACTTAGCAGGGAGTAAATAAGGGTATAAAAGCTCTGTACCAGTTTTTGGTATGATGGATTGCGAGCTGGTATGCTTCTGTTGAGAGATTGATAGGCCCAGGGATGAAAATGCAATGAAACCAAGTTTCTGAGGGCTTAAACGAATAAAATGGAGGGTTTCATGGTAACCTGTGAGGGTTACACTAAAAGTTGGGGGCTTAATTGAATGTTCTGAGGGCTTAAGAAACTTTTGTGGGCTAAACTGAATAAGTGTGGGTTTATCGGATCCGATTCGGCTGGTGTCGGACCCGTTTGGCTGAGTCTGGTCAGTTGGCGCTGAATTTTGTTTTGGCACTGGGTTGGTTTTGTTGTGGGCCTTTTGTTGCTGGGCTTTGTTTGGTTGAAATGGTGATGGTGCTGAAAATTGTGTGGGCTACGGAAAAATGAATAGAGGAATGGGCTAAGTTTCTGTGGGCTGAAAATGAATTAAGGAAATTGTGGGCTAATTTGATTGTAGGCTTTTGTAGTTAATTTAGCTTTCGGATTATAACAAAGCTAATGATTGATTTCTGTTGAGCTTGATAATCAGTTAGGCTAAATGACTTGGAAATAATGTAATTAGCCTAACATTCGATTGACGGAATTTAGGGAAATGATGATTAACAGTCTGACTTTTTAAATGAAAAGATACTGTGGCAATTAATTCAGACTTTCTGATCCCGCAAAATAAATAAATAATTTTTTGATTTATACTTCTGATGCATTTTATTGAGTTTAAAGATTTCCTAATTTTCTGTCTGCTATTTCTGATTTCTGATTTCTGATTCTGATTCTGATTTCAATATTAGGAAACGTAATTAAATATTATTTCTGATGATTGGAAAAGTAACTAAATATAATTAACTAAATATTATCACACAGTAAATAAGTATGGGACTTGGGACCAAACTGAACAGTCTAGTTACCGTTACATTACCAGACTTTGTTAGTTAAGGTTTACTGTCAGGTTAAAGGAACCCGTTAAACAAATATTAACGGTACTTGATCTGTGAATTGTAAACAGGAACGGATTCGGAGCGAGCGGGTAACGACTGAAGGTGCGGATACGCAGTTTCTTTGTTAGAATACGGATTTCGGTATTTTTAAATTTATGCATGGTATGTTGATCAATCATTGGAAGTGCATTCTCTTTGTGCATATAGACAATAGAAGCCCTAAATGAATAAACTGCATATTGAATCAAATTGTCCGTTTTGGCCAGTTAAATATAATAAGTCTGACATTGACATCCGTTTGTTAATTGATTTGGATCGTCAGACTTATCAAAGGACTGGAATGGTTTCCGTAAACTGACTTGATTGCATGATCTTCTTTTGTGATAAAAGAATCAGACTTGAATTAAATCGGACCATTCTTATTCAGTCTGCATAGCATAACAATAAACTGAACTGTAGCACTCACCGGATAGGACTGATCTACCTACCGGCCGGAATTATTAGCGCTTTTAATTACTGGATTTTCCTCTGAGGATCTGTACCTAGGGTTGGACCTATGTGTGGGAAGGGTTCTTTCTGTTTCTGATTCTGACAGGCCGTTAAGAACTCGAGTGTATTGAGATAATGATAGTTATGCTTTTGAATATGTTGCATATTGGCATATTGAAATATGTCTGAAATTGGACCGTTTTGCCTGATGCTTACGGTACTAGAATTCATTTGGATTTCGAAATGTTTTCTGCAATATAAACTTTTGAAAAAGGATTTCTACGCATTAAGAATGATACTGAAGTTCATCTGGGATTTCAGAATATATTTTTCTGTAAAATCTTGGAAAATGATTTATGATTGAATTTGATTTGAAAAATGCTTTGAAAAATGAAAATCGATTTCTAAAAGTTATTTCTAAAAGAAAAAGGGTATTAATTATGTTACCGGTTCGTACCAAGATCCACGTACTGGAACTAAAATCCGCACTGAGATTTATTCTCATCCGTGTATTTGTTTTGCATGTATTCCTCAATGGTTGGGGGTTCCAAGTGAGTGAGAGATGGGAAAATCTAAATCTTTAGGAACGGAAGGATGCTTCCAACTGAAAGACAAGATTCCCAGCTTAAAATGTATTGCTACGATTCTACTCGTTTGAAACCAGGTAATTTAATTTATCCGTTAGTTGTGCATTCCTTGGGCCAAAATCAAGAAAATGGAATATAAAATGAAAAAAAAATTACACTATCTGTCTATAGCCTTACGAGAACGATTCGTCGCTCTCGTGGCGGAAGGGATGTCACGTCCAGTCAGTCGGGGTGTGACATGCGATCCTTGTTCTAACACGGTTTGGGGAAAGGAAAAAATTAGACAGAAGCTTTGTGCCTCTTTGCCAGTACCTCCTCTGTTAACAGTAAACAATTCTCCAGGGAGAAATAAGAATTTAAAAAAGAAAAGAGCTTCACTTTGATTAATATAGAATTTTTTGTGAATGATTCAGTGTAATAAGAATTTTATTTTTTACAAATTACTGTGACGTATGACTTACCGCTTACTGGTGAAAATGAATATAAATTATAATATTTAAAGTGAACACATACAAACAAATAAGTTCAATAAAAATAAATTGAAATGTATATAAAAATTTGAATAAGGAATGACAAATCTTATTTATTTGTATGTGTTCATTTTGATCATCTATATATTCAGTTTGTCTATTTTATGTGTTCAGTTTATTCAAAAAATAACAAACTGCATATGACAGGTATCATTTCTCTTAAAATAATTATAGGAAGCTCCAATCTTCCCTCTTTCAACTTTGTATTGCTGGATTATAGCGGGGTAGGGTAATGATTAGTTCGAATGATTGACAAGTTAATTTTGCGCCCGGCCCATCAACTCAATATGTAGAAGCTCAAATTTTGGGCCTCAAGAAATTTTGAACGCAAACAGCAAGTCAGCAAGTTGTTTAACAAAACTCCAATTCCAATAGAGCGCATATTAACTTGGGATTAGCAAATTGTAGGCTTCATCATTTTGACTAGTGTTGTTGTTTGTTGTTGCTATTACTTATTATCACTACAATGGCATCAAAATTAACACCAATCTAGTTAGAAAGCTTCGAGTTTGATAGGAAGGATTGTAAAGAGATCGTTTTTGTCATTTTGGGCAATTTGATTGGACCGTCAAAAAAGAATCGGCGCTACGTGAATGCAACTTGGTAATGAAATGAACTAGACCTCATGGCCGAAATTGAATGATCTTTTTTTTTTTTTTTTTTTTGATGGAAAAGTTTGACAACGATGAATTGATATAAAGTCTCTCTCAATCGCAATCACTGTAGTAAATTTGCGTCAAAATCAATTAGAAACAAAATTGCTCGTAATTTATAGAAGACAGATAATTATCTAATAAACAAAACAAAATTTTACTGTATAGATTATAGTCCATGTAACAGTTTTTTTATGATTTCAGTTTTCAGAACCTATCAGCAACCAGACATTACATAAATTTCTGCACCCTGAGCGCCACAGAAAATCCCTTTTTCTCCAAACCCTTCCAACGGCCAGCAGCAGTTAAGTTATCTTCGTCAAAATATAATATTGATTATGTCGTCAAATAAGTCCAATCCACTTCCAAATTATAAATGAGAAGATCATACCTGCACGTTCATAAATTATATACCCTTTCACATGCCAGTTCATGTTGCAAAAAATTAACCACAGAGAGAGACACAGAAAATGGTGAAAAAGGAGCATTTAGATCCAGACCAGTTAAGTTATCCAGTGCAAAAACACAATGAAGGTGCTTGTCACCAACCTGTCAGTGCAATATTACTACTTTAATACGCAAAGACCTTTCTTTCTCTCAGTTTGGTGGTTAGGTTTAGTGATATCGAAGTTATGGATAAGTGTTAGATCTGAAGTGGGGCCCGTCTGACATGGCATTTTAATATCATATCTATGATCCAAGAGGGGGTAACAATCATCTGCACTGTACAGTTAGGTTAGGTCTAATATTAACTTCTCTATCAAGCTTTACTTTTTCCTTCATTATAGCTTTGCAAATATTTATTCCCTTTGTTGGAAAGCAGGTGTGTATTTTAGTATTTTACCTGACCTCATGAGTCTCTAAAGCCTATATTAGGTACTTGTTGTATTCCAAATTGTTTTCCCATACCGGAAGTATTTCAAATTGGTACGAAATGTCCTGTTGATAATAATCAAATTGGTTACTCATTATATGAGTCCTTTAAACACCTAGCTGGTACCAACTTTTAGTACCTGATTTTGAGACTTTGTACCACTCCAAAGATATTTTACTGAATTTTTTTTCTTAACCATATTACTTGTTTATATGTACTATTTCGTGATGGTTTATTGCAATGTAATTTAAGTCGATGCGTTGTTGGTACCCAACATGTCAATCCAAACTGATTGAGGTTTTGAACTTTTGGCATCCAAATCAAGGAAATATTAAGCTAGAAATCTGGGTCCCACATTTTCAACGTCATCCTCTCTTTTTTTCCTGAAATATTTCAGCGCCAAATTGTTGATGCATTTGGTCGGTTTGGACTTTGGAAGCGCCCAGTGGCCGTTAAATAAAATATTGTGTCTCAAAATAAACTAATTAAACACCATATATATACTTGACGGAAAAGTACTTATATATGAATACAAGAGTATGACTTTGCTCTTGATCTGATGTTGATTTTTCCTTTAATAACAGTTTCTTCTTTCAGAAACAACAAATTCTAATTACCAACTAGAATGACAAGGACTTCGGGAAATTATAAAGAAACGACAATCCAAGATCATATTTAAAAATAATATTCTTAGGGTGTTGCTACTATTAATACACTGGAGACATGTTTTATATTAGGTAATTACTATTATAAACTTAAATGTGTGGCTGCCGAGAAAAGAAAGGAATCTTGAGTTATAAAATGTAGGAAAATTGATGTTGTTACTTGTCTGATGTTTATTTTCAAAAATCCACGGACTCCATTTTTTCTCTTTAATATTGCTTATTAGTTTGATTAAATTAAAAACATGCAATCCTATTAAAAAAAAGGTTCTCATGAAAAAAAAAAAGACTTCGAATTGTAATGGAAACGAAAGATTTGACGAAATTACATCTTTCGAAAACTCCTTTGCTACAAAATTATGGAAATGATCGAGTTCGTGGAATTAGAAAAGCGAGTAATTTGTAAACGTTTAAATTTTATAAAAATACGTTGTGAAGCTTAATTTACTCCCACATTATATACAAAAATAAAATAATAAATAATAAATTTACGGTACACAATCTCAACCATCTACTTGAAATTTAACAAAAATCTCACCTCCAATAAATCGTATCATGTCATGCGCATTCGATTTGAATTGGACACTCAAGATTGTGTCCCGCAGTCTCGATCATCAGAATTATGAGTTTATGACAACAAATATAGACACATATAATTAAACAGGCAGTCTAAGTATTCTTAAACCGTATAATTTTAAGTGAAATCTACAAAAATAATCTAAAATTTTGATCCTATCACTTCAAAGAATTTAACGTGTTTAATTAAACTGCCTTCGAAAAAAAACACTAAAAATATATTAACATGTCCCTACTACTTACAAAAGCATCAATTGAAGAGCTAAAACAATAAGATGAAGGGTGTAAAGTGTAAACAATAGTTTACTTTATGCATTCTTAACCATTAATTGTTTAAATCAATGGCTAGATGTTATTGACATATATAAGATTATTGACTCTTTACTTCAAATAGAAAGAAATTTGTGACTGGATTAATTATGCACTATTTTGGAAAGAGAGTGCAACATATATCGATTTTTTTTCATTTTGAAAATAGAACATATGTGTAAATTTTTCACATTTGTAATTTTTCATATAATTTTATTTATTAAGAAATAAATGTTTTTATTAAATTTATTTTTTATTGAGATGTGATTTTTATTTTTGATGAAGTATAAATTTTTTAAAAAAAATTTCCTTTACCCACCCATTGGTGGATATGTTTGATAGTTTACTATATTTTTTTTTTTACAAAATTATGTTTATAAAATTGTGAGAGTACCGAAAAGGAGAAGCAACACGCCTTGGTTCTTCAAAAAGCAAAGTTTTGCACTTTTTTTTTTGTTATAAAATTCTTCATAATGAACTCTTTATCATAGAAAAGATCGCTACACGATGTTTGAAAATTGTTTCGCTTGCTTTCGTTTTTCATCCTGGACAAATCCGATGAGGCAGCTACTAAAAGATGCATGGGTCATTTTCCATCAAATCATTGTCTTTAGTTCACTTGATTAGTCAAGTTGTTATTTCAGTTATTTTAGTTCGTTGTTCAATTATATCTCGATTGACGTATCAGATTAACCTTACGATAGGATATTTCAATTTTAGGCTAACATTGTCACTCAACTCGGTTAATTTAAATGCATTCACTGTGACACTTCATGCAAACAAATATTTTGTATTGTCAAGCTTTGCAGTTAAATATCACTTGTAGTAACTTTATTTATCATCATGAATCGCACTCATGACTCAACTAGTATTAAAGTTCTATCACACGTTACAGTTTTATTTGCTAATAAGCCAGCTATATATGGCTTATTTAGTAATTAGTGTTAACAAATTGTCAATATATTACTGTGAGGTCATAGATTCGAAAATCGAAATCCAATTTGAGTAATTATATATTTTTAATTGAAATGAGATCAAGGACTTGATTCTAATTTATCATAACAAAATAAAAATAAATGTTGATTACTGAACTTTTATTTATCATTAAAAAAATCAACATCAACTGAGATTTAGTTAAAAAAAGAAAAAAAAAATTCCGAATCCTTTAACTTACTTAGTAAAGAGCAACTGAGAGTGATTTGACGCTGGTAATTAACTGATTTGAAAACAATTCTCGTATCAGAAAACAGCAGGGCTCGTTCATAGGAGTAACGCGGTATGCAATTACGCCTATCGTACTTGTTAGTTTCCTGCTCTTTTTGCCAGATATCATGTTTTAGTCGAAATATAAAGCACCTCCCTCTATTTTCAAAGGATTGGTGGGTTTTACATGATGCCACCTCGGAACAATAATTGACTTACTGAGCAGCACGACGAAGGGACCCAGTTCTCTAATCTGTGTGTGCACTGTGCCGCTGTGCGTGTCTTTTATTTCCTGTTTTCTTATAGTTGTGTGTGGACTCCATCACTCCATTTTACTTTCCTATTATTTATTACACTTGTGCAGCATTAAGGCATTGTTATGTCGCCTAATGAATTTATTGTACATATTATTTTAATGTACATTCAATAATTATGATTTCAAAGAAATATTATATTTTTCAATCTAAATTTTCTGTTATAAATGTATGCTAAGGTAGGATGTAAGTTTTTTTTTTTTTTTTTTTGGAAAAAGGTAGCAAGTTATTTATTAGTCAAAATATAAAAAAAAAAACAGATCAAAACCAAACAAAATTAGCATGGGTTTTACAAAATCACCTCAAAATACAATTTGGAGTATTGGATACAGAGACCATATACCGTCCCCATTCCTAAAAATTAAATAATAGCATTCAGGCTCCATCTGTAGTAATTGGTAAATAATTCCAACTTGCCTAGCTGTCAGAATTCCCTTCCCTCAAAGCACGTGATGCGTTGTTCTTAGCAGATAAAATCTTTCGATCATAGTATAGGGATAAAAATATCGCACAATAGATTTGGTGAATTTAGTACTAGGATACCAGTGTTGCCGAAAAACACTAATCCTTTACGGATACCTTACTGATAGTATTTAACAGAAAAATTAAATTGGGCTCTTAGCCTTTTCTATGTAGAATTTAAAGTATTTTTTTTAAACTAAAATCTGCAACCAAGGGAAGCACCACTGCACCAACACTCGCTATTAATATATAATCCATTTAATCTGTTTTATTAAAATTGAGTTTTTCAAATTGCTCCCCATAACTGTGACATACATTATGAGAACATGAGTTGCTGGGTCCCATTTGAAGATGGGTTTGTATTTTGTGGAATGACAGATAAGTATTTTATGTGAAATTCCTTTGAATTTAATATTAAGATCACTGTAAGTCTCGGCGTTTTTTGAAAATTTGATAAGAGCTTCATAGTCAATTCGTACAAAATGCCTTACACATTTTTGGATTCATAATAAACAGATAAATATTTTTTAAATTAAATGGTCGTTAATTAATTAAGACTTGCATGAATACATATCTTTTTTTCATTATTTATCATACATTTCTAACTCCATGTGTTGATGACACACGCGCACTTATAGTTAGTTAATATATTCATTAGTTAAATTAAGAATATACATTTTTTTCAACTGGAAAAGCATATAAAGTAAGATAATCATATATACTTCTTTTTTCAAATAGCTCAAACACTTCCTTTTATTGGCATTCACAGTTTTTTGTTTTTTTGTTTTTTTTTATTACAACTAGCATGGACACTTAATATTTTGAGATGGACTATGATGCGCTTTTGTTATTTTTGGCGAAATGGCAAGAAAAACGTTTGTTAAAATACGTGGAAGAGAGTTGGGCATAAAACATGAGAGGTCAACTATAGTTCAAAAGTAAATATATTCTGAATACATCTATCTGACATTCCAGTAAATATTTTCCAAATAAATGGTTACAGTTTTAATTAGATGATTTTTATCGTTCCAATGACGTCTGTGTGATTGTTATTTAGTCATTCGATTATAATATAATAAAAACAATAACATAATTTTAACAACATTTTATTAAAAAATGAGAAAATTCAAATCGGGTCAAAATTGACATACAAACAAATCAATAAAATAGTCAATATAGCACCTAATAAATATTATTATAATTAATAATAATAAAAAATCTAATAGTTTATTTCAATAATATTTTATAGTTTTTTCATTGAATGCATCCTTAAAACTATTATTGTTACCTTAATTTATCTTAAAGTCTACAATGGAGTGGACCTAGGAATTGTTTTTCTCGAGCTGGAGATCGTCGCCGAGTAAACATCAAGTCAGACATTGATCGCAAAAACCGATTTAAGAGTAATATGAAGGATATTAAATATAATGACGTAAACCTATAGTATTTTTGCGTGGGGCCAACTAAGGAATGAATGGGATCCAATACTAATTCTAGGTCTATCCAAAAATGTCAAAAACATATATAATTATAATTAATTACGTATTCAGAAGTATATCCATTGAATATTTCTTCGTTATTTTGCACGATCTCCGTTTCAGTCTTAACATTTGAAGAATTACGAACCATTTTTTTGCATAGTCTCCACTTCCTTACATACATTCAGAACTAATAAAGTAAAGGTGCAATACATTTTTATGTCGAGTTACACGAATAATGCTTTGTTGAAATATATTTTTGGTACAGTTGAACTGCAATTTAAATTTCAAATTATGATGATGTTGGACGGTTGATTAGAGAAGTTAAATAAGATTTATATATGCAGGTATTATAGGAAATTGAATTTTCATTTTTTTTTTGAGAAATTTTTAATATTTTATCCATGCAAAAGATTATATTTAACTATGCACGATGAACTCGTTAAAAAATTACGGTGAGCTGGCATTTAAATTACTCTAAACTTTAACAAATTTTATTGTTCTTTCGAATTTTTTTTCCTGAATTTTTTTTAGTATTATTCAACCACAATCATGCGGACCCAGATCTGTGTCGCACGATACGGTGTGCGGATTCGAGCCGTTCGATTTTGATCGGGCAGTTCATTTTTCGAGGGCCTATCAATCTAGTTACATGCACGGGGTTCCCATATCCATCCGATTTAGATCAGACAGTCCACAGCCCACGCTACACACTGTGCCGCACGACACAGGATCCGAACTCCGATCATGCAATGTAATCTTTTTTTTGGCCGCTCCCTAATGGTAAAAGATATTAAAATATTCATAAATTGTGTTGGCGACTGAAGATCTGCTTCGAAGTTTGAAGAAAAATAATTAATTATATCCAAATTTATAAGAAACGGCTCATAACTAAGGACTCGAAAGCAAAATGAATAAATTAGTTTCTCTCTCTCATCCCTTTTTATTTCTCGAAAACATAATGATTTAATTTAAGGATCATTAAAAAATAATCGCCCTGTAAGGATGGATCCATACAATACATTACAATCTTGAATTTTATGTTTCAAATTATCGATCTGAACTTCACTATGTGATCGTTACAGTGCAATTTCGTTGAAAAGCATTTTTTTCAAAAATTTTCAAAATTTAATATTATTTTGTTGATTTTTTTAAAAAAAGTGTTGTAGTTGTATAACTAACTAGATGAAAATTTTTAAAAGATTGAAATTATAAAATAATTTAAAAAGTATATAATTTAGCTCTTCAATAAAATTCATATGTTAAATCGATTAAAATGGATTGTTTGAAGCATGAAATTGGAAAACAACTGCGTTGCAAGTTGCAACAACGCATCCATGCGCATTGCAAACTTGACGCATCTCGACAACCGTAAAACGTAGAATTCCTTAATTAAGTACAGTCAACGTTTTCTGTGGTCAACGCTCGCGTGGCGCCAGCACGGAATGCGGTCATGTCGTAATTCGTAAGTCGTATAACTCAAATCCGTCTTTCGACGCCAAAACTGATGCCGCTAGCCACCGTCTTGAGCCCACTGTATTTGATCTGCGAATCAAATAACACCAGAGACCAGACCATTTCTTTCTCTTCGTCACGTTTCGCTGCGCCGGATCCGAAATTTGCGCCACACTCGATTTAAGAATTGCCTCATGTCCGGCCGATGATAGAGTTGTTACATTCATCCGAATAATTTCCCCCGAAATAGCTACAACAATGCAGAGAACAGATTATATGTGCAAGTTGGAGCGCTGGAGCAGAGGAGGTACTTTATCGGTTGTTGTGCAGAGACATAGGAGTACTAGTCCAACTGTGGCGACAAAAAAATGTGCGCCTCGAAGGGGGATGATGCCATTTGGCGCCACGTGCGCATATCTGAAGAGACTGTTTGACGTGGCTTCTCAAATTCTGATTGGCCAGAGAATCCAAGGGTGACTACACTTGCTCTCGCTCATAACTGAAGCTCGTGAAGAAGTCATAAATCAGGGGCCTCCCAAGAAACAGAGGTCAGAAATTATTAGGGGCTTGAATGGAATTCCTGTGCGGACAATATATCATAGTGGAAATCAGCAAGAAAATTTTGATTTTAATTAAAAATTTATAGAGTAACCAATTCATAATTTGTAGCATATATCAATTTATAATTTCTCTTACTTTTTTTTATATGTATATTATTTATTGGTAGAAATTATAAGAAACTTTTAGATCACTTTGGTTCATCCACTACTGTTAATTGTAGACGACCAAACTGATGTATTCAGGATTATACGTCATCAATATACTTCGAATCAATTATATTTTTTGTATAATATGAGCCATCCAGTTAATTCAATACTTCAGTATTTAATAAATGAGAACCACAAATATTGATTTCTTATACAAAAATAATCAACAAAGATCCCCTGAGAATTTATATAATATGATGGAAATGATTTTTTTTTTCATCTTCAGGGTAATTCTAGTATAATTTTAAGTTTTAAGATATATCATATTTTTAGCGTACATTTTGAATAATATTGGTTAATTCTAATACAAATTTAAATTATAATAACCAATTGAGTATCTATCGTTATGGAAGATCTTTTTTGGGGAATCTTTTTAATATCCGAATCTAAATATATTTTACGAAGATTTTTTTTCCTTTCCTCAATCAGCAATTTGTTCGAAAATCGAAGTATTCCTTTTTGGATAGGAATTGAATGAATGCTAAAAATTGAATGAATGCTAAAAATTGAATGAATGCTAAAAATTTTCCTTTTTGTACGTTTAAATTGAATGAATGCTAAAAATATTCCTTTTTGTACGTTTAAATTGAATGAATGCTAAAAATTTTCCTTCTTTGTGAAAAAGAAATGATCAACTGTGTAACTTAAAAAGGTTGCACTGCAAGTGTAGGAAAATAATTAGTAAATTTTTCTATAGTCTGGCAAGACAGGGAGGGGGGAAAAAATAAACTTGAGCATTTGGATTTGTGCTTTTGTTGGATCACTAAATATAAAATTACCGTGACATATTGACAGTAATTTACTACTATTCCAGCCACGGTTTTAAATTTTTTACGCGAGCACAGACAGCATCTATCCATCTCCCTTGTTTCTAATCAACTATCGATAAAATTTTACTGTCGGAAGCCAGACGGAGAATTTGAGCAGTTCTGTTCAATCTAGGCATAATATTTTATAAGAAATTTATAGTTTGTGAATGGTCATCATGCCCACTTGATTGATAAGAAACAACGAACTAGTAGGCGTGTAATTGATCAGGTAATTTTCAGATGCATTGGATAAATATGGATAAAAGAAGTAAAAAGAATAAATAAAGAAATAGAATCTCGGGGTTTATTATCTATTTAAAATTTGATAGGTGAGATTAGTTCAGAAATCTCGGCTCCTGATGCCATATCCAATAATATATGTTGCATATCAAATGTTATTATCTTATTGGCTGGTGCAGACAAAAAATATTTAACATTATCGTGATTTATGTAACTTTGATAACGAAAGATATGGAAACAAGATAAGCTAATTAATTGAAAAACTAAATATTTAAACAGGATAAACCCTGTTTTTGAAGGAGGCAATGTTGTATTTGAAATAGTAAAAAACTTTTGGTAGTCCAATGGGCAACAGTCCCTAGCTAGTCCCAATCAAATCAGAAACGGCGGATTTTATGGATAACACGAAAGAGTGTAATTGTTGTCACTAATACTTAATTTAGAGTTTATTAGGTGAAAACATGGGAACGAGAGATTTGAAATTGCATTTAGAAATTATATTTATTAGTATTATAGTAGATTCAATATTTTATGTTAGACGTATAATACATTATATTCAATGGGCGTTAAAAGAAATCATCTTAGTCAACAAAATAATACTTAATGGTATCTATATTCGAAACTTATTATGATTTATGTCTCGCATGAAACATGCATCTGTCTATTATAAATTTTACCTCGAGAAATTAAATTTCGTCAAAACAATTCAAATTAGAACGGTGTTTTAAAATATGGTTGCATGAAACACATGTAGTCTTCTAAACAGAGTATGTGTCGTGGGATTAGTCTTTTATGTGAAAACTAAGAATGTGATAATATTGTAATTCTACTTAATTTATTCATGAGATTCGTATTTTAAATGTAATTTTAATTTTTTTTAGGATAAAGGACTTTAAACTTTTGCTCTTTTGAAATGTATAATTAAAATCCTTATGTATATTTGTAGTATGTGAGATATGCAATGTACATTCATTTCGAAGTCGCATGCTTTATTTTAAAACAGTGGTCAAGCATGATGCGTGAGACTCGTGACGCAGAAAATGCCATAGTTTATATGTTGGTGAATGTTTATCCAGGATGTCGCATGAATTAATAATTTAATATATAGTAGAAAAGTGGAACTTCTCTTTGTAAAGCTGAATTTCTCTGATAATCGACATACTTAATTAAGGAGTTTGTAGGACTTGGTCAATAACCTATTGTGCACCTTCCATAATGAACACATCAATAAAATCAACAAAATTTGCTGATACATGATTAGAACTTACTAATTTCGAAATGCTCAAATCCACAGGGAGTAAAAGCAACATAAGTATGGGGTTATTGTATCAGATAAAAAGTATCTTGCATTAACGCATGATCCATGAATAATGCTTGAAGGTCAGTGTTTTTGTTGTCATCGTTAATGTTCCCATTTTATTTGGCGCAAGCAAAGTATATTTCAAAAATATTACTCCTTCGCTCCTAAAACAGTGACAGATAGTGAATAAATTTAAACATCTTGACCATCTTGAAGACCAGAACATCGTTATCATCTGATATTGTTTGGCAAATTCGATCAAGTCTGTTTCGCAATTTTTTTTTTTTTTTTTTTTTTTTTTTTGCAAATTTAAACATTTTGATGATCCGTAACATATTATTGAAGATACACAGCACAAAATTCCAAACCAAAAATTTGTCTCAAAACAATAGAGCCATATTTGTTCTAACCAAAACATTTTATTATTATTATATATTTTTTTTGAGGATTCTAACCAAAACTTGTCTAAAAAAAATGAAGCATAGGTGGGCACAACAATCAAAGAAAACAAGTTTGAAAAAGGTAGATGGTGGGGCAATATGCTGCCTATAAAAATAAGCGCACACTTTGTCCCCAAGCAAAAACGACCTACTCTCATTACACTGATAAAATTAATGTGCACCTAAATGGAGCACTTTTACATTATTCATCTAAGATATTTTTAAAAATGGCACAGGTGACGCTCAATCCAAGCAACCACAATGCTCTAACCTCTAGATGTAGATGTTATTAAACCATAATTAATGTTAATGAATAATAATTGGTACGAAAAGAGTTTCTCTACTCCCACTCTAATTATAGATGGGACATGGTACCGGCGTTTAAAGATTTTTCTTCCCACGTGCTTAGGCATGTGTTTGTCTCTCCTAGATCTTTTTTTCTTAATCAAGGAAAGTTAATTCTGTGCATAACAGAGTACTTATTTCATATCGAAAAAAAAAACAGAGTACTTATCCTCTAGAAAAAGTTTGAGATCCGCATCTTGGGATCTTTTTTGAAAAAAATTTTATGGGTGAATTTCGATATAAGTGCTTAGCTTCAATACATATCAGATTATTCTATTATTTATTTTTGTTGCGTAGATATCAATTCTGAGTAACGGTTCAAAAATTCGAAAATGTTAAACTGCTATTCAAAATTCTTCGTGAGTATATTTTGATATTATATATCGAGAAGACATTCTTTTTTCATTGACATAAAATTTTACTGTTTAGTTTGTATAAGCAACTTATGTTTAAATCAATAATTAATAACTCTAGTTCTATCAATTACAAAATCCTCTAAGTTTGTAGATTCACGTCCTCTTTTTTTTTTTTAAAAAAAACAATAATTATGTTTGCTTACGAACATTTTCAAAGCAGCTTTTTTTAAAATAAAAATTAGGATTAAATTTCTCAACTTATTTTTAAATTAAATATTTATGAAAGTAGAATCTGCGACTTTTTATTCAAGATACATTGTTTTTTACTACTAGACCAAGACTGATTCTCATATTCACACCAGTTAAACAAAAAGAATGATATTGAAAGATGTCAAGCACGATATCTTCTTTCGCAAGAGGTAAAGAAATGCAATTCATCATCGTGCATTCGGTGATGCATGTCTATCAAATTTAAATATTTAATGTACTGTAAATTGAAACTGCTAGAGTACTTTAAGCAATTATTGAGGCACGGCCGCACGGCTCCTAACAAAATGACCATTTGATCCTTAAAAAAAAAAAAAAAAAAAAGAAACAAAACAAAATGACTACTCGTGCTTTGCTACCGAGTACCGATTAATGCTTGCTCAAATCTCATACAATAGATTTTTTTTTTTTTTTTTTTTTTTTTTTGGGGGGGGGGGGGGGGGGGGGGGGGGGCGATTCTCAAAATTTCAATCCATTAGAGATGTCGACGGGGCAAATCTGTAACAGATAATGCTAAATCAGAGTTTGCGAGGTGGCTCTGATCTTCATCTAGGGTTCGCAAATTTCTATCTTTTCCCCAATTTTGCCTTTAATTTTTTCATAAACAGAAGCATGGAGTAAGATTTGGCCTCTCTTTCCTGATTCCTCTTCTCTCAGGTCGTACGATCACTTTGAACCTGGTCGCCGTGCTCTTACCCCCTTCTTGGACAGCACGAGGTAATACAACTGTACACAGTAACTATAGTTCATTCTGCTATTCTGAGTAAACACTTTTAAGAACTCCAAATCAAAGCCTAGTAACTACTGTACCAGAGGTGTCGCAAGTAGTTTACACCGTATTCACAATTTAGTATAGAAATTTGATCAGTTTGATGACATATTGTATACAGTGTTGAGAAACAAATTAGCATTATATACCAGTATAAAAGGGATTAAAGGACAGAACTGACCATCATAAATATGTTTAGTTTGCTGCTTTGTATTTTTAACAATATAATAGGCATTAAGTTTTTAATCTTATTTCCTCATCTGATCTTATATAGGGACAAAGTACAGAAAGTTCAATTACTATATTTTAAGAAGTTGAGTTATAATTTGTAATAAAAAAAGATCGAGGGGTTATTTGCAATAATTTTTAGCAGATTAGCTTTTAATGTGATGCTTGTTAGACAATAGTAAAAATTCAGTATTTGCATTATAAGGTTCAGTACTTCAATTATAAAGGTTCAGCAATTGAATTCTTTTAATAGCAATATTTGCTTATTCAATCAGATATCCTTGTACCAATTTGAGTTTGGGATTTGATATTTCATTCTCTAAGTTATACAGTCCTTGTGATGTAATGAGATGTGGATTTCGATGGTACACCTGCAAGCATAAAAGTATTATTATAGAATAAGAAAATGAGAACTAACCTACATGGGTCATTTGAGATATTCGTAACAAATAACAAAGACATGAAAGACAAAAAGATTTTAAAAAAACTTAAATTCGAAAAATGTTTAAATTAGAATTCTCAGTATCTTAAAAAAAAAACTGTATATTATATTTGTTTATTATATGCAAAAGCAGGTACAAATAATTTACATCCTACATTCTCTGATCAAGGAGAGAATCTCCAAAATTTTTGACCCCTCTAACAAGAAATATTTTTTAATCATAGCCACACAAATGACTTAAACCACACTAATCACAGAGAATCATAAAAAATTGTGACCCCTCTAACAAGAAAAAGCGGTCCAGCAGAGCAGGCCAGATGGGAAATTATTGCCATCAAATTTCTTTAGGTTTGGCGTCCCACTCAGCACCAGCCTTTCCCATAGTTTTACTTTTACCCTGAGCCGTTGGATCTGAAACTATCTTTTGCAAACCGGGGCCCAAAAGGTTGAAAATTAAGATCCATTCACCGACCTACCAAACAACGCTCAGATCTCCTTTAACATTTTATTACACTGATGCGTAACTTATGCTGGTAATTAATTGACCCACAAAATGTATAATTAGCGTATATTAAGGTAACGGTTAATTTATAATACCAAGGACAGTGAGGTCAATAATTTAATTCACACCTTCCGTACTATACAAGAGAAAAATAGAAGTTGAAACCGCTTCAGTTTCCTGTCCATTTGTGCTGATTACATAAAATTCATTTCTTAACGCATTAGTAAAGTAACTAATGATAACTTAGCGACAGGTGGCACTTTGCTTTAACCAACAGGATAGAAATAGACAATTTTGTAGTGATAATCCTCTAGAAAAAGAGAAGAAAAAGGCAATATCATAACAAAGATAAGCATGAGTTCTTATACTTTATACATTACTTGACGCTTAATAGCCGTTTTGGATAAATTTTTTTATCCAGATAATTAAATATAATGTTCCTCTAAATTGCTATACCAAAACCAAACCCTTGCACAGATTTGGAAATAGTTTGCAAAGGGAAAATTCCTCTCCTCAGCCTCCATTAATAGACGTGCACTGCTGTCAAATATAAACTTCCTCTCAATTTAATTACCATCAGTGATTCGAATATTCTGTTAGAAGGGTTATCTCCAGTTCGATGAAATGGAGACCTGCGCAAAGAGGTTTTATGTAGGGTTTAGTCAAATCCCAGGGAGAGAGAAGTTAACAAATCGACGGCGAGTGGATTTGAGAGCTGTATTGTGGAGCACTTACATTCCAAAACAATCCAATTTAAACTTAATTAACTGGTACGATCAAATATTTAAATATTAATTTCTTTCGTTTGATGGGCTCTCAGATTGCTATAAAAGGCGTCTAATCTCTACACTTTTCCCTCATCCATTTCCTTCACTCTTTCTATCCCCTTTCTTTTTTTGCGTTTAGTTGGTTTCTTTGTTAGAGCCTTTCTGCTCTCTCTCTCTCTCTAAAGGTAAATATAAATACCATGTGTTTTACTATTAGAGCTTCATTTTGGGTTTTTGATTTGGTTACAACGGTCGTTGGGGAATCAGCAATAGTACAATTGCATAGCTGATACTTGTACAATTTGGGACCATTTTGGGATTTTGATCCCACACTGACTGTCCCCTCTCTGTAAAGGCAATGTTGCAATCTGAACTCATTGCGTTGTTGCATGATCTTTTTTTAGATCTAGATTGCTTTCAGATTTTCTATTGTTACAGTAACTTTTAGTAAAAAAAAAAAGAAGTTTGCTTTCAGCATGGCAAAGTATTTCAATTTTCAAGTCTGAAATTTTGGTCAATAGTCGTAACTATTTCCTTTTGTGAAGTGCGCTTTTTCTTTGTCACGACCAAATTTTTTCCTTTGTACACCTTAGAAATTCCTTTGTTGATTTATTTTTCAAAGTAGAATTTCTCTCTAGATAAACTTATGTACTGCTGCTTCAGAAAACACAGTTTGTCTTTTGGTGTTAGCATTCTCAGTGCATATTGATTAAATACTGGGAAAGTTGAAAAGTGGAAGTGGATAAGACAGCATATACCAAAAAAATTCTAGATTAAAGAAATAGTATTCCACGGTTAATTTTAAATTGTTTAGTTAAGTTCTTATCTAGATCATTGGTCAGGCATCAATTCAAGCCCTCTGATTGGTTGACGGAACGTCATAGCTTGAATTAAATATTAAATAGTGAAATCTATTGGTTCAACTCTGCAATTCTTTATTCTGTGCATGTTGTCTTTAGTAAATTTACAGATTACTGACACCTTGACGACAGCACAGTATAATTATACAAAAGTTTATTGGTATTATTTTATTGCAATTTGGGTACCTGCTCTCCCATTGACTTTGGCTATATATTGGGTTCCTGTCTTGCCTCCATTCTCCCTCTCCTCTCCTTCTCATTCTCACAATTTCTCTTGGGTTTTTTCTGATTCTTTAGTTTGGTAATTTACCAACTATCTTCCTGTTTTCTTTCAATGTTTTCATTTCTGGTGTTAATCTCTTCTATAATCTTAAATTTTAATGTGATTATTCACTGTATCTACCAACCTCTAAAACCCTGTGCTTAAACCCATAATTAGATCTAAGAAATAAGACATTATCCTTGGGTTTTTCTACAACAATCCGAGGCTTTCATATGCAAAATCAGTACAAGTTTCATTATCTACTTACAAAACTAACAAGTTTCATTATCTACTTACAAAACTAACAGGGCTCTTAATTTTTTAATTTGTAGTAAGATGGCATCCAAATTGACCCGCATCCACAGTGTCCGCGAGCGCCTTGGTGATACTCTCTCAGCTCACCCCAATGAGCTCATTGCTCTCTTCACAAAGTACTTATTTTGTTTATCTTTGTTTAATTACTTTTAAGTACATAATTTTGAATTCATTCTCTCTTTTAACTCAACTTTTGTTAAAACAAGGGAGAACACTCGATCACCAGTTTACCACTAGATCTTAGTTTACAGCTCTAATTATTGTATTTGAAACAATCTGATCAACATAAATGTTCTCTTGTTAGTAGTGAGAGTTATTAAGCTCAAAATTAATAGATCTAGTTGACTATTGAGCTAATCACTAAATTATTTTACATTATATAAACAAGGTATGTGAACCAAGGCCAGGGGATGCTCCAGCGCCACCAGCTGCTTGCTGAGTATGAGTCAGCTGAGATCCAGAAGCTTCCTGTCTTTGATGAAGTGATCCGTGCATCTCAGGTACATCTCTGTTAATCGTTGGGTTAAATTATCACAAGGACATATACCTAGCCAAAATATAAGATTAAATTTTTTTTTTTTTTTTACAAAAAAGAAAACAAGCATCATAATTTTTTTGATGCATAAACAGTGGGGGTTTATATCCTATGGTCCCGTTGACCCCACATAGTTATGGATAATAGGATCTGATTGAAAACAAAATGGGCCTGTTGAAGTGGCAGAAGTATTGATGTTACAATGCCAGCTCACTGCAATGCCCGAACAACAGACATGATTTTGATCCGATCTCATGATTTACATGATCTAACAAAACTTTTGCTGTTGCTTCTGTAAATCAGGAAGCCATTGTTCTTCCCCCATGGGTTGCGCTCGCAATCCGTCCTAGACCCGGTGTGTGGGAGTATATCCGTGTCAACGTCAGTGAGTTGGCTGTCGAGGAATTGACTGTCGCTGAGTATCTCAAATTCAAGGAGAGCCTTGTTGAGGAAACGTATGTATTGATGTTTTTGAGTTAATTTCACAGTTTTACTATCTGGCTGTTGTTTGAAAAAGGTTTAATTTTGTCTCTTACTTTCTATGTACCAGCCCCGATGCATTCACCCTCGAGTTGGATTTTGAGCCATTCAATGCTTCATTCCCCAAGCCTTCCCTCTCAAAATCCATTGGTAATGGTGTGCAATTTCTTAACCGCCACCTCTCCTCCAAGTTGTTCCAAGACAAGGAGAACCTTTTCCCTCTCCTCAACTTCCTCCGCGCTCACAACTACAAGGGCATCGTAAGTTTATAAACTCTTGCTTGTTTATCATTGATATTATCTGAATAGTTGTAATAGTATTGACTTCAAATTTTCACTCTTAATTGTAGAGCATGATGGTGAATGACAAGATCCAGAGCCTTGGTGCTCTCAAAACTTCCTTGAGGAAGGCTGAGGACTACCTCTTGAGCGTCCCTCAAGAGACCCCCTACTCTGAATTCGACAGCCGGTAGAAAATAATACAAATCAAAAGCACCACTTGTTTTGACAACACATCTGTTTCGAACTATTTGAAATATTGTATTGATAAACTGGTGGTGATTTTCAGATTCCAAGCTATTGGGTTGGAGAAGGGCTGGGGTGACAATGCCCAGCGCACCCTTGAGAACATCCACCTCCTCTTGGATCTCCTTGAGGCCCCCGATCCTTGCAACTTGGAGAAGTTCCTCGCCACCATCCCCATGATGTTCAATGTTGTCATCATGTCTCCCCATGGTTATTTCGCTCAGGACAATGTCCTTGGTTACCCTGATACCGGTGGCCAGGTATGGTGAAATTTTACTGGGAAAACTTCGCAGATCCTTTATTTATGTTTATAGAGTTCAACTGTTCAACAATAAAATTTGTTTTCCAACAGATACTTATGTTCCTTATGTTATATTTATATAGTTCAACAAGCCAACAAAAACTTATGTACGTTCTCGTTCGTCCTTTAACAGGTTGTGTACATCCTTGACCAAGTCCGTGCTTTGGAGAATGAGATGCTTCTCAGGATCAAGCAACAAGGCCTTGATATCACCCCCAAGATTGTCATTGTAAGTTCAAGAATTGAAGATAGAATAACATAAAATTCCTTGGGCACCTTGTATTTGTACCTTGACCAAAAGTCAATGTTTTGCACTGTCAGTTTATTAATGTTTAATGAACTTTTGTAGATCACAAGGCTTCTTCCCGATGTTCCTGGAACAACCTGTGGCGATAGAATTGAGCCAGTTGAGGGCTGCGAGCACACCATCATTCTGCGTGTGCCGTTCAGAAACAAGGATGGGATCCTGCGCAAGTGGATCTCCCGTTTCGATGTCTGGCCCTACCTAGAGACCTTCACAGAGGTTTGTACACAATTGTGCAATCAATATATCAGTTTTACTGTTGATCGTTATCTTACTGTAATGTAACATATTTTTGTTCTCTTATGATAGGACGTTGCCACAGAGATTGCCAAGGAGATGGAGGCTAAGCCCGACCTTATCATTGGAAACTACAGTGATGGAAACCTTGTTGCTACATTGTTGGCACACAAATTGGGTGTGACCCAGTGCACAATTGCACATGCCTTGGAGAAGACCAAGTACCCGAACTCTGACCTCTACTGGAAGAAATTTGATCCCCAGTACCACTTCTCATGCCAGTTCACCACCGACCTCATTGCCATGAACTTCACTGATTTCATCATCACCAGCACCTTCCAAGAAATTGCCGGAAGGTATAACATTAATGATTCATTTAACTTATTGATATAAATCCAAATTATCTACGGGACAATTTAACATCTTCTGTGTTTCTTTGGAATTTTTAGCAAGGACACAGTTGGACAGTATGAGTCCCACATCTCCTTCACCATGCCTGGTCTGTACCGTGTGGTGCACGGTATTGACGTGTTCGACCCCAAGTTCAACATAGTCTCCCCCGGTGCTGACATGTCAGTGTACTACCCCTACACTGAGAAGGAGAAGAGGCTGACCCACCTACACCCTGAAATTGAGGAGCTCCTCTATAGCAAGGAGGACAATACTGAGCACAAGTAAGAAAGATGTTTCTTATTCTGCAACAAAGTAAATGGTAATCCTTTTATCTCTCCACTTTAAAAATTCTAACTGTAAATATTGTGTACAGGTTCTACTTGGCAGACAGGAACAAGCCAATCATCTTCTCTATGGCCCGTCTTGACCGTGTGAAGAACTTGACTGGTTTGGTTGAGTTCTATGGCAAGAATGCCAGGCTGAGAGAGCTCGTCAACTTGGTGGTTGTGTGTGGTGACCACGGCAAGGAGTCAAAGGATAGGGAGGAGCAAGCCGAGCTCAATAAGATGTACTCACATATCGAGCAGTACAAGCTCAACGGCCAGATCCGCTGGATCTCTGCCCAGATGAACAGGGTGCGCAATGGTGAGCTCTACCGTTACATCTGTGATACCAAGGGCGCCTTCGTCCAGGTATTGAAGTAACTAAGCATTTTGGACTATTACTATGGGCATTGAAGTAAGCATCTCCTACATTTCTAACTCCTTTTTTTGTCTCGCAGCCTGCTTTCTATGAGGCGTTCGGTCTCACTGTGGTCGAGGCCATGACCTGCGGTCTGCCCACATTTGCGACATGCAATGGTGGTCCTGCTGAGATCATCGTTGATGGTGTTTCTGGCTTCCACATTGACCCATACCAGGGTGATAAGGCTGCCGAGATCCTTGTCAACTTTTTCGAGAAGGTCAAGGCTGATCCATCCCACTGGGACAAGATCTCAGCTGGTGGACTCAAGAGAATCTATGAGAAGTGCGTCATTTTAATTTCTCATGCTTATTTTCTCTTTTCTGAGTTGAATTTAGAATATTAATTATATGAGCTCATAAAATTCTATGGATTGTATACAGGTACACCTGGAAGTTGTACTCTGAGAGACTCATGACCTTGACTGGTGTATATGGTTTCTGGAAGTACGTCTCTAACCTCGAGAGGCGTGAGACCAAGCGCTACCTCGAGATGTTCTACGCCCTTAAGCTCCGCAGCCAGGTAATTTAAAATGCAAGTTCTATTTTGGAGCTCACATTCTTTGTGTTGTGAAATGAGTAAAGGAAACGAAATTGATTGTTCTTTCTGTTTCATTTCTGATAATGCAGTTTGACACTGTTCCCTTGGCCACTGATGCCGTACCAAATAAGGTCTAAGCTGGAAAGAGGATGTTTGTAGTCATTCTTAAAGCAGATGAGAGGAGAGGCTTATTGATTGTTCCCCCTTTAAATTTATCTTTTTTTATTTTCTTTTCCGCTTTGAAAAAGTTGGTTTAGTTTGTTTTGATTTTGGAGTTGGCTCTGTCTTGGGGATTTTTGGGTCTGAACAATGTTATGTAGTATTGCTGTGTGATTTAATAAAGAAAGGGCTAATCTGTCTTGTGTCATTGTCTCTGTTTATTTTATTTCTGTACTGTTCTAGACGCAACTGATTCTATTATCTCACCTCCTTTTGCTCGGTGCTAATCAGTGAAAATATGCTATATAAGAATAAAAACAGCTAACATGAACCTAATGTTAGGCGTTAGGCTTCTTTGTTTTGATTCAGAATATTACTTTTCTGTTGAATGGTAATGCAAAATTATATTGGTTAGTAGTCCGGCGTTCGTATTTAATGTGTAGGCGCCGTTATATGACGACTGTGAATTACCCTTTGGATTTTCTTGAAGGAAAATTACTATTTTTTTTTTCTCTGTTGGGTCAGAGTCTCAGAGAAGTAATTCAAGGTTCTTTGCTAGAGGACTTGAAGATTCTATTAGTAATTATCCAATTTAAAATTTGGAATAGTTTGAATGAAATAAAATAACATGAGATCAATCACGATATGATACAAAAGATAGCGAAGAACGGATATTGTTATCACTATAACTTTAATACTATTTAACGTTTCATTATGTACTAAATATTTTCAATATATATATATATATATATATATATATATATATATATATATATATATATATATATATGTGTGTGTGTGTGTGAGAAAGCTTTCAATCAAAGCGCTTTGACCGGAGTCCCGGTTAAACCCCGTCAGTTCTCAATTTTGAAAATTTAAATGACCGATCCAAACCACTCAATATGATCTCCATATTGAAATCTCCATGCACACCAAATTTTACATTTTTTTGAAATTTTTAAGTATTTTTTTCGGATTTTAGAAAATCGTTAATCTAATTTGTTCTGAACCCTTCAAAAACTGCAATTTTTAAAAATCCGAAAAAAATACTTAAAAATTTCAAAAAAATGTAAAATTTGGTGTGCATGGAGATTTCAATATGGAGATCATATTGAGCGATTTGGATCGGTCATTTAAACTTTCAAAATTGAGAACTGACGGGGTTTAACCGGGATTCCGGTCAAAGCGCTTGTATTGAATCCTTCCTCTATATATATATTATCTGTTTCAATTAATATAAATAATTGAATTCAAAAGGCTGAAAACTGCAGGTGAGCGCGCTGAAAACTATTGAACATTCTCAAAAATGTAAACTTTTCAGTCAAACTAGCCGAATTGATTTGAGGTACTTGTACCAGGGACTATTATCAAACTCTTGTTAACTCCTTAAACTAAAGAATTTCGAGGCTGAAAACTGCATGTGAGCGCGCTGAAAACTATTGAACATTCTCAAAAATGTAAACTTTTCAGTCAAACTAGCCGAATTGATTTGAGGTACTTGTACCAGGACTATTATCAAACTCTTGTTAACTCCTTAAACTAAAGAATTTCGTATTATAACCTATCGATGAAAGTCGAACGGCTTTTATCTTATAATAATAATAGTATTTGCATCTACTTATTCAATCTATTCGTATAACATCAACTCTATACTGATTTATTTTAAATAAAAAGCTCTGGAGTATCGGAGTAGGTCTGGATGGGGACGGAATAGAATAGGTCTGAGGACAGAGATTAAAACCAGCCAAAAGTGAATTTGTTGTAGAACAGTTCTACTTCCGAAATAGGAAAAAAAAATGTTATTTTGATGGTGCGTTGAGAATAGACTTTATGAACAGTAATTCATAGAAAGTGTTGTTTGGTTAGGCTTTGAACAAGCTGGTTATGGAACAGATTGTTTTAGAACTAACCAAACATGTATGAACAAGCAATTTTTGAACAAAAAACTTTGTTCTTCTTCACAAACAAGCCTCTTTATTTACGAATATGTAATTGAATATAACCAGCAAAATTTACCATCATATGTGGGCTAATAAAAAATAAATAATTTTAGGCAATAAAAATATGTTGCTCAATCTAGCAATACATGCAGATATGTTTCTCAATTTGTTTGTGTATTAGACAGAAAATCAAAGCATATTGTTATTTCGTCTAGCAATTGATATCCAACCACAGATCAAATTGATCGAACAACACAAACAAGTGGATACACGCTAGATCTAGCGTGTAATACATTTTAGATCCGTGCGTTATAAGGAGTAGAGATAGAGATTTATTCACAACATGTGTTTGTTCACTTTTCCTACATTTATGTAGAGTAATGCTTTGCTTTAGAATATCGAAGAAAAAAGAAAAAGGAGGAATGAGGAAAAAAAAAGGTGAGGATTAGATAGTATCATACCATATCTATCTATATTTTTTTTGTCGGATTCAGATTTAGATACGGTTCTAATGTTGTCAAAACAAATACGAATACGGAATTGCTTTCCATCATCTCTAAGATTCATATCATCCCCGTCATCCCTTCTAGATTCACGACATCCCTTCTAGATTCGTGATTCGTTTACGTGCTTCACATATTCTCACGTGCTTCGGCGCGCGTGGGCTACTTTGAATTTCTTTTCTGATTAGAGTTTGATCGCCATTTTCTCCTTCGATTGCCATTTCCTCCTCTGATCGTCATTTCCTCGTGCGATTGTCAATTTCTCATCAGATCGCCATTTTCTTCTCCGATCGTCATTTCCTCGTGTGATCGCCAATTTCTCCTCAGATCGGCAATTACCTTTTCGATCGCCAATTTCGCCAATTACCTTTTCTCTGATCTCAGGCGATTTCAGTTTATCGGAATGGGGAGAGTTGGTGCGTATAACAATTCAATTATGATTTTATTTGATTAAATATTACATTACGTGTTATTTGATGTTTTTGTTATAAAATTTGTGCTTTTGTAACAGATATTGATTTGAATCAAGCTTACAATTTCAGTATAGACTAGCAGTCAGGTTATACTTCAATTTCTTTTTTCATAGAATTCAAATTTCTTTTGCATACACAGTGTTCATATTACTATCATGTTTTTAATTGCTTTCTTTCTTGTGCGCTTATAGATTTTGGATGTATGCAACTTCTTGAGTTGAACATTTTATCTGAATCAGATCTGAATAATATTGGTTTTTGTCATTCCGATGGTAAGTAACAATTTTCGTATGTTGTTATATATTATTTACGATACTATGAGAAGCACATGATATTTATATTTACTGAAACTTTACTTCTTTGTATATAGTACCATTACACAATTAATTAGAACTATTAACATATCCTACATAATTACAGCTAAAATAATATTGTAACAAATAATAATTCTGTAGAACATTTATTTTTTACATATAGTTCGTTTAGACTGTAAATTAGAACTATTATTATAGTATGTATATGTGGTTGACATTTCGGGTGATAAGTATAATAAAAGTAGATGAATTATACATACTGTGTTGAGTACTGGTTAAATTATTACAAACATTAGGTTATCAATTCGAAAAATTATATATTGTGTTGATCTATGAGTTTTATAGTTATTTGATATATTTGCTTACTATTATTTGATTTTTTGTGATATATATATTTTTCCTGTAACAGATGTTGATTTGAATCAATCTTTGAATAACAGGTGAGAAGGTTTTGTGTATTTAACAGTAATGCTTTATTATCTGTTTCGCTTTATATTTTTGATGTATGCAACAGAAAGAGTTAGCATAACAAAAGCATGAATTGAAACTATTGGTTCAAGCTAATTAATCACAGAAAATAGAAATAGCAATTAACCTTACAATGCCCATCAACAAAAACAATGTGCGGTCGGGCAGTCAAGCCTGTAACCCTTCAACTAACATATGCACTATACCAGTCAGTAACTGTGTGAAACATGTTTGCATACTAAAACCGTGTCACCAGCAATGTAGGTTCATCTGTAACCTTGAAGACTGAAGACAGATATTTTTTGATTTGTTTGTAGCAGATAAGAAGGCAATTATAAGTTAAATTCATGAACATTGCAAAATGGTACTACATCATCCTCTCAAACTATGGGTATCAAAATGGATTTGCAATTGTAAAGAATGGAGGCGGTATGAGTGGTTCGTCTAAAAAAAGGAGGCCTAGAGCTTTATTCAAGTGTTACAAATATGATAAACCGCAGGACTATACTGAGAGGCCGGTGAATGAGAGAAACCGGTTGATTGTAAAAGAGGGTTGTAAATTTAGTATGAGTGTACTGTTTGATAGGTTGAAAGATGCATGGGTTGTGAGCAGTGTAAAATTAGATCACACACATGAGGTTTGTCCATTGTACACAAACTTACTGGATTCAAAGAATTGAAAGAGCATGTGAAAAAGCAATTGGAGGCAAATCACAATGCTGGTGTGCCAGTAAATAGAAATATAAATGCTGTTATGCAAATGTGTGGAGGACCAAATTATTGTGGATTCACTGAAAGGGATGCAAGAAATATTCTGGATAGCCTGAGAAGAGTTCAGTTCCGAAATGGCGATGCTGCAGCTCTAATGAAGTATTTTCGGCATAATCAGTCAATCGACCCAAATTTCTTTTATCATGTGAAGTTTGATGAAGATAATCGACTCGAGAGAGTATTTTGGGCTGACTCCATCTGTCGAGCTTCTTACAGATATTTTGGTGATGTTGTGTCCTTCGATACAACCTACATAGTTAACAAGTAATAATTATTCTAATTTCAATCTATTTTACTGTTCATAATTTTTTTCATTGTTTAAATTTAGCTACAGTGATGAAATACATGTGGAATCTGTATTAGAAAAAATCAAATAACATTAAACAAGTATACCAATTAATAGGTCAGAGATTTAGAACAGTATAGCTATTTTTTTTGTAGGTAATAACCTAATTTTTGTAATATGTTTTTTTCCAATTAATCTGATAATTGTTCTAATTGATAACACATTTGTTCTAGTTTAATATAGAACCAGTGCAGAAGTTCTAGTTTACTATATAATATTCTATAGAATTGTTGGCTGACCTAATATGTGTGCTCTCTAATTAATATATGTAAGTTAATAGTTCTAGTTTCCTCGAAAATACTACTGGATATAAAACATAAATGTTTCAGTAAATATAAAGACCATCATATTCAATCAACTACTTTTTTTTGTAGGTATGATCTACCTGTTTCTCTTATAGTTGGTCAAAACCATCATGGCCAATCAACTATTTTTGGTTGTGCAATCGTGACATTTGAGGACACTAAGAGCTATAAATGGATTATGGAGACATGGTTAGACTGTATGGCAACCACCTAAATCAATTCTGACAGATCAATGCCTTGCAATGAAGAATGCAATAGCTGAAGTTTTTCCAGAAACTGCTCACAGATTGTGCATATGGCACATTATGAAAAAACTACCTTACAAGCTCTGCAACTATTCAACTGAATGTAGAATCTTAATCAAAAGTGCTGTGTATGATTCTAAAACAATACCTGAATTTGAGCAATGCTGGACTGATATCCTTACTAGATATCCATTGCAATGTATGTACAATTTATTACTACCTTCTTAGTTCATTTGGAATAGATTTTTGCTATCAACTAAAGATTAATTTTTCTTGTCTTTGTTACTTTTTTTTGTACAAAATGAATGGCTGTTAAGTATCTATAACTTAAGGACTAGTTGGATACCTTGCTTTGTGATCGGAGGATTTCATGCATACATTTCAACCCCATTTAGGCCCCAATTCCAATCGAAAAGTTATGTTTTTAGTTTATTTTATGTTATTTTTGTGTTAGAACAGAGGTACTGCTATTGCCCTTGATATTTTGCAGGTTTTTGATGATTTGGAGCTATTTTGGATTCGAAACGGGCATGGAAGATGATGAAAACTGCTGCTGTCAGCTTTCTGGCGGACCCGTCAGGATTTGGACGGACCGCCAGGATTTGGACGGACCGACAGAACCAGACCAGAGCTGAAAATGATAAAATTGCCACTGCCAGGTTTCAGGCGGACCCGCCAGGATTTGGACGGACCCGCCAGAAATGGTCCAGCAAGCAGAAATGGAAGCCAGATTCTTGTCCAGGAAGTCAGGCCAGCTTTGGAAACTGCCTGGCTGGCTCCTAGGATGCGCACCTGGCTTTATTAGGCGCCCAGGAGGAGAGAGAAAGGAGAGTTACACAATTAGGTCAAGTTTGGGAGCGTTTTGGAGGGCAGCAGCCGCCAGGGCGGTTCTGTCGGACCCGCCCGAAAACAGTCGGACCCGCCAGAACCATTTTTGCTACAGATCTGCACCGTTTATTGTTGTAATCTCTATATATTGGTTTGGTTTGAGTATTGATACAGTAAACATGTTTGTTTGTGGATGTTTTATGACGATTTGTACTTGTTTTATGACTATGTGTGAGTAGTTTTAGTTTAGGGGCAATTGTAGGGAACCGATACTTGGTAGCTATGTGATATTTACTCTTGTTGACGTTTTATTTGATTTGCTTTGGCTTTCTTGTTTGTCTTGTTAAATCTTGTTGTTTGTGAATTGCTTGGATTGAAGGTTTTTACCCAATAGACGTGGCCAAGTCTAGTTTGCTAGGTAACAAGAACCCGAACTCTAAGCCATTTTACAACCACTTGCTATAGGATTGGTAGTAGCCGAGAGGTGAACCCGGGACTTAGTCGAGAGACGTGTCTCTACCTGAGATCGAGAGAAGAAGGTTGTCCTACCGGTAAGAAAGTCAAACCTAGAAAACCTAAGCCATGGAACGAGAGTTGAAACTTAGGATTTTTAGGAGGTTTGAAGAGTTGAATCCAGTTGTTTAAGCCAAGAACGAGAGTTAGCGCTGTAAGCCCTGGACCAATTCGAGAACCTGCATATCACTTAGAACGTTTAACAAAGTAATTTTCACTAGCGCCGTGTTCTGGCGGATCCGTCTGAATTCAGTCGGACCGTCCAAACACGGCCAGGAGTAGGAACCCGTAGCAATTGACCCTAACTTTGTCCAATTGTTGAATTTTGTATTTTTATCCCTGTTTGAAACTTTAATTCATTATTAAAATCCCAAAAACATTTGAACTCTCGTCTAACTAATTAAATAAAGTAAAAGACCGATATTCCAACACCGTCCCTGTGGATTCGACCCTTAAGCTATCACTGCAAATGATTTACATCGGTGATACTGAGGACTTGTTTTGACTTGGTTTTCGAGCCGATCACTTTGTTACTTCATTTTTCTGGGGAGGAATGAATACAACACAAAGAAGTGAAAGCATGAATTCATTTCTTGACATGTTTGTTAACTCAAAAACATCTCTAAGGTCATTTGACATTTTATACTTATATCTTAATTTTTTGAGATAATTGTCTTAATTTATTGCTTTACTATGTAATATTCCTATTTCAATTATGCTTGTCATGCATATATTTATTCTTATTTGTTTTGTTTCAGTTGTTTTGTCAGCTCATTTGAGTCGGCTTTACAAAGGCTGAGAAGGAGTGAAATAGATGAGGATTGCAATTGCTTTGTTGGACGACCGAAACAGATTTCAAGCTTTCCTATTGAATCTCAATTTGCTGAAAAGTACACTCGAAAGATGTTTTTCAAATTCCAGGCTGAAATTCTTGCCCTCATCGAGTTGAAGTTCGAGGTACAGTTACTGGATGGCAAAAAGTTGTATGTAGTTGAAGATGGTGATAAGGAATACAAAGTAGAGTTTAACTCTGATGATAGTACTTATGACTGTCAATGTCGTAAGTTTGAAACAGCAGGCATCATTTGTCGCCATGGTCTGCTTGTATATAGAGAGGAGTCTGTTAGATATGCTCCAAAAGTATATGTTCTAGATAGGTGGGCTAAATGCAATAAGATTAGCAGGAATCACTTAAATGCAACATTGATTGCTAAGAAGGTATCAGAAAGGCGGAACAAGCATAATGATCTCTACACATTGCTTCAACCTATCTTTTTGGAACTGGTTGATTTTGCAATGATGGATGAATCAACAAAAGATGCTGTTGTTGATGGTCTCAACACTTTGAGGTTGATTATTTCAAAATCCAGACAGAAGGATGTAGTGAATAACACAGTGGGAGAGGTTAGTGGTGCGTCTGTTATAAACAATGTGAATGTGACTTCTAATGTTACAAATGGTACTGTGTCTTCAAATGTCAACATTTCCAATGTGGATATGCCAGAAGAGGTTCCAGTCAGAGACCCATTGAAAAAACACAAGCGAGGACGACCTCCAGTAAAACGACCCCAAAGCTATGCTGAGAAAATTGCTCAAGGTTGCAACAACAAAAGAAATCGTGTTTTTTATGAGAATGTTAATAAAGATTAGGACATAATTTTTTAATTACAGCATTTTCATGCTTGATAGTATGTATATTATAAATTGTTTTGCATAAATTAGAAAAGGAATAAGAAATATATTTTTTGTTTTATTTTTCCAGATATTCAACAGCATTTATGTGAACCAGCAGCAGTTCCAGAGCCTTCTTCTATTCAGCCTTCCTGTAGTGTGAATGGTACAGCAAACTATGCATTCTTTAATTAGAACAATAATTATATTTATTTTTTCTATGCTATCTGTAAGTTCAATTGGTTTCTATAAAAATTCTGGCTATCATAATTCTAATAGTTATATATTTCGTTTGTTCTAATTAATCAGACAATTGTTTTAATTGATATATACTTTTGTTGTAATTAATGTTGCAACTGTATTAATTGATATATATAATTTTTTTCTAGTTTCAAAAAAAGGAAAGCAGGGTCGATCTCTTACAAAACAGAAGAAAAGCCAAATAGAAACCTTTCTTGAAAAATTCATGCAATTAACTAACTGCCCTCCTCCTAACAGTAATAATGCAGGTAAACTTATTTTTTTGTTTATAATACTATTGTTATTATTCATTTATAGATTATTCTGCATCATAATTGAAATATATAATATCTCAAATTGTTATCTTTTATCTTATATTTTCAGTTGTACAAACTCATCACAATGCACAGCCTTGTTCATTGGAGCCTTCTGCTGCAGTGAATTACAGTACAAAATTTATACTCATTCAGTGCTAAATAAATAATTGGTAATATCAAGTACAATTTATGTTTTTATCTTATATTTTCAATTGTACAAACTCAGAGTCGACAACCTTTTTCAGTGCAGCCTTGTGATGGTTTGAATCATACTACAAAATTTATGCTCATTCAGTGTGAAATAAATAATTCCTAATATCAAGAACATTTTGTTCCAGTAAATATAATCCTTAATAATGCTTCATAACATGTATATTATAAATTGTTTTCCATAAATTAGATAACGTGTAAGAAATATATTTTTTGTTTTATTTTTCAAGATATTCAACAACATTTATGTGAACCAGCAGCAGTTCTAGAGCCTTCTTCTATTCAGCCTTCCTGTAGTGTGAATGGTACAACAAACTATGCATTCTTTAATTAGAACAATAATTGTATTTATTTTTTCTATGCTATCTGTAAGTTCAATTGGTTTCTATAAAAATTCTGGCTCATAATTCTAATAGATATATATTTCATTTGTTCTAATTAATCAGGCAATTGTTCTAATTGATATATACTTTTGTTGTAATTAATGTTGCAACTGTATTAATTGATATATACAATTTTTTTCTAGTTTCAAAAAAAGGAAAGCAGGGTCGACCTCTTAAAAAACAGAAGAAAAACCAAATAGAAACCTTTCTTGAAAAATTCATGCAATTAACTAACTGGCCTCCTCCTAACAGTAATAATGCAGGTAAACTTATTTTTTTGTTTATAATACTATTGTTATTATTCATTTATAAATTATTCTGCATCATAATTGAAATATATAACATCTCAAACTGTTATCTTTTATCTTATATTTTCAGTTGTACAAACTCATCACAATGCACAGCCTTGTTCATTGGAGCCTTCTGCTGCAGTGAATTATAGTACAAAATTCATACTCATTCAGTGCTAAATAATTAATCGGTAATATCAAGTACAATTTGTCATAATAAATACGACCATTAACAAATAAGAAATTTATGTTTTGTTTTATTATTCCAGATATTCAACAGCATTTATGTGAACCACCAGGAATTCTAGACCCTTCTTCGATACAGCCTTCATTTAGTGCTCATGGTACTGAAAACTATGCATATTTTAATTAAAACAATTAGTATAACTATTTTTTCTATGCCAGTTGTAAACTGAATTTGTTTTGTATACAAAAATCTAGTAATTGTTCTAATTTTGAAGAAATGAAAGCAGTGTCAACGTTCCCGAATACAGAAGAAAGGAAAGCCAAGTAAAAAGATTGGATGAAAAAGATCTTTCTACTATAGAATTAAGAAGGAGAAGATATCATAATGAAGAGAAGTAGAAGACATATGGTTTATAATTTTTTCTTAGAAATATACCATTTACTGCCTTGTTTCTTGTTTTTTACTAGTGTTGTTTTTTTTTTTTTTGATGAATACCCATGGGCTAAAACTTTATTAACTCAAATAAGAAATTACATATGTTATTGTTCCTCAGTAAACATCAACAGCTGGTGCGCCTGCGCTGAAATTCTATGAAAAAGTAAATAAAGCAAAACTAAGAGTACATTAATTAAGCAAGCAAAACTAACTTAAACAACTTAAACAAAATAGAAAAACATAACTACCAGGCTGCACCCATACAAACGCCCAACAAAAATCATGGTGGAGCTTCTTCTACCTGTTGAAAGTAGCACTCATCTATGCGTGTGTTCATGCATCCCTGCTGTTGCAACATCATGTCAGACTGCCCTCTATACCTCAACTTTCTTCTCCTCGCCACATTTGCCAGTACATGAGCTCTCTGTACTGCTTGTCTCCTAACATGGTGTAATGTTGCTCCAGGTTGAAAATTTTCCATCTTGTCAATAATTTGTTGCACTAATTCTCTTGCTCTCCAAGAAGGAATTTCCAAAGTGCCACTTTGATTCACCACATCCACTAGATTGAGACAATCTGAAAAGAACTGTACCTTGGTTTGCCCTGTAATCCCAAGATGGTCATACACATAATTTACTGCATCTTGAAGGATCATTGTTTCCGCTAGAAAAGCATCCTGTGCATGAAAGAATTGTAGGCCAATGGAATGTATGGTTCCTTTATCATACACAATGAAGGCACCTCCAGCGCAGTTAGTATTTACCCATGATGCATCCATCAAAACCTGCCACCCTTGGTTGTACACCTCATGTTTGTCCACTGGAACGCTCCCTTGTGTCATTCTGATATTTTCTATACTCAACTCTGATCTAATTGATGCATTAACTCTTTTCAAAACAGTTTGCGGTTGAAATTGACTGTGCTCAATTACTGCCTTGTTCCTCTCCTTCCATATTTCCCACAATGTGTAGGCAAATAATTTAATACCCTCTTGATCCAGATTTTCTGTCACTTGTTGTATTGTTGCATCAATGTTTGGAGGCAAGTCCTGTGCCCTCAGCCCCAATGCACTCGCAAACCACACCAACCTTGAATTAGGACAGAAAAATAGACAATGCATCTCATACTCGTTCTCCTCATGACATCTTTGGCACATAGGTGAGAAGTTGGGCAGTCTAACATTCATGTTTACTGCCATTGGCAACCCTCTATGTATTAACCTCCAGAGAAATAATTTTACTTTAGGTTCAATGCCCTTCCATTTTGAAATTACCGACCACATTCTTAACTGACCCGACTGTAATCCAAGCTGCGCCTGAGTGATCAACTTATACCCTTTTTTCACAGAGTATCTGCCATCTTTGGATCCCTTCCAAATCAATAAGTCCTTCTGCCTTGCATATGGTTCAGGTTTGTTTTGGTTTTGTATGATTTGTTGAATCTGGCTTTGATTAAACAGCCTTTGTAGCTCCTGCATATCCCATTGTGCAGTTTGTTCATCTAGCAAATCGCACACTGTCACTGCCCTGTCCCTCATCGACGCTTGTTCTCTGACATCCCAATTATCAAACCAAGGCTGCGATAATGCACATACTGTCTTTCCAGTCCCTAATTTCTAGAAAACCTGACCCATGAATCGACTTCTCATTTTCAGAACCTGAGTCCACATCTTACTGCATCCTGTTTTGTTTTTCGCTCTCCAGTACCCAATTTTAGGAAAGTACTTTGCTTTGCAAAGTTTGACCCACGGTTTATCCTCCTCTGCCATCAATGCCCACACCACCTTCAAAAACAATGCCTCTCCAAAACTGTGAATATCCTTAACACCTAGCCCGCCATGTTCCACAGGCTTGCATATCTTTGACCAAGCTATGAAAGATAGATACCGGGTCTGACCCGTTTTGCCCCAAAAGAACTTAGCCATCAAACTATTCATTTCTTTTATAATTTTCTCAGGCAACATTTCCAAGGACATGATATAAACCGGCATCGAGGTTAACACCGATTTAATCAAAATTAATCTTCCTGCATGTGAGAGCATATTAGATTTCCACCCCGACAGCCTGGCTTTCATTTTGTCAAGCAGCATTTGTCCATTCCTTGTGACTTCTCCTTTCTTCCCAATCATAACCCCTAAGTACCTCTCATCTGTGGATAAAAGTTGTAAGTACAACTATAAAACTATTCCAATTTTATTCCAAAATAGATATAGCAGCAAAAATGAAATCTGTCTACAACTACCACACATAACAACAACTTATATAGCAAATAATCTAACAACAACAACTAGGACAAAGAACAACTTATGTAATAAATATTCTAACAACAAAACACAATAACACATTAATATCAGTACTTATATTTTTACTTTAGTAGGATCAAATTATTTATTAATCTGAGACATTTGATCCACTAGAAACTGGTTGTAGAGGCTGTTGATTTGGCTCTTCCCATGCTAATGCTGGTCCAAATGCATCATTCATAAATTCAGAAATCTATATAAACCCGTCAATTGTCACTTGTGCCGGAGTGGCGAACGGCTCTTGGCCCACTATAATTTTCTATGGGATATTCACAGGGTGTCCACCAAGAACAAGCACAATGAGTTCTTCTAGATGTCCAGGTCCAAATGTGGTGCAATCCAGACAGGTGTACCAAATCCTAAATTAAAAACAAAATTAAAACATTTATAATTTGAAATTAGAACTATAAATCAAACATGTCATTAAAATTTTTATGTGTGTGTTTCATTGACAAGTATAATTTAATTGTTTTCAATTGAAATATCAAACCTGATGTGAGTATTCTAATTGTGGTCTCGTTCCAGAGATTAAGGGGTACGTTTGCTACACGAATCCTCGTGTAAAACGTTGATCTTTCCATTTGACTATCAACCCCATGACGCCATCTGACAAATTGAACAACACGATCCCTTACATTTAAATGTTCCATATCACATACTTGATTCCTCAAAGCTTCAGTCTCACAACGCAGTAAGAATTTATCGCGAGAAGGATGAATAGGTGTGAGATGGAACTTGTTTATTGCTCCTCCAAATAGTTGTGCCAGTCTCGTGATTATGTCATGCACAAGATCATGATCAGCAAAAGGCTCGCCTTGAACGAAATACATGATCGCTGAATCTCTGAGAATAACATTAGGAGGAATAACGTTGTAATTAGGCATGTAAGCATTGAGTCGTGCAAGGCGATTGTCATTCAGAACAGCATTTGGGTTGTTCATATTGACCACAACCCAATTATCAGGTGGTTGAACAAGAGGTTGATTGTTATTTGCCATTCCCTTTGCCGTGTATGAAGTATTTGACGATTATAAGAATAAGAAGTATTAAAATGGAGATGATGTCTTCAAATATTCTTGTTGAACTTTATACGATATATATAGGCAGTGAAAAGGTGCAGCAAACAGACACTTGTAAAATTGGATAAGTGAAATTAGATAAGTGTTAGTGTTTAACGTTACTGGAAATCAAAAGGTGCGAGTTACAGACAGTAAAAAGATGCTAGTAAGTACTGAAATAAAAAATCAACTATTAATTGAGAATTATGCGTTCAATAATTCTAAGGGACGCTTAGTAAGACAACAACACCGCATATAAACATAACGGTAACTTTAATATTCACGTCTATAATCATTTTAAAAAATAGGTACAGTTATTATTCAAAAATAGAACAACAATTATTTCATCATTATCCGTTCAATAATTGCTAGAGGCGCTTAGTAATAAAAAAAACACTGCAATTAAATGTAGCGATATGTTTAATATTCACGTCTATAACCATTTTAGAAAATAGCAATACTTAAGCCACATATCACAAAATTATCTGGAAGATTCTTATACTGAATCAATTTTGTTAATATAATAAAAATTAAATACGTCATTGGCATACTACTTTCGTAAATTTAAAATGTATGAATGTTTCTTACAAATCTACTATAATTTTAAAGATGTTTTTTTTTTAAAAAAAAATCCACAATTTTTTTTGCAATATATGCATGTTTCAGTTGGCAACTTTGTTCTCATAGTGAGCTTTGTATTGATTAAGCTCACAACTTTATCTTAATAGTTGGGCATTTCTATAATTTTTTGTTACAATAAGTTTTTTTTATTTATATTTACATTTGTAAAATACACTAAACTTACAACCTGCAGAATTTTGCAAACAAAATTTTATAACCCAACGTAATTGTTCTCAAAATCTATATAAAAGTTTAAATTTTTATTCCAGCTTGTTATTATTTAAACAATATTAACTATATGACAAAATAACAAGCCATACTTTTAAAGATAGGTAATTGTTCATATTATTCTAATTGATATATATGTTTGTTCTAATTAATCTGGTAATTGTTCTTATTGATATATACGTTTATTCTAATTAATGAGTTAGTTATTGTAATTGATATGTACATTTATTCTAATTAATCAGTTAATTGTTCTAATTTATATGTACATTTTGTTCTAGTTTCGAAAAAATGAAAGCATTGTCAATTTTGATATAACATAGATATTAAGTTCATTTTCTTCTAGTTTCTAATTGATATAACGCAGATATTAAGTTAATTTTTACGTTAAAATAAAAAATAAAAATTGCGCATTAAATTCTGGTAAGTGGATAGGTGGTGTATTGAATATCTTAAGCATTCTTCTTCTCCTTTCATCCATTTTCATTCCTTTTCTTTCGCAAACTTTCCACAACAATGGCACAATCTGGAACTCAAAAAAGAACGTTCTCCGTGAGAATGAGGAAGTTTCTAAACAAATGTCCAAACTTGACAGGAGTATTGTTGTTCTCGGTAATAGTTCCATAACATTGCTTGATGTTATTCGGGAGATGCTGCAGGAGTATCAACCAAGCGAATTTCAAGTCTCAGAGCACTTTTGCAACCGTTTCCAAATTGTTGGGCCTAGTATTGAGTGGCGCAAAAAGATGATGAGATGTAAGTACTTTAATTTCAAACTCCTTCGTACTAGATGTCCAATTTTAAAAGGCGAAGAGACAAAATTCCTTGATCCCAGAGGTAAAACTACCAAGGTCTGGGTTCGACTTGTTGATGTACCATATAGTTGGCGTACCAGTACAGGGGTTCATAAAATAGTTAACTTTGGAAAGATTTGTAGCATAGACTACTATAACCTTTTGCATTTAAAAAAACGTTGGATAAGGGTTCAGGTTGAGGTTCCAGAGACAGTAATTACACCAGAATACAAGATTTTTGATATTGAATGGTCAAAGAAAGAAAAGGAGCAGGCTTTAATTTGGTTTGTGGTTGAAGGGAGAAACCATAACACTCCAGATCTTGATATTATCAAGAACATTCCCAAAATGGTATGGTCTGGTAAGGAAAAAGCATTAGTAGATGAATATGTTTTTAATGGAGATAAGAATAAAACTATAACAAAGAAAAGGAAGACACTTTTGTCAAACAGTGGTGCTGGTGTCACTACAAGGAATCAAACTGGGAGAGTAATTGAGAAAGGTATCCAATTTAAAGAAGCTCAAAGTTCACAGAGAAAGAAAGTTTGTACCAGTTATTCTGGTAAAGGAAAAGCATTAGCAATTGACAAAACGAAAGAAAGAAAAATGTTGAAAACAACTTTGAGAAAGAGTAGGGATACCAAAAGTCAATATGGACAGACATCCCATATTAAAAGGGATTCACTTGGTAGGTTCGTACGTCAGAATGAGTGTGAGAAAGATGCAGCTACTACGCCTAACTTGAAGGTTGAACCTGCTGAGTTTGATGATGATGATGATGAGGTGGTGGTCCTGGATGTTAAAAACAACAACAGCAAGATGTGTCACATTATTAGTTCTTCTTCTTCTTCTTATTCTTGGTCTTCGTCAGATTGAAATGTTGTGAGTTTATGTTGGTAGTTTGTGTTTTGGTATGTTGGAAGTTTCTGTTCTGGAAATGATGGCTTGTGTTTTACTTTTAACTCCTATTGTATGTCTAATGACTTGTGTTGTACTTTTGACTTGTTAGTTTTTACTTTTGATGCCAGAAGTAGGCTGTGATTTGGACTGTAGTCTGTAAGTGTTATACTTTTGACTTAAGTGATGGCAGAAGTACATTGTGATTTATGGTTGAAGTTTGTGAACTGGAAGTTTATGATGTATTTATGATGTATTTGTGTTGTAATCGGTTGTGTTGTACTTTTGACTTTTAGTTTTTACTTTTGACTTTTAATTTTATATGTGATGTATTTGCAACTAAGTCATGGCAGAACAAGAATTTGATTTAAATAATTAGAACTTATGTGTGCTAACTTATATAGCCATAATTAGAACAATTAGTTTTCTTACTGGTTTACACTGCACTGGTAATGAAAAACGTCTTCAAAATCCTAAACATACTTTTCAATTAGAACAATTACTCATTTTGTATCAACATAAAGCATTACTGTCAACATAAAAAATTATTCTAAATGATATCTATGTTTGTTCTAATTAATATGATAATTGTTCTAATTCATATACACTTTTGTTCTAATTAATGAGTTAATTATTCTAATTGATATGAATATTTGTTCTAAATAATCAGTTAATTGTCCTAATTGATATGTACATTTGTTCTAATTTATAAACACTTTTATTTGCGAATTGCTCAAGTCAGTCACTTGCTCAAACACTCCCATTTTTAAAAAAAATGACTAAAATACCCTCTCTTTCCTATGTTGTTTTTCTTCGTCTAGCTCTATCTAATAAGGATATTTTGGTAAGTTTTTTTAAAAAAATGGGTTGTTTGAGCAATTGGGGCGTGTCCTGAGCAATTCCCATTGGATATTACTGGTGAACGATACTGGAAATTAAAAGGTGCGACTTACTAACATTAAAAACACATAAGTAACTACGCAAATAAAAAATCAACTATTACTTGAGAATTATGCATTCAATAATTCGAACAAGCACTTAGTAACAAAATAACACTGCATGTAAACGTAACGATAGGTTTAATATTCACTTATATAATCATTTTATAAAATAACTACACTTAGTATTGAAAACTAGAACATTTAAGTGACATATCACAAAATTATATGCAACAAATTTCTTACAGAGAATCTATTGTGTTAATTATAATAAAAACTAAATAATAAATTGGCATACTACTTCCATAAATATAAATAGCACAATTAAAATATATAATTCATGCCACATAAGATTGTTCCAAGCATTCACTAAACATTCCACACTAAATAGTTCCAAAATTAACATACAACACAGACACATAGTTAAAAGAACACATAATATTAAATTGTCATATAACACAATTCAAAAACCATTACTTAAAACAGCTGGAAATATTATAAGGATTTCATAAAACTCCAGCAGATGAAACTTCTAATGAGTTATTAAGTTGAAAGTTAGTCCCCTGTTTCAAGAAAAAAATGCATTATTAATTGGAAAAAATTACAGTGAATTGTCAGTTTTCAAAAAAAAGAGCTATAAAATTTTTATGAACATACAATGAGAACGACGATTAGCTATGCGCTGGCTCCTTCTTGGCTGCACTGGTTCGAGTGGCTCCACTGGTTCAGCACCGTCATTGAAATTCAATTCAGGATTGTTCCAATAAAGATCTAATCTTGGAATCCATGGAACAAGAGGCTCAGTATCACACCTCCAAGGTGCTTCCTCTAATTGGGCCTCATCCCATCCAGACAGACTCAGTAAAGGCATATCTCTAATTTCTTGAATATTAGGATCCTCCTCTACTACATATCATCCCATCCAGACAATTAGAACAATTATTTAAATAGTCTTAATTAAATGTTGTCCACATAAGAATATATCGCAATAATTAGAACAATTACCCTTCTCAATCGTATACACTGTACTGGTACTAAAAATGACTTTTTTTTTTTACAGAGAATAATGACAGTTCTATTTATATTCGTTACTTCCGATAAATTTGATTTGTGGCAAATCTAATGTGCGGAAATTTTTGTACCAAACAACATTGATTTGTTCTAGAAAAAATAAACTAAGCACAACAATGATTTGTTCAATTACAACAAATGCCTTATTATCAAGAACACTACTCAAATAACATTAATTAATATATGTATATATCCTAACTACATCAATTTAACTCCTCACTGGTTTTCACTACAGTTCTACAGAAAACAACATTCAAAACCCTAACCCTAGTTTGAAGTAGAAGAGAGTTATTCGAACCAAAAACAACAACTTACTCAATGTTAAAACAATTTTTTTTTCAAAATACATTTTTTAAATTAGGAAATGCTTACCTTCTACTGAGTGAAGAGTACTGATTTGTCGTTGCTGCTCTTTTCTTCGATATTTTTCTTTTCTTCAATACTTCCCTTTTGACGCCGGTTCGCATTCTATAAAGAGCACTATGGTAGTTTATATAAAAAAACGAACAGTCGTGTTTATTTTATTTAAAAAAATTGTTTTATTTGTATTTATTATAAGGAACATTGAATTGAATTTTTATTAAAAAATACTATTGTTGTTTACTTTTTCTAAGTTGGAACCACTAGTAGCATTTTCAAGCATATTAGCAAAACAAAAATTTCGGGCATATTATTTAATAATTAATTAAGTAATTGTTCTAATTGGCATACACGTTTGTTCTAATTAATGAGTTAATTATTCTAATTGATATGTACGTCTTGTTCTATTTAATCAGTAAATTGTTGTAATTGATATAACATTGATATAACATTTTGTCCTAGTTTCGAAAAAAGGAAAGCATTTTCAGCCTCTTGAATCTTGATTAAATCCTGGTAGGTGGAAAGATGGTGTATTAAATACACTCTAATCAGACGCTACAACTCATTATGTATTTCTCTCCATTTATTCCCTATCCTTCTCAATCCAGCTAAACCCTAGTTTCATCTCTCTATCTGAAAACAGAAGTATACATTTTCAAAAAAATAACACTGCATGTAAACATAACGATAACTTTAATGTTCACGTCAACAATCATTTTATAAAAAAGGTACACTTATATTCATACAGTAGAACATTTAACTCACATATCACAAAAATATCTGCAATGAATTTCTTACACTGAATCTATTACGTATACTACTTCTGTAATTTTAAATAGCACAATTAAAATATATAATACATGTAATATAAAGTTTGTTCCATACATTCACTAAACAACACATGTCTTAAAACTGAATTAAAAAAGTATCAGTTAAACATATGAAACTACTATAAAGTTCTCATAAAACTCCACCAGATGAAATTTCAAATAACTTATCCACTTCAAAGCTAGTCCCATGTTGCAAGCAAAAAAAAAAAGACAATTCATTATTAATTGAAAAAAAATACAGTGAATTGTGTGCTTTCAAAAAAAGAGCTATAAAATTTTTATGCACATACAACGAGAACGGTGATTAGCAATGCGCTGGCTCCTTCTTGGCGGCACTGGTTCCACTTCTGCAGCACCAGCATTCAGATTCAGTGCAGGATTGTTCCAAGAAAGATCTCTTCGTGGAATCCACGGCACAACAGGCTCATTGCCAGACTTCCAAGGTGCTTCCTTTAGTTGGGCCTCATCCCATTCAGACAGCTTAAGTAAAGGCAAATGTCTAATTCCTTGAATATCAGGATCCTCCTCTACTACAAATTTGACTGCACATTCCTCCAGAGTGATTTCATTTCCTTGTTTCACTCTGTAGACAGCTTCATGAGGTATGTCACTCCTGCGACGTACATTCACTTGAACCCGAAGGAATCTGTTGTCTCGCCCAAACAAATCTCCAAATGAAACAACTTTTCCTATCCCTTTGAATATTTCAAGGACACCTTCATTTGTGCGCCAACCATACGAAACACCGACAAGACGTACCCAGAAATCACCCCCAAGTCTTGTTGGTTGATCAAGTGCATCCATCATTTCAACAACCTCAACTTCCTTGCCATTTATATTGATCTTTCCGCCATACAGAGGTCCAAGTATCATTTGTTTCCAGTAAATATTGACAACTGCCTGCCAACGATTTTTACCCATACAGTTGACAGTAAACTTGAAGCCTCTAGGGACAGTTGCTTTCACACTACACATTACATTGATGTAAGTATCATTAACCTCAAAAAAAAAACTATCCTTCAACTCTTTTAACTTGAAATAGGTATCGAAATCACGAGTTAGTGTTCGATATTGCTCCATAACTATCAATTTGTTTTATCTACAACAAAAAATATTATTAGTCTTACTCTGCAAAAATTTTTCCAGTGAATTAACTAAGTGGAAGAGTGAACTATACCTATGAGAAATAAATATTCTTATCAGTTAGAACAAGAACCTTATAACAATTACTAAAATTGTATTAATTAGTTGGTATGTACATAAGAATATAAAGAAATAATTAGAACAATTAGCCTTCTTGCTTGTTTACACTGTACTGGTATTGAAAAACATATTCAAAACTCTAACCATATAATAAATTACAATAATTACCTTATAATAAATGACAAATAGTGAAATTGTATTAATTAAATCCTGTGTACATAAGAATAAATAGACATAATTAGAACAATTAGTCTTCCTACTACTTTACACTGTACTGGTACTGGAAAACATTTTCAAAACCGTAACCATACCTTTCAATTAGAACAGGAAGTCAAATTGTATGAATTGATTGCTGTGTACATAAGAATATATAGCCATAATTAAAATAATTAGTCTTGTCCCTTTTTTAGACTGTATAGGCTAAAATTGATTTTGGAAGAGATTAATTTTTTGGGGAAATTTTACTTTAAATATTTATCTCTCTACAAAAATAAACTTACTACAACAATGATTTGTTCAATTAGGACAAGTAGATTATTACCAAGAACGATTACTCAAATTACATTAATTAATTTATAAATACTTTATAAAATATTGTCATAATAACAATAATTACCCTTCTCACTACTTTCCACTCCAGTGCTAGTGAAAACCCTACTGAAAAGCATAACCCTAGATTCCAGTACAAAAATAAACAAAGTACAACAATGATTTGTTGAATTAGAACAAATAGCCTATTACCAAGAACGATTACTCAAATTTCATTAATTATTTTATATATACTTTACAAAATATTGCCCTAATCAGAACAATTAGACTTCTCACTCCTTTTCAGTGTAGTGGTAGTGAAAAAAGCTACTGGAAACCCTAACCCTAGTTTCAAGTACAAGAATTAAATCGAAGCAAAAAAACAACTAATGCAATTTCATGGTTTCAAAATACATTTCATGATGTAGCATACTCCCTGACTAGGGTTCGGTAAAAAAAATACATTGTTTTAAAGTAGGAAATGCTTGCCTTGAACTGAGTCAGCATTGTTTGCGTTGTCGCTGCAGCCGTTTTCTTAGATACTTCCCTTTTACGCCGATTGCAAATCTGAGGAGTAATATAGTTTATATAATAAACAAAAAGTCGGATTTATTATTTTTTTAAATAAGTTTATTGATATTTATTCGCATATCTATTATAAGGAATAGGCCGGTTCAAATTCTTTTGTAGTTTATTTTTTTTATGTTTGAATGACTAGTAGAATTTTCAAGTATATTGGGAAAAAAATATTCTGGGAATATTATTTAATAATTAATAACTTGTTTTAGTTGTTTTATGGCTTTACAAAATTCATGAATTTCTCTTTAAAATGTACTATAATTGTATCACAGTTATGAAATAATATAATAACTTATTTTTATATTATGTAAATTTAAGAATTAGAATAAGTAGAAATTTTAATATAAATTTGTTGAATGGAATTGAACTCTTCTCAGACTATAAAGTTAAATATTAACTATATGAGAAAATAACAAGCCATACAATTAAAGATATGTAATTGATCTAATTATTCTAATTGATATACACGTTTGTTCTAATTAATCTGGTAATTGTTCTAATTGATATACACGTTTGTTGTAATTGATATAGGGAATTGTTCTAATTATTCTAATTGATATATATGTTTGTTCTAATTAATCAGTAAATTGTTCTAATTGATATAACATTAATCAGAAATAACGAAAGCATTAAATCCTAGTAGGTGGAAAGGTGGTCTATTAAATACATTCTAATCATACCAAAATGAGTACAATCATGATAATGAAACCATCAATCATCACAATTCTAATATATGTGTAATTCAGTTCGTTACATTATCATCATAGTTGGCCATTTCCTTAATTTTTTTTTACAATATATAACTTATGGAACAATGATATGTACATTTGTTCTAATTCATATACACTTTTATTTGCGAATTCCTTAGGTTAGTCAGTTGCTGAAACACTCCCATTTTTTCTTAAAAATGACTAAAATACCCTCTCTTTCCTATGTTGTTTTTTTTGGTCTAGCTCTATCTAATAAGGATATTTTGGTAAGTTTTTTTTTTTAAAAAATGGGGTGTTTGAGCAATTGGGGCGTGTCCTGAGCAATTCCCCTTTTATTTCGCTCGATTTCTTCTCTCTATTTCTCACTCCACTGCTCGTAAAAACCCAAAACCCTACATACATTACACTCTACTTTTGAGATGAAGGATCTCTTTGAAAACGACGAAGTGTCAGAGCGCATGTCCGAACTGGAAAGATCGATAGTTATTCAAGATGATTGCCACGTGAAGCTAGTTGATGTCATTTGTCAAATGGCGCAGTTCTTTCGACGTTCCCAATTTCGGGTCACCGAGTACTTCTGGAAGAGATTCCAAATCATTGGTCCTGGCACTGAGTGGCGTGACAATATGGTTAGAAAGAAATACTTTAAATTACCCTTTCTTGGTATTAAATATCGCATTTTGAAACAAAATGAGACACATTTCCTTGATCCTAGACCTAAGTCTCGTAAATACTGGGTTCGTATTTTAGAAATTCCCTATGGTTGGAGGACTCCCAACGATGTGAGAGAAATAGTGAAATTTGGCAAGGTTTGTACAATCAATTATTGTACCACTGAACAGATTGAAGGTCGATTGGATGAGAGCAGAAGTAAAAGTTGTTGATAGAGAAATCATACCAGAATATGATTTTTATAAAATTCATTGGTTGAATGGGAAAACTGAGATGACAAAAATCTGGTTTGTGGTGGAAGAAGAAGAGGAAAGTTCAGTTATGTTTAAAGCTGTGAAGAGAATTCCAAAAATGGTATGGACCATTAATGAAGAAGCACTTGTAAATGAAACCACTTCAATGAAATTTAGCAGTAATAAATCAAGAAAGAAGACAGTTCTTAAACATTGGTCCAGATCTATACTTTCAGCCAGAAAGAATTCGCTAGTTACACAACCTAAGGAATATCTTGGTAATGTTACCAGTTATCGAGCTTCAAGGCATTCTGAGACAGGTATTCAGATCAAAGAATCTGACAATTGCCGGACTAATAGAAGAGTTATGAACCATTCTGGTAAAGGTAAAGTAGTGGCTGTTGATGACAATTCTGAAAGAAAAAGATTGAAGAAAGCGTTGAGGGAGAGTCAGTATTCAGCATATAGGGTTAGGCAGTCTTCACGCTCTGCTAGTGCTTGTGAAGATGATGTATCTGTAATGGCACATACAGGCAAGATTAAGATAAAGACTTCTTGTGTTGATGCATCTCCTGTCATGCCTATTTCCTTGAACAAACATCCCCTATCTAAGAAGCATAAAATGAAATCAACTGTTACCTTTCCTCCTTCTAATGTAGTACCAATTTCCTTGAATCGACCTTCCATATCCTCCATTGCTGCATCTGTAAAGCCACATGGTGGGAATTGTAAGAGGAAGCCAACAGGAACATTTCCAGCACCCCTTCCTGTTGCTGGTAAAAGTCAAATTGTTAATACCACTGATCATGAACATACCAATGTGGAGCAGTTGAATGTTGATTTCAACAAGGTCAAATCAGATGTTGATGCTGAGAATGATGATGATGGTATTTATGAAGAAGATGATGATCATGTAGACATTGATTATGATGATGATGATGTTTTTGGTATTGGATATCAAGATGCTGGTCTTAGTATTGAACAGGAAGAGATCAATCTTTCTGATTTTGAGAATGTTCCAATTGTTCAGTTGTTACCTCCTTTAAAGCGGATGCAACTACACAACAAATACATTCCTTGCAAGAAAGGTTTGTTCATATTTTGTAATATTAAAAGAAACGTATTCTCTTGGTTGTAATAGTTGTAATAGTTCTAATTGGTTGTTTGTTTATTTGGTTGTAATAGTTCCTATAGTTCTAATTGGAGTTTAGTAAGAAATTTTCATCTTACTCATATCAAACTTGTACTGATATAGTAATTAAAATAATCGTGTAGGTATCTGTACTTTCTCAATTTTTAATAATCTTCTTTTTATTTTATTAATGTTGCAGCAAAAAAGTTAAGCACATCAAGGGATATTAACATTGATCATGATTCTGAGATGCTTCCAGTAGAGTGTGTTACACCTGCTGACAATGACATCACAGTAGGTGACTACAGTGGGAATCAGGCAAATGTTGTAAATGTGCCACCAAGGGATCAAAATCCCTATTTAGACAACAGTAAAGACGAAAAGATAACATCATTGGGTATGATTAAGGAGAAAGAAGATATGAGGAATGAAATAGGTGATGGGAATGTTTCTCAGGATGGTATTGAGAACTCTGGTAACTCTTATTTTTCATCTTACTTAGTTTTCATTTACTTGCAATCTATTATTATGTTTTATGCAGTGATTCAGGCAACATTTGAAAAAAAAAATATATCAAACATGTAAACATAATATTTAGTTTTTCAATTAAATTGACATGACATTGTACAAAAAAAAAAGAGTATATTAACAACAATGTTTTTATTATTGTATTTTAGCAACAATAGTTTGTAAGAAATATTACTTATTTTATGATTGTAATATAATTTATATTGTTTTTCGTTTGTCCACAGATGAGCAACCTATTATTAGGTTGAATTCAATTTCTCCCAATGTTGTAACCCCTACTGCTCAGAATGTTGAGAAGCAAGATTCTCAGAAGATATGATTACTGTTTTAAATTTAGATGCTCTCTTTTTGCATAAGCAGATGTAAGGTTTTGTTTTGATTAGTGCCTTAGATGTTTGTAATTGCCATGATGTGGAACAATGATGTTTGTTTGTTTGGTTGTAATAGTTATAATTGGAGTTTAGTATAAAGTGGTTAATTTTGATGTGGAACGACACTAATGTTCTCTTTAAGGTTTTATTCTGATTAGTGCCTCAGATGTTTTTAGTTGTAATGATGTCGAACCACGATGTTTGTTTCTTTGGTTGTAATAGTTCTAATTGGAGTTTAGTATAAATTGGTTAATTTTTTGTTTTCAATATTTTATATTTTTTTTCTGCTTGTTGGATTGAAAAATATCGAATCAAAGAGATAAAAAAATATATATCGTTTAATCCGAGGTCTTAGTATAAAGAAAAAGAATAAAAAAGTTACGTATATCAAAAAATATGTTAAAAATTCGAATTACGTTATTAACTAGAAGAAACATGCATTTCAGATTTTCAAATACAATAGTTCATTGTAACAAGAAACTAGTACATGTGTACATTTCATTCATACATTTTTCCATAAAAAAAAATTTAGTAAGAAAATATAATACAATATTTGTTAGAAGGAGAACATTCGCATTACAAATTTTATTATACAAAGAAAATATTTATATGAATTAAAATAATTTGTACACTAATTAGAACAGTTATTACAATCAATTATAACAAATGGGAAATATTCTAATTACTTTATCCAAGGTTGATTTGAAGTACTTATTAAGATATCTAAATGCACACAAATACTAATTATAAAGCGAAATCTTCTAATTAATTTGTCCAAATGTTCTAATTTCTACACTAATTAAGATCACTACATTTGCTACTTATTCTGAATTTTCAATTCCATTTCCCACGTTGTATTAATTATATAGCGCTTAATGGAGCTTCGAATCATTTCATTTCGCGCTTATCCAAGCTCTCTCACTTTTCACTTCGCGCTAAATACTTTGTATCCCCAAATTAATTTAGGTATTATCGAATCTCCCTCACTTTTCACTTCGGTTTGTAACAATGGCGAGAGAATCTCAATCTCCCACACCTCCGAGAAAATATCCAAGGAAAGCTCGGATCAGGAACGAAGATCAAGGAGATGCTTTTGTTCGGGCAGTAACGAGGGGGATAAGTACAACAAGAATTCTACAAAACTCTCAAGAGCATGCAGGTTTGAGTTCTCTTACCTACTTTTAGGTTTAAATTTCAATATCAGCTAGTAACGATTCTAATCTGATGAGTTTTGGACACCTTGAGCTGGAATTTTAGGTTTATTTTCACAATTTTATGAATAATTGAATTTATTGTACAATTCCTTGTAACATATATCTCAATGAATCGATTTTCTTCTTCTTTATTCTAATGTATAATATTTATTTAAATATTAAGAACAATTAGATCTGAAACTAGATGGATATGTTTTAGTAATCGGATCTATTCAGTAGGTTCAAATCTTACATCGATTGTCACGTCCCGCACCGGCGGGTCGCGAGACGCGAGGTGAAACGGTATCTTCTGCATCCATCCGACGGTTCGTCAACCTACGTTGCAACAGAAAAATAAACAGAGTCATGTACAAACCTCAATAACCGGTTATTTAACCACACAGTTTCTCTATACTTAATTAATATAACAACATTCAATAAGATCAGATTAATCCACAATACAAATAATATATTTTACGGAGATAAGCGGGTCTAGACAGTCAGACAGTCAGAGTGGTCCCTCCCCGATCTCAGGAGGATCAGGACCGGCCCCTCCCCGAACTCAGGAGGATTAGGGCTCCAAATTCAGATTCAGATCTAGTTTCCAAACCTGAAATCCCGTAAAATATACCAATAATAATTCAGATAAACATATTCAATATATCAAAACCAAACGACAAATCAATCAATCAATCAAAACGAAATTAAATACAGAGAAGTCCGGTTACCTGATAGGACGGTTCAGAAATCAAAGACAAATCAATTCGACTGTGCGACGTAGACTCGAAAATCTAATCGGTTGCGACATCAAAATATTCAATTGACATTATTCAAAAGTTTCCTTTACATATCTATAGTCGGATATTATTTGAGGTACTTGAGGAAATGAGGAGGTTAATCATCCGAATAAATGAACGGTGTATAATTAAGTGAATTTATATGGACTAGGAAGGAGTAAGGAAGTGACACGCAATGGAGCTGCAAAGGCAGATGGCATTTTGCATGGAGGTAAAGGTCTCTTGCGTGGCAACTTGTGAAATTCACTACATTTTCCTATTCGGTCAATATATGTCCAAAAGCTTTGACTAGTCAAAAGGTCAATTGTTGGTCAACGGGTCAAATTTCGGTCAACTTTGTTAAAATCTGCTCAAAAGCCGACGCAAAATGGTGGGGTGTTACATTCTCCCCTCCTTCAAAAGAATTTCGTCCGCGAAATTCAAACGAACAATAACAAGTCAAATCTAAATAAACAGATATCAAATGATCAAATTCAAAATGAAACTACACTGGACCCAAACACAGTCCGAGGAACGAATGCTCTGATACCATTTGTCACGTCCCGCACCGACGGGTCGCGAGACGCGAGGTGAAACGGTAGCTTATGCATCCATCCGACGGTCTGTCAACCTACGTCCCAACAAAAAATCAAACAGAGTCAGGTACAAACCTCAGTAACCGGTTATTTAACGACGCAGCTTCTCTATACTTAATTAATATAATAACATTCAATAAGATCGGATTAATCCACAATACAAATAATATATTTTACGGAGATAAGCGGGTCTAGACAGTCAGACAGTCAGAGTGGTCCCTCCCCGATCTCAGGAGGATCAGGACCGGCCCCTCCCCGAACTCAGGAGGATCAGGGCTCCAAATTCAGATTCAGATCCAGTTTCCAAACCTGAAATCCCGTAAAATATACCAATAATAATTCAGATAAACATATTCAATATATCAAAACCAAACGATAAATCAATCAATCAATCAAAACGAAATTAAATACAGAGAAGTCCGGTTACCTGATAGGACGGTTCAGAAATCACAGACAAATCAATTCGACTGTGCGACGTAGACTCGAAAATCTAATCGGTTGCCACATCAAAATATTCAATTGACATTATTCAAAAGTTTCCTTTACATATCTATAGTCGGATATTATTTGAGGTACTTGAGGAAATGAGGAGGTTAATCATCCGAATAAATGAACAGTGTATAAGTGAATTTATATGGACTAGGAAGGAGTAAGGAAGTGACACGCAATGGAGGTGCAAAGGCAGATGGCATTTTGCATGGAGGTAAAGGTCTCTTGCGCGGCAACTTGTGAAATTCATTACATTTTCCTATTCGGTCAATATATGTCCAAAAGCTTTGACTAGTCAAAAGGTCAACTGTTGGTCAACGGGTCAAATTTCGGTCAACTTTGTTAAAATCTGGTCAAAAGCCGACTCAAAATGGTGGGGTGTTACATCGATGTTGTTTTTAAATGTTCTAATGACATTTATTATGTTTTTAATATTCAAATCATATATGAAAATCGGATCTATTAAGTAAATTTTCTATCTGATTGTCAATTTAAAGTATTATTTTGGTCCGTTTTCATTGTAATGTACATTGTTTACTTAAATATTTAGAACAATAAGTATAGTAACTAGATCCATTAGATCTAGTCATTTGATCTGTTAATTTGTTCAATTTATACGTTTGATGTTGACTTGCAATTCATACATTTAATGCAATTGAAATGCACAATTGTAAATTATTATTGTCAATTCTTAATACTAAAATCTTTTCAAAATTTTATGTAATAATAATTTTTCTGTATTTAATATCAGGAGATATATCTCAGCCCAGGAAAGCAAAAGGTATGAATTATTTATTTTATTTTTAAATTTGTTCTAAATGTTATAAAAATTACATGAATTTGTATAATACTATTGAAATAAATACATAAGTTCACATTTTTGTTTTTATTTTCTTTAAATGCAGGTGTTAAATTCAACTGCCGTCCACAATTGCTTGTACAATTTTATGATACTATTGCTGGCAACATTTCACCACAGAGACTGGAACGCTTAAACTCGACCCCTTTTGCGCATTTGTTGATAATGCCACGATTCACAGTTTCAGTTGCATTATATCATAACATTTTGGAAGGGTAAAACAGCCAAACAAAGCAATTCCATATATTGGGTTTACCTATACCATTCAAGCCTCGGGATGTTTCTCTTATTTAGGTATTTTTTTTTACAGTATTTTTTTTCTTTTTACATATGAAGAAATCAACACTCAGTTTCCTTACTGGTTTACACTGCATTGATACTGACAAACGTCTTCAAAAGCCTAAACATACTTTTCAATTAGAACAATTACTCATTTTGTATTAATAAATTTGTTCAATGCAATTGAACTCTTCTCAGATTATCAACATAAAGCATTACTGTCAACATAAAATTATTCTAATTGATATCTATGTCTGTTCTAATTAATATGATAATTGTTCTAATTCATATACACGTTTGTTCTAATTAATAAGTTAATTATTCTAATTAATATGAATATTGGTTCCAATTAATCAATTATTTGTTTTAATTGATACGTACATTTGTTCTAATTCATATATACTTTTATTTGCGAAATGCTCAGGTCAGTCCTCAATTGCTCAAAACTTCCATTTTTCTTGTTTGTCTTTTTACAGGTCTGAAATTGTATGGTGACAGCATTGATTTATATAATCAAAAAGGTGGAAAGAAAAGATTGGGGAACACATCTTCTTACCTAAATCAGAGATATATTAAAGGCAGAAGCAGTGTTGGGTATAAAGAATTGGAAACAATATTGAAGGAAGTTGTGAATAATCTAGAAATCCCAACCGATGATTTTGTATCATTGCTTGTCTTGTACATCTTCACAATGTTTCTTTTCCCCAATTCCAATGGAAATGTACCGATGGGTTTGCTACCACTGGCTGAAGATTTAAATTCATTGCACACATATTCTTGGGCAAGAGCAGTGCATGAAGTTATTATTCAACACTTGACTGAAGGTCGAAAGGGTCAAAAGAGCATTATTGGAGGATGCATGGCTGCTATTATAGTAAGAAATTTACAACAATCTATTAATGTTGTATTCATGAACAAATTGTCAGTTTTTTTTTAAAGCACAGAAATTTAGGATTATGATTTGACTAAATAGCTTTGCACACATTATTATTGCAGGTGTGGTTTTTCACCCGATGTGATATAGAAAAGTTCATTGTTTACACAGGGGGAATTCCTAGATACTATAGCTGGAACATGACCAATAAGTTCACTTCTACAGAAGTGGACAATATTTTTGCAAGCAACTTCTCAAATATGCACTGACTTGCTTCTGCCAATAATTCATAAAACTGAGGATCAAATTATGGAAAGTGGTTTCAATCTTGCTTTCATTCTCCATGGCACAAACATTGTTCAGAGAGGAGTAAGGAAATTACCAGTGAACAAAAGAGCAAGAAAACGACTTCAACAACCCAGTCCAAAATCTACTCCTATTCTAAAATTGCAGGATGGTGTGTTAATTTATTTTTTTTTTTATAAACAATTTTCCTTATAAAGTAGGTTCATAAAAATATCAACTTTCTTATATTTCATTGAAAAGGTTATGAAGACGAAGAAGAACAACAAAGTTCATCAACGAACAAGAGGAAGAGAGTTGCTGTCAAGAAAGTGTCTCGCAATGCAATTTCTAACTCACAAAACTCAGTTGATACAACTACTACATCAAGTACTACTGCACAAGGTATTTTCTATTTCTGTTACAACTACTACATCAAGTACTACTATATTTATTTTATTGACTGGAACAATTATTTTTGTGTTATTACAGCAGGACCAATATTTGAGACCTGTAGTCCACATGCAATCATTGAAAACCAAAAAGTTACTACAGGTAAAAAATTAACTTCTGTTATTTCTGCACTTGCAATGCTTCATCTACCCAACTAGAACATTTATCAAATAAAATATAACAATTCATGTATGAACTAGAGCACTTAACCTAAACAAACAACTATTTCACAATATTTCATTAGTTGTATTTTTAGTTTAATTTTCTGTGCACATGTCAGCAGAAATGGACCCAAGTGATGTTCCAACCTACTTTGTCAGTGAGAATGTTCAAGGTTTGCTTGCTAAATTTAAGTTATTATTTATATCATTGTATGTACATATCTGTGTATACATGTTGTAATTTTGCTACCTGAACTTGTTTTATGAAATTTGAATTTTTTTCAGAAGATATTGACAAGATTATTTCTTCATTAGAGAGTGCTTCTTCTGGTACTGAACAAGGTTATCACTTTTTATTGTATTTTTACTTTGCATTATGCTGGCCTAATTATCAAATTTTAAAAACTTTTTTCTACTGCATTAAAAAACTTGTTTTGTAAATAGTTCTTCTTCTGCTTGTTTTTATTTGTATTAGCAGATACATTAATTGTGGAGGCAACAATTGGTACAGAAATTACTGAAGAGGCACATATTCAGGCGGAAATAGCAATACAAACTCCAGAGGATGGTCACTGTTATGTCAAGCTTAATAGTCCTGAACAAATTAACGAAGGTAAATATTTAGCTGAGAAAACTACAGAGGATAATCATTCATAAATTTAATTAGCAAATTATAACAGAATTATTTGTTGACATTTCTTTGTTTTAAACAGAATTATAATAGTTCAAAGATTTTTATTTGTTGACAGGAACACCAGAATGTCCACAAACTCATCGCACGCTTGATGATGATGCATTAATCTTTATGCAGCCGTCAACATCTCCTGAGAAAGAATATACAAGAGGTAATTAATGGATTATGAATTAGTTATTATGGTTTCTATATTTTAATACTTTACTAATTTTCTTTTTCAATTAACCTAGAACGATTGAACTCCAAAGGAAACAAGACTCCATCTCCACAACCACTTAATACTGCTGAACAAATTAATGAAGGTAAATATTTAGCTGAGGAGAGTACAGAGCATTATCATTCATAAATTTAATTAGCAAATTATAACAGAATTATTTGTTGATATTTCTTTGTTTTAAACAGAATGATAATAGTTCAAAGATTTTTATTTGTTGATAGCAACACCAGAATGTCCACAAAGTCGTCGCACGTTTGATGATGATGATGCATTAATCTTTATGCAGCCGTCAGCATCTGATTTTAATACTGCATCTCCTGAGAAAGAATATACATGAGGTAATTAATGGATTATGATTTAGTTATTACTGTTTCTATATTGTAATACTTTACTAATTTTCTTTTTCAATTAATCTAGAACGCTTGAACTCCAAAGGAAACAAGACTCCATCTCCACAACCACTTCCAGTTTCCATTATACTAGAACGATTGGTGTGCAAAGAAAAGAAGTCAGCTATTGGTAACAATGCAATAATTCTAGTTAGAACTCCTCATCGGAAAAACCTTCGTTTAGGTAGAAAAAAATTTAAAAAATACTGACGTTAGTAACAAGAATGACGATACCTGTCAGAAGAACAGTGACTACATTGCTACAGAATTTGTCGCTCCAATTGTTCTATTGAGAGATCATAATATTCTTGTTGAAAAAATAAATCAAAGTTATTACTTTTTCTTTTCATTCAACTGTTCTTTCAAAATTTTTTTTAGTATGTATTGTTAGATTATTGGTTTCTAATATGTAACATTGTTCGAAAATTAATATGTTTTTCCAGAAAAATCGCAATATATTGGAACATCTAGTACACAGGAACAAGTATCTCCAGGTAAAATATGAAAATATAACAAAATAATTACATCAATTACTGAGTTTAATAAAACATTTATTTTATTGACTAGAACAATAATACTACTTATCAATTAATAATTTTTTTTGTACGCTATTACAGCCGGAGCAATACTTGAGACATCTATTGCACAGGGAAAAGTTCCAGAAAAACAATTACCTGGAGGTGAGAAAGTAGTTACTTTACTAAGTTTAAAAATTAAAAAGGTTCATTCATGTAAATATGTGGAAAGTAGAACATTTACGCTAATAAATAGAATAATTAATTTATTCGGTAGATCAGTTTTGAATTAGTAATTAACATTTTATTTTGGGCTATTGCAGCTGGAGGAAAAACTGGAGACATCAAGTGCACATACATTAGTTGCACAGAAACAAGTGCTTCGAGGAATAGAAAATTCGACTGGATGTGAGAAATTAATTATTTTACTAATTTAAAAAATTAAAAAACGCGCTCTAATGGTTAAGATGTTAGAAGTAGCACATTTAACTAATTAAATAGAATAATTAATTCATTCAATAGGTGAGTTTGTAATTACTAAATACCATTTTGTCTTATTGCAGTTGTAGAAACAATTGACAAATCTAGTGCAGACGCAATGGTCGTACAGAAACAAGTTCCACAAGGTATAGAACAGTTTTCATATGCTTTAAAATTTACATCAGTTTTTCATTACTAAAAACCATTTTGTGCTATTGCAGCTGGAGAAACATTTGACACATGTATTGCAGATACAATGGTTGCACAGAAACAAGTTCCTCAAGGTATAGAACAATTATCATATGTTTTACAAAATTAGATGACTTATTATTAAATAAATCTCATATTGTGCTATTGTAGTTGCAGAAAGACATGAGAAATCTGCTGCAGATGCAATGGTTGCACAGAAACAAGTTCTTGAAGATATGGAACAATTAGCTGGAGGTGAGAACTTAATTATTTTAGTAATTTAATTAATGGACCTGTTGTAATGGTAAATATATGACAAGTAGAACAATTACCAAATTAAATAGAATAACTAATTCATTCAATAAAACAGTTATCATATAATTTATTAAATATTTTTATTTTTTAATTACTACTTACTATTTTGTTCCATTGCAGATACAATGATAGCACAAAAACAAGTTCCTCAAGGTATAAAACAGTTATCATATTGTTGCAGAAATTAGATAACTTTTTATTTACTAAATACCATTTTGTGCTATGGCAACTGGACAAAAAATTGTCACATATAATGACATTTTTATCATAGGTATTTTGGAGAAATCTGTATTGCAGTCAAATGTTGTTGCTCATAAAGATGATGATGTTGAGATGTTGCAAGTTAATACAAAAAATAAGGTATTTCAAATTCACATTTGTTGTTGGAATAATTATCATTATGCTTATTTTGATGGAGGTAATAATAAAAATAAGAAACAACAGGAGATGAGTGTGCCTGAAAAAGATAAAGTTTCTTTGGATGATTTTGTGGACCTGAGTGACATTGAGGATTGGGAGGAAATTTCAATTGCACAGTTGATAGCTATAAAGAGGACTACTCAAGCATCAAAAGCAAAAACAAAGTCTGACAAAGGTTTGTTTATCTTTTCATATTGATTTTAAACACAACTTCTAGTATATTTATCTTTTCACATCAATGTCTGACAAAAAAATCATTGACTATTAAAAATACAACAATGTATGAACAAATTTTGACTGTTTAAATTGATATAGGTAATTGTTCTAATTATTGCAATTGACATATATATTTTCTCCAATTAATCTGATAAACATTGTTCAGAGAAGAGTAAGGAAATTTCCAGCGGTACACTTGCTGTTTCAAGTGCTGTTAGAGATGCTTCAGCTGCAAAAAAACAAAAGGTATTGTTTGTACTTAGTACTTGTTTCTAATCAAAATTTCAATATATTTTGTAATAACTTTATTTGTAAGTTTTCTTTTCACTTTTTATGAATTTCAATAACAGGTTTCGCTTTTGCTGCTACTCATGTTCCCGTTTCACCTGTTATCATCAGTTCTGCTCCTGGTACTGACATTTTTTTTTTTGATATTTTTTTTGTTGTGCTTTTACAATAAAACTTTTTACACTATCAAAAAAAAATCATTGACTATTAAAAATACAACAATGTATGAACAAATTTTGATTTTTCTAATTGATATAGGTAATTATTCTAATTAGTCTAATTGATATATATGTTTTCTCCAATTAATTTGAGAAACATTTTTCAGAGAGGAGTAAGGAAATTTTCAGCGGTCCATTTTCTGTTTCAAGTGCTATTAGAGATGCTTCAGCTGCAAAAAAACAAAAAGGTATTGTTTGTACTTATTACTTGTTTCTAATCAAAATTTCAATATATTTTGTAATAACTTTATTTTGAAGTTTTCTTTTCACTTTTTATGAATTTCAATAACAGGTTCCGCTTTAGCTGCTACTCCTGTTCCTGTTTCACCAGTTGTCATCAGTTCTGCTCCTGGTACTGACATTTTCTTTTTTCTGATATTTTTTTTTGTTGTACTTTTACAATAAAACTTTTTACACTATCAAAAAAAATCATTGACTATTAAAAATACAACAATGTATGAACAAATTGTTATCTTTTATTATTGGTGCTCATATATGCGTAAAAAATTGTTGTATCAAAGTACAGCTGTCTTTTTTTGCAGGGGTTCACCTCGACCATGATGTCTTTCACAATCAACCCACATTTACTTTAGATTTAGACATTCCGCTAGATAGTGAAAGTCGTGAATCATTAAGTGAAGGGTTTATTAACACTTGTTGTGATGTATGTGACATAATTGAATCTGAGTTATATTGTGATTACCTAGGTACTCTAGGAACACCAATTGTAGTAGGGCATGTATTTGGAACTTCTTCAAGAATTCCTTTTGGACAATTTTTGGAAAAAATTGATCCTTACAATCCAAATGCAAAAGGTTACATTTTATGCTCAGATTGGATGGAGAGGAATCTATCAAAAAAAAGTAGGACAGGACGGCCAATTAAAGAACCAAAGAAGCTTGGCAGCCCGTATCGTGACCCCTTCAGTCCAATTCCAGTAGCGGGGAAGAAAAAGGGCAGACAATCAGATTTTGGAGCGATTTTCATTTTTCTTCTCAGTTCCATCCTTCTGAGAGTCTGATGATAAACACAAATGCCCTCATTGAAAAGCTGATAAAGTTTTCAGCAAAGGGTGAAGAAATCATCATGTTCGACAACAACAATTATAAAGTCAATTCAACTGAAGTTGATGACTTTCTATTAGGAGGTGATGTTTGTGTCAATGTAAGTATAATTATTCTTCTTTTATTATACTTATCACAGTAAATTTCAACTACATATACATGATATGTTAATAGTTCTAGTGTAACCTGTAAAAGTTCTACATTAAAAAAATAAATATTCCATACAATTGAACCTAATATGTGTTTTTTTTGTGTAATTATTGAATATAAGTTAATATATCTAATTTACAGTCTAGACGCACTATATATAAACTGTATATATTCTATATAATTGTTCTCTTACATAATATGTGTTCTCTATATTGATTGGATATGTTTTAATGTAGTTATTAAACCATATCCGAACTATAAATATTCTTGTTGTAGTTATTAAACCACATTACTGATAGATAAATTTTTTTTAAGCTTCATGAAACACTATTTAATATTATTACACAATGCTTGTTGTGCAGATCATGTCAGTCCTCATACTGAAAATCTTCCGAGAAGTTCCGACGAAAGACTTGTGGCTCGCACTTACACCAAGAGCACTTGTAAGTATTACCTATCTTTTTTTAAACATTCTTATTTTACTATTCAGTATTATAGTATTTGTATGTTATAAAAAGACAAATATAAGTAATGTGTACAGCTCAATGTGTTTATTTGGCGTTTCTGGTACTTTTTCCAGTGCAATATATTTTGTTAGCATCACTTAAAAGTTATGTATTTTGATTTTAACATATCTTTTTCTGATCTACAGAAAAGTTAATTGATGGTGATCTCTTGAATTTAAACAATGAAGTACTAGGGTTGTTCACCAGTTACTTCCTTGGTTGCAAGTTCATTGCGTGCTTGTCGACTCATGATGAAGAGCACTAGTGGCTATACATCGTTCAACTACAAATGGAAGGAAAAATTTTGGTCTATACGTCAATGCCTGAGATAGAGTTAGATGATTGTATGATGGAAACTGTAAGAAAGGATGGAGATATTAAGAAGTTCTTGTCCTGGAGATTTGACGGCAATCCAAGGTTTTTAAAATACAAGATTGAGTTTATGAAAAATATTCCAAGGCACAAGTATTCGCAGGACAGTGGGTTGTTTGCGCTCAGATACCTGGTTCATATAGCTCTTGGACGACGTTTTGATTCAGCTGATCTACTTCATAAGGTATATATATCATTCTTCCCTTTAAGTATCAGTGTTCTGTCTAGCAATTGTATGAACAGTCCTTACTTTTAATGTATGAATGATTGAATTCTAACTGTACATGTCTTTATTGTGTAGAGCAATAGTAATTCTTTCCATGTTGACTATACCTTCAAACCTGTTTATTAGACAGATAACCACAGTTTTACTAAAAACACAATTCGGAAAAAATCATATTCATTAATTTGAAATCTAATGGTAAAGTATTCTCAATAATGTAATTGTCAGTTTTGTATAAGAATTAGTACTTTGCAGACCTTTAATAACAGTATTATAGTTTTGTTAAAGTTTTGTTATTAGGTCTGTTATTTATATCTTATCACTAACAATGAAATTTATTTTTATTTCACAGCTTGATATGAAAGTCGGCAAATATGTTCTCATGCACAACCTATTGCATGATCCCTACAACATTGTTCCAAGTTTGTGTTTCAAGACTTTCTGATTTGCAGTTCTTCTTGTAAATTTGTTATTATAATTGTGATGTTTTGTTCAATGTAATTCAAGTTCTTGGTACTGACAAGCCACTCATAGGTTTATCTACGTTATGATGTCAACTAGATTGTTAGAAACATATCTTACTTCCATCAGAATAATTTGAACAATATCTTCAATATTTTCTATCACAATTAGAACAATTTTTATGATTTAGCATGATCTTCATATCAGTGCACAACATCGTTCCCTATGATAATGTATATCGAATGTTGGTGTCAGAGAACTTTTGGAACAAGTATAAGTTTACATCTTGTTTTTTTTGCAAAAAAAATTAAAAATAAAAGCCTACAGACTTTTGCGGACACAATTTTATACACGTTTGTTCTAATTGATATATGTAATTGTTCTAATTATTCTAATTCATATATATGTTTTTTTTCAATTAATCTGATAATTGTTCTAATTGATATACACCTTTGTTCTAATTAATATACACGTTTGTTCTGTTATAATTAGAATAAGTACGCGTATTTAGTCTCATCTCCAAACGCATGCAGAACATAGTTAACTAATTGTTCCAATTGATATAGACTTTTCTTCTAATTGATATACATGTTTGTTCTAATTGATATAGGTAATTGTTCTAATTATTCTAATTGATCATTTGTTCTAATTAATCTGGGAATTGTTCTAATTGATATACATGTTTGTTGTAATTGATATAGCTAATTGTTCTAATTATTCTGATTGATATATATGTTTGTTCTAATTAATCTGGTAATTGTTCTAATTGATATACACGTTTGTTCTGTTAAAATGTTCTAATTGTTCTAATTGATATACGCGTATTTAGTCTCATCTCCAAATGCATGCAGAACATAGTTAGCTTTGATGTCAGTAGTCGAAACAATTACGTCGTACTGCAGTGATCTCATACTGATATGATATGAAACATCTGATCTTATCGCGCGGCTCTGATCTTATCGCACGCGTACTCAAGAGACAACTCGGTATGACGTCAGCGACATACGAAAAGAGAAAGGTGCGGAGGAAACAGAAAGACGCGGCGAAAAGGGAAAGATGTTGAGGAAACGGAAGACGCGGCGAAACGTATAAACTGCGTTATCCATGGGGATGATGGAGATGGTGGATCTCGGGGATGATGGTTATCAGCCCCTATACGAATATATTTTGTCATGTATAAATTTTATTTTGCTTGATTTTTTATTAATAAAAACTAACACCTTTTATACCATAACATTTAGTAAAGCGCAATTACAGAAATAACTTCCCTGTAAGGAAACAAGTACTTAAAAACTATTTTTTATGCTTACAGAAGCAAGTTTAGCTTTGTCATTTTAACCAAAATAAACTCACTTGAGATTGAGTATCCGTTTCCCTCCTTTTCTGTTTTACAAAATGAATACATCATGCCCAACAAAAACATTAGTAGATCAAAATTGTCAACTACGGATATTAGTTTTATATAAAAAGGTGGATACGAATAATTGTTTGTATTCGTATCTGTATCCGCATCATATTTTTTCCCATATTCGTATCCCTATCTGTTCAGATACAAATACAGATTGGAGCGGAAATTATTTGCCCCATTTTCACCCCTAGATACACCCCAAAATTAACGCCGAACCAAATCTATGTTTTTTTTTTTTTCCTTCAAATATTTTTTCTCATTCCCCCTCCGTTCATCTCCAGTTTCGTTCAAAAATTTAGAATATGGAGCAGGTTTCAAGTTTGGACAGAATTTGGTTAGTTTCTCTTATCTGTGCTTTCTAGAGCAAAGTATAAAGAGCAGTAAATAAATATCTTAATTTTTATTATTAACAAATCATCCAAACAATATTCGTGTCGATTACCCATTCAACAGTTAATTTATCATTAAATGCTCAATATTTGATACAAAATAACCATGTGTACCCTCAAATATTTATAATATAATATTTACATGTTTGTACTTAATGGTTTCAAAATAACTTACGGAAATTAATTTGAATTTTATTTTAAATAAATGTAGCATTAATGCCACATATATTAAAGTAATGGTTTGTTTATTGTACCTAGAACAAAGCTCAAGGTCAATACTTTGATTCTGCTTTCCATACTTCATAAGAGAAAAAAAAAAAAGGTTGAAATGCTTGATTCCAAAATAAAAATAAAAAAATAAAAAACAAAGAAGTTGAAACCGCTTCAGTTTTCCGTCAATTTATGCTAAATACATAGATTCATTTTTTAACGCGTCAGCCCAAAGCTGGCACCCAACTTTAAACAACTGGAGAGAAGGAAACATTTTGTAATGACTAATGACTATCCAGAAAAAGAGAAGAAAAAGGCAATATCATTATTACAAAGATAAGCATGAGTTCTTATATTTTCTACACATTGCTTGCAGAATAAGCCGGTGAGGATAATTTTCTTTATGAAGATTGGAACATTAAAGATTGAATCTAATGTTCATAAAAATTGTTACCAAAACTTAAAAGACTTGTACAGATTTGGAAATAGTGGTAAAGGAAAATTTCCTTTCCTCAGCCTCTATTATCTATCTACTACCGTTATAAAAATATCATTATATAAAATTTTAAAAATTGTTACCAAAACTTCTCATTGTTCTATTAAACGAGGCATCAGTCATCTCCAGTTCATTAAAATGGAAAGCAGTGTAAAGCGGTTTTGTGTCGGATTAGTCAAATCCCAGGGAGAGAAGGTAACAAATCGACGGCGATTGGATTTGGATTTTGAAAGCTGTTTAGAAGGAAACAAATCGACGGCGATTGGATTTGGATTTTGAAAGCTGTTTAGAAGGAAACAAATCGACGGCGATTGGATTTGGATTTTGAAAGCTGTTTCGCAGAGCACGTACATTCCTCAAAACAATATTTTTAATCTGGTCATATTGGATTAGTAAATATCCATATTTCCGACACCTGCCGAGGTATATTAGTATTATTTTATTCCATTTTGGGTACCGGCTCCCTCGTTGGCTTTGCCTATATATTGCTGCCTTCCTCTTTCGTTTCAATTCATTCTCCCTTCTCTCCTCTACATTTCACTCTCACAACATTTCTTTCGGGTCTTTCTGAATCTATTGTTCGGTTATGTCCCAACTATGTCCCCATTTTCGTTTAATATTTTCATTTCTGGTTTTAAACTCCTCTACAATTGAAATGTGATCTTTCAATTTATCTACATTTCTCTAAAACCCAGTGCTTAAACCCATGGTTAGATCTAGGAAATAACACATTGTCCTTGTGCTTTCCCCCACTCATATGAGGATTTAATATGCCATTTTCCATAACAATGTCAATTGATTGTTGGTGTTTTGATTTGTAGTAAGATGGCTTCCAAATTGACCCGCATCCACAGCGTCCGCGAACGCCTCGGCGATACCCTCTCAGCTCACCCAAATGAGCTCGTTGCTCTCTTCACCAAGTATTATTTTGTTTAATTGCTTCTACATTACATAACAATTGCAGTTATACTCAAGTTTAACTCAACTTTTGTCAAAAGATGGCAGAAAATACAGTAACAGTAGATCTAGTTCAAGTCTGTAATATAGATGTTCTGTTGTTAGTAGTGACAGTTATATTACCTGAAATTAATAGATCTAGTTGACAAATGGGCTAGTGATTGAATCAATTTGTATAAAATTATTTAGGTATGTGAACCAAGGCAAGGGGATGCTCCAGCGCCACCAGCTGCTTGCTGAGTATGAGTCTGCCGAGATCCAGAAGCTTCCACTCTTTGATGAATTGATCCATGCATCTCAGGTATGCTTATTCTGTTAATGGGTTGGGTTACATGTCCAGGTTATATATATCTAGCAAAATACATGATTTGAAATTGAAAAATAAGCATTATTAATTATTGGGTTATTTGGTGACTGAACAGTGGTTGTTTTCTTAACTTTGGTCCTACTGACAGCTATTGGGTACGGATAATAAGATCTGATGGAACCCAATAGGGTGGGGCCTTTTGGCGTTATATATGATGCAATCCACACCTCACTGCTATACCTGGAAATCTGACACAATTTTTTATATTACCTGATCCTTTGCATTATCTAACTAAACTTTCACTGTTGCTTGTATAATTCAGGAAGCCATTGTTCTTTCCCCGTGGGTTGCTCTCGCAGTCCGTCCTAGACCTGGTGTGTGGGAGTACATCCGTGTTAATGTCAGTGAGTTGGCTGTCGAGGAATTAACTGTTGCTGAGTACCTCAAATTCAAGGAGAGCCTCGTTGAGGAAACGTATGTATTGATGTTTACCAGTTAGTTAATATGCATTTTTACTGTGTGGCTGTTGTTTGAAAAAAGGTTTATGTTGTCTCTTAATTTTTATGTACCAGCCCCGATGCATTCACCCTCGAGTTGGATTTTGAGCCATTCAATGCCTCGTTCCCCAAGCCTTCTCTCTCCAAATCCATTGGTAATGGTGTGCAATTTCTTAACCGCCACCTCTCCTCCAAGTTGTTCCAGGACAAGGAGAACCTTTTCCCTCTCCTCAACTTCCTTCGTGCTCACAACTACAAGGGCATTGTAAGTTTATAAACTCTTATTTTTTTATCATTGATATTATCTGAATAGTTGTAATAGTATTGACTTCGAATTGTTACTCTTAATTGTAGAGCATGATGGTGAACGACAAGATCCAGAGCCTTGGTGCTCTCAAAACTTCCTTGAGGAAGGCTGAGGACTACCTCTTGAGCGTCCCTCAAGATACTTCCTACTCTGAATTTGACAGCAGGTAGAAAATAATACAAATCTAAAGCAGCATTTGTTTTCACAAAATATCTGTTTCAAACTATTTGAAATTTTGAAACTGATAAATTGCTGGTGATTTTCAGATTCCAAGCTATTGGGTTGGAGAAGGGCTGGGGTGACAATGCCCAGCGCACTCTTGAGAACATCCACCTCCTCTTGGATCTCCTTGAGGCCCCTGATCCTTGCAACTTGGAGAAGTTCCTCGCCACCATCCCCATGATGTTCAATGTCGTCATCATGTCTCCCCATGGTTATTTCGCTCAGGACAATGTCCTTGGTTACCCTGATACCGGTGGCCAGGTATAGTGAAATTTTGTTTGTAAAACCTTGCAGTTCCTTCTGTTACGCCAACAAAAACTTATGTATGTTGTCATTCATCCTTTAACAGGTTGTGTACATCCTCGATCAAGTCCGTGCTTTGGAGAATGAGATGCTTCTCAGGATCAAGCAACAAGGCCTTGATATCACCCCCAAGATTGTCATTGTAAGTTCAAGAATTGAAGATAGAATATAACATGAGATTCTTGGGCACCTTGTATTCGCCCCTTGACCGAAATTCAATGTTTTGCTACTGTTAGTTTATTAATGTTTGATGATCTTTTGTAGATCACAAGGCTTCTTCCAGATGTTCCTGGAACAACCTGCGGCCAGAGAATTGAGCCAGTTGAGGGCTGTGAGCACACCATCATCCTGCGTGTTCCATTCCGGAACAAGGACGGGATCCTGCGTAAGTGGATCTCCCGTTTTGATGTCTGGCCCTACCTAGAGACTTTCACCGAGGTTTGTGCAAAAATGTGATTTTAATAATTTATTTCAGTATTTATAGTTCTCTTATTGTAATTTAACTCATGTTTGTTCTCTCTAATTATAGGATGTCGCCACAGAGATTGCCAAGGAGATGGAGGCGAAGCCTGACCTTATCATCGGCAACTACAGTGATGGCAACCTTGTTGCCACATTGTTGGCACAAAAATTGGGTGTGACCCAGTGCACAATTGCACATGCCTTGGAGAAGACCAAGTACCCGAACTCTGACCTCTACTGGAAGAAATTTGATCCCCAGTACCACTTCTCATGCCAGTTCACAACTGACCTGATAGCCATGAACTTCACTGACTTCATCATAACCAGCACCTTCCAAGAAATTGCTGGAAGGTACAATACTAATGATAAATACAACTTATTGGTATAAATCCAAATTATCTATGGGACAATTTAACATCTCCTGTGTTTCTTTGAAATTTTCAGCAAGGACACAGTTGGACAGTATGAGTCCCACATCTCCTTCACCATGCCTGGTCTGTACCGTGTGGTGCATGGCATTGATGTCTTTGACCCCAAGTTCAACATTGTCTCCCCTGGTGCTGACATGTCAGTGTACTACCCCTACACTGAGAAGGAGAAGAGGCTGACCCACCTTCACCCTGAAATTGAAGAGCTCCTCTATAGCAAGGAGGACAACACCGAGCACAAGTAAGAAAGATGTTTCTTATTCTGCAACAAAGTAAATGGTAGTCCTTGCATCTCTCTGCTAAACAAATTCTAACGGTAAATATTCCGTACAGGTTCTACTTGGCAGACAGGAACAAGCCAATCATCTTCTCTATGGCCCGTCTTGACCGTGTCAAGAACTTGACTGGTTTGGTTGAGTTCTATGGCAAGAATGCCAGGCTGAGAGAGCTCGTCAACTTGGTGGTTGTGTGTGGTGACCATGGAAAGGAGTCAAAGGATAGGGAGGAGCAGGCTGAGCTCAATAAGATGTACTCACATATCGAGCAGTACAAGCTCAACGGCCAGATCCGCTGGATCTCTGCCCAGATGAACAGGGTGCGCAATGGTGAGCTCTACCGTTACATCTGTGACACCAAGGGTGCCTTTGTCCAGGTATTTGTTTGTCTAAAGTATAAAATTTTATTTCAAAGTAACTAAGCATTTCGGATTATTACTATAGGCATTAAGTAAGCATCTCCTACATTTAACTCCTTTTTTTTTGTCTGGCAGCCTGCTTTCTATGAGGCGTTCGGTCTCACTGTGGTGGAGGCCATGACCTGTGGTCTGCCCACATTTGCGACATGCAATGGTGGGCCTGCTGAGATCATTGTTGATGGTGTTTCTGGCTTCCACATTGACCCATACCAGGGTGACAAGGCTGCCGAGATCCTTGTCAACTTTTTCGAGAAGGTCAAGGCCGATCCATCCCACTGGGACAAGATCTCAGCTGGTGGACTCAAGAGAATCTATGAGAAGTGCGTCATTTTAATTTCTCATACTTATTTTTTATTTTCTGAGTTGAATTTATATTTAATATACGTGCTCATAAATTCTATGTATTGTATACAGGTACACCTGGAAGTTGTACTCGGAGAGACTCATGACCTTGACTGGTGTGTACGGTTTCTGGAAGTACGTCTCTAACCTCGAGAGGCGTGAGAACAAGCGCTACCTCGAGATGTTCTATGCCCTTAAGCTCCGCAGCCAGGTAATTTAAAATTCAAGTTCTATTTTGGAACTCACATTCTTTGTGTTTTGAAATGAGAAAAGGAAATGAAATTGATTGTTCTTTCTGTTTCATTTCTGTTAATGCAGTTTGACACTGTTCCATTGGCCCTCGATGCTTAAGCTTGTGGGAGGATGCTTGTAGTTCGATTCTTAAGGCGGAAGAGAGAAGAGGCTTCTTTGATTGCTCCCCAATTTAAATTTATCTTTTTTTTTCTTTTCTTTTTTGAATTTGCTTTAGTTTGTTTTGATTTTGGGGATTTTGGAGATTTTTGGGTTTGAACAATGTTTTGATGCTATGTGATGATTCAATAAAAAGAGCTAAATGCCAATATTGTCTCACGTTGTCTCTGTTTATTTAACTTTATATACTTTATACTGGCCTATCAGCAACAAACTCTCGTCCTATCAACCCTAAATGCTTTTAATAGAGAAAAGATGCGATCCAAGAAGAAAAATTAATAACGCAAGCCTATCGACCTTCTTTGTCGAGATCAAACGTGTGAAGTTACTGGGCAACTTTCTTTAGTTTCAGAATATTCTTATCTGTTGGTAGTGATTCTGGTGAAGGACAATGCAAAATTTTTTTGGTTGGTTAGACAACCGACGTGCATTCTAATATATAGGCGGTGTTGCTTGAAAGGAAATTATTCTCCCCTTTTGGTCAGACAGCTATTTATAGGCGGCTTTCTAGAGGATTTGAAAAATATATCAGTAAATGATCCAATCGAAATTCTTGAAAGATGTTAGTGAACGAATACATGGGATTAATGACGAGATCACTTTTTTTTAAAAAAAAAAAAAAAATTGATAACGGCTGCTAAGCACTGACGAGATGGCTGGTTGATGGCAAAGAACTGATATCGTCAGTAGTAAATAATTCCGGAGGTTCTTCTGTTTTAAGTTTTTTTTTTTTTTTTCTTGGTAAAATTGCAGTTACCGTGGCATACTTCTTTTTTAAAATTTGAAATTTGTTGCCGTGGCAAAATAGAAATATATCAGAGCGTGATATGTTTGCTGAATTGAGTTGATGTGGTAAGTAATTAAGTATTGAATCAAATTCTTATGGACTTTCATCTTATTAGATCTTCACCAATATGGCAATGTCTGTTGGTCCTAATATGCAACGGACATATTTCATTGTTCATGAAAGTCCAACTGTGGCCTGGCGCATGGTCCCTCCTCCATTCAGGTACAGTACTAGATCAGGCTCAATTTTAAAATTTCCGTTTTGTAAGGGAAAAAATAAAAAAAAATATGTCAATTATTCATTTGCATTATACTCATTTAATATAGACGTTAGTGCCGGACAAAATGGCAGACTTTTAAAAATAAGCAGAATTTTTGGGACCATGACATAACTTGTTGATTCAGTAATCAGAACTGATATTTAATTCATCAGTGATATTATCAGCATTCAGCAATATCGTACTTATTTGATCAGTTGAGCGTTCTCAGAGAGATTATTAGCAGTATAATACTCATTTGATTGATTAAACCGGCCTTTTTTTCTTTTCTTTTCTTTTTTTTTTTCTTTTTGCATTCTCACTCATATTACAGCAGCGGCATACCGTCTTTGATCAGGCAAACATGATATTTTTATTCGATTACAACAATCTATATTCGAACTCTATAATATGCAAAATAACAACCAACAATTTAAAAAACAAACTAACAATAATGAATCTTCAACAATCTGAATAATAACTTTGTTAAAATACATGACAACCAACGGCAATCTAAATTGTAACTCCGTTTATGTACATACATCTAAAATATAGATAAATTTGCGTGGGTGTCTGACTATAATTTTTTAATCACTAAACGACACGTTAAATCTATTACGTATTGGTCTATCGCCATTGGTTAAGGTTAAGCATATTTTAAAATCCAACTCTGTACACCTTTCGTGATGCTGCATCTAAGCGCCAACGATAGGATCCGTTTCACAAAGCTCACAGTAATTGTGCGCGCAGAATGTATCCCTACTTCTGTATCATTTTTTATTGTTTGTTTTGTTTTGGTATCGAAAAAAAGACAGATGAAAACGGAGTCCCTAATTCTCCTTTCCCTTCTCTATTTTCTCAGAAAAATGGGGAATGGCGACAACGCCTAGCCCTTAGACACCCACCGACGGTTGCAAGAGAGATTTTTCGAAACCCTATCCGGCAGCCGCTTGATCTGAGTTCAAACCTCATCTTCTACGTTGGGTAGCCTAATCGCCGCCGAGCCTTTCTGTTTTCTGCTCGCCTCCGTTGTCACCGCAGAGCAAGAGGAATCCAGGCAACCTCTGTCGCTGCCGACATTAGATCCAAGCACTTATCATGCTTCTTTTTCCATATTACAGGACAAAATGATTTGGTAACGCAATTAATGGCCCCGCTTTCTCCTCAATTGAATCGCACCTACTCCCCCCGTTTGTCCTCTTTTCAGACTGATTAATAGCCCTCCAATTACATATTCTAGGATGCACATCTATTGATTTGATGTAGGAAAAAATTGTGTCGCTTATCAACACCGATTTCTCCTTAAATTGATTAATCTAACCACCTCTTCTAATCCCAAATCAAAACCCCTATCTACGTGGTTGCAAGCCAGGGCAAAGATGAGGCATGAGAAAAAAGGCCCCAGTTCACCATTAAAGAATCTCAAATTGGCTCAGACACCTCCATGTAATTGTAAGCAGCATCTTTATCCCTTTATTGCTATCAATGTTGTGAATTTTGTTTAATATATGTGATCTTTCTTTACTAAATATATTTTAAGAACTTCTGTTCTATTTCCCATAATCCCTTTATTGAGGATTTTGTTTTCGTCTTTAGGATACTAGAATTTTGATAACCACATCAGCCCTCAAAATATAACAATGGATCACGCAACCTGTAAATAGAGAAGAAGTCAATAGAGAATGTCTGCATTAAGGTATTGCTAATTTTCTCTTCATTTCATTCTATTTTTGATTGACAAAACAATAATTGCAAATTATCTTAATTTTGCATTACATATATGTAATTTTTTATTTTCCAATTTTGATGTTTATTGCTTACGGAATATGTTAGATATTAATATTCTAGATTGTTTCAGGATTGTACAATCATTAAATCTTTTTACATTGCTATCTCTTGAGGGCTGATATTAGAATTTAATTTCCATCTTCATTGGAGTGTTATTGGCTGGCGCTAATCAATCACATCTACAGGGACAGAATCAATTAACCTATTTAAATTAATAGTTTGCAATTTGAGCTCTTTTCGCGGTCTAAATTAATTATTAAAATATTGTGTTACACATAATCAAATAAGCACATAATATATGAAATTGAAGCTTATTTGGTTCTTAAATTGATATTGCACATATATTTATTTTATTTGTGCAATAATTGTTGTATTCTTTAAAAGAATTAATGGAACCCACTCAACAATCTAGATGTGTACGGTGATGATGTTTTGTATGTTTATATCAGAATTATTTACTTTGATATTAATGATTTGATGCAAATTTATGTGAAATGGTAAGGGCATTTAATTTCCTGAGATTTGATTTACAGGTTGTGGGCATTTAATTTTCTGAGATATGATTTACAGGTTTTGCACGCCCTAAGGTCATTAGAATTGTTTTAAATATATTTAAAATTGCAATTACTGCATAATGAATGCAATTATTTTGGATTCTGTTACTATTATGCCTATATATATGATGGTATGTGAGAAAATATGGTGTCTACCTTTCCAATTGAGGTTTTGTTATCTATATTCTTTATTATCAGAGGTATTATTGTTGTTGTTTCTATAATGCAAAAATACCTAATGAAAATTAAGTTTGTTTGAGCTAAATTATGTTTTCCTCTTTTAACTAAAGTTCATTGCACTACTTTGAGATTTTTTACCATTTCCTGTTTCAGTAATGAAAAAAAAGGTATACATGCATCTACTCATGATGATGGGATACGTGTAATGTCCTCCATTACCATGAATTCCTCAACCTTTCCTATTTCCATAAAAGATTAAAAAAGAGATTTTTTTAATAACACTTTGAAGGGACATATTTATTACTTTTTGGAACCGCTAAAATTAGCCCTACAAATCTCAGTTTTATCACATATCTGGTCATTAATTTCAAACCGTTACTTTTTTTGTATTAAAATCTCAATGTTGAATTTTTCAGAATATGAGGATGGATGGAATAGTTGGGCAACAGTGAAGAGCTTAATTTTGTTCTGGATCTTCTAACTATTGGGAATAGTTGTAAGGCTCCTCATAAAGGTAGTAGCAATCCGTTAATCTTTAATATTTTCATTTTATAAACAATAATGCTTCATTGCTTCCCTGGTTAACTAATTCCTTTTTATTTTTCTTTATTTCCTTCTTTTCGTCATTTATTGTTATTTTGCTGTCAATTGCATAGGTAATGAATATGGAGTATAGCAATCAATATATCTGGTAATTTAAAAAACGTATCAACAAGCATTAAAATATATTACGTTTGAATTATCTTTTGTTTGTGGTAATTTTCAGGTACTATGTGATAATAAATAATGAAATTAGGCTGATATTTATATTATCACGAACTTACAGGATTTCCTGATACTTAAATATTTCTTTCTTTGAATGATTTTTTGCATTGACAAAACCAAAATAGAAGCAACATCTTCTTAGAAGGAATGACATTATTGTTGAGTGCTCTCACGCTGATAGAAAGGGAACACCTTATAAAATTAAGTATCAATGTACTGATCCGGTAATGAAAATTTCAGCTTCTTATGTTCTCGGTACTTTATCACAATTTCAAGTGAAGTTTGGCTTTAATTAAGGATATCATGTTATTTTATTTTAATTCAAAGGTTACATGATACATTGGCCTCTTAGGCTGTGCTCCAGGAGAGCGTTATTAAAGGAAAGGAAGGTGTGGGAGAGGAAAGGTTGCCCCAATTTGTTTACTCTCAAATCAGAGGGTACAATTGGAGAGTAACTCTTCATTAAATCTGTCTATATCTCACCTCTATTCTCCTTACTCTCCTTTCCGTTCCTTTGACTGTGGAGCGAGTAACATATTCGGGCAGCCCCTCTAATCCTTACTTTTCTTTCCTTCCCTCTATCGTAGAGGTTCTGGAGCAGACCCTTACTTTCAGGTGAGAGGGCTGGGAGCATGAACAAAGAAACTGATAAATACTAAAAATACAGCATGTGAACTAAGTACTCTCAGGTGTAGCAGTGGAGTCTTTTTCTCATAAATCCAAGTTGTTCTGGTATTCTGGTAGCTATAAATCTCTCATTAAAATCAAGTATGGGACCCACATTGCTTACTCTTAAGTGCTCCTCTTTTAGGAAAGATATTCTCAAGCTTAAGAACTTGGGTTTATAATGCATTTCATGCCAGTTCCAACTTGGTGACGGAAAGTCTATTCCTTTCCGGAATGATATTTGGCATGAGAATTATAGATTGACAATCAATTACCTTTTCTATTTCATATTTGCTCTAATAGAAATATGTGCTTGCAGCATGTCAAATTATCAAATGGTGCTAACCTACAATTTCATAGACATATCATTGGCATGCATGCTTGCATAAGGTTGGAATTCACTACAAATCCTTTTGGATAGAGAGAGAGTTTACTCTTGAAGATTTTTTAAAATTAATTTCTTTGTGCGCAAGAGGTGTTCGATGAAATGCCAATTAGTGTGGTAGGAAGAAGTCAGAGAGCTGCTTTGGTGTCTCACTCGGATCAGGTTCAAATTGGATCCAAGGGGAATGAGTGGCGGGAAGATTTGATAGGTTGCCTAAGAGATTTGGTTGAGGGATTAAATTAATTTGATACTTCTGGATATGGTTGTAAATTCTGATAGATGGTTTGGTATTGTATAAGGATCAAGGCGCATGGGAGACAAATTACATCAGTGAAGACAATCTCATGTAGGAAACCTATGATGTTTTACTTCCCAATCTCATGTATAAAGTGTTAACTTTTAGAAGGATATTACCAAAAAGCAATCTTTTATGGTGGTCAATTTAAGTGCTTCATATGATAAAACGATTCATGTGTTAACTACACGATGATAGACTACTTAGTGTAATTCAACTATATGCATAGTACATATTGAGTTCTGAACTTAAAAAATTATAACAAGGAAAATATGATTGGTTTAAATAGTCATTCATTTGTGACATTTTCAATTATAAGAGATAAGTTTTCTTTTTTTTTTTTTTTCTTTTTTTGAAAGAAACACAACTATGAATTGCTGATATCATACTATAAAAAAAATTAGTCCAAATTATTGCTAAATTTTGATAAAAATTCAATATCGAGCGAAGCTCGATTAGCCCTCTAGTAAAAGTAAGGACAAATAGAACACAATATTTAATCTATCACTAAATGTAAGTCGGAACTCATTTAATCAGGGACGAAATCCGTAAGGATTGAAATAAATGGATACAGACAATGTGCTATGAATACATTTTGTATCCTCAAAACAAAGTGAATAGTTCTTTAATTCGCACACGCATATCATCTCATCTTATTATATAGATTATATTTGGGCCAAACAAAACCTACTAAATCCTCCTGGAGAAAATGATTCAAAGATAGATAGAAGGAAAGGTTTATTGGGCAAAAAAAAAATGTCCAGGCCCAACATCTTTTTACCAAAGTTTAATCACAATCTGTCAATCTCAATTTTCAAAGAAATGAAAGGACAATTTTTAAATAACAATTGTTGTATCTATATCTCATTACTTAGTGACAGTGAGCCTAAACAAAACTAACCGTCTGTGCACAGTACATGCGACCTTTCCACCAATATTCTCATAATACATATAATGTTGGGCTCTCAGCTTAGCGATCTGTTCTTTGCTTAAGCTGTTCAATGGATACTAGCATCAAATGTGACATGCTTATCTTTGACATTATATGTATAATAGCTTGCTGAAACTAAACAAACTAGAACCCCAGACAGCTTTGAATCAAACGAACGAAATCACAAAACAAATTTACTATCCCATTTTCCCACTTTTTCCAATCCGTGTCTCATTAAATATTTGTCAGTGGAAAACCGACCAAACCATTAGACGCCAACATTTTAGCAGTAGAAGGGGTACAAGTCAGCAATGCTTACAACTACCATCCATTGATTTATAAATCAACTAAATAACCATTAAATTATCCGCATTAAAAGCCCTCATTCAGTACTCAAGACTTCTACAAGTTTACGAAATTCAAATGGTAATATCCTTTAAGGACAAAACACATAACAACAAACCAAAACTAAAAGACAAAACATAAGCATAGTTGCAGGTTTAGAAAATTGGAAAGAGGTTCTACGAATTCTTCCCAGTTAACTCTAATACCTGAAACAGAAAAATTAGAAAATAGGAATAAGTAAAATCATGGACTGCACTTATCAACATAAACATATAAGAGATTGGACCAGTTACCTAGTCAAACAACCTTCTGCTTTTGGGTTTGGAAATTTTAATCTCATTTATTGCAAAAACTATACTGTCTGGCAATTCTCTGCATTTCTAATAGGTATAGGTACAAAATCAACATACTGCATGGATATGGTACCAAGATGAATTGGTAGCATCCATACATTTCTTAGAAGACAAAAGTATAATTGCTGGACCGGACTAGTGCTTAACATTCCTAACAACTTAACACATATAATGATCAGATGGTAAATATAATTATTAATGGAAGCAATAAAGTTTGTATGTTAACTACTGACAAGACTAACAAAGCTTACCTTATTTATATACACAACATATTCCCATAAAGCACCTGACAGTTCTAATAGAACCCGCCATCAAAGGACGAATCCAGCATATCATTGAAGCCCCAGAAATTCACCATGTCAGTGAAGACATCCTGGCCAACATCACCACTCAGCAAGCTCTCAATTGAATCATCTGACCCAGCCCCATTCAGCAGGAAATTCATGTCTGAGTTGACCATCAACCCTGCATTCTGGTCAAGCTCCTTACCAGGCCCCACTTGCAGACCAGCATCAACAGCTGAGGTTATTTCAGAGATTGGAACCTTCGACTCGTTATCAAAGCTGAACGAGTTGCTTCCCTGATCTGACGAGAGCACAGGTTTCTTTTTTGTAATTGGTGGATAAGGATTTGCACGATTCTTCTTCTTTTGGCATGCAGAGCTAGGGGAGGAGCTGGGAAAGTTGACCTTGGCCTTGCTGCCACGGATGCGCCGAGCCTCAGCATCATAAGCACGGGCTGCTTCTTCAGCAGTGTTGAAGGTGCCAAGCCAGACACGCACACCTTTCTGTGGGTCCCTTATTTCAGCAGCCCACTTGCCCCAGGGGCGTTGGCGTATCCCACGGTACTCGTTCTTTCTCTTCCGCTTGGTGGCAGTTGATCTGGCCACAGGTGCGGGTCCCTTGCTTGTAAATGATCCTTCTAAAATTTCAAAAGGAAACAATACATCTTAGTAATATTATGTTTTAAAATTTGAATGATTTGTTCTCATATATTAATTGAACATCATCAATACATAAAACTGGAAACACTTGGGAAAGGAAAGTAAAATGTTAAGAACAAAAAAAATGCAGGACATAATTGTGTTAATCAACAAGTTGCTCTAAAATCTTCAGACAATCAACAAGGTTAATCTTAGTGTCTTGTACTCTTTTAAGGCCTCGAACTTTTCTATGGTACGAACCATTGGGTTCCATATGCAAAGTACTCAAGAAAATTAATAGACTGGATTGAAAGATGAAACTATGCTATTTTATGAACTAAACTAGATGTTGGCCTTTCAGATGGATAATGCTTAAAGGACAAAGTTTAAAAGGAACAAAATTCATATTGCTGCACAGATTAGTGAGCTTAATACTTGGGTTCTAGTTTAATGCTTCAAATACTCAGCATAAGATCAATTGACTGGAACTTAAAGAAAACGTAATGGACCACAATTAAACAACAACTTGGATGAACTAAACCAACCTAATCGGTAAAAGTCCGCATGTTTTCAGTCCTATATATATTAATATTATTTTCATTTTACTTGCTTGAATAAAAATGGCCCGGAAACTGCTTCCCTGCTAAGAACAACAATCAGTCTCCACTGCAAATTTGTTGATTCCGCTACAACTAATTGCAGAAACCAATTCCCGAAAACATTGATTGCGTACAAAATTTCCAAGAGTGCTAATCCTATTTCAGATCTTTTGCCAGGTTTTGGTGATTTGAATTTTTTTTTAAAAAAAAAGAGTAAACCATGTAAACTGGTTTTCAGAAAACCATACTTACTCTGTTCTTTTCCCTTTTTGTTCTTGTTATGTATTCCATCAATTGTTTTTGGTTTCTGCTTTGCAGTTTGACTTGTCATTAATGTAGCTTTGGTTTATGTTTTCCAAATAGGAGATCATCTAACATATTTTTAGTTCCATTTGAACCCAAGTTAATGAACATAAGTCCGGGCAATAATATTGATTGCATGCTGCTGTATTGGCACGTGAACGCACGTAGTCATAGCACACATAGTCATCTGTACACATCCATGTGATCAAGCAATCCAGATAAAAATTTGTGAAATCTACCTATAAACAAGGAATGTAACTTAAATAATTTTGAATCTGGGGATATACAGGGAACAATTGACAAAATGTCATACATGTTTCCATGGATGGGATATCAAATATAAGTATTTGCTGAGACCCCGATTTCAAAAAGTATGGCACATCTTGTTTAATCGTCCAAATATGGAAAATACGCAATTGTGTCACTTGGTTACTTATTTACTTCAAAAAAGATAGGCCTGATATTTACATTTCTCCCTTAGCATTTGGCACTAGAATTTTAACTACCAAACCCTTTAGCTAATCAAGGTTGGCATATGAAAGAAAGAGAAATCAATGATTACATGCGAAGAGCGCCTAGCAACAACTTTCGGCCTTCTCACAACAATAAATCAACATTAATAAATTCTAATTAAGTGTTGACCAAAAGGCTTATTTTGTCCCCTTTCTGTTGAAAATTGAAATTGTAAAAGTTATTACTCTTCATCATAATTCACAATTTTCAAATTTGAATACCACAAGCAGAATTTCCAATTGCAATGGCAGAAAAGTTTAGTGAGGTTCCCCTTTTGTAATTCTCTCTCTATATATATAAAAAAAAAAAAAAGTAATGAACACCACAGTGGTAGATACTTTTTTTTAAATACAAATTCAATGTAAGATTTTGAGCCTGCTCCGTTTTCTAAAAAGCAAAAGCATTTTCTCTTTTTGCAGTGGTTAATTTAGTAATACGTCGCAAGCACACAAAACTGAACAAATCTAACACAAGCTAAAAAAAAAAACTAATAATTCAAATTTTGCGAATCCCAAGTTCGATTGTTTGAGTTTTCTGGACAATGCCATAAATAAAAACAGCCAAGTCAATCAAAAATAAGAAAGAAAGGAGTTGTTCTTCTACCTCGAGAAATTGTGCTCTTAGATTCGAAAGGAAAGGTCTTCACATCAACGATCTTTTCAAACTCCTCTTCGTCAAACTCGTCAAACAACTCTTCTTCAAATTCCTCATCGGAATCCTGCTCAAACTCCTCGAAATCAGCCTCGAAATCGTCAAAGCTCCCGATTTCGCCGATGAAAGCCTTTCCCTTGTCGATCTTGGTCGAGCTCTTCTGGCGCTTCAGCTCGGGCCAAAGGTAGTCGGCGGTGACCCGCCTCGACCGACCCGCCGCAGGGATGTAGTCCGATATTATCGCTCCGCCACACATCTCGCGTTACCTCTCTCTCTCTTTCTCTCTCTCGTTTTTTCTTTTGTGTTTTTTTAACAGAGAATGAAGGTGGGAAGAACGAGGGACTGTTGGGAGAAGTGGAAGTGAAGCAGTTGGACAGAGGAGTGAGAAAGTTATACTGGAGAATACGAAACGGGTTAGTACTGGTTCATCGGAAGTGACCCGCTACTTGGAAAGATTCATGGAAAAGAAACAGGTTAGTCTAGTGAGAATTACATAGAGAGAACCGGGTTTTTTTCTTGTGCTGGGTCTTCTAGAACGTCGGCGTGGTACAATAGAACTTACATGAGCGCATCTTAGTTTGACCAAAAGTCGTATCCGAAAAGAATATGTTTGACTGTTCCTTTCGGGGAAAAAAAAAAGTGGAAGAAAAGATTTCTAGATATGGATGATGGATGATTTGTTAAGTTTGGGGAAAATGAGACTTTGAATGATGAAGAATGTGCGTAATGGTCTCGGATTTTCATTATGCATGACGGAACTCATAGACATGGAATTTCACAAATTATTTTAGGAGAAGTTATGTTCAGTGTTTTGATTGTCATACCAACATCCCTACCAACCACTGATTGAAATCAGATATTTTACGACATTTCATCTTTTTTATTTCGACATTTTGTCGTTTTTATGAGATACCATCATTTTGTTCTCTGTTCTGATTTTCATTACCGGTACGGTATAAAAAACACTGGCTATGCTTATAAAAATACACAAAAATAATCATAGAAATAAGATTGTCCATTTGTCCGGCTGTATTGTCAAAAACTTATGAGAATTTTTTTTTAAAAAAAAAAAACTTTTCAGTGATAATTTTTAAGTGTTGCGACATGATTTATTTAAAATAGCTCAACCTCCACAATCCATAAGATTAGACGCATATACTTGTGACTGCCTCTGACCCTCTGCCAATTTACTATTTTCTTCTATTAAAGGTCAGCTGATACTGCGTATCCTTTGTTTATACTAAAAACATATAGAAATTATTGTACGAATTGAAAGAAAAAGAAGACTTGGACCGTATTATTAAAGCATCCGCTGTTATCAGGATAGCAGAGTCTTAACTATCGGCTTAATAGTATAGTGCCAGACACTAATAATAATTGCTAGTTGCAACTTTGCTGTCGTATCAGTCTGCATGTCATTTGAGATACTATTTAATTTCACCGGCCACGATCGATTAAAGCTTAACACGACTAATCATTTTAGTTTGTGATACTAGTAATGCATTAATTTATCTTAATATTGGAAAGAGTTGATCCGCTCTCAATTATAAAAAAATTATTATTCAATATTAAGAGAATAAAATAATCATTTCTTTTAAAAAAATATTAATCAAAGTAAGTATCTACCCTGCTTTTTTGTGTTTGAAATACGTGTGCAAAATAAAATATACTAATATTATATTTATATTAATGGTCCGCAACACTGCGTATTGTATTGTACCATATGCAAAATCCTCAAAATTAACCTTAGGCCCTGATCATAATGATTTTTATTCGGGATTTCATTTTATTTGAATTGATTTTGTAAGATTTCATAGGATTTCGTTAGACCTAATTACATAGGAATTCAAACCAAATGACACTAAATCCGCTCATTGTGATCAAGAACAAGAATTTTCCAATGAATTGAAATCCTACGTTAAAAAAAAAAATTTCTGATCAGGACCTTAATCATTCTAGTTCTTTATTAACGTGGCTCTTCGTTTTTTAACATCTAATAAATTATGGATTGCTCATTTTCATATTTCCCACTATCTATTTATTTCCATGTTCTCTACTACTCAATTAGTAATCATTATACAAGGTCTCATTTGTAGTGTATGAACAGAGGCATTATAAACTTATGTATATGAGAACAAAAGAGAGAATAAAAAAATTGAAATTGAGAATTGAGAAGATTATTTTTATATTTTTATTTACACTCGATATATTGTTCATTGTTAGTTCTTCCACTTTCTTTTACAAAAGAAATGTATTTCTTCTTATTACAATAAATGGAACCCGCCAAGCGGATATCAGCTCTAGTTTGAATACATACTAGCGTTAATCTCGCACGTTGCGCGATTCATTCTAATACGAATATGTTATTAAATAGTTGCGCGATTTATCTGATGTTATATAAAAAAATGACATAAAAAATTGGAAATACTATTCAAATATTATATGAAAACTGCCACATAAAATCCTAAATACTATTCTGCCACAAAAGATCACACGCCACGAAAAATCAAAATCACTGTTCTTACTACAGTGAAAGGGAGCTCCTCACGTGCGATGCATGACACAACAAATTTATATATGTATGTATAATTTACTATAACTCTAGAAAAAATAAAAAACTAAAATATGGAGAAATTGATGATATAAAAACTATTTTTATTAGATGAATGTTTCTCCTAATTAAGTTCCAACCTACCCACATATCGTCTAGTCGCAGTCGTATAAAGGATTTGTTTTATAAACCTAGACTTGTAAAAATTCATAAATTTAAGTGGCGAATTCAGGCGCCACATGCTTGAGTTGTACAAAATATATATCTAAACAAGCGAGTCTCTGACAGGCAGTACCTTATCCAAAATATAGAACGAAATTTAGTGGGTCTCAAGTGTCCCTGACACAGTCACAAATGAAGACAGAAAAATTAGATTGAGCTAATCCTAGAATAGACCTTCTCAAGTTGATTATTATTATGTAAACTCCCGCGTCATTCGCGAAACTTGCGGGTTCCTCTCTCATTAATTATCCTTTTAATTATGCGTCATTTATTGAGCTGGACTTAGTGCGTCGCCACAACCACAGTACGAGGCGGCATCATCACAATTCAATATTTGTACAAGACGAAGCTTCTTGCGTAGAACTTCAGAAACTGTCTTTGATGCGCTTCCTTGCAAAGTATGGAATATCACATATGCCACAGAGAAACTACCAAATACTTCCTCCAATACAGTATTTGGTACATCTTCTTTTTGAAATAATATAAAAGAAACGTATTAAAAAATAATTGCATATTCGATTGTAGTAATTTTGGTTACCAGGTAAAATATTATCACACAACTATAGGAAACAGTAATAAATTTTATTGCACATCTTTTAATGCTCCCAATATGTGTGCAAATAAAAAAAATAAAATAATTGATATTATTTTTGTTTTATATAGAATTGTACATGTTAGGCAATAAAGATAGGTGACTAATGTAACAAAAATTCTATAGAAAATAAGTTGTTTATACACCATCTAGGTATCGACCCCTTTTTTGTCAAATGATTTGATCTTTTATTTGAAATTAATATCTGGACTACATATCAAATTAGATCACACAAATCTGTAGTCTATGTTTGGTACATCTAGAGTGATTAGCGAACAAGGAACAAGACTGTTCGTGAACAAGGAATTGAGAACTAGCAGTTTGTCAAAAAATAGGAAATGGGAACAGTTAGTTGTTCGTTGTTTGGTATCGTGCAGTTCGGAAATGGGTTGTTCATGAATTTACCAAACAAGCATGGATAGTTGCTACAAAAGATATTTACACCCTCTAATTACAATTGTTATGACTTTTTATAAATGTTTTTATAAGTACTAGGGATAAAGATTACGAACTATTGGAGCAAACAAAATATGATATATTTCAGAGTTCAATTGAAGCTCTTTTAAAAAAAAATGTATATATTGGCTGGTAATTTCTTTAAATTTTTAGATAAATTTACAGATTTAACTAGGCTCGACCTTCATGTTATTATATTAGGTATTTCCACTAATACCATACTTCTAAGAAGAAAGATTTTCCCATGATATTGGTGTCCCATCAATATCATTGTAGTTAGTTTTGTTTAATAATTTTAATTTTAAATTTCAAATAATATAATTTTGTTTTTGAAAAGGGGCCCGTAGGCTCAAACAATAGAGTGCCTTATACATCTTATTGATTATCGGTAAACGAGCTCTTCTATTTTTTTTTTTCGTTTTTGAAACAAAAATGGCCTTTTTTCTTGTTTATTATTCAAATTTATATTTCAAATAATAGAGAAGTGTTACATTGTTCTGTACATAAATTAACGCATATACATAAATTAATGCATAGACTCCAAGTATCATAAAATTTTGAGCTTGTTTATTATAACAAAGCGTAAGGCTTCGGCGCCACAAATGCCACAACTTATATATTATATGAATATTTAAAATAAAAAATTTTAAATTTTAAATCTATACTGTTGATACTGTTCAATTTAATGAGCGATGTATTTTCGTATAATTTTTGTAAAATTTGGTGTTCATTTGATACTCGATACAAAAAATAAGAATATGGACATATTAAAATTAATAGGGTATACTTAATGAATTTTTGTTAAATTTGACGTTCATATGATACTTGATACAAAAAAAGAAGAAGAATATGGACATATTAGAATTAATAGGCTATACTTGATTAATTTTTGTAAAATTTGGTGTTCATTTGATACTCGTCCATTTTTTACCTCTTGACCGAGTAACAAATGAATTTCAAATATTACAAAATTTATACAGAAAAATATCGCTAGTTAAATTGAGTAAGATCAACAGTTTGGATTCGAAATTTTTGAATTTTGAATTATTCGTGAAAATAGAGAAGTTCTAAAATTTGTTGCACCGGAACCGTACTCTAAAATAAAACAAAAGGTGAAAAATCAATTACGGAAATTTATCACAATAGATTTTTAGATTTTTTTTTTTTTTGGTCCTTCTCGACCTTGTACAAAAATACATTTCAATTTTTTTTATTTTTTATTCAAATGCTTTGCTTAAGAAAAGACGAATAACATTACATTCATTGTTGGAATTTAAATTTTGAATTATTAGCAAAAAAGAATAAATTGGTAGAGCACCGAAAACATAAACTTAGAATATTTCCTCCCTCGTAGCGTACGGCTGCACAAATATCCTCCTAATCTGGATCCAATTCGTCTTAACAAATACAATTTTTTTACAATTCAGAGAGAAAAAAAAATTACTGTATTATCATCTCATGAGTTGGATCTAGCTCTCCGGCAAAACCATGCTAGCATTAGCATAGCACACACTATATTATCATCTCAAGGTTTTAAGAAATTAAGCTGATCCATCATCGTCATATTTTGCTTATAATCTTGTCAATTGGTCCATAACGAGGATATGCACTGAATGAACGGCTAAACTGCATAGTTCTTCGTGTGAGGGAAGATAAAGCTATTTTTGGGTCGAGAAATGTAGAATTATCCGGGTTTTGGATGCACAAAATAGTTTTAATAATTTTTGAGAATTTAGAAAAGGACCTGATACAAATAGAAGAGCAACCCTTCTTCACTTCACGTCCCTCCTCTCTGCTCTTCTCAAGCACGCCCCTCTCCCCTCCCCTCCTCCCTTTCCCTCACTTCCCCTCCTGCACGCTTTTTTTTTTTTCTATATCACACGTTTTTTTTTCCTGCTTGTCAATCTTTTAATACATTTACGAATAGATACTCTTTTAATATTAATAGATATCCCTTAATACAAATAATACTCCCTTAATAGACAAAATTAAAAACATAAGCTTATCAAATACTGCTTCACGACAATAAAAATACTTCCTTCAAAAAAATAAATACTCTCGTAGTCATTTATAATATATAACATCATATAATATAGTAAGGTACTCTATTCTTATAAATAACTATTTACCTTTATAAAATCCTCCCTTAAAACAAATAAATACTCCCTTAAGATAAATAATATAATATGTTATAATATAGAACTGCACATAATTTTATAAGTTACTTACTTTTAAAAATAAATGTTCCTTTAAATAAATGGATACACTTTTAATGATATATAACTGCATATAATTTAATAAAATACTTGAGTTGTTTAATATGCATTCCTTTAGGTATATTAAATATTCTCTTATACTTATTAGTCATTCAGTTAAATGAACTACATATTTAAACTTATTAGTTACCCCCCATTATACATATAACTCACTCCTTTATAGTTAATAGTAATTCATATAAATAATTAAAATAATGAATTTGATTATGAATATTAGATACTCCTTTATAGAGAATAATAATAAGATGAGAAGAGAGGGGCTTGAATCACGAGAGCAGATTAAGGTGAGACGCGACGAGAATGGGAATGGAGAGGATGGAACGGAGAAAGGTCCATAGGAAGGGAAAAGAGAAAGACAAAAGATGCAGAGTGGGAGAGCGAAAAGAGAGGAGAGAGAAAGATAAGGCGAAAGGGGTGGGGAAGAATGGGAATGGGATGACGGAAGGGGGGGAGCAAAGGAAGGGGAGAGTCAGGCAAAAGGGCGAGCTGGAAAGGAAACATGAGAAGGATGAGAGCGGAGAGGAAACAGTATGAGCGATCTAACTTATATTATAGTTCATATAAAGAGCTTTAATATAGATTATTGCGATTAAGTGATATCTAATGAATCATGAATCATGAATCACTTCAAATGCTGAACTGAACCTCCAAATATGCTATCTTTGCACATTATATGCATATATATTTTTGTATGACACAATATTTTAAACTAAGTTCTTAATTACATTTTAGACCATATAAAATGCTTAAATATAGATAATTCTGATCAATTGATGTCGAATGAATCAAGACTCGCTAAAAGTGCTCAAGTGAAGAGCTTGATTTGCACATCATATGCATATTTCTTTATGTATCAGTATAATGTAATATTCTGAATAAGTTATATATGAATTATATTTTAGACTATATAAAGTGCTCAAATATAGATTATTGTGAACAATTGATGTTGAATTAATTAAGAATCGCTTGAAATGCTCAAATTAAAGATCCAAACAAGCATATTTCTCTAAATATAGATTATTGTGCTCAATTGGCGTTAAATGAATCAACAATTGTTTAAAATTCTCAACTTCAACTCCAAATAAGCATCATTGGCATATTTCTTTATGTATAACGTAATACTTTGAATAAATTATATATGAATTATATTGTAGATCATATAAAATGATTAAATATAGGTAAGTTAACATTACATTAATCAAGAAACGCTTAAAATGCTCAACTGAAGCACAAAATTAGTTTCATTTGTATATTATATGCTTATTTCTTTAATTATAAAGGAATATTTTTAATAATTAATATCTGAATTATATTTTAGACCTTTAAAGAGCTTAAATATAGATTATTGTGATAAAATTGATGTCACAGTAATCAAGTATAGCTTAAAATACTTAATTGATGTTTTAAACGAGCTTTATTTACACATTATATGAATATTTTTATATTTATAACACAATATTTTGAATAAGTAAGATCTCCATTACACTATAGACCAAATAAAGAGCACAATTATAGATAATCATGATTAAATGATGTCTAATGAATCATGAATCACATTAAATAAAGAATTGAAGCTCCAAATAAGCTTTTATCTGCACATCATATGCATATTTATGTAACATTTTGAATAACTTGATCTGAATTATATTCTAAACAATATAAAGTATTTGAATATAGATTATTGTGATCAATTGACATAGAAGAAATCAAGAATCGCTTAAATTGCTCAAGTGAAGTTCTAAATAAACTAAATTTGCACATTGTATGCATTTTTCAAGATGTATAATGTAATAGTTTGAATAAGTTAGATTTGATAATATTTGAGACCATATAAAGTGCTTAAATATAAATTATTGTTATCAAATGTCATCGGACGAATCAAGAATGACATAAAATACTCTCAACACATACTCCAAATAATCTTCTTTTACACATTATATACATATTTCTTTATGACACGATATTTTGAATACGTAGGATGTGAATTATATGCTAGACCATATAATGTGCTTAAATATAGATTATTGTGATCAAATAAAGTCGCACGAATCAAAAATCACATAAAATTCTCAACTAAAGCTCCAAAAAAATTTTATTTGCACATTATATGCAAAAATAAATATTTAATGCGATATTTTGAAAAAGTTGGATCTGAATTGTATTATTGGACATATCAAGAGCTTAAATATAGATTATTTTAAAATGCTCAACTTGAGCTCCAAATAAACTTCATTAGCACATGGAAGTTGTAGATCTTTTTTTTTCCTCTTTCCACTGGTTTTTGAAGCACCTCAATCGGAGTTTGGAACAGAAAGTTATGGTCAAAATATAAACACTGTCTACTGAAACTGGCTGTCGCGTTGTCATACCACAAAATTTCATTGTATAACACATGAAAACTGCCATTACGGCTAGTTTCGCTACAGAAAAACCCCAACAGTCATATTGATGCATTATATAACGCATGGACCTGATTTTTCCTTAAAAAGAGTCCATTATATGTGCAAATAATGCACTGAGTAACATTTGAGCATTTGAACCATTTCTGCATTCATTCTAAGTCATTTCATCATTATAATTTACATTTTACCTCTCTCTTTACGGTCTAGAATAGGATTCAGATCTCATTTACTAAAAGATTGGATAATTCATAGTAAATACACATATAATGTGCAAATAATGCATATTCTAAGAATCATTTGAGCATTTCAAGCGATTTTGCATTCGTTCTAAGTAATTTGATCATAATGATCTATATTTAATCTATCTATATGGTCTAGAATATGATTCAGATCTTACTTGTTAAAAAAGAAATTGACTATACATTGTAATTACACATATATATTGCAAACAATGCATATTCTGAGTATCATTCGAGAATTTCAACCGATTCTGTATTCTTTCTTAGTCATTTCATCACAACACTCTACATTTAAGCTCTCTATACAATCTAGAATATGATTCAGCTCTCACTTATTCAAAAAAGATTGTATTATTCATAGTAATTAAGCATATAAAGTGCAAATAATGCATATTCTTAGTAACATTTGAGCATTTCAACCGTATTTGCATTCATTCTAAATAATTTGATCACAATAATCTATATTTAAGCTCTCTATATAGTTCAGAATATGAATCAGATCTTAATTAGTAATAAAAAATGTGATTATAAATAGTAATTACGCATATAAAGTACAAATAATGCATATTCCTTCAACCATTTGAGCATTCATCACAATAATCTACATTTAAGCTTTTCATGTGGTCCAGATTATGATTCAGATCCTACTTATTCAAAAAGATTGTATTATACATAATAATTACGCATATAATGTGCAAATAATGCATATTCTGAGCATCGTTTGAGCATTTAAAGTGATTCTAAATTCATTCTAAGTCATTTGATCCCAGTAATCAATATTTAAGATCTCTATACGGTGTAGAATATGATTCAGGTATTACTTATTAAAAAAAATTAGATTATACATAGTAATTACGCATGTAAAGTGCGAATAATGTATATTCTGAGTTTCATTTGAGCATTTCAACCGTTTATGCATTCATTCTAAGTCACATCATCACAATAATCTGATTTAATCTCTTTATATGGTCTAGATTATTATTCATATCTTACTTATTCAAAACAAATTGGGTTATCCATATTAATCGCGCATATAATGTGCAAATAATGCATATTCTAAGCATCATTTAACATTTAGATTATGCATTTATTCTATGTAATTTGATCACAATAATCTATATTTAACCTCTCTGTGTAAAATTACATTCAGATCTTACTTATTAAAAAAAATTTGAATTATACATAATACGCATATAAATAGCAAATAATCTATAATCTGAGTATCATTTCAGTTTTTCAACCGTTTCTGCATTCAATTTAAGTCATTTCATCACAATAATCTACATTTAACTCTTTATATGGTCTAGATTATGATTCAAATCTTACTTATTCAAAATGATTAGATTTTATACAGTAATCACGCACATAATGTGCAAATAATGCATATTCTGAGTATCATTTGAGCATTTCAAACGATTCTGCATTCATTCTAAGTAATTTGATTACAGGGATCTATATTTCAGCTATCTTTACGGTCTAAAATATGATTCAGATCTTAATTATTAAAAAAAATAGATTATACATAGTAATTATGCATATAAAGTGCAAATAATGCATATTCTGAGTATCATTTGAGCATTTCAACCGTTTCTGCATTTATTTTAAGTAATTTCATAACTATAATCTGCATTTAAGTTTTCTATACGGTCTTGAATATGATTCAGATCTTATTTATTAAAAAGATCGGATTATAAATAGTAATTACGCATAAAATATGCAAATAATGCATATTCTTAGTAACATTTTGAGCATTTCAACCGTATCTGCATTTATTCTAAGTAATTTGATTACAATAATCTATATTTAAGCTCTCTATATGTGTAGAATATAATTCAGATCTTACTTATTAAAATAATGGATTATAAGTAGTAATTACTCATGTCAAAGTATCATTCGAGCATTTCAACCGTTTCTGTATTCATTCTAAGTCATTTCATCACAATAATCTACATTTATTCTATATATATATATGGTCTTGATTAGGATTCGGATCTTATTTATTAAAAAAAATGGATTATACATCGTAATTACTCATATAATGTGCAAATAATGCATATTCTGAGCAGCAGTTGAGCATTTCAATCTATACTGCATTCATTTTAAGTTATTTGATCACAATTATCTATATTTAAGCTCTATATACGGTCTATAATATGATTCAGATCTTATTTATTAAAAAAATTAGATTACACATAGTAATTACGCATATAAAGTGTAAATAATGCATATTCTTAATATCATTTAAGCATTTAAACCGTTTCTGCATTCATTCTAAGTCATTTCATAACAATAATCTACATTTAAGCTCTTTATACGGTCGATTATGATTCAGATCTTACTTATTCCAAAATATTTAAATATATAGAATTATATAGGAATTACACATATAATATGCAAATAATGCATATTCTGAGTATCTTTTGAGCATTTCAGGCGATTTTATATTTATTCTAAGTCATTTGATAACAATAATCTATATTTATGATCTCTATATGGACTATAATATGATCCAGATTTTGCTTATTAAAAATAATTGGATTATGGATAGTAATTACGCATATAAATGCAAATAATTCACATTTTGAGTATCATTGAGCATTTAAACCTTTTATGCATTCATTCTATGTCATTTCATCACTATAATCTGCTTTTGAGCTCTCTATACAGTCTTGAATATGATTTAGATCCTATTTATTTAAAAGGATTGGATTATACATAGTAATTACACATATAATGTGCAAATAGTGCACATTCTGAGTATCATTTGAGCATTTCAATTGATTTTGCATTCATTCTAAATCATTTGATCACAATAATCTATACTTACTTTTCGGTCTAGAATATATTTCGTATCTTATTACGCATATAAAGTGCAAATAATGCATATTTCAAGTATTATTTGAGCTTACCAACCGGTTCTGCATTCAATCCAAGTCATTTTATCACAATATTAGCATTTAAGCTCTTCATAGGGTTTAGATTATCATTTAGATCTTGCTTATTTAAAATGATTTGATTGTACATCATAATTACGCATACAATTTGTAAATAATGCATATTCTGAGTATTATTTCAACATTTCAAGCTATTCTGCATTTATTCTTACTTAGTAATTTGATCACAATAATCTCTATTTAAACTCAAATACGGTCCAGAATATGGTTTCTCTATTAATTATTTAAAAACATTGGATTATACATAGTATTACGCAGATAAATTGCAAATAATGCATATTCGGAGTATTCTTGGTGCATTTCAACTGTTTATGCATTAATTCTAAATCATTTCATCACTATAATCAACTTTTAAGTTCATTATGCAGCCTTGAATATGGTTCAGATCTTATTTATTAAAATATATTGGATTATACATAGTAATTACGCATGCAATTTGCAAATAATGAATATTCTGATCATCATTTGAGCATTTGAAGCGATTCTGCATTCATTCTAAATCATTTCATTACAATAATCTAAATTTAATCTCTTTATATTGTTTAGATTATGAGTCTCTGCCTTATTATTCAAAATGATTAGATTATACATAGTAATTACACATATAATGTGCAAATAATGCATATCCTGAGCATCATTTGAGCATTTCATACAATTCTGTATTCATTCTAAGTCATTTAATCACAATAATTTATATTTAAGACCTATGTACGGTTTAGAATATGATTCAGATCTTACTTATTAACAAAGATATGGATTATATATAGTAATTAAGCATATAAAGTGCAAATATTGCGTATTTAGAGTATCATTTGAGAATTTGAATCCGTTTCTGCATTCGTTCTAAGTTATTTTATCACAATTATCTATAGTTAAGCTTTTTATTTTGTTTAGATTATGATCCAGATCTTACTAATTCAAATAGATTGGATCATACATAGTGATTACACATATAATGTGCAAATAATGCATATTCTGAGATCATTTGAGCATTTCAAGTAATTCTGCATTAATTCTAAGTTACTTCAACACATAAATCTAAATTTAAGCTCACATATTGTCAGATTATGAGTCATATCTTACTTATTCAAAAAGATTGGATTTTAAATAGTATTAACGCATATAATGTGCAAATAATGCATATTCTGAGCAATATTTGAGCATTTCAAATGATCTATATTCAACCTCTCAATACGGTCTAAAATATAATTCAGATCTTACTTATTAAGGAAAGTTGGATTATACATAGTAATTACGCATATAAAGTGCGTAATTACTATAATTCAGATTTTTATCCGTTTGTACATTCATTTGAGTATTCATCACAATAACCTACATTTAAGCTTTTTAATTGTTTCTGCATTCATTCGAAGTCATTTCATCACTATAATCTATATTTAAGCTCACTATACAGTGTAGAATATTATGATTTAGATCTTATTTACTACATAAGATTGGATTCTACGTAGTAATTTACGCATATAAAGTTCAAATAATGCATATTTTGAGTATCATTTGAGCATTTTTACCCGTTTGTATCTTTCTAAGTCATTTCATCACAATAATCTATATTTAATTTTTTATATTGTCTAGATTATAATTCAGATCTTACTTATTCAAATAGTTTGGATTACAAATAGCGATTACACATATAATGTGCAAATAATGCATATTCTGAGCATCATTTGAGCATTTCAAATGATTCTAAGTTATTTCATCTTAATATTCTAAATTCAAGCTCTTTAGATTGTCTAGATTATGAGTCAGAGCTTACTTATTCAAAATGATTGTATAAATAGTAATTGCGCATATAATGTGCAAACAATGCATATTCTGAGCATCGTTTGAGCATTTCAAATGATACTGCATTCAGTTCAAGTCATTGATCACAATAATCTATATTTAAGCACTCTATACGATCTTAAATATGATTCAGATCTTACTAATTAAAAAAAATTTTGGATTATACATAGTAATTTAGCATATAAAGAGAAAATATTGCATATTCTATGGATCAGTTGAGCATTTTAACCGTTTCTGCATTCATTCTAAGTCATTTAATCACTACAATCTTCATTTGTGCTCTCTATACAGTCTATAATGTGGTTCAGATATGTTTTATTAAAAGTAATTGGATTATACATAGTAATTACGCATGTAAAGTGAAAATAATTCATATTCTAAGCATAATTTGAGCATTTCAAGCGATTCTGCATTCATTAATTTGATCGCAATATCTATTTAAGCTCTCTATGAGGTCCAGAATATGATTCAGATCTTACTTATTTAAAAAAAAAAGGATTATAGATAGTAATTTCACATATAAAGTTCAAATACTGCATATTCTGGGTATCATTTAAGCATTTCAACCGTTTCTGCATTAATTCTAAGGGTATGTTTGGATGAGTGTTTGAATAAGGAGGTTGGAATAAGCACATGGGTTTCTCTCTCCTCCCACTATTCTATGTTCTTATTCATCCTTATTCTCTCAAATGGTGGAATTAGAATAAGCCTTTGAATAGGCCTTGTTCCGAATAACTTATTCCGAATAAGCTTGTTCCATGTTTGGTTCTCACGCCTATATCCTTATTCCGAATAAGCCTTATTCCACTACAAACCAAACACACCCTAAGTCATTTCATCACTGTAATCTGCATTTAAATTCTCTATACAGTATTGACTAAGTTAGACCTGAATGTGCATTTAAATTCTCTATACAGTATTGAATAAGTAGACAACCTAAATTATATTCTCTATACTGCATTTCATCACTGTAATCTGCATTTAAATTTTCTATACAGTATTGAATAATTCAGGTTGTCTACTTATCCAAATAAGTTTCAGTTGCACATTACATGCATATTTCTTTATGTGCATCATAATATTTTTAATAAGTTCTGAATTATACTCAAGTCCATATAAATTACCGAAATATAAATTATTCTTATGCCGAATGAATCAAGAATCGCCCGAAATGCTTAAGTAAATGTCCAAATAAGCTTTATTTGCACATCATATGCATATTTCTTTGTATATAACACAATATTTTGATTAAGTTTGACCTAAATTATATTTTAGACCATATAAAATACTTAAATATTGATTATGGTATTAGTGGACGTTATATTAATCAAGAAACACTTAAAATGCTCAACTGAAGCATGAAAGATGCATCATTTGCATATTATATGCTTATTTATTTAATTATAATGTAATATTTTAAAAATTAAGATCTGAATAATAGTTTAGACATATAAAGATATTAAATATAGATTATTTTGATATATTGATGTCGAAGTATCAAGTATAGCTTAAAATACTCACCTGGTGTTTTAAATAAGTTATATTTGCAAATTATATGGATTTTTTTTTTTTGTATAGTACAATATTTTGAATAAGTAAGATCTGAATTAAATTATACACCAAATAAAGAGCACCAATATGGATTATTAAAAGATGTCTAATGAATTTAAGACCCAAATAATTTACAGTTGCACATTATATGCAAATTTATTTATGCATAACGCAATATTTTGAATAAGTGAGTTCTTAATTATATGCTAGACCATATAAAGTGCTTATAAAGATAATGGTGATCAACTAAATTCTAAAGAATTAAGAATTGCTTATATTCTCAAGTAAAGCTCCAAATAAGTTTTATTTGCACATCATATGCATATTTGTTTTTGTGTAGCGCAATATTGAACATATTAGATCTGAATTATATTCTAGAATCTAGACTATATAAAGTGATTAAATATAGATTATTGTTACCAACTGACATCAACATTATATGCATAAATAATATTTTTTTGCACATTATATGCATATTTCTTTAAGTCTGACGCAATATTTTAAATATGTAGGATATGAATTATATTCTAGACCATGTAATGAGCGTAAATAAAAATTATTATGATCAAATAATATCGGATGGATCAAGAATCACATCAAATGCTCAACTGAAGCTCCAGAAAAACTTCATTTGTACATTTTTTGCATATTTCTTCATGTTTAATGTAATATTTTGAATAAGTAGATAACCTGAATTATATTCTAGGCCATACAAGGGCTTAAATATAGATTATTATGATCAATTGACGTCAAATAAATCAAGAATCGTTCAAAATGCTCAACTAAAGTTTCAAATAAACTTCATTAACACATTATATGTATATTTCATTTTGTATACGCAATATTTCTGTTTAAATGATTGACGGTGGCTTCCAATACAAAGTATACGCAATATTTTTAATAAGTAATATCTGAATTGTATTTTATACTATATAAGGAGCTTAAATATATATTATTTTAACAAATTGATTTTAAAAGATTAAAATATGGCTTAAAATACTCAAACTAATGGTTAAATAATTTATTCACGTTATATCAGTATATCTTTATTTATAACACGACATTTTGAATAACTCGGATCTCAATTATATTCTAGACCATATAAAGAGCTCTAATATAGATTATTGTAATCAATTGATATCTAATGAATCATGAGTTGCATTATATGCATATTTCTTTTTGCGAACACAATATTTTGAATAAATAAGTTTTTAATTATATTCTATACCACAAAAAAATATTTTTGAATAAGTTAGATATGAGTTATATCGTGGACCATATAAATTTCTTAAATATAGATTATTGTTATCAAATAACGTCAAACGAATCAAGAATCGCATAAAATACATGACACATGGAACAAATGGAACAAATAATCTTCTTTTGCATATTTTATGCATTTTTCTGTATGTTTGCCACTATTTTGAATAAGTAGGACATGAATTGTATTATAGACCATATAAAAAATTAAAATATTGATTACTGTTATCAAATGACTTCGAATAATCAAGAATTACATAAAAATGCTAAACTGAAGCTTCATAAAAGCTTCGTTGACACATTATATGCATTTTTCTTATTTTTTTTAAAAAAAATATGCATTTTATTAATGTTTAATGCAATATTTTAAACAAGTAGGATCTGAATTGTATTCTCGGACATATCAAAAGCTTAAATATCGATTGTTGCGATGAATTATTGTCAAAAGAATTAAGAATCGTATAAAATACTCAACCTGAGCTCCAAATAAGGTTCATTAGCATATTATATGCATTTTTAATTATAAATAACGCAATATTTCTTATAAGCAGTATCTGAAATTCATTCTAGACTATACAAGGAGCTAAAATATAGATCGTTGCTATAAATTGATGTCGAATAAACAAAACAACTTAAATACTCAACAAATATTTTAAATAATATTTATTTAGCATTATATAAATATTATTTATATATAACTTAATATTTTTAATAAGTAATATCTAAATTATATTATACACCATATAATGAGCTCAAATATAGATTATTCTGTTGAAATGACATCTAATGAAACATGAATTACTTTAAATGCAGAACTGAAGCTCCAAATAAGCTTACATAGCACATTATATATATATATTTTTCATGTGTATTGCAATATTTTGAATAAGTAAGTTCTTAATCTAGACCATATAAAGAGCATAAATATAGATAATGATGATTGATTGAATAAAATGGATCAAGAATCACTTATAATGCTCGAGTAAAGCTCCAAATAATCTTTGTTTCCACATCATATCCATATTTCTCTATGTATAACATAATATTTTGAATAAGTTAGTTCTCAATTACATTCTAGACCATATAAAGTGCTTGAATATAGATAATGCTGATCAACTGACATTGAATAAATCAAAAATCGCTTAGAATGCCCAATGGAAGATCCAAATAAGCTATATTTGCACATCATATGCATATTTCTCGGAGTACAAAACAATATTATGAATAATTTAGATATGAATTATATTCTAAACCATATAAAGTTCTTAAATATTGTGATAAAATAACTTCAAATTAATTAAGAATCGCTAAAAATGCTCAAGTGATGCTCCAAATAAACTTTATTTGCACATCATATGCATATTTATTTTATATAACGCGATATTTTGAATAAGTTAGATATGAATTATATTATATACTATATAAAGTGCTTAAATATAGATTATTGGGATCAATTGACGTCGAATGTATTAAGAATCGCTTGAAATTTTCAAATGAAACTCCAAATACGCTTAATTTTCACATTATATGCAAATTTCTTTATGCATAATGCAATATTTATAATAAGTTAGATCTAAATTATATATATGACCATGTAAATTGCTTAAATAATGATTATTGTTTTCTAATTTTGTTCCCTCTCCTTCCATTCCCTGGTGCGCCCCTCCTCTCCTCTTTGCATTTTGTCTCCTCTCCTGCGTTTCTCCTCTTTCCTAAGATGAACACTTACAACAATAAAACGAAAGGAGGTACGAAAATTGATTAATTAAAGAAACAAAATAAACAAATACAACAAACAAAGTGACTATTTACAACAACAAACTGAACATATATACAAATTTGTTAAGTAGAAAATAAATAATCATATTTAACATACAAAGCGAACGCATATAACAACATAGTTAACATATACAATAAACAAAGTGAACAAATACACATATTGAAAACTTCTTTAGTATTGCTGACTTAGTAGGTACTAGATACTCTCTTGTTATAACTAAATAAACAATTATGTCTAATAGATACTTTGTTATTGTAACTAAATGAACAATCGCATCTATTATATACTCTCTAAGTACAACTGACTGAATAAATAACTGGATACTTCTTTGTTATAACAAATTGAATATTTATGCATATTAGATAATCTCTTAGTTTTACCAAATGTTAGTATGTATAATTATTAGAGAGAAAGGAAAAACAAAAATAAGAAATGAGAAAGAGGTGAAAACATGAAGGAGAATGAAAAAGAGGAGCATTTAAGGGAGGGAAGAGGAAGAGAGGAGCACTTGAGGGAGGTGCTGGACAAGGGGAGGATAGACACGTTATGGAAAGGAGGGGTGACGCGCTGGGTGAGGGGAGGGAAGAGGAAGAGGGGAAGTGAGAGAAATAAAGAGAGAGATGAGAGGAGTACTTGAGGGAGGCGCTGGGCAAGGGGAGGAGAGACGCTATTATGGAAAGGAGGGGTGACGCACTGGGTGAGGGGAGGGGGGAACCAGGATCCTCTGGACGTTTTTTTGAAACGTCCAGTGGTAGTTTTTTATGGGAGCCGTCCGATTTAATCTCGACGGTTCATTTTTTCCGGGCCAATTATTTTTTTCGGGAGTGTTAGAATTCACGGGGCTCCTTTTAGCAGTTGAGATTAAATCAGACGGTCCAGATCCTAAAAACGTCCACTGGATGGCCATCCAGAGGATCTGGTTCCGAGGGGAGGGAAGATGCCTTATGGACGGGGGGGAGATGCGTTGTGTGAGGAATAATACGCGTTGGATGGTTTGGATGGTTATTAGATAGATGGGATCCCGAAAAAATTATAACTAACTTTAATTAATTTAGAAATTATAAAATAATCCATTTTTAATTAATTTTTTAAAAATGACTGCGCAGTTTCGGAATCTGAGATTCCGAAACTAATTCTGCTTAGTTTCGGAATCTCAAATTTCGAAACTAGCTAGTTTCGGAATCTGAGTTTCCGAAACTAAACCTGCCGACATTTGTGCGGGAAAATAGCTAGTTTCGGAATCTCAAATTCCGAAACTAGCTAGTTTCGGATTTTAGGATTCCGAAACTAGCTACTTTCCCGCTCTTAATGACTATTTAATCAATTATTTCACTATTTAACCACTATTTAATCAATTATTTGCCCGTTATATATAACCCCCACCCCTCGTCCCTTTCTTTTCTCTCCTCTCTCGCCTCTCGCGTCTCCGAAGAGCATCAGGTAAGTTTTTATTTTGTTTTATATTTTAATTTAATTATTTATTTTATTTAGATAAAATATGTTAATATTAGAAAAAATAGAGAAAATATTTGAAAATTTTGAAAAATGTGAAAATTTTTTTATTATTTGTTATGTATAATAATAATATAATTTTTGAATTTTTAAAATACAAAAAATATTGTTAAAATATTGGAAAATTTTGAAAAAATCAGAAAAAATTCCTTTATATATTATGTATAATAATAATATAATTTTTTATTTTTTTTACATGATATAATAATAGAAAATTGCATAATAAATTAGGTCAATATTAGAAAAAATAGAAAAAATTGTGCAAAAATTAGAAAAAATTCTATTTGTTATGTATAATAATAATAATATAATTTAGAAATATTGTAAAAATATTGGAAACATGTTAAAAGATATTATAAATAATATGTAAAAAAAATATTGTAAAATTGTTTTATAATTTAGAAATATTTTAAAAATTGGAAAAATTAATACTAAAATTGGATAATTCGTTTAGGTTGATATTATTTTTTTAAAATGTACAGAAAATATCTTACAAGAAGAGCAGTTGAATTGAACTTTGAGAGATATGGAGAAGGGAAAAGCGAAGGTTGATGCAAAAGTTGACAATACTCCAACACTAAAAAACGAGGAGCAGTTGAATTCAATTTTGAGTGACGATGAAGATGGTGTAATTACAAAAAAACCAAGAAAACTAATGCATGTACGAGATTACAGGGCACTTTTCAAGCTTCGTGCAAAAAAGATGAAAGACAGTCCGAAAGAAGAACTGAGTGTTTGTTGGAATTGTGTTCTAAAAGTTATCTTATAGTGATTACTTTTATATGTTATATTTATGAATTGGATGTTATTACATTTTGTTCCATGAGTTTATATTCATATTTAGAAGTGTTCAAGAAGATGCTCTTGGTCTTGAACCGCAGAACTCTAAATAAAATGAATATATATCTCTAAAATGTTCACAGGTCTTGAATATTAGCAGGAACACTAATATGTCATATAAGACTGTCGTGTTGATTAAAAGTACGTTGTAGTTCTGTAAACGTTGATAAAGGATTATCATTTAATAACACGAGTATATGAAAAGTTTCATATATTGAACAGACCTATAAAAATATTATATGGATTGTGTTTGTGTCATTAATATTTTTTTATCGTGTCATTAATTCTAAGATTGATATGATATATTTTTCACATAAGGAATATGCAACGTAATTATTATTAAAAGCCATTTGAAGCAAGTGGTGATAAAAGTAATAGTTCTTTGTATGTAACTTGTGTAGGAGGAAAATATATATGTCAATAGCTAATTGCCACTCATTAATTGAGGAATGATATTATAAAGGGCCCATTGGTAAAGTGAGATTATAAATGGATCCAATATAACTGAAGTGCAGTTATAATTATATAATCCTACTTATTAGAGACCAAGAAAAGATTATAATACGAAGGATGACACAGCCCTACTTTGTATAATAATCATAATATCATATGGCAAGGAATAGACACAAGTAATGTTAATAACATTACTAGAAGGATCGTGTTTCGTAAAATGATTTGCTAAACATCTATATTATTTGGGTAGCTGTAATGTATGCTAGAGTACCGCTTACAGTTTATGGAATAAAATAATTATTCCATTGCCAACATAATATGGATCCTCAATATAGGTCACACCAACTGAATGGGAAACAAGAAATATATTTTCTATGTACAAAGTTTCATGTTGCATGAAATAAAGTGCAAATAGAAAATTATATCACATGACGTGATTAACTAGCAAAGAATAAATTTATTAATATGTGTATATTATAAGGATAATATAAGTTTCACATATTATAATAATATATGAATATTATTATAAAATATATAAATTTATTTGAAGCCCAAGCCCAATTATTTTAACAAATGAAGAAAGAAAGAAGGCTTTAAATTCGGGTCAGAATTTGAGCCAACTTTAAACAGAAAATTAGTATAGCAAACGATAACCATTTTGGGCAAATGATATATGCAAATTATAGCCCTTGAAGTGTAGAATCCAATGGTCCAAGTTTCAGGACGTTTGGAGTTTTCTACAGAGAGTTATCAAGGTTTTAGTGCTGCAACGTCAGAAATTAAAGTGCTGTTTTAATTTCTGGTTAGTGGCTTTAAATGCTATATGAAATTGAAAGGTTTCTTCTTGTGTTTTAAAAGGTAAAGCAGATCAGAAACTTTGTGGTACAAGTAAGTCTTCATGTGTTGAAGCTTTGTTCTTATTTTCTTCTAGATATTTGTTAAAATATTCTATCGATTAAGATACGGGTAACGGAGCTAGGTGTTGACGGAAATTCGCTAGCACGGATTCAACTGTCGTTCTTGTTTCGGATTCAAGGTGAACCGAAGAGGAATAGAGCTTCGTTAAAGACCATAGGTATGGTTCTACAATCCTTCTTATAGGAATATATTTGATTGCGATGCAAATAAAATAAAGAAAATTAGCAATAATAAGAACGATCCTAGATGTTATCGGTAAATAAAAATTTTAAAATTACCCGATTCGCATCATGAAATCCTTCAGTGTTAACACTCCGAAAGAAGAACCGAGTGTTAACACTCCTGAAGATAATTGAATGCCTTAAAGTTCTCTTTATTTGTGGACAAACTATTGTGTTGTTTAATTATGCATCTTGTTAACATATGTGATCTTTATATGTATTTTGTTAACTGTTTGTTTAATTTTAATCTGGCTGACATTTTGTGTGGTTTAGTTGGTTGTTTAATCTTTACATGAGGTTATTTTTTTTAAATTTTTTGTAAGCATAAAACTAAAGAGATATATAAAATATGAAATATAAAAATCACAATACGAGATATATAAAAAAAACACTAAGTACGAGATGAAAATATCATAACAATGTCATAGAAAACGAGATACAAAAATCCTAATTCCGTCCATCACTACGGTAATTCCCCGTTGCCGGGGAATAATCAATATAAGCGCCTGGTGGCTGTCGGCGCTGTCGGCCGCGAGCAAGTCCTGGAGTGGGACACAATAAGTTTTATAATTTTCTTACGTTCTATCTTTTTCTCGGAAGCACTTTTCCACTTCCTCCTGCGGTGTGTCCCGCGGCAACGCATATGTCGAAAGAAGCTCGATTTATCCACCTGAGGAGTCCTAGCCATCATCGGCTTGTGCATCAGTGGATGCCATATCTTTATTTATCAGAAAAAAAAAATTAGAGACTATATTGATTTGAAGTTGATTTTCAAATAGTAATGAAAAAAAATAAAATAACACACATCAGGGCCACGAAGCTGGTCTGGTTGCAAATGCAACAGACGATCAGCACCAGGAGGAGGAGGAGGAGGAGGGGAAGAAGAAGGGCCGGCTGAGGTAGAAGCGCCGGCATCAGCAACACCAGAGGAAACGACGTCCGTAGCCTCAGGCACGGCTGAAGTAGAAGCCTGAGGATCGGTCCGTAACCTCGTAGATCTCTGTGAAGCTGGAGACGTTCTTCTTCTCGGGGGCATTTTCACTTAATAAAAAAAAATTCAATTTCAGAAATCTAACAAAATTTAGGCAACATCTCCCCTGTACCGGGAGAGTTTCCGAAAATTTCTTTACCCAAATCCCCCCTAAATAAACCCATTTCAAACCAAGCAATCATATCATATCATATCATATCACAATCGACAATCATATTCAATATTCAAAATAAAAAACTATCATATCATATCATACCAACCAATAAACTATTCTAAATTACATACATTAACTATGCAAACTAAATAAATTAATGAATAAAAAATACTCACCTCGATCGACAACTGCTGCTGAAATAGGAAATTCGAATCTTGAATCTTGTTTGAAATTTTCTGCACATTGAAAACCAAAACAATATATCAACCTATAAGAATTGTCCAATTTTTCTATTAATTTTACTAATTTTTCTATTGATTTTCCTAATTTTTAAAATAATTTTATGTTATTATATAATATGTACAAATATCAAACAATATATTATTAATTTACATAACAAATAATATAATTTAATATGATTTTTTAATATTTTTGAAATATTTTTGAAATATTTTTCCTATTTTTTCTGTTATTAACCTAATTATTTAAATAATTTTTTATTATTATAAGATGTAAGAAATATAAAATTTGCTAAAATATTTTTTTCCTAATGAATAGAATTTAATCTCATTTTTAAATTTTTTTGAATATTTTTTAAATATTTTTCCTATTTTTTTCTATTATTAACCTAATTTTTTTAATAATTTTTCTATTATTACAACATGTAAAAAAAAAAAATTTCCTAAAATATATTTATCCTAAATAATAGAATTTAATCTGATTTTTTTATAATTTTTTTCATATTTTTTGAATAATTTTACTATTTTTTCTATTATTAAACTAATATAACTAAATAAATTAAATAAATTAATTAATTAAAAAAAAAAAACTTACCTCAGATCTCGCGGAGAGAGAGCGTCCGAAGCAAATGAAAGGGATGAGGGAGAGAGGGAGGGACCCGCATCCTCTACCCATCTCTAAGAGATGGGTAGAGTGCCCATCTCATCACGACCGTCTGATTTAATCTGGACGGTTCATTTTTTTCGGGCCAATAATTTTTTTCGGGAGTGGTGGAATGCACGGGGCTCCTTTAGCCGTTGAGATTAAATCAGACGGCTGAGATCGAGAGATGGGCACTCTACCCATCTCTAAGAGATGGGTAGAGGATGCGGTTCCAGAGAAGGAGGGGTCGCGCGCAATATATAATAAGCCTAATTCTAGTTTCGGAATCCGAGATTCCGAAACTAAGCAGAATTAGTTTCGGAATCTCAGATTCCGAAACTGCGCAGTCATTTTTAAAAAATTAATTAAAAATGGATTATTTTATAATTTCTAAATTAATTAAAGTTAGTTATAATTTTTTCGGGATGGGATCATGGATGATGAGAATCAATTACCAAATAGGATCAATAGCCCAAAACATTTCCACGAGGAATTAGCCCAGCCCAAGCAGATGCAAAATTGAAAAACACACAAGGTGAAAAAAAAAAAAAAAAAAAAAAAGGGCGGGAATTTGCCTCTTTTCGCTCTCTCCTCCTCCGATTTCCCATCCAGAGTCTAGACCACTCCAAACCCTAGTCTGATTCTCCCATCCCTCGAAGCTTCTACAAGCACGAGCTAAACCGGACCAGTGCTAGATCTAGATCTGAATGGGGAGAGAAGAGGAGGAACTGAAGGCCGCTAAGCGGGGGTACAAAGACGCGGAGAGAGAGGGGAACCACGAAGAGGAGGCCCGATGGGCGAATGTGATTGGAGACATACTGAAGCAGCGCGGCGAGTATGTGGAGGCGCTGAGGTGGTTGCGCATTGACTACGAGGTGTCTATGAAGCATCTGCCTCAGAAGCAGTTGCTTCCTACTTGTCAGTCCCTTGGGGAGGTTTATTTGCGGCTCGATCAGTTCAAGGAGGCTCTTTTATACCAGGTAATTCATACTTTTCTCTTTGTTTTTGATAGATTTTACTTAACAGCCAGCCCTATGCATGCAATACTGGTCCTCCCACCTTTATTTTATTATTATTTTTTTGTAGTTTTTGGCATTTCTCCTAATTGAGGTTTTAGGCTGTATTGAGGCTCAATTGGAGTATTAATTGGATATATACGCAGCAATTGGTTTTAAAAGGGTGTGCATCCTTATTGTACCAATTTGGCTCTGCTGCTGGTATTAATCTGTGCCATTATTTGTTTTGTGACCACATCTGGTTCAGTGTGAAGCTTGATTGTTAGTTTGTTCTCCTATCTAATCCAATTATTTGAGGGAAAGCAATTTAAGATCCCAATTATTCCCTCATTCAACTAGAAAGCCCCAAATAAACATAATTAAACTACCACCGGTTAAACTAGCATCAATTGGTTTTGCACATTGTTTTGATCAGTTGTTATACATTAAATTGGCCTAACAACTTCTTTTATCACACTATAGAAAAAGCATCTCCAACTGGCGAAGGACTCAGATGACCTGATCGAGCAGCAGAGAGCCAGCACACAGCTGGGGAGGACATATCATGAGATCTTTACACGCTCTGAGAGCGACCATTATGCAAAACAAAATGCGAAAAAGTACTTCAAATTGGCCATGAAACTTGCTGAAGCCTTAAAAAAGAATCCCCCTCCTTGTGCTAAATCCTCTTTCTTTCTAAAAGAATTGATTGACTCCTACAACAACATGGGCATGCTCGAGATGGACCTTGACAACTTTAAAGAGGCTAAGAAATTTCTCCTTCATGGGTTGAGAATTTGTGATGAAGAGGAGGTTAGTCAGAATGATGATGCGAGGAGCCGGCTGAACCATAATCTTGGTTTTCTGTATACTGAGCTGCGCAATTGGCCTAAAGCAAAAGAGCATATAGAGAGGGACATTGTGATTTGTCACAACATAGGCCACGCACAAGGTGAGGCCAAGGGGTATATCAACTTGGGAGAGTTGCATTACCGGGTGCAGAGGTACCCTGATGCATATCTTTGTTATCAAAAGGCACATACGATAGCAAGTTGTTTAGAGGATGAGGATGCATTGATAAGTCAGATACGTCAGAATATAGAGATAGTTAAAAAGGCTGAAGAAGTTCTGAAGGATTTAAAGAAGGAGGAGCAAAGGTTAAAGAAGCTGGAGAGGGCTGTGGCTGATGCGAAGGGCATGGCGAGTGAGAGGAAGCGACTACTTGAGGAGCTGGCTTGCCTTGATAGCCTGATCGAGAAATCCTGCATGATTGCTGCTTGGGATAAAGTAACACCTTATATTGAATTATTTTGAGAATTTGTTCGCTGTTCTTTTTGTTCTTTTTTTGTTTAAAGTGCAAATTCACAGAAGTCACAACAAGCTGGTGTTGTCGCCCATCTGTTATTTGTTTGTTTATGGTAAAACTGTAGTCAACATGCTAATCAACTGGCCTTTGCTATTGTACGAAAAAGCTGATTTTACCATCTTTTACTTGAACGCTCTATGGTGCTTCTTTAGCTGTTGGATCACTCGAAGCATTTTTTTTTTCTCTAAATCGAATTTCTCTTTGGTGATCTAGCATAGAGATTTCGCAAAAAAGAAGAAAAAAGTGACACAGGTGGTCTGTGATAAGGAGAAGCTTGGCGATTCCTTCTTATACCTTGGAGAGTCTTATCAAAAGCTCAGAAACTTTTCCAAAGCTCGAAAATGGTATATGAAGAGCTGGAACATTTACAGATCCATTGGAAATTTGGAGGTATGTCTCTTAACTATGAGTATCACATGAGTAAATAAGAAAAAGATTATTTTATAGAAACATTGAGTGTTGAATTTTTCAGGGACAAGCATTAGCAAAAATAAACATAGGAGAGGTTCTAGACTCTTCTGGTGATTGGCCTGGAGCATTGCAAGCCTTTGAAGAGGGCTACAAGTAATAATTGCTGAACTATACTCTCGTTAGAATTTGTCTTTTAGTTGTATTTTTAAATGTGCATGGACATATGCATCTTTTAATATGGGCATTAACCCAATGATGTTGTTGCATAGCAACCAGAAATTATTTCATATTTAACTCCTAATAGAAATAATCTACTTTTCAATTAGTTATAATTCTATATGTCTAATTCTTGTTTTATATGTCACAGATTGGCGGCTAAAGGCAACCTACCATCGGTGCAGCTCTCTGCACTAGAAAACATGCATTACAGCCACATGATCAGATTTGATAATGACAAAGAAGCAAAGTAAGTTCGGCTATCTGAGAGAAGTTTTCCATTACTTGGACCATACTATAGCTTTTCTTATTTTATTGAGTTTCCTTCCATTTAAGTTTGATTATATAGTTCTTTGAACCATTTTGAATACTACTTCTCATGATTCAAGGATTAAAGTTGTCCCTAGTGATGATCTGCGACTGTGTAAACCTTGATTAAAGCTCCACTTCCTAAAACCTCAATTTATGGCTAAACAAAAAGAAAACTCGTCTCATGTATTTCCTCCAAAAAAAAAAAAACTCGTCTCATGTAAACTTATTTTTTTTTTTACTATTTTCATTGCAGAAAGTTGCAACTTGAAATAAAGAACCTGAAGCAAACATTAAATGCTGGAAGCATATTACAAGAGGTGAACAAGGATCACTGTTCAGAAAGTGATACAATTGGTGATGAGTCTGATGAGGCATCATCCAGTGGTACCCATGGCCCCTATACATTATCCTGCACAGATAAAGACAAGCTGACCATAGGAAGGGATGGTACAGAAGATCTTGTTGATGATATTCCACTTTCTTCACTTGTCAGAAGGAGAGTGAAAGACAAGGTCTCTTTGAATGAGAAACCTGCAACATCAGTTTTTACTAGAACTTCTACTAAAAATGAAATAATTGGCCGAAAGCGTGTTCGTGTGGTGATATCTGATGATGAATCTGATTGTGATATGGATCCAGTTAGATGGGATGTTAAACACTCGGTTGAGTATGCGGCTTCCTCTGAAAGAGGTTAGTTATGCTTCTTATATTATATCATCCCTATTATATAATAGGACAGTTATTCAACTGAAGAAGGTTACAAAATTTTAAATATGCACTCTATGTATTCATACCAATTTTCTTTATTTTCTTTAAATCCTACCCTGCATTCTATACTTGATCTTAACCGCTAATTAGATTTAACCTCGAGGTTGTAATCATTGTTCTGCACATGCATTCAATCTATCCAGAGTTGGCAACACCTCAGCTTTTATCATTTCTCTCTATATTGATTATAATATAGTTCTTTCTTTAATTCTCAGAAAACAGGACAGATGTACCAAGCACTGACAAAGAGCAGGTATGTTATAGTTTCTATATGCATTGACAAACTTCATTTATTTTTCATACAATAATTTCCTCTTAAGTTAAGTGTATTTGTCTGTTTTCATTTCAGATTAATAATGTCTCTCAATCAAAAGATGCAATAAGCAGTGCTAGCACACCTTGCCCTGCAGAAGAAAGCATCTGTTCTTTCCGGAGCCCTATTCTCGCTGGAGATGACCACACAGAATTCAGGGTGTCAGGTGGAGCAGCTGCAGCTGCCTCAAAATCCATTGCTAGTGCTTCCACGGCTGACAAAGCCCATATATCCAGTAGCTTTCTTCAAAGTCAAAACTCTTCAGGGTTTGAACCACCCGCTAAAGGACCCAGTGTAAGCTCGGACATTAAAAATTTGAAATTTGAAATTTTTGTTCATGGAAACCTTTCCTTGTTAGTGGAAATAGTTGATTTCTGCCTATTCTTTTCCCATTTTCTCTGTGCATGAGGAGACTGGTTATGGCATTTTGTCATTTGGTGGAAGATACACTAATTTGGTTTGTAACACTAACTTTTTAATTCTAATTGATGCAGGAGTTCTTGGCTTTCAAGGTTGGGGAGAGGATGATTTATGTGGATGTGGGTTCTTGCATGCAGGAAGGACATCTTTGCATTGAAGATCTAAAAGCTGAGGTGGCATGTGTATACTTTCTTCAACTATCTGATGAGGGGAGGGCCAAAGGTAGATATGTAAAAGATGGGACTATTTACTAGCTTTGAAACACTCTGAAACATTACAAACGTACTATGTCGTTGTACTCTATGGCTTCTACTGATTATTGTGATTTTCATACATGATTAGGTTTGCTACCTGTTATTGGACAGCTTAAATGTTGTGGGAAGGAGCTAGAGCCCTATCAATCCATTGAAGATGTCAAATCATTTATCTCTGAGCAGAAGTGTATCGAATTATTTGTCACCGGTAATGCTTCTTTAATTGTTTTGCACAATTTTTCATGCTTTTAACCAGGGATTCTATTTTTTTTATTCATTAATTATGCAACTACTTATTTACTGTTAGGATGGGTGCCAAAACGGCTGCTAAAATTGTATGTTGATTGTTGCAAGAAGCTATCAGAGGCTGCTAATGTGAAGTTACTGAAAAAGCTGTACAATCTGGAGGCATGCAACTTTCTTATTCAGAATATTTACACAAGTAGATAGTTACTGTCATTTTATGCTTAGTTTGTAATACAATAGATTGCACAAATTGTTCGGAATATGTTGTGTTTTCTGCTTTGGTCGATAAAAGTCTTGCAAGTTCTTACTTTGGTCTCTAGATGTTCCTGCTCGTGTAAATATGGTTCCATCATCTTTTAATCAACAGTGCTTGAATTCTTAATGAGCAACTATGCGCAACAACTCATTCTCATGAGTAATTTCCTCTATTCCCCGACTAAATGACTTATTCTGTGTCAGTGCCAATTGGAATTTTTTGCCCATTTTCTTACTAAAATTGGAGTATTGAAAATGCTGTACAAAAGAGTCTAACATGGGAAGTTTTAGAACTTAACATACCAAAAATGGAAGAAGATATTGAACAATTTGAGTGATCTTTGGGAGTAATAATGGCAGTAAATATACTAATGATGCTTAATTAAAGAGCTAAGAAAGACAATATCATGTTAAACAGGTTTCAGAAGATGATATCATAGTATCTGATTGCCAATTACAAGATCTCTCTGCCACACCTTTTCTGAATGCATTGCAGGCTCATAAAACAATGGCGGTTTTAGATATTTCTCACAATTTACTAGGTAAGTTGATTTTTGTAGATACATTTCACAATTAGTTTCTGTTGACTTTGTTTGTGATAATATATTATAAATGTAATTTATTATTTTTATTTTCAGGAAATGATACTATTGAGAAGCTTCAGAAGATCTTCACATCATCTAGTCAGAAGTATGGTGGTTTGATGCTTGACATGCATTGTAACCGATTTGGGCCGACTGCTTTATTTCAGGTGTTTGTAATTTTCACCCAATGTTTTTTTTGGTTGAAAAGCACTTTAAAAAAGAGTTCAAGCTTTGATTTTGTTATTTTTCACGAGAGATACATCTGCATAAATTTAAAGTTTTTGCAGTTCATTTTATGCGAGATCAAGAGGCAAAAAAGAACAAATCAAGTTAAACATAATAGATTATTATTTTTTCTTTAATTTCATTCCTTGTCATCTATTAGAGAAAAGAACTCCAAGAGTTATATAATATTACGTGGATGCATCATGCGTGAAAAGGGACAGGATCAACTATTAGGATAGAAAGTTAGAGTTTTCAAACTTTGAAATGCAAAGGCAAAGGGGATATGTGGCATCATAGGGCACCAAAAGCATTAGAACCCTCATATATCTTTTATCAATATTGGTGGCGTCAGGCGGCAGATGCGGAAATTTTTTTTCCAATGTGGTCACTGATACTCAAAATTGCACAGTATGCTTAGTACTTGAAATTATATTTTCAAAAAGTATGAGGTCATTAGTAGGAAACTCTTGTAAAGAGTTTGTAAGTTACTTTGAATTTATTTGCAAAATCTGCTTAGAAAAATTCGTGCATGCTGCTGCTGCTTTTTTTCCCCTCAAAAAAGGTTGGGGTGAATTGAACCCGTTCTTCTTGCTTCTATCCACGGAATACTGTGAAAGGCTAGCTATAAGGAGCTTACTTTCACCAATTATTTTGAGCTTTTGGCAGATACTGCAATATCTGGGGTCTGTTGCTATTTGCAAAAAACTTATTTATTATTGTTGTTCGTTTTTCCATTTAAGCATTGGCATCCCCCAATTTCTGGGATACATATTTTGTGACTCCTGGACTAAGTATAAATAAATAATTTTGCAGATATGTGAATGTCCTGTGCTGTATGCACGACTGGAAGTGCTTAACCTCTCTCAAAACCGCCTTACAGATGCATGTAGTTCTTATCTCTTTACCATCCTGCAGAATTGTAAAGGTGCCTTTATTTTTCTTATGCATAGTTGCATACCCTTATAAATGTTTCCAACTTCATGCTGATATACCTCTGATTTTGTTCAGCACTTTATAGCTTGAACATAGAACAGTGTTCTATCACATCAAGAACAATCCAGAGGGTCGCTGATGCACTACACGAAGAATCTGTCCTTTCACATCTATCCATAGGTAGTGTTCCAACTAAAGCAAGAGCTACTGGATTTTTGTAACCTTCCATCTTTATTGGTTTAGTTGCATGTGGTTTTTTTCTTTTTTCAGAAACACCAAAGAATTTTTGGCATTTGCAAAAGGGAACCCTATTTTAAGTGGGTAAGGACCAATCGAAAGAAACAATTCTCTCTATGATTCTTTTGAGAACAAACTCGCCTCTTCCATTACTTTGCATAAGTCCCAGTTAATTCAGGAGATTAAGTTATTAGTGTGACGCTGTGCTCTGAAATTAGGCAAAGGGCAATGAGGCCATTTCTGTTTTCTTACATGCCTCGGAACTGATTATTTAGTTATAAAACTTATGGTTCTTTTGCACATACCTCAAATCATTACAAGCACTGTTGAATATAAATTTTGCGAATTTTTCTTATATTCTTTTATTTTTCTTATAAACCTTATATATCGGCAGGGAAAAACAGCCCTATATCTGGGAATGCCATGATCAATCTATTCTCCAAAGTTGCCTCCTTGAAAAGGTCTGAAAAGTAAATTTGTCTGTCTTATTTTTTTTTTCCGTGTGTTACCATGCTTATAAGTTGTACTTTGTATGTTTTCCATTATTGCTGCAGATTTTCAGAACTAAGTCTTACCGGTATTAGACTTAACAAGCTCATACTTGACCAATTATGCAAACTTGCCAAGACAACAAGTCTTTCTGGCTTATTTCTAGGGGCTACTTCAATTGGAGCTGTGAGATTTCTTTTTATTTCTTCCTGCTTTTTTTCCTTGTTAGTTCATGCATTTGGTCAAAAAAGATCTGCCTTTCTTGGGAATACTTTAGTTTTTTTCGAGATCCCGACAACAGCTGTCAAGTGGTTTCTCGGGAATACTTTTGTTTTGTTTCAAATTGTGGAAAAATCAAAGACGTTTTGTTCCGTAATAATGTAATATCATACTAGAGTACCAATTAAGCCTTAGCTCGGCTATGTGATCCTAGTAAAGCATCTGAGAAAAAAAAGGAACCGCTTAACTTGCTACGTTGGTCTTTAGTTACTGGTGGGTAAAGGTACTGTACCAGTACTGGACACAATTAGTAACACTTGCTCATCTCAATTGGGGCAGGATGGAGCTGTAACATTGATAGATGCGCTATCCAGTGGGTCTCGAGAATTACTAAAACTGGATATGTCCAGTTGTTGCCTTACATCTCAAGCTTTTGCAAAAGTTTGCCGTAGTTTCTCAGCACTAAACAGCATCTTTCATTTGGACCTCTCTGGGAATCCCTTAGGTCAAGAGGTTAGTTTTCAGGGTCCTTTCAGAATTTAGTCCATGTATGTACAGAAAATGGTTGCAGTCTTAGAGATGTAGAAACACATCAATTGTTATTCAAACTTCTTGGGATTTTTTTTATTTTGTTTGTTTTATGGGATGGTTTACTTGGATATTTAGTGCCGCATTCCCTGCCTAATATTCTGTTTATCATTTTGTGTTTTCAGGATAATTAGTTGCTTCCTTATTGATCACAGATCTTAAAACTAATTTTAAGTTTTGCTGTTGTAAGAAATTATTAATTGTTGTCAATGCTAAAAAAACAGAGATTGGAAGGGATGATGTCATTACTGATGAATCCACTGAGTAGTTTGAGGACACTGATTTTAAACCGGTGCAACCTTGGACTGGCTGGTATTGTACAATTGCTTCGGTCTCTTTCAGGTCAGTCAACTATTTTCACCGGCCTTATGGCATTTTGTTAATTTGACATAGTTAACAAAATATCATTTATTTAAGCTCCTAAGTATTATTATTAGTTTGAATGTTTTTCAGAATTTTTGGAGATTTTTTGCAGTCTTTTCAGGATTTCTTACAGATTCAATATCATTTCTCACAAGTTGATGATTTTGTGCATGAGTGTTTGAATTAGTGTTTGAATTATTTTATAGTTAATATGTCACTGGATAATTCTATATTCTAATAATCGTGATTACTTGGTTGTCTCTGTAATGAGACCAATTTTGCATCTATGTAACATTCTCTGTCCAACTTTTAGACAATGACTCTTTGGAGGAGCTACATGTAGCAGAAAATACAAGCACATCCTTGGAAAAAGCCTCACCATGGAGTCCCCTGCCTCATCATCCATCACCTGCACATGAAAACACTAAACACAACTCTAACAGAAAGGAAACAGCCACTTGTGAAATCAACACCGAGTGTGATGATATGGAAGTTGCTGATAGTGAAGATGATGAACCTCAAAAGAATAATAGTAATGTTGATACCAATAAAAATAATAATCTATCCAAATCTGATGGGAGTTCTGCCAGTTCGTGTCAAGGGGAGCCACATGCAGGTTCTCAGATAATACAGGAGCTTTGCGAGGCTATATTGTATGCCAAGCAGTTGAAGATGATTGATCTGAGCCGAAACAGGTTTGATAAGGATGCGGTTGAGTTGTTGTACTCAGCATGGGGTTTGGGTTCTGGTTTCAGAGGTGATGTCTTAACCCGAAAGCATATTACAAAGGATTGTATTCATTTTTATGTTGAAGGGATTACGTGCTGTGGCGTAAAACCGTGTTGTAGAAAAGAGTAAAAAGAAAAAAAATGGAAAAAAAAAATGAGTTCCTTAAGTTGAGAAAACTAATATCTATGAATAAGCTAGATTCAAAGTTCTCTCCGTAAGTTCTTCGTAGTAATTATAGTGGGAATGCTCTGGACCGGCGGATACATATTATTGTGATGATCATTCATATCTCCAATGAGTTTGGTCGAGTTCCCGCTGTATTCTTTCTAATTTGTAGTTGATTCATTTATAGGGATAGCTGCCATTTTCTTTTCCAAAATATTTCCGTGTGCGTAGGTAGTCAGATATTTGACAATCATTTCCAGAATTTTCTGTAAAGCATGCGATGAACTATACCAAATTGTAAAATATGTTCTTATTTATCTTTGTAAGAAGTGATGATCAATGGTTAATGGTTTCATAATTTCATTGTTATCGGCAGAGCAGAATGCTGCAGTTGTTTCATCAATTAAAAAAAATAAATTTTAAATTTGACACTTAACGCTGTAAAATATGTAATATATAGAGTACACCTATAAAAAAAATGGTGAAGTGATTTGATATGCATTTTATAGTTGATTATGTAATTTATAATTTTCAATGGTTTTAAATTAACAGCATGTAGAGTATCGTTGAATGATCCTTAAATTATTTAAAATTTGTTTGTTAGATTATTTACATGTTTACCAAAAAAAAAGTTTTTCTTAATTAATTTGAGGGGAATTTTTAAAATTATTAAAAAACTTTATTGTCAAACCATTTTGATCAATATCTGAAAAAAAAAACTCTAATTGTTTGGACAGAATAATATTTTTGAAATACTCTAAGATTATCAAGCTCGGATAGGTAAACATAACAAGTCTTGATATTAGTAAAATTGGAATTTTTCTTAATAAAATGGGTTAGGTCGTCCAACTTGTTAAAATTAAATGTCCACAAAAATATTTTAGTCGGGTTTCAAACCTGCAACCGTCATTTAGATGCACTATAACACTAAATCAAGGACTGATTCTTAAATTTGAAAATTAGTAATTCTTTATCAGTGAGATAGAAGCAAAATCAGAAACTAAAGGATTTTCACACTTCATTTTCTTTTACGAAATGATTAAGAAAAATGAAAACTATTAAATAAAGTTTTGTGAATCTTATCTTAAGAGACCAAGATCATTGAAATCATAGTTATTAATTATAAGATGAAAATAAAATGATTGAAATACATTGTGAAGAATGCCAGATTTTATCTTTTCCAAGGACGCTTTCAAACTCGAGGTCATGCTTAGTTACTTACACATCCAAATCTATCTCACACATTCAATTCTTTTTTTTTTCTTAAAAAAAAAATCTGATTGAGACCCATATTATATGCCTATTTTCTGAAAGTAGAAATCCAGGACAAAAGTTATGAAAAGAAATTACTGCAAATTGACAAATTCTAGGCGTCGAGGCATGGGACCCGGATGATAACATAGAAGTTGGGCATAAAGAACACATCACCAGATAAGAGATAAGGATTAAGACAACTAAAAATACTTCTTTATTAACGACACCAAATAAAGCAACCTAACAAACAACACCCAGTCTGGATAATGTGGCGCACATATTATATTGGATTTTGTACATCAAAGTCTTCCTTTCTATATCACACAAATATTTATATCACATAAAAAATGCATTACTGTTAAGGGATACAACATATGGGGAAAATCATGCACATTCTAAAAGAATTTAATTATCCACCATCAAATAGTTATTTCAAACAAAACAGCTATGCAATCTTTGTGTGATATTCGTCTTTTTTACGAATAAAGATTAAACTCCTATCTTTTTATATTAGTTAATAATAAAACTGACACAAGAATTTAGCGTGTCGCTAACTTCTTTTAAGTAAGAAAAAAATGTAATAGTATCACCAAAAGAACCAGTTTCTCAGAAAATGATAGGTTAACTCTAATTAAACTTAAACCAGCAAAATATATGGAAAGTATTTTAAAGATTTTACCTGTTCATACAAGTCCGTCGAATCCACAAATTATTATGCGTAAGAGGTGCACAGTAGTACGTCTAAGTCGATCAATGTGTTTTTTTTTTTTTTTTTTTTTTTTTTTTTTTTTTGGTTAGTTGGCTAGTGACAACCAACAAAAATTTTGTTAAAAAATAAAAAATACAATAAAATAAGACTGATTACATATAAAAAAAAGAAAGGCTAAGATATCCGAAAGACACCAAGTAAGTCTAGTTTAATACAACATAAAAAAGTAAAAAAAAAAAAAAAAAATCAAAATCCACTGTCAAGCGGAAATGATTATGTCATTGGCAAATCGTGCGGGCGTAGAGGACCAATTATTGAAAATTCTAGCATTTCTCTCCTCCAACATCCTGCCACCCAAGTCGAGTCCCAAAAGATAGATTTTAATCTATTTGCAGGACTAATGTTCTTTCACCAAAGATATAATAAGTTGTCATACCAAGTAAAATTATTTGACCTCACGAGTTGAGTTGAGACCAAATTGTTTTTGCAAAAAATGCATTCTATAAATAAATCTTCTCTAATAAGGACAAAAAACGCAACTTGAAAAGATGGCCAGTTTCGTTTTTGCAAATTACTTTGAGATCTTTGTTCTTAAGTCGATCAATGTTAAAGCCTTAGTTTTCTTTTTCGAAACTTACTGATGCAATTAAGTTGTAATTACATAGATTAATTAACTAATACATTTTTTTGCTTGCAATTAAGTAATTTGACCATAAATAAGTAAAACAGTGTATGCATCAATGCATGCCAGCAAACCGGATCTGAAATAAATTTTTTACTTTCTGGAAGAAGTCTCAATAGTGGAGGCCACTGTACCAAATTTTGTCATTTTCATTACATACAACATCGTGATGTGTAATCATAGCTAAGTTCCTTAAAATAAGAAGTGATAATATTAGGAGTGACATAATGTCAACCAACCATCATAGCTTAGAATATAAATAAAGCATCCTTTGACAAGCAACCCAATATTCTCTTATGTGCCCCCAAATCAACAATTAGCCCATTATTGTTACACACTCAATCTCCATTATTGTCTCCCATAATTTCTCTTCCTTTTCTCCTCAACCTTCTAGCAACACCAAATCGTCTTCCCTTTCCCAACGCCAAAAAAAAGAAAAGTATCCACGTTTTCTAGGAGGGAAAAAATAAAAAGAAAAACCTAATCCAAGAATGGCAATAAGACATGGACCTTATGGTTGTTCAACAATTTTCACACCAAAAGAGCGTAATGCAAAGAGATTGTTTATCTCCAAGGCATCAATAGCGAATAAAAGCAATGCACAATCAGTAAGGTCATCTCCAGCTTCTATTGCAAAATCGATGATCGTCAGAAGAAAGGTTATTACTCTTATTATTTTCCCTTAATTTATTTAATTTTCTTTTGGTTAACACTTCACTCTTGAGTTATGGGTGCTCCTGTTACTAATTCTTCATTAACTAATTGGATGATTATGTACCTAAGTCCGAAAATCGTTATCTGGTATTGTTATTTTATTCTTAATTAGAATACCAAAGAATATAACTCATTTTTTTTTTTTTCATTGATTAGGTATACGAAGATGAAATGGAGGGCATTGTGTGCTATAGAGATGAGAAAGGAGAAATGATTTGTGAAGGATATGACGAGGGGCCACGTTATTGCGAAGAATCTTCTGAAATTACAAGGTTATAAGTACTTTTCTCTTTAATTAGCACAATTGCACAGACAGAAAGAAAGACTTTTGTATCACTGATAATTGGTGGGACACAATTTTTTCTGAAAAACCATCGATAGTTGGGGAAGCTATTCTGCACCAGCAAAGTTAAGAAATAGTTGGACTAAAAGCTTATTCAAATTTTTTTTTTTTTTACGATTTTATTAATTTGTACGGGGTTATATATAATACTTTATCAAGTGAATGGAAGGAAATGAATGAAGTCATTAAGAATCGAGAAATTAAATTATTTTTTATTAGAAACTAATTTGTCACTTGAATTTGCTCATTTTCTATTAGAAAACTAATTTCATACTTGAATTTTCCAAATGATTTCAGGCAGCTAGAGCAGCAAATTTACGGTTTTCTTCAAACAGGAAGGCTTGGATCTTCTGCTGATTGGGACCTCTTTCAGTTCGTACAAGAACAGAACAAATTTTACCTCTAGAGGAAGAGCAACAAAAAGGCAAAAGATGGAGGCAGTAATTTATCGGCCAATATATGCATGAAGCTTCAAGAAATTATTGAAAATTTGGAGCGGTATTTGATTTTAATTATACATTGTACTTCGTGTAAAAAAACTAATGTACAATATACTTCTTGAGTTGTGCTAGAAGTAGAGCCATTCTAGATCCAGATTGTAACCCAAATCGCATTGCCACCGATTCATATGAGCTCAAATTATACCAAATTTCAAATCATAAAGGTTGTATGCTCTTCAAATTAATTGAATTTTAGGCCCAACCAACGTAAGACAAAAAGGATAAGTCCTTTTGGGCTCAAACGGAGTGCAATCTGTTGATTTTTCAGTTAATGCGTTAAGGCTCATTTTCAATTAATTGGCATATAGATAGCCATACCAATTCCTTAGATATATGAAAAAGAGAAATGATACAATCAATTAGATTTCAGTTAAATCCTGTCATATCTAATATTTGAAAGTTAAAATAACTGATCAAAACCATCTAATATGATATCTCTATTGAAATCTCTTTGCCGACCAAATTTATATTTTTTAAAATTTTATAAAATCTTTAATCTGATTTGTGCCAAACCCTTTTAAAATAACAATTTTAAAAAATCTGAAAAATACTTAAAATTTAAAAAAAATGCAAAATTTGACTGACAAGATGTCAATAGGGAGATCATAATGGATAGGAGTCATTTGAACTTTCAAAATTGAAATTGAGATCTAACGGGATTTAACCGAGAGTCCGGTCAAATCGATTTAATTGAATCCGCTCTCTATATAAAAAGGTATTAATGTGTAAAGACGAAGGTCATTTTTTTTTTTTTTTACTCGCAAACTGAAAAGTATGGCGCCTTCAAGTGCAAATTTTGCTCTGCAAGGCTTTAGAGACTCCAGTTAGTAGTTTTGGTACGTTTTATTTGGATTAGTTAGTTCTGTATCTTCGGAAGCTCCTTCCAAATTTTCGGAAAAAAAAGGTGCATATTTTTGCGAGCGCATTATACATACATATTTTCGGAAAAAGTGCATATTTTCGGAAAAAATGAATATTTTCGTAGCACATTACAAAAACATAGTCATTTCTCGAATTTGCTGAAATATCAAACTCGAACATCTAAATGATACAATAATACCGTCAGTCGTCAAAAAAAAAATGTAGAAGAATGATACTGCACTAATTAATATTGGCTCCGAAAATTAGAAATTTGTTAATAAATTAATATTCTTTTTGAAGTTGACAGCGTTAATAAATGAAGATTCAGAAATAGAGACAATGTCCCCAATTTATATAATTAAATCCGCATATATTCAGAAAGATGTGCTTGAGACTCCAAATTATCAAAACGTATGCGTATTAATATTTCACCTTGACTCGGGGCCAACTGTTTTGTAATTTCAGCACTGCATGCATTCATTTGTCATGACTCAAACTCAATGAGTAACGAAAATAGTTGCTCATGCAGCAGTGATGATTTCATGTTATCTTTTTTTTTTTTTTGTTGCTAACAAATAGAATCATAATTTGAAAATTGATCGGGTATGCGATATAAAATAGGTTTGCCTTGAAATGTTGGATCTTAACACTTTTTATAATGCAAACACTTTAAAAAAAATATCAGATTTCTAATTTAGGCCGGACTGGTGTATTTAAGTTCTAATAAATAGTCTTGGCCTGCTCTGAGCACAAATTTGGGCCAGAGAAGTTGAATCAAAGCCTTGCTAGACCCAGCTATGTGTCAGTCAGCTGGCCTCAATTAATACCAAAACATTTTGATGGGAAAGGAATTTTGCTAATAGAATTAGTTTTATTGAAAAAGACTCATGGAATCGCCTTGCAAACATACATGCGCTGTGCCTCTGTACAATAAACAAGACCTTATATATATAACAAATAAACTAATCGTCTCATTACTAATTTAAGCCATTTGCTTAAAATGCTGTCTGCAACAATACAAAAAGTTCCCAAATCATAACCCAGATGTGTAGCTGACGCCACTAGGTAGCCACTCATCACCAAAGATGAAATTTCCAACGGTAAATTTGGAAGCCTCATCAGTGGACATTGATGAATGGACCCCTCCCCATTTCACCCGACCCGATATCGAGGAACCCGGACCGGTATTACCATACTCGCCATAGTAAAGAGTGCTCAATGCAAAATTGCCGCTCCATTTGTCCCACCCCTCTGGTCTTATTGAATCATCTAAGTAAGTTTTCATCACAACTGTTCGTGAGTACTTCTGCCACGGTCTGCCAAGGTAGACTGCTGTACCTCCCAAGTCCGAGGCACCCATTATCCTGCATTTGTGGATTGAAATGCCGGTGTTTTGGTTAGGGTCTGTTCGGCCTTGTGCCGTTATTGTGTCATGCTGTCCACCACTCGGCTTCAGTGGTTGGATGTAACAGTTTTGGATGACTGCAACTGCATTTCCAAAGATAAAGTCGACTGTACCATAGATGTCAGTCTCTGCAATGAATTGCCGGTTGGAGTGCACATAGAGTGTGTCCTGATAGCCTTGGATGGAGCATTGGTACACCACCGCCTTGTCAGAACCAACACGCAGGGCCACTGCCTGGTGCTTAGAGGGCCCAGCTTTATTAATTATAGTTAGGCCTTTTGCCATGAAGCCAGATCCCACAGCAGCTGAATCAAATAAAAGTATTTAGTAAAATATTACATTCGGGTCAAATTTAATACACTCTTTGAATAAAATGAAACGGGGGTCGCCTTTGGAGGTCAGGGAAATAACAAACTACCAAGAATTTTTTAGTTTTGATCTAAAGATAAAAGATAAGTTAATGAAAGAAGAAGTTTTTAAATATGATATAATAATATTATTAATATCTAATCATCTTCTCCATTATATGGAGGTACTAATCGGTTTACATTTATTGAGAATACAATATTGGGATTTTAGAATTCCGTCTGATAAAATACTTATTTAACTTAATTTCCTCCTACTATAATTTAATACCTTGGCAAGTAATGAATTATAATAAAAAAAATAAAATATAGTATTTTTAATTTTATAACTAACACATTATCTCTAGTAGCTCAAGTGTTTAGAGTAAGTAATTAATTAGTTGGTATACATTTTAGCTTGCATGCGGTACTTGTGTCCTAGTGCTCGCACAAAGCATTTCCGTATGTGATAAGATAATGTCGGTGGTAAATAGTTCTACAAAAATTTTCTACTAAATTAGCATCATTATCTTTTTTATCTCTTCCCCACAAAATGATGAACCGAAGGAAAATAATGAAGTTTTAGTCCTGTAATGTCGCATATATACAGCTGACAGTGGTACAGCTCGCTAGTGGACATCATTCAACGTCACAACATCTAACTAATCATTGTTTTGGTGGTCCTTATTATTGGACAAAGGCCGCTAAACATGGAAAATCTAGTCATAGTTTTTAGATAATTAGACTTGATTATAACGGTTTAATTTGTAATTTCTCAATTCCACCACAATAAAAAGAGAAATGAAAGGAATCCAAATATAAGCCTTGAGCTAGTGAGTGGTGAAATAGGGTGTTATGTCGACATTGCCTACAGCAACATGGACAGGGATGAAAAGGTGGCCGACCTACAAAGAACAATTAATAGAGACTAAACTAGATATGGAAATGGATGAGAGTCTCATATATATGTACCAACTGTGGCTGATTCATAGGTGCTATAACCATCATCAGCGCTGCGGTGACCCACAATGACAGATTTACCCTTCCCGTCGCCCATCAGCATGACATTGGTTTGCTTGTTTGTTATCCTCAAATTCTCACTATACGTCCCAGATTTCACATAAATTGTACTCCTGCTACTGCTACCGCCACCATCTGCGTCAGTAGCAAACCGGGAGGTAACAAAAGCAATTGCTTCATTTATGCTCTTGTGAGTCCCAGTTCCATCTAGTGCGACCACAGCATCAGCTTTGATATCTGCAGGAGAAGCTAGTAGAAGCCTCCGGTCGTCAGCAGATAGCCAGGTGGGAAGATTGTTTGAGAGAAGGCGGCGGTTGCCAGTTCGGATTGTGCTGGTGTCAGTACTGGCACCTTTGAGTCGTACATGAAGTGCAAGAGCTGTGCTAATGTACTTGGCTAGGCTTTGGACTTGAACATCCATGGCTTCTCGACTTTGGGACGATGGTACCATTTGAAGGCTCTCAGAGCAAGTTACCTGCATTAATTAATTTGAAGTAGATTAACATTTACTTGCATGTTTTCTTTTCATTTGAATATGTGATAGTCAAATTTTTTTGTGTTTTATGTTTGCCACATCACGTAATTCCTCTATGACTATTTATAATAGTGTGATAAACTTACTTGTAAACCTTTTTGTTCATTACTGACTGCCTATTGTCGTTTTACTTGTATTAATAGTAATTAAACTCGCTATTGTGGAAACTGGAAAGATTGACTTTTGCTGGTCAACTAAATAATATTTAATTCCTACTTTTATCTATTTAATATGTATATATATTAAACGTACTTTACTTTTCGAAGTTGGGCAGTTAATAAAAACCGACAAAAAATTTTAGACTCCAACTAATTTTGTGCTGCATGTTTAATGGAGGCCTACAAATTAAGAACTATATATAGTATATTCACCTGATTAGTAAGTGCTGCACTAAGCCATGTACTGATGTCTTGTTGGCTCGTCCCCTTCTTTGGCTTTATCACATCGTTCAACTGATTCAAGCTTATATCTAGCAGCTCGAGGCAGTCATCCATGCCCGAGGGTTGGCTAGACCTTCCCTTTTGGCCTGCATTTGAGAAGTTATATGCCATGGCACGAGCTGATTCGACCCGTTTCAATGCAAATTGGACCGAGACATCAAAATAATCTTGGTTTGAGGCAGTTGGGTTTCCAGCTGCTGATGCAAGTGCCGATGCACATGCATCTGGGTGTACTGTGGTTTTACAAATGTCATCTATGGGGGATATGGCGGCAGTAGAGGTGGCATTCGTGTCAGAGGCGGTGGTTGCTTTGGACACAATGAGTATAGTAAAGATGACACAAACCCATGTGACAAGTATTCTTTTGGGCTGCATTTCTTTTGTGCTCGTCGTATCTCCCAGCTCTAAATTTCCCCAGAAGAAAAGAGGGAAAGGGATAAGAAGAAAAGGAAAGGCAAATTTGACATGTAAATGAATACGAATGAAGTGTTATTATATAGCGAGGTTTCATGGATTGGATGTATGTCGAAGTCACATTCAGTGTGGGAGTCGACTTCACGGGTCCAAAAGCAGTACGTTACGTAGAGAAATTGAGAGAATGCTTAATTGGTTTAATTTATCAGGCAATTATGGCAAAAGGAGGGAAATCTAGAGGAAGCAGTTGTCAGTACTTGCCTCACTGTTTCAGGAAATCTAAATGATACATAGATTCTTCCTGAGAAAAAAGTCTATACCTTCTTTTTTCTTTTGTTGCTATTGGATAGTATTTAGAGCCTCAGTGAATGAAACTTTTTATAAGATATTGCATGCCTTGAAGATCAAGTGTATGTACATGATTAATAAATGCTAGAAGCTTAATCAGTTGCCTGTAATTAAATCTACTTACAATTAAAAGGAGATGAGCTGGAACTGACCAAAAAGATGGCATTTGTTTCTCCTTTATAGAAAAAAATATATTTCTTATCATTTTTTTTTTGTCATAAGGCACAGTGACATGTGGATTGAGGCACTTCGACAGTGGCGAGGCCAGGAATTTTTGTTATGGGGTTCACTTAATTTCAGTGTATGAGACATTGAAGAGTACAATTAAATGAAATTAGAGCATATTGTACCTATATTACTCCAATAATTTTGAAGTTTTGAAACAAAAAAAATACTACAATATAAATTCTAATTAAATTTACAAATTCTAATGAGTTTCTTATTTAATTGTACTCTTCGAAACCTCATATTCTAGAATTAATATGTAAGTTACCAGTGTTGATAACCTCCCTCGACAATCTCCTTCTCAATATAAGTCACTAGACAATCATTCAACCATTGATCACACATTTTATTTCGCAATTTGTTCTTAATATTAACCCTAACTTTAAAAGGAAGCAAACTTGTGTATGCGATCCTATGGAAATTAAAAGAAAAATTTCTGTCGTAAAAGAGAAAGCATCTACAAAAATTCTTTCATTTTCTAAGTGTGACATATATATAAAACGGAAATAAAATTAGAAAATGGAAAGTACTTCACTAGAGAGTAATTCCCTTTCTTTATTAGGTTGCCGACCTGTTTTATATCCTTTCCAATTTTGGTCATTTGGACTATTAGCGTTTAGACCTTTAATTAATAATTAATTGATAAGGTCCACACAATCAAGAATTAAAAATAGGAGCACGATAGTTTTACCATTGAAAAACAAATATATTATATGGGGTTCAATATTGAAAATTTATACAAATATTTATGGGTTCAAATAAACATGACTTTTGACAAAATTATATTTTATAACTACAAATATTAACCTCTAGTAATGTTGTTTAAAAAAAAAATGGGTGACATTGACACCCATTCATACAATGGAGACTCGTCTATGCACTTCGATTTATACAGGCAAAATAACTCGTATTTTATAAATATCAGTTATTTGTGGTTTCGATAGATGAAGCTACAAAGATGCCGTTTATATATGCTTTATTGCTATTTATTTATTTTTATATATCATGCATATTGTTAGTTTTTATTCAATGTTTGCTCATTTGATGTGATGCAGCAACCATAACACTGCTAAAGTACCCATAACATTCTCCATCTAAAGAATTAGAATTAATAGTTACTTCCATCGGTTGTGTGATGTACGGTGATCTTCAGTCTTCGTTATCATTTTAATTATTTCTTTTTGGCAATACTAGTTTTTTTTTTATCAATATTAATTAAATGCAATTTGCATCCCTTTCATCAACAGTGGAATTTACTTTCTAGTCCTCAAGAAACTAATAAATCTAGCTAACAGAAACTTGAACGCTTTATTGCTTTGTATTATTTAATAATCTTTTCTTTAATGTGCTTTTTCCATATTTGGGCTCATCTGGTAAATCAAAGAATAGTGCTACTTGAAATAATGACGCCAGAATATATGACGTGAAAAGTCAATTTTTTAAAAGAAAAGAGGGATCAAAGACTTTCAAATATTTTCAATTTAAATAAGGTCTCCCATCAGATTTTGAACCCATTATTTCTGTTATTTTCACTCAAAGTGCATTATTCTTAATTTGACACTAAATCAAGTGCCGATTCTCGAGGGACAAATCCTTGATCTAGTGATAAATAGTACGCATCTCGAGCGAAGGTCGCAAATTTTAAACACGACTAAAAATTCCTTGCAGATATTTAGATTTCAATAAGTTGGAGAGATTGACTACATGTTATCTAAAAAAATAGACATTTTGATTAATGCCTCTTGAAGAATTTTAAAATTCAAGATACACAAACACAAATTAGTCTTATACCACTACGAAACAATAAAAATTAATTTTATACCATTGATTTTTACAAATGATCATACTTTCGTTTTGACTATGCAACTATGAATCATTAAAATCTCTTATATATGTCTGCACAAGACAACTAGTTGATTTCATACCACTATAAAATAATAAAAAATATTTTACCCCATTAGTTGATTGAAAAAGGAAATACAAGTCCACATAAAAATTTGAATATTGAAAAATTTAAGTTTTAAGAATTCAAAATTACATTTATAAAAATTTTAAAATTTCAATTGAAATTTCAAAATTTGAAATTTTTATTTTTCAAATTTTAGAGTTGGAATGGAGTAGATCTAATTTATCTTTTTAATTATCGTATTGTTTAACGGCATTTTTGGTATTTTTAAATTTTGATAATTTTTTTTGTTGCATGCATAAATCCAATTTATTATCTATTTAGTAAAAGTCGTGGCATAAATTGAATTAATCAATTTGTGATGACATATTTGAAAATTAAAAGTTTTAGAGTGATATAAATCAAAATTTTTCTAAAAAAATATATTGGTTCTCCAAAATAATCAACATTGTTATGCTACCTTTTCTATTTGATGAAATATTGAAATAGATTCTTGAAGGCGCTATTTATTATTATTTTTTACAACTTAGTGTTTGGCAATCCCTTTCCGGCGCTAGAGTAACCATCTATTCTGGCATCTAATGGCGTTACGAACAAGTACATAAATGTGTAGTCCAATCAGTATTTTTAGTATTTTAGTATCCTGTATTTTTCATTCCAAATTCCAAAGAAGAAATTGTAATTGCTTTTTGTTGAATGAAAGAAATTGTAATTGCTTGAGCAAGCTATGATAACAATACGTATTACTTTGTTTACACTAAGCTTACACCGTTCAATCTGTTCTTATCTTGTTCATTTATACGGAAATTATATTAATTTATCTGTATATACATGCGGGTCCGGTTTGAACTAACTATAGAGAAACCAATTTGCTGGGATGTTTGATCTGTCAATTTTCTAAATATTTAATTGGTAAAAGCAAGGTTAAAACAACAAAATAATTTTTGTCAACTGTAGACTATGTTGTGGCAATCTCTGGAATGACATGTCATCTCAAGTACTAATAAATTAATGTTGATGCGTGTCCAATAGAAAAGTGCAACATGCATTATAACATATAATTTACCATTAAATGAATATTCCAAAAAGAAAGTTTATATATAGAGTATACGCCTCATCTAGCATTCTTGGTAGCCAGTCTCTTTACTCTTTAGTGCAGGGACCAGTATTGAAAAGTATACACACGCGGACACGCCCCACATATTTCAAGTAGCGCTTGTAAGCTTCTTAGCTGAGACTGTGGCACTGGTTTTGTTGTTTCGTTCTGGTCAGAACCGGTATTACTTACTGTTGCTATACAAACATGCCACACGTGACTGACAAAATATTACAAAATATATGAAAAAATAAATAAAAAATGAGGGATCTATACTCTATATTGCTACAGAGGAACTATGTATTAATGTATCATTAAATTTTCCAACTGGGAAGCCAAATGGATCAACTTACGAGATAATGGATGGATATAAACTCTAGAGGCGGGTCATGTCAGGCGGCTATCACATTAAACCAAGTGAGCTGGTCCTGTATAGTGCCTGCATTCACGGCGCATTATGTTGTAGCTAGAAATCACTGTATATTTCTCAAGCAATATTAATTAATGTATAGCGAAATTTTAATGAAGGAGTATAGGTTAGTAGTGTGGTATCTGAATTTTAACATGCAAAAATCAATCTCTTCAATTAAAAATTTTAAATTAAGAATTTAAAGAAATTGATAATCGTAAGTCTTTGATTTCTTATTTGCCAAAATGATAAAGATGTGTGTTTTTTTTAATTAATCTTACAGAATTAAGATATGCATTTTATGATCATGTTGATGACACAAAATAAGAGGGTTTAATTTTTTTTTTTGTTGGCAATTTTTGCGGTGGACCAATTTTTCATTATGGACAGAAAAACAAAACTGTTCATTTAAAACTGTAAATGATTGTGATTGATCAAGATTCAAATCAGGCTGAAAAAACTAATCCACCGTTGAATATCTCTTTTTCCTTTAGGGTCTGCTCTAGCTGATTTTGAATGGAAGGGAAGGTAAAGTGAAAATAACATGTTTACTTGCTCCAAATTTTTGGGCTGGTGGAAAGGAAATGAAGAGAGTGTAAGATCCTTCCATTAAAATCGACAAAATCTTTACCCCTGAAATCAGGTGTACACAAGATAAAATCTGTCAAATGACAGAAAAACCCAACCCATGTGCTAATAGAACAAAACCTTTTGTTAAAGGGTAAAATAATCATTTTCATATAATATACATGTCTCTCTTCCTTTCCTCTTTCCTGTGGAGCAAGTAAACTTTTTACTAAAGTAACCTTTGACCTTCCTACTTCTGCTCCCTAGCTTTTCCTAACGTTCTATTCCTTTATGCATCACTGCCTGGAGCACAGCCTTAGTGCCTCCACTATGTGTCTATTTTTAAAATTTTAAGTCAAATATAAAAATCGATGATGTGATTTACGTTGGATGCTTTGTGCACAGAAAATAAATTATAACATTCCGTTGTAAATTTAACTTTTTTGACATCAACAACTTGCAAAATTATAATGATATGAACTTTTTTCCGAACATGAATTTTTAAGCTCTTGATTATCATCAAGTGTCTCTAAGATTTTGTAATTAACAGTAAAAATACTAAAATGATATCCCTATAAGACTAAACAATTACAAATCCAGTGATGCTCACAAAATAGGATTTTGCTCTGACGTCGCATTACTTTAAAAGTTCCAATTAGGGGAATATCTTTGAAACTTGATGTTGATAAGTCTTTTCTTAAAAAAAAGTCAATTGTTGCTCTGACAATAATGTCGTGAGATGTGAATTCTTTGATTTTTTTTTTTTTGAAAGAATAAGTGAATTTTTATAACAATCAGTACTATTTATTCACTAGTATCTGTATAGCATAGATATATACGGAAACCATGTCATAGATCTGCTAAAATTTCAGTGCCTGACTGCCTGTGTTATCATTATTTTCAGAACCTTATAGTGACCATCAGTTGACTTTGTATGTACAGGTCATGGTCTATGAAGTTATGTACAGGTCATGGTCTATGAAGTTATGTACAGGTCATGGTCTATGAAGTTCACAACGGTATTCCTTGATAGCCAGTTAGCCACCACTGAGTTTTTGACAAAAAAGGAAGAAGTTCATAAGGGTATATTAATTTCTTAATCTTACCGGGTGTCAGAGGAATCTCATGACATGGCTTCCCATACAGGTCTTGTCTAGACCTAGCTAGGTCGAATACGGAGGTCAGGTCCTAGCTAGTTGTTTTGGGCTACAGGTCGGATCCGGATTAATTGATTCGATCGTTAAATCTATGTGATCACGTCATATAAATCTAAATCTCCATCAACTATGTACGTCAAGCACCCAATGTACAATTCATAATCATAAGGCATCTGAGCAAGAAAGTAGATGATAAAAGTTTATCCAAATCCCATGTTTGAAGAAAAGAATACACTATGCAGTAATATTTGCATAGTAATATTGACAACGAAAGAGACAAGGGGCAAAAGAAAGTTGTGAATGAATGTATCATCCTATACTGGCAAGTCTTTTGTTTTAACAAAAATATATTTTTGGTCCCAGACCAATTTAATTAATTTTAGTTATTGGTATACCAGTACAACATGCTACGTCTTTCAGATATCAATCCTAATTATAAATATTACACAAAGTTAAATTTTGAAATCTCTTATTCATACCTCATCATTTGTGTCTGCATTAAACTTTCTATTATTGCCCCATTATTTAAGAAAAACTATGTATGGCATACTCATGGTCAAGGTGTAGAAAAGCGTTTAAATTATTAGAATTTTAGTATATATTTCTTGGAAGTGGCTAGTGTCCAACATATAGAACAGATACACTTGTCCAGCATGATAAAATTGTAATTTTTTAGATTAAAATGGTCGATCTGAACCACTCAAATTGTTCTCCATAATAAAATTTCCGTGGAGACCAAATTTTATATTTTTTAAAATATCTTTTACTATTTTTGGAATTTTTTAATATGCTCAATCTAAAAGGTTATGAACCCTCAATTTTGAAAATTTTAAAAAATATTTAGAAAATTTTTAAAAAAATATAAAATTTGATTTTCAAGGATATTTTAACATAGAGATCATATTGAGCGATTTGGATCGGCTGTTTGAAATTTTAACGGTCGACGTTTGGATCGTGTTTGACGTCCTATATGTTTGATTCTAGCATTACTCATATTTCTTTGAATAATCATGTGACTTATCATTATGTTATCTTCAAAAACTTTCAAAAATTTTGCAGCACAACTGAACAATTTTGAAATTTTAAATTTTAAAGTTGAGAAGGGAGAATATTTTGGTCACTACAAAAATTGGGTATGAAAGTAGCTATTAAAGTGATAAATTTCTAGCTAAATTGGATTTGGAAAAAAAAGGCAGTTGCAAGGATATAACTTTTAAAGGGCCATTTCCCCCCAAATTTTTAGAATTTCAGGGTGGTATGAATCTAATTTCCATTTTATTTTAATCATTCAAGTTTTCGAAACAAATTTTGAAAATCAAACCTAATATTATTAAATTTTATATATTTGACACTAACTCAAATAGATTATAGCACTTTGTACGCCAAAGTGATATGCCATTATTTATTTATTTTTAATGATAACTAATAAGCCCGTATGTAGGATGACGTGCAACGTGCAAGCAGAGGATAAGATTGACCGCCGTTGTTATATAATAAGTTTTTCTTATTTGGATTGCTAAGGAAATCCAACTAACATATTAATTTAGCATCTCTCTTATTAAACAATCAATTCAGCATGGATCGTAAAAGTATAAAACCATTGTTTTTAACCTATCCTTTTCTTTACAAATATATAGATAATCAGCCACTATTAATTAATGTATTACAGAGTGCAAAAAGGAAAACGTAGGCTGACTTTTGTCCTGAAACCGACACAGGCTAAATAAGAATGAGTCAGTACAGACAGAAGCTTAAAAGTACAAAAGGTGTTCAAGTGTATTGAACAAATGACAATTAAAGAAATAATGACATGAGACGGCCTAAAGGCATCCCCTCTTGCCCAAATAGTAAAAAAGAAAAAGAAAAATACAAGGAGAAAAGAAGAAAGGGGACAATCAAAGAAAAAAGACAAAGCAAACAAAAAGAAAACTTGAAGATTAATTTAAAGCTTTTCATTCGCTGGAGACATCTTCAGCCAGTGTTTCGGTTCTTTGATTTGATATCTAAAAATACCAATGTTTTTAATACCCTACCGGCCATCGTACCGGCGAGGACGGCGGTATGCGGTTTTACCGGTATGTGCCGGTTCATACCGGCTAAAACCGTTTAGTACTGGTATTGGTTTCAATGATAGTATAACTATCCGAAATGCACCATAGACAGAAAAGGCCTCTTGGCCTAGTGGTAAAGCTCTTGCTTCCCACGTTGGTTGCCTGGGTTCGATTCACCAAGTTGTCAAAATTAATTTTATTCTATTGTGTGTGGTATGACTGTTTCAAACCGGCCGGTTTAATACCGAAATAATCCGGTATAGCGGGTTTTTCACCGGTTTTTTCCGGTTCATAAATAGGCCGGTATTGGTGTCTTTTCCTACCGGATCCAGATCCGGTACCCGGTAGGGTTTTAAAAACACTGAAAAATACTAAATAGTATTACATCCTTTTATCCAAATTATGGATGTAAGATGTGCAAAATTTTTTTGCGCCGTGTGCTTCCAGATATGGTAGTTGAAACGAAAACCATACCGTAATGATTCGTTGTTCAATCCATTTAAAATCTAGTTGAAGGCAAAAAGGAATATTTCAAATCTTTAAAGACTGAAAGTGAAGTTGCTTACAGAAACATCTACTCTAATTCTTCCATTGTACATATCATAACCATTTCAGGGGTTCACATGCCGGCTAGTTTGCAACCATTCCGTGCTGTCTCATCTGATTTTCTAAGGAGGGAACTGTGAAAATCTGAACAAAACTGCGCGAATCTCGACTCAACCCATTTTGTGTGATTAGAGTGTAAGAGAAGAACGTACGTAGTTTGAGCATTCACTCTGGTTCAACATGTATGGTAACGCATGAAAGAAAACGAAAATTAATTAGCTAACTTACTGCGTAAGTAACGGCGGATTAATTACAAGTTAGTTATCAATTTACATGTTGGTCTTCATAACTATATAATAGGTCGGCTTAATACCTATTAACGCTAAAACTTAAAACTAATGCCATTTTACATTCCATATTCTATATATTTGACTATTTTCATATGTTACTTATTCAAAACTCAAAAGTTATTAACAACATATCTTAAAATTAAACACAACAATTTATAAAAGATAATTAAGGGCTTGGACCCTTATTTTTTCATCATATAAAAATAAACACAACACCATAACATTTTATCATTAATTGTTTACTCTATTGAACTACGTATCGTGATGAACATAATATATTTTCTGAAGTAGACACAGCATGTTCATAGCTTCTACATTGCCACAAAAACAAAAATCAATAATAATAAATTATAACAATACAATATTTGATAGAGAAACAAAAATAAATGTTTTGATTGATATCTGAGAAATTTTCCCAAACAGGTAAACCGAACGTCAATCCCATTTGATTGTTTGTTAATTTGCATCTGTCAAGGGACCGGATAGTAACTGTACTAGCTAGTCATCCTAACTGTAGACAGCTTGGATCATATGTAGTTGGATTTTGCTTATTGTTTTATCCCTGAAACAATGCACATACAAGTCAAAGCTATGGCTTACCGGTCAATTTTTGACTAGTAGCTACTACTAATAAATGAATCCACATCCTCTTTTAGATATCATCCATGTCAAGGATAGACCAATCATTGGGTTTCTCTTGTAAAACCATTTTTCACAGAAGTTAGGTTGATTAATATCGAATTGGAATGGAATTACGGTATACGTTTACATGTAAAATGACTTTGTTTAAAACATCCAAGCTAGCTCCATTCTAGCTAGAGTCTAATTTAGATTCTTGCCTATATATTTCTCTTGTTGATTATTGTTTTTTTGTTTTTTTTTGAAACAAGATCATTTATTTAGAGAGGCATATTTTCAGACACCTGCAACGGCCGGCCTTATGTTTTTTTTGTTTTATTTTTATTTTAAAACAAAGATCTCCAATAATATTTATTTTGTACATACAGTCAGGTTTTTAACCATCAAAATTTCACAAAGCCAATATAAATTCAATAACAATTGTATATCTATTTAAATAAACAAGCCATACAAGAAAATTAGTTAAATTGATACACATTACCAGAATTGGAAAAATCCAAAGGCAATGTAGAAAAATGTTACAGAGAGATTGCGTAGCGTTGTTGTATAGGATGGTACCACCCTTTAATTAATTAGATAATCACGAGATGATAAGCAAGTGCGTTATACCGTACGTACTAATAAAAACATGCGTGCAATATTCAATAATGTATTAACCTAAATTAGTAGATCAAGGAGTTAATTTATGGGGTCCTCCTTGAGAAGTTAGAAAGTTGCATTCTAAGCCAATTAAAAGGGCCAAGCTTTAAATGTGATTGACATTCTCCTATCCTAACTGGGATATATGAAATTATGAATGTGTTCCTTTCATTATCTGTTTAATAATAGGATGTTAGAAAAATTTTCTTATTGGTCCGGTTCAATTTTTTAAAGGACAGCCGTTGGGAGATATTCCATACCTTTGAAATAAATGAAATTTTTGTCGGCTGCAAGGGAATTATCTACTTTGTTGTAAAGGTTAGAGAAACGGACCTGTGTGTAAACGAAACTCCTTTTCTTGTTTGGACCAAAAAACGGAAAAAAAAAAAGCTATTTTAAAAAAAAAAACACTCTAATCAATATAAAAAAAATGTACACATAGTTTCAAGGGAAAAAGAAAAAACACAAATTAATACACTATGACAAATCTCAATTAACAATTACAAAAACAATTCTTGCATTCAATTTAAGCTAGCTTTGAACGGCACACCAGTCTCTGGTATCCATTCACTGCCCTTGAGGAATGAATCTACTGTAAACCTCTTTGCATCCTCTGTTGAAGCCTTTCTGTACCCAGCCCAATTAACCTGACCCGCAACATTCGAACCCGACCCAGTATTCCTAAAATCCAAAAAGGTTGCTGTATCCGGTGGAACCGACCCAAATGTGGATCCAATCCACCCTTTCAGATCCACAACTGAACTTATGTTTGACTGCATAACCATCACTGTAGAATAATTCTTCATTGACCTACCCAAGTATGCGGCAACGGTCGTGTTATCATTGTATGGGGATATAATGCAACCCTGAATAGAAAACCCAGTGCTTTCATTTGGATCTTTCTTTCCCTGTCCAGTGATCGTGTTTACCTGTTGCGTCAGTGGTTGCCTGGGACGAATTGTGCAGTTCTGAAAAACAGCTGCTGCATCTCCAAAGATAAAATCGACTGTGCCAGAGATGTCGCAATCACAGTAGAATTGTCGAAGGGAGTGGGCATACAATGTGTTATGAAAACCATCAAAGGAGCAGCGGTAGAAGACTGACAGGTCTGAGCTGGAGCGCAGGGCCACTGCCTGGTGATTTTGTGGGCCCGCTGAGTTCCGGAAGCCCATGTTCTTTGCCAAGAACCTCTTTCCATCTATAGCTGCATTTTTACAAGGCATTCAAAGAATGAGTTGCCTATACTGTTCCTCCTAACTCTGCTTTTTTACTTAGCTCGCTAGACTGTAAAAATGTTGGGTTGAACGTACTTAGTTTGTCAGCTTTTTATTTTAAACTCCTAATAATAGTAGATTTGCAACAGAAAATCTTTGTTAGTTATTAAAAAAATTTCTTTATTTCCAACTTCTAGACATTCTGAGATTTTGTAGACATATGTTATATATATCAGCGACAATATATCCTAACAAAGGTGAATTCTTGTTCACTGGAGCCACAGGTCTAGGCTATTGAAGAACAAAAAACAAATGTCAGCTGCAGCAGTAGGTACAACTCTACAATGCTTCTTGTCAACATAGTGAGGCCTAAGACCCCATCTTATTGACTAGTTTTGATTTATTATAATGATTTGTTAACCAAACACTTTCAAACAGGTTCCGCCAAATCAACCTGAAATTATTAGACATTAAATAACAAAATAGCTTCAAATCAAATTCCTAATCACAGAAGTTACAATAAATCCAAAGAACAGTGCAAAAATATAATTTACCAAATGTTGGTGTCGAGAAAGTCGGTGTCCCGTCATCAAAATTCAGTCTTCCGTCAACAATTGTCTTGTACATACCGTCTCCAATCAAGATGACATTCCATTTCTCCCTTCCAATTATCACATTTTCATGATAGACCCCAGCCTTCACGTGAATCACGAAAGGGTCATCGCTCATCAGGGGTGCCAAATTGACGGCCTCGGAAATTGTCACCACCAAACCAGAACCATCTTTTGCAACAGTAACATTTGGGGCCAATTGGGTTGGATCCTGCAAAAGATAAAGCTGCCTCCTAAAATCACTTTCCCTTATACTCAGCAATTTCCTCCTGTGCATTCTAAAATTTAGCTTCTTTAAAAGACCCAAAATCCCAGTGGCAATTGCAAGACTGTTACTGGTAAGCTTTGTTGATTTTGACATAGCAACTAGCAGTTTATCCTTTACACTTCCACTCGTGCCATCAAAACCATCCAGGCAGGTCTCTTGATTTGTTACCCCTGCACTTAACCATGCTCTAAGATCAGCTACTGTTGAATCAGTTAATGGTTTTGAACTCAACAATGAGATCGAGTTATTAATCCAGGAAACTGCGCCATCAAGGAGCTCATTACAATCTTTGATAGCCAACCCAAGCCTCTTATCATTTAATGGGAAATTGAGTGTGCTGACAAAAGAGGAAATATTTGCAATTTCATCCATGGTACTGTACAGTGATATTTTAAGAAGCTCAATTGGGTCATTTGGTATGTCAGATCCATTAGTTGGAGAGATGGTAGTAATATAACACAAGTCAGGGTAACTTGTGAGGCCGCATATAGCTTTGATAGTGTCAGAGAGTGACGATGTGAAAGGTGGCAGTTGGCTCGGGTAAGAGTTATATGTGTTGCTTTCTTTGGATGAAAAGGCAGTGATTGCAACACCAATTGTAACAGCAAGGAGAACAGCCACGGAAACAGCAGTAAACAAGAGACGTTGTTTATTGTCACGGCGAAGCACTCGATCTTCATCAGAGTTCACCTTTCCATAGCCTCGCAACTGTCTAATGGCCTCCATTGTAGCAATATGTTTCACTACGTGACTATTTGAGTTGATATTGAAGTATAGTCATCAAAGGACATCCATTAGTAAAAATATTTTAAAAATAACAAAAATTAATCAGAGATTAGTTAGCAGTTCAGTTAAATAACAAGTCATGATGCGAGTATTATAACTAAAACAATATCTTAGCCATGAGATGCAGAATCTTTCTTCATATTTCTCATACCTACTATGAGTTATTCGTTGTTTCCTTTATTCTTTTTCTTCAACTGCTCTGCATTGTTAAAAACTTAAAATATACAACCAACACTAATTACCCGGCCCATTATGCATTCGTACAGACATTCAAAGCCCGGCCCAGATCCAAACAAAACCTCACTGTTCTTTCTCACCATCGCAAACCCGGAATCAGATCCTCTGGTCGGCGACCACGTGGTCGGCGCGTGATCCGGACCGTCTGATTTAATCTCAATGGCTAAAAATGCCCCGTGCATAATAGGCAGGACCGGTTGGCCCGAAAAAAATGAACCGTTGAGATTAAATCGGACGGCTCGGATCACGCGCCGACCACGTGGTCGGCACATTTCTGCCGACCAGAGGATCCGTCGCAAACCCTCTGCGTTGTTGTGCTAGTGTATCACTTCTCTCATTTCTCTACTCTCCGCCTAGGCTATCCATCATGCTCCACCTCCTTCGTCGGAAACCTAAATTCCTCTTCCTTCTCCGCCCCATTTTCTCTCCCACCTACTCCACCACCACTCCGTCCCAACCAATCCCATCAAAATTCCCAGAATACGAGATGCCAACGGTCACCTGGGGCGCGATTCAAGGCAAGAAGGAGCGCCTTGTGTCGCGCGTGATCATCACGGACTACCTCAAGCAAATTGGCATCGATGCCCCCGACGAACTGGCCGCCGTCGAGCTTCCATCCTCGGTCGAGGTCATGCGCGAGCGGGTTGAGTTTCTTCAGCGCCTTGGTCTTACCATTGATGATATCAACACCTACCCGCTCCTCCTCGCTTGCTCTGTTCGAAAGAACATGATCCCTGTTCTTTCTTACTTGGAGAAGCTTGGTATTCCCAGGAAAAACCTTGGCGATTTTACACGCAGGTATGCAATGGATTGAATTGGTTGATTTTACTATGTATTCTTTAATGTTAAATGGTTTTTCGTTAGTACTTTCTGTATGTAGACAGTCTCGACTGACAATGTCAGCTATAACCATGCAGAATGTGACAATGTGTTGAGATAATAGAATTTCATGCATTCTCTGTACTGGTACTTAATATGGGAATTAAGTTTTCCTTTCAGAAAGCTTGAGAAACCATCATTTATATTCCCCTCTTTGCTTAATTGTCCATTGACTTCAGAAACAAGCATAGCTCACAAATTATCCTTACACATGTCAGGTAGTAAAGAGGGTTGAATCTATTTCTTTTAAAAGTATGGTTTTGGGTGAGAGTGGTACTTTCCATGTTGAAGAAGACACCATTAATTTTTAAGGGTTAAGCATAGTTTTTTATTATTTGTAGGAGCAAATATGATTGTTCTCAGTTTAATGACCTCCCAGCTCCCTCACTGCAGGTATCCCCATTGTTTACATGCCAGTGTGGTTGTTGAGTTGGTCCCTGTTATAAAATTTCTTCGTGGGTTGGATGTGGAAAGGAGCGACATACCATATGTACTGGAAAAGTATCCTGAATTGTTGGGTTTTAAACCAGAGGGTACTATGAGTACATCGGTGGCATATTTGATTAGTATTGGGGTTGGACCACGTGATATCGGGCCCATGGTGACCCAATACCCACCATTTCTGGGCATGCGTGTGGGGACCATTATCAAGCCGTTTGTTGATTATATAGTATCTCTCGGGTTGCCGAAGGGGATACTTGCAAGGATGCTTGAGAAGAGACCGTACCTTCTAGGGTATGATTTAGAGGAGGTTGTTAAGCCAAATATGGAGATGCTTGTGAGTTTTGGGGTTAGGAAAGAGCTTATTCCCTCAGTTATCGCACAATTCCCACAAATTATCGGGCTACCTTTGAAAGCTAAGCTATCAGCTCAGCAATACTTTTTTAGCTTGAAGATGAAACTAGACCCTGATGGGTTCGCACGTGTTGTGGAGAAAATGCCACAAATTGTTATCCTTAACCAGAATCTGATTTTGAAGCCGGTAGAATTTTTGAGGGCTCGGGGTATGCCAGATGATGCTGTGGCAAAGATGGTTGTCAAGTGTCCCCAATTGTTGGTTCAGAGAATTGAGTCAATGAAAAATAGTTTTTATTTTTTCAAGAGTGAGATTAAGAAACCAATAGAGGAGTTGTATGATTTTCCAGAGTACTTTACATATAGTCTGGAGTCTAGGATAAAGCCAAGGTATGCAAAAGTGGTTGAGAAGGGGGTCAACTGTAGCTTGGATTGGTTTTTGAACTGTAGTGATCAAAGATTTGAAGAGAGGTTGAGAGGCGTATACATTGAAGGGGAAGGACTTGGACCATCCTTTGTGATGGGAGGCAAATTGGAGATGCCTAAGAACCAGTTTGTCTCAGATGGAGAGGAAGAAGATAGCGACGATGAGGTTTTGTATAGGAGAACTGTCTCGCTCTGGTGAGATTTGGATAATTTTTGTGCGTCCCAAACAAATATCATGATAATTACATAACAAATGCCATCCTTGATCCTTGGTTTGTTTTATTTAGAAATTTTTGCCTGTCATGATAACCTCAAATTTTTTTTACAACCACTGCTTTCTGATTCCATTGTCATTACTGAGGGAAACCTTACAAATGTACCACATCTTAGAAGATGGTGTTAGTTATTTCTCTTTTATAGGGTTGTTCCTAACGTTTATTGTGTCTTATACTCTTATTTACACTATAATATTATGGATACCTTTTAAACTTTATATGTTGACATTAAGAATTATGCTGCTTCCAGACTAGCTAAGGAGAAGCTGGGCTGAAGTTTGGTTTTTTCCAAGGGTCTAGATGAGATGAGGTGAGGTGAACTACATTGTCACTTTGTTTTATTAAACATCTACTTTTCAGGAAAGTGTATTTGTTTTCTTACTTGTGACATGCTAGAGTTTTTATATTGTGAATGCATGGGAGATTTGATTTTACTATTACATATTACAATTCAGGTCAATCTGCTCCTTGTTGACTCCTTGGAAGCCACTAGCTATGCTTTTAAACTTGAATACTAATACTACATTGGTAGTAGTTATGTTAGTGGTAGAGACAGTGTAACATTTGGTCCTTCACCAGGATTTTGTTTTTGTTATTGCAGTCAGTAACTTTGCACATTTTACCACAATATGTAGAAAGATATCCTGCCTGGTGCAATAAATAGACATTCAGTGAAACCTCTTTTATATCAGGAAATATTTATGTTTTCATTTCTCTTGTGTGCAGCCCCAAGAAAGAAGGTTGTTCACGGGTTGCATATTTTCATGTGCAGAATCAAGTTGGATTGATCGCCATAGTACGGGGTGAGGAAATTATTGGTTAAAACATGAACAGGTGAACTAAAGAGAGAGTATTTGGGACATGGTATAGCAGGTCTTGTACTAAATGTGTGTGAACATTTTTTACTTTTTCGAAAAAGGGGGATTAATCAATTTGTGTACAGTCTTGAATACATTTAAAATGTTTTGAACGATGTAACACTAAATGTGTATACTAGTGTTACTCTCTTTTTGGGATATTTGTGATGAATTGGCAAAGAAAGAATAAGTTGTCTGAAAGTTATACTATGAAGTGATACATATCATATCTTTCCCCATTTCTTAATTTCAGTGGAGCCTGAAAATTAAGCTCCTTTCATCACTGTGCATAGGAACCTACCTATACTTACAAGCTGCATTACCAGAGTTTCTTACAGCAAATTCAGATCTGATTATCATATGGAATTGATGTTGAACCTAGCCACTGATCACCATATATGAAATTTGAAGCTGAGAAGTAGGATGCATCATCATACTCCATGATATGGTATCCTGGCCAGGTCACCCGTGCATTTGTATTTGACCCTGGTCCAGCATTCATATACTCTCCATAATACAATGTATCCAATCCCTGTGCCCCATTCCACTGAGTCCACCCAGCTGGGTCCACCAACCCGTCAATGAATGATTCAATGTACACTGTTGTAGAATAATTTCTCCATGGCCTTCCAAGGTATGTCTTTGTACGAACACTACTTGAAGCTAGATCTGCTGATGCCACAATCGAGCAATTTTGTATAGAGATACCAGTTTCTTCATTTGGGTCATCCCTGGATTGAGCAGTGATGACATTGGATTGGCCAGGTATAGGGGCTTTGGCAATGATGTTGCAGGCCTGGATGACAACAGCAGCATTTCCAAATATGAAGTCGACAGTGCCCAATATGTCACACTCACGGTAAAATTGCCGAAAAGAGTGGACATAGAGCGTGTCTTGGTATCCATCAATTGTGCAGCGGTATAATGCAACCAGATCGGCATTCACTCGAAGGGCCACTGCCTGGCCCTTGGCGGGCCCAGCGGTGTTCTTGAAGGTGATGTCGCGTGCCAGGAAGCCTTCCCCAGACACAGCTGTGAGTGTATAAATTAAGAAAATGGTTATAGTGAACTATCCAAACCTGCACTGCGATAAATAAAACATAACAATTTTCTCTAATATCAGAAACAGAATAACCAAATTTTCTCTACAGTTTGTATTTTATGGATGGATTGAAAACCATTGAGTGATTAATCGTGTTATGTGACCAACTAAATAAATTTCTACAGGCAATTTTGCGTTCTCGCTTATGCTTTTAAATAGTTAATTTCCAAACTTTTTCATTCTCTTATTATGCTAATAAAGTACCATAAATATGTTATAGGAGTCCTACGCTCATAAAAATGTCATCTCGTGTAATCCTATAGGCTACAGCTGCCCAAAGACATAATAGTGCCGTGTTGGTAACATTTGCTTTTTCTAGGCCTCATTACACTGTGATTGCATTTGCTTGTACATACGGGTGGGACGTGCATTTCATCAATTGCAATTGGATACTTGTATCTTTATGGTCTGCTTTTTGGATCTAATGTCAAACGGTCCCAAAAGCTCAAGTTTGATTGATGATCTTTCACCTAACATTTCTCTATTTGACAATAATTAATCTAATCATACATTAATAATAGTTTCATAAGGTGCGATCTTACGTGCATACTTGTAGCACGCTGCGCACTGAGTTATGGCACTATGGTCTACCGCGCACTACTAAGATTTCGGTTTTATACTTATATAATTTACATAATTAACTTTTAGTAATTAATCAAACAAATTGATTTGTAAATAAAATTTCACAATTATATAATTTAATTATTACTATTATGATTATTATCAGTTTATCAAAAATAAAATACTCCAATTATTTTCTGTTTAGGGAACAAATATATGATTGTTCTCGATTGAGTAATTTCAGATGATAAAATTTGTTATTATACAGAAATAACAAATGATTATACTATTAAATATTCTCACGTGCTTTGCTAGGATAAGCTTCCAGACATAGATTTCAAACAATAATTAAACCTAGAAATCCGCACTAGAAACAGCATTTCCTTTACAAAATGGTTTTGCAAAATGACTTCAATAGCACCTACTATCTCTAGTAATTGTAATTCATGGTAGTTAGTGCAGCATCTTTTCCCTCGTGTAGTTTGTCTATATTTTCTCGTTTTAAAAAAAGGTGCTGTAATTTAAGATTTTAATTCGATCTGCAACTGCAAGTGGATATTCCTGGAATAGGTCCCCTTTCGTTTTTCTGTTTTCGATGCGCAATTACAAATCTTGTAAAAATGAAAACTTACCAACAGTAGCGGATCTAAAAGTGGTCCAGCCATCTCCAACGCTCCTGGACCCGGTGATCACCGTCACATCCTTGCCGTCTCCAATTAACACAATATTCGTTTTATAACTGTCTATGACTACATTTTCGTTATACTCACCGGCTCGGACAGCAATTATTACTCGGTCATTACTATAGTTCGGGGCAAATGCAATTGCATCACTGATAGTTGTGAAGTTGCCAGTCCCGTCCTTCGCCACTGTTATGATTGGTGATGGGTCGTACCTGTAATGTACACGAGTTTGATGCTTTCATCATAAGGCATATCTATTATAAAGCATTATTAAGAGAAAAGAGTAGGGACGCAAATTTGCAGCTAAATATAAGAATTTATTATTATAAACAAATGAAGTATAACTATTTTATAATTAATTTTCTTCGCTAACTATATTGTGCTAGCTAGCTAACAAGCGTTATAACATTACATAATATAATAATAGTTCGTAGCTATGAGCAGGTACAAACACTGTTCTTTTTGGTTAATGACAGATTTTATATAATTTTTAAAATCGAGTCCATAAGTAATAATGAAACCGTGTAGTCAAATCTTTGATGATATATTAATTGTTTTAGAAAAAGCAAATTTCAGTAGTAAAGTTTGGCTAACATAAATTAGATTATCTGACTGTAACTCTTTGAATAATTCTAAGTTTAATCAAAGTAGGATATATGTTCTATTGTATCTAAACTAGATTATCTGACTATAACTGCTCTGCAAAGTGCAAACAAACTCACATGCATGGCCACGTGCCTTCAAGATACCAGAACACAAGATTCTGGTCATCAAGTTTACTTATGAGTTTGGTCTATATGTTAACGGGAAAGTACCAAATAATTGATTGATTAGTACTAAAACCCTATGAAAAGTAAACTAAATGCTAAACTAAGAAAGGCTTAGTTAGGTAGATACTAGCAATGGAAAGGATCAAAGTAGCACGCTATAATTACTACTGTATAACATTAATTACCCGTTGTCGCCGTCACCATTATCGTCACCATTATTATCGTCATCATCATTACTCTGAAGCAGTCGACGATCCCTCCGCGGGACCCATGCCGGGAAGTCTGACACAGATAGCCTACGTCCCTGCTTCTTAGTCTTGCCAACTGCAGGACCTATATGACAAGAGCCCAAATTGTTTTCAGATAAGTGCTAGTATGTTATAGAATGCAATGATAAGAGTGAAATAAACAACAGTGCGTAATTTTGAGCCAATTTTGTGTTTTAAACTTTTAATGGCCCCATTCATGTTCCAAATTCCAGAAATGCAATGATAATGTGAATTTTTTTAAACAGTATGGCATGAAAGGATGCTTTCTGAACTATTTAAGGCATAAGGGCCCAATTGTCAGTCACGGTCAGGCAAATTTAATATCATACAAAATGTACGGCGATTAATCTTCCTCCCTATTTTCTTTTCATTTATGATCAAACAGAAATAAAATAGTTCAAACCTTTAGGCACCAGAGACAGTGCATTGCTAACTGGCTGATAGGCAGACATGAGAGATGAGAACAGAGAGTTTTTCATTGGTCCGGTGGCTCCGGCAAGTCCTTCGAGACATGTCACTTTGTTTGTCAGTGCTGCTGACAGGTGGGTCCTTATGTCAGGCAGGAATTTGTCAGGTGATCCCGATTTTATGAACGAGGAAGTACGGGTCAGAGAAGAGAGTGTGGCGGCATGCAGGTCCACGCAATCTTGAACCGAACTGCGTTGTGTTTCGACAAGATATGGGGAGTGTAAGGCTGCCGCGAGAACATGGGAGAGTGGCGTAGTGGAGGAAATGGCGGAAATGAGAGATTTGAGAACAAGTGATAGAATGTTGGCAGGAAGGTCCAGGGGAATGGAGAGGTCCATTGAGGAGAGGCATGCGGAAGGGTAAGGTGTGGATTGGCATAGGGAATGGAATGTTGGATTGTGTAGTGTGTTTGTCGTTGTTTTATTGTTGGTGTTTGTTTTAGTTTGTGTTTTAGTTTTGGTAGAGCTTATGGGGGTGGAGAGGAGGAAGAGGAAGAAGAAGAACAGAGAGAGCTTGAGGAGAGAAGAGAGAGATGCCATGAGAAAAGAGTGCAAGGAGTCACAAGAGGAAGAGAGTTTCTGATTTAATGCATATTAATGCAATGGGGATTGATTAGACTCAGAATTTTATTGTTATCAACTGTTTATCCGTCCGTGACCTCCATCTTGCAGAGAGCATATATACGGCTTGTAGGGGACCTTGATATATGATAAATTCATAATACAGCTTGGGTTCAGTTGAGCCGTTGTATCAGAAATTTTAAATGAGAAAATTTAATTTATCGTTTTTACAATTATGAAAACGATACTTAAACTTTCATTGCAATAAATTGTAAGCCCCTATATCAACTAATATTTCAGAAAAAAAATAAATAATGATTAACTAATGTATTTTTTTTTTTAATTTGAAACAAATTATGGAGCTGATGATGATCCCATTCCTTCCCTTCGATCCATACTTGATAGCATAAAAATAAACAAAAATACTCTAGACTCTAGAACTAATCAATCATTTACTTATCTTCGAGTAACAAAAAATTCTGATTTAACGGCTAAGACTCAATTTGCTGGTGTGTACACGGCAAATTAAGCTTCCAAGTGTCCACTTGACGATATGTTGAACTCACAACGAATTACCAAATTAATAAACATAGGTTATTTTGGGAGCTCTTTCACTGTTACAAACACAGTTCCTATATAGAGACCAGTCAGGCTCTGTATGACTGTATGCTGAGCTGGCCGACTGCTTATTCCACTTCTATCCAATTTCCAAAGTTCTTTTTTTTTTTTTTTGAAAGTTTAAACAGCCCGTGGGCTAATTTCCAAGTTTTAACACACAAGCATTGAAGCACCGCACTGCACGCTTACTAAATTGGCCGGTTCAGACCCCTTTTTATTTTTTTAATAATCCAATTGATGACTCCTGCTGTTTGTCCCCTTTTAATTTCTTATATAACTATTTTGATCTTTTATTCTTTAAGATTTACTCATGATGTATTCTTACATGCGCATGTACTTATCACATTACATACATATTTATATATTCGAGGACACTAACTCGTTTTCACTTGCATGCGAGTTAAACAAAATAAATTTATCACAATACTTATTGCAATGAGGAAATCTTCTGAATAGGTTTTTATTTTTGAGACCGAGGTCGCTGACAACTTACAGAGCACCTCAGAAATTAATTTAAAGCACCATTAAAGGAAAGAGGTTCTTAGAATCTGGCAGGGGAGGTTTAATTTTGCATTCAGAGGAAGCAGAAAACTAGAAATAACTATTAATTAATATTCAAAATATACTAAGTTCATTGATTCGGCAGTTTAAGATACTTGAAATTAAAACAATCTTTGCTTTTCCAAGAATCGCTTTTGATTACAATGGGCTTGGCTTTCAACTAACTCATTGGGAAATGGCGACAAATAAAATTAACTTATCGTGAGAGTGAGGACATATTGGGTTGATCAATGCTGCTACAGTGCTACTAGTATATATTGGGTTGATTTTTCATGAACAGATGAAATATATCTTAAATTTCACATTTAATAATTGAGATGTTTACAACCACTAATTTGGATAAAAGGTTCTATTTAGATAGAAAGCTCACATGGGAACGTGAGTGAGATAATCTCCATTACTTGCATAACGGACAAAAATGCAAAATCTAGTATGGTTCTGAGTAGAATGGCTAATGCTCCGTTGATCCCTTTTTATCCATTTCTGTCTGACCATTGGTCCTACCTGATCCAGAAATAAGATGGGCGATATCTAGTCCCTGAAAGTTATATGCAGATCTCTTATTTTTAATATGATATCATATATAATTTTGTATATTTATTATGATCATCTTTACTACAATATTAATTAATGATTTTACTAAATTATTGATAAAATATGAATGTTGATTGTGTTAATGTTTATTGATAAATACGACTTTATGTTGTATCGACATGAACACTATATATGTTGTTAACACATTAAATTAAAATAATTGATTTAAATAATACGTTAATTTAATTTTTGTAAGGATCTAATTAAGGGCGGGCGAATAGTGCCGAGCCTAACAAAGGGGAGAAAAAAAAAAGAGCAATCCCGACAATAACTTTTAAGCCTAGTGGCGGTATAGTGTTGACTTACTACTAGAAAGAGCTGCATATTATTATTATTATTATTATTTTGAAATTCAGACAAGGATGCATCATGCATGAGATGATTTTTGGCGTACTCACACGTGGTTATGTTTCCTCGAAACTATTTGTCGTGCCTTGCGACTTAACATTAGACAGATTCCATTCATGTCTAGTTCGTCGCTTTCGCTTTCGTTTTTGACCCCCATGACCGGGAAGAGATATATATACATCGATAATTTTTGTAGAAATTTAGATGAATTACATATTAAAATCGTTTGGTTTCGATTTTGATCAAGTGCCCAGAGTGGTGCTCTAGCAGAGGTCAGTATATATATATTTTATAATTCAATTTGTAAAAAAGTAATCGAAACTTTCATGTGAGAACAACCTACAATTTATTCAATCATGTAATAACTAATTGTCTGGCTGGAATTATGATTGCAGGTAGCATTCACGGGGCCTAAGTTTTTGCCATAAATCACTAATTGCTTGTAGCTTTAGACGCAAGTTAAATCGCACATAAGAAATTTGTTAATCAACCAGAGATGTCAGTATCTATCAATCAGGTTTTATTATAGGGAAACAAATCAAAGCTGAGTTAACTAATTAAACCTAAGCTTAAGCGGGTAGCAATATTTCACATATCAGTATAATAGCAAGAATTTTCAAATTACTTTTAAGTAAATTTTCAGCATTTTTCAAATTATTTTTTCGAATTATTAAGTACAAAATGTTATTTATTAAGTGGGAACTTGAGTATTTTTATGTGTTTTTGTGAAGGATAGTAACACAGAAAATGCCAATAGAAAGACAAAGATTTCATGAGCTGGAAAGCCGAAGCAATGCATGTGTTCTGAGCCAGTGATCAGGCGTTGCTGTCAAGTGCTGAAACTCTCTGTTATTTGAGTAACAACCAAAAAATATCTAGGAACTTGAATACCAGTGTGAAATAATGAAATCAATCTGTGGGCTGAGACCATACCACTGTACGTCTGTACACTACCCCGGATGGTTGCCAGATACCCACAAACCCAATTCCTTTGTTTCACATTCCTTGGAACAGTTGTGCGCCGAGTCGCTGACAAGTGGTTCTACCAGTATTGGTCACCGATTTTGGCCCCGATTAGAATCACCTATTTTTTTTGACGCGACATTTTATTTTATTAGAAATTTTTTATTAAAAGAAACGAATTTGATATCATTTGATCGGAATTTTTATTTTATTAGACCCAACAAAATTCTGAAAAATCGATTCTAATTAAATGAAATCATGTAAAAATCATTTTAATCAAAGCATTTGTGATAGCAAAAAATTTGAAGCCTTCTAATCATTTCTAGCAAAGCTAGATAGAGGCTATCTAGGTAGTGAAGCCTTGTAATCAGTGACTCATGACAGGTTGTGTTGTAGTAGATTCGTAACAAAAAATAATTTGGGCTCAGTACTCTTGTGGTGCGCAAGAATTACACCCTCAAGGTGTTGCGGGTCATTGACAAAAGGATTAAGGAGTGTAAAACAAAGCTGCTTCATTGTCATCATACCTAGGAGGCTGCACAGTTTCATGGATGAAAACCTAATTAGTTCTTCTATCAATTCAGTTTTAGAATAGAAAATGGTGGTAAACAAGTTTCAGAAAGTGCCCCCTAAGTAAGATTATCATCAGCAGTGTTATTGTTGAATAATGGGCATGATTGTCGCAATGCCGCCACTACAATGCTACAGTGCGAATACAAATTTTTCACATGAGGGAGAGAACCTACCCCATAGTGATCACAAGGACAAGGGCATGCGAGTATAGGATTCACGGGTTATGAAATCATTACTTATGGATTATGGGAAAGCACCTTTTGTCTTAGAGCTTGGATATTTTTATAGGGGAATGTATATTCAAAGAATAATTGGTAGGTCCAACATTGCACTTTTTCCTTGTAGATGAATTATTGAGTGAATGAAGAGCCCGGAATCCTCTTTCTAATAAATTTCGGCAAAAACTAAAAACTACTGTTTCAACTTTCAAACATACCTTTCTTATACAAAAATACCTTTCAAACATACCTTTTTTTAATCTTTTTGGGAAAAAAAAAAGTCATTGTGCATTTTTTTTTTGTTCAAGTTGTATCTTTTATGCGTTTATAAGTTATAAAACAGGTTCTAAGGTTGTCGACCCAATACATGACTTCTCTTTCTTGCCATATACAAAATCTTCTATACTGATAAAAGTTGATACATCTTTTTCTCACATTAGAATTATTAATTTTATTGAAGATTATGCTTACCTCCCTCTTTATTTTTCAAGATGAGTTTGTCTTGTTAGGCATAGTATGTTAAACATACTTTTAAGTATAACCTGATATCATGTTGTTTTATTTTGTTTGTTTATTGCTAAGAGTTTGTTCACGACTTCACGTAGCTTAATTATAAAAAGTACATATTTTACTTTTATTTTCGTTTTGTGTGTTCAATTGATCTAATCACGCACCATTACGAGTGCTGTTTTTCCTGTAATATATTATGGGCTTCGGACCTTCGGTCACCTCTCCTAGGTCTAGCTAGGATTCAAGTTAATGGGCTAGAATAGAATTATGAACCTTTCGGTTTCTTCAACGTCACCTAAAAAGGCTAATATCCATCATGGCCCAATCTGAAAATTTTGAAAGGTCAATATATATATATTTTTATTTTAAATTTCATTTTCAGGGTATCCCACATTCTCTTTCGGCCATTCCTCGCCTCACAATGGTCACATGTTTTGTTAGACCTGCCACTGTACAACTGTAGCCATGCTTTTATTGCCTGCCTGAATAATGAAACTGTTTTGTCATACAGTCGCTGTTGCATGTTTTCAATAAAAAAATAAATCACTTTTTATATTGCCTAATTACAGGAAAATTAACGATAAATACTTTAATATATTCTACTTTTTTTGACCATTTTAACTAAAATTATATACACAAGTCAATGCCACCGAAGCACCACGTCAGAAGCGCCAATAGCACTACCCCTAAACCGCGTTCTGCTAATGCATCGATCATATGTCAGTGATCATACTCTTATTAAATATCGTGTACCGGGTCGCATAAGACTGTTATCCATTTTTATGTAAGTTTGCAACACATAAAACTACACCGAAAGAGCAACACAGCTTTCTTCCCCCGCTAATGTTTTTCTGTCCGAGTCTCCGGATCTTCTTCTCGACTCCAAAAAAGAAAAAAGAAACTACTGAAAAAGAAAATATCAATTAATAGCCACCTCTCTTTCTCGCTCTCTCCTCTCTTCCTCGTCGCCGATCTTGAATCCCGATCTTCCTACTATTCCGGCCTCCATCTCCGCCCCATCGGTTCTTCAGGTCTCTCTCTCGCCCCCCCTCTCTCTATCGAATTTTATCTTTCTAATTTTATCGCTTGGTAATAATTAATAAATACCCTTTCTCTCCGAGATTTGGTCTCTTCGATCCAATAATAGCTCCTTATCAGAGTCCAGCTTCCTCCACCATACTCACTAGTTTTCCTCAGTTTTGAAAATCGATGGGTTGCAAGTCACTGTGCAGCGGGGCCTACTCTAATTTGAAAATTATAGGTCTTGGTTGGGGGCCCGCTGTTCATTGTCTTGGTACCTGATTTGTTTTCTGAAATCTAAAGTTTGTTTGGAGTACATTGAAGCTTGCTTATGTAGAAATTTGCTGATTAAATTATTGTTGAACAGCTTGTGGCGCAGGAAGAAATTTAGTTTGAGCTAAGAATAACAAATTTGGGGGTTTTGAGTATTATTGTGGCGGCCTTAAATTAAGAAGGTCTGGTTGTTAATGGCTGAGAGGGGTTGTGTGAAGCGCCTTCAAAAGGAATATCACGCCATTTGCAAGGTACTTTTTTACTCCCAGTTCTTAATTTTGTTAATGAAATTGTTAGTTAAGTCTTTTCTCACAGTATGATTCTTCACATTGGTTCTATCAATTGTTATTATAAACAAAGCAAGTCAACCTGGTGTTGAGAATACTGTAGTTGTTTGGTAAGATGTTCTGATTAGGCCTTTTGTTAACCAATTAACTGTAAGAACAAATTAAACCAAATTGAGACAAAAAATTGCAGTTGTTGATTGGCAATTCTCTGGTCCCACTTGTGCAAACAAGCCTTTTATTTTGCTTGATTGCCCCATTAGGTAGAGAATTGGTTGCAGTGATCGAAATTTCTGTGTTGACAGTCTGGTATATTATTATGTTTATACTATTTGTTATCATAAGCATGGTTGTGTGAATATTTTGCCAAAGAATATCTAAATGGGCAATGGTTATTTGGTACTATAGGTTCTATAAACCTTTAATTATATGTTCTCTTCTATATATATGTGCTGTGTCACTTGAGTAATGACTTCATCATGTGTTTTTGAACTTCTGTGGAAAATTGATTTGTGGTTTTGAACTGTTTAACTAGAACTACTGTACTTGCTATTTGCAAAAACATTTTATGGTATTTGCATATTATACCTAATTGTTGAAACCAAGTCGCTTTGTTCCAAAATTCCTAAATTTTAGGTAAAGTATAATTAGCTGAAGGAAATGAATGGTTATCAATTCATATAAACATGAATTATAACGTCTAAATCCTTTATATGTGGTTTTAGTGTAACTTGAACTTAGGAAACATTCTTAATTTTGCCTTAGCTAAATTTTTTGGCAAAATCCAATGAAGGTACAGCATTAAAATATTTTAAGGAAGAAGGTTACAACTACGAACAAGATAAATCTGGGTTTTAATTTGCAGATATTGATAACATTGGGTACTATTTGCATAAATAAAGAGAAAAGGAGGCAAATGCACATTGCATGTCAAGTGTAGATATATTATAATATATTTATGGCTGGGTGCAGCAAGTGCCCCACTCTGCCGTATGGTACTTCTTTCGCCAAGTGAAACAGTAGAAATTATATTTTGGCAGACTATTAGTAACTAGGGAACCATAGGAAAAATTGTGGTTGGAACATAACAATGACAAAATTACATTGGAAATTCACCCAAAAATTGAAAAAACAAATTGCAGTGACCTTAAATGGTAAATTTTCACTGCAACTTGTATGTACTGACTGTTTTTGATAAAATTTTGCACAGGAACCACCTCCACAGATTGTGGCTCGACCATCTCCTAGCGATATACTGGAGTGGCGTAAGTACCATTTCTCTTTTCTCTCATATAAATTCTTTTTTGTGCTTTTTTCTTCAAGTGTACGTCAGGCATCATATGACTCTTCCAATTACAATATTTTGTTTTGATGTTGTGTCATTTCAAAACATGATGTACTGATTTGGACATCTTTATAGGTTAAATTTGGTCAGGCCTTTTTCATTTGACCATACTTTTCTCATAATCACAACTATACACAAATCAACTATCAATAGCAATAAACCACACAAAAGTTTAAGGTGTGATAATTTAATTTACTTTTGTTGTTGTCTGATATAAACGTTTTGTTCATATTTTGATTTTTTATATGTTACTAACCTGTTTCTTATGCTCATTTGTTTGCCAGATTTTGTACTTGAAGGAAGTGAAGGAACCCCATTTGCTGGTATTTTTTAGATGATTTTATATTGATCCTCTCAATGCTCAGCATTAAGGGTTATATAGGGTTTTGGGGTTTCCATACGCCAACCCAAGTATTCACTGGTGGAGCTAAAATATTAGTCAGTTGTGTCAAATGTTTTTAATACCCTACCGGCCATCAAACCGGCCCTGATGGCGGTACGTGGTTTTACCGGTATTACCGGTACATACCAGTTTAGTACCCGTTTGAGTATAGATAAATAGACTAACATGGCATAAAAGACCAATAGTGGGTAGTGCGGTCGCTTCCCACAGTGCTCACCCAAGTTCAAATCCCCATATTTGCATATTAAATTTTATGCAGTCTTCTGTGGTTTGATGTGTTGGGCTTAAACCGGCCGGTTTAGTTCTGTAGAATTCCGGTTTGTACGGTTTATTGACGTTTTTATCCGGTACACAGACTGGCAGATATTTAGGCCTTTTCCTACCGGGTCCAGATCCGGTACCCGGTTTTACCCGGTTTTTCCGACACCCGGTAGGGTTTTCAAAACCATGGTTGTGTCAACTAAGATGAACCTTTGAAGAACCTTTTGAGTGTAGTTGAAATTTTGTATAATTTGATTCATCCCTACTACTTCCAAAAGCACCAATCTAAGGTTGTAAATGTTTCAATTGAAGGGTGTATCCAACCCCCTATATACAATGTGCATCATTGATTTTTGTACTCTGATTGAATATTTGGTACAGATGTTAACTCCAAATGAAAGTACCAAGACCTTGGTTTCAAATGGGAAAAAAAAAAATTAAGTGTGTGTTCAATTTTCAAAAATAAAAAAAGAAATTATGGAATATTTTATCAAATGAAAAAAGAAAAATCCATTACAATTTGCATATATCCAAATATAAATCTCCATTTTTGTTAAATAATTTTATTCAATATTCAACATTATGCTGAAAAAAAAATTAATAAATTGAGTCAGAACGTGTCTATTATGATGTCTCATATTAGGTGGGGGCTTTTTTCTAGTAATCATTAGAAACCCAGTGGGGATCTATTGGCCCCATTAAACTCCTTTTTTGGCTCCACCACTACAAGTATCTATCAGTAAATTCTGTTATGTTAGACTGTATTTTCTTCGTATTTTTTTTTGTCTTTAAGATTTCCTTTACTCCCTTAGTCAGGACTGACTAGGTTTATTACAGTACCATACCGAACTGGCTTAGTGCTTGTACAGGAATTTACTGCAGATTTACTGGCTGGGTGTGGTGACCCATAGCTTAAAATGCATGCATGTGTTGTTCTTTGAACTATCAATTGATGTTCTTTTGGTCACAAGCTTTGAAAATATGATACTACATAGTACTTATTTGTTGTCAAACTGTCTAATTTTTCAGGTGGAATTTACTATGGAAAACTCAAATTCCCCTCCGATTATCCTTTCAAACCACCGAGTATCAGGTAAACATCAGTGGCTAAGTTTCTATAATAATGGAATGAAATTTAATCTCCCTCATATTCTGTAATGATATATTCTTTTGTTGTTGTTGTTGTTTGTCCAGTATGATCACACCTAATGGAAGATTTGCGCCACACAAGAGGATCTGTTTATCCATGAGCGACTGTAAGTCTGAACCTTTACATTTCTATCTATTCCTATATATCTTATATGAGATAAATTTTTCTAATGTTCCTGTTTTAATGATATGCAGTTCATCCTGAGTCCTGGAATCCTATGTGGTCTGTGTCCAGGTTAGCTGAGTCCTGGAATACTATTTGATCATTTATGAATAATCTGGCAGTTCGTAATATTCACCTTATTCTTGTCTCTTTGATGCAGCATTCTAACTGGGCTTCTATCCTTCATGGTAAGCTGACATCCTTTGTCATGAAGTTATATTATTTTCTAGAATTTTAGCAATTAGCTCATTGCACAGCATGTGTGGGTGTGGCCTCTGACTGACATGTATGACATTTTATGGTACTACCATACTGCTCATGTCTTTTCCTGTAATATTTTGTTCTGTGCTGGCTGCTGAGTTAATCTGATAATAATAGTCCTATTTGATGTATAAGTTCTATGGCATGACACTTTTGAAATGCCTTTTCATCATTTTAATAATACATGCATGTAGATGGATGATGGCATGACAACTGGCAGCATTAGGAGTACTGATGAAGAGAAACGCAAACTAGCAAAAGCTTCCCTTGCATACAATTGTGAAAGGTACCCAATTTTTTATATCTTTTTACAGTTCACTGCGAAGCCTAAAGAAACTTCTCTTTTAATATACATAATAGGTAACAACTTTGTGGTCTGTGTTTCTCCTTTCTCTTTTCCAGCAATAACTGCCCCAACTTTAGGAAGCTCTTCCCAGAATATGTGGAGAAATATAATCAGAAACAGGCCCCTCCTGTAACAACACCAAAATCAGAGCTGCTGGAGAGGCGCCCGATTGATAACCATCCAGTTCCCTCTCCAGTAAACCCAGCTGTAGCTGTGGCTGCACCAGAACCACAAGCCCAACAACTAGCCAATGGAGTTGCTCTGAAAGGCAAAGCGAAAAAGCAAGTCCCCTTCTGGCTAGTGTTTCTTCTTGTATCTGTCTTTGGTATGGTCATGGCCCTGCCTCTTCTCCAGCTCTGAGGGAAAAGGGAACAATAGTTTGAAGTTTTGTACAGTTTGGGTAGAGAATGGAATGGTTAAATGCTGCCATGATCTCCATTTTTTTCTTCTTCTTTGGTTTGGTAGACTGGTTGAAGTCTGTCTGACGTGCAGTAATCTGCTGCAGTTTTTAACTGGAGTCTATATATTACTATTAGGCACAGTTTATGTCTCTAGGTGTATTAACCGTTTGATCTACGTTCCATTGTTGGAGTCTGTTTGAATGAATAATCTACAATAGTTCGTTGTGTCTATTTTATCCTCTTTTGTTGCCGTGCCACTGATTATTTACTTCAAAATCTGCATCACTTAAGGTTACACGAATTTGACTTACTACTATCTGGTGAGTATTTTGATTTTTTCTGTATAATATAATAGTGAATTAATTGAGTGTCATATTCGTATCTGGTTTGTTCTCGTCTTCTATTTAAGTTTTCTCTGGCACGTTTGATTAAAATAATTTTTCACTTGGATTGAGAGTAAACAAAAAAAATAAAAGGGTGACTTGCATACAGACATTTCCACTGTAATTTTTCATACATCATGACATAAGAAGAACTATTAACAACTAATCTAAGATGAAAAAAAAAAAGAAGCAGCTCAACTAAACGATAAGAGATCGTCTAGGACTTCTGATCCTTAAGGTAATTAACTATGAACTATCACGTGAGTGTAATAGCAAAATAAATTTAAGGTCCAGCCGAAATCATGTATATGAAAAAGGTTACAAATGTTTCACTCTTTTGTACAAAGTTTCTCCTCTTTCCCTTCCATTCTCCTCCACTCTTCAAAAAACTGAGTTCTGGAGCAAGGAAAACATTCCGGGCATGGGTTGGCCGTTGGTAAGTTTACTCTCCCATCTGTTTCCCTCTTCTGGAGCAAAGCCTTTAGGCGAGACGAATTTGACTTGCTACTGTTTGATAGGTGTTTTGATTTTTGCTGTAAAATTATCGTTTGACTGTCACATTCAATCCCGACTGCAATACTTGTGGATAATAGCGAAATCATTAATCGTCAGATTAGTATATGGTTTGCTCTCATCTTCTATACAAGTTCTCTCTGGCACGTTTGATTAAAATAATTTTGCACGAGGTTTGAGATTAAAAAAATAAAAAAAGGAAACTTGCATACAGAGACATTTCCTCTGTATTTTGAGTTAATACATCACCACATAAGAAGCACCACTTACAACTAATCCAAAAAAAAAAAAAAAAGAAAGAAAAAGAAAACACAACTTTACGATCAGAGAGTGTTAGGACTTAAATTAGGACTTCTGATCCATAAGATAATTTTTTATTAACTATAAAATATGAACTATTATGTGTCAAGTGTAACGGCAAAATAAATTCAAGGCAAGGCGAAGGCTTGTATCTGAACAAAATGAGAAGAAAAGATAAAAAAAAAAAAAATGCCTGGCGATCGTGAGGTTGCACATAAAAATGTTGGAGTCTGTGTTGAATGAATGATCTACAAATCTACAATGGTTCGTTATGTCAATTTTATTCTCCTCTTTCGTTTGCCACTGATTATTTACTTCAAAACCTCCATCGCTTAAATGTGACACAAATTTGACTGAGTACTGTTTGGTGAGTATTGTGCTTTTTGCTGTATAATTTAATAAATTATCGTTTGGCCGTCACATTCAATCAATCCTGATGACAATCCTAATGGATAACAGTGAAATAATTGTCCGTAGATTCGTATCTGGTTTGCTCTCATCTTCTATATAAGTTTTCTCTGCCACGTTTGATTAAATTAATTTTGCACGAGCATTGAGAGTAAAAAATAAAATAAAATAAGACTTGCATATAGATATTTCCTCTACATCCTTTGTTTTTATTTTTTTTGATGGCGACATTCCCTCTGTACTTGAATTCATACATCATGACATAAGAAGCACAACTAAACGATCAAACAGCGTCTAGGACTTCTGATCCGTAAGGTAATTTCCGCAAGTCTCTATTAACAATGAACTATCACATATCAAGTGTAATGGAAAAATAAATTCAAGGCAAGGCGTAGTAAAAAAAAAAAAAAATGGGGAAAGAAGAAAATGCGCGGCGATCGTGAGGTAGCACATGAAAATGGCTGGTTAATGGTTAGGCACCGCTCTTCAAAAGCAATGGACGGCTCTCATTGCAGAAAAGGAAATCAAAGTGAGAACAGATGGGGACAACACAAATGGACAGGTAAGCGGCTATAAACGGGTTTGATAATTGTACACGTAAATTCCACTCCGGGACGAGAATTCTCATTGTTCTTATCATTCTTCTCATTTGTGGGATATACGTGGACCTCCCTAACATATCCCTTTTCTTAACTTATCATAGGATTTTGGATGTTCTGTCGCTTGTACTTGTGCCCTGTTGTGTAGGAGTCAGGGCCGGAATTTGGATTTTCAATTGTGGGGATCGATATAAGATGCATAGTAACTAATTTATCTTTTCAAGTATGAAGGTCGATTTTAAAGGAAAAAAAAACAATTATGAAAATATTAGATCAAATAGCATAGAAATATTATTATTTTTGTCTAAAATAAAGAAAATTATTGTAAAACTTTTGAGAAGTTCCTCCATCTAATAGAACTTGCATCATGATTCTTAACTTGACAGTGTGTTGATAGTTACTCACAATAAGTCTTGTTTATATGACATGGATCAATATTACATGTTATATATGTTATATAGTAAATGACAGTGTATTGTTTAAATGACCAATTCAATGAGAAAATATTATTATTGATCTAAATCATTAAGTTATTTTCAAACACAAGTTATATAGTTTTTTATTAAATGCCAATGTCCACGATAGAAAAACGATATGTAATCTATAAAAAAAACCTCATACATGAAGGATTCTAAGTTACAAATTCATTAATGGCCAAAGATTATACATCTCTTAATGGCATGCACATGTAATAATAGAACCAAGATATCATAGATTGAGACAATAAAATTAAGGAGATATATTAAGACTCGTAAAAAATACAATTAAAGTACAATAAAAAACAAACAAATAAACAAAAAAATTAAAAATAAAAAATTTTATAAACATTTTATTTAATAATATGTTCGAAGGCTCAACCCTAGTTTATCATAAATAAATAAATAAATAAATAAATAAACACAAATATACAAATTATTATAAAATTTAATTGAAACCCTGAAAAACATTATCACCAAATAATCTTAAAACAATTACAGTCATGGGGCAGCTAGATTATATGCATTCTTTTATCTTTTTATTTTTTAAAACTAGTATCTAACACACCTTAAATACACACTACACTTTAACAATCAGTTGTCATAATCTAGAGAAGATAAGAGACTAATAACTCCGTAACTTTCTAAAATTATTCATACTTTTGAAAAATATTTTTTTCCCAATTTATCTCTAAAATTAATCATACTTTTGAAAATATTTCTTTCCCAATTTATCATGCGACATTCTACAATGCATTTCTTACCAAGATGAAAACTGAATTCAGATAAGCCTAAAATAAAAAAAAAGTTTAAAATGTTTTCTTTTTACATTCAAATGCATTTTGAATCATCTAATTATAACTCGGTATGAAAAAAAAAATTGACAAAATTAAAAAAATATGTAAGTAGACTCCAAATATGAAGATTTTTATTTCGATTATCTTCGACTTCACCGTTCTTAACAAGATATAAAGGAACATGTCCTTTATAACAACCACGTACATAATTTTTCTATTAAAAGTGTGGCATTATTAGCAGAGTTTGCCAGTGTCACATAAGATCCGTGAATCAAATCTGCCAGCGCACGCCTCCTGCATTACATGAGTCGATCAATTTATTATTATCACAAGGCGTGCTTAATTGTCCCAGTCCAATCAGCCCGATCATACCCCGGAACCGCATCCTCTGGACTTCGGAGAGAGAAGTCCAGTGGTCTTCTTGCGATCCGAGCCGTGCGATATAATCTCAACGGTTAAATTTTTTTCGGGCCTATCAATCTGGTACTATTCACGGAGCACCCATCATCATTGAGATTAAATCGGACGGCTCTGATTATCAGAAGACCACTGGACTTCTTTCTCCGAAGTTCAGAGGATGCGATTTCATCATACCCCCGTCACGCTCACGAACTTTTAACCCCACACACGCAAGTACGCAACTTCACCTACAGGACAAAATTCCCTCCTCTTCTCCAGTTTAACAACGTCTATCACACTAGTCCTCTACCTCACAGAAACGGACTCTGCAGTTTGCAAAGACTGGAGAGAACTATACAGTACCAGCCAGCGTGATCGCTTACGTTACGGCCGTACTGCCACGTCATTGAGCGTTTTCAATGTGGACAGGTCACAGGTTGGGTTCTACTCATCTTTTTTCTCTAATTATAACAACCAAAAATTGAAACTAGCGCTTGCCCATAGTTCCGTATTTACAGATTTAGTCTCGACTCAACACCTGGCATAAAGCGTTCTTTCGTTACTAAATCGTCTCTACTAGTAGTTGTCCCTCTCTCTCTCTCTCTCTCTCTCTCTTTCAACATTGCACCGTTTAATACGTCGGATTTTCTCCTTGTTGGCGATCGAAGTTGTTCGGCGAGGGACCTTTGGCTTTGGTGAGTTGTTCCTCCTTTTGTTCTTGATTAAGAGAAGTTTATGCGTCGATTGTTCTATTCATAATGCATATGATTGTTCTGTTTTCTAATTTTGTTTTGCGAATGTGGTTTCCGACCGGACATGTGGTCTATCTTTGGTGTAAATTTTGAAAATGCGATATGTATTTTCTATAAAAAGGATTCTGATATTGTTTGATCGACAAGAGATGTCTCGATGGTCGTATCGTAACCTATGCAGAGTAGTTGGCAAATCAAAGGGTGCTTTTTTTTTTTTTAAGGTTTAAATTAGAATTGGGTTAGGTAGTGTTTTTTAACTTCATCAATATATATATTTTTAATTTAAAGTCTCTGTCTTGTTTTTTGAATTGGAGGGACGGTCATAAGATAATAATTGTGACCAAATACAGGGGTGAATAATTTGTCTCATCTCATTCTCATTCTCCATGATTAGATTGATTGCCTTATTAAATATTTGTCCAGTACATGGAGCAGTAGTTTCCTCATTGTGCTATAATTATGGTTGCAATTCTGATATATCTGTTTTTCTTCCTTTGCCAGTATGAAGGCTTGTAATTACTTAGGTAGCTGACTTCCATTCATTCTCGATGGGATCCATGGGTAGAGAGGTATTTTCCTTAATGTCTGTACTTTTCTCATTTTGCTACTGTATTAATTAATTACCCATGTGTACAGGTACAATGTTGGTACCAGGTTTGCCCCCACACCTCTTTTGGCTTTTATGAATTTGGACACAAATGAGACTCCATGAAAAGAAACCTTAGTCAGAAAGCAGTAAAAGTTTTATTAAAATGGTTATAAGAATTTACTGTAAATCTAATTTCAGGAAATTTCTAGTTTGGTGGGAAATGGAATTGTTGGGATTCTGGCTGAGTCCATTAACATATGGGAAAGAAGGGCACCATTGACTCCTTCGCACTGTGGTCGCCTTCTACTCGGTGGGAAGGGTAGAAGTGGAATTGCACGTATCATTGTGCAACCTAGCACCAAGAGGATACACCATGATGCACAGTACGAAGATGCAGGATGTGAGATCTCAGATGATCTTTCAGAGTGTGGTTTAATTATTGGGATCAAGCAACCAAAGGTTATGTTAATTAAAATTAAATTTTTTGAGAATAATCCGTCTTGTATAGTTACTTTTTTGTCAGTTTACATGGTTATTATGCTTCATATTTTTATGACTAAATTATGTTTAATTATTTTCCAAACCAAAGAATAAATGAAATATAAATAATATAAGGTGATGAGGATCTTTTAGTAAGTTCACCATAAATTACTTAATTAAATATAATGTCTGAGACAAGCTACTGTCTATTTGATCCAGATAGAGACGATACTACCTGATAGAGCATATGCCTTCTTTTCTCATACCCACAAGGCACAACAAGAAAACATGCCTCTGTTGGATAAGGTAAATAGCAAATTATTTTGAGTCTTTTGGTTTGCATTAAACTAACTATTACAATTGCTTTTAGATACTCGACGAAAGAGTTTCTTTGTATGATTATGAGCTTATTGTGGGTGACGATGGCAAAAGATTACTTGCGTTTGGGAAATTTGCTGGTAGAGCTGGTTTGATCGACTTCCTGCATGGTCTAGGTCAAAGTAAGAATCTTTATATTTTTCTGGTATGTTACACCTGTTTGAAGATAGTTGTGGGCAACTTGGCTAAATAGTATAGGAAAAAGAATGAAGTTCTAACTTGCTAATTTTAAAGCAAATAATTGCTGTTTGAACTAAGTTGGTATGATCCACACAAGTACAGCTCGTGAAAATGAACTTCTTTTTAATTGTTTCTGTGTAGTATTTCCATGCATAACCATTTTTTTTTTCTTTTCAAATGTGAAGGATATTTGAATCTAGGATATTCTACACCATTTCTCTCTCTGGGGGCCTCACATATGTACCCCTCCCTTGCTGCTGCCAAGTCAGCAGTAGTTGCTGTTGGAGAAGAAATTGCTACATTGGGACTTCCATCAGGAATTTCTCCTATCGTGTTTGTATTCACTGGTGATGGAAATGGTGTGTATCTACTACAACTTTTCATTTTTTTTCTAATAGTACAAAGTCACAGAAAATTTACAAAGCAGTCCTTGGGGTATGCCAAGCTAATTAGCTGACCTATTTGATTCATAAAAATTTGAAGTTCTATTTGACAAGTAAAGTTTTCATTGTTTTTTTTTCATATTAAGCAGTGATCTAGATGGTGTCCAACATAACATTATTTATTTGTCATACAGTATACACTTAAAAATTACACAGTAGTCCTTGAATTATGTTAAGCTGACATATTGGTCCATATAATTTCGAAGTTCCATGTCACAAGTGAATTCCAATTTGTACTCCATAGGATATGCTGTACCTTCTTTCTTTTTCAGATGCATGCTGAGATTTTGGACAGCTCTTTTGCTTGGAGTGAATCATGTTGCATTTTCCCTGATATGTCATAAATAATGATCTATTCCACGTTAGTATTGATTAAAAAGTTATCATCCTTATGAATAACTTGAACAAAAGCTGATGTCAGGTACCAAAATGAGAAACCCCGAAGCTTAAACACCAAAACAGGAAGGCTGAATTTTAGGTGTAGTTAATTTATGTTTCAGTTATTCTACTTCTTATTATGTGTAATTTTTGCTTAATGTATGCAGTATCTCAAGGAGCACAAGAGATATTTAAGCTTTTGCCACATACTTTCGTTGGTGTTGACCAACTTCCAGGACTTTACAAGGTATATTGGGTTTTTCCATGACATATCTGCCTCCTTGAACTTTATAAATTGTAGCTTAGGGTTTTAGGCAGGCTGCCGCCATAGATAGGTCTTGCCGGTACCACCGTGGTGTTTTATTATTATTCCCATAATTAGGAGTATGTTTGCAAAAATTTTACCAAACAAACCATATATTTAAAAAAAAAATCATTTTATCTAGAAAACTAATGTGGAATTTCTTAATATTTCCAGAAAACAGATAAGAATTCAAAATCAACAAAGAGGGTCTTCCAGGTATATGGTTGTATAATAACTTCTCAAGATATGGTAGCTCCAAAGGATCCAACAAAATCTTTTAGCAAGGTAATTCAGTTTATTTTATTTCACAAAATGTCATAATTTATCCTTGTATAATATCTTTCACTTTGAATTACTTTACTAGTTCTAAGTGCATACAAATATGTTTATTCTTTTGCATTTTTCTTATTCGAGGTAACACATTTTCCTTGCATTTGAGCAATTTGTAGGCAGACTACTATACTCATCCAGAGCATTACAATCCTGTTTTCCATGAAAGAGTAGCTCCATATGCATCTGTAATTGGTATTAACCTTTCTTGTTGCTTAATTTCTCAATTATTTTTTGTATGTTAACAGATTTTTACTGAGGATTTTTTTTTCCTCTAAATATAATTTTTGAATCTACACATGCATGCATGTTAGTTCTGTGCATGTATATGATTGATTAGTCAACTATGGATAATACACCTGGGCTTTTCCAATGTTTAAGGTTATCTTTTGACATATTCTACTATCTATATATTCTCCTTTGATGATAGTAAACTGCATGTACTGGGAGAAGAGATTTCCCCGTTTACTCAGCACTAAACAACTACAAGATCTGGTAAAAAGGGGATGCCCGTTGTTGGGAGTTTGTGACATAACATGCGATATAGGAGGCTCAATAGAATTTGTTAACAAATCCACATCCATAGAGAGCCCTTTCTTCAGGTAAAAATGGATTATTTTCTTAAAATTTAATTAACTGACTTTGTAAACTCAAAATCATATATGCTTAAGTTGCTGGCCATGTGATTGTTGGTGCCTATTCAGGTACGACCCATACACTGATTCGTACCATGATGACATGACAAGTGATGGTGTCATCTGCCTAGCTGTTGATATTCTTCCAACAGAGTTCTCCCGGGAGGTGAGAAAATTCTCATTAAGCCATTGTCATCCTTTTTCATGGAAAAAGAAAATTATTGTCCATTGTGTTATTATTTTAATCGATAATTTTTTCTAATATTTTGAGTTAATTTTATTTAATAATTTTTATCTAATACTTTGAGATAATTTTAATTACTTTGTTGGAAACTGCTTCCATTCTCAAATTATGTGGAACATAAATTTTTGGTGTCAAACTGGACAATTTAGATTTTAGCCCAATGCGAAGAAAATAATCTGCTGTAAGGTTTACAAAACACCAACTCAAAAGTGGGTATGGCCGTCAGTTTTTGTGTGTGTGTGTGTGTGTGTGTGTGTTTGGGGGAGGGGTTATTGGCAAGGTTTTAACTGCAACTATATTTATTTTAAAACTGACAGCATAAAAACTATTATTAAAAGTCAACCAATCAAGATTTATGTCCATAAAAAGGCATCCATGTGCAATAGTCTTTTACCACAGGATGGTCCCCTTTGTCATTGCTTGCACCTACCATAATGTGCACGACTCTATCTCTTTCCATCTCTCAATCAGAACATCTTCTTCAAAGACAAGAGTGCATCTTTATCCTACTTTTGAACAAATATTATACAGGCTTCGCAACACTTTGGCGATATATTGTCTCAGTTTGTCACTAGCTTAGCTTCAGCCAAGGAAATTGATGAGCTCCCTTCCCATCTAAGAAAGGCATGTATTGCTCACAAAGGAGCACTGACTCCTTTGTATGAATATATTCCCAGGATGCGCAAATCATTTATGTAAGTATCTTTACTAATAGATTAGCTATACTTTTTGTCCCTTTCTTTGGTTTTATTCTTTTCGATACTGTACCACAAAGGACAGGTTCATGTGATGATTCCAGGTGGCCCCAGAGAATATTCTAATCTGTGCAACATTACTGATGACAATAATAATCAACTTAAGCAAAAAGTTGTGTATTAGGTGGAAAATTTCTGTGTTGAGCAGCACAAGTAACTTCCAAAGGTTAAAAAAACATTGTTTTCCCGTTTCCTACTTACCTATCTACTGAATGGTTAAGTGGTAAACCTTCCTAGACAGTTGGGCAGAAAGTGGGAATGATGTTGGTGGGAAATAACAATTTCCCTTTCTTGTACCTTTTGCCAATTATTGAACCACCAGCACGACTGGGGTGACTTAATTGTTGCTAGATGATCAAAAGCATACTCTATTCAAAGTAGTTGAAAAAAGGGATTTGTTTCTATTCCATTTTATATACTGAAATTCATTTCAATTGGTAATCATTTAATTTATCCACTGTGCAGAGAAACATTAGAAGCTCCTTTGAATGGTCTACCTAGGAAGAATTACACCACTCTGGTTAGATACCTTCATTTGTCTAGTAGTGCTGCCTCTCTTTTCTTCCATCTTTTTGGAAAATGATATGTTATGGTTCTATTGGATTTATTGGTGCAGGTGTCTCTGAGTGGCCATTTGTTTGATAAGTTCCAAATTAACAAGGCCTTGGATATAATTGAATCAGCTGGTGGATCTTTCCACCTTGTAAGGTGTGAAGTGGGCCAAAGCACTGACGATATTTCCTATTCAGAACTTGAAGTGAGTTATAAGATGGAAATGTTGAATTTCAGTTCCAACTTATCAACTCTTCTTTTGCCTTTTTAATTATGATTTATTTTCTATTATATTGGAATCTGTGAATATATGGGATGAACAAGGCTGTCTCATACGGTATCAATCATAAATATTATCAGGGGCTGTTCCATCATCCATAAACTTTTTAGATGATTCATGAAACTTTTTTATTAAACAATTTTTCAGGTTGGAGTAGATGACATTAGTGTGATGGAAAAAATACTTGATTCATTAACTATGCTTGCGAACTCTGGTGAAACAGACGGAATTGTCCCTAAAGAAAGTGAATTATCTCTGAAGATAGGAAAAGTTAGTGCAAACGAAAAAGATAATATTATTCCCAGAAAGAGACCAACAGTCTTAATTCTTGGTGCAGGCCGGGTTTGCCACCCGGCAGCTGTGTTTTTGGCATCCACTGGAAAGAAAGGAGATAGTTCTGAGGGGGTTCATGTTATTGTTGCATCTCTTTTTCAAAAGGATGCTGATGAGGTACTAATTTTTGTATTTTAAAGTTTGTGGCTCAAGGTATAAATTTTGGAAAAGTCTCTTCCCTCCTGTAAGGACATGTCCTGTTCATTTCGGGCACGTGCAGTACCATTATGACAAAGTAGGTACCGTGCCAGTAGTTTGCCTTAAGGTGATGAAAATCTTAGGTAAAATATTTGATTTGACTTTTATTTTTTGAGTATTTATTGTGTACAGACAGTGGAAGGTATTACCAACGCAACAGCTGTTCAGCTTGATGTGAAAGATTTGGAAAAACTCTCCTTTTATGTGTCACAGGTGAATAATTCAATGTAAAAACTAGGCATGTATCTGTATTTTATATTTGATTTTAGGTACAGTGTTGCTGTACCCTAGTATCTGACATGGTACATCATATTGTGCATGCACACGGTTCCCTGAAGCCTAGAATCTACAAAGTTGTGAATCAGATGTAATTTAAATTAATTTTTGTATCTCTCTCTTGTAGGTCGAGGTAGTGGTAAGTTTGTTGCCTCCTAGCTTTCATTCTTCTATTGCCAATGTTTGCATTGAGGTACATCCCTATCCTTTTTTTTTCCTTTTATTTGTGTCTTCACAATCTCAATTGTGCACTATGCACAAAAGATATTATGAATGTGATAAAAAGTTTTTTGGCATACTGACAGCACAAGAAGCATATGGTGACAGCAAGCTATGTCGATGATTCAATGTCAAAACTTGATAGTGTTGCAAAAGGTGCTGGAGTGACGATCCTTTGTGAAATGGGCCTTGATCCTGGCATTGGTACTCATCTTTTCTTATTACTTCAAACAAAAGTTAATAGAAACAACAATCCAATAATTCTGTAGTATTAATGACCTCTTGCAATTGTGTTTTGTAATATGCTCCGTCTTTTTGTAATATTAATGACCTCTCATGTTAATATGATTGTAGACCACATGGTGGCTATGAAGATGATCGATGAAGCCCGTAAAAGAGGAGGAAAGGTTAAAGGTTTCACTTCTTATTGTGGCGGGCTTCCTTCTCCTGCAGCTGCAAACAATCCTCTTGCATACAAATTCAGGTAACAAGAGGGGTCGTCGTGAAGTGCATCATTTTGTTGAAATATGTTAGGAATATTAACAACATGGAATGGAAAAAATCGTGTGGATGTTCTGGATTGTTACCTTGTGCTCTTTTCTTTCTTTTTTTCGTTGTCACATAAATATTATGGCTGATTATTGAATCATTGAGATGCATTTGTTTTTTATTTTAGTTGGAACCCAGCTGGTGCTATCAGAGCCGGGCGAAATTCAGCAATATATAAACTTCGAGGGGAGACTGTAAATGTCGATGGTCCGTTCTTCTATTTATTTTATTGTACCCAAAGTGAACTCTCCATTGAACACAATAAGTCTATTTTGCAATATAAGTTGTAGAGATTTTCTTGCTTTTCATTGGAATGTTTCTGCAGGCAAAGAATTGTATGACTCAGCTACGAGCTTGCGCTTGTCAGATCTCCCAGCTTTTGCTCTAGAGCACCTACCTAATAGAAATTCATTGATTTATGGAGACCTTTATGGGATCTCAAAAGAGGCATCTACTATATACAGAGCTACACTTCGTTATGAAGGTTATGTTAATGGCTCTGCTTGTGACTAGTGCTTTTTGATGCTAGACATTCCACTTAATATTTACATTTCTAACTTAATCTTCTTTTTCTTCAGGCTTCAGTGAGATAATGGCTACCCTTGGGAAACTTGGCTTCTTTGAAATGGAGCCTCATCCATTTGTCAAGGCAGCCCCTCGGCCAACTTTCAAATCCTTTTGCAATCATCTTATTGGCATAAACAGTTCAAATGAGGAAGATTTGATTCAAAAGTTGGCTCAGTTAGGGCATTGCAAAGACCAAAAAACAGCCTACAAGACAGTCAAAGCTATCAAGTAAGAATTTTGACCCATTTAAATATCTTATACATGCGACTTGGAGTATTTTTATTATTCTGCAGATACAATGTTCTTAATATATTCATTTCTTAGGTTTTTGGGGCTCCATGAGGATGTGGTCATTCCAGAGTCATGTTCAAGTGCATTTGAGATTATATGTGCTCGAATGGAAGAGAGATTAACGTATAAAAATGACGAACAGGTTAAATTTGTTTCATCAAATACGAGAAATCTAAGTATAAAAAGATATTATACTATCAAATTTTCTTAATAATCAGCAATTCTTTACATTTATGACAGGATATGGTTTTGTTGCATCATGAAGTCGAGCTGGAGTTTCCTAACAAGGGGCTTATAGAAAAGCACCTAGCAACACTTTTAGAGTTTGGAAAGATTGAAAATGGGAAATCCACTAGTGCAATGGCACTTACTGTAGGGATCCCAGCTGCAATTGGAGCACTGGTAATCAGTAATAAAATTATTAAAGAAAACAAAATTAATGTCTGGTTATGGTGTTTCACTTGTACCAGTTAATTGGCAGTAGTGAATCTGTCTCCAGAGGACATCAACTTAGCATCTTTCTCTTTTTTTGTTGCAGCTACTAATCCAGAATAGAGTGCAGAAGAGAGGTGTTGTTCGACCTCTTGACTCTGAGGTCTACATACCAGGTGCCCACCCTTCAGAAGAAGGAAAAAAAAAAATAAATAAATAAAAAAAAAGAAACATGATCAAATGTAGAATTGTAATGTTTTTTTACTTATCCCTGGCATTCGTGTTTTTTGGCAGCTTTGGAGATGTTGGAGGCAGCTGGTATAAAGCTACTGGAGACAATAGAGAGCTCGTGATTGTTTATAAAGTTTAGAGTGAAATTGTAATTAAGAATTTCTTCTGTATTAGGATATGTTGATAAATAAGATAGTTTAGAGAATGATCTCAACAATAATCTTGCAAAGCAATAAAGCTAGTTAATGGAACATAATAATGCTTACTGTATAATTCTCTTTAAGGTTGTTGCTTATAATTATACCGTCTAATTACCAATCGATTTTTGAATCTGTTCATACTGCAGCAACCGTAGATGGCTTTCACGTAGCAGTCTTAAATTTTGTTATCCTGGCTTTGATGCACCAATTGAACTCACTAATATTGTCAATACTGAATTGTCAAACGAACCAAACGATTCCAGAGTTTTTAAATGTGGAATCAATAATCCGCCAAATTATCTTTTTTTAAGGGCTGGCTTGAGCCAAATTATCATATGATGTGAACACCGTTGACTGACAAGGATATTGCCGCACTCATATGCCCCTACATAACATGAATTCTGATATTACATTTCTGGTGAGAACACGCTTGTCTCAGCACGTATTGTATCTTTGTAATTCAAACTTAGTATTGCCACTTCCAAAGCAGGATTGTTTTTTACGCCTACGATATTATATTCATTACACACCATAGCAGCATGTCATAACAAATTAGCGGACTACAATCAATTTGGTGACTAATACTTAGCAATAAAAAGAAGGGGTAAAGAAAAAGAAAAATAGATGTCTCTGACGAAATAATTTCAAAATAAGAAAGCTGGCACTGAGACAAAAAAAGATGGTTATAAAATATATTTTATTGAAATGATGATAAATTTGGACATTAGATTAACGAGATATATACAAACCATCAATTTGGTCCCTTGCTTATCAGAAAAGCAGGTATATAACTGACACCTTTTGCTATTTCAAAAAAGGGGAAAGTAGTAGATAGAGAGCTGATCTGACTGATATACAGTTCAGAATGGTCAGCTGACAGAAAAACCACTCTAATATTTTAAGAGTGTTGATTGACAGCATCCAGTTTTGATTGAACAGATCCTGTGGTAATATTTGCCACCGTCCCATGTAGTGCAGTGCATAGCAGCGCAAGCTCCCTTTATATCACCAAAGCTGCACCTCAAACTTCCTCCCATTCAAAGAAGGCTAAGAAATTTAAAACATGTAATTTACAGCACCAAAATGGCTGTTCAACAAAAATTTATGTGAATATAATCAGGTCTCAGAGATGACCAAAGAAGAAAGATTTTGTTGTACTTCCTGCCAATTATGAACCTTAGTCACCAAGGGGTGTGATTCTTCAACACCAGTTTTACACCATGGGTACGAGTTGTGGTAATCAAATAGCAAAACCTTAATGCCCACCTCAGCACATTCCAGTGCATATCTAGGGTTGTCATCTATGAGGATTTGTGCCCCTAGAGACCTAGATATTAAAAAGGTGACATTTAATTTTATATTAAGATGCAAATATGAAACAGAAAATCAAATCAACAATGGTTCTTACAAATTACACTCAACATATCTCATCTAAAAATAAGATCCAACATTTCCATGTTTGTAATTTCTGTGACTCAAACTAGTAAATTCTTGGATATTTAGCAAATATCACCCAATCGATATCTCAAGGATAGGAATGCCAAATTTAAGTGCTTTGGACACCTTGTGTATTACCCCAATAAAAAAATATAGGTCCTGCTAAAGAGCAAATGAATCATCTTGTCTTGATTTCAATCAACATTTGGGATTGGCACAGAAGCTGATTAAAGATGAGCAAGATTGTCAATATAGCACAATATATCCTTATGTTACAAATTGTTTGTGTCAGTTGCAAATACAAATTTTAAGTACTTTTAGGGAATGTGTTGAGAATAGATGCAATTTAAAACAAATATAAGACCAAACCACCACATCGACCATTAATACCCATGGAATTGGTTCCAAAATAGTCAAGAACATACTAGTAGTCACTTGAAATGTATTTGTTCTAGTATTATATTACTTGATAAAACGCAATTACCTGCAAATCTCAGATTTAGGCTTGGATTGTCCATCCAGAGCAAAATGATTCCCAAAGTGAATCTCCTCAAATAAATTGGGATAGTGCTTCTCTATCCACTCTAATGTGTGATCTCTAATAGCATTCTGCCTAGACCTTTTTTTTTCAGATGAGAAGAGTTGGTTAAGAATTAAGGGAAAGAGATATAAAAAAAAGGAGATTTGAAACAGAGGGAACAAGAAACCTACGTTACAACAGATAAGCTACAAAAGGAAGAGAGGTTCTGGAGTGCACTGTATGCACCAGGTATGGGATGGATACCATCTTGAAAATAGTGAGTTTTGAAGAACTCATGCACTAATATATCAGCTGCAATATTTAATAAAACAAAAGCATGTTAGAATTTGAAATAGATAAAACCGAAAATTGCCAAGTATTCAAACTGTATAGCATATTTTGAATTAGTCATCATGGTTCAGGTCATAGTGGTTCTTCAATTTGAATTAAATGGGACTGGTATTTAGCTACATTTTCAATATTAATTAAGCTCCACAATTGGAATTGCCAATTAAGACTTAGGTCTCAGAATGAACCTAGAAACAATTCAAAGACAAAATATGTCATTTGCAAGTACATGACGTAAAAAAATTATTATATCTACAAAATGGAAGTATTTAGTACCTTCTGCTCTCGAACATTTCCATATCTGCATCAATGCCAAGTACACATTGTAAGTGATCAAAAGAAGAAGAGTTTTAATCAAAAGTAAACACTGTACTAAATGTATATACTTACTCTAAAAAATTCATACACATGATATTCTGATACAGAGTGATTCCAGGAGCACCGATCAGCTATAAACTTATTTAGAGCTGAAAGAAAGCTTCCGAGAACTGTTAAACAATGACAAATTAGAAAAAAACAAGTTACAATTTTTAATAAACAAGTCATACAACTCAAATAAAAACATGCATTGAATTGAACATTCAGAATTCACCAATAACTAAACAAGCAAAACATAATATCCAAATACGCCACGAACCTTCATCCACATCAACAGCAACGACTAATTTTTCTTGGCCGGGTTTACCAGGAAAACCCAAAGGTTTCCCATTTCCACATTCACCACTACCATTAACTGATTTTGCAGCATCAAAATTCTCCACAAGAAATAGCTCAGACCCATTAACCGATTGCTTGTACCGGGCCATGGCGCAACTCTTTTGAATTTGATCCCTCCCAATACTCATCCAGCTTTTCATGCTCAACCCATTTTTCACATTGAACCCAGAACCAAAACCCATGTCAAAAGAAACCCTATTTTGGATTAAGCACCTCTCGTTGGGCTCACTGAGATGAGAAAATCTACAAAAATTTGTTGGGGAAAGAATATTGTTGGCAGCCATTAATGGAGAAGAGGCACGCTTTCTCAAAAGAGACCGCGATTTTCTGAGAAACAATGGAATAGCCCCTCTATTTAGCATAATCGCAATAATTCAATGCCCGCATTCCAAGAAAAATTAAAAAGTATTCCTAGGTGTTAAAAGCAATATAAAAAAGTTAACTAGGTCTATATTAATAAAGAGATGGAACTAAATTGTTGGCTGGCTGCCTGGCTGTAATAACTCTTAACAAAAAAAAAGGGAAAAAAAACATTTCCGAGCTAGATCAATAAAAAAAGAAAAGGCGGGTGATTGGTTTTGATCAGAAGAAGCCAAGTATCAAAGAAAGGCTAAAGAGAGGAGGAGAGGAAAAGGATCAGAACAGGATCCAGTTTTAGAAAAGATTCCATATATTTTTTTCTAATAATATTTTGTTGGTCTTGTTAGAACTTTTTAGAAACAAGAGGACAGGAGGAAAGGAGGAAAGGTGTCCGGCGGGATCCAACGCTTCGTATAGAGGCTGCTGGGGGAAAGAGTGGTCGTGCCTTTTTTTGAGAAATCGAAAGTTTCGAGGGCCTTTCCGGAAAAGATTTGTCCAGGCCGAGAGCGAAGAGCTCTGGCGCCGTTCAATTGGAGTGAACAATTTTCATTTAATGATATTATTATATTTCTTGAAATGCGCATTTAATTCTTACGCCGGAAGTCGGTAGATGATTTCTATGACTTTGTCACTTGGATAGTTGGATAAGAATGTATTAACCTCCAGCAACGACGGAATTATGATGGGTAGGTTTGATCTATTTACTATTTTGATGGTGAATTTATTTCTATCATGACAATTAATAAAAAAATTGCAAAGTGAAATTATAAAACTTATAGATTATAGGGGAGTGGCTAATGTCCAAACTGTGGGACACATACATTCGACCAACATGATAAAATTTCAATTTTTAAGATCAGAATGGCCAATCCGGACCGCTCAAATTGTTCTCCATAATCTCCATGGAGACCAAATTTTATATTTATTCAACTTTTTTTACTATTTTTTTGAATTTTTTAATATGCTCAATTTAAAAATTATGAATCCTCCAATTTTGAAAAATCGAAAAAAATAGTTAGAAAATTTGAAAAAAAAAATAAAAATTTAATTTTCAAGGAGATTTTAATATATAGATTATATTGAGCGGTTCGAATCAGCCATTTAAAATTTTAATTGTCGTCATTCGGATCGTGTTTGATATCTTATATGTTTGATTCTAGCATTACCTTTATTTATTTATAAAAGTTGTGCGTGAAATTTGGCGCAAAATGATAATCTATCGAGCGATTTGAAAAATTAACGGTTCAGTTTTTATTCGTTGCGATAGTAGAATTATCATATTTTTTTTATATTTAATTTTTCAAACATAGTTATATTCTAGGATGTAACTTCCATAGTATAAATTAAAGTTATTCTGATGACGGTGTTGCGATTTACAATGAAATAACTTTGATTTGACTTTCAAAGAAACGACATCCAATGGAAATTAAATAAAGAAAAAATCTTGTTTTCTTTATTTATTTTCTTTTTCATATAGAGGTTCCTTAACTACATACCGAATGTAATTCAAAAAAGAATGTCCTCTGTTTCAAACAATACGACAAGGTAGAAGCCCTTTTTTGTAATTGGATCATGAAAAGTGCAAAGCCCAATCATATATGAGCAAATAGGCGGATTTTTCATTTATTAAATAACTCCTTTTATTTTAAAGATAAATATTATACTAATTAAAATTTAAAATCGACTACCTAACTACGGGGTTTGTAGCCCCGGAGTTACCACGTGGTGCTCTTTCTTCAATTTTTAATTAATTTATTTTTTTCAAACTCAAGGAGCTAAATGAGGTGTCTGTTGGATGTTTGACACAATCCAACACGACAGGATTACATACGCATCACGATATAAATACGACAATAACACAAATTAACATGACATATCATCAAAAATTTAATTATTAATATTGATTATTTTAACAAAATTAATAATTTAAATTCAAATTTATAATACTATGTCATATTATTTACCATCATTTGGCTTATATTGTTCTTATCTAATTATTATTTTTTATAAAAAACATTAATAAAAATTTAAAATTAACCTTATAATAAATTGTTACGGTATTTAAAAAAATTTTCCTTTACTTTTAATTTTTTTAATACTTTTTAAATTTTAAAACTAATAAATTTATCTGACACGACTTAACATGACTAACACGACACCTCACGGCACAATGTATTAGTCGTGTCGTGTCAAAATACCTGTCGTGTTGGCTCATTTCACCATTTAGCACGACATGACACAATACAATTAAAAAAGTAATTTGTGTCAATATAACACGATTCGAGACACCAACACGATTGTGTTTGACATGAGACCCCAAATTAGCCTTTCTTCGAAATCCAAAATCCCGAAGCGGCTGTCTACAGAAATAAAAAAAAATAAAAATACAACATGGCCTTTATAAAAACCACGTTGGCCTCTTCATAGCTCCTGTCAAGATTTCGAGAAAAAAAAACCGTGCTGGCCATTAAAAAAAGAAAAAAAAAAAATCAACTCCAGGGTTTGAAACCCTGTAGATAACAATTCCCACAATGGGCTTTTGAACCCCGTAGTTGGATCATTAGTTTTAAATTTTAGTTAATATGATATTTATCTATAAAATAAAAAAGGTTAATATATTTATTAAAAATAAAATCCGGCAAATAGGCAACAACTACTTTTGTCGGAGCTTGCTGACTAGTGGCTTAACAAAAAGCTAGATCCACTCATCCACAGACCACAAACGACCCACAAATACACCTCAAGAGGAATATGGCCTATATAATGTTGATGTCTATTTGATCATAAATTTTTCAAGAGTTAAATTTAAATAATACTTATTATAAATATGAACTGTTAATATTAATTATTTTTCTAAAATAAAGAATTTCCACGAAAAATCGTCAGATTTGACTTCATATCGTACAAAATCAAGAGAAGGAAACCAGTGATGCACATAAATAAATAAAATTTATTAAATTTTTAACATAAAATAAACTTCTTTATTCATAGAACGAGTTCAAACTATTTTTTTTCCTGAATATGAGGTCGACCATTTATTCTATTACTTGACATTCAAAATTTGCTAATCATGAAACAACAAAAAGGCGTGACATAGTCCGACCCTTTCCAGACGTTCTTTTCTTTCCTTTTGGTAATTAAGGCCCAAGGCATTACAACAAACAGTTAAACTATTACATCAAATGACAAAAAAATAGGGAAAAGCGACACTGTCACACCCACCAAAAGAGGGACGTTGGATTAGCAAATTCATGAGCCCTAGTGTTCCAATCGATCTATGGTAATTCATTATCTCTAATCAACACATTGGTCGGTAGTAACTTCATGTATCCAAAAGCTCCATAAGATTATATATACTTGATGTGACTTCATACTTCATATGTGTGACTGTGACATTATCTTGCATAACCCGACGATAAATAATTCGTCGTTACGGTTCGGGATTCAGTCACAAATCCTTCCCGTGAAACAGCACTCAGTGATTGAACATGTACCAACTGAGCATTTGATTTTTCAGTCTGTACCAGTTTGGTACCGACTATGTTTCAACAAATTAAGGGGACAAGTGGAGTGAGAATGAAACCACTTGTTTATGCACTTGACATGGAAGCCATGATTACATTTTGGTAGAATTACCACCTCCTCTCCTCCGGCTATATCTGACAAACAAACTGCGCACTCTGTTCCCTCTTTTAACTCCGTTGCATCAAAAACTGTCACTGGCAAGGATTGAAGGATGTTCAAGTCACGACCACGGTATGTTACTGGTACGTTGTTGGTCGCAAAGGTCAAATGGGGTTGTGTGCAGCTCAACAGATGGCTGGGATCACGCATGGCCTTCTTTGCATAGAGATAGAAAATAGACACCGAGACTACCATTAAAAATAGAAATATCACTGTACATAGTAATCCAACATAGCTTGCCATGGCTGCTGACGTATTGAGGCCTGGAGATTAATTATTCAGATTTGAGTCTTACCTTCAACTTAGTTTTTTTTCAGAATGTAAACTTTGCGTTTTCTCGGGTTTAATGATGCATATCAGCATATGCGTATATACATATAACGCCTATGTTTTGGTGTAAAAGGAAAACAAAATATAGATCAAAACTAACGAAGAGGAGGGAGTGCGAGATAAGAACTGGGAATTATTGAAGAAGGCTCTCAGGCATGCGCGGTGTTTTTCTCATCTCACCTCCAAACTTGACCTGTTGACCACGTGGCAGAAAAGAATTAGAAAGGAAACAGAAAAAACGACTAAGCGACTGAGGTTGGGTTGGATCTTGTGTGTATGGTCATTACTTAGGTAAAAATTTTTGCGAGTAAAAAGAAGTTCATTTTTTTTAAAAAAATAATGCTATTCAAACGCATTTCACATAAAAAAAATGTGATTAGAGGCTGAGTATTGAAATTTTAAATAATTAATTCGAACTATTTAATATGATTTTCACATTTAAAATTTTTTGGAGACCAAAATTTTTAACTAATTTATTTCGGATTTTTCAAATTGAAGGATCTATAATCAATTAAATTGATGATTTTTTTAAAATTCAAAACAAATAGTAAAATAATTTGAAAAATATAAATTTTGATCTTCAAGCAGATATTTTTTTACAGATTGGACGTAGTAATCTAGAAAATTGAGATCCAATCGCGTTAGATGGACTCAAGTGTCAAAGGCGTTTGACTCTAGCATTATTTTTTAAAATTGTGATATATGTGCATTTTTGTTTAAACTTTTTGAATATTTAAAATTTAACATTTTAAATTAAAGTTTTATGTGTTGTCTATGATCATGTAGAGTATTTTATGTAAATAAAGTGATTACTATCTACTGAGGGTTTTTAAGGTTTATGATTTTCGTAGACTGATTTTTTCACATCAAAGTTCTGTATTTCTGGTCCGCTAACCTATTGCTAGTACGTACTGCATATGGAAAAACTCTATTCATTCAGGTTAAGCCAAAACCCAAACATGAGTTTATTCCCGGCTCACACGAGAAAATTCCACAAGAGATCGAGATCGACGAGACTCGAGACTAGATTATAATTTTATTAACAAACATCATTAAAGTATAAAGATAAACCAAGGTTTCACTAAGACCGCCACTTTGAAATTACATAATGGAAATTTCTTTGCTATCTGGTGGGGACCATTATGACTTTTCTTATTTATTATTATTACTATTATTTTGAAACAAGTGGGCCAACCCACCACTCCATTAAAAGAAGCAAATATTCCATACAGTATTATATCGCAGAAAATATAAGAAGAAATAAAAAATCAAACTATAAGAAGGGAAAAAAGCAATAAAATTATAAAAAGAAAAAAAATGTTGATGTTTATCTTTTGAAGTCCTTTTTCCATTTAATTTCTTTCTGCACTATATTCTCTTTGCTTACTTAGTTTGACGTTAGACATTTTTATATGCTAATTTAAGAAGAAAAAAAATTAATTTTCCATGCATATAAAAAATAATGAGATTTTATAACAAGTGCAACTTTGTAAATAATATGCATTTTTATGACAGATGCTAAATAATATACCTACCGTCTCAAAGTTTGCCTATTTTTTTTAAGTTCCGCTCATAATGTGAGAAAGCAAATTGAATTATTTCATTGTTTGTGAGGTTAATTTTTTTTCAATAATCTAAAATTAACGATCATTTATATGTAACAGATGACCTTTATAATGTAATTTGATTGATGGACTATCTATTAGGGTATAGTTCTGAGTTGTGAGTTGTGAGTTGTGACCCAACCCAATCAGAAAAAAAATACCCAACCCGAGCTCTTTGGCTCGACCCGATCCGAAAATTGGGTGTGCATCCACTGTACAAGTATAAAAATAATAAAACACACAATGACTAAACAGAGTACAACCACTGTACAAGTATAAAATTTTTTACTCATGCTGGATCGGGTCGGGACGACGGTTCGACTTGTGCAACTCGAGCTAGTTGATTTTACTTCTGCAACATATCTTTGATAGAATTACCTTGGCATCAATCAAGAAAGTCAATTGTTCAATTACTAGAATAGCGTATACAAAGGTAATTTAGTCATTTTGACATAAAAATATGTTGCAGGAAGTAAAATTGCTGTTATCAATAGCTGAAATAATTCTCATTTATAGAAACAAAAAGGTCGAGCAACTAGTAAGCAATGCCCTATATATAGGCCTCAATAATCCGAACTATGAGATTTAAACAGTTCAGGTCAAAGAAGAAAGATGCAATTGGAGACTGTATAGTCTGAACACAATTTGAGAGATTTTCAAAAATATCAATACCCAGTGAACTTTTGTTGAGTCCAGTACTTGCAAACTGGCAATTACAAAGCAATGATTGTACAAAAAAAAATAAAATAAAATAAAATTAGAACCGCGTATACATGATCAAAAATATTTTGAGCCATTCATCTATTTTGAGCCATTCAAGAATTGAACTACTATCTGTACACATTCATCTATTTTGAGCCACCTAGTTCTTGGCCCTTCCTTAGCTAGTCGTATAATTGTCAATAAGAAATTTCAAATAACAAACTCTTTTTTGCACATCAAAAAATGAATTGACAGATGAATTTGTTCCAATGATTGGCAACAACCCAATTCAACTTGGAACCAATGAATACTTACCAAACTCTATACATACCCAATTTTGTTGACCCAACTACAAATCCAAATTCAATATTAACTAATTTACCCTTGAAAACTTCTTGGTGTTTTGGGAGTGTGAACAATCCCTTGCTCAATATCACCTCCTCTTGGACTGGCAGAGGGCCCCACCGCCTGTTTCCCTCTGCTTAGAAGCCTCTTGAGAGACCTAAACCGAGCTGAAAGTGGCGATTTCATCTCCTCCATTGGCATTACACTAGGAGGCAAAGGCGACATTGGTGATGGTACCATATTTTCCATTGCCCGTCTTGGTATGTCAATAACAAGTGTACCAGGACCTCCTCCTCTTTTCCCCGAACCAGTACCGCTGGAACTTGATGTGGCTTCCTGTACCGTACCGGTAGTGACGTCATCCTGTCCTGTACCCCAAAACAATACATTGGTCGGAAGGACTCGGGGTTCGGTCACATAACCTTCCCGTGAAACGGCATCGAGTGATTGAGCCTGTACTGAGTCGGCATTTGATTCTTCATCAGTGGGTACCAATTCGGTACCAACTGTACAACGGCACAAAGGACAAGTCGAGTGAGAATGAAACCACATGTCTATGCACTTTACATGGAACCCATGATTGCATTTTGGTAGAAGTCTCAATTCCTCTCCTTCGGCTATATCCGATAAACAAACCGCACACTCCAGTCCCTCCTTGAACTCTTTTGCATCAAAAACCTTCACCGGTAAGGATTCAAGCACAGCAGAGTCGAGGCCTCGGCGTACCGCCGGTAAATTATCGGTCACGAAGGTGAAGTGGGGCTGTGAGCCGTTCAACAAATGTGGGCCCATATACCTCTTTGCATATAGATAAAGAAGAAATACGAAGACAACTACTAAGAAGAGAAATATGAGCGCCGCTAGTAATACACCATTACTTACTGTCACAGCTGCTGAGGTGCTATAGCCTGAAGATGATATCTGATTATCTGACATCGTCAGAGGATTTCAGATTGAATCTTTTTGCTCTGGAGAATTAGAGAAAGTGTGTCTTGTTCGGACTGTGAGAGAGAGAGAGAGAGAGAGATGTGTAGGAATGAACAACTGGTTTGGGAAAGAGTTAATATAGGAGAAGGAAATAGGAGAGAGGTAATGGCAAGTTTGTTGTGAAAAAGGAAAACAAAAAATTAGAAAATCAGAGGGAGTTGTGCGCTGACTTGAAAAAGAGGCTTCTACGGGGAAGAAAGATACTTCAAGGCAATTTTGCAGTGTATTGACTAATGACTGACGTTTCACGAAAGATGACTTTAGGGAAGTGAAGAATTTGTGGCCTGGCTTCTGTGGTACTTTGTATGGTCTTTACTGTGGACAAGGCCTTTGTTTTCAAGCCTAACAAATTTGAATTTGTTTAGTCAACATTCCGTTCATTACATCGCTAGAAGTTTTGGATAGATTGATGGAGGGTCAAATAATTTCTGAATTTCATAATTTAACACATGCTGCATTGGATTGAGAACATATGTATAACATCAACATTCTTTAGTAAAAAATTTTATAAGTTATAAACTGGAAAAAAAATATAAAAAAATTCTTTTCTAATTACTGTTGTTGTCATTTAAAGTTCAAAATAAAAGCCTTTTTATATTGAATTTCAGGCATATTCCACTTTGTTAGTAATGTACTATATATTGCAGAATTTGGACTAATTAAATTTATCTTCTTCCAATGAAGCAAAAATATGTACATAAACTCAAGAAAGTAAAATAGTGATAACTTTTACTAAGGACCAATCTATGACTATAATTATACCGATTGACCTATCTGGATGCTCTTAGTTGCAGGTGTAAATATTTTTACAGACAAACTCTCATAAATTCCTTTACATCATCAGATAGAAATACAGTCAAATAGAATGGTCACAAAAGATCTATTTTGTTTATTGTTGGATAGCAAGACTGAGTCAGAGAATTCAAAGAGGCTGCCTGATCCAATTAACCGAACCAACCTCTTTGTTGAAACTTTGAACCGGCCCTTCCTTCCCCGTTGTTTCGTTTTAATTGAACTCTCTTTCCGTTGCGCCTTCAAATTTGACACGGCTTTAAAGCTTCCACAGGCCTTGGATGGGACATCAGAATTTTAAAAATCAAACTACGTATAAACTATCCGTAAATAAAGTATGTACAAATTTAATTTGTCTATTCTCATTTAAATATATACGTATTAATAAATTATTCGAGAATAACATATATATCCGCAATTATTACTATATGAGTGTGCCCCTTGTACAAGAAACAAGCACAAGTGTAATTCTCACGCATTTTATATTAGACTATTAATTCATTGGTTTAGGACCTAACAATCCTGAATTTGTGATAAACTGTACCGAATTGGAATATCTTATTGTCCCCACAATTGAGAAAATGGGATCAAAGTGTGTCCAATTAATTGCTTCATGGCCGCAAAGTCTTAAAGTTACGTGTAACATATATAAACTTTTTTCCATTCAGCTGCACGGATTTGTAACATATCCTTTTGCTCCAAAATTATATTATATACTAGCTAAATCAAACATATATTGAGCGAAAAAAATTGATTCTTTTTTTTTTTAAAAAAAAACATGACTTCCAGAGTATTTATTCAACAAAAATTGAGCATAAATCAGTATTTTTTTTTTTAACACATTTAGGACATATAAATGATTGTAAATTTCAAAAAAAAAAAAGAAAAAAAAGAAGAAAAAATCGAAAAACTTTGAAAATGTTGGACTAAATCTTACAAAAATATCATCATAATCGACAAATAGGTGAACAAAAGCAATTTTCGGTAATAGGTAAAAGAGAACCAAGTCATTGACTAGCGTAGGTTATTCGGTTCAAATTAACTATGGTCCTGATCCATGTGGTATAAATATTTACAAACTCACTCGTGTCTTTACCTAACAAGTAACAAACATTATATTCCAATAGAAACCATATTAATTATGTGCATGAAGAATGTTTGTATCACATAAATACAACAAAACTGATGATGGATGCTTTTCAACTTATAGGCTTATAGCATACTTATCTTTATTTTGAATACTTTAAATCGGTCAATCACGCAATTTGTCGGAGCATCTTTTCCAGGATCTGAGAATGCTTGTTGGCTATGCGGGGGCCTAGAACTATCAAAATTTTAACCTAAAACATAATATTGGTTCAAATTCCTATTGCAAATAGTGCTCTCGAAAAAAAGGAAATTAATATCGGGTCAGGATTTAGTAGTGACCAATAAACCAGTGTTAAGTCATTAGTGACGCAGTAGATCACCGATGGTAAAGTGGTAATCACAGCAGACATTTTTATACCACGTGGTATAAAATATACATACTTTTAAGAATTTTCCTTCATATCCTCGTGGTCCCACCGAATACAAATATACAGAATTTGGTGCAATTGGCCATGTTTAATTACTATTTTCACCAACCAAATGTTAGATTTACACTCCAAGTCAACATCAGATACCTTCATTTTCCTCTCTTTTTTCGGCCTTTATAAACTTTCAAGTCTAATAGATTCTAAAGCTCAAATACAAAATATCGTTATATCTGATTTATGGAGTAAACAATTGTATGTAAAAAGAAGGAATATGCTCAGCGGACACAGAGGGTCTTACGCAACCAAAAAAGTGAAATTTTACGGACAACTATACATTTATATTTTACTTTTCAAGTTTTCATTTATTAGATGAAGTATATAACTGTCCAAAAAAAAAAAAGTACATCAACTGCATTTTCATTATATAGATCCTAATAACAATATGGGAAAAATAATTCCATGATATGAACAATAACTTAAACAAAATTAAAATATTTGTATTATACTTGACAGCATGCATTTTATGATTTTACATGGACTATCGATTTAAAAAAAAAATGATCAAATTTCGGGACTGACTAATCAAGCTTAACTATTATTTGACATTGAAGACCACAAAAAACTTATGGTATACACTCTTCGTGATGGATGAATTACCAGTTTTGACTTATTGGCTGACTAATCAGTTTATAAATTTATATGCTTGTTTTTAGCAACACTAGGGTAATTATAATGCGATTATTCAATTTTCGACCACTTATTCAATTTTGACTTGTGTTGTTTTAGCAACACTAGGGTAATTCAAGGACTTATTCAATTTTATATATACGGATATACCTAAAATATTTTATTGGTGAGCTTACGATTATTCTAAATGGAAATTGATTCATACCATCCACTAGTGCGTCATTCAACATCATCCAAAGGAGCGACTCCTTTTTTTTTTCCACGCATCGTCCCTCCCCTCCCCTCCCCTCCCGCGCCATCCCCTCATTCCCCCCCAGGTCTCCCCTCCTCTCTCCTCTCTCTTCTCTCCTCTACCTCTTTCTTCTTTATGTTTATTTTCTCGTTTTTTTCCTTATTTTTTCATTTTTTTTATTTTTTCTTATTTTTTCTCTTATATTATCAAGTGTTTTCTGAGAGTTAGTAATACAAAAGGTTTTTTTAATACGAATATTTGTTCAATTTATTTGTTACAAATGTTCAGTTTATTTGTTACATATGTTCAATTTATTTGTTACATATGTTCACTTTTATTTTTTTTTATATGAGTCTACATGTTTGTTACATCTATTCAATTTATTTGTTACATTTGTTCAATTTATTGTTTATATTTGTTCATTTTATTTGTTATATTTGTTTTATATATGTTCACTTTTAAAAAAATTTTATGAGTCCACATTGTTTGTTATATCTATTCAATTTATTTGTTATTTACGTACAATTAGTTGTCATATCTGTTCAATTTATTTATCATGTATGTTTATTTTGTTCTTGTATATATACATTTTGATTCTTTGTTTATATTATATTCGTATCTGTTCAATTTATTGTCGTATATGTTCATTTTAAAGAAACAAGACATAACGAACATGTTAGATACGAAGGAGAATAAGACAGAGGTAGAGAGAAAGAGATGGAGTCCATGGAAAAAGATCGTGACGGAAAGGAGGAGAGGAAGAGGCAACGAGACAGAGGAAAAAGAACGGAGGGATGGAAGGGAGGGAAGGAAGCGCCAAAAGAGGGCAGGATGCGGAAAGGATGGAAGGAAGCGCGCGGAGAGAGAGGTAAGGAAGCGCAGGGAGGGAAGGGAAGGAAGGAAGTGCGGAGAGAGGGGGAGGGTGCGGAAAGAGAGGGGTGTGAAAAAATGTATTGTGGATGGCGTGGATGGTTTTTCGGTGGATGACGCTTATCATCTCCAATTCTAAATTGTTAGCTAAAAAAAAGAGCTATGCATTGACAATGATTTACCTTGAATTGGGTTGTTCGACTCAAGTGATTTGGTTCTAATCCATGAATCTAGTGATCTTTAATTCGAATCACGGAGAGTATTTATTTTCGAACAAACCTAAAAAAAATACAGTGACTTATCCTGATCTGGTAATATTTTTTTTAAAAAAAAGTTAAATTTTAAAATAGAAAAGAGTTAATCATAATCTGATAATCATGATGTTATTTTTAGTAGTTATCAATGTTATCAAGGCAATTTGTTCTTAAAGATCCCAATCTAAATAAATAAATAAACATTCTAAATTACTCATAACTCATAAGTCAGAATCTATATTATAGTTCATTTGCTTATGTAAAGAAGTACAGAACCTTGACTTTGCTGCAATGAACATCGCCAAAAATATAATCATACCAATTTAGTTTTCTAAGCAGTTTTCATACATTTTTTTGGCTCTCTTAATGCTTTTCAAGTTAAACGCGAAATATAATTTTTCTATTGACGTAAAAAGTACATGTAGCAATGCTAATTTAATTTAATATTTGAATTTATATATTATTGACCTAATAATGCACAAAAACTGGAGGCATTTGAACCTCAGCAATCAATCTAGAAAAGAAATATAAATAAACTATTACAACACGAACGAAATAGCAAGAAGTGGGAGACCCGTAATCGCAGGAGCTGAATTAGACCATTCGTGCTGACGTCTTTAATTGTTTGGGGAGCAAGAACCTTTGGATTCCATAAACAAACCTCCCTGTAGCGGAATGTGCAGCGGGTCAAATGTAGTCCCCGCCATGTATTTTAAGACCTTTCAATTTGTCTCTCAATTTCTAATTAAGAGATCTATTGTTAGTTAGTGTGTTATAACTTGAAAGACTGGTTGAGATGTTGAATATTTCCAGTCAACTGCGTGTTTTTAAGATTCCCTTGGAGGCTTGGAGCCTATTAAAGACACGAATTACGAAAAATAGACATTTCTTCAGAAAATGGCCAACAAGTCCAAAGCTTTGAGACCTAGAGGTTTTACCTTTTTAGTTTTTAGGGGAAAAAAATTATTTTTTTGTGCATATATGAGTGGGAGACAGTTTATTTTATTTAAAGTCTGGTCAAGGATTTATGGAAGACAACGCGTAAATGTCCCAGTCACTCAGTAAAAAGTATCACTTTTGATTTTTAATTATTTCCCGGGGATCCACTCGCTTAAACTCAAAAAAGAAATATGTCACTCACTTTTCACTCAGACAATACTTTTTGTTGTGAAATTTATTTAACGCTTCATACAAAATAACAAAATAGAACATTGTTACATCATCAAGCTAGTTCTCAATTTGTTGTTACAAAATATTAGTATTTTTGTTTTTTTTTGTATTGTTATTGTTAATTTTATAGACTTCTACTATGAAAGTTGTGTAATGTATAAAAAAAAAAAAATTGCACGAAAATAATAAATTTGATGCAAAATTTGTTGCAAAATTTGTAAGTTGCAACAATCTTAATTATTAATGTTTATGAAATATTAGATAATACTAAAATTGTATGAATTTTTTTAATAAAAATCATAATTTAAAATTAATAAATTAGATTAACAAAGTGTTAAGCTTGTGGATACGGCTGTTTAAGGATCGAACTAGACAGAAAGAAAACAAAATCAAATATTCCTTTTTTTTTTTAGAAATATTTTGAAACCACAAAGGAATTCTGAATCAGTTGAGCTAAATATTTCGCAATGCCGTCTACAAAAGATTTCATGGTTATTGGATAAATTAGCTTAACAAAGCTCTTAAGTAAATATCCATCCAGAATTCGTTAAGCAAACAGAAGAAAAGAAAAAAAAAAAAATTAATCCGTATGGATCGGGGTTTTGAACCCGACGTGAATCGAACACGCAACCTTCTGATCTGGAGTCAGACGCGCTACCATTGCGCCACGGATCCTTGTTGCTTTTAATCTCACAATTAATTTAATTAATAAACAAAATCTTCATTATTCCAAAAAGCCCGTCCCATCTCCTATAGTTGACTATGTGCTACGGGCTTCATTCGCAAAATAATAATAAAAGGCCTGTCCTATGAAGACTGCACTTCCCCTTTTATAAAGGTACTTACAACTTAGGTATGTTACCGTACGTGTATCTTGTGAAATTGACACGCACATGTTCCTACTTAAGTTTTACTTACTAGATAGCAGTTATAATATTTCTGTATACTTTTTTTTTTTTCTTTTACAGACGAATAATAGTGAAGTCCAGTAAATAGAAAATATATAAATATCTTTTTAGTGAAATATTATAATATTTTTGAAAGATCACGAGTTTAATATCTTATTTTATTTAATTTAATCCATGTCTTCTTCTTGTTTTTTTTTATGGAGTAAAAGGCCTGTCCTATGAAGTACAAGTTAAGCCATGTTGAAAAGTTAAGAGGATAACACTTACTGCGTGCTTATTGAAGGTTTAAAGTATTTAGCCTTTTATTTCAGCAATGAATTCGATAGAAATGCAAGGAATATCGAAATAAAATTAGGTTCTCTTTCTCGGCATTCCAAGATTTATCATGACAAGCATGTAAAAAATTGACAAACTTGAACTCACAGCTACAAAAGAGATACCAAGGAGACCTATAAAAGTATAGGTGAAATCTCTTTTTTGGTTAAAACTCTTATTTGAATGTAAAAAGAAAAAGACATGTCTCAAGATGCTGGCAAAGTCAAAACAGAAGATCCGTCCTATTCACTGAAGCCAGTGACGGCTTCATTCAAATGCCAATGGTGTTATAAGGAAAAACCTGTATCAGAGTTCACAAAGATTGAGCCATGCAACCAATGAATTTGCACGGTTTGCATTATGCGTGACTGCACGAACAAATTTGAGGAGAACAATCATTGTGATGAGCTCTGGGTCCTGCCTGTTGGGTGACGGGCAGTTCAAGCTGATCATAGATGAAGATTATTGGAAAAAAGATCTAAAGCTCTTTTCCTTCTGGGAGAATATCATGTTCAAGCTTAATGTGCAAAAAATGAGTAGAGAAATGACAATGATGGCACGTGCGAAATTGTGGTGCTGCAGCCCCAGATACCGGTTCTATGTAGTATGTTCAGAAAATCAGTGGATGTTCTGTATGATTTGCATGTGAGGTTTAACTTGCATCAGTTTTCTGCTGTGTGCTGCAAGGCAAATCCATAGTTCAACAGTGCTGGCAACAGAATTATGATGAAGTTCAGACCAATTCAGAAATTTTATCAATTAATTTGGGAATTTTTTTTTTTGTTAGTTTTAAGGGCCACCTTATAGTTGGCCGAAAATAATGCTTATTCAGACCAACACCGATGTACTCATGAACAGCACGTCCAAATAGCATTGGACATATATATCTTATAGGTACTGAAGCATACTATTTTGTATGCCACTAATTTGATGCAAATGCAAATGCGGGAAAAAGTTTTGCTTCAATTGTGGAAGAAGCTCTAAGATCTGTTTCTGCAATCCTGTAACAAAAAAAAAAATGCATGGTCCAAAATGGACAGCTTTTCTGGTAGGAAAACAGGCAATGGCACGAGATGGTACCAAAGTTAATTTTTATTGTCATGTTGGTTGTCGACGAGAATCAATTTTGTTTAGTTCAATTTTTTCTACTATTTTTTTCATAAACAAGTAGGCAAGCTCACCACTTTTCCATAAACTACAAAGCAGCAGTCAATTATTTGTTTTGTTCAATTTTTTTTTTTCAAAATCAAGTGGGAAGCCCAGCACTTCTTTTTTTTCGACCGAAAAATAATGTGTCTAGCTGTTACGTTTTATTTTTTAAGCCTAGCACATTTCCATTAACTAGAAAAGCAACAGTCAATTATTTGTTTTGTTGGAATTGAGCAATTTATTGCTTGTAACATGTTGCATACTATCAAGTTATGCTTTCTATGGATCAGACCGCTATTTATTTTCGGGGAATAGGTCTATTCCCAAGCTATCCAAACGACAGCTTAAGGACTATATTAAAAGTGAAAACGGATCTGCTTCTGGTTTGGTCAGCTTTCTGTTGCACTTGTACATCTGTGCAGAGCCCCCACTTCCCAGTTTCCCTCTCGTTTACACTCTTAAGTTAGCTACAGAAAATTAATAACCTCTACTTTTTCTTACCAGTTTGGTGCTAATGTGAGAGTTATGAGCATGTTTATTATATAATTTGCAAAAATCTTCACATGCATTGTGTTTAAATGGTTATTTTCCTCTAATTTTGGTAAAAGTATCCTGAATGGCTAAGAAAGTCATAACAAATGTCTGAGTTGTGCAGAAATGTGCATTTGAAAGTGGCTTTTTTCTGCCTACTGTCTTTCACACCAAAAGAAAAAAAAAAAGGGTCGGCATTTTACAATTGCAAATTCGTTTGATTATTCTCTTCATTGTCCATCCAGGAACCCACTATTTGAAGACGTTAAAAATTTCCAAGGGCAAGTGGTGGTCATTAAATGAAAAGCTGCTGCCCATTTATAATAAGTAGTTTGTATGTTCCTATATATCCACAGGTCTTGATCCTGATTATGAAACACTGTTGTAAGTTGTAATCCCATTAACATTGATACATTACATTTAAGCTTTTATCTAGTCAATAACAACAGCAGAAATTATTTAGTGCATACAATATTAATTATATTGTGCAATCATTTCATTTACAAGCAATTTATAATTTATCCACAAAAAGCAATTCTTTCCTCCTTTCCGTCCTTGTGAATCTATCCGTGCACCACCACACCTGAATTAAACAAGGAAAGTACAGATCCAATATAATTAATAAGGTGGATTACATAATTAGGGGTAGGGTTGTCAATGGGTAGGGTACGATACGATAGAAACTTTTTTCATACCCATACCCATTAAAATTTTCTTTACCCATACCCTACCCTTACCCGTTAAAAATTTACTTTACCCGTACCCTACCCTTACCCGTTAAGAATTAACGGTAAGTGTAGGGTAACGGTAGAAAATTAGTAATAATGTTAATAACTCAATAAAAATAAATAAATAATATCAAATAAATATATTAATAAAGCGCAACATTGAATAATACTTTAAATATAATAAAATCCTACAATATCTTTTCATGTCAATTGTCACAAAAAAAATACATAACTAACTACTAATTATACTATATTAAATGTACATAGTGCAAATTAATTTCTTCGTCAATGCAAACAGATTCTGATAATGACATAAGTGCTCCGTCTTCAAAGCAGCGTTACTTATTTGCGTGTGAATTAAAATTAGAAAGAAATATATAACATTTTAATGTTGTATTATCTTACACAAATTTACCAATTTTATTATCTAATTAGATATTAACATATTAATTAAAATATTACAATCATATCTTTTTAATCATGATAAAGATTATAAATTACATATCTAACGGTACGTGTAATTAACGAATACGAAAAAGCCTTATCCATACCCATACCCAATAAATTAACGAAATTTTTTTTACCCATATCCATACCCGATAACTTAACGAAAATAAAATCTTACCCATACCCATCTTATCGAATACGATACGGATTGGGTAAACGGGTAATAGGATACCATTGACAGCCCTAATTAGGGGTCATATGGGTTTTAACTGTGGCCCGCTTGGATTTAAGACCAATGAATTGAAGTAAACAAAGATATTGTAGAATATTGGGATGGTTAAATTTCATACAACAATTCATATTTAATGTCTTAAATGAGACTCTAATTAATTATTCACAAGCTATAATATTATTATTATCCTACGTTTTCTATGGTCATTTACTTGTAATTCTTGGGCAGATAATGTATGTTTAAAAAGTTCTCTCCAATAATGCATAATCCTATGGCTTACTGCAATCAGCTGCTTACATGCACCAGTTTCTGATTGATTGTGTGTCTAAAATTTTCTTTCTAACTATCCTAAACTTCACCTCGTTAATTAAAAAGGAAACAAAAATGAGACAAAAGACCATACTTCCACATTTGCTTCCAGGCTTGAGCGGGCGGCCACACTGTTGAGCAACAAAGACTACCTTATCAGCACTTATTACCTTCTCCACCGCAGGCGTGAGGTATGTACACACACAGGGTATATCTGCTCCTCGAACAGCATTGCAGCAGTTTTTGTCTGGCTCGATCTTTGGACCATTCACACCGACAAACCGAAGGCACGTCGCCCTCAATGAATTAACATCATTTTCACAACCTGATGCATTGGTTGCAACCAGCATGGTGTTTACCAGCAAGGCCAAGAGGATGATTGGTGCGCTACTTTTGGCCATCTTAAATTGTCGATCTCTTTCTTTTGTTAGGCCTGTTGCAAGTGAGTTGAAGAAATGAATTGGTTTGTAGGGAGAATTTATAGGGAAGTTGAATGTGACAGTATCATTATTTTTGTATGTTTTTGCACTTGCGTGAGGTGAAGCTGTCACTAACTATCATGGCGCGATTGTTGTGATCTACAAGTAGGCTCGCTTATTCTATGAAGTTTTCTTATGATTGCTGTTGCTTAATGAAAGTAATAAAGACGTAGGGCGGTAGGGATATGCTTGGAACGAAATTCTGTTACAAGTAGAAGGTAATATAATGGGCCGTGAGTCCAAACTTTGAACAGCTCGAGACGATAGACCATGAGTCCATGATAGGGATTAAGAACGCACATCAAATCAAAAGCGCCTGTCTTTTTTTTTTTTTCTTTCTTTTTTTTTTGTGTAGAGTGAGTCAGAGACTAAAGAATCGTAAAACATTTTAACGGCGGGATAAATCATGTAACTAAGAATTAAGAATGACAACTTGTGATATGAATAATTAATAATAAACTTGATAATTGATGTCTTTTAATCAATATACAAGTTAATTAGATGATTCTGCCTAGTAAAGTTCCACTACTAGATGTTTCCCTTCACGAGTTTTATCTGCTTGCAATAGTTTCGCCATATTATTGCAAACGACCTCCGATCCTATTATCATGACAATTTCTAAAAGACAAGTTAGAGTTAAATGTCAATGCCGACATTAAAAACTTAAATACCCTAAATAAATTTACATTCGAGACCCCATTCAAATTTAATCTCTAACTTGTGACCTATTTAGAAAGGATTTTTTTCGATTCATGTAAATTATGTCCCCAAAAAGAGAAAATTCCAATTCCGAACTACAAGTTCCACCTTTAAGAAATTAGACAAACATAGAAAAGCACTTTTAGACCAAACCAAAAACAAATGGTGAATAGCACTCTCAAATCACATAGAAGGTTACTAACTTTACCATAACTCTAGAATGGTAACAACTAACAAGAGAGAACCTGCACTATTTAAATGAATAAATCCAGTACAGCAGTAGGTGGCAGGTATGTATAAAGATGAGTACAAATCCATCAGAGGAGAGAAAACAAAAAAAAAAACAAAAAAATACAAATCTAGTTGTACACCATATATTTAGGTGTGGCACTGAATTTCTGGTAACCCTTGATGACTTTGTTCACAGCGTCGAGGAAATCCTTCTCTGTCACTGTCTTCCTTCGGGCCCTAATTGCAAACATACCTGCCTCAGTACAGACACTCCTTATGTCCGCTCCTGCCATTTATCACACAGTCAATGACTTCCAAAGAATAATTACACTAGTAACCTAGAATTGCAGTTGACCAAAAAAAAGATTAATATAAATACAAAAACTTAAGCAAACATACCAGTTGAATTGGGGCAGAGACGAGCAAGAAGCTCAAAACGAATGTCCCTCTCGCAGTTCATGGTACGGGTATGAATCTTAAATATCTGGGTCCGACCTTCCAGATCAGGCAATCCAAATTCCACCTTACGATCCAATCTACCAGGTCGGAGCAATGCTGGATCCAATGTGTCAGGCCTACAAAATAACAAAGTTTTAAGTTTAGGCCATACAATAACCATTAAACACATCAAATAAATACACATCACCCATTAGATTAAAAAGAACTCAAAGAGATGAGATTTTAATTCAGGTTTTGTTTTAGGATATCATATGGATTATCATATAGAATACTAAAAAATGCATGGGACATTGTACCTGTTTGTGGCCATGAGAACCTTGATGTTACCACGGGCATCAAACCCATCAAGCTGATTGACAATCTCAAGCATAGTTCTCTGCACCTCATTATCGCCACCAACACCATCATCAAAACGGGCCCCACCTATAGCATCCACCTCATCAAAGAACACTATACAAGCCTTCTTGGACCTAGCCATCTGCAGATTTTGTAGTCATCTTTAGAAACATTCGACTTAAGTTAACATATATCTATAAATAGTCAAACCTACATAAACAAAACAAATTTCATGTTTGTACAAATCCACTGTACACTTTGTGAGTTCAAGTATGGATGTCGTCTTCTCTTGGCATCAAATTTAGACATTCATTCTTAATTTATTTCCATTTAACAAGCACATGATGCACCAATTAACATAAAATAATAACCAAATATTGCACACTTTATAATTCAGTAAGACATTAGAAAATACTAATTGCAAGAAAAATAAGATTGGACCTGGAAGAGTTCGCGAACCATGCGGGCTCCCTCTCCAACATATTTTTGAACAAGCTCACTTCCAATAACACGAATGAAGCAAGCATCAGTTCTGTTGGCCACAGCTCTTGCCAGAAGGGTTTTACCAGTTCCTGGTGGGCCATAGCATAGTACACCTTTTGGTGGGTCAATACCGAGCTTCACAAACTTCTCGGGATGAAGCATAGGCAGCTCCACAACCTGATGGATGGATAGAATATTTATAAGATATTAGCTTTATAACAAGCAAGATATGGCATGACATGAAAGCACACTTATTCCTGTTATGACCCATATTTAGGTCTTCTTTGAACCTAAATCAGTGTTAATTCCTTGCAATCCTTGTGATCAGCTAATATTTGCAGAAAAGGCTTAATTGAGGGGTTTAGCTTAAGCAAAATTCCATTAAACTGAGGATCAACCACACAACACAGATGAACTGATATAAATCTATTTTTAACAAAATCATAGTAGTGATGCATTCACATATAAGGAAACAGTCAATAATATTGCAATCCTTGGACTTTCAATATTTGATTACCTCTCGCATCTTCTCAATCTGCTCCTTGCAACCACCGACATCATTATAAGTAACATCAGGTTTCTCTTCTACAGTCATCATTGTTACACTAGGATCAATCTTTGGTGGCAATGGTATCTGGATTTGGTACTTGTTCCTGTCCACACTGAATTAAGTACAGAAAATTTCAATGTCACCATTTTGCATTCACTTACAAAAATTTTATGAGAAAGCTACAAAAAATGAGTCGATAATGAACTAGAAAAGCCATCATTATTTCCTTGATTCTCACTGCTGTATTGACTCGTTCTAGTATATTACCAGTAAAAAACCTATACTTATTGGGAAAATGAAGGACACTAGCACGGGTAGGGAAGAAAACTTAGTAATCAGCTGAATCTACTACTGCTACACAAGCAGTCCCAGGGTAAAAGGTGACCACATTAAATTAAATAAAGAAATTGTGAACTATATTATTTACCCAACACGCATGCCTTCTTCAATATCAGTAGGAGAGACTTTGTCACCTAAGCCAACAACAAACTGCAAAAAGATAGAAATAAAGAGTGAAGAAGTGAATAAATTCCTTTCAAAACCAACAAATTATAATTTATAAATATTACAGCCAAAGTACCTTTGCAATTTGCTTAACATTAATAACATACTTCGCATCTTCTGTATTCGGACTAATTATTTTAGTACACCTTGCAACCTGCATCATCAATAATGAAAAATCAAATCTAAAATCATAAAAAATTAAGTATTCTCGTATATGAAATTGAATATAAAAAATTAAATGTTTACCTGGAGAGGTTGCTCCTCTTGCATCATTTGCTTGTCAGAAACTAAGTCCCATTGGCTCGGGGCAGCTAAGCCTGTATCAGACTCTTTGATTCCTGTATTCCGATCACGTGTGAATCAACATATTGGTTCACAATCTGACTAATTTGAGCTGAGTGCAAACTAAAACTACAATTACAAAGTCTAAGAAACAATTTTCTATATGATGATGGAAGAGCAATCATAAAACCATACAAAGTCCAACCAACTCCTAATGCTGCAAGTGCTAAGATGGCATAGATAATAAAAAAGATGAAGTTTGCAGACATCAAATTTGCAAGACCCCCACACAAAAACTACAAAATACCCAAATCATAAAAAGCCCAAACATGTTGAGAAGTAAGCAACACTAACCACATAGGTCATTGATTTTTTTAGCTTTCTCCTTAATTTCCTTTTCAGTCTGCTTTATGCTTGTAGAGTATGGTCCTAGACCCTGTAGAAAGAGCAAAATAAACAAAATTAAAGCAATCAGGACTCCAGATTGAGGCTTCCAGAGAAAACTGTTGATACACAAGAAATTCTTTGGTATGGTAACAATAATATCATGGGTAAACTGTTTAACGAGACTGAATCAGATGCAACGAAAGACTAAAACTGGTATAAGACTGCATGAATTCTTCCTCTAAATTTAGATCATAATTCTATGAAAACTTGGGTTGAGAAAAGTAGTACGAAATGCAAAATCCTTCCCTTTCCCAAAACCTAGGTTTCAATACATCACTCAGGGAACCATACTAAGACGCAAAAAATCAAAATGCTTTAGAGAACTGTCATCGGATCATATAATAACACAGATCCAAAGCTCCAATTGAGCCAAACCACAAAATCTGACAAAAGTAAAAGAGAGAAGAAAGGGAACACGTACGTAGGTTTTAAGGAGAGCGATATCGTCTTCATCGAGAGGTCGCGGGTTCTTCTCGTTGAGGATCTCATCTTCTATATCAGGCGCCATTGATTCGCTTTTTTCCTCGTCTCTTTCTGTTTCTCTCTCTCTCTAGTTTAAGCAAGCAAAATACTCGAGCGAACCCTTCTTCCTCTACAAGAAAAGAACCAGCTCCTCTAATCAATTTCTAGGTCGAGGTCAGGGTATGTGTGGGACCTATCAGGCAGTCACTCTACTTTTTCACATTCCAACCATCACAGTGGATCTTATTTCGGATCAAGTCGCTAATATAAACCAGGCCTGGTTATAAAATGTTTTCCCTATATAGGCCCGGTATTTAGACTTCGAAAGCCTCAAAGGTTTTGAGGCCTGGAATTAGTAGAATGGGCTTCTTCTGAATCAGTTTTAAATTTAATTTTTGACATTGTAAGTTTGTAACTTTTGCGCTTAGCGGGTAGGGCTGAAAGGAAAACGCAACGTTTGATTGTTTCGTCCCTTTAAAACGGTTAACGCAATTATTTTTTATTGTGTTTGTATAACGAAACGGTTAACGAAATTGGCCTATTTCTTTTCGTTTAAACATTTTATGTCACTTTTATGTATTTTTTCAAGTATTTTATGAACAAATCTTGATGAACCGAGAAAATTGCAGTATTGTTTTGGTTAGTTATACATGCGAAATAGAAAAACATGTATAAAAATTATTTTTTTTTAATTGATCATTTCAGTCATTTTGACCATCTTTTAAAACAAAATGGCTAGAGCAAATAAATTTTTGTTTCGTGCCATAAACAAAACAGTTAAACATGATCGATTTCCACGTCATACAGCCCTATTAGCGGGTCATTAAAATTATAACTATCACCGTTATGCTATTATTATGGAACGAGGGAGTTCAAAATCCATGTTACAAATCGGATACTTGAAAGATCTGTGTTCAATACATGTATTCATCGAATAGTAACACAGATACGAATATGAATAAAAATTCAAATATGAAATATGTTAATATTTGAATTGAACTATCAGAAGTTAAGATTTTGAAGTGAATGAATCAAAGACTGAAATTATAATTTTGTTTAGACAGAAAAGACCTAAATTACACCAGTTCATAATGAGCCTAGAATTTCATAAAATACATATGTACAAATTGAACTGGTCTAGGCAATTGACTGCTTTCCAACGAGCTGATCCAGCTTGAATTTGATTCACGAGTGATTCCAGCTCGATAGCTTGGCTCGTTAACAGCTTAAAATTGATCCGAGCGAGCTAATTGCAAGCAGTTACCAAATCGAAATTGAGCAAATCGCACGCAGTGAACATTTGTGCCACCCCTAGCCTTCTGTTGCATAGTACTGAGGGGCCAATTCAGGCAACCACAAAGGATCGATCCTAGTCAAATTTCTGACATAGGTCTGGTTTGTCCGTACCAACTCATTAAATATAATGCAATCTGTCTTCGTCCGGAACAGAACTGATGAAGGATGAATCTGAACATTTTGACCACTTGCCATGGCCCTGCTCGACCATGAAAATAAAAAAAGGATCAGACTAAACATTTAAAATATGTATAAAAAACAAAAATAAATCAAGACTGGTGACAGTAGAACCTGTTCTGTATTCAATATTTTAGACGGAACCATAAAAAATGATATGAATAGTTTGGACCTGTATGATCCATCGGGTTGCCTAATAGCTGCATTTAGGAAAAAGGCGGCAGTGAGACATCTCCTGAACTGAAGCATGTCTTCTCCACAGGACAAGATATTTAGTCCCATCTGCTGTACATGCCCTTGAATTTGACTGCCAAAACCAGTTTAAAAAAGTAAAATTTAAAAACAAAAGCACATTACAGAAAATAAATCCATTTATAAATGCGTAAAATAAAAAGAAATTAGGTCATTGCAAAAATGTCATATAACAATTTCAAAACTACTTGACAATACAGAAATAAGAGACAAACCTATGGATGTCTCGTGCATGTCTAAGTGAACGGTAATTTATGAAATTCTCCCTGCACCATTTGTTTAAGGTCTTCTCCATTGTTTTCTCTTTCATGTTTGCATTCTTTCCCTTTTCTAAACAATCTGCTGCAGCTCGGTACACATTCACCAGTGTTATGTGATCCCCCTCTGAGCTCGAAAAATTTTTCCTCGCAGCCCTTGCCTAATTATGAAAAAAAATAAAATATTCAAAGATGAAGGGATAAGAACAAATGATTTAGTACCTAGAAGGTGAGTTACTGAGATGGTATTCAAGGAATCAGGATTCAAGCCTTGCAGAAATAATTTAGATCCTTCTCCACAGAAAGAAACTAATCTCCAAAAATATAACAAGCCTAAAAGTATGTGCACCTCTTCTAACTTCTCACGGGGAAAGTAGAAAATAGATTCAACTGAAAGCATAGAGACAACAATCAGCATCTCTTCCAAGCATTTAAATTCATTAGCCACAATTAATGCCTTAGAGTACATTGGATCCAATGGCAACCTCGCCATTTGAACTCCTACGGGATTTGACAGCTTATAGTCATCTGTCAGAGCTCCTAGCAGAAGCAATTGCTCCAGAGATTTCACTATTGTCATCCTGTCAAAAAATATCATGCAAATAAATATTAGAATTGTCTCTAGAATACTGTTTACCAAGCAATGGAGACATAAAATTTATTATCCCAGAGAATGCATGGGAGTAAATATTACCTTGAAGGCTTTTCCATGAAATCAAACCCAATGATGTCATCAATACCGAGAGCCTTAAGCTGAAGGACGACATTTGAAAGGTTGCAACGTTTTATTTCAGGCACAGTTGAATCAGCCATTTTTATAAACTCACTCTCCGGGTAAAGCCTAAAGCATTTCCCAGGTCCTTCTCTCCCTGCTCGTCCACTACCCATAAGAGAAAATTCTAGTCACTATATTTATCTGCCATCACACAAAAGGTCAATGAGAGAACGCTAAAAGAAACAACCATATTACCTTCGTTGGAGGGCCTGAGCTTTGGAGGTGGGAATTATAATTAATGATTCCATACCCGTCACAGGATTATATGATCGAGCTTTTACTAAACCAGGGTCAATAACATACTTAATACCAGGAATTGTCACAGATGTTTCAGCAATATTTGTAGCCAAGATAACCTACCATAAAAGAGCATACATCAAATACCAGAAGATGATGATTATGTAATAAGACCATACCAAATTACTTCTAAAATGTAACAACTTTGAATAAAAACAAATTTTAATCAGAATTACTTTCCGAAAGCCCGAAGGAGCTGGCTTGAAAGCATTCATTTGCTGTTCTGATGGAAGAGAGGAATAAATAGGAATTGTTGTAATTTTATTATTTTCTTGCGGCAGTTGTTGAATTCGCTCCTGTATAAGCCTTTCTACTGATTCGATCTCCTCTTGGCCGGTTAGAAAAGCAAGGATATCACCTGGTCCCTCCTCTAAATGAATCTATGAAAATAATAGGTAATGGTAGAGAGCCAATAGGAGAAAACGAACCTTAGAACATGTAGAAACATATACAAGTAGAGCACTAAAATAGAACAGTATATAATATGACCAACTACAAGTGTTACATTTGCTCCGGAGTCAGGAGTGTGACTCTTAATTTTTTCGTGTTGTCTCAATCAATCAAATCTATATATAACTTAACAAATCAATTCTTCAAATTTCTTTTCCCTGATTTTTTGCTCAATAATTATGCTTTAGGGAAGGGATCAATTCTTACTATAGTGAAAAATTAATGCATATACAACAGAAAAAAATTGCCACATAAAGCTATAATTCAGTAATAACAGAAAAAAAAAAAAATCAATAGTATAGGTTATTACTTCATAATGTAAAAAATTCACTGGTGCTATTAAAAATAATTGAAAATAATATTTGCAATTTCATAAAGAAAAAAAACAAATGTTTTAATTATCCAGAATCCAGATAGCATAGGTTGTATAATTAGTAAATACTATATAAACCTCATACATAGAATCTAGTCAATTATCAGTATAATCTACAGAGAGCAAAACCTGAAATATAGCAATAAGAGTAGCATCCAGATAATCAGGCTCAGGCTGATATGCATACAGTATATCTACAGGATACTGCCTCCCTTGAACATGCACAGCCTTGGCACCACCAAAATACTCAGAGAAACACCTAGCATCCAAGCTGGCTGACATAATTATTAACTTAAGAGGGGCTAATTTGGAAGTCTGGCATGGTTTCAAAACAAACCCCTGAGATTGTTTGTTCTCGGAATTCTTTTTGTCATTCATTTTTCCAATATTTTTGTTAATTGTAGAAGTTTTTGACCTGGCGTATTGCACATTTTTCAACAAGCCTAATAGTACATCAGTGTGTACTGTTCTCTCATGTGCTTCATCCACTATAATAATACTGTATTTAGACAGATGTGGGTCTAAAAGGGCCTCCCTGAAAATAGAAATCAAAACACAAAAATTAGATTAAAACTAAAATTTATTTTATATTTTGCTTTGGGAGTCCATTTGAGTTTGAAGTGTTAATCTTGGCATTGGTGAGCAGAACCAAAATGAAAATATTATTTTACTAGGCACAAAACCAGCTCAGCACAAGAACTTGTAAAATAAAATACCTACAGTACGGTAAAATCTTTGGTCTTGACAAATGTGACAAAAAATATTCAAATTACCTTACAAGTAAACCATCTGTCATATACTTGATCCTGGTGGCAGCAGTTGTCATGTCATCGAATCGAATGGAGTATCCAACCTTCTGACCTAACTCAACATTACACTCTTCAGCTACACGCTTGGCAACAGTAAGAGCAGCCACTCGACGAGGCTGAGTTATCCCTATTATTTTGTTGTCTTGGCAAAAGCCAGCATTGTGAAGGTATTGGGGTAGCTCTGCATAAGTTGTTCATAAAAGTAGAAATGATCAGCAACATCACAACTACAAGTAGTAGAGAAAAATATAATTGTGCTTCACAATTGTACCAAAAGGCAATGGTATTATATTATGTTGTGCTTAAAATTGAACAGATATCTTAGTAAATGCCCGATTAAAATAAGCGATTCTTATCTCACTCAAAAAGAAACGAAAAAAAGGGATGTAGTCTGAATCGACACTGATTAAAACGATCATTCAATTATAGATTGAATGATACTTATGACCAAACAGGACCTGAGAATAACCTTAAAAAAACCATGTCTATAACTTGTAATGTATTTTACTTCAGCTCACAATAATTCTTCTGTTAACTCTTGACAGGGCAAAAAGCATATCGTGAATTAATAAACACGGTAGCAAATGGATAACACAATGCTATGCTAGAATAACATTTAAATTCTAATGGTTCAAGCAAGAAAATATCACAGAAAACTTACGCGTTGTTTTTCCACTTCCAGTTTCTCCGACAACAATTAAAGTGTCATTCTTTCTCACTTCCTCCACAAGTCTTTTCTCAACTGAAACCCATAGAGACCAAATTTTTAGCATAGCTATATGCATAAACACTAAAAAATAAGACCTAACACACTTTAATAATTGCAAGCACAATAAAAACACCAGTTAATTTGGTCAATTTTTCATTAACTTTCTTTCTCAATAATCAATAAAATTGAAGAAAAAAGGAACCTGATGCAATTGGCAAGGATTTCCTTTGCTGTAGAATCAACTGTCTCCTGATAAAACCCACAATTAAAACATAAAATTAAACCAAAAACAATATCTAACAAAACCAATCAAATTTGAAGTTAAACTCGATGGAAAATACCTAGCTATAAAATGGTTAGCTCGGTGATCAGATTGGCCTGGCTTGGCCCCGGAATTAGGCATTGCTGGCATCTTCACTTCTAACCCGTTCTCCTTGTGCACTAACAGTGACTGCCTAATTGCACTTCCCAACAGTAGAGAGACGCAGTGCGGACCTGTTTGGTCTCTCTATACCTTGTGCGACTTCTCTGACAAAGAATTCATGTACAGCACTATCAAAATATAGAGAGCAAAGGACCGAGAACCCAGGATGGGGTTTGAGAACTCGGAAGTCAGGAAAGAGTCAAAGAGAGAGAAAGGCGAAGTCGCGGCGGCCGGCGCTTTGTACTTGGAGTTGGAAGGAGGAGCGATGAGCGTGTTGGGGTTTGGGGTTTAGGACGGAAGCGGAGCTGCCGCTACTAGGTTACAAATCCAATTCTGATTAAACCAAAAAAAAAAAAAAGAAAACGGTCCAAAATTTTTAAAAACCGATGGTCCGGTTCACGGTCGAACCGTCAGTCAGTTCCGTTCTATAAGAAACACCCAAATAATTCTCTACAGACGAATGGTCTGGTCGAAAAAAAAAAGATAGATAATAATGGTGCACCGGTATATACTCACAATCATGGTTCAAAAAATCGGCCGATTCTGAGTCAAATCGGGTGAATCGGATCGGAATCGGCGGAGACCGATCCGATTATAGGTGGTTTGGAGCGGAATCGGGCAGAGATGGTCAAAAACCACCATTAATAGTGGAGTTCATCAATGGATAGAGGAGAAAGGGGTGTGGGGAAGACTGCCTGAGGTGGGTAGGGTACATAGAAATGCGTAGGAGGCCGGTGGAACCAGTTTGGAGGAGGGTGGCGCACCTAGGTTTAGGTGGTTCGGCACATTTTTTTTTCGTAACGCAGTCTGTCTAGAGAATGGGAGACGGGAAATTGAGGAGAAGAAAGGTTTAACTGGACCTGTCCAGTTGGGAACTTTCTATAATTTAAACGGTCTAGATTTTCTGAAATGGAAAAAAAAATGTATGATCAAATTGAAAATCGAAATGCGCTTAAAAATTATAAAATTTTTATTCTACAATCCTAACTGAGATACTAAGGTTTTAATGAATGTTTCCTTATCAAAATTTTTTCGTTAATCATAAAATTTCTCTTAATTATGTTTAAGATTTCATTTTCTGAAAATTTTAACGCATTACACTGGCTTCCATGGTTATATAATTGTTATATAATAATTGATTTTATGCTTCCAATGTTTGATCTTTAGCTTATATTTGAAAAATATATTTTTACCTATTTTTTTTGAATTTTTCTAAATTTTAAATGCATAAAATATGATTTTCATTAAAAAACCGATTTTCCGATCCGATTCACCCGATTTTTTCCGATTCATCCGATTTGACTCCTTGGACCAACCGTCCGAGTCCGATTTCCAGAACCATGGTATATAGATTGTATGGACTCGGTGAGTTGTATGCGGTTCCTTTTCTGTATAGAAAAGAGGTGGAGTTATCCAATTATTAAAAAAAAAAAAGATTTATCTCTACGGAACAGCAATGATCATCAGTGATTTTAAGAATATAATTTTGTTAAGACAAGACTTTACAAAATCTTTACTTGGTCCCTAAACCAGCCGGGGAAAGCTCTCACAAGTCAACACCATGCATCTTTGCTTAGTACACAATTATTCAACGTTGAAACTTGAAACTCAACTCTTATTGCTTATTTTATTCAATAAAAAAAGAACAAAATTTAATGCTTCTAATTTCATACTCCACTTAGTTACTACCATTTCTTTCTGCACAAATAGTTTCACCAGAGAGAGGCAAACATAGAAAACATCATGAAGCCTGCCTCTTATCCTAAGCCATCAACATCCACCGTCTCGCTCATCCTCCTCCCGGTCATCATCTTCATCCTTATAACCTTAATTGTGTACCCAAATGAATCAAAACTACAATCGGCCACATCAGACTGTACCACGGCAGCCCCTTATGCTGATTTTACTGAACGAGTTAAAGTCAAGCCTGATCTCCGGCTACTAATTGGCGTGTTGACACTGCCTGGCAATTATGAGCGGCGCAATCTGGTTCGACTAGCATATGGATTCCAGCCCAAGCACTCTGGGCATGTAGATGTCAAGTTCGTATTTTGCAATGTGACCAAGGAGGAGGATATTGTTCTCGTTGCCTTGGAGATTATGAAATATGATGATATTATAATTCTTGGTTGTGCTGAGAATATGGATGGTGGGAAAACTTACACCTACTTCTCCAGCCTTCCTAAGATATTTGATGGTAAGCTTAGTCTATTTTAACCTTCTGAATACAGAAAAGAAGTATTTTTAATAGTAAAATAAGTGAGTAGATAATTTACTGTTAAGTTAACACTACAAAGTTTGGTGATGTATAAACATATAATAGGCTCTTTCTTTTGCTGATCATACACTAATTAATGTTGTATTTGTATAGTGTTCAAAAGACAGCTCAAGAGAACTGTCTTAAAATTTTGAGAGCTAGCTTTAAAATATTAGAACACAATGGCTCTGTAATAATCTCGAGTACTTTCTATAATTTACATGTAAATTCTGTATATTTTATTTTGTCGACATGATTAGGAAAGTGTTATATTTGTTATTAATTCATTTTTTTAATTCAGATAAGCCGTACGACTATGTGATGAAAACAGACGACGACACATACCTACGCCTAAACAACCTTGTTGATACGCTAAAGAGACTACCAAGGGAAAGCCTTTACTTCGGACTGATGACACCATGCTTTGGCACAAAAGCAGATCACTACATGTCCGGCATGGGCTATGTGGTCTCATGGGACCTGGTTGAGTGGATTTCCAAGTCAGATGTGGCCCGGACACACCACACAGGACCAGAAGATCTGATCACTGGCAAATGGTTCAGGGATGGTGGAAAGGCAGTGCACATGTATGATGCTACACCAGCAATGTACGACTACTTCGAACCACCGCACTTGTGCTACCGGCATGAGTTTATACCAGACACTGTGGCGGTGCACAAATTGAAAGATAATCTCAGATGGATCAGAACTCTCAAGTATTTCAATGTGACAGACGGTTTGAAACCCTCAAAACTATACCATTTGCCATAGAAAAACTATAAATGCATATTTCTTCTTTTTTTTTCCTTTCTAAAATGTCATGCTTCGGAGGTCAACTTTGTCTTTCTTCTTTTCTTTGGTTTTAGGGACTTGTGAAACTTGAAAGGGCATCAAAGGTTCATGTCTATAGTCCAAATTAGATCTCATTATTTAATTAATGTGTCATATGTAAGCTTTGTTATTTGTACTTCGCTTAGTGTTGAATTTTCTTTTCAAAACTTATCGTTCGTAAAAGATGTTGTCATTGCAATAACAGGAAGCAAGAAAACTGAAAGCTTTTGATTAGTTGATTATTGCATAAAATTTTAGCTGTTCAAAAGTACTTTCTGTGGTCCGGACTGATATTAGTAATTGAGCCATATGTTTGATTTTCTCACAATTGAAAGAAATGCCTAATTATTTAACCATTATCTGGAGATTCCTACATTGCGCACAGTTGATAAAAAAAACATATGTATTCTTAACTAAGTTGTTTCAAAAAACCCTGCATTAAAAAAGAACTGGTGATACCAACCGTCAGTACTAGACATATTCTAAACAGATAACTAAGACTAATGTAGTAACATATTAACATAATCGCAATGATATATCATCTCTCATTTCTCCATAACCAGCATTTTCCATCAAAAGGCCCTTTTTTGCAGATAATGTAGAGCCTTTCTTTTTTTATTTATCTTTAAATTATGAGTAGAATCCACAATTTTGAAGCTGAAAACTAAAAAAATGTCGAAGGGCTCAAAGCTCTGAGAGGACAAGAATTTGGTTTAATTGATTGCGTTTCTCCATAATTTTATTTTTAATAAAAAAAATTATTTCCTCAGGAATTTTAATAAGAAAAAAGTTATAAAATTTTTTTTAATAAGGAAAAAGTCGCAACGCGGTCCACTATCGCGTACTGGCCGGACTCTTAACGCGGTCAACGATCGCGTTAGGAGGCGAATCTTTTTTTCCGTCTCGTCGCGTCTTTAATGTTTTTTCTGTCTTCTCTTCTTCTCGCACAGAAGAGAGAGAGGGTCGGTTCGAGCACAAACCGAAGAGAAAGGAGAGAAAAAAAGAAAGGAGAGGGAAAAAAAGAGAAGGAGAAGGAAGAAAGAAAGAGAAGCGCGGAGAAGGAAGAAAGGAAGAGAAGCGCAGAGAAGAAAGGAAAGAGAAGGAGAAGGAGAACGTCGAGCGATCCGACGATTTCCGACAAGGGAGGAGAACGGCCCGAGCGATCCGACGATTTCCGACAAGGGAGGTTAACGGGCCGAGCGACGGCGAGTTCTATAGATTTTTCGTGCATTCGCTAGAGGTAAGTTTTTTATTATGTAAATTAAGGAAATGTATGAAAATTAGTATAGAAATATGTGATATATGTGTAGAAAAAATTTAGAAAATAATGGAAAAAAATAGTATGGTGTGATATATGTGTAGAAAAATAGTATGGAAATCTGTGATATATGTGTAGGAAAAAATGTGTGATATATGATTTATGTATGATAAGTTAGAAAAAGATTTGATTGGATGAAAAAAATCACGAAATTGATTGGATGAAAAAATAGAAACTGTATGAAAAATAGTGTGGATGTTATCATTGTATTTATGATAAATATGTGTAGAAAAAATTGTGTACGAATTTTGTACAAAATATATGTGTATGAAATTTAGAAAATATTTGATGGAAATTGTACAAAAATAATATTTGTGTGGTAAATGATGAAAATTATGTGTACAATTTATTGTGCATGGAAAATGTAGAAAATATAAATTTGTAGAAAATATTTGTGTATAAAATTGAGATAATTTTTATGGAAAATGTATTACAAAAAAATATTACAATAGATGACAAATTTAGGATATATTTATATGGAAAATGTAATAATGTAAAATGTAACAATTTAGGAAATATTACAATATTACAATAGATGGAAAATGTATTAAAATATTACGTATATATTTATATGTTATATTGAATTATTATAAATTATGTTAATATTTATTATGTTATATTTAATTATTACAATAGATGAGTTCTCCACACGACGAGGCTGGTCCATCCAGTCCTCGACACGACGAGGCTGGTCCATCCAGTCCTCCACACGACGAGACTGGTCCATCCAGTCCTCCACACGACGACGCTCCGATTGATGCAGCACCAGCCACACGTGTTAGACGGCGGAGGCGTCGCACCGGTCGTCCAAATCCGTTCAACGTGAACCCTGTGGAGCAAGCACAAGACGTTGACGGACAGATATTGTTCCTTACTCCCGAGGAGCATATTATTGGACTACCTGTTGAGGAGGTATAGTACTATTAAATATACTTACTATTAAATATTTCAAATATAATAAATACTTAATTTAGTATTTAATATACTTAGTATTAAAATAACCTGTATTAAATATATTATTTAATTTGCAGCGTGAAAGCTTTTTTGAATTGAGATCGCACAAGCGTGAGATTGTGATCGACAACCGTATTGATGGACGTTTGCAGAAGCTCGGCCTGATTCACATCTCGAAAGTAAAGCATGTCAATGCGGATATTGCTTTACTAAAAGCATTGGTAGAGTTTTGGCGTCCAGAGACGCATACTTTCCACTTTCCTGTGGGCGAGATGACTGTTACGTTGCAGGTAAGAATCTGTTTGAATAAATTTTGCAATTTATCCAAAGTAAACTAATGTAATTATTGTGATAATTGATGGGTTAAATCATTATCAGGATGTGAAGTATCTGTATGGTTTGCGCACAGTAGGCAAACCTGTGACAGGGAGCACGACGAGAGTCCAGTTTGATGATCAGGTCAGTGCGCAGTTATTTGCCACTGCGAACTGGGCTAGGGAGAAAAGGTAAGTTCAATGTTAATTAATTCTTTAAATTTATGATATATTATTTTATGATCTGTAAATACTGACAATTATGTAAATAATAATGTAGGGACAATAGACGTAGTATTAGATTGAAGTGGTTGCGAGAGAATTGCTCCAACTGGCCTCCTGTTGGAGCTTCCGATGATGAGCTCGATCGTTACACACGTGCGGTGGCGATGGAGCTCTTTGGGACTCTGATGTTTCCTGATATTCTGCAGGATTCTGTACCCGCATTTCTTTTGGATCTTGTGGCGGTATTAAATTAATTTCATTTAATTTCATAATCATTTCATTTCAATATCATTTATAATATTAGTTAAATCATGAAATGTTAATTCTCATATTTATACATGATTACATTGTTTAATCAATTTTCAGGGAAATTTAAATGAAGACAAATACTGGAACTGGGGAGGTGCGGTCCTAGCATGCCTGTATCATTCGCTTGATCGTGCTGCACTGCGATTCAAGGTTGTGACGGGACCTTGGATGCTTCTATTGTTTTGGGCATGGTCATATATTTCAGTATGTCGACCGAGTCTTCCAGATGACCCATTTCCTGGATTTGGCCAGCCTGATATAGACTCGTGCCCGCCGTTTGGGAGGTATAATTTTTCATAAATCTAGCATTAGTTTAATACTCATGGCTTTAGTTTAATACTCATGGCTTTTGTTTAATGTTCAATTTTTCGCAAAATTATAGGAAATTTGCTGAAGGTCGGTCATTTTCGAAGAACACTCATCGTGGGGCAGTTGAGTATGCACGGGACCACTTGGCGACATTGGAGGTAGAAGATATCAATTGGTTACCGTACAGAGATGACCGACAGAGGATGCCACGAGTAGCCCAGTTGTTTTCGGCATCAGATTATGTTCGGATGCCGGTGATTTTTTATCACATAGTGGCATACTATTATCCAGAGCGTTGCAGGCGTCAGTTCGGATTATATCAGCTTGTTCCACCACCTCTACCTCTGGTTTGTTTTTTATATGCTTAAGATTGATTTTTATTAATAATAAGTTGTATATTATTATTTTTATTAATAAGTTATATTTTTAATGTAATAGAGTTGGCACTCCATGCGCAACTACATCAATTTCGAACGCAATTCTTTTGCTAATCCGGATTGGAGTAGTATTTTTCATGTGGCGCATGCAGCGTGGAGTGATGAGGCATTAGCTGCGCTGCAGGTGGACCTTCGACCTTGGACAGATGCTGATTCTCTGAGGTATTAATTTGTTCTTTAATTTCAATCGTTGGTAATTTAAGTTATTTTGTAATATTAATTGAACATTTTAAATTTTGGTGATTAGGTATTTTCGGTGGTTTTGGAGATGGGGAGGATCGGAGCTGCCTACACCTCGCGAGCAGGCCGAGGCACGTATTAGACGTAGAGGTGATGTTCCGATCAGTCAGAGACAGTACGCTCCTATGGGGTCCAAGCTGCGTAATACGGTATTCACTGATTGATTAATTTATTTAAACCAGTTTCTATTTTATTATTTTTATTTCTTTTGTAATGAATTATTATGAATTTATTTTATAATGACTGATTAAGAATTTATAATATAGGGAAACAGCGCATTGAAGAATGCGGTTCATGCAATCAGCCTCCTTGTGAAGAAGGGATGCAGAAGAATTGGTAAGGCAATCCTTATGAACTGTCGATCCCAACTTCAAGATGCATCTATGCCGTTGAGGATCGAGGATCTATTGGAACAGCGGGGGCTACCAACGAAGATAGAAGACATACCAGATTCTTCCGAGGAGTCGCACGAACCGCAGACCAACTTTGAGGCTGAGGATCTCGTTAATCCGGTATGTATTATTTGTAAATAAATATTATATATGCATTAAACATAATATTATAATTAATTTTATTGATGATAGTTTTTTTTTATCTTAACAGGATGGTGGTCTAAATACAGGACGATTAGACGACATATTAGGACCACCCAGGGGTTCTCATTCCCACGTAGATCCTACGCCGGTGACACTTTCTGGTCCTACTCCCACACAGGATGCTGGTCCATCGTCATCGACTTCTCAGTTTGCCGGTATGTGGCATGACCCCACCGGCATTTTTAGTGGCTACATGCCAGGATATCAGCCACCTTATCCCCCGTTTGGCCAGACTTATGCACCGTTTAGTACGATCGGCCAGACTGCTCCACCGTTCACTGTGCCAGCATTTGGTACGCCATATAGTATCCCTTCATTTTCTTCGCCGTTGGGTAGTATGGGTGGGGGAGAGTCTTTCACTACCTTACTACAGACCGCCACACACGAGGGTGGTCAGGTTGTTGACGATGAGGAGGATGATGAGGATGACGGCGATTCTGAGGAGGTGGACGAGGAGATTCAGGCGGAGGATGAGGATGAGTCAGTTACACCTTGTTTGGCTGAGAGAAGAGAGAGACGAGTAATTAGGAAACGTGAGAGATTTTCGCCGTCTGGACGTAGGAGGAGGTAGTTTATGTTGCTTATTATGTTCTACGGATGTTATGGATGTTATGGATTTCTATATATTGTGATGTATGTTATTATATTTTATTTCATATACGTGTAGTTTATGTTGCTTGTTATTTTTTGTTGCTTGTCTGTTGCTATTTGAATTCGAAAATAATATTACGACAATAGTTACAAAAAAAAAAATGTACACACGTTAATATAATCAAAATTAATCAAAATTAAATACATAATTACGTTTTTTAATTAAAGTTTGTTTATTTAATTATTGCATTTAATAAATTTGACTAATTCATTTCAATAGTCTGAAATAGTCTGAAAAAGATGCGCGTGCTCTGAGAAAGTTTGAAATAGTCTGAAAAAGATGCGCGTGCTCTGAGAAAGTCTGAAATAGTCTGAAAAAGATGCGCGTGCTCTGAGAAAGTCTGAAATAGTCTGAAAAAGATGCGCGTGCTCTGAGAAAGTCTGAAATAGTCTGAAAAAGATGCGCGTGCTCTGAGAAAGTCTGAAATAGTCTGAAAAAGATGGTTTTACTCTGCAAAAGTCTGAAAAGTATCACGTGGAATTTAATTCATACTTTTGGTACAGTACACAAGAGCTTCATCTATATAAAACTCCCCACATCAGGTAGAGCTCCATCTTTGTAAAAACTTTACCACCATGGAAAAAGGAAATAGCTCAAACTCCAACAATAGCAACAAAATTAATCCAAGTGAAATTGTGAAAGAGTACTGGGGATCATTCTTCCATTCTACTCTCAACGACGAACAAAAACAAAGAGGGGAATGGACCGCAATGTGTCGTCAATGTTCTCAAACTTGCCAATACAATGTGAATGAACCGTACTATGACTTGCCCTTAAGAGCGCATTACGTCGACCACGTAAAAGAACAGATAGAAACAGAAAGGCCGAAGCGTTATGACTGGTCAGAATACTTACCACCTAAACCGACACCCCAAGAACAATATGTACGCCAGCCATTACCTTTCTCTATGGTTGAATCCATTTTTAATTTTCGTGGAGACCACACAGTGATATGTACAAAGTGCGGTGAAATTTTCAATTACCAAGAAACCATCCTGCGTGAGCACTACTCTTACCATGATCGGCGTGAAGCGGAAGAAAGGAAAGCTCGGTACATAGAAGCCGAAAGAAAAAAGAGGGAAGAAAGTGACAGACTTACACACGAGTATTGGAGTAGGAGAATAGAAGAGTCGGAAAAGAAAAGACTAAAAGAAGAAAAGGAGAAGGAGAAATGGCGAAAACAAATTCAGGACATGCAGATGCGCGAAAGACTTCGAAAGGCAAAAAGAGAGGAAGAAAGAACAAATGCAGCAAGATGTATGGCAGAGATAGAAAAACAAGAGGCAGATGCAGCTTTCTGGAACGAAGCCGCTCATATGGCTGACAACGCTGGTGCCAGTAATCAACAGGACAATGAAAATGAAGAGGATGAACCATGGTGGGATGAAATTCTTCAATATGTAAAGAGTCAAGATCTTTAAGTAGATTTATTTTTTATTTTTATGTATTTTACTATTGTATTTTTATGAATGATTTGCGGTTGTTATTATTATTACGTCATATTAAAATATTACAAATAGTTTACACTCAAACATTACAAATATTACAAATAGTTCACACACAAATATTACAAATAGTTTATACTAAAATATTACAAATAGTTCACACTCAAACATTACAAATATTACATACTAAAATATTCAAACTAGTTCACACTTAAATATTACAAATATTAAAATTGTTCATACAAGATTTTCAATGAATTATTTATTCTTCCTAAAAATATTATGGATTGTTAACACTCCTTGGATAACTGTTAACACTTGGTTCTTCTGAGTCTTGGGAAGCAAGAGAAGCACTCACTTTTGGACTGTTAACACTCGGTTTTTCTTCGGGAATGTCTCTCATCTTTTTGGCAGGAAGCTTGAAAAGTGCCTTGTAATCTCGTACATGCATTAGTTTTCTTGGTTTTTTGGTAATGACACCCTCTTCCTCCTCAGTCGAAGTTGAATTGAACTGCTCTTCTTTTTTGAGTTTTGGAGTAATGTCATCTTTTGCACAAACCTTCTCTTTTCCCTTATTCATATCTCTTACATACAACAAAATATCTAACTTTTTTTTTATACTTCTTTCTCTCTTTCTTTCTTTCTTTCTTTCTTTTTCTCTTTCTCTCTTTCTTTCTCTCTTCTGATTTCTGATCTCTGGTTGTGCCTCCTCCATCTTTTTAAACAAAAACGCGCAACGGTCGGCAACGGTAACCCTGCAAAAAGATTCGCCTCCTAACGCGGTCGTTGACCGCGTTAGCGCTCTCTAACGCGATCGTTGACCGCGTTAAGAGTCGGGCACAGTACGCGATAGTGGACCGCGTTGCGACTTTTTCCTTATTAAAAAAAATTTTATAACTTTTTTCTTATTAAAATTTCTGAGGAAATAATTTTTTTTATTAAAAATAACCCTAATTTTACAGTTAGAAAGAGCAATGATGAATATGTGTTAGTGGAGAGTGATAACATATCGCTAACAGAGAGATGACCACCGGTGGTGCAATTGTTAAAAGATAAATAAAATGCTGCAAAGCTGTCAATTTCACAAAGTAATGAAGCTGTAGTTTAGTCAATAACAGAGGTAATTACATGACAGGACACTTTTTTACAAGTGGACAACCAAGGCCCAAAATAAAAAGGAAACGAAACCAGTTTAAAACTCAAAGCGTCTATGGGCCGGGGACCACCACATATCCGGGCAGGTCAAGCTACGTTCCTTTTTTTCATTTCTGACAACTTGACAATTGACCAGTGACCACCACTATTATACACATCAAATCAATGCAAATTGTAAGAGGTCCTCTGTATATATTCATCAGATGAGATTCATGTTCTTCACACTACATTATACATCCTTTTCATAATTTGCGCAAAGAAAATGTTGAACTAGGTTCAATGACTGTCGCAATGTTCATTTTTCTGTGTTGATTAGAATAGATCATATCGAATATACTGTGCACATTTCTGATATTGATTTTCGAATAAACCCGTAAATTTCTAAACTTTCATAGTATCGTGCGCAAATATTGGAAAATTAATTTGAAAAGTTAATATTTTTCCATAGTTGATTGGAACCACATTTCTCACAATAACCTGTATGATGCATTTATTGATTCATATATACTTCTCTCCCTTCTTTCGATCGTACCGTAAAAGTAAATATTGACATGTACGAAAAGATGTATTATGAAAAGTAAAGGATAATAATTAAACCGAAGTGCATGCCAATTTTTCTATATACCAATAATGAAGTATCAGAATTAACCAACTAACAAATTCAAATTCATTTATATATTTTAATACCGGGAACGCTAGTGCAAATAGAATCAGGAACGAATTTAAGAATGAAAAGAAAAAAAAATAATTGTAATTAATTTATTTTAGAAAATTCAACAAGCCAATTTTAATAAAGTCTAGCTAATCAAAAGTACATGAGATCAAACATGGTAAAGTATGGAGGGTTTAATCGTGGCAGTCGCATTGAAATGCTTAAGTGTGGCTGCCCACATGAAATCTTGCTTAAGCAAATGCACGGCAATTGTGTCAGGCAAAAAATCCTTTGCTTCTGTACCGTTGAAGTTATAAACCCTCGGTCCCATGTTGTACCGATTTAGACCTTTCCCTGCTTTGTCAAGCCACATCCCGGTGTAGATATCCTCAGGGCCCGCCGGATCGTTCCTTGGGATATCTGCTGTCGCAATCCACTCAACCAGGTCCCATGATAATATATAACCTGTCCCGACCATGAATGGAGGGAAGTCTTGGTCTAGCATCGGCATCCCGCTACCCCAGTACATATCTTCTTTGGGTTTTCCCCTTAATGACTCTAGGAAATTATCGAAGCGGAGATAAGTGTCATCGTCGGTCTTCATTACGTAGTCGTACGGCTTATCTTCTCCCTCGAACATCTGAGGAAGGCTGGAGAAGTATTTATATGTCTTCCCCTCGTTCATGTTCTCCTTGCAGTTCAAGATTATGATATCATTGTGTGCAAGGATCTCGAGTGCGATGAATTCCCTTTGTTCGTCTGTGGTAAGATTGCAAAACACAAACCGTACATCAACTTGTGCCCGGGGAAATGGCCGTTGCAAGTCATAGATCATGCGAAGGAGGTGGCGCCGCTTGTAGGTGTTGGGGATTGTGAGGATACCGATTAAGAGCCTGAAGTCAGGTTCTGGTGGGTCAGCTAGCGATATGTCAGAGACCTCGTCAGGCTGGCAGTTGGAGAAGAATGAGAAATATTGGAAATGATTTGGGGAGGAAATGAGAAAAAATGTGCATAGTGCAGCAAGAGGGAGGATGAGGATGAGAACTGGTGTGCCGCAAGGGGCACCGGCGAACGCCTTCATCTGGCAACATCCTTTCATGGTTGACATTTGGCCTGTGTACTCTTTGATTATTTTTTTCTTGTGGGGGAATTAATTCAAGAATTTAACGGGCTGGTGTGCCTGCATCAGAACAATTGATGCATGGTCAATACTTTGAAAGTATTGACCACAAGTCTAGATCTTTTGTTACATTATAAAGCTTATGTAAAATGTATTGGCCTAGAGCCACTTGTAACCATATATAGATATCGACATTGCAAACCGCATCATGAAAGACTATAAAGTTTAAGCCCCAACAGTCAACAGAGATGTAATTTATTAAACGATGATCAAAAGAGCCGACTCTTAATTAATTAATTTAATTCCTGAATTAAAATGATGCTATGACTCGATAGAGGAAGGGTGGTGGGGACATTAAGTAATGGAAGTTCATAGTTCGTCATGACGTTGAGACTTTTAGTGGGTAGCACGTATATATATATTAGAATCTTGACCACAATTGGCATGTTATCTAATCACTTGCTCATTAATTGCCATTCACATCTATATATAAACCATTGTGTTTTATACTATTTTGTATCGTCTACATTAGAACGGACCTAGTTGGATTGCTCAGCCTAGTGATTTCGCTCTATTTCGCCAACCAAGTGGTCTTTGATTCGATTCACGGAAAGAGCATTTATTTCAAATTCTTATTTCAAAATCGTTGGTTTCAAATCAACCTTAAAAAAAAAAAAGATTACATTAGAACTGACCATCTAATTAAACACAACAAAATCCTAATTTATATTTTTACCCGCTGTAATTTTAGTAAGAATTTTTTAATCTAAACAGAAAAAAAAAAGAGAGATGCCTTCGTACTAATATATCAGTTAATAATCCAACTTGAACAGTCTTCATACTAATATATGTTAGACACGCAATAATTGATGTTTGTTTCGTAATTCTTTTCGATTGTTTTATGTATAGTTGGTTGGAGAGCTTGACAAATTATTTTAACAGAGCGCAAATGTCGACCCAAAAGAAAATTTGATGAGTTTAAATGACCATTGCTCCACGACCCATGTACCGAGAACATGAGCACATGGCCTCGCTAGCGAGGCCCGGTTCTTCCTGGAGATGTACATGCCAATTCATTGACAAGTACCAATCATTCATTCTGTTTGCTGTGCAGTTGCCTGTTAGTGAAATTTGAAAATTAGAATAAGTTCGATCTTATTGTTATTAAAGAAAATAGATTAAGCAAAAAATTGGAAGAATATATGTTTTATACTTTTATGAAAATCATATCTTATGAAAATTTTGAAAATAGAAAACACATTATAATGCGTTGCATTGTCGCAGATGTAGACTCATGCTGCCTAATATGTACACACAAGTTTGTGTTTCTTAATTCTAGCTGATTTCCTATTTAAGATTTTTTGTTTACGGATTCTGCATTCGGATCACCGGATTGGTATTGTGCATTTTTTTTAAAAAAATTTCAAATTTGTTGAATAAATATTCGTCCAACAGACTGTGTGTGTTACTTGTGCAGTTCTTGTCACGGCGGAATCTTCTTAATTTATCATTATGATCCCAGTTTCTTTTATTTTGTTTAATTACTGAGATCCCCGGTGAGTTGGTCACACCTAACGACTAATGAGGTCGATTGTTTAAGTTGCAGGTGGGATCTGAGAATAAAAGTACAAAAAATAGAGAACTTCAAACTTAAAATAGCGTATCGTACGTTAACAATAATAAAGCATCGAGAAAGAAATTAAGTAAGAATAATAAAAGATTATTAGTAATTTTAAGTTCCTTTTGAGTTAGTTAAAGTTGGATTTTCTTTTATGCGTGACAATTTTATGTTTATTATGTTATCTTAATTAGATAATATGAAGTTGTAAGCTTGTCTCAAGATGGGATTTGTATTTAAAACCTTCTTGTACAAACTCTTAACTCGAAAATTTATAATTTCGAGGTAGCCTTTTTATTAATTAAATCAAATGTTTTTACTATACTTTCAGAAAGTTAAGATCGTTTGTTCAATTTATAGCTTTATAGATGTAAATAAAATATATTTTGAGCGAGTCTCCAAACAAGAGTATCGGATAGATTTAAGCCTCCTTACTCCTTAGTCCTTTCAACTTCAGGTAATGAGGTAAATTTCTCCGAAGCGAAAATTTACTATTTCTGAAGGCAGCAATTATGACAGCATCAAACGGATTTTGAGCATCTTCAAAATAATAATAATAAATTTAACGGAGAATTCTTTTGTTTCGCTACTGAGATCCCAGCAGAGTTGCTCATAATTAAGTAACATGAGGTCGGTAGGTAGTTAATCTTTTCTTATTCCTGATGCTTCGGTAGTTAAGTTGTAGGTGGGAATAGAGAAGTAAACTAGATAACTTTTTTTTTAGAAAACATGACAGTGGCTGTCAAGTGAAAAAAATTAATGACAACACAAGCAGATATTTTAATTTTAAAAATAAAAAATGTTCGACAAAGAAACTAAAATACTGTAGAAAAGTACAATATGGCGAGTGGAGTGACCATTTAATGTTAATTTGGTACTCTAATTAGAAAAACAAGATGGGATTTATATTTTAAAATCTTCTTGTAATGTTTTTTCTTAGAATTTTAAACTTTGTGGAGGGTAGCTATTTATAATCCAGTACTTCTACCAAACTTTCAGTAAAAAGGTAATTAAGGTAGTTGAATTGTAAGTCGAAGTAAAATTATTTTGAGCGAGTCCTCAAACAGAGCATCAGATCGAGTTCAGCTTTCCTTTCAAATTCATGTAAACCTCTCCAGAACGATAATTTAAAAATTTAAAAATTCAGAAAATAGATTTTCAGCACCAAATGGATTTTGGGCCTCCTTTCAAATTAAAAAAAAATTCAGAAAATAGATTTCAATCGAGATATATAGGGATCAAGTTTGTCATATTGTAATCAATTATTAACCCAAATAACTTAGAAATTTAAAAAAAAAAAATTCCTCTAGTAAAGTTCGCAGTATGGAAATTATATAAAGGAATATAGGAGTCATATATAGATGATCGATGACTACATCGTTTATCTAAAAGTATTGATTCTATTCTTGCTGGATGCCGAGAGGATGAAGTCTTTATTAATTAAGTTACATCTCTTTGAATAAATAGTTTTAATTAAGAAAATTTATTAAAAATATTTATAAGTATGGTAATTAAGAAAACACAAATAAAGAACGTTAGATGCTATGCTAGCTCTAACCAGAATTGTCAGTTCTGAAAAAAAAAAAAAAAAACGATTTAAGAGTGGAGCGAAGACGACAAATGATGAAACTTACAATAGTGCATATGGATGATATCAGATCCCCCCCCCCCCCCCCCCCCCCCCCCCCTTTGTTGGTACACATTGGTATAATTTTAAAACCAAATCAATTTTTATCTGTTCAATTAGCAAGTACAGGAACCATTTAGCACTGTTTAAAGATGCGATATCATTTTTTATGGTTTAACAAGTTACCATGATAAAGCAGCCTAAAAAAATCGTAATGACACTTTTTGTATAATTTACTTGAATATATTTTTACATGTCTAAATTAATTGTAAATTACACATCTTAATATATACTATAACATACAAATTTATTGTATTTTTTTAATTATACTAAAAATTAGTAGATAAATACTGCAAAGTATAAAATCTCAATGAAAAATATTATTTGACTTAGTTAATTCTATTAGATCTCAAAAGAAAATTAAAATTAATATTAATAACTTTAAAACTTTGAAACCATCAAAATCCGTTTCCTCTGCTTTCGGTGCTAAAATTATTTCATTTCGGTGGCTAATTGGTTTTATGATCAAATTCCATGAAATCCGTTCTGAAAAAAATAATAATTCTAGGATATAGAAAATGCTTAATTAAATATGTCATAAAATTGTACAGTCCAGAATGAATGATGAGTGAATAATCAACGCCATTGACTCAACAATCGGTGGTAATTATCGTACCTTTTTTATGAAGTTGGTACGGTCCAGAATAAATTGACGCCATTGTACAGTCCAGAATAAAATTCTAGGGTCACACCTTTTTTATGAACTTGGTAATTATCGCTGGTTCGATCCGCGAATAATCGGATTTCTCATGAATTTTATGATCACACGATTAATGTAAATTAATCACCGCTATTGACTCAACCATTCAACATTTAGAACTGGGCGAATTACTAAACTCATCAGAATAGATATTGTATGCGGCGTCTACAACTTATTTTCCGAGTTAATCATCTCTGATAGGACTAGTACAGACAAGAGTCAGTTGGTACAGAACTACAGATGAAAGACCGATGTGTGGAGCATTAATTTTGAAAAGTACATACATGAATGATTTGAATGTTCGGAGAGATCAACTCACTGCATAAATTGTCACATGAGAGAACCACAGAGATTCTACTCTCTAAATCAAAGGATAGTCTGATTCTGATCCTCTACCATTGAACGCCAGAGGACTCAAAGGATAGTCTGATTGAACGCCAGGATCAGAATCCATTGAGACTTGACCTGGCGTTTAATCTGATTCTGATCCTCTACCATTATTAATGAAGCCGAACAGACAAATACTCACCGTCAATATTTTTTTAAAATAAAGTTGCAAAAGAAAAAAAAAAACTATTTAAGAAAAGCACAAATCGTTTATTTTCTTTCAAAATATTTCACATTAATTGTTTTGCAATATTAGAAAACAGACAAAACTAATTCTTCAAACTGCATCTGGTCTGTCAGATTTCAAAGAAACAAATCTAACATTTTCAAGCATTATCCAACGAATTCAATGCCATTAATTTAGGAGGGGATTAAGAAATATATCAAGATCAGAAATCTAATAGAGGAGCCTAACAACGTGATATCATGGTCTATGCCAGAGCCGAGGGACCCACGAGAAAAAAAAAATGCTTTTAAATCTTAATTAATTCATAATTGAAGTTGGGACGGGTACATGTCTATTATTATATATTGAACTGAAAGAAAGTATATCTGCTCTGCGGAATTTAGCAGAAAGCTGCCACTCTAAGGCCCTGATCAAAATCCCTTTTTTTAACATGGGATTTCAATTGATTTCATTTCATTAGAAAATTCTTGGTCACAATGAGCGAATTTGGTGTCATTTAGTTGGACTTCTTATGAAATTAGGTCTAACGAAATCCTATAAAATCCTACGAAATCAATTCAAATGAAATGAAATGAAATCCCGAGTAAAAATCATTGTGATCAGGGTAATTAAAAGATAATGACGTCGTCAAAGACTTATCAACAAGGCTATGAACAAACGAACCGAAATAAGCATTTTGAACTCGTCTTGCTAAGGTTTACTAGTCAACAAATCAAAAAAGAATCGGTCACATTCTCACAGATGCGATTTATGCGAACAATCTGTTTGCACAATTGCGCGTCCAACTGACAGGACCAACACCATTTAAAATAAATAAATAAAGCAAAATTAATGAAATGAATATCTATGCAAAAAGTAATATTTATCCCTATATGTGCTCATATATGGTATAACCTAGACGACTCAAGCCGATTTGTCACGTTGAACATTCTGAGGGTTACAGCCCATGTAAAATCCAACTTCAGCATGTGAACGGCGATCGTTTCCGGCGGGAAATCCTTCGGGTCCTCGCCATGAAAGTCGTACATTTTTTCACGCATATCGTATCGGTTCTTCCCCTTTTCACCTATGTTAAGCCACATTCCCGTAAATATATCCTCAATGCCTTCTGAATTATTCCGTGCAAATTCTGATGTGGAGATCCATTCGACTAGGTCCCATGAGATTCCATATCCCATGCCGACCATGAAAGGTGGGTTCTTAGGGTCTGTTGTCATAGGTTCAAAACCTTTCCCCCAGTACACATCCTCTCTCGGCTTATCCCTCAACGATGCCACCAAATTATTAAACCGAAAATATGTATCGTCGTCTGACTTGATGACATAATCATACGGCCGCTGTTTTCCAGAAAACATGTAAGGTAAACTTGCGAAGTATGTATACGTCTTTCCTTTGTTCATGTTCTCAGTGCAGTTGAGGATAATTATGTCTTGATACATCATAATTTCCATGGCGATGAAAACCTTTTGTTCATCTGTGGTGAGGTTGCAGAACACAAAGCGCACATCTATCTGTCCATTTTGGATTGTAGGTTCTTGCAATGCATAAGCATTGCGTATAATCTGACGTCGCTCATACTTTTCAGGTAGAGTAAGGATGCCGATTAGAATTTTGAATTCAGGTTCCGGGTTGGGAGGGGAAGAAAGAGCCGGTTCCTGGCAGCTGGAGAGGAAATTTAGTTGGAAATTGCTATTAGGGACTGCATAGAGGAAGATTGCACATAGTAGTGCAAGGGGAAGAATGACCACCAAAATTAAGTTTTGAGAAATGCCTTTTTCAAACATGGTGCTTCTTATAAAACTCTTGTGCTTGAAGGAGAAAAACTAGGACCTTTTAAGAGAGAGGCGATTGGTTGGTAAACGATGCATAGAAGATGATGTTATTTTTATTGAAAGAGACGGAGAGGGAGACTCAATTGATTGGAAAAAGAGAGGAAGTTCAGTTTATATTGACTTGGTTTATTGGAAACAGATGTTTATTCTTTCCTGAATTAAGTTTTTTGTATCCTATTGAGACTCAAAGTGCTATGCATGAAAGTGAGTTTGATTTGAATAGGAGTGCTGTGCATGGAAGGATTCAAAAAATTCAGAACTGGTCATGTTTAATTAGCTGTACTTGATCGCCCCAATTGAACGTGCCGTGTCAAATGGACTAATTTTGAAAATATTGTTATATAGGCCGGTATCGAAAGAAACAACTCAGCAGATCGTTTCTGGCACGTGTCACAGTTGCTATCAGTATTGTAGGCTAAATAATTGATGATGTATATTATCAACTAAGCATGTTTTCTGGTTTTATATTTTTGTACTTTTTATCTTTGAAATTTCTGACACTGAGTTTAAATATTTTTTTAATGTGACATGCAATGATATGTTCCTTTTTCACTTTCAATCATAAAAATATTAAAATACAGACGAATTTGAATATAGTTTCATCGTACAAAAAGGAATTAAATTAATAAGTATTTTTTTTTTAAATTGTATTCTTTAAAGTAGTGACTTTCTTTTAAGTTGGCCGATAATTTTTATAAGAAAAAAAAATCAAGCATCTTCTATGCATTTTCTATATAATATATCAGTTGATGTAAATTATAATGAGAAAGCAGAAAATTTATAAACCTGCTACAATTAAATATTATTAAAATATAATTCTTATTTTTATTTAAATTTTGTTTATTTTCTATGCATATTGGATATTTTGCACCCATTTCATGCTCATTCAATATCATATTTAAACAGCCAGATAAGATCAGCGAAGAGTTAATTAGACGGTAATAAACAAAAGGCCAAATGGCATTAAATGAAAATTAGGAGCAAAGTACTTTGTCCATACTGTGATTACGTAAGCTATATTTGTACTTTGAAGTAGTCCCCTTTTTTTTCTGATGAATTGAAGTGGTCCCCTTAAGAACTTTAAATAACTTTGCAAATTTCTTTGTATACTGCTAAACGCAATAAATAACCAAAAGATGACGTTTGACGCTGATTGAGCAACCTCCGGAACACCAGTTCGATCTACTTCTACAGGAAAGTGCCCATTGGAGTAATGGGAGTTTTAATCATATATAGGTCCAGTGAACAATTATCAACATATATAATAAATTAATTTCTCTTTCCGTTCCCTTCAAAAATATAAAATGATATTTTATTGTGATCCTTTACGTATACATACTGTTTCTATCTCGAAATTATGCTTAATAACCTGAATTAAAATAGACCATTATCAGTAATATGAAGAAAAAGGAAAGTAAAAGTAGTAAACAACAAATTGCATCCGAACTAGAAACCCAACTTAATTAAGAGAGGTATATTACGCTTGCACTGCCTAATCTTGGTTAGTATATGCCTTTGTCCTTTTTTTAAAAAAAAAAAATTAAGAACACTAAAAACTTTGTCAATTTTTCAATTGAATTCTGACAGAAAATCCAAAAATACGTCTACATCACTTATTGGTTCCCAGGTAAGTACAATGTGTGAGACATTAATTTATCCCTGATTGCTTACGTGTGGTGAACCTTTATTTGATTTTAATTTTAATTTAGTTAGTTGGATAACGTTTAGTGCTTAAGACAGCGAATATATCCATGCCTAAAATATTATTCACTTTTGAAATTAAAGGCGAAGGATTGCAATGAACTCAGCTGTCAGAGAACAAAAGGGAAAATTAAAAAGATGGTATAAGGCTATTCCAAACAAGGCCGGTAAACGTTCGTTGTATACTGTAAGAGATATATATATTTATCGTACCTAATTAACAAAATCTAAACAATTCAAATCAGCTATTCCATGATAAAGATTTAATATTGTTCGTGCCAGACTGGCGTCAACTTCTGGTAGATCTAAAGCCTTAGTTCCTCTTCCACTTATGATATGTAAGCGGCCTTCTTCCAACCAGAGATTAAACAGTAACAAGAGAAAGAGAAAAAAAAAAATTACAACAGCGATATTAATTATATATATAGTTATATATTATGTTTGAGAGATCAGTATGATAGTATCATTGGTCAAAAGAAAGAAAATATTGTTTGTTTTAGATCGGACATATACGACCGGAAATTATTAAGGTGCTGCCAAGCTGAAACTAACAGTCGCAACACAAATATATGTCTGTATATGCAATTTTTTTTTTTTTTTTTTATGTCGTATGTTTTGTGCGTGCTTGCTTTCTATAGACGTTTTTTCTTTTCTTTCTTAGTTTTTCTTTTCAGTACCTGGTAGTCTCTACCTGGTGTATCCAAAAAAAAAATTTCTTTTTTTTTTAAAAAAAAAGTGATGCAAAACTATGTTTTCGTTTTTTCGTGTGTCATTAATTTGCTGGGCAGAAATAGCAATTTTCTAGATTTTTGTCTACTTGGTCCGTAAATCATGGGAAATTGTAAGATGACAGTATTAAATGATGTACAAAATGTCACATGGATCGAGAGTGATAAAGAAATCTGTCCGTTGAATATTCCCTCGGATGCTGCCTTGTACCAGTCTACCAGAGAAAGAATCGTCAAACATGACTGAGTTCTTGTCATTCAAAATTTTATAATTTTCCTGTTGATTGACAACTATATATCTTACTTGACGAATAAACATTGTTCACTGTAAATAACATATAACAGAAAAAACACTAAAATGAATAAACTAATCAAAGAATATATATGTATAACTGTGTTCATCATTGATCAGAGGTGGTAAAACGGAGATGGTTCAAGCCCACCTGTCACGTTGAAGTTCTTCAGTGTGACCATCCATGTGAAATCGTTCTTCAGCACATGCACGGCAATTGTGTCGTTCGGGAAATCCTTTGGCTCGACACCATGGAAATCGTACATCTTTTCCCTCATATTAAACCTATTCTTCCCTTTGCCTGCTACATTAAGCCACATCGCCAAGTTGATGTCTTCAATGCCATGTGTATTAGTTCGAGCAAAATCTGACTCGGAAATCCACTGTACCAGGTCCCATGACAGCGCGTACCCCATTCCAACAAGGTATGGCGGATTGTCCTGGTCTAAAGGAGGGTACCCTTTACCCCAGTATGTATCTACTCTAGGTTTATCTCTTAGTGCATCGTACAATTTGTCAAGTCTGAAGTATGCATCATCGTCGGCCTTCATGACATAGTCGTATGGCTGTTCTTCACCTTGGAATATCTTCGGTACACTTGAGAAGTATGTGTACGTCTTTCCTTCGTTCATGTTCTCAGTGCAATTCAGGATGATTATGTCGCGATATCTGAGAATCTCCATGGCAATGAATACTTTTTGTTCCTCCGTCTTGAGTTGGCAAAATACAAAACGGATGTCTATTTGTGCGTGAGGGATCGGCTTCTGCAATGCATAGGCCATGCGTATGATATGACGCCTTTCAGTTTTCTCTGGAACAGTTATTATCCCGACTAAGAGCTTGAATTCGGGTTTTGATTCGGGAAGGTGCTGTGGTGTCTGAGCTGGTGGCTGGCAGTTTGAGAAGAAATTCAGTTGTAAGTAACTATTAGTATTTGGGAAAAAGAAAATCGCACTTAGCAAGACCAGAGGAAGAAGGATGAGTATAATTGGTGTGTAAGGAATGGTTTTATCAGACATGGTGTTGCTTAGTGTCTTTTAGTTCTAGATTCTAGAGAGAGAGAGTGGGAATTTTTGTTTGCAAAGAAGAGACCTGAGGGAGGTTATATGTTTGGAAGGAAGTACTGGAATAGTGGAATTGGAACTTGGAAGAAGTCCCTAGCTAGTTTGGTAAAGATTATATACAGAGGTTTAGTCCTAGGGCTCGTTTGGATGGGTTGGGAATAGTGAGAAGAGTGGGAAGAGTAGGAAGAGTGGGAAGAGTGGGAAGAGTGGAGGAATTGGCTATTTCGGGAATTAGAAATGTTGTTTGGATGGTGAGTTTAGAAATAGCGTTGGGAAGTGTGAAAAAGTAGAGAGAAAAGTGTTGTTGGGGAGAATGTTATTGAAAATTGTGTTAGGAATGAAATTGGCTATTTCAAAACCGTTTGGATGAAAAATTTAGAAATAGAATTGCCAATTCCTAAAAATTGGCTATTCCACCTCAATCCAAACGAACCCTAGACTCTAGTTCTCTCTTCCTTTTTTCTGACTGAAGTACAGATAGAGTTATTGTATTTTGTTTGGTTGTACTGAAACGTGATTTTTTTTTTTTCTCGCAAAACATTAGGCGGTGTGGAAATGAGAGAAGCTATACCAAACATTTCGCATGAAAACGAGTATTTGACTTGGCACATTTTTTTTGAAGAAATTTAGTATCTCGAGCAAAAATTTCATGAAGTCTACTAATGCCAATAGTGTGATGAGTCAATTTAAACCAAAACTCTACTTAATTTATTCTTTATTATTGTTCAACAATCACCATTAATTGGTTGTGTTTAATTTCTTCAAGTATGTGTACGCTGCCAGTAATAAGCTACATGATACATACCTTTATAGGTGCAACAGAGAATCTAGAATATGTAGTTGGCTTCGCTGTAGTTTATTGATTATTTTATTTATTAATTAATTTTTCTGAACAGTCTTCCTGAATTATTGAATCTGCGTGTCAATTTACATGAGAATTATGAGCAAGGAATAAAAACAAAAATGTCACTAGTTCTGAGCGTCGGTGGGACCGTGTCACTGTGGATTGAAGAAGTCCCGATCTTTTGTGGCATCAATAGGCGGCCTCCTTCGTGTATTTTATCACTGTGGATGCTGACCAGTTTGGTTTTGATTCTAGGTGGCGTAACATTTGATCCGAGCTTAAGAACAATTGATTAAGATGTGCTGTACGAATTAATGATTTGCATCGATGGAGATAACATTGCCCCAGCGTATTTTATGCATGCTTGTATCAACCATTTTAAAGACTTTCCGACGATTAAATGGCGTTTTTTTTTTGCGTGTTGTATCATGAAGTTTTTTTCAATAATAAAAATGTTTTAGTAACAAAATTTATACAATCACTATTATCCGATTACGCGTGAAGTTTTTATATGACCGTCAATATGCATGTAAAATATTATAGTATTATGAATTCTTTTTTTTGATAATTTTTCAAAATCAATTATAAATTTTATAAAGCAAAAAGGAGCTCAAATTATCGTATATATAACATTTTTATCTAAAATATTACAAACTATAGTATAAATATAATATGATTATATAAAAAAGGAGGATAAATTGCAATTAATCCATTTATTACATGAGCATCGACCACGAAATGTCATATATAGTATATATAAAAACATTACTCAGCGAACTAAAAGTTTAGAAACGACTATTTAAATCTGAACATACATGACACTAATGTGCAACTAAAAATCAAGGATATATTAGGTATTAAAATAAAATTGTATTCTACGGAAATGCTCGATTTCCGAAATTTTTATTTTGATTCAAGTTAATGTATAATGGCATCACTATATGACTCTTATGTGTCACTTCATAATCGATCGAAACATTGTCTGTCTAAACATAAATGTGTTACGAAATAAAACTCGATATATCACTTAACTAGTCTCTTCGCTTGCTTACTTTTCTTCAATTTCATCAAAAAATTGGAGATTGAAATGATGCGGATTTCCTAGCTACCGGCTTGATTTTAGTCAAAAGAAGTTCCTAAGACTACAAATATGGGGCCCAACTAGACCAAATCAATTAGGCATAGTTTCTTTTTGTTTTTTTTAAATATAAAATTATAAATTAGTTACAAAGTAGGAAAGACAATTTAATCAATTCAAATGGTACAATGTGGACCTTAATTTTTTTTTTAAAAAAAAAAGAGCGAGCGATCGCTGTATTAAATTGAGGGCGACGTTAGGAAAAAAATGTATTTAGGACGGAGAAAACTTTGCACTAGTTGGTACTAATTCCTATTGAAGAACTAAAAATAAAAATGAAAGACTGGATTTTAAATATCAGACAATAATTTTAAAAATATGGCAGAATTTCAAGCTCTCACCATGTATTTTTGCAAATCATGACCGTAATATCAAATTTGTATGATCTTTAATTATATAAAATATTTGAGATTCAACTTAAACTTGTTGATGCAGTTCATAATTTTATAAAACATAATTAGAAGTTTTCCCGGTGCCAGATATATATTTTTTTTCTTTATACCGTTCAGGCATCATTTTCACCAAAACGATCCGTCACCTTCTTGGAATTTGCCTACCCATAAATAATAGCATTGGTGATTTTGAGGCATTCGTTGACTCGTCTCGTGTACACCTGTAAGACTCGACTTGAAATTTTAAATAAAAGACATCTTAGCATCACCTACGTATTCCAATCGCTTAAAAAATGAGAAAAAATAGTTCGGTGTGAAGTCTGAACCCGTATAATAATAAGCTGCGCAATGGCACTGGATGCACAAGACTCTTATATAAAATCCATGCAGATTGCAACATGTTGGGCGGCGTAGGATCAGCACATGCTGAAAAAAAAGATGCCCTCAATTAATCCGCAACAATATGCTGGAGTCATGCTTATGTTGAGAGAAAGCCTTTACACAATCATTTTTACTCGGGATTTTATTTCATTTCATTTCATTTGAATTGATTTTATAGAATTTTATAGGATTTCGTTAGACCTAATTACATAGGAATTCCAACCAAATGATATCAAATCCGCTCATTGTGATAAAAAAATTTTCAATGAAATGAAATGAATTGAAATCCCACGTTTAAAAAAAGAGGATTCTGATCAGGGCCTTAATGTCACGGAACTAATGATATTTCCAGGCCATCTGTAGACACAGCAAAGCTAGACACAAGCCTATGGCGGTTAAGATTGCAACTGCTATTTGGGGACTGGTTAGAGCGAAACAATCGAATTTTCAGACACAGCAGGAGGCCAGCCAGTATTTTACACGATTGTATTCTTCAGGAGGCCAACCTTTTCATGAGATTTTGCTAGATTGTTTTGCTAGTATTTGACTAGTATTTGACTAGTTTTTTCTTGTTTTACTTTGCCTTCTTTTTCCTTTTGTAACTAGATAGCCCTATCTAGTATTACAAAAAAAAAAAAAAACTAATGATATTTTCAAAACTAAAATTTGATGGTGCGTTGCAAATTTTAATAAGAGAAATTTTATTAGAGCCATATAGTATATAAAGTCTAAAATGTTCATTACAAATTTTAGCATTATTTGCTTTTATATAAATTTATCTATAATTTGCATGCATTCAAACAGTTCAAGTCCTATAAAGATCAAATCACCCAGATTGACCCGCATAACATAAAATATTCTTAACAGAACTTAAGAATTTCAAATACAAGCATCATCATTATATATAATCCCCAACCTATTAAGGGGGAAACAATCCACTGATTCAATGCATTGAGCCTTTATTATAAATACAAATTCACAACCATTTTCACCAATGAGCATATTAACTAATAAAATTAATAAATTAATTAATAGGGTATATAATATATTACTATGTTGAGTTGACCATTTTACCCTCGTGACACGACATACAAGCATATTTTTTAGAACCTCGCCGAATGCAAAGAAAAGAAAATAATTAGGCGATTTCATATCAGCAAATTTAATGATAATTATTATCAATCCCGTTGTATTTTTTGACGTAAAGTTTATTTATTCGCTCTTTATTTAGGAGAAGTAAATATTATTTTATAAATTGATAAATATATATTATTCGGTCCTTATTCATTAATCTCAACGAATAAGAATGAGTTACAAATAAGACTAGATCTTAACAAGATAAATTTACAATAAAATTAGTTCTCAACCAATGCGGGTGAAAATTGCTTTAGTTGAATCTCATCCTTTTTTTGCAAGTGAAAGCCCGTAGGTCGTAGGCTAGTTGATCCTTATCGAGTGTCACTTCACACTCCCAACTTTTTTTTTTTGGATCAATCTACGAGTCAAATGGTAATTTCGAAATGGCCCATTGCGAGGAATTTTAAGGTACTACAAGCCCATTTATTTTCATTGGGCCAGAAGCAGACATGGATTGTTTGATCAATGTGACATTGTGACACACTGACAATGTTGATTCCATGTTTATCATGCTTTTAGATCATATGATCTATAATAGAAAGGAACATTTGTTAATACCTTATTATTTTTATGTAAGCTTTGCGTCGTGATATACTTGTACGTCGTAAAGCCTAAATATATTAATTGCGCATAAAATATAACCTGAACGGAAGATCCTTCTCGATAACCCAGCACTCGAAACTTACTTGAATATATTTTGATAAAATTAATATTAATATATATATATATATAGAGAGAGAGAATGACTAATGTGCCATCGATGGCGCAGAGGGTCTGTGCCATCCACTTTTCTGCCGTCGGATTTCTTTAATATTCGTGCCAGAGATTCAGATGTGCGTTTCAGATGAAGGGCGCTGGGGAGAGGAATGTTTTAATTTTTCCCGTCAAGTCAGTTCCGCTTCTCTGTTAACCCGTTCGTGTTCTCTCTCGCGCACAGAAATTGGATCCTCTTCGTGCTTTCTCTCTCTCTCTCGAAAGAGGTCCTCCTCCGAAAGCCTAGAAAAAAAAAACGCAGATCTAACCTCTCTCTTCTCAAGTCACCCACGTAGTTGATCTCTCTCCCCCTTCTCTCCTTGAATCGTGCTCTCGCTCTACCTCTCGCTCAACCCTAGATTTGATTCGAATATAGACTTAGATAGTTAGGCTACACATCTTTTATTGACAAATTTGACTTCTCGATTGCATAAGCAGGTTGGTGCGCAATTTAATTAGCACCTTCTCTCAAGGATGTTGAAGGATTTGAAATTCCTATGTGACGACGGTTCTTTGAAAAAATTAGCAGCTTGGATCTTACAACTTGTTGGCCAACCTAGAGCACATGACGGTTCTTCAAAAAAACTGAAGGCGTTTGTTAAATTGTTGTAATCCAGCACAATTTATATGTGATGCACATTTATTATTGATTTACATTGTTTGAATATGGCGTTTAAATTAGCTAGTGCTTCTTTTATTCCCTTGTTGTATAAATTTTATTTTGTGCCTGACTGTTAACGACATGTTCATTCTTTTCCAGTCCAGTGATGCCTTTTTTTCTTTTATTTCCACAACATAAGAAACATCACATAAGTGTCTTCTAATTATTACTTCATAAAAGATAGTTGACAATCAAACAAACAAACTAGCATATTGAACTTCATTGCAAGAAGCACATTTTAGATTCAAACAAAGTAACAATAATTTGCACCAGCATAATATAACAATCAATGTAACTACCATACTGGCTTCTTTGTGCGGCATTAAAAAAATAAAAAGAAAAAAATTAGTTCCAAGCCAATAATCCATTACACTAAAAGTGCATAGCATAAACAATGAACTCAACTTAAAATAAAAAATAATGAGACGACATTTAATCATCTAAGTAAAACTATAATCCCTGCATAGCTAGCTCCAAATCCATCAGCTAATTTATTTTCCTCCAATTGCAATGGCACTTCACCACAACAAACCACACCTGTGACCCTGCAAATTTCTGTCCAAAGGCCAAAACTGCCGTGAGAGTAGAGAGTTTCTTCATACATCAATTGTAAGGTGTGAGGCGAGAGCAGTTTCCTTCATTATTTCGATAGCAAGACTATTCAATTTCTTCATCTGTACAAAACAAGATCAATCTACTTAAAAAATGATCATCTGGAGAGTATATTATTTGACTTTAATTAGCACTTTCCTGTCATTTTTTTTAATTATTTTTAACATTTTGGAATGAAGGAATGACTCTGAAAAATTACTGGTACACTTTATAAATTTCACTTAGTTGTGAGGGGCTGGTTAGTTGTGTCTATTCAGAGGTTGGTTGCCGACTTAATTAATAGAGTACAAACTTGGTTACTTGTGTCTATTGAGAGGTTTGTTGCCGACTTAATTAATAGAGTACAAACTTCTATTTTCTTTGCTATAAGTTTTCGTCTTAAATGTCAGGTCCTATAACTTTATAAAGAACAAATACAAGTAGACCTGTCAAACGTGGCTAACGATCACAGAAATGCCCCTGATCGTTAGCGTTTCGTTTAATTAAACAGCACAATTTACATTATTGTTAACCAAATCGTTAATTATACGGCATAAAAATTAATTCTGTTAATCGTTTCGTTTAAGTAAACGATTTAAACGATTTAACGTTTACTTTTGCCAACAATAAAAATGATGAACTAGTTACATCAAATGCTCAGAAAATGGAGAAAAAAAGATGAATTAAAACGAAATAGACACAAAATATTTGACAAATAGACACAAAATAAAGAATCAACACAAAATATTTGACAAATAGACACAAAATAAATTGAAACCTAGCTGCATCCTTAATAAATCGCCTCTTTGTTGATATTCCAAATCAGAGCAAAACTAGATCTGGATCAGGGACGGAGCTCTAGTTTGCGCCTTTTCTGAACCTTCAGTCTGACGACCTCTCCCTTACCAATTTCCATTCCCCTCGTCGATGGTGGTGGAGGACAGCGGAAAGACCACCCAGACGGAGGAGTAGCGGGAGATAGAATTTCCACGGAGGCGATGCTCGAGTCGCAGAGAAGCTACCCATTGACCATTGTTAGGATTTACAGAGAGAGATCGAGTTGGATTTTTATTTTCTTTTACTCTATTTTTTCTTTTGATTTTCTCTGATGGTGTAAAGAGGGCTTTAGAACTTGGGAGCGAGAGAGCAAATAAAAAATAAGGAGAAGAAGAGAAGAAGACCCACCCAGTCAAAGCACCTCCTGTCCTCCTCGTTTTCTCCGTAATTTTTCCCTGCTATTTAAAAATTCTAAATCCGTAGAATGCTAAACACGAAAACGAAATAACGAAAACGGAACGACCCATTCCGTTTATCGTATTAATTTACCACGTTATTCAACCCTGGTTTCGTTACCGTTTCGCAACATGAAACGAAATGAAATTTCTGTCCGTTAATCGTTCCGTTTGGTTTTAACGTCACGGCGGAACGTGTTTTTTCGTTCCGTTGCCAGGTCTAAATACAAGTATTGCTAAACATATACTCTCATGGAGCTAAATTGTGCAATTTTGACTTGTCGCACCAGATTGTTTAACAAGAGTGTTTTCTCAGCCCCAAAGATTTAATTGATATTGCATGATTAAGCTTAATTTTTTTCCAAAGATTAAATTGAGATTGCTGATCACCATCACATTTATGCAAGGAAAAGATAAACTCCAGTAGTGAGTTCTCAGCCTGACCAAAGTTTTTGACAAATTATGCTTCAGTCAATCTAAATTATTGATCGAAAACGTACAATAAGTTCAATTTAGCATCATACAAACTAAAGTAGCAACAGAAAAGAAGTAGAATTTTACACAATAGTAGTGATAATTACTGAAAGCAAAGAGAGAGATTGAGAAATTGAACTAGGTCAGAATGACAGAATCAGACTACATACCAGTGGTGAGTGCTTTCATCATACCAGCGCGCCTTCCTCGATAATCGCGACACACCTCCTCCGATGTGCGCGCCACGTAGGACCCAACTGCTCGGCTTGAGGAACTGAGGAAGAGTCGTCGCGAGCAACCAATGAGGTTCAGAGGCAGAGAGAGAGCAGGATTATTTCCTCTGTCTCTCAAAACCCTAGACAAGAGCTTGAAGGTGAAACCATGGCGAATGAAGTAATCCACTTTGAAGAAACTCCTCTCTCTCGATCGCTTGAAGAGGGGTTTCAACACAGCATAGTGATCCGAGATCCAGAGGAGATCGGGCGTGATCGTATTCTGGCAGCGCTCCGTCCGATCGCTCCTCAGTTTCGTTGGAAGGTAGCTATGCGCGATGGAGAAGTGATTGTTGATGGTCCGATCTGGTGGAAAGAGAAAGCATTGAGAAAGGAGTCAGTCAAGATCGAAGGGACATGGTTGGAGGTCAGGCCATGGCACGACTTCATCGACGGCGGTCTTAAACTGAGAAGTGTGTGGGTGAGGGTTCTTGATTTCCCTCGCAAGTTCTGGTCACCTGAGGAGTTTGCTAAATTGGTCAAAGGTTTTGGTGTGGTATTGGAAATCGACAGAGACACCTTGGAGAGAGTGGATCTGAGTGAAGCTAAACTTCGGCTTGGGGTAACTGATCCACACAAGATACCTCATTCTAAAGAGGTGATCTTCCCGATTGGGGACGAGCAGCGATGGAAGAAGGTTAGATTCGTCTTGGATACTCCGATTGAACCATTCCCTGCGAAAAACAAGCGTCGTAAGGTCTGGATCAAGAAGAGAGGAGGTGATACTGGTGAATCATCTCATGTGAATCAAGACGGGGCAGATCAGGCTGGAGATGATGAAGGAGATGATGAGGAGGAACTTGTGGATTATGATGGTGATGACGGGGCTGAAGAAGAAGAAAAAATTGATGAGGAAATTATAATTGAGGATGAATTTGGTAATCTGGAGATACCAGTTGCAGTATCAGCTTCAACTAAGATACCAGTTCAGCCTGTACAGATGTTAGAACAGGTTGAGCCAGTACCAGTTCAGCATGAGATGATGCCAGAACATAACAAGATGGCAATGGTGATTTTTGAGGGGGAGGTTCAAGCACTTCAAGCTGAAGATGAAGCTAATAGTGATGGTGTGCTGGCAACAAAGGGAGATGCAACAATGCCTTTGCTTACTGGAGTGGAGACGAGGCAAAGTCTGCGACAGAGGTTGAGGGACCCAGCTGTACCAGTTCAAGATAAGGCTATGCAGAGGGCTAAAGTCAGAAATTTGGAGGCGCCAACTGCTGGTAAGGAATCCCCTTTAGATAAATTTCCTTTCTCTGATTTGACTGATGCTGAGGTTTTGAGGCTTTTTGATTGTTTTGGCCTCATTCTAGCAGATAATGAAATTGATAGTTTAGATCATATCAGATTCTTGAGATCTCTTTCAAAACAACAGTTCCAGTCGGCTTTTGAGGAAATGACTTTTAAGATAGAACATGAGACTAAATTTTTGAAAAAAGAAAGAGATAAACGAGTTAGATTAGATTTAATAATCAATGGGGTTAGATCCTCATATAAATGAAGATGCTTTCCTGGAATTGTCGGGGGCTCAGAAATGAGATTAAAAGGAAGTACTTAGCTGAACTCATTAGAGATAATAAGATAGATATTGTTGGTTTACAAGAAACAAAAAAGATGAGATTTGATAGGCGTTTTTTGCATTCTTTTTTACCTCATGATTTTGAGTGGATTTACCTACCTGCAGTAGGGACTGCTGGGGGAATATTAGTTGCAGTAAATACAGATAAATATATGATTCTTCATTCTTTAGCTAGAGATTATACTGTTTCCTTGATCATTCAGGATAGGCTAGACGGTTTTAGATTTGGTTTATCAGTTTCTTATGGTCCTACTAGATATAGGTTAAAAGATAATTTTTTCCAAAGTCTGAGCAACTTGAGAGAAATTTGGACAGGGCCTTGGATCATCTTTGGCGATTTCAACGCTATTAGATTCAGATTTGAAAAAAACGGCTCTCATTTTAATATTTCTGGAGCCTCCAAATTTAATAATTGGATAGAAAAGCATGAGCTTATGGAGGTCCCTCTTGTTGGACAGAAGTTTACTTGGTCCAATAAAAGGGATATTCCTTGTCTAGCTTTACTTGACAGATTTCTTTGTTCAGTAGATTGGATAGACCATTATAGAAATTCTAATGTGAATGCACTCCCTAGATATAGATCAGACCATTCACCCTTGATTTTATGTTCTGAAGGGGGTAATTTACCTCCAACTAATATCTTTAGACTTGACAAATCTTGGTGTGAGGATATAGAGTTTCAAAGATTAACCCCTGGTTGGTGGAATCATATTAACGGTTCTTTTGGCAATGCCAATCAATGGTGTGCCAATATGAAACAAATGCGACAGAAAATCAGAGGGTGGGTGAAAAATCATTATGGAGAGATTAAGAGGCTCAAACTCTCTTATTTGAAAGATTTGGATGAGCTTAATAAGATACAAGAAGAAAGAAATTGGTCTCAAGATGAAGATAACAAATTTCATGAGACTTTAAATTCTCTTGATGCCATATATGAAGATGAACAAAAGTATTGGCATACTAGGTCAAGAGTCCAATGGTTGCTAAAAGGAGATAGAAATACAAAATATTTTCATAGAATTGCAACTATTAGGAAAAATAAAAATTTGATTTTAGGATTAGACATTGATGGGACTTATACTAATGAGATTAAGGAAATTGAAGAACATATTCTTGATTTCTATAAAGGTCTATTTGGGGTTGAAGGAGATAAGTTAGCCAATCTTTCTCCTCATTTCTGGACTCCTGATCAAAAAATTACAGAGTTGGAGAATGAGATGTTAACACAACCCTTTACAGAGATTGAAATTAAACAGGCCTTAGATAATTGTGGGGCTGATAAAGCCCCAGGCCCTGACGGGTTCACTTTCTTCTTCTACCAGAAGTATTGGGAAATTGTGAAACTAGATGTCCTGGCTCTGTTTGAAGCATTTTATCAAGATAAATTAGATATACAAAAGCTTAATAGAGCCATTGTTTGTTTGATTCCAAAAAAGAAGGAGGTAAGTGAAATTAAACACTATAGACCTATCAGTTTGATAAACTGTATATATAACTGGATAACTAAAGTTCTAACTGATAGGTTAGCTGTAGTTTTAGATAGGATAATTGATCAATCCCAGGCGGCTTTTATAAAAAAAAGGTTTATTCTAGATAATGTGCTTTGTGTGAATGAGATTATCCATTCAGCTAAGCATGATAATGAAGCTGGGATAGTGCTGAAGATCGACATGGAAAAAGCTTATGATAGAGTAGATTGGCTTTTTTTTGGAGGAGATGATGCATGTCAGGGGGTTCCATACTAAATGGATTTCTTGGATAACTTCTCTGCTCAAAGGTGGTCATGTGTGTATCAATCTTAATGGTCAACTGACATCTTACTTTGAAGTTAAAAGGGGTCTCAAACAGGGAGATCCATTGTCCCCCCTTTTGTTTAATTTAGTGGCTGACTGTCTCAATAATATGTTGTCAAAAGCAAGAAGACAGGGTATTATTAGAGGTTTGGGCCCGCCAATAGATCAAGGGTTCCCCTTAACCAATCTGCATTACGCAGATGACACCATCTTGTTGTGTCAAGCGGATCAGAGAATGGTGCATTGTCTCAAGTGGATTTTTATAGGTTTTGAGGCTCTTTCTGGAATGAAAATAAATTTCCATAAGAGTGAGGTGTACCCGATAAACATATCTGCAGATAGAGCAAGTCAGTTAGCATATCAGTTTGGGTGCAAAATAGCCCAATTTTCTCTGATCTATTTAGGTATTCCCATCCATTGGCGAAAGATCTCTCTGCATCAGTGGCATGGAGTGTTGGAAAAATATCAAAAAAAATTGCAAGGCTGGCAAGGCAGTTTGCTATCCTATGGAGGAAAAATTACACTCATCAAGAGTGTGCTGTCAGCCTTAGCGATGTACATGATCTCTTTTCATTGGATGCCAGCCACTATACTTAGGAAGATTAATAGTATTAGAGCAAATTTTTTATGGCACACGGGTACCGTTAGGAAATATCACCTAGTTAATTGGCATGTTGCTTGCAAAGCCAAGGAACATGGAGGGTTAGGGCTGTTGGACATGAGACTTATGAACATTGCATTGTTATGCAAATGGATGTGGAGATTGAAAAATGATGAATTTACAGGATGGTGGAAAGATATGCTCACCTGGAAATATCATCTACATGCGAATAGACATAAATCTCATTTTTGGAAAAATGTGTCTAGATATAACAACCTTCTGCATATTAATTGTAGATATATGGTGCAGAATGGTTTAGGAGTTAGATTCTGGGAAGATAAATGGTGTTCTGATAACCCATTGAAAGTTGATTTTCCCAATCTCTATCAGATTTGTACTAATACTGAGGTTACAGTAGAGTTTGTACTTAGGGATATAGATAGAAATATTAAGTTTAGGAGACAACTTTCTAGGATTCAGTTACAAGACTGGATGATTGTTAAAAGAATTGTTTCCCAAACGGTCATTTCCACTGGTCCAGATAAGATTAAATGGTTATTGACCAATGATGGGAATTTTACTACTAAGTCCTTATATTTGTGGTTAGATGATAGTGGGGTAATTAATATTCATGATAAAATTGTTTGGAAATTGAAAGTACCCCTCAAAATACAAGTGTTTTTGTGGATTGTTAGTAAACGAAGATTGCTAACCAAGGACAATTTAATTCTGAAAGGTTGGGTAGGAGATCCGTTTTGCATTTACTGCTCTCAGTTAGAAACAATAGATCATTTATTTTTTTCTTGCTCACAAAATAGATCTGTGTGGCTTTGGTTTTTGGAGCAGTTTCATTGTATTTGCCCCAGAAATCTAGAAGATTTAATTATCATTGCAGATAACACAAACAAGAAATTGGCCTTTCTGCACTGGTGTGCAGCGATCTTGTGGATCATGTGGATTAATCGCAATAATTGTTGCTTTACTAATGCTCAGCCCCAATCACTTTTTTCAGTTGGCAAAGCTATTTTCAGATTGATGACTTACTGGCAAGACCTCTGGCCGAGTCAATTGAAGAAACAAATTTGGAGTATGCAACCAATGTTGGAGGCTTTGCCACTGCAGGTGCTGAGTGCTGGTGAAGAAGAGGCAGACAAGACTGGAGTGGAGACTAGAGGGATGGGGACGCTAGCTATACTACTGGATGAATGCATGGGTGGTTCAGTTGGTGCAAAGTATGGAATGTAATATCATCACAGTTGTTGCAGGGGTCGAAAATTTGGATTGTATCTTGTGGTTTGTAAAAACTAGATAGTTAGGGGCACTGGTGCATTAGATTTTGGGGTACCAGTGCCATTACAGTTGTTGTAAGGGTCAAAATTTGTTTGTGTGGTTTGTAATAATTAGATTGTAAAGGACACTGGTACAGTAGCTGTTGGGGTACCAGTGTTGGACTAGCTGCTGCTAGGATGATTTTGTGGACTGTGGGTATTCTTTTCTTAATAAAGGAAAGTGGTGGTGTCGACCACTGATTTTTTTTTTTAAAAAAAAGAGAGAGCAGGATTTGATGAGAGAAAGGCAGAGAGGGAGCAACTGCTCGGGTGATTTGAGAAGAGATGTTAGATCTACGTTTTTCTTTTTCTAGGGTTTCGGAGGAGGAGATCTTCAGAGAGAGAGCACGAAGAGGAGAGGATTCGACGAGGTGAGGATTCCATTTCTGTGCACGAGAGAGAGATCACGGAAGTTAAAAGAGTTAATGGAGAAAAACAAAACAACGCTCTATCCCAGCGACACCATCTGAGCCTCAGATCTGGATCGATAACACGAATTTTAAAGAAATCGAACGGACAGAAAATGGATGGCATAGACCCTCTGTGCCATCGATGGCACTTTAGCCATTGTCTATATCTCTACTACTTATAAATGCACCCAGCAACAGGTTAAAACAATTTTTGTTAACAATTTTTATACCGTTGATCTGTAAATGTATGGTTAGATCTGTCTCAACACATCTCTATGTGCACACAAGGAAAGATTATCTCAGTTTTGAATTGCTGCACAAAAGGAAAATTTTTTCTTTGGATTTGATTGGTTTTCCATCTAATATAGAAACAAATTGAATAACATATCTATTTGTATTGATGGTAAATTAAGAAACATATTTTTATTGTCTAACATTATTTTATTTTTTTATTTGCCCACATATGAGGGCATCTTATGCTATATATATATATATAAACACGCCATCAATGGCCGGAGGGTCCCATACAATTGAGTCATTTTTTGAGATCCAAAATTCAAACGCCTAATCTGAACCGTTCAAGTTGATGACCATATTGAAATATCCTTGCAGACCAAATTTTATATTTTTTTGTCAAATTTTTTTTTGCTATTTATTATGATATTTTCAAAAACATTATAATTAGAGTATTTCAAGCCCTCCAATTTGAAAACATCATAATAAATAGTAAAAAATTTTGAAAAATGTAAAATTTGGTCTCCAAGGATATTCAATATGGTGATCAATTTGAACGATTTGGATTGACCGTTTAAAAATTTTGAATCTTGAAAAATGATTCCATGAAAAATCGATGGCACGGGTCATCGATGGCGTGTTAGTATTCCTCTATATATATAATCAAAGCTCGTCATGAGTCGCACTTAAAATATTTTGTATGTGGAGTGAATAAGATGAATTAAGGAATATGAATTAGTCCAAATTCCTTATTTCTAACTATAGGTTTTTATTAGAATATGAATAAGCACATAAATTAACCTAAAGTTATTATTCATATGTTGTTTGGTTTCATGCATAATGGCAGCTGGTGCGACTCAACTAAGGTTGAAACAATCAGACGGACTGAAAGTGCGCTTTTAACGAATGAAATTACATTATTTAGACTCATCTGCTCTCTAACCTTTTTGGTTCGCACCATGGTAAGTAAATGCAAACCCCCCAACTCTGCCCTTTATTTCGCTCTCTCACATGCTCTTTTTCACTAATTTGGTCTTACACGCAAAGGTACTTCATGCTCTCCAACCAGAGATTAATTCCATCTCCATCAAAGTGTCAAATCCTTCAAAATTATGCAAGAGTCAAACCCCCACTGTACAAAATAACCAATTAACTATCTTCTACTCAAACAAGACCTCATTTCCACTCATAACAAATAGCTCACCTCAATTAACACCTGCCATCAATGGCTTTTGTAAAACCTAGTTCTCTCCCCCTTCATGACCTTCCCATGAAGAAGCAACATTTCTTTTCCCCAAAGCTCCCTCAATCCACCACAGCCTTAATCTTTCTCCCTCTCATCTTCCTTGGCTTCATTTACCTCTTCCTCTACCCGAAGGAGTTCTACCTGCAATCACTTGTTACATCATGCACCGGCTCTACTTACACTGTTGTAAACTTCACTGACCCGGTTGTTAGAAAGCCTGATTTCAGATTGTTAATTGGGGTTTTGACACGTGCTGATTGGTATGAAAGGAGGCACCTCCTCAGGATGGTTTACTCGTTACAGATGGGAAATCTGACGGCACATGTAGACGTGAAATATGTGTTTTGCAGGTTGTATAAGGATGATCAGCGCATCCTTGTGCCACTTGAGATACTCGCTCATGATGATATTATCATAATGGACTGTGAGGAGAATTTGAATGATGGAAAGACTTATAGCTTTTTCTCCAGTGTTGCCAGTATGTTTAACGGTAGGCATATATTATCTCGGTTAATTAATTAATTAAATTATGTTTCTATATAAACAATTCTGTGTGAAGTTAAAAGATATAACATAAGTATCGTGAAGCATTTCATTTACTATATTGTGAGACAAAAAGATTGAAATCATATATTGACTTAATCTTTAGAAAGAAAAAAATTCCAACAAACATTTACTGTCAGTACATTAAGATTATAGAGTTGGGTATGCATGAGAACCAAGAACCTAGTCCACTAAGTTTGCCTGCAAGGTAGGTAAGTCTCTCTCATTACAAAATTAGTAAGAAAAAAATGTACAATTGTACTATAGGTACAAATGGAGACCAGAAGCCATATGACTATGTAATGAAGGCAGACGATGACATATTCATCCGACTGCAAAAATTGATCGACTCATTGAATCCTATGCCTAGAGAAGACATGTACTACGGATTCGTGATACCCTGCGACAGTATGGACCCATTTCGTGAGTACATGTCTGGAATGGGTTACATATTGTCGTGGGATTTGGTGGAATGGATTGCCTCTTCAGACATAGCCAAAAAGAACGTAGTTGGTGCTGAGGATATGATGACTGGGAAATGGCTCCAAGAGGGGAACAAGGCGAAGAACAGATTTAATACAAAACCAGCAATGTATGACTTCCCGATACCAGTACCAATTGATACGTGCTCACATGAGTTCATACCAGACACAATTGCAGTGCACCGATTAAAGGATAATCCTAAATGGGCTATGACACTGAAGTACTTCAATTTTACCAGTGGGCTCAAACCATCGAGGTTTTATCGCATAGATTGAATATTTGATTCGTTCAGTTTCATCTTTTTTCCCTTCAAAATTTTTTTCTTCATTTTACTTTTTTTAAAGCAATTATAGAACAGAGACTACAGTAAAATTGCTCGAATGCATTGTTTCATGAATTATAGTCCCTAGTAGTACCTATCACGTGTGAGGCCATGCTAATTACTGGTTTCCTAGGTAGACAATGTCACCTTTTCTTGTAAAGTGAGGAAGGTTTTAATATCCAAAGCTGCTCAAAATAATGCTATATGTCGAGGAAAATCAAGATCTCATGCATGTGGCAAAAGTGGTAGCTTTACGCTATTATTTGGTCAATCTTTAAGCATAGGAACTCACATTTTATTTAGGAAAGAGTACAGAGTATGGTTTGCTTAATTAGTCGTTTCTGAATCTAATATAAAGTGAGAAGTCAACAAACGAAGATGCCTTTATCCATAATCTAAGATCTGATCTTCCCAATTCCTTGATATATGTTTGCAATTCCGAAGTACGTAATTACTATAACACGCTTGCTTAAAACACGTAGCAATGCATGCTACATCAAAATGCTGACCTATTAACAAGTTTATATCTCTGCTTTTAACAAGGTAAAATCAGTGATATGCCCATCTAATATTCTCTAATTGTATATTTACTCCTCCATTCTTTAATTGTGAATATCTATCCTTGAAATCATATCTATTATGTAAATTTATCATTTTCATTAATTTCAGTGATATTTTAGTTTTAGAAAAATTATTTTCTAAAATTTATGACTAAAATGCCCTCATCGTTGTTTCCTCGGTGATAATTAATGTCCCCGCCTCTAAAGCCTTGGTGGAATTGAGAATAATTTTAGTTTGTAATTCATGTGATTCATTTGTTTGATCATGTATCTTCTTGATACCCTTTCAGTATTTAAGTCATCATTTTTAATTTAGGTGATTCATCTTCCTGGAACAGTCGGAGGAAACAAAGATGAGGGCATTCTAGTCATAAATTTAAGAAAATAATTTAAAACTAAAGTATTATTAAATTTTATGAAAATGATAAATTTACATAATAGATCCATATGATGACAGGGATAAATATAATTAGAGAAGATTAGAGAGGCATATTAGTATATTACTGATTTTGCCTTCTGACAATTTGTATCAATTTATGGAGTGTTACGAAATTTAACGAACGGATCTTGACCTTTTTCTTGAGAGACAAAGAGAAAAAAACGTACGGTAAAGGGATTAAAAGAAACAGTCTTAATTGATAAAATTGGCACCTAAAACAAAAGCAGTTTAATTTTTGCAGGATACATCAAGATAAATTGTCATGCCTCTAGCATTTCACAAGGTCAACGGTTCAAGACATGCCATTATGCAACAAAAATACTTCGGTCATCCACTTGTCCTAATTAATTAATTAGTAGGCCTATTTTGTTCTTTTCCTTGAACACAAATGCACGCTCATTTCAGCCCATGGACATTAGGCATTTTGAATCTGTTTTTGCGTTGGTATCAACTATCAGTGCGTGAACTGAGTGGAATGCCGTTGAGAGGTTTGTACAAAAGGGAGAACTTTTATTTTATTTTATTTTATTTTATTTATTTATTTATTTATTATTATTATTATTATTTCTGCCATGCGCACCCCATTTAGGCCCGTTTCTATCCGGGCTTTCAAGCAAATTAATCACAACCATTGAAATTATAAAGGGTAACTTATCACTCCATTAATTCCCTCTCTTCTCTGTTATAAAGGTGCGCACTCCAGAATTTGCCTATTATTATTATTATTATTATTATTATTATTATTATTATTATTATTATTATTATTATTATTATTTTGACGATTATAAACTGAGGGATAAAGGCCTCTTACTGCTTTTTCACCAACATTAGAAATGCCAATGAACTACAACCTTTGGAGTGGCAACAAATCTATTCATTCTAAAAAAAAAAAATCAGAATTTCCCAATCACTATGCCGCATAAAAGCCCAGGGACCCAATCACCCAGCCCAGGGGCCTGAACTAGTGAGTAAACTTGGGCAGCATATCCTCCATATATCCTCCGACAAATTAGGCCTTTAATCAAACAGCTTTACAAAACAGTAGGTAAGACTAAAAGTGGAGAGAGCAATAAGAAGCGGGTCGCATAACTCGCTTCCCGCCACGAAACCTAAACCCAGCGGAGAGTTAAAGGAGGGTTTTTAGATTCGAAGCGGGTCGCATAACTCGCTTCCCGCCACGAAACCTAAACCCAGCGGAGAGTTAAAGGAGGGTTTTTAGATTCGGCTTCTCTTCACCTCTCTCTCTCTCTCTCTCTCTCTCTCGTACAAGCAGACACTCACTCCCACAGTCCCACTTATATCCTCTAGAGGGCGAAAATGGAGGAAGAAGTCGAAGAGGTGGAGATGGAGAGCGTCGGAGAGGAGACTGAGGCCTCTGGAACGATCCCATTTCAGCTCCAATTCGACAAGCCCGTCCCTTTCGTGGTAGAAATCCCTTTATTATTCTCTACTATCCCTGAATTAATTTCTATTATTCCCCTTTTGTTGGGTTTTTGTATTTATGGGAAATGTTGAGGATGAGTAATAGACCAGTTCCTATCAGTACCGGCTCCTCTTCGTGTACTGTTTGATTTTTCTTTTAATGAAATGCCATAAAATGTTAATGTGCATTCATTATATGTTAGGTTAAAATGGCAGAATGGAATCCAGAGAAAGATCTGCTTGCCATAGTGACTGATGAATCAAAAGTGCTTCTTCATCGGTTCAATTGGCAGAGACTTTGGACCATCATTCCTGGTTCTTTTCTTATCCTCCAAAATCTTTTAAGCTATGTTGGGTGGGAATATAAATTCCAAATTTCAAGTGAGATAGCTTCAGACTGCCCTTTGGCTGTCACTCGGTCAAAGGAAACCTTAGGAATCAAGCACTGGGCCTCACCAAAACCTGGGGTGGTCATAATAAAAGTGACGATAAGTCAACAAAATTTTATTTTTTGTGTTATATCTCCTGTATCAGTGATTTGGTAAAAGCTCAAAATATCCTTTCAGTCCATATTCTTGTTTGTATCTCAACTGAAATAGTCTGTTCTTTGACTAGGAAAATCTATAACATCTCTGTATTGGAGTCCAGATGGTAAACTTATAGCTCTTGGCACTGAAGATGGCTCCATATTTTTGCATGATGTTGAGGTGTGCTTTATTCAAAGTTATTATTTAAAGGGTTTTATTTTAAATTGGGAACATTTTTTTTCATCATTGCCATATATCTTCTTGACTAAAAAAGAAAACATTTTTTTTTCCTGGACAAAAGTAACATGTAATGTATGATTAAAAAAAATGATATTGCATGGGGATGGGAATATCTCTGTTCCAAAGTAGTATTGTTCTGTTGATGGTAATTTCCTATACCAACCGAACTAGCTATCTGGTATGCTTTGTATAATGACCTCTGGCTGCCTTTCTGAAATCGTTGAAAGTCCTATTTATTCTTGTTTAGAGAGTGACTCCTTACTCATCTTGGTGCTCGCAGGAATCAATTTATACACCTTTAATCGGTTGCATAGGAAAATATGATTTCTTTCATGAGCTTTTTAATTTGGTTTAAATTTTGTACATGGTGAATCCACCTTTTCTTCATTTATCAATGGAACCTGCCATATATTCTAATGCCTCTCCTATTTAACAGAATGGTAAAATGTTGAGAAGCATGAAGACGCATGATGTTGCGGTTATTTGTCTTAATTGGGAGGAAGATGCCCTAAAAGTGGTACAAGGACTAATTTGTTACTTGCATGATAAAATATTGTTTTTAACAAAATATAATCCGCTGACTAGAATGAGCTGCTTGTTCCACAACAATTGTATGATATCAGAATTGATAGCTCACTTTTGGAAGATTGAGTACTAATTTACCATTTACCAACATCTATTTAGTAACTGTTTTGGGAAGTTCTGTAATGCTGCTACTCAATGCAACCTAAGAGAAAAGATTCATCTTCTTTTCTTTATTTTTTGTTGGTATATTATAATATATAGGTTGACAGAGACAGACACTTTGTTTATGAGGATCGGACAACTCGTTTCTTCCCACCTCCTCCACGGGTCCCAAGGATGCCTGGTCTGAGTGATGGCGACCTAGAAGAAACCACTCAACAACTGTCAAGTGTCTCCTGCCAGCGCTTTAATATCCTGTGCAGTGGGGATCGTGATGGTTGCATCTGCTTCAGTATTTTTGGCATTTTCCCAATAGGAAAAATCGTAAATTTCTAATCTTTCCTTTCAATTTGGTGATTGTTTATGTTGCAATCATTATAATTGATATGCTACTTGGTGATTATAATAATATAGCATTTTTTTTGTGATAACTTAGTAAATTTCAAATTCATTTGGAAATTTGATTATACTAACTTTGGACTTTTTCCCCCCCTACTGTCTCAATCATATTTATTGGATTTGCTGTATAAAATCATAACTAAGAATATTTGGTGTCGTTTGCAAAAGGATGCTGATGATTTATAGGGTAAATAAATGCATTTCCATTTCATTGGTCTGCTACAGATAGTCGTGAAATTGCATGTATAGCTTAAAGAAGTCCAAAATGTTTGGAATGCATCTCACAATGTTAATTCTTTTCTCCATGTTTTCATTTCAGAACATTCATAACATCCTTCTCCCTAATCATTTGGGTATGAACTATCAGTATCAACTGAAGAATGCTTCCATAAGCAAGGTATTCATGCTATATGTATACTTTCATTAGATGCGTTAAGTTTAAAGAGCTTGGATTTAGCTTGGTTGGTTTGCCTCAATATATGTTGTATTGCCATTTCCCCTTAGGTTGCTTTGTCAAGAGATCTTTGTCGACTGGAAGTGCTATGTTCTGGAGAGCTCATTGAATTGGGTACAAGCCCAAAGCACAATGATACTTTAGTTGGTTTCCACTGCTTGAACCTGGACACTTCAGTATTCCTTAACAGGTGAGCCCTTATCTCTAAAAAGTGATTGTATCTTTTGAGGTTCTTAAAACTGATAATACTTAAATATTAATTATATAAAGAACTCAAACTGAGTTCTTGTCTATAGAGGTTCTTTGATACTATAGTTGCTGGAACTGTAATATATGGTCTCATTGATTTCAAATGTAGGAAAAATGAGCTGCATCAGGTGGCTCAACAAGCATCTAATATAGAGGATGTGGTTGAAGTCGTGCGTGCATCTATATCAGTCATGTCAAAGCAATGGACTGATGCTATGAGCTTGTTCAAGTCCAAGTTTCAAGCTATTGCTTCATTAATTGCAGACCATGGTAATGCTTCTCATAATCAGACCATGATATGAATTGGATAATTTCATCACTATCTCAGGATTCGGCTTCAAATACTTTTGCAGGGTTGGATTCTAACCCACAGGATGAATTTCTAAATCTTCTTCTTGGGGTCCGTACGAGCCCTGCACTCCAGCAGTTTCTTGTGAATACTCTTGGAGAAGCGGTATCATAACCTCTTGCCTTTTTTTCTGTGCTGTGTGATTCTTTACCCATCCTGTTTGTTGCAGTCCACTGTTGGGGTTTTGAGGCTTTTAAGTGGAACTTGATTTTTTGGCCTCTTTTATGTCTCAGACCACCCAAATGAGCAAACAACAAGAAAAATAAAGAATACAATTCTATGTAAAATAAGAATTTGATCTATTTTTTTGCATGATTTGAAATAGGGGGTGAAGCGCCTATCCAAGACAGTTGATAATACTGGCAAAGAAGTTCGTACTGTTCTAAATGAACACCTTCAGGCATGTCTTCTTGAGTTTGTTTTTACCGGAAAAACATTTTAAATAAGGAAAGGGAATTAGAGGATTGATGCTTTTTCAGTTCTTTCTTTCTGGTAGCCTGCATTAGAAATAATTGGATTCAGAGTAGGAGAACTAAGAGGCCTTTCACGGTGGCGGGCTCGGTTTAAAAGTGTTGGTTTGGATGAGAAGCTGATGGATAATGTGACAGAGACTGCTGGGATGCTTCTGATACAAGCGGAGCGCTTTTCTAGGGTTCTAACAATCGTCCTGTTCCTGGTACTATTTCTCAATTCTTTTATTGTGATTCCTTTTGCCTGGTAATCCTCAGTTCTAACAACAATGTTGCAGTTCCAAAATTTCTTCAATTGGGTTTTGAAATGCACCAAGATCCTTCTCCAAGAACCAATAGATCAAGTTCAGCAGGCCAATAGGTTAGTTTGTTTGTGCACATTATTTAATATAGAAAAGAATACTAGTTCCTTTTTTTTATTTCATTATTCTCTCCCTCTCTTTCTCTTTCTCTCCAGTGAGCTTGTGGTTGTATTTCTGAAGTTTCTCTTGCAGAGTGATCCTGTTGAGCAGTTATTGGAAGCAAAGTATAGTGTGGAAGTTGATATGTAAGCATCTTCTTTTGTGTTTCTAGTGCTTGCTTAATTTAATATTTTTTATTTATTAAGTATTACTTTGTAGGGAAACTATGAAGAGAATTGAACAGCTGGTAGCATTTGGAGGATACAAGGATGTTACCTTCTTGGAAAGAACTTTAGCTAGTGAATGCAATAAATTGGAACAATGGTCTGTTCTTTTTCTGATCAATGTGCAACTTCATTTTGATTTTTTTTTTTTTAATTCTCTGTTCTGTTCTACCAAAATAATGCATTAACTCCATCCAGTAAACTCTAAGCCTTGCTTGAAATGGCCCTTTTCCTCCTAGTTCACTTGTCAGAAATTGCTAGTTACCCTGAGGTCTCTGTGACTATTACCATAAGAAAGCTAATATATAGTGCATATCTTCTTTTCCGTTTATTATTTCCAGCCTGAAGGAGGCTTTCTTAATGCCATTCACCACGGTTTCTGAAACAGTTGCTTGTAAAGGATTAGCACCACTGTTTCCTGTTGCAAGCCCTGCACCATCTACATCACTTCCTATTCCGATGTCCATACATTACTACAAGGTTCTTACAAGACTGATAATCTTCCTATTACCTAAATCCTTTCGGTACAGTAAATTCTTCACTATGCTAATTACAGTTGTCAAAATTACCAATTTACCCTAAAATGCAGGATGAGGTTGACAGAGCTTCTGAAATAGATAAAGTTTCTCCTAATCTGACAGACTATACATGTTTTAAAGTACTAGATGGATCTTTGGGCTTAAAAAATTGTATTGGTATTGTAAGGGGCTTCATGAGTGCTGGCTTGAGTTCTTCTGTGGATACTGTAGAACCATGCTTAGATGCTGTTTTGGTTCATTTACCAGATCGATACGAGTGTGTTGATTTATCTTTGTATAAGGTAATTATTCGTCTTTTTTATTGCTCGTTTATAGGGTTCAGTACCAATTATGCATCAAGGACTGCAATTTGGATATGGAAAGTCTGGCATTTTGCTGTCTCTGCCAATTTATAATAAAGCCTCCATAATCCCACCTCACCAGCTTCATTTTAACCAATATATTATCTCACTTCAAATTATCCTGCATTGTGCAGTCTATTCTCACCTTCAAGGCAGTCTCCTATGTAATCCTTGATTTGCTATTGTTCAAATTGCCTGAATAAAGATTTGGTCTCTCTTTTCCTGTACATTCTCCAAACAGGAGAACCAGATTGTGTTGCTGCTTAACGATTTAGAATCTAATTCGGAGACTGCTGAGGGGTCCTTGATGGTGATGATGCAAGCAAGTGATCTCCCCTTTATTTCGGTGTCACTTTCTATGTCAGACAACATATTCTTCTTGCATCAGTTGGAGGTACCCCTTAAAATTTCAGGACTTTTGCACCCCCCCTCACACACACTCACACCACCACCACCACCACCACCACCACCACCAAGAAACAATAAATAAAAGGAAGAAGAAAAGGAATATGAAAAAACAAACATGTTGTTTAGTTCTTTATCATGGTTGATCATTTGGACATAAAAAAACCTCCATGAAAAAGCAAACGAGTGTAGTTATTCTATTGTTCTTTTCATTTGCAAATTGAAAGACTTGTTAAATTTAGCAGGATTCTATGATGAACTTGGACCTCGATATTGGAAAATTCCGTGCTATACCTCACCATGTAACCGTTCCATTGGCTGTTAGTGGTAAAGATAATTGTTATGATTCCCATGTAGATTTGAATTTCAGTCTAAACAATTTTTTATTTAATTTTCAATATTTTTAATTAGGAATCCTGCTTGCTTGAGCAAATGCATGGAACTAAACCTGACCTATTATTTATTTGCTTTTGTAGCATCAAGAGGCCTGGCTTGTGTTTTTTCATCTAAAAGGCACGCGCTTGTTTATATACTTGATGAAGATGAGGATGAGGTTTCTGAAATGGAATGAGTTTCTATTTTATTTATGTAAAACAGTGCTTTCATATTCTTCATGGCATCAGGTGGAACCCCATTTTTATGCATCTACATGGTTGAGAGATGCCATGAAAATGATGAGCAATGAGCAGAATTTCTTGTGTGGCTAATTTATGGATACGCTCGGAATTTACTTTTTCATTGCTAGTTTTAGATAGGTATATATACCTTATTTGGACGTCATAATTTTTTTTTTTCCTTAGGTGAAATCGAATGTTCTTTCAATTTTCGTGGTTATTACCATGGTAATTTTCATTTTGTCAAAGTCTAGCTGATAATATTTTCTTTAAACTAGCTAATATAGATGGCCAGCAGATTATCTTATAATTATCAATTTACAACATAGCGGTACAGAATCAGTAGGAACAAAAATCCCCCTATATCAAAACCAGTTAGAAGTACATCGGGACCTCAGGAGTCAGGATTATATTACATCCAAGATACGCGGGTACAAAGTCAAACAAGCTCAATCGATGTTCGAGTGAGGTTTTCAAGTGAATATTGCTGGATTTTCTAAAAATTTTCCATATTACATAATATACAGGATTAAATATCTAAACGAGCGACGAATAACTATTATTTTCTTTTAAAGTTAGCTCAAATTTCTTAAACACTGGACTCCTCGGTTCGTTTAAAATTCCCTGGCTATTTCCATTACTGTTCACTTTTTATTTTTTGGGAGATAATTTTACTGCAATGTTTTTAAATTGAAATTTGTCTGGCTACGGCCATATATCAAAACTAAAGAAAAAAAAAAAGTAAATTGAAATTCGTCCGGAAGTACCGGAACACAAAGCCGCACGTGCAGTGCGCATGCAGACTTTTCCGTATTCTGAACCGATTCATTTTGTGCAAATTACTACCATCTACCCCCTCAGTAATAATAACAATTCACCATTAACACAATCCTACGCTAATACACAGCCTACAGTAATGTTTATTACTTTAAACAAAAAAAAAGTAACCTGAAATTTTATTAACGCCAAGGAAACAAAATCAAATCAAGTCCCACCAGCAATTCCCTTCTCCGTCTCCAACTCTCCATCCCAGATCTCTCTTCTCCTCTTCGGATCTTCTCTCTTCTCTCTCTCGGTGTTTACAAACGAGGAAGAGAAGATGTACATGGCGTACGGATGGCCTCAGGCCATCCCCCTCGACCCCGGCCTTCCCTCTTCCTCGTCGGAGCGCGTCGTCTACCTCAAGTCCGCGAATCGCCTCTTATTGATTGTGGGTCCCACTCATCTCGAGCTCTGGAGCACTTCTCAGGTCTAGATTGATATCAATTTGCATTCGCACTGGTTGGTACTATATTGTTGTGTTGATCTCTGATGGTAGTTTGTTGCTTATTTGGGTTTTCAGCATAAGTTGAGGTTGGGCAAGTATGTGCGCGAAGAGAAGTCCGTAGCCATAGAAGGAGAGAATGCACGCGCTGTGTGGAGTCCAGATACTAAAACAGTCGCAGTGCTTGTAAGTGTGAATTAGTTCTGTTGTTTACTTGATTATTTTGTGTTGACTGAGATCAATTGGTTTCCCCAGTGCGAATGCTGAATTTAGTGGTTCTGATTTTGATATGTGGTGCTTTTTCAGTGTTGTTTGAAGTGAATTATACTACTTGACTGTCAAGTTCCGTACTTGTCCCAAATTTGAGGCTTTTTTGTTTGATAGTTCCATTTACTAGAATTGGAACTATAGTAATGCCTCTACAAGATGTCTATAAGTTGTTTCTCAGATTGCCACTTTGCAACCTTATTATATGCAAACGATGCTCGTTGAATAATGAGTTATTTGTTTCTGTCCTACAGACTACCACACATTTCCTGCACATATATAAGATACAATTAACAGGAAAGAGGCTACTTATAGGAGGCAAACATTATCCCGGTCTTTTTCTTGCCAGCATCTCTCTTAACATCACAGAAGCGATTCCTTTGTTTGAAGACTGCTTAGCTGCGTAAGACCTAATATTTTTTTTTTTTATTTTGCACGCATGTAGAGATATAATTAAAAGTTGTTATAGTCATTTTTTTGCTGATTATATTGCAGAAGTAATTTTGTGTGTGATAGCAAAAGCATGTTGATTGGCCTATCTAATGGGCAATTACGGCCTATTTCATGGAATGCTGAGGTAAGTGCAAATAGTTCTTTCCATTTCATTTCCTTCTGTTAGAATTTCTTGTAATTTTAATTCAATCTCTTTCATTTTTCAAATTTACAGTACTCAGATAGCTTTAGGCTATGTTGCGAAAACTCTCCTTTAGATGAACCCTCAACCTCTACACATTACCCTAATTCGCAATCGCACAGCACCGGTTGTGTCGTGCAAAACTTTTCTATTACACATCTTGAATATTCAACACATCTGAGAATATTAGTAGTGTTGTACTCAAATGGTCAGATTGAATTGTGTTCCGTGAGTAAAAAGGGTTTGAGGCAAAGTAGTGGCATGACAGTTGAGAGATGGCTGACCACAGAAGGGGCCACATGCACTTCATTTGCATCAGATCAGAAAATTCTTGCAGTTGGCTGTGGTAGAGGTGTCGTTGAGTTGTATGACCTTTCTGAGAGTGGACAGCTTCTTCGTACTATTTCCTTGTTTGATTGGGGGTATGTATGACACTCTCCTTGTTTGTGGTACAACTAAGGAACCTTTAATGGTAAAGTGATAATAATGCAGGTTGGGATAGTTCAATAAGTTTTTTCATCATGTTGGTGGTATTATCATATTATGTGTTCCAGTCTTGCCCATTATCTAACCTGAGCTTGTCATGCTAGATTGTACTGCAATACTAGTTAAAATAAGGATATTTAGGATCACCAAAGTAGCTGATTGTGTGATCTTTTGATCTATACCCTTCTTTATCGAAATGTTACTTTTTTGGTGAGATAAAGCACTTTAATCTAAATCTAGTTTATAGTTTTGGACATATGTATCTCTATTGATCTAATATCCACTTTTTTGGTCACTAATAGGCATTCTTGACATGAAACATGGTGTTTTGCTTGGGGTTCATTTATATGTTATATTAGATATACCTTTTGGCATAATGTTTTCTCATTATTATTTTTTCTTTTATCTGGATCGTTTTTTGGGTATCACTTATCAGAATCTTCTTTTGTTAATCTTTCTTCAATGCTAACAATCAATATGCTGTCCAAATTCAGGTACACAGTTGAAGACACAGGGCCTGTTTCATGTATTGCCTGGACTCCTGATAATTGTGCATTTGCTGTTGGCTGGAGATATAGAGGCATGGCTGTGTGGTCAGTATCAGGCTGCCGTCTCATGTGCACAGCCCGCCAGATTGGATTAGCCACTGCCTCTTCCCCTATGGTCAAACCTAACGCAGATTTTAAACCAGAGCCTCTCATTGGCGGGACCGCACACTTGCAGTGGGATGAACACGGGTATCGATTGTTTGCTGTCGAGGAAAACTCAGCTGATCGGGCTATTGGTTTCTCATTCAGCAAATGCTGTCTTAATAGAGGCCTGTCCAGAACCACCTTTGCACGCCAATTTCTTTATAGTGACGATCGGGTTTTGTTGATACAGCATGATGGGACAGACGAGCTGAAAATTCTCCAATTAAATGTTCCAGTTAAGTCCCATACAAAACGAAAAAAAGCATATTAGATTTTTATTACAAATTTATAGAATTTAATTTATATATATATTTTTGTATATAAGGTTGTTGGCTTATAATTGGTGTATATATCTTAAAGCAGGTATCATACATTTCACAAAATTGGCCAATTTTGCATGTTGTGGCCAGTGATGATGGTACATACCTTGCAGTTGCTGGGCACCATGGGCTTGTATTGTATGACTTGCGGAACAAGAAATGGCGTTTTTTTGGCGATGTCACACAAGAGCAAAATATTCAATGCAAAGGATTGCTCTGGCTTGGGAACAAAATTATTGTTGTATGCAACTACATTGAATCTTCGAACACGTCAGTTATTCTACTTGTACCTTTTCTTTTCTTTTTTTGCCAAGTATAACAAAGAGTAGTGGACCTCATACCATGCATTCACCTAGGGATCATCCCCTGACATATGCTGATATTATTGGATTATTAATTTAAGTTTGATAATTTTGTATGTCAATTCTTCCATGTTTCATAGATATGTGTAAATGTTGACGCACTGATAGTTTTATTCATTTTCTTATAAGAACACCAACTGACCAATATAATGTTGTCATGTTTCAGGGTTTTCCAGTGAATGCAGAGGTGCAGCCATTATTGGGACCCTAAAAATTAGGAATAATGTATTAGTTAGGATAGAAATGACTATATCTGTACCTTAACCAATGAGTGCAGTGTCTGTGGCTGTTGTAGTGAGTAATGGCGTCAATCAGGCCTTGTGGTAATGTGGTGCACATGAGCTCCTTGTCCTTGTTTATTTAATTACTTTGTTTTGTTCTTGCAGGTATGAGTTGCTTTTTTATCCAAGGTACCACCTTGACCAAAGCTCCCTTCTATGTCGAAAAACATTACTTGGCAGACCAATTGTGATGGACGTTTTCCAAGATTATGTGCTCGTTACTTACAACCCTTTTGATGTTCATATTTTCCATGTGAAGATATCTGGTGAACTTTCACCAACTGGTTCTCCAGTTATACAGGTTAGATAAAAAAATCTGCTCTTATTTTCTCTATAGTTACAGCTTTTTCTGGAACCAAGAATCATACTATTGACTAAGCCTTGCAAATTTGAAAATGAAAGAACTTACTACTTTACTGCATTAATAAAGGCAAGCCCAAGGGAGAGTTTAGATAGTTGATTACATATGTAGAAGCTACATGCCTGCAAAATGACTTATAGAATATAGTAGTTGTATGAAATATTTACTGAGGAATACATGCAAGTAAAAGTTTAAGCACATGCAAGCATGGGTGCATAATGAGTGTGTAAAGGAAGTCATCAGTTATGTGCCAATCAGTGTTCTCTTTTTTTATTTCTCATACTGAAACAGCTTAATACCGTGCGGGAGCTATCTATCATGAGTGTAAAAAGCCACCCTGCAGCAATGCACATCATTCCCGATATGTCAGATGAACATAAGTATAAACAGAGCACCATTGAATCTTCTTTGTTGCTTCAACAACCTTCTAGGTAATTCTTTTGATTTTTGAGTGTTTAAAATTTTTTAATTTATTTTGGTGCAAAACTTGTTGAAGAGTTAAAAGTGTTCTTCCTGGTGGCTAGCAATATTTAAAATTTTAATATTTACAGTTGTGGTCTTAAAAGCTCTCACCTAACAATGACATTGAAATGAACATGGGGACAAATAGAAGTTCTAAGTAAACACAAACCAAATGAAAGCTGAGCTGGGGAAGAAAAGTGTAATAGGAATGTGATCATTTGTTTGTTTTTTGGTCCATTCTCTTATATATCCTCCTTGTGTAAATGTTTGTATCCAAGTGTGCAAGCTCTAAGTTAAACTGTAGTGTAATGCCAGGTGCTTGATATTGCGTAAAAATGGTGAGCTTTCACTACTTGACTTGGATGACGGCCATGAACAAGTTCTAACTAATTCAGTAGATCTGCTTTGGGTCACTTGTGGCAAATCAGAGGATAAGGCTAACCTTATCAAAGAAGTTTCCTGGCTAGATTATGGTCACCGTGGAATGCAGGTGTTATATATACTACACTTTGTGTTTAATTTATCTCTCAAATAAACTCCAATTAACCTCAACTAATGTTGATATGATTTTACTCTATACAATTGAAAACAAAAAAGAATCAAGAAAGGAAAAAAAAAAAAAAAAAAAAAAAGAATGTAGAGAAAAATACAGTAAATCTGGTATAGATTCGGTTGTGGATTGTACATTTTCATACAAATCTAATCTATATATGATCAGTTCTAGTATGGTTAAGGCTGGTTAAATGTCTGTCTCCTAGATTCCAGCTTTCTGCAGCATTTTTTGTCAGTATTAGTTAGTTTCTATTTCTAAATGTAATTCTATTTTATTACAACTCTCATGTATAATTCTGTTCTTATAGGTTTGGTACCCATCTCATAGTGGAGACCCTTTTAAGCAGGAGGATTTCTTGCAGGTGAAACATTTTCCTAAATTCCACTTGATGCCTTTTGTGTTAGTCCATGATTTTCATTTCCTAATGGTAAAGAGTAACAATTCGTACATCTCATAATCTTCTATAGTTGGATCCAGAGCTTGAGTTTGATCGAGAAATATACCCACTTGGCCTTCTTCCAAATGTGGGGGTGGTAGTCGGTGTGACACAGCGCATGTCATTTTCGACTTCTGAATTCCCATGCTTTGAGCCCATTCCACAGGCCCAAACCATTTTGCACTGCCTGTTACGACATCTCCTTCAGGTATGTAAATTTTTAAGTTGCATAGATTGAAAAATTGGAGTATGAATTAGTTTTCAGTACAGGTGAAACTCGGTTTAACAAAATATCTGATAGAAATCTCCAAGTCAAAGTAGGTCAAATATAGAATAGAGAGACTGGTGGTGTAAATAAAGCACCTAGTGCATGTGAATGTGCTTTTACTTCTTTGTGCCTAGCTTATTTAGAGAAAGCCATGACGGAGCCCTAGTTTTTTATTTTTTTTAATGAAATTGCATCTACTTCTTTCATTAATACTTGATGAAAGCAAACATGTAACCTTGTGTATTTTTTTTTTTTTTTTTGCATAGAGGGAGAAAAGTGAAGAAGCCTTACGGCTGGCATATCTGTCAGCAGAGAAGCCGCACTTTTCGCACTGTTTGGAGTGGCTTCTTTTTACAGTTTTTGATGCAGAGATATCAAGGTGCTTATCTATTTGGGATTACTTGATGTGATGATAACTCATTGTTCTCTGAACAATATATTTGTTGTTTAGGGAAGTGTAGCTACTAAAATAAAGTTCATCAAAATTTTGTGCAACAAACCTTTCCGACATGTCGGTCTTGTACAAATCTTTGCTGAAGATGAGATCAAGGGATGTAAGCTTCCTGGGGAAGGGTTGGGGGGTAGGGTGCAAATATAAATATTTTTGTTTCCTCTACAACATTACACACCAGCAAAGTGCAGCATGCAGTTTTGGTGTACATACAAGGATTCATGATAGCCGTTAATTGTAATTTTGAAATTGAATTGACTATCAATTTATTAAAGATATATTTTTTTTCTTATGTTATGTTTGTGACATATATTAATAAGTCATATGTTGTGATATTGCAGGCAAAGTGCTAACAAGAACCAGACTTCACTCGTGAAGCCTGCAAGCACCTCTCTCTTGGAGAAGACTTGTGATCTGCTCAGAAACTTTCCAGAATATTACGATGTAGTTGTCAGTGTTGCCAGAAAGACTGATGGCCGACATTGGGCTGATCTCTTTTCTGCTGCTGGTCGATCCACTGAGTGAGCTTTCTGATCAAATTATTCCCTATATCTTATAATTTTTGTAAAATCAAGAAAACCTAAAATATAGTAACTATATAAAATTAAGAACATGTTGTTTGTGAGTCGCATGCAATTTCTTTTTTTTAAGGCTACCACCATGCAATGTGTTGCTAAGGACTTGGTCTAAATAAATTGTCGAAACGGCAAGCTGCTCAACCTGATCTACATATTAAAATATTCTCAAATACCAATGTTAACTATGTTAGAATTTTTTTTACTATTCTATCGGTTAAAGGAAAAATGATGATATTAATGACTGTTTAATATAGTCAATTTTACTTTATGGATAAAATTGTAGAAATGTCTCTACAAAGCGATTTGCTAGCAAAATTTTTATATGTAATTCATGTTAAGAAGAGGAATCTGAAATCATGGCGCACCAACCCCTTAACAACACGTTACACCATAGCATACTATATGTATTTGTGTATATATATAGTAATGATCTTTGTTTTAGGTTATTCGAAGAGTGCTTCCAGAGAAGATGGTACCGGACAGCTGCCTGCTATATTTTGGTACTCATGCTTGCTCTAATGAAATTTAGTTGGAAATTAAATTATTGAAGGACTTACGGAAATAACTAGTTTCGGGTTTGCAGGTGATTGCCAAATTAGAGGGTCCTGCTGTTAGTCAGTATTGTGCCTTACGTTTGTTGCAAGTAAGCTATACCTTTTCCATAAGAGTAATTTTTTTTTTCCTGTTTTTCTCCTTTCTAACATTAGTAATTAATGATTTGTTTTCTATGGCAGGCTACACTTGATGAATCTCTGTATGAACTTGCTGGAGAGCTGGTACGATTGTCATATAATGTTAATTAATTTTCTTTGCACTGCACTGAGTAGTATTCGTTGATGAGAGAGCTAATTTTTTTGAAATGATAATAACCAGGTGCGCTTCTTGCTTAGATCTGGTAGAGAGTTTGAAAATAGCACATCAGATTCAGAAAGGCTCTCTCCAAGGTTTCTGGGCTACTTCCTTTTCCGCTCCCCTTCCAGGAGGCAGTCTTCTGATTTGAAGAGGTTCTTTTTGGAAAATAGTTGCACTTTTGACAAAAATTCTGTAGAGCCTTGTATTTACAAAATGTAGCCCTTAATGAAATGAGAGACTAGATATGCCTTTGTTAGGTTTTTGGTGAAATAATCCATTAAACCTAAACAGAATACACTGATGAATTTCAGGGCTATGATGGTCATTTAATGCTTAAGAATAAAATTGCTGTCCCTTAATGGAGTAAACTTTGTTTCCTTTGTTCACTGCCAGCTTTTTGTGTGTATTTGTACTTACTGGAATCATCTACATTGTGCCATATTGCTTGGACTTGTGTAATTTGTACTTACTGGAAGCATCTACTTCCTGAATTTTTTATTGTTTCAGTGGATCATTCAAGGAGCTCAGCCCACACATTGCATCTGTGAAGAACATTTTAGAAAGCCATGCTAGCTACCTCATGTCTGGCAAAGAACTTTCCAAGCTTGTAGCTTTTGTGAAAGGAACCCAGTTTGACATTGTGGTACCTTCTCATTTGTATCACTTTCTTTTGCTTTTTTCCACCTCACATATCATGTGCGACGGGTATTGTTCTGTTTATACTGATGCTAGGCTTTCCCTGGTACATTGTAGATGCTGTAAATCATCAAACCTAAGTAGTTTTCTAATGAACTGTAAAGTTTCTTTGGATATAGCTAACTATACGTACAAAAAATGGAAAAAAGAAAAATTTTAGCACAGAACAAGGAAAAATGATTTTTCAAATTATGAGACCGATCAAGAAATGTTATTACCTATGCAGGAGTACCTTCAAAGAGAGAGATTGGGGTCTGCTCGGCTGGATAATTTTGCGTCAGCCCTCGAATTGATCGGCCAAAAGGTTATCAATTTTAACTTCACTTCGCTCTCTTATTCTTATCATGAATAGAAAGTGTAATATGGCAAGCTTTCTTGCCTTAGATTGCTTGTGAAGAGTCATTACCAGAATATATTATAGAAGTATCATATATTAATCTTCTGTTTTTCTCGTGACAGCTTCACATGGATACACTGCAAAGCCGGTTGGATGCTGAATTCCTGCTAGCTCATATGTGCTCTGTCAAGTTCAAGGAGTGGATTGTTGTACTCGCAACCCTACTTTATCGTGCTGAGGTAATTTTCACTTCTTGTGTTCCTTTTTGTCATTAATACAATTTTGTTTGGATGATCTTGGTGTGTGCTGGGTCGGGGGTTTTACTGTCGGTGCAGGGGTGGGTGGGTAGGACTGCCATATGGAGTGAGGTCAGTTTGACATGGATCAAAAGTTTAAGGGGGCAGATTCTGTGGTTATCGTTCTGATACTGTATTGAATCAGCTGGTATAACAGATTATTTGAAATTTTATTGACTACGCTCCAGGTTCTGGTTGATCTTTTTCGACATGATTTGCGACTGTGGAAAGCCTATAGCATGACTCTCCAGGTAAAAATATTTAGGAACTTTATTTGTGCTGTCAAATCTCCTTATCTTTAAATCTTTCATTATATATAATTTCACTTCTGGATTTCCTTTTCCAAAACTGAATAGTCGCATGAAGAATTCAGAAAGTACTTGGATCTACTTAATGTGTTGGAAGAGCAGCTCTCATCTGTAACGGATAGCAAAGTTCAGAACGGCTCATTGTAGTAAAATTGACTAGATATAGTTTTGTTTGTCAAATTCTAGTCTGTAACATTTCATTTCAGAAATAAGTTAGAAAATGTATATAGTATTCATTTTTTATTTCTGTTTCCATTTATCTTTGTTCTTTTCTGGTGAGTTGATGAGGAGGTTGTAGCGGCAAATGTCTTCTTCCTTTTCCTTTTTTGTTTTGGTGTTTTCCATAATTTTTGTTATTTGATATGTTTTATTACAACACCGAGCTTATAGAAACTGAGAGTACCCGGTTATTTTTAGGTCCTAATTTTCATAAGATGAGAATTATGTATAGGACGAGTGTTTGTTACCTGAGAGTATTTAGTGTGCATTACGATTTATTTAATCATTATTGCTTTCAAATTTATTGCTTGATGGTACGTACTAAACTACAAGATCCTATGATCGAACTCTAGTTAATTGGAGGTCTACTCAAGTGTTATGAAGCTCTGTTTGACCGTTTTTATTTATTTATTTATGCTATAGTTCCAAGTGTATTTATTAAAAAGAAGAAGAAGAAGAAGTCCGTCCAACAGCCACAAAGAGAGAGTGAACTTACAAATCCGCCCAAGTAAAATGATATTCTAAGTATTGCTCAAACAGGGGGAAAAATTGAAATAACAGAGAAAAAACAGATGGGGGTGCAGCAAGTGGATGTCAAAGCATAATAGTGCAAAGTGCGTAATGAATCAAACATGTATTTTTATTTATTATTTATTTACTTCAGAACATACATTTGTATAGTCAAATGGTACACCGATTCAAAGAGTAGCTATTGGAACGGTCTGCTATAAAAGGATGGGTCAATAAATCTTAACGGGACCGTTGATATTCGTAGGAGTGGTTTTTCATTTCTTTTTTAGAAGTTAGAACCCATCTGTCCATCTCTAAATAGCAGCCGGTTGTCATATAAAATGATGGCAGCATACATGAATTCTATGCGGAGAAAGGTACATGAAAATTATAGTATTATAGCAGAAGTAGTTTTTGTGAAGTGTGTGTGATCTGGATGAGAAATTCTCAAGATAAAACTCGAGCCCTGTGCTCAGAATAAACAACAATTATCTGATGATAAGAGCGAAGTAGACCATGGTTTTATAATATTTGAAACACTAACTGGCATCCTAATCTGCTGAGTCAGGCAAGCATTAATTATTTTGTACGAGCTATAGAATTTAATTATTCTGTGAAGTGTGAACTACATCTGAGGTAACATCCTCAGCCAAGTTGCTGAAGCAGTGATTTAAACAATCTTTTCCTGCAATTAATGAAAAGATAAGGGCAAAACATATTATCTTTTCTGAAAAGAGAAAATTGTAACTATATTTTACATGGTATTCATACGACCTTTATAAAAAAAAAAAATCGTAGAAATTGATTTATTTTGTATTCCCTTCATGATTTGAAATTTGCGATAGTCAGAATTAATACTTTTATTATATTATCAATCGAAACTCAAATTGCATCAATTTTAAATGATATGTTAATTTCATGACCAACAATCACTGGTACTATATGTTCTAAATTTGTAATTTTTCTTTAATTATATTGAAAATCATAATTAACATAGTCCAATATGTTATTATCAATTAATTTCATTGGTGTTTCATAGGCCAACTATGCATAGCATGCTTTGCAATTAATGCATCTGATCATTATATCTTCTGGTTCTACATGAACCATCTTGTTCCTCTGAAAAGAGTGGCAGTTGAATTAGTTTTTTTTTTTTTGAAAGACTAGGTAGCGACTACCAAGAGAGTGGCAGTTGAATTAGTTAGTAGGCTCATCAGGAAAAGGAGGAAAACCAAATTCAATAAATGACAACATAGACGGATTCATAGAGATAGGTTCAATACATCTTCCATGGCTGTATTTAATATTCGGCCTCAAACCATAATAGTTGCAGACAAGGCTAACCTAGAGAACTTCAAATGTTAAAGAGGATCCATGATCGCAGGAACTTGATTAACAAATTCCTTAAAAAGCGGGAAGATATGCCTCGTCATATGCTAGCATTATTGAAATGTCATCCCATAGCTTGTCAAGATTCCTTCAAGCTCGTGTATGCCTTGGGAATAAAACGAGAATGGGATTATGGGAATATGCGATTATGCTATACATAGTAGTGAATTTTGCACATAAATTGAAGTCGTGACCGAATTCAGAGTCTACTTGAAACTCAAGTCGCTATTGCAGAGTATTTCTGTTTAGATATAAATATGAAGGTAAAATCAAATTGTCCGTTTTGAGTTGGACAGTTCTTATGTTAGGAATATTTGAGAAGGACACATTTTCTTTTTCCTTGGTTATTTGCTAAACAATTTGAACGTGGATCACGTGTAGAATTTTCATGCTTGCATTAAGGCTTGCATCTTCATTATTTTTTTAGAAAAAAGTTATGGGTAAAAATTGATTATGTCTTTGTCCAACACACATCAGTTAAAAAAATGACATCATATACATAACTAAGAGGATAGATATTGTGCTTTGGAAAGCATGATCTTACGGTGCTTCGATCTCATAACTTAAATTTTGACTTCAAATGATGAATTTGAACTGTTCAATATGTTTCCTATATTGAAATACTTATGTAAATAAAATTTTATATAATTTAAAATTTTATTTACTATTTTTATGATTTTCTATCAATTGTTTTGATCAAATTATTTTAGATTTTCTAACATTATCAGATTTTTAAAAATCATAAGCAAATTAAAAAAATCGAAAAATATGTAATTTAATTTGTAACGAGATTTAAAATACGAAGAACATATTTGATAGTTGAGAACTTGAGATCGCCTGCTTGAAAATTAAAATTTGAGTTATGAGACCGAAGCACCATTTGATCCGTACTTTCCGGAGAACAATATCCATTCTCCATAACTTATTCTTATACGTTGTTAGGTAAAAACAAATGAATAGTGAAAATAATAAAAAAAATGTAATTGCGTAAAATTAATAAATATCACTAAAAGTATATATACCAATAAAGTATATCATATGTTAACTATCATAAGTACGAAATGGATGCACATTTTTCTCATCTCATCATACGTGATATATATATCATTGATTAGTACAAAACATTGTTATACGAATTAATATAAGGAATGTACTAAGATTTTCAGTTGGGAACTATATGGTGTTGGAACTATCTTGTATTCAAGATTATTTATTTTAAAAATCGAAATATTTTTTACTAACCGACTCTTTAAAGCAATTACAAATCAGTAACCAACATATGCTTGAATTTATAATATACGAACTTATTACATGGATTTTTATTTCTCCGCAATTATCTTAAAGCAACTTTTATTTTTATCGTAAGTGATAAACTACCAAATAAAGTTTTATTCATGTCTGTAGTCATAGACTATACAGATTGAAAATTATTTGATTTCAGAACTTGTTCTCACAGTACGCATTGTTGATTGCGTTGATAGAGATTAGTAATTCCAACAAGGGTCTCCCACAATAAAAATAGTATTGTTACATAGAGATATAACTCGACAATATCTATTTTGATATTCTTGACAATAATTTTAAAAATACATTTAAATGAGGTTTAAAATTAAACAGTAAAATTGTAGGTATATTATTTCAAATATGAATAATCTTATAACTACGTTTCATGCAATTCAAGTATGGTACATGATGCATCATGGATTGTTAATTTCATACTGTACAAAATTCAGATTGATTAACGATGATAAATATACACAAAATCTATCGTATGTGTCGGAATTATGGCCCCTTTTGTTTGTGACTTAAAAGGGTGCATAAGTTAAGTTATGCATCCTTAAGTCACCAAACACCTGTTACATAAGACGCATTAAGGATGCATACCTTATGCAACCTAAATAGGTTACATAAATTATGCACTGATCCCCTTTAATTTTTTTTTCCAACAATACCCCTTAGAAATAATTGATAACAAAAATTAATTAATGATAATTAATAATTAAATAATAATAATAATTAATTAATCAATAATAAAATTTTATTATTAAATAATTAATCATATTTATAATATTTAATTAAAAGTAATTATTAATATTTCAAAATAACAAAAATGATTTATTTTTATCATATATAATTATTTTTAATAATAATTAAACAATAATTAATAATTAATAATATTTAATAATTAACAAATAATTAATAATAACTAATAAAAAATAATATTTAATAAGTAACAATAATTATTAAAAAATCAAATTTAATAATAAAGATTAATTATTATAATTAATAATTAAATAATAGTAAAAAAATAGCAAAAAATTTTCAAAAATTGTAAAATTTGGTTTTCTATGATATTTCAATATATAGATTGGATTAGTTAATTTAGATTTGTCAATTTGCAAAACCACCGATCAAACGATCATGGTTCACGAAGGCCTAAGTGAATCATGGTTCACAATAGATATTCTCATAATAGTAATAATTATTATTAATTAATTAAAAATAATTAATCAATAATAGTTTTTTATTGTTAAAAAATTAATAATGTTTATAATATTTAATTAAAGTTATTATTAATATTTTATAATAATAAAAATGATTTATTATTATTAATAATTAATTTTTATAATAATTAATAATTAACAATAATTAGGTCACAACGTCTTATTTATACATAATAATAATTCAAATTTAAGGGCATTTTAGTCTTTTGACATGAATATATGCATGCATTGAGTTATTTATCCTTACTACACAACCAAACATCTATTAGATAACACTATATAAACACTCAGGCATCCTTAACTTATGCAACCCCTTACTACACAACCAAATGCCCCTATATACATTATGTAGGTCATACTTCAATGTCCAATTTAAAATTTAAAATTAATAAATTGTCAACTGATTTATCTTGGAGGGATTTATTACCGTGCACAAGACATACAGAAAGTTTACGGTATTTTATATCGCTAGTATTATTAACAGTTTTTAAATTTTTAAAGTAGTTCGTGTCTCTTTCGCTCATGTTATTTGTTTGTATAAATCTTTCGAATCTTTTTACCGAAAGCTTTAGCGATAATGATCAATATATGCTTTTTAGTTGTGTTAGTTGCATATAAACCGATCTTTTTGAACCCTATTTTGTGAAAGGGAAGATTGCACCGCAGTCGTTTCCGTGTGTTAATCATTCATTAAAATCTAAGTTAAATATTTTTCGAAGAATTAAAATTACATTCTACAGCTTATTGGTAATTTAAGACTATAGTCTATATTTGATTGAGACATATAATAAAGAATTAAGAATATGTGCACGATTATCCGTTCCATCTGCGTCGTTAAAAGGACATATAAGGTGTGTTCGGATCATTTGAGAATAAAAACTAAAATAATTTATTTCGGAATAAAAGTATTATTTTTAATGGTTAAAAAATTAAATTTGTTCAGTCAAGAGCGTTATTTCTTAACAGTAAATAATAAGAATATTATTTTTAAATGATTAATGATGTTACCTTCAAAATAAATTTTTAACAAGAATTTATTTTTGGTTATTTTTTGTTCCGAATTAAATTTTGATAATGAATAGAAAATTAAAAATAAAATCGTGTTTCAATGCGTCCAAACATACAACAAACAAATTAATTACTAGACTAGACATGCTCCTTGGTTAAAGAAAATCAATAGATGTGCTCGCACAAATGCACAAAAATTTTCTCACAAATCGTCGCAGGTTGCAATGTTAATACGCCTAACAAAAACAAGAATAGGCGGTCGGAATTGGTCCTTGAAACCGAATAAAACAGCATAAAATACACGCGGCCATGCACACGGTCCTTCAGCATCTCTTGCCAAGATACCAAACAAGTGGTTTCGTTTTGGCAACTGGTCCAGCATCGACTTGGCAGCTTCCCAAAGGTCGCACGTAACAGCCGCAAATTTGTCGCCAGAAAAAAAAAAAATGAACATTAAAAAAAAAGAAAAAGGAAATAAAAATGAAAAGAAAGAGCCTCTTAAAATATTGACATGAACAGTATGGAAGATTTTTGTTTAGTATATTTTTATTGAAAAAATTACAGGTAACCAATTCTTTTAGTCTGATTTTAGGCAGCCTCATCAATTATTTGTTTCTATTCCATATAAAAAAGCTGGTCCACTACAAAAATTTGTCTATTTTGTCTCATAAAAATATTTTAATTATTTTTTCTATATCCCTTTCTTTTATATATTTTATATATAATGTCAAATATTCTATATGAATAAAATAAATTAGTGAATTTTAAAGAGCTTGTGGCGTGGCCTCCAACATAACTTAGCTGGCACAATAATGCAGTTACAAAAAAAAAAAAAGAACAACAATTTGCACAATAATTCATGCCCACAAAATTCCGCAACAAATTTCCAAATTCTTGTTTTTATTTTTATTCATACTCGATGACGACATCCTACACAAAGAGCCATAGAGATTGAACCCAAAAGAGTCTCATGGTTGGGTTCGAGAACGGAAGGGATTCGATACTTATCGGAAAGAAATAAGTCAATTCGACAATTGTGCCAGATGTATCATTAATAATTGAATCAGATAGTAACTCGTACGGTAGTGTTAGGCCCTGATCACTATCAAGCCAACTTGGGATTTCAATTCATTTCATTGGATTGGAATTGATTGGAGATGATTTCTAATGAAATCCCATGATCATAACTAATAATGAAAGAATTGACAGGAATTGAAATCCCATGATCAAAAACCATAATAATGTAAGAAAGGAAATGATTTGAATTTAAAAAACAGACCATTCTGCCCTCATTATTTAAAAGGATATTAACGGCTAATGGACCCTATGTAACGCTCATTATTTTAAAAAAAATTAACGGCTAATGGCCCTGCGGTATTATGGTGCATGTGACCACCACAAAGTAATGAAAATATTGTGAAGACATGTGGCCTTACTAATATCCAGTAATATAGCCCAAATAAAATTAAATAATACATGAAGCCGCCAACAACAGTAGACAGTAAACACAGCAAACAAACAAATAAAAAGAGAACTAAACAAACAAACAAATATCCTGTAATTCTTTCTTGATAAATTGCAAGTCATAGGAGTAAAATTCGGCTCTCTTCCTTGGTTGTAAACAACCACACCAGCAACACTGATACATAACCCAATATAGACAATGGCTAGATTCCATAACCAAGACAATTTTCAAAGATTCTAAAACATTCATATAATAGGATACAATTATTCTATAGTCTGCTATTTATTTGAAATGCTCAAACAATGAACGATATTTCAAAAACCACAAACAAAGTAATAATCTTTTTATCCAACAAGATCATGTACTGCAATCACATCTGTTGTGAGCCGAAACCAGTGCTGTTACTTTCCTGCATCAACACCAACAAAATTAGTCTAACTGCTGTGAGCACCAACAAAATGTTCTACAGTGAAGTCAAGTAAATTCATTGTGAAACAATATGAACCAGAACCAATTGTTAGAACTAAAAATCTAAATCTGTGCTATGACCATTACACTATAGTCCACATTTTCATTCAGCATCAACACAAGTTAATACGAGTAAAGAAGAACATTATCACATTTACACAATAGACCTTACTGTTTCTGAAATCTGATTCACGTGTATTTGTTCAACTAGAACAATTTAATAAAGAAGATCATGTCTAACCATAACTAAGGTTACCTACAAGAGAATATCTTTTGCGATCCAATAGAAACCTACATAAAGAGAAAAAATCATGGTAAGCAACCCAAAAACAACAAAGATAGGAAGTTCAAAAAAAAAATGACAATTTTTGTTAAAATTAGGCAGTGAGTAAAGATGGCTTTTTATTGAGCAAGAGTTGCACCAATAATAAAGGGACATCTCCCTGAGAAATTAAACACCTATTTACATCACTATGTGGCATATAAGAATACAGAAGAAGACTGAACTTGAAATGCAAAACATTTTTGTCCATTTGCTTTCACCAAAAGCATTCAACTCCCCCTTTTTTCTTTTCTCAGTTGGGTGCTACCTCAAGCTTTTAACAGTTCATTCAAAAGAAAAAGGAGTGAGATACATACCTTCTTCACCATCAGCATCCATCACAATCACAATTATTACCAATTTCTGCCAGCGAAATAATTATCAGTAGCATGAAATTACAACCACAATTCTTCATTACTAAACTTAATTTAATTTAAAATGATCAGTTAGCACAAAACCCTGCCAATGCTACTGGAGAGAGACCAAACTTTAGTATTTAAAAGAAAATTACATAGGTTTTATCATATATCAGATATAAGAGCAATTCTCTTTAAGCAAGAAATAAAGAAAAGAACATTCTGTTAAACTAATCATCCAATCAAGCTAACATCACAATGGGAAAGGAAGCTAACCAAAAATAAAAATATTATCAGGTTTATTTTTTTGGCATAATCTTTGAGAAAAATGCAGTAAAAATGTTATCGAATTAGCAGCAATCAATATCAATATATAACCAATTGGTAAATAAAACAACATATGAAATCATGAGCCTTGTCATGCCTAACTGGTTTCAGATCTAATTTACCAGTGTCAGATCCTCATAAATTTAAATATTCAAAATGATCTAAATTAAATCAATTAGAGTGTAATTTTAATTCATTTAGAAAATGTGATATCTGTTAAGTATTGTTCTATGTATAGTGTGGCATGCTCTAATCAATAGCACTTGCCTAGACACTGGACTTCGCATTTTGAAAGAAAATTTTAACAAAATTTGTGTTAAACGTTCAAGGTTTGAACTGATCATCTTTTTTTCCTTACCTCTTTTCTCTCGTAAAGCTCACCACAGATTTAGCATTTCAATTGCTCATCAAAAGGCATGATAATCTAGATAATTTTGCATTTTTCTTAACATTTTATAGGATTTCGATAGTATGCTTTTCTTATTTGCCATTTCACTACTTACAAATTCTTAATTTCTTGTAAGGCCCTGATAACGAAAAATGTTTTGTTGCTAAAACTTGTTTCCAGTAAAAAATGGGAGGAGAAATTTTTGTTCTAGGTTAAAACTTGAAGTTCAAAATATGACACTGAAAAGAAGCAGTACTTATAATTAGATAAAAATCAAAGTTTTAGATCATATCTAGAAGCAAATTTCAGCAAAATTCAAAAAAAAAAGAAGAAGAACTGTGAGAGAGAGGGGTTTACCTTGAGTTTGGGGAGCTTGATGGCGGAGAGAAGAAGTGCGATGGCGAGATCTGATCGGAGAAGAAGGCTAAAGGAGAGGTGGATCGGAGAAAAGGCGCGCGCAGAGGAGAGGTTGATCAGAGGGGTCTGATCGGAGCAGCAGCAGCGACGGCGGAGAGAAAAGCAGCGATGGCGGAGAGAAGCAGCAGTGATGGCGAGATCTGATCGGAGAAGAAGGCGCGCGTAGAGGTCTCGATCGGAGAAATGGTGCTCGAATAGAGAGATGGATTGGAGAAGTGGGATTTTAGATCTGATCGAAGGTTTAAAATTTATAAGATAAAAGAGGAGAGTCGGAGGGTATTTTTGTCTTTTCCAATCAACACAACTTGGTGGGTCCGGAGACGATCGAAGCGAGTACGGAATTCCGACCAAATTTCTACCAAAATCGTAGGATTTCGGAAGGCTCAAATTTTCCGACAAAATCAGACACAATCAATTGAAATCCAATGTTTTATACGATAGTGATCAGAAAATTTTGAAATCATGGGAAATCCAAATCCAATTCCTATGGAAAAAGTTGATAGTGATCAGGGCCTTAATCAAAATAACTCTCAAACTCGTTTACATCGAACAACTATGACTCCATCAAACTAACTTTTCATGGGCTTCATGATTTCATCATGGATTCAGACTCGCTGTAGGCCCACTTTCAGTCGGAGCCGGGTCACCGCACCCATTTATTAAGCTTCCGATACTTTAATGAAAAAATGCTTAGGAGGCGAAGTGGGGAACGCTTGTGGGCCCACTTTCACGAGACACTTGCTTTCGTGACGTCATTATAGGCTAGGAAAGACATTTTGAATTCTAAAGTAGTAGAATCTTCAACATCCCCAAGTTGAACACAAATGTCCCTTTGAACTTGATTTATGCACAAGCCGATGTTACGAAAATCCCATATATTAGTGAGAGCAATTCATATACATTTAAGGATGTTTTTACTGTTTTTTTTTGTGGTTTAAAAAATTATTTTATATTGGACAGTGTATTGTTTTAAATATTAATGATTTTAAAAAAGTAAAAAATTCTTATAAATGTAAAAATTGCTTTGATCGCCCATTTAAATATTAAAAATCAATATTTGAATATATATATTTGAATGTTTCGTGATGTCATAGTATTGTGGATTGGTTAAAATAAGGTATGAATTAGAATAATTATTGGATCTCTGTCAAATCACCAATAACTAAATTTATCATCGTTGAGGTTGATAAGTAAAATTACAGATTTCCACCTAGCTAATTATTGTACTTTCTAACTATAGAATTTAACATTTAAAGAAAAGTTTATGGAGATATGAAGGTGCATATAGAGGCATAAATAATAAATTGAATAATGCGACATAAATGAAACATAGACATTTTGTTATCATGATATGCTACTTGTTATTGCAATTATATTGCATTGTATCTTTTTTTCAAAGAATAAGGGACGAATCTCATTATTTTTTATGTAGACCTCTGAAATCTTTTCTTTATGTGTATATGTATGACTAATGTCTTGATACTTTCTTCAATTATATTATTGTGATTATTATTATTATTATTATTATTATTATTATTATTATTATTATTATTATTATTATTATTATTATTATTATTATCTTGGATCTGACTTCGAAATACGAGGTTATCGTCACTACAATTTTAGCATATTTATGATGGCATTCAATGTACTTGCTTAATTGTGATTGGTAAGCGTTATGATACACGACATATTATGTGTTCATGATGAAATGTCTCATGCTCTATTTGTCGGGATGTACCAATCCTACGTGTAAAATATCAAAAGTAACAAATGAGTGATTAAATACTAATTTTGTTTATCTACCACGACACTATAATTTAAAATTTAAATTACAAATGGAAAATTCAACACATTAATAGTGTTCAATGTTGCAAGCATATTCTTGTATTGAAAATGATAGAAGTAGAGTTGTTATGGTACTCGACAAAATGAACTCTAAGCTCAGGATTTAGGATAAAAATGCATTGCCTATAATTTAAAATAAGAATACTGTTTGAATTATCTTGGAAAGTGCATTTGCTGCTTCTATACAGTATCATTCTAGTTTATTCATTTTAAATGTTATTATTAGTTCGAGAAAAGTCACATACAGTCTCCTGGAAGTTAGTAAAAACTTTTAAAATATTGTATTTGTTTACATTTATTTGCTCATAATATGATACAATGCCAGACAATTCTTCGTATATAAAATTTCTTATTCCATTTATAAATAAAAAATTATATTAATCATCTCTTTCTTATCTATAGCGTAATAAATTTAATTAAAAATTAAGTTAAGCAAAATACACACCATAAAATAATATTCTAACATTACGTGGAAAAAAGACGATTGCTGAGGCAACAAGTTTGGGAACCGAAAAGCACATGCACAAAAAAATAAATTATTTTTATAAAAAGAGATAACTCGCTCACCTCACAGAAAGGCGCCACGTGTAACCGAACCTGGCATTTAGCCAGCGCCAGGGCCTTTGTGCCCCTCTCTCGCCGTAAGGCGAGCCACCACCCCTTCGCTCGCTTCCCACTAGAGAGAGAAACGAAAACTGATCGAAAATAGAAACACAAGCAACATAAAATAAGAGAGAGAAATTATAGAGAGAGAGAGAGAGAGAGAAGGCAGTAGACACATCAATGGCGATTTGTCTCTAACGGCATCATTCCGATCGAATATTCTCTTCTCGCCCAGTTTTCTGGAACCACCCCTTTCCCCAACTGGCGCTCTTTTAGGTCGATTCCCTCTCTCTCTCACTTGCTCAAATTTTGGTGAAATCATCTCTCTGTCTCTCTTTTTGCTTTTACATTTTTATAAGAGGTATTTATTTTATTTCTGATCGCTTCTTAATCATAGATTTGTTGAAATTTGATTGATGATTTTGGTTCTGTCTTCTCTTCTCCCTTGGTGGTTACTTTTTGTATTAGTTTTCATCCATTCCCACTGATTGGGAAGGCGTCAGTTGCTTTTCAAATTTTAGGTGTCTATATTTTTTGAATTGGGTTAGGATTTCGAATTTGTAATTTTCATTCCTTTTCGTTCTTGGGTTTTTTTATTGTTCATTCTTAACCCATTTTTATAGACCTAATTAGCTTCCGTACTTGGGTGAAAACTTTGGTTCGGTGTGGTCCTTCTCCATTCACGTAAAATTTCCTCTTTTGATTGAGACAGCTCTTCATTGCTTTCTAGGTGTTTCTTCCCTTAAGCGGTTGTCTTTTAGGGTTCTTTGATGAGAAAAGCAATGCAATAGCTTATTGTACTTTTCTCTTTTTCTGTTTACATAGTGATTGATCTAACTAATTCTTTTTGTTATCTAGGAAACCTGACAAGAAAGCTCGGTGCCATTCTTCAATTAAATCTGAGATCATCAAAACAACCTGATACCCAAGACAGATTCCGGACTGTGCTAAAACCATTCATGAAAACACATACCATCTAACTTAAATACAGCCATCTCCAATCATTAAGCACTACATACTATCAGCAGGGATGGAAGAAACCTCACCCATTCCTGCTTCGGAACCGGTAATTAATGAACCCGAAGACCAACCCCGATTAGCCAAGTTCCTCTGTAGCTTTGGTGGGTCGGTTATGCCACGCCCACTTGATGGCCGGCTCCGGTATGTGGGCGGTGAAACCCGTATTGTAACTGTACCACACGACATCTCATTCTCTAGCCTACTCCAGCGCATGCGTGAAATTTTTGAAGGTGCTGATGTAATGAAGTACCAGCAGCCTGACGAAGATTTAGATGCACTCGTCTCAGTAGTTAATGATGATGATGTCATCAACATGATGGAGGAGTATGATAAATTGATTGCCAGTGGCGAGGCATTTACTCGGCTTAGGATCTTTCTGTTCTCTCAGAATGCTCTAGAAGGGGAAGCTTTAAATTCCCCTTCAACTCTCTTTGATGCATTCAGTGAGAGGGAGAGTGAAAGGCGCTACGTGGATGCATTAAATTGCTTAATTGATCCTAAATCGGGTTTGAATTCTCCTGATATGGAAGGTTCCATGCATGGTAATATAAGCTTGAGGCACCTGAATGTCCCCAGACCACCTGTATATGGCCCAAAATTCTCTGACGTGGATTCTCCTTACAATGGAACTGGGAACTTCTCTCCTGGGTTTCACAACCTGCAATCCCAGGAGTTGTTTAGGGACCTTCCTGTTGGGGCAGAAGATTTCAATGAGAAATCAGGATATCTTGGCCATTACTCACGCGGTGATCATCTTGCTGATTCAAATGGCGCATTCTGTGAACATTTCATGCACACACCGTATCACCAAAAGAGTGGGTGTCTCGCACCTGACATCCGTTATTTGGACCCACCGCATCCTTACTATACAGGTCATGGGCAAAACGGGTTAAACCACCAGTGCAGTGACTGTTACCGTAATAATGTGGAGAATAATGAATATCACCATTACTATCGCAATGATACACATGGTCACGATAGGATGTGGGCCCCGCATAACCAGATCAATTACTGCTATGACAATGCGAGAGCTAATAGGGTACCTGACCCTTTTACCCAGGAGGGAAGTAGAGTTAATCACCTGTACCCACAAGGAAATATCCGTGACCTGCATGAAAATACACACATTTATAATCCCCAAATTGCCACAGATGTTGGTACCGCTGAGATGTTTCACAATACAGCTCAACAAGTAGAGAATCCTTCTCAACAGTATAATCAAGCTGCTATGTATAACTTGGAGAGTCTTTACCAGGTACCCCAGAACCTGCCTCCGATACCATCTCTCAGGCGCGAAACACAAGTCCATATGCTTGCAAGTGCGAGCCCAAGCCCGTATGATTCCCCTAACGCTGTTGGTGTCAATCCATCTTTTGTTAGAGTTGCCCAGGACGGAACTCCTAATGGCGGCATCAACCCTCTTTTTGTTAGAATTACTCAAGAGGGAACCCCTAATGGAGGCCCCAACCCAGTTTTTGTTAGAGGTGCCTCAGATGGAAATCATATTGGTGGTGGTATCAATCCAATTTTGGTAAAAGCTACACCAGATGGAACCCCCAATGGAGGTGTTAACCCGGTTTTTGTAAGAGGCACCCCTGATGGAACCCCCAACGGCGGTGGTATCAAGCCTAGTTTCATGATAGGCACACCAGAGGACAGCCCCAGGCTTTCTGGTGTAGGTGCCTTTGAACAGATCCCTAGTAACTGGGTTGGCTTTTCTGATAATTGTTCGCAGAAATTTCCCGGTCATGATTTCTGTGCAGGCATGCCAGATTATGGCCAACATCCTGGGTCTAGATTGAACCCAAATTTTTCCATCCAGGAAAATAGTTCTCAGTGCCAAATGATGCCACCTGCTATGAGTCCCCTAATTACTGGTACTGTTGTCACTGAAACTGCACTTGCAGGAACTCTAGTTACTGAAAGTGTAGTCAATGGAACTCCTGTAAGTGAAAATTTAGTTGGAAAAAATCCAATCACTGTAGCTCCAATTACTGATGGATCCTCTAAGAAGGGCAGTGCTCTGTCCTTTGGTATCCCTTTGGGAAATGCAGTTAACAGACCTAATGCATTGTTGGAGCCGCATAACATGCCAGTTTATGTTGAAGAAAAATATACTGAAGGAGCCCCTGCTGAGAACCATGTGAGACAAAATGGGGATGTAATGAAGTTGAGATGTTGTCCTGACAAGCAATTAGCTGACTCCATCAAATCGGTGACTTTAGAAGGTGCCAAGGCTGTGGGACCCAAGGAGAGCAGTAATGATGATGAATACAACTTACATGAAGTCACATCTGAGGTGAGTCACATGGAAATATGGAAGTATGACTTGTTTGTTTTGGTCATGAGTATGCAGTTGGAGTAACAATTAACCCTGGAATAAATCGATTGTTCCTAGAATAAGGTTTATGTACCGGCTGGAACAGTTTGTAAGTTTTGTGGTCAATAGTTTAATATTTTTGTTTCATTAAAAATCGTTGGAGAAAAGAGAATTCCATTCCTTATTTCGACAGTTCTACCTGACGAAATATTTGATGTAGTTCCAAGAGCTAAGGTGTGAATATCATCAGCTGAACCAATTAAAGAACCAATTATTTTATTGAAATAGTTTACTATATTTTCAGAATGGAAACATGGATCCTGAAGATGAAGTAGAGAGCTCTGAGTCTGAAGGAATGTCTAGAATTGAATCAACAACTGCTGAACAAGAAGCCTTTGCTAAAGGCCTTCAGGTTTCTTTGTTCATCATCCTAATATTTATGTATCTAATTTTTTTGCTTATGCACACTCTTGAGGATAATGGCTATGCTTTCATGCGCAAATCATATGTCAAGCAAGGACTCAAATTCTAGCGAATTTGTTCACTATTTGTAGGCTTTATACAAAATCATTATATCTAATTTTTTGTTTTTGGGTGTTTTCGTTGGGGGGGGGGGGGGGGGGGGGGTACCAACTTATGGGGGGCATACTTTTTTTTTTTATTTATAAGTGGACTAATTTAATCCTATATTTTGTTTGGAATATTGATTCCTGTTTCTGATAAATTCTATTAGACAATAAAGAATGAGGATTTGGAGGAGATAAGAGAGCTTGGGCATGGTACATATGGTACAGTGTACTATGGCAAGTGGAGGGGGTCGGACGTTGCCATAAAAAGAATCAAAGCTAGCTGCTTCGCTGGAAGGCCTTCTGAGAGAGACCGACTGGTATAGCCTACCTTTTCTCAGCACATATATTTCTACTCAGGACCAATTTTCAAATATGACTCTGCCTTTTCTCAGCACATATATTTCTACTCAGGACGAATTTTCAAATATGACTCTGCTAACATTGAAATATTGTATGTGCTTCTATTAAACAAGGAATAACGTTATATTTCTTCAGAAATATCCATCTATTTTGCATACATGCCTTTGCTAGACTGTATAAAGTACTTAATTTTTCTGCTCTTTTATTTCTCAACTGTAAAGAAACACACTGAAACTTGGTTGGTTTGGGTACTTTTTAACTTTATGTGAAACAAAAGTGGTCAGTCTCTACATTCTGTCGGTCTGAATTTTTTAAGGTTGCAGATTATATATGTGGTCTCACAGGGTCAATATTTGTTATTGACATAGGCAAGGATTTTTTGTTTTTTTGGCTTTTGTATTGGGGAAATAAAAGATCTTACAAAGTATCGACTGATTGCTGAGTTGAGCCTTTTACTTTATATTTCCATAAACCATGCTGCCCAAATTACATTAATACGTTTTACTTCTTGTATTATGCAGATTGCAGACTTCTGGAAAGAAGCTCAGATTTTGGGTTCATTGCACCATCCAAATGTAGTTTCTTTTTATGGTGTGGTTCGTGATGGTCCTGATGGTGGCCTGGCAACTGTAACTGAATACATGGTCAATGGATCTCTCAAGCAATTCTTGTACAAGAAAGACAGGTATAATATAAAAAAAAACAATAATTGACACTTTGACAGGCATTCCTTTCTTAAATGGATACCATTAGTGTACTGGTATATTGTCCTGCAGCAGGATCTTTTATAGTATGGAATTATTAGTTTATAGATATGACTCCCTATTAAAATGTAACAGGACAGTAGATCGGCGTAAACGGATATTACTTGCTATGGATGCAGCTTTTGGGATGGAGTACCTTCACAGCAAAAATATAGTGCATTTTGATGTCAAGTGTGAGAACTTGCTGGTCAACATGAAAGATTCACATCGACCTGTTTGTAAGGTATATTCCCTTTTGCCTCTTTAACTTTTGACTAGAGGAACCAATTTTATTACAATAATCTTCCTTGATTGTAATATTAATTTATCAGATATGAAACTTGGTTTTCCAGATTGGGGATCTTGGTTTATCGAAGGTGAAACATCAAACCTTGGTGTCAGGTGGTGTTAGGGGGACCTTACCTTGGATGGCACCCGAGCTTCTTGATGGAAAAGAAAGTATGGTTACGGAAAAGGTAAAATAAATCTTATGAGCAATCACTAAATACATCTTAATATAAATATGTATATATATATTTTTTGTTAAGATTATCTTATGCAGAAGTCCTAATGTGCTTAATATGTTTGTAGGTTGACGTTTACTCCTTCGGAATTTGCATGTGGGAAATACTCACCGGTGAAGAACCTTATGCTGACATGAAGGGTGCTTCTATAATTGGTATTTCTTTTGAAAAATTCTGTACTACCCCATTTACACAGAGTTAGGGTACAATGTATGATCTTCACTATTATTTATTGATACATTTTGTTTTGTTGTATATCACAATTTTAGGAGGTATTGTGAATGGTACGCTTCGACCACAGATCCCCTCATGGTGTGATCCTGAATGGAAAGCTTTGATGCAGAGATGTTGGTCCACAGACCCAAAGGAGAGACCATCTTTCACTGAAATATCACAAAAATTGCGTCAAATCTGTCCTCCTAAGTAAAAGGTCTCTTAGAAAAGGATGAAGACGAAAACTTCACTATTATGTCAGCTTTTTTTCTTAGCTTTTCACTTTTTCTTTTTCTGGCCTTCAGTTATTTGGCATATATGTTATTCTTACTGTCGACAGAAACACTTATTGTTGTACAGTGAAGAACTTGTGCTATAGATGGTGTTCAGGAATATTCCATACATGTAAGTCAGTTTCCTTTTCTCAAGAAGTGACTTGTGTAGATTTATTTTGGTCAGTGGAACTCCCATTCTTCTTGTTTCTACTGAAATCAGTTATGAGCAATCGTCTAACAGAAAAAAAGGAAAAGAATTAGCTTCCTAACATGAAACCATGTATGAATTAACCACAGGGATGTACCGGGGATCATGTTTTCTGTGCTAAATGGACTTGTTTACTATTGCTAACCTAGATTTTGTTTTGATGCTACAGGTTGCTAGAAATGAGAGTATCTACTGGGTTTTGCTATAGAACTTATGTTTCATCTGGGTGAGAACTGGTATGTACTGTGTAAATAAATTTTGGGGCGTATACATCCTTCCACCAGGAGAAGCTGATGGGGCTTTTTATGAAAGTCTTTTTGACATTGGACGCAGTTTTGTTATTTTTGCTATAAATTGTGTCCTGCAAAAGGAATTAGTTTGTTATAGGTTTATCTTGTGTTTTGAAAGTTAGCAAAAGTTTGTCTGATTATAATGAAGGATTAGGCAAGTAATAAAATGTCAACATGGATGATGGATGAACATCAGGTTGACTATCCATATAATTGGGGTATGTGTTAGCACAAGTTGCTTTTAATAGTAAACTTACAAACAAAATTTTTTCATCTCTTATTTTAGCCCTCCTATGTGTGCCAATTGCAACAAATTAGTTACAGAGCCCATGGTTTCTTTACTTGACGAAATTGATCGATTTTTTTAATCATGAAGAGCTGAATCTTGGGTACACTTGTGGTAGTCTCGGACCCTCTGTTTTCTTTACTTGACGAAATTGATCAATTTATTAATTATGAAGAACTGAATTCTTGGGTACAACTCAAGGTAATTTTGAATGTATTTGTTTCTTCCTATGCAATCCATACTGTGACTGTGTTACGGCAAAGTTGAACCAGAAAGCACATGTATACGCTTACTGTAGAAATAGACCTCAAGAAAGAATCATGATCTTGTTATATCAGAGTTGTATCATACTATATATACCCAAAGACGTACTTTTTTTTTTTTTTTTTGGAAATCAATTTATCTGTTTTATTTGTGATGATCAAGTTGGCAATTGTTGTGCCAAAGGGGCGATGTGAAGGATCCAGTTTAGGGGAGTCTATCAAGCAATCTATTAACCATAATTAGGTTATCTAATACTCTCCAAGTCAAAAAGAATACTCAAAAAATGCTCCATAGTCAAAAGTTTTGTCGCGTTATTTGTTAGTTGAAAACCATTTCCCTGCACTTCAAACTCAATTATAGCGTATGCTATGGTTCTATAAATCTTAAGAATTCTTCCTACTCAGGAGACTATTAACGATCAGATCTGATCCTAGCAAACGATCCAAACTCCAGCACAATTGATATTCAAAATTCATCAAGCAATTGATATTTAAAATTCATCAAGCATTTGAACTCTTATTGTCCCGGATCTACTATAATTGGATATATATTAAGCCGGGTTTTGATCTAATCGAAATTCTATTTGGATATATTGTTTCCTTTGATTTTGTATTTGTTTTTGATATATATGTTTATACAACCAAAATAAAAGCATTTAATTATAAACAACACAGTAAATCTTAAAAATGCAGATCAATTCATTTTGGATAAATATATATTATATTTATACTAGAATATACATTTTCTTTTTAACTAGAATGCGCACATAAAATTAGTATAAATCCATATAATAAGACTATAAACACACTTCTTTCAACTGAAATACAATATTAAAGATCTCAAACAGGAATAAACATTTCTGATTTTTTTTTTTTTTTTTTAAATTTTAAGAAGATACTGGGTTTGTCAGTGGAAATAAGTTAGGACTACTCAAACGTTGGAAGATGAAGTATGATAATCCTATGAAAATTTTTGTAAAATAATTTTTCAAACTACCAATTCTACTGAATATATACCAAAAATCCATTAAAATAATTCATCCATTTTAAAGATATGCATATCCATTATTATGAATACAGATGATAATAGGAGAATGGAAATCCATTAACAGTTTTTATTTTATTTTATTAGTAATTTAGTGTTAAGTTCTCAATTGACGGTAAATGGTAATCAATATTATAAATAAAGATGTGTGGGTGTCGGGATCTTTTAGTTAAATATCATCCGACACTCCAAGCATTGTGAAGTTGTGCAATAGCATTTTTTCTGATTTCTGTAATGTGATACTTTGTAACTAATTGTGTGTTGGGTGTTATTGCTCATAAAACTGACTCAGTTCAACATCGGATAATAATTTGGCAACACATTATTTTGTTTCTGATTTTTGTGACCCCTTTCTATTTTCATTTTCATCATGTCTCCATCTCTTTTGTGTTGCTTAGAGTCTCTTTCCACCTTAATTTCTCTTCATCACCATTCTTAATTTCAGTTTACAAAATATTAGAAAAAAACATCAGATCTTTTATGATATATATTTTTTTATTTAAATCATTTAAAAAAATATTACAGTTCATGAATAATATCAACATAATATAAATCATATTATTTCAGATAACTATAACTATATTTACACACATATAATTTTTTCTTTAAATTGATCAAACTCTTTAACTTTAATCAAATCAAATTACCTAAAAAACTAAACTATATTTTTAAAGATAAATATATCTTAACCATATATCCAAAAATGAAAATAATTAAACTAAAGAATCATAATAAAAATATTTTTATTATTGGTATCTATATCGAGCGAAGCTCGATATTTCCCTCTAGTTATAGTAAACATCAGCTTCTTGACATTTAGTTCTCTTTACACATGTAAAATGTATTCATAGTTATATTATAAAGATGCAATTATTGCCTCTCATTATATGTTAATGATCAAACTTTTGGTTGAAACATCTTTGATGGACCTAGTCTTAAAGATTGTTAATTCTTAATTGTATGTTTGACATGATTGACTTGGAGTTTTCTAATTAACCGTTATGCTTTTTATTTTTAATTATTTTGTGTTCTTCTTTTCTAGTATACAGCTAGAGTTTTGAAAGGATTTGTCAGCTAAAAGCAGCTTATTACCAACCAACAGTTGGCACTAAAAATTAATTAATTAATGCTGGTTTGCCTGCTAAGTCAAACTCATATATAAGATAAAAAGGGGCCACATGTTTTACATTTTTCAACTTGAAGCAAACTATATATTAATATCTAGAACGATAGTTAAAATAAATTAGGTATTGTAATTGTAATGCTATTTAGAACAGTACTATATATATTGCCAGAATATTTGAAAAACAAATATTAATGAGATCAATTGTTTTTTCTTTTCTGGATTTGCTCAATTGTCAGAACTCAAAAAAAAAAAAAAAAAAATTATAGATAAGATAGATCATGTTCTTTTTTTCTTTCGAGGAACGCAAGAAGTTAATTCTGAATTATTCGTCATTTAACATGTGTACGTACGTGTACGTACTAGCTTAAACATTACTACTACCAACTCTGCACTTCTTTACAAAATTATCCATTGAATCTGCTGTAAAACATTAAATCTATCAAACTAGCACCTGAATGTAAAAGTGTGAACAGAAGAATACTTTCTCATATTTACGGTTTAATTAAAATAACAAATCTATTGAACTTTAATTGCATGCTGTACGATTTTAAAGTTTTTTGATATTTAGATCACAAATTCACAATGAATTACCTGTTTAAATTCCTTTCTAATTAAGATCTATTTATAAATAAATAATTCAATTCTATTTGTCAAAATATTGACTTCTAAGGTGCTATCCAAACTGTTTCATTGAATTTATTCGAAACTAATAGTCAAAAAGTAATGACGCATGGCATGCTATATATGCAAAATTTCTCTCTGTAGCTGCACGATACTTCTGGAATAGTTACTTGGTTTCTTCACAAGCAATATATATATGTTGTAACTTGTAACCATTAATTTTAAAACAATTTTCAGTAAATGGGGTTAAAGTGTCAAATTTTTATTAAAAGTTTTCCTATTTTATTCTTTTGCTAACAAGCGTGTTTACGTGGAGAGAGGCTATTCAAGTATTCTTCACAAATCACAACCTCCAACAGTTTTCTAAGAAAAGTTCTAATACCATGACGGCATTGCAGTAATATATAAATGGGTATTTTTACCGACGCCTGGTCCAATTGGTATGATACATTTTCCAACTTTTTGTTGTACGATTCTAGTTGGAACAAAAAGCTACACGTTATGAGCTTCAATCAGTATCAATTTCGTTAGCAACTTTTTTTTTTTTTTTTTTTTTTTTTTTTTTTTTTTTTTTTTGCTATTCATGTTTAAGACGTGTTTCACGCGTTTTGTTTTGTGAGGAAGTATATAAAATTTGCAGTAAAAAATATTTTCTTCGGAGCTCGGATTACAGAACCTTGAGGAACATTATATATATATGCAACCCATATGATTAAAATAAATAAAAATAAACAAAATCGGACAAATGAGATCATATATATATATCTATATATGACGTGTGATATCTTATAAATTTTTAGGCTTAGCCTTATTCTGTTATTCAGTATTCATTAATATTGTATAAATAATTTTCTAGACCCGTCATTAGTGTCTATAGCTACTAGGAAACAGTTTTCATTTAATTTTCCAAGATTTAAACTTTGTTAATTAATTTTTACACAGGTTGATTAACATTTTTAAACAAACCAAAATTATTTAATGAATAAATTTTGTTAGGCTTCGGTCAAATATAGGTGTTGGGGGAAATTGGGATCAGGTGTCACGCGTCCTTGGGCTGTCTGATGGATGATGTGAGTCCCGTGCATGTAACCAGATTGATAGGCCCGTAAAAAATGAACCGCCCGATCAAAATCGAACGGTTCGTGGGTGAGCTACACGAGATGTAGCGCAACATAAGATTCAGATTCGTGTTGGGGGTGGCGCTTTGATACATTTTGTGGAGTCCTAACTTCAAGGGGAAGCAATGATCGATGTCAGAGAAAGGACATAAATCAAACATTTGGTGACATTACCTCTCTTCCCATATTTTCTCTTTTCGTCATTGAAATGCTTGACACACACTATTAGGTGCTGTAGCCGTTTTTCTTTGAAAATGGGAAGAAGTGACAAAATGTCATCTTTTCTACAGTTTCTGGAAAAGAAACAAAATTTGGAAGATGCCCTTGTTTAGTTTTCACAAATCATATTTCTTTTACATTGATTGAACGCTATTTTAGTTATTGTAACCAGGACGAACTGCGATTTAATTTTGGCCTTTACTAATTTTTCTATTAGATTAACAAATTAAATCCATTTTTTTTTAACAAGAACGGAAAAAAAATGAAAAGAGCATAAAAGGCAAAAAGGTGGCAGGGAAATCGAGCTTGTTTTTCTTAAATCATTGCACCTTTTCATATCAGTCCTTGGCCTCTTTTAAAAAACCTATATGCAATAACAATATCTGTCTAGTGGCAATTAAACCTTTTCAAATTTGTACAAAGACATAACCAAGAATGATTCAAATGCTAAATCCAATTGCGTCCATCAAAACACTCCCAATTGATTCCCACTATCTTTATACTCTCGCTCCTCTCTTTCTCTCTCTAATCTTTTGTAATCCCGGTGCTTATCCTTTCCACCTTGTTTTAAGACTATTTATAAGAAGTCTTTCTTGCTGATGAGAGGAATTGGCTTGATATTCCCGAGGCCAAGCGGAGACAAGCCAGATAAAACCAACCTCATTCATTCACTTTTTCTAGCTATAATTTCTTATTAATTTTAAGCCTGCATTTGCCTTTTCTTAATTGCAGTTTTCTTTTGTGGAAGTGAGAGTTCTTCCTTTTGGAAAGGTGGTGCACGCTTTGTTTATTAATCATCATTGAACATTTGCGAAGATATCCTCCATTTTTCGGATTTGTATAAATATCCAGTTATACAATAACTTTAAAAAGAGTTCCTGGACTGTTGCTCTAAGATCAATGAAATTTCATCTTACGCTGACTAATAAGATAAATGTATTCACGATTTTTCATTAGTGCATGTGTTATTCATAAAGTGTGTTTTGCTTCTATCACATTAATGTCTCGTATTAGTTCAACACATTGATGACATTAAGAGACTATCATGGTAATTATCTAGCATTTTCTCCTTTAATTAACTTTTACATAAAGGGCCTTTTCACAAATTATCTATAACACATGGATCTAGTTATGTTGTAAATTTTCCGTAAATTTAAATGGGGCCCCAATATATACGTCAAGACCAAACACCTAAGGTCAATGCGAGGTTTCCTCGCCCTTGGCCCAAAAAAGTATTTCTCAATTCCTACATTTTCTTGTTTGGAATTATGTTAGCATGTTGTAAAAAAAGAGCCAAGCCTCTCCACTTGTCGAAGCGAAAGAGAATGCGCTTCTTATCTATCTAACAGAAGATTTATCTTTTTAACCTTTCCTTTTGTTAGATTTGATATTCTGTGAATCCCGGCTGTAATTTGTAAATCTTAGTTATAATTTTCTATTTCAAAAAGACGAAAACTTTAGTTCTACAAACATATACTAACATCTTCACTCAACAAACGAAAAATAATTCAATTTTCTAATCATATTAAACATACTCAATTAATTGGACAGTACAAAATTACCGAAATTATTATAGCAACTCCGTTTGTATTACTTCCTTGTCTAATGGACATCCTTTGGTAATAAATTCTTAAGCTATCTTAAATGACTACATATAAAGAATACTAAAATTTTTTGCAAGAATATTTATGTTGACAAAAACAAGCAAATATTTACAAAAAAAAATATTAATGATTTCATCATGAAAACTAACAGCTGATTCCTTTCACCTGTTCTACTAGCACGTTAGGATCGATGTTGAAGATGTAGTCATCTTTTGATCACTTGTTTGTTAATTGTACCTTTGTTATATGGAAATGTGCTACATAGACATATGATTGGTCTGATCCATATTTATTGTTGTAGACTTGGTTTTTACCGAGGCATGCCAATTATAAGATGCGGTACAATGCTAAATTAATTTTGTACTACTCCCTAATGATAATGTTGACAGTTATAGAGGGTAGATGAGGTTTCATTGTGAAAAGGGATAACTTACTTGTTTGACTGCGCATGTTTATAATTAATCAATAATTGGTTACCTCCTATGGGAAGGCCGGCTTAGTGCGCCGAGACTGTAGGACATTAAATACTTATTTTTTACATTTAAAAATAGAAAAATGTAATACAAAAGATCTTCAAAATCAAACAAGAAGAAAAATGTAATAGAAAGGATCTTCGTAGGATACTTGTTGCCTTGTTGTGGCTATTTTAACTAAGAACTTGAGCCATGATTTTTATAAATGGTACAAGTTTTTGGTAAATTACACACCTTTAAAGTATTTAAAACATCAATGCTCATCCTTTTTTTCTTTTCTTTTTTTTTTTATAAAACGAACATAATTCAAATTTCATCTCAATTGTAATCGTCACAATATTTCGTAATGTAGATCTACCAAAACTAAGAAATATATATGCATAGTCTGTGTTTTGAATTGACAGAGTAATTGCAATTGGTTAAGCAGTGGATACAAGAACTCTATCACTTTCACATTCACAATTAATTAATAAAGAAAATTTAAGTCCTCATTTCACCAAAGAACAGTTAAGTGAAAGTAATTTGCAATGGAGTGAACGGGATCTTTTTTGCTTGCCTTTGTATCTCCCATATTTGACTTGAAAGATCTCAAAAAGAAGCACATCACTTTGTAAAAGGGCTCAATATACCTAGTTGATCTTCCATTTACATGCATTAACTGTTAAGCCTTGGTGACACGCCCAATCAAAGGAAAGTGCAATGTGAAAATCATGCCACTATATATATATACCCTCCCTATTCTCCATTTAAAATGGACAGGACTAGTATTTCAGTTATTTTTATTTCAATACGATGTGAAGAAATCTTTAATAATATTGAAAAAAAAAGCAACGCATCTGACAATATATTAAAACTAACTAATAAAATCAGATATTATTTAATTCAAAAAATGACCTTATTCCTAAAAATGAAACACAAATAAATGCAAAGATCGATGACTTTGAGAATTTTCACTCATCTAAATTTTGTAAACTTTTAACCACAATGATTGGAGTGAGGTTTTGTGGTGATAAAATGATATATGTGAATGTAAAAACTAGAACAACTAGTCAAATGGGATACTTGAAACAGCGCTAATGTTCCGGCTGACCTTTTATGAATCATATCAATTATCAAGGTCTAAGGTCTAATTAACGCAAAGTCATCCTAGAATTTTGTGCCTCCGAAATTCAGATCCTCTGTGACAAAGGTGTGCAAACTATGATGTGGCAAGTCATCAACATCAAATTTTTTATAGAGTGATGCACGTAATGAAGGTGCTTAAAGCCACAGAAAATGTAAATGCAACATGTAAGTGAGAATGTTCCCCACTATCTCTGTCTCTGGTCTTCCTCAAAACAATATTATAAGAAGATAATAGCATGAACTTTTTCTACACATGCCTTGATGTTAGGTCCTGATCTTGATATACTCACAATTCGAGGTAATGTTTTACACTATAACGAAAAATCGCGGTAAAGACACCAGGGAGGACTTTGTCAACGACTGATTTGAAATTGTTTAAACAAAATGAGCTTTACATCCAGTCACAGCAAGGCAAACCAGGCATTTTGAAATTCTGGCCATAGTGGGCCTCCTGGTCCTTTGTTTCTTCGGTATTAGAGACGATAAGGTGTGGTTTATTAAATTGACAATGTACTTGGTGTACGTCTGAAGTTAGAACTAAGGATTTATACCATAGCTAGGACTATTTTGCTTCTATTAATGAAAATGTTAATTAGAGCATACAAGATCTACTAATTAGGGAAAAAATTTTGTAAAAATGAAACTCACTCTTTATGACTCAATAATTAATTAATTAATTAATTTTTCGTGTTCATGACTAAATTTATTTACCGGTAATGTGCTTTTATGACATTAAGAAATTTTGTAATATTAATTAACTTGAATATTTTTCATTTAATCACAAACTTGTGTTTCTTGCCTTTCTGTTTGGTGATTATCAAATTGTGACAACGCTAAAATTGAAATCGCTTTCTATCATATCTTTAGCCATAATTATTACATATGTGACCCAAAAAAACAAACAAACTTGAATTAGTGAAATGAAATCAAATATAGTACATATTCTGCAATGTATAAAATACTTGTGTTCTTATATGAAACCCTCCTTCATGACACGACTAACTGTATATATAAACTGTTATTTTTTTTTTCTTTTTAACATAAGAAAGCCTCTCATTGAATGCTAAAATAATCAATGAAAATCTAAAGTAAGAATGATACTTTAGTAGAAAGCATTTGCCTGTCCATTGTAACAACCCTTCCCCCCCAAAAAAAAAGTGAAACGATTTCGCTCTATTCGATGAATAAAATTTCCAACTATTAATTGATAGTACATTATTTTTATTAAATACTTAAACTAATCGACAAATTAGTCAGAATAGTTTGTTAATTCTTCAAAGAATATGAAATATCAATAAATAAATTTATTAGACTTCTGTGACACCCAATAAATACAACTACAGTTTTTTTTTCCTTTTTATTTTGTTAACTATTTTATCGAATTTGAAAATGTCAATATATCCATACCATTATTAAAATAGTCTATAACATATGGATTAAAGAAAAGCTGTAATATTGTACGCATATAACTGTTAATTTCAAACATGGTACACGAGTTATAAGCAAGTTAAGCAATTAATAATGAGCGCATATAAAAGATATAAAAAAAAATAATATCAGGTAAAAAAAAATACTTTAGAGATAATTTGATTTATTAGTAAAAAAATATGGGAAATTCAGCACTAATTTATTAGCGAGCTTTGATCATAACCATCCATGAGTGCTAATGAATTAGTATCTCTTAGAGATGAGCGGTTGAGATGAAAGCCCGCTTCACAAATTAGTGCTGATGGCAAAATTTCCTAAAAAATATATCTACATCTAAACGCGCAGCATTAATCATCAGTGATGCATAATTTCTTCGGTTGAATTTAACATTCTATTATACAAACCTGGTGACACAGAGACATTCACAGAGGATCCATGAAAGAAAGAGCCGGTACACCGGCAGGCTTGTCCTCTCTGAAAACTGTCGCCATCCAAAAGACACCCCATATTTCTCTCGCGGTGTCTTTCTATAAATCTTAGCATCGCTTCCTTCTTCCTTTCCTCTCCTAACCAAAAAAGTGAACTCCTCCATCCGTAATTCAGAACTCATTCTCCTTCTGTACAGAGAAAATTAAAGAGTGAAATCTATGGGGAGAGCACCGTGTTGTGACAAGGCAAGCGTGAAGAGGGGCCCGTGGTCGCCCGAGGAGGATGCAAAACTCAAGGCTTACATAGAGGAGCATGGCACCGGAGGCAACTGGATTGCGCTTCCTCATAAGATTGGTTAGTCTATTATTGTTTGTTGCATGCATATATGTATGGTGCCAGTGGTACATGATCAGCAACTCTCTCATGCATGAACCTCTAGTACAAGGGCTAAGTTTCTCTTATAAACACTTCTTTTTTCGTCTTTATTTCTTCTTACTTGAGCATTCTGCTTTCCACTTTGTCGATTTTCTTCTGTTTCTCTTTCTTTATGAATTTATTAATGATCACCATCCAACTCTTTCATTATTAGTATTTATTAATATTGAATGAACAAATTTATAACACAGGTTTAAAGCGATGTGGGAAGAGCTGCAGGCTTAGATGGTTAAATTATCTAAGGCCAAATATCAAGCATGGAGGATTTTCTGAAGAAGAAGATGAACTCATCTGCCGACTGTACATAAGTATCGGCAGCAGGTAACTAATGTGTCTTTCTATTTCTTTTATCTTTTACTTTTCTTTTTCTTGAAGGAAATCTACTGTCTCTTCTGTGATTTGTTTTCCGGTTTGCGGACAACTACTCTCCTTTGGAACTGTATATATACACATATGTATTAATTTCTTATTAGTTATTACAGAAATCATCATATGTTGGTTTTTTGTGCATAATATTACATCGTCTTATCAAAATTATAAACCATTTGAGTGTGTTTATTTGTTTCTATCTGTCATTTTTAGTTTACCTTGTTTTCTTTTGGCCATTAAAGGGTAAAATGAAAGAAAAAGCATGTGCGGGTGCTTATATTGTTTCTGCTAGGCATGTCCGCATGTGGGCAAAATTGATGCAGGGCTATCACTGTACATGTACAATTTAACCAAGTTCTTTGTAATATGACTTTTTTTTTTATTTATTAGGTGAACTGCAACTTTTATAGTAATATGCTATGCAAAGGATTATTTGTCTCTTACATTTAATATTTTTTAGCCATGTGAAGGAAACGGATATTAAGGTTTCTATCATGATGACCTTTGAAGCGTGGATACACCTTAATTGTGTAACCAATGTTCGAACTATTCACCATGAAAGAGCATATAACTCCTTAAATCTACATTTTTATCTTAAATTAAACCTTCAAATTAACTAAAACTTGTGTATGCAGGTGGTCGATAATAGCAGCTCAATTACCGGGGAGAACAGACAATGACATCAAAAACTACTGGAACACAAGGTTGAAGAAGAAGCTCCTAGGCAAGCGGACTCAGCCATCTCGCCGACTCCTACAAAACAGTGAAATCAACACAGAATCCAACAAACCAGCTGCTAGTATTGGCTCAACATCTTCTCAAGCCATAAGCACGTCAGCCCTTGAAAGAATGCAACTACACATGCAGCTTCAAGGTCTCTACAACCCTTTCTCTTACCTCGACATTAACCCCCTGGCATGGCAGAATCCTTATACCTTGCAAAACAAAACTAAATATCCAATGCAAGGGCTTGAACATGAAATACTGAATTCAAACAGCACTACAACAACAAGCATTGAAGAAAGCTTAGACAGTGCCAATTTATTTGGTTTACAATCTCCGATGCTTGCCAGTGATGGTGTGAGTGCAGATAACTCTAGTTCTAGTTCTTCTGTTGCTGGATTCCAGTCGACCTTTTGTGAGCTACTATATGGCAATAATGGTTGCAAAAGTACACAAGGAGGGTACTTGCCTGAACCAGATAATCTGAAAGAAATAATTATAAATCAAGATGAGAGCATCAGTTGGTGGCCTAATGGTTTGGACGAGAATGCATCACCTTTTACATGTGATAATGGAGTGAATTATCAACCAGACATGATGTTACTACAAGATTATGGCTTATCAGGGTATGGGTTGTAGGAGCTTAACTCCCAGTATCTGGACACTCTGCTGTCATGTAGATCTTTGCTAGAACTGTCTTTGAAACATATATATATTTTCTGTTATGTGAATAATAGTGTGTTTTTCATATGCTGCGCCCAAATCAAACCTAGGTTGCAATTAATTAGTACACCTTGTTTTTATAGTTCTTTTTGTGACAGGGGATTTTAGTTATCATTCTGTGCATTCATGTTTCGTTTTTTATCAGGATATTTCTAGTGTATATTATTGAATAAATGGCCTATGATCAGCTCATGAAAATAAATCGTGTGGCTTCATTAGTTAACTTAATTGGGTGCGTTTTCAATTTTAATTTCGTTTTTGTTTCCCTTTAATTTGAAGAGACAGCAACTTGATAAGCGATAGGCCTAGATAGAGTGTGAGTTTATTAGTGTGGCTCCTCTACATGCATCGAATATAATTAATGAATTGAGAGAGGAAAAGAAGGAGAAACATTATAAATGAAGAAAGAGATTATTTTTTTTCTCAAAATGAAATTACAATCGAGTTATTATTTAAAGTAAGTTCTAGAGCCACAATTTTTAGATGACACAAATGCCATATTTTTTTTATTTCATTAATATTTCAAAATTTAAAATTCATACTTCGAATCAAAATCGTTGATCTTATATTCAATTTAACGAGCGATGTATTTTCATATAAATTTGAAATTAGAGTTAATTTGATATCGATCAAGAGGACAGCAATTAATTAATGAAACTTTTTAGCTATGATAGATTAATTTTAATACATTTATATTTTGATCTCTTGATCGAGTATCAAACGAACATAAGATTTTCCAAATCTTTTGGAAACATATCCCTCATTAAATTGAACAAATGGTTTGAATTTGTAGTTTGAATTATAAATTTTAAATATTAATGAAATAGAAAAATTATGAAATTTTTTACACTAAAAAATTATGGCATTCTCTTTTTAGAAAGACAAGATAGAGCTACCTAGGAAAAAAAGTTATGGCATTGGAACTCTCTTATGTTACTTATTAGTTCTTCCCTAAAATCTCTTCCAAATTAAAATATGGATTAAATTTTAAGATATTCATTATTCTTTTTCTACATTCTGGCCACTCTAAGAGGGCATATAAGGTCTGGAATATCTCATTCCACTAATTGTTTTTACCCGTTCATTGTTTCCATTCTAGCAGGCCATAGGCCTACAACTCTCTGATTCATTGATAACAGTTTTTGCACCAACTACACATCTACAAGCACTATTCTACAAAAACATCAAACAAATAGGCGCAAATATACCCCATATCAAACTTAACTATGAATACTCCCCAGGTCTATGTACCATTTTCTACTATATATAAGACATCTAAAAGAAATCTAGCCATCAATAATTACAGACGATCGGATTAAAAAATAAAGAAAAGAAAAAGAAGATAAAATTAAAGACGGTCAAATTACAACAACTCAAGCAACAAGCTTTCTCTTGGTGCTTGCTGCTTATTGGTCTTACTAATTGCAGCAACACTGCTTGGAACTGGTGTATTTAATTGCGGCAGTGGTGTTCAGTCCGAGATAAATTAATTCCTGCAACTTGGCAGGTGACCCCTACTATGTAGAAAGTTGTTGCGGGGCTACCGTGCATCTATAGAAAAGCAATAATGCAACTGCAATGTGTTCCAACGGATGGAACTAATTAATGCATTAAAATTTTAATGTAGATTTTGGGGGCTGAAACCATTTCCCATAATTAATGTACTTACCACATAGAAGATGACTCCCAGAAACCTTAGCTTGCCTATATCAGAGGGATTTCTCAGACTTGATGATAAAGTTCTTAATGTCGTACGTGCAACATAATTTACACATGTGAATGCTTACGTTCCAAAATGGTAAGCGATTTTAGGCCCAGCCCATGGGCCAGTTTACTTTTTCAAATCAAACTACATCGCTTTTAAGGTGAGCAGAATGCTTACTTGTGATCTAAATCGTCTGATCAATGATGGTGCCCCGTGAATAATACCAGATTAAAAATTAATTTTTGAGATTAAATCGGATGGCTCGAATCAAAGGTTGGCACTAGTCCCCTGGTTATACATCAGTACAGGGTGAAACCATCAAAACCATTCCGCATATTAGCTAGGCAGAATTTTAGGGAAAGTTTATGGCTTCCACGAACTTTTCTATACCCTCCCAATCTTTCTTTTTTCAGTTCCGCTAACTTCGTGATTTTTTTATATTTTTTTTTTATATTTTGAAATTATGATTTTCAATATGGTTTTACTAACTTCCAAACTTTGAGAATTTCTCTTCGTATGTCAAAATAAAAATAATTAATTTAACTTGTCAATACCAGTATACCACTTTTGAAAATTAAGTAGTTATATAATTTATAAAATTTAATTTGAAACATTCAAATTATAATTCAACAGCTTAAAACTTATATTAGCTCATTTATATTTTAATGTGTTGAACATCATACAAGAATCCTGTTTTCAAGTTTCTCAATTCCATCCTTTAGGAATTTGACTTTTATTTCCACATACGAGTTGCATAGTTGATATTTTACATTTGACGTTAGAATATTCATGAACTTTTCAATTTTCAAAATTTAAGTTGCCAATTAAATATTGGCAAGACATAATGCTGGAAGAACTCGTTTACAATACAATATTGAAAAAAATATATAACTTAATTGTTTTAATGAAATAATAAACATTGTATGTCTAAAAAATTGGAAATTTATTTTAAATTATAGAAATATGAAAATTTGAAGTGAGAGGGTAAGGATAATTGGCTCAGAGGGAAGGCCATTAATGGAGTTTATAAGATTCATAAGTGCATCAGATTTCAAAATTTAGAGAGGGATGAATTTTGTTTCAACTTACTAATTTTAAAATATGGTTAATCAAAATTTAAAAATTTTGCATCTCAGATTATATTGTGCGTGTATCTATATCATGCTACATGAAATGGTAAATAACAAGTAGCTAGCCACCTCAAATATTCAATTAATAAATACTGCTCATATATTTTTTTTTTTAAAATGTGTACGAATGAATATTGATCATGGTGTCACTAAAGTACAATTGGAGCATCCGTGCGAAAAGCGAGACGAATGTCTATCGATTTTTTTTTTGAGGGTCAGTTGGCAATCACCAACCGACAGAATTTCATTAAAAAAGAAGATAATTACATGGAAGGGAAAAGACAAAAGGAAAAAGTAATAAAAATAAAGAAGAAAGCAAAACCAAAAGTGCTATCTAAAAACCAAAAAACAATAAAAATGAAAATTATACAGCACTAAGCAAAATTTTTCCAAGTAGTCACCAAAGCCAAGATCTCCCGAAGAAGCAGCAGCGGAGGTTTAAGGGTGGAGGAGAAGATTCTATTGTTGCGTTCTTTCCAAATTGTCCAGCTAACTGCCGCCCATATAATATCCCAATCTTCACCTATCACCGCCCTGTTTTGAAGCCAGAAGGATGGTATGTCCGTTGTAAAAAGCAGGTATGGGAGGGTAAAATGTTGTTGAATGAGATCCCATAGGTTCCTTGCTAGAGGGCAGTAAATGAAGAGGTGAAGCACGTTTTCAGAATCTCCCTCAGCACAACAAACGCAAGCCTCAATAGTAGGCCAATTCCTCAGGGATAGATTCTCTTGGGTGAGGAGCCTATCCATCAGAAGAAGCCAAATGAAAATCTTCACCCTAGGGGGAGATTTTAACTTCCAAAGGTTGGAGTGAAAAGGTGATCTAGCTCCCGGGTCAGCAAGGATTTTATAAGCACTGGCAGAAGAGTAAAGACCGGTGGTCGTCCAACGCCATATAAGAGTGGAATTATCTTCCGAAGGGGAAACTGAGACGGAGAAAAAAGGAACAAGGTGAAGGATGTCTTTAAGGCCGATCGAAAGGTCGGGGTTAACAATGAGATCAGAAAAGTCGGTGGTCCCATACAGGGAGCGGACAGTGCTCGACCAGGGAGATTCAGGTTCCATCCTAAGCTTCCAGAGCCACCTAAGGAGCAGGGCTTGATTCTGAAGCGACAGGTTTAGGATTCCCAACCCACCCGCACGTTTGGGGGAGCAACATTTAGCCCAGTTGACCAGGCAGTGGCCACCTAAGCATTTATCTTTGCCTTTCCAAAAGAATCTTCTGCGTATACCATCCAAATGCTTTAGGAGCCAGTCAGGGAGTCTAATGACCTGCATGTAGTGAAGCGGTAGGGCTGAGAGTACCGATTTAATTAGAGTCAAACGACCTGCTATGGAGAGGAAACGTGCCTGCCATCCGTCAAGCTTGCGTTGGAAAGCATCAAGGAGAGGTTTGAAGTGAATTTTCCGCAATCTTCTAAAAGTAAGTGGTAACCCAAGATAAGTGATCGGTAAATTTTTTGGTGGGCAGTTTAAAAGGGTCGAGAAGATATGGATGTAGGAGTTTGGAAATGCCACAGGAACAAAGAGACACTTCCCATTGTTGATATGTAGCCCAGTGAGTTTGGAAAAGTTAGCAAGAAGTTCTCGCACCACCAGAACGTTTGTAGGGATTGCTTCCAAGAGTACAATGGTGTCATCAGCATATTGAAGGGCTCGAGGAGGGATAAGAATGGGCCCAATTGTCAAAGAAGCTGCATTGTGGATGAAAGATTGAAGGGTATCCGCTACGAGGTTAAAAAGAAGTGGGGAAAGAGGGTCACCTTGTCGAAGGCCTCTGCGGTGGAAGAAAAAGTCTGTAACTTCACCGTTTATCTTAAGAGCAGAAGACGAGGATTGTAGGATGTCCAAGAGCCAAGAAATCCAAGAGGGTGGGAAACCCCCTTCCACTAAAAGGTTGACTAGAAAGGTCCACGAAACAGTATCAAAGGCTTTGGCAAAGTCAATCTTATAAAGCAAGGCAGGCAATTTTTTTTTGTTGTAAAAGGACAAAAATTCTCTAGCAACCATAAAAGAATCCATGATGGATCTACCTTTTGTAAAGGCAGTTTGAAGCGGGGAGACAAGCAGTGGAATGAAGCTCTGAAGGCGGTTGGCCAAAAGTTTAGTAATGATTTTGACTAGAGAATTTATAACACTTATGGGCCGAAAATCATTCGGGCTGCTTGGAGAAGAAGATTTCGGGACCAAGGAAATCGTTGCTCTGTTCAGTCTTTTAAGGTTGAGAGATCCTTGTTGGAAGGCAGATAAAGCAATCATTATGTCATTACCAATAACACTCCAGAATTTCTTAAAAAATTCTATTGGAAAACCGTCCGGTCCCGACGATTTGTCTCCAGGAAGTTCACGAATCGCCCTTAAAACTTCTTCCTCAGAGAAAGGTTGACCGAGGGAGGAAAGATCAAGTTTGGGTCCCACCCTGTTTGAGAGGTCAAAAGGTGGAGGGGTGGGAGGTTGGGTGCCTAAGATCGAACGGTAGTGCGAGAGAAGAGTAGTTTTAATTTCAGTAGGCTCTGAGATAATGCGGTCTTCCAAGGTAAGAGAGGAGATGAAGTTCGTTATCCTGCGGGAAGAAGCCAATGCATGAAAGTATTTGGTATTTTTATCGCCTAGTTTGAGCCAAGTAGCCCCGCTCCGTTGCTTCCATTTTTGTTCTTGCAGGCCGATAAGATGGAAAGCGTGCTCCCTAAGAGAGATACGAAAATTAAACTCTTCAGGGGAGAGCCTCCTAGATTCCTCAAGGAGATCTAAGAAGTGAATAATAAGCTTAGTCCGTGAAAGAAAGGAATTGTAAGAAGCGAATCTCGTAGAAGCCCAAGATGAGACAGCTTTTCTAACAGCTGCAAACTTATTTAGGATTAGTTGAGTCTGGTTTGATGAGGCAGCAGCAGAGAGCCAGGCCTGGGAGACAACCTGCTCAATTTGAGGGTCGCGCAACCAGTAGGATTCAAATTTAAAAGGTCTTTTTTGCCGAGGGGTAGAAAGAGTCAGCGAGAGAAGGAGAGGTGCATGATCAGAGGTTGTCGCTGGGAGATCAGAAAAAGAAGGGAGGAGAGGGAGATTAAGCCAATGATGAGAAAGAAGGGCCCGATCCAATTTAGAAAACGTTGGCAGCGGTCTTTTGTTGGACCAAGTGAACCGTCTACCAGACAGAGGTACTTCAACAAGGGCATTGTTGGCGATGAAAGAATTAAACATGAGCATGGGGTTAAGAGGGGTATTGGAGGAAGAAGAGTCTTCTTGTTGGCGGAGAAGGTTGAAATCTCCAAGAATGATCCAAGGAAGAGGCGAGAGCTCCCTAATAGAAGAAAGCTCGGCAAGGAAGGAATGTTTGAGAGAATCGAAAGTGGGGCCGTAGACCGAAGTAAGCATGAAAGAGAAGTTTCCGGAAGAGAGAATAACCGTAGCTGAGAAATTAAGAATGAGAGAAAGAGAACATGTGAAACGTTGGTTCCAAACCAAAAGGATGCCCCCTCGCGAGCCAATCGAAGGCAAGGTCGCAAAAGAGTCGAAACGAAAATTGCAAACCGTGCGAACACGAAAATAGTCACAAGAGTCCCATTTAGTTTCTTGAAGGCAAACAATATCACAATTTGAACTTCTAATCGCATCTTTAACAACATTACATTTTCTAATGTCCGAGATACCGCGGACATTCCAACAAAAAAGAGAAAACTTTTGGATCATAAGAGAATTCATAAGCACAGATGCAAGAGAAAAAACTAAAAAGCAAGAGAAAAGAGAGGCGAGAGACTTCTTAGACGGTCAAGCTGCGGCATTCCTACCCGGGGCAGCAGCAACGCTTGAGTCTTCAACACACTGCAACGGGTCGCCTGGCCTAGAAGAGTCTGAAGTAAAATCATTCTGCACCAGTCCACAATAGTTGGAAAGAGCCATCCTCTCATGTTCTGCTAGGCTGAGTGCAGTGCTAGACGGGGAGAGAAGGTCTCTAGTTAAACCCGCCTCTTTGATGGCAGCCTGAATTGCCTTTCTCGTAGCTGTAGCTGAGGCTGAGGACGGTTTTGATTTTTTGTTGACTCCAACAACAAAGCCCCGAAGAGAGGAGGCCGGCTTGGAGGTGCGGGTGCTACGGCGAGGAGCTGTCGGGTTTGAAACCACCGGGGAAGGAGCCGTGAGCACAGGCGGTGGGGAGAGGGAGGCAGAATTGCTGGAGGGGGAGGGGATCGTGAAGAGAGATTTCTTGGCCGAGCGGGGGTTGCGACGGTCCGCAGAGGAGATAGCTTGGCCGAAGCCTCTAAGGGAGTCGGGTACTAGGTGGTTAGCAAAAGGAGAAACAGTAGTCAGGAGAGGGATGAGGGGGGAATGAGGGATAAGGGGGGCAGTCACAGCCGAAGGAGGGGATCGGGTAGCGGAGGCTGCCTCAGCAGCGCGAGGGGGAATGAGAGAAGTGGGGGAGAGAGGAGAAGGGGTCGGGCTAAACTGGGCAAGGGGGGAGAGGGATCGGGTTGGGCTGCAAGTGGGCCAGAGGAGGATAGTTGGGCCGAGGCTTGGGCCGAGTTCGAAACCAGAGGGAGAGAGGGGTGAGAAGAGGCTGGTAAGACTAAAAGGCCAGACCGGGCCCGAGAGGAGGAGCCAGTTTTGCGGGAATAGACCCGAGTTGCAGGAACAGGAGAGACTAGAACCTTCTTCGACAGCGCATCAGGTCCCTTGTCTCTAATCGGGGACAGAGGGGGAAGAGAAGGTACTGTGACCAGAGTCTGGACGATAGCTGGAGAGTGTCGTTGGCTAAAATCCAAAGAATTTGAACAACGCTCTTGATTTTCTGTGGCAGCGAGAGAGGGGGAAGGATCCTCTGCGGCCACAAAGTCGCCAAGCGTGTCGCGGGCTACCGGGAGGACTTGAGAGGCCGGCTGTGGAGGAGGGAGCGGAGCAAAGGGCTGAGGCCGGCGACGCAGAATCTCTTGATATTTGGCCATGGTCCAGAAAGGTGATCTTTGGAGAAAGCGGGCGAGGTTGTCCTTGAGTTCAGAAGGCGGGAGAGCAACCCAAGCTTTGAACGAAACCTCAAAATCCGTCTCAACGGAGTTGGTTAGGGGGGGGCGGCCGGAGGAAGGGACGGAGGGGGGTGGTTTAGCTCGAATGCGCTTTTCTAGTTCTGAGAAGTAAACCTGAGGAGGAGTCGGGTCTTGAGGAGGCCGGATGGAGAGAGGCTCTTCAATCCAGCCGAGCACCGTCAAGGGGACGGCCTTCTCGAGACCTCGGAAGAACAGTCGTGCTTTGAGAGGGACATCCTCGAGGTAACGCACGGCCACCAGTGCCCGGAGACGCTCGATGCTCTCAAGCTGAGAGAAAGGAGTGTGCTCAAGAAGAAGGCCGAATTGGCCAATGAGTGGCAGAATGTGTTCCCTGTTCCAAGCTTGAATAGGGACAGAATGGAAGTCAAGCCAAACCTTGTAGCGATAAACAGCCGGTTTAGTGTCAATCGCTGGGCTCCAGGGGTAGATGAGCAGGCCAAGGCTCTCAAGATTGGAGCGCACAGAGGCAATGAAGGTGGCTCGATCCGTTTTCCCCTGGAGGAGGAGAAGGTATCTTTCGTCCGTCATGTGTAGGATGGGGAAGGGGGCTGCAGAAGGAAAGTACAAGAGTAGAGCGGCCTGGATACTAGTTGTGTTGAAGCAACCTGGCTTGAGGCGGCCATCAATTACGATCCCTTTGTTAAGGTAGCGGAGCCCGTCGATGGAGTCGGCAGTGGCTGGCATGTACACATCAATGATAGGGGTACGGTTGGTAGGAAGCAACTTATCACCCAGGTTTCCTCTGGGCTGGAGGGCAGCGAGGACATCAGCAACTGATTTTGGGGGAGTGCCGGTCTTGCGAAGCTTCGGACAGCGCGAGTGGCCGTGGCCAGGCAAGAGGCAGTTGGCACAAGCTCTGACTGGGGCACGACAATCGGCAGTGCTATGACCACGAACAAGACAGTTGAAGCAGCGGTTAGTCCAACCTCGTTTCCCCGGGCCAGGAGGCAGGTGGAATTGAGCTTTGCCGAGGAGATAAGGGTCGGTGGCATAGGCCTCTCTGGTGGCAGGATCAGTGGAGTACCAGGAGCGGTCCCCAGTAAGAGGAGGTGGGGGAGGAGAGGTGTGCTGGGTAATAGCTTGCACAGCAGAGGAGGAGGGAGGAGGAGGGGCCATGGCAGTGGGGTTAGCAGAGCAAGAGGAAGAAAGGAGAAGGGTAGAGGGGCTGGTAGAAGAATGAGGGGAGAGAGAGGGGGTAGGCAGGGAAGTATTAGAAGGGGGGGAGGGAGTTGGTAGGGTTTTAGGGAAAAGTTTGAAAATTCCTTGGCGGCTGGAAGAGCGTCTATCGCGGGAGGGTTGAGACTGAGCAGTCGGGGGGGCTCGGCGGTGGTTACGGCTGACAGTCCACCACCCGTCGCCAGCAGGTACCAGACGGCGCTTCATGAAACCACTTCTACCAAGGTAATGACATAATTAGCTTGTCAAAGATAGTTTTGAAGAACTATTATGTCTATCGATTTTTATACTCTGTTTTAACAAAATTATAGATATTATTGGCATTCGGCCTTCGAATGTAAAGATATCCGAACACATCTTTACCCTGTCCACAAAGTTTTTTTAAAATCATTATAATGTAAGATTTCTAAACCGCAGAATTTTCAAATCAAACCAAATTTCATTGTTGCCAAAGGTCCCCTTCATGCGTAGAATCCAGAGACTAAATGCTTTAAACATCCAAGTATAATTTCAATTTTTTTTTTTGGGAAAAAGAAATAATTGTTGATAAGTATGTGTACCAATGTAGTACATTTTTTTTTTGCAAGACTAATGCGAGTTGCTATATTATTTGTTAAGGAAAAAAACAATTTAAATTACGGATTCCAAGTAAATTGTGTTGCTATATTTATATTATTAATGAATTAAAGCTAAACTTGCCAAAGAAAGCTTGCTAAGTACAAAATGGGGATGACAAGCATGGGCGGGAAAAAAAATAACTCAGTTTGACAGGAAAAAGCATATCCTTTTGACCTCCTGGCCATAAACAGGGCAACATAATCGAACATGGGTGCAAGTAATTCGAAATAAAAAATAGAAAAAAGTTGAACTAAAAATGCGCAACATAATAGAAACCTCATAATTCAAATCAGAAAAAAAAAGTGAAACACCCAAATGCCATGGTTGGCCTCAACCATTTTCCTCTGTTGTCCCTTGTTACAATCACCGTTCTCCTTCTCTTCATACCATGTCTGACAACTGCTGATCAAACTTATGGCCCCAAGAAGGATGATATTCCTGTACCAAAGCCAGACAACTGTGCCCAGTACAATGAAACCGACCTAAGAATTAGTTTCCTTGCACAACACAACCTCGCACGCAAACAATTCGGCATTCCGAGCCTTGTATGGGATGAAGCAGTGGCGAACTACTCCCGAAACTATACTCAGCTACGTCGATCAGACTGCAAGCTGATTCACTCACACGGAGACTATGGAGAGAACCTCTTTTGGGGGAGCGGTGACTGCTGGACGGTTAATCAAATAGCGCAAGCCTGGTTGATTGAAATGAAGGATTATGATTATCCAAGCAACAAGTGCAGACCTGATAAAGTCTGCGGCCATTACACACAGATAGTCTGGAGGAATACCAAAAGGCTCGGATGCGCCGTGGTTATATGTGACAATAACCTGGGAACATTTGCGATATGTAACTACGATCCTCCCGGAAACTATGTTGGTATGTGGCCATACTAACCGGCTTGAGTGGTATATACATTATTGGAAATTTTTGGTATATTGTTTTACATTAATGTTTCTATGCCGTTTCTTTTTTCTCTTTTTATTATTTTTGGTGTGGTTCCTTGTGAATAATTGCTCCGAAGGCACCAAGTACGAAAGAGTCTACGTGACAATAACAACAAAAAAAAAAAAAATGTACATTCATATACGAAAGATATAATTTGCATATTTTGTTGTGGTGATTGATTTTTGTAGTACGAATTGTCAGTAAGTTGAGAATTTTCTTTTAATTTAAGATTGCTCTTTCATTTTAAATTAGCAAGATAATTTTTTTTTTAACACCTAGCTCTTTGACAGAGCTTAGGAAATGAATTGAAGAGTTTATGTGGTAGTGTACATACTTTTTGATCCTCATATATATGCTATCATTATTGTGATCAAATAATAAAAGTTCTTCATTCATACCCTGGTAAGTTTCGAACATCGGCTCCCCCATGGACTCTGGATCTGTTTTATATTGGCCCATGTACGAAAACATATCGTCTTGGTCCATTTAACTACTGCTTATAAACTACCCCATGTTTGGATCCAATTCTAACTTTTCTCTGATCCTATTTCAAAATGTTTGTGCGGCTGGTCAAGTGGTCATAACTCATAAGGCTTCTTCTGGCTGGAAAGTGGAAACATGTGGTACTGATTCGCTCCTTTAGTTTACGACGACTTTACGTTGAGATTCGTACTGATGCGTATCTTAAAACCCTCTCATGCAAATTAATCAGATACGGCAATTCGTTTCCATTGTATTTTTATGTCCTTTTTTTTAAATTAATCGTGTTGTTAAAACGCGTTAATTAGACAACGACGTATAAGGCAGTAAGGCTGCTTCAACAGGCAAGGATAAAGGACGTGTAGATGGGTTTGTTCATTCAGAATGCACTATTTCCTTATATATATACATAGTAATATGTTCTTTAGTTTTTTTTTCGAACTAAATTATCTTTTTATTGCAAAAGCCACTATATTTTCGACAATCCCAATTATATTTCTCTGGAAGAAAATGTAATATCTGGTTAGCGTGTATAATTATATATTATCTATTTTCTTAGATAAAGATATGATTATGTGAAGTCTCTCAACTTTTAATATATATAATATATCCCTTAGCCAAATTTATATTATATATTTACTAATAAATATCAATTTTTTTAAACTATGGTAATTAATATATAAATGAGATCTATATATATTTTTCTTATTAACTGATCATATTGTTTGAATGAGTTAGCTGATTGTACAAATATTTGTATTGTAGCCAAATTACAAATGGTTCAAATCACACAAATTAATTTCTAAACAATCGATCCAAGGCATTTAATATGTTTTCAAAATTTGTAGGATGTTCAATGTTATTAGTTTTAGGATTTTTCTATACTATTTTGAGTTTTTGAAAAAAAAAATACTCCATTTAATATGCAAAAAAATTATTTAAAAAAAATTGAGGCAATTCAAAATTTTTTTAAAAAAAATTAAAAGGTCTAAACTTGCAAATTTTGTATCAAACAAAATTGCAATATGAAAAATGCATGGATGACTTGGGATTACCGTTTAGACATGAAATATGATGTGGACCATTTGTATTTTTTGCAGAAATACTAATTACTACAATAATTCTTATTCTTATACAAATGTCGAACATACTACAAATTATAATTTAAAAGGTTTACAGTTGCACAAATTGTTTGAAATTACATGCACAAGAACACAAAAATCTTGTCATAAGTAATTCATTTATAATGCTTTGAATTTAAGAATTTCTCTTTTTTTTTTTATTTAATGAAAGGGTTCAGATCCCTCTCTGTTAATAACTTGCCAAAAGTTGTTAATTTGATTTTGAAACTTCATATCTCACATTAATATCATTACTTTAGCCAATTAAAGTGGATAATTATAACTAACTTCTCTTATATATTATTGCTTTTATAAACCTGAATCTTTTTTTTTTTACTCTTAGACTGTCTATGCCAAGTCCTTGTAAATTAACTTTGTAAATACTTTATTTTTTTTAATACAAATTTTGGCGCAAGCCAAACTTAAAAAAAGAAGGGGAAAAGCATCCTCGGGGCAATTCCTATACAAGTGTAAATTTTGACACGCATTGTCACGGTTTGAAGTACTTTATGTTCTTGGCCTCTCATTTAGGCAATTATTTCTTTCTGAGGAATAAAATTCTTTAACTCCTGTTGAAATACTTCAAGAGTATCGTCAAAGCGATTGATTAATATGATGTGGAGTAATTAAACTTTTGCGAACAATTTTTTATTAATACTTTTACAAATATATTGTATATATACTAAACCTGAATATAAACTAATTATTAATCCAAAAGTAGAATACATTCGAATTTTGAAGACATTATCATTGGAACATAGGGATATATACAAGCAACCGCCATTGGCTGGTAGAAGCCTGGCCGCCCAATAATGATTAGTGAACTAACATGAATATATTTCCAAATAGACCTATAAATTAATTTTTATTCCCTTTTCTCTATCATTGAACAAAGTATTATAACTTATAAGAGAGGCCGTTTTCAAAATGCTCTATATACCTAGCTCATAGACTCAATTTTTAAGTTAGGTCCACCAATTGCGGCACAAATTTAAAAAGTAGGTCCCATAATACTATTTTCCTAGTATTATGTCGTTTGTGGGCCCTTTATTGTCACCCTCTATTCCTTAAAAAAAAAAAAAAAGGAAAAATCCTATTTCAAATGAGAATGATGCTTAGCATTAGTTGCGACATGAATCATTTTCTAGATTATCACTTCATTCTCTTCCCTTCCGAGCACCAAAATTTAGATTGTGTTTGAGTTAATTTTTAGTAATAATTCTTCCAGCTTAAGCTGATAAATTTTTTTTTTTTGCGCTTTTATATTAATATGATATTTTGGTATGGTAAAAAAAAAAAAGGATTATAATATAAGTCTTGTAACTTTGAACCTTGGAACTATATATATTTTACTAACTGATTGGTCTAATAATTTGTAAGATATAATTATAACTTCGTAGGACAAATTATATGAAGTTAATTTATTTTTATTGTAAAAAGTTTGATATAACATAAGACAATCACAACATATATATGGATTTAAAGGGGGAAAAAAAAAAAGGAGGTCAGGAGTGCAGAATTTTTGAAGACTGATTCAAACACATGGCATGTAGAACAGAGAGCATCATCAATTGAAACTTAATTTTGCAATTTACCAAATTTGTAGGAATAATTATCCCTAGACACTTAGCATGAATGTTCTGATTAATCTCATTAGATAGGAAAGAATGTCTTTTATTGATCATGAGATCAAATCATAATTTAAAGAGTATGGTCTGTATCTGCAATGGATGGCATTTAAAACTTATACCACTTTAGGTGGACCAACCATATATAATGCCTCAATGATCACATAACATGCATGGTGGTGCCGCTAACAACTCAATAATCCCATCCATATATATATATGCTCACAACTCAAAAGAGCCCCATAAATGCATAAAAACAAAAAAGAAAGTCATTTCTTTCAAACTAAAACCTCTAACTAATTAATCACCATGGCTCCCCCCCGGACTACAACCCCGTTCACCGCCATCCTTGCCATCTCTCTATTTGTCTCCCTTAGAGCTGTAACTGTTGCAGCACAATACCAGTACTGGCTCGACCCGCACAATGTTGCACGTGCAGCACTGGGACTGAAGCCACTCAAATGGGATGCACATGTAGCATCATACGCACAATGGTATGCCAATCAACGGCGCGGTGACTGCCAGCTGAGGCATTCAAATGGTCCTTATGGCGAGAACTTGTTCTGGGGGAGTGGCGTCGGAGGATGGACCCCGGCACAGGCTGTCGCGGCTTGGGTGGCAGAGAAGCCGCAGTACGATTATTACACGAATTCGTGCAATGGCATGTGCGGCCACTACACACAAATCGTTTGGAGGAATACTCGGAGACTGGGTTGCGCGATGGTCACTTGTGATAACGACCAAGGTACATTCGTAGTTTGTAGTTATGACCCTCCCGGGAACTACGTAGGCATGAGGCCTTATTGATTTGTGAAGGAATTATTCGTCTTTTATTCCATGAAGCAAGCAGTATTTTTGTTATAAATTCGGCTTCTGCTGCATTTAAAAGCAAGATATTGGCATTCTACTTTTGTGGGGGAAGAGGCGACAATTCAAGGACAAGCTACGCGTTTTGCTTCGGAGGAAAGTTAGATTTGAGCTTGATTATTTGGGTGGGGCATGTGGTTTGTTTGTTGTAAAGTTTCGATTATTGCACCTAATTAAGTATTAAATAGTATACAGCAAAGGAATCTAATTCGAGTTGTTGAATAAGACTAGTAATTTGTAGTTGCAATACATACTTATTATTATTCTTGAGCATAAATTGCAATTTCAATTTACTTTCCTTTTTTATTTTCCTCTTCCGTTCTTAAAATGATTGGCTTATGGCAAAGGATGACTCCAAATTTCGGTTGCACACTTTCCAAGTATTCTTACGTGATTTTCTATTATTCATAAAGTGCATATTTAATAATATTAGAAGTTATATTTTCTTAAACCAAAATAAAATTATGTTGTTTGTTTTATATATGAATAGTTCTTTTGTATTTTATCAAACTCGGTACCAAGTTCTCTAAAATGGATTCCTATTTCGGTCACAATGAATATAATTGTGATATCAACTGTAATATAAATTATAATCCATGAAAATTTGTCATGACGAACCTAATGCTAACTTAAATGAGTACAACATGTTTCTTCTTTGACAAGAAAATTATTATATTTTAAAATACCGGCAAAACCAAAAGAATATTCGTTGTAAGTATCTAGATAGTAATCAATTAATACAGTTAGTCAGATTATTCTTGTTTAGTTAAGTTGACTAGGGAAAGCCGGTAAGGTCCGGATACCGCTCCTCAATTGGTTATCAATTAATACAGTTAGTCAGATTATTAACGAGAGCAGAAGTGGAACTTAAATTGGTTATCGTTTTATTCGTTTAATACAGTTAGTCAGATTATTAACGGGAGGAGAAGTGGAACTATTTGGAAATATGCTAAGCTGCATGTGCATGAACAGGGACAGAGAGAGTTCCCCAGTTCCATGGACCCCTGGTTATATCTACTTGCAGGGCTTGTGTTTGGGCGGTTGGTTGTTAAAATTCACATGTAATGTGATTTGAAATATTTCTAGGAAGATCAGAGAAGCACATGTTATATTCACATGAGAGATCAACCGATTCAAATTTAGTAGCGTAGTCTCCACGTGACAAGTTGCAGTATTTCTAATATTATTTTGTCACATACATGTCATTATTTCAATAACATTTAAAGCTGAATTGAAATCTGAATTGAAATCTGATGTATGTTTTGCAGAATCTAAATGTCACTAAAGAAGTAAACTACTGTTGCATAGTGGGGAGATTGTGGAATTTTTCCTTTTAATGAATAAAACATGATATTGACCTTTCGTAGCTGGAGAATATATATAGGTTGGCATTTGTGCATTAATGATGAGCGGTTGCATGTCCATCATTACCTAGTTACCATCCCTAATGATTTGAATGAGTGCCTTAATTGCCCTGTTAATTTAATTTAATCCCGTGAAGGTGCCCTTAATATATGAGCTAGGCGCTAAGGAGTAAGGACTAAGGTTGCTAATCTGTGAATATAAAAGGTATGATTGATGGGATGAAGCTAATGAATTGTTTATCAATGCTGGATATTTTTCGGTTTATTAATAACTTAATTAGAAGATATGTGCCATTTGTACCAACATTGTTGATTGCTGATTCATGGATAGAAATGACAAAACAAATTGTCTTTCTTTTTTTTTTTTTTTTTTCCACGACAGCTATAGTTTGTCAGTGCTGATAAGTGCAATCAAACTTTTGAGCAATCAGGCAATCAAAGCCAAAAATAGTAATTTTGCGCTGCCAAAAAAGGAAGGCGCGCTCCTCTCTTCACCTGCGTCCCCTCCCCTCGCCTTACTCGCGTCCCTCCCCTCTCACTCGCATCGCCCCCCTCCCACTCGCGTCCCCTCTCATCCGCATCCCTCCCTAACCCCACTTGACTCCTTCCTCTCTCCTCTTCCCCTCCCTTCCCAGCCCCTTTCCCTACTCTCGCCCATCTCCTCTCCTCTCTCGCCTTCTCTCATCTCTCTTCTAGCCAAATCTAAATCTTATTGACTCCCTCATGCATATTAGTTACTCCCTTAAATAATCTAAATCTTTCGAAAAAAGGGAAGATCTCAAAGAGAAAGAAAAAAAGAGAAAGAAGGAAGTTGAAAAATCGAAAAAATACGAAAAATGGGAAGATTGTTATTTATTCCCCAACAAAAGAAAAAAAAAACAGATTTTGGATGTTATTTACTCCATGATATATATTATATACTCCCTTACTACATATAATATACTCTCTTAATACAAATAATGTACTCCCTTATAGCTATTTATGTACTCTCATACAATAGCAGAAATCAGATTTAAAATACTCCTTTACTACAAATAATATTCCCCCCCACTATAAATAATGTACTCCCCTATAGCTATTTATGTACTCCCATACAATAGCAGAAATCAGATTTAAAATACTCCTTTACTACATATTATGTACTCCCCTATAGCTATTTATGTACTCCCATGCAATAGCAGAAATCATATTTAAAATACCCCTTACTACAAATAATGTACTCCCCGACTATACATAATGTACTCCTCTATAGCTATTTATGTACTCCCATTCAATAGCAGAAATCATATTTAAAATACTCCCTTACTACAAAAAATGTACTCCCCTACTATAAATAATGTACTCCCCTATAGCTATTTATGTACTCCCATACAATAGCAGAAATCAGATTTAAAATACTCCCTTACTACATATTATGTACTACCTTACTACAAATAATGTACTCCCCTATAGCTATTTATGTACTCCCATATAATAGCAGAAATCAGAAAAGAGGAAAAAAGGGGTAAAGGAGAATGAAAATCGTGCATGAATTGAAAAAACAGAAATCAGAATGAAAATCAGAGGAGGGAGCGAAATTGATTACGAGATCAGAGCGAGGGAAGGAGAGAAGGAACGTGAGGTCGCGTGGGAGGGTGAGGCGCGCGGGAGGTGAAGGCGGAGGGCTGGATCGGGTGGAGACGAAGGACTAGATCGGGTTGAAGAAGAGGATGAAGGAGGTGTGCGAGAGCGAGATGAGAGGAGGTGCGCATGAGGGGAGAGAATTAGACTCTCGCGCTGACATAAGGAGATGCGCTACGAGGTGAGGAGAGGAGAGGGGAAGGAATCACGCAGAGGAGTAGGGTGAGGGAAGAGAGCGCGGACGCTTGATTGCGTGATTGCGCGTCTCTCTGATTGCGTTAAGTAATTTCCGTTTAGTACTTAGTAGTAGCTATCCAAATTCAGACCTTTTTTTATTAAGCTGAATGGACCAATAGGCTTTTTAAAATGGCCTGGATTAAATAGCGATGTAATAAGAAATGAGCTGTCTAGTACGGATTCCACGGGGTTATTGAAATGCAACATTATTTAGGATAAACAGGAATGAAGGGCCTAGTGTAGGCCATCAAATTAGTTGGGCTTGAAATGTTAAAATTTAGAATCCTTTTACTTATTTATTTTTTTGACAATCAAAATTAAGGACTAGTTGTGTAGATGTTTCGCGAATTGGTTAGGCAATGAATGGCGGTCCCACAGACAAAAGTTGAAGAACCTGAACCACACAAATGTAGAGTTCTGTCTCACATACTGACCCTACCGCGCTACCCGTTTATATTTCACTTGTAAAAAAAAATTTTTGTGTGTGTGTGTTTTTTCCCCTTTTTCCTTCTAAAAGTCTGCTCCAGAATTTAGGGTGGAATGGAGGTGACAGGTGGAAACAAAATCATAACCCTAAATTGAGAGATAAAATTGACAACAATTTTATAAGAAACTAGCGTTGTATACGCGCCTCGCGCGTGAGGTGTTATTGATGTCTGACCAGTTAATTTTGGAGGTGAGAAAGTGAAAAATAATACACGAAGGATGAACTTGATTAACATGATACATCTATCAATGAATATCATTTAAATTATGTAAATATTGATAGATAAATTAATATATTAAAACTATAAAAAACATTAATTTATTTACGTAAATTTTTGAAGACAATCCACAAAATTTAATACAAATAAATCTAGAAAAATCTTATAAACAACTAAACAAAAGTGGAAAGAAATGTATAAAAGAAAAACCTATATCACTTTGATTTCATATAATTTTTGTTGATTCATATAATATAATAAGAATATATTATTATAAGATAATTACAATTACTAATAGTCATATTTAAATATTTCAGGAAAAATGTTGTGTTAAAAATAATTTGTGTCTCGAAATAGAAAAAAATAAAATATTTACAATTTAGATGAAAAAAATTAGCATTTTGTTACGCGCTTCGCGCGTGATGTTTTGTTATGTTAATTAAGGAGGAGTAAAAAAATTAGATTGGTTTTCTTACGTATATAAAATTTTATAAATCAACAAATTTTGGAAAGGTTTAGAAACAATGAAAAACAAAATTATATTTATGAAACAATAGAATTGAGTAATCAGATTTAGAAATTTGACAAAAATATGTTAGAACTCTTTAACTATGAAATTTTATATTGCAGGGTATTTCATTTTTTTTGTGAAGAATATAAAATTTTATGGTCAATTGAATTTATAAATGTCCTCAAATAATTTTAAAAGCACCAACCATATTCCATATTTCATATAATTATATGATTAAATTAAAAATAGCTCAATGGCGCGATTGAATTTGTTATAATCTTCACATCAATTATATAAAATTTCCTACACTAATAAAGTTGTAAATATCTTAGAATAATTAAAAATCTAATGACATTTATGAAATTACGGAAATTCAATTTTTGTGAGACTCAAAAAATTATTTAAAATATTTATAGGTTTGTAACTTTAAAATTTTACATCAATTAATTGTTCATATATTTTTGAGCAAGTACATAAATTTTCATAGCCAAATGATTTATTCAAGGCCTCCAAACAATTTTAGAAACTTTTATGCATATTAAATTTTATGAGATTCATAAAATTATTTAAAATATTTTCTAAGTCTATAATTAAAAAAATTTACATCTTTAAATCCTTTATATTTTTATGAGCACACATATAATTTTTCATAGTCAAATGAATTTTTAAATGTAGCTAAACAATTTAAAAACTAAACTATATTTAATCTGAAATTTCTGAAATGGAGGTGTCCATTGTTTTTTCAAAATAGAGATATGACTTCATCCAAAATTACTGTAGATAATGTACCCAACATTGTAGTATTGTTTGATGTTTCCTCATTACCATTCATCAATCATCAAAAATCATCAAATCATCAAAAAATACTCCAAATTCAGATACCTTTTCTACAGTAATTATGGTGACGTCAGCAATCAATCCTATCTAAGCTTCTGCAAATTATTTATGTTGTATTTTGTGTAACGGGTATATCTAAGCTTCTTTTTTTTTGGATGAAACACGGGAATCTGTTGAGAATCCTATGCACAAAATAAATGAAAAAGAAGCTGCCCCATGTGCATTCATTGTGGATTGTTTATGGCACCAAATCCATATTATTCAATGTAACAATTCTTATTCAACAATCTTTTTCAATTTGCAACATGACTAATTTACAAGTACATAGTTACATACATAAGGACAAACAAAATAGGAAAAAATGGGCAGCGTGCCATGTAGGGGATGTTCTTTGGATTTTTCAGTTAGACCCTCCAATTTTACTATATTTCATATAATTTTTATATATATTTTTTAGACCCACTACTTTTCTTCATTACATAATACAATTTTTATAAATTTTAGTAATTTTATTTAATTGTTTATAAGTCATTATAAAATTACTTTTTCATGAAATTTTAAAAACGTTCTTAACAAATTATAATAAATCAAATGACATATTTTTTAAATTCTATTTTAAATTTTAATTTTTTTTAATTTGTTGTTTTTTATATATTTCAAGACACAAATTATTTTTCACAACTTTTTCTTGATAAATTTTAATATGACTATTATTAATTATAATTATATTACTAGAATATATTAATAAATATAAATTACATGAAATCAAGTGATCAATTTTTTACTTTATATATTCATATTATTTTCTTTATCTTTTCACTTTTGTTTAGTGGTTTGCAAGTTTTTTCTAGATTATTTTTCTATGAAATTTTATGGAAAGTCTTAAAATATTACAAAAATAAGTCAATATATTTTTTATGTTAACATGTCATATATTTTTATGTTAATATATCCATGTATCTATAAATATTTACAAAATTTAATAGTATTGGTTGTTAAATTTATTATATTGATCAAAGTTACATCCTTAATGTATTGTTTTTATAATTGCATGCCTTAGCACTTATTTTTGTTATATATTGATTTAATGAATTTATTACATTGTATGTAGGAATAATCTTAAATAAATATCATATTAGTTAATATGTTTTTAAAAGGATGTTGAAAATTATAATTATATTAATAATATATTTTAACGTCATATTAATTTTAATATTTTAGATGTCTCGACAGTTAGAAATTGCATACTCAAATATGAATAATGATTTTTTATTAAAAATGATTTCTAACAATAAAAATCAACAAAATTTATGAATAATCCATGGTAGTAAATAATAAAAAGGAACAAGTAAAGTACATATAACCAAATATAAATAATCCATTCTAAGAATTTTATTTTTGTATTTGATTTGTGACACTTATCATTTAATATTTGTAGGTATATATTGCAAATAAATTGTAAGGTTCATAAATATTTTAACTACAAAAGAAATTTTCATAAATAACTTTATTTTAAACCCTCTATTTTATTTTATTACATAATCAACAGTTTTTTTAAAATTTAATTTTTTTATTTAATTGCTTACAAGTCTTTCCATAAGCATTGTTGCATTACTTCTTAATAATGTTCTTAAGAAATTATGAAATAATCAATGATGCATTTTTTTCAATTTTATTTTGAATTTTAATATTTTTTGTTATTTTATAAATTGATCCATTTTTTTATTGGAATTTGAAGTATTTTATTACAAGTTTTGCCTGAATATCCTAATAAGTTATCATTAATTATAAGTATATTATACGAATATATTTTTCTATATACTATTTTAATTGGCATAGATTACAAAGAATCAAGACATTTAGTTTTTTCTACTTTTTTGATTTTTTGATTTTTGATTTTTTAATTTTTATTTTTGTTGTGCAAGTTGTTTCCTGATCATTTTAGATTAGATTTTATACATATTCTTTTAAAATTCACTTAATCCAACCATACATTATTTTGTATATTTTACATTTTTAATTTTTTTTTACTTTTTTTTAATATTGATGTTATTTTTTATATTCTAAAATTGATCAAATTTCAAGTGACCGATACTTTCTTACTAAAAAAAAAATTTAAAAAAACTAACTTTTGGTCCAACAAATCGCACAAAGCGCTAAATTGTAGCTAGTATCAAACAATACTAAAATTTGAGGGCTATTATCTACAGTGACTTGGTGATGTCATTGTGACGTCATCAATCTTGGATATTTTGTGACAGTTCGTATACCATTTTGTGTATTGGGTCAACTAAATAATTTTATATGATCCGCATAATATATCTATAGAAAAGAAAGGTTAATTTAGCCCATGTGGCTTCCACCGTCGCTGTCCATGTATATGTGTTGTTTTTATTTTCTATTTTACTTGGTATATATTATCATTACGGTCCCTTATATCCTAAAAATTATGTTTCAATCTAAATAGTAGGCCATTGTTTATACAATATATATATTTACTCAAAAGTAATCAATATTTTAATTCATTGAATTTTTTTGTGTACACTAACAAATATACTTTTAACATACTTATCCATAATATCATGCCAATATATATTTGTAGTATTATAATTGGTCAAAATTATTTTACGGTATTGAACCATAATTAAAAATATGTTAAAAAAATATTTGAACATTTTGCCAAATATTAATGTTAACAATATTCTCCTATATATGACACATGTTATTTATTTCTAAACTATTCTGATGATGTTTTGCAAAAAAAAAAAAAAAAAAAAAAATCGACTCTTTTTAAACATGTGATTTATCGATGAGAATTAATAACATTTGATGGTATAGTTTTATCGAATTAACGGTTAAACATGTTACTAGCAATTTATATGAATATTTCTCTGTTCTAAAAAATATCTTTAGAACATATCATTATGGCAGTATTATACATATCATTAACTAATGTCATGTCAAAATGGTGATTGTTGCTTCTAGCTGTAGCAAGTTGTTCATGATACAATATTAATGGTGACATCTGATCTGGCTTTAATTCCATTAAAAATAAAATTATTGTTTAACTGGAAGAACAATGCCTCACGTGCAAAGCGCGTATCAAAAGCTAGTTCCCCTCCATTTCCACTCTATTTAACTTATGAAATTTCAATATGAAAATCACAGTATAAGGTTCAGATTTATTGTTCGAAGCTAGAAAATTGAGATTTGGATGCAATGCACGTAAAACCCATTTTTTATATTACACACACACTATAATTCAATGGAAGTGAAACTTTATACTTTATTATATCCATTTTTTACTTTTTCAAATGAGGAATGATACGATGGTGTTAAAAAAAGAAAAATAAATCTTCTTTTACAGATTAATTTTTTTATGATAATCGAGAACAATTTTTAATAGCTGATTCCAACAATCCGTCTTGCAATTTATACACCATTTAGTACCGCTAATTATGCCTTTAATTTTTATCATATGATAAAATAATAAATAAATAAATAAATAAATATATATATATATATAAGACTTTGTTTTCATAAGAATTTTTATATAATAAAGTGTTTAAACGTCTGAAAACTTCAACAAACCTAGCTGTAAGGAATAATTAATATGTAGGCTAATCATGGGTGATAAAAGGATGCATACAAATGATTTGTATCATATGCCATTCTGATGGACCTCTTTTGGTAACAAATGAGTAAAGAAAGGCTTTCTATTATTTTTTTTTGAAAAAAGGTGGATCAAAGCCACCCGTTTCATTAAAGAAACATATTGATTACAAAACCCTTAAACCTACACACAACTTCTCACATTGAGTAAAAAAAAACCTAAAAAACAAAGAAAGGCTTTCTATTAGCGAATCTAAATCCACTAACCCTCTCAGTTGACAATTGAGTTCTTTTTATTGGTACTAACTCTGAAAATATATATATAGACGAGAAAAAAAAATGAGATAGTATTCCAAAAGAAGTACGAAATAAATAAATTATGCACAATCCTTAACGATTTGTGAAAAAAATATAAAAACAATGAAGTCTGAAAGCTAAAATGCCCATGCGGCTTTGATCCGAGAGGGTCCAATTCTCTCCAAATTCCAATATTCTTCTGGTCACGGGACTACCAAATACTTCAAGTTCCTTGCTAATCAAACCCTTTCTTCTCCACTCCCAAGTTCCAAGCCTCATCAAAACATTCCTCTCGTGACAACACCTAATCATGAGCCCTCTATCTAGTTCTCTCCTTCTCTCAATGTTTCTTCTCTTCGTGCCACAATCTTTTTCATCTTCAGTCCACAATATACCACAACCCACAAACCAAACAATCTACAACCTCTCCAAATCACTCTGCTTCAGCTGCTTATCTGATGCTTTAGAATTCCTCTACGCTCATAACCTGGTCCGACTCACACACTGGGAGCTCCCGCTTGTTTGGGACCCGCAACTCGCAGCTTACGCATCATGGTGGGCCGGCCAAAGAAAGTCTGATTGTCGACTCCAGCATTCATTCCCTGAAGGGGGTTTCGAGCTAGGTGAGAATATATTTTGGGGTGGCGGCTCAGATTGGAAGCCTAAAGATGCGGTTTGGACCTGGGCTGGTGAAGAGAAGGATTATTTGTATGAGGCTAATGCGTGTGTGCCGGGACAGGTTTGCGGCCATTACATGCAGATTGTGTGGAGGAGCACGAGGCGGGTCGGATGTGCTCGGGCCGTTTGTGACAACGGAGATGTGTTCATGACCTGTAACTATTATCCTCCAGGGAATGTTGTGGGGGAAAGACCATATTAGAACAATTCTTGTATCTTTCAAAATGTACTAAAGTATGACATCTATCGATTGTTGTAAAAGTAAGCTCGTAAATATGACTTTTTAGAAAACGGACCTTAGTTATGAATTTCAGAAATTGTTAATGGTGCAGAACAGGAATATAATTGAAAAAGTTTTAGTGCTCTACCCAATCGGTTCTTCTGAGGGCTTTGTGACACGTCGCATTGATCAACCGATAACTTTTGCATCTAAAAAAAAGCTTATGTAACTTGTAAGTGTTCATGACTCGTAATTATTGCTTTCTGTTAATGGAAAGTGGCAGGGACGTTTCAACCCTACTTATTTTTTTTTTAAAAAAAAAACTCGTAATTATGAAAAGCTCACGTAGATCCATCCACTTTCAACAATATTTTTTCCCTCCCCCCCCCCCCCCCTCTAATTTACGACAAGTATTATGGGACTAAATTGTGCAAACTAATCATTTAGCTAGCTATATAGCAATTGACATTCAAAATTAAACAAAACGGATACATGTTAGTTTTTGTGGGCTGTTAGATGATGAACGATTTTTTCATTATTCTGATCCTTTACAGAGAGAGGTACACTTTATAAGGCTTTGATACATTACGGAAAGAATGTACCGAATAGGTACGGAACAGTTCCAACAGTCATATTTCTAAAAATAGAAAAAAGTGAGATGTTTGTTTTTAAAAATAAAAATAAGGTACGTACTTCTATTTTTCTAAATAGTCTATGATGATTATAATGAGGCTATTAAGTCCCTAATCTTTTTTATTCTCAACACTCTCCCTCAAATTAGGCATGTAGATATCGTACAAGCCTATTTTGCTTCCAATATCGTCAAAAAACTTGATGCTTAAGCCTTTCGTAAAAATATCTACCAATAGACCGTTACTCTTAACATATGGAGACTCAATTTCCTTGGCTTGGAATTTTTTTCTCTGATGAAGTGACTATTCTGATCCTTTACAGAGAGGTACACGTCTTATAAAAGCTTTGATACATCACGGAAAAATATACCGAATTGGTAAGGAACGGTTCGAACGGTCATATTTCTAAATATATAAAAAAGTAAGGTATAAGATATTCCTATTTTTCAAAATAGCCTATGATGATTATTCTGAGGTTATTAATTAAATCCTTAATATTCTTTTTTCTCTCAACAATACAAGAGTAATTAACAAGACCCCGTCGAGTAAGGTCATGGGCCAAAAATAATTTTTCTGCGAGTAAGGTCATGGGTTGATAAAAGAAAAATTACCTAGGCAAACTTACGAGACCCGTCGAGACGCTCACTAATTGGTTATCCAAACTGGTTACTAGATGACTGTTAAGTTTTATGCCAAGTATTGAGTTTTGTAAGAATGATTTATTGATTGTTAGAAAAATTACAGAATGGATTTCCAAGCCTTATATAGGCTCCTGTACAAACGGTAAAAATAAGTACGGAAAGCTCCTAAAGTTACTATAACTGTAGCTTTCCTTATAAAGAAAAAAGTAGAGGTGCCTTTTATAAAAAAATAAAAAGGATGCTTCTAATTTCTTAACAGGCCAATGATGAAAATTATCTGAGGCTAATTGATCCTAAATTATCAAGTCTTCTCAACAATGACTAAATTTCTGCCTACAAATGTGCAATAGTCGGTAGTCGATTTTCGATCGAAACTTCCGGCCCAATCTGCATCGGAATAGCCACATATTGCATTAGTACCATTTTTCCTCATCCAAATTTCCTTTCCGGATAACCTTTTAAATACCTTATTATTCTATTAATGACATCTAAATGAGGTGTTCTTGTTGCATGTATGAATTTACTAATTTGGCTTACGGCAAATGATAAGTCTGGTCTTGTAACGGTTAGGTAAATTTAATTTACCAACTAGTCTTTGGAAATGGCTTATGTCCTTTAACGGTTCACCTTTTTCAATATCAAGTTTTTCATTCATGTCAATTGGAGTTTTGGCGGGCTTACAACCTAATTTACCGGTTTCCTTAAGCAAATCAAGGACATATTTTCTTTGGGATATAAAGAGCCAGTGAGTGAGCAATTTCTATCCCTAGAAAATATTTTAATTTGCCTAAGTCTTTAATATCAAATTTATTTTTTAAGTCATTATTTATCCTATCAATTTCTAATTTGTTATTACCGGTAATGATTATGTCATCGACATAAACTAAAACCGCGGTTGTACCATGCATATTATGCCTAACGAATAAGGATGTATTGGCACCACTTACTTTAAAATTGCAAGATGATAAAAAATGAGATAGTTTGCCATACCATGCTCTTGAAGATTGTTTTAATCCATAAATGAATTTTTTTTAGCCTACACACAAGATTAGAAATGTTTTCCTTTTTGTGACCGGGGGTAGTGTCATATACATTTCTTCTTCAAGTGTTCCTTGAAGAAAAGCGTTTTTGACATCAATTTGGTGAAGAGTCCAATTGTTGTTTACCGCTATGGAAAAAAGAATCCTAACGGTATTCATTTTGGCCACCGGTGCAAAAGTCTCATGATAATCAATACCGTGGGTTTGAATATATCATTTGGCTACCAATCTAGCCTTATATCTTTTTATGGTTCCATCACTATGGTATTTAATTTTATATACCCACTTACACCTAACCGGTTTTTTATTTTTGGCAAGGTGCACAATTTCCATGTTTGATTTTTTTCTAAGGCATGCAATTCCTCTTCCATTGCTTTGCACCATTTGGGGTCATCTTTGGCCATTTCATAATTGGTTGGTTCCACATTTCGACTTAAAGAATTAACAAAGGAGAAATGATCATGAGAAATATTATTATAAGAGATGTAGTCTTGTATGGGATATTGTACCGAATAAGTGACATAGTCTTTTAGCCTTGTCGATGGCTTCACTTGTCGACTCGATCGTCTCAAGACTATCTCTTCATCTTGTTCTTCTTCACTTCCCTCAACATCTTCATGTAGTATGGTTTCGGCCTCTTGAACTTCATTGTTTCCTACAATAATATTTTCTACAAGAGCTTCTTGCACTTCTTGATTAGTAACACAAGGCAACACAAAGTCATTTGATATGGTATGATCAAATATCTTTTCTTTTTCGGCCTTGGAATATGGTTCATTCTCCAAAAAGATCACATCTCTAGAGATATAAAGTCTCTTACTAGCGGGATCATAGCATTTGTAACCTTTTTTAAAAGAAGAATAACCTAAGAAAATTGTTTAAATAGAAGTAGTATCAAGTTTATCAACCTTTTTTTATGCACAAAACTAGTACATCCAAAAATTTTTAAATGGTCAAGATTAAGTTTTCTACCATAAAGTATTTCAAGAGGACTTTTAAAATTTAAAGTAGCACTAGGTAACCTATTGATTAAATAGGTTGCGGTGAGAACGGCTTCCGACCAAAACTTTTTTGGAACATTATTTTGGAAAAGAAGAGTTCTTGTCATTTCAAGAAGATGACGATTTTTCCGTTCGGAAACTCCGTTTTGTTGAGGAGTATAAATACAAGAGGTTTGATGAATAATACCTTTAGATTTTGTAAAACCCGAAAAATTTTGACTTATAAATTCCGTACCATTATCCGTGCGAAGAATCTTAATTTTCTTTCCAAATTGAGTTTCAACAAAATTGGTAAATTTTGAAAATGAGAAAAAACTTCATTTTTGTTTTTCATTAAATATAAACAAGTGGTTTTGGAGAAATCATCAATAAAAATAACAAAGTATTTAAAACCATCATAAGAAACTAAGGGAGTGGGACCCCAAACATCGGAATGAATAATTTTGAAAAGTTTCATTGCTCTTGGAAATAGAATTACAAAAAGGAAGTCTAGTTTGCTTAGCAAGTTTACAAATTTCATAATTGTTACAAATCAACATTAACAAAATCAAACAAAGACTTAAGAACTTTGTCGGATTGATGCCCCACACGCTTGTGCCACAAAAAGCTTAAATCCTCGTCTTTAATAGAGTTAAAAACATGCTTGTTGCTATCCAAAATATAGAGACAATTTTTTAAATAACCTTCACCAATCTTCTCCTTGGTGAGAAGATCCTGAAAAACAACAGTTTTTTCTTTAAAAATAATTTCACAATTTAATTCTTTGGTAAGTTTGCTAATGGATAAAAGATTTACCGAACAATTGTCAACGTAAAAAACGTCTTGCAAATTTTTTTTTGATAAAATACTAATCATTCCCCAACCTAAGATCTTAACCTTTTCACTGTTGGCAACTTTAAAGTATTGGTCACCACTAACAAGATTATAATTTTTCAATAAAAATTTATTTCCGGTCATGTGGTCGGTAGCACCCGAGTCCAATATCCATTCGGTATTAAATTTTGGTGCATTTTTAACCAAAAACCCAATGGTTAGACAAATATTATCACAAATTAAATTTTGGTCTTGTTCTCTATTTGCCAAATAGCTCTCTGAAGCATTTTCATTTGATGGATGTTGGGCTGATTTAATAAAATGAGAGAAAGATAAACCTTGGCCTGCTCGTTGGCCCAGTAGAGATGATAGCATGGCTTCGAGGCGATCCAATCTGTCCGAGTCATTTCGACTTGACCATTCGCGCTCGAGTCAGACCCCTTCACCTCTTCGCTCGAATCGTCTCTCGCTGTCGCCGCAAACCCTCTCCTCTCTTCTTTCGCTTCTAGGGTTTTCCCTCCACCTTTCCTCTTCGTCGCCTCAGCCTGGTTTCGATCACCACGCTTAGGTCGGAGGTGGGGATGAAGCACCCAACACCTCTCATTTGAGTGTCGATTCTTTTGACAGTGCGAACACCATTCCCTCTCCCCCTTAGGCCTGCCTTTGTCAGAGTTGAGATGGCGAGCTGAGAAGGCTTGGGCCTCTGACTTAGGGTTCGAGTCAATGGCGCCCATAGCAACCCGCCTCGTCGCCTCTTGCCTGATTTGAGCAGTTACTTCATCAAACAGGAGCCTTTCGGTTGAGAGAAGGATTTGTGCTCGAATTGCATCGTAGCTCGAATCAAGTCCAGCTAGAAAGGTGTAGACCATATCAGTCTCGGTTCTCTCTTTGAGAATTTCTAGGTCAGTGGTTGGTGGCCTATACACCTTGAGTTCTTCATATTTTGCTCTGACGAGCCCGACAAACTCTGGAATTTCTCGATTTTCTTGTGATATTTGAGCTAAGTCTTTCTTGAGTTGATAGATTTGAGAATGATTTTGTTTGTTGTTGTATTGCTTTTCTATGGCTTGCCACATCTCGGCAGCTGACTCATAGTAGCAAAATGTTTCTGCTAACTGTGGGTCGATGGAATTTGAGATGAGAGTCATCACCTGACTATCTCCAATGTCCCAATTTTCTTGCAACTCAGCCCCTTGTGCTGGTCTAGTCTTGCTACCATCGATGAATCCCAGCATTCCTTTTGCTTTGAGGGTTATCTTGGCAGCTTTGGCCCAAGGGAGGTAGTTTTTTCCATTGAAAAATGAGTTGGTTAATTTCTGTGAACTGTTGAAATCCGCATACTGTCTAATGATGACAGACGGCTGGGTTGGATTTTGATTTGTAGTATTTTGATTGTTATTTGGATTTTGGGTTGCGGAATCTTGATCTGGCATTGTTGGCTCAGTTCAATTGATTGCGGAAGGTATAGAATCAGTTCTCTGATACCATGTTAAGTTTTATGCGCAGTATTGGATTTTGTAAGAATGATTTATTGATTGTTAGAAAAATTACAAATGGATTTCTGGGCCTTATATAGGCTCCTGTACAAACGGTAAAAATAAGTACGGAAAGCTCCTAAAGTTATTGTAACGGTAATTTTCCTTATAAAGAAAAAAGTAGAGGTGCCTTTTATAAAAAATAAAAAAGATGCTTCTAATTTCTTAACAGGCCAATGATGAAAATTATCTGAGGCTAATTGATCCTAAATTATCAAGTCTTCTCAACAATGACTCTATGCATATTGCTTACAAAAATCAATTTATTAAAGCTAGCTGAAATTGATGCGAGGAGAATATGAAAATCACATGGTTAAGGCAAACTAAAGTTTTTTGTAAACCGAGATGAGAAAGAATAGCAACCAGCAGCAGCAGGTTAAACTTGGACTCAGAGCAGTAAAAAGTATTGTCAATCTACATGCCATGTATTCGTGATAACTCGAGATTTGATTTCTAATAATTTATAATAAGGAATCGCATTTTAATAAATTTATAAATTTTAAAAATTAAATTTTATATTTAAATCCTGCATATTATAGAAACGATCTACATGACGCATATATTATGTCTATAATTACTAATGAGATTTGATATAAACTACGGGTGCTTATAGTTGCACAAAGAAGAGTGAAGAGGCGAGAGAGGAGATGCTTATTATTATTATTATTATTATTATTTAATAAGAAATTACTATCCGTCATCGATGGTTTTACCATTGCTAAGGCGCTCCCCTCAACGAACGCTCGATGGTCCTTAACGCATTTTATTTCGTATCTAAATGTTCAATCAGATAAGTTCAAATGTTAAATTATTTGAGTATAAATGTTCATTTAGTTACAATAAAAAATATAAATGTTATAAACAAAAATGTTTATTATATTAAGTATAAATATTTAGGTTAGTAAGTACAAATGTTCTATAAATGTTCAGTTAGTTGCAGTAAAGAATATAAATGTTATCAGCAAAAATGTTCATTTGAATAAGTACAAGTGTTTAGCTTAGTAAGAACAAATGTTCAGTTTCGTAAGTACAAATGTTCAGTTTATTAAGTATTACTTTCAGTTTTTTAATAGATGCAATGTCAAGCGAAGGGGTCACGAACCGGACAAAAAACACATGAAAAAATTAGAGGGTCATGAACCGGTCCGGTTCAAATTAAATTTTTTCCGACTTTGTCCCTAGCGCGCCTCTCTCCAAGACTGACGCGCGACTCTATATAATAAAATCATTAATTGACGCATTTAACTGAACACTTTTGATTATTAAACTGAACATTTGTAATGGACATCTGCTAGTCATAGCGCTGGCGCGCGATGGTTTTTTTAGAGATGACACTTATCATTCCTGTTTTTAATATCATGTTTTTTTGGAAAGATGTAATAATTCTTCTTTCTTGATTTAGTTTTTATTTGATTATGTCGTCTTTCTTCTTCTTCTTGTGTAACCAAGCACATCCTAAAAACATGATTTATCTTAAGAATTAATTATCACTAAAAAAATACTGACAAAACTTTTAAGCCTTAAATTTTTTTTATTGATTGTCAACGATAAATAAATTTAATTTGGAGAGAGAAAAGATAAAGTTAATCAGAAATAATAGATTATCTATTCTTAAATCCTTAAGAATAATCTTAATTTATTAGAGTTTAATATGTGATAAACAAATAATTTGTGTCTGCTATTTTGATGGCCAAACAATTAAAGTTGAATAAATGTGCAAAAATTTAAGAAAGAAAATCCATTAGTTAAACGCATAGCTTTAAAAAATAATAGCACTATAATAAATAAATAAATTATCATATGTTCCACAATATCGTAATACAACCAACAGAATTAAATTGTAATTAACGTTAAATTGATATAATGTTAATATATACATCTAACAAATAAAAATAAAAAATTAATTAATAGTTGCTAAAGCACATCATAATACAAAAAGATTAAGAATAAAATATACAATTTGCAAAAATATCGTGCAGCTAGAGAGCGATAAACAACCTAATTGAGATTTTTATCAATGTATTAAAATTTGATTCTATGACTATTTTGATTATAGGAATTACGCTATATATTATCATAAGACAATGAGTCTTCCGAGGTTTTCACACATACTTATAGGATGATATATATATACCTAAAACCTAATCATCAATATATACTAATATAATCTGCGTTAATTTTTTGTGCGGATTTTAAAGCAATACGCGGACTAATCCACCTAATCTAATTAACGGCGTCATTTTTTACCCCCTTTTTAGCACTGATCCACAAATCTCGTCCATCTGTATCCGTCACTTTTGTTTCCTTAGGTCTTGATGGGCAGGCGCCTCCAATGGTAACTTTTGATATCGTCTCCCTCCCCGATCTCTCCATCTATTACTCCGTCTACAACGATCTCTGTTCTCACTCCACCACGCCCGATCTCGCAGCGCCAATAGGATTTAGAGAGAGAAATAAAGGATGCAGCGATAGAGGATAACAAGACACAGAAAAGGTGTCGGCCGTCGAGCGTTGCTTGAAAAGGTGGAGTAGCCAGACCTACGTTTTTTTTTTGTTTGTGTCATGTAGTTTTAGAATTAGGAGAGTTGAAAGAACCAAAAAGTGAAGAAATTGTATCTGCGTCAGATATCTATTTTTTTCTACTTCAATTTTTTAGCAAGTCTTCAATTTTTTAGCTGACGGAATGGCTGGGTCTATGGAAAGTTGGAAACCAATCAAAATTGAGAACCATAACATCAGTTCATTGACCTCAAATCTTTACCTTCAAAAACTTGAGTTGTATGATAAGGCCATGTTGTATTAAGAGATCAAACAAATTTACCAGTATAGAACTGATCTATTTTTGCTACTTTTCATTATTTATCTATATATTTGTTTGGAAAAAAAGTTAAGATCTCTCAGTCCCACACAGATAGATGGTATATATTCCTGATTGACATCAATCGATTGAAACCTCCGACTGGTCCATCTTTAGTTCAAATGGGAAAATACATAAAAAAAATAATGGAATCTAACAAAATGGAATATCTAATGTTAAGCATAGATTTTCTAATATAGTACTTTTTTTATGCCACCATGGCCTTTTTACAACCAATATTTTGCAACAATTTTTAGAGGGAATATCTGTGGTGATGCGTAAAAGCTCCGGGTTGTCTTTGTTTTTAGATGAACCTGTTAAGGCGGGAGATTCATTGGAGGGGCTTATCTGGTTCACAAAGCAATATTTGGGGTAGAATTCAGTGGGGTCCATTGAAATTCGGCTCATGGCTACCGCTAGACTGGTGGTTGGAGATGTTAGAGAGAAGATTCTCAAGAGTTGTAGAAGTTTTTCGAGGGTATCTGTATTTAAATTTCAAGATGATTGGTCCTCAGTTATGCCAGGTTAAACTACAGTTTCATGTTGTTTAATTGCTTGAAATTTAGCGTAGTTTCAATTAAGCGTAGAGTTTCTACAAACGATAGACCAGATTACCAGTTATATATTTACACTAAGTTATTTTCAGATAGTGTATTGTGTTTATTTAGGATTATGATGTCATATCAGTACGTTACTACTTTTTTATTTATTTTTCTTTTCTGGGAAGTTTAGTATTTAATTTATGGCTGAGTGCTAATCCAAGCCAAGTCAGATGCTTAATTGCATGGTTCCATTATTTCGATTAAAAAAAATTATCATTTTGATTCAAACATAAATTGTTTTTTCTGTACTTTTTAAAGGTCACTAGAGTAAGTCTTCGTCGACTACATTGGTACAGAGGTGCAAAGTTTTACAAAATTTTACTTTACACATTGCTCTATTTTTTAGAAAAAAAAAATAACACAATAACAGTTGATTCAGGGCTGGATATTTGGTTCCATTTGGGATCTGCCAGTACCAGTATGGTAGGAGAAGGGAACAGATACCCCAATAACCAAGGGTCAAATTATTATTGTTTTAGCTTCAGGTGTCCTGGGATATTCATGCTCGTGCACTCAATATACTTTTGATGTATATGATAAATTGTGTTTTGCTCCATTTCATCATACTTAAAGAGATGGAAGTTTGGAGGAGATCAAATTAAGTCATGTTGATGCAGATGAATTACTGTAGGTTACACTTACATATTCCGTTTTCACTTAATTCAAATTTTTCATAAATTTTACATCTTCTTTATTATTATTGTTATTATTATTATTATAATTTATTAGATTACTTTCAAATTTTCCATTTCCACTTCTACAAATTAACCACTCAAATAACCATTTTCCTACCTTCCGTCAAAAAATTGACAATTATCCACCAATCTCAAATGGCTGTCTTAACATATCTATTCATCCGTTTCACTGTTCTTTGTTTTCAATTTCTCGAATCTTAACCGTCTTCACATATTTCGTATCAATTTGTCCCAATAAGTTTATATGTTGCTTCTTCTTTTTTCTTTCAATTACCCTCTTTTAATTACATATATCTTTCACTTTCTATTTTTTTTAGGTACCAACTTCCTCCATTCATCCATGACAACAATATATTTCTATTTCATGAATTAATTATTGATGACCAAGGATAGTTGGTGATGAAAAAGGCGACCCTGTTCCATGCATCACAATGAATATTATCTGTAGAATATAAATTTTTAATTTATGCTATCACTTATGTATCTTTCATTTTTTTTTTCATTACTGTAGTTCTAATAAAATTTTTCTTTTTGTGTTATTTTTCGTCACTTCATTCTATTTTATTCAGATTCTTTCAATATAATTTTTACATCAATAACCAACATATTAACTTTTTTAAATATAATTCAAAATTTTTTTCAATACCACAAAATATACTTTACTTTGATTACGGCCATAAATTTAAATTAATAAATAATTTATTAATTACTTACAGCTTTATTATAATCATATTACACTTAACAAAACTATATTACACATATAATAGATGTTTGATAACACAAATCACCATTAAAATTAATTATTACATTTAATAATCAAAATATTTACATATTTATATATATTTTTCTATAATACCATATTTATCAATTTAAATTATGACCAACATTTCGAATTTACAAATAACATGTATTATATAAAATAATTAAATTCTAAAATTTTTTTCATAATAACATATTATATATTTTTTTCTTCGTTGCACTAATTTTAGAGAAAAAAAAAATGTCCTCTATTGAGCTGTTGTTTTAACATTGGTAGTCATTTACATAAATGTGCTGTAAAAGAATGAACTTATGCAAGATCTAGGCTTTACATTTTTTCCCCCAATTATTTACAAACAATCTACTTAAACCAATGAGCAAAGTAACATTCTATTACGATACGTTCATTACATTTCAAGTATCAATTTATCATATTTAGTAATTCAAATTGTATACTATGTAAAAAATACTGTATCGAGCGAAGCTCGATGTCCAACTCTAGTTAAACTTAATTAGCGTCTTCTATACTCGAGCTCGGTAGGCCTATTTCTCAATAGCCTCTGTTGTTTCTCTTACTTTTGTCATTTCTCCCTCTATCATTTACACTCAGGATTCTTCATGTGAGTGTGTCTCATACAACTTTTGCTGCTATTCAATATTGCGGCTCTCAGACTCCTGAAGAAGGCACAAGGTAAATTCCTTTTTTTAATTGTACTAAATAATTGTTATAAATCGTGGTCAATGAATCAATGATTGAGTGTTTTGAACAAAAGTATTCATACCTTATTTTTAGTATCCGATGCTTCTTTGCATGCCTTCTCATACATGTCCATCATATTCTTTAGCTCTATTTTTAGCCTCATCATATCTGCATCATCCTACAATTATTACGAAACATGATTCGTAGGTAAAAATTGTTAAAATTAAACTATATTTGAGAATTTCATATAGAGATAGAAAATATTGAAAAATATGTGATAAAAAAATAAATTAGGTTACAAAAAATATCTATTAGGTAAACACATGGATTTAAAATTTGTCTCTTCTTAGACTCGAGTTCCCATGCATGTCTGATTTTTCAGCAGCCTCGACTATTGTTCTTACTTTTGCCCTTTCTTCATTTAAGCGTGTTTCATTCGACTTCTGTTTCTCCTCGATCTTGCATCTCTCTATTTGTCTCAACTGAAAAATGCAAAATGAAAATTAAATTTGATAATGGTAACAAATAATTCATAATTTCATATTAATACTTGGTGTTTTTCGAACAAAAGTTTTTCAACCTTATGTTTAGCATCCGATGCTTCTCTGCAGGCCATGTTGTACAAGTCCTTCATCTGCTTTAGCTCCATTTTTAGCATTATTATCTTTGATTCCGCATCATCCTATAATTATTGCAAAACGTGATCAATATGTAAATATTGATGACATTGTACGATATTTGAGAATTTTAGGGAGATTTAAAATATTGAAAAAATGTGATAAAAAGATAATCTTTGTCTTATCGTTTTGATGATCTGACAATTAAAGTGGTGAATGGGCAAAAATTATAAGAAGAAGATCCATTTAAGTAAATTGCAACAACGAGCGATGAACCATCACATTACAAAAAATTTTAAAAAAAATGAACATATAATTTGTAAAAATATCACAATCACGGGACAACTTAGTTGTGAGATAAGATAATTAATTACTAGTGCATCAAAATTCGATTTCCTCTTTTCCTCGACTTCTTTAAAGGCCAACAACTCAGTAGTAAGCCTCTTCTTAGCCTCGAGCTCAGCAATCCTATTTGATTTTTCAGCAGCCTCAACTGCTGCTCTTGCTTTCGCCCTTTCTTCCTCCATCATCTGCATTATTGCAGCTTCTTCAGGTGAGCGTCCCTCGTACAACTTTTGCTGCTCCTTGATCTTGCACCTCTCGAAATCTGTCAACTGAAAGGGCCGAAAAGTAAATTCAATTTATTTACAGTACCAATTAACCGATCTGTATCCTGGCCAGTAGTAGAGTGATGTTTCAAACATAAGTTTTTGTACCTTCTGTTTAGCATCCAATGCTTCTCTGCATGTTGTGCCGTACATATCCGTCGTCTGCCTTAGCTCCATTCTTAGCCTCCTTATCTCTGATTCCACATCCTCCTACAATTATTGAATACATGTTGTATCTACGTAAATATTGTTGAAATTAAATACTATTTGAGAATTTCAAGGTACGTGATTTAAAATATTGAAAAATTACCATGTTCTGAGATGAATAAGGAGTTCTACTTTGGGAGATTTGAATGTTCATTGCTGCTAGAGAATCGATAAGGCGTACGCATCATCTCAAAGTTGCGGTCAAGGTTTCTTTTTATTTATAAGAGGATTTTATTTTTTCTGTCACATTTGGTTGTCAATTAATTTTCTTGTGGCTCCGATCCTAATCCTTTACCTATATTTGGGGTGTTTGTTAAATATATATAATTTTTAAATCGATTCTCTTGTTGCATAGATATTCATGATTAGGACTCAGATCGCTGCTTCTGTATGTTATATCAGTAATCATGAATGTGTGAACTTTCAATAAATAAATTCAATCAATATCTGCTCACATAATGATTTCAAAACATATATCCAGGTTCAGGACAACCTTAATTTCTCAGATACAGGAAAGGCTGCAAGTGAAAGAGCCAGGGGCCCGGAGAACTAATTAAGCTGATAATTAATAGAACCTGTTTTCAAATGAATGTTTGGCAACTAAGCATGTAATCGCAGTAAATTGATCCATACGCAATTATATCTCTTTGTTTTGCAAATTATTATATGCATGTTTATATGTGCAGTCTTTAGTAATTTGTGAAGTACACAAACGTCATTTTTTGTTTAAAAAAAAGGCAAACATACGACTTTTTAGTTCCTCCACTAATGTACTTATTATATATACATGATGTAAATTAGCTTTCTCATCGCGAAGCGCGATGAAGTTCGATCTATAGTTTACATCGAAATAGGTCTTTTGTGTGTATGCTGTTATGGTCTATCGGCAGGGTACCGACAGAGTACTGAATTAAAGAGTATACATCTGAGCAACAATATATTGTCGATCTGATTTGAATTCTTCAGAGCATCCTCTCACCTTGAACACCTTGAACAAAAGAATTAAGGAACAATTGAAAATTAATTTTTCTACAAATGACATGGAGAAAAACAAAAAGAAGAAAAAAATGTAAGGAAAAACATAAATCACTAATGCAATCATCTTTACAGAAGTTCTAGAAGCAATGATTTTATTTCTAAAATGACCGATACTATCATAACATGTATGTTGCAGCTCTTTCAGTTTCGCCCTTAAACGTCATCCTATTTTTGAACTTATTTCTAAAAGGCAATCATTCTACTTATATAGCATTTTATTTGGAAACTAATGCTACCATAAACCTAACTATAATTGACCAAACAATAACAAACTGATTAAGAACTAACTCTAAGTAGCAAAGGATGTTTTTTTTCTAAAAATAATAAAATCTAGTGGCAATTTCTGAACTATTGCTCAAATTAATATTAGTTTCTGAAGCACATAATAGAGGCCTAAAGCGACAAAAATCAATAATAACAAAAAGGTTGAACAACTCGATTCGATAACATTCTTGAAGTTTTTTAGGAACAAATTAAAAAACGATATGTAATGGGATCACTTACCAATCAATTGGAGATGAGTTTGTTGACCAGCAGTTGAATCAACTTGCTTGTTTTAGATCAAAACACATGCTTAGCCAGCGAACTGCCATACAAAATATTTTGGTTACTTGCCAGAATTTCTCACCAGAAAAACCTACTAGAAAATTTAAAAAAAATAAGGGTGGATAGTAAATCAGATGCTATCTAACATACCTCAATTGGATGGACAATAAAAATGGAAAGACCTTCAGCTGAATATCCAATCATTATCTCTTGCCTCAACTTCCTTCTCTCCAAGTAGCATCAAATGTTACATCTGTAGAAAGAAAATGAAACAACAAAAGGAAAACTAAAATCTAAATCTAAATGACGAAGGCTTGAAGAGCTTTAGTCAAACTAAATTATGTCCTCCCCTAAATAGCTCACTATCAATTGTTTTGTTCTTTTCTGGAGCGCCATCCCATATAGCACTCTACATTTCTTAAAATCAAAGACCAAAAAAAAAGTAAAAGAAAATTAAAATGGAAAACTTTATTTTTGTAACCAACCGTAAATTGCAAAGGAAAATCGAGATAAAATAAAAAATCTTTCAGAAAACCTTATTTGGAAAAAAAATTAAACCATGAATATACTACATCTCATTAACATTTTCATTAACATCAGGAAGAAGACAATCAAAACCCTAGATTAATTACCCCCATCAATATTTTCATTTCTTTCTCTATCTTTGATTCTCAAACAAAGTAAAAACGGAGCAAGGTGTAAAGAAATTTTGAAGAATAGAAAGGGAGAAAGATGCGCGCAGAGATTTATGCTTTTCCTAACTCAGTAAAGAAATTTTGAAGAATAGAAAAGGAGAAAGGTGCGCACACAGAGAGATTTTACTGGCTCAGAGGTCAGAACTTTAGGTTGGGTAGAACAAACCTTATCCGGCTGCGATCGGTGATCCCCATCTCCCTACCACTCTATCTTTGTCCGTCTCTCTATTTTAGCTTCGCGTAAAGCGCAGAAAAGTCAAGAAGCGCTTGTGTCGAAGAGGAGAAGGATGGAATTCTATCTCTCTCCCGCTTTTTCTTTTAGCTTCGTCCAGAAAAGTTAAGGGTGGAAGAAGGGTCCAGAAAAGGGAGTTCATCGATCCCCTGTAGCCGTCTTTGTGTATGCATGAATCTAAATATAAAACCACCTAAGGAATTCACCGCAACACAGGAGCCAACAACAAACAACGCACAGAAATCGGAAGAACAAATCAATAGTGGCGACATCCATGTAACCGTTCTTGCGTCTGCAGAACCTAAATAGAAAGCACGTCAAAAGTTACGTGCGGCATAGAAGGCAACAAAAAATAACATACAGAAAATCTACAATCCAAAATCTATAGTGGAGACGGATGGACCTGATGAAATTCATCGCAAACAGGGGAAATCAGACGGTTAGCGTTGATGTTCATGTTACTTTAGAATAAGTGAGCGAGAAATGAAGGATTTTTGAATTGGATGGATTGGATTGAATTTTGGATTGGATTTGATTGGATGGATGGATATTAATGAAGTACACATACGTAATTTTTTTTTAAAAAAAGGTACACATACGACTTTTTAGTTCCTCCACTTATGTACTTATTATACAGTTGGCAAATATTAATATGTAGTTCACATTAATTTAACCAATAAATAACAGTACTGTACCATAGATCATAATAATTATAAAGAAATTTATCGTTCTTATTAATAACTTGATCATTATTTTTACGCCTTTTATCAAACGTTCTGGTACAAAATCAGATTAGGTAAATAATTATTGGGTCATTACTGACAATTGGCGAATTTACTAAAATCGTATGTAAAGAAATGAGAATCAAATGAAGGATTTATATTTTTCTTGCAATATTTATGATCTTGAGTCCATGCAAGAACATTCATGAATTTTCGAAGGTTTTCTTTTGCCTTTTTATTTTACCATATAATAATTTTATATATTAATATTATCAATTTATCATATATTATTGTATTACTGTTCATGTGTTTTTAATATATGATAAAAAGGTGAAAATAAGTATAACTTTAATATATTGTGGCATATAATTAATGTTAAATAGTTATTTTCGCCAGTATTAATTACTTATTTATAATTCTAATATATTGATACTTATATATATAGAAAATATCAAAGTAGTTATTATGAAATCAACTTCTCAATATTTGTGATGTGGAGACCGTGCAAAAGCACTCATAAATTTCGGCTGGAAATTTTATTTATTTATTTATTATTATTATTATCCGTTTAATTAAAGGAAAAACAATTGGCTAGAAATGCCTACAAACTACAAAGAAATAGAGAATCGGTCAATGCTCGTCTAGAGTCGGCTAGAGAAGCCGTCCCGCTTCTAGAACTACACCTCTTCGGCTCTTCTCAATTCTCATTGGCTCCTGGAAAATATAAAGTAAAAAAAAATTAAAATAATAATCAATAAACCATTAATCATTAGCCCACAGACGATGACTTATACAACGAGCATGGGCACAAGCATCTCCTTGCACCAGCGCCACAAACGGCTTCGGCCTGGGTCACAAAGGAGCGAACGACCAACCATGGACTTGATTCCCTGGCTTCGGGATGTCCAACGACGCTTATCGACGTGGCGGTCCAGCTCAGCGACGCCACTGCCAGGCCAGGTCGAGACAGAGTCTACTGGTATTGGACTGGATACGTGGAGCTTGGAGGCTGACAACGAGGGGCATTCTCCCGAACACCTTGTGATCTTGGTTAATGGATTGGGTGGAAGGTTATTTAATTAGATAGTTTTGTAATTTAGAGTATGTTTTATGCTTGAGAGAGTGATTTACGGTGGTGGGTTTGATTATCTGTTTGGTTTTGCAGTCCGGATGACTGGAAGTTTGCGGCGGAGCAACTTGTCAAGAGGTTTCCTGATAAAGTATTCGTGCACCGTGAGCATGCTTTGCTTCCTTTTTAAATTTGGGATTGTTTTTTTGAGTAATTGATATCTGATATGATATTTGTAAATAGGTAGCCAGTGCAATACTGCTAAGCTGACTTATGATGGGGTTGATCGAATGGGCGAGAGACTAGCTGAGGAGGTAATTTTGTGTGTACCTTATGTCATACAAGTTGGATTTACAGTATGTATCAGTACCAAGTACCCGCAATGCTAAAATAGGTTATTTGACAAGATAGATACAGTACTAAGTTTGATGTGGTGAACCTATCAAATTGGAAGGAATGTGTATTTTTCTATGGACACACATTAAGCATGAAATGTGTAATCTAGGTCCGATCTCTTGTTGAGAAGAGAGGGGTTGTGACCAAAATCTCTTTTGTGGCCCATTCGCTCGGTGGACTAATTGCAAGATATGCGATAGGAATATTATATGCACCTGAGACGGTTTCTGACGACAGTTTAGATGAGTTATGGCCGAAAGGTAGAATAGCAGGGCTAGAGCCTATCAATTTCATTACATCTGCAACACCACATTTGGGCTCAAGAGGCAATAAACAGGTGTTTCATACTTCTTTTTATTCTTCAGCAGGTGTTTACAGTTTGTATTACTTTTTGTATAATTTGGTACAGTAGACACTTTAGTAACCTAGTAGTGACTAACACTGGAGTACAATTGTATTTGTCAGTACCTTGTATAACAGTTCCTACTATGTGCCAATACTTTTAAAGGGAGTACCATTTACTCGACCAAAATTAGAGAATTTCTGACAAAATACAGTTAAAATAACAAAGGAAAATAAAAATACAACTAGTGGCTAACTTTACTATTCCTCAACTTTCATTAGCTTCCCTTTCTCTTTGGGCTTTCCTTGTTGGAAAGGACTGCAGAGGAGACAGCACATCTCATAATCGGTCGAACTGGAAGGCATCTCTTTCTTACTGATAAGGATGATGGAAAGCTACCTCTTCTTGTACGAATGGCTGAAGACCAAGACGATATAAAATTCATGTTTGTATACTAAACCGTATTTGGTATTCCCTTAAATGTTTCCTACTGTTTTGTATTTCATGTACTTTATCAAGGTTTCTGTTCCAACTACTGGTAATTTTGGTGAAGCTCAGATGGTTATCAAATCAAACAGAGTCTAGGATAAAACTTATCCTAAAAAATTCCCATACTTTCTTGTGAATTTTTTAACCTCAACCATGGATTTATTGTCTCATGTAGTTCAGCTTTGCGCGCTTTCAAAAGGTGTGTTGCATATGCAAATGCAAGTTTTGACCGTATCCTTTATATGTTTTTTTGTTGATAAAACAGACTGATATGATGATTATATTTACATGCACTATATCTGTCAGTTTTTTGTATTGCAACACTTTTTCCCTGTGCCATACTGGGCCGTTATACCAGTACTGGTCCTTATGGTTAGTAACAGTGTTAGACTAGAGAAGAATACTGCCAATCAAGATCTTCTCGTGTGTGAGCTTATAACTGATAGATGGTCAATTTAACATTCTTTACCTTACTTTACGAGTGAGAGCTTATAACTGATAGATGAACTGCATAAGGGTAAGTGACCTTCAGAGATTGACTTGTGCAGTAGATTTTCCACATATAAAAATTACATATCTAGCCTTTACTGTATAAAAAGATATTGTAGGATGGCGAACAGCATCAATTAGACACCCGCGTGAGTTACCAAAAGTATGTTTATAAGCTACTCTATAACAGTATAGTTATGCTTGTAGAAATGAGAATAATATTCTCCTTTATTTTCCATATTTTTCTTACTAATGATGTTTCTTTTTTTTCATTTATACAAGCAATTGACTCATCCATACAATGGCAAGTACCCAAATATTGCAAATGTTGAAAATGTTGATTTAGATAATCGTGAGAAACTAGAAAATGCAGTTGTCGCTCAAACTGATGACTTTGAAGGTAGTATTAGTCTGTATTCCTTTTCCCAGAAAAAAAAAAGTACTGTATTATCACATTATGCCCTTACTGATTTTGTGGTTTGTTTGCAGAGAGAATGATAAGGGGCCTTACTCAAGTCCCTTGGGAACGTGTGGATGTCAGAATTAAAAAATGTCGACTAAAATATAATGCCCATAATACCATTCAGGCAAGATTCGTGCTTTTCTAGAATGCATTTTTTGCTTAATGGTATGTTGGGCAACTGGCAGTAAAATTTGATAACATGGTGTCTGTGTCAAGCAAATTTTGAGTTGAGGAAGCATATTGTCCAGCCAGATTTGGTTTATCCATTTCAGCTTTGCCACTCCAGAATGACTCTGACCTATTACCTTCCCCCCTAACCTACCTATTGTACTCAGAATTTCACAATTGAAGCCACATGTTAGTTTCAAATTGACCATCTAATCTGAGGCGGCCGGCCCAGATTTGATGAGGACTATTCAATTAACTCCATACAACATGAGAGGTGCCAAACCCTGTTTGTAATAGTTGTGTTCAACCTTTCATTGTGTTTTAGAATGCTTTATAGGCTCTTTGTATATACATTGAAACAAAAATATGAAGCAAGAGAACATGAAGATCTTTTACTTCACCAAACCTACAATTCTTCGTGAAATTATACCAAATTAAAAAATATATTAGTGTTTGAATTGTGCTGATAGAGTCTCTTCTTGTTCAATCAGGTGAGGAAATATTTTTGGAACTCGGATGGAGCAGATGTCATCTTTCATATGATTGACAATTTTCTAGTCTAGGTGAACCCTTTCTATCCTAATTATGTACCTACTATAATTGATTGACTATAATGTATAGCAATTTCATTATTGAGTAGAAAGACTAATTCTCTTCAAACTAATATTGTCTTGATATTCTTGCTTCCTCTGGTTTGTTGTATAATTTTGAAATGACCGCTGTGCATATAGTTGCTGGCAGAAAATGCTGATTGATTGCAAGCTTTTACAAAGTGAACAACGACATTTGTAGCGGGGTATTTCTTTAATAGTTAAATAATTAAGCGAGATAAAGTGACCGATAAATCCTAATCCTTTTAATGATCTATGTTTCTAGTTTTATGGAGTTTAAAATATAAAGGACGCATCTCTATGCTTAATAATATAATATAATATTAATTCTATATTTTTTAACATTATGATTCTATCATTATACTAACGAGGAATTAAATACTACAGAGATCCGATCTTCAGAGTAAAATGTTACTTCTGTTTACTGCATATGTGAAAGTATCAAAGTAATACTTAATAGTTATAACTAGAAACATTGAAACCTGTTAATCGTCAAATTCCATTACTGATTAAAATCCGTTAAAGTTGTTCTTTTTGAGAATTTTAACATAACGTGTCAAAAAATATCATTTAATCAATTTATTCATACTTTTTGAACACTTGGCTTATTTTTTATTTATTTTATTTTATTTATTTATTTATTTATTTGCCATTCTAAAGCATATTCCTTTTTACAGAGGTGATGAAATGTAAAGGAATGCACATATTGAAATAGATGCTGCATATCAACAATGATATTGCATAATAAACATTTAAATGCTTCTAGACGAACGTCAATTCATCATATCTCCCCCTAAACGTAGTCAACTAGTCATGGGTTGACACCCAATAACTGTAAAAACTTTTAACACGCTGAAACGGTACGAGATGTTGGGTATTTATTTTTAGTAATTACCTGTCATTTTCCAACATCCATTTCAAATCAAGTTCTATTATGACTGCTACTCAATTGATTCTCCTGTGGCCCTTTTACATACAGCTTTTTCCTGTATCTAAGGAATTAAGACTGACCTCAGCCTGGTTATTATCTGTTTTGGAATCACGTATTCACAACTTTAACATGTATTAACAACAGAAAATGTGAATATACAAGTGATTCTAAGTACTTTTACTGAACAGATATTCATTGAATTTATTGGAAGTTCAAATATCCATGATTAGCTTATACAACCTACATGAGCAGTGAGCCGTAATGATGAACTCCAGTGACAACATAGATAACCATTCATGTCTAGGCAACAAGAGAATTGATTAAAATTATCTATTTTTAAACAAGCACCCCAAATATAGGTGGAGGATTAGGATTGTGGCCACAAGAAGATTACCTGACAACCAAATATGACAGAAATAAACCCTCCTATAAAAAGAAATAGATTGACTAATCAGTGTTGCTGCTCTCTCCAAAACGATCAAAACATATCAGCCAAAATATTTTAACCTCTCGTGTCATAATCAAAAAGTTGATTTTATCCTATCTCAAAGAACAAAACAAGAAGAAAAGTTGATTTGAGGCTAGAGAGGTTGATATTTGGTAATGGGGAAGTACTCTGATCCAGGATTTACGATGGCAATAGCAGGAACCGAAGCAGCATATCCTCTAGTGGCCGTTGCAATTGATAATAACAACAAGACTAGTCAAGTTGCCTTGAAATGGGCTGTGGAGCACCTTGTTAAGAGGGGCCAAACACTTGTGCTTGTCCATGTCAATACCAAGTGTACCTCAAGTAAGTCTCTGACAAAATTCTCTCGTATGCTTGAAAAATATGTAGGCAAAGATTGACTTAGGCAGATAAACAATGTGTCGTCGAATTGATTTGTTTTCCTTTTTCTTGGTTTCTTATCTGGTATACATAGCTGGTCCGGTGGATGCTTCTGGGTATAAGCAACCTGATGCACAATTGAGGGAGCTCTTCCTTCCATACCGATGTTTCTGCACCCGCAAAGATGTAAAAACTTAAACCTTTCATTTTTCTAACTTTATTAAGCACCTGAAAATTTGATTTCAAAAATCCCACCTCATACTCTCATTTTATTAATCTGTAGCTTTGCTGGTGTTGTCTAGGTAAACTGCAAGGATGTGGTGATAGATGAAGGGGATGTTGTAAGGGGACTTACAGAATTCATTGCAAGTGCCTCAATTGAAATAATGGTCCTGGGATCCCCTTCAAGAGGAGTATTAAGGTAATACATGCTATTTCATTAGTCCCTGATTATTCGACAGTTTATACCTGCTTTGCATAACTTTTCTGAACAATTTTTACCAGAAGATTTAAGAACTCAGATGTACCCCTAAGTGTCTCTAAAGGAGCCTCCGATTTCTGCACTGTCTACATTATTGGTAAAGAGAAGGTCTCAAATGTGCGTAATGCGATCCGTGCAGCCCCCACAGTTTCGCCATTGCGCCCACAAATGAGCAATCCTTCAGCTCCCAAGACCGAAGCAACTGGTGGTGCTGTGCCCCCAAAATGGACAGCCCAAAAAGGTAAATTTTTGGTGAAACACAACTAACAATTTATCGCTAATTTGTTTACCTTGTTAAATATGAATAACTAATTATTTATCTTATGACAGCAGATCATGTCTCAGAATCTGCTCTCCTACATGAAACCTCCATTAAGTAAGTTGTAACTAAGCAATCATATTATAGTCTAACTGCCGAGAGTTGATATCTATATCATACAATTTAACTCATTGTCAGTCATCTAATTCACACATGTAATATAAGATTTGTAATCCTGCTTCTCTGCAGTCCATCTTCCATCATATACATACAAAAGTTGCTAGTTGCACTGGGAGTTATATATTATCAACAACCCAAATCTTGGATCCTTGATCTATCAATATCATTACTATTTCTCAGTCTAATTTTGGCAAGTATGATATAGGGAATCTAAATGATATCTGTCGTTTGTTCAATAGATCACCATTCGCACGGGCAAACTCGAACTTGTCATCGAGGAAATCATTTTGTGATTTTCCTGCATTATCAGACTCGACAGATATATCATACGTCAGCTCAGGTAGGCCGAGCATGGATCGGTATGGATTACAACCAAGACTTTCAAATGGGTCAGAGAGCAACCTTGACCACAGCTTTGAAATGATGCGCACGCCTCATCGACTCTCCAACAGTAACGAACAATCAAACTTCTCCCAAAGTAGCACTGCTTCTTATTCATCACAGAACATGGTAATTTTCCAATCTTTCAATCTCCCTGTAATTGTCAAAAAAAAGAAGTTCAATTAAACAATTTGCAATAACTGTAGGAGGATGTGGAATCAGAGATAAGGAGGCTTAGAATGGAGCTAAGGCAGACGATGGATATGTACAGCACAGCATGCAGAGAAGCATTGGATGCTAAACAGAAGGTACAAAAACTTCTGTTTGAAATATCACTCTATTACTGGCCATGATACAGATCAGTTAATTGGTACTATAAAAAAAATTGAATTTACTTTTTGTCCCTTTCAGTTGACAGATCTGGAGAGACGCAAGATCGAGGAGCAGCAAAAGTTGTACGAGGCACGCTCACATGAAGAAGCTGCAATGCAGATGATGGAGGAAGAAAGGGCAAAAGCAAGAGCAGCAGTTGAGGCTGCTGAGAAATCAAATAGGATGGCCGAGCTTGAGGTTAAGAAGAGGCTTTGTGCTGAGTTGGCGGCACTGAAAGAGGCTGAGGAGAAGAAGAAAATGATGGTGGAGTCAGTGCACAGTGACCTCAGGTGCCGCAAATATACAATTGAAGAGATCGAGTTGGCAACTGATAATTTCAATGTAGACCGTAAAATCGGGGAAGGTGGCTACGGCCCGGTGTTCAAAGGTTACTTAGATCATACTCTGGTGGCGATTAAAGTTCTCCGTCCTGATGCTACTCAGGGGAGATCTCAGTTTCAGCAAGAGGTAATGAGATTTTGGATGAATAGATCAAATTCATTCAATAGATCAGTTTTCAATTACGTACCTACTGAACTGAAAAAAAAGTAGTGCAAGTGGTGGGATACTAAAATAACTTTCAATTGTCATGGATTCAAGTCGATGGGACAATATAGTGAGGAGCTTAGATACTTTCTTCATCTTCAACTTAAAATCCTACTGGACAACTACAGAAAATGAAAGAAGAGGAGCTCATAAACGCTTTCTTGTTATTGTGACCTCACATGTGCAAAATAAGAAGTTCCTTAGTCTTGGTACTACACATCAGATACAAAATTACCTCAACAGTTTTTTTAGCTTAAAACCTTAAATCAAAGCTAGTTAGTCATCTAATTAGATTGCCAATTTTTCTAGGTGGAAGTGCTAAGCTGCATCCGCCACCCAAACATGGTTATCCTTATGGGCGCATGCCCCGAGTACGGCTGTCTTGTCTATGAGTACATGGCAAGTGGCAGCCTTGATGACCGCCTATTTCGCCGTGGGGGCACACCGACAATCCCTTGGCAGCATCGTTTTCGTATTGCTGCTGAGATCGCAACAGGACTACTCTTCCTGCATCAGACAAAGCCTGAACCACTTGTGCATCGTGACCTCAAGCCTGGCAACATACTTCTTGATGGAAACTATGTAAGCAAGATATCAGATGTTGGTCTTGCACGCCTTGTGCCTTCATCTGTGGCCGATGATGTAACTCAGTATCGCATGACCTCCACCGCTGGCACCTTTTGCTACATTGACCCTGAGTACCAGCAAACTGGCATGCTTGGTAATCAAACTAGCATTGAACAAATTTTGATAGATGATATATGTTAATGAGATTGCTAACGTGTGGATTGTCGGGTGAACAGGTGTGAAGTCTGACATCTATTCTCTAGGTGTGTTGCTTCTTCAAATCATAACCGCTAGGCCACCAATGGGTCTAACCCACACTGTTTCTCGTGCCATTGAAAATGGTAAGTTTGTGGAGGTGCTGGACCCCGAGGTGCACAACTGGCCAGTAGAGGCAGCACAGCGTTATGCAGAGATAGCCTTAAGGTGTGCTGAGATGAGAAGAAAGGACCGCCCTGACCTTGCCACAGTTGTTTTGCCAGAGCTTCATCGATTAAGGTTACTAGGGGAAGAGAACTTGCAATCCAGCAGGTTAGTTTAAAAGTGGTCGTACCTGAGACAGGCATTAATATTCCTCTCATTTTTTGTATTATCTTATATTTATTATGATGTATGGTACATTTAGTTTGATTAATACACCTTTCCCTGTTTTGTGCTTACTTCCACAATTGAAAATACTTTTTTAGATTCAATCAAGGAAAACAAAAGGACACGCGTTGAAAATCAGGGTATACTTGCATGTTTTATAGTACTGTCGCTGTGAAAGTTTGTATTCTTTTCATGGCATGTTGAATTTACTAATCGATTTTCTCTCTTTTTAGTTACTCTTTAAGGAGATGAGTAGCAACCTGATGTTAGGCCTTCCTGAACTTGGCTGAGAAATTCACCCCAGTGGCACGGTCATCCCAAGGAGAAAAGATGATTCACAAGATGTTAGCACGAAGAACATAATAGTATTTCCACTGCTGCGCTTCGAGCGAAATTCCTTAGTTCAAGATATCAATTCTACTATGTATATTTTATAATGAACGAACTATGTACAAAAAAAAAAATTGATCGAGCAGTGCTTTGGTATTATTACCAACCAGATCTGCACTGGTCTGAAATTTATTGAAATTTTAAGCCAGTGAATACCAGAAGTTCTAACAGGTCCTGTACATATCAAGCATTTTGCATTCTGATATGCATTAATTCTTTAATGTAGGTAGCCTTGAAAAGATATATTGTGTTTTAATAGTTGGATAGATTTATATCCACTAATTTAAAGATATATCTTGTTCACGTTTAATTATTAAAAATCAGCAATTCATCACCACTAAGTGGAGGTCGTTATATATAGTATGTCTTGTGACTAGCGCTGTCAAACATTAACAACGGGCACGGAACAGAGCAATTTCGTTTTCATTCTGTTTCAGTTAACAAAACAAAATGAGTTTCGTTTTCGTTCTGTTTCGTTAAATGAAACAAAAAACTGTTTCATTTACCGTTCCGTCCTTCATTTTCTATTGATTTCAGCCCAGATTTCAGTAAACGAAACAGTAACGTTTACTAATTTCAATTTTGTTTCCATTCTGTTTCAGAAACGGAACCTATTTCTTCTTTCGTTTAATGTTCCATTTGGACGGAACGGAACAAAAAAGTGCAAAACTGAGCGAATTTAACAGCTCTACTTGTGATAAACAGATTCTTGAGGAGAAGCACAGCGTTTGACCTTTGGTTGTGCCTTTACTCGAGCATGAACTTGCAAAATCTTGGAAAATTATAACTTCATGGATGTCTCTTGTGGGGATTGAGGTGGGTCCAAGTAGCAAATTGCATCGATGAGCTAGCACGGTCCCATCAATTTGATTTCCAAATATCCTCAAAGGAAAATCTACCGATGTACAACTCAAAGGCAAGGATACAAAGTCAATAGCAGAGTCTCCGACTTCACTCCACATATATATACCACTGCTAAATATGGATCGGATATGGTGAAACCATATCCGTATTTATATTTGTTGTCGGATTTAGATACGAATATGGATATATTTGAATACGAATGTGTCTGAATCAAACATTTTATACCATGGCTTTTTTATCGAAATGACTTATTTCAATTTTTTCGCTTCAAATTCCAACATTATAAAAATGTTTTTTATTAAATTTTTCTTTTAACTATAAGTGTTTTTCTTAAATTTATAACGCGTATCCAACCACAGTCCACAAACAAGTATATATACAAGTATCCAACCACAAACAGAATACTAGAGGCAAGTCAAAATCTCAATATCACGATAATTTGGCAGGGATTGACTCTTTAATCTTAATTTATAGTTTCCAATTCTCCATATACTGCTTGGAGTGTGAAAAATTTGATGTGGCTCGGCATTCGGCAATAATGCACCATCGAGACCACACCAATGTAGCAAAACCATTTTGCTCAGAGAGGAAGGATAATAGGAGAACTTGACCTCTATGAACTTTGTATATGTAAATAATATTTACGAAGACCTACTATTCTTATTTTTTTTCAACAAAGTTGAGCATGTCAACGATATTGACTTGCAAATTGAAAAAGGAAAATTGTACAAGTGGACTAGCTAGTTCTAGCTTGGTCCTATGAAAACCGAGTTAAAATTCTAAACCGTTTAATTGATATGTTGATGTTTTGAAGAAGTGGGTCCCAGAGAAATGGAAATTTACATAGGTCGTAGGTGTCCCTTTCAAGTGATGTTTTAGCATTAATTATTGATGCTAATAAGAGGTTGGTACAAAAGGTACAACAACATGTACTATTTATCATTTATGTAAATAAGAATTAATTGTTAAGAGTTCTTGAAATACAGATGAACTTGCATCGACATATATCAATTAGTAAGAGCATCACTGAAAAGTCAACAAATATAGAATGCCAAATAATAGAAATGATCTGTAAGAGAAAATACAAAACAAGTACATAGAGTAAATGCAGGGCTCAAATCGCAAAAAAAGATTCTCTTTTTTTCCCTTATAGAAGTAACAAGGGTCGAGCCCTTAATTAACAAATAAATGGGGATGCAGTTTACATGAAATGCTCCCAAGCAATGAGTTCGGAAAACAAAAAGTGTATCTAAGACAATATATAGAAAAGCTTGTAGGCATAGAAGCAACCATTAAAAGAGAAGAAAGGGGAATTAAGTTATTTAGATTTAGCTAATTTCACGAGGATTCATTTTCGTAAATGTGGATTTGGTAATTATCATTATCCTTGACGCAATATAGGTTTGGCCTTAGGTGAGATTTAGTTGGAACTTATTCGTTGGTAGCTTTCAACTATTTTTAGTTTTTCTTATAGATTTCACTTTCAATTTGATCAGTTGTGTTATCATGGTTGAAAAAAGTATAAATATTTTATAGATATATACTCTGAATGTAACCACCAAGTCAGCCATAACCGTACAAAAAAAAAAGTTATCTGATCTAAATTATAAATTAATTTTTATCTTAAAATAGATTAATGTCACATGTGAACCTCTCTCGTTGGCTAATAGACCGTACGTAGGCACACTAAAAGAAAATATCCGCACATTGAAATTTGTAACATACCGTTATAGACTTTGAATCGATTTTTTTATTTGCTTATCCCACACTTATCAAAATTTTGATATAAATGTTTCAGATTTTAACTGTTTGACAACATTATATCTAAAACTAATAAAAAATCACATCAGAATTCAGATATTAGTTATTAGTTATATCTAACTAATTTTGTAATGCTCTAAGCATGAGTCCAAAACAATTATAACATCTGATATTCTGATTAGTTGTATTATTATTATTTTTTAACACTACTCCAAACTAAATGCACTTTAAAAAGTATATATAGTGTATAAAATATTTGAAATCCGAAAATGTTAGTTTTAATTGTTTAAAAAAATGCATGATTGGCGGATAAGATGTGCATTCAAGTGAGAACTACTTTTTGTCTAGTACGTACCAAGGTTAATAGTTAACACCTCGTATGAAGACCAGGAGGGGGTCTTTTATGAACATTTAAATTGAAAAAGAATTTAAAACTTCCTTTTACTACCATCTCCTTTTGAATAAAGAAAAAAGTCCATCCAAGTCAAAACCAAATATTATACAGATTTAATGAAAATATCTGGTGCTAAACAATATCGGAAATTTTGGCATATATAGAAGTTCCAGATGAAATATTATGATTTTTCAGGAATTTGTATTCTATATATATTAGGGACGCTCTACGATGGACTATTTTTTTCAGTTTGATTTGAACTCTAATCAATCACAATTGTGTATAATTTCAACGAATGATTTATTTTATCAGTTTATACAAAAAAAAAAAAAAAAATTAGTCGACTGTAGAATTTGTCAACATTGTATTATAGTTTTACAGTTTGGATGGTTGGATGAGAATATCGAGACAATTTGGTCGCATAAGACAAAAAAAAAAAAAAAAATTAAGGCGAGGAGTTTTAAGGTTCACACTCAATTATTTAAATGTGTCCATCTCAATAGCGTATTTTATACGGCGTGAGGTTGATTTCAACTTGAGGGTTACGTATAATTTTTTTATTTTTTGAGGCCTTTCTAAACAGCTACCATTCTTTTGTTATTAAATTGAATCCACTTTGATGATTTGTTTTATACTTCTTTCGGTGAGTATAATTGCTAATCTTTGGTACATTTCGAATCTCTTTTCCTAACACTTTTGATGCCCATAGCACATAAAGAGATTATATTATCAATTAAATAAACTCAATTGGAAAATAGCACATAGAATATTCTTGGTTTGGACAATATGACCCCACATTGTTAGACACCTATATTTCCCATAAGCTGTTTGATATGACTGTATAAATTCATCAAAATCAATAATGAAATGAACCTTGAAAATATGAACTCCTGAAAGAAAGCTCCTTGTATAACTGAGGGATTACAGATTCTAATATTCTCAGCAAAGACTTCAAAAAATGCAAATATTTTCACTATTAAAATATGAAATATAGTGGCCTACTGGCTAGTGGCTAGTTAGAATTGAACAAGTCAGAAAGAGCCCACATTGAATCCTTCAAAATGGGCCAATTTAGTCTTACAAAACTGGACCTTCTAGACCTGCTGATCCGAGTGCAACTAGAAACAATAATATATTTGCATCCTAAGACGGGTTAATCCCAAATCCTATCCTCTAATAAATCTCAAAAAAGGAAAAAAAAATAATTTAAAAAAGGTCAAAAAAGACGAACCTAAAATCCCCCAATCCCATTCCCTTCTTCCCTGCCCTTTATTTATTCCCTTTTCTCTCTCTCTCTCTCTCTCTCTCTCTCCCCCTCTCCACATCTCATACAAAATAAAAACTCTCCGCTCACTTTCATTAACCACCTCCTCTTCTCTCTCCTGATTTATTGAAGAGGAACGAACCCTCTCTCTCTCTCTCTCTCTCTCTCTTTCTCTCTCTACCCCACCCCGATTCCCACTCATCATTTTCAAAATTCACGACCATCAATCCCACTGACCTTCCAAAAAGTCCCGAATTAAAACTCCCCAGAAAAAGAAAACAAAACAAAACAAATTTAACAAGCACCCCGGGTCCAAGAAACCACTCCCCCAATCATGAGACCCGGCGCCAGCAATACAGCTCCTGGCAACTTCCGACCCGGTCAACCCGCCACGCCGAGGCGCGCACGGCGTCGGCCGGACCTCACGCTCCCTCTCCCCGAGCGCGACCTCACATCCATCGCTGTCCCTCTTCCTCTCCCGCCGCCTCCCTCTACTGCTCCCTCCACAACCACCACCACCAACAATAACTCCACCCCGTCCTCTGCTGGCCCCACTGCCACCCCACCAATCTCTGACCTTGAACGCGTGCGCCGCATCGGTAGCGGCACAGGCGGCACTGTCTGGATGGTTCGACAGCGCTCCACGCATCGGATCTATGCTTTGAAGGTGATCTATGGCAATCATGAGGACACGATTCGAAGGCAGATAGCCCGTGAGATCGAGATCCTCCGCACCTCTGATAATCCCTTTGTAGTGCAGTGCCACGGCATGTATGTCCAAGGCGGCGAGATCCAGATCCTTCTAGAATATATGGATGGTGGGTCCCTCGAGGGCCGGCGTATAGCCAGTGAACCCTTTCTCTCTGACGTGGCTCGCCAGGTACAATTTTTGTATTTTTTTTTCCTTCTATTTTATGTAATTCAGCTATTCCTTTATTGCACTTTGTTGCTTAAAATTGGGTTGTGGATTTTATATTAATTCATCAGGTATTGGAAGGGTTGGCATACCTGCATCGACGCCGTATAGTGCACCGCGATATTAAGCCGTCCAATTTATTGATCAACTCAGAGAGGAAGGTCAAGATAGCAGATTTCGGAGTAGGACGGATCCTGGCACAAACCATGGACCCGTGCAATTCGTCGGTAGGGACGATAGCCTACATGAGCCCTGAGAGGATCAACACGGATCTGAACCAGGGGAGATATGACGGGTATGCAGGTGATATTTGGAGTTTCGGGTTGAGCATCCTCGAGTTCTACCTGGGGAGGTTCCCCTTTGGGGATAACTTGGGAAGGCAAGGGGATTGGGCTTCATTGATGTGTGCAATTTGCTACTCGGACCCGCCTGAGGCTCCGACCACTGCTTCGAGGGAGTTTAGGGACTTTATTAGTGTGTGCTTGCAAAGAGACCCAGGACGAAGGCAAACTGCCGTGCAGCTCCTTAAGCATCCCTTTATCATGCAGCATATTGGGGCGCCTTTGTCATAGGAGGAAATTGAAGAATGATGAGGGTTGTTTTTGCAAATTCTTATGGTGAGCAAAGAGATGGATGTGTCTCCTTTTTTCTTGTTAAAATTGGCCCTTTTTTGGCAATTTTTTCCTTTTTTTTCCTTTATTTTTATTGGGATTATATTGGTCTTAGTTGAACCTTTGGAATTGGTTAAGCTCAAGCTCACATGAATGATAAGAGGTCAAAATAGAGATAATATCAGCGGTATTGATCTTCTTCTTCTTCTTCTTTTTTTTTTCTTTTTGATGTAATGCTCTTTCTTCTTGGTGGGTTTAGATTACAAGTGCAAATCATTTGCTTAAATTTGGATGTTTCTCCATTAATGTGGCATCAGTTAAATTTTTTTCGCAGTAAAAATAATGAGAGAATGATGGGCTTTAATCGTATATCTGTTTATTCTCTCTTATCTTCCTTGCTTGCTATCATAAATCTCTAGTCTTTCTAGAGTTTCTTTTTATGGGTTCATTGAATTCGGTGTTTGGGTCTTTCAAATCACTATCTTTGTAAACCGATTTGGACACTGTTGCTTGAATGTAGATAGTACCTTTAGAAAGAGAAAGAGACTAGTGTGAGAAAGAAGAGAATCCAAGCCCTCCATTAATGGGATGCATGTGATTTAAAGATAATTGTACAGAGTGATCTCTGCAACAGCGATTGCAGAGCTCTGTGGTGTGAAAGTGAAAGTAGAAAAAATGGGAAAGAGAAAAAGAAAATAAGAAACTCTTCTTGGATGATTAGGGAAGACACTCCACACGGTACATGTCAGTCATGACCTATTTGGAGACATGCATGCATGATGAATTTGTTTTGTTTTATGGTGTTTATATTTGGAGAAATGTGATGCATCTTTAGAAAGGTTAATGGAGTAATGAGCCCCAAACGAGGAGAGTGGGGTTCTGTTGCTGCTATTGTTGGTAATTTTGTGGGCAAGTTTTCTGAACACTTTACAAGGGATGGAGATGATTGGTTTGGATCTATTGAACCTTGAAAAGAGAAAAATGTCTGATCTATTTATCTAGGGATGATGTGCATCCAATGAAAGATTTCTCTGGGGACATTGGTTTTTTAGGGTCCCACCAAGGGATTGGATTCTCATTCGAGTAATTCTTTACAAAAAGAAGATAATAAAGAGAGAGAGAGCAGCAGCAGCTTTGTTAATCATGTCTGTTTTTCTTTTTACTTAAAAAGGTTTCTGCAATCTTAGGAAAGTTCCTGTAGATCTCTGAGCATTGACAGTTTCTGTTCGTCTAATCCTGACCTTACAATCATGCCCATCTAGTTTCTACGAATTTTCTGAGTAATAATTTGACATTTATTTGAATTCTTTCTCTACGCATTATTTTGCTACGAAAATTTTGGCATCTCTTTAAATTAGCGTCTTCTACCCGGCTGGTTATCTACATCTTGTTTTCGCTAAATACTAAAGTAACATGGAGTTCAAATTTTGGGGAAAAACTATTCAGACTTTAAGCAAAAGAGAACTAATTAATTGAATGTTCTCGAAAAGGCCACTTTCATGAGTAGGGTGTTCCTTCATTAGATATTCAAGTAAAAGATTGTAGACTTTATGAGTTATTTTAGTAAATGAAAAGAACTTTTTAAGTATGGCCGTTTAAAATTTCGGTTGTGAAGAAATGTCGCTTTTACGTCCCCTTTTTATGATATGTAAATATATTGATTTTATATTTTAAAAAGTATCGATCAAATTAAATAATTAAAAACGATAGATCAAAGTCCATCATTTATGGTAAGCTCATAAGCATTGTCAGGTAATATAAAAAATTGTGCATTGTTGGAGACTACCTACATGTTGAGGAATCTTAATTGTTTCAAAAATATGTTGTAGGACGATGAAATTGTTACATACAATGGGAGTATTGAAGCTGCAAAATTAGCAAGTTTATTTAATTGTGTATTTTAATTAGAGAGTCACTCCAAAGCATCATCTTTCACTAAGTACGTAGTGTGATAATACATAATAGAAGCGCCAAAAGTATCAAATTCCATAGACAAGCACATAATGGTGCCTCTTACAAAGCTGTATAAGTGTACATATATCCAAATCAGTTCTTCAATTTTTAATTAACAAAAGGTATTGATTCCTAACATCCTACTAAAATCATTTAGTCCATTTCAATTTAAAATCGTCGCATAAAAAACATCTGTTATATTCCACTGAGCAAGATTCTATTCTTATTATAGTCATTGTTAATTTGTTAGAAATCACTAATGTGTAAATCTACAAGCATTCAAATAGGCCCCCATAAATGTTAGGCAAAATTGGATATAGCCCCCCCCCTCCCCCCCCATCTTAGCCAATTGGACATAACCCCTACAATCTTCAAAACCTGAAATAAGCCCCTACAATCTTCTTAATTCATGAATCATAATTCATGATATAACCCCTTTTGGTTAATTTTAATTAAATTTGAAATTACCAAAATTATTTTTTACATGTATGGACTGTTGTCCCTTAAGGGGGCGACTAACACAAGATTTAGCGAAAACAATCAAGGTTCTAGACCGGTTTGGTATGAACTACCCTAATACAACTCAATTGGTACCTAACAATTAACAAGCACACACAAGGAATTCAAGTATAGTAAGAAAGTAAAGATAGAAAGAGAGAAATTGAACACGCAATATGATTATGGAGTTCCAACCCGCTAGGGATATGATAGTCTTAGTCGTATGTCTTCGGGAGTTTCGCTACCACAAAAAAGGACGTGCTTCGTTCAATTCTAACAAAAAATGGGACTACAACTTCGAACCGAATCACCTCGCCACAAGGACACTCAAGGTGGATCGGCCTAACTCAAATAGCAAATGACACCACGACTTCAAGTGAGATGAGCTCTCAACTTATTCCAACCTACACCTAGCGACAATGTCGGGTGGTGGTGTTCGAGGCTATTTTATCTCTCAAAATGATATAGCTATGAAAAGCTCAAGTGGGAGAATGTCGATGTGCTCAAAGGCTCAATAATAGTCTGATTTTGCAAAGCAAAGCTCTGTGAAAAGAGAGAACAAAGGATATATATAAATAGGGCTCGAAATGAGCTGTTTACCAGCAAAACCAGTTGATGCGTTATACAACACAATATTGCGTTATACAACGCATCAATGTATCCGTTAATAAAATACAAGACGGACAACTAGCCGTATGAATTGTCAGGGTGTTGTATAACGCAATGGCTCGTTATACAACGCAAGGGTGGAAAATTCAAACAGTAACTGACACATGTTAGATGCGTTACACAATGCAACAGGATGTTACACAACGTATTAAATTCCAAAGCTAGTTTTGAAAAAAGTTTCAACGAGTCAAAGAATTAACAAAGGAACGTTGTATAACACATGAAGGCGTTATGCAACGCTTCTGTTCATTCGTTATGTAACTCAATAGAATGGTATATAACACATAGAAAGAATTTAGCAAATTCAAAGTGGATAACTTGACCATCCGTTGTACAACGGAAAGGGAAGTTGTACAACGCTATGGTTTTGCATTACACAACGTAAGAAAGCGTTGTATGATGCAAGACAGTTCTCAGAATTTTGCACGAAACTATTCAAGACGTTGTATGACGCTATATTGTGTTATATGACTCAAGGTCACAGAAAACTGATTTTTGCTGGTTTATTGAGTTTTTTATGCTATCTAGACCATTTCGATGATAATTAAAGACTTAAGTATAGTTTCTATCCTAATCTAAATTAGCATATAAACTCTCTAAAACTTGATCTTGATCTTTATAACTTTTATCCAAGTCTTCAAATTCCATCTTTTTTCTATATAAAATTCAAAAAAAAATTATTAAATATCAAATGATATTGTTTTGTAATAAAAAAACTTAGAGACGTTTAGTACAACATGGACAAAAATACCCTTACCTGCATTGACCATCTTCTACCAAACAACCTTTCACCTTCTCCCCGTTTATTTATTATTATATTTTTCCAAACTTGCAGCATTTTTATCCATTCTCATCATCTCATGTTAGCCCGTGCACATCAAAATTTTTTTCTCTACTAAACGTAATGCCATATCAATTGTTACTATTAACTAGGCAAATAACATAGAAAAGTGCTATTCCTATTTCAATGGCCTTTTGTTTAACGGCTTATATAAATAAGTGTACTTCCATTTAGCAATATCGTAAGTGTAGTTAAATAATAGGTCGAGAATGCGGTGGCTACACGCGCAAAAATATTTATCAATAAACTACTGTAATTTTAATCATTGTGATCCTAATTACACATCGATGATGTACATTTAGCAATATTTTATTTTGATCGTAAACAATGTTATGTTTTATAAGCATCATAATTTTCTCGACTCTTTCATTGCAACCAAAAACAAACAATTTCATATATTTATATTAAGCACACAAAAAATTTGTTTTCTGTTCTAAAATCTGCGAATTCACAAAAATTAAAAAGGTGATGCAAATATTTTCCTTTGCAATTCTGCGTCAACAAGTAGGAAAAGGGGCACTAACATTATCTGTCTACTAATTTTATTGTCCAAAGTGCAAACTAAAAAAAAAAAAGTTACAAGTGTAATTATTTTTCTACAAAAAACAGTAAATTTTGAACCGCAAATTAACTTCTTTTATCTTTTTCAAGATCTGTATATATTTTTGTTTTAGAAAAGAAAATATTCTAAGAATGGAGAGTCTCATGCGCATAAATTTCTCAATTCGAGTTTTACTTTTTAAAAAATGAATTAAAGAGTAAATAACATAAATTTCAAGAATATCATTTTGACATTATTAACATTTTATACTTAATACCAACGTAGGCCTTACCTGCCAAAATTCGATACAGATGCATCCTATCATCCACATTTTATGGAAAATTCATAATAAAATGTACGTATATATAATTTATAATAATTATAAAATGATACAAACACCACTGCTAGTATTCATTTAATTGATATTTGACCCCATAGTTACTTACATTAATGTACCGTTATTATTTGTAGTGCTTATAATATTATAGACAAGCCAGTTATTATAATATTAAAAAAAATAATGCTACTATACGTGATATTGATCTTTTAATGGATGTTAATGGAAGGAAAACTTGTGTGTAGATTGAGACTTTCAAGGACTACAATGATACTCCAAAATATAAAGGACCAAAATAATAATCTTCTATCTATATACAATACAATCTTGGGAGCATTTTCTACAGTAACAGGGTGATGTCAGCATGACGTCATATTTTTTTTTTGGGGGGCTGTGGCAACTTTGTCAATTAAATTCAATTCTTTCTTTTAATTTTACTTCACCGATTTCTCAAAGTTTGGGGCTCTGGGCTAAGCATTACCAACTGATGTTATATATTATATATACGGTTTCATTTGCACACTTCTTTTAAATTTTAATACAAAAGAGATTCGCTGGCCGGTCTCCATTTTTACTTTAATGGTTAGATCCATTTCGAGAGTTTTGGGGATATTGATTCAGACCAATACAAGAAAAATCATTTGGTGGCCTTCCTTTTGGAATCTTCACATAAATTTTGGCATGCCTTCTCATAAAAATATGAAAGACCATGATAGTCATGGATTTTCTATTTTTTAGATTTTGTAAATTAATTAGATGAATTTTCTAAGATTCACATAATGATTCATATAATTAATTTATGTAAGCTTCATCTGTTGAACATATGCCAGCTTCTTGTATTGTAAAGTTATCCATGACAGTTGTTTCATATTATTAATGAATATTAAATATTAATATTAAATTAATGCCAACATATGACGTGTCACATTAATATTAATATCAATATCATGTCATCTTTAATCCGACCTCATGTTCTGCTTCAAAAATTAACCCCTTCCTTGAGAATATGACTCTGACATGTTTTTATAGTCCCGTTTTTTATCGCCTTGTGAATATTTTGAATTTTCTTATATGGAAAAATTTAGAGGTAAACATATCAATGAGAATATCTATTGTGAACCATGATTCATTTAGGCCTCCGTGAACCATGATTGTTTGATCGGTGATTTGGCGAATTGACAAATCTAAATTAACCAATCCAATTTATATATTGAAATCTCATAGTAAAATAAATTTTACAATTTTTGAATTTTTTTTTTACTATTTTTTTCGAATTTTTTAAAGCTTGATATTTTTGGACGATAATTCAAAAAAAAAAGATTTGAGAATATTTTAAGAATATTTTAAGAAATTTATTAATTTTAAGATGTTCGATGGCATTCTAAATTTTTTTTTGCATGAGTCGGTAATTTTTTTTATTTTTTTGTTGTTCTGTATCAACTAAGTTTCATATAATGGAATTGTAACTTCTAACTTTTAGCCTACTTTTTTTTAAAAAAAATTAGCACTATAATAAATCATCTTAAAGACTTGAAAATAAAAATTACCATTTTCCAGATTAATGGACCCTCTATTTTTATATTTCAGATAAATATAGTGTTGTTTTTAAATTGTTAATATGCTTTCAAAAATTCATTTGGCTATGAAAAATTATGTGCATGCTCATAAAATTTTGTAGGGTTTAGTGATATATATTTTTTTAAATTGTAGACTTATAAAATATTCTAAATAATTTTTTAAATCTCATAAATTTTAATTTACATGAGAGTTTTATTTAAAAATTATTTTGAAGACTTGAAAAAATCATTTGGCCATGACAATTTATGTGCATACTCAAAGATATATGAAGAATTTAGTGATATAAAATTTTATAATTATAGACTTATAAAATATTTGCAATAATTTTCTGAATCTCATAAAATTGATTATCTATAATTTCATAAATGTTATTAGGTTTTTATTTCGGAAAAGTAATTTACAATTTTATTTCTGCATGAAATATTATATAAATTCTTCCAAAATTATAACAAATCTAATCATGCCACGCAATTTTTTTCAATCTAAGCATGTAATTTTGTGAAATATGAAATATGTGGTACTTTAGAAATTATTTGAGGATATTTATTACTTCAATTGGGTATAAATATTTTTTATTTTTTATTTCAAAAATATGAGATACCCAGCAATATAAACTTTAATAATTATAGAGTTCTAAAATATTATATTTGAATTTTTAAATCTGATGGTTTAATTCTATTATTTCAAAAATATAATTCTATTTTTAATTGTTTTCAAGTCTTTTTGGAATTTGATAATGTATAAAGTTTTATATAAGTAATAACAAAATTATAAAAAATAATGAGACAAACTTTTTTATTTTATGCTTTCAAAACATTTTACATAATTTCTTACTTCTACAAATTTTCCGAATAATATTTTAAATATTGGGTTGCTAAATATTGGATTTCTGACAGAGGTTCCTAAAATTTTTTTAATTAATTTTATTTGTATGCCTTCAAATTATACATTATCCAATGATATTAATTTTTTTTCCAATGTTTACAATAATTTTCATGGTTCTTAGATTTTTACGAATTCTGTATCATTGCATTATAATTTTTAAATTATTTGACATTTTGTTAAATTACTTTTTCATCAAATTTTATATGAATGGTAACATATTATGAGAAATCCATTGATGCCAAGTATTTTATATTATTTGTAAGATTATATTCAGTTTTATTGGTATTCAATTATAGATTATTGGCAATTGAAAAAATTAAAAGTTGATGAAATTCTTAAAACTTAAATTTTTTTTAAGGCAATTGGTTTTGTCCAAGATGCACATAGTTTGTTTCGTTCTCTAAATTCTAATATTTTTTTTAAAAAATTTAATGATTATATCCTAGCCTTAGGACAGTCCTTCACTTTCCATATACTAAAAATGCCAGAAACAGTTAAGATCCCCTAAAAACAAATAAACGCCAAAAAAATAGTAATAACAAAAATGACTACAATTAATTATTCAATTAATTATAACAAGAGATCAATCGTAAGATAGTTTGACATTTATTCAAATAACTACAATTATAATTCTAGCACTTATTATAATTGTATGTCGGTCTTAAAACAATTACCATTTATATCCTACTCCCGACTTTAAATGATCCGACATTTACTGTTTAACTATAAGAACAATAATTCACGCGCGAAACGCGTATCAAAAGCTAGTTGAATATAACTTTGGAAACCATTTATGTAAACTCTATATGAATTTCATATAACACAATATTATACATGAATAATTTTATGTTTTTATATGGTTATATCAATATTTGATGACTTATCTCTAAAGCCAAAAATAAAACAGTACTCATAAAAAAAAATAGCACTGCATTTTCCGACTGAAATCAGACGGTTTAAAATATTTTGAACAAAATTCGATTTCAACATCACAAAATACGACATAAATCTGTTCACATGGGGAAAAAAAAAAAGCTGCACCTAGGTAAGGTCTATCAACACTGAACACGTACTGACCAGATTGACACTGCGCTGCAGCCTGCAGGGAAGGTCTTATGACATTTTTCCAGCGAGAGTGAAACACAATTTTTACAGCGATTTCACTTTTACCGAGTGGTACTGCGATGCTTTTGACATGTACGAATACACATACATTTCCAAAGTTCACTCGCTACACAATAAGCTGCATGGTTCCATCTATATAAAAATTCCACAACATGAACTTTAAAGTAGTTTGGTTGGTAAGATACTGAGATTGATGCTAATCCAATAACATATGATGAATTCATTGTGACTAGAAAGCAGTTCCTGCGTCAAGATGATCAAAACATTGAACCCGGATTGCTTTACACTTTACCATGTTTTTCTATCTTATTTTTTTTCTTAATACATGTCAATACAAGTGACTGGTGAGGGATGACTGATGCCAAAAGTCTCCTACTTTTTTTTTTCTATCGCATTTCAACACAACTGATGATCGAACGAGAGGACGAGAAAGAGTCCAACGTCAAAGCAAATGGGTCAAGACAACTGACACGTAGCATGGTTATATCAACGTGTCTATGTATAACACTTGTCCATGTCCCCTTGATCGTTTTATTGGCCTTATTATAAGTCGCGATTTATCTTTATCTTTTTTTTTTTTTTCATCTATTGTTTAAGTATCAATATATATATATGGTTCTTCTGTTACACTTACACATGGTACTAACACTTAGTGCTTTTTTTTCCTTATTTTGCTAATCAATTTTTTAGGTACAAAATTCAAATTAATTTCAAAATATTTGTATTTTCGACAATTTTTAAGTTCTGATGCGCATATCAATCCGAAGTCTTGATGAATAAAACTCAAAAGTTACAATACATGCATATAGCCCATCGTAAAGTTGTTACGGAGGAGAAAAGGAGCTGTTTAATTACAATGAGAGAACCTACTATTTTTAGAAAAGATGATCTATTTATCAAAAATAAAATTGTAAAGTTGGATTTAATGTCTGTTTGATCTGGTCCAACTATATATGTTCGGATTCTGTATGCAATCTGTATAATTTACTCTTCATTATATTTAAACTATGAACAAAATTGCTCAATACCAACCAAAAGGCAAGTGCTTCAGTCTTCAGATGTGCAATTAATTATCAATGGGTGCTAGGCCTAACATTTGTTACATTGCTACACTTGATGTTACCACAGAAAAAGCCTCATGCGTGTCCGTTCCTTCTTCGGCCTTTCCACATAAAGACTAACAGTGGAAATATGACAAGATGGTACGACGCCAGCGCAGTTTTCTCAAGTTTCTTTTCAAACTGGAAGATCCTTTGGCGTGGAATTTCTGTTTTTTTTTTTTTTTTTTTTTTTTTTTTTTTTTTTTTTTTTTTTACTTTAGAGAGTCACTACATTATGCAAAAAATATTGTATTTGTTTTTCAGTAATTAAATTAGTTTTTAATAAATAATATGCAATTTAATAAGTTGATTGCATAATTCTTGATACGGAGCAAGTTGCTGAGGACTATTTGGACTTGATTGACAAAAGGAAGAAGGGTTCGAATTCTAAGAAAATCTGTAACTACTGTTTCTAGACCAAAAAAATGTAGTCTGCAATCCGAATTCTACAACAAATATTTTAATATTTTAAATTATTTATTTTATTTATTTTATTTATTTAATTTATTTAATTTAGGATCTTTTCTATTAATTTTAGTGGTTAACTGTAATTTTCTTTTTCATTTCAAATTTGTCTTTAAAAAAGATCTCTGATTGTATCTTCTATATTTACATTTTAAATAAAAACTTTAGTTTCTCTTTGAGATTTTTTTTTCTTTGCGCTACTTGCAATCTTAAAGTGTCATATTGTTCAAGTTTTGTTCAAATGTTCATTTTAAAATATCATCGACATCAAGATTTGTGCTGTTTTTAAAAGTAATGGAGAGGCAAAAAGAAACGAGAAAAAGATAGGATGCTAGGAATTAAGCTCCTTGCGCACCATGGGAAAGGGACCATGGTATTTGTCTTGGAAATCTCAAATCGAATATAGGAATACTTCAAACTCATGGTGTCTTAATAAGAGAGGAATGTTTCAAAATTGGGGGTTTTTAGACTTTGGGGAACTTTGCCGTGTTTCCACCTAACAAGTTCTAATATTTAAGTCAATATAAGTTGACCTCAATTTTCCTTCATTCACTATCTGTTAAAATCGAAGGAGGCCCAACTTTTATTAGTCCACTGTCAGTGGTGCGCAAATTTTCTTTTCGCGATTAACTTAATTTTTTGCCCGGTTTTTAGGGCTTAGGGGATATGACTTCACGTCCGTCGGTGATATCTTAGACAGTATTTAGACCTTTGGACATACATAATACAAGATATATTAATTTAGACGATCTGAATGTATATATACAATCAGGTAGCAAAGACTGTGCACTTCGAAGTGCATAGAAAAATATATAGAATATGTGCCTATAACGAAATCATTTTGGGATGGACATGCCTAGTTCTAACTCTTCCCCTTTTTTCCCACGTTTTTTATGTGTTTTGTCTTCAAGTAAACAATTTGTCAATATTTATTAATTTATACATATTTGGATAAATTTTGGTGTGATTAAATTATTTGATGCCATTATCGTATTGATATTAATGTATATTTTGTTCTTGTTCTTCGAATGAAAGGATTAAAAATTTATTACGAGAATTGTTAAAATACATTTTTCAATTTCATACTCAAACAATCGATTAGAATCACTTAATGTGATTGCTATATTGAATATTGTTAGAAACAAAATTTTATATTTCTTAAAAAAATTTTAGGTCACTAAATATGTAAATGTAGCAGGCACACACACTCTGGACGACCTCATAACATGAAGCTTGTCAATTTCGGACTTTCTGTGATCCAAAGAGGCAAAGACCCAAAAAACATGAAGAATGTTCACCATGAATTTTTTATCAAGCATCCAAGATATTGTGAGCTATACAATATATATATTCAAGATAATACCCTGAAACAGTCGCAACTCGCATGCTGTCTCTGTGAAGATTTAAGTATTGTAGGGGAAAAAAGGATGAGGAAAGAAAAGCTTTAAATGAAAAAGAAGCACGCCAAATGCTGTAACGGATGGTAATACTCGTTGTTTCCGTCGTTATATCATGCCGTTGCAAATAATTAGACAAGATATATAATATATGACTTTCTATGGTTGTTACAATTGGCATGAATGTTACATTTTTCCGCCCTTAAATTGATTAGCACAAAAGAACGAGAAAGAAACTCTCCCTCAGTTTTTTGCGCCTTCTGGATAAATCATCTTGCTTACCAAGTGTTGCTATTATTTGTTTAAACATCACGTGAGAGGTGAGATATATAAATAAGGGATGAGGATTTGATTTTTGCCACGAGCTAAAACTCAATCAGTAGCCATATGGGTCACATGATCTCTATTTAACAGATTGGTTACGTGTCAAATTTTTAATTCTAATAAAGATACCTTCGACCTTGCTGGAATCCCAAGAAAGAAGGTAACTTAAAAACATTTTAGTACCTAAACTATAAAATAATATAGCTTGTAATTTGAATATAAGTATACGGACAATAATTATCATAAATTTAATTGACTTGTAGTTTCAAGTCAAATAGGTTATGAATTCTGATATGATAACAAGGTGATTACCTAGACAAATGCATCGAGAATCAAAATGGAATGACACTATGTTAACATCCTGGAAGCCGCTAGAGGATTCCATGTAATAATGCTTTTATAGGATTAATTAAGTCAGATTATTAATTGATCAGTTGAACTTTAATACCAATTCAATGTCAGACAGTTTGGAAATCGAGGGAGAAGTAAACCAAATAAAATAAATGTGATCAAAATATAGTGTGTATTATGTGCTCACTTATTTGAAGAAAAGAGAGAGCAAATTTTGGTTTTGAGACAGTAGATGTGAAAACTGATAGGTCGTGTGCGAATTTAAGTTCCAAAGTGACAATATGATATTAGTTTCTTTTTACTTAGTCTAAAAATCAAACTGAAATTATAAGAAGTGTTTAGATTTTAATATTTTGTAACGAAAAAGAGATAATTTTTCTTCTAACATTAGTAATTTACAGCCCATACTTGTATTAGCATCCATCTGTCACTGTCACTGGCGGCTCCAACAATATCCTAGTATTTCAACGATTTTATTTTATTATTTTTATCAGGGGAAATAGGTTACAGCGGTACAACAATAACACAATGATATCGATATAGAGATCAAATTTTCTAATGAGGTTTGTTGTACATCTGGTTTTTGGACTTTTTGTGGTGTGTAAGGTGTTTGCTGGATGTAATGGGTTGAGTCAATATCATCTTTAGTAATTTATATCCCAGAATTTAACAAAGGTAAACACTTTTAAAAGTTATACTCAAATGTTTTAGATTGTACCCACTACATTGTGGATATGGAGTAGCCCGGAACAGAGGTGGTAAGCAAAATGCTAGAATAAACTAAAATAACATAAAATAATATAAGTAAGACCGACTTAACCCTCTCATCAAAGTGAGAATAATCATTTTATTTAGATAAATTATAACGACTCAGTTATCCGCTCCATAGGTAATTACAGCAAAATTAGTTATACCGGACTATTATTACACGTCAGATGCTCAGGCAGCATACGGACATACCATTACGTCAGCAAAATATGCGACGCTACAATAGCCAGAAAAATCAGCTCGGAGTTTGCCTGATTACTAATGGCATTTTGTACTCCAATTGTTTTTTTAGTATGTTGACAGTTTTAAAAGTTTCTCGCTATATAGCCAGAAAAAGAGCTTTCAGGTATACTTGTCAATTATAAATGTCATTGTTTGTTTCGTACTCTGCCGACAGTGGCCTAATAAAATTGAGATGTATATAACTTTTATTCAGCTGTCATTATGTTTGCAGTATAACCCTGTGATTGGTGTTGCAGTATTTTAAGGCTTTTTGTTTGCAATAATGTACAACATGTTTTCTTCATAAAGATATTTCTTTTTTTTTTTTTCAAATACAAAAGAAGCTTATCTACGTTTATCTTATTTTTGATGCGGAATTTAATCACTAAAATTTAAACTGACGCCATCATGGGTCGCTGTTGGTTCTGTGATGCACAATCAATGGACGTCGACAAAATCAACACAACTACTACAACAATTTTCGATGAACAGTTTTTTAATATATACTATATATAAACAATTGGATGCTTCATAGAAAAATCAATTAATAATTCATATAAGGCCCTCACTTTGCATCTGTATAACCTGCATACAACAAGCATAAATGAAAATAAGAAAATACAAGGTAACAAAGAAAAAAAAAACAAATCATTCATATGCTTCTCTTATTATAATACAAAACCTATTCATGTTACTGTATCAACCAAGGATTATAATCCAGGATAACCATAAAACCTTAAGGGTCTGCTCCAGAACTTATGTATTAATGGAAGGGGAGGTAAGGGGATGGAAAGGCTGACCAGAGGTGTTACTCCAAAATCGGAGGGTACAGTCAGCGAGTAAAGTCTTCACAAAATTTTTCTATTTTGCACTCTGTGTTCCGTTCCTCTCCTTTCCATTCCTCTTATTCCTGGAGCAAGGAAACCTATGGGCAGAGTAAACTTTTAAAATGTCTTCTTACTTTCCTTTCCATTCCTTCCAAATCTGATTCCTGGAGCACACCCTAAGGGAAATTGTTGATTCCCAATGGTTTTTATTAGACCATACCAGCAACCACCAAAGCTCCTCTAACTCGTTTATTTATTCTATTTCCTTCTTTTTCATGGTTTTTTAAGATCGAATGGTGCTTGTGTAAGTTTCTGAATCATTCTGTACTTCAACAATGCTTTATATTTAATCAACTAAACACACAAAACACAGACATGCCACATCTCAGAAACCGTCTTAAATGTACCGATCAGTTTCAAGTAATATAGATCGATCATATATATGGTAACCGATGCCATGACATTTCTTGTTTTCCTTTATCTAGGGGCAATACAGTAGTCAACATAAGTAAAGCTTCAGACTTTAGAAGAGAAACCATAATTACGAACCATAACAAAAAAAGACCTAGGTCTAATTAGAATCACTTTTTTTTCACGCATGGTTTCATTTGATCAGAAATTTCTTTTATCAAAACAAACATATTTCGTTTCATTTGATCAGAATTTCTATGTTATTAGACCCCAACGGAATCCTGAGAAATAAATTCTAATCAAATGAAATCCGTGTGAAAACCATTTTCAGATCAAAGCCTTACATTGGTCAGGGGCCTTACAAAATTTACTACCATTCACTTAGGTACCAGAGGGACCTGCTGCAGACACAGGAGGCCCATATGAGTATCTCCATTGACCACATGCTGAGCATTTCTCTAACTTGTTATCATTTACTAAAGTGCAAAATTTGCATGACCATGTCTTGAACTTTGATCCTGTTGGTTCTGGTTTCACTGTCCCACAAGCTTCACAAGTTAGCACCAAGGGCTGCTCAAAATTGAAAAAAGAGAAAGGACAGACCTAGTAAGATAGCAAGTTCTCATATATTATGCTGTAATTAGCAATTGTTATAATACAATTGAAATGGCCCAATGCGCTTGATCAAAGAGACTTACATATACATTAAGTCACATATATTTGAGGTAAGTTGTTTAAAGGGAAAACTTCTGGAAGTATACATATGCACAGCATCTATTTAATTTAATTAGAATAAGAGTACAATAATGGACAAAGATGCTACTACCTGGTTAAGAGAATTAAACATAACAATGATGATCATGTAATTCAATACGAATGATGATATATAAATAAAACATATTTGCAAATATAACTACATCAGACATCTAATTCAGGACTCAGTGATGTCAATTTAACAATATTAACTTGGAAGTTTTAAAGTTTCAACATGGCAAGTACTAAGTTCTGTATTTGAGGTGTAAAATTTTTCTGTCAGCCACAATGAGTATGCCAACTATCAGGTATTAACTTCACAACCACCAGGAACTATTGAGCTGGATCAATTCCCTAGATGTTTTCTCACAACTCCTGGGCCAGTTTACCCAACAAAACGACAAAATGGGGACAAGCTCCAAAAAGTGGGAATCTAGTAAAATGAAAAGAATCATATAATGATGGATCAATACCATGCCGTAAAGGTCAAATTCAGATAAATCCTATCATGCGCTAAACTGGCAACAAACAAAATGACAGTCCCTGAATTTTCCGTTGGCAGGTTAAATAGAGCATAAATAAACAAAGAAATAGAGTAATTACTTGATTCAATAGAGTGCATGCAGCACATTCCCACAAAATAGCAATGTCATCTTCAAAATCCGTCTGCCAATTAGAAGAAGAAGCACCAGAGGTTGATGAGCTGGGTCCACTGTTTAAAGCCTCCTCTATTCCTCGCTTCTTAGAATTACTACTAGTACTATTTCCAGAAGTATTGCTAGCATTACTACTAAAACTAGAGCCTGCACCACCTCCTCGTAGTGGATCTGGATTCACATCTTCACCAAACACAGATCCACACCACAAATCATCATACATTCTCCTTTCTGCTGCCATTGCAGCCGCCTGGATCGGGCTGAGTGCAGTCATGATGTCATCATTACCACCTAACCGTCTTGGGCCAGTAGGTAAAAGGGCACCTGTACGGGCTCGCTTTTCAGCTGCGGCCAATGCAGTTTGCCGAAGAGATGGTAAGGGAGGCTGACGGGTGAACCCACCAAGGCGCCTACCAGATCCATCAAATCCCTGGCCGGACCCAGTTATGCCCTTGGAAAGAAGTTCTTCGCATTCCTGCATTGATTAATCAAAGAATGAAATACAAATTGAGGCAATAATATAATGAGCAATCAAATAGCACTTGTTAAGAATATAAAGAATTCCCAATATCTCCAATTAACATTGTTATTTATAATTAAGCCAATAATGTTATAGCAAGTACAAACCATGCCCTTGTTCAAATCATGACATTGAGAAAATATGCCCTTATTCCTGGAATATTTTAAACTATTGTCCTGAATTGAGAGGCGCTTTGAAGGAATCAGTGCATCACAGATATATTTTTCATTGGTTTGGCATATAAATCCAACTTATTAACTATTGGCTAATTCCATATAATTTAAGCAAATACATGAAATTAAAAGTGACAATTATAAAAATTAGTTCTGATTCAGCAGTAGGCAGTAACATCCAGTACATAACATCATCAATCCAGCACACTTTTCCTCAATCAGACTAAAAGGGTACCTTGCGAAGCTCATCCCAAAGCTTGTAGAACTGTGCATTGTGGGGTCCATGCGCAATGTGGCAGAGCTCATGTAGCATTGTGTCAAGCACTTGGTCAAATGGGAAAAAATCCCACTCCCTATTAGGCCTCCTCAGCCTCAGCTTCACCTCAACGCCTCTATTTACGTTCAGACCAAGCAGCGCTGGGTTCGTCGGACTAAATACCCACAACAAAAGAATCAATTAGTCACTTCTCTTCATTGAAATTTGCACCAAGAAGGGAAATTTATAAAATCGAGGAAACAAGGAAAGGTGTGTAATTACTAGAATTCGGAGAGGCGCTTGACGCGCCACTTGCGGCGGCGCATGATCGGCTGGACCTGCTTGGCGATCTTATCGAGCATGGCGCGAGCCTCTTCCTCGCCTGGCTTCTTTAGCGCCTTTATCTCCCAAACCTTGTTAAGATCGCCCAATTCCATAGCGATCGGGTCGGAGAGAGTGTGTTATTCGGGAATTTGGTGGGGTTAAAAGAGAAAGGAGGCTTGCGGAGGAAGCTTTGAAAAGGAGCGGGAAGGGAAGGGAATTTCGGCTGGAGATTATTACTACGTGTACGGTTTGAGGATGGAGCAAAATGAGGAGGATTGGATCGAAGTGGTGAATATTTCCAACTTTCGGACGCTGTTAAAAGTTAAAACTAAATTGGTTTATTCGGCTCTTTCCTCGGAAGTCGATATCTTTTCCTTTGGAAGAAATGAAAAATAAAATTAATTTATATATAATTAAATGCAGTAAAAAAGATGTGAGCCGTCCTAGCTCAGTTGGTAGAGCGCACGGCTTTTAACCGTGTGGTCGTGGGTTCGAGTCCCACGGACGGCGAATAAACTTTTTACTTTTTTAACAATTCTGTTCAATTCATTTTTTTTTTCCGCTATTACTTTGTGCTACATACAAGTCAAATTTAAAATACATAGAAGAGAATAATTTTTAATAATGATAATTATTAAAGAAGATTTTTTGTCTTATGCGCAGTAAAAAAATTACGGACAATTATTTTATTGAATAATGTTAAACTCAAAATTTTTATGAACTAAAAGAATCAATTACAGAGGAAAAGAATCAATTACAGCAATTCTTTCGTTTCATAAACTAAACAACTTTTCAAGACCAATCATAGTAGAAGGTAGGGTATGTGGCCAGAGTTCTACTTCAGTGCTTGGTTTCCTGTACATTTTCTCTCCTTTTTTTTTTGAGAAAAGTACATTTTCTCTCCTAGAGATGTAGAAGAAGCAAAAAGCAAATGGAAAACAGCCTGAATGTTAAAGTAACGAAGGCCCATAACCAAAACGGCCTAAATGTCACCTGGACCATGAAATAAATAACAAGATACTGGGCTTACTAAGTCAATCCGATTGTTTGATACCAGATGCTTTCTCTCGCCATTTTTCTCTCCAGACTGGCAGACTCCAAACGTCTGAGCTAATTTCTTGAGAAAAGAAACCCTCTCTATCGGTTCAGAGGAAAGCGTTCTGCAAAGGAAGGAAACAAACCATCTCCCTGCCATTGCCCCTCCCATCTGATGGGTATGTTTTTTAACCCTTTTCCAATTTAATTTTTGCTAAATTTTCACTCCATGGATAGTATTTCATCCAAACTTACTACTTAACTTTGAAATTTGTAGCATTGCATTAGGAGTTGAATCCATTTTTCCATATATATTTTTCTCAAATTTGAGTCGATTTTTGAAATCTAGAAACTCAGATCATAAATATCTGCTAAAGATCAATTTCTTCTGATTAATCTATGTTGATCAGTTGGGCTTCTTAACTATTCTTTATCAGCATGTAACTGTCAACTAACTATATACATGTCATCAATCAATGCTAACTACAGTGGCATTAGACCAACAGCAAAGGATGTATCTAATTAAACGAAAGAGTAACATCCTAAGTCATATCACTCTCTAGATTGACCTGCCAACTCAATTTCCTCAGCAGGACCCCTATTGCTTATGTCACTACTGTCAGTCCCAGATAGCGGTGTTATCCCTCCCTGGGAAAATTCAAAACTCATCTCAGCTGATTGGTCTGACCTATTACCAGGACTGTTTGAACCCTCCAGCCCCATTTGTCTCTCGAGTCGACCTTGACTTCCTTCTGGTGACATAGATGATCTTAAATATTCTTTGAAAGTAGGCGAACGCTGATCGAATTGGTCATAATGCTTAAACCATGCAACTATTATGTCCCATGGAGTTTCATGATCATCTCTCAGAGTGCTTAGCCTTTCCCATTCTCTGTACAAAAAAATGCCAATGTAAATCAAAAGCATGAGGCCTGACACACTGCCAGTTATTATGAAGAGCCCAGCAAAGCTGCGAAAGCCGAGGCTGGAGGAGCCGACACTGGTACTTGAGCTGGTACACTTATCAGAATTCCCAAGCCATTTTTTTTCTATTTGGGTCATCTCTTCTCCCTCTGTCACGCTCAACACTGCCCTAGACATATCTTGCAGCAAGGGAGAACCTCTGGGGAAAACCTGATTTTTCAGTTTAAATAGAAGTTTAGACATCATAACAGCTATTTGTTGGCACAGTTGTCACAAATAATACTTCAAAGGAAAAAGAATTAAGTAAAAGTTGCGGGTGACTTACAAAACCAAATCCGTCTGTTTTGTATGTGGGACCAACCATAATATAATTGTTGCCACAATACTGAGAAAGAAACACTTTAAGGTAAGGGATCTCGTCAAAAATAGCAGCAACCCCTCCTTTAGCAGACCCTTTTGCCAAGGCATCAGTGTAATCATCAGCTGTTGTTAGGTTTTTCAATCTTCCAGGGTCAAAGCCAAGGTTCAACAATAATTCCTTCACGAATGAGCCATCTTGGTATCCTACATAGTCACCTTGTTTTTGGAGCTGACTGACATCTGTTACTGAAGGCTGAAGTTGTTGCACAGTCAACATAGATGTCAGACTGGCTGTGTAGCTTGACGTCAATATGAGTACCACGAAGACCCAAATGATCACCACAAACCTTGATAGGTTGCTTTCCAATTTTTCCTCTGAAAAAAATTGAAAAGAATAAAGTTGGATTTCTTTATATTGTTACTAGTAAATTAAGATTTATCAAAAGAGTTTTGAACTGGCACTAAATTCTAAGAATGAAGCAATCATACGTCTCAGATGCAGACATTGGTTTCCACTTTCCACAATATACCAGCTATCATGGACTCTCATGGTTTCTATTTTATTTTCTTTTACATTTGGATTGGTTTGTGATTTTTCTTTTGACATACTTTTTTTCTGGTCTGATTGCAGGGAATCTTCTTCTACTAATAATCTAATATAATAAGTTTTTTCTTTTGTAGGGTTGTGCGGCATTGCAATACTTTTTTCCAAATATTACTGTATATCCAAAAATCAGTCACCCTACAGATCTACCAGTGGAATGTTACACATACTGTGGGCAAATACGAGAGTTGAGAAGGCAAAGTAATAGATAAGGCCAAATTGCTGCCATGGTGTTCCCCTAAATTCAGGGTTGATGCGATGTTCAATCACCCACACAACAAATCCTGTGAAGATAAAGAATGCCAAGCTAATTAGCCAGAGCTGTGCTGTGAGCGGCTTCAAGAAGATCCACATGCTCTGGCTTGAGTCTGACTGTAGTGGTACAATCATTGAAACACCAGATTCTGTGTATGGCATTGTGAAGTCCGCATAGTTCGTCCTGTTGGCTCTAATTGTTACATCTCCCACAAGTGCATCATATTTCTGTTTTAAAAGAATAATATTCAAAACTAGTGACCATGGATCTTTCATCTCAGAAGAAAAGAATAGAGCATGAAACTTATTACTCTAGTTAACTTGTTACCTTGAGATAAACTTGGTAGACCATATCGTTATAGGAAGAACTCGGGCTTAGGGGGAAAAAATCATACTGTATGGAATAAGGTAGCTTGCTCAATACTGCTTTGAAGACATCAATGCAGTAACCACTAACTTCTGAAGTAGATTCTGAGACATTGACAAACACACCAAACCCTGCCTTTGCTGGTACAGCTATTCTTAAAACCTTACCATTTGTTGGCACAACCCAACCTTTTGGTGCCACAACTAAATCTCCAGGCCATAAAATATTCTTCAAATTATTGGCATTGCCACTGCCATTTGGCGAGTCTATTTCACGTATTATCCCTTTGTCTGGGGTCCAAAACCCGACATTTCGTGTGCCCTTTCCTACCACGTTAACAATCTCAAATGCCAAAAGCTGAAGCTGCCCGTCTACAAGTCTAAAATTCCCTGCCAAGCCATTAAATGTTGTGCCAAGTATTGCACTGAGAAGCTTAGGGCCAGTTTCTGAAACCCCCAGAGTACTCAAATCTGTGGAGGTGCCATCGCTTGATGGTATTACAAAACTTGAATTTGTTACTTCTGCCTTTTCAACTGCCTTTGCCAGAGCCCAGACAGCATCATATGCCCAGAGCTGATAAATGGTTGGGTCTGCCACCTCACTCCTTGGGTTATCTTGCCGGAACCGTTCTTTAAACCGTGTTTTGAAACTTTTCACCTCATCTGACAAAGCGAAGTATGTTCTAAATCCAATCACCCCCTCCATGACATTTTTTACATCTGGGTCAAGAATATCAAGGACATCACCGACACTATCTGTAACAATCCAAACATATTCTGCAGACATCATTCCAAGTGCTTGCACACGGTGGAAGAACTGAGAAGCTAGTGCTGGAAGCATGTGCACTACAAACACACGGGTTTGTTGTGTCATAAGGCGGTACAACTTGTTATCGATGTGATCATCAGAGGCCTCAGTCGCTATGACCACACGATCAGGAATCATTGTGTCGACAGATTGTAGAGCATCAACAAGAGATGGAATGATGCCAGAGCCGAATTCAGACTCTTCATAAATTGGTACTGCTTCACGCCATCCGAAGTGCTGGATGAATGCAGCAATTGGGACAGATTGGGAAGAATCGTTGAGGTTGGCACGGATGAAAAATGGGAGATGAGTTGGAGAGATGGCTGGGCTGGTAGCTGAGAACGAGAGGAGGGGAACTTGGGACCTGTTGCACAAGTAGGCTACAAATTCAGTTTGGACTGAGGTTAAAGGGCCCATTATGGCATCGACTTGGGAGTTCTTCAGAAGATCCACAGCTGTAACACAAATTATTGTACAAATTAATACTTTGGTGTGTATTAAATAACTTGTAACCTCATTTGGGATATAGATTGTTTATAAATTAAACCTGACATGATAGAGGATTTTTCTTGAGAGAAATAACATAAAGACTATTGTACAAAAGATCACGAGTTCAGGGTCTGTACCGGCTAATATAGTTGCCAGTATAACACACTTATGTTGCTGAATTAATGCTGGGTTGAGTTCAAATATTTTTGTGTGGCAATTATAAAAGAAATATTGAAGAAAATTGAAAAAAAAAAAAACACTGAATCTCCAAAACTACAGAAGCAAGCTTTTGCTATTCTCTGCTACAGCTTTTTTGTAAACACCGTGTAACATAATTTGTTTATTAACTAATCACCTATTCCCATCAATGAGAGCAATTTCACTAAAACTAGGTCATATGCTTCTTTAAAAAGTACAGAGAAGACCAGTAGTTTCAATATTCCGAGAAGTCAACCACACTCGGACTAGTATAAATAATCGAAGTTTTCGTTCAAGCTCAAATTCAAGAGTCAAGGCCGATTATTATATAATCCAAGCATATTAGTGTGAAAGCTTGTACTGAGTGTTGTTTCAAGCCAAAGTCTTCGGACAGACTAACAGCTAAGCATCGACTTGGAATCTCTACTGTTACTCGGTTGTTGATTCCAGATTTTATGTTTCCTTATAGACAAGTAAAAGCGTGTGGCATTGTCACTGACAAGAGATTTCTAAAATTACTAAAATCGAAGTGTACAAATTAATTCTCCTCGTAAAAGTAGAAACACCAAACACCAATAAGATCTTTTATGTAAATAAAATGTAGCGGCTGTCCTTTACCCACGACTCATCCGTAGCCACTACAATTATTGCTAATATTCGGATCCCATTAAAAAAATTTAGCTAAAGACATTAAAAAATATATATAATTAGACGGTTTGTTTTTCAAATAGAATTTGGGACTATAGAATTTTGAAACGGACATTTGATTTTTTTTTTTTTTTAATCCCCTTTTTTGTCAAACGAATCACTTATTTATGCTTCTATCATGAGAATGCAAAAGATACTAAACTCTTATACCAACCAGAGAACCCCTACATTCTACAGTTGCAATGGCTGAAAGACACGCAACCGCGTTAGCACTAATTAAAAGAAAAACTAGCGGTCATGAATCATGATTTATATTATATTATATTATAAATAAATAATCATGGAAATAGAACCACTTGTTTCTTGGAGAGCAATTTTGAAATGCCAAGCTATGAATAGTTGACCAACAAAAATCTTTGAAAATGCCAAATTCTCAAGGTTGTTCGTACTGAAGAAATTATAGATCAGTCGACCCATAAATGTATTTTGAAATGCCAATAGTCCATTCTCAATCATCCTGCGTGTTTGGAAAGCAGCCCCGGCCTATCAAAATCAGGCATGTGCATGGCACATCGGATTTGTCAAGTTGCCTATTTTATTTTAATTTTCAGATGATGTTTCTGTTAAAAATATTAGAGATACTATTTGCATATTTTAATGAATTATTATCTGTCCATATCTTGTGAACTAGTAGACTACTATGTTATAATGAAATTGCCGGAAGAAAACTCTTAACTCGAAGTTCTCTGTATGGTTTCGTCCCTTTTTTCCTTTTATTTTCTATTTATAACAACTTGAGTTTACCAATAAGGTTGTAAAAATAAATATTTGGTAATGAAATTTATTTAATAGTTGTGACAATTAATATTGAAACAATAATCAAAATCAAAACATAAATAAATAAAATTATAAGTATATACAATAATTGAGATATTTTGTATTACTACTACTATTATTATTATTTGGAAATTTGTCATTAGCAAGATGGGGGCACCGATCGCCCTTAACTCAGAAAAAGGGAACTATATTTCTTATATTTTGCTCGGTGCTCTCAAAATAAGAAAAGCAAAAATGATGCCTAGTCCAAAATAAATGTGAACCTGTGTCCCGTCCAAAACATCTTGGCTCATTTTAAATATTTGTTGCTTTGTCAATAGTAAGAAAGTAATGCTAAAATTAAATTTTTAACTTTAAAAAAAAAACTTGATATAAAATTAATTATTTTTTCAGTACACGAAAATATCTAAATTATAAACATTTTGTATTCTTATTTTTTTTTTTAATTTTGGTAACTGTTTTGTTTTACAAATATATTAGCAGTAATTTATGCCAATGAAGATTAGTGGAGGTCAGCAATTTCTTTTTTTGATATATTACTGAGTAGAGTCAAGAGTGGTAATCTGCAACGTATTAATGAAAAAAAAAAAATGCTCCATCTAATTCACTTTTTTTTTTTTTTTAATGAATACACTAGATAGTCGACTATTGTAGCTGATAAGAAAAATCCTCTGTAAATTAAATTTGCATTTACAAAGTTGTTCTTTTTTTTAATCAGCAAAAATAGTTCTTTCTTAATCAATAATCATTGATATATTTGTTTATCTCACGAAACTCTCTTTTGTGGCCCCACTGATATCGTTATCAAGTTGTCAGTTAGCAATTACCAATTTTTACTTCTATTACCTTGCTCTACAAGTAAAAAGCGAACTAAAATTTTCCAATAAACTGAGAAAGGAATATACTAACAAGGGTATAAATTTCCAACTACAGAAAATAATTTTCAAAATTCATTTCTAGTATCCAAGCAGATTGCATTTCTAAATTCGGCTGAAAAGTCAAAACACTGAAACAGGATTAAACCATATGCAAGATGTTCACCTTTTAGGAAAATACTAAACAAAAAAAATTCAAGCTAGCTTCTATTAGTTTGAATTTTAAATACTAACCTGCTGAAGCAGCTGAAACAACTTCGCTCATTGAATCCCTGAATTCAAGTTCAATCCTGGTGGAGAAATTCCCATTAATTGCGTAGAAATCCTCAAGCGCCATTGATATGCTCGTTTTGCATCTCTTACCAGACGAGGTGCCCAAATCAAGCAACACTCCCGCACGAACTGTGCTTTGCGTACCATTCTGGGCATTTGCAACTGAAAATTGATGCGAAATAAATAAAGCGAAGAGGAGAAAGAAGTACGAGATAAGAGACGAAGAGATGAAGAGAAGGTGTTTGTGTTTGGTTCTTTCCATTAGGACAAAAGCTGTGGTTTGAAGTTTTGGGTTTTGGGTGAAGGATGAAGTATTAGATTTTAAACTGTAGAAGAAATTGGTCTTATTTGAATTAAATTAAATAAATAGGGGGTTGTACGTTAGCATGGGTTATCGTAATTCGTAAATATCATTTCTTTAGTTTGATTGACTTTGACTTGGTCTGTTGTTGTGTTTCAGTGTTGGAGTCGATGTTATTTCTTGATTTAATATCTTCTGACCTGTAATATAAATCATTTAATTGATCTTGATGTATCTATGCTTCGGATTTAAGTATCCGATATTTTCTTGTCGGACACTATAATTCTTTTTCTATACTTGCTAACTCACGCATAATAAGATATGTTTGAATTTTGATAGCTTAAAAATTGCATTTTCGCGCGTCATGGCACAGCTGCAGGAGACTTCATGTAATTTTTTTATTTTTTATTTTTATTCTACTGGGATAGGTGGGCTCTGAGGATTTTACATTCTTTTGAGTGTTCCACAAAAATTGACAATATTTTGAAATGCAGTTTTACCTACTAAATGTTTTTAATAATGCATTTATTTTTTAAATATTTATCATAGCGATATTTTTTTAAAATTAATACAGCAGTAATATGTTTCTCAATTTTATTTTATTTTTTACAAAGATCGCCCATCTAAATTTCGAACCTACTTCACCCACTTAGTTTCTTAGGACTATTAAAGTTGTTCATACTACAAATTTTTATCCACTTGCTGAGGAGACCCGGGGAAGGGGGGGGGGGGGGGGGGGGGGGGGGGGGGTGGGGTGGGGTGGCAAGTTGTCATTTTTAGATTTATATATTGAATGCAGGCGGGATCTGATTTTTCAATAGATTAACTGACATATATTTGATAAGTAGATAGTTGCTATCTAGAATTGTCTAAAAAAAGACATCTATTTTATAAGAATTAGTCCGTTAGTTAAATATTTGAGCATGGAACAAATTTTGCTTACTCTCTCAGAAACCGAAACGGCATGTTAACTTGTTAATTTGGGGAGACCCGTCGTCGAGTAAATTGACTTGGTCAGGGATCGATTGAACTTTTTTTTTTTTTAATAAAAAAGAGGTAAGGTAGCAATATTCTCTACTAATTAAAAAAAAAAATTGACTCGGTCAAAGAGGAAGATGGAAGGGCCTAGTTGGAAAGAAGAAAATGAAAGCAGAAGAGTCGATGTCCTGTTTAGCTCCTTGTGCCAATTGATAGGAAGGTGATGCATGTGTGTTGAACTGGGATGAAAAGTTAATCTATCACAGTACAAAATAGGCAACAGCTCTCTGCTATGTATATGCCAGACTTGCTAGTGAGAACATATTTATTGCTGAGACTGAAAAATGCCGCTTCTGGCAATTAAGTGGAATCCTTAGCTGCCGAATAGGTTCATACTACAAATGTAGAGGGTCTTGGAATTAGGACATTGATTCAGTTGGTTCCATTTAACTTGAACTGAACTTAATTAACTAAACTTTCATATATTCAATTTGCATAAATATAAGTCTAATCAGTCTGGCTTTCTACTGGTTATGGCCTTCCAGCGCATCTCAAGGGTCTGTGGACTACAATTTGGGTTGCAACTTGTTGGTTAATTTGGAAACATCGTTGTTCTTTAATCTTCGATAATCGTCAACCAACTTTGCAGCACTTGGTTGCTGACATACAGGTCAAGACAAGATACTGGCAATTGATTTCCTTACAGTGATTAGCTAGTTTGTTCCGTTCATTTCTTTTCTTTTTTGTTTTTTCCACTTGTTTAGCTTAGGCGACTAGTGGGGAAGGAGTTTTGCTCCTTGCTTGTAAACTTGTAATTATTTCACTTTTATTTTATAAAATCTGCCGCTGGTATTTCACCAGCCGGCCTTCAAAAAAAAAAAAAGTCTAATCAATGAATATTTTAATCAACAGAATTGTAAATCGAACTTAATAAACCAAACTCGGTTAATACATGCATAAACTTAATTATGCATTAATATGTGTAATATTACGATGCCATTATGATACTAATTAATATTTTTGTTTATTTGATTCGTAATTTATATATGGTTTTTAATGTCAAAATTGAATTATATCATCTAGTCATTTCCAAAATAAAAAGAATGAACTATATATAAAGTGAAATCCAAATGTCTACAATTATAAATTAGACCAAACTAAATAAATCCACCAAACCCACTATCTTATCAAAAATAATTTTTGTTCTGTCGAAACAAAACAAACTGAACTGTTTAAACATCCAAACTCGACATTAACTACAATTTTTCTGCTAACATTTGCTTTAGTCTAACTTTCTTAATGTATTTCAATATATTTCAATCCTTTGTACTCTTTTAATTTTTTTATGTGCGTCCGTCCGCTAGAAAAAAAAGGTTAAAAATCTAGACTGATAAATCTAAATGCGTTTTGGTCCAAGAATTAAGTTTCGTCTCTTGAAGAAATAAAATGTTACAATATGCACACCTAAGTGGCTAAGTGACTAAGTCCTAAGTCCTAACAGAAGAGTATACAAAGTATAGAAAGAAATTGAAATAATTAAGAAAGCTAAACTAATTAAAGCAAATGCTAGCCAAAACTTTCTAGTTAATATCGAGTTGGAATGTTTAAACTTTCTAGCAATTTGCCCGTGGTACCAGATTCAAAAATCCTCAGGTGGGGGTGGGACTGGGTCTCTTACCAGTTGAATGTTACCTAAGTTGTCACCAAGTCTGGCTACTTGACGCAGCTGAGCATTCATCATGGAAAACAAAAATGTTATGGTATTCCGAAACCACAATAAATTCAGAGTTACTGCTATATAGGCTCTATTTATCCTTTCTTCTGTTTCGTCATATATGCGCATGCCTAGATAAATTAAAAGCATGACCCCTGAGACGGCACCAGTAATTAGGAAAAGGCCTTTGAAGGCATCAAACTTGAGTCTAGAGGAACTCAAGCTGGTACTCGTGCTGCTGCATGAATCAGAGGCTCCAAACCATTTCTTTTCTATCTGAGTCATCTCGTCTCCCTCTGTCAGACTCAAGACAGCTCTTGACATGTCTTGCAACAGTGGACTACCTCTTGGGAAAACCTTATTTTTATAAAGAAACCAAAAAAACAAAAAACTCTAGTGAATGCATGCACCCTGATTAAAAATGGAATTATAAACACATATTTATTTTCTATACATTTTGATAACAAATTGTAAAATATACATATAATTCAAAATAGTAATCAGTTATTTTCTAATTTGAAAGTTTTATTCCACTTTCAAACCCACGACCTTCACTAAAGATGTGTCATAGGTAGTCACTAGATCAAGACTGTTTCTAAGTACATAAAAGTAAGGGCCGTACTAAAATATATTTCAACACAAAATGGGACTTATATATTTGAATGAGTAAATCTTATTTCAAAATTAATGGAGAAAAAAGTGCTAGAGACTCACAAATCCGAAGCCATCAGTTTTGTATATCGGGCCGACCATCGTGTACTTATCACAAAACTGAGAAAGAAAAACCTGGAGGTAAGGAATCTCATCGAAAATAGCTGCAACACCTCCATTAGCTGATCCTTTTGCCAAGGCCTCGGCATAAACATCAGCAGTGGTTAAGTTTCTCAATTTTCCCTCTTCAAAACCTAGCTTCAACAGAAAATCCTTCACAAATGAGCCATGTTGGTATCCTACATAATCACTTTGTTTGAGAAGCTGATTTATGTTGGTAACTGACGGCTGGAGTTGCTGAACTGTCAGCATCGATGTCAGACTGGCAGTGTAGCTTGACGTCAAAATAAGTACTACAAAGACCCAGATGATCACTGCGAACCTTGATAAGTTGCTGTCCAACTTTTCCTCTAAATTATTAGAGAAATATGAGAAGGATGTCATTAATTCAACTCGAAATTGGCATACAAAAATACTTTCAGGCATTATGATTATTTTTAGCTTGCGGGTAATTTGCAACTTTCAACTCAGTTTCAATCAACATTTGGTTCTCATTGTATATTCTATTATTCTTTAACAAGTCACGATTCATAATTGCTAATGAGTGTACGGACATACTGTGTGCAAATACAAGAGTAGAGAAGGCGAAGTAGAAGATAACCCCTAACTGGTCACACAGTGTTCCGTGAAACTCCTGGTTGTTCCACTCGATCACCCCAACAACAAATCCAGTGAAGATAAAGAATCCAAGGCTAGTTAGCCAAAGCTCAGGGCTGAGCGGCTTTAAGAAGATCCAGATGCTCTGCCTTGAGTCTGGCTGAAGTGGTACGATCATTGAAACACCAGATTCTGTGTATGGCATTGTGAATTCCACATAGTTTGTCCTGTTGGCCCTAATTGTTACATCGCCCACCACTGCATCAAATTTCTGTTAAAAGAAAATGAATAAAAAACTATCAATCGCCAATCTTTTAGGATGACGTATTTTTCCACAATTTAGTTGACTACGAAATTGAGAAAAGTGAGATATATAGTCCTACAACATTGTAATTAATATGTATTTGGTAAAAAATATTACCTTCAGATAAACCTGGTAGACTAGATCGTTATAAGAATCCAGGCTAATGGGGAAAAACTCATAAGGTACAGCATAAGGTAGCTTCTCCAGGACTGATTTGAAGACATCAATGCAGTAACCCGTAATAGTCGAAGTAGACGCATCATTTTGTGCCGTTTTTGGGACATCGACAAACTCAATGAATCCTGTCTTCACTGGTACAGCTATCCTTAGTACCTCACCATCTGTCGGTTCAACCCAACCTTTTGGTGGCACTGTTGAATCTCCCGGCCATATTATTGATCTAAAAAAATTGTCATTGTCACTACTATCTTTGATGCTTATATCGCGTATAATCCCTTCATCTGGGGTCCAAAATCCAATACGCCTTGCTCCTTTTCCTACCACATTAACAATCTCCAATGCCTCCAGCTGAAGCTGCCCATCCACAAGTCTAAAATCTCCAGCCAAGCCACCAAATGTAGTGCTAAGAATTGCATTGAGAACCTTAGGCCCAGTTTTTGAAAATCCAATTCTACTCAAATCTGTGGAGAGAGATCCGCTTTGAGGTATGACAAAATTTGGTTCTGTTTCTTTTAGCATCTCATTAGCCATCGCCAGAGCCCAAACCGCATCATATGCCCATAGTAGATAAATAGTTGGGTCTGCTACCTCGGAAACCAGATTATCTTGTTGGAACCTTTCTTTAAACCGTTTAAAGAAACTTTTAACCTCATCTGTAAGAGCAATGTATGGTCTGAACCCGATCACTCCCTCCATGGCATTTATTACACTCCGGTCAAGTAGGTCAAGGACATCAGCAATACTATTTGTCACAATCCAGACATATTCTGTAGACATCATTCCAAGTGCTTGCACGCGGAGAAATAAACGAGAAGCCAACTCTGGAAGCATATGCACCACGAATACACGGGTTTGTAGTGTCATAAGGCGGTGCAACTTGTCATCGATAAGATCATCAGAGGCCTCAGTTGGTATGACCACACGGTCAGGAATCATTGTGCCGATTGATTGAAGGGTGTCAACAAGAGATGGTATGATGCCAGAGCCAAATGCAGACTCTTCATAAATCGGGACTGCCTGACGCCATCCAAAGTGCTTGATGAAGGCAGCAATTGGGACGGATTGGGAAGAGTCGTTGAGATTGGCACGGACAAAAAAAGGGAGATGTGTTGGAGAAATGCTTGGGCTGGTAGCTGAGAACGAAAGCAGGGGAATTTGGGACCTGTTGCACAAGTAGGCTACAAATTCGGTCTCGGCTGTGGTTAAAGGACCCATTATGGCTTCAACCTGGGAGTTCTTCAAAAGATCCACAGCTGGAAATATAAGTTGTTATATAAATTATTAGTTTGGAACATATCAAATAACATCTAATTTCATTTGGAATGGAGATTATTTCTAAATTAATCCTGAATATTGGCATTCAAGATTAAAAAAAAATTAAAATAAAATAAAAATTAAAGAAGTAACATAGATGTCTTTTGTGGAAAAATTCTTGTGTTCTGTACCTGCTTCTCTAGTTGCCATTATAGCAAACAGCTGGTACAAAAACTCTTCAAATCAATTTTTTGACTTTTTAAAAGAGCTATATTTCTCAATATATCTGGTGCGAAAACTATAAATGTGACATATTTGCAATTCCAAGGTCTGTGGATATATATTTCAACTTCGGATAACAGTGAACATATGGAGGAAAATAGCCTGATTTAGGAATCTGGCCTAATATTCAACAAATATGGGCCTTGAACCCTCAGCGTAGCCAGGAAATTATAAAAGAATGATACTAAAATAATAAAAATTTGCGAAGAATATTATTGCAAACTTTGAAACTCGGCCGTTATTCTTAATTTAATTAGAAAATAATTTTTCTAGATTTTAATTATATAAAATTTAAAAATCCAAAATATTAAATATGAAAAAAAAATCGAAGGGAATTTGGGAGATTCATACAATGTCTTTTTTGGCATGAAAACATACACTAATTGGCAAAAACCAAGTTAAATTTGTAGAGTTTTAATAATTGAGTTCATACACTCAAAATGCAAATTTATCAAAAATGCGCATTTTAAAGTTTTCACGTTCGCAACTCATTGTATTCGTCTTGATTACATTTTTTTTTATGATTTTAGTTTAAGTATACCAATGCTCAATATTTATCAATATTTTTATACTCTCTAAGAACTTTTCTGTATATTAAAACTCATTACTAATATTTGATAATAGTAGTGTTATTACTAATATTTTTCATTTCTAACTTAATTTAATCGCTATAATTATTTAATCAAAACTTTTTAATCTAAAAATATTCGTTTCGATCTCTGAAACCCACTTTGAACTTATATATGTTTAATTAAAATTGTTTTTTATTTTATTGAGTTAAACAATTAAAAATTAGGAAAAATATTTTAAAATTAAATTAAGGCTACTATTCCTGCCCTAATTAGCCACATTATCAATAATATCATCATTATTTACTTTAATATTATTTTAATATGATTTTAAATAATATCCGCTGATTAGCTTTTTTTTAATTCAATTATACTATCATATTTAATAATCTCGAACAAAATGAATTTTTTTATATTATAATTACAAAGAAAATGGAGACGGGCTAACAACGAGTGAAAATTTGTTTTCCTTTCAAGTGGTTCTCACTTCTAACATTTTAAAATAATTGTAAGGTAGAAATTGTCTGTTCCATTTTTTTTTATTTCAGGTCAAAATGTGGCATTATACTGGGTGGCGCTCCTACCTCTTTTTCAAAAAAAAAAAAAAAAAAAAAAAAAAAAAAAAAAAAAAAAAAACAAAAGAGTTATTAAAGTTGCAAAAAAAAATTAAAATTTTAGAAATATAGTTTATATATTTTTTAATATAATATGTATAAAATTTGATGTATGCGAACCAAAAATCATTTAGTTTTTTTTTATTATTATTTCAAGTTTAAAACTACCTGCTGAAGCAGCTGAAACGACATCATCCATGGAGTCCATAAACTGAAATTCAAGACGGGTGGAGTAATTCGAATGAATTGTATAGAAATCTTCAAGCGCCATTGACATGCTGGTTTTGCATCTCTTTCCAGTCACGGAGCCCAAATCAAGCACCACCCCGACATGAACACCAGCCACTGGAAGCTGATGCCAAACTAACAAAGAGAGGAGAACAAAGAAGTATGACTGAGGAGATGATGGAACGCAGACAAAACATTGCAAATATTTGTCTCTCTCCATTAGTGAAGCGGGGAATAATTTTGCGTTCCCTGGGTGTAAAAAAAGTATGGAGCATTGGGTATAATTGTATCATAAATGACAACAAAGAGGGTTATATATATTAATTGAGTATCTGGAGATTGTTACCTTAGCACGATCTTCATTTTAATGAGTTAGTTATTTAGCTTCATTGACTTTGAGATGATATAATTCTTCATTATTTTCGTGACCCAATCATTGAATTTGTTCAAACTATGCATTTGTGCTTGTGCTGATTTTATTAAGAAACCTAGTATAGAATTTGAGCAGCTGGAAATCTTCTTTAGTGGGCAAGCAGAATGGCTTATAGTTGGCAATACATAAGGACTCGAATCTAAATAACAAACTTTCTTAAGTGGAAATTTTCATGATCCGAACTGAATCTAAAATAATATGCTTTTCTGGATCTTTTTAATAATGAACTCTTAATAAATTTTTTTTATCCGAATTTGTCAATTTGATGTCAAGTTTCCACTTTCCAGAACTAGGAAATTGAAAGATACGACTGTTGCAATGATTTCAAAGGCGATTCCAGAAACGAACACAAAGGCTATACTGCACATTGTTACTGGCGAAATATGGACTTATATTTCAAAAAAAAAAAAAAAACAATAGAAAATTAAAATAGTAAAAATAATATATATATATATAATTTGATTTCTGACATTATTTCAAATATGACGAACAAATTAAACAATGCGGATCGACGTTTGAAATATAAATTTTGAGCAACTAGTCTGCGACAAGCTTCCAGATTACTTTGTAAATCTAAACTCGACAGAACCACCGAAAATAATAAAGCAGAAATTGCTACAACATAACTTTTTTTTTATATTTTTAGAAATTAAAATTCATACGTAGAATCCAAGTTGTTATCTTAATCGTTTCATGAGGGATATGTTCTAATGGAATTTTATGATTTTTTTTTTCTCATTGGTTATTACTTATTAGAGGAAGTGGTTAAAAAAAAATATAAACATATTAGAATTAAATCATCATGCTTAACTGGTTTTATTCATATTTTGGCAGTTGATTTAGTATTAAATTAGGTCCAAAAATTATAATTACATATCTCATTAAGTTGAATAAGATCAATGGTTCGAATTCAACTTTTGAATTTTAATTTTATATTAAAAAAATAAAGTTATGATAACTTGTGGTATAAAAAACTCGTGACATTGAAACTCTTCTTTTATATATATATATATATATATATATATATATATATATATATATATATATGATTCATTGTACAAGACTTCAACATGCAGATTGCAATCAACATTGTTGACAGATCATTTTCAGAATGCAAAAAACTAAGTACAAGCTGAATGTGAGAACGTGGGAGTCCTAGTTGGTCAGTGATTCTCATTTATTTCAAAATAATGGGTTTAATTTTCACTAAGTGCATAAGAGAAAAAAAAAAATTCTTGAGTATAAGGACAAGCTGATTGGTTACGGATGACAACTTAGCCTAGATTCAGTTACGCCTACACAAACATTGTTTATTAATTTTAAATTAATTAGTGCAATACGAGAGATAAATTTAATTATGCATTAATTAATTCTGAAATTAAAAATGTTGCTGCTATTATAAATTATTTGAGAAGTTAACAAAGCCCCGCAAACCCAATTCATATATATCCCCCTCTCTGTTGGTGAAGAAATTAAGTGACAGATAATACCACTGCGAAATGGCATAAAATAAAAAAATGAAATTGTCAACAACCGAAAAAGTAGTTTGAAGATAGAGTTCTTTAAATGTTACTGATTTAGTGCGGGGCCAAGTATCGAAGACTAAATTAGAAGAAGGAATAAAATATTGAAATTACTAACCAAAGAAATAAAAGGTAGAAGATAAGAGTTTTATTAATTGTTACTTAGTGGGAGCCAACTTCCCAAATGTACGTAGAAGAGTACATTAAAAGAAGGAATAAAATATTAAAATTGCCAAAATAAAAAATGAAGTTGAACATATATAAGAGTTCATTAATTGTTCCCAATTTATGTGGAAGCCAAGCTAGGAATATTGTGTCGTCACAAGTGGGGGACATGCTTGCTCGTAAGAAGTTAAAAATGATTAAACTAAAAATAATACAATTTGCATAATTAATAAAAAAAATGTAATTCTGTTGATACTTATTGATTATTACAATCATCGTTATGATAAGCGATCGCACGTTCCATAGACGCAAAGGAAACACATTATGTGAACAAACTGGTTTATCATTGTTATAAGATTAATATCCACAATAATAGCAAGTGGGAGTTTTCGTTTGAAATATTGGTCGAGGAAAGGCATCTTCAGTTTGATACGGTGATCGTCACGGAACAATATATGTCTAGAGTATTAATTAAAAATCGTGGTCGTTATGATTTGCGGTAATATGAGTCGTTTGTTCATTTACACTGAAATCTGATCGTTTCTTTTTTATTTTTTTAAAAAAATTAAAATAGTCGTACTAATCATTAATATTAGCAAGATTTTTTTTGACAGGAAATTTATGCCAAGTTTATGTAGTGATTTTTTTATAGAAGAAGTTATTAATTTTGAACTTATAAATTTTGGCACATTTATTATATTTTACATTGAAAATTTTGGCAAGTTTTGACGAAATATAATAAATTATTCTTCAATCTAACAAATATAGCGCAGCGAAGCTGCGACTGTCATGTCTAGTGTATGCGTATATATATGTACATTTGGATATAGTGAGCATAGAGAATTTGAATAGAGAAGATTTTATTCTTTATTATATATTCAAATACCAAGGTTTTGTTAGAATATGAATAACAACCCGAATAAGCCTAAATTTTTTATTCTTTTGTTGTTTGGTTTTCACCAAAATAAGGAATAAGGGGCTTATTCCTTATTCACGTCACTTCCAAACACACTTGTATTTAAAACTAAAGGGGCATATCGAGCTTCGCTCGATGTAGATATCTATAATAAGAATATTTTTATTATATTTCTATAGTTTAATTATGTTCATTTTTTGATATATGGTTAAGATATATTTATCTTTAGAAATATAGTTTAGTTATTGTAGGTTTGATTTCATTAATTTAAAGAGTTTGATCAATTTAAAGAAAAAATTATATGTGTGTAAATATAGTTATAGTTATCTAAAATAATATGATTAATATGATTTATATTATGTTGATATTATTCATGAAATGTAATATGTTTGTAAATGACTTATATCATAAAATATCTGATGTTTTTTCTAATTTTAATTGAATAAATTTAATTTATATTTTGAAATCCGAAATTAAGAATGGTGACGAAGAGAAATTAAGGTGGAGAGGGACTCTAAGCAATACAAAAGAGATGGAGATAATGATGAAAATGAAAATCGAAAGGGGTCACAAAAAATCAGAAACAAAACAATGCGTTGCAAAATTATTATCTGATGTTGAACCAAGTCAATTTTATGAGCAATAACACCCGACACACAATTAGTTACAAAGTATCACATTATAGAAATCAGAAAAAATACTATTGCACAACTATTTCACAATGCTTGAAGTGTTGGATGATATTTAACTAAAGGATCCCGACACCCACACATTTTTACTTATAATATTGATTGATTATGTATTTAATATTAGCCACTTCTTGACATTTAAAATAGTGCAACCTAAATCCAATAAGGATAATTACCTTTAAATTTGGTAATTTTCACAAACACCACAATTTAGGAGCTTTTCTAATTGTCCAAAACGCGTAAAACGTCGCTGCAAAGTCAATGAAAGATGGTAATATTTTGAATAGATAATGTGTCTTGATATAATAACATCAATTGAAGCAAGTGGAATTAAACGCGTAAGGTAATGTCCAATGCTAGAAAAATTTCAAGACACAACACGTTGATTTAATACCTCAAAAAAGAAAATGGGAAGCCATGATTAGCGAGATACCTTGGGGAACAAAGAAACCAAATTTGCTGCAGCGCCCGCAAACATACCGTGCAGCATCTCAACCGTCCGATAGATGATGGATGCTTCGTGCATAATATCAGATTGATAGGTCCGAAAAAAATTAACCGTTGAGATTAGATCAGACGGCTCGGATTCCGAGCGGCACGCGTACCACGAGGCACGAGATAAGGATTCGGGAACAAAACGAGACTGATATTATTTTTTTTTTCCTTTTGACCCCCTTCAAGGGACCATATATTTGAAGAATGTAATTTTTTTAGGAGTAATTAAAAAGTTTAAGTTATACGGTAAGTCGATATGATCGAGACCACCTGACTACAATTGCAGATAGAAATATAAAAACTTAGCAACTTTAAAGTTCATATTAAAATATTCAGATGTTGTGAAGACTTCCATTCAATAAATGAATAATAACAACAACAACAACAACAATAACAATATGTAATGATATTGACTGTTAGGATGGTAAACCAAGTTCCAAGTTAATCTGAGTCAAAATTCTGTAAATTTATAAACGGTATGGTCAGGAAATAAATAAAATAAATCAAAGTAACAGTAAATTTTGTCGGGATGTCTGATTTGAGGACACATAAATGTTCCCTGTATTTTATGAAATATTTCTGTATATTTGTCACATTGATCTGACTTCTGAGTTAGCTAAACTGATTTATTTGGTGAAATAGCTAAATTACAAAGTAAGCTGTCAATGATTTACAACTTAGTTAGCTACACAGTTTCTTCCACAGAAGATTCGCATATAATTTAATCTATGATATTAAATAAAAAGAGTGGCCGCTTTTCAAAAGCTGCCACAAATAGTTTTTTTATATTTTTATATTTTTTATAGTTTGTTTAAAATAAATTAAAAATAGTTGTACCAATTAAAAATAGTCGTACCAATCATTAATATTAGTAAGATTTTTTTGCAGAAAATTTATATTAAGTTTATATAGCGATTTTTTATGGAAGAAATTACTAATTTTGAACTTACAAATTTTTGTCTATAAATTTTAGCAAATTATTTCATTAATATTAGTAAGATTTTTTTGGACATAAAATTTATATCAAGTTTATATAAAGACTTTTTATGGAAGAAATTACTAATTTTGAACTTACAAATATTTATCTATAAATTTTAACAAATTATTTCATTAATATTAGCAAGGCTTTTTTGGACAGAAAATTTATATAAAGTTTATATAAATATTTTTTATGGAAGAAATTACTAATTTTGAACTTACAAATTTTTGTCTATAAATTTTAACAAGTTTTTTCATTAATATTAGCAAGATTTTTTTGGGCAGAAAATTTATGTCAAGTTTATATAGTAACTTTTTACGGAAGAAATTACTAATTTTGAACTTACAAATTTGTGTCTATAAATTTAACAAATTTTTTAAGGCAGATTTTTTTATATTTTATATTAAAAATTTTTATATTTTACGTAGCGCAACAACTTGAATGCCATGTCTACTAAAAATTAAAGAGAGACTCTCTCTCCCTCGTCTCTTCCTCCGAGCTGGCTTCTTTTTCTTCTTCTTTGTTTTCTTCGAGTTTTCCTCGAAACCTCTGTCACTCCCTCTCTGTCGCGCTGTGGATGGCTGAAGGTGAGGTCACCTTCGAGGTGGCCAGTGGACATGCTGCACCTCCTGCTTCCCCATTACCTTGGCACGAGGAGGGAGTGTCATCCCTTCTCTCTGCTCGATGAAGTGTTATAGCCACTAGTTTGAGATGGATAGCGTGGCTTGATCATCTCCACTGCTTCACTTCGCCTCTTTTTCTTCTTCTCTCTACTGAGGTAATTTCTATATAAACAAAGGGTCGAGTTAGGGTTTTGATTCGAGAGAATTTCTGGAGAAGAAGGAGAGGGAAAGAACAGAGGCTTTGGAAAAGGTATCACATTCCTTCCTGTTCTGTGATTTTAAAGTTGTAATTGAAATTGCAGTAGACATTGGTTCAATTTTATTTTTAGAGTTTTGGTTTATAATGAATTGTATGAAATATATGTAAAAGATTGAGCCTGTTGATGTTTTTGGAAAGAATTAGAATAGGATGTTTCAGGAAGATAACATAAAGATTTTATGGAAATATGTTTTAAGATGTTGTATATAAGGGACCAGGTGTAATGATTCAGACAGAAAGAAACACGATTATTTTTCTTTCCACTTTTCTTTTTCTGCACCTTTTTCTTGTACTTCACATATTTGATTATGGCATCAGAGCAGGAATTTACCCTAGCGCCGCCAATCTAAATCATTTTTTTTCTTCCGCTGCTGCTTGAAGTCAAAGGTTTGATACTTTTTTTACTCTTGATTATTCTAAGACTGATCCCAAATCAGACAAATCTAAGGGTGATACAATTGTCACGAAGGTTATTGACAGCACATCTCCTTACTATCTCAATTCCTCCGATAATCCAGGTATGTCGATCAGTTCATGTATCCTGAAGGTAAATAATTATGATTTGTGGGTCAAAGCTATGGAAAATGCGTTGCGGGCAAAGAATAAATTGGGATTTCTTGATGGTACCATTCTTAAACCTAACGCAGCACTAGAATCTGATCTATGGGACATTTGTAATCATATGTTGGTCTCTTGGTTGTTTAACTCCATTGGTTCAGAACTTCAACCAAGTGTAGCTTATTTTGAAACTGCTAAAGAACTTTGGGATGACCTAAAGGATTGGTTTTCTGTTGAAAATGCTACTCGCATACATCATTTGCAATCAGATATTGCAGCTGCCAAACAACAAGGTCAATCTGTTGTGGCATATTGCACCCGTCTGAAGGGTATGTGGGATGAACTGAGTAGTTATATCAGCATTCTTGTCTGTACATGCAAAGGCTGCACTTGCAATGTTACTGGTCAATTTCTCAGACAGAGGGAAGAGGAGAAAATTCATCAGTTCCCGATGGGGCTTGAAGATTCCTTTTTTGGAACAGTTAGAATTACGTGTCAGTTTCGGAGAGATGTGCCAAGGACAGAGTCGAAAAAAAATTTATTTAAACTGGACCAGTTCATGACCCCTTCTAATTTTTTCATGTGTTTCTTTTTTCCGATTCATGACCCCTTCGCTTCCCATTGCATCTATTAAAAAAAAAAACTGAAAGTAATACTTAATAAACTGAAAATTTATATGTAAAAATCAGAACATTTGTACTTACGAAATCGAACATTTGTTCTTACTAAACTAAACACTTATACTTATCCAAATGAACTTTTTTACTTATAACATTTATATTTTTATTGCAACTAACTGAACATTTATACTCAATTAACAGAACATTTGTGCTTACCCAACTAAACATTTGTACTTATTAAACAAAATATTTATACTTAATAAAATGAATATTTTTGTTTATAACATTTATATTTTTTTTATTGCAACTAACTGAACATTTATGCTCAAATAACGGAATATTTGTACTTATCTAACTGGACATTTAAATACGAAATAAAGTGCGCTGGGTGAGGGATCATCGAGCGCTCGCTGAGGGGAGCGCCTCAGCGATGGAGCAAGATGGCAAATCGCCCGATGGCGATAATCAATTTCCATTATTACTTTGTCTTAGAAAGCTTCACCAAACAAGATCTATTTTGAAGCATCTCAAACATTTGTAAACACACTGATTACATGGTCGTAGTCAACTTTGGAAGCAAGTGAAAGATAATATTTAGAATAGATCAATAATGTGTCTTGATGACATTAATATCAACTGTAGCATATGAAATTAAACGCTTCAGTTTTCATGATACCAGAAATTTTTTGAAGAGACAAACTCGGAGTATATATTTATATAATACTCGAACAGAAAGTGGGAAGCCATATGATTAATTAGCAAGATATATACATGAAGAAAGAAGGCACGATGTCTTTTGCCCTGGACTCCCCTCGGCTTAAAAGTCCATACTTCGAAAAGTGTTTTCAGAGAGTTACTGAAGAGTCTACTCCTACAGAGAGATCGGCTAAAAGCCTAAAATGCTTTCGAAAGCATAGAGAGACTCTGTGCTTTACTATTTTTGGACCGTCAGATTGCGTTACGATACGCACTTGATCTAATCTGAACCTCTCAAAATATTAAGCGCTGAGAAGTTAGAACTTAGAACTCTCCGTTAATTTTAATGTTTCGTTCCATATGAGACAGCGCCACCGACGCACCGTTCACTTTTTCTCTCTCAACAACCCTTTTTCTAACCCCTCTCTCCCTCTCGCCGTGCTATCGATTCGAACTCCTCCACCTTGGGCCAGACTCTCGCGCCCTCTTTTATTGCGTTGAGCGAAACGCTTCCTACGCTCCCACCTTTTCGAATAATTTGGAGTGCATTGTGCTAGGATAACAGCCTTTCAAATAATTCTAGGTCGACTGGAAATCCTCCACCTTGGATCTAGAGTACGCTGTCCTCACATGGAATGTCTCGAATATTTTTACTCAATTCTTTTTCTAGAGTAACATTCTTTCATGTGCAAGCAGTACTTTCTACTTCTTTTCTTATTTGAGGGTTTCTGATCTAGTGTCTTTATATGTAAAATTGGCATGACACCATCTCTGGTAGCATAATTGGGGTTAGATTGGGATCAAACTACAAAAAATTTAAGATTTTGTTAATATAATTTTGGTCAATTAATAAGGTTAAACTGCACAAAGTACAGTCAAGGTATGCATAGATATAGGATTAATAGGTCAACGGTATGTCTGAATGGAATTTAATTAGGATTGTACTGAGGCGTTAAAATTACCAGCATTTATGCAAGTTTAACTTTAGCATTTGATTGAATCAGTTTGGAGTTCGGACAGGCATTTCAGCTTTATATATGTTTAGGCATCTGAACATTACTGTTCTGGTATTGTGCGATTTTATAACAATATGCAACAGTATTAGCCATTGACTAAACTTGACATTCCTATTTTCGAATTAAAAGACAACAAATGCAAAAATTGACAGTAGAAAAGAACAGATAGAAAGTCAATGGTACCTGTGCAGACCAATTGAAAGCATACTCAAAATTTATGAATTTGAAGTTATGAATTTTATCCTAATATATAATACAATGATGTAAAAACAGAAAAATGTAAAGAATCTATGGTAAATCTGAGCTAATAGAAAAATTGACAGTACCAAATTATGTATATTAAATCGATTCAAATGACCAGCTCAGGATCCACTAATCCGTAGCCCAATACCAGAACGGATCCGATAGCTTTAAAATTCGTGCAGGGTTTTAAGATGGAAGGCTCAGATTTTGGCGCTTTGTAAAAGTCCCCGTTAATCTCCGTTTGCACCTCTCCTCTCTATCGTATACCAAGTAGAGACTAGAGAGAGCCAAAATTAGATAGTTGTTCGCACCTCTTCTCTCTATCGTAGCCTGTACTTTCCTCTCTCAACTGATCCCACCTCTCTCCTAGGATTCCGCTCCTTTCCTCTCTCGCGCAACTCAGAGAGATTCAAGCTTCCTATGGTTTAAAACGCACCTTCTATGCTCATGATCACCTAAGTTTCAAATGATGTCAACATTTAGACATCAGTCTATTGTAATTAATGCTGTTCTCCTCTGTACCGTTTATCACTTGTCAAATCATTAGGACATCTATCAGTACAAAAAAACTGAAGTAAGGAAAGGCGAATAAATTGAACAGAGAACTGCAAGCCAATTTATCCCTTTTTCATTTGAAAAAATCACCTAAATTTTGTTTCTATTAAAAAAACAGAAATGTAGAAACAAATCAGGCACGCAAACTAACAAAAGCATCTAAAACCAGAGATCTGGGCTACTTGTGAGTGCAACAAGTATTATGCTAACAAAATATGTTATCTCAGCTTCACTGTTGATAACATGATGTCAGTCTAAATCTATAACAGAAAACAAAAGTTGCAGTTCGACAATGTATCCCAGTCTTCAACTATGGAAATCTATCGTTACACTTAAAACCCAATTCTGGATACATAAGAAAGAAACAATCAAATCTGGCGTGGTACCAGATTCAAGTTACTCAGGTCTGGGTGGGAATTAATAGTTTCTTGTCAATTCAATATTGCTCTGATTCGCATCAAGTCTGGCTTGTACACCCAGCTGTTTCATCACCATGGATATAACACCCTTTATGATATGCTTGGCCCTCAAAAAAACATGTCTTATGATATGCCACAACCAAATTAACATCTCATTTACTTCTTGAGAGCCTTGAATTATCCTTGCTCGGTTCACGTACATAATCTTGCCAAGAAAGGTCAAAAACATGATCCCCGAGACAGTACCAGTAATTATGAAAAGGCCTTCGAAGCCATCAAACTCGAGTCTAGAGGAACTAAGGCTGGTTCTCGTGCTACTGCATGTATCTGAGGTTTCAAACCATTTCTTTTCGATCAGAGGCATCTCGTCTCCCTCTGTCAGACTCAAGACAGCCCTTGACATGTCTTGCAATAGTGGACTGCCTCTTGGAAAAACCTTACATTATTATAAAGAAACCATTTAAAAAAAAAGAAAGAACACTCTAGTGAATGCATGCTCTCTGAGTCAAAAATGAATTACAAACACATGCTTATTTTCTGTACATTTTGAGAGCAACTTGTAAATTATACATATAATTACAAATTGTACTAAGTAATGTTCTAATTTGAAAGTTTATTCCACTTTCAAACCCACGACCTTCATTAAAGAATGTGTCATCAGTAGTCACTAGATCAAGACTGTTTCTAGTTACATAAAATTATTAGAGTCATACTAAAATATATTTCAATAAAAAATGAGACTTATATATTTGAATGAGTAAATCTTATTTCAAATTAATGGAGAAAAAAAAGTGCTAGGAAGACACACAAACCCGAAGCCGTCAGTTTTGTATATTGGCCCGACCATTGTGTACTTGTCACAAAACTGAGATAGAAAAACCTTGAGGTAAGGAATCTCATCAAAAATAGCTGCAACCCCTCCATTAGATGACCCTTTTGCCAAGGCCTCGTCATAAAAATCAGCAGTTGTTAAGTTTCTCAATTTTGCCTCTTCAAAACCTAGCTTCAACAGAAAATCCTTCACAAATGAACCATGTTGGTATCCTACATAGTCACTTTGTTTGAGAAGCTGATTTATGTTGGTTACTGATGGCTGCAGTTGCTGAACTGTCAGCATGGATGTTAGACTTGCAGTATAGCTTGACGTCAAAATAAGTACCACAAAGACCCATACGATCACCGCAAACCTTGATAAGTTGCTCTCCAACTTTTCCTCTGAAAATTTTAAAACAATTAGAAGGATTTAAATTAGATCTCTAGGAAATTGGCATAGAAAGCCTATTGTTAGCATTTTTGCTTGCGGGTATTTTTCAAGTATCAATTTTCTTATAATTATATATTATTATTCTCTAACAAGTCATCATTCGTAATTGCAAATGAATTTGTGCAATGTACATACTGTGTGCAAATACAAGAACAAGAGTAGAGAAGGCGAAGTAGAAGATAATGCCAAACCGTTGAAACAGTGTTCCTGTTCCCCCAAACTCATCGTTATTGCACTCAATTATCCCCACAACAAGTCCAGTAAAGATAAAGAATGCAAGGCTATATAGCCAAAGTCTAGGAGTGAGTGGCTTTAAGAAGATCCACATGCTCTGACTTGAGTCTGGCCGAAATGGTACAACCATTGAAACACCAGATTCAGTGTATGGCATTGTGAATTCTACATAGTTCGTCCTGTTGGCTCTAATTGTCACATCTCCCACCACGGCATCAAATTTCTATTAAAAGGAAAATGAATTGAAAGCTATGAAATGCCAATCACTTAGAATATATGACATATTTTGCCACAATTTAGTTCAACAACAAATTCAAATAAATAATAGAGATAGTCCTAAAACATTATAATTAGTATGTATTTGGCAAAGTTATTACCTTCAGATAAACCTGGTAGACTAGATTGTTATAGGAATCTACACTGATGGGGAAAAACTCATAAGGTACAGCATAAGGTAGCTTCTCCAGGACTGATTTGAAGACATCAATGCAGTAACCGGTAATAGTTGGAGTAGACACATCTTTTTGTGCCTCTTTTGAGACATTGAAAAACTCAGTGAATCCTGTCTTCACTGGTACAGCTATCCTTAGTATCTCACCATTTGTCGGTTCAACCCAACCTTTTGGTGGCACTGTTGAATCTCCCGGCCATATTATTGATCTAAAAATATTGTCATTGTCAGTATTATCTCTGGCGCTTATTTCACGTATAATTCCTTCATCTGGGGTCCAAAATCCAATACGCCTTGCTCCTTTTCCTACCACATTAACAATCTCCAGTGGTACCAGCTGAAGCTGCCCATCCACAAGTCTGAAGTTTCCAGCCAAGCCACCAAATGTAGTGCTAGGAATTGCATTGAGAAGCTCAGGCCCAGTTTGTGAAACTCCAATTGTACTCAAGTCTGTGGAGAGATTACCACGTTGAGGCATTGCAAAATTTGGGGTTGTTTCTTTTACCATCTCAGTAGCTATCGCCAGAGCCCAAACCGCATCATATGCCCACAGTAGATAAATAGTTGGGTCTGCTACCTCTGGAACAAGGTTATCCTGCCAGAACCTTTCTTTAAATCGTTGGGAGAAACTTTTAACCTCATCTGTAAGAGCAATGTACGGTCTGAACCCGATCACTCCCTCCATGGCATTTATCACACTCTGGTCAAGTAAGTCAAGGACATCAGCAACACTATTTGTCACAATCCAGGCATATTCTGCAGACATCATTCCAAGTGCTTGCACACGGAGAAATAAACGAGAAGCTAGCTCTGGAAGCATGTGCACCACAAATACCCGGGTTTGTAGTGTCATCAGGCGATGCAACTTGTCATCGATTTGATCGTCAGAGGCCTCAGTTGGTATGACCACACGATCAGGGATCATTGTGCCGATCGATTGGAGAGTGTCGACAAGCGACGGTATGATGCCAGAGCCGAAGGCAGACTCTTCATAAATCGGGACTGCCTGACGCCATCCAAAGTGCTGGATGAAGGCAGCAATCGGGATAGATTGGGAAGAGTCATTGAGATTGGCACGGACAAAAAACGGAAGATGTGTTGGAGAGATGCTTGGGCTGGTAGCTGAGAACGACAACAGGGGAACTTGGGACCTGTTGCACAAGTAGGCTACAAATTCGGTCTCGACTGTGGTTAAAGGTCCCATTATGGCTTCCACCTGGGAGTTATTCAAAAGATTCACAGCTGAAACACAATTTATTATATAAATTATTAGTTTCATACATATTAAATAACGTCTAATTTCATTTTTGAATGGAAATTATTTCTAAATTAATCCTAAATATTGACATGCAAGACCAAAAAAAAATTAAAAAGAAAATAAAGAAGTAACATAGATGTCTTTTGTGCAAATGATCTCGTGGAGGTCTGTACCTGCTACTGTAGTTGCCACTGTAGCAAACAGAAAGGGTGCAAAAACTCTTCAAATCATTTTTTGTCTTATTATTATTATTATTATATGATTTTTAAACAATATCCGCAGCGTAGATTTGTTTTAACTCAATTACTATTGATATAATAATTCCAAAGACAATTGGGACCGGCTAACAATCAGTGAAAATTTGTTTATTCCTCACCAGTAGCTCTCACTTCTAAAATATTAAAATAATTCTAAGGTAGAAATTGACTATTTTTTTTTTATTCCATGTCGAAATGTGGTATTATACTATTATTGATGTCACGCTCGGTTCAACTTTTGCAGTGTTTTTAATAAAACCCCGTCAGATTTTATCAGAGATTCACAAGGATAATCTAATAACTTTCTAAAAACTAGATCAGTATACCAAGTTTTGGTTCGATGACCAATATTTATTTTATCGGATAATTATGTTATGTTATTATTATTTTCTTAGTTATAAATGACAATGATATAATAAGTAATTTTGTTATAATTCATATTTTACATTGAATATTTTGTTTCTAAAATTAGAAATTAGACCTATATGCACTGGAAAAATTATCTATTTATTGTTTGATTAGATGGTCGTAGGGGTGGGGGAAAAAATCGCAACTCATGAATTACTCGAACTCGGCTCGAAAAAAACTCGGATATAACTCGAGTTAGTAGAAATCGAGTTGCCACAACTCGAGTTAGGACCAACTCAAAATGAAGCGACGTGATTTTGAGTTGGGCCCAACTCGATCAACCCTAACTCGACTTATCAGTGTAGCCCAAAAGAAATAATTCCGACTCAGATGATGAATATTAGTCAAAGTGCATCAAAGTGCAGCGGCCTAAAAATTAGTCCCAGACATTTTGACTTAGTGTACCAGTGTACTACATACACACTAATATCTCAAGCTAAGCTTAATTTTGTGACTTTTATGATGAATAATAAGCATTATACCAATACACTATACAGTAATATTTTAGTCTTGCATAATAGCTAAAGTCAATTTCGATAGAAATGTCGAGTCACGAGTTGATTTCGAGTAAGTCGAGTGAACTCGGAAGTGTCTCACAATCGAGTCATGAGTAAACTCGAAAAATAGCTACTTGATTTTAAATTGATACTAACTCGGTCATAACTCAATTCGAATCGCCGCTAGATGGTCGTAATTAATTGATAAATTAGCTATACTAAAAGGTAGTCTAATATGGATCGTCAATGATTCCATCATTTTCTTATAAGGAATAAATTTAAATTCCGCAGTATGCAAAAGAGAAATTTGATGTCAAAGATATCAGACCATGTTTTTTTTTTTTTTTCTTTTTAAAAAAAAACTAAAGCCCGTAGGCAAGATATCAGACCATGTCACTATAAATATGGCAATACTTTCATTAAAAAAAAAAATGTAATTTGCTAAGGTATTCCTCTTGTAAATGATGCCAAATTTTTTCATGGTACATTGCAAAGTGCTTTCAATCGTTTCCAAATTCTATACAAAAAAAAAATGGTAATACGATAATTTCATACTTTTCGTAAAAATAAAAATATTATGCTCAGCAAATTTCACTTACAAATATTTTTTTAATACACTAACACATTTACAATAAAAAATAAAACGATAAATCGCACAATAATTGATGTAGTGGAAGAATAAAGTGCGTATACGCTGGTCTATGTTTCCGCGAATAAATGATCTCTCTCTTTTTTTTTTTTTTTTTTTTTTTTTTTTTTGAGAGAGAGAGAGAGAATAAATGAGCTCTTTGATTAAAAAAAAAAGTTTAAAGAAAGGGAAAGGTATCATATTTGGCAATCAGTTTACATGACAAAAGAGATTAATTATTCACAAGATAGTTATTCAAATTACTAAAAAAAAAATTTACATATACAGTTTATATATTTTTTTTAATATATTACTAGCAAACGATACCCACTTGATGGGTGGGTAAATTACAGATGAGAAAATTTTATATAGGTATTTAATTTCTAAAATAAAAAAAATTATTATTATTTTAATGAAGTTTTTCATATGTAGTGTGTTCACTTTCCAAACACAATGCACAACTAATACAGTGATAAATTTTTTTTTTCTATTTTGATGAGTACACAATTAATCCACCGACATATTTCTTTCTATTAAAAGTGAAGAATCTGTAAACTTATATTTATCGTTAACATTCAGTGATTGATTTAAAGGATCAATGGTTAATGTTGTATAGAATAAAAAATTGTTTACACCTTTGACTTAATTGATTTGCTCTTGATACGTGCTTTTATAAATAAATAGTAGAGATGTATAAAATTTGATGTATGTGAGCCAATTGTCATTTAGTATTTTTTTTTTTTTTCCTTTCAATTTTAAAACTACCTGCTGAAGCAGCTGAAACGACATCATCCATGGAGTCCGTAAACTGAAATTCAAGACGAGTGGAGTAATTTGAATGAATCGTATAGAAATCTTCAAGAGCCATTGTCATGCTGGTTTCGCAGCTCTTCCCAGTCATGGAGCCCAAATCAAGCACCACCCCCACATGAACACCAGCCACTGGAAGCTGATCATGCCAAACTAACAAAATAGGAGAACGAAGAAGTATGACTGAAGTGAGGATGGAATGCAGACAGAACATTGGAATTTGTTTCTCTTCATTAGTAAAGTTCTGGCGGGTAATAGTTTTTCGTTCTCTGAGTGAAAAACTCATAAATGACAACGAGGGTTTATATATTGAATATCTGGAGATTGTTACCTTAGCACGATTTTCATTTTTAATGAGCTAGTTTAATTAGTTATTTAGCTTCATTGACTTTGAGATGATATTCTTCTTCATTATTTTTGTGACCCAATCATTGAATTTGTTCAAACTATGCATTTGTACTGATTTTATTATGAAACATAGTATAGAATTTGTGCAGCTGGAAATTTTATTTAGTGCGGAAGCAGGATGGCTTTTAGTTGGCAATATATAAGAACTCCAATCTAAATAACAAAATTTCTTTAGTGAAAATTTTTACGATCCGAACTGAATCTAAATTAATATATGCTTTACTAGATCTTTTCAATAATTAACTCAAAATCAATTTTTATTTAAATTTGATCTCAAGTCTCCACGGACTAGAAAATTGAAGGATGATTGCTGAAATGATTTCAAAGGCGATTCAGCAACGACCACAAAGGCCACTACATAGTTTTATTGGAAAAATATATATGGACTTGTATTTCGAAGAAACTGAAAAAATTTAAAAATTATATTCTTTTTTCTGAAAATATTTTGATGTGAAGAACAAAATGAACAATTAAGGTCGATCTATTGAATTTTTGGAATTTTGAGAGACGAGAATAAAGCCTTCGAATTACTTCACAAATCTGAACTTGACTTTACCGCCGAAAATTAATTGAGCGCAGACCCAATGCATTAGAAAGCACAATTCGCCACAACCTTACCTTTGATTAGCTATCTAGCTTTCTCCAAAAAAAGCCCTTACCATTCATTTAGATTTTAAAAATTAAATATCCAAGATGTTATCTTATTCATTTCATGGGAAACATATTCTAATATAATTTCATAAGTATTTTAACTTATTGATTACTAGAGCAGTGGTTTAAATAAATAAACATATTAGAATAAATATATTATAGTTAATTAGATTTATTCATATTTTGACCACTTGATCTAGCATGACATTAGTACCAAAAATTATGAAATTCATATCTCATTAATTTGAACAAGATCAATGATTCGGATTCGACCTCAAAGTTTAAATAAATAAAAAAGTAAAATCATGGTAACTTGTGGCAATGTAACTCTTCTTGTATAGATAACTCGATTTTGTACGGGACTTCAACATGTAGATTGCAATCAATATTGTTGACCGAATATTTCCAAGATGCAAATGCAAAGCACAAGCTGAATGTGTGAGTTCATTCTACTTAATCGGTGGCTGAGACTCTGTTGTTTATTTAAGAATAGTGGATTCAATTTTCGCTAGATGCAGAAGAGAAACAAGTCTTAGTGATCGGATATGTCTTCATAAATAAATATCAATAAAAAAAGCAAAAGAAGAAACTGATTGGTTACCGATGACAACTTAGCCTAGATTCAGTTATGCCTACCTAAACATTTGTTTGAAGAAAGAGATCTTTGTCATCCATTTTTTTTTTTAAAAAAAAAAAAATGTGCGGGACTTGAATTTTTTATCTTAAAAAAGTCAGTCTAGTACTCTTATTAATGATCCATTAAGTGATTTAAGCCACATATTATGCCTACGGAAACATTACTCATTAATTTTAATTAATTAGTACGAGATTATTGATAATTTTAATTATTCATTAATTAATTCTGAATTTAAATGTTTCAGCTATTATAAATTAATTGAGAAGTTAATAAAACCCCGTAAACCCAATTCAAATAGTCCCTTCTCTCTGTGTGTACAGGGAGGTTAACAAATTGGTGAAGAAATTATCTCAGGGAGGGTGACAGATAATACCACGACGAAATAATACAAAATACAAAATTGAAATTGTCAACAAACGAAATAAAAGTTTGAAGATTAGAGTTCTTTAAATGTTACTAGCTAATTGGTGGGGACCAAGTATCGAATGCTAAATTAGAAGAAGGAACTAAGTATTAAAATTACCAACAAAAGAAATATAAGGTTGATGATAAGAGTTTAGGAGCCAAGTCCCAAATGTAGAAGAGTAAATTAGAAAGGAATAAAATATTGAAATTGCCAATAAAAGAAATGAAGTTGAACATAAGAGTTCATTAATTGTTCCCAATTAGTGGGAACCAAGAAAGGAAAACGTCAACATCGTGCCGTCAAAAAGTGGTGGACAGCCTTGCTCATAAGCAGTTAAAAAAGATTAAATTAAATAATACAATTTGCGTAGATAAAATAAGATAATATAATTATGTTGATTCTTATTGATTATTACAATAATCACTTTATTCTTTTTTGAGGAAATGTTGATTATTACAATCATTATGATAAGTGGTCGCACGTTCCATAAACGCAAACGTCGCAAAGGAAACACATTATGTTAATAAACTGGTTTATCATTATTATAAGATTAATAGCCACAATTTATATGACTTGCATGCATTAAATAATATATAGTTCTTGTAACTTATAGCAAGTAAGAGTTTTCTTTTCAAATACTGGTCGAGGAACAAAAATATAATGGTATTTTATATTAGAAGTTCTTGACATTTAAAATAGTACAGCTAATTATATCCAATAAGGATGATCACCTTTTAATTTGGGATTATTCACCAAGCGCCATCTATTTCTGAGATTTTCTAATATTTCAAAACGAAGAAACTACATATCGCTGTAAAGTGATCAATGGGAGACGGTAACATTTTGAATAGAAATGTGCCATTGATAATAATAACTTCAATTGAAACAAATGGAATTAAACGCCTAAGGTAAGACCCGATGCTACAACACTGTATATTTAATACCTCAAAAAAAGAAAATGAAGCCATGATTAGCAAGATAAATCTGGGAACAAAAGGAGATTGACATTTTTTTTTCCCCTTTTTTGACCGGCCCTAAAAAAAAGAAAACTAAATAAAATACTAATAATAGGATTGGAAACTTAGTATTCACAAAGGGCGCATTAATTAATTGAATGAATTGACCCTGCCTAATACCCAATTAATGTGCCTAGTATAAATCTATAGTATTAATTAAAAGCCGTGGTGCTATGATATGCGGTAATCTGAGCCGTTCGTTCATTTACACTGAAATCTGATCGTTCCTTTTTATATTTTTATAAATTAAATATAGCCGTATCAATTAAAAATAGTCCTACCAATCATTAATATTAGGAAGATTTTTTTTGGCAGAAAATTTATATCAAGTTTATATAGTGACTTTTTATAAAAGAAATTACTAATTTTGAACTTATAAATTTTTGTCTATAAATTTTGACAAGTTTTTTAGGCAAATTTTTTATATTTGACACTGGAAATTTTGACAAGTTTGACGAAATATATTAAATTATTTTTTAATCTAAAAAACATAGCGCAGCGAAGCTGCGACTGTCATGTCTAGTTAAGTTAAAAGTAGAATGGTTGGTCATACACTGTGGGCTAAAGGTATGTAGTGAATAATCTGAGGTTTGAATTAGCCCTTTGGCCTTTATTTTTAAAAGGTAAAAAAATTTGTTGACTATCATTTCCACTTCGAGTTATCATATATTTTTCATTTGAATACTAATTCCTGTAAATTTTAGTTCAGTTGAAAGCACTCAAAATGTTCTACACTTTTATTTTTTATTTTTTTGAATTAATATGATTTCAATCTATCTCGGTTAATTTTTCAAAATCTAAGATTATTACAATCCCACAACATAATTATAATTTTTTTTTTTTTGTTTGAAGGTTCCCTGGCAAGTACCAGAGATAATTTTCATTGAACAAAAAGATATTTACAAGGGGTAAATTCTAATTATAAATTGTTATTTATAATATTTGATTTTTAAAAAATAAACTAGCATTGGTTGAATAATATTAATTCATAAATATACAATAGAATCATAAAATAATCGAGTGCTTTCGAACAAACTAAATTTCACACAAGTTGGAGATGGAATAAAAATAAATGTGATAGTTCAACATGAGAAGAACAAATAATAGAAATTCAGGCTAATTTTTATTCTATTGGATTAACATATCTAGTTGCATCATGTCAATTAATGTATCGACATTCCGGCTGTTGTGCATTACGAGTTTTAATCATACCATTATATTTAATTACTATCATACATTTATTAAATGAAAAATTCAGCAGATGCTGGCCCTGCGATAAATTTCATTGAACCTTCTTTTGTTTTTGAGATAAGTCTAAATAAGACTCTACCACTTCTATTACAAAATAAGAGACCACAATACATGATCGCATCTAAATTTTGTTTGGAATTGAAGTCCTCAAAACAAATTGCCCGAATTGAAAGGCATCGGACCAAGACCCGTTCGATTAGCTCTTAGCTGTTTAATTTGGTTTTGTTGCTAAATACGATTAACGCCAGTAAGCTGTGACCAACTGACCACGATGTTATGCCTCTTCCAATTGAGATAGATATTTGACGTCTTCATTGCTGTCGTCACTCTCCCACTTTTATCTTTGATGAATTAATCGATCGTATCTACTATCTAGAACCAGGTTTGTCTTCGTACTGCTTGAGCGGGATGTAAGAAATAAATATATATATGTATAGTTTGAATCTTATGTTGGTTCATTTGAAAGATTCTTTGATCACAAATAAGTTAAAAAAAAAAAAAAGACATAATACCTTTTTAAAAGAAAAACTGTGATAAATATCAATAATCAAACGTAGTAATTCAGATCAAGATTTTCTTATTGATTTTGGTTATTTATTGTTTCTCCAAATTATCTAGGTTAATAACAAAATCCTTTAAAAAAGCGTTAAGTCTTGTCTAAAAAAACATGTTCCAGATAAATTGAGAAAAAAATTAGATTTTATTTTAGGTTTTTTCTTTCTTCTTTTCTTTTATTTTTCTCTTTGTACTTGTAAACTTTTTCATTTTTTTTCTTTTTAATAAAATTGTTGGCGTGGTGATTGCCACCTAACCCTCAAAAAAAATTGAGAAGACAATTTCGCCTTATTTTTGGTAGATAGAAGAAAATCAAAAAGTTTTTCAAAATCAAAATTAACAACTGGTGGATCAACTTCTTCAGTCAAGCTAAACATACTTTTCAATTGATGTTAACTCTGGCCAGAAAGATGGAAGAGCAACTTGCTTTTCAATTGATAATTTCTTTCTTTCAAATATATTAATTTTGTATAGCATCACATTGATCTCTTGAACTTCTGAACCAACCATTATAGTATGCTTATGGTTGATTTAATTACATACATCTTAATCCATTAAAAGGGAAAGAGAAATACAAAAAAAAAAAAAAAAAACGTTTTCATGTCTCTGCTGTTGAACCAGTCAACTCAATCTCCTCATTAGACCCTCTATTGCGCCTGTTTGCACTGTCAGTCTCAGGTAAATTAAGACTCCAATCATTCTGCTGGCTTGAAATATTGTCAGGACTGCTTAAACCTAAGGATTCTGCCAGCCCTGTCTGCCTTACAGTTCCCTCCGGACTTCTTTCTTGCCAACTTGTAGATGATCGAACATAACCTTGGAAAGTAGGTGAATTCTGATCAATTGTATCAGAAGACTGAAAGAATGCACGTAGTATCTCCCATGGACTCGATTTTCTTTCTTTGTACAAAATGATGCCAATGTGAATCAAAAGCATGAGGCCTGATATGCCACCTGTTATAATGAAGAGCCCCGCAAAGCTATGGAAGTCAAGGCTGGAGGAGCTGACACTGGCACTTGAGCTGGTACAATTGGTATCTCCAAACCATTTTCTTTCAATTTCGGTTATATTGTCTCCCTCTGTGACGCTCAACACGGCCCTAGACATGTCTTGGAGCAGAGGAGAGCCTCTGGGGAAAACCTAATTTCGCAGTATAGAGACAAGATTACAAATTATAAATGTCATGGCATACCATGAAATCTGGGTATGACTCATTAGAAGTTTTTATTTATCTAAAGAGGGCAATAATAGTATTTAATTTTTAGAAAATGGGAAAAATAAAGGTGCACGCGACTTACAAAACCAAAACCCTCAGTTTTGTATGTTGGGCCAATCATCACATAATTGTTGCCACAATACTGAGAAAGAAAAACTTTGAGGTAAGGGATCTCATCAAAAATAGCTGCAACCCCACCATTAGCAGACCCTTTTGCCAATGCATCAGCGTAATCATCGGCACTGCTTAGGTTTTTTAATTTTCCAGCATCAAAACCTAGCTTCAACAGTAACTCATCCACAAATGAACCATTTTGGTATCCAACATACTCGCCTTGCTTTAGTAGTTGGTTCACATCTGTTACGGAAGGCCGGAGCTGCTGTACTGTCAGCATCGATGTCAAACTGGCCGTGTAACTTGATGTCAGTATAAGTACCACAAATACCCAAATGATAACCATAAATTTTGACAAGTTGCTTTGCAATTTTTCCTCTGGAGAAAAAGGATTGAAGGAGATCAGATTTTTGAAACTTAACTGAAGTTTTAGTATTTGCAAATCTTCCTGAATAAGTTAGCGATGGGTTCTAAGTTCTAACTTCCAACTGTATAAGCTACCAACTGTATAAGCTGTCATGGTAATTTGTTTTTCTATTTCATTGGTTTGTTTGGTTTAGTGATTTTATTTGTTTTGGAGTTAATTGTTACGGGATTTTTCTTATTTGGCATGCTTTTTTTTGTGTTTCTTCTTTTTTATTCTATAACTCTACTGTCAAGTGTGTAGAAAGTTAATACCAGGAGTAGAGAAGGTAATAAGGAATGTGTTACATACTGTGCGCAAATACTAGAGTAGAGAACGCAAAATAGTAGGTGATGCCAAACTGCTGCCATGCTGTTCCTCTAAACTCAGGGTTAATTCGGTGTTCAATTACCCACACGACAAACCCTGTGAAGATAAAGAATGTCAGGCTCATTAGCCAGAGTGTTGCTGTAAACGGTTTCACGAAAATCCACATGCTCTGGCTCGAGGCTTTTTGCACTGGTACAACCATCGAAACGCCAGATTCAGTATAAGGCATTGTGAAGTCCCCATAATTTGTCCTGTTGGCTCTAATTGTTACATCCCCGACTACTGCATCAAATTCCTATTCCAAGCAAATATATTGGAAGTTAGAAACACCAACCTTTCTTATTTAAATTGTCTCTTTTCATTAATATAATCTAGTAAAGTTGATTCAGTGGATCACTGAAATAAAGAATGATCCTAAGCCAATACAATTATGTTTAATATCTAGTTTAATTGTTACCTTTGACGAAACCTTTTGTACCATTTCGTTGTATGAACCCAGTTTGTATGGAACAAACTCAAATGAAACATCATAAGGTAGGTTTCGCAAGACTTCTCTGAAGACATCGATGCAGTAACCTGTAACATTTGAAGGAGACACGCTTTCCTGGGTAGTTCCCGAGACATTGACAAACACACTAAACCCATTTTTTTCTGGTACACCTATTTTTAATGGTTTTTTATATGCCGGTACAGCCCAACCCTTCGGCAGCTCCGATGTATCTCCAGGCCATGTGATTGTTCTCAATCTATTTGCATTACTATTTGCTTTTTGTGGGTCAATTTCACGTACGATCCCTTTGTCTGGTGTCCAAAACCCGATTCGCCGTGCGCCTTTTCCAATCACATTAAAAATCTCAAATGCAAGCAGCTGAAGCTGCCCGTCTACAATTCTAAAGTTCCCAGCCAAGCCACCAAATGTAATGCCAAGTATTTCATTGAGAAGCTTAGGTCCATTTTGTGAAACCCCAATACTGCTCAAATCTGAGGTTTCAGCACTCGGTGGTACTAAAAAGCTGGGGTATGTTAATTTCACCTTCTCAACAGCAGTCGCCAAAGCCCAGACTGCATCATAAGCCCACAGTTGGTAAATGCTTGGGTCTACAATCTCTGTCCCTGGATGATCTTGTCTGAATCGTTCTTTAAACCGTATATAGAAACTCTTCAACTTCTTTGACATATGAACATGTGATTTGAACCCAATCACCCCCTCCATGGCACTTATCACCTTAGGTTCAAATGTATCAATCAGATCACCAATGCTATCTGTCACAATCCAGACATATCCTTCAAACATCATGCCAACTGCTTGTGCACGAAGAAAGAACCGCGAAGCAAGCTCCTGGGACATGTGGACCACAAATACACGGGTTTGCTGCTTCATGAGGCGGTACAACTCATCGTCAATATGAACATCAGATGCCTTAGTTGATATGACCACACGATCAGGGATCTTTGTGTCGGCTGATTGAAGAGCATCAACAAGGAAAGGCATTATGTCGGCTCCATAGTCAGTGTCTTCATATATCGGTACTGCCGCACGCCATCCAAAGTATTGGATGAAGGCAGCTATAGGGGTGAGTTGGGAAGAGTCGTTGAGGCTGGCACGCACAAAAAATGGGAGTTGTGAGTGTGAGATGGCTGGACTGGTGGCTGTGAAGGAGATCAGGGGGACATGAGATCGGTTGCACAGGTAGGCTACAAATTTGGTTTCAGTAGAGGTAAGTGGTCCCAGTATGATTTCGATATGGGACTTAAAAAGACTCACGGCTGAAAAATAAAGCCAAATGTTAATTCAAAAGTCGCCGGCTTCAAATTAATTTTTTCTTTAATGCTGCGAGAGACGCTCTGTTAATGAATGATTAATAGCAGCTAAGGCTTATACATATGTGGTCTCGCTAGATAGTCACTATCTAGTTTATCCAAAAAAAAGAAAAAGGCTTATATATATGTGGTCGCTTGGCATATGTTTTGAGAACAATCAGCCAAATAGTCATATATATATATATATATAAAGGAGCATTGTCCTTTGGCAAAATAATAACAGTAATTATCATTCTGAAATTCTTCAAACTATTTTTTTTTGTAAATTAATTTCGACTTTACTCCTTCGAATGGGTGAACTATGACCAAGCAAATTAATAAGGATCATGTTGTCAAAAAAAAACCAAAAACAAAAAACAGAGAAAGAAACAGTAGCCAAAAGATCAAAATATCTTAAGAGATCGATTCTAGGGAATACTCCTGAAGATGATATATATATAATATACTTGGTAGGTTTCGTTCTCTTCGAACTAAACAAGTACATATGCTGCAACTTCAAAATATCAGCCAGATAAATTCACAATGAGACATGTGGACAAGACTCTCCAAACCATTATTTGAACTTATTTCTGTTTTATTTTATTTATCTAGTATAAGTAGGCCTAATTAAATAAAATCCAAACACTTTTAACCTGAATGATAAATTATATATTAAGACACGTAAATTAAAACTAATTATTGCTTTGTATGTTCATAACATATACAAAGTATAAATCTTTCAAAATTAACTTTTGAAACTATAAATTATTTTTTATTAAATTGTCATATTAGTCTCATATACTATCAAGAATTAATTTCAAAATCATATCACTCTTAATTTCAAAACTAACCTGACGAAGCAGCCAAAACGACATCGCTTTTGGAATCCCTATACTCTAACTGGATCCTAGTGGAGAAATTATCTCTAATTTTATAGAAATCCTCGAGCGCCATTGTTATGCTAGTTTTGCTTCTCTTTCCAGCCATTGAGTCTAAATCAAGCACCACTCCCACATGAACTGTCTTAGGTGACGTATTTTGAGCAATGGCAACTCGAAAATGATGTGAAATTGACAAAGCTAAGAGAAAAAATAAGTATGACAAGGAAGATGGAGGATTACTGCACACAATGTGTTTCTCCATTGGACGAGCTAGACAGCGCGCTAGTTCGAAATATTTGATCTTGACTGAAACATTGAGCGTTAAATAGATTTTATGCTGTAGACGGGGAGATATTATCTGTTTGTTACACTATTTGTTTAATGCAAGTTTATTACCTAAGCATGATTTCTTAAATAAATTCCGGTAATTAGTTTAGTTGACTTTGGCATTATTTTGGATGCCTTGTTGTGCATCTTTTCCAGTGTCGTTGATCGCGTTGGTATTTCTTCTTAATTTTGTTTTTTTCCTTTCTAGAAGTACTGTGTAAGTTTGATCTCTTCTTGGCCATAATCATTGGAGCGCGTTTGCTCATAAACAGTATACTTGCTTTGTTTACTTAATTACCCTTTCATACCCTGTCTTATTTTCCAATTCCTTAGCTAATTCTGACATAATAAAGATTATTAAAAAATTCCGACATAATAAAGATTATTAAAAATTAGCTAATTTTTCTTGTAAGAAAACATATTGACGTAGTTGCAGATGTTAAGTAACAATCTAAAAAGATATTGTTGGCATTGCCTTGAAATATCTTGCAAACTATATTTTTTAAGATTAAACATGCATGTCCGATCAAGCACACCAATTTGTAGGCTAAATTCCAATTCCAGTATTGTTCTAGAACGAGCCCAACAATCAAGGATAAGCTGTGATGAAATTGCGAAAATTATGATGGAATTGCTTTTCTTATTTCTCGGTCCTTTTTACAGAGAGATTACACGCCTTTTATAGGCAAAGGCTAACGGTAAATAAATTAGCCGTTACTAGCTAGTCTCTAACGGTCAACAATAAAGCAACCCCTTTTAAATAAATAAAAAGGTGGAGGGCTTATTTGTAAAATAGCCAATGATGATACATAATCTGAGGCTATTAAATCCTTAATTACTTTTATTTTCAACACTCCCCCTCAAGCTAGGCATGTAGATATCATACAAGCCTAGCTTGCAAGAAATATTGTCGAAGGCCTTGACACTTAAACCCTTCGTGAAAATATCCGCCAATTGATCACTACTCTTGACATAAGGAGTCTCGATTCTTTTGGCTTGGACGTTTTCTCTAATGAAGTGACAATCCACTTCTATGTGTTTAGTCCGCTCGTGAAAAACGGGATTAGCCGCAATGTGTCTCGCCGCTTGATTGTCACAAAACATCTTCATCGGTGCTTCATGCTTGATATTCAAGTCGGCTAGTAATTGCTTGATCCATATTAATTCACATGCGGTGGATGCCATGGCTCGATACTCCGCTTCCGCGCTTGATCGTGCCACGACATTTTGCTTCTTGCTTTTCCATGTGACTATATTTCCGCCTACAAATGTGCAATAACCGGTTGTCGATTTTCTATCGAAGCTTCCGGCCCAATCTGCATCGGAATAGCCACATATTGCATTAGTGCCATTTTTTCTCATCCAAATTCCCTTTCCGGGAGAACCTTTTAGATACCTTAATATTCTATTAATGGCATCTAAATGAGGTGTTCTTGGTGCATGCATGAATTTGCTAATTTGGCTTACACTAAAGGATAAATCCGGTCTCGTAACGGTTAGGTAAATTAATTTACCAACGAGTCTTTGAAAATGGCTTATGTCTTTTAATGGTTCACCTTTTTCATTATCAAGTTTCTCATTTATATCTATTGGGGTTTTGGCCGGCTTACATCCTAATTTACCGGTTTCTTTAAGCAAATCAAGAATATATTTTCTTTGAGATAGAAATAGTCCTTTAGTGGAATGGGCTACTTCTATTCCAAGAAAATATTTCAATTTGCCTAAATCTTTAATGTCAAATTTTTGTTTCAGGTTCCTTTTAATATTTTCAATTTCCATTGGGTCATTACCGGTTATGATTATGTCATCGACATAAACTAACACCGCGGTGGTACCGTTGGTATTGTGCTTGACAAATAATGAGTTATCGGCTCCACTAACTTTAAAATTACAAGATAATAAAAAATGAGAGAGTTTGCCATACCAAGCTCTTGGAGATTGCTTTAATCCATAAATGGATTTTCTTAACCTACAAACAAGGTTAGTAATACCTTCCTTTTTGTGACCGGGTGGTATGGACATGTAAACCTCTTCTTCGAGATTTCCTTGAAGAAAAGCATTTTTAACGTCCATTTGATGCAAGGTCCAATTGTTATTTACCGCTATGGAAAATAGTATCCTAACGGTATTCATTTTGGCCACCGGTGCAAAAGTTTCATGGTAATCTATACCATAAGTTTGGGTATACCCTTTGGCTACCAATCTAGCTTTGTACCTTTCTATGGTACCGTCGCTATGGTATTTAATTTTATACACCCACTTACAACCAACCGGTCTTTTCTTTTTTGGTAATTTACAAAGTACCCAAGTTTGATTTTTTTCTAAGGCATGAAGTTCTTCTTCCATTGCCTTACACCATTTTGGATCCTTTTTCGCTACCTCATAATTGGTTGGTTCTTCAATTTTGGACAAGGAATTTAAGAAGGCATAATGTTCACGAGACACATTATTATAAGAAATGTAATCTTGAATTGGATATTGTACCGAATAAGTGACAAAATCTCTTAATCTTGTGGAAGGTTGAGGTTGTCGACTTGATCTTCTCAACGGCATATCTTGCTCTTGACTTTCGTCATGCTCCTCAATGTGTTCTTCTTGTTCGGTTTCTTCACGTTCTTCGTTTTGATTTTCTTCAGTTTGTAGGATTCCTTCACTTTCTTCTTGTGATTCTTCACCTATAATATTTCTCAATTCTCCTCGAAACTCACTAGTTTCGATGTTAGTAACACAAGGATATATAAAATCATTTGGAAGAATTTTTTCAATATTATTTTCACTATAATTTTCATAGAAGGGTTCATTTTCAAAAAAACTAACATCTCTAGAGATGTAAAGCTTTTTATTTTTGGGATCATAACATTTGTACCCCTTTTTTTCGGAAGAATACCCAACAAAAATAGTTTTAATCGAAGTAAAATCGAGTTTGTCAATTCTTTGATTGTGCACAAAACATTTGCAACCGAAAACTTTTAAATGACTAATATCTAATTTTCTACCATAAAGAATTTCTAAAGGGCTCTTAAAATCTAAAATGGCACTTGGCAACCTATTTATCAAATAAGTTGCGGTTAAAACGGCATCCGACCAAAAATTTTTAGGAACGTTATTTTGAAACAAAAGAGACCTAGTAACTTCTAAAAGGTGACGATTTTTCCTTTCGGAAACACCGTTTTGTTGAGGTGTGTAAATACAAGTAGTTTGGTGTAAAATACCTTTTTGTTTAAGAAAATTTGAAAAAATTTGATTAACATATTCGGTACCATTATCCGTTCTCAAAATTTTGATTTTTTTCTCAAATTGGTTTTCAACTAAATTCGCAAAAGTTTGAAAATGCGAAAAAACTTCATTTTTGTTTTTCATCAAATATAACCAAGTAATTTTTGAAAAATCATCAATAAAAGTAACAAAATATCTAAAACCATTGTAGGAATTTATAGGAGCCGGACCCCAAACATCGGAATGAATAAGTTTAAAAAAGTCACTACTTTTAGAGTTAGAAATAGGAAAAGGAGGCCTAGTATGTTTTGCAAGTTTACAAGTTTCACAATTACTACAATCTAAATTAGAAAAATTAAAAAGTTTGTTTAAAACTCTATCGGAAGGATGCCCAACACGCTTGTGCCAAAGTTTACTCAAATTTTCGTCTTTATTAGTTTTGAAAATAAATTTATTGCTATTTAAAAAATAAAGACCATTTTCAAGAAAACCTTCACCAATTTTTTCTTTTGAAAATAAATCTTGAAAAATAACACTATTTTCTTTAAAAATAATTTCGCAATTCAAATCTCTAGAAAGTTTACTAATGGACAACAAATTGACGGAGCAATTTTCAACATAAAACACGTCTTGTAAAAAATTTTTTGACAAAATGCTAATCATACCCCATCCTTTTATTTCGATTTTTTCATTATTTGCTACGGTAAAATATTGGTCACCACTAATGGAACGGTAATTTTTTAACAAACTTTGGTTTCCCGTCATGTGGTCCGTAGCACCGGAATCGAGTATCCATTTGGTACAATTTTTAGGTGCATTTTTGGTAGATAAACCCATAGTTAGACATTTATTCTCAAACTCTAAGTTTTTGGTTTTATCATGGCCGGCATTAGTCAAGTTACCATCTTTACTAATAATTAAACTAACGGGGCTTATTTTGCTTTTAACATAACTTAAAGAATTAAGATGAGAATTATTTGAACCTCGGCCCAGACATTGGCCCATGAGAGAGACGAGTGTTGCCTCAATTCGGTCAAGCCTATCTGCGTCAATCCGACATAAACCCTTCTTATTTTCTTCCTTGCGTGGCTCGTTCCTCGCCGACACAAGTTCTTTACTCTCCCCCTTTCGCCAAACCTCGTTCCTTCCGCTGGTGTCGCCGTCTCCGTTGATTTCGACTGCGCCTCTCCCTTTCTTCCCACCTGGTCCGAGACGGGAATGAAGGAACGAGCATCTCTCCGCTACGTGTTCCTTTCTGCACGAGTCGGAGCTGTTGGCCGCTTCCTTTCTTTCCCTCCTTCCATGGCAGGTGATGGGATTTGGTTGGCCGTCGACATCTCTACATCGACTAGAAACACTTGATTGGTTTGTGCTTGGGAGAGTAAGGAGATCAGCGGAGGGTGTATTTTCCTGAGGTTGGTTAAGGTTCGAGCCAAGGTAATCCAATTTAGCTTGCTCTGATTTGTCTCGTTTGATCAGGTTTTTTGTTGAGCTTTCCTCTGGCTTTGTTTGAATCGAGCCTTTTTTGGAATCGGTAGCAATTCTTTGATTATTGTTGGAAGAGGCAACAATTTGTGCCCATGTAGGCTTGCTTGATTTTCTAATTGCAGTCGGATTGGCTTCTTGGCATGAATTTGCTTCAGCCATTATACTGGTATCAAGTTACCAGTATCAATTTTCTGTGGAAATTTGCGATTTTGTGGCCCAAGAACTTAATGCTCTGATACCATGATGAAATTGCGAAAATTATGATGGAATTGCTTTTCTTATTTCTCGGTCCTTTTTACAGAGAGATTACACGCCTTTTATAGGCAAAGGCTAACGGTAAATAAATTAGCCGTTACTAGCTAGTCTCTAACGGTCAACAATAAAGCAACCCCTTTTAAATAAATAAAAAGGTGGAGGGCTTATTTGTAAAATAGCCAATGATGATACATAATCTGAGGCTATTAAATCCTTAATTACTTTTATTTTCAACAAGCTGGAATTGTAAAGCTCATAAAAACTGGCACTGGCCCACATTAGCCATATCCAGAAATCTGATTTGAAACCGAAGAAACCAGCACCTTAAAATCAGAATGGAATATCGCGCTACATTACCCATTGCAAGTAGACCTGTCAAACGTGCGAAACGGAAGCGGAACAGGCATGTTCCGTTTCCATTCCGTTTCAACAACGTAAGAAATTTCCTGTTCCGTTTCCGTTCCGTTTCGCTAAACGAAACAGATTTTCCATTCCGTTTCCGTTCCGTCCTCTATTTTCCATTATAATTTCGTATTTTCGCTTTCCGTTTCCGTTCCGTTCTCTATTTCGGTCTTCCGTTTCCGTTTCGTTTTTGTAAACGAAACTGAAAACCCTTCCGTTTCCGTTCCGTTTGGACGGAACGAAACGGAACAACGTTAAAAAACGTTGGTATTGACGGGCCTAATTGCAAGTTTGCAACGCCAAGTGAGATATATACCCATTACTCAAAATTTCCGTACTTTTGATCCGACGAAGAGCACCTACATTCCTATAATTATTCCTATAATTGCTAAAAGTTTATAGAGTACCCAGCTGAAGGAGATTACATTTAAACAAAATTGGAAATCAGAATACCTAAACTTAGAGAGCTAGAACAAACTAATATATCCAACAGAATCTCCAAAAAAGATAGTTCTTAAAGTATTATCCGGCTTTATTTAATTCTTAAATTTTTTAAATTATCCCCTTGATCCTTTTTGTTTTATATACGAAAGTAGTTTTTATTAAGTATGAATCTAAATTTGTTGAAGATTCAGGATTCTGATAGCTGCGCATCACATATTGGATTGACGTATCAAAGTTCGTATTGACACTTGACAGGCGAGAGACAGCTACATCTCAATAGGACATGTATTTCAATCTATATCTATCTATATATCTATATATTCTATATTCTATCTATTTTTTATCTATATCTATATATACATTATATTATATTATATATTATATATTATATATTATATATTATATATACACACTTTAATTTGGGGAAACATTTCTACAGTACCATGTTTAGATATATTGTGGCCATTTTGCATAATATTTAGTGTAATGAGTGTGATGTAATGCTTTTATTTCAACTTGCAATACGAAAGCCTATACGGAACGATCTGCAACAAATAAATAAGAAAAAAGAAGCAGTCCATGTGCAAGATTTTTAGATTATTTGTGGCAGATCCATCTTTTTCAATGTGACAAACCTCATTCAAGTATTCTTTCTATCACATGCAACACAAAAAGTTAATTATGGGGCATACATAAAATCATATAAAAGAGATGATGCCATAAGTAGTGTTCTAAATACGTGCTGTGTCACACCCCAAACCAAGCCATAATCTGGGGAGGACAGCCCCGCCACGCGTACACACTCTATTGTGTACACGTAAGGCTATAAAAATGTGTTACAGAAAATAAATACTGATAATCACAAATAATAATCACATAATAGAGGCATCATTTGTTCATACAACAAAAGGACTGGTAAAATATTCACATATCAAAATTTCCAGCCATAAGATAAATAAAATACTAATTATATAAAGCGGAAGGTGACTATTCTAGCTTGGCTTGGTCATCTGCTGTGTCTGCCAAACCTGAACCTGTCTCCACAAATCAAAGTATTGTGGGATGAGTACATTAATACTCAGTGTGGTGATAGAGCGAGCCAACAAGGTCCTGGTTAATGTCTAGCTAGAACTAAACCATTACGTTAAATACTTTTAAATTCTATAGTGCAATATCTAAGAGTTACTTTAAAGAAATGAAGTGCTAAATTGTAAGTACCATCATGCCCAAATAAATATGAAAAGTTTCTGGAGAAGCGGAGAATAATAGTATAATAATAACATATGATATGAAAATATAATAATACGAGAGTGAAGCACACTCACTTAATGGTCAAATCATAAGTCACATAAAATCCATAATAAATCTCACAAGTCCCATTATGACATGAACCGTGCCTACAGATCCACCTAACTCAGCATGTGCTCGACAACTCAACTGCGCCCCGTTCCCACATTCCCGCTAAAGAAGTGGGCAGTAAATCACGGTACTGGTAAACTGAACTCATGGGGGTCGAGAGGTAGTCTGGTATATATGGCACACTCATCCAATGTTAAGGTTCAAGCCTAGTTTCAAATGGAGAGACAAAACAGTAATATAATAAGAATAACCATCAAGTGACCGCAGTACCGCCTGACGGTCGATCTGCTGAGTGATCATCAGAAACGCGTTGCCCGTGATCGCTATCATAAGGAGACCACTGGCTTTCAGCTTGGGTGCAATCTCCCGATAATGAAAACCCCAGGCAAAACGAACTTATCACACTCGGTCTCGCTATCCTGATCCGCACCAGATGTAAGTGTTTATTAAAGGCACTTTTAGGTTTATTAGTCACATTATTAATATGCAATGCATATCCTATAAGTGCAATCTAGTTTGAGTTAATGATATGTTATTAAGTGTTTATGCAGTGCTTATGACATGATATGCACACAATTAATAATGATCTAATTACTAAACTAAAGATTAAACAAAACCTAAGGCATCCACACCTGAAAAAGTCGAAGACGATGAGACTACTCTATAGGAGGGTCGGTGAAGTCCTGCTCTGCGTTACCATCCTCGTACTTGGGGTAGTAATCGTCACAGGCTTCTGATAGTCCGTCTGGTCACCTGGTGAAAACCCGACTAATCAGAACGGACACTAAAACTAGAACACTAGAACTAACTATCACTAAGTTATCTCTCAATTTGGATTCAGGTTTGAGCTACTAGGATAAAGGATTTAGATTTCTTAAAGGAAACTCGGTATTAAAATATATTATCTTATTTAAAGAAATATTTTATAAAAATTTTGGCAGAGTTCCGCTTATAAAATAGGTGTGAAGAAAGACGTTTTGTCGAGCTCCTATAGTCCAATCTACACGTTTAAGTCGTGGCAATTTTAGTTTAGTTTTAAGAAAACTTTATGTAATAATATTGTCTGATTAGTCGGTAATTAAAGTTCCAAATTATCTGTATAAGTTAATTAATGATATAATTATGAAATAAATTAAAGTAACAGTAAAATCTGACGGAAAATTAAATCTGAGGACATGGAAATGTTCGATGTAATTTTCTGAGTATTTCTGTATATTTGCCACAATTTTCTGACTTCTGGAATGTATTTAAATAATTTTGTGAGGAAATAGCTAATTTACAAAATGACTGTCAGTGATTTATTACACCAAAGTTACACGAATCTGTTCACAAAAGATCCTGGCTATTTTTCGATAAAATTATTTGGACGAGGAGCTCTCTCCTTCTGCCTCGTCTCCTCCGTCTGACTTGTTTCTCTCTTCTCCTCTCTTTTGTTCCGAGTTATTCGAGCTTGTGCTCTGGATTAAGTGGATCGAGGGGATTGGCTGGCGGAGAGGTCGCCTCTGAGGTGCCCCGTGTAGAGATGCCACCTCTGCTACACCTCATGTGTCTTCACGTTGCTGTCTCGTGCGATACTCTTCTCTGTCCGCTTCTCTATGTGTTAGATGGATCTGATTGGTTGTGGGGGAGTGGTACGACGTGGCATCATCTCCATCTGAGCCTCGAACCGCCTCTCTTTCTCTTCTTCTCTACGAAGGTAAGTTGTTTATATTAGGGTTCGGATTTGGAGATTTTTCTTGGGGCTAAGAGAAGAGGAAAGGAGGGAGGAGGAGGCCAGAGGAGGTAATCGCCTACCCCTAATTCTTGGTTTTTGCTATCAATTTGTAAGAATGTTGAATTATACTCGATTAATTTTCTAGGGTTTTTGTTCTCTGTTGACAGTAAGTGCATGGAATTAGCCCTGTTTCTCATAAGCATCACCTTGATCTTAGCCCTAGTTGTTCTTGAATTTCTGAGGCGTTTTGTGAAGGATCAAGAGAGAGGTATATCTCTTCCTATCGATTTTTAATTTAATGGATATCTTTGATTTCTGCTAGGTTAAATTGTTAGCTACTAATTGTGCTTGGGAAACTTGATACAGGGTTCACTTTGGTTCTGTTAATTAGTGCTAATCGATTTGTCTGTGTGCTAACTTAATCTGTTACTCTTTGCTTCTGTGGGATTGTGACTTGATTTCTGTGGGGTATTGATTAACTCAATTGGAGTGCTATGTTGTTTCTGAGGGGAGTTACTTGACTGCAATAAAGTTTATACTTATCATATAGGGCATATATGAGTTGCAGCATCTATTTAGTTGTTTAAGTGATCAATAATAGGCATATACATTCTATATGCTGCATATCTGAGTAGTAGCATCCTTTAGAAGGGCAATATATGCATATTTTTATGTTATGCATCAGATGTGAATAAAACTAGAACTGAAATGGCGAGTATTAGCTTATATAAGTGTTTAGATACTTGATGTATATAATCTGTGAAGGAGTTGTAACTAGCAGTAAGCATATTGGATGGGTATGAGAGTAATTTCATGTCATATTATCAGATATAACATGCAGATAAGATGTTGTGTTAGCATAGCTGTAAAGTTGTGCATGAATATGTGCCTTCTGTTTCATATTGAGTTATGTCTGATGACATAATGTGTATATTTTCATGATAAACATGATATACATGAATAAAATTGGAACTGTTAGCTAGTTTGGAGGTTGTATCAGTATAATCATGGTAATTGTTGAACTGAGCATGTAAATATGTGCATTCTGATTTATGTTTGGTGAATGTGAATCATGTTTAAGGGTATTGTATGCATAAATTTCATGTAATTGAAGTTTGGGTTATTATGAAGTAAATCTGTGGGTATACAGTTGCATAATTACATGCATGAATGCATTTTGGTTCTGATGGCACTTGTACTCTGTGGGGAATGGCTAATTTGAGCATTTGTGGCTTAGTACCAGTTACTGGTACACTAACAGTGGGTGAAATCGATATTCTGGCAAGGATTAAGTGCTCTGGGATGTTAACTGCGATTTCTGGAGAGAAAGTCAAGAGAGAGAGGGAGAACACCTATTTAACAATTGTCCCTATACCGGTTATCCACAACTACAGGAGAGAGAGGGAGAAACAGCAGGATGAGGTTTTGGAGAGAATTGATCTTAAGAGCTTTGAACTTTATTGCATGATATTTTTCGTTTTTTTTTTTTTCCCCAACAAGAGACACAATTAAGATTTCCATAACCGCAAAAATGGTGTAGCGGTAAAAGAAAAAAAATATATACATGACCGCATAAATGATGTAGCGGTAAAAAAGAAAAAAGGCAATTACATAATGTTGCGAGTAATTGCAAGAAAGAAAGAAGGGGTGATAAGATTAGTAGTGGTGTATAACAATATGGCGACATTCACTAAACAGATAACTCCCTTTTCACAAATTCGCCTCTAATTCTTATAAACTAAAATTGTTGATTTATAGACCCAAAATATCCCGAGTTGTCAAAAGAAAAGTTCAATAAAAAAGGAAGGGTTTTCTTTAATCCTTTATGTTAACTGCGATTTCTGTTAATTACCTCTGAACCAAGTCAAGAGCACCTCTAGATCGGGATAGTCAATGGATTAGGCATAACAGTCAGCTTCTTATCATTCTCACAAAAGGACACTTTAACATTAAAATGAAAGGGAATTCCATGATATGCAAGATGATGACATGAGCGAACGTGGGGTGCAAGGAAGTTGACATGATGCAAGACTGTAAAGCTGATGTACCAAAGAATTTAATTTAATTTATATATTCTTGTATGATCAGAATTTAAGGTTCCAATATTCCTAGGATTTGATTCTGGATGGTTGTTAATTAACTCTTGTTTAATTATCTAGCCATTTTTACTTTGTTCTCCTTGGACTTGTAAGCTCAAGAAGAACGGACATGGACATGTAAAGTTTTTGGTATTCAGATATATCGAAGCCTAAATTCGGTTATAACTTCGGTCTATCAACATGTTTAAAACTTTGGTCTGTTTGTTGACGTGTTAAAATCAAGATCATTAGACATTTATGGTTTCTCGGGCGTTTTAAGCGTGTAGGAGTTCCGGTTTCTAGACGTGTATCATTTTGGTCAACTATTGACGTGTTAAATTTTCTGGCCTTGTGACGTGTGAGAGTTTGGTTATAAAACGTTTTAAACTCTGGTATTAAGGCGTGTTTTGAAATTCTGGTCATTTTGGACATTTTAAACTTTGGCCTTCTTATGTTTTAGAATTTTGTCCATAAAATTCTGATTTTCAGACGTATTTAAAGTTTGGTCCCTGGATATTTAAATCTGGAATCTTTTTTCTGCGCTTCATCTTTTTGGGGTTCGACTTGGTTTCTGAGCTCGTATCATTTTGGGTTGAGCTTTGTAGATTGGAATTTTGGGCTTGGATTTTCTGGATTGGGATCTGGATTTTTTTTTAAGTTTTGAGTTTGGGCCTTGATTTCTAGGCTTTGATTTTGGATCTGGATTTTTTGGATTTGAGACTTGATTTTAGGCTGGATTTGGACTTTTCGATTTATATTTGGGTTTTCTGGATTTAGGTTTGAGCTTGAATTTAATTTTGAGATTTGAGCTTGAACCTGGATTTTTGAGTTTGGGTTTGGTTCTGGGTTTAAGTTCATTTTGAATTTTGATTATTTTGTTACTGGGTTCCCTGGGTATTTGTATTCCAATTTCTTTCGGGCTTTAACGGCAGTTGCCACTTAATTGTACCTGCTATCCAAATCTGTTGTTTCAATGTACCTGCCGTCAAAGGGGTTCATACCCTTGTACTTTTATTATTTTTTTTTTATGTGGTCTAACTTTTGGGCATTTCTACACCATCAATATTAATGATGATTTTTTTGTTTTAATCTTAATCCCCCTTTTAGTCAAGATTTTAGCTTTGAATCCTTATGCAAAAATGTTCTTCATAATTTTCTGGATATTTTGATATTTTATGGGAATTTTCTGGGCTTTCTGGCTATTTTTAATGCATTTTGAAGTTCCTGTAATTTTAGAAAATTCTGATTGGTCGGATGAGAGAGTTGTTTCGTGTTTGGCTATCAGCGACTCGTTGCATCAACGGTGCCACAGGAGATCAGACGAGTCGCTGGGATTTGGATTCGATTGGATCACTTGATCTACGCCCGGGATCGTGCACCGAGTTCATCGAAGTCTCACTTTATTCAATTCTCCTCCCTCCTTTGTTTTCTGTTGACTCGACGACAGCGCCACGCTTCGCCGTTGACTCGGGTGTTCCGGCCACTATTTCGACCACGCCTAGCTTCTCTGAAATCGTCTTCCCCCCTTCTTCCTCACGGTGTCATTGATGTACGATTTTCATACTCGATTTCCAACCGGTTTAAGCCCTAAATTAATACCAAATACAAGTGTTTTTACTTTAATTTGCTAATTTTTAGGTTGTAGAAAGGTACAGCCGTAGTCCGGCAAGTTTTATTTCAGGTTCATCACATTTTGCGGCGCGACAACAGAAGATTGCAGCGAAGGAAAGGAGAAATGTGCATTGGAACGGACCGCCCTGCCGGCAGGACGGGCCGCCCCAACCAAGAAGAGTAGACAACCAGGCATGAGCAGCAAGGACCAGCCAACCAAGGCCGCCCAACCAGTCGGACGGATCGTCCAGACCAGTCAGACAGCCCATGCAGCAGACCAAGCCAAGGCCAAGTCTGGAACGGGTCACCCCAATACTCAGGCGGACCGTTCCAATATTTCCAGCACTGCCAAAAATAGCGGACTTATTTCTGCCTGTCGGTTCTTCTATTTCTGACCTTCCAGAAGCACGTTTCCACGACTTCCACAATTAGAAACCGCCTTCCAGCAGCTATATAAGCGATGGCCTGTCTCCAGAAGCAGACACAAGTCAGAATTTTAGGTCTAGCCTCTCATCTCAACTCAGGAGAACAACTTCTAGGACGATCCAACCTCACTGGAGCGCACCGCCCCAGATCTCAGGCGGACCGTCCCAGACAGGCCAAAGCGACAAATTGTGGAGATATTGAGCAACTTCTGTTGTAACTTTTATTTTCCATCTTTTATGCGTTTTTATTTGATGAAACCTGATCTTTTTAGTATGGATTTGTTAGAGTAGATTAGTTTAGGGGCTATGGTTGAGAACATTTTCTTTATGTTATTTGTTTAGTTGAATCTTTAAGTAATTAATTAAGTTAAGTTTTATTATTTATCTTTTGTGATTTAATTTCTTAATTTTGTTGATTCGCTTTGCTTAATTGTTTTAATTGGTTATCTCGTCAATCAAAGTACACGATTGATAGTTGGAATTTAAAATCAATTGAATTAACTAAAAGTTTTTCAATAAAACACTTAGGTAGATAATAGATTGACAGATTGAATCAAAACTTGAGTAATCAACGTTTTAACTTAAGATCGAAAGATAATAAGTTTGCCTAGACCCAAAAGATAAACTAAACCCCCTAAATCAAGGAACGAAAGTTGAAGTTTAGGAGTTTAGAAGTTAAACGTTTTAAATCAAAAGAATTAACCTGAACGAAAGTTAGAGTCTAATTATTTGGTTTAGTAATCGTTTTTAACTACTTAAAATACTTAATTAATAATTAAATATCATGATCGAACAAGAGGTAGAATTGTTTAAACCATAAACCCTAGAATTATTTGACTTGTTGATTATCTCTTATTTAGTTATTGTTTTAACCTTAATATTAGACTTAGGATCAGAATTCATCTTCAACCTTCAATTTACAAAAGTGTTGAACTCGTCTAGCTAGTTTAGTAAAGTAAAAGACTAATATTCCACACCGTCCCTGTGATTCGACCCTCAAGCTTTACCACAAACGATTAGATCGGGTAAACGAGGTTTTTATTTTGAACGTGGTTTTTCCTTAGATTAAAATTGGCGCCGTTGCCGGGGACGGTTTGCTAGTATATTAGTAGTTTATTTTAGTAAATTAGTCTAAACATCCTTGTATCCTTGTATCTTACTTATTTTATCTTATCTTTAAAAAAAATTCAAAAATATTTTCTATCACCATGTTTGATTCTTTTCAGCAAGAAATAGAAGGTGGTGATGTAAAGAAGATCGTCGCATCCGATAAAACAAACGAAGAGTTCACCAAAGACTTGAGCAACCCACCAAGAAGGTGCTTGGGAAAAACCGATGTGATGCAAGACAACAAATTGCATATCAAGTATCACATCATAATTGAACCAACAAAGTTGACATACAAGAGAGGAGTTCCATCCTAGGTCCAAGTTAGGGTTAGACATAGATTTATTTGAGAGTTTAGTCTCAAGTCCAGATCGTGGCAGCGCCGAAACGACCGATTTGTGGCAGAAATTTGGTGTTTCGATAGGAGGCTTCGACATACAAGAGGAAGCAAGGGAGTATTCGGTTTTATTCTTCCTTTATTTCCTATTTCTCTCTTGTTTTGCATGATGCCTTTTAGTTGTTGAGTTTATTGTTCTAGGGCTCTGGTTGTAAATTTTCCTATTTAGTTGTTTGTGAATCTTTAGTTAATAATTAAGTTAAGTTTTATTATTTATCTTTTGTGATTTGATTGCTTTGATTTATTGATTTGCTTTATTTAATTACTTTAATTGATTATCTCGTCAAACAAAGTACACGTTTGATAGTTTAGAATTTAAGATCAATTGAATTAACTCAAAGTTTTTCAATAAAACACTTAGGTAGATAATAGATCGAAAGATTGAATCAAAACTTGAGTAATCAACGTTTTAACTTAAGATCGAAAGATAATAAGTTTGCCTAGACCCAAAAGATAAACTAAACCTCCTAAATCAAGGAACGAAAATTGAAGTTTAGGAGTTTAGAAGTTAAACGTTTTAAATCAAAAGAATTAACTTGAACGAAAGTTAGAGTCTAATTATTTGGTTTAGTAATCGTTTTTAACTACTTAAAATACTTAATTAATAATTAAATATCATGATCGAACAAGAGGTAGAATTGTTTAAACCATAAACCCTAGAATTATTTGACTTGTTGATTATCTCTTATTTAGTTATTGTTTTAACCTTAATATTAGACTTAGGATCAGAATTCACCTTCAACCTTCAATTTACAAAAGTGTTGAACTCGTCTAGCTAGTTTAGTAAAGTAAAAGACTAATATTTCACACCGTCCCTGTGATTCGACCCTCAAGCTTTACCACAAACGATTAGATCGGGTAAACGAGGTTTTTATTTTGAACGTGGTTTTCCCTTAGATTAGTCATCAATTCATGTCGCGTCATCCGATTGAGGGCTCTTCGTCCTCGTTTCGGCTGTGGTTTGACAGTGGATTGAAGCGGCGGTTTGAGGCTATCGGCGACCACCTCTTGTCATAAACTGTTCCTTGAGCATCGTGAGAGTGCCATGAGATTGTTTATGGTGTCAATTGAAGCAGCATTTTTTCAATTGGGCGGGTTTTGGCTTCAGTCTTGCACTTGGTCTGACAATGCCTGAGACAGCACCCCTGATAGCATACGGCGACGAATTCCTTCTGACGAACAGCTGCCTGAGCTCAGTAGGGATGTGTTGATGCCTCCAGGTTTATCAGTTTGGTGACTAACTGTCGCTTAGTTGATACTGGTTCTCCGCTATGTTTGATTTGACGAAGGCAACAGGTGGCACTGGGTCAAAGCTACTGTCGGCTTGCAAAAAATTTTTTTATGCTTTTAAGATACATGTGACAAAGTCGAACGCATAATCCTTTTATTTATTCATTCATTTTTTTTGTTCAGAAGTTCTTTTAATGTCCAGTCAACAGTCCTTTGATTACATTAATCAAGTTCGCCTATGAATTCAGAGGAGCATTTATCATAGAACTGCTTATTTTTATACACTTGTTATGTTTTTAAATTTAGCTTTGTTATTTGGTTCGGTGTAGCCCAGGTTCCAGGTTAGCATCAATAGAAAATTGTCTAGTATTTATGCAGATGCGATATGCAATTCATGAGTTTGCTTATTGGTACACTATGACCATATACAAGATTTTGACCTTAAGGACACGATCATGCTATACTGAAATTAGAACAGATATGATATGGAGGCAAATATCTTTTATATGGTTTATAACATGAAACTAACATGAGTGTTACATAAATATGAAATTTGGAAAAGGAACTCAACAGTCTTTTACTAATATCACTTTAATTACCTTTTTATACCTTTTTGTATGCATGACATGCGACTATAAGTTCTTTTGTGACTTAAAGGTATATAACTATATAGGCAACTTATTGGTTTCCTTTGTATGCAATAAGATCATAATCTATGCATGCAGAACGGTAAATAAGACATAAGATACAGGTGTGATAAGTGCAAGGACAAACCACTCGAATTTGTTTTTATGTTTCTATGCAAGATGCAAACTAAACAATTGTAAATTTATTTGAATACAGCGACAACACAACTAAACTTTTGGTGGATAGACTTGTGTATGCAGGACTTGGAAGTTCATTTTTTTTATATCAGTGCATCGTGAAGTTGGGTCGAAATGCAACTGAATCTCATTGAGAATAACCCTTTTATGCGAGTTCGAAACTTATTATATTTTTAGAAGATACAGGTTTTTTTTTTAGACTAAGTAGAATGAATACTCATAAGACTCTTTTTATTTTTGGTACACTGGAAGCATATATAAAACCTTTATATGCATGAACATGCTTCTGAGATGCGGTTCGAGACTGATCTAAATGCAAAAGAAAGATTCACTAAAATTATTCTTAAAACTTCTTAAGACATACCAAACTTTACTCTGCAACCTACTCCCTGTTCCTAGATGCAAGTTTATTTCTATAACATCAGAAGTCTATATTTTAAGAAATACAAAATTTCATAATACAAGATTTTGAGTATATCTTAAACTAGAGTCAAAGACCCTCTTTTTTATTTAAACTTTACTGGGACACTAATTGAGCTAGAATGTAAATGCAATTTCTTTTTAAGAGAAATAATGCAACTTAAGCTTAAGCTAAGAACAACAAAACGGTTTGAACAGATCTGCAAGGTTTCTCTTCCTTCCTGCTATTATATTTTATTTGTTTATTCTAAGTTTTTGATACATGATTTACCATACAGGAAATATATATTCCTTTGACAAGCATGACAACGGAGGGGTAAAATGGAAAAATGCAATGATAAATACACGAAACTGGATACTTGAAACTCATAATTAACAGTGACTTAATTACTTAAACCCAAATCTATTCATTTTTCCTTTACTGACTTGCAAAATGATTTTCATTATTCAATCCCGATGCCTACACCTTTATTTAACATAAACCATAGTAAGGCCCAAAGTTCATTTTATGACATCATCCTTACTCGAACTGTTTTTATTATTTCGGCCCACTTAAACCTCTGTTAGTTGTTTAATCCATAAATTAGGCTAAATCATGGAGACAGAGTCTAATGTCACGCACTCCATGACACAGCCCAATTTATAGCTTAAACAATCAAACTAAAGGAAAAGTAAGGCTGAGTTATACTGGCGCCATGATAACTTAGACAAACATTTTAAATATACTCTTTAAATGTAAAATAGATGCAATATAATACTCTTATGTATTCATATTTCTGAATTAAAGAATCTGTATGGCATCTCTGGAGGCGGAGTCTATTGTCACGCACTCCAGAGAACCAAGGGTTCATGTTTGTGAGATTTGAACAAAAGGGAAAGAGATGCAATATGCGATTTCATGGAAATGATTTTTTTTTTGAGTCAATCTTACTAAAATCACGTTCAATGTTGGTGGAGACGGAGTCTAATGTCACGTACTCCACCAACACTGTCCCTAATTCTTGCAAGAACAAGTGTCAACAGAGATGGATAAAGAAAAGAAAGAAGAAAAGATCAAGAGAAATATACATGTAAAGAAAAGAACAACATGTGCATCATAAAGAAAATAAATCAAGGAAACTACTATTTTTATTTAAAATCGGAGGCCATTACAAGTTATTTACCTCGAATAAAACTTCTTTTTTTTACAGCAATTTAACTAAGAAAATGGCCTCCCTCCTTTTGTCTCCTGAGGGGTATTATATAAGAGAGGTATTAGGGCTCGGTGCTTCATCCTTCTTGGTCAGGTGGCATTCTTCAAGTCTTTAATCTTGTGATGAAGGGTCCAGATTGTTTGAGGGATTTGCCGCCTCACTTTTATAAATCTGTATTCACTTCCTTTTTTCACAATTTAATGACATTATCCAATGGGCCTCTGACATCTGGCACTTGGAGCATTGCAACAGCTTAATTGTTCAATCTTCACTTCTATTTACTTGCCAACATCAATAGGTATGACAGGTAGGGTCCACATTCTCTGTAGCTGGAAGGATGGGTCTGCATTCTTATCCTCCTCACTATGTATTAGCTTGAGAGAGGGGTCATCTTTGGCGCCAGGAGGGTACAAGAACAGGTGGCATGTATCCATGTACCCATAGGTGATGACTGGTCCAGATTAGCACTGTGATGGAATCAACAGCTGCAGCTAGGCATGACATGCTTCAGATGGCGTTTTTTGTTCTCCATTTGCATCTGTTAATCACTGGAAACTCCATTGACTGCCATATATTCCAATTATACCCTTACTGTACATGTATTCACTCCCTAAATGTGGGGGTATAGTTGGTAATACATGTATCCTTATACAAGGTTTGACAGTTAAACGCTTTTAACCAGATACATCTCCTCTCCATTTCATTTTAAACATTCCAGCTTCTGAGGCAACTATTGTTATAGCCATGTGTGTGGCTTGGTGTTCAGAATGTAGGTAACAGGAGATGTGCTGTCCTCTCCATTCGTTCCCCGCTTCACCTTTTTTACTTTCTTTACACACTGGATTCCTCCAGTGGCGAGCATTCTTTGGCTTTTTGTCAACCCACGCTTTCATTTCCCATTTTGAATCTCACGTGAGCAACTTTGAACCTTACTGGGTGCATCTTTCCATTCTATTGCCTTCTAAGCATCCAAGAGAAGGCGCTTCACCATACTCGGAACTTCCATCAATGGCGGGTAGTGGTATTCACCTTCCTTCACCAAATTGGCCGGAATTGGCGTTGAAATCCTCTGATTGAAGCACCAACGAAGCCCCTCAGGTCATTTAATTGAGCTTTTATCTAATAATTTGTCGTAGCAGATTCCCCCAATCTACGAGCCAGTGGCTTATATATCTGATTTTGCCACCTTGTAGGCTCTGAAGGCAGCCGTGTCTGGCCTCGACAGGATCGTGGTGGAGCTCTCTTCTCAGCAGTATCATCATCTCATGCTGCGGTGGCCTGCAGCGCCGGCGTGAGGTGAACCCTTGGCCAACGGTCGTATTTCTTCTTTGGTTTGTACTGTCTCCCTCTTTCGTTTCCTTTTTTTCTTCTGTTAATGGAAAGGCGGGTTCCACAGGAATGGGCCAATGAGCGTCCGACACGTGTCGAGCCTGAAGCTGACTCGATCGAGTCAGTTAAACGCTGTTGAGTTCGCATGTTACGCGTCTGGACTCAGTCGGCGATGAACGCGTAAGCGTTTGAGTTGGTTGGGCCGAATTCAATTGGGTCTGTAATGGGCCCAATTTAATTAACCAGGCAGGCTTTGTTTATTTGTTATGCATGGATTTGTGTTTTTTAATTAGATGAACCAGACCAAATTGTCGATTAATTCTAACAATGAGCCCAAATGGGACATGCGCAATTGTTTAGATGTTTCAATGTAGAGTCGTTTGTTCTCGTTGTCGCACTGGATCCAGTCCACATGTCGGAATTCTATATTGCCCATTTTTAAGCAATTTAATTGAGATCATTTCTTTTAATCAGTAGGGTATAAGTTTTGGCATGAAATTTGGTTTGAGCCTCCTAAAAAAAATGTGGGGTATTTGCCCTTTATACCATTTCCATTTTTAGGGTCCTTTATAATTAACCAATTAACTAATTATGTGGATTTTATCATATTTCACATAATTAGATTAATTAATTAATTACTCATTTGGTGGGTTTTGGTTATCTGTGTCTTGAGTCTCCTTTTTTGAAATATGGATCATGATTATGGATTTTGTTTCACCACATGCCATTTTCCATTTTTGTCTTTGCAGGTTTTCTTTGCCGACGTCTGACAGCTCGTCTTATGGAAAAATTTGGAGGCAAACAATTACATAACAACTCAAATCCATGCTCTCAGTTCGGACCGAACTGGTCTTGTTCGGACCGAACTGAAGGCAGGTTTTCTGGAAATTCGAGTTAATTATGAAAGTAATTAATTTCTGATTTTTCTAGAAGCTAAACCTAGTGAAATCTGATCCCTATGACGCTTTTATAATATTAGAAAAACCACCAAAAAAATATGTGTTTGTCTACTTTATTGCTTAGAATTGTTATTAGAGTCAAAAACATCCAAAAATATCTACATTCTTGCCTTGTCCTTTAGTTATTTGTTATTTTCATTCAAATTGTCCCTTTATTACCAGTCTAGCTTTTGAGAAACGATAAGTCTAATACTCAGAAATCCGTCCCTTGAGTTCGACCCTAAAACCTTTGCTCCAGATGATTAGTGGGGCTAGGTCTTAGGTACAAATTATATTTGATACTTAGGTTCTAAATCCTTCATCAAATTGGCGCCGTTGCCGGGGACGGTGTTGATATTAGATACTTGTTGTAGTATCAAGAGACTAGACTTTTCTTTTATTTTACTCACATTTGTTTTCTCTCTATTTTTCAGGACTGGCAGGTAGGAAGAAGGGACCTCGTGCTAAGTCTCAACCTCCTATCTTGCGTAGGTATTTTCTCTGTGGGTTGCAGGAAGATCCAGAGCTGCAGCAAGTCAATTTTCTTCGCGAAATCAACCAAGAGCAGCAACCAGGGTCAACTTCGTCCTCCAGTTCGATCCGAACAGCTCCGGTTCGACCAGAACTGATCCCAGTGCAGAGAGAAGCAGGAGCAGCCATGGCAGCGAACAACCCTCAAGTTGACATCGCGGCCGAGACACAGCGCCTGGAGCAACTCAGGCTCCAACTTGAGCGAGAAAAGCGAGAATTCGACAAAGAGCGTCGCAGATGGGCCAACAATGATGAGAGCGTTGGCAACAATTCTGATGGGGACAACGACAACCCCAACAAATCTCTCATGGAGTATTGTGCTCCGAGGGTCACTGGTCACTTGTCTTTCCTTTGGCCACTGGTCGCGTAGTATTTTTATTTAAATTTAATGTTATGCGAACTTATTTTTCTATTAAAAAATATCAAGTGATATAATTTTTTTATTGTATATTTTTAAAAAAAATTCGGTATTTTTACTTTTGTTTAGTTGTTTGGTTTATATTTTTCGGCATTCTTACGAATTTTACTTAACCCAATAATATAATATTTTTATTTTGTAAAATTTTTCCATAATTATTTAAATTGATGTTATTTTGGATATTTTGAGATGCCTAACGGTTTATTATAAGCTATGGTTTATATTTTGTAACATGTCTAATAAAAATTATAATTATATTATAAAACAATATTTTTCTATAATCGAAATATTATGGTTAAAATGTGTGTGTTTTGTGTTAGAATTTGTTAGATAGATATATCATTAGTGACAATTATATGTTATTGTGTGGACTTTTTCGTCATTTCTCGAAGAATGATTGGATTTCCTCAAGAAACGGGAATAAGTCTTAGATTCACCCCTCACGAGCTTAAATTCAGGTGTACAATGCTTCTTAATAACAAGAAAACATTAACGAGAATCTATTCTTATGAGGGTTTATTAATTTTGTGGATCCTTTCCTTCCAATAGGCGCAAGCCCCTATTGTTAATTACCCCGTGACGAATCACGAGAACCTCTGATTAAGGGATTCTAGAAATTATATGTCGTAGGCTAGAAAAGTTATTGTCTCAATTTATTTTTATACTTTTGGTTTAGACTAAACTCAACTGATGGTACCAGACTTGGTTGACGGGGCACAATTGAGGATTTATTTCTTTTAGCTTAAACTTGACTCAATTGACGGTACCAGTCCTAATTAACGGAATCTAATTGAGGTTATTAAAGTACTTTATCTAAGACTTCTATTTATATTTGTTTTATCGGGTAGGTTTCGGATGATAGCTTGGTTTCGGCGGCTTGTAGGAATTAGTTCTTGATCATTTGATGATTTAGAAGAACAAAAGAATTTGGATTTTATTCCTGGGACTTTATGAGTCGCTATAGGAATTGGTTTATGATCGTTTGATGACTTGTAAGGACAAAAGATTTTGGATTTTTATTCCTGGGACTGTGTGAGTCGCTGTAGGAATTGGTTCCTGGGACTGTGTGAGTCGCTGTAGGAATCGGTTCCTGGAACTGTGTGGGTCGCTATAGGAACAAAAGAGATTTGGATTCCAAGGGCTATGTTGGGCCGCTGTAGGAATCGGTCCCTGGGACTATGTGGGTCGCTATAGGAACAAAAGTGATTTTGATTCCAAGGGCTATGTTGGGCCGCTGTAGGAACAAGGAAGGATTTAATTCCTGGGACTGTGTGGGTCGCTGTAGGAATAAAGGAAAGATTTGATTCATGGGACTATGTGAGTCGCTGTAGGAATCGGTTCCTTGAACTGTGTGGGTCGCTATAGGAAAAAGAGATTTGAATTCTAAGGGCTATGTTGGGCCGCTGTAGGAATCGGTTCCTGGGACTATGTGGGTCGCTGTAGGAACAAAGAAAAGATTTGGATTCCAAGGGCTATGTTGGGCCGCTGTAGGAATTGGTTTCTGGAAAGACAATTTGTCTTTGTGTCAATGCTGATCTTGATCTCGGGGAGTGACTTTTCCTTACCTGAAGAGGTTTCGGCTTTGACTTCGGTCATCGAGTTTGGACTTTTAGTTTTCTAATATTTTCTCTTTGGGCTTTAGTGATTTTTAATATTTCTCTTATTTTGATTTTAGGAATTTAAAGGTTTCAAAATTCATTTTTAATCTTTGAGAATATTTATTTCAAAATACTTAGTTGGAAAATAGTCACTTGAAGGTTGTTTTAGTGTTGAAATTACTCAAGTTTTAGTTTGAAAATTTTATAGAACACTTACCTAAGTTTTATGGTGTTTAATGTTTTTATGAAATTCATTTTATAGCGAAAATACTTCAAAAATATAAAAGGCTAGTATTTTGAGAGATTTTGATATCCAAGTATTAGTAAATTTAGTTTCCGCGTATTTTTAGGATTTTACGGATATTTTGTTTGAATTTTTCTGAGTTTCGTACTATTTTTAATGAACTTTCTAAATTTCAGCTGATTGTGTAATTGTCTCATTGGGCCACGTGGCAAAGAAGATTGAATTGGCTGCTGATTAGGATTGGTGAGGTGGTTGGCCTAGTTACTCCATAAAGTGCTAATTTGGGCTTGTCGTGATATTAGGCCTTAGTTATTTCAATTAACAATCCTTTTAGACATTTTTTTTTTATTATTCTTTAAATCAAGGAAATTCTGTATAGCGAATGGTAAACGAGACATGAAGCTTTTTGCCACAGTGGATCAAAGGAATTTTAGCGCTGAAATGTCATCCAAGAAGACGGGTTTTATTCTTTCTTAACGGGCTCGTAACCTTAATGGATTTGGATCCGTTAACGCTTCAGGCCATCACAAGGTCTGGGGAAAAGCTCTGTAGAGTCGTGAGGTGTCGAGGAAAACGGCGGTGGGCTTCATTTTCATCGCGTCGGTCCCCAATGGTGGCAGGACCAGACATTGACATGGCATCACAGAGATTGTCGTCGAGGGGCTTCTAAGAGTCTAATTATGCCAGAGAAGGGTCTTTCGGCCTCATTGTGGTGCGAGACAAAGTTTCATGAATCTAATTTGCCTTGCGTTTATGTAATTTCAAAGGGGAAGCCAAATGAGAGCAGTGAGGTGAAAAGTTTGTTCGGAGGGTGATGAATTAGTAGCAAAGAGGATGATGGGTATTTGATTGTGTTGACTTGCGTTAATACAAGAAGTGGTACAAGAACAAGTGGAGATAAGTACAGAAAAGAGATGGTACAAAACTTGGGCAATTTAGCTTATGTCTTAGGATAAATGTAGCTCTGTGACTCACCTTTATTCTGTTAACAACTTTGCAATTTTGATTCAATTAAATGACTATATGGGCTGGTTGCATCCTAAGCTAACTAATTTATAGATTGACAACGTTGATTCCTTTGTACCTTCAGTATTTATACTTTCACTAAGACTTTAAGGTGCCTGCACGTTTCTGTGTCTTGCCATACATAACATCTTATATTAAGGTTCTTAGTAAAGCTATAAGATTAATTAAAACGAACACTTAAATTAATCAAATTATGATCCCTACTACCTTAGAAGGACACACACTCTGGCTTTGTGAAAAGAAATACAATTTTTATTTTGTAAAGTTACCACAGTTAACTATGCTTACAAATGAACCTATATATATACTATGTTATGGCAGGAAGTTATTTACTACACTTATTAACATAAGAACAGCATCCTAGAATATCAGCATCTGATCTAAAGCATAGAATGATAGCACTTTTACTACAGTCCTTAGTTCATTCCAGAATCACAAATTGAAAGGAACAGCTAATAATTTGAGCCAGGATAATAACAAACAAAACTTTCTACGTTCTAAAAAAAAAACAAATAAAATCAAATATCAGTCAAGCCAGGATCCTCACTACCTCAACATAATATACACTGGTCTTGTGAACCAAGAATATAATTTCATTATCTAAATTCACAACAGTAAATTATTTTTGCAAATAAACTCATATGTCTTACATTATTGCAGAAAATAACTTAGCCTAACTATCAAGCACCAGAACAACATTTTAGGAGTATCAACATCTGATCTAAAGCATCTACCAGTAACACTTTTTACTATAGTTCTTGATCACAGATTAAAAGAAACAGCTAACAAGTCTCATTCGTTACAATGACAGCTGAATTAAGATCATCGCTTCATAGGCAAATAGTTAGCAGGCAGCAATTTCATTTTAGCCCTTGGATTTACCATAAATACACATTTATTTAGTGACCCCCCTGGAAAGATATGGCATAGCCTATCTTATGAAGATTGCTTATGTTAGATGTATACTTAATTAAATGCATAACAAGTATGATATGCCATGCTTGTAACGCCTTTAATTATAGTATCCATTTCTTGACTAGGCCTACCAGAGCTGTGCTATGGAGGTTATCTAGACAAGTCTGAACATCTAAATTGTATTTTTCAAGCGCTATGCGCTATTAAAATGCAACCGATGGGATTGTACAGAGCTTTGTCAGCTCAACCTTTTCAAACGCTATGCGCCATCAAAAATTGAACTGAATTCCTAGTGTAGTAACTCATTCGTTCCTTGATTGAGCCTTTCATGCGCCAGCACGCAGTCAAGAACTCAATCAGATCATGAAAGAGCATGGAGGAGAACTTGTATCACTGAACCTTATATGAAAGGCCATGTCTTTGCCTTGCTTTAATTAGAAGAAAAGAAATAAAGCACTACTTCAATTCCTAACAGTACAGATTCAAAGGAAAATGAAAGAAAACATAATTTTACTGCATCATATATCAACAAACTCATTATTCACAAAAGGTCACTCATATTTCAATTGACATTGAATCTTTAATAATCAACAAATTTTATCTCGATTTGTGAGTATTTAAAGCAAACTGAACTATTCCTTACTAATTTCAAAGTGTTAACTATAACTATCACACGCTGGGTGTGATCCGATCACAACTGAAGACATAAGTGCTTTGAGACAAGCTTCTGCTCAAACCTTCCATGCGCCATGCGCAAGTTTGATCTGAGCCTTATCTTGCTCAAAACCTCTATGTCATCTCTTGATCAAGATCTTCAAGCGCAATGCGCTATCAGAACCGAACTTACGGCTAATTGAAAGTAAAAAAAAAGAACAAAGAAACCAATGTCAATTGAAATATAAGCTTCCTTATTATCAAATTGAATCAAAGAAGATCAAAGATAAAAGAAGAAATAATCAACTAGCAGTAACACGGATATTTGATCCAAAACAAGAAAGAAGATTGAAAACCGAAATCTTCAACAAAAGAAATCAACTTTTCATCAAGAACTTCGAATTTCAATTACAAATCCACAACTTACACTTGCCTTTTTGCTTACTCCTTGATTACAATTGCTCCAATCGCTCAGCTTTCGCCTAATTTCTCTCCTCTTACAATGCCTACGAATTGTTTGTAGAAATGCTAAACCTATCTCCCTTTTACAGTGTGTGTGTTTGTGTGTGTCCTCTAAGTCTTCTAGAGAGCAGCTGAGCGCTCCTTAGAAGAGAATTGCTAAGTGTGTGTCGAAGAAGTCCCAGGAAGAGGGTGGAAGATCCTTTCTTCTTTGTTTGATTTGAGTATATATAGGCAGTGGAGGTTGAGAAGCTTCTCAAAGAAGATTGATGCTTCAATTGATCTCGTTCGTCGATTCAGAGGCACACGGATCATGGTTTGATCCAACGGCAGAGAGGGCTTCACCTTGTGCTTCTTTTTGGGATGGTCAACAGAAAAGAAGTATGAGTTGACCATGGCGGTTAGAGTTTGTTACCGTGCGATTTATCTCAACCCTTGATCTTCCAGCCCGTGTGCTAAACTCTCATCCAACGGAGACGATTGTTTGATGCTGGGGCCCACTCATGTGAGGTCCGAACGGAATCAGTTGAAGACAGTTGCAGCGGCGACCTTCTCCTCTCCCTTCGATTTTCTTCTTCTGTTGGGTTGGGGAAGATGATCCCTTCGACGGGCCCCACCCGTCAGGTTTAACGAGGCACACAACTTCAGCGCCAATGCACCCTCATTTGGTTGTACGTGGTTCACCGTGCACCAGTACTTCATAATCTTTCCCCTATGCGTGGTGTATGGCAGAACGGGTGTACGCAAATTGTTTCTTCAACAGGGAAAATTCAAATTCCTCTCATTCCAATGCCCTCCATTTCATCAAGTATTGCATGTCTCCATTTGTTCATGAAATTGCTCTTTTTTTTTTATATGGCTGATCTTAGAAAATTTATTGAAGCCCTTCCTGTTGGAGTTTGCCCATGAAATTTCGCCTCTAGACTCACAATATTATGTAGAACATGATGGCATCAAGAATTTTCAGGGATGACCCTTCCAACTATTTTATTTAATTTCTCCAAAATTGAGGGTCTTCTTTGCATAAAATAGGACCTTCACAACACTTCTGATCATTCTGAAGGCACCTTAATTTTCCTCATACTCCAATGTATTTTTGGATAATTTTCCATGATTTTTGGAGTCCATTTGGTATTTTTCATGGATTTTCTAAACCCCTTATATTTATTGCTCCATGAAATTAGTTTAATTATTTTCATGAATTTGACATCATAAAATTGGGTCAAACAGTTATACATTATTTTAATTACCTATGTTGGTATCTTGGTATTAATTTAATTAATAGATTTGAAATTTATGGCATTGTCTTAGCAATGATCATAAGCAAATATATATTAGCAATTTTTTTCATTTATGGAAAGTTGATAATATAATAAAGCAGGTTGATTGTTGACAATATATTTTTATTTTGCTATCGCCCATCGCACGAAGCGCGAAATTATGACTAGTTTAGTTCATAGTAGCTTGTCGTCAGATACTAGGATATTATAAGCCTGTAGACAAAAAAAAATGTCCAGAGCTAAATTCAGTGTGGGGCAAGTGCAATCTCTAGGATTGCAAGTCACCTCATTCCAGTCAAAAACGAAAAAGACGTGGAAGCGTCTTTCTTTTTGGCGCCGACACCTCCCTCCCCTTTAACTTCCGCTCCCCTCCCTCTCCTCTTGTCTCCTGTATTAGAGACGTGTTTTCCACCCTCCTCTCCTCTGTCCCTTGACTCTCGTCTTTCTCTTATATGTACTCTATACACTTATATTAAGATGATCCTTTCTTGCAACTAACTGAACATTTATTTTTACAAGTTGATCCCTAATTATATCTAATGAAAACACTAATAAGATAATTTTTTGTTACACCTAATTGAACATTTTCTTTCATATACACTAATACGATGATTTCTTGTTGTAACTAATAAATACACTTACAAAGATGATCCCTTATTACAACAAACTAAACACTTAACTTAATAATTTCTTTCTTATTATAACAACTTTAGAAATAAAAACAGAAATCTGGATACACATTTCAAAAAAATAAAGACAAAAAATAAAAAAGCAAGGGTGAAAGTGTGTCATTGATTGAGAAGTGAGAACGGATAAACGAAGCAAATAAAAGACGAGTGAGGCACTGAGAGGGAGATTGAGAGGGAACGAAAAAGGAAGAGGATCTGAGAGGAAGTGCACATGGCGCTGGAATGGGAGAAAAACGTGAAAGGAAGAGGAACACAGAAGGGAGAGGAAAGGGAAAAGCACCGGAAGTAATTCCCCTAATTCAGTACTACATAGAGAGCATCTTATAAACTAACTTCATCATAATCAGAATCAAGTACAAACATCCATTTGACTAGGATACCGAGTAAACAACAATCAACCTTTATCCCCCCACACAAACCCTTGCTACGGACCTTGCATCAAGAGCAAATTTGGTAAACTACATTGATCAACTCGCATTTCTCCAACTCATTTTTGCACACAGGTACATCAACCAATACAGTATAATCATATACTATGAATTTCGAGATAAGAGGACAACTCCTGCAACTAGATAGCTGTACAGAACTGCATAAATAATTTTCAGACCAGCGGAGGAAAAATACTAAACTAGCAACAAACCTTCTCCTCTAGAAAATATATATATATATCTTAATTCATGATCCCTCTCCGTTTAACATTAGGGAATGGAAAGGCATTTTCTTTATTTCAACAAATGTGGAATAGTCATTCGTAAGTGGTTGTCTCCAAGGTTCCCCATCCATTTGCAAGTATGCACGGTTCCACTGGCCACCTCTTAATTCCAGCTTTATAGCAGCAGCCTAATAAATTAATGAGAAAGCAAAATAGACAAAAAAAAAAAAATAACAACAATAATGACACAGAATAGATGGAAATATTTAGCTAAAATTAGTGAGGCCTGGTCAATACCAACCAATTTAGATGAGATTGCTGGAGTGCAAGGTACAACCATAATATTCAACCAGGCTGGTGCCTGGCCGATACCCAACCAGTTTACATGAGATCAATTGACTGCAAAGTACAACCAGGACAATAAATGCCTGATCAGATTAGAAATAAGGTCCAGGGTAGAAAATGTAGGTACAAAGTATAAGCTGTGTACAATCCAATTGGATGTTAAGCACAGTCAGCTGTAAAACATGCCAACCATATTCATCAGTTGGAATTACAAAGGTGAATGATGCATATTGGGGTGTTTTCAGTCTATTATTTCTACTGAGATCAAAATGGTTGCCACAAAACATGAACCAACCTGCGCAATATGCTTTGCTTTAATGACCTCAGCCATGACAAAGGAGGCATGCCACCCTTCCTTGAGCCCAAATATTTCTAACAATCCATCATCAGCATGTGCTTCTACAAATCCTCTCTTTAATCCAAAACGAGGAACAGATATGTTCATCAGTTGAAAATTATGTGGTAATATATGCAAGAATGAGCATACTGTTTTGAATTACTTAACTCCAGCAAACAAAACACAAACCTTTTCAAGGTACTCAGGGTTTAGATCTCCCCAAGGATGCCTTCCACTTCCATAATTGTAGAGATTTAAACAAACAAGTGATCTCACACTGCATTATAGAAATTATCAACTTTAAATATCAATAGCAGAGACAGAAAGATAGACAAAGTGACAAAAATACACATGACAGTAACAATTCTTTTTTGAGAGAAGCTATGTTGAACCATTAAAAGCAATGCATATATCACTGTGCATAATCTGAAAAGCTGCAAGTAAGTGACTTGCCTCGGATGAATTGGAATTTGCTCCCATTCAGAGCAATTTGCTCGTTTAATAAAGAGCCTTAGAATATTCTTAAGCCCCCTGCATAAATGCCACACAAACAACCAATGTTAAAAGAACATGCTTATTATTTGAGAGCAAATCAGAAGATTATCTTTTTCTGATTAAAAGGTAGCTAACAGTACAAGTAGGAAGCATGTAGCCTTAATCAGGTTATTAAACAGGTCTAATTGGTTGTGAACTTCTTATCAGTTCAGAATAAATTCAATTCCTGATGTCAGGTCATTGCATATCAGATTCTTGTCAATTTTTATATGATACTGCCAGATATCAAATTAGCCAGGTTTCTTAACCCGAAAAGAATGAGATGCCATCCGAACATTTTTTTTTAATCAGGGATGAGCACATCAGGTCATCTATCCATTCAGGTTGGGTTTCAGTTTGAATTTGATTATAAGTCTGCAGCTTTCAGGACTTGTCAGGTTATGATTGCTCTGGACCAGGCTTGAGCTGGTAACAAATTGATTTGGGTTTAAGCAGTGATTGTTTTAAAATAATCAGGTTGGCTTTAAGTTAGGGAAGAATGGGATTTTTCCAGTCAAAACTCAAACGAAGTAATTACCTTAAGTTTGGAGTCGCAGCACAAGGCGTACAAAACCACCCTTGGGTGCAGCTGTATCCAGCATATATTAACTAAAAGAAGGAAAGAAGAAAAAATTTGGTGAAAACATATATAAATAAAGCTGGATGATCCATCGGAAGAAAGAGAATATAAGAATAAATTGTCTTATACAATAAGAAACATAGCAGTATCTATTACCAACAAGATTTGACTCAAAATAGAAAATTTGAAGAACTCTTTTGTCTAATTTAAGTAAACATGTGGCGATCGTGCCTTCTCAGAGGAGATTCCTTTTACATGCAAATATGAATAACATACCGAGATTCTATTTACAGCGAAGATGAATGACATACCTTATTTGCAACTGGGCCCTGTGCAAGGTAAGGCTTCTCATTACGCAGGTGGTGGAACCCGTATGCCACCTGAGCATCCATTCCTTTATGCAAATTTAAATAGACATAAACGTTAATATCCTTTAATGAAGCAAGGACAAATTAATAAATTGTACTCTTTCCAATAAAAACATGTCAACTTTGCACTTGAATGAACAGGATGCACGATACAGGTGGTAAATGGACATTGCTGTTCCTCCATGAGTAAGCACGCTATAGTATCAGAAAGTGCGAGAATAGCTGGGAATTGCAGGGGATTTTATCTAGGGAGAGAAAGGGAAAAAAGAACTTGGAATCTTTAGTCGCCGGGTTTTACACCTATAAAGAAGGCCTTAGTCCAAAACTAAAAAGAGACAAGAAAAATAGTAGGGACTAGGGACTTGAATGAATTGGACATGCTATAAATATAGCAGACAGAACAATTTCTTTAACAAAAGGGGCACAGTAAATCCCTGAAAAAATGAACTCACCAATACTAAAATAGTTATAAAAGACCCCTCCATAGCAAGAAATTTTCTCAGGCATCTCTCCTTCAATATCCATCTCCTGTCATGATTTTAACTATCAGATGCTTGGATGAAACATACACCTTGAATCAACCGTCCAAGTTGCATACGCAATCATGATACAAAAGCTATAACAAGGTACCAGAAAAGGCATGCACTATATTTTGCTCATAGAAATTTTGCTTTGGAAACTATCAAGTCCTATAAGGTTGACAAACCTTATTCTTTTGCTTGAGTGTGTACGGCTTTTCTTTTATCTCCCCTTCTGGCATCACGACTTCTAAATGCCAACTGCATATATATATCCATAGTTAGGGACTAAAAGGGCAAACAAAATTAGATCAATTGTTGTGATCCCCATGAACATGATGCTGCAGACCTAGGTATGGTCAATCTCGCTACATTTGGCCACTAACCAAAACTGCCTCAACTCTCAAGAGAGGAAAAAATAAAAAGATCTATTTCAGCAAAAAAGGTAGAAAAAAATCAAAATGCAGACAAATAAAACATCAAAACACAACCAAACCATTGCGCAAATTAAGAACATTCAAAATCAGGCAATGATATTCTTACATTGAGAGGATCAAAAAAATGATGGACCAAATTTAAAATAAGAAATATAATTCACCTGTCAAGCCGGCAGATAGGTGCTACAACTGCCTTGTTAAGCAGTCGCTTCACAGCTGACCGCCAGGCAAATGGAAAAGAGCCACCCTGTACAAATACTATTACTACAGATATCAACAAGTCAAAAAAATAAGAAAATAGCCAAACAAGCATAATATATACATACCCAGCCAAATGTTCTTGAAAGGTCATTCCCAGTGCCAAGAGGAATAATCCCTGTTGGTGGGACTGAATCCCTTCTGCTCTCATAAAGCTCTCTGAGACTTCCCAGCACCCAACCCACAGTACCATCGCCTCCTGCAACCTAGAAAGAACCAACACATAAATAATTTGAACATTGCAGATTGGATAAAAATATAGTATTGAAAAATAATTATGTGCTCAAGTCAACAATGTTTAGAGGGCTGGAACGGAGTATAATTAAGAGAAAATCAAGTACATTAAAACACAATGTTTTCTAAGCTTTGCTCTATTGCTCACCTCAATTGGTCAACATTTTGGCTGATAGATTCAATGTTGTTAATGATTAGGTCCTTCCTTCAGGATATATCAGACAACTATATTTTAAACTAGCAAATTTAAGTTTGTGGTGTAGCTTAAATATTGAGCAAGAATCTCTCTCAAGCTCGATTTATAATCAAGATAGCATACCACAATTCTCAATTTCTCACGTGTGTCCTTTGCACAGGCATCTCCTTGAGAAGCCATTTGTTCCAAGCAAGCCAATCCATATTCAACAAAATCAGGTGGTTGTATAGTTTGAAGATCAAAAACCTGTACCAACCAAAATTTAATTAGCAGATCCTAGAACAAAAAGGAGTTGATCAAGGAAGACAAGATAAGAGATAGTTTATAAAACTTCACTACATCATCGACAAAAATACCTTCGACATTAGAACCATGTAACAAAGCAAGAGTTTATGCAGTCAAAGTTGGACTAATTTGGTTTGACTTATGCTAAAGTAACAATGAAACAATGTGTTCAACTATTTTGTGGAAAAGAAATTTTTTCCAAATTGACTACAGGACATATTTTTCTGGAACACAGTAATAATGGTATCAGCAAATCCGTACTAAGCAGTTCTATAGTTCTAGTGAACTGCCAGCTCACATGTAACCAATCTCTTTTGGGCCTCAAAAACTTAATGGAGAAAACATTCTCAAACTTCCAGGCTATATATGTGTTGAATTATATTTGAAGGCAAGGGTGTAATAAAATTGCTCCTACCCATCTTACTATATTAAAAAAGAGCAAAAACTAAAAAGCTGGCCAAATGGCCAGCTTGTGAGATTTTGTTTTCCCATTAAGAAAAAGAATGATACCCCATCGAACACCTGTATTGAGGTATTAAGGTCAAAACATTCAAGAGCTTCTAAACTATAAAAATATATTATTCTGACCATTACCGCAACTATAACTAAAAATAATACATTTATTTAATATGTACAACGTTTCAGACATCTGAAAACCCATAGCTCTGCATCATGAAATATTTAAGAGAATCATACATGGAAAATACGCAGCACAAAAGGTGTGCCCAATCCCATTTAGTATTACATCTGGGAAAATTAAGTTTAAAAACTAAATTTCCCAAATTTCATAAGTCTTTTCTCTATATATTTTTCAAAGTTTGCCAATCCAAAATTGTTTCTAGAATTTATTGAGAGCATAAACCCAATTGATTCCAAAAACTAGATCAATCCAACAAATTAGTTAAGAGAGGCACTGTATCTAGAAAAAAAAAAAAAAAAAGGATGCATGTGCAACGTTATCGAACCTGATCTCATCCAAGGACAACAGGTAATTGTTAGAGACGACAGAGGCGAGGACGACTATCTTTAAAGCCTCATGTGGTCCAATTCATACAGAAAAGTACTAAATTCTAACTTACTCAGAAAATAGTTCCCAAAACTGAAAAGCAAATCAACGGAAAATAATATAATTTTAGACAATTACTTGATAATTTGCATGCGTTCAGATCGCTGTTTTCCATTGTAAATCAATCAAAAAATGAAAATTATTTTCTAGTGTTAATCCATACTGCCCCCAACCTGTTACTCATCCTCTTAATTAACATCAAGCGCCGGCGCTCAAAATAGAAAAGAAAAAAATAGCAAAACTGCCCAAAAACTAAACTCACAATTCAGAAATTAAACCATTAATTCACAGAGAAAAAGAAATATCCCTCACCTGCTCTTCACTGATGAGTTCATGCAACCTCTCCTTGAGCTCTGGGCCATGGCGGCCTCCACTTTTCGAATTAACAAACACCACCAGTGGCGCCTCAGGCGCCACCATGGGCTCCTCATCACCTACCACTGCACTAGAAGCCGCCGCGGCAGCCGCGGCCACATCCCGAGTCGTCGAAGCCGTGCGCATAGCGACTCGGAGATACTTCGGCATCACAATCTTCCGTCTAAGCTCTTCCTTCTCGATCTCCTTGTGGAAGATCCCACATCCCTTGAGCGATTCCCAGAGTGAAACCCTCGCCGCAAACGCCGCGCTTCCGGCGGCCGCCGATGCCTCATCGGAAGTCGCCATATCTCCCTCTCTTTCTCTCTCTATTTCTCTCTGGTTTCTTTTGCCTCCCTTTTTCTCTCTCTTCAAGGCTGGTGCTTGGCTGGGACTAAAGACTGATGGAAAGCGAGAGGGAACAAAGCAAGGAACGAATCAGTGGGATAGATTCGGAGATTTAAATGCGGGTTTGGAGTAAGAATTAAACCCGATTTGATCCTTAGAAAAAAGGAAAATGGAAAAGAAGAAAGAGGATTTTGAATTGAAAAATAATAATAATTTAATAAATTGTTCGTTTCGTGGGTGCTACTGTACAGTGACTTGGTCTCAGTTTGTACCGTGGAGCGGCGTCTAGAGGGAGAAAGAGAAGAAAATTCCGGTTCAGGACAAATAAAAAACTCGCGGCCTGATGTATGACACATTAGTATCTTGTATATGAAACAATGTTTCCAATAGTGAAACGAGTCATTATAGAGAAATAAAATAACTTGTTACGGAAGTGAAAATTTAAAACTGTGTATATAAGAATTCGCAATCTAGATGGCAATTGGCATAGGTGCGCAACCACGTGGCGTCGGAGAACGGGACCCGACTAGTGACGTTGCTTTTCCTGATTATTCCACCACGGGGTAAAAACCGAGATAATGCCACTAGGAAGCCATTTTAATTACCGAACTACCATTGGAACACTATTTAATATTTCCCGCGGTTTCCTGCATAAATGGCGTTAACATTAACATTGGAGGTCGGAGATCACCCAGTCATGCGGAAAGGGTGAATATGGAATTTGGGGGCTTTGTTTGTTTTAACCAAGAGAGAGCTTACAAATTCGCATGAGAATTCCGTCTGAACGGGGGACACACACGGCCGTCAATTTTATTTTATCATGATAAATCGTTTTAAATATAAATAAACAATATATACAATTAAACTTTACGGGTTATTTATATTTATCAAAATTATGTTAAAACAGTGATGGAGCAAAGTTTGTTAAGATTGTTTCCAATATTTTCAAAATAAAGTAAAATTATTTTTTCAACCTCATCCATGAATTAAAATTAGGGAATGAATATCATATTTATTGTACTTTCTATTTTTTATGATGTATTGAGCTATCATTTTTCTATAACAGAATTTCTATATAATAGAAACAAATGATTTGTTTAGTCCACGTCATCACAAAATTTAAGAGAAACGAATGAAATAATGATCCGAAAGTTGTTGAGAATACTTAAATAATTCAGTGCTTTCGTCAAGGTAGAAAATAATCTGTTTGTTTATTTTTTTTTTTTTCTTAAAACCAATTCTTTATCAACACCCTCCTAGACAGCCGTGTCTAGCGTCTCTTAAAAAAATTAAGTCTTTATCAAAACCATATCTTTCCTGTTAACATAAAAATGCTAAATCTAATCCTAACTGAGGACAAAAATAAATTTAAGACATCCTTTTCTGATGAGAATAGCAATTAAAACCAGATATATTAAGAAAAGCTAACGTAGTACAAAATTATAAGCATTGAGTTGGGAACGCAGTTCCTCTTTGAGAAAGATGTTTATTGCTAAATCTTTAGGTGTTTCTAAATAATACTTCTTTTTTTTAGAAAACATAGGTCGTAATCAAAATTCTCTTTTTTTTAAACATGAGATTTCATTTCATCGGAAAAAAATTCTGATCAAAATGAATTGATAAACAGATTTGGTGTCATTTGGTTGGAATTTCTATGTTATTAGCTCCAAAGAAAAAATTCTAAGAAATCAATTGAAATGAAATGAAACGAAATGAAATCCCGTGCAAAAAAACATTTTGATAAGCGGTGGTTGCCAAGAGTAAGTTGCGGAATTATATCAGAAAAGAGTTTCTATATAATACTTTTGTGTATAAATTGCAGCAAGTTAATGAGGCTTAATTTCTTGCATAGCTAGCTTGTGTCAAAATTGAAATTTTCATGGTTTTTTTCTTAATTTTTTTTATATATGATAAGTACCTTTGAAATCTAGAATAATTGTGTATATCTGCATGATTCGGTAACCCGTACCTAGCACAACTTGTCTTACCAGATATTGTTTTTTTACGTCATAGATGAAGTCAAGAAAAAGTTTCAATGGAGTCATATAATAAAATGACTTTTAATATGTTGACAAAATCATAATAAATTACATAAAGAGTGTTTAAAATTGTTGGTAACGGAGGTCAACAATGTAACAATAATCGCATTTTATGGGAAATCACATGTTTTTCTTTTATAATTGTCGTCCAGTTTTTGTGTTTAGATCCGTCAGCGCTCTCTATGCAAGGATGCAGGTTCAAACGCATTCGCACGTAGTTCAAGATGATTTGCAATGTTCGACCATCACCTAATACTAACTAAAATTAATTAATTCACGAATAGAGACTTACAAGTCCTTTTTCACAAAAATAACGGCTTACTGTTATCATTTCAAATTACGAAGAGGTTCTAGGACTCACTATTTTGATTCCTCAGATGTCTGAAAACTCACATTTTTATTATTTTTCATTTTAAATTTTAAAATTTAAATATTGAATTCAAATTGTTGATCGTGTTCAGTTAAATGAGCGATATGTTTCCATATAAATTTGGTAAATTTTTAGAGTTCATCCGATACTTGACTAAGAGACCAAAATATGAATGTATTATAATTAATCTATCATAATTAACCATATTCATTCATTATTCAATCTCTTGATCGAATATCAAATAAACTTCAAAATTCACAAAACTTATATGAAAAGCATTAATCGTTAATTAAATCAAACGATACTAGCAATTTAGATTTGATATTTGCATTTTAAATTTTAAAAAGAAAACAAAAAAAGTGAGTTTTGAGACAATTGGAGCGTCAAAATAATGGACATTGAAATCCTCCTCTAAAATTGTAATACTATGTAATTATTAGCATTATAATAATATTGTCATGTTGTAGAACAAAACGTTCTAATAAGAAATAATTAGATGTGTTCCTTAAAGCTGAACAATTGTAGTAAAATAATAATACGTACGTCTTTAGTCGAAAACAATTAGACCTAATTGTGCTCTCTTTCTTATCGGTCACTCGCACAATTACTAAAAAATGCCTGGCGCTTGACAAGAAGCACTATATTTATTTTTTAGACATGCTACATAGCGGCGATTTAGAGATTGACAAGAAGCCCTTGACAAGGAATATTATGCCAAGGCTAGAATTTGATTTTCTAGACATTCCTCGCCAGGTCGTCTGGGAAAAATTATCAAAAAAAGGCACTTGACAGAGCAATTCCATTCAAAGAAACAACCATCGATACCTTGTGTGATTCTGTTAAAATTAACATGAAATGCAAAACCAACACCAGCACATGATCCTTGCCAACGGATGATACAATTCTTGAGTTTGCAACAAGGACAACGGAACAAAAGAAGAATGCAACCAAAGAAACCGCTATTAAATATTGGTGCCGTGTCAATCGTAGCTGCAAACAGGAATGGCAGACATTAACTTCAATAAAGCATAATTGCGCACAAGCTAATGCAATACAGTCAAGCAAGATCATCAAATTTCGCGACTCATTCAATTTTCCTTTTCCATCGTCTGACAAAAAAAATTCCCTATTTGCAGGAGTTATACGAGGAATTACAAAAAAAAAAAAAATGTAAAATTTTCACTAAAAAATATAAAATTCAAAGTATTAACATCGAGTAAAAATATTTTATTACTTTGTTTCGAAAATAAAATATTATTTTCTCTCCTCCGGGGTACATTAAGAATTAATAGAAGACATTTATTGCTAGAGAGAGAGCCTGGCAAAAATTAAGAAATTGAAAAGAACTAAAATTCTCTCATGGCAGTATGAGTTAATGCATGAACCTACCAAGTAAATACATGTATCTATTTCTCTAAGATATTTTTCTACCGCGGTAAAAATTTTGCAAGTTTCTATCATTTATTATATTGATTCCTTCTGCATTGAACAATATATGATTTTTCTTGTTAAATGTTTTCAGCTAAAGTGAAAAACTAAATCTTAGTCGCTCAATTAATATCACGTACGTACGGATATTCGTATTAATCAATCTAGGAGAGTTGAGAAGTAAAATATACAAATGAATATCTTATATATTTGTAGGAGGTAATATATTACTGGCAACTATGACGGTATTATTTATCGATATAAATCATGTTACAATGCGCTACATATTATTTTAAATAATCGACTACAAAAATTATATTAATTATTCGTAAATAAACTACGGTCGGAACGAATAGGACCTTTTCAATTAAAATTTTTAAATCAACACTCATCTGATTTCTTCCGCGCATCTCTATTTCCATTTGACTCATCTATATACGCTTAATCTAATATGCAAGGCGGAACCAGGATTGAGATATGGGATAAGTCAAATTAAAATTAATTAAACTTTAGTAATTTAGATCTTCAACATAGAGTAAGCCTAACACTTTAAAACACTTGCTTACTACTCTCTTTTATCACAATTCAAATTAAAATCTTTAATCATGCATTGGTCATGGAGCAGGGTAGATCTAGGCAGGTGCCTCCCTGCCTAGATCCGCCCCTGATATTGTGCATAGTACGCTTCCAATTTATTCGTTAGGTGGTCTTTACTCTTTTAAGTTTTAACAAATCAATTCATTATTGCCCAGAATTCAACGGAAAGAATGTCGTTGACAAGGTTTATTATGAAATTATCACATTTTCCAGTTGATGCATGTGACGCAAAAGTTAATTAAACCATATCACTAGTTAGCTACACTTCACTCGTACTGTTGTACATATTTAGTTAAACTCTCCGGCCCCCATAAATTTAGACCGTTCATTTCTAATCAATAGATTAAAAAATTAAATTTTCCGTCAGACAAATCTGGACAACATGTGCAGGTGTTGCACGATAATTGAGTCGGATTCAATACGAACTTACCGATTTACAAGAGACGGTGCAAATTTATTAGAAGCCCTCTAATTAGATTCATACAAATTTCAAAGAGCCGAAACTATCTTTCTAGGAGTTCATATCAATGTTAAATGGAAAAAATCCAACTAAGATCAACTAAATAGTGCTTCATCGGTATTTTTCATATTACAGCTGAGGTAATGCGTGCTTGACTAATAACAAAGCAAAAGCCGCAGAGAACCAATGTTTTTCTCCAGATGGAGACTTGGAGAGTATTGGAGTGAGTGACAGGCACTCAACTAATTAAAAGCCCCCACCTACCATCATGTGGTTGTCCGATGACACGATCAGACCGACAAGATGACAACGCACGAGTTCAACCTTTCTTTCCTTTCTTATATAAGAAAAACAGAATCTTAAGAAAGAAAGGTTCCCCGCAGGAATTACGAGAACATTTTGCTTCTTACTTAAGTAGTGTCCTTGATATGGCAAACTATATATATGTTTTTTCTTTTTCAATAAGTAGGATAAAACGGTATTAAAAAAAAAAACTTTGGTCGTGAAAAAAGTGATGACATAACTTAAAAAGGTGTAAATACTTATGTCAAATTATGTAACGTATGTTTGGTTGTGTAATAAAGAAGAATAACATAATATTTCTTTAAAGATCAAAATATCTTTATTATCTTTAAAAGAATCATATAATGACAGGAATTAATGTAAAAATTGCTAAGATTTTTTTTCTTTTTTTTTTGTTATGGGATTCAATTACATAACTTATGTCACCTAATTTTTCCCCTTATGTAACGTTATTCTGCTAAATAGAGAGGAAGAAAGTTATTTAATTTTTATTTATGTAGCCAAACATTAGTGGAATAACGTTAGGTGGTATAAGTTATGTATCTGGGTCCCATGACGAAAAGAGAAAGAAATATTAGCAATCATTCCATTAATACCCTCTCATTATATGATTATTTTAAAGATAACAAGGACATTTTGTTCTTTAAAGAAATATTATGTTGTTCCACTTTTATCTCATAACCAAACATATGTTACATAACTTGACATAAGTATTCATACCTCCTTTAAATTATGTCATCACTTATTCCACAACCAAACACCACTCTAGTGTTTAAGTACATAAATGAAGAATAAGTATTTTTTTTTCCCTCTCTGTTCCTTAAGCAAACATGTAATTAAACGAAGAATAAATATATATTTTTTTTCTCTCTGTTCCTTGACCATTCTCTTCCTGAAAACCAAACATAGTGTAAGCAAACATGCCCACAGAAAATTGTTTGGACTGTGGGGTGGCCAGGTGGGGTGGGACGGGCCATATTACTTCGGCAGTGGAAAAACATTCACCGTCCTACATAAAGATATACTTAAATAATAGGTATCTTACTAATTTTGATAATAATTTTATAAATTAATTCAGCTAATAATGTTACAAAAAATCAGGTATGTTGATATATTATTAACCATGCATATAGTCTTACAATCAAATTCCATGTAATTTTGAAAATTGTTTTGATAAGCATCAAATAGTGCCAAATTTGAACCATATATATAAATTCATTTGAAAGCGCTAAAATATACATCAAAATTTATCGTTATATAAAGGAATGACATGCAAGGGATAAAATCTCATTACAATCTTGAATTTCAAGTTCAAATTATGTTCTTCAAAATATTTATACTTTTCTTAGATAAAATGTTTATATCGAATATTAGACGTTTCAATGTCTATTTATTTTACCATGTAGGGCTGTATACGAGCCGAGTTTGAGCGAGTTGGGTACAACTCAAACTCAACTTGATAGTAACTCGAGTTGTCCCGAGTCGAGTTAGAAATGCTTTCGATTTATTTAAGCTAGCTCAAACTCAACTCGCTCTAACTCGAGTCGGCTCACGAGTCACAAACGAGTTGGATATAAGCAATTGTACTTCGAATTTTTTTTTTTAAAATCATATAATATTTCAATATTAAAATTAATTTATATATACAATATTACAAATAATAAAATTTATCGTTAATTTTATTCTTTCTATTGATTTGAAGCAAAAATATGTCTTGAAACTTAAAATTTTGTATTTTATAACTATAAAAAAATACAATAAAATAATTATTGTGTTATTGTTTACTATTTCATTACTCATAAGTCATAAATCATGTTGATAATATTACTTAAATTTAATATTTTTTATGTCACGAGTTAGCTCACGAGTTAACGAGTCGAGTTAAGTCCAACTCAAACTCGACTCGTTAGTTAACCGAGTTGATACAACTCGAGTTTTGTCAACTCGAGTTATTCTAGCTCGAGTTACAATCGAGCTTTTATGAGTCGAGTTCGAGTAAACTCACGAGTTACGAGTTTTTTACTCACCCCTAATACCATGTGAGCAGCTTTGATTTAAAGATATTTTTCGCATGACTGGTATTTAAGGTATGTGAATTTTTTTTTATTCTTCACAAAATTAGAGACGTTCTGCGAGCTTTTATTTTAGCAATGTTTCAAATAAAAATTTCATTTTTTAATATGGACAAATACTTCATCACTTTTTTATTAAAAAAGCTATTTTTATTCTGACCTTTTCTAACTATCTAGCTCTATTTCGCGTATTACCGAACGATGTAATTTCTTTAATGTAATATTCATTTCTTTGGTTTAAGTACCATTTTTGAAAAGGTAAACAGGCTGTAGTCTATAGATCTTCGGAACAAATATTCCTTTTCCTTCGTTCAATATAAATTGAAAAGGAAAGTTCAGTCAGTTCAGTTCTCGTTGTTTGTTTTTTCTGCTTCTTCTTTTTAGGTTTCTTTTGTTTTTTCTTCCCTCTAGACAGCCACTGTCTAGTTTATCCCAAAAAAAAATATATAAATTGATTCATTGACCATCGAATTAGAATTTAGAATTTAAGCACACGTTACTCGTGAGAAGAAGCTACTAAATTTATCAATGTTTCTACAGTGCGTTCGGTGAGAAAAATAAATTGTGGCAATATCGTAATAACGTGGAAGGTGAGGGTAGTTCTGAACTCTCAATTCTCAAACTAAGTGCTGGATGGAATTTGGGAGAATGACGAGTTGATGACAGACATTTCAAATTCAAATTCCTGTTTCTATTGGTTGCGCCGACTCTACGGAGTACGGATCATCTTTTCCAGTCTTCCGTCCATCCTGGCCATCAAAAAAAATCTCAAAGTATCATAGTTTAAAAACAACTAGAAAATTGAAAAATAAGATAACGTTCTAGATGCATAGCTTTCCGATTATCGTGTCCGACGAGCAAGAATAAAATATTATTTTTTTAAAAAAAAATTAGTTCGTACTAATGAGCAACTTAAATCGACTAATATTAAGAATTTTTATGTCGAGTTAAACATCGATTGATTATTCTACTAATATTTTGTTAGAATAAGACTTTTACATAGAAGCAAATTAACGTACAATGTGTAATATTAATGTTGAAGACTAATATTGAAGTATGAAATAAACAAATATGATGCTAAGTAAAATTAAACAAGCCATGAAGGCATGAAGAGTGAGACTTCAACTAAAATAATATTTCTCGTTTCAACACATCATCCAAACGTGTCTTATTTATTTAGAAATGATATTCTTGATTCAAAATAACTAATTTTCTAGCTAACTTTAGTCTCAAGTGGTCAAAACACGATAACACATCCATATAATCTATATATTAATCCATCTGATTTGAATTGAACACACACGATCTGATATGATTATTTGGGATGGTTGATATTCTTACGAGATTTGAAATGGACGATCAGATTGCACGCTATAATACGAAAAATTTGAAACAACACAAATGTGAGTTTATCTGTCTTGATATTCTAAGAGGACCGTATCTTCAAATAATTAACAATTTTTTTTTATATAACATACCTGACGTCAATAATTCAAACGAATGTAGGTAATCGATTAATTTCTTGCAGCAAAATATGTTTATAATATTTTTTTTATTTAATTTAGAAAGATTTTCGAACACCATTGTCAGACCCTTGTAGAAGAAATCGGAGAGAGAAAAAAGTTATTATCATCTATTTTGACTAAATCCAACTCATATAATGTATGAGTATGATACATTGATTCACAGTTTCTTTATTTAATAAATTGCTCCTCGGAGCCTTCAAAAAAAAAAAAAAAAAGAAGATACATCGATTCACTATTATTATTATTATTATTATTATTATTATTATTATTATTTTTCATAACAATCCCGTAGGCACGATATATTGATGTTAGATTGCTGAAATATTTGACAAAATAGAGAGACTAACATCAAATGGAAAAAATGAAATTGTTAAAAAACAAGAGAGATGGAAATAAAATAACAACAGATAAAGCAATAGTTAAGACTGTGCTTACTGGAATTGGAAGATTTATGTGAAGGCCCGAACTTGCCAGGAGGCTCCTCGAGTACGAAACCAGGAGAAATATTTTTGTGGAGACGGCAGCGAGTATTAATCAAATTATGTTTAACAAATATTACATTTTTTTTAAAAAAAATATGTTATATAGAAAGTTCACAGATTTTTCATTATATTGTGCTTGCAGGAATCGAATTTATTGTTATTTTTTAAATCAATCCGATGACTTATCAGACGTGTTATTACTTATTACTTTGAATTCATATTCAGGTAAATTAATCAAACTCATTTTTTTTTTGTAGTGTGATTCTACAGCAACTGAAATTGCGTGTAGGCATTGATTATATTACCTGTTAGTTAGATATTGAAATGGAAATTTCTTGGTACTGCATGTCCATTCTCAAATAAACATATATATATATATACCAAGAAGAAAAACACATTTTTATATAAAGCGTACAATATACTGAAAAATCTTTTTTTTTTCATTAATAAAATAATGAATCAATCCCACCCATAGGCCATAACTGTATTTCTTATATCTAATCTAATGGCATTTAGTTTGTTCAATATTTGTTGTCATTTTTGTCAATCTTTCTCAAATTAAAGAAAATTATAGTAAACAGTTAAAGAAATGTCAACAAAGAAGACAAGACGACTGTGAATGAGTCTGAATGCGTCTATTTGAAATGGGTCACTGGCCTTTATTAGGCACAGTTGAATATTTTCTAATTTTCTATTTGAAATTCTTGTGACGTACGTAGTATATTGCAAATCACAGAGGGAAGGATTTAAATGACCTTTTTTTAACCGATCAATTTCAAGTTTTGATACGATCGTATAGTCTCTTTTTGAAAGAAAGATTGCGATTTTGCATTTCTATTGCCATAGAAATTATTATTCATTCAAGAAAGCCATAAGAAAAACCAGACCCCTCTTGCAACATGTGGCTATACTTTTTATAGAGAAATTATCACAAAAGATCTGAATCGAACATAATGCTATCAATACATATTTTTTGAGTTGCTGCCATAATTGCCATTGACCTTGGCAAGGACTTATGGTTATGAAGCAAACAAAACGTTTTGTACCATGGCAGTAACGGTCTCTCGGTTGAATGTTTTGAATTAAGTAATGTTCTTTCTAGAAGATGGAAAGGACATTCGTATTTTGATCTCTTTTGTCAAATTTTGTTTTATCATGATAACAAGGTTCCTAAGTTCAATATTTCTATTGTCATAGAAACGTGATGGACTTTTCTCTGACAGTCGAATTTGCTACAAAGAAGATTTAAATTTATTGATCGAATGATTCATATTACTTATATTTTAAAGATCATCAACTTAATAATCTTCAAATATAAAATTATATTTGCAATCTGACATAAAACATAGCATATATTATACTCATACTCATAAAATAAATTCTGAAATTCTGCGTATGTTATAATATTCATCATGTTGTTTAAACTTTCAAGTTTCAATTGTAGCAAATTAACGATTCTACTTATAATATATTTGCAAATTTATTTTTTAGTTTTCAACTTTATTTAAATTTATTGCAGGGACAATAAATATTAAAATTATTGAAATAACCGTTGTTAAGTGACTCATGTCCTAATCTAAAATGAATATCTATGAGTTAGAGAACTTAGGAGCCAAAGTTGAATATAAGGTTCATAAACATAAATAATACAGTTCTAAACTGTAGAGATGGGATCGATACAGAGCACCTATATAGTCCGCCCCAGGTACAAATTAACGCACGAACGAACGGCGGATTTTATACTCAACCGATTGAGATGGTATAATAATGAACCAACTTCAAAATCAGCCTGGAAAACAAGTGTGTGATAATATATTGGTATCTAGATCTTGTACGTTTGCACAACCCTCACAACCACCCCTTCCCCAAATGATCCTCCTGCGTGTGCATTAATTATCATAACCAATACAGATAGATACATCATCATATCATATCATGTCCAACTTGCGGATTGCTGTTGCTAAAATAAGCTACAGAAAGAGGTTGAGGATATAGCAGGAATTTGATATTTCATCAATGAACTTGTTTGAAAGATGGAAAGTATAGCAGGGATTAGGTGTTTCATCAATGTAGTTGTTCGCCGCTCTCCAAATTCTTAGTTGTCAGTTGGAAGAATATTAAATTCCATTTACCACCACGCTTTAATGCAATTGAACTGTTCATTCAGCTGGAACAGCGTAACAGTGATAGGCTGATAGCGTCACTTGGGCTTCCGAGTAAAAAGGATTTATTTACTGTTCAGTACTACATATGTAAATTACTTAACTCTTCTTGAGATTTTGATGTGAGTTGCTTTTCAGTCAAGACTCGTGCGTAGACGGTTTATATAAAAACTCTTGTTGAGATTTTTTAAAGCCAATTTCGGGTCATTCAATTCGAGTGTTAAGAAATAACAAGGGAATTCTCATTATTTTGTTTTGCTCATGAACATAATATACCATGTTATATCTCCATGTTTTTATGAATAGAATTCCTACATTTAATTTAAGGAAACATATTAAAATCTAATTAACACACTTGATTTATTCATTACTTAATTTCGGTAACACGATTTTGAATATCAATCAGGCAGCCTACAATATGTTTTTATTATCACCCTTAAAAATTAGGCCTGAAACAAATCCCGGAACTTACAACCCACTAACACATGCAAGCCCACAATTCAACTTTCAATTTGAGTTCTGCTCGCAGCATTTTCATTTTTTCTTCTGAGATGATTTCATTTTCATTTTGGTTTAGAATAGTCCGCACATATAAATTACTAGTTTAAACCCTCTGACATGAAGAATTTACAAAGTTTACATACAGCCCCCAATGGAGCATTGCTGGTACGGAAGGTCTCCATGACGTGAGTACAAGCAAACAGATTTTGGATTTAGGAGCAACAGTACTCGAGGGTTATTTTTCTTAGAACTCGAGGGTTATTTTATCTGTTTTAATTCTATTTTTGGGACTCAGAGTATATAAAAATTTGAAGGAGAAACAAAATACGAAATCTGTTTCTTATTCAAAATAGTGATTCACGACTATAACTTTTCTAATATACAATAATTATTTTATTAGTACGTAAGCATGAACTTAAATTAAGAACTTACAAGTTTTGTCAATGAACATCGACGACAAATCTTTAACTTTTGAGACCACTTTATTTTATGATTGATGAGCTTATATATAGTCAAAACATGTAGAACTTTTACATCCGAAGAATAATAGAGCTCGATTATTACAATTGTATGTCATCAACTAATTAAAATCATAAAAAGCATTTTTAAACAATTCCATAGTCTCTTCCTCAAGCTCAATAGCAACTGATATACCTTTATCTTTTCCTGGATTGTTTATCAAGACAGCAACACCATTCATACCCGTCTCTGCCCTGCTCACAAATATTGGTTTTCCATACCCGAAATCTGCATCATAACACGGCATCCCAAGCCAACTTGCTATTAAAATGTCCGATTCCGTCATTGGAATTGATTTCATAACACGATCTTTGTCTGCCACTTCCAAATCATCAATATATGCTCTGATATATGCATCATCGACTTGACCTATTGCTTCCCTGATCCTTTCGGGTATGAATCCAATAACCTCTGAAACCCTAGCGGTGGCCTTTATGCCGGTGACACCATTGCCAAAAAAGTACTCAGGTAATGGAGGCGACATTCGAGAACGGATTCCAATTGAGAAAATGAGACGGGACTCCTTGTCATGTGGGAGGCCTCTAGCCACACAAAAGACTTTCCAGATGTGAGCAGAAACTGCTTGGAAAGTGGAGACGGCAGCAGAATCAGTGCTTTTATCGGAGGAGCGTTGGCTTTTTAGGCAATTAATTTGGCACTGTGAAAGCTTCAGAATTGTGGAGACGAAGGGAGGGGAGATTTCTTTACTACTGCGCCCCAAACTTTCTCTCTTGGTACGAGCAGCATATGCTTGGCGCTTTGAGGGACTAAGAGGTGGGGATCGGGCTCTGAGAAGGGTACGGTTGATGAAAGGAGCAGGAACAATAGATGAATTGCCTCTAGCAATGTTTGTCAGAGCTTGCATGAAGTGGAAGTCGCTATGTGCATCAACAACACAGTGGTTGAAGGCAAGTCCAAGGACCACGCTGCCGCATGAGAGATATGTCATCTGCATTAAAAATTGACTTCGCAAATTAGTTGATTACTGATAATGCTTCAAAGTAAAATATCTTGATTACAGAGTTTATTCGCTAAAATTTTCAACATTTCTTCCCAAAATATTTTGAGAATAAACTCATCAATTAAAAGAAAGAAGAATAATTGTATCAATCAAAAGGAGAACTGATAGATTATCGTGAAGTACAGACCTGGAGCATTAGTAGTGGCAGCAGAGGCACTGCACAGTCAGAGTCTACAACTGGCACAAACAATTTCCTGTTCTCAGTCGATGGTTTAAAATCATTAAAGTGTTGGCGAGTAAGCTTCGACCGAGCCACAACAAATAGAGCGCCTTCTCCATTGCAGTTTATCTCACGTCGGCCATCTCCATCAGTCCCAAAGCGACCAGCTAGGGGATAGAAAGGCACCAACGCTGTTGCTAGAGCCTTCTCAATAATTGTCACTGAGAAAAATTCTTCAACATCTGCATTGCACTTCCCTTCAGGGGGTACATATAGATATATGATAGGAGTGTAATAATCTGGCCGCATAACTAAATCTAAATTGGAGAGCCATAGACTCTGCTTTGGGGTCTCCTCGTTTGGAGCAACAAAGCTGCAATGTTCAGTTTCCACCATTTCCTTGTCTCCGCTACTCTCCATTTCTCCCCCAAAATATATGATTACTCTTTCTACGAAATAGAAATTGTCAAAAAAAAAGGAATTGCTTGCTTGCTTTATTGAAAAGTTGTAACAGATGGCCATTAGTATGGTTGTATTGAGTAAAATGACAGTAGGATTATAAAATCATTACTGGTCCATTGGATTAATTATTAATAAATTTATGCACCTTTGGGAATAGACTAGACATATCTTTGTCACCATGACTTGGTAGATTTGTTAATCAAGAGATATATTCATAAATCGATAAAAAATTATTTACCTTAATACTGCATGCCAATTCGCCATTGCTGCTGAATAATATATATATATATATATATGCATAATTGCATATAATGCTTGATAAAGAGTGTAAGAAACATAAAAGCTGCAGTTACGTTTTTAATAACGTTGTGTAATTTTTGTCTTAATATTCCAATCAGCGTAAGGAATGCCAACTGATATTGTGCAAATAGACATATTTTTATGGTGGTTCATTACATTACATAAGATAAGAGGTAAAAATCTAGAGTAAACATCTGTGGCAAAATTAAACATTTTCTTCTGTTAGTATCTGGTCCCAAATCGGCTTAATTAATATCTTAATCTCTTCCATGTCCACTTAATTGGGAAAATCAGTCGTATACCCCTCAAATCTCTCTAATTGGAAATATCCCCCTCCAATCTTAAAATTTGGATATATCCCCCTCTAAATCTTAAAAGCTATGGATATTTACCCCTTTGATTATTACTATTGATATTTTAATTTTGAAAAATCAGTGTATACAATTTAAGACAAAAATGCCCTTCACCCATTTGGCAATTGTTATTCATGCCTTATTCTGTATATGCAATATTAGAAGCTTCAAACACTCCCCTTCTTACACATGCATGCAATGAACCAAATATTGTAGTTAACCGTTCCGTAAATTAATTATGCTGGTTAAGCATGTTAGCTCATGCCTTAGCGTGACATACAAAAAAGGAATATTTCAAGTTCACACAAGAGCATGGGAAAATAGCAGAAGAATTCACTTGCAGAGATGAATTTTGCATTCTTTTTATCAAGACATGAATGATAGAATATGATTAGTCCAAATTACCATGCCAATATTCTAGTACTGAAAACATAATAGTCGCATGTTAAATTTTGAAGGCATCAAAACAGTACCAGTTTACCAGTAAGGTACTAATGAGCATTAGTCATAAACTTATATCAGAATAGCGAGCAATCATTACTCTGAACAAACAAAGGAAAATGATCATTCCTTTTTTTTAGGAATTTGGAAACAAACAAAGGAAGCAAAGTAAATTTAGATATGCTAGAGAGAATCTCTCTGAACATATAAAACAAACAAAGGAATCAAAGCAAATTTCGTAATTCCATTACGAGAGGAAACACCAATAACTGGTACCACTTTTTAGGTGTCTTTTCCAGCGATCTGGCTGAATAAAAAGAAAAACTAAAAGGTTGAAGCATCACTAGGTTAAAGAGCTTCCAAATGGTGTGTCAGAAGAAAAAATGTTTAAAGAGAAATTCTGTTATCAGATCTGCATAATTTAGGTAGGAATATCAATCGTCTAAGGGCTGAGGGTATTTTTGTCTTAAACTTTTAAAAGATATTTTTCAGAATTAAAATATGGCAAATTCTGGCCTGATATCTATATTGTTAAAAGGGTAAATATCAATATTAATTAAGAATTAAGATCAAAGGGGATATTTCCAAATTTAAGAATTAGAGGGTGATATTTCCAATTAGATAAGATTAGAGGGTATACACCTGATTTCCCCTATTTTTCTTTTCATTTCGTTAGGAAAACCACCACCGCCATTGTTTCCCTCACTCCCTCCCCTTTCCCTGTTCTTTCCCTCTATTAATCACTGTTATACCATTAGCATGTACATTGTCAAATCAAATTTCCACTTTAAACCATGAGGTAAGGTAATTCATATCATATGCAACTCCGGACTCCTAACATGACAATTGACAAATCAATTAAAATGACAACATGATGAAATTATCGAATCTAAATAACTGAACAAAATCGACCTTAATGGTAATAAATACAAATAAAAGGGGTAAAAACTATGCACCTTAGTCGGAATTAAGCACCAATTGAAGATTGAGAGAGAGAGAGCGAGAGAGACTAAGAGCAATACGGGACTGTATTTTAGCGGAAAATAAATCAAGGAGAAGAGAGAAAGGGATAGGTCAATTGGCCTCCCTCAAATTAAAGTTTTTGTTTTTTCTTTTCCTGGAACACTACGATCAAAGTAATGAGACAGCGTAGTCCCGGGGAGTGCTTTTGACACGGAATTTTTTTCTGGGAGCATTCCGTCAATTATTTTTGGACAAATATGCCCCTTAAATAAAGCTAGAAGCTGCGCAAGTTTAGCCATTTATCTCGCTAGGTGAAGTTTTGCGATTTTTAATCAGCAATTATATTATTTATCAATTGGAAGGTTACAATTATATTATTTATCAAAACAGAGTTTCCTTAATAGTATTTTTTCTTCACCGGCGCCTAGTGTTCTAAAAAAAGCACGGCGTGTCCGAACACGGCACGGCACGAAGGTGGTACGACACGGTAAAATACGGACACGGACACAACACGAGAACTTAGACGTGTCGTGTCTTAAGCGTGTCGTGTCCGACTTTGATGAAATAGACACGACACGGCACGGCACGTTAATTTTCAGGACACGACACGACACGGCACGAAACACGACATGATACGGCACGATACGAGACACGGCAAAATCTAAGAGACACAATAAGTTTATAATGATGGTTAAAAATGTTAAAATTTATAAAATAACAAGAAAATTCTTATAATATCTACTTTTTAGGATAATTTTATAATTTGAATTTCAAATTCATCCCCAAACATAAGTATATGACTATGTTTTATGAAATTCAAACGTATTCAAACACGACACGGCATGACACGTGTAAAAAAAACAGGCACGACACGACACGAGGACACGAGGCGTGCCGTGTCCTAAGGCGTGTTGTGTCAATCCTTTAGAATTTAGACACGACACGGCACGACACGTGAAACATTTAGACACGACACGGTATGACACGATAAATGATCTGGACATGGCGTGTTTGACACGACACGACACGGCACGAATTTAGAACACTACCGGCGCCATATCAATTAGCCAATAAGGAGCAGAGGCAGAATTTAACAATGGCGCGGGAAGGGGGCGTAGGATTTTGTATTGACTACCGATCAAAATTTGTGATTTAGAGAAAGAAGATAAGACGAGTTATTAGATATTTGGCGGCTCGGGTCCATAGAGGGGAAAAAATAGTGTTTTTAACCTTGAAATTCAGTGCATTTTTCATTAAACTTCCAATCACGGTGGATACAATCCCCAAATTCCGTTTAAACGGAGGACCAAGGACATGGGAGAGAGGTAATGAGCTGTTATTAGAGCTTGGTGGAGGTGGAAGGGTAAGGAAAAAAGAGGAGGCAGTGAGTGTGGGGCTGTGGAGGAGAGGCCGTGAAAATGTGGGATAAAGGTTGTGCTCAGGTAGGAGTAGTTTCTCTGTGGTCTGTGGGTCGAGTGAGTAAGAGAAGAGAGAGGTGTTCGATGGAAAATAGGGAATTGTGCTGATTAGAGAGAGATCCGAAAGTTTTGTGAGAGGGCTGGGTTGTGTGCGAACAACAGATTGAGGGCTTGTGCCGTTGTGCGGGAGGGGGGTAGTGCTTTGGGCAACCGATTTTTTACTCAGAGCAACATTTAAGGACAACAATACCCTCATAAAATCAAGCGACATTTTGTATAATTTTAAAAAATAAGTTATTTAAAGGGTAGATTAGTCAATTTCTAAATAAATCATGTTGCTCCAAGCAAAATGACTGCTGTCCAAAGCACTACCCGCGGGAGGGAGGAGACTTAGGGTCTGCTCCAGGATGCCATTTTTGAAGGAGAGGAACGGAAGATAAGGGAGAGAGACGTTAGTTACTCGCTCCAGAACTCAAAAGCGAGAGTAACGGAAAGCAACTCAAGGTGTGCTCGTTTCGTTACTCTCAAATCGGAGAGTACATAGAGTAAAGAATGGTCAATTCTATAGTAGTTTCTTCTTCCTTTCTCTTTCCTTGTGTGAAGCACTGAAGCAAATAACTTTTTTAACTTTAGCTCTTTTCCTTTCTTCCTCTTCCTCTCCTGATCTCTCCCTTTCCTTCCATTCCTTTATTACATGTGTTGTGGAGCACAGGACAGCGTTGAGGGTAAAATTGTCATTTGGAAAATTTTACGCTGCTCGCAGTGAAATTTGGGTGTCCAAAGCAGTCCCCCGTAGTCCCTCGTGTCATGTTCCCTTTCTCAAGTTGTTTCCACCTGGCACCTATCCTTCATAGGAAAATAATAAACATTTTCCTAAACAAAAATATAAAGTAAAACGACTACTATATTTTGAGGTGCGCAAAAGGTAAAGGATTGCATTATTCCTTTTTAATCTCATGATTTGAACGTTGTAAACAAAAAAAAAAAATGATGGATAATTGACTGAAATTTAGGAAAAAAGGAAACTATTTGAATTTCTTTGATCGCAACCTAAAGCAGCTGTTGGTTGTCAAACATATCGCAGAAAAATTCAAAGGTTTGAGAGAGAAAGAAACAATATTAATTTCTTTTCCTATTTATTTCTGTGGAAAATTATTTTTTAAAGTTTGCTCGTAGTCGTAGCAATAGCGAAGTGAAAGGGCAAAGCTGTCATGACTCATGTCTGACCGTAAAAATGAGGAAACAAATGAAGAACGAAGAAGAAAAGAAAACAAAGAAAAATTAGCTAGGCAAATTATATGCAGGCCTTGTATCTTTTATTTTCACTAACGTTTCAGTTTCGGTGCGCTAAAAAAATTGAAGAATAATTTAATGTATTTCGTCAAATTTGTCAAAATTTTCAATGTAAAATTTAAAAAATCTACTTAAAAAACTTATCAAAATTTATAGAAAAAAATTTGTAAGTTCAAAATTAATAATTTCTTTCATGAAAAGTAACTATATAAACTTGACATAAATTTTGTACCTAAAAAAATCTTGCTAATATTAATGATTGGTACCACTATTTTTAATTTATTTTTAAAAAAATAAAAAATAAACGATCATATTTCAGTGTAAACAAACGAACGACACAAATTACCGCAAATCATAGTGGCCTGACTTTTAGTTAATACTATAAATTAGGTTAAGTATTTATTAACGGGGCTGATAAAGATCATCTTCAAAATTCATCATCCCATGATCCTCAGGCAAACATTTTTTTTTTTCCATTTCTCAAATTCCTGTGTAACTTCCCTTTCCGTTTATGAAATCTAATACATCGCTCTACCCCATCCCCATCCCCTACCTTCTTCTTTGTAACTTCTCTTACCCTGTCTACTTATATTTCCCATTCTACTCTGTCTACCCATCCCATCCTCTTTCTTCTTTTCCATAGCTAATTGTTTAAGTTAATATATGTAATTGTTCTAATTCTGAATAATAATTGTTCTAGTTTTGAATACTAATTGTTGTTCTAGTTAATATAAATAATCGTTCTAGTTAATATAAGTAATTGTTTTAGTTCATATACCTAATTGGACTTGTTAGTAAACCTAATTGTTTTAGTTATTAAACTTAATTGTTCTAGTTGGGGGATGAGGTCAGCATAATGTCAGCGACAAAAAAGAAAGATATGGGGATGAGAACATCGTAGGCGCCGGATGGGAACAAGGAAGGAAAGAGGGGATGGGGATGAGAACAACATAGGCGCTGGATGGGAATAGAAAAGGAAATAGGGGATGAGAATGAGCGCTGGATTAATAGTATTGATGAGGCAATTAATGAGACACTGTTGGAGATGAGGGATGATGAAATATGTGGAATGATGGTAAGTAATTCCGATTAATTAATATTAGACTTTCCATGATTAATAAATAGTAGTAATGTAGTATAAAAGAAGTTGTTAGCGAAAATGAGAAGGAGACAATTATCAATATCAATAAAAAGGCTACAGCCGTCGTTATTTTTTTTATTGTTCTTTCTTCTATTTATTTTTTCTTCAATTTATTATTCTTTTTCTATTCTACTATTAAAATCTCAATTTATTTCAAATCAGGACACGACAAAAAGAATCCAGTTTGATAGAATTGGAGAGGGAAAAAAAAAATCAGTGAGCAATAATAAATTTAGGCAACCAATTCAGGCCTTATAGTGGCCCGGAGTTTTGGGCTGAAGACTATATTGTATTTGTACCTCTCCTAAAAGATATCGAATGTATTGTTTAAGGTAATTACTATCTACCATCCACCGAATTACCATCCAGCGCCATCCAAATTCAGATTTTCCGCGTGCTGACGTCAACAAAAAATTTTTGACCAATTTTCGAAAAAAATTTTGTGCTGACGTCATCAAATATGCTGATTTAAGGGTTCAGTTAAATATTTTAAGGGTTGAATTAAAGTGTGTAAGTGTTCAGTTAGATGCAACAATAATTTATTTCACTTTGTATGTTGAATATGATCATTTAATTCTTACTTACGAAATTTGTATATACGTTCAGTTTATTGATGTAAATGTTCTTATTGTTATTGTAAATGTTTGTTATGTTTGTTGTATCTGTTCATTTTGTTTTTTTATTTAACTAGTTTAATTGAACACAAAAACTACGAAATCAAATTTCTGCTACAACTAACTGAACACATAGATACTTTAAGTTCATCCCTTAACGTATATAACTGAACACAAAACACTAAAATTCTAATTATTGCTGCATCTAACTGAACACATACATACTTTTAAATAATCCCTTAACCTATTTAACTGAACACAAAACACTAAAATTTCAAATTATTGGTGCATCTAACTGAACACTTATACACTTTAATTGAACCCTTAAAACATTTAACTGAACCCTTAAATCAGCATATTTGATGACGTCAACACCAAAAAAATTTTGGAAATTGGTCAAAAAATTTTGCTGACGTCAGCACGCGGAAAAAAAGTTATTTTGGCATGTTGGATGGTGCTGGTTCAATTGGATGGTATTGGATGATTTTTTGTTGGATGGTGTATATCATTTCTGATTATTTAATCTATGAGAGTATGAGACTATGATACAGTAGTATACAATATACTATATATAAGTGGTCAGGAATAAAGACTAGCCGTCAAGGGTCAACTCTGAAGTCTTCTAATTCAAACAACTAGATACCTACTGTAACTTAATTTAAGGACAATAGTAAATTATTAAGCAGGCCCAAGGGCGTGGTTTTTCAAAAAAAAAAAAAAGTAAATTATTAAGCTGAAGTGTCTGGGAATAAAGACCACTAGTCAAGAGTCAACTCTTAAGTCTTTTCATTCAATTAACGAACAATACCGAGAGAATAATTACTAATCACGTATTCCCGTAATCTTGATATTTTATAAAATAAACTTTAAATTTGGAATCTATTATTAATATAAATATAGTGCACATATTATATAGTGCTATCAAAAATAATGATAATTGATGTACTGTCGTTCATCAAGTAATTTAAAATTTCAATAGTTAAATCTAAAAAAAATATTGATGTGTTATCAAACTTTACTCAAAATTGTATGTCTTATTGTTAGGATACCTATACTCTACCTACTGTTTTTACCTTTTTCCCAATTTATTTTGATTAATTTCAAGGCATTGTCAATGTCGTAAATTAAAATTATGTGGTAGAAACGAACAATTTGGATTGAAAATTTGAATTTTATTTTTTAAAATATAATTAAAAATATGACATTGTTGCATTTTGCAACACCAGAAATTTATTAAAAATTCAACTACTTTTAATAAATAGGAGGAAGTCTAACATACATTTTTATTCTATATTGTATTTTTTTTTTCATTTTTATGCCGGTCATAAGGCTTTTAGTTTCCTAGATATTTTTTAGATAAATTACTTTGTGAGTGTGTGTGTGTTTTTTTTTAAACTCCGTGTGCCTTACCTCTTAGGTCGGTTTGCGGAACCAACGAACGTAAATACATAATCCATCCACCAGTCAAACGTCACTCAATAGATTCCTTTCTTCTTTGAGGAGCGTTCCGCTGCCCCCCATTTTAAGATGCCCCCAGTTGTCACACATCTCTAACCGTTAGATTAAAACTTGATGGGTGGTCAGGATTGAAATCCTATTAAAACATTCTTTACCTTTTGAGGGAAAATAAAAGGAAAAAGACAGGAACGGAGAAAAGGAGGAAAACCCTCGATAGCCTCCCGCCTTCCCTTCTGTCGTCGCTCTCTTCCTCCACCACCGAGCTCGATCTCCGGCGATCTCCCTCACAGATCTTTTCTCTCGCCTCTACCATCTCAACTCGACCCCAATCGGATCGCTCTCGCTCGATTGATTCTCCATCGCACCTAGATGTGACCCTAGACGCAATCTGGTGCTCTTTTTCCATCTCTCTTATGCTTCTACCATTTCATGTGTGTAAATCGAGTGTATTTATGTTGGGTTTAGCAGAGAAAATTTCATATTCGGGTCTTCTCACTCTTTTTTCCTCTCTGTTTAATTTTTCTTTTTTAGTTTACCGTTTAAATCTTATTTGGCTACTATGAGTTGAGAAATAAGTAGTAGAAGAAACTAATTTTCTAACATGCTTTTGAAATTGAACTTTCTTTTAGCATTGTTCTCATCCTGATGTACTCAAGTTGATCCAACCTCAACAGAGGTAATTAGCACATCAGTTGTGCTTGAACATAGAAATCACATTATTATTGATGACGCATCATACAATTAGACATGATGGCAATAACTTGTACTTTGGTGATTTTTTTTTTTTTTTTTTGGCAGGGATTTTGGAAGGAGGCAGATATGGTTTGTTTCAAAATTGGTTGCCTTCTAACAAGGATGAAGTATCGATCCAAATGCTAGAATCTTTGAAGTGTATTGAATAAAATATGGAACAATAGTAATAGGGATTAGGGACCTTTATCCTAATTCAGCATCTGTATGAACAAAAAGACTAGAATTGGCTCACTGATACAGCTTGGTGCTGGTGTGTTGGTCTTGTCAAGAGTTGGTTCAGAAGTGTTCTAGTATTTATTATTTGAACTAGTTGAGTTTAACTTTTGTGATTGTAATAATGAATATAGAGATAGTTAAGCACTTAATGGGTACTCATGTTACATCACTGGTGGACAGTAGTGTGTATTATTTTTACTCTATCCATCGTTGTATAAATAACTTTGTGATTTACCATGCATTAATTTATCTTCTATATTTTTTGCCATTATCTTTAGACATGTCTATTTTCTCAGCATCTACTTTATTTTTCAGTTCAGAGCATTCTTTACAATTGTGCTGTTAAATTAGAAAAAATTGTTAGGAAGTTCATATTTGTTTTAAGGAAGCCAAATTCCAGACATTTTCTATAAGCTAACTCCATTTACTTTTGTTAATTCCATTCGTTTCACAATTAATTTATCTATCTTAGCACTTATTACACCAATATAGTCCAAAACACACACACACGCAAACACACAAAATCATGTTACATTCAAGTTGAGCATATAAAAAACTGCAGCATTCAGCTTACATTCAAGTTGTAAATACATCTTAACAAGAGTAAAAACAATCAACAGCAAAAAGATAAATAAATAAACAAGCACTTAGCATCGTCACTTGCAGTTTTGACCTTAATAACATAGCATCTATTCAACCTTCATTCAGCTTACAACCATACATTTTCTTCTTACTCTATTTAGCAGCTGTCTTGCTGACTCTTGAATCTCCTGTTGTTTGGAAATCAGCAAATGAAGTATTGCTTTATATCCCTTGATTAAACAAAGCACACTGTTTGAGATGAAAGAATCATCATATATTACTTGCAATCAGCTGAATAAAAAAAATAAAAAAATAAATTCCATGCTATATTACATATGACTTGTACCATCAATCAGTGAGATAGCCAGTTATTATACACACTTTGTAATATAATTTTCAAAAAGTTGCAATCCCTTCCACAATTTTCTTAGTTATTGATAAATAACTTGGTCAGATATGCTGATTGACCCAAAAAGGTTTAATTAATGATCAAATCAACTTCAATTCACTTACAATTTTAGAGCCTAACAAGACGAACAAAGGGCTATAAGATTTGTAATTGTACTGAATCCAATAGTAAAGTGTAGATGCATTTCCAAATTGTTGGTTCTTGGTTATTGATAAATAAAACTAACCTAGAACATGAAACTTGACCAGAGTAAATGAACTTCCCACCTTTTCTGGTAAACCCAAAGTTTAAATAGTGCACTGCCCTCAATCAAAATGGTACCAGTAGCGCACATAGGTTCCTTTCATATTGTTCCTTTCCATAGATTATTTGGTTTTCAATATATTTACCAATAAGTGCTCGTGTAACAAGTGTGGATATATCCCAAATGATACCACATCTCTCGTTGTCATGTAGAAACTACCTATATCCCAAACTACACTCAAAACCAAACATCGTATCTTAGAAGATAACGAAAAAAAATAAAATTATCAATGAAAATTCATAAGATTGCAACCACGTACCTGTACAGCCTGATAATAGCTTGTGATACCTAAAACTTTCTGGTCAATGGCCGTCTACAATTTGACAGTGAACAATCGAGCGAGAGCAATCCGATTGGAGTCGAGTTGAGACGGTAGAGGCGAGAGAAAAGATCTGCATCGCAGGAGGGAAATCGCCAGAGATCGAGCTCGGTAGTGGAGGAAGAGAGCGACGACAGAGGGGAATGTGGAGGCTGTCGAGGGTTTCCCTCTTTTTTTCTCCGTTCATGTCTTTTTTTCCCTCAAGAGCGAAAGAATGTTTTAATAGGATTTCAATCCTGACCACCCATCAAGTTTTAATCTAACGGTTAGAGATGTGTGACAACTGGGGGCATTCTAAAATAGGGGTAGCGGAACGCTCCTCTTCTTCTTTTTAGTTTTCTTTATGATGAATTCTTATTTTTATTCTATACTTTAGGGGATCTAGGATTTCATATTAGGAGGGCTGAAGTTCGTAAGTGTAAATATTGAAAAAAATATGACAAAAAAAATGTTATTTCACTATATAGTAATAAATTTTTTAAACATGAATTGTATCAAATACAATAATAAATAAGTATTTTTTTCCTTAAAAAATAACAAACTAAGAGTTCCATATTAAGAAGCGTCTCATTTGTGATTTTTCTATTTATGATTTTGCTTGAATATATAGAGGCAAAAAATAATAACTAAATAAAATTGGACAAATAATAAACTTGACTAAATTATTTTTGAGCTAGCTATTACATTTGAACCTTTTTTATTAGAGGAACAAGACATATCAATCAAGCATATGTCAGACAATACAAGTCAATGAGTCAACATATTTATTTTACAAAAATAGCTATCAAGGCTCTTTCTTAGTAGTTAGTAGTGAGTGCCTCTGTACTTCAAACTTTTTTTTTTTTGGGATAACAAATAATAATAGCTAATAATCAAATTATAAACTGGCTTTTATTATCTCATTTAAATAAATGCTCATAAATATTAAAGAGTTCAAAATAATTATTTTGATGGGTTTATATTCATTAATCATTACCTTTAACCTCTTTTTCTTATATAAAATAATCTAAAAAAATAAAATTAGAAATAAATTTATGACTTGTCGAATAAATAAAGTTTCACAGTATATATTTGTAGTTTGATCGAACTGACACAAGCATTTTTAAGGTGAAACTTACGAATTCATTTATATTCGCATAAACTTATGAATAACAAAACTGAAGTGGAATAATAGTATGATACTAAGTCCAAAACATGATAAAATGTTGTCTTTGGACATTCTCACTCTGTTGGTTGTGGAATAGAGAAATAATAGTGAATATAAGAATCTCAAATTTTGAGTTATTTAATAATAATAATTTAATTGGGTTCGATGGGTAAGTATGACATAATTTTAAAAAGTGAAACTTTTTCGATACAGGTCCATGCAAAAAACAACTTTTCATCATTTATCTTCCTCCAAAATATAGTTAAAGGATAATTAATGTAAAGGAGAAATTTTGACTACAATCATTTCATTTTTATTATTTCCATATATAATACCTATTCTATATGATAAATTGATAACATAAGAGAATTGATGCCATACTGTAGCATATTAATATCTCAATTATATCATGTGACTTATTCCCCCATTTTGAAGTCTCAACATTTAATCTATTTTGATCATGCAACTACTCATTCAAATCTAGTAAGTCTGAAATTTAGTATTGTGCAGTATGTTGCAAAAAAACTTAAATGGCTCCCGGTAAGAGATAGACTACATTGTACATGGAGCCTAATAGCCTATCCGACATAATGCAGAAACTGTCCGCGTGAGTGGAACTATACGTCAACGCATGATGATAAGAATAAGAAGATGCAATCAAAGTCAACATGTTTCTCTCACTCCTTCACACGTTATTTTTAGATAAGAATAAGAAGATGCAATCAAAGTCAACATGTGAAGGGATTGTATAATGCAATCCTAGGTACTGTTTCTCGCATTCTTAGCACGGTACGAGAGAAGCAACTCGTAAACCGATTCGTTGACACTCCGATATAAAATATCGAACTCCTAATTTAGGCAGACAATAGCACGTGCAAAGTATGTATCCAATTGCTTGGCATCGATACAATTGTCTAACACTGTTACCTTCAATTCCTAACTGAACTCCTAATTTAAGTAGACAAATAAGACGATAACGTATATTGTATGGAGAGAGCTGCTCTAGAATTTTAAGAGACATCAATTAAGCAGCGACCAGAAAATCTGGCATCTCAAGCGCTGTTCGAATGGAATGTTATGCACACTAATATATAACATCTGAATAACTTTTTAGTTAATTATATTCATTTTCTCGTGTAGATTTTAATTTGATATTCATTGTAACTTTTTAGCCACTGGATAATTAAATGAACTTGGTTTTTATTATTTATTACTGAAAATTGGGAGCTTGATCCCTATTTTTGCTTAAAAAAAAATATATTGAACTCTTCAGCTTAGAGACAAGGGTTCGATTTTGGAAACTGATATCTTTTCCTGTGGGCCAATAACTAGTTAGAAAAATATTACTGGGGACCAGGATTAGTCAAGGTGACTCTGTTTCTGTTAGGGATTAGGCCGAAGTTGCCAGGGAACTCTATATTGAACTCTTCATCTCAAGTCCCCACCTGGCTGGTTTGCTTCTGTTCAGATTTTCAAAGAGAGTGTTGTTAGACTGTAGTTTCATGTTTCTTACACTGCTAGTTTTGTAGCAACGTAACAAATCTGTGTAATAAATTTTGAATGTTGCGTCTGTGAGTAATGGAGATGCTATTCAAATTATGTTTTTAGTTTTGAATTGAGTCAAAATTATGTTTGAATCTTGAGCTGAATCAAGCTGAACATGGATCAAGTTGATTTTGGATTGAGAGCAAGTCGGATCAAATTCAATTAGTTTGACTTCTTGGATCAGTTTCAAATCGGATTGAATCAGCCAGACGATCAAATCGATTTTCCAATTGTTCGATTTCATATCATGTTTGATGAAGTTGGAGAAGATTCACATCAATTTGATTTATTTAAAAAAAAAATTGCATCAAATTGACTTAAGTCTGACAAGTAGAATTATCGGCCAAGTCTGTATACCGTTCGACACATGGAAGTCAACACAGGACGCATTGTACCCCAGGTGTTCCCAGCTCGTTATCTGCACTATGCTAGAAACAGGGCCATAGGGGCCTATGGCCAGCCTCGCGTGCACTTAATCCAATCCTACTCTCTCAAGTCTCAACTGCTTCACAGAAAATCAACTAGAAAAAGACCAGACTTGAAGTTATTATCAGTCAAGCCCATATGAATACAAATAGAAACTCCCACTTGCTTTAAATTTTAAGGAAGACAAGTCCAAGTTAAGAGGTTTTAAGTTTTGGCACCTCCAGACTCAGAGTAGTACGCCTAAACGCCCCATACTGCTCCTAATGGAGAATCCCAGAGATAAACACTTCGCATGCATCCCAAATTCTCCTTTAGTACTTCTCTTATTTCTCTTCTCTTCTCTAGCTCTCAACTTACAAAGCTTAGGGGCCATTGCTCAGAATGCAACTTTTACATCCGTCCGTGTTGGAGTTGTGCTTAATCTAGCACTACCCCCTGGGATGAGAAGCCGAACGAGCCTTTCAATGGCAATTGAGGATTTCTACGCTGCCAATCCGAACTACTCTACAAGAGTCAGTTTTGATTTCAGAGATTCCATGACTGACACTGTAGCTGCGGTTTCAGCTGGTACTTATCCTAGTTCATTCCATTTCTTTTCTTTCTTTCTTTCCTTTTTTTTTTTAATTTTTTGTCTAGCGGTCTGTTGAGTCTATTCCATTTCATTTTATTTTTCTATTTATCTTCATTGTTTTCTAAGCCTCTAGCTATAAGAAACATTTCAAAGACAAAGTTAAAGAAGTAGGTTTGCTGTTCTTATCTACCCATGTACCTAACTTCTGTTTTCTTCTTGTTTTCCCCCCTATTTATTATGTTATGCACTTATGCTCAGTAATAAACCCTCAAAATAATAATGATTGTGTCAGTCCAAACAACTATTCAAGCGTGCAGAACTCAAGTTGTTTATTATTTTACGCTGGTTATGGGACCGTAATGTACGTGCATGCAGTTATCATTCATATATATATATATATATATATATATTGATCCCCATCTATCCACAGATTACCTTCATCAAAATATTGGTCTTTCCATTACTGCTGAGTGCTGACCATCGGGCAGTAACACATATATGCATGCACTGTTTATTGGGATTGCTTACTAGTTGAGCTTGTCAAGTCTGATTTTGCTGTGAAAAAAATTAAAATAATAAGAGAAGAAAGAGAGAAGGAAAATAGAGGACATTGGACATTTGTTAATGACACTTCAATTGAGAACCAAATCAGCACAATTTAATATAATACAATAGTCAAAGACAGAATCCAATACTAATTGCTAGTGATTCATACTTCCCTAATTCCCTTTAATACTGAGACCTAGTGAATCTTACCAGAAAGGACTACAAAATAGTTACCAGTCTTGAAGTAGTGCTTATGATTGTATAACACCCTATGTACTACCAGGCCTCGCCACAGGAACACCTTGACCTGAGGTTGAGATCTATATTTGCAAATGTTTATTAAACCACCAATTAGTACACATATTAACGTTACTTTCATGGCAGCTGTGGACCTGCTGACGACCCAAGTCGAGGCCATAATTGGCCCTCAGACCTCAGCTCAAACTAATTTCATGGCCTACCTTTGCAACCGGGCCCAGGTACCACTCATCTCCTTCTCAGCCACAAGCCCAGCCATCTCTCCAGCACACCTGCCGTACTTTATTCGTGCCACTCTCAATGATTCATCCCAATCCTTCCCCATTGCAGCGTTTGTCCAACACTTTGGCTGGCGTGCTGTGGTCCCAGTATATGAGGACTCTGATTATGGCTCTGGTATTATCCCATCTCTGGTTGATGCACTACAGGCAGTTGATGCACGCATACCTGACCGCTCTGTTATACCGATTACCGTAACAGATGAGCACATTGAAAAGGAGCTCTACCGCCTAATGAACTTACCAACTCGTGTATTTTTAGTGCACATGCTTCCCAATCTAGCCAGCCGCCTTTTCAAGTTGGCCGCCAAACTTGGGTTGTTGTCAGACGGCTATGTATGGATGGTTACAGATAGTGTTGGTGATGTACTTGAGATACTAGACCCGAATACAACCAACTCTATGCAGGGAGTGATTGGCTTTCGGCCTTATGTACCAAATCCGAACAAGATTTTTAATTTCTTGGCCCGTTTCAAAACAAGGTACCAGAAGGATTACCCTGGGACAGATGCGACAGAGCCCACCATTTACCAACTCCGGGCATATGATGCAGCTTGGGCATTGGCAAAGGCAGTTGAGATGTCGAATGTCAGTAACCCTGGTTTTACAATGCCACAAGGTGGGAACAGTGCAACAGTTTTTGATAGACTCGGTGTTTCCCAAATTGGGCCAAGGCTCCTTGATGCAATTCGCAAAACCACCTTTGATGGTTTGGCTGGAAATTTCTCCCTTGTAGATGGACAGCTTCAGCTATCAGCATATGAGATAGTGAATGTGATAGGAAAAGGCCTGAGCAATGTCGGGTTTTGGACTTTGAGTTCAGGATTAACCAGTGAGTTAGGTGACACACTGAGTAGTGGTAATAACATTAACAAGTTAAATCCAATTCAATGGCCGGGTGACTCAAATGATCAGGTACCCAGAGGTTGGCTTATCCCTACTAAAGGGAAGAAACTAAGAATTGCTGTTCCAGTAAAACCTGGGTTCACCCAATTTGTGGGAGTATCGCAGCCAATCTCAAATGCATCCAAGGTCACAGGCTATTGCATAGATGTCTTTGATAATGTCATTAAAAAGCTGCCTTATAAAGTGGATTATCTTTACATGCCTTTCAAAAATAGCTCACTATCCTACAACAATCTGGTGTACCAAGTCTATCTGAATGTAAGATTTTATATAAAATCAGAAAGTTCTTATTTCATTTATACTTTTCAAAGTGTTGAAAATTTTGACATGTCTAAATTTGAATAGAATTACGATGTTGTGGTGGGTGATACAACCATCCTTGCCAACCGGACAAATTATGTGGATTTCACATTGCCTTATACCGAGTCAGGGGTCTCAATGGTGGTGCCCATCAAGAAAGACACAAGCAAGACCATATGGATCTTCTTGCAACCCCTCACAGCTGGGCTCTGGCTCACCAGCCTTGCATTCTTCTTCTTCACTGGATTCTCTGTATGGGTAATAGAGCATCGTATCAACAAAGAATTTCGAGGGTCTATTTGGAAGCAGATTGGTCTCCTCTTCTACTTCTCCTTCTCAACTCTAGTCTTTGCACACAGTATGTACTAGTCCTCCTATTTTGTAGAGCCATTTACAAGTTTGGTATTGAAGACTGACATATAAATTTCTACATCCGTGATTCATCAATTTAAATTTCTACATCCGTAATTCCCAGCACCAAATCTTTCTAATTACCATTTTAAATTATGAATCTTTTCTTTCTTCGGAATGGATTGTAACTCAATAAGACAAAAAAAACAAGTACAAAACTACATGGACAGAATTTAAATAACTAATCCTAACTGACAAAATATATACAATCCTTCAGGTTATTAGGTAATGACGTATTTGCCACTCATTAACATATGGATCAGAGATTATATTAAAGCCTTCTTTGATCAAATTAATCTTAAATTACATAATCATTTTATATTTGCAGAGGAAAGGCTGGAAAGCAACCTATCGAGGTTCCTGATGATCATATGGTTGTTTGTTGTGCTTATACTAACATCAAGCTACACTGCCAGTCTCACATCTATGCTGACAGTTCAACAACTCACACCCACTATAACAGATGTGAATGAGCTTCTCAGGCGTGGTGACTACATTGGCTACCAAGATGGATCTTTTGTGGTTGCATTGTTAAAAAGACTAAATTTTGACACCAGCAAGATGAGGAACTACAGTGCAGTAGATCAATATGCTGAAGCCCTCGCCAAGGGATCTGCCAATGGAGGGGTTGCAGCAATTTTTGATGAGATACCTTATCTTAAGGTTTTCCTTTCCAAGTATTGTGCTAATCACACCATGGTTGGCCCAACATACAAGACAGATGGTTTTGGCTTTGTAAGTTCAGTATTTGTAGCCTTTGATGCAAATTGAATAAATAGATAGTTCAAGAGTCAAGACATTATATTATTCTTTTGATGTCAGTGTTGCAAACTTGCAATCAAGGACACTGACAGGAATTTGGTACCAAAGAGATCACCAGTCAGTTTTTTTTTTTGGCTCATTCATTCTGCTGTACACCTTTTTTTTGTTTTTCCTCAAACAGAGGAACTCGATGGTGTTTCCATATTGTGCCTTGCATTATTGACTATTAGGACCTATTTTTACTCTTAATTTCAGGCTTTTCCAAAAGGCTCGCCTTTGGTGGCAGATGTCTCCAGGGCTATCCTGAACTTGACAGAAGGGGAGGGAATGATGAAAATTGAGAATACATGGTTTCCAGATCTGAGCTCTTGCCCCAGCCATAATACCGACATGCATTCATCCAGCCTGAGCTTCAGAAGCTTTGCAGGACTCTTCATTATAACCGGTGTTGTTTCAGTCCTCATGCTCCTTATATTTATAGGAATATACATCCACAGAAATTGGGATACGCTAAAAAAGTTATGCAAGGATAACGACACTACAGCTAAGAAATTCCGGGCTGTATCTAGCCATTTTGATCGTATGGATTCAAGTGTCCGTCCTGTACCTAATGAGGCAAACAGATTATCAGTTGAAGGAACAGAAAGGTATGAGATTGCCTTGACTCCTTTCCGAGAGAACACTGTGAGGGCATCTGATCGATCCACACCAATGGCCTCTCCTTCTACTCAAGAAGGAACACCAATGACCTCTCATTCTACTCAACAGGAAACACCAATGGCATCCACTTCTACTCGAGAGAGAACGTCTGTACAGACAGAGAGTCACAACCTCACTAATCAGGGATCAGATGGCCAGGCCCTAGAGGTAGAGCAAATCACAGAAGGGAGGTGATGTCTTGTTTTTGATCCGAGTCCTAGTTAGCTTTTTATTTTTGTAGTTTGCTCTGGCTTTACATTGAAACAGCTTCAACGAGGAGAACTGATGCCAATTTCCTCGTCCTTGTATATGTTTTTCGCCCCCATTATCGGGTCCTCTGTTTGTTAAATGTAATAGTCCAGCCGAAATAATAATGATCATAAAAGACTGTTTATATTTAAGTGCATTTGCTACTTGATAATATTTATACACAATGCATCTGACTAGGAACAAGTAGATCCCCAGACGCAGTTTTGTCAGATATCTGATGATCCAATTGAGATTTGCATCACTGATTGGAAGTTCAGTGGTGTGTCAATCAATTGAAGTGCTAATTTATTTAGGATTTAAACAATCATTCAATAAAATAGATCTAGATCAAAATTAAGCACATTTTAAGCCTTAGTTCACAATGGACTAAATCAAGTTAACACAAAATTAAATGCCTTTCAAAAAAAAAAAAAAAAAAAAAAAAAAGCACAGTTGGCGTAGATAAGTTATTATCTAAGGGATATTGCCATCCTAACTGGCTACTGCTTATGTTTGCAGTAACAATACTACATAAATCCAGATCTTTTTCTTTTATTTTGCAAATACTTCTCATCAACCTTGGTTTCACAACATTCTACTTTGGGGCCTTTACTTCAGTTAACATGGATATTTCAGCTATCAATTTTTTGTCACCTAAATTATTTTATCAGCCTACCTGATGAAACCTGATACAAACTCTGCCACTAATTTTCTCGTCTTCCTTTTGTACCTGCTGCTAAATGCAAAGAAGCACCTCACAAGAGTGGCAACAAAAGAAATGCCTGAATACCTAGTTACCAACAGATAAATACAGACATAAAAGTCGCCATCTTAATGGTATTTTCATACATATTAGGTGCATCAATATTGATTAGTGCAGTTTAACTATTTACACTCACTTTCAACCCACTCCACCAAGTCAAGAATCAGACAAAAGAATTTCAAAACTACTACGAAAGCAGAAAGTACAACCCATAAAATACATATAATCTAACCTATGGTAGCCACCTTAAATTACAGAACTTGCACCAAATGCTCAGATATTAACATAAGAAAGTTCCTCAAAAGCAAGAAAAGATGCAATTGAAAAAAAAAAAAAAATTTAATCTCAAGTCTCACAAAGACAAACAAGTCTCCACATCTCAATTGTTAGAAAAACAGCCCAATAACTTATTGGACTTATTCTCTACCCTCAAAAAATGGGAAAGACAAAAGAACTACCAATAATTATTTATCGTCAATATGCGAGGCATGGTGAATACAAATGTACCACTGTCCATCAATCTTCTCAAATACATTAGTTGCCACCTGCCTCCCCCAGCTACCTTTTGTTTTCACCACCTCCATGCAAGTCACATAGCCCAAATTACCCCTAACATGCACCTCCACATTTTTCAAATCAATCTGAAGCGGGAACTCAAAATCAGGACCACAAACAATCTCCCAACTGCTCATAACCATTTCATAACCGTCAATTCTGCCGGCAGATGGGTGCACCACATAAACGTGGTCCCCTTTGGCCCAGATTGAGTGCATGGCAGTTAGGTCTCCATTTTTGAAAGCATTATAGAACCGAGCATTTGCTGCAAGTACAGACGCTTGGCTGTCTTCTTGTAGAAGGCGAAGTTGGTCCCGAATTTTGGCTGCACGGGCATAGTCTTCTTCCCTGATTGCAGCTTCTAGGTCCTGTTGGAGGGACAGTTCATCTACGAGTGCCACTTCAAGACTCGGATTTGGATTGGGGCTTCCCTCAGTATCACTGCTTTTTACTCTGATGGGTTGGTATTTCACTTTGCTGGCGACTAGCCTTTGACGCCCTGGACTGAAACAAAAGTTTAGTGGGAACAAAGGTACTGATTTTGTTTTGAAAACAGTTGAAATACTTTAACAAGTTGATTGTCTTTGCTAATTACTGACCATGCTTGTAATGACACAAACTGAGAACCAACAAGGGTATGAAAATATCAATTACATCTACATAATTCTCATTTCCTCATTTCCTTTCATATGTTTTGTGCTAAATGGGGTTTAATTGAACTCACAGCATATTCACAATTCATGTTTGGCAACCACATATCTCAACAAGCAACTACTTAGCAGCAATAATGGACAAAAATCAAACTTGAGGGTTTGGATTTTATAGTGAGAAGAAGCACCAAAAGTAACTTTATTTACTTAAAAACCACCAAAACCCCAACTATCCACAGCCCCATGCGATGGCGCCAGGTTCAAGTATACATTAGAAAGGAGCACCAATTACAACCCACATGCTAAAAAATAATTAAAATCAAGGTTTCTTGCGTAGGAGAAACTCACAGGGTTAATTTGGGGTAAGCTTCCGTCGCTCCGCCAAAAAAGCGAGGTAAGCAACGGAGGTTAGAGAACTGAGTGGAAATTGTAGTAGCGGAGCGAGTCGGCACCGGACTCAGCAACACTCTCGCCGTTGTCTCCATGGTCGAATCGCCTCTTCTCCTTCTCTATCCGCCAGAGATGAGAAAAAGAACACGCTGACATCGCCTCTGTTTTCCAGGCCGGGCCTAATAGTGTGTGTAATCTCTTCTGACTTCTCCCATATTATGGGCCATCAGAGAAAATCGATCTCGGCCCACTTTTTAACTTATGGGCTTTCACAGGTTGGATTAGATTTTTACTTTTTTTTTTTTTTTAACAGGGTGATATATATCATCTAAGGTTTTCCATCCAGCGCCATCCAACAGAGGCCAAAATAGCCTCTTTTCCGCGTGCTGACGTCAGCAAAATTTTTTGACCAATTTTCGAAAACTTTTTGGTGTTGACTTCATCAAATATGTTGATTTAAGGGTTCAGTTAAATATTTTAAGGGTTGAATTAAAGTGTATAAGTGTTCAATTAGATGCACCAATAATTTCAAATTTTAGTGTTTTGTGTTCAGTTAAATACGTTAAGGGATGAACTTAAAGTATCTATGTGTTTAGTTAGTTGTAGCAGAAATTTGATTTCGTAGTTTTTGTGTTCAATTAAACTAGTTAAATAAAAAAACAAAATGAACATATGCAACAAACATAGCGAACATTTACAATAACAATATGACCAATTTACAACAATAAACTGAACAAATATACAAATTTCCTGAGTAAGAAATAAATGATCATATTCAACATATAAAGTGAAATAAATTATTGTTGCATCTAATTGAACACTTACACACTTTAATTCAATCCTTAAAATATTTAACTGAACCCTTAAATCAACATATTTGATGACGTCAACAATAAAAAATTTTCGAAAATTGGTAAAAAAAATTTTGCTGACGTCAGCACGCGGAAAATCTGAGTTTGGATGACGCTGGATGAGAAATCATGGATGGTCAATACCAATTCTGTTTTTTTTTTTTATGATAAAATTTTTCACCTTTTTGGACGAGACGAAAGAAGGGAAATACAATGAGCGTAGTGTTATTAAATTGGCACAGCTAGTGTGAACCGCTTGGCGCTTAGTTCTGTATTTGGTGCGATATTTCAGTTCAAACCTCAAAATTGTATATTTTACTTATTAAATTTGAATGCTGTTTGATATATTTTAGTAGTCATATTTAATTTGCTAAAAAATAATAAAATTATAAGCTAAATTGAACAAGTTATTTTACAACTGCGAACTTAGTAGTCATATGATTCAGCTCATATAATTACTTTTTTTCCCCAATCACTAATCAATGATTTCTGTCTTGACTAGATTGGTCTACGTTATACCGTAGTCAATCAGGTGCCTGGACTGTACAGTGCGTATAAATGAATGGTGACGAGCACAATATTTTAATCTTGGTCCTCAGCTTTCCAAAAAGGGAACTCGTCACTTGTCAGGCCATGTAATTCAGATATGTCATAATAATCTCCTGGTTTAAATATCAAAAGAGTTCTGGCGAGTCTGCTCTGGTGAAGAGACTACAGAAAGGCACATGGCATATTTTAGTGGTCCGGTTCCTCTCTAATTGCACATGGATTTGTTGGAGAAACCATAGGTCCGCTCTACAATCAAAACTAATTTAAACTATGTGACTGTAAATAAACGCTTCTTTTTTATTTTTTTTTTGAAATAAAGGTAGGAAATAACTATATATTATCTTATCCATTAAAATTATGCCCAATTGCCCATGTATGGATAATCTATATTTCTCAAAGTAGTTTAAAGTTTAAGGATATTTTACCTAAATACCATCACACCACTTTATCCGTCCGATTATAATTATTTTTCCTCATTACCATGTCATCAATATTTCATCTGCTTGATTATAATTATTTTTTGTCCTTTGTTCTAAACGAACCACCAATTTTATTCCTTTTCCCCCCTCAAGGAAACATATGTTGGATGTGTCTAAGGTACAACTATTATTCCTCTAAGAGCTGGTTGCTTTCGATAAGAGAGAGAGAGAGAGTCAAGCCTCTCAACTTTTAATTAATTTAAATATTCACAAGAGATTTTCTTGGTCGCATTTTTTGAACAACAACCTTCTAAAAATATTATTACTATTATTACAAGAATCTTTCTCATGGAAAAAAAAAAAAAAAGAACAATGTTAATTTACTGTGCAGGACAGTTTTAGACTGACAAAAATATTCAGAACACTTTGACTATTAATTACGACTGTTCGGCTCTCTTAAAACCTGTGCATTAATCATAGATCAGACAGTCGGCTCAGTAATTATTTGAGTATTAGTATAATTGTTATTGTACAGTACTATTAAAAAAAGTATAATTACTGTTCTGAACTGCCACCAAAAGCACACTTTTTAGGATCTGAGTGAAAAGGCAACAAAGAAGCGATGCAGTGGGCATGGCGGCATGCACCAATGCAATCAGATACTGTGTGCTTTCCATGAGTTCAAAGGCAACATGAGCACCTTCAGGCTTCAGAAGCCAACATGCCCATCATGTAGAAAAAAGCTCCTTTTCCGTTTTCAAAAAGCATCAGTTTATAGTTTATACTTGTTTTTCTGAAGGCTGTGTGAACTTTTAGAAACTTTTAGAGAATGTTGCTAAAGGTTCATTAGAATATATGTGCTGGAGTTTAAAATGCATTTTAACAGTTTTTATCTAATAGCTGCGTTATAGGAAAACAATTTCTATATATGTACCAGATTGATTTTATTTTATTTATTTATTATTATTATTATTATTATTATTATTTTTTTTTTTGGGGGGGGGGGGGGGGAGGCAAATTTAGAATAAGTTGTCATTCTCACAAATTTTTTATCACCACACAATTAAAATCAATTTAACCAAAATTTTTTTTATTTTTTCCATAAGATTTTAATATTTATTTTCATACTTTAAGAATTTTTTAATATTACTGTGTGCATTTTAATTAGACACATTTAAATATGTACGTATATCTTGTAATGATGAGAGAGAAGCATAATTGAACCAGAAAAAAACAGAGAGAGAGAGAGAGAGAGAAGCATAATATATGGGTCATTCAATCAATATAAAAGAGAGAGAGAAAAAAAATCAGACAATTAAAAATGCTCAACCCGTCTTATGTATTATTATTTGTTAATTGTTCTTTCATAGATCTGGTTGTAAAATTGGCTGCCGCAGAGAATCCTTGACAAAACTGACCCCTGTGTTTTTTTTTTCTCCATCAAACCATATCTAAAGTCTGAACCATCATATTATAATGATACTTTTTTTCCAAACAGAAAATGCCAGAAAGCCATGAGCTCACTACTCCAGCTCCACTAACTCCTTTTTTATTATGCTAAAACCTTTCGTATCGCTGCATTGGTGTATAAGGTGTATTGCATGCTTTGTCAAATAAAATTACAAAAAGAAATGTTCTCAGTCTATCAGTATTGATATATAAGGATTGTTTTCCTTAGTACTACATCATTAGTTACGGTAATTATCATCCTGATATTAAAGACATGTATGTATTAAGAAGTTTTTTTTTAAATGTTGGTTTGAAATCAACGATTTTGTTATAAGAAATAAGAAATTTGAAAATAAATGCTCTCTCCGTGAATCAAAACAATAACCACTAGGTTGGCGGAATAGAGCGAACTAGATCAAACAACCCATCTTCTGTATTAAGAAATTAAATATGCATTTGCTTTAGATTGACTTATTTCAATTGATGCCAATCCTTTTATTAATCAATTCAATCCAAAAATTATGTGGTATATCCAATATTTATCCAACCTCAGGAAATTATCCAAATACCTTCTTTATTAAAGCTCCACATCCAATGTTCCAACAATATGGTTTAATTTCATTAAGTTCGCAATAATCATTAATTATTTACCTTATGATAAACTTCTTAGGTGAAACGATAACTCTTAAAGAAAATATTTGTTCAAGGAAGAAGCGACCTAAACAATAGATGAGTAAGATTCATTGAAGTAGTAAATAATTTTATGGAGAGGAAAAATAATCCCAGAAAGATAATAATACAAAAAAAAAGTATATATTCCGATCCGGCCGTTGTCATAGAATTGAATGACACTGCATATTATTAGATCATGAGTTCCATATAGAATTCTTTTTGGAAATATCTTTAGAATTCATTTATCAGAATTTCAACTTCATTAATTGGTATCAAAACTTAAGTAACATTCATTGATATAACTGACACGTTTGTATTACAGTTTACATATCTTTATTAACTTATTATATAATTAATGAATATTAAAATTAGAAATCATTTTTTACAATTGCTACAATTATCTAATTAATTTATTAATATTCCCTAGTTGTTATATTTTAAGTGACGAGAGCTGAGCTCAACGCAAAAGAAAAGTTTGCTGGACCCATTCAGGTCAGAATTTTAAAACAAGAAAGTGGGGTTGCTTTTTGGAGTGACATGAGTTGTTTCAAGCACCGCGAATAAAAGAGCATCCATACCCTTTTTAAGGGAAAAAGTTCAGAAATTGTGAGTAAAAGTTGTGGTAAAAAGGCATTTTGTCTTAAATAGAAGAGAGCATGCTAATGAAAAGAGAAGTTTATGCCATCTGAAAAAGGTCGCCCTTTGATTAAGAGCATCTTCCATGCTTCCTTAATCCTTTAAAAGTTAAAGCTCGACATCAATAGTAATCTTTCGAAAAAATTATTGTATGAGACTCAAAACCTTACGGGCTCATAGCGTTTGAAATAACAAACCAACGAATTGAACCTACAAATTTAGGAATTAAGAGAGAAAAAAAAAATTCATTAAGGTAAAAGGAATTAAACATAGGTACTCATTAGTAAAGTGACTGTTCCTCAGATTATAGCCTCTACTAGTTCTTATTAAATTTGATCATAAATCCTCATATATCATTATCATTAAACCGTACTCTCAATTGTGTAATTATGTATTAAACTACTTTAGCGTTTCCTAGAATAAATCTCTTCTCGACTTAATCACTATGCTTTGGTTTGGAGGAGCAGAGTGATATACCGTATTAAATAGCTGGTAAATCATTTTCTGAGTGGGAGGCAAAAAATCAACATTATTCATCGGATTGTCTCCAAACAGCAATTATATTGCAATAGTAAAAAAAAGAAAATAGTCCATTTGATCATTCAACAGTTAAACCAGTTAATTGTTTGATGATAACTCAATATGATCGACAAGCAACCTTTCTATTCTGGGAAAAAAAATATACGACTGGGCGCAGTAGTCATGGCGTGAGTGATCGCTTTTTATTTGTGATAAAGTATAGCAAATTTATGTGCTGCTGTGACTAGGGATGTTTAACGTTCCAAACGGCAACGGAATGGGCTGTTCCGTTTGCCGTTCCGTTCCATCAACGGTATGGCTGTTCCAATTCGTTTTCCGTTCCGTTTCAGTAAACGAAATATCATTTCGTTCCGTTATACGTTTCGTTTGGACGGAACGGAACGGAACACGTGTATTTACACTAAAAACTACATGAAAACGTCGAAACGGAAGCGAAATGACCGTTCCGTTTCAAAAACGGTATGTCCTTCCATTCCGTTTGTCGTTCCGTTTTTTGGAACAGAATTATTTTCGGTACCGCCACTCGTTCCGCACGGACGGAACGTGCACGGAAACGAGTCAACGGTATACCGTCGGCAGGTATAGCTGTGACGACGCCCAAAATTGCCAAACAATATAACTGGAATGAGCATATATTACCAAATGCTCTCAAAGCAGTATTAATTTCTGTTTTGGTCCCCAACATTTCCAATTTAGTATTATAATAGTTTTTCTGGTGTAACTCACACAGGTCATTTTAGTTGAAAAAAGAAATCCCAACATAACGGCTCCATGCTCACCTAAATATACCCTACCTGGCTCTTGTTACTGTTTAATGTATTTTAATTTTTCTATTTTGCATCTTAGGGGTAGTTTATTATACTTGTTTTAGGATTTCAATTTAAGGTATGGGGTTAGGTTAGTTTATTTTCTCTAAATTAGTTCTGCTTTGGTGGATGAGCCAGGTTTTAAATGGGATGTTTGATATGTACTTGAAACACTGCAGCGGCTGTCGCTTGCATTTCAATTAAATAGCCTATGGGCACTCAGAATTTCAAAAAAAAAAAAAATATATATATATATATACTCAAAAAAAATTAATTTTAATCTTTTGAGGACCCAAATTTAACTTTAATGCTTGAAGATACAAAAATTACAAAAAAACAAAGGTTCGTCCTCACTAAGGAATGATGGTTCGCTAAAGATGGCACAAAATAGTAAATCGAAAAGTGAAACTAAATGGACAAAATGGAAATTAATAACAATACGATACTTCTATAGAATAATTATTCGCTCTAAATTTTTGATATATCAATCGAAAGGTGCTGCGCTTAGCCAAGCTTTAAACATGTCCGACACACAAAATAGATCCATTGAAAAATTACGTTTTACTAGCCTCTGTTGGGTTTAATTTTATTTTAAACAATTGACTTGACGGCTGTTGTCAAGCTTTCGAAAAAAAAATATTTTAAACAAAAAAAATAAAAACTATTCTTGATGCGCTTGGTAGGCTTCGGACGAATTGAAATCTGGTGCTTGCCGTGCAGAATTCCAATCGTCCGATGGATGATGGGTGACTGTTAAACCAGTGTACTGGATCTCTCCAGTAGCGCTGTCATTAGAGTTAGTTAGTCTGTTTAGGACAATTAGTTAATTACTGATTTTCTTGTATGATATAGCTGCGCCTATATAAAGGCAACCTCTGTACTGTTGAATGATAAGGAAAATACAATCTCATTTTTCACACAACTCTCTCTCTTCTTTATTCTTCAAGATTCTGGTAAACAATACCAGAACTTCATCTCTCTTGAAATCCTTTTATGGTATCACAGCCTCTCATGGAAAACTCCTCTCCGATCCCTCCTGTTTCTTCTCCCTCCCTTAATCCCACCCTGAATCCTACCTCCAATGAATCCATGGTGTTTCTTACAATGTCCATTGGGCTGAAATTAAATCAATCCAATTATCTTTCTTGGCAATCTCAGATCATTCCAATTCTTCACGGCTATGATCTATACAAGTTTGTGCATCTCAACAGTGCTCCTCCTTCTCCGACTTTGGTCAATGCGCATGGAAACTATGAGTTCAACCCGGCCTACCTTTCTTGGCACAAGCAAGATCAAATCTTGCTTGGCTGGCTTCGAGCCTCGTTGTCAGAGCCAATTATTGCGCAAATGGTTTCTTGTACAACCTCAGCTCAACTTTGGACTGCTCTTCAGCGCAGTTTCTCTTCTGCGTCTCATGCTCGACTCACTGTTCTTCGTCAAAATCTTATCACTACTCAAAAGGGATCCTCTTCGTGCACTGACTATATCAATCGCATTCGTGCGATTGCTGATGAACTCTCTTTCATTGGACATCCGGTGGCTGACGGCGATCTTGTCACTTATGTCTTGAATGGTCTTGGTACCGATTTCACTCCGTTCATCACCTCCATTAATGCCCGACCGGACCCTATTAACAGTCACGACTTGTTCGCTCTTCTTCTCAATCATGAGCAGTTGATTAAACTTCAACACATCAGCTCGATTCCCTCTGCTACTTCTTCCACCGTACCTGACAATGCCTCCGCCTTCTTCTCCAACTCTCAATACAGGCCGAAAGGAAACAATAAAAATTCTCGGCCTCCCAATTCTCAACAGCAACACTTCAGGCCTAATTTTCGGCCACAATTTAGGCCCAACTCCAATCAAACCTTTTCTGGACCACAGCACAATTTTCGTGGGCCTGCACCATCCAATGCGCAAGGCTTGCTTCCAGCTCCAACCAACAAGCAGCAACAAGGTGTCAATCCGAACAAAAATTTAATTTGCCAAGTTTGCAACAATAGAGGTCATGTGGCACTTGAATGTTGGTATGGTTTTGACACAAGATATGGTGATCCGCTCCTCCAATTTCAAAATCATAGGCCTAACAATCCTCAACCTTCCTTTCAAGCTCATGTGGCGCAACCTTCATCTACCTTTCTTTCAAATGAATGGTGCCTTGATTCGGGAGCTACTCATCATGTGACAAGCGACATCAACAATCTTTCATCATTTACCACCTATGATGGCCCCGACAATCTTCATATTGGTAATGGTTCGGGTATGACAATTGCTCACATAGGCTCATCCACTATTAGTTTTCCTTCTTGTTCCATTGTTTTAAAAGATATTCTTCATGTGCCTACCTTTACCAAAAATCTTTTGAGCATTTCAAAACTTCTTGAAAACAATAATTTGTGCATTGAATTTACTTCCAATTTTTGTTTTGTAAAGGACTGCCACACCAAGACTACTCTCATTCAAGCTAGACATCAAAATGGTCTTTACTTTCTCCAACCACCTTCTCTTCCACCTCAAGCTTTCCTTGGAGAAAGAGCTTCGGCCACTCTTTGGCATGCTAGACTAGGCCATCCCTCCTCTACTATTACTTTGAATGTTCTTAGTTCACAAAATTTACCTTGTACTTCTAGAGATATTTCCTTATGTCATTCTTGTTGTATGTCCAAGGCACATGTTTTGCCTTTTTCTTTGAGTAATTCTATTTCTACTTCTCCCCTAGAAGTTGTACACTCGGATTTGTGGGGTCCCGCACCTATTGTTTCAAATGAAGGATTTAAATACTATGTTGTCTTTGTGGATGATTTTACTAAATTTTCTTGGATTTATTTTTTACATACTAAGGATGAGCTTGTGACAATTTTCTCTTTATTCAAATCTCAAGTTGAGAACCTTCTCAACTACAAAATTAGAACTTTTAGGTCCGATGGTGGTACGGAATTTAAGCCTATCCAACGCCTTTTCCCTCACATTAATTTTCAAATTACTTGCCCGTATACTCCCCAACAAAATGGTGTGGCCGAAAGAAAACATAGACATATTGTTGAGCTTGGCCTTGCATGTCTTAATCATGCTTCTATTCCTTTACATTTTTGGGATACGATTTTTGCTAGTGTTGTGTATTTAATTAATAGGTTACCTTCTTCCTCAATTAATGAGGTTCCTTTTACCAAATTGTTTAATAAGGTTCCCGACTACACCTTTCTTAAAGTCCTTGGTTGTCTTTGTTTTCCTCTAACTAGACCTTATACCGCTAACAAGTTGCAAAATAGATCTCTTCCTTGTGTTTTTCTAGGTTATGCCACCAACCAAAAAGGTTATAAATGTTTACATTTAGAAACCAACAAAATGTTTATTTCTCACAATGTCATTTTTGATGAGACTTGTTATCCTTTCGTTACTAATAAAAATTCTGGAGATATAATTTCTGAGTCAACAGCTAACTCTCAGTCTCAGCCTCTCAATTGGTTCCCTGTGCTTTCGCCTGATGCCCCAGTCATCGCTCATCCACCTAGCACGAATCCTGAAGCTCCTAATTTACAACAGATCAGCGCTCAACTATCTCCAACTTCTACCCGCATTTTAAACTCTTCGCCTCGGTCAGCATCTCCTTCTGACCACCGCTCTGACCGAAGTGATCACCATATCGCATCCTCGCCTTCAATCCAATCCTTCAATCAGACATCTCCACCGTCGATTGCTTCTCCCTCTCATACTTCTGACCGCAATTCAAACAATTCCGCTCGGTCAGCGCCCTCTTCTGACCGCACTCCTGCTTCCGCTCAAACTCCTTCACAGGCCTCTGTCGCATCAGATAATACTACCTCCTCTTCTCTTAACTTACCAGTACCTGATACTTTCACTTCTACTTCCGAAACTTTATCTACCTCTAACCCCTCTACTCATATCATGACAACACGATCCAAAAGCAACAATCTGAAATCAAAAACTTACCCGAATCATGTGGTCTATCTCTCAACAGTTGAGCATGAAACAGAACCTTCAACCTTCCTACAAGCCAATAAGATGTTTCAATGGCGCCAAGCCATGTCTCAAGAAATCAATGCTCTTGCTCAAAATAAAACTTGGTCTCTTGTTCCCCATCCTCCCAACCAACATATCATAGGTTGCAAATGGGTCTACAAAATCAAAAGAAAAGCCGATGGGTCTATTGAACGGTATAAGGCCCGTTTGGTTGCAAAAGGGTACAATCAAGAGGAAGGAATAAACTTCTTTGAAACTTTTAGTCCAATGGTTCGACCCACTACCATTCGTCTTGTGCTTGCACTTGCTTCTTCCTTTGGATGGTCTATTCGCCAACTTGATGTTCAAAATGCGTTCCTTCATGGCAATTTGCAAGAAACGGTTTATATGTCACAACCTCCCGAATTCGTCGATCCTCATCATCCAAACCATGTGTGCCTCTTGTCCAAAGCCCTCTATGGTCTCAAACAATCACCAAGGGTATGGTTTCAAACTCTCCACACGGCTCTCCTTCAACAAAATTTTAAACCATCTTCTTATGATCCTTCACTCTTTGTTTTTCATTCTACCAATTGCATCATAATCCTTTTGGTTTATGTTGATGATATTATCCTTGTCTCCAACAATAATTCATCCCTCCTAACACTCATTTCCAACCTCCAAAAACAATTTGCTATCAAGGATCTTGGTCCCTTATCTTACTTTCTTGGCATAGAGGTCACTCATTCTTCCAATTCCATTCCCCTATCTCAAACCAAATACCTCAAAGATATTCTTCTCAAAGCTAATATGCACCATTCTACTCCTAGTCCTTCTCCAATGGTTGCTAACTTGTCTTTATCCAAATATGATGGAGACCCTATGGAAAATTCTCACTTGTATAGGGTAATAGTAGGTTCACTACAATATGCTACTATAACACGACCCGATCTCTCCTTTGCCGTCAACAAGGTCTCGCAATTCATGCAAGCCCCCACCACCACACATTGGGCAGCAGTGAAAAGGATCCTTCGATACATCAATGGCACACTCACCCATGGATTACAATTCAAAAATGATGTCTCTCGGGTTTTACATGCCTATACCGACTCCGATTGGGCCGGCTGCCCCGATGATCGCCGGTCTACATCGGGTTTTTGCATCTACCTCGGCCCCAACCTAATTTCTTGGAGTTCAAAGAAGCAACAAACGGTGTCTCGATCGAGCACCGAGGCCGAGTATCGAAGTCTAGCCTTGGCGAGTGCAGAAATAACTTGGCTTCAGTTTATGCTAGCCGAACTCAACATTGATTGTCTTTCTTCTCCAATTTTGTGGTGTGACAACATTGAAGCTACCTTTTTAGCTTCCAATCCGATGTTCCATGCAAGAACGAAGCATGTCGAACTCGATTATCATTTCGTTCGGGAGAAAGTAGCTTCAAAAGCATTGAATGTTCAGTTTGTTTGCTCCAAAGACCAGATCGCTGACATCTTCACAAAAAGTCTTCCTCCACCCAGATTTTCGAGCTTAAGAGACAAGCTCAAAGTCTTCCCGCCTTTGACTTGAGAGGGGGGTGTTAAACCAGTGTACTGGATCTCTCCAGTAGCGCTGTCATTAGAGTTAGTTAGTCTGTTTAGGACAATTAGTTAATTACTGATTTTCTTGTATGATATAGCTGCGCCTATATAAAGGCAACCTCTGTACTGTTGAATGATAAGGAAAATACAATCTCATTTTTCACACAACTCTCTCTTCTTTATTCTTCAAGATTCTGGTAAACAATACAAGAACTTCATCTCTCTTGAAATCCTTTCAGTGACCCATAAATTATACTAGATTGATAGGTCCAAAAAATGTTTACCATCGAGATCAGATCTAACGACTCGGATTGTGCACGACATCTTTGGTTATGAGCACTTTTAGTTGGATTGCCTGTTTTGTAAGTGAATGAACCTTTTCTGGGCGCCGCGCGGCACGGGATAAGGATTCGGCTTCTGACGATGAAAAACATTTTCATCTTTCTGGAAAGGTCAAAGTTTAAACTACTACTGACCAAGTGACCAGAGTAATAACGTCGCCTCCTTTCTTTTTAAAATCATAAATCAAATTAAAAAAAAAATCATCAAATTGAAATTCAAACGGATATAAAATTTTGAAGACAAGAACATTTGTATAGAGGCATAGTTTGCTTCCAGGAAATTGAACTAATTTTCTATGGAGAGACACATACTTGTTTTGTAAATCATGATTACTTGCAAACCAATTTCACGCGTTTCTAGAGATTTACTGGATCACTTCTAAACAGGTCAGATAAGTTCATTTTTAATACTCTCCAAACTAAATTTATTTCGCCATTTTTACAACCTAATCACCACAAACTAAGAAAGAAGAGAAAAGAAAAGAAAAAGAAATAAAAAAAATGAACTGGCACTAGAATTAGATAACCTCCTCAAGTTGCATCAAGTGTCATTATTACTGAAATTGGCAAATGGGCGCCATGGCCGCTGTTTGTCCCACTCAGTCGTCGATCCTTCATGGCTGAGAGATATATCTTATTCTCATTCTTTAAACAGGAGCTGCTCTTCAATTGCTCGACCACGGGGACAAATACCTTGTCGACCCATTGCTCAAAGGACAAAATGCCGCCATCACCTTGCAAAACAACATCAGCTATCTGATCTAGAACGTGCATTTCAATCTCCAAGCGCAAAGCACCACCCATGACCAAGGCAAATTTGGCAGTAATGATCTTAGAAAGGGTGAGTTTAAACTTGCCCAGGTCAAATGGCTTGAAATCTGTTGCCTGGTCCAACAGATGAGTAATGTCACTGATGCTGGATGGAACTGGGAAAGGCTCTGTACAGTGACCGATATTGTGATCATTCTCTTCTGTCAGGTCACTATCGCCATCATCGTTCTCCTCCTCCTCCTCATCATCATGTACACTCAAACATGACCCGGCACATAGGTTTAGGTCTAAAGAAAGAGGCTGACTAATCGTTCTAGGTTTATTCCTTCTTTCTTCATTCTGTTCATGTTCAACCCTACGTTTTCGGGTGATGGGACCAACAGAGAGCTGCAAGTGCCAATTGAACGGCTTCATCTCCTGCCTGGCTTGTTCACTGCCGACAATAAGAATAAAAATGGTGTCCCCTAGACCACCAATCTCTTGATCGCCAGAATCAATGAACCGACCTGTCATGATGGCGTTCTTGATTGTCGTCCTGACAATGGCATCAGCTTGATCAATGCTGTCAAGCACAATAACTCGCTTTGGGTTTTCCTTCACTGCCTCCACCAGATGGTTCAGTTGTGTCCTGCCACAATCTGGCATGTTTTGTTCATGGCTTGTGCTATACCCTCTTGTGCTGAGGTCAAAGGTGGCCGGTTTCTCATGGAATACTAGCTTAGAAAGTGCATCAGCCATTTTTCTCTTGCCAATGTCGTCAGGTCCATTGAACAACAACCAAAATGCAGATTTGTTACATCCATTCCTCTTGCGGGTTCCTGATTTGAAACCCTGCACTGCTGATGAAATGGATGCCGCAGCCTCTGGTTGCCAATTCACTTCCCGTGACAGTCCTTCAGAGAGACTGATCTGAGAGTCGGTATCACCACACTGACCAGAGTTAAGTTTGGGGGCTGAAAATGATGCAAGACGAAGAGACAAGTCAGTCTGTACTGTTGGCTCTGAGTGTGATGGATGATGATGTCTGGTCGAACTGATTGATCCAGGTGAAGTAGGCACAAGTTCTAATTGGTGTTGAATCCTCGGAGAAGAGCCATGCCATTTATTACCAACCTCAATTGTTGTTTCATTCAATGTTTCTTCTTTCTGAACGAAATCCAAAATGTAACATTTTATTAATTCATATTATTATATTAAGGATTAAATTTTAGGGAAAAAATTTATTATGGTCATCTGTTATTATTTATTAACTAAGGAATGTGGAACCTATATAATTAAGATTATTCTGTGTTCTTTGTCATGGCACAGATGAAAGCCTAGATTACTCTTGATTTATGTAAAACTGTTGAAATCTGTTAAAATAGCAAACCTGAAAGAATAACGGGCTATCCAATAGCCGATTCAATCCCCTTGGGCTGTTATATGGTTCAAGTCGATTCTTTTCCGCAACACAGGACGACTCATTACCATGCTGTTTCAAGCAAAAGCTGCACAAACCTGGTGATCCTCTAGAAGCCGTAGTTGGTTTTTCTGGATTCCAGTTCCGTGGTATGACCGAGTTGTTTATGCTTGAAGCATGGTCGTTAGATGTGTTCAGTGCCTCAACGGAGCTACCCGGAATTCCCTTTCCATTGAAACTGTTAAAAGCAGAAAATTAAAAAGAATTTATGCATTGTCTTTTTCAAAATAATTAAGTAGATGTAGCATTTATTTAATTTTTATTGTGCGTTAAAAGTTTGGACAATTCATTTATGAGACGAGATGAATTATATGAGTAATTTCCTCATTATTTAAGTACATATTTCAAGTATCTGAAAAGGGAAAGGAAACTATATATGTAATTAAAACATTTTTAGTCCCTATGATAACATTCAGAACTACGTACACTTATTAGCATAAATATGAAAAATATCTCACTATCATTTACATGGAATTGGTGCTCAGTTGGAATACTACTGTATCATGATCAGAACAACACAATCCGACCTGACTAGTTGCATCCAAAAAAAAACTCAAAAGTAAAGCTATATATATGCATGCATCTTTGAACATGCGTACACAATGTTAAAAATAAAGAATTTCACAATTTATTAAAGAGTTTTGAGTTCCTTTCCCAGCATATAGAATAGATTAGCATAACAAAGTAAAGTTTGCTTGTTGGTGCAACCAGTCAAATTAGTTGGAATAGAGAATGTGTTCCTGGCTTCCTGCACAACGTAGTACGGACCGTTATGAATGCATTTCAGTTTCACGCAATATTTTTCTATTCAATTTCTTTTTTTTTTTTTTTTTGGAAATAGAAGATCAGTACTTTCAATCACAAGTCAGAATATATATATAATGGATCCTTAAAAAGTACCATGCTCATGTGCTTGCTGCCTGTGTTTCCATATTTTTAAGTGGGGGCCATTCCTCAAAACCCTTTGCTAGATTATAACTGAACTTGCATGAGAGTAATTTTTTTTTTTAATTCATGTGACGTTGTTATTACACAAAATATTCAATTACAACAGTAAAGTCGGATAAAGTGAGTTATGTAAGATTTCTGGGCTGACATTATGGTTCATTTATCCTTTTCTCTAGGACAAAATGATATAAGGTGAGAAATATATCTTTTCTAAAATTCAGCTAACCGCTAACAGAAAGATCGGTATAAACTTGTACTCCTACAATGTAAAATGCAAGAAAAGAATGAAGATTGCAGCAGTATAAAAAAAAAAAGTTAGCAAACCTTGGCCATACGCCAACGAAAGATCGAGGTGTGATAGGAAGGGCTTGCAGGTCCCAATCCATCTCCATGTTCGGATGGTAGACTTGGCATTTCAGATATGTAGCGCATGTTGCAGTCCCTACCACCCACATACGTCGTTCTTGTCTTAGAATCGATCCCACCTCAGAAATTACGCCACGTGCTGTAGCCATCAGTGTCTGTCGTCTCTCCTCCATAGTGTGCTTAGGAAAAACTACATCATTTTGGGGTTCCACAAGCCACTTGAGATCTCCCAAATCTAGGACGACTCCTTTATCATGGAGCAGTTTGAACGACACCGTGTTCACTATGCTCCTGATCCTACCGGGCAGTTCATTTGTTTGGGTTCGACTCAGTGAGTCGCCTACTGAGATGATGTTTAGGTTACCAAAGTCCCCTCTTCTCATCATCCCTAGGATATCTTCCATTACAAAATCTACACCGGTGTCTCCAACTAGTACTGGATTCCGCTTTTGTTGCCGCATGAGCACATCTGCCACTCTTTTTATCTCCTGTCGATAACCACTAACTGCAAGTCCAATTTCTCGCTCATGGATATGTTTTGGATTTATATACGAGAGGATAGATGACTTGACTCGAGCAGATGAAAACCCTGCCTCACCCATGACACGACTAACTGATGGATCATCGAGAATTGAAATGGTCAGATGCGGGAGGTCTACTCGTATTGCTAGCAACGGATGATCAGGAGACCCGCGCCTTTGTATTGCCTGGGCACGCTTAAGAGATGCTACAAGTGCATTGGAGAATACCGGGCTTGATAAATGAGAAGGGATAGAGGCCATCCGATCTAGTGCGACAGAGAAGCACAGATCAAGGGCCCGGCATGAGAGGAAGGGGTGTGTGGGGCGGTGCTGGTGTTGCTCTTGGTGCATCATGCATGTGCGACGTAGGATGGAAGAAGGAGCAGAGAGGAGAGCTGCCGCCACATGGACAGGGGTAACATGAGGATGATGCCTCCGGGATGCATCAGAGACCGCTGCAGTGAGAACGGCTGAAGCCTCAGTGGTAAAGGATTGTTGTATAGATACCATGGCTGATGTCAGCTGCTCTGCTGGAGCCGGTGGGGCTCTCATGGTGAATGAAGAGAAGTGAATTAGATGTTGATATAAGGGAAGTTAAATGAAACTATTCGAAGGGTTCTTACTTCTAACATGGACAACTTTTCTGATGAGTGGTATTGGTTTAATTTAACTGGGGGCAGGTTGCCCCTTTTTTGATCTTTTGTTTCTTTCTGGCAAGAAATATGTCACTGGCCTCTCTTGGTTGTTGGTAAATGATAAAAGTGGTCGCCACAAAAAGAGTTCTTGAGTTGCATGATGAAGTAGTGTATACTGATCGAATGGTGATTTTCAGATTTCAACTGTGTCGAATAATTTTACTAACAGTTTATATATATTTGCTGGTATAAGAGGCGTCGTAAGGTAAGCATGCTTGTTCAAAAGAACGTACTGATCTTTCTTAATATGATCTGATCTGTCTAAATTAATTGATACTTCTGATTATAATTTAATTATATTGGAAAATATATAGCGCCAACGTACAATCATTCTTTATTGTACATCTTTAGGCTATTTATTTTGTAATAATATATTTGTTAATAAATAATCTACATAATTAAATGCACGTACGTTAATTTATTCGCAATATTTATATTTGTTTATTGATATTAGTTAAAAATTAATTAATCAATGTTTAAATGAATTATTTTTATAATTATATAAATATTTAAATCAATTCATCTCTGTATTTCTAATCATTTATATCCAGACTTTGTAACTAATAAATCCAGTTACTGTTGGGTACGTATCGGAACTTTTTCACCCCTATTCGTATCTTGTGTGCTGACATGGCAGTATCCTAAGCATGAAAATAGGAGATAAGGAGTCTGGAACATTGGTTGTAGCGCTTGGAACCAAGTTTTTATCCCTTAATGTTGGCCTCATCCTTTCACTGATTCTAATGAAGTATAATCAACTAACATTCAGCAAATTATTACTTTTTTTTGTCTCCACATATCCCTAAACATTCCTACAAACTCTCATTCTCCATTGTAATTTACCTTATCAGTTATCATATCATCTCCCAACGCTTTTTTTTCTTAATTAATTAGTGCGTGCGTTTAGAGAGGAAAACGACAAAAGATTGTCTTCCTAACCCTGCTCTATTCCCCTTCTTTCAGTTGTATTTAGCTCAGACCGAACATGCCAAGTAAAAGGAAGGGGAAAAAAGATTGAACATGCAAGCACGAAGTTTTCTAATAATGTCCTCGACTTACCCCCACATCAAACCCCTTCAAAAGCATAAGAATAGAAGATTAGAAGGCATGGTAATTACACTCTTTTTTTTATTTAATTTCACAGTTAATTATGTAATAATAGAATATCGTCTTAACTTGTTTTTCAATGTCATACGGTAATATCTCATTATTATATTACACATTTAATGCTAAAACATTAAATTTAACTGTTAAATATATACGAATATATATGCACAAGTACTATAATAGTCCGGTCGCCAACTGCTAATTTACCAACCTTAGAGGGATAAGCAGTGGTTAATTGAATGATTATTTTAGTTTAAAAAATTTATAAGATAACTAGATAATGGCCAGGGAACCTTTGTTTTTGTTAAAAAAAAAAAAAAAAAGGGTTAAGATATATATACCTCTCCCTGGATTAGGATCAAACAGAAAATTCCAGACGACGGAAATATTAAAAGCAAGAGAATGTATCACTGGTTCAACTTGTACATTTTTCATGGATCTAAGGTAAAATATGCTGGGTACTGGCGAACTGCCTTCTAATTGCAGGTAGGAATTTATAAATTTTTAAAGCTTACAGGCAACAAATACAAGATGGAAATGGAAATATGTACGATGCGATATTCTAGCCATATTATTTTTTTTTTAGAGTGATATGACCATATATATTATAATTGATACGGTGATAACAGGGCCCTTTAACTTTCTTTTGTGAATGAGGAAGGTAACTTTTGTTGCTTTTCTCAAAAAGAAAAGGTGTAATTATAGTTGAAATGATTAATAGGAGAATATTAGTGACACCAACTTTCGGCTGCTATGAGTCGGCCTGTCAACGGCAGACCACGAATCGTTATGCCGTCCCGTATAGCTGAAACGGAACGGTTAGCGAAATAATTTTGTTTCGTTTCAATAACGAAATGGCAAATGAAACACGAGATTGTACCATTTCGACCGTTTTAGTCTTATTTCAAATTATTTTATGTGTAATTTTTGAAGTGAAACAAATAACGAAACATAATTTTGTACCGTTTCGAAAACAAAACGGTTAACAAAATAGATTCTTGTTTTGTTTTTCTTAACAAAACGCAAACGAATCAGGGATTTTCCGTGCTATTTTGAAAGGTTTGACAGTCTAGCTGAGTGCCATAATATGTAGTGTACCCTAAGATAAAATGGCATAAACAATACGAAAGTGACCATGTGGAACAATAATAATACTAATATTAATTATGAAATGCAGGCCTCCTTCTTGGAGTCTATTATCGAAAGCCTAATAAAAATAACAGTATTGAATACCCCATATATATATATATATTTATATATATATATATCAATATTATAAATAAAGATGTGTGGGTGTCGGGATCTTTTTTTTTTTGAAAGAAGGGATCTTTTAGTTAAATGTCATTCGACACTCCAAACATTGTGAAATAGTTGTGAGATAGCATTTTTCTGATTTCTTTAATGTGATACTATATAACTATTTGTGTGTCGGGTTATTATTGCTTATAAAACTGACCCGGTTCACCAGCAGACAATAATTTGGCAACATATTGTTTTGTTTCTGTTTTTTGTGACCTCTTCCTATTTCATTTTCATTATGTCTTCATCTCTCTTTTGTATTGCTTTGAGTCTCTCTCCACCTTAATTTCTCTTCATCACCATTCTTAATTTTGGTTTACAAAATATAAATCAAATTCATTCAAATGAAAATAGAAAAAAACATCAGATCTTTTACTATATATATATTTAAGTCATTTATAAACATATTACATTTCATGAATAATATCAACATAATATAAATCATATTATTTCATATAACTATATTTACACACATATAATTTTTTTCTTTAAATTGATCAAACTCTTTAAATTTAATCAAATCAAATCAAAGTACGTACAATAACTAAACTATATTTCTAATGATAAATTATCTTCACAATATATTCAAAAACGAACATAATTAAACTATCGAAACATAATAAAAATATTCTTATTATAGATATTTGTATCGAGCGAAGCTCTATATGCCTATCTAGTAATATATATGTAGATTATTAAGACTGATTGCATAATTACATTGAAGTGGCACTCGGAATAGCAAGTTCACGTTTCAGCTGCATGGTACACTGGAATAATTGTAATAAAAAAAAAGGTTTAAAAAATAAAATTAATGCATATTGAAATTTATTCTGATAAAGAAATGTTTATTCATCGGATTAGTAAGTAATTATATCGTGTACTTGTGGTGTATATATATGTATATTTATTTATTTGTTTATTTATTTATTATTATTATTACTGCTACGTACCTCCCCTAATCTCCATAGTAATTTGCTAGCACTACGGAATTGGAATCCACTGTTTATTTAGTTGTATACCACATAATCATCCTTCATGATCTTTTTTTTTTTTTTTAACAATTTAAGACCCCGTGTGGTTTTCATTAAAATAACAAGTCTTACATCAGATTGTTCAAACTGTGAATAACATATTAACATCACATATCTCCCATCAAACCACCTAACATCTATGTTGCATGGATACGAGTACGAGTACGAGTACTGTACCCGGTACGATTCGGGTACGGTGGTATGAAAATTTTCAAAAATCTCCGATACGGATACGACGATATATATATATATATATTATTTGAATATGTTATTGGTCTATAATTATATTATATTACAAAATATAATGTGTATAACATATTTTGTTTAATTAAGGCTTAGAGTTTGCACAAATAAATGACATAAACTTAGAATTTACACAAATAAATGACATGAACACTAATATCAACACGTTGACATTTGACTGTTGACCATTGACCGTACGGTACGTATCGGATACAGTACCAGTACCCGATATGGGTACGGCTGATGTTTCCACGTACCGGGTAACATAGCCTAGCATAATTTACAAACGAAACAACAACAACCAAAACCCTTGGAGAGTAATTTCCTACCAATATTAAAACAGACACATAAGTTTGCTATTGTACATAATCTAATTCGCATCTTTTACTTCCAAAAAAAAATAATAATACAGAACTTGTATTGTATTGTACATAATCTAATTCGCACCAGGAATGTCTACGCGCATTGTGCAACACAAAACCCACAGTGTTTTTTTTTCTTTTCAGGTCCGGCCGCAAACCAAGAAACGAAAAGAGGCTCCGCATGCACTGAGAAATTCTTATTTTTATATTTTTTTTTCCCTTCAATTCCTTTTGGCATCACATACAAGAGAGGTTTCCCCGGTTCACTTTCCTTTTTTTTGACCGCTCTCGCCTTTAACGAAAGAAGCTTTATCCCAAAAAGTTTTGTTACTTTTTATCAGTCACTTTTTACTTAACCTCTATATTTTATATAGTTCTTTTTTTTTTTTCTTTTTGAGGTAAAAGCCTTAGGCAAAGAATTCATTGATAAAAGGATTACATCATTTTTATATAGTTTTTGTGTGTCACTATATACTAAGTATATAGGCATGTGCCATGTGGTATCAAATTTATGATGTCCGAAAAGAAACCGAATGATTATCAGCGATGTTAATTTAAAAAGAATAACGTTAAATAAAATTAAAACCAAAGATTAATCAGTGATGTTAATTAGAATAAATAAAAGAGAAATAAAATTTAAATCGTGCAAACTACCAAGAGTGTTTTGAAAAATTTAGCACTCAGTATTCCAATCGTACCTTTGACATGTACTTATATCGTATTCTAGTTGAGTATGTCGAGATCCAAAAATTCGGCGAAACTAGTTGATTTGATTCGATATGAAGAAAAAAAATAAGTAAATATTATTAAATTGAAAGTCATTAGTCATATGCATTCAAGATTTTATTTTCTGAAAATTGAGGCATATTTTAGATCATCAAAACAAACAATATTGTTGGAAATAAATTTAATATATTTGTTCATCAATGAATGTTGTTAGTTTAGCTAAATTTCAATTTACAAACTCAGGAAAAACTAATTACAATACTAACAACATAATCTAAGGCATGCCTCAAAGTTTAAAATATCAATTCTAAACGGTACATCAATTTTTATGCTCGTAATGGTGCTAGAAAACTTTGTAAAACAAATGTTAAATTGTATGATATTTCTTTTGAAAAGTAGGACTTATTTAAAGAGGTACGGGTAGCTTGTATCTCGCGGATTTTAAATATGTTCTATACGGGAAAGTATAGTCACTGATCATTTGTGCAAAAACCGAATTATGAAAATATGTGTTTGACTTTATGTTTGAAATTATGAAAATACATGATTTGTTTGACATTAACTAACTATTGTGGTTTCATATGTATATACATATTTTCTTTTCCGATATATCGTCGTGCTATTTCCACTAAAAAACGCTTAAACATTTTGGTCGACTTGATTTTTCTTCTGCCCATTGCGAATCATTTTCCGTTGAAGACGAATTATTACTAGAGGGGTAAATCGAGCTTAGCTCGATATTTGACATAGTAATAAAAATTAAATATGTTATCATTTAATAAATGTTGATTTTAATTAGGTTGTTATGTTTTTATAATAAATTTAAAGTGTAATAGCTGGTAGGATAGAAATAATAAATTATATTTTCATATGTTGAAATATTTTATAATTAACTATCACAGATAAAAAATATTTTTCCATCATTTCTCATAGAAGCAACTAAGAGAGGTTGAAATAAATTATGTGACAAAAATGACGCAATTATAATCAAAATGGATCTCAATAATGTAACATAAAGAAAATACAACTCTAAGCAACACATATGACAACACAATAAGTAGCACATAAGAAATTAACATACATCTAAAGAAACGGACCAGATTAAGTCGGAGCAGAAAAATCAATGGTCTTGATGGCGTGTCGCACTAATACTAACTAAAACAAGAACCGACACTCACACATCTTTATTTATAATATTGATGAGTTAAACCAGTTGCATGTGCCGCAGAGAATCCACCAGAAACCTGATGACCATATAACCATATTTGCTAAAGATTATTATTTGTAAACACTTGTTGCTCAAAAGAAAAACCCAAAAAAAAAAAAAAAAGTTGTTAACAATCATATTATAATAATGCCTTTATCCAAACAGCCAAACCTAAAAAATGCCAGAAAGGCACGCGTGAGCTCACTATTCCAACTCCCACTTTGCTTTTTTTTTCATGCTTTGTTAAACTTTATTTCAAGTCCGGATGATATTCATGCGATTTAATCAGAAAGTGAGCTTGGCAGAGCATGGAGTGAAAACAGCTTATTTTGAGGAATAAAAGGATGTTTAAGGAGAAGTACGGTAAAATAAAAGAACAGAATGTTTCTATTAAGATAAACTCCTGTTCCGATTGTTGTACAGGTACCGTTGGAGAATTCTACCACATCTGAATTGTATTGTGCAGTGGACAAATACAAACTACAAGCAAACAAAACACAGAAAAATTGTAGTCCATCAATGTTGATAGTATGTAGAGTTATGAGGATATCAATGTCAAAACACGGACTCCTATTATAGTAAATTAGTAAATGGGATGATAAAATATATTCATTCTCATCATATCTGGAACGGAGTAATAATTTTTCTGTCTGAAAGAAAATAAATAGGAGGAGATAAAACTTGTTCATCCTATTTATTTCTACAATTTGACTTCTGAATTTTCAAAGATTTAATTTATTATATATAAATTTCCGCTGTAACTGCTTGAGTTTGATAATTTTGGTGTGATCAGAGGGTTGCAGATCGACCTGAGATAACAGAAGAGAATATTTATCAGGGAATAAGTGATTTGGAGAAAAAATTTTCAGGAAGGACGCAAACACAAAAGAAGAGTTCCATGGGACCCAGTTGAATATTTCAAGCTTAAAATGAGAAAGTGGGGTTGCTTTTTGGAGTGACCTGAGTTGTTCCATGCACGGACACACCGAAAAAAAAAAAGAGTATCCACACAGTTTATAAAGTAAAAAAAAGGTAACGCAATTATGAGGAAAAGTGGTGGTAAAAAGGCATTTTGTCTTCAACATAGCCTAATGAAAAAAGGAAGTCCATGCCCTCTGAAAAGGGCTTCACTTTCAATAAAGTAAATGTTCCCAATTTATGGGCTCGGTTGGATTCCTTAAAACTTGACAATAGTGGGAAAACTCTTCACGGATATCTTTAATTCTTTATGATACAGAGGCAGTCAGGCAGAGTATTCGAATTGGTGGCGTTTGAGGAAAGGTTTGCATTTGTTGTACAACCATGTCACATGATTAAAATCGTAATTGCAATTATATTTGGAATTTTTTAAATAGTTTTGCTATCAAAGCAAACAAAATGTATATAGTGAGAAAAATGAAAATTTTAAAGGAAAAATGATAATGGTGCTTGGGTCTCCTTCCAAACATTTCCGCAATTTACCAAGGATGTCATGAATGTAAGGGTTGTTTTGATATCAAACTTTGTTGGGTTTTATGTTTGTTGTTATTGATATTTTTTTTGTTAGGAGTGGGCTGGGCCTATTTTGATTTTTAGCCTTAAGACGGTGACGGACTGACGGTAGACTAAGCTATATAGTATGAAACGACGAAGATGGAGATTGTTTCTCCTTTCCCAAACATATTTATGATCGACATAAGCTTCTTTCATTTTGTACCAGAATTATTACACAGAAAGATGTGATTCAATAATGTTTTTTTTTTCGCTGGTTTGATTGTCATTGACAAAATTTTCTTTATTACGCATATAATACTTACTAGTTTCGTTTAATTTCTTAATTAAGAGTAATATTACGTTCCAGCCATCGACTTCTCAGTTCATAGTACATTTACGAATCAACTGCTATAATTTAATAAAAAGACTAGTGCTAAACTCGCGCGTTGCGCTATTCATTCCTATACGAATATGTTATGAAACGTTTTTCTAGCAGGGTGGATATGGTATGATAATTTTTGCAAACAGATGTGAAATGTCGAGGATTATCGTTAAAATAAGAGGGAACGCTTAAATTTTTTTTTTTTTTTTTTGTAAAATTTGATTTTTATGAATTAGCAGTCCAACGTTTTGTAATGGCTTTGATGAATTAACAGTCCCAAATGAATAGTTAATTTTGTTCTTTCAACTAATATGTACAGCTTTGGGTTCGCGTGAGTGCCCAAAGAAAATCCATGTGAGTTACAGTGACTCACGTGCTTCTCACAATGACTAATATGTAGAGTGAATCTCGCGCGTTGTGCAATTTATTTTACGTTATATAAAAAAATTGAGAATAGTATTCAAATATGATATGAAAACTGTCATAGAAAATCCGAAATACAATTTTTGCCACAAAGATCAAATGTCACAGAAAATCCAGGACACTGTGCTAACCACAGTGCCCCACGTGATTTGCACGATGCCCCATCTTTATATAGTTATTATAGTTATATAATGTCCCTTAACACTGTATGCTAAAGTTATTTTTTTATCGTATTTCTTGGTATTTTTTCTTTTCGTTTTGTATATTTACAAGGGACAATTCTAACTGAGGTAACTCTAGTTTTTCACTAAAAAGTCATTAAGTACGGACATAAATTTTTTTTTTTTACTTACAGGCTTTTTTTTTAAGGAATGAAAGAAAGAAAATAATTAAACGCTGCTATCGCCAAGGACACAGAGAGGGCTCGAGCTTTTTAATACACTATCATTTTTCTTTTCAATAGATATCATTTTAACAATCTAACAATAAATAATATAACAAGTAAATGACAAAATAAACACTATCCAATAATTAACCGCAAGTAACCCCGCATTAATAATTGCTGGCGATTTTTGATAGCGAAGAGTAAGTTCCCAGGGCCGCAAAGATGGTACCCAATACAACAATTGCACTAGCTGTTATAACCTGAAATTAATATACAAGGAGCATAAAAATAGGCATACTAGTACGCATGGACCCATAAACTATCACATATTCACATGTACAACTATTACCAGTCACCCTCTTGGCTAGATTAATTTGGAATGTCCTCTTATATGATAACTCAAGTCTTCCGACTTATTATCTTTTTGGCCCATAAACAAGTATATAAAAAAAATCCCAAACAGCAACAAATTTCAGAGTCTCTAAGTTCCAAGGATGGAATCAATTTTATTTACAAACAACAAAAGAAATATTCACTCTGCATACATACCATTGCCGTAAAAAATAAAAACCACAATAACCGAGTTCAGAAGATATTGACTTGAAAAAATCATACATAGTATACCAGATCAAAGTTTAATTAATCCCCTACTATTGCATTAAAAGTCTATACTAGGGTGCAGTTTGCTCTTTGGTGATGACTAAGTTCACATGAAAATCATATCCAATTACTGAAGTCTTACGACCGGTCAAAGTTTTAAATATTGTGATCATTATTTTAAATGTATAAAAACTGAAAATTTCCCTATCATAAATCGATTTTAAACAGAAATATAATCCAGAATCCTTACTGAAAACAAACAAGTGAACGTACCTGGAATCGTGTTGCTTTGTTTCGAACGATCCTTAAAAAGCATAGAGCTGGCATTATTACAGCCTGAAAGGAAAATGAACTTTAACAGAAGAAAAATGGTAGAAATAAAATATACTGAAAGAGCTTTATTTGCAGTTATATTGGACATCCTTGCTTAAAATATGCCAACAAAGTTAACATTTATGTTAATTACTAATGCCAACATATGATACCACAGAATACCAGTACCAGTATCTACAGTGCTGCAGCACACTAGAATTGCAGTAGCACTTACCACGAGAATACTAAGAAGTGATCCAATCAATGCCATCACAAGACCTGCAACAAAAAAATGTTGAACACATGAGGGGCTTAACCAAGAAGTAATATTTTCCCTGAATTCAGCACCAGATGGATATATCAACCACAAGAATTGGTTTCTTATTATTCTTTTTACATCATGTTTCCAAAAACATACCAAAAAATGGGAGAACAAAAGCTATGCAGACAGTAGATGCAACAAGAGCAGTTCTGATCAAAATAGGACTCCAAATTTGAACCGAGATCCGCTCCGGGACCAACTCCTCTATACTTCTTGCCAAAGGGTTCAGCAAAAGAGCATATCTTTCACAGATTTAAGAAAACAATTTTTTTGTGCTTAATATATATTTATGTACTACATTAAAAGGAAAAAGAAATTAAGAATGTGAACAACGGAACTCCCCACGAAGAAAGGATACTTTGTGAAGGGGTTGATGACCTAGAAACAGTAAAAAAAAAAATTCAACATACAAAAGACAATGGGACTGGTCGGATTTGGAAAGTAAAGAATGAATTGTCACGAATAGATAGATCATACTGTTGTCCATAGAGCAATTTTGGAGGCAAAAGCACTTTTTGGAAGATTGAGTGTGATTTGAGAAAGAGTGCTTTCACCAAACATCGAGTAACCAATAGCAGCAAATGATCCATAAATTGCCGTGCATATAGCAAAACTGTTTAGAATATAATTCAGCAACTTAATTTAATAGAAAATTCAATCATGCACACTAACAAATGTACTTTAACTGTCAACTCTTCTTAGTCCTTACCATATAAACAATGCTTTGTTGAATTTAGTGCGATCTGACATTGATTGGTAGATATTTGGAAAAACTGAATGACCTGAATAGCAAAACCCATAGACACCAATGGCAAAAGGAAGACCCCTCCATTTGATTGGTTCTCCCCCTGAATGGTACCCTACTCCTGTTGTACCAACTAGTGCTACTGACAAGAACACCAGAAGAGTAGCGATGACACCCCCAGCTGGAAAAAACAATAAATAATAAACATAAAATGTAAATCACATTCTTGGAATTTTTAAAAGAAAATAAAATTACACAGCTAAGTCAAAATAAGTTTTAATCTTTATAATTCACAGAAGTAAATAACATGGTCGTATTCTAAGATGTGATGGCAAATTTACAATATATAAACTGCATAATATTGTCAGACAATTTTTAAATAAAAAGTGATTAGCACGTGAAACTAAATGGCTACCAGTAAATTGAATCACAAAGTAGACTTATAATTGACGTACCAGAAAGGTAAGAGATAATTCTAAGGTCCCGGAGCCAAACAGTTGGCAACACAATAAGAGCTGTGATCAAACCAAATAAGTGGATGCTATCAAGATGAATGCCGGCCAAGTCAAACGAAGCATTAGGGAATATACTAGTAAGATTATCTCCTTCTAGAATAATGAACTCCACACAGTATGACTACATTTGAAACAGAGAGATTTTCAGTTCGTTGAGCGTTTTTCACGAAAAGAGGTGATTCTATAGGAAAAGGTTTACGTACATATAATTCTGTGTACAGCACAACCTGCATGATCAAAACAAAGAAGGAAAGGAAATTAACAAAAAGAAGGTATATTAGATAAGACTCAAACTTCAATTGAAAACAAATGTATCTATTTCTATGCAAATTGATTTTGTTTACATACTGATATAAAGAGACGACCAAATTTTCCAAAAGCAGCTTCACCAATATCAGGGTAGCTTGAAATCCCATCTTTGCTCTCAAAACAATGCTTCATTAGGACACCCGTATAACAGCAAACTGCAGCAAAAAAAATCAAAATTGCCATGCTGGCCCACCCAGCCTCTTTAACTGTGAAAGGAGCAGACAGTAGGCCTACTCCTGCCAACACATTGACTCCTACATAGTAGAGGAAAATAAAATTATCAAGAGCACTTGTTAAAAAAAAAACAGAAAATAGTAATCAGAGGTTTATGTTGTAAAATAAGGTCCTTTTGTTACTACAACCATGCTAACCATGATCTGTAGACTGTAGGGTGCATGAACTTCTTTTGGGGACCTTTAGTACTCAAGGAAATCCTTTAGTTAAAGCTTACCATTGAAAACAGTTTGTGTCAAGCTGCATCCATGACTGATATACCCTTCACCGTGAAAGGAAATCGATTCATCTATTTGAGAAGCATAAGGCAGTGGCAATTGTGACACATCTGACTCTTGCTTTCCAGGCGCTAAGTTATGATCAGAGAGAAAAGGTATCTTTAAATCAGAGCCCAACCCACTTCTGCTGATATCAAGGCCCGAGTATCTTACACTGGAAGAAGAACGACCCAGAAATCCGAAGCCTGGAGATGCAGCAATTGTGTAAGAATCCGTTGCCTCCCTGAAAATATATAAAGAAAAAATAAGCAACTGTAACAGGTGCATTAACCATATCAGCTGTAAATCTCATTTTTTGTCTTTGTTCTTTTTTCTTTTTTCTTTTTTGTTAATGATGTTCCATTTAAACTTGATCAAACACCCATTATTCAAATATTTTGAAAATATTATATCTAATTATCAAAGTTCTATTGGAGAAAAATGATAATTTAGCATACTATAAGGTACTTACAAGGGCGAAAACATTTCTTACTATGATAATGACTGTCCAGGGAACTGGTATACATGATTAACCTAATGATACAAAATTTCATGTTGCGGGTATGGTTAAGGATCTTTATCATTAGCTTATGGGACAGAATACAGGTAGAGTATGGCTTAGACCCTATCTACACTGTTGATGAAGCATCCCTTGTTAGGATCCTCTGTGCTGTTGTCAGTTGAGAAAATTAATAATTGCTTATTTGAATGCCTTTTCCTCGTCTAACCATTAAATATAAATTTTTCCCTAATTCATGCTAAATGTTGGGCAATTAGTATCAGTGCATCAGCTGAACAAGTGCTGACTTTATAATAACCAATAAAGGCAGCTCAAGCAACTATTCTATGAGGAGTGATCAGTATCATTCAATCTAGAACAGATGGACCAAATTCACTTGGACAATCCATTTAATTCCCTACCTATGAATAGTCAGGTCTCTATCAACTCTTTGAATTCCCTCCCTTCCACTCAAATAGCCAAAGTAACGTTTTGATCCTTTCAATGACCAACCAACGAATTTTCCCTTTTCTTTCCCATATTAACTGATTTGGTTCATTTTTTTTTTCTTCAAAAAATATATGTATTTGCACAAGCAAAGTTTGACTTCAAATTTTCTTCTTATAAACTTCAAGGGCATAAGGGTGAAATTCTCCTCCGCCCATTAACCATAATAGATTTACAGCTGATATGGTTCATTTCTTGTTATCAAAATTGCTTCTAACTAGGATGACAAAATAGATTATCAAATAAAAAAATTCAGAATGGCGCATTATCGCGAGGTCAAATAAGAGCAGTACCGATAACTCTGGGGCCACTGACGAGAATAGAAAGTAGAAGCAGCGTCATCATCTTCACCTCTTTCTTCTCCATCGCTACTTTCCTCATATTTCTCACGATTCTCTTCTAAATCGTCATCGCTGTGGGCATCTTCCATGTACAGCTCCTCGTTCTTGTCCGCCATTGTCTTTCTTTCCTTTGCGATTGGGAAGATTGTTGTTGGGATAAGTTAGCAAGCACTGTGTTCGATTTATACGAGGCTGCCACGTGTGAGGAGGGTGGCCCGCGTTTGTCCTGTTCTTCGGCCTTGAGGTTGAGGCTGAGCAACCAGCGAAGACCCGTGCGCTACTGGTCGACTTCTCTAGAATTAGATTTTGATTGAACCGCCAATTTCAGCCTATTAAATTATTCAATGAATGCTTCAGAATAAAGAGAGATTATTTTTATATTTATATATGTATGTAATAGAGTTCGTTCCACCTGTGCATTCGGAAAATTTTTACGTTGTATTTAAGTGATGTCTAAAATTCACCAGAAACCTAAATACACAACTAAAATTGTTCGCATTATATTATATATTTTCCTATTATTGCAGTAACAACAAATAAATTGAGCTGTTGTAATTTCAGTATTTCACCAATGAATTTATAAACATCTTGTTAAAAAAAAATCAAGATATTACCATTTTTTTTTCCTTCTCAGGCGAGTTGATTAATAAAAAAGTAAGGCAAATGTGCAGTGACATATACATAATTTATATGGACTAAAAATACATTATTTTACTAAAATTATTAACTATTGTAAATTTGTAATTGGTTAGGTTTAAAATCGAGCTGAAAATCTTGATCGACACTGGAACGTTCCAAACTAAAAAAATTATGAACTCTCCAAGTATATTTCAATTACTCAAATTTCTTATTTAATTGTGCAGCAATTCAAATGCAAAATATTGTATTGGATCAAACAAAATAAATAATCCTAAAATATTTATATCAGAAATTTATTGAAAAATTTATTGAAGAAATACGAATATAGATATTCTGAAGTGATGTCGTGTTACCAAGTTCATATAAACTAAACATGGCAATCGTAGCTTTGTTGCGTTATGTCTTTCTAGATTGAGAATAATCCAATCTATTTTGTCAAACTTGCCAAAATTTCTGATGTAAAATATAAAAAATAAATATGTCCTAAAAAACTTATCAAAATTTATAGATAAAAATTTGTAAGTTTAAAATTAGTAATTTCTGCTATAGAAAGTCGCCATATAATTTTAGCATAAATTTCCTAAAAAAAATTGTAAAAGTAACTTCTAATTATAAGAATTATAAAAAGGTAAACTTCTGACATAAATTCATATCGATCCATCAAAAAAAATTAGAGGGCTCAGATCACATGTCGTAGAAGGGGATAATGCGAACCACGGTTTTTAATTACTACGAACCACGGTTTTTAATTAATATTATATATTAAACATGAACTACCTTAAATTTCTAAATATATTTAATTTTTAAATTAAATAATGATTTGTACGACTCTTTTTAATATATTTAAACAAAAAAAGAAAAAAAAATAATTATAAAAATGCGGTCATGGATTTTAATTCATATTATAAATTAGACATGAACTACCTTAGATTTCCAAATATATTTAATACTTAAATTAAATAATGATTGATACAACTAATTTAATATATTTAATAAAAAAAGAAAACTATTTTTCATTATAGAAAATGTAAAAAAAAAAATAAAAAAGCGGTCACGGATTTAATAATATAATATAGATAAGTTCTTTTTTAAAGTTTGGTAGCTTTTATTAAGTGAGTTTCACATAAATAAGTTATAATTGATTTCGGAAAAATTATTTTATAAAGATAATAATTAATTTTAATAAAAAATTATGTTCAATAAATTTTAAACATAATAAATGTTATTTAGAATACTAAATAACCTATATTATAAAAAAACAATATGGTAATTTTGTATAAAAATTACGAACAAGAAAACAAAAAAAATTATAACACTTAAAAAAAAATCGTTGAAGCTTAAATTCATCAACCAAGTTTTTTTTTTAAAGGGAAAGAAGCATAAAAAATAAGAACGCTTTGATCAAAATTAGACAATTAAAGATATAATTGATATAAAATAATTTAAAAAATCACATTTATCTATTTATACTTTTTACTTAGCTACAAATTCAACCTCAACACATTCCGCCGCCTCAGCAGATAAATCCTCTACATCTTGCTGTCCGGATCGAAATTCATTGAAAATTTAGTATTTAAAATTTTCGCTTAGCTACAAATTTGACTCTTGACACGTCCCGTCGTCGCAGCAAACACATCCACTACCCCTGCTTGCTGTCTGGACTAAAACTCATTGAAAAAATGGCTGGATTATTCCTGTTTCGTATGATTTTGACTAATAATATTCTGAGGATAAGGTTACTGTCCCTTAACAAATTTATAATTAATTAGAGTAGAGGTGAAGAGTGTATCTTTGCAAGGAATTTGAGACGTGGTAGTTATACATGATAACATTCATGCCACTTGCCACCTCTCTTTTCCTGATAACGTGGATTGATCAGCACGTGACGCCAAATTGACAACGAAGGAACAGTGTAGAAGGCACTAAATTTTGCGTGAAGCTTCCAAAACGGGCAGCTTAATCCTTTAAAATATGACTAATCCGAGTCTGGGTTACGTAGGTGTTAGTGTTTGATTTGAGTACAGAGAGAAAATTAAATTGTAAGACAGCAAATTTTGTTCATCTTAAATATATTATAGAAAATGTAAAACTGTAAATAGAGGGGGCGTTGTATTTTTTTTTTTCTTTTTTGCGGAGGTCTGATATTTTTTATCCCGTGTTATATGCTTGTGAAAAAAAAAAAAAACAAAAAATGCGCTTTCAAACAAGATAATAAGATAGCGTTAGGAAAAAAAAATGGATAATAAGAAAGCGTAACGGGTACTTTAAAAATAAAAATGAAGACCATAATAGAAAACTGCTTGGAAATATTTTTAAGGAGTGATGAGTTACAAGTTTTAGATAATTAGGAAAGGATTAGTCTGAATAGCATCAGATTCACTTATTTTTCTAGTAAAAAAAAACTAGCATTGGGGACGCGTCTGCTGGTATCTAGCAGTATTCCAAATCAAAGCTTGTTGCGTAAAATCGTATTGTTGTTTGAAAAAAATCAATTTTTTTTTTTTTTTTAGAAAAACTAGATAGAGGCTATCTACTATCTAGAGTGAAAAAAAATCAAGTTAATGAACTACCAAAAAAAATGTTTTTTTAGTGCTAGCGTAGAGCAATTTTTTTTTTTCTTTGTACCAAGTTGAATAATTGCTCTACTATCCTAACACAAAAAAAAAAGAGCGGCTTAATTAGTATTTTTTATCAATATGCAGGCATATAAAATAATTTTATACAGCTGAGTGTTGATTGGTACTATTTGGATTCTTGTGAAATGGACAGGCATTGCTTGACCATCCTACCTTTTTGCACTTTCCAAAATTTGCTACTTGCCAGCCAATCCGCTTTAACAAACTCAAATAATGTAACAGCACTAATGTTCCCAAACAAATAGTTCAGACAATCTCATGCCAAAAAGCTGACCTTGTGAAGAAGTTGAAAATAAAGGGTTCGACTTGGCATTCTGAAAATATGTTTATTAGGCCAAAACCAAAAATAAAAGTATGAATTATCAAGCTTCTGAGCTGTACTGCCAGATAACTGTTTCCTAATTTAAAAAGGTTCAGAAGATAGGCCTAAAATACTCTTAAGGTGAGTTTGACACGTGCGAAGTTAGTCTAACTTCTAGATTAATAATAAACTAATTTGTTAATCTATAATTTTCTAAAAGTATTAACTTTAATCTTTTATCTCACTAATTTGTGGTGTTTCATGATGCCCCCTTAATAAACAGAAAATTCATTGCTAATTTATTTCCGGTTTTCCATATTTGACGAGCACATGAAGCCTCTTAAAAAATACAACACAGTCCCATAAATATGCCCGGACAGCGTGTCAGCGTGAAGAAAAAAAATCAGGTCATTATTCTGTCAGTGGTGAACATAATATAATCATTTTTAGAATCAAGAAATCAAATTAATTTGAAAATGCATGCTCGTATATTAGGTTCGTGTATTATAAATGTTGTAGCGAATCAGTTTTGATTCAGTCAGATGCGATTAATGTCCATACTTACGAATCTATAAATAGTCAACACAGTACTGAAAGCTAAGTACCACTGTACCAGCTAGCAAAATTCTGGCTATAGGGAATAAATAAAGAAACACAAAAATGGTGGAAGGAGAGGAGGTCATCTCATCTTGAAGATATTAAATATGAATGGAAATTTTCAGGTGACATTTATATTTATTTATATGGATGTTCTTGGTTATTTACTTCATAACGAGTTTTTGTTAGTACGGGTCGGTTATTTTATTTCATTTGTATCTGAACTAAATGTTATCCATTGTTTGAGTAATGAAAGTGGTAGAGTTGAGAAACTTTAATTTTTTCCAAAAAAGGAATGATATAAAAAATGTCATCAGTGCAATCAAAAATATAAATAAAAAATAAATACTTGAAAGGAGAGATAACTCAGATAAGGCCTACTAGGGAACGGAAGCCCAATTATCTAGGCCTATCTCAAGTTGTTACACCGACACACTCTCAGCCCGTAATTCATACTCTAATAACATCATCGTAAGAAAGAATAAAAAGGAGGCCCAAAGAATTCTTTGTGGACTTGTGGTCGTGGCTTTAATCAACTAAACCCCTCCGGCTCTTGCGGATGCCTCGATCACGGTGTCCGCCACACATGACCTGTCTCGCTGGCTCCTCTCTTCCCGACTTCCCGTGCTCTACACTCCCCCCACATCTTCTCTTCCTCTCCTCACTCTAATAAAAGCATCACGACTCCCCATCCCGATTCCCTTCCCAACGCCTTGACCTAGATCCTCGAACCTTTCTTTTCTTTTTCTCCTGCGCTGTGGGAATCAAGAGTCGAGGCTTGATCTGCGCTGCTGGATATGTAATTTGGATTCCTGACCTGGTTCTCTTCTCTTGTTGCACGATGACTGTGGATAGTGGAGCTGCTGAAGTCACCCCTTTGTTGAGGTAATTATCTTTTAATCGTTCCATTTTTTTTGCATTTTGAGGATGAAGTGTAGTGCTTTTTAGAACAATATGTTATTATTGAGTATGATTAGTGTATTTCAGTGGGTTTCGTGCAAAATATGTTATTGAGTATGATTGTGCTTCTACAACTCCACCTCGCAAGAGTTTGATCTTTTTTGTAATTATTTATGTCTTACAAAACCTGAGTGTGGTAGTGCATTGTCAGTAAGGTCTTGAATTTTTTTTTTTTTTGGATTGTAAACTACCTGACAGAATGGAAACATTTAACTGAATTAAATATGTTAATGTCTTTAATGAGCTTAAAACAGTGAGGTTTATACTAGATTAGTCAGTACAGGCATGGTCTTGACTGTTGTCTACTAGTACCATTGCCCAAATCCGGTTGTTGCAGTATGAAAATCTGAAGTTATATAGTGTTTGAAACTGGAGCTTTGACCTCTTATACTGTTCTTCTTGCTACAGCTTAGTTGCGGCCTTGTCCTATGGGGTTGCATCCATGGCCATGGTTTTTATCAACAAAGCAATTCTCATGCAGTATGCTTACTCCATGACTCTTCTAATATTACAGGTTCTATACTTATGTTCATTCTTTACTGTTGTGATCTGTTTACACCATGACCCCTGCACCATAAATACTGGTATAAGAACCAACTCATGGTTTGGCCTGAAATTCTGAACTCAATAGACTTTTATTTTCTGTCTCAAATATTTCTGTAGTGATCAATAACACCAAAGCATCAGCAAGGCAAAGAGAATGTATCATAAAAAATTATGATAAACATACCCAAATTAGTATAGGTTTAAAAATCTCAAAGGGACCAATGCTGTACACGATTGATAAGGCATATGAATGCCCACCTTGGAACTGACAAGATTAACTTGTGCTTTAATAAGTATTTTGCAATGTACTTTGTGTCAGCAATTGGCTACAACTTTACTGATATACTTTGGTCAAGTAATGGGGCTTAGCAAAGGGAAGGGTTTCAATATGGTCACGGCAAAGAAGCTTCTTCCTGTCTCCCTTTTTTACAATGCAAATGTGGCATTTGCATTGGCCAGCCTTAAAGGGGTCAATATACCAATGTACATTGCAATAAAGAGGCTTACACCTCTTGCTGTCTTAGTGGCCGGTATTCTTCGAGGAAAAGGGAAGCCGTCTACACAGGTCAGTTTTATGTCTTTCATTCAAGGAATTCTATACCAAACACCCTTCCCCAATTTGTCAGATATAGGTATGGTAATGCTTGTGCAGCTGTACTTACTAAACCTATATAGGTGAGACTTCATTTCTGCTATCTTTACTAAAAGAAAAAACAGATCCTACTATTTCAACTCAGAATGGACCAGATTCCAACCAAAGAACTTGATTAATATGATAGAGTTTAATTGGTTCACTTGTTTTTTATTGGATGGCCTAGTTTTGGAATAGTATGTCCCTGCTTTTCTTTCGAGGTAGCAGATACGATATAGGCTGGCCGCCATTAAAATATCAATTTTTTTCCTGTATTTGTGAAATTTAGTTATAGGTCCTTTGACTTTGCACGGATGAAAAGAAAATGAAATGACAAATGATAGATGAAAAGAAAATGAAATGGCAAAGGAAGATCCCTGTTGTGAATTGTGATTATATTAAGAAAGATCCTGCTGTAATATTCCATCAGTGGAGCTAGATAAATAATGAACCTTTCCCATCTTTAACCTAACATTTATCTACTAATGGTACGAGAATTAATATTATTTAGTCGTTGGATCGATCAGCTTATTCTACTTGATGAGACAATAAACTTAGGCATTTAAACTGTGATTAAATAAACCAGTGGCGTGCATCATAACAGCACTTGGGTTTAAATGTGATGACTTATGATGATGATGATTATTGTTCAACTTCATATTTAATCCAAAATTGAGAATGCTTTGTGGAGTGTAATGAAATTTCTATCTTTTCCTTCACTATGGTATTTCATTTTTCTTATTTTTTTTTTATTTTGATTTGTCTTGCTATAAGCTTTGCTTTCTATGAATGTGTTTTTTCATTTTAAATAGGTCGCACTTGCTGTGCTTTGTACAGCTGCTGGAGTCTTGGTTGCTGCCTTAGGTGATTTTTCTTTTGACTTAATTGGATACAGCATGGCTCTCATTTCTGTCTTTTTTCAGGTAATCTTATACTCAAGTTTTTCTCTGTGGATTTTCTAGTGCAATCCAGCATAAAAGATCATATCTCATGTTTTCCCCCCATAAATGTGGAGGTTGCCTCCTTTCTCAGTTGATCATGCGTTTGTGTGCAGTGGTGTGTGTGCGTGCGTGTGTGTGGTTGTTGTGGGTTCTTTGTTTTTGTTTTTGTGTGTGTGTTGGGGGGCGGGGGGGTCCAGAAGGAGTAATTCGGCACATCATTTTTTTTAAAAAAAATGTAGAGGTTGAAATGTATCAATTAGCTTGTTCTCTTGGGCATATATATCATTATTTAAACTGACTGTTCAATTTGGATTGTAGACAATGTATTTGGTACTCGTAGAAAAATCTGGTGTCGAGGATGGGCTTTCGTCGATCGAGCTTATGTATTATAACAGTCTTCTCTCCCTTCCTTTTCTGCTTTTTGTCATAATTGCTACAGGCGAATTCCCAAATTCTCTTTCTGTGCTGTCTAACAAGGTTAGCCACAGAAAGTCTCCTTTTTCAAATTTTCAAATACCTTTTTTTGAGTGAAAAATTTTCAAGTAACTTGTAGTTGCAACCATGGACTGTTGGCTTCAAGATAATTGTCACAATAAAATTTTACAATTCTGAAAAAAAAAAAAAAATTGCAAGAATAATTGTCACAATAACTTTCATAGATTACCCAGTATTTTTCACTTTATTTGCAAAACCCAAAAGTTATTGTATTTGCATTTAAATAAGTATTATCGATTATGTATATGCAATGATAATATAATACCTTACTGCTGCTACCAAAGATATAAGCAGATGAGTTTCAATAGGAAGGTTTTGGTGCCACAAGTCTTCCTGTCACCTAATACGACGATCTTTATTTTGCATTTATATTTCAAAATTTAAAACGCAAACATTAAATCCAATATAGTGATATTTTTTGTCTGGATTGAATTTGATTTGATGTTTGCAGATGCCGTTTCAATATAAAAGTTCAGATAAAAGGAAAGTAACATATTACCTTACAGTATTCTTATTTATATATTAAAAATGGCATAGTAAGATTGTGCTTCCAGTATATTTTATAATTTTTAGCTGACCCTCCAGTTTAAATTACTATTTGTTTTTTTGGTTTTGCAGGCGAGTTCTGTAGGATTCTTAGTGATTCTTGTTCTTTCTCTCGTGATGGGAATTGTTCTAAACTTCACCATGTTCCTGTGCACCATAGTCAACTCTGCATTGACTACCACAATTGTAGGCGTGCTTAAAGGAGTTGGTTCTACGGTAATCCCTCGCCCCCTTCTTCCCCCCTTATGTGCACCATGTGCACATGTTCATGTGACTACCTGGATGCAAGAAACAAACTAAATCTCTCTAACTTATCACAGAAAATGTTTTTAGTCATTTTTATAATATCATATATACTAGTGGTTTATAAAAGTTTAACAAATACGACCACTGAAACTACTTTTGTCAACTGACAAATTCGGAACTTCCGAACTTGATAGGGCTATATTAGAAGAGTTATTAATACCATTATTGATTGACTTTGCAGACACTTGGCTTCTTCTTATTGGGAGGAGTGCAGGTGCATGCACTAAATGTTACAGGGTTGGTAATAAATACAATTGGTGGTATTTGGTACTCCTATGCAAAGTACCAACAGAAGAAGAGATCCCATAAATTGGCATCACGTGTTTAAGTACATTTAAAGTAGAGATACATTTAGAAAGCTCAAATATTTCATTGATTAGCTAAAACTTTTTGAGCAAAACCTCAAGGCGTATAGTTTAGGGGGTCATGCAATTTCTTCTGAGTTGCATGCTACGTGTTATGTGCAAAATTCAGTCTATAAATACCCTTAATATTCAGTAGACCAAATTTTGAAAACTCTAGTAGTTACTGATGACGAAATATGGTATCTTTAATGGTCTTAGTTAATTTCTTTTCCCCGAGTTACCTGGATTGCTGCGTGTCTGATAAAAATATATCAGTGCATTTTTTTAGAGTTGTTTTGGGACCTTATCGGCCAAATTATGTTTTGTCATCTTCTTTTTTAATTTTTACTTAAATTAAAGAACAATTTATAGATAAAAAGAACCCAGTTGCCGCACGGAAACAATAAACTTATTCTCATGTCTGATAAAAACATGTAACAAGTTTCTCATAGTGACAAGAATCTATGTCCTGTTCGGTCATCACTATAATATTTCTATTTGAAGGAATCAAATTTCAGTAGAATTTGTTCATGTTTATGTTTGACCTGATAAAAGAGCATTGTCGAGCCTGTCCAATGGACCAGCATTCAAATTGTCGACTGTGAAAGGCATTGATATATTTTAAACTTTCCATTTGATGTACTTTCTGGTCCACGATGTTGTTTTTATGTTTAATGTAGACCTATTAGTTATCAGCAATCAAGTGAAAACCGGCAATGGTCATTAATTTGCCAACCGCACTTTAGTATGCCAAAATAATAACAAGCGGTAATTAATCAACTAAAATGAAAAGGTAGTGATTATAATTCTCGGACGAGAAAGGCTATAGAGTCCAATATATTGGATGGATGGGGTCCGTCCAATACGATTGTTTTCATATTTTTAAATTTCAAACGACCGATCTGAACCGTTTAATATGTTCTTCATATTGAAAACTTATAAGAAATCAATTTTTATATTTTTTCGAATTTTTTTACTATTTTTTTTGTATTTTAGAAAATCTTTGTTATTGGACAATCCAGAACTTTTATATCATGAATTTTTTAAAATACTAAAAAATAAGTTAAAAAAATAAGTTAAAAAAAAAGTCGAAAAAAATATAAAATTTGGTTTCCTCTAAGTTTTCAATACGAAGAACATCTTGAACGGTTCGGATCGGTCGTTTGAAATTTAAAAATGTGAAAACTTGGACACTAGCATTTCTCTTTTCGGATTCATTCACCGATGAAACACCGACATCCTTATGAATCTTATACAAAGTATTTGAACAAGTGTATATACGGTTCACATGAATCTTGTCAAGTTGTCATTTTGTATATAATGCACAAGAAATATATCAACTGAGTTTTGGACAAAATTGCTCCGGACCGGCAAGCTCCAAATCTGAAATAGCATCCTAAAGCTAGAGATGCAGCTAATAAATTTGACCAGATGATATCCACAGAAATAAGTGATGAATATCAGAGTGCATGTGGAGGTTGGGGTGTCTATTTGTTTATGGAGAACAACAGAAAGAAGCATCAGCAGTAGAATAGACTGCTCAACTCCACTGGAAACGGACATTAGACAAATTGCATGAAATAAATTGTTTTCTGAAGTAATTTGATATGATTGGTCGCTAAAGAATATTTGCTAAGCTACTGCAACTTAACATTATACTATCAATTAGTGCAATATTAGAACTACGTGAAATATAAAGTAATCAAATAATATAAAAATGTATTCGGTGGCATCCCATTCCGTACCCTGACAAGTGGGCCCTCGTAGCTTTAAATAAGGAAGCCTGCTTTGACGTATTCTGTCAGCTAGGCAGCTAGCTATTCTAGTTCTAAGATAAAAGTTGGTCGGGATTAAAAGAGAATAAATTTAATATAGATCCTGTGTAGCAGTTATTAGAAGACAACCACGCATAGGGTCGTCGGTCCCTCTTGTTAATATTTTATGGATTCGGTGCAAATAAGACAAATGAAATGCATTCTTTTTTTCTTTTTTGTCAACAAAAGAGGCTTAAATTCTCCTAGTTGTGTTTTTGCATTAGAGCCCCAAGGCACCAAAACAGAGCTTGTTAGGTATGGCTTGAAAGCTATAATAGGCAGTAGCTTATTTTCTTTATAGACGCGAGCAGTAGCTTATTTTCTTTATAGACGCGAGCAAGCTTCAGACATACAGCAACAATAATAATTTCAATTTTTTTAAAGGGTAAGGAAACATATTTTGAGGCTGGGCGGTGTTTTCGGACAATTTTAGTGCCTCGGTGCAGTTGTGCAAGTATTATGTGCATTCTTGATACAGTATTTTGTATAGATAATGACGTAGATGTTTCCCCTAACAGACATGTAATTCGGATACTGCCAGAATAAAAAGGTTTCCTTAGCGCCTATGGAGATTTATTTTATTATTTTAGCTCATGACTCGGTAGTGGTCATTACCTGTTGTACTAGGTTAGAGTCGTTAAATGTTCAAATGCTCAATGGAAATAGTTACAATGAACCTTTCTTATTTTCTTCTTATGTTATTTCTTTTTTAAATTTAGTGAGAGATGGGGGACGTGAGAAAAAAGGTATTAGATGAAGCTTTTCCATAAAAATGTTGATAATGAAAGTATGAAACCAAAAACAAAAACTCAGTCGTTCCTCAATGACCACCCTACTCGAAAAACAAGACAATAACACAATACATGTTCACTTAAATAATGTCGCAATTAATTTATTGGTTTGTAATCCAGTTCTCATAAGAGAACAGTCAAAAATTATAATTCATTCCAGAAGAAGCGCACGACTATTTCATTTTAATGATCCAACAAATGTTGGGATTGATTTGAGAGTCGGGTTTCACTGTCATAATTGTTGATTGTGGAACGTCATAATATTCTTTTTCTTTTTCTTTTTTCTTTTGTTCTGAGTTCTGACCATACCTTCCCGACCCAAAACCCAAGGGAAGTATATAAAGCTAGATACAGAACCAATTATTTCCTAGTAACAGCACCGTTTATTCCTAGTAAAAATTGCATTTGTTTTTTCCCTTATATTATTGTGTGCTTGTGCATTTATTTCACTCTTTCTATTCATAATTACATAGAGCTTGTGACGAATCTAGGTGGCATATTCGTTACCTTCTAACTTAGCTATAGCGAAATTAAATTTGCTCCTATTGTAGCTTGTTTTTTCTCACCACTTGTTTTTCTTACATTATTGGCTCCTATTATTGTAGTAAGAGAGGAGTAAGCTATTTGAACTGAGGTTCATTCTATGCTGTTCCACTCGTGAAGCCATACAAAAATTGAAATGAAGCTTCATGCTGCCTCCTAGAAAACTCAAAACTCTACTCCCTGTTTCTCTCTTCTTTGTACATGCATTCAACCCAATGATACTATCACTGTAACTTCGGAACCAAATGGGCTGGTTTTTGGTCGGAAAGGAAACAAGAAGAGGCACGCCTGTGGTTGTGACAATGGAGAACCCGAATTACTCGATAATAGAGATCAACGGTCCTGGAACTGGCAGTTCAAATTCAAACAAGGACCATTCCAAAAATGCAAAACAATTCACTTGGGTTTTACTCCTCCGAGCTTCAGGTTTCCTTGGTTGCTTTGCCACCTTTTTGTATTCCTTTCCCAGAATTATCAAAAAGAGACTATCAATCAAAACCAAGCCTACTGGTAAAGGCAGTATATTATTTAAATTTATCAGAGGGTTCCTGCTGCTCTGTTTAGCTACTCTCGGATTTGAATTGGTTGGTTATGTTAATGGGTGGCACTTGCCGCATTTTCAAAACCCGAATATGCACATTCCGGAGATCCGAGGATGGCTGCATTATGCTTACCTTTCATGGGTCTCATTTCGGGCAAATTATGTCGCATACCCTATCCAACTGGCATCAAATGTTTGTGTGATATTGTTTGTTATCCAATCTGTTGATCGGCTCGTGCAGTGCCTTGGATGGTTTTGGATCAAGTTGAAGGACATTAAACCAACGATAGAGAATAACCCATTTGAAGAAAAGGATGCTGCTCGTACTGGTACTGGGCCTGTATACCCAATGGTACTGGTTCAGATTCCCATGTGTAATGAAAGAGAGGTAATATAATGCTGGATATTATAGAAATTGGATTTTGCTTTCATTAGGTAACTTCATTCTGCTAGAATCTGTTATCTTTTTTTTAAAATTTTGTTCTGGTTTGAATTCCAAGAATAACAATAAATGGAATTTTTGTACAAATAAACTCATTAATTAATTTGGAATACATAGGTATATGAGCAGTCTATAAGTGCCGTGTGTAAGCTCGACTGGCCAAAGGACCGACTACTAATCCAAGTTTTGGATGACTCCGATGATGATAGCATCATGAGTTTGATCAAGTCAGAGGTTAGCAAGTGGTGTGAGCAAGGTGTTAACATTATCTATCGACACAGGCTAGTAAGAAAAGGGTATAAAGCTGGGAATCTCAAGTCGGCCATGAGTTGTGATTATGTGAGAAATTACGAGTTTGTCACCATATTTGATGCGGATTTTCAGCCCAGTCCTGATTTTCTCAAGCGAACAATCCCTCATTTTATGGTAATAATAATGTGTGCAGAACTTCAAAACCATTTTAGTTGTGTTTAAGTAACACTTTACAAGTCTCTGGCTTGCTTTGCTGCTTGTCTGAAATAGGCAATCTTGCTCAAGTAGGAAAGTTATGGTCAAATTGAACAACTGTGTGCTTCAATTTCACAACTGAATTTTTATTAGGTCTGCGATGACAATTAACAAATTTCACATGAAATGCAGGGGAACCCAGATCTTGGGTTGGTACAAGCACGGTGGAGCTTCATCAACAAGGACGAGAATCTACTAACCCGGCTACAATATATAAACATGTGCTTCCATTTTGAGGTGGAGCAACAAGTCAACGGTGTATTTCTAAATTTTTTTGGGTTCAATGGCACTGCAGGGGTTTGGAGGATTAAGGCCTTGGAAGATTCCGGGGGTTGGCTCGAGAGGACTACAGTGGAAGACATGGATATTGCTGTCCGAGCCCATGTCAATGGATGGAAGTTCATCTTTTTGAATGATGTGAAGGTATTTTATTTTTATTTTGTACTATTGTTGGACTGTAGGTATAGAACATTACCAATGTATTACTTAACTAAATCGCAGTCACTGAACGGTAGCAGTGAGCTAGAAAAGAATAGTGGACAACTGGCTTATGTAATTATTTGTACATTTTCGTATCTAATGATGATAGAAATGCTGACAAAAGCAATCTTGCATTTATTCTTTGGTTTTAGTCATTGTAACTTGAGCTCTTTTGCTGCAAATGCTTAGACTGAAACACTCATCAGAAGTTATTCTTGATATTTAGGTATTGTGTGAGGTTCCTGAATCTTACGAAGCTTACAGAAAACAACAGCATCGGTGGCATTCTGGACCAATGCATCTCTTCCGACTTTGCCTTCCTTCCATGATAAATTCCAAGGTTTGAAACAACTTAACAGTCAGATATTGATAGAAAAGATAAAAATTCAATTCGTACAGGAGGTTTACATTCTCTGTTAAGTGCTGACACTATTTTATTTTCACAATTGTAGTTACCTATATGGAAGAAGGCTAACTTAATCTTGTTATTTTTCCTGTTGCGAAAGCTAATTCTCCCTTTGTATTCCTTCATTCTATTCTGCATCATTCTCCCGCTAACAATGTTTGTACCAGAAGCAGAGTTACCCGTGTGGGTAATTTGCTACGTACCAGTGATCTTATCCGTTCTAAATGTCTTCCCAGCCCCAAAATATTTCCCTTTCGTAATACCATACCTTCTTTTCGAAAACACCATGTCAGTCACCAAGTTCAATGCTATGCTATCTGGTTTGCTTCAATTGGGGAGTTCATATGAATGGATCGTGACAAAGAAAGCAGGTACGTAACAAAATTTTTATCGAATATAATTTTTTTATATACCAAAACCCCATTTTGTTGTGTCTTTGTACCACTTGTTTGATATGTAAAACAGTACAATAAATGACATTTGTCGCAGGGAGGTCATCTGAAGCAGCCCAAACAGAGAAGAGAGCAATGAAAGATGATAACTCTAAAGACTTAACTAAAGGAGATACCCTTAAGGTTACGAAGATGAATAAAATTTACAAAAAGGAATTGGCCCTTGCTCTGTTGCTTCTTATAGCAGCCATTAGAAGCCTCTTGTCAGCAAGAGGGATCCATTTTTATTTCCTGCTATTCCAAGGAGCAGCTTTCCTATTAGTGGGACTTGATTTAATTGGGGAACAGATTAGTTGATCATATAATGAGCGTTGTAAAAGAAGAGATTTCTCAATGCATATGCAGGGGTTAGTACTCATTCATGCTCTAGGTATCTGTCATTTATCTAATTATTGTTTCCTTTTTGATGGCATGCAATGTTAAGTTAAGCTAAGAGGATGAGAGAAATGGAAGAATATTTAGAAGGGGTAGAAGTAAACAATGTCTGAAAATTACTGCAATAAATAAGTGATGCAATGTCGGGTAGGTCCAAAGGTCTTTGTTAAAGCACCAAAATCTCATATATGATTTTTATCTTATTTTTTTAAAAAAAACTCGAGTGGTGACAGATGACCTCTACCTTTACTGAAAATTGCCAGACTGGGAATTGTTAAGTTGAACGAGGACCGGCAATTACATTTAGAAATTAGGTGTATTTGGTTTTCATCGAGAAGAGGTGGAGAAAAGAGAGGATAGAAAGTCTTACTTCTTATACGACCTCTTCATATGAAGAGGAAAGAGAGCTTATCCTATATTTATCATTTGTTTAGTTATGCTTATTGCTTCTCTTCTCTTCCATCTTCTCTATTTTTTTTGTAAAACCAAACACATCCTGCAAGAGCATCCTTTAATTTACATCAGAAAAAAAAAATAAATAAATAAATAAGGAAACGTTTGTATCATCTAAAAATAAAATTATGATTAGTTATTCGGAGTAAAAAGTATTGTTCCTAAATGATCAAGAATAAATTTTTTGGATCTAGAATATTATTTCTAAGTGCTCCAACATCCGGATTAAATTTTTATTCCTAGGGTGTTTGGATCATTTTTTTAATCCGAATTAAAAAGTGATCCCAATAACTTTATAATCCATATTAAGAAGATGATCCAAACACCCTAGAAATAAAAATTTAATCCAGATATTTGACCACTTAAAAACAGCACTGTAGATCCAAAAAACTTATTCTTGATCATTTAGGAATAATATTTTTTACTCCGACTAACTAATTCTAATTTTATTCTTAACCCCCCCCCCCCCCCCCAAAAAAAAAAAATAAATAAAAAAAAAATAAAATCACGAAAGAACGCACTTGATGACAACTGCCGATTTAATACAACAACCTCGGCAGTCATTTTTAGCAACACTCTGCATACATACACTGACAGGCGATTTCACAAATATAAAATATAATACAGGTTGATACAAAACAAAAATGGTTAAATCTTTATAGTTAAAAGTTAATGGAAAAAAAAAACCTATTTCCCATGTTAGAAGTTCTTCTCACAAGACCATTATAATTGCAACTTACAAGAGGATATACAACGGCATCAAATCCTAACCAATGCTTGATTTCATCAATCATATAATTCAATAATCCCTATTCTCACACATTGCCCATTAATAGTGTTGAACCATATTATAATTAGATCCAACATTGCTTCAATACTAACCACCAAAGCAATCCTTCCATTGAAAATAAACAAGAAAGATATTCTTTTTTTAAAGCTTAGAAGTTCACATGTACAAAATCCTACTCAAAACCATCTGCCGAGAAATCAGGTTCGTCAGGTTTTTGCAATTTTCGCAACTCACCAACTTTCCTGCTTGCTGCCATGATCTTAACCCCTAAATTCTGGAAATTTTGCTTACCCCGTGAGGAATGCACATTTTCTTCCTCTTCTTCTTCCTCTTCTGACCGAACAGAATTGAAAGACAAGCTCTCCCTCATGCTCAAGTCTTTTGCCATCTTCCTCCTCTTGTACCTCCTCCAAGCCGCCTGAATAAAGCATGTGGCCCACGTGCGCCAATGGTGCGAATAAAACCGAAACGTGTGCTGCAGCTTCTTGCTATGCAACCTCCTAAATTGATTGGCCACAAATCTTAAATCCTCTGCTCTCAATGCAAAGGCCTCAACCTCCACAAGGGCCTTGACAGTGCGGGTGGAAGAAGGGAGGTTGATGGTGGATTTTGAGACAAGGGCCCACCCAAGGAGCTCTTCTCCGCAAAAGTCCCCAGGTTTCAAGATAGTTGAGTTGAAGAACCCAGTGCGGCCGCCATTAGTGGTGGAGCTCTCTAGCTTGCCACGAATTATAAAGAGCATCTCAGTCACCGGGTCACCTTCTCTGACAACATATGTGCCCACTGTGCTCAGTGACGAGACCAGTCGTTCGCATATCGCATTCAGGAGCTGATCATCCATTTGGGCAAACAGTGGGACCTAAATTTGAAGAGAAGGAAAAAAAAAAAAAAAAAAAAAAAAAAGAAGAAAGATGTGTATATATCAAAAGGCTCACTTTAAAAAAACAAAAGAAAAGATAGTATACTTCTAGCTTCTGTACTTCGCATCTGGTCTAAGCTAATTTACTAGTCTATTCTGTTGGTGTTGTTTTTAATGATATTTTCAGTTGACCTTTTTTCCTTTTACTTCATCTAGAATAGCTCTCCGATGTTAAAAATTATAATACACTAACTATTTCCTTAATTCCGATGCACTGATATGAATAGCATTTGTTTACCCTGCGAACAAGGTCCAAGCAGAGGTGACGCTTAATATCACGACGCAGATCAGCAGGCAGAGACTGCAGAATGGATTCTTCGTCGACCCCTCGGGTGGCAAGCCACTTGTACTGTATAAAACGCCTCACTCTGTCCCGTAACTCCGAAGGCAGTTGTCGGTGCTTCATCCACTCTTCAGTATCCCTCTGCTTCAGCCTCCACTCTTCCACCCTTACAGTAATTGATTGCAAATAGGTCTGCATTGTGTGACAAAATTAGCAGAAATAATGAAATATGTAATTTCCAATCAAATATGGCAATATTTTGAAGAGAACAATACCTGCACATTGCCAATCAAATGGGCGAATAGAACAAGGCCAAGAACTGCTAAAAATATAGCATACACTGTTTCGCCAATATATGTGCTCACTTGCAGAGTCTGACCATAGCAGCTGCTCAAACAAAACAGAAGAATATACTGGTCAGTGTGGATCAAATTCAGACCATTTTGAAGTGGTTCATATTATGCCCCTCTACATCAAAAATGTTGTTTTTAAGAGGAAAAGGGTCCATATGGGAAACAATAACCAAGTTTAAAGTTAACTTTTGTTGTATTTCAAATGTGAAAATGTAACAAAGGTCATACAACCACAAATATGCAGGACCTAATAATTCTCATAACTGTGACTTGTATCCAGCACCTTTTGAGATTTTACATATTTTTCCACATGATAGATTACCATCATGAAGAGGTATATCCCACTGAGTATTGGCAATTTGGTCCCTACAATGATAGATTACTGCTAGTTCGGCAAATGTAGGTGTAATTCAGTCATTTATTGCCGTGCTCAATCTTTATGTAATGATTATACACCAACAAAACTAGATGTTAATGGAACTTGTAAATCATAGGATTTGTTCGTAAAGAAGGCAAAATAAATGATCAGTATAAAAGTACTGACGATGAATCCCTACATACCTTAAATTTTGAAGGCCCCACCAGAAGGAATAAAAGTACTTGACGATGAATCCCTTAGCAGGAGATTCATTATCCAAGGCTGGCTGAAACATACCAAATTGGAAAGCAATGCTTGTGTTAGAGGAATTACAGTTTACGAACACTTGCGTACTGAGAGTCCAGTTCTGATAAGCTTCGTTTTTATCTGAAAATGAACAGTCGAGGTAACTGATATTGCAACCGGTTTCATCTTTGCATGTCTCCTTCCAGCATGTGGTTTGTCTGTCTACTGTCAGCAAATACCACAGGGATCCCAATACCTGAAACATAAGCAGTGTTATACGCTAGAAAACCATCTTGGCAAATATTTTGAAAGAAGAACAAATGGGATAACAGATGAACAATCTTTGTTTTCGAACAACCTAATCAAAGAAAATAATTCCCTATAAGATACAGCACCAACCAGACATGGTACTGACAACCTACCTACAAAAATATGGTGCAACGCAGTATTAAAGTTTAAGTTAATTGGTAGGAATGTATTATTATCTGGAGTAACGCTTGTTATCTGATGGTTCAGAATCTTAACAATAATGAATTATACCTGTCAGATTCTGTATTCTCGTTTTTATTGTTATTGTACCTCAACAATACCTGTCAAATCAAACTTTTGTGGGCATGTTTTATGTGATTAGATGTTTCTTCAGCGGCTCAGTACCACATGATGCCCAACCAATAGTCCATAATGTAATTTATAAGTAAAATAGTAACATACATGACTAGCAATCAAGTAAAGCACGAGGTTGTATGCGGCACCCATCCATGCAGTCTTGGCAACAACACCAGTGGCCTTGACGATTTCATAGCTGAGAGGAAATATGAGATATAGTCTTGGAATGTATTGCAGCAGCACTATCAATGCCACTATGTTGTTGTTGTGCTCTGATGTTGAGTACTTTATCGCAGGTATTATCAGCCATATTACTATCTGTATAATAAAGATACAGTTATTTTTATATACAAACAAGGGAAACTAATTATATTAATAAATTGGTGTGTACATACATAGTTTTAGCACAGTATTTGCTTTTTTCTGAATCAATAGTATAATTTGAGTATTATGTTCTCTAACTCTCTATTTTCATCTTTCATATAAGCTACTTAATTTCTTAACTTCTACAATATTAGGTCATTCCTGGTTTCCACTGTCAGAATTCTTTTATCAAGGGTGTGGAGTTACACCTAGCAAAGGTTATTTCTTTCTCCTCCTTTTTGGGACAGGGCATTAGGCACCAGAAAGCAGGCAAACTTGATTATCACCACAGTGACTAGTGCAATCCTCCCATGGAAACACCACAGTTGAAAATATGAGAAACTACCAGACTTCAGCTTTGGCTAAACAACAAAAATTACCTGTGGTAACGGCAAGGCAGCTGCTACATCAATGGCGAAATCGGACTTCAAGTACCTCAAAGAAATTTCTTTTGGGTCTCTGACAAGCTCACCCCGCCCAAATACCCGCAAAGTTGAGCTTGGGTGTATGTAGGCAGTGCGAAACTTGATTATAATATGAATTACATACAACAAGTCAGATAATGATCTTAAACATGTCAAAGCCACACTCAGTCGTGTATCTGACTCGACACAAGAGGTAACACCACCATTAACATTATAATTAATTGTCGGTACGTAGAAGTATAGCGGATCAATGAATAGTGCACAAATGCAACAGAAAAGGAAAACCCTGTTCCAGCCTAAAATGAAGTCACTCGTTGGATCGAAGATACGCTTATGCCATGGCAAATTATCAGGTTGCCCCTTGTAATTTATTGGATTAATACCAATCGGTGCACCTGGTCGGGATACTTGGGTAGTTGGTATTATTGGTCTTTGCCTCTCATCATAGAACCTATAAATTAAAAGAAAAAAATTGACATGACTCAAATAGGTTCAGGTTATCAAGGATTTCATGCCCTTACAGGTATGGATGTGGTACTGGACCTAGCCCTAATTTGCTTTCATGGGACAAAATACACTATATTGTAAAGCACTTTTTGGTAATAAGAAACTTCACCGCCGTACCATAACTGGCTTGTACCAGTTGGTTTAATACCGATGCAACCAAGCCTAAACCTGTAATTGCTGGTTCCAAGTAAAAAACTCTGAAATACTTTTCCTATGGGAAAGTTCTTTATTAAAATTTTTAATACCCAACTAAACCAACGAAAATTGGTGGTTTTCCTGTCTACAAAAATTCAAAAAAATGCAAATGTAAAAAAAAAAAAAAAAAATCCTTGTAGTGGTGCTTCCCGAAGATTGACGGTTTTCTTAAATCCAATAATCCAAAAAAAAAAGTAGAAAAAGTAAAATCAATTATAATCCAATAATCCAATAATCTAAAGGCACAACTAACCTCACAGTTCTCTGCTTTGTGAAAGACGTCTCACCATTGAATCTCCTCGATCCAAACTTATCTCCATTAAATCTACTCATAGTGGCCTCTCCACATCTATAAATTCCTCCAAAAGAAAAATCTCAACACCTATCGAGTCTCCAGTACCTCCACATCCCCAGAAACGAGAAGAGAACCAAACCAAACAAACAAGAACCCTCCAAACCAACAAAATGGATTACTTTGACCGTTTCTTCTTGATCCAGTTCAAACCAAACAAGAAAATAGAACCCTTTTGTAGCACGAATTAAAAGAAACAAACAAGAATACAAATTTTGTCTGAAGAAATTGGAAGGAGGAATGAATTGAGAAATGGCGAAGAAGAGGGGCGCGAGGTGGACCAAGGAGAAGAGCAGAGAGGGACTCGAGAGAAGACCTTGTCTTTGGAATTGTAATTAATTCTCTAATGCTACTTTATGACACTTAATTACAGTTACTGTAGTTGATCAAATATCACTGACAGGTGTGACCCACCACGATGGGCCCCAAAAAGCAGCGCGCTTTCAAATTTCGCTAATCATCTGTTCGTCTAATGGTTTTCTAGACGAAATTGAAAAATAATAATTCATTTTTATGTATAGACGCGAATTGGAAAGGTTTTATATGGGGCTGCCGATATTTACCAGTCGGAGAAAGATTCCCAAACCGCCAAACAAACGGGTTCCGGATTTAGTATATACCCCAACCGATATAATTTTTTTTGGCATATTAAATATATAAATTTTAGAAAGTTGAGATAGTAAGATAGAATAAAAATCACACGAACTTTACATGAAACAGTTTTGTTTGCTGATAATTATAAATGAATTTTCCGCATTTGTTTGAAAGTGAAAATGGGTTGTTGGATTCGGGTCGAATCCAAATCAAATGTTGACCACAATTCCTCATTTCTTCATTTCTTCCAACGCATTCCCAATGATATTTTATTTTAATTCGCATATTTGACTTGCAAATGTACCCGGTAACTAATACTATGAAAATGGAGACTATTTTACTTACGCCACTTGCTTTTATTAAAGCAATAATATAAAGATCAACTATCAAAGTCTTTATTCATGTTCTCAAATGGATTTACATCTCTTAAACATCAACACGGATAAACCCTAGTGAGAAATGCCCAAAGAGCCGACCTCCCTTCTATCCTAAAGAGGTCTATTTATACTAGTCTAGAGGAACCTTCTAGTGACGTCAGCCCTGTCAGAAGCCGGTACGCTTGTCTGCTGAGCTGTCCCTCCTGTTTGTACGATCATAACCGTTGTCCCCTCTCGAGGGTCTCTCCTGGCTGGGGCGGAATGGAAATGACTACGCTGCCCCTTTTTTCCCTTTTATCCAGGCTATCCGAAGTGGGCTAACACATTGAGTCTTCTTTCTGGGCCTTTTAGGCCTCGTCTCGTTTCCCCGCCTATTGGGCTTATTGGGGCAGGTTGGTATTGAGCCCAACGGGTGAGTATTTTATGGCCCTATCACCTGCCCCCAAGCTTTTAGCGAGCAAGGCGAGGTGAAAGCTTTTAGTGTAGTTGAGATCTGGGCTCACCACGAGGGTGGTTTGGGACCCTATCACCTGCCCCCAAGTTTTCAGTGAGCAAGGCGAGGTGAAAGCTTTTGATTGTGAGCGGGTTGGAAAAAGGTCGACGTAACTCCGCGGGCGGTTCGAAATTCCCAATATGGTCTCTAAGTAGGCCAAGTCGACGATTCGGCCTCCTTCGAACAGGTGTCTTCAATAGTGGGGGACACGTGTTCAATGCTTTATGGGCCTTGGGACCAAGCGATACCTTTGAAGGGACGTTTGGTCGAGTCTTTTTGGCGGTAAAAAATCGAACTGACGCCCTATAGATTTTCTGATGATTGTGTTGCCTTGGGTTTCCCCCCTTCTCTTTCATATATACTCTTCAGTCGCCGTTTTCCTCATCATTTTCTTGCTCTCGAGATCTTCTGCTTTCTCTCTTTCCATAGATAGTTCAGTCTCACTCTCTTTTCTTGCAAGCAGTTAGCGTTCGCCACTCTTCCTTTGGATCTCTGCTTTCGGTGAGTATCTCCTTTTGTTTTTCTTCTTCTGTTTGCTTCTCTTCATTCCTCTATCTGTTTTGATTTTCCCTTTATGAACAAAAACTTGACAGCCATGGCGTCATCATCTGCTCCCGCTCGTAACGAGGGTTGTGAGGTTCCTAAAAGTCCCCTCCAGATCATCGCCAACCCTTCTTCAGCCGGGGCTTCTGCTGGATCCCCTGCTGGCTTCGCTGCACCTGGAGCATCCATTCCGCCGATGATTCCACCCCGTGGCGCCGAGCCGTCCTCCAAGGCGGAGCCTAACAAGAAGCAGCGTAAGATATTAGCTAGCAAGAGCAAAGCCAAGGAGAAGGTGGCGGAGCCAGCTAAGAGGCCCGCCAAGGAGAAGATCCCTCCCCTGCAAAAGGTCCGAGAGGTTCGTAGCAGAGGTTGGGGGGAAGGGTGCGCTATGAGCGATTTTCGCGAGCATATGGTCTCGCCCTCTGGCATCAAGTTTGTTGCCGCGAAGAAGGAAGATAACCCCACTGCGACCGAACGAGGGGTATGTCTGTTTGGTCGAACTGTGCGCTGTGGCCTACTCGCCCCCTTCAGCGAATTTCAGGCGTCTTTTCTTAAATTCGCTCGGATCCCGCCGGGTCAATTGCATCCCTGCGCCTGGTGTTGTATAAATACCTTTGATCTCCTCATGCGTCCGGATCAGTTAAAGGCGCTGGATTTGCCTGTCCGCCCCGCTAGCTTGGAATTGCTGGGTCATTACTTTGATTTCTTTGGGACCTCGGACTTTTGCAATTTGAGGATGAGGACGCCAAGTATCTTCCACCGCCCTGGGAAGATCTCTGATTGGCAGAGGCAGTTCGTTTTTGCCTCTAGGGAGTTATGCACTAATCTTGATATTCCTACAGAATGGAATCAAGATCTCGCCGGCAAGTGGACTCAACTCCAGCTTCCCCGCCCTATCGATCAAGCTGACAAAGATTTTGTGAAAGCTCTGGACACCAAACTCTTTGCCAATGGATCTATTACCATAGCCTTTAATGGGCGATCTCTGGAAGCCTACCCTCTCATGTTCAAGAAAGTTGAGAAAACCGACGACGAAGAGGAAGAGGGCGACACTGAGGAGATCGGCTCTTCTAGTCGAAAGTTAAAGAAGGCTCCTGTTTTGAAAGGGCGGTCTGCAGCAGGTGAGACCACAGAATTTTTTGCACCCAGGCCTTTCGCTCCTGGTATGGGGAAGCCCCCCGCTTCTGTTGTATTTAATGTTCTCTCCTCCTCTGGATTGTTAGGTGATGTTGGTGATGGGTCGAGCTCAGACTCGGATGAACCCGCGTTTACCTCGAGGCGGCAGCCGAAAGTCGCGTCACGAAAGCGGGCTCGCTCTCCTGAGTCCGAGGAGGAATTCGTGAGCGTTGAGGACGATCCCGCCCGTGATGGCGAGAGGGATAGGCTCCGCTTGGCCAGAATTGCTGCGAGGGTGAGCGAACAAATCCCTCCTGATCAGGTGCCGCCGAGTGGCTGTCCTCCTCTGCCCAAGCCTCACCCCGCTCGGTTGGGGTCCTCTCTTGACTTCACTTCTCTAGGGGCCACAGCGTCTAACGACTGGCGATCAGCCAGAATCAATGAAGTGAAGGGGCAGAAGGATACCTTCACGGCCTATGTCCTAGGCTACAATGCCGTTATGGCGGGATCGGCTGATCGACTCGACCATCAGCGGTATGCAGCCGGGATAAACAAGATATCTGTCCCACGAGCTGTTGCACTCGAGTGTGCCGGGCTGGACGTTGAGAACAGCCTCACTCTCATAAGCGAGCACGCCTTACGGGTTGGTAACTTGGCCTCCTACACTTTGGCTCAGTACCTCGACCTTCGCCATAAGGCTGACCAGATGACTATGGCCGCTGCAGCTCAGAACACACATTTGCGAGAGGAGCTTGGCAAAGGCAAAACCCCCCTGCTCACTGCTGAGAGTGCTCCTAATGCTGTCGTGGAAGAATTTTTGTCGAAGCTTGATCTCGATCGCCTGCCTTCTCCTCTTCGGGAGAAATATGATAGTTTTGTTGAGGCCATCGCCTCTCTTTCCTCTCGTTGCGAACAGGCCAGCGCAGAGGTTCTCAAGGCAAAGGGGGACGTGATGATTCAGGAAAGCGCTTCTCAAGCCTTCCAGCGGTATTTCATTAACACTCGTGATAGGATAGTTCTTTTGGAAGATGAGGTCGACAAGAGCAAGAGGGCCCTCGATTCTACTCGATCAGAACTTTTCTCGGCAAAGTCCGCTTATGAGAGGGTGCGGGATGACTTGGGCGGACTGACTCTTGAAAAGACCAAGCTGTTGGCTCAGGTGGACGAATTGAATCTCAAAGTGGAGAATTTGTCGTCTGAAGCGTCCAAGCGAGCTGACCAGCTTGCGCTGCTCCAAAAGGACTTGGAAACCCAAACAAATCAAGCTGAAGCCGCTCGAAGAGATCGAGATGATTGCCTTTCCACCATTGAGGCGGAAAAAAGGAAGGTGTTAGAGCTAGAGGCGGCGTTGGCTCAGGAGAAGGCCAAGAATTCTCAACTCGCGGATCAAGTGAACATCTTGATGGAGAATTCTCCTGGTATTGAGGGTCCTCGCCCCATTCCTTATTCTGAAGCCGCTCGAATTGGTAATGAGGCTATTGTGAATTTTTTGAATTCTGAAGGCTGTGTCCCTACAATAGCTTATCGTTTGGCAGGCCGCCTCCGCTCTACTCTGAAGGATCAGGCCACTTTCTTGAGGCACTTTTTTTCCTTTTACGCTGGCCAACGTCGGGCTGGAAGGCAAGACGCCCCTCGAGCTGAAACCCAGGGACTGGAGCGGATACCGTTGGGACCCTAACACCAGCACCATGTATGATCCGGCAGGCAATGTCTTCGACGGAATGCCCAGACTCTTCAAGAGGCGTAATCCGCCCAAATTCGCCTTCCCGCCGGATCAATGGCCTGACGAAATCGACCAGCCCGAGTTGATAGAAGAGGAGGAAGAAGAAGAAGAAGATGAAGAAGAATAGTTGTTTGTTTTCCTTGATTTGTCGCCATATACTTGGCGTTTTTAATGAACTTGTTATCTTTTGCAATTTCTTTTGAAGTACTTGCGTGGTCGAGGAGATGTGTTTATTAATATGATGATTTAGATGCTTTTTTAGCAAATCAGCTGCATAATTGCTTGATTTTTATTTTCTTCATTGTTGTCTGAGCGTCGCTCGACTTCTTTGTCCACGTACTTATCGTCAGCATTTTAATGCCTTTACTTTAACAAGCGTTGTGCAGTAGTATCGCGCACCCCGATCAAGCGTCGCTTGGTCGCGTTACTTATTTAAAGCCTACTTGATTCATCTTGAGTGAAAATTTGATTGGGCTTCACCTTTTCGCCCTCAGCGGATTGTCACTGAGTTAACTACTTCAGCAGTTTGGCTAAAGTCTTAAGTTTGTCAGCGATGTTAGATTTTATCAATCGGTATTATTTCTAAGAGAGTTTCCACAATATATTTCATTCCTTGATAATGTTTCTGATACATTACTCTCTAAGCACTAATATTGATCATCTTTGTCAGCTTCTACTAAATAATCTTTAGTCACTATTCCCTTATACATATTTTTTTTACAAAAAATAGATTAAAAGGTACTACATCTGGCTTAATGATTATCGAAGTTCGAGTAGAGCCGCCCTTTGAGGTCGAGGCGGAGTGATCTTGAAGTCGTCCTGTTGTTGGGGTCGGCTGATCTTGAAGCCGCCCTGTTTCTATACCGGTGACTGGAAACAGCCACCGTTTTTCAGAGACATACCCAGATTATGCAGGCGAAGTCACCTTGGCGGGGACCCTGCCGTCACATTGAATGACTTCTCTAGGTTGGGAGCTGCTAGGATTCCTGGAAAAGGATTTGACATCGGCAACTCCCGTCTCTGTCCCATCCTGCTGCGTCGAGGTGATTTGCTCGTACGATACACCTTCTCGACGAGGCGGGTTTGGGTTTTGAACGATCTCGGCACTTTGACAGAAGAACTTCTCGCCGGGCACTACAACTACTCTATATCAGCTGCCTCACTCCCTATACCAATATCCTTTATTCTCTTGGCAACATTGGGAGACGAGCCGAGCCGAATTGTGTAGTTGTGGCGCCGGCTGCAATGCGCTGGATCGTTCGGGGGTAACAATCATCGAGGACAGCTGATTTCTGGATCTCAGCTATCCTACGAGATTTCCTTCCCCCAATCAGCTAGCCTACGAGATTTCCTTGATCTTGTCTCTCCTCTTCCTTCCTTTTTTCTTTTTCTTTTTTCTCATTGTTTCCCCTCTTGCTATCTGAAAAGCTTTCAGAAGTTCGTTCTCTTTTTCTATGTTCAGGGAAGATGAACAAATTTTGCTGAAAGGATGCCTCTCTAGCGAGGGGTTGAGGAGGTATTTATAGGTGCCAAACGCTACCTAATTCCGGCATTGCTTAAATTTTAGCATTTATGTCCGACGTTTCCGTACCCTGGATATCCGGATTTTCCGGGATTTGTGTTGGAAAACCCCCGGTCAATAAAGAGCATTTAATTTCCGTATTACATACGGTTTGTGGTTGTCAGGAGCTCTGCAGCCTTTGACTGGTTTGCAGAAGATTTGATTCTTCTGTCCTTACTCAGTTTGTCGCGTAGGCGCCAATTTTGTGGAGGATATCCAGATTGTCGCTTAGTGATCCCGCCGCTCGTTCGCCCCTTGTCAAAGGCGAGGTTAAATCTGACGGGTGGCGGGTTCACCTGTCATCTGTCGTGCTTTATGACCCATACTGCATCGGCGGGTATGTTGACGATACCGCTCAGACGCAAGGGGATCTGGCTTGAAAGGCGAGGTGAAGGACGGTATCGATACGAGGATTCAACGGCTACAGTATAACCCATGAACCCTTTCACATTATGCATTAAATGCCTTCTGAAAAGGTGTCTTGGACTCTGCCCCATTATTTCATTTCGGTCATGATGGGGGAATGCCTTGGATTCTGTGCCTGACTTATATCTTTGAGGTGACGCTTCGGATTCCGTACCCACCGCCTCATCATGAAGGGGCGCTTCGGCTTCAGCATCCGTCCTTTGATCACACCTTCTGGTGTTCTATATATATGACTTGCGTTCTTCGCTATTGTTTGCCTCCTCCTTCCCTTGCTACTCCCTCCTTAGTTTCCCTTTACATTAACATAATGGCCTTTTCTTCTTACTACTCCCTTCCCCCCTCTGATAGTGTAGGGGCCGAGAGCCATTCGTACCGCGGGATAGTACTTTATCATCCCGACCCCATTACGGCTGTCGACGTCGAAGCCGCCCTCTTGGTTGTGGAGCCCGGCTTCCACTGGGAAGTAAAAAAGATGTGCTCCAGGCGGTTTCAAGTCTGGGGGCCTCCTGACTGGGAGGCTCGAGCTTTGGAGCTCGCGCATGTCAAAGCGGGGCCATATATTTTCATGGCCTCCACAGTTAGTAGCCACAAGACTCTTCTCCAATCCCGCCGGTTATGGAATTCCTTTCCCCCAACCCCGCTGGTGAAGTACTGGGTTCGTGCAGTGGGGCCCCCCGTAGGCTGGCTGACGGGCTTCGCCGCTCGAGGCCTCTTCCCCTTCGGCCTTTATGTGGCTGTTGATCCCGCTACCCGGGCAGGGGTTGAAGGACGATGGGCGCGAGCTCAGGTAGCCGTTCCCAACAAGGAGGCTATTCCCCTGTCTCTCACTTTTTTCCGTGCAGGACCCGTCGGGTCTCTTCACGTAGAATGTCTCCCCGTCTGGTATGCTATTGAAGGGGAGGAATATGAAGATAGCTTTCTACAGGCTTTGCTCAGTGAGCCTGTGGAGGCCTATAGCAGCCAACTGGTGGAAGCGAGACGGGCTCAGCTACTGGCGGAGGCTTCGTCTGGGTCGAGCAGCAGTGCTGAGGATGATGGGGAGCCCTCAGTGAACTCTTAAGACCCCTACTCTCCTCTCTCTTCTTTTTTTTTTTTTTTTTTTTTTTTTTTTTTTTTGGAATTTTGTTGTATTAAAACTAAGTTAAGAAGAAAGCTTTGCAGTATGATTTGTTTCATTTTACTTTTCTTGCAACGAGCACGTCGCGCTTTGATACTAAATGCGCTGTCTCAGGCGCGTCGCGCCTTGGCATGCGGAGTAGCGCTAAGCGCTGACGACGTTAAACTCGACATGCAAATTAACATCGCTTAAGTTTAATTTGAAAATGTCTTTAAATTTATTCATATAACTTTATGAATACATTAATCTCTTTCTCTAGCCGAAACGGCGAGACAACATCTGCGGACTTAGCCTAGCTGTACGACATATACTGATCAGCCATCTCTTGGCGTCAGTGGTGTTCCTTCCATTCAGTTGTTGGATGGGAAGGAACTTATCCTCATGTGTGGGATCATTCTTGGGGTTGATTCCCGGGCGTTTCATACTTATTATGACGCCCTTGATGTCGCGTAGCCAAACATATCAAAAGTTGGCCCGGTAGGTTACTGGAGATTGGCCAGACTCTTAGTCGTGGGTCGGACTGATCCGCTTCGCTGTTCAGTCCGACAGTCAAGGTCTGGATCAATGACCTCATAGAAGAGCTTTGGACTTGCCCACGGCGGGTCTGTCACTCTTGGGGTAAATTAGATCTTTCTGTTAATTAATTACTTATTCAGTTATTCTACGAGATTGTCTTTTATCTCGAATTTGCAATAATGCGATTGATAATTATCATAATGCATTAATGATGTCTCTGTTTTCTTTCTTCTGAGGTCCACTTTCTTGTGAAGTTTCGAGATTGTTTATCATGAATATTTTTCCTTTCTGCTCCTCGGGCTTTTTAAACAAATGCCACTCACGCCTGTCATGTGAGTAAGCATACGATTTCTGTGAGGGTCACGCCCTTTTGATCAGGCGTGGTAGCCCGACTCCTCCCTGGGTGTAGGTACTAAATAGTGAATCCGACCCCTCCCTGGGTGTAGGTACTCGGATTATGACTTCCCTTGGTGTAGGTACTGAATTGTGAATCCGACTCTTCCCTTGGTGTAGGTACTAGGATTCTGAATCCGATCCTTCCCTTGGTGTAGGTACTAGGATTCATAGCTTCCCTTGGTGTAGGTACTAAATTGTGAATCCGACTCTTCCCTTGGTGTAGGTACTAGGATTCTGAATCCGATCCTTCCCTTGGTGTAGGTACTAGGATTCATAGCTTCCCTTGGTGTAGGTACTAAATTGTGAATCCGACTCTTCCCTTGGTGTAGGTACTAGGATTCTGAATCCGATCCTTCCCTTGGTGTAGGTACTAGGATTCATAGCTTCCCTTGGTGTAGGTACTAAATTGTGAATCCGACTCTTCCCTTGGTGTAGGTACTAGGATTCTGAATCCGATCCTTCCCTTGGTGTAGGTACTAGGATTCATAGCTTCCCTTGGTGTAGGTACTAAATTGTGAATCCGACTCTTCCCTTGGTGTAGGTACTAGGATTCTGAATCCGATCCTTCCCTTGGTGTAGGTACTAGGATTCATAGCTTCCCTTGGTGTAGGTACTAAATTGTGAATCCGACTCTTCCCTTGGTGTAGGTACTAGGATTCTGAATCCGATCCTTCCCTTGGTGTAGGTACTAGGATTCATAGCTTCCCTTGGTGTAGGTACTAAATTGTGAATCCGAATCTTCCCTTGGTGTAGGTACTAGGATTCTGAATCCGATCCTTCCCTTGGTGTAGGTACTAGGATTCATAGCTTCCCTTGGTGTAGGTACTGAATGTTTAATAAAAGGAGCTCTCAAGCTTCCTCTCTTCAATTGCATCCATATTCTTTGATTAAGCTTTTCAAACTTCATTTGTCATTACTTAGCCCAGTTTCTTACAGAAACATATTAAACAACTCAGCGCTTGTGGTTGCCAACTAGCCGGCAACCTTGATTGAAAGTAAAGACAATGCAGCAAAAGGAAGATACAACGGTATTCACAGTGGTGCAAACCTTGCGGAGAGCTTCATGGGTAGAACTTGCGCAGGTCCGACGCATTCCATGAGTTCGCCAATACCTTACCTTGTGCATCCTTTAGATAGAACGCTCTTTCCCCGGCCGACTTCACAATCTCAAAAGGACCGTCCCAAACGGGGTCCATCTTGCCAATGTGCTTGCCTGCTGCCGCCGCCTTTCTTAGCACTAAATCACCAGGCTGGAAATGTCGCGGAGCCACCTTTTATCAAAGGCTCTTCGCATCTTCCTTTGATATTCCGCCTGCCGAGCTGAAGCTTCCTCCCGGAGCTCGTGAATCACCTCGAGCTCCTCCATCCTGCGCTCAGCATTCCGTTGGGTGGAATAGTTGATGGTGCGGAGCGTCGGATGGACAATTTCCATAGGAATGACAGCTTCCATTCCATAAACCAGAGCGTAGGGCGATCTTTCGGTGGCTGATCGCGGGGTGGTGTTATAAGCCCACACCACCTCGCTGAGATACTCGGGCCAAGTGTTTTTAGTTCCCTCTATTTTCTTCTTCAACCCCTCCAGAATGGTTCTGTTTGATACTTCCGCCAGTCCGTTGGATTGCGGGTGGCACACAGATGCAAAATTAATGTCAATGCCCAGTCCGCTGCAATAATTCTTGAAGGGTGCTCCGGTGAACTGACGGCCATTGTCAGTGATGATGGCATTCGGAATTCCATACCTGTACACTATTTGGTGCTCCAGGAAATCTGTGATCTTCTGGGAAGTAATAAGGGATAAGGCCTTGGCCTCGATCCACTTAGTGAAGTATTCCACAGCGACCACAATGAACTTGAGGTTCCCCCTCGCCTGAGGAAAAGGGCCAAGTAAATCTATTCCCCAAATGTCAAAAGGCCAAGGGCTTGTGATAGGCTTCAAATTGTTAGGAGGCATGTGACTAATTCTAGCATGAAATTGGCACTGAGCACATCTTCTCACCAAATCTTCGGCGTCCCTTCTCAAGGTTGGCCAGTAATAGCCTTGGCGCATAATTCTTTTTCCCAAGGTGCGGGGTCCTTGGTGGCTACCACAAATACCTTGATGAGTTTCTTTCAACAGTTCATCAGCCTTGGCCCTTCCGACACAAATCAACCAGGGGTGGTGGTATCCCTTTTTGCATAGCTCCTCTTCAATTATTGTGAATTCCAAAGACCATCTCTTGATTTTCCTCGCCAGGTTCCTGTCTCGTGGGAGAATCCCCTTGGTTAAGTACATCCAAATTGGCGAGTACCACTCTTCCTCATGGCGTGTCTGAAAGACAACCATCTCGAGTGACTGAATGCTGGGCGAAGGGATTTCCAAGACTGTTATGGGACGGTCTTTGTCCAACTCGCTCTTGGCTAGTTTGGACAGAGCATCTGCTGTCTCGTTCTCTCCCCTGGGAATGTGCTCAACGAGGACCTTGTCAAAACCGCTCATGAGTTGCTCCGCCCTTCTCAGGTACTTGATCAGCGTTTCGTCTTGAGTTTTGTACTCTTTGAGCACCTGATTCACTACCAGTTGGGAGTCGGACCGGATCCTGATGCTCTTAACCCCAGTGGCCGCAACCAACTGTAAACCCGCGATGAAAGCCTCGTACTCGGCCACATTGTGGGATGGGTTGAAATTCACCCGCAACGCGTACTTGAATCTATCTCCATCCGGGCTGATTATTTCCACACCTAATCCAGTGCCCTTGTCGGATGCGGCTCCGTCCACATATACCTCCCATACCGCCTCCACAGGGGTAAAATCTCCGCTGGTCCCTTGGACTATAAAGTCCGCCAGAGCCTGGCTTTTGTAAGCCGTTCTGGACAGATAGGTGATGTCGAATTCCGACAACTCAATGGCCCACTTGAGCAGTCTCCCAGCGACGTTGAATTGTCCTAACGCCTTGCGGAGTGGCATAGTGGTTACCACGCGAATAGGGTGAGCTTGAAAATAAGGGCGCAATTTCCTGGCCGTCACCACAATTGCAAACGCATTCTTCTCAATCGCTGGGTACCTGGTCTCGACATCCCTCAATACTCTGGATACAAAATACACCGGTTTTTGTACGCCTTCTTCTTCTCTGACCAGAGCCGTGCTGATAGCCTCCTCATTGGTGGCTATGTATAGATATAGTGGCTCACCATTTATGGGCCTGCTGATTATGGGCGGGGTGGAGAGATATTCTTTGATCTTTCCAAAGGCTTCCTGGCACTCTGGTCCCCACTTGAACCCTTGCGTCTTCTTTTTGATGAGGTCAAAGAAAGGCTTGCATAGCATAGCGGACTGCGAAATGAACCTGCTGAGCGCTGCTATCCTGCCGGTGAGGCCCTACACCTCCTTGATGGAACTAGGTGACTTGAGGTTTATAACCGCTTGGCATTTGTCGGGATGGGCTTCAATACCGCGCTCGGAGATGATGAACCCTAAGAACTTCCCGCTGGATAAGCAGAAGAAACTCTTTTTAGGATTGAGCCGCATTCCTACCTGTCTCATTTTGGCAAAGACCCTTTCCAGATGGGCGACATGATCAGAACCAGTGCCACTCTTAACAACCATGTCATCAATATACGCCTCCATTATGTCTCCCAACTCTTCCTTGAAGACCTTGGAAACCATTTTCTGGTATTCCGCTCCTGCGTTCTTGAGGCCGAAGGGCATGACCTTGTAACAATACAATCCCTCTTCAGTAACGAAGGAGGTTTTCTCTTCATCCGCCTGACTCATCCTTATTTGATTGTAACCAGAGTAGGCATCCATGAAACTGAGGTACTTGAAGCCGGCTGTGGAATCGATCATGGCATCAATGCTAGGTAGTGGGAATGACGTCTTGGGGCAAGTCTTGTTTAAATCGGTGTAATCTATGCACATTCTCCACTGTCCATTGGATTTAGTCACCAATACCGGATTAGCCAACCACTGCGGATACTTGACTTCCCTTATGGCCCCAGTCTTGAGCAGCTTTTCCACTTCCGCCTTAATTGCCCTTCTCTTCTCTCGACTTTGCTTTCTCTTCTTTTGAGTAATCGGTCTCATGCCTGGCTTGGTAACAATTTGGTGCTCGGCTATCTCCCTGTCTATCCCGGGCATAGCCTCATCCTCGCAAGCGAAAATATCGCGGTTTCGCAGGAGGCATGCCTTAACCAATTCTCGGTCATCTCCGGGTAGTACAGTGCCGATCTTGGTGATCTTGCCATCTCCCAGATCAAACTCTTCAGTATCTTCCATGGGACCGCCTGTGGGTCCAGCGGGGTTATGGAGCAAGATATTTTCCGCCGAGTCATAAGACTCCGTTCGTTCACCTGCGTGCTCAATTTGAGCCACATGCTTTGGAATGGACGCCTGATAGCATGTTCTGGCTATTTGCTGCTCACCTCGCAGGGTTCCGACTCCGCTCCGAGTGGGAAATTTGACCTTTAAATGGGGTGTAGAGGCTATGGCTCCGATGTCATTCAGAGCCTTCCTACCCAGGATAATGTTATACGGAGAAGGAGTGTTTACAACTACGAAACTGACTCGGGACACCACATCCCTTGGGGATTCTCCGAAAACAACTGGCAGATCTATAACCCCCAAGGGCATAAGCTGATCGCCTGTGAAACCCGTGAGCGGTGTAGCCATAGGTTTGAGGGGGTGTTCTTGCAAATGCAACTTTTTTAAGGTTTCATAATAGATGATATCGGCAGAGCTACCCGTGTCAACCAGGATTCTGCCTACTCGCGTGCCATTTACGCGCAGCATTACCACAATAGCGTCATCATGAGGCAAATGAATTCCTGCATAGTCCTCCGGCCCAAAGGTGATACGCGTGTTTGCCACCGAGTTGCTTTCTCCTATCTGAAAGACCTCCATCCTTGACGGGTTGTCTAGGTTCTTGGGGTAAGCGTATCTCCTTCTGGCCCTTTCTGAATCTCCCCCTGCGGCAGGTCCTCCCGCTATATACAAGACGGGTGCTGGGGAAGGTCGGGGATTATCTTGATCGGCATTTGGAGGGGTTCTCTGTCGGGTGCGCTCCGCTTGCCTGCCTCGGTCTCGCATACGGCGTCCGTAGTTGTTCCCTTGCCTTCCCCCTCTGTTGCCTCTTTCTTCATTATTCCACTGGGGGGTTTCCAAGTACCTCTCAAGCACCTTAGTGTTTCTAATCATCCTTTCAATTTCATCTTTCAACTTGATGCATTCGGACGTGGCATGGCCGTATCCATTGTGATATCTGCAGTATTTGTTTCTGTCTCCCCGGTTAGTTTCTTCCCTAGAAAGTGGCTCGGGTCGCTTAAACTCCGGGTCATCTTGAACAACCTGCAGCAATGAATCGGTTGAAACCGAGAAAACATGATAATTAGTGTACCCTTGCTTATAATCCTCTCCCGTGGGAGGAAATCGAGGTTGAGCTACCACGCCTTTATATTTGTTGAAAGGACGACCCCGCCGATAAGGACGAGGAGGAGTATCTCGGCGAGTGGACGGAGGCGTACTTCGCCTATTAGAAGGAGAAGCGGGTCGGGGATAACGCCGGGGTCGATCAGGGCTTTTGCGCGACAGTCCTCGGCTGGCTGGTTTCCCCACCACTGCGGCATCTTCCTCAGCTTGCAAGGTTTTCTCCGCTGCCGTTCGGAATTCTACAAACGTCCTGAAGTCTTCTTCTACTGCTCTCCAGCGTAAGGCACTTCCTTGCCTTAAACCTTGCCTCACTGCGGCTAGGATGATTCCGTCGTTGTAATCAATAGTTTGATTCGCCTCCTCAGCGAACCGGTTGAGAAACTTCCTTGTTGATTCCCGCTCGCCCTGTTTAAGACTCATTAGATCTATTGATCTTTTGGTTGGCGCCCGGATGCTTGGGAATCTCTGCAGAAATTGATTCTCTAGATCAGCGGAGTCCCTCACTGAATTGAAAGGTAATTCCGAGAACCACTTCCATGCCGATTCCTCCAGACATGTAGGAAAAACTCGACACCAAATGCTTCTATCCAAGGTGGAGAGAGAGATTCTGGCCTTGAAACTGGACAGGAATTCCTTCGGGCATTGCAGGGTCTTGGTAGAGAACCTTGGGAGATTAGTGAAACCATTAATGTTTATCGGGTGATGATAGAAATGGTTTGGGAAGACTCCCCTTGCCGGTGAACATTGCCTTCGTCGCCCCAAATCAGGTGTGTCATCGTGCCACCTCCTCCGAGGGGAATGAGTGACACTCCCCGTGCTATGATGGCTGGGCGAGCGGATTCGTTCTTGTGTCTGGATAAAAGGAGTCCCAGACGGCATTCCACCTCCTACGAATGGCGGGACATATTCTTCGTGCGGGATCGCATGGCCCTGTGGATGAGGGAAGCACGAAGGGGTCCCATGGTAATGTTCTCCTCTAATGCCGCCCATGTTACCTTCATAAAGGGGTGGTCGAAGTCCCGACCTAGATGGAGCCATGCAGGCTTGCTGCGCCGGCAGACGCTCGCCAGGTTGCTGCATGATATGAGTCGGTATCGGAGCGACATTATTTCCCATCATGGGCGAGGATAAGGATAAAAACTGTCCCCATGATTGAAGCATATGCTGGTCCCACATCTGCCGGTAGGGGTCCGCTGGCGCAGATACCGTGGGCCAGGCAGGGGGCATTCCTGATCCAATCAAGGGAGGTGGTGCTGCAAGACCAGGCTGCATTGATCCCGCATGCCTATGTGAGGAGGGTGGTCTTGCTGGAGGCGGCTGGAAACCTGCCGAAGTTGGTCCGCCCGTAAGGATCGGCGTGGTTCCAGACAGGGTCGGTCCGACAAGAACGGTCGGAGTGACTCCCGACGAAGCGAGGCCATTGAGGGCGCTCGAGTTGACGGCATTCGCTCCTGACGGTCCCGCGGTCTGAGAGGTATAGACCGGCTGGGAGTACCCGGGGGGAGCGGATTGACAGCCCGCCAGGTTCGTCGGAGTGAACGGCGGATTTGGTACCGCTGAGGCGGTCTCTTGCGGGATCTCTTCCACCAAGAGGTCCGGAGGCATCCCGAGAGGAGTGCGCTCGCCTTGCGCAGAGGTTTGCGCTTGGTGATTAGGTGAATCTCTTGCCATGAAAAAGTCGAACGAGAGTCGTCTGGGTTCTAAACTCTTCCCGCGATCTGGCATCAGCTACTCTTCCTTGCTTGAGGTGAGCCCCACGGTGGTTGTTACTACCATGTATGGTACTGGGCTTAAAGCAAGTAAAGTAACAGCAATAATATAAAGATCAACTATCAAACTCTTTATTCATGTTCTCAAATGGATTTACATCTCTTAAACATCAACACGGATAAACCCTAGTGAGAAATGCCCAAAGAGCCGACCTCCCTTCTATCCTAAAGAGGTCTATTTATACTAGTCTAGAGGAACCTTCTAGTGACGTCAGCCCTGTCAGAAGCCGGTACGCTTGTCTGCTGAGCTGTCCCTCCTGTTTGTACGATCATAACCGTTGTCCCCTCTCGAGGGTCTCTCCTGGCTGGGGCGGAATGGAAATGACTACGCTGCCCTTTTTTTCCCTTTTATCCAGGCTATCCGAAGTGGGCTAACACATTGAGTCTTCTTTCTGGGCCTTTTAGGCCTCGTCTCGTTTCCCCGCCTATTGGGCTTATTGGGGCAGGTTGGTATTGAGCCCAACGGGTGAGTATTTTATGGCCCTATCAGAGACAAATTTTAGTGATTATGGCAAAATAAATTAATTGGTATTCGGCATTGCAATATGCCTAAAAACCAATGTTTAGTTAACATATGCCTACGGGCTTATCATTAGAAAGCTTAAGATCCTATTCAGTGGCGAATGTTAGTAAATTTTTGTGAGAAATTTCGCAAACAGTACAGAGCGTTTATCACTATATACGCCATTTTTTATTATTAGAACCGGTTAATAAAGATTATTAGAACCGATTTTGCATTAGTACTAAAGATATCTGGTGCTAAAAACATATAAAAAACCGGTGCTGAAAACAAGACAGTTTCCATTAGAAAAGGCAGGTCATTTTTAGAACCGGTTTTTGTTAAACAAATATGTTTATTATTTTTTAAAAATTTATTAGGTTTTTATAATATTGAAAAAAATATTTATTCTGTTTTAAAAATATTTTTTAGATATAAAAAAATCATTTTTTAAATATAATATTTTATTATTATAAAACGCAAAAAAAAAAACAGAAAGGAAAAACAGAAAAGAAAAAAAATTTGTGTGATTAAAAACCGGTTCTAAAAATCATGTGGATTTTTTAAAAAGACTATCTTTAGAACCGATTTTTAATTTTTTAATTAAAAACCGGTTCTAAAAATCATGTGGTTTTTTTTTTTAGTTTTTTACGTGTGTTTTAATAATTCTATATTTAGCACCGGTTTTGTTTAGAAAACCCGTGTTAAAAATAGAATTATTAGAACCGGTTTTCGGTTCTAAAATAAATCCGGGTTTTAGAACCGGTTTTTTAAAAAACTGGTTCTAAAAATAACCTCTGATAATATCCAAAATATCACTGGCTATTTTTAGAACCGAATTTTTGTAGAACCGTGCTAATGTGGTGGTTCCAAAAATCTTTTCTATTGTAGTGTATAAGATTTTCAAATTTCAATGTGACCAATTGGGCCTTTTTGTCTTTTTATCCTATGAAACAAAATATGCATCTGTCCATGGCCTGTCCTAGTACATACACATTCCGAATGATCTAACTTCAATGTATTTATATATATTTATCTATGTAAAGTTTCCTACTTTCCTACATTATATATCAAGCTAATGAACCATCAAATAACATCATGCTATTCTTTTTCAGAAAAATTAACAAAGTGATGACTTCACTTTTTACTTAAAAATATATCCAGATAAACCATAAATATTGTACCACGTCAGAAAAGAGTCGTCGACCTCAGTTTAATATAGGCTGTTTGCATTGACCAAAACTAGCCACATCCCACATGCATCATCACATCGGTTCTTTATAACAAACTGACCTTATTCGATTAAAAAAAGAGCAGCACAACACTTATATATGTTCAAACTTAAGAAAAGCAAATAAAAAATTCAGCATCCAACTTATGATATATATGTGACAAAGTACAGCAACCTCAAAAGATAGATTTATCAACACCAATTTTATGCTTTTCCAGTTTTCCCAAACGTCTTTGAGCAGCATGTTCAGATCTGAAAATGTTGCACTTGGCATTCAAAAAAGATAATTATATATGTCGCACTTCTAAACAATTAGGGGATTAAATGTCCCTTTATTCATTAAATAAACCATTCATTCCTTTTTTTTTACTTATAATCTAATCTCATTAATGTTTCTGCGTTCACTTGTTTTTAATTTGTAAATGTCCGTTGAGGTGCAGATTGATAGATAATGCCGACTTTCTTTAACACGTGCATTCAATGTATTGTTAACATTGATGTGTGTTTACATTAACCAAAGGTCGGAACACTGAACTGTGAATTCATTACTCACAAAGTAAGCACATATATATATAGTCGCCGAAAGTTAGAAAAAATGGGAATATTAATGTGGTTAATTAAGGCAAAAAAACGGAATAGATAACAGAAAAAAGTCATGAAATCTAAGGAAAAATATTGGTGTTACAAAATACTGAAATAGCAGACATCCTTCATGGTAATTTTTTTTTATTTTTATTTAATGAGACACCCTTCATAGTACTAGTACATAAACAAGCTGGAAAATATGGACGAAGGATGGTGACTCTATGTCGAAAGAATTTATTTGTACGAAGTCGCTTTAAACACATCTTCTCTCTTAAATGATCAGATAGTAGTGATAGTTCGAGTAATCGTGCATGGAAGGTTCTCGGTAGTTTCTACTCTAGCACTAGTGGTCTCGTGGAGGTGACAACAGTAATAAGACCATTGACTAGCGCGTTACATAATTTTGTCATTCTCTGGCCTTTGTTGATGTATATATAGGCGCAATTTCTTCTTCCATTAAAATTTTATGGTTTGCTCCAAGTCACAAGCGGACCCATTGTAGGGGACAAAATGCTGTTTCTACGTTTCACTCCCCAATAGGCCTGTCAACGACAGACAAAACCACGTGATGCCGTTCCGTGAAATTCAAACGAAACGAATAACAAAACCAAATGTCATTTCGTTTCAAAAACGAAACAGCAAACGAAACAAAGAATCATACCGTTTCGATCGTTTCAGTCCAATTTCAAACCGTTTCATATGTTATTTATGAAGTGGAACGGTTAACGAAACGGAATTCTGTGCCGTTTCGAAAACGAAACGGTTAACGGAATGGGTTCTGGTACCGTGTACCTAAACGAAACAGAAAACAAAACGGGCTGTTCCGTGCATTTCAGCCACATTTGACAGCCCCACTCCCCATAGCTAACATTAACAAATTATTAATTGTAATTATTCATTATTTTATTTGCTGGAAATAGCAGCTAAATTATGTTACGTACGATGAGTATAAAACTATAAATCCACCACCGGAGGCAAGTGGCAACCGAAGTATTTAGCGGAGCCAGGAATATATATTTAGGGGCCTAATTTGCAATTTTTAGATTATAGGGGGGCAAAATGCTTAATATATATACATTTTTATCAAAAAAAAAAGCATAGAAATTACACTTGTACCTCAAATCACAGGGGTGCAGGAGCCCGGACCAAAATCCTCTGCAGCAGTGCTGTTGGCAACGAATTTTTTCGAGCCGTTCAGATTTGATCGGACGGTTAATTTTTTTCGGACCTATTAGATTCACGGGGCTCCCTTATCCATCAGATTCAGATCAGACGGTTGGGACCGCACCGCTGCCAATTGCGGTGCGGCAGAGGACGTGAATTCGCAGCAGCCCCCTTTGGCACCCCCTGAGTCTCCGCCGCTGAATAAATAAACAAATAACGCAGTACGTAGAGAGACCATCTCTGGGCAATAAAGTCTTGGATCTGCCGCAGAAACAGCTCAAGTACAACCTATCAAGAGTGCATAATTTTTTGGTCTCTTGTTTTCTTTTGCTAATAAGTAATGACAAATTAATGGTGCACAGTTTACGAGTATAAATGTATTCCTCTGCAGGGGTATTAGGTATATCCATTTTTTTATCGGTAAGTCACCTGCGACTAGCACTGGTGGGAGTGGGACTAGGGGTGGGCAAAAAAATCGTAACTCATGAATTACTCGAACTCACCTCGAAAAAAATTCGGATATAACTCGATTTAACAGAACTCGAGTTGCCACAACTCGAGTTAGGAGCAACTCGAAATGAAACGAGGCGATTTTGAGTTGGGTCCAACTCGATCGGCACTAACTCGAGTAATCAGTATAGCCCAAAAAAATAATCCCGACTCAGATACATCAAAGTGTAGCGGTCCAAAAATTACTCTCAAACATTTCCACTTATATACCAGTATATTGTACAGTAATATCTCGAGCTAAGTTTAACTTTGGTGTCTTTTATGATGAATAATAAGCACTGTACTAGTGTACTACACAGTAATATATTAGTTTTGTATAATAGCTAAATCAAATTTCGAGTAGCAATGTCGAGTCACGAGTTAACTCATGAGTAACTCGAGTTGTCACGAGTTGATTTCGAGTAAGTCAAGTGAACTCGAAAGTGTGTCACGATCAACTCGCGAGTTAACTCGAAATGTAGCGACTTGATTTCGAGTTGATACTAACTCGATCATAACTCGACTCGAAACCACCCCTAGGTGGGACTGATGGTGAATGGTGATCAACAAAATAAACATGGATGTTGATGTTTTTTCTCTTTTTTTAAAGAAAATTATATTGATTTTTATAAAATATATAAAACTATTTTATTGTCAACCTCATAATTACAGTTTATTTAAAAAATAATTAGTTTTATGCCATTGTAAATTTTGACAATTTGAAAAATGCCACTCTTAAATTACTAATTAGATTTATGCCACCATAGAATTATTAAAATTAATTTTATGCCACTATTTTTACCAAAAAGTACTAAATTCTAAAAATACCATCATCAAACCTGTCATTATTTTTAATAATGACCAAATTACCCCCTCATGAAATAAACCCTAAAAAAATTGCGGCGGTGAAGGGAAAAAAATGAAGGCACGAAGGATGGATTAATTTCCTATCAATTTCTTCTCCATGGATAGTTTAATTCTATGTTCTTATGAAGATTCTCTATTTTTTTCTATTATTTTCCATGGACGAAATTCACTTACGGCACATGTATAAAAAATTTCATGAACGTAAAAAGAATCTTTGAATGGAAATTCTTGAATATTCACTGCAGAATGAACAAATAGCTTAGCAAACTGAGGTATATTTATCGTGTCATTCCATAAACTATAGATTCATTCAATATTTTATTATTATTTTAAACAAAAATAAAGGAAGAGTTATCGGATGGTACATTTTCAAATCCAGGATCCATATTCCATGTAGCTGGTAATGTAAAAATTGTTAGTTAGCATGGAAGATTATGAAAATCGTTAAAGTATTCACTCTCATTTAGATTTCTAATTTTTTTTCCCTTTGAAAGAAGCATGAAACTAATTTTCTATATTTTATATCACTATTTTAATGAACTAATAGTATAAAATTAATTTTTATATTTTTACAGTGATATAAAACTCATTTTTATTAATTTGTAGTGGCATCAAACTAATTTGTCATTTAGTGATGATATTTTTCTAATTTTAAATTTTTGCAGTGGATGTTTAAAAGGGTCAAATTGTCATATCACTAAGCCGATGGCATAAAACTAATTTTTACTATTATATAGTGGCATAAAAATAATTTGTCGTTTAGCGATGGTATTTTTCTAATTTCAAGTTTTAGTAATGGCATAAACCTAATTAAACCTTTATTTAATGTTGAAAGATCAATATATTGACAATCAGTATTTGATGTGGCGTGTGACCCATCTAAAATTTTCTGGTTCTGTTGGATATTCTGAGACCACCAGATTTGATTTTTTTTAAATAAATTTAATTAGTGGATAAATTTTTTTATTTAAAATTTTAATTAGATTATTATATCCAAATAAAATTAATGCTATGATAACTTGGGTTTACATGATACAGAAACGACAACCTTTACCGCCAATGATTTTTTATTAATATAAATGCTGATTTCAGCACTATTAATTTCTTATGGAAATAAAAACACAAAATGAATTGACTTAATCATAAACTTAGTTCAGTTATTTTAAAATAAACAGATTAAAATTTAGTAACCGATTTATAAAAGGGAAAAATCCGGTGCCTTCAACAAAATTTAAATAAAAACTGGATTTGCAATGCCTTTTTATTTCCCTCCCTTATTAATTACTAATTAGCAGGTAAAAACTCCTTTCTGTGCATAAAAAAGAGCAATTAAAAAAACAATTTTTTTGTGAAATACTGTATACAGTCAGAAAGCAACCGTGGAGGCCTGATTCTAACTTTGACAACCAACATTTCTTGTTTTTTGCAACATTCCTTGTTTTTGCTCGTAGTACTCCCTCGGTAATGTTGGATTTTAGATTTTGTCATTTTGACCAATTCTGAGAGTATATCTCATACTTTTCTCCATAAATAATTTTGACAACCAACATTTAAAATATTTATTAATCAATCTGTTAATAAAAAGCTTAGTTGTGGGGTCTCTTTTCTAGCCTATCCCAACTTGTTTGGGACAAAAGGCTTAGTTGTTGTTGTATTAATCAATCTGTTAACATTCTTTGTCAAATCATAAAATATTAGTCGTCAAATTCAATGTAAAAATAATTATTATTGACCTGGATTGAATTAATACAACTATGAATTAAGAGAGTTAATCGAACAGAAGAACTAAGAGATCCATTCTCAGATTTTTCTCTTTTCATTTTTGTCGCTTCACTACACTATTATATTACGTATATAATTAGTTTTTATTCAGAGTCATATATATTCACACGTGTGGGCTGTTTTTCAAACTTACCACTAATTTATATTTTTCTGGGATCCAAACTTCGACATAAAATAAGATTTTTTTTTAAAAAAAAAGCTTGACAATAGCTTGTCAAGTAGAGATAAAATAAGATGAGAATGATTCTAACTATTACACAAGTATCTCGAAAATTTAAGTCTTAACGAACGAGTTATCGGGCCAGAATCACTAACGAACCGAATTTGAATTTGTCCAACTCGTTCGTTACTAGTAATTTGTAAACTCAACTAGTGAGTCACCTATATAAGCAAAAGATGAACACATTTTAGGTCCTTATAAAATTGATCCAATTAACGTGTTATTATTAATTTACTGTTTATCATCTTATATATATGTACATTTTTTCCCCGATATTTGATATATTTTTTAAAGCTATGTTACAGATAAGTTTTGTCACGACTCACGAGTTACAGCTGCATTCAAACTCAGATCAAGCTGGTTACACAAACTGAAAATGAACTGACGAGCTAAATAAGTTTTGGAGAAAAAAAAAAAAAGATACAAATAATATACTCGAACTATCTCGATTCAATAAATTTACAAATTATATGTAATCAGTATTTAAAAATGGAACATGATCGACCGGTTTGAGTGGAAACCGATCACCAAGCCAATTCATATTCTCTTACCATCACCAAACCAAGTATTTTATATTTTTTTTCTTACAAAGAGTTAATTATTGGACTGACAATCGTTAATAACGCTGACAGAAGTTTTATTTGGTTAGCACCGCACGTGATTTCCTGTCCACATGCGTTACATCTCTGTTGTATATTATCCGTGGCATTACTTTACAATTAGGACGGAAATAACTGGTGGAACGCAAACTGGTGAAATTTCACTTACTTTAATTTCCATGTTACAGATGTCGTGGTAGGTTTTTGTTCCAAATTACTGTTGTGTACTTGTGTGGGTTCGACTAGTAGTGCTTAGAGACTTCAAAGAGTGACTCCACCGAGTAACAATTAACATAAATGTTTGGACGGAGTGAGAATAGAAAATTTGAACAGAGACATTTTTATTTCTTATTTTATATTCAAATATCGAGATTTTATTAGAATATGAATAAAGATCCGAATAAATTCAAATTTTTTATTCTTGTGTTGTTCGATTTTTACCCGAATAAAGAATAAGATCCACTTTATAAATGACTTGTAGTTGTAGGCTGTAGCATGGGCTGTTTTAGAGAAGTCGAAAGTTTAAAACAGAGAAGCCAACAGCCAACACCGTGGAGTCGCACTGTTGGCCTGTTGCACAGCTGGTCTGTCTTACATCAGTGGGCCCAACGAAATATAGGTCAAAGGTTTGTGATTTGTAGGTCGATAAAGTACGTCTTAGTTAAATACAAACGAATCATAAGGCACCGTACACATTTTTTTTCTAGAGATTCTACAACGCACTACCCAGCGTTTCTACACAAACCTGGCTTGTTCTTCTTAGTCTTGTTTGCTTTAGTCAAAGATTATTCTAGTTGAGGTTTGTACTTCACGCTAATGACGTATTTAAAAATTTGTCATATATCCCACACTCCCTCAGCGCATTTTATGATTGTACAACCATTGACTTAGCTCAAATAAAAAGTACAAAAGAAATTCATGTCCTCGAAAAAAAAAAAAAAACTTCTTTGAATTGTGTGAAATTGATTTATCTGCAGTTTACTGTATCACTGTATGTAGATCAGTTTCATGTGGGACGCTAACTACTTATTTTTAATGATGATGATAACTTAATTTTGCAGACGTCTCTTGATCTCAAATGAAATTAAACCACGGTAAGATCAGATGGCACCGACTAGTTAGCACTGCACGTCAAATATTCCCTTTTTAAGTCCTGAACTAAAAACATCCGAAAGAAACACCAATTGACATCATGACATTTGTTTATGTTTAGAAGACCAAACTCCCCGCAATCTATTAGCATGGTGCAATTAGTACGGATTCCAGACTTTCATTTCCATCTCAAAACTCAGCAATAGGCGTACTATCTACTCTCATGGAAATAATTAACCCCAATAACTTCCAAAGATGCAAAAATGAAGAGGGCATGTTCATCCTTCTAATTATCAGCAATTCTTTCATACCAATCCTAAAGACCCATATTCTAATCCCATATGGTGATATGAATATAAAATATAACTAATAAATGACTCAAGAATTGCATAGGCGAAAACAACAAAAATGAACATTAAATGAATATCGCACCCAAAATAGACCAAAACACACAAAACTGCTCAAGTTTCAATTACGGGACCATACACACAAAGCCACAAGCCAACAGTTAAGTACAAATAAACAAACTAGAGAGAAATTAAGATTGACGCATGTAAAACATAAAAGCCTCATGCAGGAACAGAAGCATCACCAAGATCTCAATACCTCATTGCTCATAACACAAGTAACCTATATTAACACTAGCCTTCCAGACAACTTCGACTAAACAAATTTATGTGGGCAAAGCAGACTATTATATTAAAAACAGAATGCTAAATTAAGCAAACAAAATATTTTACCTTCTGAAAATTAGATTTCACTTTCCCAATGCAGCTCACATAACGATGGATTTGCATCACATATCAAGCACAAACCCTGCTTGGGCTTTGTAAAGTATGTTCAATTTAAATTTCCTACATGGTTGGCAGTTTAAAAGAAGCAGGACCGCACTTGTGGATGACAGTGGGCGCAAACCTATTGGCAGTCAACACAAGTCCACGAAGGATTCTGAAATCCTGGCCATCTTTTTAAATAGAGTAAAAATGGGCAAACAGGAAACCGAATCTTTTCTTTTTTGCATGTATTTAAAAACCACCAAGTAATTTATAGTAAAACCACACAACATAAATAAACATACTATTTATAAAAATAAGCAAATTTTTTTTAACATATCGCCGATGTAGTGAATTAGTTCTCATAGCGAATCAAACAGAAGCACATTTAAAAGTTGGGAACCGGTCGAAGCAGCCACTAAGTTGAAGCCTCTCAACTCAATGAAGAGGCCAAGAAGGCTGCTATTGGTTTTCAGACAAAGCCTCGGAAGAAGCTTCTAAAAAACGAAGCTCAAAGCCGAAGCATTTGATAAATGAAGCACTTTAAACAAAATTGTGGCTGTAGTGGTGAGTTCAAGAAGTGAGACAGTAGTAGCAGACTCAATTTTGATTGAAGAAAGCTCATGAGATGAGAAGAGAAGAGAAGCGAAGAACAAACATGAAGGACGATGCCTTTTTAACACAAAAGATACAAGTCTTAGTCTCACAACATAACATCTAATAAATAATATCAATTTCTAATAGCTAATATAATTAAACAAGACATATAGATAAGGTCATAACCTTAACCCAATTCAAGCAGTTTGGAGGGAGTTTTGGTGATCACATAACACAATGCACAAGAAGACTCCATAAAGCACTTCTTTCGGTAGTACAGATAGGATTCTTCAAACAGCTTCTTAGCTCCTGCTGCGGCGACCATATCTAAACAAACAAATTCTAATCAGACATTTATTTTTAAACTATAAGAAATATCCAAAAAAAGCCTCGAAAATCTAAGTTCATAGAGTCATCAATTTAAAAACTTCAATCTTGTATACACCAATGCTAACAGGTAATTTAATATCTTTCAAAGTGCTAGATAATACATGAATGTATAACGACACAAGCTATCTAAAACATGCCATCAGAACAAGCAAGACTATAACCCAAGCAGAATTATTGGTATTTGGCCTGCTTGACCAAATTTAGATTTTGAGTAGCTGTCTGAAACATGCCATCAGAGTAGGTAAGACTATAACCCCAAGCATAAATGTGGAACAGAATTGAGAGAGAGTACATACCCATTGTTAGCATAAGGAGATGCATCACGGCCATTGCGTTCATAACCAGGTGACTTGCTAGCACTACGACCACGCCGGGGTGAGAAACTGCGACGCCTTGGAGAGCGGTCACGGGGGCTGTAGCTCCTGATTTGAGAAATAAATTTGATATTATTATATATAGAACTCATCAAGAGATCTAATTTCAGGGGTACAGTATATTAAGATTGCAAAACTATCAATTGGACTCACATAAAAAAAAACTTCCATCCTTCCAAATTTACTCCCCGCTAAACAATTAACTGAATTTCAAAAATAAATTCATTTGCACCCAATATGACCAACTAGAACTATCCTAACAAAATCTAATGTCAAAACAAACACTATTGCTTTGCCAGCATTGAAGGTAAAATACAAAGGAGCAACGTATTCACACCATATAATAATGTATTTTTCTGATAAAAAAAATATGCTACCTTCTTCCATAGCTCGGGCTCCGGCGATACCTTGGGCTCCTGCTCCTGCTACGGCTACGGCGTCTGCCACTGCCCATGCCACTGGGTCCCACACGAAGGCGGCACTCACGTGCAAAATGTCCTGGCTCACCGCACTCATAGCATTTTCGGTCTGATCCACCAAATCGGTCACGGTCACCCCTGTCACGATCACGGCCACGGCCACCACCGCCTTCTTTGTGCGAGAGCTCTACTCTCCATCCATTCTTACCTATGAATTACCAACCAATCATAGAAGGTCAGAATGTACGATACCAATAATTTGCTTTGATAGGTCAGAACATACAATACACATGTCGACACCAAATGATAACTAAATTTTTCAATGAAGGCTCTCTTATGCTCCAAATCAAAGTTTAGACAGAAATCAAGAACTAACTTATGAAGGTATATCAATGCCAATATTAAGCATGACAGGTACCTATACCATACCAGTGATATAGACCACAAACACAGATTAGCCCTTTGTAAAATCTGTCACTTCTGATTCACATTTTGGTTAAAACATCCACCAAACAAAGGAGAACAAAATATAAAAATAAGCAAGAAAAAATAAAACCCCAAATTTTATGTCTGGTCTGAACTAGAAAATACCTGTACAGGAGCAACACAGATTTGATTTAATTCCCCTTGGTCCCAGAAGCACCAATCCACAGAAGAGAAAGGATATTGCAAGTTGAGAAGCCACTAAATTTCTTAATAAGCAAGAAAAATTAATTACCATCAAGTTCTCTAATTGCATCCTGAGCATCCCTCCTGTCATCGAAGTCAATAAATGCAAAACCTGGTGGTTTTCTTGCAACCCATACACTACAAGAACATCAAATAACACATGTAAAGCAATAATTTATATTAAAACTCTTAGACAAACAAGATTGCAAAAGAGTAAATAATATTGCTATTCAGGAACTTACTTTCTTAAAACACCAAATACTCGGAACTCATCTTCAAGCTCACGCGCACCAATACGCGAGTCCAAATTTCCAATATAAACTCGAGCCATCCCAATTGAGATCTATATAAATTATTAAGCAACCATGTTATTATCTCAACTAGAGTTCAAGAAACAGAATACGAGACAAAACCCAACAAATTCATTATAATCGCGCATCCGATCTGGTCAGTTTTAGTTTCCGGATTGGTCTTGCAACAAAGCACGAGATAAAATCGACTAATTAATTGAAAAGCTACAGATTAACAAAACCCTAATTTCTGCGTAAACATAGGTTTCTTCCACAAATTATTACGAAGAATTGACAGATCTGGGGTTTAAGAAGTTCTACAAGGCTACAGATCAGTAGATCAGAAAGAGATGAAATCCAATTGGTACCTCTAATGGTCGGCTGCGGAGAAGAGAGACCCAAGGAGACGGCGGCTAGGGCAACGCAAAGAGAGAGACTATCTTTCGAAAAAAGAAACTTTATGCAACGCGAATTGGACAGGAGTCAACAAAAGCAACTCTGACTTGCGGGACCCGTCATAAGCTTAGAGTGTTTCGAAACCGAGTGGACATCAACCGACGCGGAGTATCGGACGGTCTTAGATTATATAATCTGCTTTGGTTGGATGGTTGTACTTGTGTTCAGGTATGAGTATAACTTAATAGGCCGACTTAAATTAGCAGGCCTAATTTTACATTGGGCCTCAGGGGCTTTTTCCATTCAGGGAGCCTAGGTCAAATAGGACTCTGAATCTCTGATCCTCTGGACGGGTGTCCAGTAATCGTTTTTAGTATGGGTCGTCCGATTTAATTTTAACGGTTATATTTTTCTGATCTATCAATCTGGTATTAATCTAACGGGACATTCATTATTAATCGGACGGACACAGATTAAAAGCTTCCAGAAAATCCTTTGGACGTCCAGAGAATCATCCATATTTAAACACTTTATATAATCTAGAATCTAATTAAGAACTTACTTATTAAAAATATTATGTTGCACAAAAAAAAATATGCATATAATGTGTAAAGAAAGCTTATTTGGAGTTTCAATTTAGCATTTAAAGTGATTCATGATTCATTAGATAACTAGCTGCCCCCACGAATGATATAAATACTACGGTTACTTTAGCTCTACTCACGTCAGTGGCATATTTTTATGCGGGTCTTAGCAAAAAGGGATTCAGTTCTTTCGAGAAATATTTTAAACCAACTCCAATTTTTTTACCAATTAATAAAAAATTTCACAAAACCTTTCTCTCTTAGTTTTCAACTTTTTGAAAATATATTAGCTCATGAATTGGTAGTTGTTGTTCTTTGTTCTTTAGTCCCTTTAATAATTTCTATATATGTCATGTTGCTTGGATTATTTACAAGTGGTATTCAAGCTCTTATTTTTGCTACTTTAGCAACAGTTTATATAGGGAATCCATGGAAGGTCATCATTGACTAATTTTCATCGAACGAAAAGCTCTTATTTTTGCTACTTTAGCAACAGTTTATATAGGGAATCCATGGAAGGTCATCATTGACTAATTTTCATCGAACGAAATAGTTTTTTTATTTTTATTTTTTTAGCTTATCCCAATACCTGTATCATTCAAGAAAATCTACTTGCTTGGTTTTGAGAATTGAATTTCAAAATATACCAAGCTAAGAATATACTATGGTAGAAAAAAAATTCAAACTATATTTCTATAATATTGATAGAAAAAAAAACACCATCATGAATAGAAAAGAAAGAGGTGGTATCGAAAAAATTCTCACAATAAAATTCAATAATATCACTTGATCACAATAATCTATATTAGAGCTATTTATATGAACTAGAATAAATTCATATTTATTTACTCGAAATATTGTGTTATACATAAAGAAATATTCATATAATGTGTAAATAAAACTTATTTAAAACATCAGTTGAGTATTTTATGCTATAATTGATTAGATTGATGACTATTTATCAGAATAATTAATATTTAAGCTCTTTATAAGGTCTAAAATATAATACAGATCTTAATTATTAAAAATATTGTATTATACACAAACAATTAAACATATAATATGCAAATAATGCTTATATGAAGCTTCAGTTGAGCATTTTACGCGATTCTTCATTCATTTAATGTCAATTAATTGATCACCATAATCTATATTTTAGCATTATATATGGTGTAGGATATAATTCAGATCCAACTTAGTCAAGATATTGCGATTTACATAAAGAAATGTGCATATATTTGTCATCTATGTTCAGAGATAATATTTTTTTTTTCTTTTCATTTCTGAGCTTTTCGTTTGCCTTCGATTTCCTTCCATTCTGCTTTCTAACGAGTAACTTGCTTTTATACTATTGTGGCGTTTTTTTACTATCAATTGGATGAAGGTACTCCTCTCTTCCAAGTTCCAAGTTGCTGTTTACTTTCCCTCTATGTCTTTTTCCCTTTTTCACTTTTATAATCTGTTTTATTCCAAATTCCGTGCTTTGTGATTATTGAAACATCACAATATTTGACTATTTGTACTAATGGAGCTTAAGATTTGTTTTGTGCATGACAAACAATATTACCAGGTAATCCTGGAACCTGCTATCAGGTACTAAGGTCTTTTAAATAAAATTAAACATCAAATAAATTGGACAACACCAAACACCAATTAGAGGAGTCGTAACAGCATTCGCAAATCATTTATTCATATTAATTGAATTTAAACAACAATTGTATCTATCAATGCCTAAAGTAACGAGCAATGTGCCCGTCGGCACCCTTCGGGTAGAACCCCCCAGGGATAGTCTCGTTTCCGGTGCCATACACGATCCTCAATATCTGGGTTGGTGTCCGATCGTAGGCCACGGAGTTCTCATCACCTGCTATGACATTTCCATGAGTCTTGCTCTCAGGACCTTGCGCCAATGGAACAACTAAGCCCTCGTCCTTCACACCTGTCTTCCCTAGCTTGTTCCTCAAGTCGGAGATGTGACTTGTGAACTCCGCCACCGTAATGTTGTAAGGCAACACCTTTTGTCCTGCTCGCTCATACAACAGTCCACGTATCACCGCATCTTGAGCTGATTCTACTCCAAGAAGTCCAGCTACAAGCTGTCCATATGCACCACGCACAAGACATTACATTTAACAATATCTATCTTTTTTTTTTTGAATTGTGACAATTTCTTATATGTATTGATTTATTGATTGATAATATGTAGTTAAATGGTTAGTTAATTAATTACCCTCTTGGCTTTAGTACTCTGGAGATTGGGAATTGCACCGACATATCCGGTGAGACCGACATAAGGGATGATGTATGAAGCAATCAAATAGTTGACTCCATTTGCATAGGGATCAAACGGTGGATTCAATTTGAACTCGAAAGCCTCGTCCACAATTTTTGCAAAGTGAGCCGCGCTAATATTAAGCTGTGGTCTTGGAAATCCCTTTACAGTTTTCTTTATGGCCCTAATTAATTGAAGGTTTGTATAGTTAAGAACACATAAAAAGTTATTACATATTTTATGCACACAATGACTAAGGTTAAAGTAAATCAATGTCCTCATCATGTGACAGTTAGTTAATTGAATTATATGGCTTACCTGAGATGACCGACTTCTTGGTATGCAAATTGCAAGACGACATCGTTTATCAGAGTATCGAGATTTGCCTTCCTGCCGCCAATGGGGGCGGGACCTCCCTCAGCGAGCTGTGGAGCCTCCTTGTCAAGGCCATGGCCCAGTGATCCCCATAGGAAGAACTCGGCTTCGAGATACTCAAGGTTTAGTGGAAACTCGAGCAGATCGACATCAGATTCGGGAAGAGAGGTTTTATGTTGCTGGGCTGAAGTAAAGTTGGCGACGAGAGAGGTGAAGAGAAAGAAGGTAAAGACGGCTGCAGAAAAACTCGCAACCATGGTTAACTTTTGAACTTTGAAGTAATATAGTACTTGATTGATCAGAGTTGTGGATATATATAAAGAATCATCTAACGAAGTGTTCTGCAAACTTTAGAGTGGAACGTTATTTGTAAAAAACAACAGAAAGAAACTGCGACAAGCATTTAAGTGTAGTTTGCTAATTGAGATGTTATATATAATAGTCAAGCTCGTTTTGTGCATTAAAATGGAAAAGGTGCGTTTTAGTTAATTCAATTGGAAATGGTGCATCGTGTAAAATGAAAATATGAAGAACCAAATATTGTGCTGAGCATTTATTACTCATATTCCTTTACAAGAAATATAAGAATACGTCTGTTATCCGCTAAATTGAAACAATAAATAAGAAAAAAAGAAACATAAAAAAAACTGCAACACGCATTAATTGAACGGTGGTTTGCTGATTGAGGGGTTATATAGTTGTTATGAAGTGATAGACTTGCTCGCTTCGTCTCGTTTTGTGCAACATTTTAAACAGAAAAGTAAGCGTTAGTTACGGTAGACTAAATCAATTTGTTAATTAGCATTTTGGACGAGTGTAAATTTTTTTGTTTTTTTGGTGCAAAAAATGAGAGTCAAGCCCCTTAATTACATGAAAGATAAGCGTGCACTGTTAGATACACATTGGGATTAAAAGCAAAAATGCTTGCCCCATCGAAAAAAAAGGAAATTGAGAACTCTTTTTCTTCAGTAATAATTAGGTTGTCATGAGATTTCTCTTGCAGGAAAATTTTAGAGAACAACAAAAACATCTTGAATCATTTGTCCCCATTGCCATTTCCTCGCTAATCTACTTTAAAAAGATATAAATTGCACTTTTATTTACAAATATATTCAAAAATTGAATAAGAGCCGAGATGCTATAAAATTTATCTAAGAACTAACTTCTGCCTGACATTTGAAAATTAAACATCCCCATTTAAGACAGAGCCCACAAACTTCTCTGCTTCCTCCATTGTCAGATTTTGTGTCAGAGTTGCAAATCTACCCTTTCGAGGCTTGTAAGCCACTATGAGCTTATCGAAGGATGAAAGGAATGCTGATTGTTTATTTGCATCAAGCAGTGCATACTTCACTGAACTTCCAGACTGTCGCCTCACCAAAGTCTTCTGAGAAATCTGAGAAATCAAAACCAAAGAGGTGAGCAGCGCTCTGAAAAGTTAATTGCTCATATTTGCCTTTTGAGAAGTTCAAGAAAAGGGACTCGTGGTGTGTACTGGTATACCTGTACACAGTTGAAATGAAGTGTTTGTTTGTTATAAGAAATACAACTTTAAATTATTTTTTTTCTTTTTCCGCGAAGGCTAGGCTGTGAAATGCCGCCAACAAAATTTTTTTATTACTCACCTTTGAATTGTTGACAGTTGACGGTTTGGTTGTAATGTTGTTGGTTGAATTTCTGCAAGAGTCTGTGTTTTATTGATCATATGGCAGATTATGGTAGTGCACCAGTTTACTGCCATATTAGGTTGTGGTTAGTAGATGTAGGTTTTCAGAGATGGACGACGATCCGAAATGTGAGCAGAGGTTGCAGTACATAAATGTCCATCATTGCTGGTAACAGATAATGGAATAAAAAGGGAACAAAGGACAATTGTGTGTGGTTCGCCAAGGATGCAGGTGTGGTTGTGTGCTGAGTCCAGTTATGGGGGCTTGATGAAGTTTCTGGGGGTATAATTTCATTTGATCATGTTTAATTATTGTGTAATTCCTTAATTTTTCTGATAAATTCAAAAGGCTTATTCTTTTTTTTCAAAGATAAATAAATAAATAACAACATTATTACTGTAAGTTCTTGGAAAAAATGAACTTCGCTATTGCTAGCTAAAAAGAGAAGAAATTACGTACCTCTGCCAAAATTTTCTCCAGCATTTCCTTAGACTTAGTAGATCTGAGCACACCATTGACACACTACAACCTTCTCGCCACATATATTATCAAAATTCGAAGCAGAGAGAACAGGAACAGGAGTCTCTTGCTGATCTGGCTGAGATTGCTTTTTGGACTTGTGCGAAGCTGCCAGTTTCTTTTTTTTTTTTTTTTTTTCTCAAAGCTTTCAAGCAGAAACTTGAGTTCATCTATTCCAGATTTCAAATCTTTAACAGAGATTCCTGATTTAATAACATGCTCTTTCCCATCTACTGTTCGACCAATCACAGCTGGGAGGCTGGTTACACCTAATCTTCTCATGACTGGATTAATGCATCATGGACCTATATATATAAGACAAGAGAAGCACATCATTTTCCCATTTATCAATTTCTTCCTGAAGGTTTGATTATCAATCAAAATAAGCTCTAATGCAACGTTATTGCTTCAAAAAATAATGCGGTAAAAATGTTTGAGGAAAAAAATGAGAATGTACCTGTGCATCATAAAACAATAAGCGTGTCCTATACAAGCCACTAAGAGCACGCCACATCACTGGTGTATCTTTCTTGGTTTGCAGCAAATAAAGCTTATTTTGAGTTTCACTTGAGCATTTTATGTGAATCCATATACATTTGAAATTATTTGATTGCAATAATCCATATTTAAACGGTTTATATGGTCTAGAATACAATTAAGATCTTACTTGTACATAAAACTTACTAATATAAATTGCAAATACAACTTATTATGCGCATCGGTTGAGCATTTCAAGTGATTATTGATTTATTCGAAGTCATTTGATCACGATGATCCATAATTAAACTTTTTATATCGTGTACAATATAATTCAGACCTTACTTATTCAAAATATTCGATTATACATAGAAAATACGCATATAATATGCAAAATAAAACAATTCTGAGTTTCATTTGAATATTTTACACAATTTTCAATCCATTAGAAATCACTTATTCACAATAATCTATATTTAAACTTCTTATATGGTTTAGAAAGTAATTTGAGCATTTCAAGTGATTCTGCATTCATTCTAAATCGTTTGATCTTAAAAATCTATATTTAAACTTTCTATACAGTAAAGAATATAATTTGTATCTTATTTATTAAAATGTTGCTTCATATATTGAAAATACGCATATAAATTGCAAATAAATTTATTTTATGCATCATTTGAGCATTTCAAGCGATTATGGATTCGGTTCAAGTAATTTGATCACAGTAAGCAATATTAAAATTTTATATGGTTTAAAATATAATTCTGATCTTACATATCCAAAATATTGCATTATACTAAAAAAAAACGCAAATACAATGCAAATAAACTTTATTTTTAGCATCAGCAGAGCATTTCTAGCAATTACGGATTTATTCGAAGTCATTTGATCTCAACAATCTATATTTAAACTCTTTAAATGGTCAAGAATATAATTCAGCTCTTACAATTCCAAATAATGGAATATTCATAGAAAATATGCATATAAATTGCAAGAAAAAAATATTCTTAGCTACAATTTAGTTTAAGCGAGTCCGATTACATTCAAAGTCATTTGGTCACAATAATCTATATTTAAACGGTTTATATGGTCTAAATACAATTCAGATATTGTTCAAATTATTGCATTTCACATAAAAAATACTCATATAATTTGCAAATAAATTTATTCTGCACATCAGTTGAGCACTTCAAGCGGATATTGATTCATTCGAAGTTATTTGATCACGATAATCTATAATTGAACTCTTTAAATGGTGTACCATACAATTCAGATCTTACTTATTCAAAATATTGGATTATACATAGAAAATACGCATATAATATGCAAGATTATATTATTTTGAGTTTCATTTGAGCATTTTTTAAGCAACCTTGGATTAATTCGAAATCATTTATTCACAGTAATCTATATTTAAACTGTTTTTACGGTTATATTGTAATTTAGATCTTACTTAATAAAAAATATTGGATTATACATAGAAAATAAGCAGATAATGTGCCAATATTGCATGTTCTGAGCGTCATTTGAGCATTTCAAACAATTCTGTATTAACTCTAAGTCATTTAATTGTAATAATCTTTATTAAGCCTTTTATATGGTCTAGAATACAACTCGGACTATTTTTATTTTAATGTTATATCATACATTGAAAACACGGATATAAATCCCAAATAAAGTTATTCTAAGCATCATTTGTGCATTTCAAGCGATTATTGATTTGTTTCAAGTAATTTTGTCGCAATAATCAATGTTTAAACTCTTTATATGGTCTAGAACATAATTCAGATCTTACATATCTAAAATATTGCATTATACCTAAAAAGAATGCATATAAAATGCAAATAAAGCTTATTTTTAGCATCAGTTGAGTATTTCTAGAGATTATGGATTTATTCGAAGTCATTTGATCACAAAAATCTATACTTGAACTCTTTAAATGGTCAAGAATATAATTTGGCTCCTACTAATTCAAAATAATGGATTATTCAAAGAAAATATGCATATAAAGTGCAATAAAAGAATATTCTGAGCAACAATTCAGTATCTTAAGCACGTCCGGGAACATTTAAAATCATTTGGTTACAATAATCTATATTTAAACGGTTCATATGGTCTAAAATACAATTTAGATCTTACTTATTCAAATTATTGCATTGTACATAAAACTAACTCATATATATTGCAAATAAAACATATTATGTGCATCGGTTGAGCATTTCAAAAAATTATTGATTCATTGGAAGTCATTTGATCACTATAATATATAATTGAACTCTTCATACAGTGTACAATATAATTCAGCTCTTACTTATCCAAAATATAGGATTATACATAGATAATACGCATATAATATGCAAAATAATATTATTTTGAGCTTCATTTGAGCATTTTTTTAAGCAATTTTGGATTCATTCGAAATCATATATTAACACTAATCTTTATTTAAACTCTTTATACGGTTTAGATTGTAATTTAGATCTCACTTATTATAAAATATAGGATTATACATAGAAAAATACATATATATTGTGCAAATAATGCATATTCTAAGCGTCATTTGAGCAGTTCAAGCGATTCTGCGTTCATTCTAAGTTATTTGATCGTAATAATATATATTTAAGCTCTTTATTTGGTCTAGAATATAATTCAGAATTTATTTATTAAAATGTTGCATCATACATTAAAAATACGCAATATAAATTGCAAGTAAAGTTATTCTATGAATAATTTGAGCATTTCAAGCGATTATGAAATTGTTTGAAATAATCTGGTCGCAATAATAAATAATTAAACTCTTTATACATTATACTAAAAAAGATCACATATAATTGCCAATACAGCTTATTTTTAGCATCAATTGAGCATTTTAGCGATTATGGATTTATTCGAAGTCATTTGATCACAACAATCCATATTTAATGGTCAAGAATGTAATTCGTCTCTTGCTTATTTAAAATAATGGATTAGTTATAAAAATTATTGCATTAAACATAAAAAATACTCATATAAATAGCAAATAATACTTATCCTGCCCATCGGTTGAGCATTTCAAGTGATTATTGATTCATTCGAAGTTATTTGATCACAGGAATCTATAATTGAACTCTTTGTATGGTATACAATACAATTCAGATCTTACATGTTCAAAATATAGGATTATACATATAAAATATGCACATAATATGCAAAATAATATTATTCTGAGCTTCATTTGAGAACTTTGAGCAATTTTGGATTCATTCAAAATCATTTATTCAAAATAATCTATATTTAAGCTCTTTATACAGTTCAGATTTTAATTTAGACTTACTTATTAAAAGAAAATTGTATTATACATAAAAAAATACGCATATAATGTGCAAATAATGCATATTCTGAGCGTTATTAGAGCATTCCATCGATTCTGCATTCATTCTAAGTCCTTTGATCGTAATATTCTATATTTAAGCCCTTTATGTGGACTACAATGTAATTGGGACCTTATTTGTTAAAATGTTGCTTCATACATTGAAAACTACGCATATATATTGTAAATAAAATTATTCTATGAATCATTCGAGCATTTCAAGCAATTATGGATTTGCTTCAAATAATTTATCACAATAATCAATATTTAAGCTCTTTATATGGTCTAGAATATAATTCAGATCTTATATATTGAAAATATTACATTATACTTGAAAAGAACGCACATAAATTGCAAATAAAGTATATTTTTAGCATCAGTTGAGCATTTCTAGCTATTACAGATTTATTCAAAGTTATTTGATCACGACAATCTATATTTAAACTCTCTAAATGATCAAAAATATAATTCGGCTCTTATTAATTCAATATAATGGATTATTCATAGAAAATATGCATATAAAGTACAAAGGAATATTCTGAGTAACAATAAAGTATTTAGGCGAGTCCAGATACATTCAAAGTATTTGGTCACAATAATCTAAGTTTAAACGGTTTATATAGTCTAAAATACAATTCAGATCTTACTTATTCAAATTATTGCGGTTGTACATAAACATTACTTATGTAAATTGCAAATAAAACTTCTTTTGCGCATCGGTGAGCTTTTCAAGCGATTATTGATTCATTGGAAGTCATTTAATCACGATAATCTATAATTGAAATCTTTATACAGTGTACAATATGATTCAGATCTTACTTATTCAAAATATTGGATTCATAGAAAATAAGCATATAATATGCAAAATAATATTATTTTGAGCTTCATTTGAGCTTTTTTTAAGCAGTTTTGGATTCATTCGAAATTATTTATTCACGATAATCTATATTTAAGTTATTTATACTGTTTAGATTGTAATTTAGATCTTACTGTAAGTGCTACAACAATTCTAGAATGCGAAAATAACCCAGAATCGTAAAATACCTCGTGCCATCGCTGATTGAAATTGAGTGTTGAGCGGATGAACTTGAAACCCGCAAACTAAGCGCGTCTCCTTAGTCTCTGATCTTCTCCACGTTCTGTAGTGAGAGAATCGCTACAAAGCCGATGTTGCAACCCCAACTGATGGTGTTTGACAGGGGTTAGTCGGCCTTGACTCGTTCCCTCTAGAAACACGTTATCTTCTCTCTCTCTTGTCTAAACTTTGGTTAGAACTGAAAGAAGCCTCTCACATACCCTCTGCCATCACAGAGAAAGTATATATAGAGGGTTCAAATCGCTTAGAAGATGCAAAGGCAGTCCGTCTCATCTAAACTGGTTCGTTTCATTTGACAGAATACTACATTCTCCCACTTGAACTTGCATCCTTTGCATATAAATACCTTCTGTTTTCTTTATGTTAAACATTAGAAATGTAACACATGAACTGTAGCAGTAAGTCATCTTATCGTTACTAGAGTTTTGAACTACTAGTAAATGCGAATATTACTTTCTACAATTACAATATGCTACACAACTAATAATTCAACCTTTTATGCGATCTTGAATTCCTTTATGAATAAACCCAACGTCTATTCCAAGTCAATCTTTATGATGTAATTCTCAACCTTATGATCAAATATATTCCATATATGTGCGCACAATCAACACGAGAAAACATCTATACTTTTATGAAGAGTTTATACACAATCGTACGATTATTATTAACCATAGGATCAATTCCTATATATGCCCGCTTCATGATCTTTGAATTCCTTTAGCTGCAGTATTTATTCAAAGAATCGGTCAGCTTCTATTCTGTATGAACACCTTTATTAACCACTTAATTCTTCTTAATGCGCTCTTTCAAAGTCAAATACTTAATGTCGATACCTCGACCTTTATCTTTATTGTTCTTGACTAAAAAGACTGCGACAGAATTATCATACAAAATCCTTAATGACTTAGATATAAAACCAATGACTCTAAGTCTCACAATAAAACTCTTCAAACACCATCGAGGGTAATCTCAAAACACACAACAAACTATACTTTATGTTGAACTAACGAATAATGTCAGTTAGACATTTCTTTATAACACAATTCCACTAGTAACATGTATCCTTAATTCGATTTACTAGAATCGACACAACCAGTTTGTGTACCAAAATAACTTCAACTTATTAATCTGTTGAGACATAAGCACACTTTCTTAAGTACCTGAAGATATATCATTACTTTCTTAGCAATTTAACTGTGGTCTATTCCCTAATTATTATGATATCAGTCCAAATATACAAATGGCAAAAGCTATGTCAGTTCTTGTGCACAAACCTGATCATACTTTATGCTTTCAAATTGCCTAAATACTTGAAGTATTTACTATTTGTTCCCTTTCTGAGTTATACTGAGGATACCGATTCAAAATGAATCTATCACCTATATTAATAGATACTGGACGCGGTGAATTCATTCCTTCTGGAATCTTTCTAATATCTTATTGATATATGCTTGTTGAGATAGATCAAGAATATCTTGATTCCTATCTACACGGGCTTTTATTTCTATCACAAACAAAACTTCACCCATATTCTTCATATCAATATTTTAGAAAGAAATTATTCACCTTATATAATCATCTTTTATCATTAGTTACAAGTAGAACATTATCTATATATAAAACAAGTAGATAAAATCAACTCCCACTGATCTCCTGATATATGCAATAGTTCATCTTATATTTCTTCAAAACGTATGAAGAAATAACCTTATGAAACTATTAATATCATTAGTGAAATACTTGTTTTAATTCTTATATAGAATACTTTAACTTGTTAACTAAATACTTATTACCTCTAAAGAAGAAACTTTTATGGTTATTTAATATAACCTTCTCCTCTAGATCACCATTAAGAGTTGCAACATTTATATCCATTTAATGTAACTCCAAACCAGAATGAGCTACTAATGCCATAATCATGTGAAGTGAATCTTCTTTAATACATGTGAGAAAGCCTTCATGTAATTCACTACTTCTCCTAAATGAATCAATTGGTGAGAAGTCTAATTTGGTATTACTTTATGTTTACTTATGAATCCTTTTGGTTTTAAGAAATTCATTACAACCAATAGGTTTAAACCATAATTAACTTAACCAAATTTCAGACTTTATTGCACACCATTGACTCTTACAGATTTTACTTGGCATTATACTATAATATGGACTCACTGCAATTCATTATCTTGGAAAATTTTAGAATCTTATTCAACAATAATACTTTTATAAGAGTCTCGTAGATAAACTACATATTATTACTAGGATAACCGACCTATTGCTTTATTAGATCACATTGATATTGAATATTAAATATTCAACTTGATCTATTATTGTATTATATATCGATTAACGAATGTCAATAATTGGATTATCAATATTTGTTGATCCTTAATAATATATCCAATTATGAATTAGAGGGAGTTTTTGTACGACCTAAAACTGATCACTCCCACTAATCTGAACATTCTCTAGAACTTAATATTTCTAGATTCATATCCTAGTCATATTTCATATTTCTAATCTCTTTACCATTTTCTGATCTCACAATCTTTATTTGCTTATCGTATTGTTTCTCTACTTCCACCTTAAAACTTTACAGGTATGTAGAAATACATATATTGTGAATAACCATCAAATAAAGAGATAAATGCAGCTATACGCTTGATGCCAACTAGTCATTTTCTTACTTGTTAATCATATCTCAACCATATGAACACTCTCAAATTTATCCATAATATGTCTATTCTCCTATTAAACACATATGGTCAAAAACACCAAACTGATCATTTATCTTTATATGTGTTATAACCTTATAGGAAATCTTGATAAGACTATATTAAACTGGACAAGTATTCAAAATAAAATATACAAGTAATGACTCAGAGATATGATATAGACTCTTTTGTTGAACAACTATATTCCTCATTATGTGCTCTCGCACCTATAATGGTAATAAGCCTAAAAGATAAACTTTTATGATGAATATTATTACATTAGCCTTAACCTAAGAGGCCAACTACTCATCTAATATCTTATGTAAGAACTTTTACATTAATATGCACATCAACCAAATCACTTTACATTGAAAGAACTTATTCTTTATAAAAATGAAACATAAGCAGTTAAACTGCTCCCACTATTCATTATAACTTATGTTCATAAGTTCAACCTCAAAAGTGGATCCTACTGGTTGATAAATTTAATATCCTTACAACTTAAATGAAGGAGAACAGTATCCTTCTAGACCTTATAAGTATTATCTTCAACCCAGGAACTTTGACACTTATCATTTCTAAAGGGAATCTGCTATCCTTATGAAAGTAGAACCGATACATGCTTATCTTTATATCGAGACTTAACTTTATACTTTAATTTACCAATGCAAACTAAGTGATGTATCTTTATGAGTCAATTCTTGCATAATATTACCTGTGGGCTAAATATCATGCTATAACTCTTTATGTAATTAAACATTACAACTATATGAATCAATTTCTCACCCAGTCTAAATACTATGATTTGATTCTTCATACTTTATGATATAACTAGTTAATTATATTCCTATCCTTAATCCCTGTGGGCAAATTAAGTATTCATAATTTAACTATTATATCCTAATATATTAAGTTAACTATGTCAATAGTCCTGTGGGACGATACTAACTTTGTTAACTTAATCTATTACAATCTTGTGTCTGTTTAATCCAAATGCGATTTTATAAACTTTATATATACATAACTTTAATCCAACTAAGGATGCTGTGGCTACTCCTTAATATATTAATATATATATTCATCACTAGACACAAGCTATGTCCTTTCTTCGTAATGTGATTTATAGATACACTATATAATATATATACCTTAATGTAATTGAAGATGCTGTGGCTACTCTTCAACTAATTAACATATATTAATCAACTAGACATAATATATTATAGTTAGATAACTAATATATATGTATATGCTCAATAACTAGCATAGTTATCTAACTTTCTTGATTAATTGATCCTTAATCAATTTATTTGTCTAATTAATCTAACAATAATATCAGACAAAACTTTATTCAAACTTTTCCAGACAATCCATTCCAGAACCTGACGATTTGTCCCAGTTTGAATCTATCAATACCCAGACGTATCCTCATGCAACTTCATTCAGAACTGTTCGTCCTAAAACTAGACTATTTGTTCCAATGTGCTGAGTAATGCAAACAAAAACTTTATGCAAATTTAATCTGGAACGGTACGTTCTAAGCCCAGAATCCATTTCAATTTGCATCTGAAACCCTAATTCACTGGTATTTAGATTATATAACAGTTAGGGTTTACTAAACTTTCATAGATCATCTAACTATAATTATCTATATCTACATAATTATCATATGCACAATTACTGTCATATCCTTTATAAATACAATTTGTGTATTACTATACCACACGTATAGTTCTTCAAGTTTGTTTAATCAATATAATGCTTGTAACGCTAATACTAATGAATACCAGATAGTATGATGGTCTGTGGACTACATCAATACTTTATTACTATAGTATATTCAAGCATATCATTACTGACTAACCAATCTTAACCAAAAATGCCAACCATCTTTACAAATTTAGTATTTATGACAAACTGTGACTATTCTATAGAATTCCATAGTAGTTAAGTAATCTACAAGCTTTAATTAACAATGGAGAACCATCATATGTCTGATTATACCTTAATTTTTATCTTAAAATTTATTTCTGGACCAAACTCTATTGGAATGGGTCGTTCCAACTCCAAACGGATCGCCCCATACGAAAGGGTGCGTCCAAAGTTCATCCAGAAACTTTCTGACAGTCTGAACACTTTCTGGTAAACTGACAATAACTTTCTCTATACTTATTTGTTTTCTGTGTTCTTGGTCATTATAGAAACTAGATTCGAAGATCTTTCTTATGACGTAAGTTTCATCAAAAATAATTTTACAGATCAAAAGCTATGTCCTTCGAAAGACAGACTATCACAGACGAAACCCGACAAACTGTCAGAATGACCTATCTTGCAGATAGCATATCTCACTCATACTTTATCAGAATTTTGCAAATTTACACTCTATGGAAAGATATCTGAAATATCTACATCTCAGTAAAATTTCATGCAAAACCGAATTATCAATTGAGAGAAATCTGGCCCGTAATACTGAAAGGTCAGAAAATTCAGAATCCCGACTGTCTGACCTCTACTGGTTGCAACTTGATTATCTCACTGTATACCCACTGGATTTTCAAGATTTTGGTCTCGTTAGAAAATAGACTCATAGATCTTTCCAATCCCGAAAACCTCACTCAAATTGGATAAGCGGATCTTGAGATATTGCTCCACGAATTCAAACAATCAATGAAAATCAGACAAAACTCAATCCACTCAACACTTACAACAGAATTTCTTACAAACCGTTATGAAATTCCATTTCAATAAAGGCAATCCAGCGGCATAACCCGCTCTGATACCAACTGTAAGTGATACAACAATTCTAGAATGCGAAAATAACCCAGAATCGTAAAATACCTCGTGCCATCGCTGATTGAAATTGAGTGTTGAGCGGATGAACTTGAAACCCGCAAACTAAGCGCGTCTCCTTAGTCTCTGATCTTCTCCACGTTCTGCAGTGAGAGAATCGCTACAAAGCCGATGTTGCAACCCCAACTGATGGTGTTTGACAGGGGTTAGTCGGCCTTGACTCGTTCCCTCTAGAAACACGTTATCTTCTCTCTCTCTTGTCTAAACTTTGGTTAGAACTGAAAGAAGCCTCTCACATACCCTCTGCCATCACAGAGAAAGTATATATAGAGGGTTCAAATCGCTTAGAAGATGCAAAGGCAGTGTTTTGATGAAAGGGTGCGATGTTCACAACATTCTGTCCAGGTGCACCGTATCTATCGGAACGGACCATTTGAACACGAATCTGAAACAGTCCGTCTCATCTAAACTGGTTCGTTTCATTTGACAGAATACTACACTTATTAAAATATTGGATTATACATAGAAAATAAGAAGATAATATGCAAATATTGGATATTCTGAGCATCATTTGAGCATTTCAAGCAATCCTGTGTTAATTCTATGTCATTTGATCGTTATAATATTTATTTAAGCTCTTTATATTGTATAGAATATAACTCGGATCTTATTTATTTTAATGTTGCATTATACATTGAAACTACAGATATAAATCGCAAATAAAGTTATTCTAAGCATCATCTGTGCATTTCAAGCAATTATGAATTTGTTTCAAGTTATTTTGTCACAAGAATCAATGTTTAATTCAGATCTTACATATCCAAAATATTGCATTATACCTAAAAAGAATTCATATAAAATGCAAATAAAGCTTATTTTTATCATCAGATGAGTATTTCTCGAAAATCTATATTCGAACTCTTTATATGGTCAAGGATATAATTCGGCTCTTACTAATTCAAAATAATGGATTATTCATAGAAAATATGCAAGGGTATCCAATTTAATGAGTATTTCCAGATGAGCAAGATTTGAGGGGGTTATATCCAATTTTCCCAATAATATTCTGAGCAACAATTCGAACTCTTTAAGTTGTAAAAACTTATTCTGCGCATCGGTTGAAAATTTAAAGCGGTTATTGATCATTTGAAGTTATTTGATCACGAGAATCTATCATTGAACTCTTTATATGGTGTAAATATAATTCAGATCTTTCTTATTGAAATATTTGATTATACATAGTAAATAAGCATATAATGTGCAAAATAATATTATTCTGAGCTTTATTTGAGCATTTTTCAAACAATTTTGATTCATTCAAAATTATTTATTCACGATAATCTATATTTGAGTTTTTTATACGGTTTAGATTGTAATTTAGATCTTACCTAATGTGCAAATAATGCATATTCTGAGCGTCATTTGAGCATTTAAAGAAATTCTGCATTCATTCTAAGTCATTTGATCGTAATATTCTATATTTACGATTCTTATACGGTCTAGTATATAATTCGGATCTTATTTTTTAAATTGTTACATCATACATTGAAAATACGCGTACAATAAAAAATACGCAGAATAAATAAGTATTTTTTATGTACAATGCTATAATTTACTTAATTATTCAAATTATAGCATTGTACATAAAAAATACTTATATAAATTGCAAATAAAAATTATTCTGTGCATCGGTTGAGCATTTCAAGTGATAATTGATTCATTCAAAGTCATTTGATCATGATAATCTATAATTGAACTCTTTATATAGTGTACAATGTAATTCAGATCTTAATTATTCAAAATATACTATTATATTATATATTGAAATTAGCATATAATGTGTTCTGAGGTTCATTTGAGCATTTTTTTAAGAAATTTTGGATTCATTTGAAATCATTCAGTCACGATACTCTATATTTAAGTTTATTATACAGTTTTGATTGTAATTTAGATCATACTTATTAAAAAATATTCTATTATAAATAGAAAGTACGCATATAATATGCAAATAATGCATATTCTGAGCATCATTTAAGCATTTCAAGCGGTTCTGCATTCATTCAAGGTTATTTGACCACAATAATCAATATTTAAGCTCTTTATATTGTCTACAATATAGTTTGGATCTTACATATAAAAAATATTGCATTATACTTAAAAAGAACAAATATAAATTGCAAGCTTATTTTTAGCACCAATTGAGCTTTCTAGCAATTTCAGATTCATTTGAAGTCATTTGATCACAACAATCCATATTTAAACTTTTTAAATGATCAAGGAAATAATTCAGATTTTAACAAATTCAAAATAACGGATTATTCATCGAAAATATGCATGTAAAGTGCAAGAAAAGAATATTCTGATCGACAAATAAGTATTTTAAGCGAGTTTTGTAACATTCAAAGTCATTTGATCACAATAATCCATATTTACTTAGTCCAATTATTGCATTGTACATAAAATAAATACTCATATAAATTGCAAATAAAACTTATCCTACATATCGGTTGAGTATTTCAAGCGATCATTTGTTCATTCAAAGTTATTTGATTAAGGCAATATATAATTGAACTCTTTATATGGTGTACACTATAATTCAGATCTTACTTATTTTAAATATTGAATTATACGTATAAAATAAAATACACGCATAATGTTAAAAATAATATTATTTTAAGCTTCATTTGAGAATTTTAAGCAATTTTGGATTCATTTGAAATCATTTATTCACGATAAACAATATGTAAGCTCTTTATATGGTTTAGATTGTAATTTAGATCTTACTAATTGAAAAAATTGGATTATACATAAAAAAATACGCATATATTGTGCAGTCATTCTAACTCATTTGATTGTAATAACCTATAATTAAGCTCTTTATATGGTCTAGAATATAATTCGGATCTTATTTATTAAAATGTTGCATCATACACTGAAAATACGCATATAAATTGCCAATAAAGTTACTTTATGCATCATTTGAACATTTCAAGTGGTTATGGATTTTTTTTCAAGTAATTTGGTCACAATAATCACTAATTCAACTCTTTATATGGTCTAGAATATAATTCAGATCTTACATATCCAAAATATTGCTTTATACATAAATAAACACATAAAAATTGCAAATAAAGCTTACTTTTAGCATAAGTTGAGCATAGCGATTCTGGATTCATTCGAAGTCATTTGATCACAATAATCTATATTTAAACTCTTTAAATGCCAAGAATATAATTCCGATCTTGCTAATTCAAATAATGGATTTATCTTAGAAAGTATGCATATCTGTGCAAGAAAAGAATATTCTGAGCAACAATTAAGTATTTTAAGCGAATCCCAATATATTCAAAGTCATTTGGTCACAATAATCCATTTTTAAACCGTTTATATGGTCTACAATAAAATTCAGGTCTTAATTATTCGAATTGTTGATTTTACATAAAAAATACTCATATAAATTACAAATAAAATTTATTCTGTGCATCGATTGAGCATTTCCATCGATTATTTCTTAATTCAAATATTTATGTCGATTGAACTCTTTACATGGTGTAAAATAATTCAGATCTTACTTATTTAAAATATTGGATTATACAAAATACGCATATAATGTTCAATATAATATCATTCTGAGCATTATTTCAGAACTTTTAGCAATCTTGGATACATTCAAAATCATTTATTCAAAATAATCTAAATATTTAAGCTCTTTATACGGTTTAGAATTAATTTAGATTTTACTTATTAAAAAAAAAATGGACTATAGATAGAAAATACGCACGTAATGTGCAAATAATAAATATCATGTGCGTCATTTGAGCATTTCAAGCGATTCTGTATTATTTCTAAGTCGTTTGATCATAATAATCTATATTAAAGCTCTTTATATGGTCTAGAATATAATTCGGATCTTATTTTATAGAATTTTGCTTTATATATTGAAAATACGCATATAAATCGCTAATAAAGTTATTCTATGCATCATTTGAGCATTTCAAGCGAGTATGGATTTGTTTCAAGTAATTCAATTACAATAATAATTATTTAAGCTCTTTATATGGTCTAGAATATAATTCAGATCTTTGGATGCGTGTTTGAATAAGGGGGTTGGAACAAGCACGTGGGCTTCTCTCTCCTCCCACTAATTCTGTTTCCTTGTTCACCTTGTTCTCTTAAATGGTGGAATTAGAATAAGCCTTTAAATAGGCCCTGTTCTGAATAAGAATTTCCGTGTTCCATATTTGGTTCTCATGCCTATAACCTTGTTCCGAATAAGCCTTATTCCACTGCAAACCAAACACATATCCAAAATATTGCATTATACTTCTAAAGAACACATATAAATTGCAAATAAAAGCTTATATTTTGCATCAATGGAGCATTTATAGTGATTTCGAATTCATTCAAAATCATTTGTCACAACAATCCATATTTAAATTCTCCAAATGGTCAGGAATATAATTTGGCTCTCACTGATTCAAAATAATGGATTATTCATAGCAAATATGCATATAAAGTGCAAGAAAAGAATATTCTGAGCCACAATTAAGTATTTTAAGCGAGTCTGGATACATTCAAAGTCTTTTGGTCACAATAATCCATATTTAAACTTTTATTTGGTCGAGAATGCAATTCAGATCGATCATATTCAAATTATTGCATTGTACATAAAAATTATTCATATAAATTGCAAATAAAACTTGTTCTGCTCATCGGTTGAGTATTTCAAGTGATTATTGATTCATTCGAAGTCATTGATCATGATAATATATAATTGAACACTTTGCATGGTGTACAACATAATTCAGATCTTACTTATTTATAAAATTGGATTATACATAGAAAATAAAAGCATATAATGTGCAAAATAATATAATTCAGAGTTTCATTTGAGCATTTTAAGCAATTTTGGATTCATTTGATATCACTTGACTATATTAGAGCTATTTATATGGTCTATAATATAATTCAGATCTTATTTACTCAAAATATTGTGTCATACACATAAATATTCATATAATATGCAAATAAGCTTTCTTAAAACATAAGTTGGGTATTTTATTCTATAATTGATTAGTTCGACGTCTATTGATACAAGCATTAATATTTAAGCTTGCTATATGATCTAAAATATAATTTAGATCTAGTTATTCAAAATATTACATTATGCATAAACAAATAAGCATATAATATGCAAATAATACTTATATGGAGCTTCAGTTGAGCTTTTTAGGCGATTCTTGATTCATTTAACGTCAATTGATCGCCATAATCTATATTGTAGCATTTTATATGGTGTAGAATATAGTTCGGATCCAACTTATTCAAAATTTTGCGATATAAATAAAGAAATATTCATATGATGTGCAGAAAATAATACTTATTTTGAACTTCACTTGAGCATTTTACATGATTCATAATTCATTCAACATCAATTGTTCACAATAATCTATATTTAAGCACTTTATATGGTCTAGAATACAATTCAAAACTTATTAAAAATATTGCTTTACACAAAAAAAGAAATATGTATATATAGTGAAACTGAAGCATATTTGGAGCTTTAATTATGTATTTAAAACATTTTATGATTCATTAGATATCACTTTATGACAATAATCTATATTAAAGCTCTTTATATGGTCTATAATATAATTCAGATCTTACTAATTCAAAATATTGCGTTATATATAAAGAAATATTCATATAATGTGCAAATAAAGCTTATTTAAAAGTTAAAACATCTTTTAATATTGTGAGCTATACTTGATTACTTCGACATCAATTGATTACAATAATATATATTTAAGCACTTTATAAGGTCTAGAATATAATTCAAAACTTATTAAAAATATTGCTTTACACAAAAAGAAATATACATGTAATGTGCAACTGAAGCATATTTGGAGCTTCAGTTCTTTATTTAAAACGATTCATGATTCATTAGATATCACTTTATTACAATAATCTATATTAGAGCTCTTTATATGGTCTATAATATAATTCAGATCTTACTTATTCAAAATATTGTGTTATGTATAAAGAAATATTCATATAATGTGCAAATAAAGCTTATTTAAAACATCTTTTGATATTGTAAGCTATACTTGATTACTTCGACATCAATTTATCGCAATAATATATATTTAAGCACTTTATATATCTAAAATATAATTCAGGAGTTAATTATTAAATGTGTTGTGTTATAATTAAACAAATAAGCATACAATATACAAATGAAGTTTATTTTGATATTCAGTTAAGCATTTTAAACTTTTAGTGATTAGTTAAACATTAGCTGATCATTATAATCTATATTTTAGCATTTTATGTAGTCTAGAATATAATTCAGATCTAACTAATTATAAATATTACATTATACATAAAAAAAAATCTGGAGCTTCAGATCTGCAAAGTTTAAAGAGATTCATGATTCATTAGACGTCATTTACAGAAATATCATTAGACGTCATTATATGGTCTACAATATAATTCAGATCTCCCTTATTAAATAAATTGAGTTATAGATAAAGAAAATATTTATATAAAGATAAAGCTTATTAAAACATCAATTGAGTATTTTAAGCTGTACATTATTCATTCGACGTCAATTTGTTGCAATGATCTCTATTAAAGCTCTTTGTAAGGTCTAGAATGAGATTCAGATATTGCTTATACGAAATATTACGTTATATATAATAAAATATGAATATAATGTTCTAATGAAGATTATTTGGAGCCCAAGTTGCTCATTTTAAGATTCTTGATTCATTTTATAAAAATTAATCATAATAATCTATATTTATGCTCTTGATATGTCCTAAAATATAATTTAGATCCTACTTCCTCGAAATATTACATTAAACATGAAGAAATATGTATATAATGTACAATGAAGCTATTCTGAAGCTTCAGTTGAGCATTTTATGTGATTTTTTATTCATCCGACTTATTTAACTCATACTGTTTTCTCTTTGCTCTCATCCTTTCCCCCACTCCTCCTCCTCGCGCCTTTGTCCGACTCTACTTTCCCCTTCCTTTGCTCCCCCTATCGTCATCCACTCCCTCTTCCCCAATCCTTTCGCCCAAACTTTTCTCTCTCCTCCTTTTGCTCTCCCACCCCGTATCTCTTTGCCTTTCTCCTTCCCCTTCCTATGAACCTTTCTTCTCTCTATACGTTCCATCCCCTTTCTCTTCGTGTCACACATCAATCTGCTCTCGTAATTCAAGACTCTCTTTTCTCGTCTTATATTTCTCTGTAAGGAAGTAACTAATAACTATAAGAGAGTAACTAAATACATTCAAAGTGTACCTAATATACATAATTAAAATAATTATTTTATTTTTTTTTCTGAATAATTATAAACTATAAGGGAGTTACTAATAATTATAAAAGAGTGACTCAATAAGTTTAAATACGTAGTTCATTTAACTGAATGACTAATAAGTAAAAGAGATTATTTAATATACATAAGGGAGCATGTAATAAACAACTAGAGTCTTTTATTTACTTTAAAGGAACGTTAAATTTTTAAAGTATTTTATAAGATTACATGCATTCTATATTTTAATAGAGTATATCATTTATCTTAAAGGGGTATTTATTTGTTTATAAGTATATATAGTTATATATAAGAACATACTACCTTACTGTATTATATGATATTATATATTATAAATAAGTACGAGAGTATTTATTTTTCTAGAGGGATTATTTTTATTGTCATAAAGGAATATTTTTATATGCCATAAATAAATATTCATTTGTGTACTAAGGGAGTATTTATATTTTCTAAGGAAGTATCTTATAATATTATGTAGTTATATACCATAAGGGAGTATTTATTTGTATTAATATTAAAGGAGTATCTATTTGTAAACATATTAATAAGGCTGACAATCAGGAAAAAAATATATAAAAAAATATTCCTAAAAAATATAGGAAAAACGTGTGCAATATAGGAAAAAGAAACATGCAAGAGGGGAAGCGAGAGAGGTGAGGTAAGATGGACGTGCTTGAGAAGAGCAAGGAGGAGGGGCACAAAGAGAAGAATGGGTGTTCTTCCATTCATGACAATGAGAAAAATCATTACTTTTCAATTATTATTTTTTTTTATTTTTTTTTTCGCAATCTGATTGCTTGATTGCAGTATCAGGTACGTATTCAAATTAAGAGAATTTTCTAGAACCGTGTTAAAGTTCTGATATATATTTTTTTTTATTAAGTAGCTCACTCATCTTTCATTTCTCCTATTTTATCTTTTTCTGGGGAAAGCTTGATGTGAAAAACAATAAAAGATTCACCATCTATGCACAAGGTTCTGCAAACTCAGATAAATTCACCTATAATTTTCTTTGGGTATAACGCACCCTAAACCATACACTTTGTTTCCTTTCAAAGGGGAAGAAGAAGAAGAAGCAGAAAAGAAAAAAAGAAAAAAAAAAAAAGAAAAAAAAAAAAGCTATGCAACACCTATTAAATAATTATAAACATATAAATGAAAAGCCACATTACAACATTATAACGAAACGCGCACAGCCTAATAGGTGGTCACGAGAAGTATCAAATGCAAACAAACCACTCAAACCTGCTCCCTAACCCCGCTGTACAGCAGCTGATACATAATCCACTGTGATCTCAAAAGCCTCACATAACTGCTCCAGTTTTCCGCATTATAAAAACAAACAGAAGCTACACATAATGGAGACAAAACAAAAGCTACGGAATTCTATGCCGGTCATTTGAGGTAGTGAAGTAATCTTTAATCATTAGAATCTCACCGCAGAATTTCTTGGGCACCTGTTCCAAGCTCCTGCCTTCCTGCCATGCTTGTGCCACCATGATACCAGGCCCCGCATGTCGTATATAGATAACCAACTGATCATTGAACGGCCATTTATGTTCCTCTGACATTGTGACAAAAAAGAGATGCAACAAGCTTTAGTCAGCCTTAGATGCAAATCTCCTTGCACCTTGTCAATTGTCATTGTGCCTGTCAGTACTTAGGTGTAGTTGCTATTATTGATATTTGTAGTTGTCTATGTGCTTGTGTTGTGTTGGGAGGATGATATCTGTGTCAACCAACTCTTGTATGGTATAGACCCAATTCAGATCCCAATACTACAGTTAAAAGGTCAATCAAAGGTACCTGGTATAGGAAAGCCATCTGGAAAAATTAGGGGATTATAGTTGCCATCTCCAAATTCATATGCAAGATCACAAGGTTGTTCAGTAGCCATTACTTCAGCTACTTCTTTGACTTTAAAGTACAGTGGAGATTTGTATATATTTGCCAAGCCAAATGGTAACAACGAACCTATAAACAGAAATGGAAAATGCAAGAAACAGGTACCAGAAACACATCAAATTAGAAGAAAATGAAACAAACAATTACCAAAAACACAATAATACCAAATTAGAGGGATCTCTGGATCTGCAACTTCTCTTTTGATTGATACCTTCAGTTTCAAATTTCCAATGATAAATATGCAGTTATGCACTGTGGAAAGTAACACATTATGACTTTCTCAAAAGTAATTGGTCTTGTTTTCGCGCAAGATCACTGGTGGTAATTAATAATAATCATATGCTGATTTCAGCGTCTTGAATATTACTTTTAAAACAAAATCTATTAATAGGTAAATTTACTGATATATCCCTTAAATGCTACTTTAGAAATACACCAAGCTCAATGGTTCAAAATTCACATTTGGAACTTGGATTTTAAGTTATTAATGGAAAAAAAGAATTGAGGTCGTTATGGTGTACCAAAAGTGTGCTATTAGATCCCTCTACAGAAATACAAAATATGACACTAGGGGTGTGTTTGGTAATTTGTGAACAAGGGATAAAGAACAAGTGGGATGTACGGCAGTTCGCGTTTTAGTTCCTGGCTCGTTCGCAAAAATTGGAGAACTGGGAACAGCCCCAGTTCTTGTTCTTGTCCCATGTTTGTTACCCATTTTTTTGTTCCTGTTTGAGAACAACCCAGTTCTTGGGTTCCAAACATACCCCTAGGGAAATATGAAAAGACATGTGCTTAAGGACGACACAATCTTACCAAGTGTGATTCTTCCATAGGTCTCACCATCCTTGGCACGAAAGAAAGTCTGAGCAGGTTGGAAACTATAAGTTATTAACATACTTTGAAGTAAGAAGAATAAAATGATGTTGAGGGAGTATATATTTACCTGTTTGAAGGAATCCAACCAAGGAACCAGTGCAGGACCTGCTTTAGCAAAAAGAGAGCTTAGAGGTGAATATGTCAATAAGCAAGACAATGAACATGATTATAGCACATAAGTCAAAAAACTTACCATAGCTAGTTCGGCAGAGCCATTCCTCTGTCTTCCCAGAAGATTTAGGATTGGATAAAAATTGAGACCCACTCTTTTTGGCTAGTTTTGCATCTTGATATCTCATCCCAGCTACCTCCCATGCCTTAGTAATTAAACTTGCAAATATAAAAGGGTAAAAAACCTTAGCAGCACGGTCCAAAAATATCACATATACATGAAAAATCAACCCAATACCCACCTTGACTTCACTGATCGTAGCAGGTTATGCCGTCTTTCTTCTGGAATATCTTCAATTTTTTTCCTATAAATTTAAAAGGAGCAAAAAAAGAGCAAATGGCAGTGAAAAAGACGTTTCAAATAAGATATGGCTGTCAGCTTCTAGAAATGAATGCCATCACCCAAACAACCACAACAATGAATCTCAGTTTCATAATTTCAGTCCAACAGTGGTGTCATGGAGAACTATGACTTTGTTTGTCAACAGAACTTGGTCGATGTGAGACGTGAGGTATGGTTAACAATTTCATTAATTTTATTCCTTTAAATACTAAACAGTAACTTTCTCGAATTTTCTTGGACACGTACAAGGTGTTTGATAAAATGTCTATTTGACAGGCAGACTCCAACAATATTTGTTTAATAAAAAGTGCATCGTACCAGTACTGGGCATGCACTAAAATGACAAATGAGAATATCTCAGAACCCAATTATCAGTAGGAGTTCAACTCATCCAGGCTACAGTGTTCGACTGCTAGAAACATTTTTCAAGAACCATTTTCAAGTTATAATTACTTGTCGGCTCCTGAAAGTGACTGGGCACACCGTACATGGTATGTCCCGTTCATACAAATCCCAATGAATACGAAACAATGAACACTGACCAGAGATAAGTGGCAGAGTTGAAGGAGGAGGCCTCGAAGGGGATGAGCCGTGACCGATGCTGGAGAAAGCTAACGACATCTTGTTCGTCGAGGTAGTATCTCCTTCCTCCAGGGGCCCAGTCGTAAGGCTTGTCGTCCCACGAAGAGAGCCTCTTACTAGCTCTAGTTTGTTCTCCGAATGAATGGAATGAATGGGCTTTGATAGCTTTTAAGATCGGAAGGCGGTGGATTGATGTGAGAGAGAGGTGGGGAGGGAGGGGGATTGAGTGGAGCCGGAGCGGGGGAGAGAGGAAGGTGCTTCGTATTGAAGCTTTTTCCATGGAGGGGTTTTGGTTTGGGGCTTTGGATTAAGTGCGAGTGCGAACTGAGGCTGAGTGAGGTGTAGTGAGCTCCCGTGAAGGCGTGAATAATACTGCACTAAACTAAAATATTTGAATCATGGTGAGAACCACAGGAGGGATTTTCTGAAAGGTTATATAACTATTGCAGGTTGCAATTTCTTTAATTTTGATTTTTGAAGGATGAAATTTGGTGGAAATTGAAATCTTCAAGTGGCTGACTGGCTGTTGTAATATCATAAAATCTTATCTAAAGAACAGCTTACTAAAAAATAATTTGCAAGAGAATCTTAGATGTTATTTTTATAAAAATAAATTTAGGCTAATTTGCAAGAAAAACATGAATGATAACTGTCATCTGCAGTTTTGCCATCCCTTACCATGGTTTGAACAAAGTGAACATATGAACAGACAAATTGAATATATAGATAATCAAAGTGAACACATACAAACAAATAAATTTTGTCATGTTTGTTCAGATTTTTATATGCATGTTCAACTTATTTTTATTATATTCATTTGTTTGTTAATGTTCACTTTGATCATTTATATGTTCATATTGTTTATTTTATGTGTTCACTTTGTTAAAGCGATGCAAAATTGAATATTACAGTAACCAATTTCCTACTCAAAATGCATCAAAAACGTTTCTTCTCGACAAGAATCCAATGGACCTAGAGCAAATGGGCTTTGACAATTTAAAAAAAAAAAAACAAGGCCTAACTCTTTTACTCGGATCAGCCCATTAACACAACAAGGTTGCGTCGCAACGAAGCAACGAACCAGGCAGAAAGTTATTTCTCAAAAAAAAAAGAAAAAAAAAAGCGTAAAGCCGGCCGAGTAGCGCCACTTTTACGCAGGTCAGCGAGTACACGCGGTGCACCATGCTACTAGTCTGGCGGTTGGGACACTGTCCCCACATGGCAGTGGATCGGTCTTCTATGTCTATATAAAGTATGAACTACAGAATACGGTCCACAATCTCTCTCCAATTTCTCATCGGATCAAAATCATAACAGAACAAACCAACAATCGAAGAGAAGCACAGAATCCTAAGATCGTTTCTGACAGCGATCACCTCTTTCTCGATCTCGCCATGGGAGGATCTCACAGCAGGGAAGGTTTAGAGCTTTCCGATACAGAAACCGATAGCGAAGAGGAGGAGGAAGAAGTATCCGAGGAAGAAACACCAGTAAGTACCCCAATTCGGTCTCAAACCCAACCTGTAACCCCAACCTCCGTTTCTGACATAGATGCGAAGCTTCAATCGCTCAAGCTCAAGTACTCCTCTCCTTCTACCTCTTCGCCAAGTGCAAGTTCAATTGATAAGGTCAAGCTGTACCTCCACACTGGCGGCACTTCGTCAAGTGCTCGATGGATTGTTTCTGAGAAATCCACTCATTATTCTTTCATCCAATCCACCGTTGGAGAAGACGATGATGCCTCATCCAATTGGTTCCTGATTGTTGGATCCAAGGTACGTGCTATGGTCTCTCGGGATTTACAATTGAAAGCATTCCCTGATCAGAGGCGTGTAGATTTTGTCGCTAATGGTGTCTGGGCTTTGAAGTTCGGGTCAGCCGCAGCTTATCATGAGTTTTATAGACAGTATGAAAGAGGCTTGTTTGAGAATACATTTGGGGTTGAAGCAACAGATGAGAACAGAATTAAGATCTTTGGCAAAGATTTCATGGCCTGGGCACGCCCGGCTGAGGCTGATGATGCCATTTGGGAAGATGCTGAAGAGTATCCTGAAAGCAGCCCAAGGATTCTGACACCAATTAAGCGAAGTGCTGATTTGTTGGAAGAATATGAGGAAGAGGCAGCGAATAGCGGTGGTATCCAGAGTCTAGCTTTAGGTGCTTTAGATAACAGCTTTTTAGTTGGTAATTCAGGCATTCAGGTGGTAAAAAATCTCAGACATGGGATTCAGGGGAGGGGCGTTTTGGTAAAAATTGGTAACCGAAGTGGTGAGTTTTCGACCCCTTCAAAGGCTCTCTTAACAAAGGCTGAGACTAACATGCTTTTGATGAGCCCTGAAATAGTAGGTCGGCCCCACTCTACTGGGATTCAGCAGGTGGATATAGAAACTGGTAAGGTCGTCACTGAATGGAAATTTGAAAAAGACGGTGCCGATATTACCATGAGAGATATCACTAATGACAGTAAAGGGTCGCAATTGGATCCTTCCCAGTCAACCTTCTTGGGTCTTGATGATAACAGGCTCTGCCGGTGGGATATGCGCGACAAAAGAGGTGCAGTACAAGATATTTCCAGCTCAGCAGCATCGCCTGTTCTTGAGTGGGCCCAAGGGCACCAGTTCTCCAGGGGCACAAATTTCCAATGCTTTGCAAGCACTGGAAATGGATCAATAGTTGTTGGCTCCCTTGACGGTAAGATCCGTTTGTACTCGAACAGCTCAATGCGGATGGCTAAAACAGCTTTCCCTGGCCTCGGGTCGCCAATCACACATGTGGATGTCACCTATGATGGAAAGTGGATTTTGGGCACCACCGACACATACTTGATCCTGATATGCACATCGTTCAAAGACAAGGATGGCAAGGAGAAAACAGGCTTTAGTGGGCGCATGGGAAACCGTATTGCAGCACCCCGATTGCTGAAACTTACTCCATTGGATTCACACTTGGCTGGAGCTGATAACAAGTTCCATGGTGGCCAATTCTCTTGGGTATGTTAATTTTAAATTTTATATAGTGTCTATGCCATATGGCTTTGTTTTGACCTTTGCAGTTATCAATGAAGCATTTGCAAATTTATGTGATAGTTGATTAAGTCTCTATGATGTTAGAATTTGGTTTCAGTAGTTATGCCTATTTTGGAATTTGTTTTGAGATTGGTTCTATTGCATCCTAAGAAAGCAAGAACCACCCTCATTCTTCTTGAAGATATAGACCATTGCATTGATTGGCTAGCTGAACGGTACGTTCAGGTACCGTACAAATGAACCATACCAACAAATGTTTTCCCACTTCATGAAATATGAGATGGAGCTGTACAAATGAACCAGACCAACAAATGTTTGCCCACTTCATGAAATATGAGATGGAGCTGTTTGTTTCCTAAAGTTCTTGTCGACATTTTTATGCTGCAATTTAGGCACTATTTTTGCCAAATTTCATCATTCTACCTTGAACAAATAAGCATGAACCCACTGGATTGCTGAATTATGGAATAACAAACGCTCGTTTAACTATTTTCATGCTCATTAATTGTATCTGTTTTGCATTTTAATTTTTCAGGTAACTGAGAATGGCAAGCAGGAGAGGCATCTAGTTGCAACAGTTGGAAAATTCAGTGTGATATGGGATTTCCAACAAGTGAAGAACAGTAAACATGACTGCTATGCTAATCAGGAGGGGCTGAAGACATGCTACTGCTATAAGATCCTTCTGAAGGACGATTCAATAGTTGATAGCCGTTTCATGCACGAGAAGTTTGCTTCCGGTGGGTCCCCTGAGGCCCCACTTGTTGTTGCCACTCCGAAGAAAGTCTCCTCCTTTTCCATCTCTACTCCCAGTCGGCGCATTTGATATGTTTGATCAAAGGACCCAAATTTATTATTTTTTTGTTTGTATATTTTGTTTTTTGTTATTTCCTGTTAATAGAAAGGTTTGGTTTTCTTTGATGCATTTGCGTAGCTCCTCCTGTATTGTAATGGGAGCTGAGAAGTTTAGAGTTAGTTTCTTTGTAATCTGTTTGAGAACATATTCTTTTCTTTTGCTAACCTTTGTTTGAACACAATATTGTGGATTGCAACTTTCTGTGTGGATGTTGTTAATAATAATAAAATGTACTTTGTATGTTGGACTTTACAAGGAATTTTTTGATAGTTAATGATACGTTATTAGTTCTGAGATAATATGAGAATATACTTATACAGTAATCTTTGCGGCAAGTCTATGGGCCTAAAATATATGGGCCCTTTTCCCAAGCCAGGGATTTAGTTCATAACTGGGTTTGAACTTGAAGTTGGAAGTTGAAACTATTAACATGTACATCTTGGGAAAACAGCTGAACTTGATGGAGGCCTTCGGAAACTCTTTATTAGAAATTAGATTATTACATGAACCATGCCAAAAACAGGAAAGTCATGAGTTCGTATACTTGCTAATCTGGCAATGTTTCACGGGTACCCAGTTAAAGTGTTGTTCTCTGGATTTCGGGACATAAAGTCACATAGTAGGGACATGTCACATGTACCGTTTTCTTTTTTAACAGCTACATTTGTCGAGAAATTAAGAGCTTCCTCACACTTTTGGTTAAATTGCAGTTCTTCTCTGGCGCCAGCTCAACTAAATACTGTACCCAAGTACTAAGTATTCATCGAGGAAAACCAAAGAATTAAATATTGTTTAAGATCAGTCCTTTTTTTTTATTATTTTGCTCATCTCAAACTGTTCCAAGAACTGGCATATATATAGTATCCATTATTAAAAAAAATGTTCATTTTGCAATACCACAGAATAATTAAATGTAATTTTATAGATAATGTCGATCCCTCTTTTTCAAATTATTTTGTCGCCAACACCAACTCTCTCTGGAGTGCTGGAGAGGGAGGCCAGAACTAGTGGGTATAACTTGTAGTAGTTGTCAAGTCTCTAACTAAAACAAAGAGAATTTTCTATGGTTCTAAGTTATTCCCTCCACGGCCTCTCCTGTTGTCTTCACATCTTCGGCCGTACTTTGACCTGAAAACAACAGAACACGAGTGGGGCCCAGAGGCAGCGGATTGCGCCACGTTTCCCTATCACAAGACGACAGCACGACTTGTCCTTTTCATCATTGGTCAATTCTTAGCCTTTGGTAGTAGCTATCCGCTTCCTTATTCTTATCTAAACCGAGGAAGGAGGAGGAATAAAAGATGGAACGATGGTGAGATGGTCATGTCAATTTATTTTTTATATGGACTTGACAAGGCATGAGCGCTTAAAATTAGGCTTGTGTGTTTGTCTTGTTTGTTAGACAAAATGGTTCTTTATGTATCTCTTGTTGAACTGATTAAATAGAGGTGCAAAATGCTCTGTATTCCCACGTTAACCGCAGTAAAGAAAGCAATTAAAGCGCAATCAATGCAATTGATCATGTTTGATAGTGATAGATACAGGCATGGAACAAGCAAGGCTCTAAAAAGTAAAAACTTGTTAACCATTTACGGTACAATTTATATTTTAGTGGGATTAATGATATCAACATGTCACTGATTCAATATCAAGCGTGATCAGTGCCATTTCTTTTTTTGTTCCAAGTTCAGTTCACCTTGCATGAAACAGCATTCCTGATTAGGATTAGCAGTGTATCTAATACAATGGGCACCAGCGCATAAATATTCGATCAATGCATGTTAGCAAGGACGGAGACAGAAAATATTTGAATGAGTTTCACTTACTATATCAAATACAGAGACTAGTTCAATGATAATTAAATTGTAAGAATGCAAGTGAATGAAACTGTTAATATTTTAATGGAGTTCATATAAAACTTCTTCTTCAGAAAATACATATAAACGCTAAAATTAATATATACATAAGTATTATAAATAAGAAACGTTGTCCTCCATTCACTGTGAGTACGTAAATCTGCTATTACATGTTAGGCTAATAATCAAGACATCGTGGATTAAGAAAAAGTAAATGAGTATCATCTCTTTATTTTTTTTCTTTGAAGGAAAAAAAAAAAAGTCAAGTCCTTATCTTAATTAATATTTAAAGAAAGAGTTTACAATAAAAAGATTAGCAAGTAGCTAATCTATAAAAAGAAAACCAGCAACTCTTCAAAAGTAAAAAAAAATGCTGGAAGGAAAAGAAGCAAAACTATTTTCTAAAAAAATTCCACTCGAGTAAAACCTCCTGCAGCAAATCAGAAGCCTTTTTAGTAGCCTCCCGGAAAACTCTTCTGCACCCCTCTCTCTCCATATGACGTGGTATTTTTAATAAAAAAAATGATTTCCTCATAAATTTTAATAAGAAAAACGGAATTATTGTTTTTAATAAGGAAAAGTCCTAACGCGGTCAAAAACAACGTAAATTTTCCGGCTCCTAACGCGTTAGTTGACCGCGTTAGATAGACCTAACGCGTTTGTTGACCGCGTTAGGAGAGGATTCAAACTTTTGTATTTTTTTCTGTTTTCTTTTGCTGTTTTCATGTACTTAGCTATTGCATAATGCACATTTTGTTGTACTAAATCGAAAATATATTTTTGCATTTCATATTTTTATATGTTATTACTATTTTTATATGCTAGGGTTTACAGCCTCAATTAATGTATTAATTTAGTGGGATTATGAAAGTTTGTCATGAATATTTTTTTGAAATTCAATAAATTATGAAACTTACTAAATTATTTTTTTCATGAATATTAATGTTAATTTCTGAATTTACATTTAAAATTTTTATTTATGAATTTTTATAGGAGGTATTTTGATCGTGCCTAGAAGTCGCAACACACAAGCAACAAAAAATAATAACCAACATAATAACATACATAACATACATCCATGATCTAAAACATAATAACATACATCACAATATATAAAAATCCATAACATACATCACATAAACTACCTCCTACGTCCAGAAGGTGAAAATCTCTCGCGTTTTTTTATTGCTCGTCTCTCTCTTCTCTCAGCCAAACACAGGGTACCAGACTCATCCTCCGCCTGAATCTCCTCCTCCTCCTCGGTACTGTCGTCATCCTGAGCACCCTCCTGATCGCCAACCTCCTGACCACCCTCCTCATCGCCAACCTGCTGATGACCCTCGTGCATGACGGTCTGTAGCAAGGTAGTGAAAGAGTCTCCCCCTCCCATAGTACCCAATGGCGAAGAAAATGAAGAGATGCTATAAGGTGTACCAAATGCTGGCATAGTGAACGGTGTGGCAGTCTGGCCAAACGCCGGAAAAGGTGGCTGGTATCCTAGCATGTAGCCACTGAAAATGCCAGTGGGGTCATGATACATACCTGCAAACTGAGAGCTCGATGACGATGGATGAGAACCTGACAGTGTGACCGGCGTAGGATCTACGTATTGATGAGAATCCGTGGGTGGTCATAATATGTCATCCAATCGTCCGGTATTTAGGCCACCATCCTTTTAAGATAAAAATAATATGTCATCCAATCATCAATAAAAATAATTATAATATTATGTTTAATGCTTATTTATTTACAAATAATACATACCGGATTGACGAGATCCTCGGCCTCAAAGTTTGCATGCGATTGTTGGGACTCGTCCGAAGAATCTGGTATGTCTTCAATATTCGTTGGTAGCCCTCGTTGTTCCAACAGATCCTCAATCCTCAACGGCATAGATGCATCTCGTAGTTGGGATGGACAGTTGGTAAGGATTGCCTTACCAATTCTTCGGCATCTCTTCTTCACAATGAGGCCCAAAGCATCTCTTCTTCAAGGCGTTGTTTTCCTACATTAAATAAATAAAAAAAAATCTTAATCAGTCATTACAAAACAAGTAAAGAAATTAAATAGAAAATAATTTAAAGATATGACAAAAAATTATACCATATTACACAGCTTGGACCCCATGGGAGCGTACTGTCTCTGACTGACCGGAACATCACCTCTATGCCTGATGCGTGCCTCGGCCTCCTCGCGAGGTGTAGGATGTTTCGATCCTCCCCATCTCCAAAACCACCGAAAGTACCTAATCATCCAAATTTTTAATTCTTAAATTAATATAAAAATTTAAGTTAAATTACCAACAATTTAAATGAAATAACAAATATAAATTATTTTTAATACCTAAGAGAATCAGTATTTGTCCAAGGTCGAGTCTCGACACGTAGGGCAACTAATGCCTCATCAGTCCACGCTGCATGCGCTGACTGAAAAATATCACTCCAATTCAGATTGGCAAAAGAACTGCGTTCGAAATTCATGTAGTTGCGCATCGTGTGCCAACTCTATTACATTAAAAATAGAAAATTATTAAAATAATATACAAATTTTTAATTAAAATAAAAACCAATATTATAACAACATACCACAGGTGGCGGAACAAGCTGATATAATCCGAACTGACGCCTGCAACGGTCCGGATAGTAGTATGCAACTATGTGATAAAAAATCAGCGGCATCCGAGCATGATCCGCTGCTGACCACAACTGGGTTACTCGTGACATACTCTCTCGGTCATCTTCGTACGGTAACTAATTGACATCTTCTACCTCCAATGTCGCCAGGTGGTCCCGTGCATACTCAACCATCCCACGATGATTGGTCTTCGAAAATGACCGAGCTTCACTCCATTTCCTGTAATTTTTCCAAAAATTAAACATTAAACAAAATATAATTAAAGTAAAGATAAATTTATATAAAATATTATACCTCCCAAACGGCAGGCACGAGTCTATATCAGGCTGGCCTAATCCAGAAAATGCCTCATATGGAAGGGTCGGTCGACATACTGTAAGATATGTCTATGCCCAAAACAATAGAAGCATCCAAGGTCCCGTCACAACCTTGAATCGCATTGCAGCATAATCAAGCGAGTAGTACAGACATGCTAGGACCGCACCTCCCCAATTCCAATTTTTGTCTTCATTTAAATTGCCCTGCAAATTAATTAAACAACACAAATTTCAATTTAAACAAATGATAAATTAAGAATAAAAAATACATTGATGATAAATTGTCTTCATTTATAAATTGAGAATAATCATGAATATTAACATTTCATGTTTTAATTAATATTATAAATGATAATAAAATTAAATGATAATTAAATGAAATGAAATAAAATTAATTTAATACCACTACAAGATCCAAATAAAAAGCAGGCACAGAATCCTACAGAATATCAGGGAATATGAGAGTCCCAAAGAGCTCCATCGCCACTGCACGCGTGTAACGATCGAGCTCATCATCGGAAGCTCCAGCAGGTGGCCAGTTGGAGCAATTCTCTCACAACCACTTCAATTTGATGTTACGTCTATTACCCCTACATTATCATTTACATAATTATCATAAATTATAAATCATAAATTTATAGAATTAATTAACATTGAACTTACGTTTTTTCTCTAGCCTAGTTCGCAGTAAAAAATAACTGCGAACTGACCTGATCATCAAAATAAACTCCCGTCGTGGTCCCTGTCACAGGTTTGCCTACTGTGCGCAAACCATACAGATACTTGACATCCTGATAATGATTTAACCCATGAATTATCACAATAATTACATTATTTTACATTGGATAAATTGGAAAATTTATTCTAATAGATTCTTACCTGTAAAGTAACGGTCATCTCGCCAACAGGAAAGTGAAAAGTATGCGTCTCCGAACGCTAATACTCAACCAGTGCTTTTAGTAAAGCCATATCCACATTGATATGCTTTACTTTCGAGATGTGAATCAAGACAAGCTTCTGCAAACGTCCATCAATCCGTTTGTCGATCGCGATCTCACGCTTGTGCGACCTCAAATCTAAAAATCTTTCACGCTGCAATATGATATGTTAGTTTTTAAAAAGAGTTTATCCATAACAAATTATTATTATAACATTACTAACCACACAAATATATTTAAGTATTTAAATATATGATTAATATCGAAATAAATATTTAATATATTTGAAATATTTACTAAGTATACCTCGTCAACAGGCAATCCAATAATATGCTCATCGGGAGTAAGGAACAATATATGTCCGTCAACGTTTTCTGTTTGCTCCACTGGGTTCACGTTGTACGGATTCGGACGACCCGTGCGACGCTTCCGTCGTCTAACACGTGGCGCTGGATCAATCGGAGCCTCGGTCGGAGATGGTGCAGAACTGGATGTACCAGCCTCGTCATGTGGAGAACTCATCTATTATAATAATTAAATATAACATAATTAAATATCACAAAATATTAAAATTTTAACATTTACAATATTTCCGTGGTATTTTTAATAAAAAATAGATTTCCTCAGAAATTTTAATAAGAAAAACGAAATTATTTTTTTAGTTATTTATTTTTTTAATTTCGTTTTTCTTATTAAAATTTGTGAGGAAATCTATTTTATTATTAAAAATACCACTATTGCATCACATTTTTCATATTAAAAATAAATCTAACATATATAAATTTATTTGCAACATTATCCATACACATTTATTTTTATTTGCAACATTATCCATACACATTGTCAATATTGCATCACCTTTACCATAAATAACTAAAAATAACTTGAATCATACATTCTCCAACAATACAAATCAATTACAATCAATTTCATAATTTCATATTTTCCCATTTACCAAAAATAACTAAAATTCCAATTCAATTCATAAATCCTACACAAAAATTTCTACACAAAAATTTCTACGCAAATCCTACACAATTCCTACACAAAAAATTCTATACAAATTTTCCAATCAATTACAATATATCGCTGGAAATCAATAGAAATCACTGGAAATTGATCGAACTCGAACTCGTCGGAAATCGGTCGTTCTCCTATTCGTCGGAAATTGTTCTTCTCCCACGCCGACGTTGGCCGTTCTCCTCCTTTCTCCTCCTTCTCGCTCTTTCTCTTTCTCTCCTTGTTCTTTCTTTTTTTTCCTCTCTTTTCTCTCTTCTTTCTTTCTCTGTCTCTCTATTTCTCTCTCTGTTTCTCTCTATTGAAGACGACGAAGAAAAAGAGACAGAAAACAGTAAAATTTCAATTTTCGAAAAGATTCCAAGTCCTAACGCGTTCGTTGACCGCGTTAGGAGTCAGGAAACTTACGTGGTTGATGACCGCATTAGGGCTTTTTCCTTATTAAAAAAAATAATTCCGTTTTTCTTATTAAAATTTCTGAGGAAATCTTTTTTTATTAAAAATACCACCCATATGACAAAAAAAGTGATTGAAAAAAGATCCCTTGCAAGTTTTAGTAATTTCTGAACTATGTAGAATGTCTAAATGAAGAATAGGCAATGTAGATAGTGTAGGCAGTGAGTGCACTCCTTGAAGATAAATTGAGGATCAAACCTCCCAATTTATTTTTAAATTAAATGTTTATGAAAGGTCCTCAGTTGCATTTCGAATCTGCTACTTTTCACTAAAGGTTCATTGATCTATGCCACTAGATCAAGAGCGTGTTCTTATGATGCATATATTTTTGTTAAATAAATATCAGTTCATAAAATATAAAACTATTTTATTATTTTATTTTTTTTTCATGAATCAAGCTAATTATTGCATATGAATTATATCAATACAAGTTTTGACATGGTGTGTTATATCTTCATCCAAATAAATTCTAACTTTTCCCGTCCACAAAGCTTAAAATTAATAGCGACAGAAATGGAACCAACAATTATTGCTGCTGCTGCTACGACAACACTATAACAAAAAATTGTTAGCATTGAACTGCTGTCTATTTATTACTTTTATTTTTTTGGATAGACATAAATTCAAATGATTGGGTTTCATTTACATAAATTCGAAGCTCACGGGTTCGCTAGCAAAAGCTTGTTTGTAACATGACAGAATTAAGAACTCAAGAGATGTACGCCAAAGTTATTTGGCAATGAAATTCCATTTCCTTCGATCAAGATAAGAAGGTTGGCATTATCTATGATCTATCAAACTATTGACTAATTAATCAGGTTGGTTTTACCAAACCAGATAATATGATAACTTAGGATACAGTTAACAGCCTGGCCACTACTTTAACATGTTACTAAATTATCTATCTATCTTATAAGATAAAATGTACTGCTACATATATATACACATCGCACTTGATGACATCAATGAATGAATTATCAAAGCTCAAGTTAGGGGGAAAAGGGAAGATATGGTTGTAAAATATGCTAGCGTGCCGATATAATATTCAAAAGAAATTAAAGTGTGCGAAACTAATCTACAGCATGAGAGCCAGAGAAGTAAAGAGAAAATTAAAAGTTTAAAATTAATCCACCGCTTGTGGGCCATTAAGCGTGCTAGGAATACTATCTTTACTTTTATATTTTCTTTTTTTCACAGGGTTTTGACTGTTTGAGAATTGAGAGATATAGTTGCTTCCCAATTTCAAACATTTCGGCCTCGTTAATTTATTAGGATAACTCCAGTCAAAAAGAAGATATGCACACACAACATGGTGAGTTGAAAACTTAAAATTTAGATCGCCAGCTTCATTATCTTGCGCACGTTCAGAGCACGTGTTTGGGAAAGTCTTATTACCTTATCCCATGTTGGATATTGATGGGGTTTGTTTTTCTATTGCTTGTTGACTTGGTTAAGTGCTTGAACCCATATCGACTGATAGGCTGTACCGTTAATTTGTAGTCAGCAGGGTTAGAGTGGGTTTACTCGGTTTAGGTAATAGGTTTGGTTTACTCATGTTTTTTCAGAGGGTTTGTTTTGTGTCTGGCCAGAAAGTAGTAGCTAGAAAGGATAAATTTCTTTGTGTAGAATGTAAAGCTTTATTTTATTATTGTTATTATTTATATTTTGGTGAAAGTTCATCTGTGTAAGACTTGGTTTGATAACTATACATAACCGAGGTAGACATATGACTCAAATCCTCGACAGTCCTTTTAAGGACCGTTTGGAACAGCCATTTTTATTTTTTAAATATTTAAAAATTTTAAAAATTCAAATATCGAATCCAAACTATTGATCTTGTTAAATTTCACGAGCGATGCGTTTTCATATAAGTTTTATGAAATTTGGGGTTGATTTGATACTAGATTAAGTGACTAAATTATGAACGTATTAGAATTAATCTAACTAGGTTCGTTCATTTGTTGACAACTTAATCTAGTATCAAATCAACGTCAAATTTCATAAAACTTATATGAAAACGCATCACTTGCAAAATTTAACAAGATCAACGGTTTGGAATCCACATTTGAATTTTTAAAATTTTTAAAATTTTTAAATTTTTTAAAAAAATGAAAGTGGTTGTTCCAAACAGTCCTTTTGAGGACTGTCGAGGATTTGGTTCCGGTAGAAATAAGTATTTTTTTTCTCTTTAAATTATAAAAATATAGAATTATCATCTCTTGTTCTTAGTGTTTACCAAAAATCCGACGGGTTAGACCCGCCCCATGGACCGGACCGCCCCCGTATTAACCCGTGGACCGAACCGGACCGCCCCGTGAACCCACGCTAAATCCGCCCAAATATAATTATATTTGAATTGTTCATTTATTAAGAAAATTACAAAACAAATATAAGTAAAGAAAAAAAACTAAACAAAGAAACGAAAAAAATACAAATCAAACAAAAAAACGTCAGAGCAAAAAAAAAAAAAACAAAACAAAAACAAAAAACAAAAACAAAAACAAAAACAAAAAAAAAACAAAAACCAAAAAAATATAACTAAAAGAAAGTAACGAAAAAATACAAGTCTCAAACAGGAAAAAAAAAAGACGAAAAAAATATGCTCAAACAGCAAAAAAAAATCTTATGGAAATATAAAAAATGCTAAAGTTGCGGGTTGGACCTCCCCGCCCCGGACCGCGATAACCCGCGCGGGTTGCATGGTGCGGGTTTAACGCGGGTTTGGATCAAAATTTCTAGGATGGACCGCGCTAACCCGGCCCGCGATAATCCGTCAATCCGTGTTAACATGTTCCGTCATGACCCGTGAACCACCGCGGGTTGGACCGTCCCACCCCGCTCCGCCCCGTTTGGTAAACACTACTTGTTCTTGATTTCTATGGTTGAGGTCACACCATATAGAAGAACGGGACATCTAAGCTGGTTGAGCAGGAGCGCTTGGATAGAAGACACACCAGCCAGATAGAACCGAAAAGGGATTATAGCCCTCCTAATAATCTAAACAGCTGGTTGAGTGTTTGGAGGGTTTCATGCATACATTTCAACCCCATTTAGGCCCCAATTCCAATCGAAAAGTTGTGTTTTTAGTTTGTTTTATGTTCTTTTTATGTTAGAATAGAGGTACTGCTATTGTCCTTGTCATTTCGTAGGTTTTTGGAAGATTTGGCGCCATTTTGGGCTCGAAGCGGGCATTGAAGACGAAGAAAACTGCTGCTGCCAGCTTTCTGGCGGACCTGCCAGGATTCAGACGGACCCGACAGAAATGAGTCAGACCTTAAGATGGAGAAAACTGCCTCTGCCAAGTTTCTGGCGGACCCGCCAGGATTTGCACGTACTCGCCAGAAACGGTCCAGTGACCAGATTTGGAAGTCAGTTTCTTGTCTAGGAAGTCAGGCCAGCTTTGGAAACTGCCTGGCTGGCGCCCCGCACACGCCCCAGGATTGATTGAGCACCCAGGAGGCTATAAAGGCGAGTTTAGAGAGAGAAAAAAAGATATCTCTCAATTTTTATTCTCTCCCGACGAAACTTGGAGAAGGGGCACAGCAGCAGCAGCCGCCGCGTTCTGGCGGGTCCCACTGAATCCTGTCGGATCCGCCCGGACACCAGCTGAGACCGAAAATGATGGGTTTTGTTGTACTCTTTCTCTAATTTGTTTGCCGATGATTGATACAATGAATTCCTTCGTTTTTTGTCAGTTTAGTTCATTAGGGTTAATTTTAGGGATTGAATACTTGGTGGCTATGTGATGTTTATTTTAGTTGATGTTTTGATTGATGTGATTTATCTTGCTTGTTTAAAGGTTCATTTTATCAAATAGAATATTTAACTAAGTAAATTGATCGGACGTCGTTTTCAATCGGACCCGACTGAATTCAGTCGGACCCGTCTGAAAACAGCCAGGTACAGAAACCGAACGATTGACCTTGATTCCTGAACTTGTTTGTACCTCGACTCTTTTCCATCGAATCAAATAAATTAGGACTAGATAAAACCCTAGAAGAGGAATAGTTCCGTCCCTGTGGATTCTACCATTAAGCTATCACTGCAAACGATTTACATCGGTGATACTGAGGACTTGTTTTGACTTGGTTCTCGAGCCGATAAAAAATGGCGCCGTTGCCGGGGACGGTGACCGATTTTAGGGTTTTTATTTCTTTCTAATTTATTTGATTTATTTCTCTTTTCACGTTGTCTTGGTTCTTTTGTTTTGTAGGAGTGCACGCTGGCCAGGTAAAAGACGTCACGACCTTCTGCTTCTCTTGTTATTCTACATATTACTGGAGAAGCAAGTAGAAGTGAAGGAGGTTGCACGTTGAGTACACACTGATCGGGTAGAAGTCCTTACAAGGAGCCATGGGAAGTGCTACAAGACGTCACAACCTTCTGCTTATCTTGTTATCCTACATATTACTGGAAAAGCAAGTAGAAGTGAAGGAGGCCGCTTGTTGAGTACACACTGACCGGGTAGAAGTCTTTACAAAGAGCCAAGGGAAGTGCTACAAGACGCCACGACCTTCTTCTTCTCTTGTTATCCTACATATTACTGGAGAAGTAAGTAGAAGTTAAGGAGACCGCTCGTTGAGTACACACTGGCCGAAAAAATGAAGACAATGCAACCCGCTAGCGAGTTCAAATACTTTACAAGGAGCTAAGGGAAGTGCGAAGAGATCCCACCACCCTCCGTTTCGTTTACTTTCCAATCCTACATATTACTGGAGAAGAAAATAGACGCTACGGAGTTGTAAGTTTTCTTAAATTCCTCTCTTTTACTTCCTTAAGTTTGATTTTGATGTGTTCGTTGAGTGCAACTAAACTGGCATAGGGAGGGGAATTAGGGAAAAAATCATAAAAATTTGCATGTATCTAGGTTTGCATCATTGCATGTAGGAAAGTAAGCCTCTGGACCTATTTAGACGGACCCGTCTGGTTTCGGGCGGATCCGCCAGGATGAGTCCAAGTCTCGGCCAGGTTTCTGGCGACCCGTCTGATTTTGGTCGGGTCCGTCTGAAATCTGGTCCTGAGTTGCATTGCATGTAGGAAACTTGTTTGCATTATCATTTCATGTAAGTTTGCATTTAGGAAAGTTGAGGGATTGATTTAGGAGGTGGTTTAAGTTTGGTTCTTGAGAGAATTTAGGTTTGGAAATTGCGAGCAATAATTTACCTTGAAAATGAATTTGAGAAAATTCTTGGTTTGAACTGCTTAGCGACAAAGAGCGAGTATTCTTTTGAGAATCGTTTCTCTAACTAATGGGATGATTATTTTGAAAAGGGTTCGATTGAATTCGTTGGTTAGAGCCGGCAAAGGGCAACCACCATTTATCTAAGATCATTCCTTCAACTCAAAGGTTTACCTAACCGTAAGTTGTGTCTTGCATGTTTAGAATAGCCAAACCACTTCTTTAAGTAATTTTATTTCCGTAAAAAAAAATAATAATTCTTGTTGCGAACATGAGGGTGCGAAGGGACTTGAAATCCAATTAAATATTCCACAAATATTGGAGAAAGGACAACCTAATGTCTCTAGGAGCTCTGGCCCAAGTGTACAGTGGCCTTAGTCGTGAGACAATCGAGGTTCGATCTCCCCGGTGCGTCATGTACCGGTAGCTTACTACAAGTCCCAATAGCGTAAAACCCTAAGCGATGAATCGCCGCAACTCAACCTTTAAATTTCAATTTTCTTTTACTGTTTTTTTTTTATGGTTCGAAATATCTAAACATGTGGTTCACGGCTTAGGGTTAGCTCAAATCATTTGAGTTGAGGGGGTTCGATCCCGTTTCTACCTGACTTGAAATTGATTGAAACTCTTTGAGAATTAACTAACCTATTAGTTAGGCAAATAATTCTTGGTCGATAACTCACGTTTGATTCTAGGTTTGTTCACAAAAAGGATTAACTCAACATGAAACGTTTTGAATTGACTTGTTTTGAAATTGCTTTGTCATTTCTGATTCCAAAAACTCTCAAAGGCACGACTTTAACCTTCTTGAGACTTTCTCTTGACTTGCAGTGAACCAACCTTTCAATTATAATTTGGTCCTAAATTCTCCTCTTTAGTTTTAACTGTTGCTTAGGGACAAGCAAATTTTAAGTTTGGGGAGATTTGATCGGAGGGTTTCATGCATACATTTCAACCCCATTTAGGCCCCAATTCCAATCAAAAAGTTGTATTTTTAGTTTGTTTTATGCTCTTTTTATGTTAGAATAGAGGTACTGTTATTGCCCTTATCATTTTGTAGGTTTTTGGAAGATTTGGCGCCATTTTGGGCCGAAGCGGGCATTGAAGACGAAGAAAACTGCTGCTGCCAGCTTTCTGGCGGACCTGCCAGGATTCAGACGGACCCGCCAGAATTCAGACGGACCCGACAGAAATGAGCCAGACCTGAAGATGGAGAAAACTGCCTCTGCCAAGTTTCTAGCGGACCCGCCAGGATTTGGACGGACTCGCCAAAAACGGTCCAGTGACCCGATTTGGAAGCCGGTTTCTTGTCCAGGAAGTCAGGCCAGCTTTGGAAACTGCCTGGCTGGCGCCCAGCACATGCCCCAGGATTGATTGAGCGCCCAGGAGGCTATAAAGGCGAGTTTAGAGAGAGAAAAAAAAGATATCTCTCAATTTTTATTCTCTCCCGACGAAACTTGGAGAAGGGGCACAGCAGCAGCAGCCGCCGCGTTCTGGCGGGTCCCACTGAATCCTGTCGGATCCGCCCAGACACCAGCTGAGACCGAAAATGATGGCTTTTGTTGTACTCTTTCTCTAATTTGTTTGCTGATGATTGATACAATGAATTCCTTCGTTTTTTGTCAGTTTAGTTCATTAGGGTTAATTTTAGGGATTGAATTTTTTGTGGCTATGTGATGTTTATTTTAGTTGATGTTTTGTTTGATGTGATTTATCTTGCTTGTTTAAAGGTTCATTTTATCAAATAGAATATTTAACTAAGTAAATTGATCGGACGTCGTTTTCAATCGGACCCGACTGAATTCAGTCGGACCCGTCTGAAAACAGCCAGGTACAGAAACCGAACGATTGACCTTGATTCCTGAACTTGTTTGTACCTCGACTCTTTTCCATCGAATCAAATAAATTAGGACTAGATAAAACCCTAGAAGAGGAATAGTTCCGTCCCTGTGGATTCGACCCTTAAGCTATCACTGCAAACGATTTATATCGGTGATACTGAGGACTTGTTTTGACTTGGTTCTCGAGCCGATCATTGAGCAAGAACAAGAAGGTTGAAGATTATAGAATCGATCTGTATAATTTTTTTTTTCTGGGACAAAAACTTAGTCATCGTTGTTGTAATATAATCTAAACAACATGTTTGTTTAAGAATTCTATATTGGTCCTTCCAAAACTTTCGGGAAAAAACTCTTATATTAGCACCCCGGCCCCAGTGGCGGAGATTAGTAGAAGCAACGGGGGTCAATTGTCCCCCATTGATTTATAAAAAATAATACTAAATTTCGAAGTTTACACTTGCAAAATGAAAAAATTTGTAGATATATAATATTTGAACTCCATAGATATTCAAAAAATATTCCACTAGTGAACCCCATATTGAATTTGAAATTTTATTCTTGTTGAAAAAAATATATATTTATATAACATATATATGTTAGAATGCCACAAATATTAATTTTTGTCTTCTCAAGTATTTCATAAACTTTCACTTTTAGTAATGATTAGCACATGCATATTGAACTTATTAATTGAACTTGAATATGCAACTTTACAATCTACTTTGTTAATCTATAGATTTTTGTTTACTTAGTTGAATATTACAAGAGATTAACATACAATCAGTAACCATAATTATTTTTATCAACCGATTTATTTTTTTTATTTTGTTGTTGGTCTGTACATTTCGAGTCCTAATGTTTTCTTGGTAAAGTTTTCAAGTACTTTATTGGAATAAAATCGAAATGAATTGTAAAATATCTCCAGTAATTGTTAATGTCTAAATTGTCAATTGCACGATCAAAAGAACATTAATAATTTGAATTGCCATGGATGAGATTTTAAAGGGTCATTGGATCTGTAATCAGTCATAATGAATGATTTAGTTTTAGCCCAAATAAAAAACTCGTTTAAAACAAATTTTTTTTAATATATATATTGTATGAATTTCTTTATTTTTTAGTATTAATACTAAAAATTATTGAACCCCATTGTCAAATTTTCTAGCTCCACCACTGCCCGGCCCACTCCACACCAATCAAAACAACAACAACAACAACAACAACAATAATAATAATACAAAGATCGATTCTTGTAACAATAGTGACTGTAGTATGGTAACCAAGTCCTTGTCTGTCTGAAATAAACATTAATTGACGGGATAATCGAGAAATTAAATTAAATTAATTATTGCAACAGTAAAAGTTGCGGGATTTTCTGATCTGAGAACATGGAAATGTTCAAATTAATGTGTAGGAATTATCGGTATATTTGCCACGAATATCTGACTTCTGTATTAGCTTAACTAAATTGTTAGGGAAATAGCTAATTTACAAAATGTTATATCTGTGAGTTGCTACATGGAAGGCCACACAGTTTTGCCACAAAAATTCTGAGGAAATTTTAATAAAAGTGTCGAGAGACACTCATCTCTCTTTCTCTTCTTCTCCGACTTGTCTCTCTTTCTTTCGCTCCTCTTCCTCGAAGCTCTCCCTCACGAGCTTCCTTCTCTGTGTCGATCTCTGGTTGGCTCGGAGTGCGGCTGCCTCCTAGTCGACCTCTGTGCAGATGCCACCTCCTCCTTCCTCCTTCTGTCAGCACGAGGAGTTCATCTCCTCTCTTCTTCTTCCGATGGCGGGCTGTCAGAGGAGTTAAGGAGAGGCGACGTGGCTGCCATGCACCCCTCCACTGCACCTCTTCATCTTGTCTCCTTCTTCCCCCTCGGCACAGAGGTAAGTTATTTAATCAAAGGGTCGAGTTAGGGTTTGGATTTAGGGAAAAATCGGAGGAGGAGACAGGAGGAAAGGGACGGCAGTGAAGGTGGTAACCATCTCTCCCTCTCTTGCTTTGTAATTTTCATTATCAATTTGAGAAGAAATTGATATCTTTCGGTTGATTTTGTGTAAGGTCTAGGTGCATGGAACTAAGCTTGTTTCTGATAAGCTTGACATTGATCTTAGCTTTGGTTGTGCTTGAGTGTTTGAGGCGATTTGTCAAGTCCCACGAGATAGGTATAACCTCCTGTACTTATTTTGTTTTTCCTGTGTTGCTGGTAAACTGTGCTGGTTGAGCTTAATAGCAGTGGCTATGTAGCAATTGACATGTTAATTGGTGTCTTCTGGGGACTAACAAGGTTCACATTAGCTAATCAAGGGTATACTAGTTGTGGTCTGATCTGACATGGTGGATTTTGCTTGATGCTTGACTGTTTTGATGAAGCCAGTGATGATTTGTGTTGTTCTGAGGCTAACTGTGGGTTCTTGTGGGATATTAAAGCATATCCATAGGTATATTTGCATGACAGTAGAGTGTAAATGCATATAATTGTGCATAGTTGCATATACTTGGGTTATAGCAGTAATATGCATCTTTGTAAGCTGCCTCAGGTTATAAATGATGACTTTAGATGATGGAAATAACATATGGTAAGAATGATAGTAACTGCATAGGTTTTATGCATATCAATGTTGTTCATAAGCATATATGATGCATATTAGGTTATCTGTTATGATGATATAGCTTATATGGCAATATGATGAACTATATGAACTGCTAAGTTAATATTATGCATCTAAATAGCTTATAACAGTCAAGTATATGTATATATATATGAATTAAAGTTAAGTTCATGCAAGACTGCTCACTGGTGCTAGGATTAAGCATATATATGTGCATATTTCATTTGTCTGCTATGAATACAAGATATATGTATGATATTTTTGAAGTTGAGATGACTGTTAGCTTGAATGAATTGTTGAGCATGAGTGTTTGGTGTCTAGTGTGCTATCTGTCATGATTGTATAGCTTGCATATACTTATTTCATGAACTGAAGGAACTGTTAATGTGTTATGATGCATATATTGAGTTTAAGAGGCATTTGTGCATGTTTAGCTGTTGACAGTGGAGGGAAAATTATGAACATGCATTTTCATATATGTATATGTGCACTTTAGGATGCATATGTTGTAAACTGAGGCATATGAGGCTTTATAAGCATATAACTTGCATACTGCATGCATAATATGACTAATTGAGGCTGTTGGAAAAGCTGTACCAGTTACTGGTACAAGATTTAGCGATTTGGTATGCTTCTGGTAAGTGTAGCGATGCCCAGGGATGATTTTATAAGAAAAACTAATTTCTGAGGGCTAATTCGAAAGTTTTGAAGGGCTTATTGGTGACAGTAAAGGCTTTTAAGAAAAGTTGTGGGTTGAAATGAAAATTTGAGAGGCTTTATGATTTTTCCGAGGGCTTAAATGAAAAATTTTCAGACTATCGGGTCGGGTTGGATTTAGTTGGTTGCGTCGGACCCGTTACGGACTGGCTCAGTCAACTGAGCCAGTTGACTGGGTTGAGTCGAGTGGATTTTGGGCTTGCTTTGTGGGTTGGACTTGTCGGGCTGAGAAAAAAATAAAGAAAATTAATTGTGGGCTGGATTTTTCTGTGGGCTTAATTTATTTCGGAAAAAAAATAAATTGAATTGTGGGTTTGTTTGACCCAAAAATATTATGCCAAAATGCATGAAATAAATAACCCATTTTATGACAAATAAATGCAAGAAAACTCAAAAATCCACGAAAAATACCAAACAAACTTCAAAAATTCCCAAAAATACCCAAAAATCTCCCATGAATCATGATGAATTATCATGGTTCTAAAACCCAAAAATTATCTACAGAAACCCCAAAATTCACAAAGAAACTCCTAAATTCCATGAAATTCTCAAAATAAATCTATCAAGAATTTCACAAATCTATTTGAACAAAAAAATCCCTTATATTTTTCTGAACCTACCCATGAAATTTCATCCAAAAATACCCTTAGGAAGGCCCTCAAATCATTTATTTCCATTTTGGCAGCAAAATAAATGATTTATTTTAAAGAAAATGGCTAGGAAATCCCACAAAATTCCGCCATTTTGGCGCGTGCACCCAGTTGCAGGGGATCCAAGCGGAAAACACGACGTCGCTGGGTTTAAAAATTATCCTTCCCTTTGATTTAGCTGCACTAGTCTCATGCACCGAGCGTTGTTTTTCTTCGCTGGATTGCATTGGTTCATGGAGAAACAGGCGCATGCATATCCCTCTTTCTCATTAACTCTTACCTGTGGGACCCGAGTGAAGAGTTCATCTTCCTCCGTGGTAAAAAGAACAGAGAGGGAAGGTTGCGAGTTTTACTGTAAATGCCGGGTAAAAATGGAGAAAGAGGCGACGTGGCCTTCTCTCTAGCCACAGGCGCAAAAAACCACTCTCCAGCCCATGGTTTTGAGAAACCAAACCCTAGGCGCAGCCGAAGGTCAACCATTGGATGCAAATTGAAGGTGTGGATGTTCTCGGCCATTGAAGTGTTGCCCTAATGTTTGGCCTATTTAAACCCCCAAAATTCGAACCAAAAAAGGAGGAGAGAGGTAGCCGTCAGTGTGTATTAGGATAGTTGAATTCAATTGAACTTAATTGAGTGAAAAATAGTGGGTAGAAGAAGGAGGCAATAGATCAAACGGTTAGGGAAAAGAGAAAGAAGGAAAAATGGTGGGTTGCTCTTGTGTAAATATGCTGTTTAAATGAAAGAAGCTTGTGAAAAGATTAAACTTTAGTATCTTTCTCCCTTTTCTGCCTTGTCTGACTCAGCCACCAAATGATGGTGCGATTGAGCATTTGAAACATAGGTCTTATGGGCCATGGTCTGAAGCTTAGCTCAATCATGGCCATAAGATGATTATTCAGGTGCATCATGAAAGTTTGTAGCTTAGCTCTTCATTTCATGAGGTATCCTTTGGTTCGAGATGGAACCAACAAAGGCCACCATTGGAGAGTTTGTAGCTTAGCTCAACTCTCCTGTGGAAGGCTTGGTTTGACTTGGTGTAGGTCCAGAGCCTAGCTCTGGCCTATCCATGTTCAAAAAACTTAGAAAAAAAGCACAAAACAGCAAAAAAAAATTTAGTGGTCATGCTGCCTCAACCAGCCCCCCCTTGTTTATAAAATTGTTCAAAGTTCATAATGCATAGAGATGATGGATTCTGAAGCCTTATCAAATAAAAAATGTAGTATTAAGTGTATATGTGCAATCCTAGACAGAAATCGCATCAAATAAACCAATATTTGGCAAGATAATTGAAGCTGTTTTCTACTTATATTAAATACTTTATACTTAATATTGTTAGAACATCTGTAAGTCATTTCCCTGCGTCTAAGCAACTCAGATGCAAAATCATCCGAAACAGTAGTAAAAATGGCTTAAGCACAAAGCTGAAAATAGTGAAAGGTGCAAAGGAGATTGAATTCACTCTCTATAATGACTAGAACATATAAAACAGATCCAAAGTAACTTAAATTAAGCATCATATCAAACTCAATCATTGTAAAACAAGTTACACGCAACTTAGAAACTGAAACAAAATTACAAAAATTGGTGCTTTCTGCCCAGATGCCTCACACTACAAATTACAACCATTTGAACCAAATTGAAGACACAAACTTCTTGAAATTGATCCCCTGAATCTGTTTATGTGATTACTGGCATCGAAGGAACTCCTGGTGGGCCCCACAGCAGTAACCTAAATCAGACCCAAACTGAGCTAGGATGTTTCAGTCTAGCCCATCCTTTTCACAACTTCTATAATCAAAATTGATGGTACAGACGAGTTCTATACTTGTTCTAGAGTGAAAACAACCTACCTCTGGCAGAGGAAGATGGCCGAAGAGCTCCGAACGCCATTAATGGCCGATCGAGCATCCTCAGGTGCCACGTGGAGATAGAAACATCCATCACACGATTGGAACCCACCAACGTATTCTCCTATCCACCACGATTCTAAAGAACCTAATATCGACTGCTGCGGTGGTCGGAGTCGCCACAATTCGATCGGAGAAAGATCAGGGGCTTATTTGCAAAAGAACCAGACTCGTCGCTGGTGGAGGGAGACGAATTCGATTTTTCCTTGATCTTCTGTGGCTATTTTGGTGTGGCAGTTCGCACCATTCACTACACGAAGACCAAAGAGTGGTCAGCGTCCACGCGAAGGCCCAGTCAGCCTTCTTTGCTTACGTAGACCAATCGAAAATTTTCATGTCATCAAAAATTTTCAAAAATTAATTAAAAATAGTATACAACTCAGAAAAATTCAAATAAAATATCCTTAAAATCCTAAAAATCTGTAGAAACTAGATTTACTTATATTTTGATATGAAATTATGTCAATTTGTGCCTCTTTTGTATTTTCAAAATATTTTCTCTTAAATTGAATTTTATAAATTGTTAAAAACTTCAAAAATTCACCAAAATTAGTAGGAAGCTCATAAAAATCCAAATAAACTATCCAAAAATTTCTAAAAATCTAAATAAATCAGATATAATATTATTTTCATATGATATTTTATCAAAATAAATAGTTTCTTATTTTTTTATGAAAATTCAATTTTATAAATTCTAGAAAAGTGGTCAAATACTTTAATAAATTTTCTAAGTAATTTTATCACTTTCTTGTCAATTATAATCAAACTTAAAAATAAATTGGCAACCTTTAGAAAATTTCCTTTATAATATCTTCATAACTCATAAATAATAAATAAATCTTAAGGAGATAAGTAAATAAATAAAAATAAATAAATATGTGGCGACTTTTTCGTCATTTCTCGAAGAATGATTAGGTTTCCTCAAGAACGAGAACAAGTCTTAGATTCACCCCTCACGAGCTTGGGTTCGAGTGCTGATGCCTCTTAACGACCAGATAACATCGACTAGAATCCATTCTCATGAGGGTTTATTAATTTGTGGATCCTTTCTTTCCAATAGGCGCAAGCCCCTATTGTTAATTACCCCGTGGTTTCCCACGAGTACCTCTGATTAAGAGATTCGAGGAATTAAATGTAATAGGCTAGAAAAACCGTCTTTCAGGTGATTTTTGGTATTTTAACAAGAAGTTTATTTTCAGGGTTCAATTGAGGTACCAGACCTCATTGACGGGGCGCAATTGAAGGTATAAGTGGTTTATTTATTTTGGGGCTTAGGCTGGATTCAATTGATGGCACCAGACCTAATTGACGGGGCCCAATTGAAGATCTTAAAATGCATCTAAAACTAAGAATACCAAATTTTAAGAATGCCTAAAACCAAAGCTAAAACTAAAGCTAAAACCACTTATTTTGAAATTTATATATGCATTTTTACTAGGAAGGTGATTTGATTTCATGGTCCTGGGCCATTTGGGGGCTCAAAGAATCGGTTTTCGGCCATTTAGGGGCTTGTGAAAACAAAGGGATTTGAAATTCTCGGCCATTTAGGGGCTTGTGAGAACAAAGGATTTGAGATTCTCGGCCATTTAGGGGCTTATGAGAACAAATGATTTTGGATTCTCGGCCATTTAGGGGCTTGAGAGAATAAAAGGATTTGGGGTTCTCGGCCATTTAGGGGCTTGAGAGAACAAAAGGATTTGAGATTCTCGGCCATTTAGGGGCTTGAGAGAACAAAAGAATTTGGAGTTCTCGGCCATTTAGGGGCTTGAGAGAACAAAGGATTTGGGATTCTCGGCCATTTAGGGGCTTGTGAGAACAAAGGAATTTGGAGTTCTCGGCCATTTAGGGGCTTGAGAGAACAAAGGATTTGGGATTCTCGGCCATTTAGGGGCTTGTGAGAACAAAGGATTTGGGGAGGATTTTTGACTTCACTTGGTTTGATTTGATCCAACTTGACAGGATTTGATTTAATTTGGCTTGATTTGATTTAATTTGATTTGACTTGATTTAATTTGATTTGATTTGATTTGATTTAATTTAGCTTGATTTGATTTAGAGAGATTTATTTCATTTAAATTACACTTGATTTGAGTTTAACTTGATTTAGTCTCATTTAATGTGATTTATCTAATTATATTTTATGTCATTTATTAATTAATTTATTTATTAGTTATCTACTATTCATTCCTTCATTTATTGAATTATGTGTTTATTATTTATTTTATGATTTATTTATTTAATATTTATGATTTATTTAACATTTATTATTTATTATTTATTTATGATTTATTGTTTATGTATGATTATTAAGTTACTTATTATTTACAATTTAAGACTTATTTGTAATAACTGGTTCATTTATCACTTAATCATTTACTCTTTATTGTTTAGAATTTATTTATTATTTATTTATTTATCATATTGGGATTTATTTATTATTTAATATTCATAATGATATTATTTATTATTTGATAATTTATTTATGGTTTATTGTAATTACTATTTATTTATTTATTATTATTATTTATATATATATAGATTTTTAGAAAGTCTTATTAAAATGAAGAGAAAACTCTAAATATTGCCAATTTATTTTTAATTTTGACAATAATTGATTAGAAAGTTGATAAAATTACTTAGAAAATTTATTAAAGTATTGGATCTTTTTTATAGGATTTATAAAATTGGGTTTTCATAATAACAAAACTTCAAAAATAGGAAACTATTTATTTTGACAAAATATCATATGAAAATAATATTGGATTTGGTTTATTTAGATTTTTAGAAATTTTTGGATAGTTTATTCGGATTTTTCTGAGATTCCTACTAATTTTGGTGAGTTTTTGAAGATTTTAACAATTTATAAAATTCATTTTTAATGAGAAAATATTTTGAAAATACAAAGAGGCACAAATTGCCATAATATCATATCAAAATATCAGTAAATCTAGTTTCTACAGATTTTTAGGATTTTATGGATATTTTATTTGAATTTTTCTGAGTTATTTACTATTTTTAATGAATTTTTGAAATTTAATCTGATTTGGAATTTTCTGATTGGGCCACGTGTGCGTTGACTGAACCAGAGACGCTGACTTTGCGCTGGATTTCGTGTGGCGAGTGAGCTGACCTACCACACGAAATTACCCACAAAAGATCAAGCGGAAAATCGAATTCGTCTCCCTCCGTCGACAGTTGGTTTTTTGCAGATAGGCCCTCGGTTATTCGTCGGCGAAATTGCGATGATTCAGGCCGTCACCTCAGTCGAAAATTGATTTTTTAGAGTCGTAGGAGTGGGGATAAGAGTTTGGTAGGCTTCGTTCTTGCTGAGGAGGCCTATATCGCCACATAGAAGCTGAGAAAGCTCAGGCGACCATTAATGGCGCTCGTAACTCTCTGGTGCTTTTCTTCTGCCAGTGATAGGTTTACCACACTCAAAAATATGTACGAAAGACATAAGTGGTATCAATTTGGCGTATAGGATACTGGAGGGAGGTGATGTTGACTGAGGAAACTCGGCTCCAATTTTTGGTCTGGGTTAGGTTTGTATTGTGGGGCCGACAGAAGCAGCTTCTTGCACCAGTGACCATCTAGATAGCTTTAGGGAGTTAATTATAAGTTGTTTATGACTTTATTTCGATTGGAAATACTGTAATTTGATGTAAGAGACACAAGGGCAGAAATATGCAATCTTTTACACTTTATTGAACTTCAATTTTGCATGTAGGTTGAGTTACAACAACTGAGTTCAATTAGGTGCTCAAATTAAGTCCACTTAAATCTGTTATTGGTGTCCAAATCATCACAGATAGTAGTAGTAGCCTATTTTGCTCTTTGCACAATTTTTAAATCTTTGTTTTTATGTAGTTTCTCCACTGTTCTGAGTGAATTTCGTTTTTATTAGTCCAAATGCAGCAAAATGACTTACAGGAGTCATACTAGCCTTAGGAAATGCAATTGGAACAGCATGAAGCACTTTTACTCATTTTTGTCAGACATTTATCTACTTTAATGTAATTTCTGTCCATAAACTGAAACATGCTCTTTTACTTGTCCAGAAATTAGGCAAACTTGTATAATTCATCTGTTTAGATATATGAAACTTTTGATTTAGACATTTTTCCAGAAAAGTCAAGAAATTAAGAAGTAACACTTTTTTTATAAAATGCCCTTGCTGCCTATATAAAATCATATAAAATCAAATAAAATCCAGAAAAATAAGAAAATTGTTCCCTGCTGTCCAAAGGATCCTATGCCTGTTGTCTCTGTGCATTTTTAAACTTTTAAGCAGATAAGACCCTGCATTTTCTATTTTTTTCTCACTGAACAGATTTGAATACTTATGTGCTAATGTATTTTCTATGAAGGAATGACGTACTAAACAATAAAGTCCATGTTCTAACAAAAATTGGGCAGCATCTCCCCCTCCTCTTTGCTTGATGGGGTCTCCTATCCATGGCCGAAGCCATGGAGAGGGAGATGCTACCCAGAAATGGAGATACTCCACTCGAGGTAAAAACTAGGATTGAGGAGACCCCAATCGAAGTATAGAGAGCTAGACCTGAGCAAAACCTCAGGCAAAGCTTATAGCCAAGTAAGAATCGGAGGAGAAGAGTAGAAGAAAGGGGAAGAGAAAATAAAGAAAAATTAGCTGCCAAACCACAAATTGATTGTTTAAACTCATTTATTCCACTTCAAATTTCATCACTACAAGAAAATATCGCTCAATTTTACCTCTTCCTATCTTTTCCAGACTGCTCGATCAATTGACTATTACAATCTCACCTCTACTAAACAAATTGAGCAAAGTAACTAATTTTAAGACCTATCCTAAGATGGCGGCTACCCTCCTCTCTCTTCTGATGCCTTTAACTGGGGTTTATATAGGTTGAAATTAGGGCAACATCACCATAGCCCGAGAGCATCCGCACCTTCCATTTATATCCAATGGTCGTCCTTCAGCTGCTCCTAGGGTTTGATTTTCGCAAACCATGGGTAGAGGTTGCTGGTTTTGATGTCTGTGGACGGAGAGGAGCCACGTCATCGAAGCATGTCGGATTTCACCTTTTTACCCGGCGTCTCCACGGTAAGAAATCGCTGCCTTCTTTTTACCCAGGGAGGAGACGGAGCTGACTGGTGAGGGCCCGTCTGTCGGATTTAATAAGAGAGATCGAGATGGGTGCAATTGTTTCTCCGTGCACCAATGAAAGATCAATTACTCCAACATCTTTCGGTCCATGCAAAACTTGAGGCGGGAAGGAGAGAGTTTAAACTCCAGCGACATTACATCCCCCCCGGATCCTCTGCAGTTGTACGTACGCGCCAGAATTCCAGGAATTTTCTGGGAATTTCTCTCCAATTCCATTTAAATAAATCATTTATTTTGTTTCCAAGCAAAAATAATTCAGTTTAGAGCCTTCCCAAGGGTATTTTTGTATGAAATTTTATGGGTAGGTTCAGAAAAATGTGAGGAATTTAATGGTTTAAATATATTTATGAAATTCTTTATGGATTTATTTTGAGAATTTTATGGAATTTTGGGGTTTCTTTGAGAATGAAGGGTTTCTGTAGATATTTTTGGGATTTTTAAATCATGATAATTCATCATAATTCATGGGGGATTTTTGGGTATTTTTTTGGGAATTTTTGGAGTTGGTTTGGTATTTTTCGTGGATTTTTTGCGCTTTCTTAGATTTATTTGTCATAAAATGGGTTATAATTTCATGCATTTTAGCATAATATTTTTGGGTTAAACAAATGCCCCCCACTAGAATTGCTTGTGACAATTCTAAAATGGGAACAAGCGATTCTAGTGGTTTCTCTTGACCGTTTTCTTGACTCATTCTTCTTGGATTATGGAGTTCCATTCCTTCGGTACTCATCGAACTTGTGCTTGGTCAACTTTCCATGCTCAAGGTTTTTCCATGAATTTCACACACTTTCCTTTAATTTTGGTGGGTATTTTGGCCCACATTTTATGTTTGTTTGCTTGGGTTTAGGGTATACATAAATCTGCACCACAATTTAGGCTGAGGGGATTTGGCCCACACCTGTATTTCCTTGGGTTTGGATTTATATGGACTTTGCTTCTAACTTCCATTTCATTTCTCTTCTGACATCAACCTTGAGCGTTTTGGCTTTCCTTGCACCTTTATCCAGGCAATTGACAAGTTCACCCCTTCAAGAGTCACAAATTCCATCATAAGTCGTAACCTGTAAAAGAAAATTCCTATACTATATTTGGCTGGTGGATTCTGTGGAGTTGGGAATATTTTGGTGGAAGGAATGACTTATGGGGCCATAAAAGGCAAGCCACCCTTTTATTTTCCTTACCCTCTCATACTCACCCTCTCATTAGGTATAGGCACTCATCATAATGACACTCAATCGGCATTGACATGGCATGGGCGTGATTGATGTGGGGTTTGGTGCCCTCAGATAGCTTCATAGGGCGGTGCCTTAATGCCTTCAGACGCCACAAAGGCTTAATCTTCATTAGGCATAGGTGTCTCGGAATACCACTAAGGCTTTCCTTGACACGGCTTCGCGTTCTCCAAGACCCGAAAGTCTCATCATCGACCGCGGATTATAACATAAGGGTAAATTTTCACAAAAGCGGGGCAAGTCTCTTTCCAAAAACTTACCCCTTTTATTGGCTAATATTTTGGGTTTATTTTGGGAACGAGATTTATTTATGGTGGAATTTTTGGATTTTGTTGAAAATTTATTGGCTAAGATTTACAAAAAGGGTTCTTTTTTTTTTTTTTTTTTTTTTTTTTTTTTTTGATATCATTGGAATTTTGAATTTGTTGGGCTTAATACACATATATACATTCTATTACACATTATTTTGAGAAAAGAACTTTCCTCAGGTGTAGTACTTCTTCAGATATCGGCCATTGATTGGTGGAATTACACACTTTCCTTCCTTGTCCACCAGTTTGTAGGACCCTCCTTCATACACCTCCTTGATGATATAAGGCCCTTCCCAGTTTGGGGCAAATTTTGGACCATGATGTCGCCCCAAGATGGGCCTTCGTAGGACCAACACCAAATCTCCCTCCTTGAAAGCACGAGGCCTTACCATCTTGTCATAGGCCTTGGCCATTTGTGTTCTATACAACTCCAGACTTTGTTGAGCCATTAACCTCTTTTCATCCATGGCATCCAATTCTTCGAGCCTTAAGCGGGCCCGCTTATCCATAGGTAAACCTGCATGCATGGCTACCCTGAGAGATGGTAATTCAATTTCCAATGGCAACACTGCTTCCGTCCCAAATGCCAACGAGTAGGGAGTTGCTTGAGTAGGGGTTCTATAGGTCGTGCGATACGCCCAAAGCGCTTCTTGGAGTTTTTCATCCCAATTTCTATGATTGTTTCCCACCGTTTTCCTCAAGAGTTTAATCAAGACCTTGTTGAAAGCCTCTGCTAGTCCATTAGCCCTTGGATTGTAAATAGAAGAATATTTCCACTTTATCTTGTGCTGCCTGGCAAAAGCATAGATCTCGCCACTCTTAAAAGCGGTGCCATTATCAGATGTGATCTCCCTTGGTGTACCAAAACGGTATAACACATGATTCTTGAGAAACTGAATAACATCTTTGCTTCTCACTTCTTTCAAAGGAACCGCTTCGGCCCATTTAGAGAAATAATCGGTGATGGCCAAAATAAACTTATGTCCTTTTGAAGACGGTGGATCAATGAGTCCGATCACATCCATTCCCCACATATCAAACGGCCAAGAGGCCACCGTTGGATGCAACGGATTAGGATGTTGATGTATGAAATCACCGTGTACTTGGCACATGTGGCACTTCTTTGCTTGATTTTCACAATCCGCAATCATGGTTGGCCAATAGTATCCCATCCTTTTGATATGGAGCCTCATTTTAGGACCTGATTGATGAGCTCCACAAAAACCCGAATGCACTTCTTTCACAATCCTTTGAGCTTCGTCATATGACACACATCTCAACCATAACTGATCATAAGACCGTCTATACAACGTGTCATTCACATAGACATATCGGAGAATTCTCCGCTTCAATTGTTCTTTTTCAGCTTTTTCTGTAGGAAGAACTTGATACTTGAAGTAATCCACAAAAGGTTTCCTCCAATCTTCCGTTTCATCTATTTCTATTTCCATGGTTTCATCTGGATCCATCAACAAATCCGCTTCCCATTCCTCTAAATCCACAAAAAGGTTGGTATTCATTTCTTTTTCAATTTCCAAAAGGTAAGGTGCAAGGGAGCGTCGATTTCTTATGATGATTTGCACTTCCTCCCCGTCAGGCTTACTCAATTGAGTAGCTACTCGAGCCAAAGCATCAGCCATGCCATTGGAAGCTCTTGACACCTTTTCAAAAGTGATCTTTGAGAATTTGGCCATTAACTCTTGAGCTCTTTCATGGTATTTCACTAATTCAGGTTTCTTCACATCAAATACTCCTTCAACTTGATTAAGGATCAATTGAGAATCTCCACACACCTTCATCTCCCTTATATTCATGCCACTTGCAAGCTCCAATCCCGCAATCAACGCCTCATATTCCGCCTCATTGTTTGTGCATGGCTCGGTTAATGCTATCGAGTGGCGAAGGATACCTCCTTGAGGTGTAACAAAAACCAAACCCACTCCCGCTCGAACTCGAGGTAGCTCGGGCCTCTTAGAAGGCTGTATAGCAGATGATCCATCAAAGAACATCACCCAACCTGCTTCCTTTTCCTCCAAACATAGGCTTTGTTCATCTGGAAACTCACAATTCAAAGGGGAGTCATCGGGGACAGGATGTGCTGCCAGAAAATCGGCCATCGCTTGCCCTTTTATAGCCTTTTGAGGGGCATAAGTAATATCAAATTCCATGAGAGCAATGGCCCACCTTGCCAACCTTCCCGTTAACATGGGCCTAGTCATCAGATATTTTAACGGGTCCACCTTTGATATCAACGTGACCTTGTGGGACAACATGTAATGCCTTAGCTTCTTCGTGGCAAATACCAAAGCTAGGCAATGCTTTTCAATTGGACTATATGATTGCTCGGCCCCAACCAACATGCGACTCAAGTAGTACAGAGCATTTTCCTTACCTTCTTCATTCTCTTGAGCCAAAAGTGCACCCAAAGATCCATCCAAGGCCGTAGTATAGAGGACTAACGGCTTTCCTTGAATAGGCGCAGCGAGGACAGGAGGTTTGAGGAGATACTCTTTTATGTCCTCGAAAGCCTTCTGACACTTGGCATCCCATTTGAAAGGTACATCTTTCTTGGTCAAGTGAGTGAACGGCTTAATTCTTCCAGAAAGATTAGCTATAAACCTCCTGACGTAAGCCAACTGCCCCTGCAGAGAGCGGAGTTGCTTGAGAGTCTTCGGGGGAGGCATTTCCCTAATCGCCTTGATTTTTGCGGGGTCAATTTCAATGCCCCTGTGCCTTACCACGAATCCTAAAAACTTTCCAGAAGATACCATGAATGCACACTTCAAAGGGTTCATCTTCAAAGAATATTTTCTCAATCTTTCAAACACCACCCTTAAGTGCTCAAAGTGTTCGTCAATTGATCTGGCCTTTACTACCAAGTCATCCACATAACACTCGACTATTTTGTGAATTAAATCATCAAATATCTTGGTCATTGCCCTTTGGTAAGTCGCCCCTGCATTTTTCAACCCAAATGGCATTACCTTATAACAAAAGATACCTATTGGTGTCCGAAAGGATGTGTGCCTTTGATCTTCTTCATCCATAGGAATCTGATTATAGCCTGATGACCCGTCCATGAAGGAATACACCACGAAAGAAGACGTGTAGTCAACTATCAGCTCAGTCACAGGCAATGGAAAGTCATCTTTTGGGCATGCCTTATTCAAGTCTCTAAAATCCACACACACTCGAATCTGACCATTTTTCTTCTTCACCGGCACAATGTTGGCAACCCAAATAGGATTTTCTTCCTCCCTAATGAAACCCGCGTCAATCAACTTCTTCACTTCTTCAATAACTTTCTCTTCAAGCTCGACTCGCATGCGCCTTGGGGCTTGCTTAACAGGTTTCACACTGGGATCTATCTTCAATTTGTGAGAAGCTAGACTGGGATCAAGACCGGGCATTTCGGTGTAGTTCCATGCAAAACAATCTTTATATTCCATCAAAAGTGCCTTCAATTGCTCTTGTTTTTCCAAGGGAAGCGATGCACTTATGAATGTTGGCCTTGGATCATCCTTGGTACCCAAATCTATTTCCAAAAGTTCGTCAATTGTGTTTTGACCTCCTTCCTCTAATTCTCGAGGAGCATTCTTCGCAACCTGTATGAACTCTTCTTCTTCTTCTTCGGGTCGCGACTCAATGGGCGTTATACCCACCATGTGACACTCAACGAATAAGACTTCTTCTTGAGGCACTTGAAAACCTAGCCCTTTGGTCTTTTTGAGCTTTCCATCCAGTCCTTTGACCCACATAGATTTCTCACTCCATAATTCTTGAAATGCCTTCGCACTTCGCCTCGAAATTGGCTCCAAACAACGGGCCTTTTGAAACAGACTTATCAACTTCCTGTTATAGTGACCCATCACCTCTATTCTTTCGCACTCATCGTCTTCTTCCTCTAGCCACTTCTCCCAATCGTCAGAGCAAGCTGCCCCATCTGATGGCTCCACACTTTCAGCCTTATAGAATAGAATTCCTTTATGAAACACCATCCTCTTTTGAACTTTCTCCACTTTAGGAGGAACATAAAAAGTTTCCAAATATTTTATTTGATTCACCTCTCTCGGGGTAAGCTCTTTAAAATAACCCAGTGGGATTTGCTCTATAGCCATTGAGTCTTCACTTCTACCAAACCCCTCGTCAGAGTCAGTATCATATGCATAGATCACATTTCTTTGCTTTTGATCCTTATCATTCGCCCCGCAAGGATTTCCACTTCGATTCTCTTCTTCATCTTTTATATAGAGCGGAGTCTTGACAGCACATGAGGTTTTGGCCCTTCCTTTCAGGATTACTCTTTCATTGTCATCCTCATTTTCTCCTTCAGCTCGCCATCTCATTCGGGGAGAGGTACTCCTTTGTGAAGTTGGGGCATAAAACCGCTCAATTTCTTCTAACTCCACTTCATGTGCCCCATAATATTGTGGATCTCCCTTGATTGTCTTTTGCTCACCGTCATGTATGTATTTGACACATTGGTGGAGGGTGGATGGCACAAGGTAATTCTCATGCAACCATGGTCTTCCTAACAAAGCCTTATATGATGTATCGGCATCGATTACATAAAATTTGACCAAGGTTTCGAGCTCTCCAAACTTCATAGGAAGAGTGATTGATCCCAATGCTCGTTCAGAGTTTTGGTTGAATCCATGAATATAGACGTTCTCATCCAAAAGACGCCTTCCTCCCAAAGCCAATTGATTCAATGATCTCAAAGGCAAGATGTTAATGGAGGAGCCTGGATCCACCAACATTCGGCTTAGTTGATTTCCATTGGTTTTGCCTGTAATATAGAGTGGTTGATTATGCTGGGCCTTTCCCATCATTAGGTCCACATCTGTGAATGTAATCTGACTTTTGGGCTCCACATAAAGGGCCTCAGTCATATGCTTTTCCGCCAAATAAGCTTGGAACCTCTCGGGTTCTTGCAACACCTCCATCATTGTGTCTCTAAGCTCTTTCGACATCATCAACGCCTCAAATACACTGATCAGTGCAGGGGTGCGTCTCAAATGAGCCAAAATGTTGTATTCTCCAACAGTTTCTTTTGCCTTTTGACTTGGCCCCGGCTCTTCAACGGTTTCTTGCCCTTTGCCTTTACCTTTCACCTTTTCATTCTCCTTGGGCGCTTGCCTTTCAGGGATGTTGGTGCCAGACCGAAGGTTTAGGTGACACTCTTTTTCTTCAAACATGTCTTTGGCAAAAAGACCTTGATACAACACATCATCTTCTTCTTCCTCAGAATCATAATAATAAACGACAAGTTCTTCTCCTTTTCCTGTCCCCTTTAATTCTTCTCTTTTTGTTTCTTCTTGATTAATTTGCTTCACTAGCTTTTGCACTTGGCACTCTTCATGATCAGATTCTTCAGTTACCACTATAATGGCATTGCATTCCACATTACGCCTTTCATTCCTCTTTTGAAATACCGCATTGGCTTGAGCATGAGGAGCTGGTTCTTGCTTGAAACTTTGGGGTATAATAAGGTCCCCTTCCTTGATCATCCTCTCGAGGATATCTTTAAAGACATAGCAATCTCCAACAGGGTGCCCCAAGACCCTATGGTAAGCACAATAAGTTGGGTCATTCACCTTATTTTGCTCTTCCGGCCTTTTGCAAATAGGCAACTCTATAGCCTTCCCCTCCAACACTTGTTTGAGCAAGGCCGCCGTCTTTTCTTTCTTGAATGAATAGGGCTTACTCAAGCGCTCATTCAAAGGTGTTCGAATCCAAGTACTTCCACTATTTCCACCACTATTGTTGTTTTTATTTCCTTTAAAACCACCATCTCGATTAGTGGAAGCTTCATTGGCCCCGGCTATCTTAAGAGGACCTTGCGTTCTATTGCCTTGATCATTTCTATTATTGTTGAATCGGGCCTCTCTAGGTGGCCCAATATGCACTACTCGCGCCACACGAGTCACAAGATCTTCATAGGTATAAATGTCACTTCCAGATAACGGCCTCCGAATCCAATCATCCAAATTTCTTATCAAAAACTCTACGGCCTCCGCTTCGGGCATCTGGTGCGTGCACCTTATATTCATGTTCCTCCACCGATTGATGTAATCCAGTGCTTTCTCTCCTTGTTTTGGCTTTTCAGAAGCTAGGTCGGCCATACTAATTCTTTGGGTCACCATAGCAAACTTAGATCTAAATATCTCTTCCATTTCATCCCATGTTTCAATTGAATCATTTTCAAGGGAAGAGTACCATTCAAATGCGGCACCCGTCAAACTTTGAGAGAATTGCCTAAAAAGGAGAGCTTCATCACAAGAGGTATTGCCACACGCATTCCTAAACTGCACCAAATGCTGATCAGGAGTAATTCCCTCTTTTCCTGTGCCATCAAAGAGATTGAACTTTGGCACTTGGTAATTAGAAGGATAAGCAATTTGCTCGTATTCTCTTGGGTAAGGCCTTCCACACCTCTTTCGAATGTTAACCAAACGACCCGCTCCTGATGCTTGGAGCTGCTGATTTATCATATCTTGAATGATTTGTTTGGTCGGCTCTGATTTTCTTGCCCCTGTCCGAGATCGTGCCCCAGGAACTTCATCTTCCTCGGACTCATATTTAGACTTACTCTTTTTTTCTTTAGAATGCCTTTTATATCCTCTTTCTTCTTCTTCTTCTGAAGACTCATACTTGATCTTATTCTTCTTTGTTTTGGATGATTTTCTTTTGCTCTTCTCTTCTTCTTCATCAGAAGTCTCATATCTGTTCTTACTCTTTCTTTCTTTTACCATTTTCTTCTTGCCCTTTTCTTCTCCTTCATCAGAAGACCCATATTTATTCCTATTCTTCCTTTCTTTTGAAGCTTTTTTCTTATGTTTGTTCTCTTCTTCTGAAGAGGAGGAGTATTCTTTCTCAAGCTCTCCGAGCAAATTCTTCTTTTCCAAAAGTTTATACATTTTCTTAAGCAATTCCTTATCTTTCTCTCTTTCATCCATTAGTTGAGACATCTTCCTTTCATTTTTCTCCAATATACTCATCAATCGAGTATCCTTCCCTTCCATCCATCGATTTTTATCATCATCACTTTCTTGAGCGCTCTCAATTAGCACCTCTTCTCCTTGGGGAATATTGTGACTTGAAGACGTGTGATCTTTCTTATCTTTGCCATCCTTTTTGGTCAAAATGACTTCTTCGTCACCGGCCATATTTACAAAGGCATGCATCTCATTTTCTCCACTTGTTCTAATCATGTTCACATAGGCATGAACCACCGGCTCTTTCTCACGCCAAACTAAGCGCCTCCTTTTGTTTTGTGACTCTTGATTAGCCACTTCAACAACCAAACGAGTTTCAACCTTGGGTACCCACATTTTCTTGGGCCTCTTTTCATTCCTCAAAGGTCCTAAACGTTCCTTTACAGGAGTAATAGCTCTTCCACTTCCTTTCTGCCCCAGTCTCTCCTTCACGGGGGTTGATTCTCTCCTTTGCCCTTTTGGTTCCAATCTTTCATGGACTGGTACACGGGGAAACGTAAGCCTTTCCTTAACCGACTGCCTCCTTTGAGGATTTCTGCCCCGGAACTGGACCTGATATTCAGGAGGAAATTCCTCCATTGTTTTCAATACGGCCTTAGGAGAGTTCTTCCGAACCAACCTAAGAGGCGCAAATGGATTGCTGACTGGGAGGTTAGGCCTTACCTCCAACTCATTCTTATACGCTCTCTGTACTTTCTTGATAGTTCTTGTGCCTTGAGAGACTGGCACATACACTTTTCTCACTGTTGCATTCTTTTGAGGATAATGACGGCGTCGGTGCCTCTTGTGGGAAGATGTTGAGCTTGGGTGGGCCCTCTTTTGAGGCACAAGGGCCCATTCTCCCTCTTCAATACCGACCTCAATAGGAGTAGGATTTTCAGGAACCCTTGAAATCACCAATGGTTCCACTTGAGGCTCTTCAACAACGTGAGCAAGTTGAAAGCTCCCATCCTTCACTTGCACAATAGGCACAAAAGAGTGCCCATACGGCATAGCCCCATACATGAACTCATGTTGGTAAACGATCGGTACTCCGCCAATCCTGAACATTCCTGAAGGCTTGCTCATGTCAACTGGTGTAAACGCCATTTCCTGCAAGAGAACACCTCGAAATGTTATGGTTAGCAATGTTTATTTAATATTTTAATATTTACAAAATAATTTCCTAGCCTTATACATTTAATCCCTCAAATCTCAAAGATGAGAGGAGAAAGAGGTCCCACCGGGCGTGCCAGAGAATCTGTGGCGACTTTTTCGTCATTTCTCGAAGAATGATTAGGTTTCCTCAAGAACGAGAACAAGTCTTAGATTCACCCCTCACGAGCTTGGGTTCGAGTGCTGATGCCTCTTAACGACCAGATAACATCGACTAGAATCCATTCTCATGAGGGTTTATTAATTTGTGGATCCTTTCTTTCCAATAGGCGCAAGCCCCTATTGTTAATTACCCCGTGGTTTCCCACGAGAACCTCTGATTAAGAGATTCGAGGAATTAAATGTAATAGGCTAGAAAAACCGTCTTTCAGGTGATTTTTGGTATTTTAACAAGAAGTTTATTTTCAGGGTTCAATTGAGGTACCAGACCTCATTGACGGGGCGCAATTGAAGGTATAAGTGGTTTATTTATTTTGGGGCTTAGGCTGGATTCAATTGATGGCACCAGACCTAATTGACGGGGCCCAATTGAAGATCTTAAAATGCATCTAAAACTAAGAATACCAAATTTTAAGAATGCCTAAAACCAAAGCTAAAACTAAAGCTAAAACCACTTATTTTGAAATTTATATATGCATTTTTACTAGGAAGGTGATTTGATTTCATGGTCCTGGGCCATTTGGGGGCTCAAAGAATCGGTTTTCGGCCATTTAGGGGCTTGTGAAAACAAAGGGATTTGAAATTCTCGGCCATTTAGGGGCTTGTGAGAACAAAGGATTTGAGATTCTCGGCCATTTAGGGGCTTATGAGAACAAATGATTTTGGATTCTCGGCCATTTAGGGGCTTGAGAGAATAAAAGGATTTGGGGTTCTCGGCCATTTAGGGGCTTGAGAGAACAAAAGGATTTGAGATTCTCGGCCATTTAGGGGCTTGAGAGAACAAAAGAATTTGGAGTTCTCGGCCATTTAGGGGCTTGAGAGAACAAAGGATTTGGGATTCTCGGCCATTTAGGGGCTTGTGAGAACAAAGGAATTTGGAGTTCTCGGCCATTTAGGGGCTTGAGAGAACAAAGGATTTGGGATTCTCGGCCATTTAGGGGCTTGTGAGAACAAAGGATTTGGGGAGGATTTTTGACTTCACTTGGTTTGATTTGATCCAACTTGACAGGATTTGATTTAATTTGGCTTGATTTGATTTAATTTGATTTGACTTGATTTAATTTGATTTGATTTGATTTGATTTAATTTAGCTTGATTTGATTTAGAGAGATTTATTTCATTTAAATTACACTTGATTTGAGTTTAACTTGATTTAGTCTCATTTAATGTGATTTATCTAATTATATTTTATGTCATTTATTAATTAATTTATTTATTAGTTATCTACTATTCATTCCTTCATTTATTGAATTATGTGTTTATTATTTATTTTATGATTTATTTATTTAATATTTATGATTTATTTAACATTTATTATTTATTATTTATTTATGATTTATTGTTTATGTATGATTATTAAGTTACTTATTATTTACAATTTAAGACTTATTTGTAATAACTGGTTCATTTATCACTTAATCATTTACTCTTTATTGTTTAGAATTTATTTATTATTTATTTATTTATCATATTGGGATTTATTTATTATTTAATATTCATAATGATATTATTTATTATTTGATAATTTATTTATGGTTTATTGTAATTACTATTTATTTATTTATTATTATTATTTATATATATATAGATTTTTAGAAAGTCTTATTAAAATGAAGAGAAAACTCTAAATATTGCCAATTTATTTTTAATTTTGACAATAATTGATTAGAAAGTTGATAAAATTACTTAGAAAATTTATTAAAGTATTGGATCTTTTTTATAGGATTTATAAAATTGGGTTTTCATAATAACAAAACTTCAAAAATAGGAAACTATTTATTTTGACAAAATATCATATGAAAATAATGTTGGATTTGGTTTATTTAGATTTTTAGAAATTTTTGGATAGTTTATTCGGATTTTTCTGAGATTCCTACTAATTTTGGTGAGTTTTTGAAGATTTTAACAATTTATAAAATTCATTTTTAATGAGAAAATATTTTGAAAATACAAAGAGGCACAAATTGCCATAATATCATATCAAAATATCAGTAAATCTAGTTTCTACAGATTTTTAGGATTTTATGGATATTTTATTTGAATTTTTCTGAGTTATTTACTATTTTTAATGAATTTTTGAAATTTAATCTGATTTGGAATTTTCTGATTGGGCCACGTGTGCGTTGACTGAACCAGAGACGCTGACTTTGCGCTGGATTTCGTGTGGCGAGTGAGCTGACCTACCACACGAAATTACCCACAAAAGATCAAGCGGAAAATCGAATTCGTCTCCCTCCGTCGACAGTTGGTTTTTTGCAGATAGGCCCTCGGTTATTCGTCGGCGAAATTGCGATGATTCAGGCCGTCACCTCAGTCGAAAATTGATTTTTTAGAGTCGTAGGAGTGGGGATAAGAGTTTGGTAGGCTTCGTTCTTGCTGAGGAGGCCTATATCGCCACATAGAAGCTGAGAAAGCTCAGGCGACCATTAATGGCGCTCGTAACTCTCTGGTGCTTTTCTTCTGCCAGTGATAGGTTTACCACACTCAAAAATATGTACGAAAGACATAAGTGGTATCAATTTGGCGTATAGGATACTGGAGGGAGGTGATGTTGACTGAGGAAACTCGGCTCCAATTTTTGGTCTGGGTTAGGTTTGTATTGTGGGGCCGACAGAAGCAGCTTCTTGCACCAGTGACCATCTAGATAGCTTTAGGGAGTTAATTATAAGTTGTTTATGACTTTATTTCGATTGGAAATACTGTAATTTGATGTAAGAGACACAAGGGCAGAAATATGCAATCTTTTACACTTTATTGAACTTCAATTTTGCATGTAGGTTGAGTTACAACAACTGAGTTCAATTAGGTGCTCAAATTAAGTCCACTTAAATCTGTTATTGGTGTCCAAATCATCACAGATAGTAGTAGTAGCCTATTTTGCTCTTTGCACAATTTTTAAATCTTTGTTTTTATGTAGTTTCTCCACTGTTCTGAGTGAATTTCGTTTTTATTAGTCCAAATGCAGCAAAATGACTTACAGGAGTCATACTAGCCTTAGGAAATGCAATTGGAACAGCATGAAGCACTTTTACTCATTTTTGTCAGACATTTATCTACTTTAATGTAATTTCTGTCCATAAACTGAAACATGCTCTTTTACTTGTCCAGAAATTAGGCAAACTTGTATAATTCATCTGTTTAGATATATGAAACTTTTGATTTAGACATTTTTCCAGAAAAGTCAAGAAATTAAGAAGTAACACTTTTTTTATAAAATGCCCTTGCTGCCTATATAAAATCATATAAAATCAAATAAAATCCAGAAAAATAAGAAAATTGTTCCCTGCTGTCCAAAGGATCCTATGCCTGTTGTCTCTGTGCATTTTTAAACTTTTAAGCAGATAAGACCCTGCATTTTCTATTTTTTTCTCACTGAACAGATTTGAATACTTATGTGCTAATGTATTTTCTATGAAGGAATGACGTACTAAACAATAAAGTCCATGTTCTAACAAAAATTGGGCAGCATCTCCCCCTCCTCTTTGCTTGATGGGGTCTCCTATCCATGGCCGAAGCCATGGAGAGGGAGATGCTACCCAGAAATGGAGATACTCCACTCGAGGTAAAAACTAGGATTGAGGAGACCCCAATCGAAGTATAGAGAGCTAGACCTGAGCAAAACCTCAGGCAAAGCTTATAGCCAAGTAAGAATCGGAGGAGAAGAGTAGAAGAAAGGGGAAGAGAAAATAAAGAAAAATTAGCTGCCAAACCACAAATTGATTGTTTAAACTCATTTATTCCACTTCAAATTTCATCACTACAAGAAAATATCGCTCAATTTTACCTCTTCCTATCTTTTCCAGACTGCTCGATCAATTGACTATTACAATCTCACCTCTACTAAACAAATTGAGCAAAGTAACTAATTTTAAGACCTATCCTAAGATGGCGGCTACCCTCCTCTCTCTTCTGATGCCTTTAACTGGGGTTTATATAGGTTGAAATTAGGGCAACATCACCATAGCCCGAGAGCATCCGCATTCCATTTATATCCAATGGTCGTCCTTCAGCTGCTCCTAGGGTTTGATTTTCGCAAACCATGGGTAGAGGTTGCTGGTTTTGATGTCTGTGGACGGAGAGGAGCCACGTCATCGAAGCATGTCGGATTTCACCTTTTTACCCGGCGTCTCCACGGTAAGAAATCGCTGCCTTCTTTTTACCCAGGGAGGAGACGGAGCTGACTGGTGAGGGCCCGTCTGTCGGATTTAATAAGAGAGATCGAGATGGGTGCAATTGTTTCTCCGTGCACCAATGAAAGATCAATTACTCCAACATCTTTCGGTCCATGCAACAGGTCCATGCAAAACTTGAGGCGGGAAGGAGAGAGTTTAAACTCCAGCGACATTACATCCCCCCCGGATCCTCTGCAGTTGTACGTACGCGCCAGAATTCCAGGAATTTTCTGGGAATTTCTCTCCAATTCCATTTAAATAAATCATTTATTTTGTTTCCAAGCAAAAATAATTCAGTTTAGAGCCTTCCCAAGGGTATTTTTGTATGAAATTTTATGGGTAGGTTCAGAAAAATGTGAGGAATTTAATGGTTTAAATATATTTATGAAATTCTTTATGGATTTATTTTGAGAATTTTATGGAATTTTGGGGTTTCTTTGAGAATGAAGGGTTTCTGTAGATATTTTTGGGATTTTTAAATCATGATAATTCATCATAATTCATGGGGGATTTTTGGGTATTTTTTTGGGAATTTTTGGAGTTGGTTTGGTATTTTTCGTGGATTTTTTGCGCTTTCTTAGATTTATTTGTCATAAAATGGGTTATAATTTCATGCATTTTAGCATAATATTTTTGGGTTAAACAAAATAATAAATAATTAAATAAGTAATTAAGAGATAAATAAATAAAATAAAATAATAATAAATAAACAATAAATAATAAATAAATTTTAAAATAATAAGTAAAAACAAATAAATGTTAAATAAATCATAAATACTAAATAAATAAATCATAAAATAAATAATAAACACATAGTAAACAAATGATTCAATAAATGAAGGAATGAATAGTAGATAAATAATAAATAAATTAATTAATTAATAAACAACATAAAATATAATTAGATAAATCACATTAAATGAGACTAAATCAAGTCAAACTCAAATCAAGTGTAATTTAAATGAAATAAATCTCTCTAAATCAAATCAAGTCAAATCAAATTAAATCAAGTCAAATCAAATTAAATGAAATCAAGTCAAATTAAATCAAATCCTGTCAAGTTGGATCAAATCAAATCAAGTGAAGTCAAAATCCTCCCCAAATCCCTTGTTCTCACAAGCCCCTAAATGGCCGAGAATTCTAATTCCTTTGTTCTCACAAGCCCTAAATGGCCGAGAATCCCAAATCATTTTGTTCTCACAAGCCCTAAATGGCCGAGAATCCCAAATCATTTTGTTCTCACAAGCCCCTAAATGGCCGAGAATTCTAATTCCTTTGTTCTCACAAGCCCTAAATGGCCAAGAATCCCAAATCTTTTTGTTCTCACAAGCCCTAAATGGCCGAGAATCCCAAATCCTTTTGTTCTCACAAGCCCCTAAATGGCCGAGAATCCCAAATCCTTTGTTCTCACAAGCCCCTAAATAGCCGAGAATCCCAAACCCTTTTGTTCACACAAGCCCCTAAATGGCCGAGAATCCCAAATCCTTTATTCTCACAAGCCCCCAAATGGCCGAGAACCAATTCTCACAAGCCCTAAATGGCCGAGAATTATCAAATCAAATCCCTCCATTTTCACAAGCCCCTAAATGGCCGAAAACCGATTCTTTGAGCCCCTAAATGGCCCAGGACCATGAAATCAAATCACCCTCATAATATAAATTTCGAATAGACAATTTCAGTGTTAGTCCTAAATTCAAATAGGCAGTTTTAGTTTTAGTTTCAGTTATTCTTAAATTTTAGATATTCTTAATTTTAGATAGTCTTAGTTTCATATGCATTTTAGACATATTCAATTGGGCCCCGTCAATTAAGTCTGGTGCCATCAATTGAATCCGGTCTAAGTCCAAAAGAAATAAATCATTTGTACCCTCAATTGGGCCCCGTCAATTAGGTTTGGTGCCATCAATTGAGCTTTGTCTGAACCAAAAATCATTTAAATAATGATTTTCTAGCCTATTACATTTAATTTCTCGAATCTCTTAATCAGAGGTTCTCGTGGGAAACCACGGGGTAATTAACAATAGGGTCTTGCGTTTATTGGAAAGAAAGGATCCGCAAATTAATAAACCCTTACGAGAATGGATTCTAGTCGATGTTCTCTGGTCGTTAAGAGGCATCAGCACTTGAACCCAGGCTCGTAAGGGGTGAATCTAAGACTTGTTCTCGTTCTTGAGGAAACCCAATCATTCTTCGAGAAATGACGAAAAAGTCCACGCAGGGTTAATTGTAAATTAATTGAGATTAGATTTTCGGATTTGATTAAAATCTAATATCTGTATGCTAAGGACGGATTTTGTTGAGCTTGATTTAGATTAACATTAGTCTAATATTAATTTGTGGCTTTCATTAGGGAAATGATGACAATAGTCTGTGTGTTTAATGAACAGATACAGTGGCAAATAAACCAGACTTTCTGATCCCGCTAAAATAAAACAAAATAATTCTGATTTTTATTTTTACTTGTGTTTAACTATTTCCTAAATTCTGTCTGCTGATTCTGTATTCTGTGGTTAATGTTAAATTTCGATATAAGGAAATAAACGTTAAACATAATTCTGAATGATTAGAGAAGTAACTAAAATTAAAACAACGACATAATCTAAATCAAGGACCTAGAACCAAACTAGAACAGTCAATGTTAACGTTAAGAACCAGACTCAGATTTAAGGAAACCCGTTAAATAAATATTAACGGTACTTGATTTGTGGTTTGTAAACAGGCACGGACCCTGAAGCACCCCGCGACCAGTAAAGAAGCAAGGTGCGGAATTACGCGGTTTCTTTGTACAAACTCGGATATCGGTATTTTTAAATTAATGCATAGCATGTTGAAAGACATATGCATTTACTCCATATAGGATTAAGAAACCCTGAATGAATTAAATTCTTGTTGAATTAAACTGATCGTTTGATTAGGAAATGAATCTGATTTGTTCATCCATTTGTTATCTTGTGGACCGTCAGAATTTCAAAGACTGGAATGGTTTCCGTAAATTGACTATGTTGCATGATTTTATTGGAAAAATTCATAAATCTGATTCGGAATTAAATCGGACCATTCTTATTCAGTCTGCATAGCATAAATATGAACTTAAATTGTGTCACTCTCCGGAGTATGGTTTGGCCACCTACCCAGCCAGGATTTTAGCGCTATTATTTCTAGAAATTCCCTCTGGAATCTGAACCTAGGATTGAACCTATGATTTTGGGAAAAGTTCTTTCTGAATCTGACCGGCCGATAAGAACTTGAGTGAATGCGATTTTCTGTGGAATAATTATGCTTGATTTGTTTCTGTGCATATTCATGATGCAGTATGTCGGTCATCGGACCCTTTCGTCTGGTACCCACGGTATTAAAATTTCTGAAAATAATGTTTCTAAATTACAATGATTATATATTAAATAAGTGAGTGTGAATTCCGTTACTCGGTTCATACTTAGATCCGCGTACTGGAACTAAAACCCGCACTGAGATTGTATCTCACTCTGTGCTTTATTTTGCACGTGTCCTCATCGACTTGGGGGTTCCAGGAGCGTCGTAATGGAGTTAGGCATAGGACTATAGCAACTTTGGAGTGTAGTTACTTTCAGTTTGCGGTACGGTTCCCAAGTCTGAATTGTGAGACTGTTTTGTGTATCTGCTTAGATGAACTGCCCGAGGTACTAGCTTACTTATATTTTGAGATGTCTCCTGTGTCTCCAGCGTCCGAGGTTGAGGTTGAGCCAGAGCCGGAGGCTAACTCCCATGAAGAGGAAGCGTTCTGACCGTTAGCTTCCTTTTCCTTGTTGGGAGGGGGTCCGAGTGTGTATGTTCCCTCTGGTATTGTGTTGTAGTGGTCTTGGTTTTGCAGTGCCGGTTTTTTGTGTCGGTTTTTATGAGTCTTTTCTCGGGGTTGTGGCGGCAGTATCACGGTTGGATGGGTGATTTTTCTCTTTTTCTGTACTATATGTCTATATGTATATAGAGCGAGCTTGAGTGGACCAGTCCTTAGGAAAAATAAATAAGCCGGGATTGGTCATAGCTTGGTGTGGTTTGCTTTACTTTTGTAGAAAAACTTGTGTAAAACTGAGCTTGAAATAATGTGAAATATTTTCGGTGTGCTTATCTGTGATGTTGTGTGAATTCTGGGCCGAAATCAAGAAAATGGAAAGAAAAAAAAAATAGTCTGTCTGTCTGTCTGTTCGCCTTACAGGAATGGAAAACTATTCTCGTGACGGAGGAGACATCGCTCCCTCGGTTCGAGGTGTGACAATTCTATAATCCTCGAGACCTCAACCTTCTTTGTCCAAAAAATCCTGACTCCACACCTACGTACTGGCATGTTCAAGAAACGTAATGCTACTTAATTTGGGGGGGAAACTACATGTTAATAAAATATATTCGTAATTTAAAATGATATTGAATAACACTTCATTCTACAAATTAGAATGCATATGGTCTTATTCTATTTTAGTTCATGTTGCGTGCATGATAGACTCGCGAACAGTACAGTCAAAGTCGCGTTGTATTATTAATTATAATCGTCGTTGAGATCCATATGTATAATTACATCATATCAGTTCATTAAAAAACAATACTGACGGCCTGCGGGAATAATAATTTCAATTTTTATTATATGAAGAAGAAATGGATTAAACCACTATTTTAAATTCATGCATTGCATGCCAGTTATGACTGAATTAATTTACTAAATTTACAACACAAATTATACCATATTTGTAGACGCACGATTGCTCGCACATGTTTGGTATCATTTTTTTTTTTTTAACTTTTGATTACGCAATCCCTGATGTTATATGGGCACGTTTGCACGCACATATTCGGTATGTAATTAGGTTATCCAAAAGAGCAATATATATTGAAATTTTTGGTCGACACAGAATCCACTTTTTATTTTTTTCAGAAATTTCTAGAGGCAACTTCTGTCAAACCTACTTTGTGCCAATTGCCTTCACGTTTAGTTAATTAGATACAATCTGCTAGCTTCAATATTTGCATTAATCTCTTCCAACCAGATCTTCAATCCTCAATTATTTATTTATATATAATTATAACAAGCCTAGAGGTTGCGGTGCATGTCACAATCTTTCAATATATGCCAGTAACATTTATGTTCCATTATTATTATAGGATAATCGGTTATGTTACAATACGATTGGATAAGGATTTAGCGAGGTGTCATCTATCATCTATGTACGTATTATTAATTAATTATGTTCGATGTTATATGGAACTGACATGTGGTACTAATTGCAATTTATTACCTCCAAATTAAGTTATCGACCTCTGTCCTAACGCGTATGTCATAAGATCGCCTTTACTGCATGCCTAAATAAAGGTCAAATTAAAATAACAGATTTTTTATGCATAATTTTTATAAGCACGCTTTAATATTATCACCCAATTTATACACAATTATAGTTTCAAACACGCGTTTAACACATTATCAGACATGTATCATAACATATATTATCTTAGTTTTGAAAAACACATATAAAGGCGGACAATTAATTATGATCCCCACAAGTACCAAATAAAATTTCCTCTTCAAGTCGAATCTAGTTCCAATTATCTACACGTTGCATAAGGTGAATATATATATAATAAGTGGAATCTAGTTCGAATTATCGACACGTTGCATAACTTGAATATATATATATATAATGCAAAATAAAATGATGTTTGTAGCCCGGATTAAGCTTACAACCCTCGTCTTCTAGAAAGGGAAAATTGCCACATAATAACAAGCTTTTGGCACTTAAATAAGATATATATGCGGAGCGTAAAAAGGTTAAAAGAAAAAAGAAAAGAGAATGTGGACCTAGATTTAATAAGTGCCATTTAATCAGGCCCATGTTGATAGAGCAGTCTAGCAAAACACCTGGTACCAACTAAGTAAGATTAACTGGGGTCTCATCACCGAACCGAATCCTCTGGACTTCTTTAGAAGAAGTCCAGTGGTCTTCTTTGATCCGAGCTGTCCGATTTGATCAAAACGGTTGAATTTTTTCGGGCCTATCAATCTGGTACTATTCACGGGGCTTCCTTATAGCCGTTGAGATTAAATCAGACGGCTCTGATTTAAGGAAGACCACCCAAACCGCAGTCCAGAGGATGCGGATTCGTCTGATCACCACCCAATAATCTGCCTGTGGGACCCACATGCTTGATTAGCTCCCAATGAGCTGCTCGTGGGACCTCATCGGTGGTTCAAGTTTTGAGATATGGTTATTTGGTTACCCAAAAATTGAGATCATCCGACCCCTACCGCGCAAACTGAACAAATTTAATAAAGAACAATGTTATTTAATTTGTTGGAATGGTCTGCTAAATAATTTACTCCGTATGAAACATTTTTCATATTTCTAAATTATTTTTGAAGGTTAATTCATAATTTCTAAATTACGAGAATAACAACCAGAACATAGAATATAGAGCATGTTTTTTTTTTTTTTTTTTTTCTTAAGCGAAAGGCATATTAAAAGAATATAGAACCGTATGAAACATTTTCGTTTTGTGATGTAGGTCGGATAAGCGAAAGGCATATTAATATTTCCTTTTACACGGCTTAGATAAACAAAATATATATAACATTTAACTCTATCAAAAGAACATAAATCTTTTTTAATGTCTGATTATGTTAGGTGAGACATGGGAAATCACAATGGCAAAAAAAAGAAAGTGATAAAAGTTTATAGACACTATCGCTAATCATGATTTCATATGATAAGGATTCCAAAATCAGAACTTTATTTTTGGTATAAATTATTAGTATTTCTAGAAACCGATTACAGGAGAAACGTTCCGAGATTAAAAAAAAAAATTGACCAAATTATTATATGGTGATGTTTCACTTGCAAGGGTAAACATAAACATCATTCAAAAGTCCAAATGGACATTTCAGGTAATAGATAAAACTCATGACCACACAACAAAGTCCTTTCTAGTTATAGGTCTTCAAAACAGTAGTTAAACTACGTCCGTCGAAAACTCGTAATCTGCTAATTTTATGCTTAGAAACATCACATCATCGGTTGCCTACTTGCCTTTAAATAAATAGTTCTACCTACTTCTAGGCATCTCTAATAAAAATGGAGATTATTATATATTATACTATTTCAATGAGGAGAATTTCGTTATAATGATCTTTTTATGTTTTGACTTATTATAACTCAACTTTAAAATTAAAATTATTAAACAAATCAAGATAAAATATCATAACGTAAAATTCACAAAACAGATTTTTTTTTTTTAAGTAGTCAAAAAACAAATTAAAACCATCCACATTGGTCTACCCAGATGGTGAGTCTTCCGAGTACAAATAATTACATAAACTTTTTGACAGTCTTTTAGTGAATTTCTTAAGACATAAAATAAATGTGTGAAATAAATTCACTAGCCAGAAAAAAAAAAATATATTATATCTGATTCAATGTGTAATAATTTTAAAATGTATAAATTTCATATGTGCATGCATATATATTAATGTTATACCAAAGTTTTAATATACAATTTATGCGGTTTAACGGTTTGGTGATGATTTCTGATAATACGGTGATGAAGAGGTTATGTGGTGATAAAACAGTAATAAATGGTTATGCGGTAAAAAGATAGATATAATTCAGTTTTATCGGCCATAAAACAAAGCATTTCATAAACTTGTGTTATACACATTATGTATAGTTCGAATTTGCTTCATTTTTTCTTTAAGTTTCGGATATTATGTAGAAGATGAACCACTGTAACATGCCGTCTTGAAATTTTTAGAAATTAAACTCCTTATTGATCTATATTTATGAAGAGAAGTAAAACTATATTTATTATTCCTACCGTTATACTTTTTCAAAGATTAAATATATGAGCGAGAAAAATTAATCAGTATTGTACATCATTTTTACTAGGATTGTTTCCGGAATTCTCAAATTTTCTACAGAAAAAAAAAAGATCTTAATTTTTAACAAGAGATAATTTATATCAAAAAGTTTGTATTCGATAAATTTTGGACACAAAAGAATAATGTTTCAAAACAAAAAGAAAAATCTATACCATGAAAAACAAAGCTGGACACGAATTGACACAAAGAAAATACAAAGAGTTGTATTATTATTTAAAAAAATTTGTTATACCTCAGTACTCTCAGATAAATACATTTTTTTTTTTATAAAAAAAGAAGAAGAACGAAACACAAAATACAAGAGTCTTATGATATTTTTAAATAACGAGAAAAAAAATTTAGAGCATGTTTGCATATAAAAGAGGCCACATATCACTGTGTCAAGTAACAATTCCACACCAGGTGTTTGCAATTATTGCTGGATCTGGATTAGTTTCACCATTAACGCTTGAAAAAGAAAACAGCGATGGCTTTGAATGATGTCACCTTCATCCGCAATGACGTGGGTTTCATCCGAGGTATGAACGTATGTTTTTTTCTAGCTTAATTAGGTGATTAATAAATAAAATAAATTATCCATATAGATCCCTATAAATCAACCTCTCCTCGTGAGTTTAGATCAAACTCTCACACGTGGCGCTCCAGGAGAGGAGATTAGAGTCGGCAAGCATGGAGCCCACGTGGCTGGTCGTGTGCGGTGGGCTCGGCACCCACTTGTTGTGGGACCACTAGACGAGTGTAAGACGACCTAATTGGAGATTGGATTATCACTTTATCACTTGGATTCTTTGTTTGGATCTTCTAATTTTTTTTCAACTGCACGGATCAAATCAATCTAAAAGAGACAAGTAATTGGCGTGTTACGAAATTTTCAATATATTTTCCTGGTTATCTGCTAGCGTACCATTTATTACCTAATAAAGATGATAAATAAATAATTGTGAAACGTGGTATTTAGTATGAGATCAGATTGTCTGTGCCAGAGTTTATATAACTCGGCAAGACACTACAGAAGACTTCACAGTAAATTGTAACAGAGTATCAGTATTAGTGAAGATAATGTACTCCTCTGTGGTAGACTGGTAGTTGCGCAGTAACTTCTTGTGTAGCGAGTCTCCTGGTCAGAAAGTTTAATACTCAAAAGTGACGGTTTTAATAAAATAAAAAAATTGTACGAGGAGTCGGTTGAACGTTTCAAATTTAAAGTTTAAACAGGCCGAACTCATCTACTCATTTCCAGAAGGTCACGGGACCGACGATGGTGGTATCCACGTGGACATACTGACACGTGGCAGTATCCTTTTCGTTGGTCGAGAGGAGGCGGTTTTTTCCTTTTTTCTTCATTTTTTGAATAATGAGGTTTGCTTGAGCCTTGAGCGCTTGCCGTGTCTCCTCGGGCCTCGAGTAATTACTTCTTCCAGCTGGAGCTTATCGGGTTACCGGTGACCGGTTAGCTGGGACGTCCGACAGCTGCCACGTGCCAGTTGGTACCTTTTGACATCTAACGCGACGAATATGAAGCAGCAGGAGTTCTCCTTGGACTTTTGGAGAGAGGAATTGATCCAAGATGGGCCCGTCACCTTTTGCAATAGTTGTTTTTGTTGTTTCTAAGAAAGATTAAATTTACGTTCGATTGATTTACCAAAAATGATTTCGTGGTGTGCAATTGTCATTTTCTTTAATTGAAATGCTTCTTCAGGAAGAAGATATGTTATATTAATTAACGAATTTATGACTTCAGAATGCCATGCGACATGAATGTGAAAAGTAACACAATGTTAGTGTTTCCTATTATACTCCGTCATATATTTCGTTATAAATACAATGATGCCCTTAATTTTTTAAAAATAGCTTTATTATGTTTCATGAAAGAAGTTCTAAACTCTTATGTTCTTTTTTTTTATAATATTTTGTAGACCATAAAAGAGCCTAAAACTTGTGGATTTTTGGGGAAGATTTCATAATTAATAGAGTAGTTTATTTCGATAACAAAACGTTTGAAATTTTTTACATATATATTACGTGTGTACAAGTTATTTAGATTGAAAAAGGTAGAATTTTGATCATTATTTCATCTTCATCAACCGTTACCATTTTGACAAAATATTATTCCTTTTTTTTTTTTTTCCTTCACAAGTTTTTTCTCTTTTATATTCTCTTATTTTTGGTATTGCATTTTTTTTTACCACACGTTGTTTTTGTTTTAATCTAATTTATAAATTATAATACTTGGCCATTTCACTTGTAATTCCTACCTTTTCTTCTACGAACATTTGTTATAAAATAATTGACGTACTCGTACGTCTTAAAGAAAAGATTAATAAGAAAAAATAATTACAAATTTCCTGCATTGCGAATTACTTTGGATCTTTGCATGATTACTTTTTAGCAATATGATGGATTAATGTAACGATATTACTGATAGTAAATAAAAACTAAGCCGTTCGTGTAAACATGGATCGTTGGTTTGACTTCCACGTAATAGAAATGTCCTATATGTATTGAATTGATATATTTTTTTCTTATGTTTTTTTTAAGGCATTTGAAACACGATTTTTTTTTTTTTTTTTTTTTTTTTTTTGAAGAAACAGAGATCTTTGCTATCCAATTTTCTTTCGATTTGAAATGCAATGGGAGATATAGAATGCACTAATTTCTTTATATATGTAATTAGCTTAAAAAATAAACAAATTCCACGCTAAATATTTTATTGATTAATTATTAATCTTGTACACATTCTCTCCGCATAGTGTTTTTATTTTTTTTTTCATTTTATATGTTATTCGGGTACAAGACACCAATTGACTGGTACTACGATACTCGATTTTTGAAATTCAAAGGGCCCTTCAAACACTTAATTTGACGTGCATATCAAAATCTTGTAGGATATTAAATTTTATAATTAAAAATAATTTTTTAATGAATAATTATCTTCATCATGAAATACAGTAATAAAATATTGTAAATAAGTTTGATAGATAGAATGAGTTGAGCAGCTCGAATTGACATTGAAATATAAAATTTTGAATTTTTAAGTTACCATATCCATAAACTGTCAACATTATACATGCCGTAGGATTCCTAACTATATAAAACATAAATAAATAAATAAAATTTATGACTAGCTTCCCTCCTCCTAACCTACACCAGATATTTCATTCCACCATCACATCATTGCAATTTGCAAATTGCAATACAAATGTTCCTAGCTACTCGCATCTTACTCCGGTGTAGTAATAATTTAAAGATGCAACTGTTAAATTACCTCATTTCAAAAAACCCTCAATTCCAAAACGTTCATAAAACGCACAAAGTTGTAACGTGTTATTTATTATTATTATTATTATTATTATTATTATTATTTTGCTTAAACAACAATTATCCTTCTTTAAGACTGAAATTTACATTCAAGTCCCTAGTGTTTGCAATATTTTATTTATCTTAAAATTTTTTCATCTTCTTACAATGCATTCAATCACGTAATAGTACCTATAATGAAATAAAAACAAAACAAATTATTAATTTTGTACATTTATTATTTATTATAAACAAATGTAAAGTTTATCGTCGGTCTTGGTTGGAGAGCAAAAGATTCATTTAAAAATTGAATATCAAGTCGTGCTGTTTATTACTATAACTAGCAAGCATGATTGTTTTTTTTATTAAGAAAAATCTATTTTCAAACTCAACCGGACAGACGCACTACGTTAACTCTCCAAAGAAGATTTAAGTTTTCTTTTATAATTTATATTTACATGATTTGGAATATCGGATTAAATTCTTATTATTTTGCTACTCCCGTTTCATAAAAAAAAAAAAGCATCTACTCTAAAAAAAATAAAAACATGATAATTCCGCCAGGGTATTTATCGTTCAAAATTTTCATAGACGAGCATATCCAAGCACGTGGTTTGAAAGCAACATCCCAATTTACACCGCTTTTCAAACAAAAATTCTAATTCAAAACCCAGGGTTAAATACGTAATTTGGCACTACAATATGGATAATCTCACCGCCAACTCCCGGTTTCGCTCCCTTGTATAACTCCCCTGTCCCCACGCCGCGCCCCAAGTTTATCCATTTATCGCTCTCTTTCTTCCCCGTCTCCCCACTTCCCTCCTCTCTCTCTATCTCTCTATCCAATTTCGACAATACCACTCTCTCTATTCTCACCGGAATAAGGATTTCCCAATTCAAATTCCACATCCTATTCCGATTTCCCTCTCAATAAAGCTCCCATATCTCTTGCACATCTCATGCGCTCCTTTTATAGTTCTTTCCTAATCCGCCATTGCAACACCCATAGATAGAATAGCACCACCACCACAACAACTCCAAACCTTATTCCTAGAATAAATCTAATCCTAATCCTAAACTAACCTAACCTTAAACCTCGCTGTCGTCAATTCGCTATGCCATCTCTCTCCTGCGCCAACCTCCTTGACCTCGTGGCGGGAGAAGACTTCCCTGCCTCCCCCGGTCGTACAACTCCCCGCCTGCCACGTGTCATGACTCTCCCAGCAAGCGCCTTCGACGATCAATCTACTCCCGACATCTGTCCTAGGCGGATTGTTGTCTCCCACCGACTCCCTCTACGCGCATATCCCGACCCCACCTCCCCTTTCAACGGTGTCTCCTTCTCTTTCGACACGGAGACGGCTGCGTACCAACTTCGTGCGGGGCTTCCCTCTCCAGTCATACACGTTGGTGCTCTACCCGACACGTCGGTACCTATTGATCCGGCTATCCATGAAGAACTGTCACAGTACCTCTTCACCCGTTTCTCATGCTTACCTGTTTTCGTACCAGGCGAGCTCCATTCCAGATTCTACCATGGGTTTTGTAAGCACTATCTCTGGCCTTTGTTACACTATCTGCTGCCATTGACCCCTTCATTCGGGTTACCTTTTGATCGGTCTCTGTACCGGTCGTACCTGTCCGCAAACAAGCTCTATGCGGATCGAATAACCGAGATCCTAAACCCCGATGATGATTTTGTGTGGGTACATGATTACCACCTTCTAGCTTTGCCTACTTTTTTGAGAAAGAGATTTCCCAGAGTAAAACTTGGGTTTTTCCTCCACTCACCTTTTCCTTCCTCAGAAATTTTTCGTACAATACCGGTACGGGACGACCTCCTGCGTGCATTGCTTAATGCTGATTTGGTTGGTTTTCACACCTTTGACTATGCGCGACATTTCCTCTCTTCATGCTCGAGGTTGTTGGGGTTAGATTACCAGTCCAAGAGAGGTTACATTGGGATTGAATACTATGGTAGAACAGTTACTCTAAAGATCTTGCCCATCGGTATAGACATGGATCAACTCAGGTCGGTGGTTACTTCGCCTGAAACTGTTGCAAAGGTTAAAGAACTGACAGAGCAGTACAAAGGTCGTACCTTGTTACTTGGTGTTGATGATATGGATCTGTTTAAGGGTATCGGACTTAAATTTCTTGCAATGGAGCAATTATTAGAGCAAAGACCCGAATTACGTGGCAAAGTGGTTTTGGTACAAATCACAAACCCTGCGCGGAGCCAAGGGAAGGATATACAAGAGGTGCAGGAAGAAGCAAGGTCGATCTCTAAACGCATCAATACCCGGTTTGGCCAGCCCGGGTATGAACCAGTCGTTCACATAGACCAACCTGTGCCCACTTATGAGAAAGTGGCTTACTATGCTGTGGCTGAGTGCTGTGTGGTCAATGCTGTGCGTGATGGGTTGAACCGCATACCTTACATTTACACTGTGTGCCGACACGAGAGCCCTGCTTTGGAAACAATGTCAAAGAAGAAGAGTGTCATTATTGTATCAGAGTTTATTGGGTGTTCCCCTTCTCTTAGTGGTGCGATACGTGTCAACCCGTGGAATTTGGAAGCAGTTTCTGAGGCAATGAATTTGGCCATGACCTTACCTGAAATTGAAAAGGAATTGAGGCATGAAAAGCACTACAAGTATATTAGCTCTCATGATGTGGCATACTGGGCCCGTTCATTTGACCAAGACCTACAACGGGCTTGCAAAGACCACATGTCAAAGAGGTGTTGGGGCATTGGTTTTGGCATGGGTTTTCGGGTTGTTGCCTTGGGCCCTAATTTCAGAAAACTCTCAGTCGAGCGGGTTGTGCAGCCATACAGAAAAAGTTGTAATCGGCTTATATTGTTGGATTATGATGGCACTATGATGCCACAGGGATTGATTAACAAGGCACCAAGTGAAGATGTGTTAACTGTTCTTAATGAACTGTGTGAGGATCCAAAAAATATTGTTTTTGTGGTTAGTGGGAGAGGAAAGGATGAGCTGAGCCGTTGGTTTGCACCTTGCGAGAAACTTGGTATATCGGCAGAGCATGGTTTCTTTACTAGGTATTATTTTTTATTTTTCTTTAAAATATCATAACTGTTCCTGTTATCATTGTGTTATCTCTTGTACACTTGTCTCAACCTTGACTCATTATCGCAGCTCAATAGGTTTCATGTTCAAACATGTTTGAACTCATTATCAATCCTTATGCTGTACTCCTGTACAAGCTTTAGTTTAATGCCAGAAATCTAAAAGAAAGCAGTTTTCTTAAATAGATGACCCTTTAGTAAAGTAGATAATGGTTGTTGATTATAGATAATACTATATGAAATCTTGCAAATTATTTTTTAGGATTGACAGAAATTTTACTTACAGATTTTCTTTGCATAAAAGTTATTTAAAGACTTCAGGGCTCATTTCTAATTGACTTGTTACCCATTTCTAGGTATATGTACAATTATTATTTAGATTACGCATTACTACTGGAAAGCTTGAGTCAGCTGACATTTATGGAAAGACACCAATTTGCTGGAACTCAGGTTGCTAGTTGAGACTGGTAGGATATGCTTTGAAGTTCCTAATTTGTGACAATGGGTTCCTTGTATTTCAGGTGGAGTAGAAATTCTCAATGGGTGTCTTGCAAATTAACAGTCGATTTTGATTGGAAGAAAATAGCTGAGCCAGTGATGAGGCAGTACACAGAGACCACAGATGGATCTTACATAGAGCACAAGGAGAGTGCTTTGGTGTGGCATCACCAAGAAGCTGACCCTGATTTCGGTTCGTGGCAAGCCAAAGAGTTGTTAGACCATTTAGAGAATGTACTTGCAAATGAGCCAGTCGTAGTCAAGCGGGGCCAACACATTGTTGAAGTCAACCCTCAGGTAATTTCTAGGTTTGCAGCTGTTTTAACAGTGTTGCAATTCTTTGTTTATCTGTAGCCAAATATCTGGGCTTTATGAGAAATGAACATTGTAGGGTTCATATTAATTAGGACCACTGTCATGCTACCAGGATTTTTAGTAGATTTGGGATGATAGGATAAGACAATTTTGCTGTGAGACAGATATTGATGTGTGCACTAAAGCACATCAACATAAATCTTTATGAAAAGTGTGGAGTTTTCTAGAAAGAAAATTAAAGAAACTGTAGCTTTCCAACTGAAGATAAGATAAAGATGTATTATCTCCCTAATTTCCTTTCCCATTAGATAGTTAAATATCACATCTCTCACACATGCAGAAGTTCAGAGGAAAAAATTGACAAATCAACTTACTCCTATTGTTGTCACCCTGCAGGGAATAAGCAAAGGTGTAGTTGTGGAAAACCTACTTTCAACTATGGCAGGCACCAACAAGACACCGGATTTCATACTATGTATAGGAGATGACCGTTCTGACGAGGACATGTTTGAAGCAGTTTCGAGCTTAAAAACTAAAAACAATAGTCCTGGTGCATCAAATGCTGATGTTTTTGCATGTACGGTCGGTAAAAAACCAAGTATGGCAAGGTATTATTTGGATGATACAGTGGATGTGATAAAGATGCTACAGGGGTTGGCCCATGCTTCAGTCTTGCACCGGCCTAAAGTAGAGTTCTCTCTCCCTGTTCCTTTTGAAGGTTCTCTCTGAAATAAGAAATGAAATAGCATTGTAATGGTAATAATGGGGACTTCTTTGTGTTATGTTCTCTGCAAGCTGTGAAATTTCGGTAGTGCCACTTAACTAGGGTGGATGAAATTAACAACTTCAGTGGGAATATGGAGAGGATGTTTGTTTTTTCTTCTTCTTAGTTTTAGAGGTTACAGAAGATCAGGTCTTTAGCTTTTTATTTTTTGTTCTTTGTTGTTGTAATTTTTTGTGTACATATGACGAGTAACCCTTTGTAAGTTCCAATAGTAGTTATTACAGAAATATATAATTCTTTCTAAGTCAGTAATCTTTGTTATTTCCATAGAAATGTCTTTTGATGTGCTGGGTATAGCCTGGGGTTGCCCAACTAATTGCTAATGTGTCACCCTCACTCTCTAAACGCTTTTTTTTTCTAATATTTTCTGGTTGTCCAACATGGCTCCCTGAATTCATGATTTGTAATTATGAGAACAGAAGTTGCAAATATTATTTTTGCATTTAATTTTATTTGTTCTAGCCTGTCGTTTGTATATTAATTCCATTTTCGTATTTCTGTTTGTTTAATATTGTCTCTTTTTATGGAACAAGATTCTACTTAGGATGTTTTTTAGTAAAGACTTCTTGTCAAAGTTATAAAAATTGAAGCAGATTGATGGCAACTACATTGGATCAAGCGGATTAGTTCTCATAAATTTATTAATATCCAGTAGTAGTCCAGTCAAATTGGGACAGCCGAAGTAGAAGGCGACCCAACCATTTTCCATGTTAAATAAGATAAATGCAGTGGATGTTTCCTTGCAGGGACATGGATACAGACATTGAACTCTTCACCTCCAGCAGCTATCATTGAACTTTTCCTTGGGCCTTAATCTTCATCTGGTCGTCTCCAAGTCAAATTGGTGATCAAATTCCATTGGGTTCTTTGATAATGTTAGACGCTTGGATCTTTGATAACGTTGGATCAGGTTTGGTGAAACATTCCAATTATTTATAGTCATACAGTAGAACTGAACTGAGAATTTCACCTAACACGGTTAATTACAAATTCGAAATTCAGTAAGTTAATGATGAAATTATGAGAACTTCAATCCAATCATTGCATTTTGTGTTTTTTATGTTAGAACTTTGTTGGTGATCCGATTGTAGTTCGGGTATAGAAACAGAGCATCATGCTGCTTTCTCAAAATAACAAGCAAAAAAAAAAGAAAAAAAAAAAAGCAAATTTATGAGGGATAAATGGAACTGATTTACAATATAATATAATTCTTTGTATGTTTAAAGTATACAAATATATAGCATTTCCTTTTGTATTTGTCTCAATATTTGGAAATAATTTGGAAATACATTTCCAAGCCGCTTACCTTTTCAAAATTTATCTTGCATTTATTATATTTTCTAGCCATCTCCAAACTTGCTTAGCATAGGGGTAAAAGAGAAAAAAAGTGATAAAAAATATTCTTCCTCAGGACAAAAATGACAGCTAAATTCTTCCCACCTTTTTCTTACCACATTTTCCTTTGTCAGAATTTTGAACTAGAAATAATAATACCCTCTAATTTTTAGAGGCGATATCCCATAGTTACCACTTACCAGGTATAGAATTCTTAGCAACATTATAATTTTCACACAATCCATTAGTTTTCGTTTCCCTATATATCTGATCAATCTCAGAAGATAAGAATCCTTTATCAGCAAGTAAAATTTTCAAGTCTATCCATTCATGCTTTACAGCTCAAATGCTCAATAATATTTTATATTTTTTTCCAAATGCAACTGGAGGGAGTAACCATTTCGCACTGAACCTTCCCTCTTTTATCGTAGCAAGTACTAAACAGATTACAAAAGGATATAGATTTATCTGTATAATTCCAAAGATCAATATCATTACTATTCTTGTCGTAAGATGAATGACATCATCCACAACACCCTTGATTGTAAATATATTTCAAAGAATGGGAAATATTGGATTAGATGTGGCAATTTTGATTTTCGCCATAAACTTTGAAAAGTAAATCTTTAAATTTGAACCGCCATACTCGTAGATCATTTTTTAGGATTATCTTTGGTACCTTGCCGTAAAAATTTCTTGTTGTTAGTTATTTTTAATACAAGATAGATAGATTTTTTTTTCAGTCATTTTTTCCTTTTTTTTTATCAATCAAATGATGCCGATCTGAACATGATTGCTCTACAAGGCATATCCAGATATTTAATAGATAATTGTCCTGTCGTTGGTAAAAAAATAGATAATTGTCCTATCTTGCTTCCAAAATTTAAGGCAATTTTTTTGTTGATCACTTATATTCAGACCAAACATCTCAAATTTATCAATTTCGGCCTTTAATTCAGATATCAATTAGGAATCAACAAATCAATTTAAAATTTTAAATCATGTATGTATCAACTTTTAAGAAAATACGGGTATCATCGGTACAATTTTATATCTTTACCTTGCAAAGCTACTTCATCTGTTTCCATTGACAGTAATTTTTTTTTTCCAACCCTACTGCATTACCAGAACTTTTTGATGCTGAACATTGGATAAAGGCATTTCTTTCCGTGTGTCCAAGTAAAACATTATAGAGTAATGACTTGATTAACTGCACCTCTATTAGATGAACCATTCTTCCTAACTTGTTCCTGTTTTATTCCAATTAAGTTGATGTCCGTATTAGGTGCATATTGTTTTTTCATCCTTTGTACTTCTCTTTTCTTTAGTTCTATGGTACACGTAAGTCGTAACCAAGCGTTATGGTAATGAAAAGTCATGGAATCTTATTCTAGACATCGACTATAGAACAACAATTGGCTCCAAAATTTTGGGGTGTCTAATAATTAAATAAAAAAACTAAAATGATCAACTGACGAACGACGACACATAATGCGAAAGAAAAAGTCAGTGTGGGGGCTGGCTAAAAATTATATACAACAATAGGCTCTGGAAATAATTTTCCATATCTTTTAATCACAAAAGGAAACATGAGCACTTTTGGAATTGCTGAACCCTTTTTCTTTTTCCCTATTAAGTTGTCATGAATTATTCAATACAAAGCGTCTGGAAGTGAAATTCTTAGCTACTGGTCGTCTTGGATTAGTCTATGTGTAGACCCATTATTTAGGAATACATAGGCTTGACTGCAATATGATGGGACCAAAAATATAAAGAGAGGAATCGTCTGCGACTATCTATAGAAAAACAATGATATAGTACACATGCCAAATTGCCAATTAGACTGCTTTCAACTTGCTAGTTGCAAGAAGACCCTACCATAAGTTTCAAACATTACGCATATCAATAAATTAGGTAGAAGGAAGAAATAGCTGAGCTTTCAAATAAAAAGATGTTTTGGTCAATTGAGTTTATAGTTGACGAAATAAATAGCGATATGAATATACACAGGTGGACGAAAGTTCTGCATAAGAAAATGAAACGAAGAAAAACTGTCTCAAATGTATCGGTCTTAGTTTCTCATTAATCATATAGTCAATTTATAAAAAAAAAAAAATACTTGTACAACTTTGTAGCTAAAACTTTAATAATTAATTTGCGGTGGAGCAATGGCACATCTGAAAACTAAAATATATTTAATTGGTTACGCTTTTTGCCTTTTTGGCAATGAATCTCGTAAATATAATAAAAGAAGAAATATTTTTCATTTAGTTAGTATGTGTTTATAATCATATTATCGTAGCAAAATTTTCTAATAAAATAAATGATAACTTCCTATATATTATTTTTAAAGTACCAAAGACTCGATCTAATTTATAATGTATTTTAAATATACTTTTAGACTAGGACAGAGTTGCTGGAACAAATGAGCTGACAAATCAATGTCTGATTCTATGGATCTTGACCCATTATTCCTTTGACTCCTTCCTGATTCAAAAACAGGCCACTTGATGGGGGGCAGTACAAGAAGGCACTTCATGTGACTTACCAGTAAGAAGTTATTATGGCTATATAACCATTCCAGGAACAAATCGGTCTAAGATTTCGTTTCACACATGAGCTTACAGCTGTATGTCAGAAAATTGAACAAGTTGGCGACCGAGAAACCATCACAGGTACAAAAATATCTGTTCGCATTCAAGACGGAAAGGAGCAACAATGTTCAGACTCCAGAGATCAATAAATCTCTTTTTTCGTTTGAAAGAAACTATATTGAGATATCACTATATCAGATATATGAAAGCTCATAATTTAAAACCTACAGTCAAAACGTTTTATTTGGACCAGATTGTCACTGCAGAGGCCCATAGCCCAAAATTATCACCCCACATAAGGCTCATATCTTAACGTTTCAAACTGCTCAACACAACCATATTTTATCGGCGCAAATGATATTTTTAAGCTAGCATAACACCCATCAATCCATCATTTCAATCCAAGTTTCTGAAACTAAACTTGCGGTCGAAATTGAAAGTATGCTAAGTATCAAGATGGGATAACGGTAAACCGTAAAAAACAATTCAGATGATTTATTACGAAATGAGATTAATGCAAACAACCTTTCGAAAACTAATTCATAACAAAACGATTTAGATTACACTAATGTCAAAAGTTAGACGACAAAATTACAATTCGGATTCCTTGAGGAGTCCTACGAACAAATTTGCTAATTAAAAAGAAATACATGGAGCAACTGGCAATGGAGGCATCCAAAATCCTTCACATACCCTGGAGATGACAGAAGAAATTGAAAAACATAAATTATTGTTAGACAAATTCAATGTATATAATGTTAGACAAACCACAAATCCAATGTAGAAACTAATTCTGGGGAATCTATAACTTTATTGTGTGCAACAAAACTTGCACATTACAATTCTCATTCTTATGGTGGCTACAGTTCATAACTTTTACTAGAATGCATTATTATGATCCATCCAATGAAACAATAAAAATCTATCATCAACCACTGGACGCTAATATAAAACAATAAAAATCTATCACAAAACACTGGACACTGTTCGCATAAACTTCACAAATGAAATTCTATGACTGAAATAGTATTTCAGTATCATACCATTATTATATAATAACCCAATCAGTGCTGGGAGCGGAAAACTCCTTACTATGAGAAATTTACAATACCATTATTATAAAATAACCCAATCAGTTTCACAGTTAAATCACGGTCTAGTATTTTGTAACATAAGATACAAAAATTAGATAGGTTACATCATTCTATTTGTTTCCAACCAGGTTAAACAAGTTGGAATCAAGAAAGAGAATACTGGACTGATTTCAAATGCAATCTAGGAATCCTTAAATAGAATCACATAACAGACTGATTTTATTTCTTCAGTTTTGGTACAATCCAACAACTACCATTGCTTCGTATCACGAATTATATAGTGCGGCACTCATCAAATTATCAGATGGCCCAATCTATCCCTACTGTACATCTACTGATAGTGGTTGCAAGAGCCCTCAATAAGTATTTCATCTTTACAAAATTTTAAGGTCTGAACTCTGAACTGAGTTGATCTAGTACCAATAGCAAATAAACCAGCGAATCAAACACTACGAAACCGATCAGCAAATATATTGGAAGCATTGACAGACTAATAACCATTAAATTCAGACCAAATTCTAATCCTTCTTTCAAGAGGTAATGAGGTGATTTTCCAATTAACAGACACAATTATTATAGGGTGCCCAGACTTGAGCGCATCTATAATTACAAGAAAATATAAAATCCTGCAACATATTTTTAGCAACAGAAACAACATGTAACACCCAAATATATACATTTAATGAAGTATAAAAACAAGTAAATTACAAGTAAATTTCCTTAATATTAAACAAACCACAGATCATCTTTTTACCTTAACCAGATCCGACGATGATGTTGTTGATCGGGATAAATATCAGCTTGACGAAGAATCCCACGAATCCCATGACTACAAATCCGATGGCAGTGCGAACAGCCACCTTAGAGAACTCTACAAATGACCCAATCAACACAAAACCCAAAATCAGAAACCAATTTCTTGTTTACAAGCACAAAAATATTCGAATAAAAAAGATTAAGAGAAAGAACAAAATGGATTCTTACCCTTCCGATCGGGTTTGTGGCAACGCTTAACGAGACGAACGCTATCCTTCGCGAACTCTCTCAACGGATCGACGACAGAATCGATGGCATCCATGATTCAAAGAAAGGAGGTGAAAGCTTCGAATTTGAAAAACCAGAGCAGATCGGCGATTTATGAAAGAGAGATTTGGAGAAGACGGAAACGGCAGGGAAACTGTTTAGCTTGTGAATTTTATAAAACTAAAAATGAAAAGGATATTTGAATGTTTAGGAAAACATGGTTCACATTAAAGTTTGTATGAAATTATAATGTTTTTCCGAAGGTTGCTGAATTGGGCTTTAATGAAACAAATAAACCAGGTCTAAATAATATTCTCTCTTTTATCTCGAAGATTTTGACGTGCCGCTGACTGTTTTGGAATGTTGGATTTAGATCTAACGATCCGAACTTATTTGTGAATGACACGTCATCTTTGGAGTTTACACCGGGCTCACTTGATGCGATTTTTAAGCTTTCGTTGGATGTAGCTAGGTGTGCTAGGTGGGCCTGAAATATCAGGACCAGCAACAACAACAGACTCTTTCAAAGGCTTCATTAAATAAATTTCTGTAACGGCCCAACGAATACTTTTTCCTCTCAGAAAAGGCCTGAACTGTACTGGGAGTCTGGGACCTTAGAAACATTATTGATGAATTATATATATATATATATATTTTTTTGGATATAATGGATTCTCCACCTGCTCCCATTACATTAACAAAAGACAAATAGTAAGTTTTCACCAAAAAAGAAGACAAATAGCAGATTCATGAAAGTTTGTTGTTGGAAAAGACAGTACCAGATACCATCAAAGGTTAGCTTCTCTGGCTGGTTGCAAATTAAAGGGAAAAAAATTTTAAAAAATTGAAGTAAAATCTTTCAAGGACAAAATATTATCAACCAGTTCGTAACAAAACCAAAAAAATAATGCTAATGGAAACGATATAAGTGAGGTAGATTTTGAAGTGCCTTCCTTAATAATGAACTAGACAACATTTTTACCATTTGTTATCTCCGTAAAACTAAAGCGGAGGGTCCTATTCCTGTCTCTCATGCCCCCAAATAATTGACTGGCGACCACATTGTAGGCCCCACAAAAGATGGTAATATTTCGGAAAAATGTAGCTGCTTCTGTCGATTTTCCTATCTCGCTCCACACTTATCTGATAAACTGATAGAACTCGGAAAAGGACTGTTTATCACCTATTTCTCTTAGCTGCCAACAAAAAAAATATTACTATTAAACGAGCTCAGGTCATACGGAATCTTGCTAAAAATTTAAAACTAAAATAAATATATAATTATATTAACTTTTCATCAAACAGATCGAACAAAGATAGAAGGATTGTACCTTTAAGATGAAAAAAAAAAACAGCAAATGCTTTTAGGATGAAAAGAAAAAAATAGTGACTTCAATTGGATGCACAACCTAAATTCCTAATTTTAATTCTTACAATTTTAAATGAAGAAGTTACATAATTTAGTTAATGATTTAAAGCCAACATGTGAAAGAATATTTACAATAATAGATGAGCTGAAAAAAAAATTGGCACAACACCTGAACTTTCAGTTTAAATATTTAAAAGTTTTTATTAAATTATTCATAATGTCAGTACGTCGTTTGTGAAAAAAACTTGATGAATTATTCATGATTGAAAATCAATCAATTGAAAAGACATGAATTATTGCTGTTTTTTCTTTTAAGAAGAAAAACTGGGTTTTTAAATGTAGCTATCTAATAATCATCTTTTTCATAGGATCCATTTCAGACTGATAGCAAAGTTCATTGAATTAATTAATGCTTTTTTTTTTCTTTTAAGAAGAAAAACTGGGTATTGTGTGTAGGTATCTAATAATAATCTTTTTCATAGGATCCATTTCAAACTGATAGCAAAGTTTCAAAAATCTAGACCCCATTTTCATCACACGTACAACACGTGGTTATCCAAACGGACCGAACCAGTGTCCAGTTATCATAACCTCAGGACTAGGCAACAATTATTATTTCTTTCATGATACCTTGGCAACAAATTCTAAAACCATCCAATTAACCTTAATCACCGACTTTACATTTGTCACTCTATCCTCCCCACCAAGCCATCAGCTTTCAGTGTCACTCACTACACCACACACTCCTCCTCCATCCCTACTTCCTCTCTTATCAAAACACTTCCTTTTTCCTTTCACCTTCCCCATTCCTCTTCTAGCTCTACAACAACCATGGCTTTCTTCTTCCTCTCCTTCAAGCGCACCATGTTCACCTCCTCCACCTCCTCTTCCCTCCCTCCAGTTCTCTCCATTCTCTACCAAGCCTTCCTCCTCCCCTTCCATTCACCTTCCCTCTCCCTCCCTCTCCTCCTCCTCTCCTCTGTCTCCTCCTCTTTCCTCTTCTCCTCCACTTATCCCTCTCTCTACCCTTCCATCTCTGATCTCATTGAGAAACTCTCACACTATTGCAAACCCGGCCCGATGCCTCCGCTCGATCCCCTCACCATTACCAGTATCACCTCTGATCTCGCCACCACTGCTCGCTTAGTTGGTCTCCTCCTCCCCGTTGTTTCCCTTTCCTCTCTTCTCGTCCTCCTCGCTGCAGTTTGCATTTTCTCGTACGCCTACACTGAATCCTCTCTTGATCCTCAAACCCTAGTCAAGCGCGTTGTTTCCCGCGCATACCAAACCCTAGTCACCGGCCTGTACGGTGTTCTCCTTGGTCTCGGTTACGCATGCCTCTCTGTCTTCGTCCTTGCCATGGTTTCTCTCAACTCAGATCCTGACTCCACCTCATCCCAAGCTCTCATGGCAACCAACATGACTTTGGCTAGTGTGTCAGTGCTCCTGTTTTTCTACCTGTACACTAGGTGGGCCATGGCAATGGTAATAACTGTTGTAGAGAAAACATGGGGCATCGGAGCTCTCTCCTGGTCAGTCGAGTTGTTCATCGGTAACAAACAGGTCGGTACGGCGGTGACTTTTGTAACCATGGCCATAAGGATGGGAATCTACGGGGCTTTCGGGTATATTCTAATGTCGGAACCGCCACTACCGCTTGACCAGCAGATCAAGATCGGCATGTGTGCGGCCTCTGTGGCTGCATTGTGGGAGCTATATAGCCTGTCGGCATATACTGTCTTTTATTACTATTGTAGAAAGATCCATGGATTGGACGAGACAGTGACGGAGCCATCTGCGGTGGAGGAAGGGTTTATCTATGCTAGCATTCCTGCAAAGATCGAGGCCGCATAGAGGAAGAAGGCTCTGCTTCATTATACTGGTATTGTGTCAGTATGTGTTATTATGTTGTGTGTTAGTAATATGTTAGTATGTTAAATAAATAATGTGTTTGTGTGGTATGTATGGCTTAATACTGCGGATTCCAGTAAATGTTTTGAATTTTGTGTGTAAAAGACGAGCAGTTTGATGTCATGTTGCTGGGTGAAATGTATGTAGTTAATTGTTATCAACTTCCACAAAACATATTTAGCTGTTATTCATTAATTGTACAATATTCAAAGGAATTTAGTCTTTAGTCTTAAATTTTCAGAACTTAAAAAGGCTTGGGCACTCAAAAGTCAAAACACAACAACCTCGTTGATACTTATTATTATATATAGGAAATAATTTAGCAGGACTATCGATTTAGTAGAGGCGTCTCAATCCATCTTGTGATGAACTGATGTTGGCCCTGCAGATTTTTTTTACGTTTTTGCAGCAGGATTAGAGTGAAGATTTATCTCTATTTTGGGTCCAAGTTTTCTCAAGTAATATCAGTAGAAATGTAGAATGCATGCAGTGAAAGTTCAACACTATTATCAGTGGCATCTAGATTTCCACACTGTCCGGAGACAACTAATTAGTGTGACAACTTAATAATTTATTATGCAATTTTTCTATATAATTATTATCTTTTTAAGACCAATCCAACGAAGTCAACTTCATACAAAACTAAAAGCCTAATCTAAGGAAAGGGTGTTAGCATAGATAATGTTAATTAATAATTAGTACTTGGTACTAGCCTACTAGGTCATTCAAAATCCTTTTAATTGGGTTGGGTAGGTTCCACTGCAATAATATATCAACAGTACGGATCATACTTGATTGGGCCCACTGTGGGTCATAAAATGCTATTTTTCTGTCGGCCACGTTGCCATTGTTACCAAATGAATTGGATCTTACTCGAATTAAACGGAAGTTTTCACGTGACATGTTAAGTTGTCGGATTAAATTCAAACCAGACAAAGAATACTGCGATCTTACTCGAATTAAAGGGAAGCTCTAACGAACCGTATTGAAATTCTTAACAATTTGGCTACATAGAATTTCCTTACAGATGAAAGTTGGGAATGCTTTCTGATCCAGTAGATTCTAACAACAAAAAAAATCTGTAATTTAAATTTGTTTTATATTACCAAATGGCATTCAAATAACTTAAAGATAGAATGTATGCTTCCGACATGTTTTACAACACTCTGAAAACATGTTAATAGAGAGGAACACTTAATTCGACAAAATTAATCAGCATATAAGTAACATGTAATGAACTTATCAAAATGCTCTAGCCCTTGAGAACTAGCTCTTGGTCTAGTGGCAAAAAATATATATATATTTTTAGTGAAATGTCACAATTCGAAATCCGATTGATAGTTTTTTATAGATATTTACGACTGATAGTTTTTTATAGATATTTAATTTAAAAATAAATTAGAAGCGCGTGATTCCAATTTATCTTAAAACAAAAAAAAAGTGTCCTAGCCCCTAATTGGCATACCGTTAGTAGATATAAAAAATAATTTCGTTCAAATTTTGTTGACGCAAAAGTTGAAAACAGAAAAAAAAAACTTTTTCATGTAAGGAACCTATAATTTATTAATAACTGCATTTTTTTAATATCAGAACAATCCAGTGAACACTTCATCCACTTTAAAATGAATGGGCCTATACAGAAAAAAAAATGATTATACTCGTGCTTTCTTGTTTCTTCCAAAATAGTTTCTGTTGTCAGCATGTGATGTTTAGATCCCATTATTTTCAGATATATTATAAAAATACAATATGAATTATTATTATTATCAGTTTTAGAACCCACCAAATAAGGGTTCACATCCAATGCACCACGCACGTGTGCTTACACATGCATGCTATCGGTCTTGTATGTGAATTACTATTTAATGAAATACCTACACGTCTCCATTGATCCGGAAATCAAGTTCTATCTAAATCATGTCTTTGCGATGGAGGGAGTCGGTGATACAGATTGTAGCAGTCAAGGAATCTTGGTCAATAGTTTTATTGACATAGAGAAAGAATATGTGAAGTTGTTTGAGTCATTCTACTGTTGGAGTTATGTCCTAGAAGTCAATATTTAATGACTTAATTATTTAGTTTATGTTATTGATGATATTTGATCATTTGTTCCTGGATTTTATTATTGATAATTCATTCAGATTGAGGATCTGAATTGTAGATCACTGTATTTCATTTAATAGAAAATGACAATAATAAATCGAAACTGTCCATAGTCTTGATAATTAACAAGGAACATTAATTATCATATAAGACTAGTATGCAAGTTAAGCGATGATTAAGTTCTACAAATCATAAGAAAGGAGTTACTAATTTAATTGCATATGTATATGTTACTAGAACATAGTACATGATATGACCCCGATGAAATAAATATATGGATTGTGTTAAGTGTCATTATTTATTTTATCAGTGTTTGATTCCAAGTTTGAGATGGTTCAGTTTTTCCACATGAGGATAGGTTCTATAAATATCGTCTACCGCTGATTCTGATAAGGGCTGCTATACGAACTTTATTTATGTTCACTTGAATTGTGCGGGAAAAAACTGTTCATCAAGATAACCGTATGTCCCTCATTAGTTCAACTGATGAGCGATGATATCTACTGGGCCCCTTGATGGAGATGGATTGCTTGCTAGCAACTTGTGCAATCATCTCTAGATCAAGAAACGTATAATTTGCAAGAATGACACATTCCTATCTTGGATTATACAAGGATATCATGTGACATAGAAATCAAAACAATAAGAAACTCATTTCTTATGCAGGATTAAATGATTGTATTAGTACATTATTCATTTATGCGAATTGGGAATCATAACGTGTTGCTAGATACCGCTTATGATTATTGGAAATAAATAGCGATTTATTTTCATAGCCAACATAGCATAAATCCTCAAAGGGTCACACCTATGTTGCACGGGTTCGGGTTCGAGTACCGTACCCGGTACGATTCGGGTACGACGGTACGAAAATTTTCAAAAATCTCCGGTACGGGTACGCCGATATATATATAAAATATATATATATATAATTTTTAAAATTATGATGACTTATGAGAATTTGACAATTTTTGTATATGAAATATGCTTTTATAATGTGGTTCAAGTTCATATTTATATTTTTTATTGCTATGTTGCATTGACAATTAATGCAATATTGTGAAATTTGGCCCGTTTATTGCAATTAATGCATGTGATATTAAGGTAATTTGTTGATATTGGAAATTTGGAATCACCGAATCAATATCATCAATATCAATGAATTAAGGCATTAATGCATGTGATATTAGGCCCAAGGCCCAGTACAGGGTTGTGTGGTTTTCCGATTTTGAAATGCAACGTTAGTCCCACACAGAAAAATGATCTTACATAAGGATAATATATAAGTAAGGAGAGATGCCACGCAATGCAGACTTGAATGTCCATCGGTGTCCTCGCGAATTGATTACGTGCTTATCATTATCTTCTGCTCCCGGAGCGCATTAATTACAAGTTTAAAACAATCCGATATAGGCTCCAGTCTACGTGGTACGCGCACCAGTGCCGAACTTTGACCGTACCCATTAGTCAAATCGATTAAATTAATTGGGTACGCCACGTGGCGAACCCGGTACGTACCAGTGCCGTACCCGGCTCGAACCCGTACCTGGTACGTACCCGGTACCGGTTCTTGTGTCTTCTGGACGTACCAGGGTAACTTAGGGTCACACAAATAGGACTTTAACCATACGTGCATTATTTGTTTATTTGTAGTAGCGAGTACTGCGAAAATATGATAAGTTGATTAATTAATTGTATACCGTTATGAACGGTTATAATTAATTAACTCAAATAGATCATATAGAAATAATATAATGCATATGCTAATTCCAAATTAATTATTAATATGTTAATAATATATTCATTCAACATATATTTATTATACTGAGCTAGTCGGTCTTTTATTAAATCAGTTAATTAAAAGTCTGATTTGAGATTAATTAATGGAGTTGATTAATAGGCTAATATAATATGTTATATAGCCTATAATCATACACAAAATTTCAGCAATGAAGGGATAATTTTGTCAAGACAAAATTATGGAAAGAGAGCAAGGTTTAGAAATAACAAAATATGGCAACGTTGTTTATGGAAACACCGAGCCCTAGATCTTTTGCCTCTCTCTTCCTATTCCCTTGCGCAAGAAATAAATGAGCAGAAAATTTTCTGCCCTAGGCGCCTCCATCTTTCTCTCAATAGCTCACGTGTTGAGCGTTAATTTTTCTTCCATGAAAAATAGTTAATCGCGCGAAGAAAAATCAAAAGGGAATTAGCTATCGTCTCAAAACAAGCTAGCACTTGTGTTGAAATATATGAGGTCTACATGTGTGTGTATGGACCGAACGGTATAATGTGAAGTTAGTGTGAAGAAGGCGGATCAACACAAGCTCTGTTCGGACCGAACAAGGATGGATTCGGACCGAACAGAGAAGACAATATCACTGCAGAGATGTAATTCGGACCGAATTGAGAAATCAGAGGTTGAGGTGTAATACAATTCGGACCGAATTGGGTCTAATTCGGACCGAATTCCTGAGCCGACCTAGCATATTTGGCAGGAAGATGGGTGCAAATTATGGAATGTTTTCCATATTGAAGAGGATCTGATTTGCTTCAGAAGAGAAGACATATGAAGAATAATGACAAGATTTTGTGAATTAATTTTATTACCAAAAAGGATAGTTTCCTTGTGTAATTTTATTGTCTATTTATTCTTTCTTCTCCCTCGAATTATGTATCTCAGAAATTTACAGAAAATAAATAAAAAGAGTGTGCGTGTGTGTGGAGGACGTAGGCACCAAGTTGGTGCTGAACCTCGTTAAATCTGGTGTTTATCTGTGTATTTAATTGATTTCTGAGTTCACTGTATCAAGATCCTAAGAGGCACGGTTCATGTGCAGATGCACTTGGATCGTGCCTCCCCACATCTAAATTGATGAAGAATTATTTCCGCTGCGACGACCGACGATATTTTAACATGGTATCAGAGCGTGGTTCAGAGATGGGAGGACAAAACGAAGACGATGGAAGGCAAACAACGACTCGAGGCAAGTGCAAGGCGGGTGTTTCTTCAACCAAAAGGTGTATGAAGATAGGTAACCGTTCGAGTAGTCTTCTACATCGACTTTTGAGCACGATCAGGGGCATCCGCTACATCAAGTAGGTGCTACCGAATTGCATGAAGTTGTAATGGAGGTATCGTTCGAGTCGAGCGATCTATGGACAAATGTATGGTTCGAAGGTAATTAGGAAAAAAAAAACTTGAAAAAAAAAATTAATTAATGGTGGAAACGAAAAAAAAATGGGAAAGGAAAAAAAAAACGTGATTTTGTCACGTAAAGAAAAAAAGAAAGAACAAAAAAAAAAGGAAAAAAATACCAAAAGAAAAAAATAACCATGAAAGATTTTGTTTTTTTTTTTATCGTGATATTTTTTTTGTTTCTTTTTTGGTGGTGATTCATGAAAAAAAAAAAAATGTCCAAGTCGGGTCTAAGGAGAAGGCCCAAGACGGGTCATGATGATGGTCCAGATATGATTAGATAAGAGGGCCCAAGTCGGGTTTAACAAGATGGCCCTAGTCGGGTCAAGTAAAGCAAGTTTCATGTGTAATCAAATATCCCTCTCAGGGGGAGAGTCGATATAAGAGGTATATTTGATGCCAACAGAGAGAAGATGATCCAAGTCGGGTCATGTGGTTTGAAATGACTTCTTGATTGGTATGATGCACGGGTCGTGTCAGGATGGACACAGACCGGGCATGTGTGGGCCGGTAGTGTTACCGGTTTGGAACAAGAACTTGAGACCGGTGTGTATCGGCTTTGGCAGTGATTTACGTTGTTGCTTTGGACCATGAGTGAGTGCTGGTGGTTCTGAGATTAATTCCCTGTGCAAGTTACCGCACAGTCGACCTTTTTCCTATGCAAGTTAGCGCATAATTGATCTTTTCCCTGTGCAAGTTACCGCATAGTTGACCCAGTTGGCGGGATGAATCGTCAACGAGAACTTGAGACCGATGTTTGCTGGTTTGGGCAACGGTGTCTTCCGTTGTTTTGGATCGTAGGTGATTGCTTGCGATTGTTGACCCAGTTGGCAGGGTGGATCGTCAACATGTCTGTCGAGATGGTTCGGCGGAGGTTGCATCGAATATGCGACCATTGGGCTGGTCAATTTATCAGTTTTGGACTTCATCACTTCTCAGGGAGTCGTGTGGAATCTACTCGTTCTGGATCTGGAGTTGAGGGAGTTGCGTATCTAGTGGAGAATGGTTACTCTCTTGAAGACATGATTTGGAGTTGCTTGACAGAGGAGTCAAGATGGCGAGTGTAGGATTCAACGACAAACTGGCAAGTTGTCATGACAAGACTGTGCATGTCAACTTGAGGGGAAGTGTTGAAATATGATGCCGTAGAAGATCGTACCCGGGATCAGATGCATGGCATGGAACGACACGGGTTGTGCCGCATAAGATCGTGCTCTGGATCGAATGCGTGGCACTAAACAATTAAGAGCAAAAGTTGATCAAAGTGAGACACTAAGGAAAAGAACCGATCACGAATACCAAGCCCAACAAGTAATTTGGCAAGTTGACATCTCCAAGTGTGTACATGTCAACTTGAGGGGGAGTGTTGAAATATATGAGGTCTACATGTGTGTGTATGGACCGAACGGTATAACGTGAAGTTAGTGTGAAGAAGGCGGATCAACACAAGCTCTGTTCGGACCGAACAAGGATGGATTCGGACCGAACAGAGAAGACAATATCACTGCAGAGATGTAATTCGGACCGAATTGAGAAATCAGAGGTTGAGGTGTAATACAATTCGGACCGAATTGGGTCTAATTCGGACCGAATTCCTGAGCTGACCTAGCATATTTGGCAGGAAGATGGGTGCAAATTATGGAATGTTTTCCATATTGAAGAGGATCTGATTTGCTTCAGAAGAGAAGACATATTGAGAATAATGACAAGATTTTGTGAATTAATTTTATTACCAAAAAGGATAGTTTCCTTGTGTAATTCTATTGTCTATTTATTCTTTCTTCTCCCTCGAATTATGTATCTCAGAAATTTACAGAAAATAAATAAAAAGTGTGTGTGTGTGGAGGACGTAGGCACCAAGTTGGTGCTGAACCTCGTTAAATCTGGTGTTTATCTGTGTGTTTAATTGATTTCTGAGTTCACTGTATCAAGATCCTAAGAGGCACGGTTCATGTGCAGATGCACTTGGATCGTGCCTCCCCACATCTGAATTGATGAAGAATTATTTTCTCTGCGACGACCGACGATATTTTAACAACTTGTTTATAGACTTTGGTTAATCTTCTAGGTGGACTAGAGACAGCGAAGGTGCGCATCCATCAACTCCTAAGCAAAGGTCGAGCCTTCTAGTTACGATACTAGAAGAGGTACAATCTCCTACACGTTCTCTTTTATATATTAACTGCTTGAATAACTAGATCCGTTAATCGTGCATCTTAATTGCTTATTAAATATTAATAAAAATTAAAATTACAAAAGGACTTGAGTTCCTAACATCTACAAGGAAGGGGCACGTGCATGGCTTGTGGGTCCTTTGTGTATGCTTGCTGGTAATCTCCTAAATGAAGAGATCTCAGACGAAGAGGGGTGTCTTACATGGTTGGATGAAAGAGAGAAAAACCATGATTCTGTTCTCTACGTGTCATTTGGAACACAGACTTACATGTCAAGCGAACAACTTGATGAGGTGGCCTATGGATTGATTGCTTCTGGCTACCCATTCATCTGGGCTGTGCGATCAAAGACATGGATACCACCACAGTCTCTCATATCGGACATATCAGCACGAGGTAAGATTGTTAGAGGTTGGGTCTGTTAGTTTTTGGGAAATATGATGAATAATTTCTTGTCATTATTCTCTACTCTTTACAGTGAGCTTACAGCCTTATATACACACAGTGAGTAACGGTAAAAAATGTACGGTAATAAATTTACCTTTGGAACCTAACGGCTCATTTCTAAGAAAAGAAAAAATATTTTACTCAACCCCTTTTTAAATAATAAAAAAAGGTTAGAGGCAAGTGAACTAGCTAATTACAATTATTCTCAACACTCCCCCTCAAGTTAGGCATGTAGATATCGTACAAGCCTAGCTTGCAAGAAATATTATCGAAGGCCTTGACACTTAAACCCTTCGTGAAGATATCCGCCAATTGATCGTTACTCTTGACATATGGAGTCTCGACTTCTTTGGCTTGGATTTTTTCTCTAATGAAGTGACAATCCACTTCTATGTGTTTAGTCCGCTCATGAAAGACGGGATTTGCCGCAATATGTCTCGCCGCTTGATTATCACAAAACATCTTCATTGGTGCCTCGTGCTTAATGTACAAGTCGGCTAGTAATTGCTTGATCCACACTAACTCACATGCGGTAGAGGCCATGGCTCGATATTCCGCTTCCGCGCTTGATCGTGCCACAACCTTTTGTTTCTTGCTTTTCCATGTGACTAAATTTCCGCTTACAAATGTGCAATAACCGGTTGTCGATTTTCTATCGAAGCTTCCGGCCCAATATGCATCGGAATAGCCACATATTGCATTAGTGTCATTTTTCCTCATCCAAATTCTCTTTCCGGGAGAACCTTTTAGATACCTTAATATTCTATTAATGGCATCTAAATGAGGTGTTCTTGGTGCATGCATAAATTTGCTTATTTGGCTAACGGCAAAAGAAAGGTCCGGTCTAGTGACGGTGAGGTAAATTAATTTACCAACTAATCTTTGGAAATGGTTAATATCCTTTAACGGTTCACCTTTTTCACTATCTAATTTTTCATTCATGTCAATTGGGGTTTTGGCCGGTTTACATCCTAGCTTACCGGTCTCCTTAAGCAAGTCAAGAACATATTTTCTTTGATTTATAAATAACCCTTTTGAAGAATGGGCTATTTCTATTCCAAGAAAATATTTTAACTTGCCTAAATCTTTGATATCAAATTTTTGTTTTAGGATCAATTTAACATTTTCAATTTCCATAAGGTTATTTCCGGTTATGATTATGTCATCGACATAAACTAAAACCGCGGTGGTACCATTGGTATTGTGCCTAACAAATAATGACGGATCGGCTCCACTAATTTTAAAATTACAAGATACTAAAAATTTAGAAAGTTTACCATACCATGCTCTTGGAGATTGCTTTAATCCATAAATTGATTTTTTTACCTACTGTTGAGCATTAAATTTTAGCGAATATGTGGAGATAAATGCGAATAAAAAAAAACGATGAGCAAATAAGATATATGAAAATGGAAGAAGTAATAAAGAAGGCCAACAAAAATATATATATGTATATAGAAATGCTCATGGTTAACAAAACTTCTGAAAGATTGCATTAATCAGAAGAGGAAGTTAAGAGGAAGTTAAGAGTGAATGAAATGGTTGTATAAAATGTAATTAAATGTCGAAATAGATAGCCAACTGGATGTCTCCAGTCCCACACATCATCGAAGAGGCCAGAGAACAATGAAATTCAAATTTACCTCCATATCAACTGTGACTTGAATAAGCCCAGCGTGTGCTCTGCATGTTCGATGTCTCCCTGCAGTCTACATGGCTCATTGTGAATCAAGCTCACGCCAAACAAATAAGGGAGAATGTCGCTGAAACACCAAAAAGTGACCTCTTCGCCAAATAAAGGCAGATGGGCGTGGAATAGATGAACCAAGAGAGACGTTAATTGTTGGACCCACGAAGGGAAAGTGGGGATCATTACACACCAATTCTAGCCAAAATCAAGACATAACAGGAGGCTTAGCTTCAACAGAAAATGATCGAGAGGAGTTTGTTACGACGAAACCGTCAGGCTTGAGCGAGATTCACTGCACCTGGACGGAAATAAGGCCGAAGACTTGGCCTATAAATACGGCGACCACAGAAGAGAGAGGGGCTTCTTCGTCTTCTTCTTCCGGAGAGAGAACAAGAGAGATTAGGTTAGACAAAAAAAAGGCATTTCAGCAAATAGCTGGAAGGCATAGAGAGAAGTGAGGAATTGAGTGGATTCAAAGTCAATTGACTGATTGTAATCAAAGAAAAAGGTGAGAAATCAGGTAAAGTTGATGTTGTAAGCTTGATTTGAAGTTTAATGAAAAGATTCGAAGTCTTTGAATGTTGAATCACGGTTCTATTAATTGAGCTTTGTGCTGATTATGTTAAGTAGTTGATTCCATTCTAAATTGATTAGTTTAATTGTATTTCCTTCTCAATCGTATTTCTCGAGTCGATTTATCTCTCTTTTCCCCCCTTTTTCCTTTTCAATTACTGCTCATTTGAGCTCGGATCAAGCGGTTTATGTTCCTCAACTCTAGTCCTATTCGATCTCGGCTGGGTTTTACTCAGACCTTGATTTTCAATCTTGCTTCGACTGGGTTTTACTCAGCTCCTAGCCTTCTTTACCTTGACTGGAGTTTCTCCAGCTCCTGGTAGCTCGTCTCTAACTGGCGTTGGCCATGGTTAGAGATGAAGTGTAGAGCACCAGAAAGAGAGGATATGCTGCCAAATTTCTGGCAGGATTGGTGCCATTTGTAATTACATCAAATTCTGGACTAAAGTGCGTAGATGTGGTATTTACTAAAGTTTTTGCATGAAATTTCTATAATCAAATTGTTCTGGGACTATGAATCAATAGTGTGGTAGGACTAGGTGCATAGATGTTGAACCTTGGTGATAAAATCTGAAATCTGAAGTTTTCTGGACATTAATGAAGCCTTCTCTTGGATCTAAACGTTGAGCTCCGTATTATTATTGTAGTATAGCATGCATAGCTTAGTGTTTTTGCTTAAGTCCTGATCTTTTACAAATAATAGATTACATAGGGTCTAGTTTGTGAGAAGTAGTAGGTATTACATATCATGCTTCACACATTTAGCACTAATTAGAAACTAAGGGACTGATTAGTAAACTGTTCAAAACCATCGTCAGACCTTAGATAAGTGATGCAGTGAGTCTCTTTTGGCATTAATAACCCCTTTGAAGTTATGACTGCGCTTCCAGAAGGCAAGTGCGTGATGTATAATAGTTGATCAATTGTTCTTTTATTAAGTCTCTATTTACTGTTCTCAGCTGATCCTTTTCTGGTAAAATTACAGGTTTATGTGTGAAAATGATTGAACTTCCTTCTTATTTTAATAACAGTGAACTATTGTGACAAAATTGTTTTAATTGAAAGATCTGCAACGTGAGTAATTTAAGTGATGTCGAGTGGACATATCTGGAATGGTAATTGGTAAAAAAAAATAGTAAGCCAAGATAACTCCATGTACTGCTGTTTGTACCAAGCATAAGATATAGAAATGTAAATTATATCACCTTTTCTTTAAGTTGATATACACGTGGTGTAGAAATATAGGAAGTGAGATGTCAAAAGGAATGTTAGGTAATGAATTTCGATAACAGTCAAACACTTGAGATTTAATTGAAGCAAACCAAGTATGACTCCCTGGAGCTGACCCAGGATATACAAATAAACTATATTTTAATAGTACAGTTCATAGGAAACTCGGTCTTTGAAGTTTATGCCCCTAGTTATAATTGATAAATAAAGGGCAATACAAATTTGAGTCCAGTAAAACATTCATATCTGGCCATACATGATATACATGAGTAACATGCCAAAACAAAAATGTCCAAATTAGAGAGTCTTGATAGCAATAAGCGCGTGTATGTACAAGAATCAAATAAAATGATTAGAATGTAATGGCTCCTCTCTAAATCAAACCGAACTAAACTTCAATACCTCTCTCGCTGCCACTGCCACACCTCACCATATTTACTCTTAATCCTACTATGGAAGCAAGTAAAGGAAAATCAAATTAGGGTCACATGTCATCTCTCCTTACCTTCACAATGCTGGAAATTTCCTCTCTGGTACAATCCCATTCCTCCAAGCGATATCGGTACCAAGTTTCTGAGTTGCCGTGTCAGACCTCGGATCGCCCATTGATCTAGGACAGCGCAACAAAAATCAGGAGCGCTATGAGCTTCCTCTTCATCACACGACGCCGTAGGACCCAGCCCCTCACCTTGCGGTGGTCGGAATCATTAGCGGATCCAAACCCGCTATTTACGAGCCTGTTAAGAGTAAAAAGAAACCCGTCTTCTTCAATTGATTTTCAGCGCCGAGAGCTCCTTGATTTTCTGTGGCGAATGGGTTATATGATTTGTCAAGCACTCGTTACACGAAATCCCTTCAGTTTAAAAGAAATTGAATTAAAAAAAAAATTATGTCCCAATGAAAAGCAAAGTCTAGAGCAAAATTGACTAGGCCCATTGCGGAAAAATACCAATTAAATTTCATCATGGCCCAGGTTGCACACGTGGACCAACTAGCAATTGACAAATCAGCCAAAATTTTGTAAATTCATCAAAATTAGTAGGAAACTCAGAAAAATCCAAATAAAATATCCACGAAATCCTAAAAATCTATAAAAACCAAATTTACTGATACTTTAATATTAAAATCTTTCAAAACATTAGCCTTGTTGTATTTTGAAGTATTTTCGTTATAAAAAAAATTGAATCCTATAAAAGCAAATAAACATAATAAAACTTGAGTAAATTTTCTGTAAAATTTGAAACAAAAATCTAAGTAACTTCAATATTAAAATAGTCTTTAAGGAACTATTTTCAGTTAAGTACTTTGAGGTAAGTACTTTCAAAAAGTGTAAAAAAAAATGAATTTTAAACCCCTTTATTTCTAAGATTAATAAAAATGCCTATAAGAATTTTGAGCATCAAAGTGGTACCTAAAACCAAAATCCCTTTAGGTGAAGTCAAGAAGTCAACCCTTAACGAGGCCAAGCCATCTATCGAAAGCCAATTCCTATTGCGATTCATATGGTTCCAGAAATGTCCAAATCAAACCGTGACCCAAGTCAAAGAAATCCAAAAGCCCTAAAACTTAAAGACATAGCTCCTCCAAGTCGCCAAATGGCCAAGAACCATCAAACCAAGCCCTTCTAGTCTTACAAGTCACTAAATGACAAAGACCCAGTTCTTCCAAGCCACCAAATGGCCAAGAACCATCAAATCAAGCCTCCCTAGTCTGATAAGTCACCAAATGACAGATACCTAGTTCTTCCAAACCGCTAAATGGTCAAGAACCATCAAATCAAGCCCTTCTAGTCTTACAAGTCACTAAATGACAAAGACCCAGTTCTTCCAAGCCACCAAATGGCCAAGAACCATCAAATCAAGCCTCCCTAGTCTTATAAGTCACCAAACGACAGAGACCTAGTTCTTCCAAACCGCTAAATGGTCAAGAACCGCAAAATCAAGCCCTTCTAGTCTTATAAGTCACTAAATGACCAAGACTCAGTTCTTCTAAGCCGCCAAATGGCCAAGAACAACCAAATCAAGTTCTTCTAGTCTTATAAGTCGCCAAACGACCAAGACTTCGTTCTCTTAAACCACTAAAGCCAAATTATTTGAGTAGATTCAGTAAAGTTGTAGATAAGATGTTCTAGATGTCCTCAATTTGGTCCCGTTGATTAAGTTTGGTACCATTAATTGAGTCCGATTTAAGCCAAAAGAAATAAATCATTTAAATTCTCAATTGTGCCCCGTCAACTAAGTTTGGTAATGCCAATTGAGTTTAGTCGAAGATAAAATGAGATAACAACCTTTCTAGCCTACGACATATAATTTCTCGAATCCCTTAATCAGAGGTTCTCGTGATTCGTCACGGGGTAATTAACAATAGGGGCTTGCGCCTATTGGAAGGAAATGATCCACAAAATTAATAAACCCTCATGAGAATAGATTCTTGTTATTGTTTTCTTGTTGTCAAGAAGCATTCTGCACTTGAATTTAAGCTCGTGAGGGGTGAATCTAAGACTTATTCCCATTCTTGAGGAAACCCGATCTTTCTTCGAGAAATGACGAAAAAGTCCACACACCTACATACAAGGTTAGAAATACCTTCTTTTTTATGACCGGATGGTATGGACACATATACCTCTTCTTCAAGTGTTCCTTGAAGAAAGGCATTTTTTACATCCATTTGGTAAAGGGTCCAATTGTTATTTACCGCTATGGAAAAAAGTATCCTAACTGTTTTCATTTTGGCCACCGGTGCAAAGGTTTCATGGTAGTCTATACCATAAGTTTGGGTATATCCTTTAGCAACTAACCTAGCTTTGTACCGTTCTATGGTACCATCATTATGATATTTGATTTTGTAAACCCATTTGCAACCAACCGGTTTTTTCTTTTTTGGTAGTTCACACAATTTCCAAGTTTGATTTTTTTCTAAGGCATGTAGTTCCTCGTCCATCGCCTTACACCATTTCGGGTCATTTTTTGCTACCTCATAATTGGTTGGTTCCTCAATTTTGGCTAAAGAATTTAAAAAGGCATAATGCTCACTAGAAACATTCTTGTAAGAAATATAATCTTGAATAGGATATTGTACCGAATAAGTGACAAAATCCCTTAATCTTGTGGAAGGTTGAGGTTGTCGAATTGATCTTCTCAATGGCATCTCTTGCTCTTGAGTTTCGTCATCTTCCTCAACGTGTCCTTCGTGTTCGATCTCTTCAAATTCTTCATTTTGATTTTCTTCATTTTGTAGGCTTCTTTCACTTTCTTCTTGTGATTCTTCACCTACAATATTTCGTGATTCTCTTCGAAACTCACTTGTTTCGATATTAGTAACACATGGATAAATAAAGTCATTTGGAAGAATATTTTCAACATTATCTCCATTACAATTTTCATAAAAAAGGTTCATTTTAAAAAAAACTCACATCTCTAGAAATGTAAATTTTTTTATTTTTAGGGTCATAGCATTTATATCCCTTTTTTTCGGAAGAGTACCCTACAAAAATAGTTTTGATTGAAGTAAAATCAAATTTGTCACCTTTTTGGTTGTGCACAAAACATTTGCAACCAAAAACTTTTAAATGACTAATATCTAATTTTCTACCATAAAGAATTTCTAAAGGACTTTTAAAATCCAAGATGGCACTTGGCAACCTATTTATCAAATAAGTTGCGGTTAAAACGGCATCCGACCAAAAAATTTTAGGAACATTATTTTGAAACAAGAGAGATCTAGTAACTTCTAAAAGGTGACGATTTTTCCTTTCGGAAACACCGTTTTGTTGAGGGGTGTAAACACAAGTAGTTTGGTGTAAAATACCTTTTTGTTTAAGAAAATTAGAAAAAGTTTGATTAACATATTCGGTACCGTTGTCCGTTCTCAAAATTTTAATTTTTTTCTCAAATTGATTTTCAACAAAATTCAAAAAAGTTTGAAAATGAGAAAAAACTTCATTTTTATTTTTCATCAAATACAACCAAGTAGTTTTTGAAAAATCATCAATAAAAATAACAAAATATCTATAATCATTATATGAAGAAATAGGGGCCGGACCCCAAACATCGGAATGAATAAGTTCAAAAAAATCATTACTTTTCGAATTAGAGTTTGGAAAAGGAGGTCTAGTATGCTTTGCAAGTTTGCAAGTTTCACAATTGCTACAATCTAAATTTGAAAAATTAAATATTTTGTTTAAAACTCTATCAGAAGGATGCCCAATACGCTTGTGCCAAAGTTTACTCAAATCTCCTTCCTTACTAGCTTTGAAAACAAAATTATTGCTATTTAAAAAATAAAGACCATTTTCAAGAAAGCCTTCACCAATTTTTTCTTTTGAAAATAAATCTTGAAAAATAACACTTTTTTCTTTAAAAACTATTTCGCAATTCAAATCTCTAGAAAGTTTACTAATTGACAACAAATTAACCGAACAATTTTCAACATAAAACACGTCTTGAAGAAATTTCTTTGGAAAAATACTAATCATACCCCAACCTTTTATTTTTAATTTTTCATTGTTAGCAATGGTAAAATATTGGTCACCACTAATTGTACGGTATTTTTTTAACAAAGTTTGGTCACCCGTCATATGATCCGTAGCACCGGAATCAAGGATCCATTTAGTATAATTTTGAGGAGCAATTTTGGTAGAAAGACCAATATTAAGACATTTATTTGCTAACTCTTTAATTCTGGTCTGGTTTTGATTTTTACTAGTTTTGGGGCCCAGTTCGGATTTAACAGGCCTATTCACAACGTTTATTTTTTAAAAAACAAACTGAGTTTTAGAGGGACCTTGTTGGCCCAGAAGTTGACCCAGGAGAGATTCCAGCTGCGATTCTATCTGATCGAGTCGAGTTGGAGTCGCTTGGATACGATCGAGAGAGAGAACCGAGCTATTCGATTCTGCCGCTCCATCTCTCTTCACCACAAAGCTTCTCCTCTTCTCAACCAGGGCCATGGTTTCCTTTCTTGTCATTTTTCTCGCCGCCTCAGCCTGGTTTAGATTGCCACGCTGTGGTCGGAGATGAGGATGTAGTACACAACACCTTTTCTCCCTCTTTCTACGATCTTCTCTAGTAAATTGGCTCACGGCTGAGTTAGTTCGGAGATCAACCTCTGAGTTTAGGTTAGCGCTCTCCGTCGATGCTCGTCGTGTCCCGTTGTCAACAGAGATCGGTTTAGGGTTTGGAAAGATGCTGCTCTCGGCTGCCTTGGAAACCTCTTGCTCAGAGCTTGGATTAAGGTAACGAGTATCGATTGTTTGCTCGATCTTAGTTCCTCTCTTCTTCTCTGATGCTGATTTTAAGGTTAGATTTTTTTCTGTCCCCGAATAGGGTCTCTTATTTGCTGGTATGGAAACAATTTGTGTCCACGAAAGAGTTTTCTTTGAAATTGACTCTGGTATTTGACGGAAGGGAATAGATTTGTTGGTTTTTGCTGAATTATGATTTTTCTGGTTTGAATCTGTCATTTTTCGACAGTATACAAGGATCATTGATTTAGTTTTCTTGTGAAAGTGATTTTTGGATCAGATTTTACGCTCTGATACTGATCGGTCTGGGAACCAAGTCAAAACAAGTCCTTAGTATCACCGATGTCAATCGTTTGCAGTGATAGCTTAAGGGTCGAATCCACAGGGACGGTGTTGGAATATCGATCTTTTACTTTATTTAATTAGCTAGACGAGAGTTCAAATATTTTTGGGGTTTTAACAATGAATTAAAGTTTCAAACAGTAGAAGACAAACAGTTCTAAACGGTAGCAAACAAGGTTTAAAATGCGAAATTCAACAATTGGGTAAAGTTAGGGTCAATTGCTACGGGTTCCTACTCCTGGCCGCGTTTAGACGGGTCCGACTGAATTCAGACGGGTCCGACAGAACACGCCGCTAGTGCAAATTACTTTGTTAAACGTTCTATGTGACAAGCAGGTTCTCGAATTGGTCCAGGGCTTACAGCGCTAACTCTCGTTCTTGGCTTAAACAACTGGGTTCAACTCTTCAAACCTCCTAAAAATCCTAAGTTTCAACTCTCGTTTCATGGCTTAGGTTATCTAGGTTTGACTTTCTTACCGGTAGGACAACCTTCTTCTCTCGATCTCAGGTAGAGACACGTCTCTCGACTAAGTCCCGTGTTCACCTCTCGGCTACTACCAATCCTATAGCAAGTGATTGTAAAAAGGCTTAGAGTTCCGGTTCTTGCTACCTAGCAAACTAGACTCGGCCGCGTCTATTGGGTATAAACCATAGATCCAAGCAATTCACAAACAACAAGATTTAACAAGATAATCAAGAAAGCCAAAGCAAATCAAATAAAACGTCAACAAGAGTAAAAATCACATAGCTACCAAGTATCGGTTCCCTACAATTGCCCCTAAACAAGAAACTACTCACACATAGACATAAAACAACCACAAATCAACAAGTATACTGTATCAAACAACATATCAAACCAGTATATAGAGAATACAACAATAAATCAAGCAGATCTGATGCAAAATCGGTTCTGTCGGACCCGACAGAATCCTGACGGGTCCGACTGAATCGCCGGCGACTGCTGCCCTCCAAAATGCTCCAAAACTTGACCTAATTGTGTAATGGTTGTTTCTCTCTCTTCCTAGGCGCCTTTTTAAGCCAGGGACGCGTCCTAGGCGCCAGCTAGCAAGTTTCCAAAGTTGTTCTGGCTTCCTGGGCAAGAATCTGGCTTCCAAATCTGCTCTCTGTCTCGTTTCTGTCGGGTCCGACCAAATCCTGTCGGGTCCGTCTGAATCCTGGCAGAAGCGGTTTTTCTTCGTTTTCGAGCCCAAATTGGCGCCAAATGCTCCAAAAACGTGCAAAACACAAAGGGCAACAGCAGTACCTCTATTCTAACATAGAAATAACATAAAACAAACTAAAAACACAACTTTTTGATTGGAATTGGGGTCTAAATGGGGTTGAAATGTGTGCATGAAACCCTCCGATCAGATACCATGTTAGTTTTTGGGAAATATGATGAATAATTTCTTGTCATTATTCTCTACTCTTTACAGTGAGCTTACAGCCTTATATACACACACAGTGAGTAACGGTAAAAAATGTACGGTAATAAATTTACCGTTGGAACCTAACGGCTCATTTCTAAGAAAAGAAAAAATATTTTTCTCAACCCCTTTTTAAATAATAAAAAAGGTTAGAGGCAAGTGAACTAGCTAATTACAATTATTCTCAACAGGGTCCCACAAAAGCAAGTATTGGAACACGCTGCCACTGGTGCGTTCCTGAGCCATTGCGGATGGAACTCAGTGCTAGAGAGCATTAGTTGTGGAGTACCGATCTTGTGTTGGCCAATGATCGCCGAACAACGATTTAATGAAAAACACGTCGTGGATATACTTGGTGCTGGTATACGGATCGGCGCGAAGAGAGATGAGATTATTGGTAGAGATGCTGTGGAGAACGGGGTGAAACGGGTCATGGAAGATGGTAAGGTGCGGGAAAAAGCTGCTATTCTCCAAAGAGCCGCTGGCAAGGCAGTGGCCGAGGGTGGCTCTTCTCAGCTGGCACTTTCACAGCTGTTTAATGAGCTCAGGAAGGTTCGTGATAATACGACAAAAATGTGTTGACTCTAGTAACTCTAAGGGCGGCTTTGGAGACCGCGTGTACGGTTTAATTCCATGACGATTTAAAACTTGTTTATTATACGATGAACTATCCAGAACAAGTATGTTATATGTTAATGTATCAATGGAGACGCCTATGATTGTTGAGTTAAATGAATTTCCTTGTTTTAACAGTGCCAGATCTTAAGAGGGAACGTTAGGTCATGTGGAAATGAAATAAAAACTAGGAAGCTGTACTTGTTCATTAATGTTTATTATTTTATTTTCTGATATACTTTTTTAAAGAAAAACAGAGCGTCTTAGAAGAGACAGCCATACTTCATTAAAATATTTTCTCGATTTTTTGATAAGTCGTTATCTTCATTATTGTTATATTAGACTTTTGAACTTTTCTATTTGAGCAATCATAATTCTTAGTTAAGTATCGCTCTGACTGCTAGCTACTTTTATAATTTTAAGGATTAAGGATTAAGGATATATATATATATTTTTTCATTCTTGCCGATTTATAAAATTAACAGTGTTTTTTTTCTTCTAACTTTAAATAAATAATCCAATTATGACAGTCCTTGTATACTTCTTAAACAGTGTAAACTCAACTAACCGTACCTGAAGTCTAAAATCCCAAATTCATTTACTAACTGCTATAAAATTAGAATTACTGTTTATTAAGAAATACAGAATTGTATTTGTACTTTTGATCATACATTTATACAATATCAGTTATTGTTTATATTTTTTGAATTTTATGTTTATACTATTTCAATTAAGGAAATATTGAAGAAATTTTGACGAAGAGAATGTCTGAGAAAAGAGACAAACTTATCAATCATTGGTTATAAGTTGAAAAGAGATATTAACAATGAGCAAGAAGATGATAAACCAACTAAAACAAAACATGTAAAAATAGAGGGGGTGAGATAAATGGGAAGAAAACAAGAAGGAGATCGAATCAAACGGTAAGAAAAAATGAAATATGAACGACATAAAAATTAACAAAGACTAAATATAATAACTGGCTAATAAGGATCATCTTTAATATTCTTCATCTCATCATCTCTTAAGAGTAAGCACAAATTACTCTCTCCCAACTATATTTTCGAAAGTTAGTACTAATTTCTTCCTCCCTCTCCTCCTAGCACTTATTTTTCCCTCCCCCACTCCAAAACCTCAGGCTAAACTCCTACCTCATCCCCTCACTCTCCCCACATATTATTTTTCTAATTGTCATAGTTCTAAATGTTAATTGTCCTGTCTGAATACTAATTATTATGGCTTTGTAAAATAATTGTCCTAGTTCTCAGGATAGTTAATAACATTTTCTATTACAATTTATTTATTTTTCCATGATGGTTGATATTATTTTTTTAATTGTCCTAGTTTTATAAACTAATTGTCCTGATTCTGTAAAATAATTGTCCTAGTTCCCAAGATATTTAATAATATTTTCCAGAACAATTATTTTTTCTGGACAATTAGTATTATTTTCCTAATTATCCTAGTTCTATAAACTAGCATTATTTTCCTAATTATTCTAGTTCTATAAACTAATTCTCCTGGTTCAGTAAAATAATTGTCCTAGTTTTTAGGATAATTATTTTTTTCAGGACAATTAGTATTATTTTCCTAATTGTTCTAATTTTGTGAACTAATTGTTCTGGTTCTGTAAAATAACTGTCCTAATTCCTAGAAAATTTATAATATTTTTTTTAGACAATTAATTGTCCCAGTCTGGGCTACTTGTAAGCAATTATAATGAAATGTTATTAATTGTCTTAATTGTCCTTTTAATCCGGGCTACTTGTCAGCAATTAATGAGAATTTCTATTGTAAATCATGGTGCATAGAGGGTTCCGTGCAATATGATTATTCTAATCAGTGATTTTATAAATTGAGAAATCTAAATTAACCAATCCAATATATATATTAAAATCTTTTAGCAAACAAATTTTTACACTTTTGAATTTTTTTTACTATTTTTTCGATTTTTTTAAGGCTTGACATTTTTTTGAAGCAACAAATTAGTGGTAGAATATTCCAAAAATGGCAAGCTTTAAAAAAATAGAAGAAATATTAATTTTTTTTAAATGTAGAATTTATTTTGCTATGAGATTTCCATATATAGATTGAATTGGTTAATTTAGATTTGTCAATTTATAAAATCATCGATCAAAATGATCACAGTGCGCGAAGCCCTCTTTGCACCATAGTTCACAATAGAAATTCTCGCAATTAATTGTCTTAATTTTCCAGCTCATTTTGTTAAGCTATTAGAATTAAATGGAAAAGAATTAAATGATGGGATTCAATAGCACGTGAGAACTATGGGATGACTTAATTTTTCAACGTGTTTTTTTAAAACAATTAGAATTAAATGAAAGAGATTGAATGCATAGAAATTCAATAGCGCGTGGGGATGATGGGATGATGGAATATTTGAGATGATCGTAAGTAATTCCGATATAATAAAGTAATAGGTTAAAATACCTAAAAAAACATATTTAATTAGGGAGAGAACATAGAATTTTCAAAAAATATTATTGTGTGATAAATTTGGAATTTCATAATTAATGACAGTTACTTGAGGATTGAAGAATGACATGTCATGCAATAACTGTTGCCTTTAAAATTTTGATAATACTATTTTGAGTAATTGACTTATTGATAATACTATTAAAACTGTAATATCACGTCATGGAGTGCATCATAATTTCTGCCTCTGAGGCTCTGTCTTTATCCCAAAAATGAGAGTTGCTCTTTACAATCATGAACAAAATTATTCGGCAAAAAGTTGATAAGAATATTAAGAAGATATAAATTGATGATACTTATCTTAACAATTTTAACGTTAATATTATAAATTAATTTAATATCGGAATTGCTTAAGACCATTTCTAAGATTCTATCATCCTACCATCCCCACAGATCCAGTGCCTCATTAACTCTAATTCCTTTAAAAACGCGTTAATAACTGTCACATTCCTTATCCCTACTGTGGCTCATTAATTTCCTCATTAATGAAATTAATACAGCGCTCTTCCCCTATTTACTCTTTCCTTTTCTGTTCCCATCCAACGCCCACTCTCATTAATGCAATTATGTCCTGAAGACTGAAATAGAATAATTAGATTCTGAAATAAAACAATTATGTTTTGAAACAGAACAATTATGTTTTGAAAATAAAACAATTATGTTCTAAAATAAAATAATTAAATTCTGAAATAATTATGTTATGAAAATAGAACAATTAGGTTCTGAAATAGAATAATTATGTTCTGAAATAAAATAATTAGGTTCGAAAATAGAACAATTATATTCTGAAACAGAACAATTACGTAAATATGGCGTAGGGGGAGGGGGAAGGAGCGAAACAGAGGGGAGGAAATGATGAGCGCTATATTAATTGAACTAATGAGGCAGGGATGAGGGATGAGGCGCTGGATTAATTGCAGGGATGAAGTTTAATTATTTACACTCCAAAAATAGAACCACATATTCCAGGGATGATGGGGATGATCCTTATCAGCCCCGATTTAATATTAAAGTTGAAATTTTAAAATGAATTATTGTATAGTTAAATTGTTGGATATATATAGATAAAGCTCTAAGTAAATTTAATATCACTTTTAGGTATAACTAGGCATGCCCGTCACAGCTTCGCTGCGCTATGTAAAATATAAAAATCTGTCGTAAAAAACTTGTCAAAATTTATAGACAAAAATTTGTAAGTTCAAAATTAGAAAGTCGCTAAATAAACTTGACATACATTTTCTTTCCAAAAAAATCTTGCTATTATTAATTATTGGTACGACTATTTTTAATTAGTACGATTATTTTAAAAAATCTTGCTATTATTAATGATTGGCTTGGCTATTTTTAATTGGTACAACTATTTTCAATTGGTAGGACTATTTTTAATTCAAAATTAAAAACTCGCTAAATAAACTGAATGGATCAGATCGATCGCGAAAAATATTGGACGGCTCAGATTTTCGCATTCCATAGCGCCACAACATTTAATTAATACTATAGATTTCATTGCATATCAAGAGTTGTTAATATTAAACTTTCGAAAATTTTTAATGATTTAATAAATGATGACACTGAAACACACGAAATCCCATCTTTTTTGTAATATTGAATTTGAAGTTTTTATTTAAGTATTGGTTTAATAATTATCAAGTGGGGTCCTCTCATAAGAATATATTATTTTGGATCTATGTTACACCGGTACTTGAAAATATCAGCCGTACCCGTACCTGGTACTGGTACCGTACGGTCAATGGTCAACAGTCAACGGTCAACGTGTTGATATTAGTGTTTATGTCATTTATTTGCGCAAACTCTAAGCCCTAGCTAAACAAACTTATGTTATACACATTATATTTTGTAATATAATATGATTATAGATCAATAATATATTCAAATAATATATATATATCATCGTACCCGTACCGGAGATTTTTAAAAATTTTAGTACCACCGTACCCGAATCGTAGCGGGTACGATACTCCTACATGTACCAATACAACATAGTTTTGGATTGAAGAACTTGCTAGTGCGTCTCCTCATTTTTCCGACGCCAATTAGAAGAATATTGTGTAGTTATTACCTACACAATAGGGTCAAAGTATCTTCCTTTGATAAGATAACTACTTCTGTCTTGTCTTACTCGTGTGTAGAAAGTAAGTCTGAGACAAATGAAATAAAATAAGATACATTAATGTAAACTGTAAAACAGACAAATTAATAACGAATCTACTTCGTTAACGAACCGAAGTTTAATTTAATCACTTTAGTAGGTTGCATTTAAACAACGCAAGATCGAATATATCTCATATATTTCCTATCGTACAAAATGTCAATTTATTTCATCACTGTAGTAGGTTGCATGTAAACAACGCCAAATCCAATATAACTCTGTTATAGCTGGAGCGTTACTAGAAGAACGAAGAAGGCATCGCAAATTATGTAAGCAGGAGGGTCTCGGTGTTAATAATACCATCTAAATAATAAATGCACTGAGTTTGTTTTTTTTTGATAATTCACAGAGTTTGTTTCTCTTAAAATATGATGGTTAACGACAACACTTTTTTTTTTTTTTATTTGACACCACTTGTTATTCAGACCCAATAACTTTCGGGCATCTAATTCCCCTGCGATTAAAGGAGTCAAACCAGAGCAAAATTAAGCAGCAGATGTGCATGGAATTGTATTTAAATCGGTACTTTGTTCCTTCCATCATTTCAATATATTTTAGTATTATTTATTTATAAGCCACCCCATGGCGTCACAGCGATAGCACCAAACAAGTGAACAACAACCAAAAACTAAACATTAAACCTGACCTGAAGACATACCAATCCTGCGAAGTACTAAACATTTGCTACCATGGCCACAAAAGAAAACATTGTAATCTTCCCTTTCATGGCAAAAGGACACACTATCCCCCTGCTCCACTTGGCCGCCTTTATCTCCTCGCACCACCGCCACCTCACAATCAACCTCATCACCACCCCGGGCAATGCTTCTTTCTTCCACCACCACCTTCCGTCCCACATGCATCCCAATATATCTATCATTTCCCTCCCTTTCCCCTCCTTCCCACCCCTCCCACCCGGCATCGAATCCACGGACACTCTCCCATCCCCTTCACTCTACCCGACTTTCTTTAATGCCACAACTCTTCTCCATGGATCCTTTCGCCAATTCCTCTCAAATCTCTCAGCCCCTCCAATATGTCTCATCTCTGATTTCTTCCTCGGCTGGACTCTACCAATCGCAAATGAACTTCATATACCACGCATCGTATTTCATGGTATGTCGGTCTTCTCCATGACTTTTTGCAAATCCTTGAAATATAACATGCCAAAAGATGACCAACCGTTCACCATACCAGGCATGTCTCCTTCTCTCTTGTTTACCAGAGATCTGATTCCTGACTCAATAACCAAGTTGTCGAACTTAGATGATTTGGAAACCCAGTTCTTTCTAAACCATATCTGTGCGGTGGAAGCAGTTGGTGATACAGATTGTAGCAGTCAAGGCATCTTGGTCAATAGTTTTATTGACATAGATCAAGAATATGTGAAGTTGCTTGAGTCATACTACAGGGAAGGGGCACGTGCGTGGCTTGTGGGTCCTATGTGTATGCTTGCTGGTAATCTCCTAAATGAAGAGATCTCAGATGAAGAGGGTTGTCTTACATGGTTGGATGAAAGAGAGAAGAACCATAAGTCGGTTCTCTACGTGTCCTTTGGAACACAGACTTACGTGTCAAATGAACAGCTTGACGAGGTGGCCCATGGATTGATTGCCTCTGGCTACCCATTCATCTGGGTTGTAAGATCGAAGACATGGATGCCACCAGAGTCTCTCATACAGGACATATCAGCACGAGGTAAGATTGTTAGAGGTTGGATCCCACAAAAGCAAGTATTGAAACACGCTGCCACTGGTGCGTTCCTAAGCCATTGCGGATGGAACTCAGTTCTAGAGAGCATTAGTTGTGGAGTACCGATCTTGTGTTGGCCAATGATCGCCGAACAGAGATTGAATGAAAAACACGTCGTGGATATACTTGGTGCTGGTGTACGGATCGGCTCAAAGAGAGATAAGATTGTTGGTAGAGAGGCTGTGGAGAATGGGGTGAAACGAGTCATGGAAGGCGGTAAGCTGCAGGAAAAAAACGCTATGCTCCGAAGAGCCGCCGATAAGGCAGTCTCCGAGGGTGGCTCTTCTCAGCTGGCACTTTCACAGCTGTTTAATGAGCTCAGGAAGGTTTGTGATAATAAGACCAAAATGTGTTGACTCTAGAAAGTAGAAACTTGAGGGCGGCTTTGGAGACTGCGTGTCAAAACGATTTAATTTGATGACGATTTAAAACTGGTTTATACTATGATTCATTATCCAGAACAAGTATATTATATATTTATATGTTAATGTATCAATCGAGATGCCTATGATTGTTCAGAACGAGTACATTTACGTCATGTGGGAATGAGTCAATGAAATAAAAACTAGGACGCTGTACTTTTTTATTAATGATTTTTTACATTTTGTCACTACGAGTGCGTTTGGATGCGAAGGAATAAAGGCTTAATCAGGATTAAAGTGTTATTATGAATTAAAAGGTGAACCAAACAGGTTGGGATTAACGATTTATTCTGAAAAGGACTCCGATTAACTAATCCTACAAAAGGCCAGAATAAAAAGTCCGAATAAAAGTTTGGAAGAGAAAAATAGAACGCCTTCTATCGTCTCCTCCTCTTCTCCTCTTTTCGAGCGACAAACGGAACTCCAAAAGAACAAAACAAAACAATAATCTTTCGATCCGCTGCGATATGCTCCATCTTTGACAAATCGACTAGCATTTCCGTCTTATCGCCATTCCGACCATCGCATAGAGTACCCGATCTAGGGTTTTTGGGTATGGCACTTCACCAGATTCCGTGGTGAAAGGTACAACAATGCTTTTCTTTTATTTCGCTTGGATCTCTAGCACTAATGCACTAGATTTTGTCTTTTAATAGAAGCCTTTGAGATTTATTGGGTAGTACAACAAATTGTTTGGTTATAATCATTTGTTGTAATTTTAATACTGGTACCAGCGATGGAATCTGCAACTAGAACATCATTTGTTATTACAAAAGACAGAAAAGCCCATGGAAGCATGAAATTAATTTTCTAATGGTGTTCAAATGGGAAAATCTAGTACTTTATTAACATATTGAATTGATATAGGCATGAAGGACTGATTTGTTTATTTTTCTAGTAAAAGTTTTTTTTTGTAAGAAATTGTACTATTTTGGTGCAGCCTCAAGAAGCTAGTTTTTTGGATATTTTTTTATTTATTTTTCCAATTCCTATATTATGTCTTAATAGATTTTTATTGTCAGAAAGTGTGCAGGTATGCAAATTAAATTGGTATTTTACTATATTTTTATACCTATGAGCCTAACATAATTCTGTCACAAATGAAAGTGAAAAGGCTAAAATGCTCTTTCAAAAATACTTATCCGGGAATCTGTAGAAGATTAATAAGGAAATAGGTCTTACTTTGAAAATAATTGGGTCCATGGAGTGACTAGATTGTCTCTTGCTTTAAATTACGAATTGCAAACAAGGCCTAAGATCCATTTCCTACGGTAATTCCATCCATGAAAGTTAATGGCATCAGCTTTAGGAAGCATATCTAATAGCCGATGAAACAAAGCCTCATCCATGAAAGTTTGTAGCTCATCTTCTATTGTAAACAAGGGCTCAAATCATTTTTTATTATTTTATTTTGTTTAAATTTGATATTAGTTCATGTGCTTGATGAATAAAAATACAAAGATCAGAATTTATGAATCCAGGTCCCTTGGTGTAAATACGATCATGCTCTTTTCTTTTATGCAATAATTAAACATATTTGAATCAGAGATGTTGAAATAAATTATTAAGTTGCCCTTACCAAAAATAATGGAAAGTTAAGGATCACTTTGCAAGTACCATAAGAGAAGGAAATACAAAGTAACTCATGAGCATGAGCATATCCCTCTGTAAAGTATGTGTTCATGATATTAAGTCTTGGTTGAGTTGCTATAACTAGATGTACAATCTCAGTATAGTGTTCTAGAACCTGATTTATTTTTTAAAAATTCAAGTTGTATTAAGTATTAACAGAATGCTCTATAATTGGGTGTAAATTGTTCAGTGTATCAAGTAATTGATATGTGCAGTTAGCAATGTTGACAATCCTAACAGTTTTTTTATAAAATTCTATTAATTTGTGCATCTAAAAATGGTTGTTATTGTTTTTTTTTTTTTCTTTTTTCTTTTTTTTTTTCTTGGATGCTTTGCCTTTGGGTTCAATAGATAGAACCCACATACAGGCTATTCCAAATCGAAGAGATCGATTCAAGGAACGATTTCAAAACCGAAAGCAAGTTTATTTGCAAAATGTTATGGCAACTGTCGACTTCGATGGAAATTTCATAGCCGTGGTTGCTGGATGGGAGGGATCTGCACACGATAACATGATATTGCATAGAGCAGTGAACGATGGCTTTACCAGTACTCGTTTCTCCACTTCAGAAAAAGTGCTTTGTTTTGTAGTCTCCTACATTTGACTAAATTACTTAACCCATTGGTAATTTGTTTTGTATATGCATTTTTTGTGATCAGTTTAAGCATCAGAACTATTTTGGTTCACTTGATATTTGAGTAGTGATTTGTTGAGCAATATATGAGGCCTTCATTAATCTCAGATCAACTGCTTAAAAAATTGGTTTTAATTTCTCATGTCGGGGACTTACAATTTTTTTTTAATTTATTGATTTGTATTGTTTGAAATGTAATAAAATTAATTGCTTTTGTTTTGTTAATTGGTTCTTTTTTGGAATCCTATTTGGATTTTCAAAAATGAAATTCTCGTTATTTTTCTTTCAGTGTTATGTATACTGATTATAAGCAATTTCATTAGTTACTGTACTTGGTCAAAAGTCCAAAGTTGCAGTCAAATATTTGTATATATGCTAGGAGTCATCAGAAGTTCGTGGTTCGGTCAAAAATTTAAAATTAACGGTCAACAAAAATTTCGAACCTGAAATCCCATATAAAAATTAACGGTCAAAGAAAAAAGCTCATTATTTATTCCTTTCATCATCCAAACAAAATGTCTTAATCTGAGAGTAAGCTTATTCTTAACAATTTAGGATTAAAAATTTTAATCCTGATTAATTAATTAATCCTACCCTTAATCTCATGTCATCCAAACACACTCTATATTATTAGCTACCCCGCATTTGCGAATAGAATTGGACTTTAAACTATATGGGTGTGTTTGGAATCGTACGCGAACAGCTTGTTCGCGAACAGCAGCTGTTCACGCGAACCAAACAAGACGCGAACAAGCACGAACAACGAACTACCCCCTTGTTCGTTGTTCCCACTTTTTCCACGAACTGGTTTTGTTCGTGGGCCTGTTCGTCCCTTGTTCGTGAACCATCCAAACACATAGTTATGAGAACGTAACTATGTGCATAGCTGGGCCAATATCTCGAATTTGAACTGAGATCTACTGATAGAATCTGAACCTTATCAAATCTGCGTTGAATTTTTTTTTTCCCCTCCCTCTAGTTATGGGCTCACATGCCAGAACCTCATCAAATCCTGGGTTGGATTAATTGGGCTTTACCTTTGTGACAACTAAGGAAGTGCCTTGAGATTATGATTTATGAACATTGACCGAATTTTTTTTTTACTATTAATAAATTAAATCAGAATTTTAAAAATATTGTTAATCTAATCAAAATTTAATACTATTATTGTAATTTAGGACTTTCAAAGTCCGACATTAGCAAAAAAAAAAAAAAAAAAAAGAAACATTCTCAATTTCGTTCTTTCATTGTACAACGTTGATTTTTCGGCTTTTTTATATTTTCAGTTTAGTTCTTATCTTTTTCATATTTACAAAAATTCATCAATAACTATAAATACAAAAGTTATACTATATAAACTTTGTAATATTTCAAATTAATAATTATTAATATATATATATATACACACACACATAAATCATATCGAGCCTAAAGATTATGAACATTGGCCGATATTTTTTTTTACTATTACTGAATTAAATCAGATTTAAAAAATGTTATTAATCTAATCAAATTTAATCCTGCTATTGTAATTTAGGACGTTCAAAGTCCGACATTAGCAAAAAAAAAAAAAAAAAAAAAAATTCCAATCTCGTTCTTTCATCGTGCAACATTGATTTTTGGATTTTTTATATTTTCAATTTAGTTCTTATCTTTTTCATATTTACAAAAATTCGTGTCTAAAGTGTGTCATGTCCAATTTTTATTAAATAGACATAGCATGGCATGTGAATTCTCCATACACGGCACGACATGACACCACACGAAAGACACGATACATATTACAGAGACGCCAAACACTAAATATAGACACACATTAAGCATTACAGAAATATGATGGATTTCTTATTTATGCACATGCTATATATATTTTTTCATAAATCTTGCCCAATATACATTCAATCTTAAATCAACGATTATTAATAGACTTAATTCTAAATAAAGAACTTTTTAACAGTTAGAATTTAGAATTACTAATGAAAGATTGATACATTCTGATCTTGATTAGTAGATGATCGAAGATATAATTTATTTTAGTCGAATTTAATTAATTTTTATATTTAAACTTCATTAGTTTGAAAAGTATACTAACATGATTTTAAGTTAGTAACTCCGCCTATATTTTCTAAAACATGGGCGGCCCGAAGTCCGAAAAAAGAGGGTTACTATAAAATTAAAAATATTTTTTTCACATCAAAACGAAAAAAAAAATTCTAATTCAGAACACTAATTCACAGTACTATATATTTATTTTTTATTTTCTGATTTTTCCTTTAAAAAAACAGAGCTTCTTAGAAAAGACACCCATGCTTCGTTAAAATATTTTGTCGCCTTTTTGATAATTCGTAATCTTGATTATTGTTATATTAGACTTATGAACTTTTCTATTTGAGAAATCATAATTTTTAGTTAAGTATCGCTCTGACTGCTAGCTAGTATTTTAATTTTAAGGATATATATTTATTTTCATTCTTACCGATTTATAAAATAGTGTTTATTTTTTCTAACTTTCAAATAAATGATCCAATTATGACAGTTGTTGTATACTTCCTAAATAGTATGACCTCAACTAACCGTACCTGAAGTCTAAAATCCCAAATTCATTTACTAACTGCTATACTATTTAGAACTCTTTAAAATGACTGTTTATTAAGAAATGCAGAATTACATTTCTACATTTGATCATTTATTTATAAAATAGCAGTTATTGTTTTATTTTATTTTTTTAATTTTATGTTTATACTATTTCAATTAAGAAAATATTGAAGAAATTTCGAAGAAGAGAATGTATGACAAAAGAGACAAACTTATCAATCATTGGTAAGTTGAAAAGATATTTTAACAACAGCGAGAGTGATCAGCAAGAAGATGATAAACCAACTAAAATAAATATGTAAAAATGGAAGGCGTGAGATAAATGGGAAGAAAACAAGAAGAGAAAATGAAATATGAACAGCTTAAAAATTAACAAAGACTAAATATAATAAGGAAATTGGTTAAAACGTCGTGAAAAAACATATTTAATTAGACGGAGAGAGACGGAACATAAAATTTTCAAAAAATATTATTGTGTAATAAATTTGGAACTTTGTAAATGATGACAATTACTTTGAGGATTGAATAATGACAGGTCATGCAATAGCTGTTGCCTTTAAAATTTGATAATACTATTTCCAGCAAGAGCACGGTTCCGATGCTCCAATTTTACGCTGCCACAAATGCCACAGATCATGGACCGTTCGATCAAAATACGATGAGTGGTCCGGATCACAATTTATTTCTCTGCGGTAAAAAAAATTAATGAGAAAAATATTTTTCGATCTCTCTTCGTTCCTGGAATCCTGTCTGGCCCTCCTTCCCCATCGTTGAGATCTCCTCTCCCCACATCATTGACCTCTCCTCTGTCTCCCCGTCATCGACCTCTCCTCTTTCCTCTCTTCCTCCCCTCGTCGATCTCTCCTCTCCATGGTCATCGACTCATCGCTCGACCTTTCCTCTTAGCTCTTTCCCTCTCGTTGCTCAAGCTCTTCTATCTGGCTCTCCATAGCGAGTGAAAGATCAATTGCATTAATTGACAAGATTGAGCAGCCGCACGTGTAGCGCCGAGGAGGTTGGCACTTCTATCGATCAGCATTGGTTGATGCTCCTCCATCAAATTTCAACTATTCAAATCCCAATTGCGGTACTGCCCACTTCTCTTAAACAGTCGTCCCCTTTGATGTCCTATCGCTAGAGGATAAGAGTTCGTCGAACGGGTGATGTTTGATTTCGGTCTGAATTTGTTGAGGATTTGGATTGGTATCCAAAGATAATGAAGACGATTATCCAAGGAGCTTGTTCTTAGCCCATGGAGCTAGTTGTTTTGTTTTCTTTTTCTTTATTAGTTGTTTAGTAGCTGTCAGGAATGTGATTTTCACCGATTTTTGAGTTGGTTTTGTCTATTGAAATGAGTTGAGACTTGAGAGGGGAGGGGGCTCAATGAAGGGAAATGAGAGATAAATCGATGATACTTATCTTTACAATTTTAACATTATTATTATAATTAATTTAATATTAAAGTTGAATTTTAAAAATTATTTCATATATAGTTACATCGTTGGATATATAGATAATGCTAGCTCTAAGTAAATTTAATATCACTTTAAGTATAATTTCATTGCATATCAAGATTGTTAATATTAAACTTTCGAAATTTTTTTAATGATTTAATGAATGATGAAACACAAGAAATCTTATCTTTTTTGTAATATTGAATTTGAAGTTTTTTATGTAATGGTTTAATAATTATCAAGTGGGGTCCTCTCATAACAATATATTATTTTGGATTGAAGAACTTGCTATAGTGCGTCTCCTCATTTTTCTGACGCCAATTAGAAGAATATTGTATAGTTATTGCCTACACAATAGGGTCAAAGCATCTCTCTTTGATAAAATAACTCTGTCTTGTCTTAATTACTCGTGTGTAGGAAGTAAGTCTGAGACTATGAAATAAAGTAAGATATATATATTAATGTAAACTTTAAAACAGACAAATACCAAATCAAGTTCGTTAATATCCTGCAGGATCAAGAAGCGCATATCGCAGCGCTTCATAGCACAAGTTGCAAGTTTTAAAATTGCATGCATTCAGAAACAATGATGAATCATCTACTGTAGTTTCTAATATTTTTTAACGAGGCGAAGTTTAATTTAATCACTTTAGTATGTTGCATTTAAACAACGCAAGATCGAATATATCTCTTGTATATTTTTTATCGAACAGAGGTTTGAACAGAACTTTAATTCATTTAACCACTGTAGTAGGTTGCATGTAAACAATTAACGCCAGATCCAATATAAACTCTAATATAGCTGGAGCATTACTGGAAGAAGTCATCTCAAATGACGTTAGCAGGAGGGCCTCGTTGTTAATAAATGCGCAGAGTTTCTTTTCTTAAATAATGATCGATAGGTTCAACGCCCCAATACTTCGGGCATCTAATAACTTCGATAGGTTCGACATCACTTGTTATTCATTCCCAATAACTTCGGGCATCTAATTGCCCTGCGCTTAGAGTCAAACCAGAGGAAATTTAAGTAGCAGGTTGACATGCAATCTTATTTTAATCAGCCTTTTGTTCCTTCCATCATTTCAATATATTTTAGTACTTATTTCTAATGATCCGAGAGATACATATGCAGCCCAATGGCGTCATAGCGATAGCACCAAACAAACAACCCAAGACTAAACATTAAACCTGACCTGAAGACATACCAATCCGGCCAAAGTACTAAACATTTCCTACCATGGCCACAAAAGAAAACGTTGTAATCTTCCCTTTCATGGCAAAAGGGCACACCATCCCCCTACTCCACTTAGCCGCATTTATCTCCTCGCACCACCGCCACCTCGCAATCAACCTCATCACCACCCCAGGCAATGCTTCTTTCTTCCACCACCACCTTCCGTCCAGCATGCATCCCAATATATCTATCATTTCCCTCCCTTTCCCCTCCTTCCCACCCCTCCCACCTGGCATCGAATCTACCGACACTCTCCCATCCCCTTCACTCTACCCGACTTTCTTTAATGCCACGACTCTTCTCCATGGACCCTTCCGCCAACTCCTATCAAACCTCTCACCCCTTCCAATATGTCTCATCTCTGATTTCTTCCTCGGTTGGACTCTGCCAATCGCAAATGAACTTCATATACCACGCATTGTATTTCATGGTATGTCAGTCTTCTCCATGGCTCTTTGCAAATTCTTCATACCTAACATGCCAAAAGATGACCAACCGTTCACCATACCAGGCATGTCTCCTTCTCTCTTGTTTACCAGAGATCTGATTCCTGACTCAATAACCAAGTTCTCGAACTTAGATGATCCTGAAATCCAGTTCTTACTAAACCATGTGTTTGCGGTGGAAGGAGTTGGTGATACAGATTGTAGCAGTCAAGGCATCTTGGTCAATAGTTTTATTGACATAGAACAAGAATATGTGAAGTTGTTTGAGTCATTCTACAAGGAAGGGGCACGTGCATGGCTTGTGGGTCCTCTGTGTATGCTTGCTGGTAATCTCCTAAATGAAGAGATCTCAGATGAAGAGGGCTGTCTTACATGGTTGGATGAAAGAGAGAAGAACCATGAGTCGGTTCTCTACGTGTCCTTCGGAACACAAACTTACGTGTCAAACGAACAACTTGATGAGGTGGCCCATGGCTTGATTGGCTCTGGCTACCCATTCATCTGGGCTGTGCGGTCAAAGACGTGGACACCACCGCAGTGTCTTGTACCGGACATATCAACACGAGGTAAGATTGTTAGAGGTTGGGTCCCACAAAAGCAAGTATTGGAACATGCCGCCACTGGTGCGTTCCTAAGCCATTGCGGATGGAACTCAGTGCTAGAGAGCATTAGTTGTGGAGTACCGATCTTGTGTTGGCCAATGATTGCTGAACAACCATTAAATGAAAAACATGTCGTGGATGTACTTGGGGCTGGTGTACGGATCGGCGCAAAGAGAGGTGAGATTGTGGGTAGAGAGGCTGTGGAGAACGGGGTGAAACTGGTCATGGAAGATGATAAGGTGCGTGAAAAAGCCGCTATGCTCCAACGAGCCACCGGCGAGGCTGTGGCCGAGGGTGGCTCTTCTCAGCTGGCACTTTTACAGCTGTTTAATGAGCTCAGGAAGGTGCGTGATAATAAGACAAAATGTGTTGACTCTAATAGCTCTGAGGGCGGTTTGGAGAATGCGTGTCAGATTGGGCTAGTTTGATGACAATTTAAAACTTGTTTATTCTATGATTCATTATCCATGACAAGTATTATTATTATTAATGTATCAATCGAGGTGTGTATTATGGTTCAGTGAAATTATTTTCTATTTTATCAGTGCCAGAACTTTGGAGGGTGCGTGAGGACCAGGTGGGAATGAAATCACAACTATGATGCTGTACTTGTTCTGTTGTTCATAATTTTTGTCAAGCTATCACCCCCGCTTTTGCGGGATATAATATGAGAATGTAGGCATAACTGGGCCAATATGTCAAATTTAAATCGAGAACTCTTGACAGACTCTGAACCCAAATCACATCCGGCTTTAATTTTTTTTTTTTTTGCTCCAGTTATGGGCTTAAATGCCAGATGCAGTGTGAATATTTTTCTGGTTAAATTGTTCTGCAATATTGGGCTTTTACCTTTGTGCAACTAATCAGAGCCTTGAGAAGTTGAGATTATCAACTTTGAGGCTATTTGAAGGAAGGCACACAATCTGTGGTTTGATTTATTGCAATGGATTGACAGGTAAATCTTAATTGCATGGGACCATGAGACATGTGGCGCATGTGATTGCTTTTAAACCCTGGTCTACCATGAATGTACAATTAAGTAAAGAAGAATCCTTTTCTAACCCTTTGTACTTCACTATTACATCTTTGAAAGGTATCTGGACTAGCTTTAAATGGTAAATTACAACTTCTGTGCTCATGAAAATTTGCTATAGCACAACAAAAAAATAATAATAAATCTGCCATGGCGTTATTCCCATATATATCTTGGTCTTGGCTGCTATTTTGTTATAGTATTTAACTACCCGTAGATGTCAAAATATATATACAGAGAGAGAAAACCTATAGTGCATACTAATGATCGATCCAAACTCTTCGATCTGTTTCGGTGTATATACAGAGAGAAAACCTATATGTTTAGATTAAAGAGTTTGGATCAGTATGCACCATATGTTTTATATATATAGAGAGTGAGAGAGAGAGAGATCAGTTTTGCTATTGTGAGTTGTAATTCACAGAGCTTTTCGTGAGTCACGATCAAAATTCTTGGATCTAATTCGAAATGACTGATCCAAACCGTCCAATATGATCTTCATATTGAAATCTCCTTACATACCAAATTTTATATTTTTTTCGAAATTTTGATGTATTTTTTTGGGATTTTTAAAAACTGTTGACATGATGCATTCTACGATTCTCATATAACGGAATCAACCAAATACAAAGAAGTATGATCTATTCATATATGGTCAAACAATAAATTTGTAGCTATGAAAGGGTAAGGTCATGAGAGCTCTGTTAAAGGGGTATTATATACTCAAACTGAAATAAAAATTAGCAAAACTATCTTATGATATATTATGAGTAACATTAAAGAAAGCACACTGCACCGGCCAGTTTCTTATACTAATTAATAAATTCATTTTCCAAAGGCCTTGAAGCGACTATTGCCCCATGCCCATTTACACTATTCTGCCAAAGAGCATTTACTATCGCAGCTGCAACCTATCTTCTGCAGATTCAAGATCATGATGTGAGGCTGAATAAATGAATGAAGTTTGAATTTAATAAAGTCAAACGCATTCAAAAAATTTTGAATTCAATTTCTCTTTGAAATAATATCTTTTTATCATAAAGTTAAATTTTTATGTGCCGTAAGTATTTAAGGAGCAATATTTATTACAATCTGATATTTAAGTTGCATGCATCTATACTATCTGGCATATTTCTTATGATCAAACTTACTTTGGAAACAAAGTTGCCTCCTGAAATATTGAAACCTTCAAGTTTGAAACAGTACAACAGTAGCTTGATTAAGAATTTTCCTTTTGTTAAAGAAAGCTAGCGTGCAAAATTAGAAAGTGGAAACGACTTTAGTAAGCATGCATTAACAATCAGTAACACAATTTTCTAGCAACAGCCAAGAATTGCTACATAGAAGCACCTAGCTAACATATATTAAATATATATGTATGCGTTTGTGTGCAGCTTCTAATTATAGTTCCATAAAACTTCTATTAATTGTTTTGAAAATTTGTTTGAAAAAACAAAACAAGAAGAAAGTGGTCAGATTTACAGAACTAACTCTTGTTTTGCCTTCCTATGACCCAAAGCAGCGTTCTTCTAGCAAATGATGGCACCGCGGCCTGATCGGTAATGGATGGCCCAATGCTACTTCCATTATTACAACTCCCTTCTTCCAAATCCCAATCCATTTCACTTCCAATGCTATTTTCTAGCCCCAATAATTTGACAGGACTCATATCACCGCCCGGTGGTGGCCGGTGCAATGGTAACCGAAATGATACAGCACGCCTTTTGAAATCATCAGACAATGGTGCATCTGGATCTTTTCTTGGCACCATCCAAATTTTCGAGACCGAGAAGCTGTCTTTCTTCTGTATGCTTCCCTTTAAACTGATGCTAGATCTTGTACTCTCTGCTGGAACACACGAGAAACGTGATGAATCCAAAATCGCTTTGAAACCGTCCCGTTTTGAGTAACAATCACATTCTGACATGGCAAGGCGGCGTCGGGATGGCTTTTTGAGAATCGGCTTCTTCTTCGGAGGTTTGATCGTGACACAAAGAGAAGTTTGTTCATCCATGACATACTCATATGACCCCATAGAAAAACACCTCCTCCTACTGCTCAAGTTCCCTTTGTTAGGTTTGTTCCCATTGCTAGTGCCTTCTCCTTCTCTTACCTCATTTTCTACGCACTTAAATTTTCCAAGCTTGACGGCAACCACCTTCTCTTCTGATTTTTTGAATTTTTCTTCAACAGAAGGCGACATTTCATTCTCTCTAAGTGAACTTAAATTTGAATTTGATCCTGGCTCAACTCTGTCAGATGCAATCTCTCTCGAGCTCTCACTGGCTGACTCGAGAATAAACAGCGTGGCACCTCGACTGTTATTAGGAGAGAAATTATCAACTAGCAGGCTTCTCCTACATAATGGGCATGTCGAGTGAGTCAGCAACCATGTATCAATACAATCGACATGAAATGCGTGACTACATTTCGGCAGAAGCCTTAGCTTATCCTCCTCTTCAAACTCACATAAACAAACAGCACAATCGAACGGGTCTTTCAGGCCAATAATAGCCTTGTATTGAAATATCGGGAGTGTGTCGATGAAAGATTGGTCAACACCAGCATCATGTAAATGGAAGAGTTGCTGCAACTGGCCCTGCATAGCAGTCACAGAGTTCAGTTCAGAGCTGTCTGAATCATGGTTGGCTCGTTTTAGAAGGAAGCGAACTAACAGGTGAAGTAGAGCTGAGATGAAGAAAATAATTGCCAGAATTATGATTACTAGGAGGACACTTGGGCTGAGCTTGTTTTGAAGGAGGTTTTGGTAGGGGGAAAGAGGGAGAGGTGGTGGAGGTGGAGATGCAGGACTTGGAATTGCTGGAGGTGGAAGGTATGGTAAGGGAAATTGCATGGGAGGTGAGAAGATCTCAGTGTGTGTGAACAAATTCATGTTTAGAGAAAGAGAGAGTGGTGTCTTTAGGTTTAAGATTTAAAGCTGTTGAGTACTTCAAATCATGTCAGAAAGGAAGAGAAAAACTAGCTGGTACTTTTGAAATGGTAAAAGGAGTTCCCCTTATTTGGGGTTTACCTGGTTTCTGGTGATAGAGATGTAAGAGTTAGGTACGAGGAGAGGAGATGAGAGAAGGCTCTTACATGGTTTGAAACTTTGAATTACATGCAGTACTGGAAAGAAAAAGGGTTTGAGATATTCAATTATTCACAGGAATCCTTATGTATCTGATGGAGAGGGGAAAGAGAAAGAAGGCGCCTTCAATGAATGGAGCTTTAATGGCAAAGCGATTATTAAGCTGGCACCCAGTTGTGCATCTTAATATCTTTAGATAGTGTTTCCTTGGGATTGGAAATTGAAATTAATTATTATTTCTTTTGAGATTAGTTAACCTGAAATCTTATTAATGCTTTGAAAATGACAGCTAAGATGGAAAGGTCAAAACTAGACTAGTGAAATTAATAACAAAGCCTTTATGAGTTAATTGGATTCGCCTTTTACATACTGGTACATTTCGATAATTAAAAAACAACAGATAAATAAAATCTGGTAGACTGGTGCGGGCAGTTCCTGAACTGACATGTGTGGTATCTGGTATTTCCGACTAAAATGCTTGCTTATATTTTATAAGAAATTGTTTGCTTTAGCTTAATATATATAGGACAAAGATGAGGATCCAATTTGAACCGAACCAGTCAGTCCATTAATTAGTGATTCTTATGTTAGAATAAAATTTTACAGGCAGCATAACAATATTTATGCGAATTTCTTTTGACGGGGTAAAGGGAGAAAAATCCAATGCTGCTACGAACTCCAAGTTTTGTTTCGACGGTTTGGAAATAAAATCATAATCAGTTGATTAAAGCAAATAGAAAATTGTCAAAGTTAAATGTTATAATTGTTTAATAAATACTAAGCCTTTACTTTTTATTTTAACCTTATAAAAAAGGGATTTTGACATAATTGTTAACTATTAGAATCTTTTTCTACTTTTTACATAATAGAGAAGTATTAGTGGCATTGAAAAATTGAGTGACACGTCTCAAATTTTGTGATTTAAAATGCAAATAGGGTTGATGGAGGAGTTTGTGATACCCTCACTCTCTTCATGAATAAATAGGTATCTTCTTATGTATCACAATCGTACATCAATAATGACCGAAAAGCACTTTTGAAGTTGAAATTTTGGATTCGAAACTCAATTGAAGGATCTGTTATGAAGTTCGAAAATTTAAGAACTTGGTTTTTTTTTAATGTTGATTCAAATCAAAGATCACTTGGTTGATGAAATAAAGCCAAAGCACTAAGCTAAACAACTCAGTGGTTTCATTTTCCAATTAAAAAAAAATACTTCAAAGGCATTTTTAGTCTAGAGCTATATCAATTCAGATTTACTTCTCAGAAGAAAATTAAGTAACATTGTAGAAATGTCAAAAGTATGGAACATAGGATCCAGTAAAATAATGATTTTCAGTTGAAAATAAAAAAAAAGGTCCGGAGTAAGTACTTTATTTCATCTCAATATATGGGTACATTGGAATTTAAATTTTCATCCGTTGATAGATAATACTTTAAAATTTCGCCTCATCAGAAATAGGTAGCCATATTTACATCCATTTTCTTATCTTAATAACTTCATCCATAATTTCACTTTTTTTTGGGTTGTCGGCATTTGGAAGTTCATTCTTTCATGAATTAAAATTTGAAAATTTATCTCCTTGCAATCGCCACAAAATTAATCTGTTACTTATTCAGTGAATTAAATCTGGATTCAAAATTTCAATCACAATTAAAACTCAATTATTAAAATACTAATTAAAGACAATACATTTAGGTGAATTTTATAAATTCGAGTGCAACTTCAAAATTTCATATACATGTTTTATCATACCATGTTCAATCCCTATTTATCCAAAATTTCTGTCCCAACTACAGGCACAGAAATCGAACTAATTCCTAATTTCCAAACAATGTCGGACCTTAGGAACATCACCCGAGGCCCTGTTTAAATCCGCACTGTTTGCTTCTGGGCCTTGACTTCCTAGAAATTAATAGATTTTAATGAGCACCTGGCCCAAAGCCCCATTAAATTCTCTTCCCGTGTAATAAGAGACTAGAATAATTATATTTTAGGCGCACTTTCATAGAAGCGAACAATTTTGTGGTGCCTTCTGTCATGGCTTTATCTGTTTACATCCCACTCCTTTGTCTTTTCTACCCAGTTATCATGCCTTTATTTTAGGCTTTGCCTTTGTTTTTTGTTAGACAAATTCTTTGTTGTCTTTTAGGTTATCATCATTTGATTAAGCGTTGAAACTATTCTTTTTCCCCTGCATCCCTCGGAAGAATTTTTTCCAGAAATTTCTAATTAGTTTAATCAGTCGCCATAAAAAAGAAAAATCAAATAAGAAGGGAGGCTAATTCAACATATTCCCAGCTTTCCAAAAGAGTTAAAGGGACATTTAAATTATTTAGTGAATTTTGGATAATTAAACAAATTTATGATAACAAAATGTTAAAATTCGTTCGAGTTCGTCAATTTAACAAATTAAACGTCATTTATGTGATGAATTCATTTTCACAATGCTGTATTTTATGTAGCGTAAAAGTGTTGTACCTTTTTTTAAAAAAAATGATAATTTTTTTAAAGAATTTAGACTTAAGCGGCTTTGTTAATATATTAAGTTTGAGACCTTGTAATATTGCACCATTTGAGTACTTTTCAATTTAATAAATAAAATTTTATAGCATTTAAGTATGACTTTTTGCATTATATTGTTAGAACTATATATTTGTGTTATGTTAAAATTGTTGGCTAATTTGCTACGTAAGAATCTGAGAAGATTTTAGCTTCTGTCTGAGAGCGGATTTACAGAGTATAATTCTTTGTAAGACTAAAAAAAATATATCTTAAATAAAATACTTACATAAATTTTGACTTTGGACGACCCTCAAAAAAAAAAATTTAGACCCTAAAAAATTTTGTCTTTGGACCTTTTTTTTCTTCCCATGATGTTATTTTGGTCTCGTTCCAAATTCTTTGCTTCATTGTTAAAGAAAAAGAACTCGTCCATTAGTCTCACTTTCATAAATTAGTAAATTACCCTTTTTATTAATAACTATTCTCAAATTCTTTGCAGGAGCTTAATAATGTCCACAGGCACAACCGTAGACCAAGCACACAGAAGAATCTGATTGGGCATTAAATTTGGGGTGGCGAGGTATTTAAGAGGAGTAATGGTGCACAATTCCTGGCGGGAAAAATGGGTGCACTAGGCCAGAATCAATGGGTTTTCCGATTCTTTGTGCTTTCACCTGAGACATTATCACATTATCTGTATATAAATGTGACGCATTTCACTGTACTTTTATCTTTTTTGTTACGTTGCACCGTACTTGATGTTTATGGAGCTGTTAATCTTGAAAAATGTCATGTTTCGTGTTTAAATGCACGGGGCATATTTTACTGTTTTTGGATTTTTAATCTTGGAAGGAGTGCAGTAGTATTAATGGCCTTTTGTCTTGGGTGGAAATTTCTAAAAGAAATATTAGTCATGTCGGTCACCTGATTTTTGAGTTCGATTTCCATAGGGATTTCCATTGAGAATTTGAGAGATATATTAGACAGAAGAGAAGTGGATACCGTAGATGAGGAAGGTTTCGCTATCAATATTTTGGTTGCCCCAAATGCCAATATTTTACTATTTAATTACTTTTTCAAATTTTAAAATTCAAACGTTAAATTCAAACCGTTGATCTTATTTAGTTTAACGAGCGATGCGTTTTCATATAAGTTTTGTAAATTTTGGAGTTTATTTGATACTCGATCAAAGGCTAAAACATGAACGTATTAGAATGAATCTATCATAGTTAACAAGGTTCGTTTGTTTTACTATCTCTTGATCAAGCATCAAATAAACTCCAAAATTTACAAAATTTATATGAAAACGCATCGCTCGTTAAACTAAATAAGATCAACGGTTTGCATTTAACATTTGAATTTTAAAATTCGAGAAAGTAACTAAATATTAAAATGTTGGTATTTTGGGGCAACCAAAATGTTGGTAGCGGAACCTTCCTCACCGTAGATTTATAATACTATTATGTCTGTATATATACTTGTATTTTATATTACATTTTTAAAAATTAATTAATAATAATTTTAATTTTAAATAAAATGAAAAAAGTTGTATTCAGAAAATATTTGAGTTTGCACTAATAACGTTATGCTGCATCCTGCAGATGGGAGAGTACATTGTTGTGATTTGGTGTGTTGTACCCTTCAGCAAGATAAAAAAAAACACGAAGAGTTTATACGTGCAAAAGTTTTGATAATGTACAGAAGATTACATAATTATTAACTAAAAGTATTACGTTTTCATTACGCAGTAACACTTTAAATAATAATACAAACAAATGAGTAATGAATCGTATTAATAATTAAAAAAAATATAAATTATTTGCTTAAAATACCAGAAGAACTCTCTCGAAAAGTCGTAGAACTTTAAGGACATGTTTGGATCGCACAAAAATAACACCAGAAGAAGTCTTCTCGAAAGAAAAAAAATTAAAAAGAGTATTATTCCGAAAATAAGAAATGTTGTTTGAATAGTATGTTGAAAATAAAAATTAAAGAGTGAAATAAAATTAACACGACGCTTCGAGATTGGTGGTGTAATACGATAGAGATGAATAATAATCATTTTTTTTCAACTAAGTCATTTGTTTTTCACACTTTTTTATACCCGTAATAATACCTGAAAGGAAGAGTTTAGAAAAAATTTAATACAAATCTCATGTACATTTTAGTGCAAATTAATACCGCAAAATTTTTATTAAAAAAATGGATGGAGACGCATTATGTGGGTCAGCGAGTGATGGAATAAGTCTTTTGAAAAAATGGATGGAGACGCATTACTAAAAAATTTTGATGGCTGTTTAATCTATTTGGAGGCCGAGTATGGCCAATTAATCATCAAGTACGTAAAAAGTCTAACAAATAAATCACAAGTGATGGAATAGCCTCCAGTGACTAATCGATATCATGGTATTACACAATGTTGATCGAGAACTGATTTTCTTAATTAGAAAAATGTAGACAAGTCTTTTGATTGCTAAAAAAGAATGTTGATTATTTCAAATATTTATGGTAACTTTTTTTTAAAAAAAAAACAAAGAAGGACGTCAGAGCCTCTATTTTTTTAAAAAAAAAAAATTAACACATACGAAAATTGAACCCTTGACCTCTTAAAATTAATATAATATTCCTACAATTAAACTATTATGCCGGATACTTATTTATGAACTTGAAAAATAAAACATAAATCTTCTTTCTTATAATTAATGGTATGATCGTCTCTGTTCGAATACAAATCACTAGATCAAAATAAACATGAACCAAAATATCATTAAAAAATATATATTTTGTGGGATAAATTCATTTTCATTAGTGCTCAAGCTTGGATGTCCTACACCCGATCTTCACATCCAGAGTAAATTTAAATTTGGTAACAAAACATTCATGACAGTTTGGGTTGATACCTGAAACGGATAGGCTCAACCAGATTAATTAACACCATTTATAATTATCCTGGCAAATGACAGGCACGACGGTCTTCCCTGAATGCTTCACCTAATAAGCCAACCTGTCTCCATCCTCCAACGGTATATCTAGCACTAAGCTTTTTCTGTTGTACTTCTTTTTGTCTTTTTCTATTTTCTCATTTGGTTTATTGATGTTTATAAATAACTCTCATTTGGTCAGCTCTTGATATTTACAAAAACTATTTAACATTTTACTGTTTCTTCATCTGATTCTAACCTTTCAAATGAAATGATTCCTCATGTAACTTACTATTTCGATATATTCCTCATGTAACTCTCATTTGGCTAAAGTAGACTCCAGCACACGGATTGAACCTATGCCTAAATCGTTTTCAAAAACTTAAATTTAAACAATTGATGATCTTAACCATTCAAGTTGTTCTCCATATTAAAATATTCTTGGAGACCAAATTTTATATTTCTTTTGGAATTTTTTTGCTAAAAATTATGCTATTTTCAATTAGAGGGCATAAAATACTTCTTTATAGTGCTTTCAGAAAATAGCATAATATATAGAAAAAAATTCGAAAAAATATAAAATTTGGTTTCTTAGGAGATTTCAATATGGAGAATAACTTGACGGTTTGGATCGACTATTTGAATTTTAGATTTCAAAAAATAACTCTGGTATACGGGACGATTTGTGCGCTGGAGTCTACTTCAGCTAATCTATTTATCTCTCTCTCTCTCACTATATATATATATAGAGAGAGAGAGAGAGAGAGAGTTTTGCTATGGTGAGATGCATCACAAAAAGTCCTATGTGAGTCGAGATCAAAATTCTTGGATCTAGTTCAAAATGACTAATTCAAACCGTCCAATATGATCTCCCTATTGAAATCTCCAGGGGCCAAATTTTACAATTTTTTTATATTTATATTTTACAAAAACATTAATCTAGTTAGTTATGAACCGTTCAAAAATAACACTTTTTAAAAATCCAAAAAATACTTAGAAATTCTAAAAAAATATAAAATTTGGTGAACTAGGAGATTTCAATAGAGAGATCATATTGTACGATTTGAATCGGTCATTTCGAACTAGATCCAAGAGTTTTGATCGCAACTCATGAAATACTTTTTTGTGATATATCTCACCATAGAAAAATTCTATATATATATATATAGGAATGCTAAGGTCCTACGCGTAGGACCGATGCAGTCGGTCCTACATGATGGTATTTGCGTAATCAAGTTTCAAACAACCGATTCAAACCGTTAGATTGATTCTTCATATTGAAATCTAGTATGAAACCAAATTTTACATTTTTTCGAAATTTTTTACTATTTATTTCGTTTTTTTTTTTAAAACCGCTCCTAGAACTCATATGGAACGTACAATAACAGCGGTTTTTAAAAATACGAAATAAATGGTAAAAAATTTTGAAAAAATGTAAAATTTGGTTTCATACTAGTTTTCAATATGAAGAATCAATCTAACGGTTTGGATCGGTTGTTTGAAATTTAATTACGCAAATACCATCATGTAGGACGGACCGCATCTGTCCTACGCGAAGGACCTTAGCATTCCTTATATATATATATTGAACTTCAGGTGTGATAACCAATGTTTACAGAAAAAAAAAAGAAAAAATGAAACCCCTCTCAGAATATAATATCAGTATGATTTTCCTCTACAGATTAATAGTCAAGAATATATATTTTATATTCGAAAATTTAATGATTGTTTATTTGACTGGACAATAGTATATAATAAGGAAGGCCAAAGAAAAGACAACCAATTTTACTTTTACTTTTAGTCGTAGTATATCTTCATGAGAAAAAAAAATGATATTACAGTTGTACCGATAACAACACACCTTCACAAATGCCCTCATTCTCGTTGCTCTGTACTAATATAAAATTAATACTTTATCCTGATCAATGCATCTATTTGTTGGGATTATAGTCAATAATTTTATCTGGCATGCGTATTCTGATTGGATGCGTATGTCAAACTCTCAGACTATAGACGAGATTGAATGGTAAATGTACATTGTTTTAATACAAGTCCGAAAGGTTTCTACGTGCAAAACATTCATGTAACAAAAAGAGATTTTTATAAGGTCAGTAAAATCTTTGGAATTTTGTAACAATAGAGGTAATAAAAAAAAGAATAAAAACTAATTATTGTAAACTAAATTTATCAAAGAAAGTATTTCTAACATTCTGCCAAGATTAATATAAATTTTATCTCGATTTAATCCAAAACCATAATTTGACTTGCAAATGAAAACTCGTCAACATTAATCCGATGCAAACGATTTCTAGTCAAAACTTACGATTTTTTTAAATATCTATTTTACAATTTTAAAAGTCAATTTAAAAATATAAATAAATTTAACTTCTCGTAAATGTAATCAGAGGACCAAAACCATATTTTGATTTGCAAATGAGTACCAGTCAAAATTAATCTGGTGCCAATGAAATGTAGTCAAAACATTTTGCTCTCTTTGAAAAAATTATAAAGCCAATTTTTTTTAAAAAAAAATTTCTTGTTTTGTAAATTACAATAAGAGGACCAAGCCTAAATTGGTGTCTTTCGTCAAAAAATTGCTTTTGCCTCTTGACCTATTGCAAAGTCACTCCTCACCGTATGATAGTGTTGCAAAGTCACAACTCACCGTTGGATTAGTGTTAAGAAACAAAACTAAGTCAAATTAATTCCATACAAAAATCTCTCATGTTACCGCGATAACACTTGCTTATCCGTCCATTAATTCCCTCCTTGATAACAGAAAACGGTTTCAAAATATTCAACTCCGTTCCTCCAAGCCTCCAAGGCTCCAACCACCAGCCTCCATGTGTCCCATTAACTGTTCGCCTCTCTCTCTCTGAAAAATTGGCAGAGACGCTTATCGCCTCTCTCCCTCTTTCTCTTTCTCTCCTGTTAGATTGAGAAATCTGAATCCCCAATTTTAGTCAATTTTCTTCCTTGATCAACGAATTTCTTCTTTTATTAAAAGAAATTCAACGTGTTTTTGGATTTGCTGGGTCAATTCTACCATTTCCACGATCAATATCCAGCTGTCCCCAAAATGCCTCCTCCAGACCTCAGATCACGGAATGTGATCAAGGTCTTGGTTTAGTCTTTCACAAATTTCACATTCATAATTGGGTCAAATCTCTTCAATTCTATCGAAATGGGGTACATTCAGACCAATGAAATTGATGAAGTGAGAAATTTTGCATCAAGTCTTCATTTAATGGATTGATTGATTCGTGCATCCCATCGTTAAGCCCCAATTTCGACTCACATTGGTCGATTGAAATGGGGCTCTTCAGCATTGTGGGTAATTCATTTGGATGTTCAGCTTCAGGTGAGAGGCTTGTCTCGGCCGCAAGAGATGGCGATTTTCAAGAGGCCAAGGCGCTTTTGGAGTATAACCCTCGACTCGCAAGATATTCTACCTTCGGTGGAAGAAATTCTCCTTTGCATTTTGCTGCTGCACGGGGCCACCATGGGGTAAAAGATTTCTGTGGATCATTTCAAATTTTGTTGGTTGAATTTTAATTTGAGTTTTTATTGACTTGCGGCTTTGTCTAAATGTGTCTAGATCGTGTCATTGCTGATTGAGTCGGGTGTCGATATCAATCTCCGGAACTATCACGGCCAGGTAAGGTTCTCTTAATTATATGGTTAGATGAAATATTTTTTGTCAAATTTCTCTGTAAATGTTATGTTAGAGTTTAGTTGACCAAATGGCCTCCATCTTAAGGTGTCATTAGCTAGAAGCCTAGAATTTATAGGTTTTAAATGTGGCTTGCTAGTATTTTACATATTTAATTCCGTGATAATTACCCACCACATTGTAGAATTAACCCTAGTTGAGTTTTGATTTAGATAATTCGATATGATCACTATTAAAAAGTAAACTCCAAAAATAGATCAACTGTAAAGATCCTGAGAAAACCAAGATGGTCTGGTATGTTCAGAAACTTCCTGGTGCTGGTCATCACTGATACAGTACAAGGCCTACAATGCTTTCTCTAATGAAATAATGTTTTGATCTTATGTAGACGGCTTTGATGCAAGCTTGTCAGTATGGTCATTGGGAGGTGGTTCAAACTCTTATGATCTTTCAAGCAAATGTAACCCTTATTATCATTATTTTCATGCAAGATGAAATTTTTTTCAGATAAATTGATTAGAACTGTAACCTGTGTCTCAATTTATTGACAGATTCACAAAACAGATTACCTAAACGGTGGGACAGCCATTCACTTTGCTGCATTGAATGGCCATGCCCGTTGCATTCGGCTTCTCCTGACAGATTATGTACCAGGTGCAGCTAAGTTTTGGGATTTTATGCAAAACGTATCAGTCAAAGATGAACTTTGTATTGGGGACCATGATCTCAGGTAATTTCGAATGCTTTTACATTTTAAATTAGATTATGATTTTATAATGGTGTTCAAGTCTAGAGAAATTACAACATGCCGCATGACTTTGCAAAATCCCATGTTTTTATATTTTTTCAGAAAAACTCAATTTAGCTAAATAATTTTCTTTGTGTGATTTTGCTGTTGGAAACAGGAACTTGATTGATGTAGTGAATCACAAGGCTGATGGAGGCATCACTGCTCTTCACATGGCAGCACTAAACGGGCATGTCGAATGCATTCAATTGCTATTGGATGTTGGTGCTTCAGTTTCAGAGGTGACAGTAGAAGATGGGACCACAATTGATTTGATTGGTATTTTTCTGTCTGACTGTCTCTATGTATTATTTTCCCTTTTTTGTCAGTTTCTATAGCTAATTCCTGGTAAATCTTTGTAAAATATTTTTCACATGTTGGACTAATCTTGGCTTCAAAACACAGTCGTTACCACAGTGGTCATATCTAGTTAGAAATATCTATTTCAAACTCAGGCATCGTAGATAGGGTATATTCAACTGCTTGTTCAGGTCAAGTTCGATTCTTATTGTCGATATGTTGATCTTATCTGACAGGTGCTGGGAGCACTCCACTGCATTATGCAGCCTGTGGTGGAAATGCTGTTTGTTGTCAGGTAGTTTCCAATAAGATTTATTATACTATACTATGCAGGCCATGCCGCATCTCTCTTTTCAAATTGGTTTGTAATGATCAAATATAAAATTTCTAGTGCAGATTCTGATTGCTCGAGGAGCTTGCATCACTGCTAAGAATTCTAGCGGGTATGCTTATGCAAACATTATTTCTGTATTCTTAATTTTAAGCTTGGACAGCTCATTTGGCGCAACATGTTTTGAAATCTGCTCCTTTGTCATGCAGTCTGACTCCATTCATGGTCGCTCAAATATGGCATAGAAATTGGCTTGAGGAAATTCTATGCAGTCCCTCACAAGTTCCAGCACAAATATCTCCTTCACCATACCTCTGCCTCCCTCTCATGAGTATCATGAGTATTGCCAGGTAAGTGTCTGTACAATTTGTTACTTTCTTGCTTTGCATTTATGATTTATGCTAAATTGCTAATATTTCTGTCTGATTGCAGAGAACGTGGGTGGAGAACTACTGGTGGCGATGTATCCCCTTGCATGGACCCTTGTGCTGTGTGCTTGGAAGCGAGTTGCACTGTTGCTGCTGAAGGTTATCTATGTTTGAATTTCTAACATCATAGATATTATATATGCATCTTCATTTTGTTTCTTTTTAGGATGTGTTTTTATGTTGAGAAACTTGCTGACCATCTTGAGTCTCCTATACAGGATGCCATCATGAGTTGTGCACAAGATGTGCACTCTACCTTTGCACCACCAACAACACTCCATCTGTTGCACCAGGCCCACCTGGTGCGATCCCTTGCCCCCTCTGCCGAACCCCAGTTGTGTCCTTCACCATGATTGCGATTGCAAGCCCGGTAAGAAGCTTGCCTAAACGTAGCCTCTCATTAACTCTATGTGCCACATGTCCTTCTGTCAGCTCTGATCCGCCTTCCATGGCATCCGCACACCTTTGCCGTTCTGAGTCACAGTGCAGCTCATCATCCCTCAGGTCATCAAGCTGTCACCCTTCTATGGTTCTTAACCTGAACCCTGTGTTTTGCATGGGTGTACCAGAAACGAGCCCATGTATCTCTAGGTGCAGCCGGCCTGGAGCCAGTCTGCGGCGAACCACTTCACAACTGGATAATGGGAGGAGGTCATGGCCGTTCGCATTTAACCAAATTACTGCTGCTGCTAGCAGTTAAAACTCTGGAGGTATTAACTATTGAGTTTAATTTATATTTTCATTATTTTATGGATTTTTTGCGGGAAATTCTTTTGTAAAGATATTACCCATTCTTTGGAGACGGGGACATTAATTCCCAGTTTGAGAGGGAATATGTATAAAAAGGAAAAAGACTATTTATTGTGTATAAGATGTACTTCATTTGTTGTAAATATACGAGACACATACAATATATTGCATATTTTGATTCAATTTTTGTATCTAAATTAATGAAGAGGTAGCAACAAAATTAACCAGTTTTGTAAGTTTAAGAGAAATGATGATAAATAGTTAAATACTTTTCTCATTGGAGGACTTGTAGTCTGTAAGTGATTCTTTTATTTTTTATTTTTATTATTATTATTATTATTTTTTTTTATTATTTTTTTTTTGAAAGAAGCCCATGGGCATGCATTGATAATCTTAAAGGTTTGTTACAGAATATAGAACCATCTAATTCATTCGCTATCCATCATATTTTCCTTGCCTTTAATACAAACAAAATTAGGGGTAATGATTACCATAGTAAAGTAACGGACGTAAACAACATGAACTAAAGGTTGAGTTCTTAAAACAAAAGTAATATAATTGGGACTCCATTTAAAGCAAGCTGGGGCTGAATGAAATTCGTGAGAACAACTGAAATGCCCAAGGTTCCCTTCTGTCTAGCATTATTTGCCAGTACAGACAGATGTTCTCTAGCTGCATATATATCTAATTTTCACTTGCGGCATGGCCTTCACCATTGAGATACAGCTTTGAATAATTTGAGTTGCATGCCATGACGGAGCATCCTGCGAATTACCATTGTTAATAATATAAACAAGCATATTGGAGCTTGGATAGCTAATTGTTCATAGTTCTTAGTTTTCTTGTCTTAGGTTACTGTATTTAGTCTTACTGTACAGTTTGTTCTTTTTGTTTTAATTTCCTTTCTTTTTGTACGAAAACTTTTCGTTCAATGAAATTGTAGGCGAGGCTTAAGCCCCCTACCTTCAAAAAAAAAAAAAAAATAATAATATAAACAAGCATTTGGGAGTCTGAGAAACTATGAAAAGAACAGTATTGAGAAAGCAAAGGCTGACTGTAAAGTGAGGTCTTATGCATAGCCATGTAGTCTGTAATTGCTGCTGGCATTTGATTTATTAGCCTCAACAATAGTAGCACACGGTACATGGTAAATAAGAGCCCCTTTACAACCATTCAGTTCTTCAATTAGTAAGGCCTACACTCCATATCTGATTATCTGTCTGATATATGACGGACGTATAGGATCCATAGTTCCATACCATAGATAAAAATTTAGGGAGTATTTTTGAACCAGGCCCGTAAAAGTCCAATTGCAACTATAAGAACAAAATTAAAGGGCTCGTTTGGATGCCGAACGGAATAGGGGAATAGTGGGAATAGCCACTCTTTCCACTCTTCCCAACAACACTCTTCCCAACAACACTTTTCTCTCTACTTTTTCACACTTCCCAACGCTATTCCTAAACTCACCATCCAAACGACCTAGGAATAGCACTCTTCCCACTCTTCCCACTCTTCCTACTCTTCCCACTTTTCCACACTATTCCCACTATTCCCAACCCATCCAAACAAGCCCTTACATATCTCATGTTATACTGAGTTCGGAGTTTAGCCCTATTTCTTACTTTAAGCTTGGAATACAGAATACTCCCTTACGTCTTTCATCGTACTTTTTACTGCAATTAATTCTTCTCTATCCGTCATAAGACTTTGATTTGGTTGGGAAGAAGCTAAGAGCATAATATCAGTATGAAAGTGTCCCATTTCATTTTCATATACATCTTTTGCACAACATTATTAATTGTGTCAATTGCCTCGCGAAACTCTCTGGTATTAATTATCAGGCGGGAAATTACAGCAAACCGGAAAATTTTTAAAGGTTACTAATGTTCGACTGTGTGCACAATCTGATGACCCCCGCGCTCTGAATGTGGTCTATCTATAAATAGCTATATTTCATTAATTTGATATCCGTCCACAACTCCACATTCATGATGAGATAGCTTACTTCAGAAATTTCATGTTTCAAAAATAAAAACTTCTTCCGGAATCAACTAAATTTGTTTATTTGTTCCCTGTGAGGGATCTGAAAACAGATATTGGCCGTATTAAAAAGTCTTCCTGACTAATTACAGAGTTACATAAATACTTCCACAACAAAACAACCAGTAAACACACATAGATTGAGCTTAATACTCAAACTTCAATCATCCATAAGTACAATTCATATCTTTAAGAGTTTGTTTACATTTTTATTTTCATGTACAACTCTATTTCTAAAAAAAAAATACAGCAAAAATATTTAAAAAAAAAAAGCTCACGAGGGATAGACGGGAGGAGGACATGTGGATGGACCGACTAAAATAAAAGTGAAATGCAATAACTTAAACTATTATATGGAGAGTCTAAGGTCTTGCAAGATCAAGAAAATAAAAAATAGATATAGTTGAGAGAAAACATGAAGAATAATTAAGAAAAAAAAAAAAATAGAGAGAAGCTCAATAAGGATAGCACCATAATGCCCAACTTAGAACGCACACTAAAGCTTGTAAATTTACATGATTTCTCACGTAGTGTTTCTCACTAGCACAGTAGGAGAGAAGAGAGAAGCACCATCCATGAGAGTAGCTAACCATTGGATCAGAGAAAGGATGCCTGTGCATTGTTATTGCCTTGAGGCATGGGAACAGAACGCATGTGGCAGAGTACTAGTGTAGTACTAAATCAAAAGGGAGTACAGCAAAAGGGTTTGGGAGGTCCTTCTTATATGGAAACAAAAGAGAACTGTTGGAGTTAATGTGATGAGCTAGGAGGGATACATGAGTTTGGTTTTTCTTTATTTAGGTAGGAAATATTAAAATCAGACAAGAGGCAAAGCGGTTGAGAGGCAATGCACTTGCACCGGAGCAGCAGAGCTGCGACTGTGAACATTTATAGAAGAAAATCTTTTTCTTTTTTTTTGAAAATTTTTATAGAAGAAAATCAAATACCAATGTGCAGCCTTTTACAGTGTATTGCTACGTTATATTTATTGCATGCACATTGCAATTTTCACTCAAGTTTGTTCAAGACAGAGACACCATCGGAACGATGAGACTGTTATGAAGTAAAAATGTATAATCACGAATATGGTTTTTAATTTCTGCAATTTTAGTGAGGATGTAATTATTACTTTTGACTAGCAAAAGATGCTCTCAATATGCGGGCAAATAAAAAATAAAATTTTAATATTATTTTTGTTTCATAGAAAACTTTATATGTTAGACAATAAAGATACGGTAAAATCAATAATTTAGTCTTTCCTTTTAAATAAATAGCTAATTTGATAGTAACTTAATTTTTTCTATAAAAATCATGACCTTAATCTAGACCACTGATCAAATCAAATTACACAAATCAATGGTCCATAATTGATATAAAAATTATTTAACACTCTTTTATATGACATGTTTACTCATTTTATATGAATTGTTTACACCTTCATATGCGTGCATTTATTTATATAAGTAGTAGAGATTTAATTTGAGAAGCGTTTCGTTGTCGATCAAGTACCGTCAAACTTGGACAAATAGTATTTATATCACTTGATGAATGACCAATTAATTCTCAAATTATACAAAATTTGATGGAACATAAAGAAGATATTTGTGACTTAATTTTTTAATGGAGTGCCGTAAATATGAAATAAATTCAGTATCTGTTGTTTCGTTTTTTCCTCTTGGTGAAATAGTTTCACATAAATTATTACAAGAAGAGGTCAGTAAAAACAAACTGCAGAGTGCAATAGTTCATTATTTCATCACATCGATAAATACTTAAAAAACAATTGCAAGCGTTGTTATTGATCACCTAAATAATATCAGTCGTCGATCCTAGTCATTACTTTTAAATCGAACGGTCATAATATATACAAAAATTGTTTTTGTTCTCAATAAAAAAAAATCCGCTGAGACTGGAGAATTCGCGACACAGCATGTAGTGCGGCTGTGGGTTGTCTGACCTGAATCGGATGGATATGGAAGCTCCGTGCATGTAACCAGATTGATAGGTCCGCAAAAAATTGAACCGTCCAATCAAAATCGAACAGCTCGTGAAATGCGCTACATGCGTGTTGCCATACACCAGATCAGGGTGCGAGGCGGGAGATGTTGGAGAGAGCCAAAATCATAAAACTGCTGTTGATTATTACATGTGTAAAGAACAAAAAAATACTGAGGATATGAACCTCATTAAAGCATGATCTCTTGGAATTCCACACACGCAAACGGCCTGAATCTGTGATGAATCTTTCCAGGAGGGGAGTGGATGGAAAGGTCAGAGTCGACCTTTATTACTGTTTGTATTTCTTTAGAAACAGGAAGCGACTGGTAATAAATGGGGTGCTTTTAAGGCCAGGAAAACAACCCACCTCTCCCCACTGTGCGCACATTTATGTGCTCTTTCACAAACACTCTTGACACTTGCTTCTTTAATGACACGTCTTGTTTAATGACGTACAAATAATATGGAATTTTTTATTAAATACATTTTTCTTGGGCAAAAGTGGAATAAATCATATTTCGTTTTGATGGGTCTCATCTAAGATCTCGATATAAAGTATACACAGCAGATATTCCATCTCCATTTGTAAAATATTTATTCTATTTAATTGGAATTGCAAGAGGTACGGAGGCAGAATTTGAATGATCTAGTTACAAAATTCCATCCTTTTCTATCCCATTGTCATCACACTTTGTTTCTTTTTCTTTTGAAATAAATGAAGGGATCATTCTTTTCTTTTTTTTTTCTTTATCGATGTTCAGTAAATATTCAGGTATTTTTCACTCTATTTCCTTTTTCTAAAACATGCAGAACACAAACTGTGGAAATATTAATCTAGAATAAAAACATCATACGGATTTAAAATTGCAAGTTAGTCCTGCTAGCCTCTTTTTTATTCGAACCTTTTCTTCAGAATTATAAATTATAATACAAAGACCAATTATTTTGTACATGAAACAGGCTCTGAAACACAGGAAATAAAATGGACAAAAAGCTATAATCTGATCAATGCGACAATGTCAAGTCCGAACTGTTAGACTTTTCCCGTTTTCCGGCATGTGTGATCATTCCGAGACTGGAATTAGTTAATTTTTTTCAACATTGAAATTAGTTAATAGCATACAAATTAAACAAGGATAATTTTTATGGATTAATTATTAAAATAGCTAAACTTTAAATAAAGGAACCTTTTGTACATCTGTCAAATCTCCAAGATAGGTGATATTAAAAGTACAGAGATAAGGCCAAGAAAGGATGGGATGGATGATAAAAAGTTTGCCAAATAGACACTTCCATAAAACTATTCGTTTGTTTTCCTAGGTTAGCACGCCCCTATTATCATTGGTCTAGTTCATGAAGCAAATTCGAAAAAAATTGACAGTATTTAAATAAATAAATAGATAACGATTAATCTATTTGATGCAGTGATAAATTACTAAACAGCGACAAAAAAATAAAAAATATATCCACTATCATATAAATATATCATATATTAAACTTATTGCAATTTAAAAAAATTAAAAAATTTATTAATTATTTATTAAAGCATTTGAAAATTAACGATTTATTTTACTAGAACATCATCATCAGGGGCCAAGTATTCAATAATTAAATCAAATTAAATACACAAGCTATCTAAATTAAATAAACATTGCTGATTTCATTTTTTTGGAATTCAAATAATTATTCTATTACTTAATTTCTGGATCTCTTGTGGCAATGTCTGTGTGATTGTCGTGTTTCGGGCTAATTATTATATCCCTTTCTTACTTTCTTTGAACTCCGCAGTGGTGCACAAATTGCGCCGTAGTTGATCCAAAAGTGCAAATAAACCTTTCAGCGCTCCATTTTCGTTATTTTCCAGTTTAACACCGACATTTTTATAATTATTTAAAACAATTCTTCCTGTTCGTCCTTGAATATTTAAAATTTGCAAAAGAGAGCGACACGAGAGGAGGGCAATCAAAAAATACTCCAATTTGGGGACTATTTTCTACAGTACAGCATGACATCAACATCAACTTTAACCTCTTTCTCTAAGTCTCTAACCGATGTTTTGTGTCAATTTCGCATGATCTTTTGTGGAACACCTTCCTTGAGAATCTGTTTCAAAATGAAACGCAAAAAAATGTATGAATTCAGTTACACGAAAAAAAAAGGAAAAAGATAGCCTCATGTGATGTGAGTGATGGTTTGATTGTTTGTGCTCACTTTCATGCTTCTCTATGTAATGAGTCACATGCAACTTATTCTTAACATACAATATGAAAAGTTGTACCGAAATATACACACGTAATTAACTATATTTTTTTTAAAAGAAATCACAGCATTGATATTGGTTTTTTCGGTTTAACCCACTAATATATTATTATGTGAATTTTTTATGAGCCCCTCATTTTCTTTTGTTGGATAATGAGCAAATTTCAGAAATTTCACTTCTTTTTTAATTGTTTACAAACCTTTGCAAATTTTTTTTTTCTGGAAATACTTGAAAAACTAGAAGGTATCCATGTTGGAGTTATGTCCTAGAAGTCAATATTTAATGACTTAATTTCTTAGTTTATGTTAATGATGATATTTAATCATTTGTTCCTATAATTTATTATTGACAGATCATTCAGGTTGATGATCTGAATTGTAGATCTCTGTGGATCATTCATTAGAATGACAATAATACATCTAAAAATGTCCATAATCTTGATAATTAACAAGGAACATTAATTATCGGATAAGATTAGTATGCAAGTTAAGTGATGATTAAGTTCTACAAATCATAGGTAATGAGTTATCAACTTAATTGCATATGTGTATGTTATTGGAACATAGTACAGGACTTGACCCAATGAAATAAACATATGGATTGTGTTATGTGTCATTGTTTATTTCATATGAGTTTAATTCTATGTTTGAGATGTTCAATTTTTCCACATGAGGATAGGTTCTATAAATATCGTCTAACGTTGATTCCTGATAAAGGCTGCTATAAGGACTTTATTTATGCTCCTTGAATTGTGCGGGAAAAAGTTGTTCATCAAGAAAACCGTATGTCCCTCATTAATACACTTAATAAGTGATGATATCTGTTTGGGCCCCTTGATGGAGTTGGATCGTATGCATGCAAACTAGACGATCAACTCTAGATCAATAAATGTATAATCTGCAAGAATGACACATTCCTATCTTGGATTATACAATGATATCATGTGACATAAGAATCAAACAAGGAAATACTATTATTTCTTATGCAGGATCGAGATATTATAACGGTACATTATTTATGTGAATTGAGAATCATAATGTGTTGCTAGATACCGCTTATGATTATTGGAAATAAATAGTGATTTATTCTCCATGGCCAACATAGCATAAATCCTCTAAGGGTCACACAAATAGAATTTTGACCATACAATGTATTAATTATTTGTTCATGACAATGAGTGTTATGAAAATATGATAAGTTGATTAATTAATTATATACCGTTATGAACCGTTGTAATTAATTAAGTCAAAGGGATCATATTGAAATAAATTAATGCATTTGCTAATCCTAAATTAATTATTAATGAGTTAATAATTAATTATATTCAACATACTTTAATTAGTTTGAGCCTATTGGGTTTTCTAATTAATTGGTTAATTAAAAGCCGGATTTAACTTTAGATGAAAGAGTGATAAAAGAGATTGATTTAATAGCCCAAGAGAAACACAACTTGTAGCCCACAAAAGGCCCATTAGGTGGTGCCTAGGGCTAGTGGCAAACTTGTAATAAAGACAAAGTGAGGATAAGAGTTGTTGGCTATATAAAGGGGTCACCTTTGGGAGCCAACCCTAGCCTCCACACTTCTCTCTCCTCTCTCTCCTAGCCCCCACCATCCAAAGAAGAAGAAAATTTCAGATTTTCTTTCTCCTTGCTCTCTCTTTTCTCATCCATCTATAGGGTTCATGTGTTGAACTTAGATCCAATTAAATGAATGGTTACTTGACTGGAGAATAAGCAAGAATTAGCTATTCACTTCCCTTTGCTAGCACCAAAGAGAAGAGCATGGTTGATTATCTTGGTGGACTCGAGGCCGGCGCCATCCAAGGAGAAGAAGAGACGTAGGAGAGCACGCCACCGACTCCAAGTGCCGTTGGAATCGCCTCACGAATACGATTTCGTAAGAGGTATATTTCTTCCTATACATTTCTCATTGTTTTGATGTGTGAATGCTTCTAGCACTAGTTATTTTCTATTTAGAATCGACTTTGTACTATCCGAGATATGTATCACTCCGATTCATCGCTTCTTACTCTTAAAAATCAACTTTCTAAGTAGGCCCGGATATCTGACCCATCACTGAAGAGCGTGAGAGCCCATTTTTCTCCAGACCACAGAATTGCGTCAGGTGAAGGCCCAGTAAATGCCAACCACACTCGGTCACACCTGACCTAACTAGGTTACACACGAGTGGGTGCGAGTCGAACAATCGAACAAATTGAATTAACACCTCTTGTCACGAGGGCACAGTGGAAACGGCTTCGACTCATCTCCAGTCTCCATTTTATTTGAAAGCGGCTTCAAGCCTTCAAGATTTATTTCGGCATCCCATCTGATATGGACAGTGTGATGTGATATAGACTGCCCCGATTTGTCTGTACTGTACAATGATTTATGTATGATTTGAGAGAATCCCAACCACAGAAATAATTAGACTGTTTAGAGGATGGATCGTGCTACCAGCAGCATTCCCTAATAGTTTTTGGCCAAATTTTCTCTTATTGCATTTGTTCTTTTCTTCAAATTAGTTTGCTCATAAATTCAATTTTTCCTTAAAATAGTTCAATTAAGCTTAAATCAAACAAAAAGTCTGGAGTTTGTAGATACTGTCATTGTTTTGCCCATGCAAATGAAGAAGAAAACATTTCAAATTTGATTTCCGGAACTTGCAAATGAAGAAGAAAATTCAGGATCGATACACTTAAAAGAGTAATCCTCATCCCAACGTATTCTGACACAAACCAACAATCCAATTCGTTAAGTAAATTATGATTACAAAATCTAATCTAGGTCTTTTATCTGACACAATCATTATAAGTCAGTACTCAGTACTGCCATGACTGACAACAAATCAATGTTGGGTTACCGCTCTAAACGTGCAATAATAACTAATTAAGTGACCTGTACATATATAATATATAAAATAATCATATGATGCAACCACAACGCTTGTTGTTATTTTATGGCATATAGTAGTAGACTTTGATCGTGGGCCTTCGCCACCATGTGCATGCATGTGGTGTGTCTTTCCTTTTAGGGCCCCTCCCTTAATCAACTCATATACTTCTATCCATAAAATTATTAGGCACCTATCAAATTGTCATGTCTCACTCGATCGGTGGTATGTAAGTTGTATCTTCATGAAACACTCAGATTCAGTAATCAGTGATTTTGGTATTTCATACCATTTCGGACCTAACTTTTCAGCTCAGTTAGTTACTGTAAAGGTGCATGAAATTTTAAAAATTGACGAGGCTGGTGTGGTGTGGGAGGTTTTTTAATTACTGATTATTTATTTATTTATTTATGTTTTGAAGTATTTATTTCTTTTTATTTTAAAGCACAATTAATTATTAATTTGGAGTTGAAAATAGTTAAACGAGTCATCATATAGGGACGGTGAACTCAGTAAATAAAGGTAGAATTTATTTATTTATTTTATTCATTTATAAACCAGCTATAAAATCTTTCAAATAATGTAGTACCTCAAGTGATAAATGTATTATAGTAATATTTCTTTAAAAAAGTGCAAATTTCAGTTTCTTTGTTTCTATTCCTTTTCATTAGTGTTGGTACCTCTTTGGTTTCACACGAAACGGAATGTGTCAGCCGAAATGTCTGAAATTTTGACAAGACGTCCATTTGATTTGATTTCTCGCCATCTTTGTAAAGATATCTAATCACTATTTCCTCTAACAAGCATTCTTTCGTTATGAACAACACTTTTTAAAACCTATCATCACATCCCCACTTCTCATATAGATGTCTAGGCACCAGCAACAAGTCCTTTAAATACTCTTTATTTCGCTCTTTCATTAATAGCACAAATTTCTGGTTTCTTCTCATCGGTTGTGTATTAGCCATGCAAAATACAATTCCTTCCAAACAAGGCTTGCTCAAAACCTTTCTAACAGGGCTGAGAAGGAGAAATATTACAAACAAAGGCATGACACTATTAGAAAGAAAAAGAGCGATAAAGTTCTCTGCCGATCTTGCCATGGCATCAGTTAGAAAAGAGGCAAAATGGAGCAATGCTCTTATGGCCGACCTGTCGAGAAAATTTCAAAGAAAGACTGTATTACCGTCAAAATACAGGCATGTAGTTTCTAGGGGCAATAAAGTTTCAAAGGGTAAGAGAGGAGCTAGGCCGAGACGTGCCGTAAAAGCAACTGCAATTGCGAAGTGTATCGTAAAAAAGAGGGAACAGGTACTAAGAAGGCTGGTTCCTGGAGGCAAATACATGGATGAGTGTACTCTTTTGGATGAAACTCTTGACTATCTACAATTGCTGAAAGCTCAAGTTGATGTAATGAGGTTGCTTGTTAAAGCTCTTGAAGTAAGCTAACTATTTTCTTTTGATTATTTTTTGTTATTTTTTACTGGTAAATTCTCAGCAGGACATAAATTTGTAAGCTAGATAATTTAGTGTATAGTACTTCCAGTTTTCCCCTATTATATGATTTTTTATGTTCATTAGCTTCATTGTTTAGTTGCTGTCCTAATCTCTGAATTATAAATTAAGGAAGTCAATTTTGTCCAAAAAGAAAAATTCAAACAAGAATTGAGGAGATGTAGTTTTAAGTTTGAAATGACAATATAAGTTTTGCAAATTCATAGTACTGTTACTGGTAACCAAAGATTGAATTATGGAATGATATATCTACGAAATCGAAAGACTCGTACAAACTAATTATTGATTTTAAATTATAACTTTTCTGATCCAATTATTTCATGGACTCATGAAATCTTGCTTTGCAGTGAAGGAGAAAACAAGAAGATATATACCCAGATATAGTATTATGGATGATGCCATGGCTTCTTAACTTTCTGTATATACAAATCAAAAGATTTTGATTTCGTTTGATGTGGTGTAACTGTACAATTAAATTAGTTATAAATTAGTTCAGATTGTAGGTAAAACCGTACCTGGTTTGTTAATATAATGAAAATAAGAGTACATGATGGAATGAATTGTAGTTTCTATTATTTCCTTGTTTTGTTATACTGACCTCCGCTTTAATCATATGGTACTTTGGATAACGAATAGAAACATACACTGGCAAGTAACAAATGCAACAGGGAATAATCTAACGGAAACCAAATACTTCATGGTACTTTGGATAACGAACAGAAACATACACTGGCAAGTAACAAATGCAACAGGGAATAATCTAACGGAAACCAAATACAGAGAACATTCACAGAGTCTTCTTACAGAAATATTTAAGCACACCAATTTTTTAAAAAGTGCTAGAACAAATGCAACTTGGCAATCAAGTTTGATAATTTATACACGACATCACCACTTTATTTTGCTTTCGCAAGAAGCAAATGTAACAAAGACATAATGCTAGAATAAGTACTTCACATTGACCAGATAACATTATATAAATTATTCCAAACGCAAACGGAAGCTTAAATTTTGGACATACATGTCTTTCTACAATTTTATAACAGAGAATATCATTGAACTCAAATTACAGAGGCCCTGCGAAGATGCCCTGCTCCCTCTGTCCATTCCATTTTTGAATCTGAATCAGGAAAAAAGAGGAAAATATGAAGCTATATATTAAGACATAAATCATAATTGACCAAATTAATTTAATAAACAAATTCAGGTTTTCTCTAGTTATGTATGATTATGAGGCAATTTATACTAACCCATTCGAGGGGACATAACGAGTGATAGTACTTAGCATACTTCTCACACTCGTTTGATTCCTCACCCTTAGCCTTCAAGCACCTGCAAATTTAATTTGCATTGCGTTTCATAAGCTAGAGGCTTCAATTTATGGAAATTATTCTACTAATAAATTGATAATATACTAATTGTGTATGTTCTGGGAATTAGCTGAAAAATTGATAACACGTCGATTTTGTCTGTCCTATGAGGAATTAGCGGTATGGTATTATCTTGTGATTGTTAAACTTAAATAGCTTTTAACTGGTACCACCGTACCAGCCCAAATTGTTACCAGAGTGACATGGCGCATCCGAGCTTTTCATTAAAACTGTAGTATAACAAATAATAAATGTATGAATGAATAAAAGTTACTTGTGATATTCAATGTAGCGAGTAAAACAATGCTTGGTTTGGTTTTGTGAAGGGAAGCGAAAATCAGCTGGTGCTGTTTTTATTTCAACCTAACAGAAGCAGAGATTAGTTCAAATAAAACTACCTTCAAAATAAAAGTAAAAAATATAAAAATTATCTGTAGTTAAGAACAAGTTTTCAATTTCTCTTGACTTAGGAATTGTAACATTTTCGTCTATCTTAATTCAATTTTAGGTTGGCAGCCCAATGCCCACCTCCCAAAAGGGGGTAAAAGAAGGCAATATTTACGTGCGCCTTTAGGGATCGTAATGCCTGTTGTATAGTTGAAACTTGCATATTTCTGGGTAATTTTCACATGCTCAGAATCATCTAGCACTACAGGAATTAGATATTGACAAGTAATTATTAAGAAGTAATTAGTTCTTTGAAAGATTTAACAAGTAATTAGTAAATGTCATTCTACTTATTAACATAATCAATTTTTCAGATTAACTTTTATTTAAAATTAATATTTTTTTCATTTTGTGTTATTATGCAGTTAGAATTTATGTTGATATTATTGTAAATAAATATATTGCAATCTCCTATCTATATTATACTTTTCAAAAAAGGTTTTTGTTTCCACGACAACTAAAAATTCTTCAGAGAAAGCAAAATATGTATAAAAATCAAGTCCCTACTATTTATCTGGCAATTTTCGGGCATGTTATATCAAATTTTTTACCGATCACCCCATATTGTTTTTCCACATATTTATTTGGTCTAAGTTGAATTGCTACTTCAGCTGGAAACCAATAATTTGTAATGAAAATTTTTATATTAATACTTTCAGTGATTTAAACCAGAACAAATCCTTTTTTGTTCTAGATTATAATTACTCAGCTAATGTGTGGGAAGAGTTGCGGAAAACAATATTGGAAAAGGGCAATGCACAAAATCAATTGCATCACCAACAAGTTAATTACAGCTAATCATACGATGCTTCAGTTCATAAAATAGATCAGTAAGATAGAGAGAGCTTACAGTTTCCTCGGCCATTGGTGACTTTCAAAAGGGAACAGATCTTGCTAGAAGATTATCGAGATGGAGTTCTGATAGAACAGATGAACTTGAAAGGAGATAGCATGGCGTTGAAACTGGTTTTCGGATTTCCATGGGCGCATTGGTGGAAATGTGGAATGTATGTGCATATCCTCCTGACTTCATACTTTGTATAAAAAAAAAATTTATTCAGCAAGTTGCACCTAGTATTTTATTGCCATTTCAAATATCAGAACATATTGTGATTGCAACACCCAATATACATGGGTTATTTGCAAATGAGACTTAAAAGGGTCAAAAACACCGTAAAGTGTCACGCCACCATTTGTCCAACAGTCCAACTCTATTAGATCAAGCAAAGCTTATATGAACTCTGCTCCACGTAATTAGATCGATCCACTGGATAGCTATCTACCAACCATTTCAAAAAATAATAATAATAAAATAAAAGATAGATCGATTCTAAATGAGGAACTTAACCGCTAGTAGTCATGATGTACTAAGGTTTATATAATAAGTTTAAATTTTTTATTTCAATTGTACAAGATCATTAGAAATAAATTTTAAAAAATAAACATGTCAAAATAATTAATTTATAAATTTTTTATTTTATATAAAAGTGTCGACGTTAAAAATTTAGTCAGCAGCATAGTTTCTTTTAGATTACCCGTTGAAGCACCGGTATTCAAGACTTTAGTTATTATTGTTTTAACCGGAATAATTACGAGATGGTCTACTTATATTTCATTTTATAAGCATAAGGATAAACTAAGATTTAACACTTTAAGAAACTAAGGAAAGAAAATACAACAAAAAATTACATTACAACATAATCATAGCAATTAGCAGAGGAGGAGGTGGAAGGGATATTAAAGGGACACAAATGTCGGCCCATCCTCGCGAAATTCGTTATTTTTCATTATTACTGTTAGGTATAGGCCCAATCTACTTATGATTTGGGCCCAGCGGGAACTCTTCTGGAGTTCTGGTCACCTTAAGCTACATTAGACGCATCCTTATATTATCGGGGATGATAACCGTCATCCAGCGGAAAGCCATCCGCGCCATCCAAAAGTATTTTTCCGCATTTCCTCTCTCTCAGCGCGCGTTTCCTCTCTCCGCTTTCTTCCTTTCTGTTCCCCTCCCCTCTTCTCTCCTTCCCTTCCCCCTCTCCTTTCCTTCCCCCTCTCCTCTCCCCTCTCCAATAGATTTTTCTGCTCCCCTCTTCCTCTCTGACAAAAAAATCATACCATTTGAACTTGTTAGTTTTTTTAAATCCTGCCATTTATCGTAACAAAATGAACACTTACAACAATAAAAAACGAAGAGACAAATATTGGTTAAATAAATAAACAAAATGAACAGATATTCTAAATAACTGAACAAATATAACAACTAATTTAACAGATATAACAAACAACGTGAATCCAGACAAAATAAAAGTGAACATAAATATATGAACAAAGTGAAAATATAACACAAATGAATTGAACAGAAATAAAAAATAAATTGAACAGATCTAACAAAGAACGTGTATAACAAAAATAATAACACATATAAAAAATAAATTGAACATATATAATAAATAAAATGAACTGATATACCAATAAATTGAACAGATGTAACAATACATAGAACATATATAACAAACACTGTGAAACTCATAAAACTAAGTAAACATAAATAAATTGAACAAATATAACAATACATAGAACATATATAACAAATACTGTGAAACTCATAAAAAAAATAAACATAAATAAATTGAACATATTTAACAAATAAATTGAACAGATATTGCAAACAATTTGAACTAAATGCAAAAAAATAAAAGTGAACATATGTAAAACAGATATGCAAATAAATTGAAAATATATAACAAATAAATTGAACAGATTTAACAAATAAAATGAATGTATATAAAACAAGATCGAATGGAGAGAGGAAAATGAAAGAAAGAACAAGTGAGAAAGGAAAAAAATATATAAAGAGGGGATAAAAGGAAGCACTGAGGAAAGGAGAAAGGAGAAAGAAAAAGACAGTGGAGGAAGAGAGGGGGAAACTCACGAGGGAAGAGAGGGAGAGACGATGAAGGAGGCGCACTCGGATCGGAGGGAAGATAGCGCAGGTGAGGGGAAGGAGCGCTTGGACCAGATCGGATCGGAAGTCTGGTTGGGTGCGGAAAAATGAAAGGGGCACTGGATCTGGATGGCGTGGATGGCTTTCTGCTGGATTGCGGAAAGTAATTTCCTTATACTATAGACTTATAGGCCAGCTTATTACCAAATAAGAAAAAATATTTAAGGTATGACCAATGAATAGGATCACATAATATTAGTCAAAAACATTTATCTTTATGACTTTTATAGTTTTGAGACTTATATAATATTTTTTAAAAAAATTAATAAGGTTAAAAAAGTAAATTTCATTTGACAGAGAAAATTCATCAATTGATGACCGATAAAACATACAATAAATCTAATAATTTCTTATATGGTAAATCATACTGACACTGTCGGATTTCAAATTTAATTTTTATATTTGAAATTGTCAAACACAGCTTTGCACGCATTATAAATGCACACAAGATAAAGTAAAATCTGTAATCATTTGTAAATATCTATCTATCTATCTGTTAAATATAACTGCTAACGACTATCACGTGTTTTAGTCGAGTCAAATTGTGTGTAGCTATTACAGATGATATATTTGCTTTTTAAGGCTCCGATCAAAATTAACTTTTTAGGTAGGACATGGATTTGGAATTTTTAAGATATTGAAATTTTCTAATCAGAATCTAATAAAAAATTGGATTTTATTTCATTTGATCGGATTTTATGGGAAAAATTGATTACATTGAAACACTGAGAATTGGATCGGAATTTGGTCTGATTTCACGAGAAGAAATAGGAAACTTAATTGGAAAATACCTTAATATCTCTCCACTCCTTCAAATAGATTATGGCAAAATAGTATTTTTTTTTTTTAGAATTCAAATCAATTCTTCTTATTCTTGTTTTTTTTTTTTTTTGAAGGCCGGCTGGCAACGTGCCAGTGGCAAAATTTCATTTAATAAAAATAAAAGAGAACATATTTACACCAACAGAAATAAAATCCTGCCTCCTAGTTGCTGAAGCTACCTAGAAGAGCAAATCAAAAACTAAAAATAAAAAAATAATTTTTTTTTTTTTGTTTTTTTATACAGTAAGTCGTATCCAAAGTCTCGTTTTAGACTCGATGTCGAAGACTAAACGTTGCAAACAAGGTTGGCTTTTTTTTTTTTCTTATTCTTGTTTTGATCATGGAATTTCAATTGGAAATCATCTCCAATCAACTCTGAAGTCTCTAATCCAATGAAATAAAATGAGATTCCATATCTACACCATCTTTGGCTTTTTTTCTTTTCTTTTCTTTTCCTAGATAGTCCCTATCTAGTGTTTCAAAAAAATATATATCTACACCATCTTGATCAGGGCCTAAGTCTTTCAAGCTCCTTATTCGAATAATTTCTAGAATATAGAGTTGCTGTTCCCCATACCATCTGGTCTGGCCTAGTAAATGTTCCCTAAAGACCGGAATGAGATCCTCTGGACGTTTTTACCGTGGACGTTTGATGGACGGCTCAAGATCTGGACCGTCTGATTTAATCTCAATGGCTGTAAGGGAGCCCCGTGAATTCCACCACACCCGAAAAAAATATTGGCTCGAAAAAAATCAACCGTCTGATCTAAATCGAACGGCTCCGATCAAGACGTCCACTGGACGTTTCAAAAAAAACGTCCAGAGGATCCTGGTCCCCTAAAGACCTGCCATACCAATCGACATGTAGAATTCTGCAATACATGATCGGTAACAAACCACTACAAATATTCTGCCACCATATGGTCACGTTACCAAACCCACAAGGGGGACGTTAGTTGCACATACGAAAAGATGCATTTTGGTTTTCTTTGCAGATGAAGCCATCAATGACTTATCTTGCCATTATCTCGTTTTTTTTTATATATAAATCCTTATTGAAATTTAACCCGCTTAATTTAAATCCCTGGATAAACTAGAATGAAGAAGCTCATTAGTTATAACAACAAAATGTCATTAGACATCTGCATATATTTATTAATTTGTGCTTGTGAGAATTTAAACCACTTGTAGAAGGATCCTTTTTCGTTTTATTATTTTTTTTGTTAATATTTTTCCAATCAAGTTTAAAGCTTATATATATGTATCATTTGCCTCGTGGAGTCCTGGACTTGGTCGTGCATCACATTTCATGTTATTTAAATGATTTTTTTATTTCAACATGGGTCTTTAAATATAGATCGTTACCAATTTTAAGTCATTGATTGAATGGTAAATTTCAGATCAAATTTTGTTATTTTTTCCCACTTGCATGATATAAATATAGTGCCGAATATCTCTCTAATATTGGATTTTGGAATAAGAAATTATTTCTTTTTATGATCATGGAGATTTTCAAGTAAGCAATTCCCATACATCCTGATCCTTAATTTTATGGAGTCAAAAAAAATTTCATACTCAAAATTATGTTAGAGAAGAATTTTCATCTAAATTGTTGCAGAAATAGTATTTTTTTTCCCCACACCCTAATGTATACAATTGGAAGTCATAATCAATTATCACAAGGAAAAAAAAAAAAAAAGGCACGAACATAAATGGAAAGAAAATAGGACCTGTGTTACTGTGTATTACGTGAGTGGGTTTGGAATGTACTATGTGGAGGATAATAAAATCATTAAAAGGCCGAGAAGACGAAATAATAAAGACTCCAGTCAACTCGCAAGAGGCGACCACAACTTACAAATGGAGAAGTGATCACAGAAAATTTTAATTTTCTGTATATCAAAAACAAATCCAGACTAATACAATATAACAATACAGTATATATCACTACAACAGATTTTATTATTAAAACCGGATTTTAAAGATTATTAGAACCGGTTTTCTACCGGTTTTAAAAATACGTGGTTCTAAAGATATATAAAAAACCGGTTCTAAAAATAGCGGTGCTAAAAATAAGCTATTTTTGGAAACGAATTGCAGAACATTTTTAGAACCGGTTTTTAATAAAAATCCGGTTTTAATAATTAATTTTTAGAACCGGATTTTTAATTAAAATCCGGTTCTAAAAATGACCTTAATTTTATGATTTTTTAATTCATATTTTATTCCAATTTTAAATTAAATTCAGATTTTAATTAAGGTCATTTTTAGAACCGGATTTTAATTAAAATCCGGTTCTAAAATTGAAAATAATTTTATTATTTTTAAATTAATTTTTTTAATCGAATTTTAAATTAAATTCAGATATTAATTATATTTTTAGAACCGGATTTTGGACAAAAAACCGGTTCTAAAAATAAAATAATTTAATTATTTTTTAATTCATTTATTTATTCGAATTTTAAATTCAAAACAGATTTTAATTATATTTTTAGAACCGGATTTTTAATTAAAATCCGGTTCTAAAAATGACCTTAATTTTATGATTTTTTAATTCATATTTTATTCCAATTTTAAATTAAATTCAGATATTAATTATATTTTTAGAACCGGATTTTTGACAAAAATCCGGTTCTAAAAATAAAAATAATTTAATTATTTTTTAATTCATTTTTTTAATCGAATTTTAAATTAAATTCAGAATTTAATTATATTTTTAGAACCGGTTTTTAATAAAAATCCGGTTTTAATTAATAAAAACAATTAAAATTTTTTTTTTTGTTTGGGCTAGCCCCATTTTTGCTAGCCATACCAATTGACATTTATACATCACAACAAACACAATTAACATATCAAAACAAACAATTTAACAATAAACGTTTCATACGCACCAAATATACTAATTCGCATTCAACAATTAACAAAACAATTTAATTTAAACACATCACAAGTAAGTTTAACAATAACAAACTCATACATGCTTACGTAAATAACCGTACAACTCATCACAAGTAAGGCTAAGGTCTCCGTCACTATACGGTTCACCCGGCGGATGCAAAACCTACATTCAATTAAACAAATTAAATTTGTAAAAATAAAACTATTTGGTTTCAATAAACTTACTAATATCGATTTTGAAAATCCGGTTCTATATATAGGTAAACTCTCATTCTAAACCTATAAACTTCAAACTCTAAGGCCTAATTAATTCTTAAACGTTTATTTTAAGTATATTATAATTTATACCTTTGGCAATTGGCGGTATGCCATGTAATTAGTCAGGATCATATGCAAATTCCTTATTGCATAAAATCCGCAATCAGTACTGTTTGGTTGACGTGGACTCTACAAGCAAAAAGAAAATTTGTTACAATTAATATTACATCTAATAAATGAGAAATGAAATGAAACTATTAGTCGAGCTATGTACCGGAATGAAGTGAATATCGAATTTGGGACCTATTTTCAATCTGGATAAAGCACTGCAATATTAAAATATAAAGTTAGAAAGAATTAATTTGAAGATATTTACTTACTATATATAAATAATGCATGTGTTGACTAAAACAACTTACATGTTGTATGCCTTTATCATTGGAGAATCAAACATGTCATCATTTAGAGAATCTACAATCCACATTGTTTTTGTCGAAGGCTGTGCAATAATAACCACAAAATGATGGCTGTAATTAAATATTAAAGCTTGTTAGTAAAATTCACATGAAACTGCAAAATCTAAAATTTAGATTAGAAAATTTGAAAATTTCTAACTAACGCGTTCTGATGTAGCAAAACATGATAAGCAGCCTTCCTTTTGGAGAAATGCATCATCAAGTAGCTTACTGTGCCTGAAATTTCCTTCAACGCATGTCGTCCCGTATTTCTTTCAGGATCCAAAAACCTGAATTCCTTAATTTTCACTTCCTTGCAATAATCCCTAGCCCACCTGCATATTGTATTTACATATGTAATTCGATAATATTGATTCAATTTACAACCATAATATTGTAATAGTAATCAATCGATTTTTGTTTAGTTGGAAAAATACTTACATGCTCCAAACTTTCATCACTTGAAGAACAAGTTTTTCCCTTTTGAATAAGTCGTTGATATCTGAGAAAGTGAGTACGAAACTATCCAGTGGTGAACCTTCGAACTTGGCCTTAATTTCGAAACTTGTCACGGAGGGATCCAACATCATCATATAGTTGTGCAGTTCTGCTGCGTTAGGTCCAAGTCGCTCCAATTCCTCCGGAGTACAAAATGGGTCCCGCATCTTGAATTCTCCGTCCAATATGAAAGCATCTGGATCGAAATCTTCGTCGACTTCCTCCTCTTCCTCCTCCACTTGCTCCTCCTCCTGTTGCCTTGCTTTCTTTTTCGCCGGAGATTTCGCTAATGATTGAGGTCGTTGCGGTATTTGTCTCAGGTGCCTCTTTAAAATCAATACATTAGTCACAAACGACATTTTTCAATTCAATTAATACCAATTCAGAAAATTTATAATCTATACATTAGTCACATTTATAATCCATAATCTATAACTCATAATCAAATTTCATTTATAATTCATAACCACATTTCACATTTATAATCCATATCAACATTTCATTTATAATTAGCACAATAACATTTCACGTTTTCAATTATAATTTCAATTAACTAAGTACAATACCAATTAATATCAATTCAGAAAAGTTTATAAGATTTACCAATTTCTGCATATCGGAATCCACAAGATGAATCGGCCACCTTAAAAATGAGTTCTGGAGCATACCAAGCCGATCATCTGCGTTGGGAGGTGGAAAAGGTGGCGACACTTCTTTCGCATGATCGAACACTTCTAGGACTTGTACCCTAACCTCGTCCTGCCCCAATGGCTCTCCATGGACCGTCTCAGACATGGAACTACGTGCAAACACCACAGCTCTAGCAACGTATATGATGACACAATTATCTGCTGGGAGGGTAAGCAAGACTTCCATGGAATCCTACAATTATAAGCAAATACAAAACACAATTAATTACAAGTAATATTATAAGCAAATACAAAACACAATTAATTACAATTAAATTCTATGTACTTGCAAGTAATATTATGTATACCTGAAAACTAGGGAAAGGAATCGGATGTGGTTGATTATTGCTACCCTGTGATAGCATAATGAATGCTTGGTTCGTTATTGGATCGTACTGCTGCGTCATTGGTTGCCCTTGCGGCCACATCCTTGAGAATTGCTCCATCTGTCTGGCTACTTCTTTTTGAACTTCCTCCTGCAAGCGACGGCTCACTTCCTCCTGCACTCTCTGATCAATTTCCTCTTTGGAGTAGCCCTTGGATTTCCTCGTACCCTTACCAAACGTATTTTTGAAACCGGCATAATCTGGGTATCCTCTCACCCTTCCTGAGTGCTCAGCGGTCCCAATAGAAGCAGTCAAGATGTCATTCTGACGATTAGCTTGCAATTCACCAGACTCCGCTAAAGCAACCTGTCAGAAAATAAATGCATGTCAGTTTATGTTGAATTCGTTGAATATATCAATTTTTTATTTATTTGAGTTAACACACGTACTGCTTTATCCACGACGGCTGCAACCTTAGGATTTGTACACACAATTTTATTCGTTTCCGGATTCTTCTTGGCGTGTGCCCTGCTCCATCTATAAGTCCTGCTATCTACTTCCTCGCTAATGAAAGAGGTCGCACCATAGACCACCTCTCCTTTTTCCCAACTCTTTTCTGCAGTTAGGTAACCGCCCGATCCGAGTGTGTGGTGCATGTCCTTCTTGGCGGCATTTTCATGTGCTTTCTTACTCAATTCCTATTAGCAAATTCAGAAGAATTGTAAGTAAAGCAAAAAAAAGTTAAGATACTAGTATGGGCAAAAGACTTTTTTTCATACCTGAAACTCAGGAGTTTGACAATATTGGTCGAGTTCGACCCATTCTTCCTTACTAATGTTATGTACATCCCACGGTTCCGGTCCACCTTCTTTTGCATTCACCCTGTATTGCTTATTCTACAATAAGAAGATAGAAGAATTGTAATTATAATTAATCAAGCAATTATAATTAAAAATAATTTCAAAAATATTATCTCTTACCAATCTGCATTTAAAAGCCCTCCATCTATTGTTACACGCCGTAAGAAGCTTCCCCTTATGTGGAAATTTAGGATCAATATTCCACTGCTCGGCTATAGAGTTGTACAAATCATATTTCAACTCTTTCGGCACTAATGTCCAATTCTTGTAACTGCATTAAAACCAATAAATATCAATATCAAATTCATATAGACATTATTGACATTCATATATTTTAAATCATATTTGTACCTGATGGGAATCATATCTCTTGTCCTCTGTGCCATAAACCTCGTGAATTCAGCTGCATTATCACCGATAGGCTGGCCTTTAACGTCGAATTCGATCTTCAATGGTATTCCAGCAGCTATCTTTTTTGCCGTCTTGATGCACTTTGCTGCTGATCTTTTCCCCCTTCTACTACCACCGGATGATTCAGCTGCATTATCATTTGAATTTGGCATCAATTCCTCATCCTCATTTAGTACATGATCCTCATTGGAATCCGACATGGCTGCAAATTGAAATCAAAATTATCACAACAATTTTAAAAAAATTCGGCATAACCTCCCCTATATATGAACATTTTTACCAAAAAATTCCAATCAAATCCAAACCCGTTGGCATTCACAAACCCAAACCCATTAACATTCACAAACTCATTCACATTTCGGATTAACTAAGTACAATAACTAAGTACAATGATTAATTAAATAATTTCGGATTAACTAAGTACAATAACTAAGTACATTTGGGATTAACTAAGTACAATAACTAAGTACAATGATTAACATTCACAAACTCATTCAATGATTAATTAACTAAGTACATTTCGGATTAACATTCACAAACTCATTTCGGATCAAACCATTTCAATCAAAAAATTTCAATCAAACAATTTCGGATTAAATAATTTCGGTAATTACCTTGTGAGTGGCGGCAGTAGTGGAGAAGATAGAGTGGCGGCGAGAGGCGGAGAGAGGGGCCGGAGAGGGGGGCTTCGCCGCAGGAGGGGGGAGGGGCTTCGCCGCAGGAAGGGGGGGGGGGCTTCGGATCTAGAGGGGGGGGGGCGCTAGCTTGAGGACTTAGAAAAAAAATGAGGCAGGGGGTCGGTTTGGGGCTGCTGCTAGCAAGGGGAGAGGGAAAACAATACAAAAAAAAAAAAAAATCGCATTATTATTAGAACCGGATTTTTACTAAAAATCCGGTTCTAAAGATAAATTAAATTCAAAAATCTAATTTCTGTTTTATTATTTAATATTAAAATTATATTATTTAAATTATATTATGTTTTATTTAAATTATATTCTGTTTTAATATTGGAAATTAAACTATATTCGGTTTTTTTCAATTATATTATGTTTTTATAAAAAACAGAAATAAAAATTGAAAAATTGAAAAAAATATTATTAGAACCGGATTTTTATTAAAAATCCGGTTCTAAAGATAAATTAAATTAAAAAATCTTATTTTTGTTTTATTATTTAATATTAAAATTATATTATTTAAATTATATTCTGTTTTATTTAAATTATATTCAGTTTTAACATTAGAAATTAAACTATATTCGGTTTTATTTCAATTATATTATGTTTTTCTAAAAAACAGAAATAAAAATTGAAAAATTGAAAAAAATATTATTAGAACCGGATTTTTATTCAAAATCCGGTTCTAAAGATAAATTAAATTCAAAAATCTAATTTCTGTTTTATTATTTAATATTAAAATTATATTATTTAAATTATATTATGTTTTATTTAAATTATATTCTGTTTTAATATTGGAAATTAAACTATATTCGGTTTTATTTCAATTATATTATGTTTTTATAAAAAACAGAAATAAAAATTGAAAAATTGAAAAAAATATTATTAGAACCGGATTTTTATTAAAAATCCGGTTCTAAAGATAAATTAAATTCAAAAATCTAATTTCTGTTTTATTATTTACTATTAAAATTATATTATTTAAATTATATTCTGTTTTATTTAAATTATATTCAGTTTTAACATTAGAAATTAAACTATATTCGGTTTTATTTCAATTATATTATGTTTTTCTAAAAAACAGAAATAAAAATTGAAAAATTGAAAAAAATATTATTAGAACCGGATTTTTATTAAAAATCCGGTTCTAAAGATAAATTAAATTCAAAAATCTAATTTCTGTTTTATTATTTAATATTAAAATTATATTATTTAAATTATATTATGTTTTATTTAAATTATATTCTGTTTTAATATTGGAAATTAAACTATATTCGGTTTTATTTCAATTATATTATGTTTTTATAAAAAACAGAAATAAAAATTGAAAAATTGAAAAAAAATATTATTAGAACCGGATTTTTATTAAAAATCCGGTTCTAAAGATAAATTAAATTCAAAAATCTAATTTCTGTTTTATTATTTACTATTAAAATTATATTATTTAAATTATATTCTGTTTTATTTAAATTATATTCAGTTTTAACATTAGAAATTAAACTATATTCGGTTTTATTTCAATTATATTATGTTTTTCTAAAAAACAGAAATAAAAATTGAAAAATTGAAAAAAATATTATTAGAACCGGATTTTTATTAAAAATCCGGTTCTAAAGATAAATTAAATTAAAAAATCTTATTTCTGTTTTATTATTTAATATTAAAATTATATTATTTAAATTATATTCTGTTTTATTTAAATTATATTCGGTTTAATATTAGAAATTAAACTATATTCTGTTTCAAATATTTTAGAAGATTACTAAAATTTTAACAAAAAAAAGATAGAAGATTACAAAAATATCTAATAAATATTTAACTATTCTTGAAAACTCTAAAAAAAGACAGAAAATACTAAAAATTGTAATAAACTCAATTTCCTTTCTTCTTGGGTGATTTTGGTCGGTTTACCCACTCGCCTGCGTCTCGTTCATCGCTACGCAAATTAGTTTCTAACTCTTTAACTGGTAGTGGCGTTCCATCTATACCTGTAAAAAATAAATATTAACACAATAATAATTGAATTTCATCGATTTTTTTATTAATTATTATATATACCTGTGGAGAATGGCGCTATTTCATCAAATTGATCATATTCTTCTTCGTCTACGACATTTTCAACACCAACAATGCGTCTTTTTCCCTTGAGTACCACGTGTCGTGAGATGTCGGCCGGATCAGCAACATAAAAAACTTGCATTGCTTGTTTGTTTGCAAGTATAAAAGGGTCATATGCATACCCTAGTTTTTTCAAATCAACGGTTGTCATTTTAGTGTTTTTCTCTATTTTGACTCCACTTTGCAGAATCCATTTACAATCAAACACGGGTATCCTGAATGCATTATAATCAAGTTCCCAGATTTCTTCAATCCAGCCGTAATACAGCTCCGATGACTTGCCATCACTTGATATGGCTTCTATCGTGACTCCGCTGTTTTGTACTGTGCTTTTGCCATCTTGTTTTTTGGTATACCATGTGTATCCATTTAGGTCGTAACCTTGATAGGTGTACACATTCGCATTAGGACCATGCGCAAGGTATTTTACAGTTTCATTCTCAGACGGGGACAATTGCACTTTGTTTCTGAACCATTGTACAAAGTTTTTGTCGTGCTCCTTCGTGATCCAATTTTCATTCTTGTGAGGATTCTGCTCTCGCAACTCTTGTATGTGCTGATCCACATAAGGGGCCACAACGGCGACTTGCTGCAGAATTTTAAGATGTGCTTTTTCTCTCCTTTTAAGGTCCACTGTAATTATTTTCAATCCAATTAACGATTTTCCTAGGAGTCTGCCTTCATGTCGATTCTTGGGCAAGCCAATAGGTTTAAGTCCATCAATGTAATCAGTATAGAAGTCAATAACCTCTTCAGCCACATATCCTTCAACTATGCTTCCTTCCGGTCTAGATCTGCTTCGGACTAACCTTTTCAATTGGCCCATTGCTCTTTCAAAAGGATACATATATCGCAAATATATCGGACCGCACCAACTTATCTCTCTGACTAAATGAACGGTCAAATGAACCATTATTACAAAGAATGACGGGGGAAAATACATCTCCAGCTCGCATATGGTCTGATAAGCACCAGTTTCCAACTCTGTCAGTTTTTCCGGATTAATTACTTTGGAGCAAATTTCATTGAAAAAAAAACACAACTTAGTAATAGAGTTCCGAACTTTTTCCTTAAAGCATCCTCGAATTGCAACCGGGAGCAATTGGGTCAACAATACGTGATAATCATGCGACTTCATTCCAATCAATTTCATATCTTTTATCGATACCTTTCTTGAGATATTCGAGGAATAACCCGTTGGAACCCTAACGTTCTTCAAGCAATTCAACAAACTGAGTTTCTCTTTCTTTGTCAAAGTGTAAACTGCATCGGGTAACCAATCCCGTCTCCTATTAGTATCTTCTTGTGCAGCTAGTTCCAATCGAATTCCCATTTCGACCATGTCTTTCCTCACATTGGCATTGTCTACTTTTCCTTGAACATTTAAAATCAAAGCAATCAAAGCTTCGCAAATATTCTTAATGATGTGCATCGCATCCAAACAATGCCTAACATCTAAATACGCCCAGTATTCAAGGTCCCAGAATATAGACTTTTTCTTCCAATTGCCATCCGGGATTTTTTTCGCGAATGGTTTCCCCAATTTGATTTTAAGATCCTTAACCTCCTCATAGACCTGCCTTCCGTTTCTTGGTATCGGTGCCCTTCGGGTCTCAATTTTTCCATCAAATTTATTTTTGTAATCAGTACGGCGGTAGGGGTGATAACGGTTAAGGAACCTACGATGTCCCAAGTAGACATTTTTCCTACAATTTGATAACCATTGAGTATGTGTTTCCTCCTCACAAATAGGACATGCTTTATCTCCTTTGTTCCTATAACCTGACAAATTCCCGTACGCGGGAAAATCATTAATCGTGCAAAATATCATCGCATGTAAGGTGAAAGAACTTTTGGAATAAGCATCAAATACCTCCACCCCTTCCTTCCACAACTTATCAAGGTCTTCTATTAACGGAGCCAAGTACACATCTATATCGTTTCCTGGTTGTTTTGGACCAGAAATGAGCAACGGCATCATCATGTATCTTCTTTTCATACATAACCAGGAAGGAAGATTGTAAATAACCAATAAAACTGGCCATACACTGCGATTGTTACTCAGCAGACCGTAAGGATTCATTCCATCCGTGCATAGTCCCAATCTCAAATTCCTAGATTCACTGCCAAAATTCGGGAAATAACTATCTATGTTCTTCCATTGGGTCGAGTCTGCGGGATGTCTGATCATACTATCTTTCTTTCTGCCTTCCGCATGCCATCTCAGTAGTTTAGCATCTCTTGAATGTCCGAAAAGACGCTTAAACCTCGGTATTATTGGTAAATACCATATCGTTTTCGCAGCTGGCCTATTTTTACAACTCTCTTCATCATCATCCAAATCATCATCCCTTAGCCTGTACCGTGATGCATTGCACATTGGACATTTATGAAGATTCTCATACTCATTTCGAAATAGTATGCAATCATTTGGACATGCTGAAATCTTCTTTATTCCCATATTCAGAGGACATAATAATTTTTTAGCCTTATAGCATGTATCAGGCAATGTATTTTCTGCTGGAAGCATTTCTCGTAAAAGACCGAGCAAGTCTGTGAAACTTTTATTGCTCCAATTATTCTTGGCTTTTAAGTTATACAGTTTAAAAACAGTTTTTATTTTTGAGAATTTATCCTTATCACAACCAGGATATAAAGGTGTATTACAGTTTTCATCAAACCCTTGAAAAATATCAGGAACCTGATCATCAATAAAACCATCTGGTATTTCATTCATTATTTCATCCAAATCATTTTCTCTATTATCATCATCACATTGTTGTTGACTTACATTTTCTCTATTATTATCATCATCCCCTACATCAACACCCCAATCATTTCCTACATTATTTTCCGAATCGGATACATCAATACTAGTCCCAACATTAGCTTCATCTTCAAATTTTTCCCCGTGATAAACCCACCGAAGGTATTTTGGTGTTTTCATCCATCCACGCTGAATCAAATGAGCTCTAACGGTTTTACTATCATGTCTCTGCAAGTTAACACAACGCTTACAAGGACAAAGAATTCTGGGCTTTCCTGTTGACTTTCGATGTTCTTCCGCACAATTTATGAACTCTTCAACAACTCCAACAAAATCATCAGAAATACGTGAACTGAACATGTACTTCTCCCTTTGATCCATCTGTAAATATCACAACATATATCCAAACGTCAGGGTTTAGGGTTTGTAGGTTCAATGTATCACATGAGGTTTTCGGGCCGGTTACCATCCTAACCCACTCTTTGGATACTCTGTCTCATTAGCGAGCGTACGTTGGATGCAATGTGTTGTCTGAGAAAAATTCGGCAGCATTTCCCCTTATGTTCCCTGAATACGCCAACGCACGATTGCTCGTGCGTACGTATCCGTGGGAACATAAGAGGAAATGCAGCCGAATTTTTCTCAGACGACACATTGCATCCAACGTACCACTCGCTATCCTAAATGAGACAAAATATCCAAAGAGCAGTCCCAAAAAATGGGGACTATCCGAGATTAATCCCTAATGGATTAATCTCGGACGGGCACGACCTAAAATAGTTCAAATTCCGGCAATTTGGTCCTATATGACAATACAACTAATATATGCAAATGCCAAATAATTATTTCCATGCATACAAATTGATAATTTTATAAATTTAAATTATCGAGGGTTAAAATAGAAAAATACCAAAATTCTCTCGAAAAGATAATTTCCTCGCTTCAATAGAATAATCACCTCTTCCTCTTCCTAATTTATCAAACCAATATGGAAAAATCAATAGCAAATACAAAATTTGCTTGAACAATAATTAAAACACAAAATAATACAATAATATACCTCAATTGTAATTTTTTCAAATTTCTACTTGCTCTCCTTTGCTTCCTCTTCCTATTTTTCAATTTTCTCGATTTTTTTTTAATTTTTGGCTATTTTAAATAGGTGATTTTGATTTAGAGTAAATGAGTTCGGTTTTGGAAGAAAAATATCACTATACGCATGAAATAATAATGGTGGTGGGTGCATTGACAGGGGTAGTAGTAAATGTTTAAAAAAAATCAGTTTATTTTTAGAACCGGATTTTTACTAAAAACCGGTTTAAATAAGCTGAGAAAAAATCTGTTTATTTTTAGAACCGGATTTTTATAAAAATCCGGTTCTAAAGATAAATACGATTTTTGCTTTTTTTTTTTTCTGTTTTATTTAAATTATATTATGTTTTAATATTAAAATTATATTATGTTTTTCATTACATATTTTGTGCCCAAATATTTAAAATTATATTAGGTTTTTATTTAAATTATATTATGTTTTTCTAAAAAACAGAAGTAAAAAGAGAAAAATTAAAAAAAATATTATTGGAACCGGATTATTAATAAAAATCCGGTTCTAAAGATAAATTAAATTTAAAAATTATATTTTCTTTTATTATTTCAATTTATATTCTGTTTTATTATTTAATATTAAATTTATATTATTTAAATTCGGATTTTTATTTAAATTACATTCTGCTTTAATATTAAAAATTAAATTATATTAGATTTTTATTTAAATTATATTATGTTTTTCTAAAAAACAGAAGTAAAAAGGGAAAAATTAAAAAAAGATTATTAGAACCGGATTATTAATAAAAATCCGGTTCTAAAGATAAATTAAATTTAAAAATTATATTTTCTTTTATTATTTCAATTTATATTCAGTTTTATTATTTAATATTAAATTTATATTATTTAAATTCGGATTTTTATTTAAATTACATTCTGCTTTAATATTAAAAATTAAATTATATTAGATTTTTATTTAAATTATATTATGTTTTTCTAAAAAACAGAAGTAAAAGGGGAAAAATTAAAAAAAGATTATTAGAACCGGATTATTAATAAAAATCCGGTTCTAAAGATAAATTAAATTTAAAAATTATATTTTCTTTTATTATTTCAATTTATATTCTGTTTTATTATTTAATATTAAAATTATATTATTTAAATTCGGATTTTTATTTAAATTACATTCTGCTTTAATATTAAAAATTAAATTATATTAGGTTTTTATTTAAATTATATTATGTTTTTCTAAAAAACAGAAGTAAAAAGGGAAAAATTAAAAAAAGATTATTAGAACCGGATTATTAATAAAAATCCGGTTCTAAAGATAAATTAAATTTAAAAATTATATTTTCTTTTATTATTTCAATTTATATTCTGTTTTATTATTTAATATTAAAATTATATTATTTAAATTCGGATTTTTATTTAAATTACATTCTGCTTTAATATTAAAAATTAAATTATATTAGGTTTTTATTTAAATTATATTATGTTTTTCTAAAAAACAGAAATAAAAAGAGAAAAATTAAAAAAAGATTATTAGAACCGGATTATTAATAAAAATCCGGTTCTAAAGATAAATTAAATTTAAAAATTATATTTTCTTTTATTATTTCAATTTATATTCTGTTTTATTATTTAATATTAAATTTATATTATTTAAATTCGGATTTTTATTTAAATTACATTCTGCTTTAATATTAAAAATTAAATTATATTAGGTTTTTATTTAAATTATATTATGTTTTTGTAAAAAACAGAAATAAAAATAGAACAATTTAAAAAAATATATTTAGAACCGGATATTTAATAAAAATCCGGTTCTAAAAATATACCGTATTTAATTAAAAATTCGTTTCTGTGTTTATTTTTAGAACCGGATTATTATAAAAACCGGTTCTAAAAATAAAAAGATTTTTTTTTTTTTTTAGTCAAAAAATTAGAACCGGTTTTTATAATAATCCGGTTCTAAAAATAAACACAGAAATTTCGAAATTGCCACTGGCTATTATTAGAACCGAGTTTTTATAAAACCGGTTCTAATAAGGCGTTTCCAAAAATCGATTCTGTTGTAGTGTATATCAGTTTGATTTTGAATATTTTTTCTTCCATTTTTTGTTGTTGTTGTTGTTTTGATGTTAACTATTTTTGTGGGTAACTTGACAAAATAATTATATTTACTTCCACACCTCCCTTTTGCCATAGTATGACTCCAATATGTCTTTGGTTTGGTTCTTTGTCGTATCATATTTCCATATAATTTCCACCACGTGTCAATCTTTTCTAATGTCTCCTTCTACGTAATCTTCTTCTTATCTGCACATCACCACTCGTATGTAATTATCCGTTCATAATCCATTATCCATTTCATTACGTTTTTTTCTTTTTAAAATTTATGTACCGCCAAAATTTTTAATTGTTGAATAGGGGAAACAAAACCATTTTCCTTGCAAATTACATGGCGTCATTTAATGTAGCTTTTCGCGAGAAGTTTTGGGTTGCAAATACGTTACGAACTTATAGCAAAAAATAATAGATTTGTTAGAATAAAATTGAATTAATAGGCAATTTTAATCGTACTTTTAGCAATTAATTGAGCTAGTCGGGTTTAAAAGTAGTCCAAGTGTTCGATCACAAATTTTTATATTGCTATTCTTCTGATTTTTCCAATAATATATCGTTGATGGCTCAATTGTGCTAAACTTAATTTGGTAATTCATTGAATTTTAACTGTGCTAAAACCTATACAGAATACTAGCTATTTATGAAGTGATTTCTCTTCATTTCGTGCAATTATTTTACCTCTCTATTTAACGAATTGCAGATAATTACATACAACAAGAGATTTTTATGCATGAGTTTCTAATAGTTTCGTTTTCTAAATTAATCCGTCAACACCTGAGACTGACAGAGGGAATTATTGATGCAGCTACAAGTGTTTTGAAGAAGCATTTTATTTTGTTTGTTTGAAATTGATATAGTCTGTAATAAGCTTTAGATTTGTGGATTAAACTGTTTTTAGTTCTTAGTTTTAGATTTATTCGAGCACTGGATGAGATTTGTTTTGTAAGTGTAATAATGGAGTTGTTTGGTTGAAAGTTTGTTGGATGCTCTTCAATAAAATTGAAGAGTGGTGGGCGCTCCCACTTATTTCCACAAAAAAAAAAAAAAAAAAAACTCCTGAAACATGTATTTCCAAGGAAGATACGCTTGAGTCAGTTTATTCGCACGTATACCTTTTACATACTGTTAAACTCTATTTTTTTTAACATAAATTTGTCAGTTGTGATAAAAATTATTCTCTTGTTTTATTTATTTGAACATTTTAGAATTCAGTAAAGAGGAAACATCTAAAGGAGTTGATCTAGATATAAAAAGAGAGAGAGAGAGAGATCTATAAGGCTATATAGTTAGGTAAAATATGCTGAATTTTTAACGGAAATACAGCAATCGTGGAACAAAACTTTATGAAAAAACATATAAATAATATTCATATTCACGACCTCCTAACATTTGTTCCTTTTTTCCTTGAACCTTATGAGGTGCCTACCTAATTAAACTATGAGAAACCTCAGTCAATACTCGGTAAGAACCAAATAAGTTTTTTTTTATTATTTTTTTTTGGAGAAACTAGAAAGAGGCTTCCTAGTGTAGTTTTTTTTTTTTTTATTATTATTAGTTTGCTTCTTTTGGGACAGTTCTCGTTTAGTTTAGTTTGGTCCTTAGCCCTTAATTAATAAAAAAAAAGATAAATCTGAACTGCAATTGTCTATGTTTATTTAATCAACTTCTATGTCGCAGTTTTTGATCAATATAGAAATAGCGGTCATGGTTTAATTAGTACTATAGATTAAATAATAATTGGTATGAATATTTTAATTTATTTTAAAAAAATATTTTTAATTAAAAACAATGTGGTCACGGATTTTAATTAATAATATAGATTACCGTTAGCTAGGTAAATATGGCATGCATATTATTTGTTAAATTAAATTACTTTTGCATTTTTTTTAAAAAATTTGCGTTTTTCATGATACGCTAACGAAAACATAAAAGTTGTTACATGAATGTTATTATTCAGTTAATGTTGCCTTATTTAAAATTTGAAATCGAACAGGAAAAAACTACAAAAGTTATATATAATTCTTCTAACTTGTTTATTTTTCTTATGCTTAAGAAAAGTACCGAAATATCTAATTGTCTGGAAAGAAAAGATATAATATCGGTCTTCTTCGGAATAAATTGTTAAAGATATATTTTCTTTTGTTTAAACTTCTACGTAGTAGGTTCCCTATTAGGTCTTTTTTTTTAAAAAAAAAAAAGAAAGAAAGAAAAAGACTCTTCTTAATGAGGAACATTTTCAATGGTGCGTAATTTTAAACACAGAAAGTGAATATTGAGGTCATAAATGTTAATTCAATCTTTAGGTATTGTGCATTTCATCACTATTGAGATATTGAGATTTGAGTGGAGTACCTGTAACCTATTGCAAATTTCCAATGCAGCTCATCCGAAACAAGTGCATATTACAGTTGAAATGTTAAATTTGATATTAGTTATCAGTTATCACAATGAATCTTTCTTTATGTGATTTCTGCTAATAAGAAAATTTGACAGTTAAGAATAATTCTCTGTTATAATTAATTTCCTGTTACAACTATTTACTGGAAAATTATGCAATATTATAGAAAAAGTTTGACATATGTTACAATTACTTTCATATTTTGTATAAAGATAGTTAATACTAAACCCCCTGGTTCCGCCGAAGAAGAACAGAGTGAGAGCGACAGTCAATGAAAGTGCAATAATAAATCACATAATCCAACTTCATGTTCTCATGTGTCATATACTCATATAAATTGCAAAAATCAGTACCCTCTGTTATGGGTTTGACTTCAATTTAACTTAACTAACAAACTACATCACCATCACTTATCCAGATATCCTATCGATCTCTATCCAACAAAATTGCTAGTGATCAAAACGACCGAACACAGTTTTGGCTGCACCATGTCTTACCTATCCTAATTATTGGGCCACGTGGCAGGTTCTAGTTTAATCATCCAATCAACAGAAGAACCAGATACAGCTCATCGCACATGACACCCCTTCAGTCTCTCCCTCTCTTCAAGTCCTCATCCAACCAATAGCCACATTTGGTGGGGCCCACTTCTCTCACAAGTAAGTAAGTAACACGTCCGACAACTCACTCGACACGAACGAATTTACAAGTTACAACCACGGACACGGGGATTTCAACAATTGTCAAAGCTTAGTCAAAGTGGTTCCCCAGATTAATAGCTAATAATCTCAGTCAAGGAACAGTAAAAAAACAAAAGTATAAAGAGGGAAAGAGAAACACAGCGATTGATCACCAATTTTTCTAGCTGTACGGACACGGAACCAAATCTGGAGCTTCCCTTATCGGGTCTTTTTACGCGTCACGCGTTTACCCGTTATCCTTTTTACACGCTCGGCTCACAGCCGTACATAAGGTACTAAACAAAAAATTTACTTATATATAATAATAATAATAATTACATACAGCCTATCTAAGAAAAATATTTATAAAGATAAGTATAAAAGAAAATAATAATTAGACATTTTTCATCATGTAATGTAAGCATGCAAATAATTATATCCATCCAACCATTTAAATATAGATAAATGAATTAATCATATCACATAGATTAAAACTAACTACAAATAGCTACACTAATTTTTATCAATTAGTTAAAATATGACATAAATATAACAACAGTGAAAACTAAATGGTTAAAAAACATAATTATCGATTACATAGCAATGTACATCCAAATGTCAAAATTCTATTTGTCAAATTATCATGCCATCTAAGCTCTTGCCGTGTATAGGAAACTCTTATCATGTACGTAGTGAACCCGGCTCACCAGAACATGTGTAAAATTATCCGTGGCCTCCTCCAATGGCATCTTGTTACATCCTATTTATATCGAAGCCCCTCCAACCTCCCATCCTTAGCAGGTGCAGAATTTGCTAAAAATACTTTGGCAAAAAAAAAAAAAAAGAATCACCTGCCTGCCCTGCTTTATCACCTCTCCTCCGTCTCCCTTTTCTCATCTTTCCCATTGCCACTCTCAGATCCTGACCACCACCGACCGTAGGAGGTAGGTAACCTCACCTCCTGGAGTGACCACATCACACCGCCTCGATCGGCCTCGAGACGACATGCGCAACCTCGAAGATGAGCTCTTCCCTTCCACCCCTGGCAAAGTCAAGATCGAGCGGGCCCACGCCATCAGCCGCCAGTTCCACCGCTGCTTCGCCTCCACCTCCACCATGTTTCTTTGGGCCCTCTTCTTGATCGCTCTCACCGCCTCTTACCTCAGCTTTCAGAGCTTTGTCGACACCTCCTCTAAGTACTTCCATGCCTCCTGGGGTGGGATGCACTGGGAGCGCCAGATCCGCAACTCCGCTCAGCCCCGTCGACAGAATGGCTACTCTGTCCTCGTTACCGGTGCTTCTGGCTTTGTTGGCAGCCACGTTTCCCTCGCGCTCCGTCGGCGCGGGGATGGTGTTGTTGGGTTGGATAACTTCAACTCCTACTATGACCCTTCTCTGAAGAAAGCCCGGAAGGCTTTGCTATCTTCCCACTCCATTTTCATAGTCGAAGGAGATATAAATGACTCGAGATTGCTAGCGAAGCTCTTTGATGTCGTGCCTTTCACTCACGTGCTTCATCTTGCCGCACAGGCCGGAGTTAGGTATGCCATTGAAAACCCGGCCTCATATGTGCACAGCAACATTGCCGGGCTGGTGACTCTATTAGAGGCGTGCAAGTCCGCCGATCCACAACCAGCTATTGTGTGGGCTTCGTCTTCCTCTGTTTACGGGCTCAATGACAAGGTGCCTTTCTCAGAATTAGACCGCACCGACCAGCCGGCCTCGCTTTATGCGGCGACCAAGAAGGCGGGAGAGGAGATTACGCATACTTACAACCACATCTATGGGCTATCGATTACGGGCTTGCGGTTCTTCACTGTCTATGGCCCATGGGGTCGGCCTGACATGGCATACTTCTCATTTACGAGAAACATTCTTCAAGGGAAGCCGATAACCGTGTACCGAGGGAAAGACCATGTTGATTTGGCCAGAGATTTCACCTACATTGATGACATAGTGAAGGGTTGTTTAGGTGCTCTCGACACAGCCGAGAAGAGCACAGGAACCGGAGGGAAGAAGAGGAGGCCAGCTCAGTACAGGATATACAACTTAGGGAACACGTCTCCAGTGACGGTGCCTAATCTGGTGGCGATACTGGAGAGGCATCTGAAGGTGAAGGCGAAGAAGAATGTGGTGGAGATGCCCGGAAATGGAGATGTCCCGTTCACGCATGCGAACATCAGTTTGGCACGTGCGGAGTTGGGGTACAAGCCGACGACGAACCTAGAGACAGGTCTGAAGAAGTTTGTCAAGTGGTACCTCTCCTACTACGGCTACAACCCAAGGGGAGTGAGAAACTTGTAATTATGGCCATGATTATTAACCTGCCTTTTTTATCTTTTTTTTTTTAAATTTTAAAATTTGATTAGGTATTTTTGTCATTTTTTGGGGCATGGGACACTTGGTATTCTTTCCATGAATATTTTGGGAGAAGAGAGAGAACGCTAGAACAAGACCGCGGTTCTGTCTTTTCTTTTTCTATTATTACTGTTGTTATTACTATAATTGTCATTAATTCACCCCTTGTAAATCAAATTAATTTTCTAAATTTTCTCCCCAATTCAGGGGAGGGCTGAGATCGTCCCTCTCTAAATTTATATCGAATTTTCCAATTAAATTGTTCCAAATTTTTATACCAACTTTCCTTAACCGGTATTATTTGGTATGGTGACCACTCAAAAGAACAAGTTGCAACAGGGGTAGAACTGTAATTGTCACGTGAATCTGGGTTTGTTTGTGAGACATTAAATAGGGGGTTCGTTGTATTCCATCTGAGGATCACTGCATCGAAATGGGTGCCAGCTGGGAGCATGAGCCCTAAAACTATAAAAGGCCAATAAAATACAGCTGTGGTGCTGGAAGATCGACGGGTCTCCATGCGCAACGTGTTCGGGGACGTACTGCGGGCCGTCGATCTGCAATCCTTGTGTCCCTATTGGCTATTGCATGGACGCGTCTCGTAGGGGTTTTGTAGGTTCTAGCTCTACAATTTCCTACAATCATATAAAATATCTTAAAATATCCCGACCAATATAGAGCAAGCCTCTTATGTTGGAGCTTATCTTTCCAATTAATGGGAGCATTGAATTGTATAATCATTCAGTGTTTAACATGTCCTTATCGAAGGATATTGGTGTAATAATTGTCGATAATGGAAGGAAAGAGAGATTATGTAATTCGGAAACTTTGGATTCCGATTTACTCGTGAACATTCTAGAGGTTTTCTTGAGGATTGGATTCTAGAGAGACTGAAACCCATAATAATGAGGCCCACCCGCAGACAGGAATTTGGACGGTTCGACGAGATGGGGCCCACCCATGTGGACCACATGATCTGAGTCTATCAGGAGCACTCGAGACTGGTGTGAGCTGTCACCTAACAACATTTCTTTCCCATTTTCTATTTTCCTTTAATAAGCTTCTCTCAAATCCAGGCGAGAGGTACTGCTCAAACATCAGTACTTGACTAATTTTAAAAGAATTTTTTTTGGGAAGAATTTCCCTTTGTTTTGGTTTGATTGAGCCGTCCATCAAGGAAATATTCTTTTGACTAATAATGAAATGCACTTGTGCACTTGTATCAAAGCCTTGAGGGATTTGATTCTCTCGGCATCACGGTCGGGTCCGGCCGAACCATGGTCGGCCCACCCCGGAAATTTTGTACCGTGCCAATGGCTTGAATGTCTGTTGCAATCCTTGTGCATCTCATGGCGGATTTACTAATCGGCAATAGGCAAATGGGATTAATCCTTTTATTTATAATACTAGCAAAAGATGCCCTCAAGATGTGGGCAAATAAGAAAATAAAACATTGATATTATTTTTGTTTCATATAGAACTTTACATGTTATAGACAATAAAGATATGGTGAAATCAATAATTTATTAGTCATTCCTTTTAAATAAATAGCTAATTTGGTAGTAACTTATTATTTTCTAATAAAAAATCTTGACCTTTTAATTTAAAATTAAGATCTAGACTACTAATCAAATCAAATTACACAAATCAATGGTCCATAATTGATATAAGAATTGTTTACACCCTTTTATATGACATGTTTACTCCTTTTATATGAAATGTTTACTCTTTTTGTTAGGTGCATTTATAAGTAGTAGAGATAATTTGAATTTATATATAGTTTTTCGATTAGTATGTATGTATTTTTTTTTATACAAAATCATATATATATTTCAATTCCATAAATAAAAATATAATTGAATAGTTTTTATACAATTATTATATTGATATCGGTATTTAATATAGTATATGATTTTTATTGAAAAAATATATGATTTTTATTGAAAAATTTTCTGACATAGTTCATTAGAGAATTTTAGGCTTTATAGTTGAGAAAACTATCATAATTTGGAGAAAGTACATTTCCTTCTATTGGATATTTCCTCTTCTCATAAATGATCGTTTTGTAGCAGTGTCTGTGGGTTTGGTGGCAGTTAGATTATTTACTATGTCATTGTTTTTTTCAAACACAAGCCCGTGGTCTTTACTATGTCATTCTATTCTTTTGTGAGTGTTGGAAGAATTTGCTTTTCACTTTTCAGATTAGCTAAGCAGTAGGACTTGTTTTAGACTCACCACAATCTGCTTTAATGAAATTCCTACTATATGATAATTCAACCTTTAATTTTATATATACGTAATTGACTTTGCCACTAAAACATTAAGAAAATTTCAAAAAAAAAAAAAAAACGGAAAGTATAGACATGTGGCAATTTACTAATGCAATAGAAAATTCAGAGCTGTGGTGCAAAATTTAGAAAGTCGAAAACAAAACCTAACTGCCAGTTGTGTTTAGACTAGTGTTGGGTTTTAGGTTTACTTCCCCTGAAAGGCAAGGAAGAAAACGAGGTGGTCGGACAGTGCAACAAATTGTAAAAAAAAGTGCCACTTAATAAAAGTTTTGGATCATGGATAGAGAAAAAGAACTGAAAAGTGCAGCTTAAACGCATATTTTATGTTTTGTTGCGGTGCCTTGCTTTAGAATAAAGAAGACAGGATTGGATTTGATTCGGTGGAAGACATGGGTCTAGTGTGGGACCAGTCAAGAAAAGATGTGTGAAGGCGATGGTCTTGGATTGGTGTTTATTTAATTTGACAGCTCGGAATTGGCGCGAGAATTTGAGTAGGCATGGGATGATTATGGTTGTAGGTGTATTTATTGCTTGTAACTGCCAATTAACAAGAGAATACGCAAAAGGTTAAAACTATGGACTGTTAATGTGTTTGGGTACAACTTGATGACAGATTGTGTTTGTTTATTTTAGACTTGCGCCGTTGTGCGTGTTGATAATTATGGGTTCACTGTTTCTCCTTGGGACCGCATCTCAAGAGAAATCTTTTAGGTTGTGCACCAGTTTTCTGGATGGGAAGGGAAGGAAGAGTATGGAAAAAGAAAGAAGAGAAAAATGTTTATCTCTAAATTTGTAGGGTAAGAAATTGAAATCATTTATACAATTGCATTCTCCTCATTTTTTTTAAATTTTCTCTAATTTTTTTTTTTGAGTTTTGGAGCAAGGAAAACTGTTGAACAGGGGTTGCACAATTCCCTTTCCCTTCCATTCACATCGTCTCCCCTCTTCTGGATCAAAGCTCTAATTTCGTCATCTTTGAAATTTGTATTGATACCGTAATTGTCGTCGTACAGATGTTTATGCTAAAAACATGTTTCAGACAAAATATGGTACTTACTCTTAATCGAAACAATTAAAATATCAACACTCCTGGATTGAAGGTAGTTGATGATTTAATTTCTCGATAAAAATAATTTATGACTATCCGTGATAAAACAGTAGTGGTAATACTAGTGTTGCTACTAATGGAAAAACTTGAGTAAAATATGACAAACTCGCGAGCCAATCCACAAGAGGTGTTAGACAAAATAATAAATTATGTTTCCATATTTATTCTTGTGACAAGTTTGCTATAGAAAACTATGATCAGTAACTTCGACATGTTTCCACTGCTAGGCGTTGTCCCTCCTAAATCCTGCAATTTTACGAATGACGCCGTTACTTTTTGGAAGATGATATCCAAATTATTTAGGAAAATTGACGATATCGAAGGCCGCTAATGTAGGAGTATAGGACAACTAGTTTGTAATGACATTATACAAATTCTATCATAGGAGTATAGGACAATACTTCAAAAAAACTTTTTATGAGGAGGTTAAATTAGTTTTAGTGGTGGTTATTGTCTAGTAAATTGTTTCATATATTGTATGTCCAAAATAAATAAAGGTTTGTGGCCGCTAATGTAGAGTAGTTTGTAATGACATTAACTTTTTTATATATGGATTTAGGGACGAATGTCACTGGAAGGGAATGAAAAATATGTATGTTTGTCTACAAACTGAAATTGCATGACAAAAATTGAAGGTCTAGATATAATAAAATGGCAACTCAAAAGCAAGTCTACATTTCAAATGACCTTAAAATCTTTGAAGAACAATATAATTCGTCATAACTATGTACTATTCAGACCCAATACAAATCTATAAATTTTTCTTTTTTTCGCGAGATGTTATATATGACAGCTTTTCTTTTATGTCTCAATCATTCATCGCACCAAAAAAATTGTCTGGAAATGAATCTATAATAATATGGTTTATGCAAAATACGCACATTTATATTTCGAGTAAAACATGCTATAGCATATTTCTATTAAACTTTCCGAAATATAAAGAACTAATCCAAGATAAATATCTTTGTTTAGGTTTTTTTTTTGTGAGAAGATGGCTAAGGCATGTTAAATATATGTTAAATCCAATAAAAGCGATACAAAGTTACATTATTTGCATAATAAAAGTAGAAGAGGATTATAAACGACGAGGCAAAGAAAATAACACGATAAAAAGTATGTGCAAAAATAAAAATAAAAAACTAGGAGGTGGCATGCATGAAATTAGTCTAAGTTCTAAGTTAGTAATCTATTTTGTTAACCTAAAAGTTAACAAATATGATTAAAAATACTAATTTTATCTCTTGATTTTGATCTTAATAATCTATGGCGTTGCTAAACGAGCCTTTAAATGCAAGACCTAGTCACCTAGAAAATTTTCTTTCAAACCCTTTATGCATTCTGAACACTAAAGGCATTGAATCTATACCTGCATAACGTCCAAAACGATAACTGAACTGGGGTGTTTCGTTAACCATTTCGTTTTGGACATGAAACTAACTTTCCATTTCGTAAAACGAAACGATCGAAATCACAAAAATACACATGGACGAAACCATTTCAAACTTTCGTTAACCATTTCGTTTTTGAAACGCAACCAAAATCTTTAATGACGAAACGAAACGAAATAACGGTTAAAACAGGTGCCGTTTTCACCCCTAATGTAACCTAGATAAATCGTCGGTTTGAACGTTCTAAAATTATCTGGGCTCCCTAAAAATCATAATCTGAGGACATATTGTGCATTTTTTTTTCATGTTTTTCTTTCTAAGTTACAGAGTTTATATGAGAATTTGTAGCCCAATTAACCAAAGCCCAGTAACTTTAGACAACTCTTTTATATTTTCTAACAGATAAGGCCAAGGCCTATCATACCAAGTCTCTAGAGGACCAAACAGCGGATGGAACCGGATCCTCAGCAGTCGTTTTAAACGACTGCTGAGCGGTCGTTTTGCTTTTCTTTTTTGTTTTTTTTTTTTTTAAAATTTTAATGGAGAATTCAAACCGTTCAACTTGTTAAATTTTACCGGCGATGCGTTTTCATATAAGTTTTATAAAATTTGAAGTTGATTTGATACTAGATTAAGCGGTCAACAAATGAACGTATTAGAATTAATCTAACCAGGTCCGTTCATTTGTTGACCGCTTAATCTAGTATCAAATCAACTTCAAATTTTATAAAACTTATATGAAAACGCATCGCCGGTAAAATTTAACAAGTTGAACGGTTTGGATTCTCCATTAAAATTTTTAAAAAAAAAAACAAAAAAAATAAACAAAACGACCGCTCAGCAGTCGTTTAAAACGACTGCTGAGGATCTCGTTCCACAGCGGATGGGACGACATCCTCAGCAGTCATAAAAAGGACTGCTTGGAGCAGTCTTTCTCTCTTTTTTTTAATATTTATAAATTTTAAAATTCAAATGTCGAATCCAAACTGTTGATTTTGTTCGATTTAACGGGCGATGCGTTTTCATATAAGTTTTATAAAATTTAGAGTTAATTTGATACTTAATTAAGTGCTCAACAAATAAACGAACCTGGTTTGATTAATTCTAATACGTTCATTTGTTGAGCACTTAATCAAGTATCAAATTAACTCCAAATTTTATAAAACTTATATGAAAACGCATCGCTCTTTAAATTGAAAAAATCAACGGTTTGAATTCGACTTTTGATATTTAAAATTTTTAAATATTAAAAAATAAGAGAAGGACAGCTACCAGCAGGCCTTTTTTCGACTGCTGAGGATGCGAATCCAACAAGGGATGGTATAGTTTTCTTATTTTGACAACTGGATGTGGATGGTATAATTTTGCTTGAACAAATACGTATACGGATGTATTTATTAGATATAATCGATATTTATGACGATCCCGGTCATTAACTTTTTAAAGATCTTGCAAAAATAGGTCAATGCTTTAAGATAGGTGGCTTTGTTTGTACAGGAAAAAATAAGTAAAATGTCTCAAATTACTTGTTCGATTTATAGTTGTATTTGAGTACAACAAATTGTCTATTTTCTGATCCTATACTATAGGGCAATCAGAAAAACGCAATCATTCTATATACGACACAAAAAATTCAATTCATGAAAATAAGTGCTCATATTACAAAATCTGGTGCAAATTTTTACTTCGAAAAAAAAAAAAAAAACTAAAGTTTTTCGATCCACTTGCGTTGTCTATCAGTAAAACACAATTTCATAATAATTTATATATAAAAAAAAAACACAATTTATGGAATAAGAAATACTCACCACAAAGAACAGATGTCCAATTTTAAGGTTTTAACTTTCCTAATAGAACTACGCTGAGTTTGTTTTGTACGGGAGTCCTCCAGGAGCAGCTATACTTTTTCCCTAGCTCACGTGCAATACCTCGCCTTGCTCCCCAGCGAGCTACACTGCCAGCAATACAACGGCAAAGCGGGAGGCTCTTAAACAATTCTAATGCTCTTGGCACAGATGTGAATAAAAGAACCAACATAAATGTTCTGTGGACATAGCACGGAGGTTGTACTAAGACTTTACTTATACTATGACGGTGCACACTAGATTAGTGTGCACCGATTTCTTTTATTTCTGCCGGAGACGCCGCGCGGATTTGCAACGAGCAAATAAGCGAGAGAGAGAGAGAAATAGTGAAAAATAAATTTGAGCTAATAATAGCAAATTAAGGAAACTAATTACAAAGCACGGAATATCACATCTAATCAAAGGGTAAAATTGGTACTCCCGATAAACCCTCCCCTTCGATCCTTCCTTTCCTCTCGCAAAATATTTAACCCCGCCTCCTCGTGCTTGTCAAAAATCGCATTTTCAATCGATTTCTCGTTTTATTTGTAGTCTTTTTATTTAGATTTCGGAGTTAATGCCAGAGAAGATGGTGGAGAAGAAGAAATACCCGATCAAGGCAGAGGATTACGAGCTGTACGAAGAGGTGGGCCATGGTGTCAGCGCCGCTGTGCACCGTGCGCTTTGCGTCACGTTTCAAGAGATCGTTGCGATCAAGGTGCTTGATTTTGAAAGGGATAACAGCGACCTGGTATGGATTTTAAGGCTTTTTTTTTAAAATTGTATTTTATGGTATTGTAATGTCTTGACTTGATCTCTGTTTTGAGAGCGCCATTGATGGAGGTGGCTTTGAACATAATTTTGAATCTGATTCGAATCTTCTCTGAGAACATTGACCCTTTGTATTTTCTAAATTTATTTTCTTCCATGGTATTCTTCCGTGAGTATTTTCAAGTCATAGGTTTAAGCAACAAATTTGCTAGCTTTTGTTGATAATGCTAATATTGCTTTTTTTAAGTTGAAAACTGTTGATATTTCTAAAATTTATATTCTTTTTAAAGTAGATTATTTTCAATTGTTTTCTTAGTTTCATGTTTTACTTAAAGCAGCACGCAAAGTGCTACAAATCACATGATTTAGTGAGGCCAAATAATTAGTTCGTTCTAGATTGCGTCGCGTGCACTCTTAATTTTGGTCGAGAAGTTAATACATGTTAATGCTTATCCTATAAATAGATAGAAAATACATTATCTAAATCTAGTTGGATATCAGTAAATCTATAATAATAAGCATTAATAAATTATGCTAATTTGATATGATTGCAGCTTATACATTGTCCTTACTTTTGCATAATTATTCTAAAGCTACAATAAGTAATTGTTATCAGTGTGCCAGTTGCATATACCTTAGAGCATAATAAATTGTACCTGTGTTGTATGGTCCCAATGCCGAGTACAGATATTGCCATTGCCGAGAAAAAAATGCGCAAGTAAATTACGCCTTTATAAGTACTTTGATTGGATATGGTTCATATTAAAAACTCTTATAATTATTATCTTTTTCTATTTTGTTTTTATTGGGAACAGAACAATATAATGCGTGAGGCACAAACCATGACACTGATCGACCACCCAAATGTTGTGAAAGCACATTGCTCGTTCGTGCATGGCCAGACACTCTGGGTTGTGATGCCATACATGGGTGGTGGCTCTTGCCTCCACATCATGAAGTCGGCTTTCCCAGAAGGCCTCGACGAAGCTGTCATTGCTACTATTCTTAAAGAAACTTTGAAGGGCTTGGAGTATATTCATCTGCATGGCCACATCCACCGTGATGTCAAGGTAAATTGAAAGGTCTTGCATATAAGACCAAATATTGGTTTTTGCATATAACACTAAACACAACTGTGAGCAGCTAAAGCCATTTGATTTGCATATAACACTAAACACAACTTTGTCATTTGAAGCCAATTAGACTGTTTTTATGCTACATCCACGGTGAGCTTAAGTTCATATTCACTCATATTTACTGAGATCACAATAGTTTTAATTTAATTGCCAATTGTATATCAGACCAAGTATACCTTTATATTTGTTTATTCAGATTTACATGTTTATATAGAAGTATACATATCTTCTGAACTAAATACAAAATTACCTAATGTAGGCTGGAAATATCTTAGTAGATTCAGTAAAAGGAATTAAACTTGGTGATTTTGGGGTATCTGCATGCCTTTTTGATGGAGGTGATAGGCAGCGTCAAAGAAATACATTTGTTGGGACGCCTTGCTGGTGTGCCTCAGTTTTATTTATTAAACTGTAAATTTTGTCTCCATTGACCAACTGGGAGTGATTAGTAACCTTTTTTGTTTCCTGCATGTAACAGGATGGCACCAGAAGTGCTCGAACAGATGAAAGGTTATGATTTCAAGTAAGTTGCAATTTTTTTCTCCACATCTCATATTTCATTCTTCATATTTATATTTAATTCTGTTTAGGTAGGAATAATAATAGTTTTCCCGATGTTTGCAAATATACAACAGAGCTGATATCTGGTCCTTTGGGATAACGGCACTTGAGCTTGCTCATGGACATGCCCCTTTCTCCAAATACCCTCCAATGAAGGTATACAAGTAGTTGAAACTCTCAAAATTTAAAAATAAAAGAGAGAAGGTTGGTCATTTAGTTTCTTTTTGGCAGGTATTGCTCATGACACTACAAAATCCTCCACCTGGTCTTGACTCTGAGAAGGACAAGAGTCGGTTTTCGAGGGTATATTATTCTTCAAAACATAACATTTTTGCATTTCCCAATTTGTAACATAATTAACAGTCTAACCTTATTCACTTCTTTCAAGCAGTCTTTTAAGCATATGATTGGTCAATGTTTGGTGAAAGACCCCAGGAAAAGACCAACAGCTAAAAAGCTGCTAAAGCATCCATTCTTCAAGCAGGCTAGGTCTCAGGATTACATCAATAAGAAAATGTTGGATGGATTGCCTATGCTGGGGGACCAATACAAAGCTCTCAAGGTTCATAACTTTCATGGAGAATGTTATTTTCCCTAATAAATTACCGTGTCACTTTTCCTTTTTGTGTGGCTGGCATGTCACATGTATTTCATTATTCTCTTAATTATAGGAAAAGGAAGAAGCTCTGCTGGCACAAAAGAAGATGCCAGATGGTCAGAAAGAAGAGTTATCTCAGGTAACGTTGCATTTGTACCACACAATGTTCAAAATTGATTATTTCTTATCAGGAACTAAAGACATACATATATTTCTCGATCTTCTAAGAAACCATATTCTACCGACTTATGACTGAGTTCGTAAGAAGCGAGTTTGATGATACTGTGATTTTAATCATTAATACCTCCAGTTTGTTTAATTATGTGTGATTATAATTTAAAGAATCTTTATCTAATTTCATAATTTTTTTGTGTGTCCAGAATGAATACAAAAGAGGCATCAGTGGCTGGAACTTCGATCTCGAGGATTTAAAGGCCCAGGCTGCACTGGTAATATATAATTAGATCAGAAACATAACATTTCCTATTTGCACTCATAAACTTGCTAATTCATATCTTTTTGTGTTCTGTTTCTAAAATTTTACAAGATCCCAGACGTTGATGACAACGGTATGCCGTCTAGAGAGTCAGAACTCTCCCTTTTTGAGATAGATACTGTGAATGATAAGTCATCGGAATCAGGATCAAGTGGATCATGTTCTGCTGCTGCTCCACAAAAACTGGATACTGAATCGGTAAATGGGGACATACAGCACGAGCCCGAAGAGAAACCAAAAACTACTAATACAAAACAGAAAGGCCGCTTCAAGATCACCACATCTCTTGAAAATGTGGATGTAGATAAGGTAATGTCTAACTATATATTCTAGTTTTTGTAACATAAAATATTCTGTCCATTAATTAAAGTTTAAATTTTCCATCTTTTCTATTTTAATTAATTGATTAATTTATTTATTTTGCAGTGCAATATTTCCCTTCAAAAGAGCTTCAGCTGCATGCAAGTAAGTCTTTGATGTTCCAAATCATGCGACACCCTTGAAGTCCAATTTTTGCTGATTGAACCTTCACAAATTTGTATTTATTTATTTAAAATGACTTATAAAGTTGTTCTGGATCATAGGCGGTTTCTCGGATGCCTCCATTTTCTCCATCTCCTTCCAGTCATTTGCTAGCAGGTCCAATGCACCCTCAGTCACTTTCAATTCATGCTCAACTTCATGCTATGTTGCAAACAAACCTGCTTCAAAGGGTACGTGCATAGGAGCCAGTACAGTTATTACCATGTCCTAAATTGTAATGCTTAGTTTGGCACTGATACCTCTTTCCTATTGTTGTTTCATGAAGGATCATATACTGAGCATGATGAAACAAGCCACTATTGGTAGCTTCTCTCCTGCTTCAATTGCTTCTTGCAGTGAGCTGCCATCGCCACCTTCTCCAAGGACTCATACGATTTTATCTGAGAAATCATTGGTAAGTACAATGTAAACTCGAATTGTAATTCTGATGTGCTGACTTTCTGATCTGTCTTAAGCTTTTGTTTTTTCTGCCAATTAATTTCAAATATTACTAACCTACTGGTTTTAAATTATCATTGTAACATCATAATTCTCTTTGTAATATTGTAACTTTCAAATATTTTTTATAGCTTGAATCAGCATTTGAAACAGAGAAGGAACTCTTGAGCCAAATTGCTGATCTTCAATGGAGGTACATATGTACAAAAAATATATTTTGGTCACAAATATTTCAATCTTCATCAGTATGAAATATATTTTTTTTATATTTTTGTTTGAATGCAATAACTTTTAGGCTGCTGCGTGAAAAGGAAGAGAAGGAAAAGCTCAAAAAACAATTAGCTGAGAAGTCAATAGTTTGAAAATTCGTTGTAGAAGGACAGTAGAAGTCATTCATTTGTAGGCAATCCCCCCAAATGACTTAATTAAAGTCGTATCAGGGAGTAGCTAGTTAGTTCTAAAGTAGGACAGAAAATAATAGTCGACAGGTCTTTGTGCATGTTATTTTGGCGATGATACAAATTATGCTCTCTATTTTATGCAAGAGCAGTTGCATTAATTGTACTTTAGGCTTACTATTGTATATGCATATTCATAATCCTCAATGATTAATCAATTGTCGCCTATATAAGAGGGTTAAGGTGTCTCAATATTTTTTGTTTATACTATTATAATATTTAATATAAAAAAAATTTAGAACTATTTTTTTTTTAAAAAAAAAAAACACTGCTGAACTGAATAGTTCGACGTGCGTAATTTTGCCACAAATTTGAGTTTTTGTGTGGAAATTAATACGTATATAATTCCTCATTATCTATATATTTACGTTGGATTACACATATTTGACCCATCTTCTACCCACATGTATTCTTGATTCTAGTAGTGATTCAAGTATAATTATAAGAAATTTTCTTCTTTTTTTTTTGATGAAAATCAATATAGTGAAAAATTAACATTAAAAATTATCTATAACATGACTTTTTTCAACCTCTCAATCTCAATCAAAAGAGTAAAAAGATCAATTTGTATTTTTTTAGTTTCAAATTTTGAATTAGTAAAATATTAAATAAGGACGTAGTAGATTAAAGTTTTAAAATATAAAATAAATATAGATTCGAGACATAAAAGATGATGGCACTTAAACTCGATTTTACCAGTTTATAGACTAATATTTTGGATCGCCAATTATTAGGCTTTCGAAGTATTATTTGGGACACTATTATTGTAGTAAAATCCATCTGCAGATGTGAAAGCTTCGGAACAGTAAAAATCAGCACTGTAAAATATCGTATTATGCTTAAAGTAGAAAAAAGAATATGGTGTCTTCATCTTTAGGTTCGAGTGTATCCGTAATAGAGATACGTAGATTAAATGGCTGGCTAGAAATTCAGTGAAACAAAATTAGTTATGACTTATGAACTATAATTCAAACATGCTGTATGTATTTGGAATTTTGGATTCATAACCATCCGCCCTATGTGCTAGGCTTTTGCATTTATGCGGATCCCGTTCTTAGACACCTCCGGCCCTCCTCCACCTTTTAATTCCGCGGTGGTGTCATCTACAACAATCACATTACGTAAACATCAGCCCAATGAACCAAAGCCTGAGCCTGTGATAACTCTATTTTATTATTTAACAGATAAGCTCAAGGACACCATCCATCAATTTACCATCCAATACCATCCAACAGACTTCAACAGGCCAAATTGGGCTTCAGCCATCATTTTCCGCGTGATGACGTCACCAAAACCGTGTGATGACGTCATCAAATTTTTTTTTTGAAAAAAAAATTTTCGAAATTTTTTTTTGCGCTGACGTCATCAAATGGACAGATTTTTCTGTTCAGTTAGATGCATCAAGGGATGAGTTAAAGTTTTTAAGTGTTCAGTTAGATGCATCTTAAAATCGAATTTTCGTATTTTTTTTTTCAGTTAAACACGTTAAGAAATGAACTTAAAGTATTTATGTGTTTAGTTAGTTGCATCTCAAAATTGAATTTTCGCATTTTTGTGTTCAATTAAACACGTTAAGGGATGAATTTAAAGTTTTATGTGTTCAGTTAGTTGCAACAAAATTTTAATTTTGTGGTTTTTGTGCTCAGTTAAACACGTTAAGGGATTAATTTAAAGTGTTTATGTGTTCAATTAGTTGCAGCAGAAATTTGATTTCGTAGTTTTTGTGTTCAATTAAACTAGTTAAGGGATCAATTAATATTGTTTATGTATTCAGTTAGTTGTGATCAAATACGTTTTAATAACCATGCAACAAAATGAACACTAATCAGTTATTAAGAATGATATCCATTATTACAATAAACTGAACCATTCTATTAATAATAGTATCCATTATTACAACAAACTGAACAATTCTACTAATAATAGCATCCATTAATAATAGCTTGGCAAAAAGAGCAGGCAAGTATGCAAGTATGCGTTGATCTTAAGGTTAGTTGCCTTGACAATTGTGTTGATCTTCCCAGCCTGCAGAACCAAATTAATGTCGATTAGAATAATTTTGAAAAACAAATTGAATCAATTTCCCAAGTTTGCTAGACTGCAATCACGTATTACTTACAAAAGCTCCCTTGATCAGCATGGCTTGCACTTGATTTTTCATAACAAAATACCAATCTTAAATTAAAATATTTTCAGGCATACCATTACTTCCAGGTGCGTAGCAATAATTTATTCTAGACAATACAAAATTTCAAATAATCTAAACATGGGCTCTAATTCTAAATGGATTGAGATCATTCAGCAAAAGACGTCAACATATAATCAGCTATAACAAAAATTCTAGCACATATATGCAGAAGACAAAACATTTAACATAGAAATATTTTTTGGGGTGAAAATACCATCGGATCCGTGTATTATATAAGATAATAGTTAAAATAGAAATGAACTAATTTCCTGACAAATCCTCACGATGAGATACCATCGGATTTGTTTTATGGTTAGTTAAACGCAGCACCAGCATCGAAATGAAAAGGAGAGTAATCGTGATGGGGATACCTTCGTCGTGCAAGATGAGTGCGACGTAGGTGCAAGGGATCTCTTAAACTCCGGCCATGGCGATAGATCTGGCGATCTACGACGAGTTTATAGCGAAAACAAAGAGATCAGTAAGATTTTTGTTTGAGAACAAGAGGAAGATAGCGAGAATCGCCTCAAGGTCGAGATTTAAGGTTTCATTTCTCTCTCGCTACGTCCGGCCATGCCAGCGCCGCAAGAATCTCCTCAAGGTCGTCTCTCCTCTCTCTGGCTGCGGCTAGGGTTTGGTGTGAATGAGGAGGACTAGAGGGATATAAATAGACTGGGCTAAGTCGCTGGGCCCAATTTGGCCTGTTTGGAGCCTGTGGATGGTGTGGATGGTAATTAGAAGGATGGAGAGTAGTAATTACCCAAATCTTATAAGTAGCAACACAGTGGAACGAGATCCTGGACTTCCGGAGGATTCTCTGGTCGGTTTTGTCTTCGGACCGTCCGTATTTAATCTCAATGGTTAATGATGTCTCGTAAATAATATCAGAATTGATAGGCCCGAAAAAAATTAATCTTTGATATTAAATCAGACGACCTAAAAATAAATTCGACCAAAGGATCCAAATCCGCAACACAGCGAGACCTAAATTTGCTTGTTAATTAGTATAACAAATATGTGTTTTGACAAAGTGATCACAGAGAAATAACATAATCTTTAATGAAGTTAGAGGTTCTAAATCTCATACGTTGTATTTTAATATTTTGAGATCTTACAAGAGATGCTTAGAAGAAAGGGATGTGCAGACTACTGATTATGAAGACCTTAACACTATGTTTGGTTCGAAGGTAGAGAGTGGAAATGGAAGGAATGGGATGGGATGGAAAAAAAAATAATTTTACTCTCTCTTGTTTGGATGAGCATTAGAGAAGAAAGAAAATAAAAATGACTACAATTGACCAATCTACCCCATGTACTTCCAACTCATGATCTCATCAAATAGATAAATACACCTTTTGTCCAATATACTACCCTCGTACTGGAAATGAAATTGACTGCGTAGTCACAATACAAATCAATTATAAGCAATTTTTGCCGCATAGTTACAACAAGTCAACAACCCATTCAAAATACATATTTAATGGTTTCTAATAGGTACAATTTGTGAAACTGGATAATAGAGAGCCTCCGAAAACTGAAACGAAGGGTAAGGAGAGCAGTAGGCTGTTAAACTTCTTCTCGAGATACTAAAAACGTTTGGACGATAGCGGTAAAGAAAGGAAGGTTGAAGGGGCAGCGATGTCAATTGTGTAGAGATAATGAATCAAGTTTTTCTTTCCCATCCATTCTCCTCCAAATCGGAGAAGAAAATATTTGCATAAAAAAAGAAATATTACGGGGAACATTTACCCTCATAAAAAATTTTCCTTCCTGATTCCATCCAAACAAGGATAAATTTTGAATTTTATCTTTTTTCCTTTCCTTCCCATCCAAACACAGTGTAATTAGAAGGTCAAATTAGACAGAGATGAAACCTTGTTAATTCACTTCTCCTTTTTTTTTTGAAACTAAGCACCCAAGCAGGGTACCAAAAGAGAATATATTAAACAGGAGTTTAGAGTCACTACAGTGACTCAGAAAAGCAAACATCCAAAAACAAAAAAAAAAATAGCTTACTAAGCTCTAAACCTAAAAGGCTAGTAAAGCTAAACCTGACAGGCTAGTAAAAACTAAACCTGACTATTACAGTCGATAAGAGCTGAAAAACAACAATATCAAAACAATAGACAAGTTTAGACTATAGCCAGTCAAACCCTAAAACAAAAGTACTTAAACTATCAAAAGACACAACCCACTGAAGTAAATCTTCATCCAAAGACTCAACACCGGCACCTTCATCTACTGGCGCCTGACCCCTAACTTGTTGTGCACCCCTCTCCAGTCTTGCAGTAAAACATGTCCACATATGAAAATTGTGAGAAATGTTAAAAGCCAGAGAATTAAAAGAAAGACAATTAACATCATTAAAAGCCAATCTATTTCTTTCTAACCAGATTGACCAACACATTACTGCCAGAAAGCTAATAGCATAAATTCTCTTGGTTTTTTCTAGAGCTAAACAACCTTCCCACAGAGTAAATAAACTACTACAATCCAAAGTAATAAGTTGTTCATTAAAAGTATTAAACAAACTCCAAACATACTTCAAGTAAGAGCATTGAACAAACAAATGTTCAACTGTCTCAGAATCATTACAGAAATAGCACTTGTTTGGGCCATGTCAACCTCTCTTAGCTAAGTTATCTTGAGTGAGGATTTTATTATTTAAGAGGAGCAACTTGGGAGCACTTGTTTGATTCACTTCTCCTATTTCTATCTTAGCACTTGTTTGATTCACTTCTCCTATTTCTATCTTTCCAGCCTTGCTCAATTTCAATCCGTGTTTCGTGACTGTCTATGTGTTGTGCTACTCGGATCTAAACTTACTTGGGAGCTTTTGTGATGCGTTGATATTTTGGGCAGTGGCGCTGGATGCTTAGCTAGTATATATAGATAACTGATGTCTGTTTAGCTTAGAAGGATGATTAGCTCTGATTTAGACGAGATAATCTGTTATTATTTCTTTACGGAATGCAAATTTTTCAAATTTTTATCTTTCAATGGATGCCTATTTCAGGCCGCTTTAATTAAAAAAAATAATAATAGAACAAATGCAGATGCCTTTGTACGCTATATACGAAGATGCTGTTCATAATTTTTAAAGATATTAGAAAGAAAACGATCTTTTTAAGATCGGTGGTTATATTTGTACAGTGAACATTAACCAAATGTTCATAATTACTTGTTCGACTTTTAGGTACAAATTGTCTATTTGTCCCAAACTCCCAATCCATGAGAATAGTAAAAGAAAGTACATAAAAAAAATATATATCCCTACAAATCATGTTCAAAATTAATACACTTCTCTTTGTATTCATTGGGTATAATTACAACACATTCCAAGCATGTTTAAGTGAACAGTATTTTTTTTTCCATCTAATGTACAACAGTATAAGTGCGCATGTACGTACATATTGACCCTGTTAAAATAGTTCAAGATTGTCATGCAGCTACTAAATTAACAAGAATCAGAAGTTACATTAAGCAAGTTGAATTCACGCTCCACACCCCATGTAGATCTATTTAGTTTGAGAAATTGTAATAAATACTCGCGAAAGTACCCATTCTGAGTTACAACATATATGCTTGCCCTGCCATGTCACGAAGAAAGTGGTTGAATTTTCTTTTTTTTTTTTACAATAGAAGCAGAAATTGTCAAACTTCACATGAAAATCACAGTTATAAGATGGAAAAGATAACAACGCCTCACCTAAAAGCTAAATTTGGGGAGGTATTTGGCAAGTTCTCAATTCTGTTAACTGTTACATAGCTGCAGAAATGATATTTTCATTAGAAGTCACAAAGAGGTAATTGGATAATTGGAGAGAAAGTTTAATTCCAACAAATCAAGTGCACCTCTTCACTCCAGCAGGAACCAGATTGTGAACAACATGATGATTGGCAGGGTCAAAAGCATCATTTATAGAGTCAGGCATCACAGAACCTAGCAACTTATTCTGCCTACTAAAGTGAGAAAGACTCACAAATCAAGAATGTGATTTGAGACTATAAACAGAAAGAAGTTCACTCTAGACAAATATATTTGATTTTAAACATTGATTATATTTACCTTCCATTTATGACGGCCTCGACAAGAAATATATGCAAAGATCCTGACGAGCTAGTTGCAATTAGAATGTCAGGTATATCTAACGATGGTGCAAAAGCAAGAGAATATATAGTTGATGTATATGTTCCTCTCCTGAAGTTATATGACTACAAGAGCACAGTAAAATATAGTAAAATATAGCAAAATATAGTAATATTAAGGTAACACCGAATGGCTATGATCTCGAGTCAAAAGAGGAATATAAAGATACCTTAGTTGCTTGCGAAACTAGATGAACTCTGACTATAGTTCCTTTCTCTGAGGCAGTTGCAAGGTACATTCCAGTAGATGAAAATACAAGGGCAGCCAATGGTGAGCGATGTGCATCTATCTGTTAGATATTATTTTCTTATATCAATCCAACTTGCAAGAACTAAAGATAAATATGATTCTAAGAAAGCTGTTTACCAACCTGACAGTATGATTGAAGCTGTAATGTATCATAAACTAGAACAGAACCCCTAGTATTGCTAGCAGGTATAGCTAGATAACAGCCCTCTGAATTAGGAGCAAATGCACATAATCCTGGAAAACAGAAAACATGAATCAAACCATGAATATACAAAATAACTTATGCAAACTGAAATTGGTAAAAAAAGATCACCTTTTGTGTTTGGTACAGTTTCGAATTCATCTAAAATAGCCATTTTATTTAAGTCATAGATAAATGCCTTATCCTGCAACAAGACAACAAGCCTGCATGCTATGTGAGCTATGTTGGAATAGAACTGAAAGCAACTGTATCGGCAGATAAACACCAGCACCAGGCTGGTATCTAGTGGTAAGATTACAAAATATACCTTTTTCTATTAAAACGAACAGCCACAATGGATGTAAGGAAGCTGAGCTCTCTTAGATTAGCTCCAGTGGCAGTGTTAAATAAGCACAGCCGGCGAGGTGATAATGATGGCTGTTATTAAGTTTAAAAAAAAAACTATATCATTATGCCCCTAGAATGATGGAATGATGATATGCACTAGTTTAATCGCGATAAAAGATTTTGGTACCAAATATTGCATTGTACCTGTTCACCTGCTCCAACTATTGCTAGCAGACTTGAACTGAAAAGCATCTCAACAATGCTAAAAGCACCAAGAGCTGGTACAGAGATATCAGGAATGGATGAGGATAAGAATCGCTGTAAAATTTAAGCTCTCATGGACAAATTTAAGATAATCAAAATTGATCTGCATAAAGTTGAACATTAAACAGATGAAACCTATGCTTTATTTGTTCAGGCATACCATGTTCTCTGTTAAAATTTAATAACAACTATCTACTATCGGCTTAATTTTACGAAGCAGTTCAGGAAAATTCTCTGAATTCATTATACATTTTATAAAACTTATCTTCAGCCTAAATAGGAGATTTTTCTGGAAAGAAAATTTCACCAAAATCAGTTATTTGAAATCAGAAAATTGGTACTGAGAACTTACTCTTCTCATAACATAACCTTCCTGTTTTTGCTTCAAATATCTTAAACCCATCCTTAGTCCCAATAGAGAAAAAGCTGATGACAAACAGATATAAAATCAGAATAGAATTTCCTAATTATGCATGTTAATTAATCCAAAAGGCTTCTTCTCAACTCCACCGAGAGAAAAGCCAGACCGCGAAACACAAGGGCAAAGCTAAAAGTAAACAAGGTTTGAGACCTGTTGTCTTGGTTGAACGACGCACACAGAATTTGAGACGCCGAAGAGCTAGTCGCCATGAGGAAGAGATCGCGAGAGCAAATTCTCTCTCAACCGAAAAGGGAAAGAGGAATCTTCTTGCGTGCCCATCGTAAATATCGGAATCTCAAAATAGCCCTCGAAAGCTTCCCTTCCGCAGCAGGCGAAGCCGACAGAATATGGTTTTTGGGCCATTGTGTCTGGATTAATGTATGTGGGCTTTTTAATTGAGCCCATTTACGCTTAAATACTTTAAATCTAGGCCTTTCCATGTCAGTTTTATGGCCCATAATAGCCTGATTGTTTTTATTTCAAAATAGGACAACGTGTATGATTTCAAATATTAAAAAAAACGCATAATTTTGGGGTTTTTTTTTTTTGTAGAAGATAATTAAGTAGTTAGTGTTACTTGAATTGTACACTTTGTGAGGTATCACAGGCACAATTTTGGTTATCTCAGATCAGAATTATTTCTCATATGAAATAATATGAATTCGTATTTTTTTTAACACGTGCTAAACTACTGCTCTTATAAATCCTGAGTTGGAACCTATGAATTCTACAAAGGAATAGATGCTCCAAAATAATTACTTTAAAAAAAAAAAAAGAAGAGTTAGTTCTATGGGGAATATATAAAGAAAAGCATATTGTTCATTCAACAAAGATGAATGGATTGACGACGTCCATGCACATGAGTGGTGACTGGTGAATACTTATCCTCCACACATGTAATTTGTCTTGTCAGCTAGCCTAGAAGGAGAATCATATTCCTCTAAAATTGGACGGCTGGTTGACTGTCACTTTAGGCAAGCAATTTTTTATTTGTTGCCGTGTCTCTAGCGTATGGATGCATATCTATCCTCTTTCCATTGCAGTAAGTAAAGCATCTTTCTGGAGATGTGGATTGGAAAAGGAAGAACAACGAAAATTCCCCAACATTCATGAGGTCAAAAGTTGAAAATATTTCTTTTTTTTAAAAAAAAAAATAAAAACTTGAAAGACTGGAATTGAGCAGTTTCTTCTTACAGCAAAACAAAGGAAATACTGTTAAAAAGAATCACTAAACGACAAAAAATTAATACTGGAAAAGAAAAGATGTGTGGACATCCGCATCCGGTGTCTCTTTGTTTTATTTCAGCTTTCACCCTTCACGGGCTCTTTGTTTTCCCAACGATATTTGATGAAATGTAATAAACAATTGACCTGTAAACCTGTCATGTCAAAATATATTTCGAGTCACTGAGATTTCTTATTTTGAATAGGAGACACTGAAATATTTTAAATAAAAGCGATCATGATGATACTGTTGAGAATCAAAAATTAAATTACCCAAATTTACTTTTCGGAAGAAAGTCAAAATGCGCACGATTGTTCTTTTTTTTTTTTTTTTTTTTTTTTTGTGACCGCGCACGATTGTTGTTATGTACAGTGCAAAATTATGTGGCAAATAATGATATGCTATAATTTGGTCGGCCATCGGATGTATGGCACTAACAATAAGCGTTGAAATGAAGAAAAATAATTGTTGATACTTGTTGGTCTGTTACTAATCATGACACATTTTCTCATTAATAATACAGAAATATTACAATTACCTCAAGTTATCATTTTTAATATTTTTTAATTACTTTCGATCAACTTAAAAAAAAATCTAGTCGAGTGTTCATTCGACAACAACTCGTATATAATTTGCAATCTTCAAGTGCGCATTGTACAGTAACCTAGTGTGTATTAGAAGGATTGGTAAGATAAGTCCGATAGATAGTAATAACCGTTGATGTGTTTTTGACAGCTGCTGTCAAGTTTTCTAAAAAAAAAATAACCGTTGATGTGGTCAAAATGCATCTTGAGTTAGTAAAAACACGTAACAACTGCCAATAATTATGTTTTGACTTAAAAAAAAAACAATTGTGCATTGAAAAATAGATGAGTTCGCATGAGCAATAGCGGACTGTGCATTTTATAATTTATAAATAGAAAACTACATTGAGATATCTGAGGGTAAATTCATGGAGGCTAGACATCGGTTTGTTTATACTTTATAATATGTCATATACTTAAATTAATTCATAGTATTATTAATTGTGCTAAAGAAAAAAAAATGAGCTGAGAAAAATTTTGAAAGTGGGGTCGAATCTATTGATAGCGATTAACTTGACAGTGATTTTTCAAATTATTTAAATATTTCCATAAATATAAAAAATACTTATATTGTTGATTCTATAGATTGGTCGGTCGTCTCACAAAGTTCGTAGAAATGCAGGAATTGTCAAACTTGCATGTTTTTTTATTTTTATTTTTTGTTATATGCATGATTTATCTATTGTTGTACATTAAATCTATTTTAGATTGAAAAATATATTTTTAAAATTATTAAAATTATAAAAAATTTATTCCTAGTGACTGGCACGAAATAGAGGACTATTTCGAATCCTCTCGTTTCCATTGAATTCGATAGGATAAATAAACAAAGGTTTACAATAATTGAACTAGCCACAAAACTTTCTGTGGCCTGAGACGCTTTAAAAAAAACCTTCAAATTGAAACATCCTATGTGGAAGGCATCTCTTTTGATTGCCTTTTCAATTGGCTTAAAAGCCGCCATGTCTACTGTTCCCTTTGCAGATCTGGCCTTTATTTCAACCACATATCTTAACCATATCCTTTTTCTGTACCTCCACGCTCTTCTAGATACGCTTAAATAATATATGGTTATATCTGTATTCTTTTGTTTTTATCTTCGACTTATACTGCACTAAAATTGGGCGGTGGGGCTTTATCTTGTTTCTGCTTTGCACCTTCAACTATTATTTTTTTGGCAAAATTGGTTGTATACCCCTCTAATCTTCTCTAATTGAATATATACCCCTCTAATTTTCAAAATCAGATGTATACCCCTCAAATCATGTTAATTTGGGACATATACCCTTCTTAGGTTGTGCTCCAGAACCGCGTATTAAAGGAAGGGGAAGGGACGGAGAGGGCGGGAGAGGAAGAGGAAGGTGCGGAAAGGAGTAAAGTTACGAAGTTTACTTGCTCCAGTGATGGCCAGAGTAACCAGCGATTTGAAGAGTAACCAGCGATTTAACAGCGATTACTCTGTATACACTCCGATTCGGGAGTAACAAAAATTAAGAATCTGAAGTAACTGGCGCACCTTACTCCCCTCTCCGTTACTCTCTCGTCTGCCCAGTGGAGCGAGTAAACGGTACGGATTTCCCTTACTCACCTTTCTCTTCCTCCGAAAGAGTCCTCCTGGAGCAGACCCTTAATATCGTTACTGGTTTCTTAAATATTGAAAATTAAATTTTCAAATATCAGACCAAAATATCCTTCTTGCCCGTCTATCAACTATACAGAAATGGATCATCTATTGACCAAAATCTAAAAGAGGATTAATTAAAATGGTAATGTCAGTGATTGATATGGCATGTTGTCCTCCACCTCCGTCCGTTTTTTATTTACAAATGTAATCTTTATGGAGCAGTAAAACAAATTAGGTGTATAACATAATAAACAAACAAAATCACTCAGATACAAGAGGCCTAAGACTCCATTCTATTGCAATTAAATGTATGTCAAGCCCAATAACGCATTGTTTTTTCATTAAGCCAATAACCTTAGTGGTACGACTCGTTTGTCACTATATTATCACCAAGCGTCGTTGTTCTTTAATCCAATTTAATGTGAATAATGAACAATTTGGCTTTGAAGCTGCAGAATCTAAGACACTCTAATTAGGTCGAGAAGCTACAGAATCTAAGTTACTCAAATTAGAGTGCACGTCAGATGGGCAGAAGTTAAATTGATAGAAGTACGTCTCAAAGAAATGAGATGGACATATTTTGGTCCCAATATTGAAAAAATAATTTTTAATATTTAAAAAATCAAGTAAAATATTGAGAAGGGTCCATGTCCCAAATTAACACGATTTGAGGGGTATATACCTGATTTTGAAGATTAGAGGGGTATATATTCAATTAGCAAAGATTAGAGGGGTATACAACCAATTTTGCCTTTTTTTTTTTTTTCTTACTTCTAAATTGAATTTACATGTGAGCATAAATTGCATCTCTTCAACATATCCACGTATATGTTCGAAAATACATATCATTATATCAACCAGTCTTTCATCCTAAGCCGAAAACTATTCTAACAAATTAATTCATGGATCCCGCAAATCACAACTTGAAAAAATTCATTTAGTAATACACTCTTTTTATGCACTAAAATAGTGAGCTATGCATATTCTTTTCTTTTTTTTTTTTCCTTTTAAAAAACTGTCATTCTTAAAGTGCGTATAAAGCTAGTAAAAAATGATGCACTGGACGAAATTTAAATGAAATTTCGCCGAAATAAAAACTCTAGTTGATTTATAGTCTCTGGACTTAAGAATTCCATTTATATTAGAAATTTACAAGGTGTTGTTGTATTCGTTTTACACAATTATCCTCTCATGTGAATAAAGGATCGATTTTTCTTACATTCGAATTCTCACATTGAAAACGAACGAATTAATGCATACAAAAAATATTTTCTACCCTGACACAGTTGGTTGATCATATCTATTTTCTCATGTAAAGTTGAAACATTACTTTTATATGAACAAAGAATAATTATTTTAGTTTCTTATGCTTTAAACAATAATCAACAAATTTTCCACCTTAAAATTAGAAATAATTTTGTTTATTTTAGGTACCAGTAAACTCCAATTTTTTTTTTTTTAAGCTCGATCCAGCTAAATTTCCAGGATGGATTTACTCATCATCAGTTGGCTTTAAAAGCATCTAATAAATCTTATATTACAAATGTACAAGGACCGTCCGATGGAAATCTACCCTCGTTCTCAATCGACAGTACATATTCCGCCACGCTCGGAACTCTGCGGCGCGCCGCGTCATTTTCCATTTCGTTTGGGCCACGAAAATGCCTGGCAGCTGGCATTTGTTGACCTAGGGCTGACGTTATGACCTTGGTTCCTCTCCAACCCCAAAGACCGAACAGCTGCTTCAATCAAATCAGATCCGTTGATTTCAGATCTACCGAATTGTATGTAATAAAATAAAGTTGATCTGGACCGTCCAAAATAAAATAAACATCTGAGATGTTACACAGCTCACCAATGAATAACCGATAATTGGAGAGGACTCGACGTATGTTATTGAACGGAGTCGGCAACTTCTCCTATAAATACAACCCCGCAGCCTACCTGTACCTTTGTCGAAAGGAAAGAGAGAGCTAATCTTCGGTAAAAAAAGAGAACTCAAAGAGGAAAAGGAAAAAGAGGAAAAGAAAGAGAGAATTATCGACTTGTCAATCTAATCGATTTCGTGAGAGATCTTCCTTCTCGCTTCTAGGGTTTTGTTTTTGAAAATCAGGATTGTAAGTCCTTTTTCAATTCTTCTTAAATTTATCTTGTTGCTTTGAATTGTTTAGGAGGTATATGGTTGGTTAATTTTTGGTTCGAAAGAAGCTTTATTAGGCTTTGGTTCTCGGTTCATCATCGTTAGGCCGAATTGGGGAAATTGAGATTTTTAACAGATTGTTCTGGTTTAAGGAGAGGATCTCTGAAATTGACAGAATTTTAGATTTGAACCTACTAGATAAATCTGTATCGTATGAATTGTGAATGATTTGGATTAGGTGATGATTTATGGGAGATTTAATTGCTAATTAATGGTATTTTTAATGGAACATAGATCTGAATTTACAAATTGATAAATCTGTATAATATGAATTAATTATCGACTGGGTTGGGGATTATTAATTGAAGATGAAATTGTTGGTTTTTCCTATATTAGTTGATATAACAGAGATGGACGTTCAATTTTTTCGATGATTATGTAAATAAGTAGTAGTTTGAGAATTCTTAATTGTTTCTATGCAATTGTTGAAGTTCAAACTGCAAACAAGACTAATTTTGTTGGCTTCTTTTTGCAACCAAATAATGCAACATTTACGAGCAGCCTGTTTGTAAATGTTCTTTGTTTAGTCGTGTCATATCAGTAATTGGACATAATAATTTGAGAGATTTTTTTGTTGCTGCAGAAGAAGATTTGATGTTTTAAATGGAGTCAAAGGGTGGAAAAAAGAAGTCTAGCAGTAGTTCCTTAGAGTACGAAGCTCCTCTTGGATACAGCATTGAAGACGTTCGACCTGCCGGAGGCATCAAGAAATTCCAATCTGCTGCATACTCCAACGTAAGTGCACCTCAAAATGAAACCATATGTCTTGTATTTTTACTTATTTAATTTAAACAAAGGAAATATTTTCCTTTTGGATGGATCATCAATAGAAGTACGATGATATACTTCTTGTCCATGTGTCTTCACCAAGCTCGCACTTAAATTGTGATACCTGTAGGGATGAGTTTTATCTCCTGGAAAGCATTTTCTGGCCTAAATGTCTGTGCTTGTTTGTCAGTGTATTTTGCTAATATTTGGAATGTTACTTTATTTTGCAGTGCGCTAAGAAACCATCCTGAGTACCCCTTCGTGAAGCAAACGTCTAGTGTAGGATTTTAATTTATCTGAGCCGTGAATAATTCTCTTCTAGCTGACTACTTCAACATCCAAAACCTCTCTCTCAGTTTCTCTTCTCCCTCCCTCTCTCAACTCCTCTCTTTGCAATGGCAATCAAGACTTTTGATGCTCCAGACCCACACCCGATCTCTCCTATCGGGTTCGAGGGCTATGAGAAGCGCCTCGAAATAACATTCTCTGAGGCCCCTGTCTTTGTGGACCCTACTGGCCTCGGTCTCCGTGCTCTTGAACGTGCCCAAATTGATTCCATTCTTGACTTGGCAAAATGCACAATTGTTTCTCAACTCTCAAATGAAGAGTTTGATTCTTATGTTCTCTCTGAATCGAGCCTTTTTGTGTACCCTTACAAGATTGTCATCAAAACTTGTGGCACTACCAAGCTCCTTCTGTCGATTCCAAGAATCCTCGAGCTTGCTGCTGAGCTGAAGCTCCCTGTGTTGTCTGCCAAGTATTCGCGCGGCACTTTCATCTTTCCTGATGCACAGCCGTCTCCACATCGTAACTTTTCTGAGGAAGTTACCATACTAAACTCCTACTTTGGGGGCCTTAAATCTGGTGGCAATGCCTATGTTATTAGTGATCCAGCCAATCCCAAGCAGAAATGGCATGTATACTATGCTACTGACAAGCCTGAGAAACCAATGGTTACTTTAGAGATGTGCATGACTGGGCTGGATACTGATAAAGCAGCTGTCTTCTTTAAGAGCTCTGCTGATGGGCACATTTCTACTGCTAAGGAGATGACAAAGGTTTCTGGCATTGCTGACATAATACCTGAAATGGAGATTTGCGACTTTGAGTTTGACCCATGTGGTTACTCGATGAATGGCATTTGCGGGCCAGCTTTCTCGACCATTCATGTTACCCCAGAGGAGGGTTTCAGTTATGCTAGCTATGAAGCTATGGGATTTGAACCTGGATCTTTGGCTTACAACGAAGTGATTCAAAGGGTTCTTGCATGCTTCAGCCCGTCTGAGTTCTCTGTTGCTGTTACTATTCATGGTGCCATTGGAGAGGCTGAATCATGGGGTAAGAAATTGCATGTTGACGGGTACAACTGCAGTACATCGGTTGAGCAGCTCCTGCCAGGCGGGGGTATGTTGATGTATCAGAGCTTTGCTGTTTCTTCAAATGGTATGTCGCCTAGGTCTGTGATTGGTTTTATGGATAAATCTGAGGCAAAATCTGGCTTGTGCTGGAAAGAGGAGATTGATGAGATGGAGAACTTTTTCTGAGAGGAGGTGATGGTGTTGATAGTTCAATCAAGGTTTTTAATTTCATTTAAACTGTCGTTTGTTATGTTATACTGTGCTGTGGCAGCCAGAAGAGATAATTGTATTACTACTATGTGAAGTTGTGTCTGCTTTGATTGTGAAATAAGTGCTCAGGGTGGTTTGCTGTGTCTGCTACAACGAGCATGTCTTTCAGATACTGGTATTCATATGTATGCTGAGTAATTGATATTTATAATAAAGTAATGCTTTATGGAAATTGCTGTACGCCTGTGTTTGCTTTGATTCCTTAGGATATATTTTTGTTAATTGACCAGCTGAGGCTATGTTACGAAGGAATTAGATATGGTCATCATCCAAATAGAAATAAATTGATTGGTGTGTAGGTCGAGAACCGAAGGCAATTATTTTGGGTTAATTGGTTATTTTGGGGTGATAGGGAGCGGAATATGCTGCCTTCACGTTTTCAAATTATTGTTGATTTTTTAAAAAAAAAAAAAATTCTTTGGCTCCTTGTTTAACCTCCCAGGAGTGTTGCTTTCTTGCTCAGCTTGCGTTGGAGAGTGCTGCTTTGTTCTGGTCTGAAGAATTTATATCTGACTTGCTTTCTTTCTTATCTGTTACTGTTATTTGTGGTACGGAGTAGATCGAGGTGTACCACTGCTTTACCAAGTTGCGTTGTGCCTCGTCGCTGTTAAATCGCTCAATTAGTTTGGGGAAAGCGCTTGAGCTCTTGTGTAGTCCGTGACGTATTTGAACAAGTTGGCAAACTTTACTTGTGGTGCAGCAGTGCGTATTTTCCTTTTCTTGTTCTTTTTCATTGTATCATAAATTCATAATTGATTTGTGTATATGCGGTGTCTCTTCGGTTCTATAAGAAAATATAGGTTAATGGTACTTAGTTTTGTGTGGCAATTTGTTGTTATCTGGTTGAAAGTGCGGACGTTTTTCGGCTTCATTTCTTTAAATCCATTCGGTTTAGTATAAATTTAGAATTATATGAGGCAGGGTTTAATGTCGATGCTTAGCGGCGTCAAATGGTGCCAACTTTTTTTTCTCTGGAAGTTTATAAATTTCAAACGCAAAGAAGGGTTTTAGATTATTCCAATTGCTTGCGTAAAAGAATTGTCCGATTTTGACAGTATTTTAGTAGTGATCAATGATTAATATAAAGTGGAAGTAACACAAATTTTATGTGCGTAAGTGTATGATTTATAATGTACTTAATAACTAGTTTCATTATTTGAAAGTCTAAGGAATAGTTATTACAAATTTAATTTTATTAGCGTCGATTTAACATCAAAACCGTTAGCATTAGATATCTTCTCTCGAGTTTTACTCGCAGATGTTACACGGGAAAAACGAAAAAAACAAATTACAAATTTGCTACAAAATTGTGTCCGGCACAGCAGCAGCGATGTAGTTTGTCCATAAGTACAAACATACTGTGGCTACTGTACCAGTAGAAACTAGTACACGCATATTGTCATTGCAAAGCTACTATACCAGTAGAAACCAGTACACGCATATTGCCATAATTTCCAAAATGGATATATTTATGTGAACGTTGTCCTGCTTTCTTGGTTTTGTACTTCGCTTCTACAGTGAGCATAGTTACCTACTCAGCTGAGACAACTATTGCTTCAGTATCAAACAGATTTGGGCCTCTTTAATGGGGAAAAAAATAGCCTTACAGTGCTTACAAGTAACAACTAATGTTTGGTTAATAGCTACCATATTTTAATCCGAATATCAAAAATAAAAAATAAAAAGAAAACATCGATACCAGCTGTGTCATATTCTTTGTGCACGCGAAAATTTGCAACATTTCAGATATATTTTGATGAACGTCAAGAACATGAAAAACTTCATGAAAGCAATTATTCGACATTAGTAAAATTTTACAGATACTTCGACACCAGTATAAACCAAACCGGAGTGGTTTAATTGTTTATCTATATGTAGAGAATTATTCTATAGAAAAAGTGATGTGATATAACAGTAGCGTTATGAATCATATATAATTACTTTATGAGCTTATTATTCGAGTTATATTAGAAAATACTGAACTCTATACTTTAGTTGAAATGCAATACATTACGCATATTTCCCTGGTTTTTATCTAGTGGTTTTTAACTAGCAGAGTGTGAATTTAGGTTCATCGGGAGAGAGTCCATAAATTTAATTTAAAAAATTGTCAGATTAATTTCAAATATGATATATTAAACTGTTCATCATGGTCTGCTATGAATTGTGCGTTTATGGTTAAACAGGTAACTTATTGGGCTTGTTTAATTTAAAATTAAGAGGCTCAATATTAATGCTTTCTAAGTTTTTTTTTTTTTTGTTTTGTTTTAACATTGCTCGCAAATATTGAATTAGGAAGTTGCAATTTTTTTTTATAACTACTAGGTAGCAGTTACCTAGGAAAGTTACATATTTGAAATGAAGAAGTATTACAGTAGATTAGCGACGTGATTAATTTGTGATTTTGACTTTTATAGTTTTTGAACTAAATTCACAAATTTCTTTCAGCATTACTTGCACAATTAAGAAGCTGTAGACACTTTAAATTTCTGCACGTTAAGAAGAAAAATATGCTTATGTGTAGATTTTGACCTGGAATAGAAAATGTATTTGGAGTGAATGTCATAACATTGGTCAATTTGGGAAGAAGTCAAATCTAAAGGGATGGATTTGGAATATTCTCTCTTTCAACCTTCGCGACACGTCTGATCTCACAAAATATCAGCAACTATAAATGTTTGAATCAATCAATTGAAGGATGAGCTGAAATAAAATCTTTATCCGAAGTTATTTCCAATTCTATCTTCTACAAGAATCCCATGGTTCAATCAAATTTTCCAGCAAAAATATCAATTAAATTCCTTACAAAATAAAAAGGATCTTTTCTACTTTTGCTCTTTTTCTGTGGTGTACTTGAAAAAATTGTAATTTACTTCTACAATTCTTATATATATTATGGACCATTCCAACTAATATAGGTCTGCCGTGTGACCGTGTTCATAATAATAATAAGTGGTTAAAAGTCAAAGTCAATTAGATACCTCAATAACGTCTGAGGTTTTGAAAATTTTGTATACTTTATGTTGCAGAAAAAGTCGAAATAAGATATTGTGCTCACAAGTTTTTTTTTCCCTACACATTTGTAGTGTGTACCAGTTTTTTATGATGAAATTAATAAGCATTTAGCAATAATAAAGTGATCAGTAAACTATTATTGAAGTATCTTTTCATTAGAAGTTTTCCAGTCTTAATTTATCACAAAATGTAAAACACAGAGTGGAAGAACTAAAATACCATATTTTACTTTATCGTCGTACTATGACTTCAACAAACCATGCCTAAGGGCTTTTGCTTTCTCAAAAAAAAAAAAAAAAATACAATAACTTAAACTTTTTAGAGATTGCACTATTTAAAAAAAATTAAGCGGAAAGAAAAACACCATAATACAGTTATTACTCGACTAAAATAATACCAAATTGTAAATCTTGGTAATTCATTATGAATATATAACTCGATACTTAAAACATAAGGAAAAAAAAAAAGATATGAATTATACTTTACCTTTTGTCAAATAATATGAATTTTTTAATAGTATTTAAAAAAAATCATTGAATCATCAAATATTCTCAAATTATTTTAAGTTTTTTTTACAAGATCTGGATTTTCAGTCAGAATTGCGGGGTTATTACATTTCAATGATTCTATTCGAATTTAATAACATATGAAATGAAAAAATAACGTGTAAATACAAGGGAAGGGAATATTCTCCGCTTGTTTTTTTTTAAAAAAAAAAAATTAAAACAAGAACATTGTCATACTAATAGAATAGAATAGAGGGTTTTTTCAATAAAATAAAAAGACAAACCATCATAACATGAATCAACAGAATTGTTCAGGTCATCATGGATATTATCACGGGTCCGTTTTTGACATCATTCCTGTGACGCCAACAAGTGTCATTGTTTGTTCGACCGTCTATCAAAATCAATCGGCCTACAAGATTATATCATCTATTTGGACAGCTCTTGTACAGTAATTCCAATTAGCGGGCTTGCGGCGTTGTATCTTCAAAAGTGAAAAAAAAAAAAAAATAGTGGCTGTGAGTTGTAACTTTTTCATCTTCTCTGATGGAGAGGGTGACGAAGAGAAGTTGGATTTTTATTTTTTTATTTCAAGTTATTTCATTCACGCATTTAGTGACATTAAGATCAATTTGTTTGGCTACATCTGAACAAAATTTATTTTAGGTTCAGTCGCGCGTGTTGTTTATATGATTTGGTTAGTTTTAAACCATCAGTAATTTGATTTTTAATCATTCTCATAAATCAAAATTATAAACCACACCACTGTCGCGAATTCAATCCATCAAACACACTACAAGCGAAGAGTTTCATAGTTTCCAAATTTTTTAAAATAGAGACAATTTCAATTTTCGAAGGTGCGTATTATCTTTTTTTTTTTTTTTTTTTTTTCAAAAGAGAAACAGAAGCTGCTGTATTAATTATTGAAAGAAAAAACAAATGTAAATTACAGAACTATGCAAGCAACCAACGCTCTGCGTATTATCAATTATAATCGCATTAAAAGTTGTAGAACCATACGGAGCAATCAAACCACCTGGCAGATAGGCACGCAACCTATCTCTACACAGTACATAGTGCATACCAAAACCTGGTCCCCTGATCTTATTTCTTTTCTCGCCTTTTTTTTTTTTTTTTTTTCTGAGAATGACTTCTTTTCCCTTTGATTCGCTTTCAACTTTTAAATCCGTATTGATGCCATCATTCATCACCTCAAATCTCAGAATCCGAATCAGATGCGTATCAAGGTATAGTAGCAGGCACCTTTATTCTACTATTAATATCATTGACTAACCAACAAGCTAATGACACAACACAATACCAAAATGACGGCAATATCTTAAAGGCACAGATTCTTTAACAGTAATTTAAGAAATCAAAGTAAGAACCATGTAGAAGCCACACAATGACACAACATTAGCCTCTTTATGTAAAATACACCTTGGAAACAATGTTACTTTTCAAACAATCAAGTCCCCAATTTTCATTTCTCGATCCCCCATATAACGCATAACAACAGATATATATATATATATATATATATATATATATATATATAGAGTTTTGCTATGGTGAGTTGCAACTCACGGATTCTTCCGTGAGTTGCGATCAAAACTCTTGGATCTGATTCAAAATGACTGATCCAAACCGTCCAATATGACCTCCATATTGAAATCTCCTTGCAGACCAAATTTTATATTTTTTCGAAATTTTTAAGTATTTTTTTCGGATTTTTAAAAACCGTTGTTTTTTAACGGTACATAATTAATTAGATTAGCGATTTTCTAAAATTTCAAAAATACTTAAAAAATTCAAAAAAATATAAAATTTGGTTTACAAGGAGATTTCAATATGGAGATCATATTGGACGGTTTGGATTGGTCATTTTGAATCAGATCCACGAGTTTTGATCGCAACTCACGGAAGGCTCCGTGAGTTGCAACTCACCATAGCAAAACTCTATATATATATATATATAAAATATTCAAAATAAAAAAAATAAACAACAGATATATTCATCAATTGATTTAACAAGTCAAACCAAATTAGTGCTCTCCCTCGAGCCTTGTCTTACCATGAAGGTAGCATTATTGAATGGATACCAAACCAACCAAAACACAACTCAAGTCCCACAATCACTTAAGATTTTTGAGTAACCTGAGAAGCAAACGGGAGAGAGCCCACTACTTTTTTTTCCCCATATAGGCCTAGAGATCCTTTCTCTCACGAATTCTTGGTCTGGCTCTTAAAAGTAGCATGGTCTATGTGGTATACAATTCTTTGAAAACAATAGCCAAGGAAGTCAAGCCAACAGATAAAAGACAAACAATATAGAACAAATACAAAATAGAAAAGCCAGCAAACCAACCAACCAACAACTAAGCAAAGAGGATGTTGAAAAAGAGAGAAGTAAAAAAAAAAAAAAGGAATTCAAGGTTGCAACAACCTTCATCATAGCTTAGCACTGCAGATTTGGAAGCTTATGTACAACAAATAAAAGGGAGGGACAAGCATGAGAGATCCATTTTCATTTTTTTTTTTGGCATTTTTTCTTTGGAAAAGCAAAACATTGAATATGAAACTAAAAACCCAAAAACAAATTGACAAACAATTTGAAAATAAAAAAATGATTGAGCCTATTACGCCAATATCGCACTACATTTCACAAGATGACACAAATCTCAAGACAAGAGGGCCCACCTATTTTTCTCGCTATCTTTCTCTCCTTCTTCCTCCTCTTCTTCCAAAGCCATTTCAGTGATCTCTCAAGAAAAGAGAGAGATATGCAAATGGTAACTAAAGTTACCTCTTTTAACACTGCTCTTCTCTCCCTCTTTTTGAAGCGATCCTTTTCTTCTCCTGTGGGCTTCTATGAACTTTTCTTGCCTTTAGCTTGGTATCGGACTCGGATCCAAAAAAGGTTGCATTTTTATGGGTTGGTAAGTTGCAACTTCTATCTCTTCTCCCATTTCAGTTGTTGCCAGGCTTCTCACCATCTCCTGGTTTTCAAACAACAATAAAGCTAGCTTCAATAAAAGAAAGAAAGCAACAATCTTTTCACACCTCTCTCTCTCTCTCTCTCCTTAACTTTTCACTCGCCTCTCTTTACTCTCTCCAAACCCTCCTAACCAAAATTAAATGCAACTGCATAAACAGCTTGTACAGCGAACTCACTATGGAGGAGCGACCTCCTTTTTCTCTCTCTTTATTTATTTCTTTTCTTTTCAGTATCTCTTCTGTCTAATCCGCACGAATCGAGTCTCCGACCTGAAATAGCTACTAAGATCAGCACTCCACTGTACTTTTTCCCTAATGACCAAAATGCCCTCGAAGAGAGGCGGGGCACTGTGGAAATAAAAAATTGAACGAGGGGTAATATTGGCTTTCAAGTTTGATATATCGGAAAACGTACCCCCCGGATTTTACGTATCAATAGTGGGAACTCGGCCCATTTCCAAGAAATGGCTACGAACATTACCTCCAGTTATATTACTGGAGAGGGAGAGTTTCGAGCGGAGAGAAACGGCACTGAATACAAGCGGGTGATGGAAACTGGAGAGAATAGTGAACCGAGGAACGTACAGACAGTAAAAGGTTCGTATTTACACAGAAACTATGGTGGACCCACTTGTCATCTCCCATCAATAACTACTGCAGGAACCTAGAGCTTAGAGAACTTCTGTGAAGCCAAACCGTATAATGGCTCATAGCTGGTATTGAAGAGGAAAGGAGTCTAAAAGTAGTACAAGCGACTAAGCTATATAAGCAAATTGGACCAACCTAAATGACATGCTTCCTGTTTCAGGAAGTCATCACTCATCTATGTCGGTGGAACATGACGATAGTTCAAATGCATTAAATTTCATTCTTTTATTTCTTTGAAATTAATAAAAAGAAATAAAAGATTTAGATGACAAACAAATCTATATAAACTATGCAGAGTAGAAAAACAATAGAAGAATTGAAGGATTTTTTTTTATTAAATCCACCTTCGCAATTTTTGAAAAACATTTTGAGAGGCAGGATGAAACCAAAGTGTACAAAATTATTTTAATGTAAAAAAGAATAAAATTAAAACCTATTAATCTTTCCAGTAGATGTGTAACAATGAATATGAAGTTGCTAATTTCTTATTTTCATCTTATTTGAAAAAAAAAATTCAATATATTTTCTGGTTCAAACTGGGGAAAGACATCACATGTTGTTCATGTTTTGATTCAACTTCTAAATAATTTTACTTTGGATTTCTTTATTACATAATATGTAGAGTAAAGCAAAAATGAACGCATTTAAACACTATTAATGTTTTTAAATGTATTAATTCCCATGTGGAGCCACGGTAGCAGCGAGATCAACTGGCACTGGCATTTATTTGGGAATTGGGAAAGAGCGCTTTTCCAAACCTAGCACGAAGTTTGGAAATAAATCAAAAATAAAAAAGGAGGGCCGAGATTTATTGCACAACAGATTAAAATTAATAATTATTGGGGAAAAACAAAGGAGCTGCTCCCATGTGCCTGGCCTGGCTAGCAACTGACTCGACCACGACACCCTCCCGGACCACCGACACGTTACCCTACTCCTCAAATTATTTTCCCATGCTACCCCTATTCGGATCACCAATTATTGGATCGGATTTTATTGACCTCCGATAATGTCCAATATATTTCTTTAAATGATCTAAAAACTTTTCAAATTTTAACATGAACGAAAATAAAATACTATAATTTATTATTTACCATAATTTTATACATAATAAAATGATCAACAGAAACATGTACAAGTTTAGCAGCAGGTAGGAATGTAGGATATAATAACATTACCCATCTTTGAGTCAGGTTAACTAATTATTGGATTCAATCAGAAAATGGGAGGGGTATTTTGGTAAAATTAGAGACACAAGAAGCAGAGGGTAAAACCAGAGGTGGTGGGGTAGACGGGTAGTGGACTAAACACAACAGCATGGAGCCATAAGCAGTTGAGTAAACAAATTCCAAAATGCTTCCAAGACGACAAAGGGCTCAGTGGGAAACGGGGCAATTAGAATTGGGTTTCTGTGACTGTGTGAGAGAGAGAAAGCGGAGAGAAACATTAGATTAGATTAGATACGACTAGTAACACACTCTCTCTCTCTCCTTCTTTCACCTTGTCTTGTTTTTTAGTTCAGAGCTCTAAATCGTGCTTCGAGACCCACAAGCCACAAGGACAACAGAATGTCTGAGAGGCAAAGACAAACACTCTCTTCTCTCTTCCTAGAGAGAGAAAGAGAAGAGAGAGAGGGTTTCGGGTTCTCCACCTCGAACGGGTTGTTATTCCACGTTCTGTGTGCGTTCTGAGTCTGACATGCATGAAGCCTTAGTCACTTTTCTCATGAGATTTCCAGAAATCTATCTATCTATTCTACCACCCTTTGATCTCTCTCTGGTTTTTGTTTTGTAGAATAGCAACACAGAGTGACAGAGAGAGAAAGACAATGGGGCGTGAAAGAAATGAAATTGGGTTGTAGTGGTTAATTTTGTACCTGGTCGTATCGTCTCCAGTGTATTTTTCTCCTTCCTTCAGGCAAAGGACAGTGGAGGAATGAACCAACGGCTGCTTCTCTTTTCTATTTCACTCTCTCTCTCTTGCTCTCTTTTTCTGATAAAGGAAGGAAAAGGAGGTGGAGGAGAAAGAATTGAAGATTTGAGATTGAGAAATGTGGGTTTTTTTACATTAGAATAAGCTAGGCTCGAATATCAGAGCGGGTTAGTTTCGTTTCTTTTGCAAAGGCTGGAGGTGGTGTGAGTGACCCTGACGGGCTCTTTCCAGGGCCATAGTCATAGATAGATAGAGAGGGGGAGAGAGAGAGATAGGAGGGTAGATATGGAAAAGGAAATATTTTCTTGTTTAGATTTTATGTGGTGTTTATCTACGTAAGAATGCATGTAAGAGGTTGTTTACTGAGATGGTGGTCATGAATGTTACATGGATGTTTTATGGGTTTGATGTGTAGGGGATATGGAGCATATTTAGAGAGTTTGGTTTTTCTGAGTGCGCCTGTTCATTTGGAACAGTGCAAAAATTGGACGGACGCATGCATGCCAGAGAAAAGACCAAGTTAGGGAAGACCAGAATTAAGAACAGAGCAGTTATTTTCCTTTAGAAAAGCTATAAATATTATTGATACATCCTGTCTAACATGGTACGTGTCTGAAAACTTGCATGTTGAAAATTTTATTGTCCGATTGGTTTTATGCATGAGATACACTGCAACGAACATTTGTTACATTTTTTTATGAATACAATTTTAATTTATATGTTTTTTCGATGAACATTTGTTACATTATTAAGCTTGTTTGTTGGGTCTTGGCGTTGGAAAACTTTGACCATGTCTGGAATTATCAGCTCATGTTTAAACCCTACTCATTTTTTTTAAAAAATTCGACAAAAAATATCAAACAATCAAGATCAGTTGCAGACCATTTGTAATGCAGCTAATACTCAAACACTACAATATCATTTTATTAAGAAACAACATCAAATATTGGTGCCGTTTGGATGTGTTAGAAATAGGCTTGGAATATCAATTCCGGACGTAAATTTAAGAAAAAATACTATTTCGGAAAGAGTGCTATTCCGAAAATAAGAAATGTTGTTTGGATGATGAAGTTGAGAATTGCGTTGGGAAGAGTGTTATTGGGATGAAAAGTAGTGAGAAAAATGTTATTAGAAAGAGTGTTATTTCTAGAATTGGACTGTTCAGAAATAAGCAATTGCATTTGGATGACACATTTACGTCTGGAATAGGCAATTCCTAAAATTGGCCTATTCCTAGACAATCCAAACGACACCATTAAGCAATTAAACCAACCTTGTTTCAATTTTTTAAAATAGAGCAAAAAATATCAAGCAAACCAGCCCTGTTGCAAAACATTCGTACTTTCTCTTTTTCACAAATGCCAACCTTTTGCAGTTCGGCAATTTTAATCTTCAAATGTATGAGTTCAAAATTACTACGGGTAAAACACAGAATTACCAACTTACCATTCAACTTTTAATTGATGCAGACAACCCAAAACCATGCAAAAACCTGAATTACATTTATGTCTTCTTCCCTCAACACAAGTGGCCTATATCTGTTGGCACTAAGCTCATGAAAGGACAAGATCTCAGCCATCCATTGCACGTTTGCACAGCCCTTTAGATTTTAGAGTAGCTAGCTAAGCGGCCCCATGCATTTCCTCTAGCCGAAACTACCAACAAAAACTTGTGCTTTTTCCCTAGATTGGAGCTTTGTAATTAATTAGTTCCCATATCATGTACTTGAGAGGCGCAAGGTGACAGAGGTGCAAGTGGGAACTGGGAACTGAGAAGGGGAATTTAATTGCAAAAGCTGTTGCCTGATAAGATAAATCAAAAGTTAGTAAGACCAAAACATGCAGACACCAACTCCAAGGAAAAGCAACGAGGATTTGCGCTGATGGGGGCCATTATTGGCCTCATTTGTTGGTGCAAACTGTTAATGATGTTTGTTTATGTGTATCAATCCAAATAATGTGACAATAACACCTCTTTTCAACCCATATCTCCTCTCTACTTTAGTTAACTATCATCATTAGCATAGACCTTTTCTTTAAGTGCTAATCTTCTTGGTCTTCCCGCCATCTATCCAATTTGCATCAGCTCAGTGGGGAAATTATTTTCTGAAATAATTTGGTATCACTATTTCAACATATCCATGTTCGTTTTTTGTTTTCTTCTAAATGTGGGGTGTCAAGAGTTCTAGCTACTGTACCTAGTAATTTTTAGACCGATTAATTCTAGATGTTATTTCTGTCAAGATGAGCTGGAATATAGATTAAACTCATTACTTACCGGTAGAGGTCACAGGCGTCCAATAAATTACATTTACTCGTTGGTTGAAAACTTGAAATATCTTGCTGTTCTGTTTTTTCCCTATCACGAGATCCTCCCATGAATTTTGGGAATAAAAAAATTATAAAAGAGTTCAATCTCCAATGGCAATATACTAGGGACGAGCCAAGCAAGCCAACGGGTCTTTGGATAGGCCTAGATTGGTGGGTTAAAATAGCCTTATAGGTAGTACTTCTAAGAAAAGCCTAAAATAACGGGCTCCTGCAAATCTGACTTGGGCTCAGTGTTTTGATTATATCAAAGTCAAGCTGAGTGTTATTGGACCCCGACCCAACGGATTCATGTCTTAATCTCGTCAGTCGTCAGCATGCTTCATTTTTTGTTCATGCAATTAATTATGTTTTGGTGAAACTTATTAAATGGATTCATCGGAAGGTCTTGACAAGCAGCTTTCATTCTTTTGATAGTACATAGATAATGGTATTACTTTAGAAAAGATGGTATATTGAGGATGTAAGGGGACATAGGATATGGACATTTTTGGAGCGTCAAATCGAAAAGATTGTCTTATTATGGACAAATTGAAGTACTTTTGGGTAGTTTCTGAAGAGTTGTGCAACGTTCTTTGTTCAAGCCCAAAAAAAAATAGCATTTTTTATTCCTTACAAAATTCGGTGAAACATTTGCATCTGCAAAATAAATAATAATCCATGTAGCTCGATTGTCAAGGAGTACAGGTAATTTGTTGCACATTGTGATGAATTAGTGCGGAGTTATGTAGCACAGATGCAAATACAGACTTGACTTGACGATATGGCTTTAAAAAAAATAAAAGCCCAAGCACGTAATTGATAAATGATAAATCCGAGACTCTTTTCTCAATCAAGATTCGTGCAAGTACGGGGTCTGGATGTGGACCAACGGTTTTGATCAGAGAGACTAGAGAGGTGCGACTAGAACTCATATTTTTTGTCCTAAATGCATAGCAACCAACCACTTGTGCTAGGCACCAAAAAAGATTTGTTCGGAAGCACCCACAATAAGTTGAAGATGGAAAAATCGTGTGGCAGTGAAGCAACAACAGATGCGTAGAAGGAAGAGCAAGAAAGAATAATTTCATAGCTCGAAATAAAATGGCAAATTTTGGTTTATAATTCAAGAAAAAGAACACCCAAAAATGGCTCTTTTGCATGCTTCCTCTCTGTTCCTCCACTCTCCCCACATACCTCTAGAATCCTTTTGCTCTACCAAATTTCCAATTATCACCACCCCAGTGAAAAAATTAGGTCTGATCAAAAGAGGAAAAAGAGAAAGTTTGAAGTGCAAGGCAGCAGTGATAGAGAACTTACATGAAGATGAAGTATTGCTTCCAAAGGAGCCAGAGGAAGGAGTTGAGCCAGAGAGAGAACAATATGACTGGAGAGAGGAGTGGTACCCACTGTACCTATCGGCCGAGGTACCCAATGATGCGGCACTTGGGCTCACGGTATTTGACAAGCAGATTGTGCTGTACAAGGATGCAGTCGGCGTGCTTCGTTGCCATGAAGATAGGTGCCCTCATAGGTATATACGATTATTTTTTATTTAACAATATGTGATTTACAAGCATCCCTTTCTTGGATCCAGGTTTATTCAGGTGATAAAATAATTGGGGTTCTTTTATATCTGGATATCTGAGAACCTTGTTCTGATCACATTATCAGCTGGGTTATTGGTAATTTACGTGTTTAAGTGGTGTGATTCAATGAATTACTTAAAATTTCACTGATCTGCCTTTTGAAGACTACCCAATTTCATTGCAATTCCAGATTGTCTATTATTCCAGAACCACTTTCCCGGAGGTACAGTTTAATTGTTTTAAAGTGGCCTTAAAATTGGATATCTTCTCTTCACAATATGCTATTTGAGTGAAATAATTCAACCTTGCTTGTTCCTAGTTTGATTTAGTTCTATCCTCGAGATCTGAATGCATGTCATGGCCAGCGTTTTTTCCATTTTTTCTGGTCACTTTTTCCCAACTCTATTGGGATAATAAAATTTCAGCTCATTGCTGTAAATTGATACGATGATAATGATAATATTAACAAAATTATAGATAAGTAAATGAAATAATTTGCATGAGCATAAGGATGGAAAACAGTAAAGGGTACAGAAAACCTTTATTATTTTTTTCCTTGTGGTTTTTTGTTACATGTAAATAATCTCAACATCTCATGGTAATAAACCCCAGACCTAGTAGTGTATAAGTAGATAAAATATCTTTGATTGTTGAACTGTATTATTGAAAATGTTAATTTAGAGCTTACATAAATAATGCAGATTGGCAAAACTCTCGGAGGGTCAGCTGGTTGATGGTAAAATTGAATGCCTCTACCATGGATGGCAGTTTGATGGGGATGGAAAATGTGTGCATATACCCCAGGTCTTAAGCTTCCTGTTCTCTATTAATATTTTTCAACAATGGCAAACCATCAACTTAAGTTGTTCCTTTTACTGATAGTTTTACCTTAAATTCCATGTATTGTTTTCAAATCCAGTAAATTGTTCCCTTTTTCTGACATGCGCTACAGTTACCAGAGGGAGCAAAAATACCACGAAACGCTTGTGTAAAGACATATGAAGTGAGACAATCTCAGGGTATTGTCTGGGTATGGATGTCAGACAAGAACCCACCAGACCTAACCAAGCTGCCTCATTTTGAGCCGTACGATCGGGAAGGCTTCCAAGATATATCTCACATCCATGAACTTCCATATGACCATTCAATTCTTCTAGAGAACCTCATGGATCCAGCCCATGTGCCAATCTCCCATGACCGAACAGACTGGACTGCAAAGCGTGAGGACGCACAGGCATTATTCTTCAATGTCACTGAAAGAGACGGTAGGGGCTTTGCTGGTCAGTGGGGCCGGACAAGAAACCCCAATTTAGTCAATTTCCTTCGATTTCAAGCTCCGTGTAACTTGTCAAACACCCTAGAGTTCACCGACAAAAAAGGTGTAAAGCAATGTTTCCAAGCCTTGTTCCTCTGCAGACCAGCTGGCCAAGGAAAGTCGATGCTTATTGTTCGGTTTGGTTCTACCACTGGATCTCCCCTGACCAAAATTTTGCCCACATGGTTTTTCCATCAGAATGCTGGCAAGGTTTTTGAACAAGACATGGGGTTCCTTTCGTCGCAAAATGAGGTGCTAATGAAGGAGAAGGTTCCCACAAAGGTACTTTATCTCAACCTCAAGTCCAGCGATACTTGGGTCTTGGAGTATCGAAAATGGATGGATAAGGTTGGCCACGGCATGCCTTATTACTTTGGTCACAAATCAATCTCCTTACCGAAAGAGCCAGCAGTGGTAGAACAGTCTCCAGCAGGTCTAGTTGCAGGTATTTCTGCTTCCTTCCCTGCAAAAGGAGGAATTGGAACCCAGCATGCACCAAACCCAGCAAATCGGTACTATAGACATGTTGTTCACTGTAAAGGATGCAGAGGCGCAGTTAAAACTTATGAAACTTGGAAGAACGGATTACTGGCACTTGCTGCAGCTGCTCTTGCATCTGCAGTTTTGGCAACAGCAAAGAGGTCGAGGGTTGTAATGCTAATTTCAGCAGTGCTCCTATTAGGTGGCTCTCTCGTATGCTCTAATATTGTTACCCTTATAACTACAAATTTTGTAAGAACTCACAGGAGACTGTGAGGGCTGAGTCTAGGAATTTTCTTTCTTTGTTATTTTTTTTTTCCCCCTATTGGAAGTACTGATAAAAATTTTATTGTAGAATCTTAGTATGTATATTATGAAATTGAGCTATTTTATAATTTCGAAATTTAGAGTCCTGTGTCATGAACTGCTAAAAAAATTCTGAAAAAACATGCTTATAACAGAAAGAAACAGTAGACGCATCAAGATCAATTTTTTATTTATTTATTTTTTTTTTCGCAACTATATGTACATATTAGGCAACAATTTATGCAACGGTTTTAGCACAAAACAGAACTGAAATTTCCATTTCCTGAACAGCATGTAATGAGATGATTGACAACCAATGCATCACCTGATGATGCACCCAATACACACTAGGCACAACACAACACAACACAACACGAACATAAGGCACACATTTTTCAGCTAAATTAACTATCACATAATACCAAATGCCCCACTATGCAAACTTAGAACTCCCTATCAGGGAAAAGGATTGGTGCGACAAGGGACCAGATATAGAGAGCAGCAGTGGCCCACTGGGTCACAATCCGGACCCACACAGATGGCCATCCCACATCGACCAACTTTCCACTCTCCCCAACTGAGGTCGACCAGCCGGTAAGAAGCATGGCAGAATACATGCTGGCGAGGGAGAAAATGAGGTGGAAGAAAGAGTAGGAGTATGACACTGGCCTCGGTCCATCCTTCTTTGCATCCTCATCAGCTGCATCAGACTTGTCGAATGGCAACAATGGTTTTTCTGAACCTACAACAGATAAATTAACGATGTTAATTTGGAGAGTCCTACCAACCTTTGGTCAAGCAAAATTCCAAAAGCAAAATTCCAAAGGCCCAAATTTGGTCCTGGAAAGTCTAAACAGCACAAGTCTTATGTTATGCATTAAACTATGCCACAATAATTGGTACATGCACAATTTAAGGGTTTACTTTATCTAACAATGCAAAAACATGGGAAAAACAATTAAAATGCCCGGGAGGACAAAAATGCCCCACCTCTAGAGATGAAAAATATATAATATATAACCTACTGAACATAACCCCTTGAGCCTTACCTCACTATTATTTCAATTAAATTTAAGCCTATGTTCCAAATCCATATTTTATCAAATAAACTAACCTGCACGAGGAGAGCTAGGAGGAGAAAGAAGTGTGGTGGAAGAACCAGCACGCACTGCAGAATAGACAACAGAAAGAACAGTACTAAGCAATCCAAGGGTGACACTTCCAGTTGAGATGGCTTTGGAATGGTTATGGAGGCCATTGCACTCGTAATCCCTCGGTTCACTGGAGAGGCCACTGTAGCAGAGATACATGCAGTACAGTGCCATCACTGAAGCTGGCAGCAGGCTCCCATTTATCTGCATTAATCATAGACAGAGAATAATATGTCTCTGCTCCAGGCTATGGATTGTTTGTACCAAAAAACTACAGTACAATGATTGTTTATTATACTGGTTCAGACAAATATATTTCCTCAGTTTCTCATAAAAACAAATGTTTTTATAACTGGCAACCTACAAAGATACCTTGTATGAATAAAAAGCAAAAGATGAGTGTCCAAAGCAGCTAATGAAAACAGTCATTAAAAATGGCTGTTTATTTTTTAAGTCCAGACAAAAGTATTTCCTCAGTTTTCATTAAATAGATGGCTAAATAAATAACAGATAAACAACCACAAAAGGCACCTTTGTATGAAATAAAACATTAAACTGCGAAACAGACATCAGCTAAAAATAATAGATTGGTCACACAAAATAAGTCCTATAACATGGTGAAACATGAATAAACATGGATACTTTCTAGTGAGCGCGTACCTTGGGATGAAGGGCCACTATTGCAAAGACAAATGCAAGAATCAGAGTGAAGACTAGGAAAAACATATTTAGTCCACACTCATGGCCTGATGGCGTGAACCAGTGAAATAGCAGGCCAGAAAAGACAAAAGTACCAATGTAGCAGACAACAGAAACTATCAACAATGCTGCATACCTGTAATTTCTCAAAGAGAAAATATAAGTAATAGAAGTTTAATATATCAATACTATGGAAAACGAAAAAAACTGCTCCAATTCATTTAACATACCAAAACTGTTCATCCTTCGATACCCAGCTCTCATTCCATCCATGAACAAAGTCCAGCAAGAGCACCACCTGAACAAGGAGAAACAGACCAGAACCAAATTTTGCTATTGTCTCTGCAGAACCAAATCAAACAAAACCAATATAAGCAGTAAGAAAAGGACAACTGTGTCCTAAAGCAACAAGTACAGTATGACTTGTATATTTTACCATAGAAGCTGACAAGACCATTTGGCACAAAGAACATAAGAACAACTATGACAAACCAGCAGAAGATCTTGGCCATCCAACCGCCATGGTGAATTTGATCGCGAGGGTCCTTCTGGTCCTTGATTCCTGCCATCAACAAGGCCAAGATTGTGAAGAAAAGGAAATTTCCCAGGCTGACTCTCAGCACTGCATCTGTCTCAAACCATTCACGATCGGGCGTCTTGTGGAAGTGGTTAATCCCTGAACAAAGATAAAATTCAAGTAGATATATCAGCTTAGACTGTTTAATATTTATACTTCAAAAAAACCACAAAAGTTTTTTCTTTGGATTTGTGCAATGGTATATATAGGGGTGAAGAATTAGAAGAACAAGGAACTTGGGTAAAAGAATTGTACCATTTCTCTAAGGTAATGTACTATGTAATGAAATATTTTTGTATAAATTATCACCACAGCTCTCTCTCTACCACTCACAAGGTATACAAAGAAGTCTATAACAGTATAACCAATCAAATTTACCATAATTTTAAAATATAATTTATTCCTCCAAATACCAATTGCAATCATAACTGTATTTATTGGTAAAGTAATCACCATGGAAACTCTCAATTAGCTCATCCCAAACAAATATCCTAATCAACCAGCTACAACCCCCTACTAATTGTTCATCTACATCAAAACAGCGACACATACAACCAAATTGATCTGCAATTCCAGAAAAGAAAGGGAGACGAGTTAATTACAAGGGATGTTCTCCATGAGAGGAGCGGCGACCTCACGCAGAATCCATGCGACGATGAGAGAGAGGCCGAAGAGGCCGCAGTAGGCGATCCGAGCCGAGCGGCGGCCGATGCTGCCCACGGCCGAGCGGCACGCCTCGCATGCGCAGGCCGCGCAGCACGAGGCCAAACACGATGCGGCCCACATGTCTCTTGATTGTTATATCCGATGTGTTTGCGTTCTTTGGGGAATCGGTGGGAAGCTTAGAAGAGGGGAAATTGGGAATTTGGAGAGGATTCGAGAGAGGAGAGGTCAAGGTGGGAGGCGTACGCGTGCTTTTTAGGTAGTCTAATATTGTAAGTCGATAAAAGAAGTAAAAAGCTAAAAATACAATCCTCTGCAAATCTTTTTTATACGAATCGTCCTGTGCCGTTGATTAATATCAGATCCGTCGAGATTCGTGCGGCTCGTATAAATCTGTCCGTCGAGATCAGATCGGACAGTTCGATCAAAAGTCTGCCCCCTTTACGTGCTGGTCCCGGTCAGACGTTGTTTGGGCCTTTGGAGCTGGTAGCACTGTGGGCTTTTAAATTGGCAAAATATTGACCCAATTTACTCGCTTGCTCTCTACCTGTGACTGTGATTGAGATATTTCTGAATAAATCGATCAAATTTTTAATAACATTATTTTTTCTTTATAAGATTGGCCTTGGTCCTTGATGCCCAAATTATCTCGTAAATCATTTATAAAATAAAAGTTACAGCGTAATGTACAAAATACGTCTCTGCAACGGACAGGACCTGATCTATGAATTAGAACGTTCAGTAATAGCCTTTCCCAATTAATTGTTTCACAGTACCAGAAGTCCGAGGTAACAAAGTAGTACCAGCTAAAAATAACAAGCTAGTAGCTACTAAAATTTGCTACAAGATAACTGCCGTAATACATCAATGAATGGATCATAAAATATTGCCACAGTAACAAAGCTTCAAAATTTCAACCATTTCTTCTCTTTTTCCTTGCTAGAAACCGCACTGAACACAGATGCACACCTTGCTTCAGCGTCAGAAAGTTCCTTCCGTGCATCACTCAATTTTCTCATTGCTGCCTCGTACATAGCCTTATCCTTTTGGTTTCTTTGGGCCATCTCTTCCCATTTGCTAATTATATTTTTCAACCTTCTCACCTCATCATTATAGGCAACCAAGGACCTCCTACTTTCATCCATATTTGACCTATCAACAGATTCTCTTTTAAACTTGATTACCGAACCACTAGACACATTTTTAGCATCAGAAACAAGCTGGTTATTAATCAAGCTAAATACATCAGAACTCTGTTGTTCTTCAGCTTTCTGAGCTCGTGCCATCTCCGCAAACTTTTTGTCTCTCTTCCTTCTTCCTCCCCTGGTTCTCCTTTTGATACCGAGCTTCCCTCCCTTGCTTTTCCCTCCCCGGCTTCTCTTTTTGTCCCAGTCACCATTTTCTGTGGCAACTGCAAGGTCAAGTGACTGTTTTGGAGGAAGCACTTTTACTTGGATAGGCTCAATCTTGCCTTGGCCAGACACACCTAATCCCATGCCTTCACGGTATCCCATATTAGCCATTATTTTAGAACCAATGCCTCTTGTATGGTGCTCCCATTTGGCAAAAAGACGTGTTTCTGTTTGCACTCCTTTTTGTAAATTCGTTGCCTCCAGAAGCCCTATCCCTTGGTGGTCAAGTTCGTCCTCTTCAAAGTCACTGTATTGATATTTACCCGAAGATGATGGCTCTTCATCATCATTGTCGTCATCATTACTATCATCATAATCATCCTCATCACCATCATCATTGTCGTCATAATCTTCTTCACTCAAATCGGCGTACTGAGAGAGAGAAAGAGACTCGATACCAAGCTTTGCAGTGGCACCATCTTCACAAAAGACAACTTGACCAAGCTCAAGTTCTTTGTCCCATGACTCGAGTTCTGCTCTCTTCCAAATGCTAGGAGAGGGACCCACAGCAGCCAGGATAGTAGACCCCACCAAAGATTTGTGCCACTCTGTGGGTAAGTATTGTTTCAATGATGAAATAGGGACAGTGAAGCCTGCAGTCAAGAGATTTTCATGAGGAGCATTGTGAAGTAAATTGAGCACAAGAAACAGGAAGTGACATTTAAGAGTCATTTCCATCTGATCTTTAAGCGAGATTACAAGAAACAAAAATGTTTTTTGACAACTAGTTTCAAGGTTCATTCAACTCTTTGCTCAATAAATCATCACTTTGTGATATGTCAAAATCCATAAAAGTGGAAATAATCTGATAGAATAAAGCACTGCTACATAAAATTTAAAAAGTCTAGAAAAAGCTAAAAACTTAAATCAATAGCATTCCTCAGAGTAAAAATGAACCATACCATGGGACATGCGACAGCTGGCACCAAATCGACATCTTTGCTGTAGAAAGAACTTGCACATCTGGTTTATTACAGACTAATATTAGTACACCTTAAACATTCTTTGGACTAAAATGCAAATAATATAGCAGGTCTAGTCTAACACAAAAATCTTTTTTGAAGCTTGGTCATTTAAAAAATAACAGAGATACTAATGAAATTATTGACATAATAAATGAAAATTTACACTGACCATCATATTTTCTGATGTGGGGTTAAGGAAGGAAACGGTTGCAATGCTGTCGCCTTCAAATCCTATGATCTGGCCATTATACCAGCGGCCATCCCTGTGGCGAAACCTACACTTAGATCCAACAGAAAATTCTGGTGTTTGCAAGTCTTCAGGTTCAACCTCTGCAGGGTCTAATGGCTCGATTTTGACGTCTTGAGCTAGAGGTGCAGGTTCTTCACTTGGAAATACTGCATCAAGTTGTTTTAATAGACGAGACCGTTTCAAGTGAAGTAGCCCTTCTTCCGCATCCTTAATTGCTGATAGAAGTTCCTTATGAACCTTAAATTACATTATTGGGAAGAGAATCAGTTTCATTATTATGTAGAATTTGCAATATCAGAACTTCAATTATTGGGCATGAGAGGCAGTAAGAAAAGAAAATCAATATAAGGCTTCAATGATTCACAGTTTTTTTTTCTGAAAAAGATGGTGGGAAAACCATCCCATTTCATTAAAAATGAAGCCAATGCTTACATAGCAAAATTATAATTAAAGTCTTTCTTCATATCCTAAAATGTAAAAAAAAAAAAGGTAAAATAATTCTCTGAACTAAAAATACTTCATCAGGGCAATCCATGATCCAACATTTGAAAACCAATGTTGAAGCAGTGTTCAAATAAACAAACGGCACCTAGTAATAATCGAACAGTAATTTTGTTGAACAATAAATGATGAATAAAATTACAACAAAAAAAATTAACTATTGAAAGAGATAAACCAGTTAATTTTATTTTTTTTAATAGGGGAATATGCAGCAAAGCAAGGAACACTGAATCTGTACAGTTAAGCAAGGACCAATTTATTCCTGAACTACTAAATCAAAGAGATGAATTTCTCCAAATAAAGCTACATCCAGAAAGATATAAAAATAAAACTAATTTCTAAATTAATAGTTTACATTCCAACAGGGAACACGATTGGTCAATCTGTCAGTAGGGTTTCAACTCATCCGCAATGTTGGACTGGCAGACACAATGACTCCAGATAGTTCACAGCCAAACAAATTAGGAGATCAAAACTACACTCGAATTTTAATTAATTACCTCAAGAAGGTCGGGATTGGAGGGATCAGAGGCAAGGGCTTCGTTGACGGCGTCAAGCGAGGCCTTTTGCTCCTCTAGTTGCTGCTCCAGTAGTTGCTCTAACTCCGCCTCCTCGTTCGCCATGACAACGCGCGCGAGACGTCGGTCGAATTGGTCGGGAACCGAAGGTGCGGGAAGCGAAAGTAGTTCCTTCCTTGATGCTGTTGTTTCACGGCTCTACCATCAGTCATCACAGAATGATTTATTTGGTAATTGTAGACGTCGAGACCGTACGATGAGAATCGGACGGCCAAAAAAATATTATAAAATTTTTTGATATATTTTAAACATTTGATTTTAATCGTCTGTAATCATCTGATTTTGCTTATAAATGTTGACATTCACTATCATCATCATACGACGCCTATGGGCACTGTCAAGACCCAAACAAAGCAATATGTGAATGCTAAATCTGAATTAAATAATATCAAGATATAAAATTTAATTAGATTTCCAAATATTTTCACTGAAATAGTATAGGTAATTTTCTATAATTTAGATTAGATAAGTTATACACTAGAATTAATCGAATTTAATTATCACCATCGGCAATCATCTGACAATCTGAAACTCGAATGTTTATCATTTGTTGTACTTTTACTGACAATCAAACAAGTTTCAGATTGATTAAATTCTATACACGGTATATCTAACATATATTGGAAACATTTTTCTGGAAAATCCAACTGGTAGTTCACTCTCATGCTGATATGCAATAAAAGATTATTACGTTACAAAATTTTAATATTTTGAAAGAAATATTAAATTGTGTTGTTTCAAACTGCAGCAGTAATTATTTTTTTTAAAAAAAAGCTCCCTAATCAGGTCTGCACATTACTGAAATACCCTGGCATTTCAGTACAATATTGTTTTGGAAAGGCTTTTGAACTATTTGGCTGCCCAGCGCTTTCTAGCCTTTCTTGTCCTACTCAAACAAAAGTGCACATGCGTGTAGATCCTGTAATGTAAGCATTATCATGGAAATGAGCTGGTTCACAGCAATCTGCATTTCTCATTCGGATAGCAAATTTTTTTTTAAAAAACAAAATTCATAAAGGAAGTAGTTATTTATTATAACTTAGCAAAAGATGCCCTCAAGATGTGGGCAAATAAGAAAATAAAATATTGATATTATTTTTGTTTCATATAGAACTTTACATGTTATCGACAATAAAGATATGGTAAAATCAATAATTTATTAGTCATTCCTTTTAAATAAATAGCTAATTTGGTAGTAACTTAATCTTTTTTAATAAAAAAAATCTTGACCTTTTAATTTAAAATTAAGATCTAGACCACAGATCAAATCAAATCACACAAATCAATGGTCTATAATTGATATAAGAATTGTTTACACCCTTTTATATGACATGTTTACTCCTTTTATATGAAATGTTTATTTTTTGTTAGGTGCATTTATAAGTAGTAGAGATATATAGATGGGAAATTGGAGTGACTAATTTCTGGAGGAGACAAAAAGTGCACATACACACAAAAGAATATAAACGTTTTTGAAAATAACAGCTGCCATCCCTATTTAAAAATCAGATGAAACATTTACTGGCACACAACCACCTCACTCCGTCATACAGCGAAAAAAACTCGAATGGGCTTTTGTGTTGTGTATTTTTAGCAGGATCAAATAATACAAGCTACCGAAAATAAAAAGGAAACAAGGAAATAACCAAAATACAGCATTCCATAAACTGCAGATTTAACAAAATAACATAATAGGATAAACAATAATAACAACACCGATCAAACGGATAAAATTCTAGCATCAGAGTAGCCCAACTATGCATCTAGTGGTGTTTAATTAGTCGATTATTCTGCACTTCACATGCAAAATTGTTTTTGATAGTAATGTGGCATATGGATCATGATGAATTACAATTGACGCCTATTTGTTCGGCAATTATGAATTTATGATAACTGATAAATATTATCAAATTTAAGAGAATAAAATAAGAAGATTTGTGTTTTAATATTCTTAAATATAAAAAAACAATAGGTTACACCAAGTAGTCTTAAAGTAAACGTTTGTTAACTTATATAAATACTTTCAACAATATTAAAATTGCATTAAAATTGATGCCTATCTCATTATAATGAACATATTTACATTTTCAAAAAAAAAAAAAAATCCATATCCGTATTATCAGTTGAGGCCGTTAGCATATAGCAAATAAATATGGTTTTCAATAACTATAGAGTAGTGACAAAAGAAATTAGGACTTTGCTCAATTAATTTTATTCCGTGCAGTGCCTTAAAAATGCACTGCGCTGCTTACGGGCTAAAAACAAAATGCACACCTTAGTTAATGTATTAATTTCCGAACTTTCACTCATTTATTACTGACTTAAATTACTGAAATAAATGCAGCTTAAAGATTCACTGCTTTATGTAATTAATTTCTTAAGATGCTGCTTATTTAAGCCCACTTTTGTCCTCCATTTTTAAATGAACCTTAGCATTTCGGACTATAAAACCATCCCCCCCTAAACTTACCATCAACCCCTACCGACACAACTAGAAAAAAAATGAGAAAACCAAACCTAGTTATATCCCTGGCATTAGCAACAGCAATGCTGTCCTTGATCTGTGGCAGTGAAGCACATGCCTATCCTGCCAATCAAGTGCATACCTTTTGGAACCCATTAAAATTTGCGAAGCTGATCGCCACCTGCGGTCTCTCCATCGTAATAGGGGGAGACAAAAAGGACCCGTCTCAGGAGTGCTGTGAGGTAATGAAACAGTTTGACCTCAAGTTTCTGTGCCTATTCATGCCACCAATTGTCAGAAAGGTTATTGATGTGGAGAAATTGATCTATGCTGCTATGAAGTGCGATCAGTCTCTAGAGCCTGGAACCGATTGCGGAGGTATAAGGATGATGAATATTTTGTAATCATTTTTTACTTCATGGTTCATGGTTGTTATAATTAGCATGGACCCATTCAAGGGACATATATTCTGTAGTAAGTAATGTGTGTTCAAACGATTATGCATGCGCACAAAAGAACTTATGGTTAATCAACTAATTTAGTTTTCTTATTTCAGGACATATAGTCCCAGCACCACCTCCAGAAAGCCCTGAACCTCCGGAAAGTCCAGAACCTCCAGAAAGCCCAGAACCCCCTGGCAGTTCAGAGCCTCCATCTCCACCACCTCCGGAAAGCCCAAAACCCCCTGGCAGTTCAGAGCCTCCATCTCCACCACCTCCGGAAAGCCCAAACACCCCTGGCAGTTCAGAGCCTCCATCTCCACCACCTCCTGAAAGCCCAGAACCCCCTGGCAGTTCAGAGTCTCCATCTCCACCACCTCCGGAAGACCCAGAGCTTCCATCTCCACCACCGGACAGTAGGGAGCCTCCGGCAATTGTGACTTGAAGATAAAAATGTTACAAAAGTTAAATTTGCATAGGAAGTTAGTAGCTTAAATAAGGGGATGCCTAAATGTAATGTCTAGCAATTTAATAAGATAAACCAAACATATGACTTTCTCCAACTCAGAGTTCCAGACTTCCAGTAATATATGTTTTCACTTTCATAAATAAAAAAAATTATTTTCCGATTTGAGAGGGATGCTCTTAACGTCAATTGCTAAACAAATTGAGGTTCATAAAGTATATTTTAAGTGGAACCATTTACCATATTTTTTCGAAGGCTGGTCGGCCAGAACCATTTACCATATTTTAAGACATATAATTTTGTTAGCATTAATTCACAGCGCATATGACATACACGGCAATACAAAATAATACATGACCTTTTATTGTACCAATCTAATCTTCTAATTTATACATCTAGATAATTTTGTATCGATCATTACACTTGTTGGGCCGACCAACTCACACTTGCGGTCTTCAGATTCATATTATCCAGTTTAAACGGCCACACTATTTCATAAATACAGAATTCAGATCTGGTTCTAGAATTTTTTTTTTAAAAAAAATCAAACTTATCATAAAATTTATGTTTCATTAGTGTAATTCTTAAATTTTAATAAACAAAAGATTTTTTTTTTTGCAAGGACTGATTAAATTTTTCTTCTGAAAAGTGCCTGGACTAATTTGACTTCTTTTAAATGTTAAAAGATCGAGTTATTTCAAATGAATGTCGAAGAACAATTTGATTCTTCCAAAGATTTCAAAGACCAAAAGTTAAATTTTTTTCTTTATTAAATCATTCGATAATGATGTTATATCTTAAAATCTCAATAAGTTAAGTGAAGTTGAGAATCCAAAATAACTTCATGTAGATATAATATTGCATATATGTATGGGATTGCAAATCAAATTTTGTACATTTTGAATATCATTTGATGATACATTAAAGCCATCAATTGTTAAATCTGTCAAAATTTTGAATCACTTAGAACAGTAGAATGTACATGGAAGCTTAACTGAAGTCAACCGCACACTGAGAAGACTTTGACCAATCTCCTTTTCGTTTGCCGTAGGTTAGAACTTGGAAACAACGAAGAAGGAAACAAAAATCACCATTATTATAGTAATATAATTGCTCCGCATTAGAATTATAAACAGAGGAACAACAAGCGAACAAAGCACATCACAACTTATGCACAATACCAGCATAAACTGCGCACTGCCAATTGCCATAGTCAACTCCGTTGACAAAGTAAACCAAACAGCGCTTCTCAGTTCATACTTGAAGATGGACATGAGAGAGGGAATTGCAGCTCAAACCTCCTTCTCCCTCCGCCTTTCATCGCACCTCCTCTCCCTCAATGGCTCAGCCAGCTCCAATCTTGCCTTTTCACCTCTCTCCCTCCACTCAGTCCTCAGCCTCCTAACTGCCGGCTCCAGCGGCGCCACCCAACAGCAGCTCCTCTGGTTCCTTGGCTCTCCTCTTGCCTCCAACCTTGTAGCTCTCTACTTCCAGATTTCAAACTCTATACTTGTCGATGGATCGGCTGCTGGCGGGCCCTGTGTCCGCTATGCAGGTGGGGTTTGGGTGGATGCCAGTGCAAATCTGAAGAATTCTTTCAGAGAAGTTGCAGGATCAGTGTACAAAGCCGAGGCACAAAGTCTCTTTTCTTACTTTGGTGAGAATCTTTACTGAGGATTGATTCTTTCCTGTTAACTTGTTAGGCTATTTTCTTGAGATATATCGAGTCTTGTCAGTTCTGTGTATAAGCTGAAAGCTCATCATTGACTAATTTAACAAAAGTTCAACAAATAACCTCAATTTTTCTCGATTTGGTGTACTTCCTTAATTTAAATCTGATATTGGCATTTTGCTTTTTTGACAAAGCCTGAAGAATGCAGGAATCATATAAACAATTGGGTTGAACAAATGACTGCTGGACACATCAAAGATCTACTTCCCTCCGGATCAATCACAGTGGACACGCGATTAGTTTTGGGAAATGCAATGTACTTCAAGGGCTTATGGGCTGCAAAATTCGATCCCTTGTACACCAAAATCAACACTTTCCATTTAATTGATGGAAGCTCATTGGAAACTCCCTTCATGGCCAGCTCTGAAAAGCAATTCATAGCAGTCTATGATGGTTTCAAGGTTCTAAGGTTGCCGTACAAACAAGGACAAGATTGGAGGCAATTTTCTTTCTATATTTTTCTCCCAGATAATATTCACGCGCTGCCTACCCTATTGATGAAAATGAGTTCAGAACCAGATTTCTTAAACCGCCACATACCAACAGGAAAGGTTCCTGTGCGGAACTTTAGAATCCCTAAGTTCAAGATCTCCATGGGGATTGATTATTTTTCTGAGATTTTTAAAAATCTGGGGCTTGCACTGCCATTTGAAGTGACCGGAGATCTATCTGAGATGGTTGATTCATTGGAGTATCGTAGATATTATGTGTCACGTATTGTACATAAGTGCTTTGTGGAAGTAAATGAAGAAGGAACAGAAGCAGCAGCTGCATCTGGAGTAATTATAGAATTACAATGCGCTCGAAAACCGATTGATTTTGTGGCCGATCATCCCTTCCTGTTCTTGATTCGGGAGGATAGGAGTGGGGTGGTTCTTTTTATGGGACACTTCCTCAATCCATTATCGGTTGAATAGATTTTCATCTGAAATATTGTTATATGCAAATTTTCTGTTTCATCTTGTAAAAAAAATTATTTTATGTACAATCTGTTATGTGAGCACACATATAAGTCCATTGGTCCTGTGTAATTTACTTTTGGTCGATGAGTTAATTATGCTTTTTTGGTCGACATTTGCAAGGGATTGGGACTAGATGTGGATTATACATATCCTGATTAAATTTGTGGTTTCTAAACTGTTATCGAGGACATCTGGTAATTGGGTGTATTATATGCAAAGCTCAATGCTACAGTCGACCTAACCTCAATTTCAGATGTAAGCATCTTCATCAGAATCCTAAATTCTTACAGCCTCAATGAATGGTATCTAGAGATAGAGATAAGATGTTTACAGCATAAATATACGGAGATAGAAAATAGGGAAAAAAAATTCCATATACCTGGATTGAAAAGTATTTATTAATCGGTGCCAGGTTAAGCTTGAGGATTTTAAGTTCTAGACTAATTTCTGTATCGATAGGCTATAATAATATTGAATGTACCATAGAGAATTAGAGATACGAATAATCGTTAGTTGCCATTTTTTCATTCTGGGTAAATTTAACGCCAAGCATCACCATTTAGATTGTCAACTGAGTACATTTTTTAAGATTAGACAGAAAATCCGGAGATCTCTAAATCATCTAACTAGCTTTACTGCTATAACTCGGAGCTCAAGCTTTGAAGCTTATGGTTTGGCCAGACAATTTCTCAAGAGCTCACCTTGCTAATTTTATCTCCTCCATATCCTGCTCCAAGAAGCAACTCTATAAACATTCACCATGATAGACACTTCCGGTTTATTTTTTGTTTATTCTCAAATTGCTGTTAATGACTGCATAAAAATACAACAAACCACCAGCAAAGCTAAACTTAATCAAAAGTAGGTTATTTTTTAAAATAACTTAATCACTGGTATATTATAAAGTAAATTGGACAAGACCGTATCCATATTTTAAGGAGTAATGCTAGAGTCAAATGTGTTTGACACTTGAGCCCGTAAGATATGATCAAATCTCAATTTTTGATATACAATGGCAAATCCGAACCATTCATTTTATTCTCCATAATGAAATCTTTTAGAGATCAAATTTTACATTTTTTTTCGAATTTTTTTACTATTTATTTTGAATTTTATAAAATTTTCAATCTAATTAATTTTGGACACTCCAATTTTCAAAAATAAAAAATAGTTAAAATTTTGAAAAATTGTCAATTTTGGTCTTCAAGATAATTTCAATATGAAGATTATATTGAGCGGTTCGGATCGGTCATTTGAAATTTTAATAGTTAAGAATAGAATCATGTTTTACTCTATCATTACTCTATTTTAAGAGGATTTTATAGGTGTAAAGGACATATAAATATTCAGATCAGCACACTCTTACTCGGCTGCTTGTAATGGTCCTTTGGAGGTATGATTTGATTTCCCTTAATGTACTTTCTGGAGGCGAATTTTGGACCAAAATTCAAAAGTAGACTCGTCACAAGTGCCAGTTTTCTCAAAAAGTAACAGCTTGCCTGTCGATGTGCCTCTACCTTTGAGGATTGTTGATCTCCCTCCATATTCTTCCCCCGTAAGCAAATTAACCAAGCACCAGCCACGGCCACTATAAATGGCACTTTCCGTTTTATTTTTGTTTACCCTTGAGTTGTTAACGACTGCATAAAAAATAATAAGCCAATGGCAAAACTAAACTTTATCAAAAGCAGATAATTTATGAAAATAATGTAGATACCGGCATGTTGAAATAACTAGGGCATGTATTCAGAACTTTTGGAGTGATGATCAATTTTCCTTGTCGAACTTTACAGTAGACGAGATTTGGACCAAAAGCAGAGTGTGGTCAAAAGTGTTCATATTTATAGATATATCTCAGAATACGATATAGAAATATTTCATCCAATTCCGATTTTTAACAAATGTAAATCTTTTAAATAAAAAAAACAAGGAACCATATACTGTAGACTCCAATAGACAATAGTATGGCCATTTATGTGCTTGACAGGCAGCACTAAACTTGGTTCTTAAATTTCTTTTTTTTTCAGAAAAATCAAATTACTATTTAAATTCTCCAAAAAAAATAAAGGTCATTTTAGAATGATATATTTAATTTCTTAAAAACTTTAGAGACTACTTTGTTTCTTGTTTAAATGTTATTAGATTAAGTTGTTGCAAATAAAAGAGGAAGGATCATTTCAGAGTCAATTGTCTCTCTGCTCTGATTCCATCTTATAAAATTAGTAATTTAATTTTCTCTTTATTGATTGTATTCTACTTACAATTGTACACCCTAGTGGTCTATATAGAAAGATGTACTAAAATACAATAAAATAAAATAAGTACACAAACTTTACAAGGAAAGAAACCAATGCAGAAAAACAGAGAAACACAAATATGGTATCTTTCTGGAGTTATCCTAAGGTTTTGTAATCCAGGGTCCATCCAGTATAGGGTGTTTTCATTAATTATTAGATAACAGTAGAAATAATTGAAGTATTGAGGTAAAACGTTACCTCACAAATCACAACCAAACACGAAAAACAATCCATTACTGCTAAATCAATTGCTCCGAATAAGAAATCTTTTTCATTAACTGGGGATTATAAATGTAAACAGTAAAAGAAGGAACTAAGGAACAAGGTGACACATCACCACTCTGTGGTAAACGGAATTGCTTTCCATCATCCGAATCATCCTCTCTCATCTCCTCAATTAACGCGTGAATAACTGTCACGCGTTAATGAGCGCATCCCCTCTTTCCTTTTCTGTTCACAGAGCCTACGCTCTTCACCCCTTTTTCCTTTTCTGTTCCCTTCCTCTCTCCATCCATCCCCTGTCCCCCTCCTTCTTACCCAGTAGCTAACTGTTGAAGATGAAACTATCATCGTTAAAGTTACTAAGCTAACTATTGAAGTTAAAACTATTACCTTTGAAGTTAATAGTCTAACTGTTGAAGTTGAAACTATTACTCTTGAATTTAATAAGCTAACTATTGAAGTTACTGAGCTAACTGTTGAAGTTGAAACTATTACCTTTGAAGTTAATAGGCTAACTATTGAAGTTACTGAACTAACTGTTGAAGTTGAAACTATTACACTTAAAGTTTACTAGACTAACTGTTGAAGTTACTAGACTAACTATTGAAATTACTAAACTAACTATTGAAGTTACTAGGCTAACTGTTGAAGTTACTAGACTAACTATTGAAATTACTAGACTAACTATTGAAGTTACTAGGCTAACTGTTGAAGTTACTAGACTAACTATTGAAATTACTAGACTAACTATTGAAAATACTAAACTAACTATTGAAGTTAATAGGCTAACTATTGAAGTTAAAACTATTACCCTTGAAGTTACTAAGCTAATTATTGAAATTACTAAGCTAACTGTTGATTTTCAACTTCAATAGTTTAGTATCTTCAACAAAAATAGTTTTAGATACAATAGCTAGAGGATGACGCTGAGCAGAATGGAAAGGGCGCGAGTAAATAGGGAAAGCGCGAAGAAAGGGGGAAAGCACGGACCAGAATGGAAAGGGCGCTAGCAATCTCCACGCGTTTTTGTGTTATTAATGAGCGGATGATGGGGATGATGGATCTAGCGGATGATCCTTATCAGGCCCGCTGTGGTAAAATATAAAATGGTCCAGGCGAGCTAGATTTATGGCATAGAAGGGGCAGAGGTCCGGCCGAACTGTAAAAGAAAAAGAAAAAAAAGAATTGACATGATGAACTAATGAACAACTTGCTATCAATGCAAAATTTTTTTTTGAAGGTTGCTATCAATAAAATTATTACTTACAAATCCGATAAAAATAATAATTGTACTTGCAAATGAAATTTTTTTGTGTAGTATAGTTATGAATCGGAATAAAGAAAAAAAGTATACTAGCACCGCACAGTTGTGTATCGCAAAAAAAAAAAAAAAAAGAAAAAAGAAAAAAAAAGTGATATTTCATCTCGTAGGTTGCAAAGTTACGAGTCATTATTATACGAGGCTATGAGCCAGGCAAGGACTGCATCATGATGTGCAAAACAGACCTGAATTCAACCTAGTTATGAGGGATCCAATTAATACAAAAAAAAAAGTGCTCTCCAACTAAGGTAAGAAAACGATAATTATTCTCCAAGTTAGCTTGAATTAGCAGAATATTAACATATGATTTTTCCTATTGTTATGTTTGTTAAGCTATTGCAATTAGATTTTGCACTTAATTATCATATCATAAAATACATCATCCAATGAAATATATTAATTTGTCTCATTTAACTGCATTTCCTATATATATAGATATATAAGAATAGTTACGGGTTAATAAAAAACAACAGGAAGCAAAGATACAGAACACGGATTCTCAGTTGCAACCTATCAACGCATCTCATCTCCCAAGCCTCTTTCTCCCTCCGCCTATCAACGCATCTCATCTCCCAAGCCGGCTCGGCCAGCTCCAATCTCGCCTTTTCAGCTCTCTCCCTCCACTCACTTCTCGGCCTCCTAGCTGCTGGTTCCAGCGGTCCCACTCACCAGCAGCTCCTTTCTTTCCTTGGCTTCCCTCTTGCCTCCGAACTCACAGCTCTCCATTCACAGATTTCAAATGTTATACTAGCTGATGGTTCGGCTGCTGGTGGGCCCTGCCTTCGCTATGCCAGTGGTTTCTGGGTGAATGACAGTTTAACTCTGAAGAGTTCTTTTAGAGAGGTTGGGGGATCAGTGTACAAAGCCGAGGCACATTCTGTTCCTTTTCTCCGTAAGGTGAGATTATTTACTGAGGATTCATTATTTATTGTTAATTTCTTAGACTAATTCCTTGGAATATATCGAGTCTCATAAGTTTGTGTATAAGCTAATTAAGTGCTTATCGTTGACTAATTTAACCATCTTTAGTATATGAGTTTTATTTACAAGTTTTATTCCCTTTATTGACATTTGATTTTTGCATTTTTTTTTCCTGACAAAGCCTGAAGAATGCAGAATGAATATAAACAATTGGGTAAAACTAATAACTGCTGGCAAAATCCAAGAGCTACTACCACCAGAATCAATCTCAAGCAGCACACAACTAGTTTTTTTTTTGATGAAAAAATGAGAGTCCAGCCCTCATCTTTTATATTAATTTAAAGAAACAAGTACAAATCATAACGTTTTAGCCCACACAACTAGTTTTAGGAAATGCAATGTACTTTAAGGGCTTATGGGATGAAAAATTTGATCCCTCGTACACCGAAATCAACACTTTTAATTTAATTGATGGAAGCTCGGTCGAAACCCCCTTCACGACCAGCGAAAATGATCAATTCATAGAAGTCTATAACGGTTTCAACTTTCAAGGTTCTAAGGTTGCTATACGAACAGGGACAGGATTCGAGACAGTTTTCTTTCTACATTTTTCTCCCATATGCATTCAATGGGCTGTCTAACCTATCAATGAAGATGAGTTCTGAACCCGATTTTTTAAACCGCCACATGCCCAAAAAAACGGTTCCAGTGGGTGACTTTAGAATCCCGAAGTTCAAGATCTCAGATGGAATGGAATTTTCCAAGATGTTTGCAAGTCTGGGGCTTGATCTGCCATTCAAACCGACCAGAGATTTTTCTGAGATGGTTGATTCACCGGAGTTTAGTCATTATAAGGTGTCACAGATTTCACACAAGTGCTTTGTGGAAGTTGATGAAGAAGGAACTGAGGCAGCTGCTGCATCTGCAGTAGAATGTGGAATGTATTGTACTTCGGTGGAGCATGAAGAACCAGTTGATTTTGTGGCCGATCACCCTTTCCTGTTCTTGATTCGGGAGGATCAGAGTGGATTGGTGCTTTTTATGGGACACTTGCTCAATCCAGTTGATGACTGAAAAAATAATCATTCACGCTTCTGATGATATGTGCCTTTTATTGCGGAACAAGTTTTTACAAATTTTCTACTTAATAATCTTTTTGCAAATTTTCTTTTTAACGTGTAATAATTAGGTGTGCACACTTGTTATTGGCAGTGTGTAATCTACTTTTGGTCCATGATTTAAATTTTTATTTCTACATAAGCAAGGAATTTTGAGTGGATGCGTATTGTACATATCCTCTACAATTTTGCAGTCAGTGATAGTATATCTTTTGATTGTTACTGGGGTATTTAAAATGTTAAGTTAGAAAAATGAAAACAAAAAATGCATTAATTTGGCGTGCACAAAATAACGGTTGCGAACCTATGTAATCGATTGTTTAATCATAAAACTGAATGTGAGAAAATTTAGAAGAATAAAGCAATTGATCTAGTGAAATATTAACTTCGTAGATATTCTTCGGAGATAATAAATTTATTTGAGGAAGCTCATAATATGAGACGGATTCGCATGCCGTTGACAAATTGACATTCACTTCTCTTAAAAAAGATTGAAGTGAGCGAGGTGAGCTGTGCAATTAAGAAAATCATAGGTTGGAACGTGAGTTGTGATTATGAAATTTTTTTTCTTGAGGGTCGATTATGAATATTTTACTCAAAAGAAGTCATTAAAGGCCTGAAATTTGTTTGAACATTTAATTATTTGACAATTATTATTATTATTTTTTTTTTGGTTTCGGACTGACCCTGCTCTTTCAAAAAAAAGCTCTTTGTATCTAATTATTTTTTTAATAAAAACTATTGCTCCTCTTTGTGTGATCATTTTGTGAAAGAGATTTTTTTTGCACTACCTGCTGCGTCAAGAACAAGTTGTTCATTTTGAAAATTAGCCCTTTGCTTTATGAAACTATTTTTGGTAAAATACAAATATTGATGATTAATTCATTCAATCTGAATTAAATTTTTTCAATATCGAGGAGGGTCACTTCGTGTGTGCCTGTTGTACAAATACAAAGATACAAGCTCAGTAGTTTTGATTAAGGTGTGATATGCACCATCCAATTGAATCAGCGCCATTCTGGAGTCTTTTCTGCACGATGACGTCATCATTTCCGCTCGATGACGTCATCAATTTTTTTTTAAATTTTTTTTGCGCGCTGACGTCATCAAATATGCTGATTTAAGGGTTCAGTTAAATGTTTAAAGGGTTGAATTAAAGTGTATAAGTGTTCAGTTAGATGCATCAATAATTTGAAATTTTAGCGTTTTGTGTTAAGTTAAATACGTTAAGGGATTATTTAAAAGTATGTATGTGTTCACTCAGATGCACCAATAATTTGAAATTTTAGTGTTTTTGTGTTCAGTGAAATACGTTAAGGGATGAACTTAAAGTATCTATGTATGTGTTCAGTTAGTTGCAGCAGAAATTTGATTTCGTAGTTTTTGTGTTCAATTAAACTAGTTAAATAAAAAAACAAAATGAACAGATACAACAAACATAGCGAACATTTACAATAATAATATGAAAATTTACAACAATAAACTGAACATATATACAAATTTTCTGAGTAAGAAATAAATGATCATATTCAACATACAAAGTGAAAGAAATTATTGTTGCATCTAACTGAACACTTACACACTTTAATTTAACCCTTAAAACATTTTATTGAATCCTTAAATCATCATATTTGATGACGTCAACACAAAAAAAATTCGAAAATTGGTCAAACAATTTTTGCTGACGTCAGCACGCGGAAAATCTGATTGTATTAACCACATGTTGCTCACGTGACTGCGGATAGATATTTGAGCGCTGGAGCGCTGGATGGTTTGGATGGTATTTCCGTGGATGGGAGATAGTAATTACAGTTTTGATTTTCGTTCGAACCGAAACGGAATAGCTTAAAAAAAAAAAAATCTAGGCCCAGAAAATTACAAAATGGGGCTCCGTAAAACTATTTGGGCTGCAAAGTGAACATTGGGCCTAAATAATCTCTCTTAAACCCAAATTGACAGTACCCTCCGTATAAATCACTCCGAACCGCACCAAATTTTGCTCTCTTATATCGCGCGTCTAGGGTTTTCGGGAGCTAACGCCGCACTAGAGACAGAGCTCTTAGCGCGCCTCCTCCACCTCCGCACCCGATCTCTAACCATGACGACTAATATGAGCAAGAAGAAGAAGGTGAGGTCTCCAATCCGTATTTATACCTAGACCTCGTATTCGATTCCGAGTTCCCGTTATTGTTAGTTTAGTTTCTGATGCGTTTGATTTCGTTGTAGTTTGTCGCCGATGGAGTGTTCTTCGCCGAGCTCAACGAGCTTCTCACAAGAGAGCTCGCTGAGGATGGATACTCCGGCGTTGAGGTCAGAGTTACTCCGATGCGCACTGAGATTATCATCCGTGCCACCAGGACTCAAAATGTGCTTGGTATTTTTTTTTCTCTGCCTCTTCTTTATGTTGTAAATTTTAATAACTTTCAAGACTTTCAGTAAACTGAAGTGTTATTGGTCCTAATTGGTGCTTATTTGTATGATCTCTAGTTGATATATTCTTAGTCTGCATTGTGCTATTGTGTGATAGATTTGTGTTGAAAGAGACATTTTGACTGCAATTCTAGAAATATGAAATCTCACTAATGCTGTATTTATGAAGAAATTATTGGCAGTTTCAAGTGACTTGAAATTTTGTAATTTTGTCTGATGTATGGTGATCGATTCCATTTTTTATATTATGGTTTAGGTGATAGAGGGAGGAGGATAAGGGAATTGACATCAGTTATCCAGAAGAGATTCAAGTTCCCCGAAAATGGTGTGGAGCTCTATGCAGAGAAGGTTAACAACAGGGGTCTCTGTGCTATTGCCCAAGCTGAGTCCCTGCGTTACAAGCTCCTTGGCGGTCTTGCTGTCAGGAGGTACTTCCTTTGTCTTTAATTTTTGGAAAATAGTAGCTAACTGCTACTATGTTTTAAAAAAAAAAATTAAAGGTTCGTTCTTCACATCTACTGTATTAAGGAACTCTCTGAATTTAAGTCTAGTTAAATATCCAACTAGTTATTCTATTCCATTGAAACTTCTTCTTGCACTCGCACAACCGTGTTACTAGTGCAAACAAACACAGAAAACTAAGCACTTCATAAAGTTTAAGCATTACTGCAGAGATGACCTTCCAAAATATTTACTTTTGCCTTGTACAACCGTGGTATACACTAGAAGTTCTATTTAGTTAGTATTCTGTTATTATGTAAAAGCCACATAAAGATTCTATTTGTGCTCAGCTTCCACCAAATCAAAGCAGAGTTGACAGATGTACTTCTAAAATTCAAAAAAAGATTTCATATCCTGAATATTGAAAACTCCATTATTATTCCATCTACACTGCATCCATTCAGCTTCATGGATGAAGTACTGATGAATTAAAGAGTTTTTAATTCCGTACCATTCCTGTTGTAGCACACCTGTAAGAGATCTGTTGAAAGTTGTGTTCTGACCTTTATGCAAACTCACCTCAATGTTTGTACAATATTAAAAAGATGATACTTTCTTTGTTTCGAAGGTAATATTAATTCATTACTTGGTAGAAATTCATCTAAGAAATAGAAGCCAAAATAACTGAAACTTGGTTGTAGCATGTATAGACTTTTTTAAATATTGGATCAAAGCCTTTTGGAAAACTTGGTTTTCTGCTGTAACAAATGTTCTGGTATCTCTGCAGGGCTTGCTATGGTGTGCTCCGTTTCGTCATGGAGAGTGGAGCTAAGGGTTGTGAGGTCTGTTCTGTAACCAAGTTGATTGCTTGATGACTAGAAAGTGTCAATTTTGTGCATGTTCTGATGATTTGTATTTTTAAGTGTAGGTCATTGTTAGTGGAAAGTTGAGGGCTCAACGTGCCAAGTCAATGAAGTTCAAGGATGGTTACATGATTTCATCGGGCCAACCTGTCAACGAGTACATTGACTCAGCTGTCAGGCACGTTCTCCTTAGGCAGGTCTGTAATTTTCTAAACCTTCTATAAATTTGATTCAAGATAGGCCTTAAGATTGCATTTTAATAAGTGTTTTGAGTTGCAAAATTAAAACTGATTGATGACAAACAATGCAGGGTGTCCTAGGTATCAAGGTGAAGATTATGCTCGACTGGGACCCTAAGGGTAAGCAAGGTCCAAAGACTCCTCTTCCGGATCTCGTCACCATCCATGCTTCCAAGGATGAAGATGAGTACGCTAGGCCTACTGCCATCATCGGAGAATAGGTTTTTCGGGAATAGTGTTTTGATTTCACTAGTTTTGTTTTTTTTGGATGTGGTGTTTCATTTAGTTGTTTTGAACAGACCTATTCACACCTCTTTTGTAGTATGAATTTTGGATCCAGCATATTTTGATTCTCAAGTGCTTGTATCGTACTTGGTTGCTCTTATTCTTTAACAAGAATAATATGCATCCATGTCGGTATAATTTTGTCAAAGATAATATCAACGTAGTCATGGAATCAATTCTAATGACATTGGTACTAACATTATTATGGTTCATAATTAACGTATCAATTTCATGGATACTAAATGCCTTGCATATGTATCATTTTATAACTAATTAAAAATAATGTTTAGTTGCTTTCTCATATTTTATGTTAACATCATTTAGAGGCTAGTATAGAATTTCAATTTACTTTTCAATCAATCTGATTTTAAATGAAATATTAAAGATAAGTATAATGCTTTTTAACATCTTTGCTATGCTAATAATAAAACTATAAATTACTATTCAGATACAAATTTTACTTACTAATCAAATAAATCTAAAAATTGAACTTTCGGAGTAATCAAATAAATCTAATAATTGAACTTTTGGAGTAATATCTTTTCAAATAATATATGTTAGGATTTGAGAAAAAAGAGTTGTACAATTACCACACATCTGAGTATCTCCCAGAAGTTAATTTTGTTTTTGGTAAGTTGCAAATTTACAAGTTTTTATTATTGTTAAGCTTATACCGTGTATTAAGTTGTTTGGACTAAGCATTAAGTACATGTTTGCTACTAAACTAGTTGAATATATTTTTATTTATGTTTTAGAGTTTCCAATAAACACTAATGTTCAAATGATAATTTTCTAACAAAAAGCATGCAGGTTTTGGATTGTAGTTAATTATAATAAATAAGTAGTCTCAATCTATTTTTTTGAATTGACCCTCAAATATCGATTTACATTGTTGAATTATCATTAATTCTGAATTAGCCTCAATCTATGTTTATTTATTTATTTTGGGATCGACTCTGGAATCTCATATGTACAAAATAAAACACTTGACGATATTCTCCAAAAACTAAAAAACCACGTTCGTTTTCCAAAAAAATAAACATTATTGTTTCTTGTTAAGATACACTTGCTGTTTAAAACGAGAAATAAAATGGCAAAAAAAAAATATTGAACATAAATAATGTATTGGTTAATTAATTTTCTCTTCCAATCAATAACCGCAGGAAGTAAAGATAGAAAAGTACTAAACGCGCTATTTTTTTCGTACTGCTAGCCTAGGTGCCCTGTCCACCGGTTTCAGCTTCCGACCGTTGACAAAAGAGAGAGAGACATTGGATATATAAGTACAAAACAAAACTTAGAAACAAACACACGCCGCTTCTCATTCTCACTTTGGAAAATGGACATGAGAAAGCCGATCATAGCTCAAACCTCCTTCTCCCTCCGGCTATCAACGCACCTCTTCTCCTCCTCCTCCAATCTCGCCTTCTCACCTCTCTCGCTCCACTCACTCCTCGGACTCCTTGCTGCCGGCTCCAGTGGCCCCACTCATGACCAGCTCCTCTCATTCCTGGGTTCCCCTGTTGCATCCGACCTGGCAGCTCTCCACTCTCATACTTCAAATGTTATACTTGCCGATGGATCGGCTGATGGCGAGCTGTGCCTTCGCTATGCAGGTGGTGTGTGGGTGGATGCCAGTACCAATCTGAAGAATTCTTTCCGAGAGGTTGCAGGATCAGTGTACAAAGCTGAGGCACATAGTGTTCCTTTTCGTTCTATGGTAAGATTCTTTACTGTTATTTATTTATGAAGCATCTCTTGAAATTTCTTTTTCCGGACTCATGTATTTTGGAAGAACTCGGTCTCACCAGTTTTGTGTATAGGCTGAGTGATTGACTAGTTTAAACCAGTTTTCAGTAAACAGCCTCAAACCTTTCTCAATTTGTGTCACTACCCTTTTGTGACATGTCTAATTTTCACATTTTATTTCTGACAAAGCCTGAAGAATGCAGAAATCAAATAAATAATTGGGTAGAACAAATGACTGCTGGAAAGATCAAGGACCTACTTCCATTTGGATTAGTCAGGCAAGACACGCGATTAATTTTAGGAAATGCAATGTACTTCAATGGCTCATGGGATGCAAAATTCGATCCCTTGTACACCAAAATCAACACTTTTCACTTAATCAATGGAGGCTCGGTCGAAACTCCCTTCATGGCCAGCTCAAAAAAGCAATTCATAGCAGTCTATGACGGATTCAAGGTTCTAAAGTTGCCATACAAACAAGGTCAAGATTTTAGGAAGTTTTCTTTCTGTATTTTTCTCCCTGATGCATCCAATGCACTAGCTAACCTATCAATGAAGATGAGTTCTGAACCCGATTTCATAAACCACCACATACCAACAAAAATGATTATGGTGGGGAACTTTAGAATCCCAAAGTTCAAGATCTCCATGCGAATCGAATTTTCTGAAATTTTTAAAAATCTGGGGCTTGTGCTGCCATTTAAAATGACTGGAGATCTTTCTGAGATGGTTGATTCATCAGAGGCACGTCAATATTATGTGTCGGAGATTGTACATAAGTGCTTTATCGAAGTAAACGAAGAAGGAACTGAGGCAGCTGCCGCCTCTGCAGCAATCTTAAGGGCTGGATGTCCACCACCGATTGGGAAACCGATTGACTTTGTGGCTGATCATCCCTTCTTGTTCTTGATTCGGGATGATAGGAGCAGAGTGGTGCTTTTTACGGGATACCTTCTCAATCCGTTATTGACCGAATAAATATTCATCTCAAGTGAAATCAATTCTGCACTGCTCATGTACAGTGAGGGGTTCTCTCTTGTTATGTTGCTTTTATTGCCAATCATTTTATTTTTGGTAAATTTTCAAAAAAAGCCCTTTGCAATTTGTTTTATGTACAATTTGTTTATGTTTGCACGCATGTAATTGTAGGACATGTTAATCTATTTTTCGCCGATGATTTGATGTTGTTTTGCCCAACGTAAGCATGGGAGTTAGAATGGATGCTTATTGTACACATCCTGTTAGAATTTTTGAGGTTTGTGAAGTCTAAAACGTTATAGAGGATATCTGTTACTACGGGTATATATGCAAATTAAGCTAAATCTACCAGTTAGCCTCAATTTCAGACTTCAGAGTTTTAAGCCTCTCCTTCAGCATCCTTACTTTATTGCGTAAAAACAAAAAAAAATACTTTTGTCCATACACCCCCATTGGAAGGTATCTAAAACTGTAACTACTAATTTGTACCAGATCAAGCTTAAGGATTTAGGTTTCTATACTACTTTCTGTGCTGGTCAGTCTATATATATTATATAATGGAGAATGATACTAAACCTAGTTAGCTGTACCATAGAGATATGAGTGATCTTTTGCCATATTTCATTCTGGGTATAACTCACACCAAATATAAGAGTATAGATTTTCATGTGAGTGTATTTTTAAAGATATTAGACGGAATATCAAAAGGAATCCTTGATATTTTTCACATCTCATATCAGCCGTAGCTCTCTGAAGCATCTAACTGTCATGCGAGTCGGCTATCTCAGCTTCACCCGGCTCCTAGCAGCATGTATAAAAACAGTCACTTACGGTTTATTTTTATTTACCTTTGAGTTTTCTGTTAACGACTGCATAAAAATCAATAAAGCAATGGCAAAACTAAACTTAATTAAAAATATATTACTTATGAAAATTATTTATTATCAGCATATAGATAGTCAGAACAGCACATTCTTACCCCGCTGGTTGGGTCTTTTGGAGGGATGATTTAATTTCCCTTCATGAACTTAATTTAGGGTAACAAGATTTGGATACTAATTGCTAATGCCATTGGTACTAACATAATTATGGTTCATAAACTAACGTATCAATTTCCTGGATACTAATTGCCTAATGTATCATTTTAAACTAATTAAACACAATATTTAATTGCATTCTCATATTTCAATACAGTCAAAGAGCATAACTCTCCAAGACAATTTAAAGTTGAAAATTGGTGGTGGGGTGAAAGGGGTTTTCAAGATTGCTGTAAGAATAGTTGGGAAAGAAATAAACATAATACTTGGGGAGTGAAATGGAAAAATTTAAGGCAGGATGTTTTTAAATGGGCAAAGAAAATTCAAACACCAATAAATCAATTGAAAAGTGTGGAAAATAAAATTCTAAATTTTCAGAATTTGCATCCAAGTTTGCAAGACTCTCAACTTGAAATGCAATTACAAAAGGAATATAAAGAAGCAGAAGATAAATTAGAGGAATATTGGAGGCAGAGGTCTAGATTAAATTGGCAATTAAATGGAGATAAAAACACAACCTTTTTTCATATGGTTGCTACTAACAGAAGGAGGAAAAATACTATTTTGTCTATTCATGATGAAAATCAAAATGAAATTACAGATGAAAGGGGTATTAGAAGAGTTTTTGTTGATTACTTCAAAAATTTGTTCACAGATCCCTCTCAATTAACACCCTCTCAAATTAAACAAATTTTATTCCCCTCCCTGCCTCCGAATTTGCCTGCCATACCTGAATGGGCTCAGATTTATTTGCAACAAACCCCAGAAAAAGAAGAGATTACCAAAGTTTTATTTTTAATGGGCCCAGATAAAGCCCCTGGCCCAGATGGGGTTAATACTAGATTTTTGCAGAAAAACTGGGATATGTTGTGTGAGGATGTGGTGCATATAATTAAAACAGCTTTTCATACTGGATTTGTGCCTGAGGATTGGTTAAAATCAAAGGTGGTGCTAATCCCCAAAAAAGATGATCCCAAAACCCCAAAGGATTTTAGACCCCTCACTCTAGGTAATACTTTGTACAGACTCTTAATGAAGCTTATATTTGAGAGATTAAAGCCGATAATACCTGAAATTATTTCTCAAGATCAAGCAGCTTTTGTAAAGGGAAGAGGGTTAGTTGATAATATCATTTTAGTTAGAGAGATTCTTCATACTTTTAAACAAATGAATTTCACACAACATTGTTTCATGTTCAAAGCTGACATAAATAGAGCATTTGATACTATAAATTGGAACTATCTGCAAGCTGCTTTGGAAATAATTCAAATGCCATATAATGTTATAAATCTAATTATGAATTGTATCAAGGGTGGCAAAGTTGTTTTGAGTATAAATGGTAAATCAGATGGTTTTATTCTCCCCCAAAGAGGACTTAGACAAGGGTGTCCAATGTCCCCCTTTCTCTTTATTCTTGGAATGCAGTTTTTAACACTGATTTTTCAGAAATTTATGCTGGATGGACGTTTTCAAGGGGTTAAGATTGCACATACTGCTCCTACTATTTCACACCTGATGTTTGCTGATGACTTGATGGTGATGGGACAAGCAAATGTTGAGGAGGTGCATATTCTATCTAACATACTTAACCTGTTTACTCAAGTTTCTGGCCTGAAAATTAATCCTGAAAAATCTAAGATTTGGTTTAGTGAGAGGTGTCATATAAATATTAGGCAGTTAATTACTCAAATGTTGGGGGCTGGGGAAGTTCAAGCTGATGAAAGGTATTTAGGTGTTCATCTGTCCCAAAATCAAACATTTCTAAGTCTGGTTCATAGAGATATTTTGGACAAAATGCATAGTAGATTGGCAGGATGGAAATTAAATACTCTCTCAATGGCTGGAAGAATTGTTTTACTGAAATCTGTGTTTTATGCGCTCCCTGTTTTTTATATGATGACTTGTTTAGTTCAAAGTAGAACAGTGGAAGAGATTAATAAACTTATGCGAAAATTTTTGTGGGGCAAGACTGATAAAGGGAGATATTTATCGTTTGTTTCTTGGGAGAAGATTTGTCAGCCGATTGAAAACGGAGGATTGGGGTTGAGAGATCTTAAAATGTTTAATAAGGCTTTATTCATGAAAATGGTTTGGGAGATTGCTGCTAGTAAAAATAAACTTTGGATTAAAGTAATTCGGGCTAAATACTTTTCTAGAGTGGGTTTTTGGAAAGCAAGAAATACAAGTGGAGTAAGCATTTTTTGGAGACATGTTTTAAAAGTTAGGGAGGAACTTACAAATGATGTGCAATGGCGCATAGGAGATGGGCAAAACATTGGGGTTATAAATGAACCATGGCTCCCAGGTTGGGAAAATTTTAGTGAGGGTCAAACAATATGTAGAAATTTAAAATTATCTCACTTTATTTTGCAAAACTCAAATCAATGGAATGTGCAGGCTCTTTTACAGTTTTTTACCCCTGATCAGATTTCTTTTATTATACAGAACATCAAGATTCATTGTGGTACAAAAGACTCCTTAATTTGGTTGCCCAGTAAATCTGGAAGGTATGTAACAAAAATTTCATATAATAAATTAGTTCAAAATGCAGGTTATCCAAATTCTGAACTACATGATGGTTTGAATTTATGGAGTAAGCTTTGGAATTTCAAACAAATGCCCCCAAGAATAACCACTTTTTTATGGAGAGTTCTTCAAAATGCAGTGCCAACTTGTAAAAGGCTGAATGATATTTTTCCAGATTTTCCCTCTATTTGCACCCGATGTGGTCTGGAGGAGGAAACAATTGTGCACATGTTATTTTATTGTGCTTCCTCTAAAGCTGTCTGGTTTGCCTCTAAACTGGCCATTAGAACTGATAATTTACCACCAGACATTGCTACTGTTATTTCTAGTGCTTTTCAAAGGTTTAAAGATGATGACTGTAAGTTGTTTTTTAGTATAATGTGGCAGATATGGAAAGAAAGGTGTGGTCATGTTTTTAGAGGAGAGGTTTTTGATGTGTCAAAAGTTTTAAAAAGAGCTGATTACACGGTTTTTGCAGAGCCACAAAACTTTGCTGATAGGGTGCATGTAAGAAGGTTCAGTCATAAATTTGAATTGCCTTTAGATGCACTTTTAATGATTGTTGATGGCTCTTGGGATGTGCACAAAAGAATGGGTGTGGCAGTTGTTATATTTGAACCAGGAGGAACTTTATGCAAATTTACCAGCAACAAAGGCATGGCAGAAGATGGTTTGGTTGCTGAAGCAAATGCAGTATTGTTGGCGGTTCAGTTGGCAGAACAGATGAGGAATCGCTTTCAGTGGATATATATCTTCTCTGACTCGCAAATTATTGTGAATTCTGTTAACAGTCATTTTTTGCAGGACCTTACTTCCTGGCGAGCTGAAGGTGTGGTTCAAGAATGCATACGGAAAATCTCTCAGCTACAAGGAATTAAGCTCAGGTACGCAAGAAGGGAAGCAGTGCAACCAGCCCATGAATTGGCCAATGCAGCAAGGAAGGGAACAGTGCAATGTTCTGGTCTCAGTCTAAATCTCCACCGAGCTCCCAGTTGTTTTGTTTGGATCTAGCGCAGAACTTTTCTGAAAGGCTACAAAATTTTTGGATGTATATATTAGCCTGCTAGTATTTCATGTTACTATGTTTTATCCCATTTAGGAACCATGCCTGTGGTATAATTGGGTTGTTGTTTATTTATGTTTGGCGTTTTTCTAAAGGGTGGAGAAATATTAAGGCATGAAAACAATGTAATATATCATGCTAGTAAATGAATGCCTACGGGTTTTATTTTCAAAAAAAAAAAAAAAATTGCATTCTCATATTATGTCAACATATTAAGATGCTAATATAGAATTTCAATTTACCTTTCAATTAATATGATTTTAAAGGAAATGTTAAAGATAAGTATGATGCTTTCCAAATGGAACAGCGGTTGCTTTCATAATGAATCGTCACTAACAAATGGTATAAGAAAATTTAGCAACTTTTCTACGGTAATAAAGTAATAATAAAATCGGGTCTTTTCATGTAATATAAATTAGAATTGAGGAAAGAAAGTTATACAATAATCACACAACTTAGTATTTCCCCAAAAAATAAATTTCATTTTTGTAACTTGCAAATTTACAAGTCTTTGTTTTGTTGGCCTTATACCGTGTATCAATTTTTTTTTTTTTTTGAACTTGTTAGGACTAAGCATTCAGTATATGTTTGTTACTAAACTACTCGAATATATCTTTATTTATGTTTAATTGTTTCAATAAATGGTGAAATCATAATTTCCTAACAAAAAGCATGCAGGTCTCTTCCCCTATTTATTTATTATTATTTTTTTTGGATTGACCCCCAAAATGTCGATTTACATTGCACAACAGTCAACAGATGATGTGCGTTATCATCAATTCTAAATTAGCCTCAATCTATGTTTTCTCCTTATTATTTTTATTTTTTCTGGATTAACTCTGGAATCTCAATTTACAAAATAACGTTACTCTCCAAAAATCACCTTCGTTTTCCAAACAATTAAATTACGTTAGCCGATAAAATACATTTTTTTCTTTTTAAGATACACTTACTGTTTAAAATGAGAAATAAATGACAAAAAAATATATATCTAATATATTGAAGAGATTGTATTGTTTAATTATTTTTCTCTTCTAGTACCCGCTAAAAGCAAAGGTAGAAAAGTGTTACCGAGGGGCGAGGGCACTATTTTATTTAAACTTTGGCCCCCACCCCATCCACCAGCCACCGCTTTCCCAGGGTTTCCCTCCGCTTCCGACCCCGTTGACAAAGATAACAAAACAAAATAAACACCTATTCTCACATTGGGAAAATGGACATGAGAAAGGCGATCATAGCTCAAACCTCCTTCTCCCTCCGCCTATCATCTCACCTCCTATCCTCCTCCAATCTCGCCTTCTCGCCTCTCTCCCTCCACTCACTCCTCGGCCTCCTAGCCTCCGGCTCCAGCGGCCCCACTCATCACCAGCTCCTCTCATTCCTGGGTTCCCCTGTTGCATCCGAACTGGCAGCTCTCCACTCTCAGATTTCAAATGTTATACTTGCTGATGGATCAGCTGCTGGCGGGCCGTGCCTTCGCTATGCAGGTGGTGTGTGGGTGGATGCCAGTACTAATCTGAAGAATTCTTTTCGAGAGGTTGCAGGATCAGTGTACAAAGCTGAGGCACATACTGTTCCTTTTCGTTCTATGGTGAGATTCTTTACTGTTATTTGTCAGGCTAGGTCTTGGGATGTATTGGTTATATATGAAGCATCTCTTTGGAATATATATATATATATATTTTTTTTTTGCTATATTTTGGAAGAAGCCAGTCTCATTAGCTTTGTGTGTAGGGTGAGTAATTAATTAATTTAACCAGTGTTCAGTAATCAGTAAGCAGCCTTAAACCTTTCTCAATTTGTGTCATACCCTTTTTTGACACGTCTCACATTTTTTTTTTTCCTTGACAAAGCCTGAAGAATGCAGAAATCAAATAAACAGTTGGGTAGAGCAAATGACTACTGGAAAGATCAAGGACCTACTTCCATTTGGATTAGTCAGGGAAGACACGCGATTAATTTTAGGAAATGCAATGTACTTCAATGGCTCATGGGATGCAAAATTCGATCCCTTGTACACCAAAATCAACACTTTTCAATTAATCGATGGAAGCTCCGTTGAAACTCCCTTCATGACCAGCTCAAAAAAGCAATTCATAGCAGTCTATGATGGATTCAAGGTTCTAAAGTTGCCATACAAACAAGGACAAGATTGGAGGCAGTTCTCTTTCTATATTTTTCTCCCTGATGAATCCAATGCACTGCCTAACCTATTAATGAAGATGAATTCTGAACCTGATTTCTTAAACTGCCACATACCAACAGAAAAGGTTCCGGTGGGGAACTTTCGAATCCCGAAGTTCAAGATATCCATGGGAATCGAATTTTCTGAAATTTTTAAAAATCTGGGGCTTGTACTGCCATTTACAATGACTGGAGATCTTTCTGAAATGGTTGATTCATCAGAGGCAAGTCAATATTATGTGTCGCAGATTGTACATAAGTGCTTTATTGAAGTAAACGAAGAAGGAACTGAGGCAGCTGCAGCATCTGCAGCAATCTTAACATTTGGATGTGCGTTTCCGATTGGAGAACCGATTGACTTTGTGGCTGATCATCCCTTCCTGTTCTTGATTCAGGATGATAGGAGTGGAGTGGTGCTTTTTATGGGATACCTTCTCAATCCGTTATTGGCTGAATAAATATTCATCTCATGTGAAATCATTTCATGCACTGTAGTGAGGTATGCTGGCTCTCATGCTATGTGCCTTTTATTGCCAATCATCTTCTTTTAGCTGATGATGCCTCTCATGTTATGTGCCTTTTACCACTTATTTTTATTTTTATTTTTAAAAAGAAGAATGTTATGTGCCTCTTATTGCCAATCATCTTCTTTTTGTTACCTTCAGAAATTTTGTTTATGTACAATTTGTTTCTGTGTGCACACATGTAATCATGTTGAATCTACCTTCGGTCGATGATTTAATTTTTGTTTTGCCCAACATAAGTAAGGGAGTTATAATGGATGCGTATATGCTGCTAAAAGTTTTAGGTTTCTGAATAGTACTAAAACCGTTCTACAGTATATATCTGTTTCTTGGGGGCATATGCAAATTACACTCAATGCACCAGTTAACCTCAATTTCAGAGACCTCTCCTTCAGGATCCTTACTTTTTATTGCCTCAATGAGATCCACTACTTCCCTAAAATATAATTAGTTATAGTTTTCAAAAGCTTTTTGCACTCTTACAGCATAGATAACGATAGAGAACTAACAAAACTTTTGTCCATACACCCACATTGGAAGGTATCTAAATTTCTAAACAGTAATTGGTACCAGATCAAGCTTAAGGATTGAGGTTTCTTACTAGTATTTTCTGTAGTGGTCTGTCTCTCTCTATATATAATGATACTGAACCTAATTAACTTTACCACAGAAATACGAATGATCTTTTGCCATATTTCATTCTGGGTAAAGTCAACACCAAACTTAACAGTATAGATCTTCATCTGAATGTATTTTTAAAGATATTACGGAAAATCAAGAGAAATTCTTGATATTTTATACACCTCATATAAGCCGTAACTCTCTGAAGCATCTAACTGTCCTGCGAGGCTGCGAGTCGGTTATCTCAGCTTCCCCCGTCTCCTAGAAGCATATATATAAAAACAGTCCCTTACGGTATATTTTCTGTTAATGACTTCATAAAAGTTAATTAACCAATGGTAAAACTAAACTAATTTAAAATAGGAAACTTATGAAAATTATGTATTTATCAGCATATAGATAGTCAGAAAAGCACATTCTTACCCGGCTGCTTCGGTCGTTTGGAGCGATAACTTTATTTCCCTTCATGAACTGTAGTGTTGTCTAAATGTTCCTATTCGTAGTCGTAGATATAACTCAGAATACTATATAGATTTATATTATCCAATTTCGTGTTTTAACAAATAATAAAAATATTTTTTTAAGTAAAAAAAGAACGAACGATACTGTAGACTTCGATAATATGCCCATTTAAGCGCCTGACATGAATGTTTAGGAGCAGTTTACTTTTCGTTAAACTTTAGTCACTTGCTGTGTGACTTAATCTGTAAGACTTGAATTTTTGCATGCTTAATGGATGCAGGCACTCTGTTTGGAGTGTTTTTTTTTAAAAAACGTGACATGAATCACTAAGTGTTTAATTTTAAATTTAATTTTTATTTATTTATTTTTGTGAAATACTTGACAGAGGATGTTAGCTTAAAATCCACGTCAAAAGATTGGGCGAACACTAAGTTACCAGAATAATTATTAAAGGGAGGATTCAGCCCTGGTTCTTAAATTTCATTTTTTTTTTTGAAAAATCAAATTGATATTAAAATTTTTATTTTACTAATTTGGTTTCAGTCCTAATAAACAAACTAAATTGATTTTGCTTCTTGAAAAAGTTAGAGACTAATTTGTCTCTTTTTATAATGTTATAAGATCTTGGTGCAAATAAAAGAGGAGGGATCATTTCCGAGCAGTCAAATAGTATTCTCTCTAATTTGATACCATCAATGAGTAATAAAGTTTCTCTTTATTGATTGTATTCTACGAACAATTGTAAAGTCTAATGGTCATTGGTCAATATATATAGATATAGAAAAGATATCTGCCAAAAGTACACAAAATTTACAAGGAAAGAAACCAATAGAGAAATAAGAGGAAGATAATGATTATTGATGTACGGTTTTCATACTCGATTTCCAACCGGTTTAAGCCCTAAATTAATACCAAATACAAGTGTTTTTACTTTATTTTGCTAATTTTTAGGTTGTAGAAAGGTACAGCCGTAGCCCGGCAAGTTTTATTTCAGGTTCATCACATTTTGCGGCGCGACAACAGAAGATTGCAGCTAAGGAAAGGAGAAATGTGCACTGGAACGGACCGCCCTGCCGGCAGGACGGACCGCCCCGACCTAGAAGAGCAGACAACCAGGCATGAGCAGCAAAGACCAGCCAACATAGGCCGCCCAACCAGTCGGACGGATCGTCCAGACCAGTCAGCCAGCCCATGCAGCAGACCAAGTCAAGACCAAGTCTGGAACGGGTCGCCCCAGAATCCAGGCGGACCGTTCCAGCAATTCCAGCACTGCCCAAAATAGCAAAGCTAATTCTGCCTGTCGGTTCTTCTAAGTCTGGACGTTCTAAAAGCATGATTCCACGATCTCCACAATTAGAAACTGCCTTCTAGCTGCTATATAAGCGATGGCCTGTCTCCAGAAGAAGCATCAAGTCAGAAATCTAGGTTTAGCCTCTCTCTCTCTCAACTCAGCAAGGAGAACAACTTCTTGGACGATCCAACCTCACTGGAGCGCACCGCCCCAGATCTCAGGCGGACCGTCCCAGACAGGCCAGAGCGACAAGTTGTGGAGAACTTGAGCAACTTCTGTTGTAACTTTTATTTTTCATCTTTTATGCGCTTTTATTTGATGAAACCTGATCTATTTAGTATGAATTTGCTAGAGTAGTTTAGTTTAGGGGCTATGATTGAGAACCTTTTCTTTATGTTATTTGTTTAGTTGAATCTTTAAGTAATTAATTAAGTTAAGTTTTATTATTTATCTTTTGTGATTTAATTGCTTATTTTGTTGATTTGCTTTACTTAATTGTTTAAATTGATTATCTCGTCAATCAAAGTACACGATTGATAGTTAGAATTTAAAATCAATTGAATTAACTCAAAGCTTTTCAATAAAACACTTAGGTAGATAATAGATCGAAAGATTGAATCGAAACTTGAGAAATCAAAGTTTTAACTTAAGATCGAAAGATAATAAGTTTGCCTAGACCCAAAAGATAAACTAAATACCCTAAATCAAGGAATGAAAGTTGAAATTTAGGAGTTTAGGAGTTTAACGTTTTAAATCAAAGTAATTAACCTGAACGAAAGTTAGAGTCTAATTATTGGTTTAGTAATCGTTTAAACTATTTAAAACACTTAATTAATTATTTAAAGGCATGACAAAACAAGTATTGACCTTTAGAACGGACCGTCCCAAGGTTAGAACGGACCGCCCGACAGGGAGCGTTCTAACCTAGAACGGGCAGTTCCAGTACGCCAACCTAAGTCAGAACGGACCGTGCCAGACATGGAACGAACCGTTCTACTTTTGACAAGTTAAAGAAATTGTTTGAAACCAGAAACCCCTAGTTTTATCAAATAAGTTTTCTCTAAGTTTTGTTATTTAGGAAGTTATTAATTTAGAATTTCTGAACTGATTTTACTTAGTCTTTTAATTTAATTAATTGTTTCTTTAAAATATTTTATTAAACTTAGGATTTAATTGAAATTGATTTATATAACTTAGAAATTGAATATTCCGTCTCCGAGGATCGACCCTAGGCTTACTCAACGATAAATCGTGCGCTTACGATTAAAATTGGGTAGGAATTAGGTAAAATATAGTATAAGCGAGAACTCATCAATTATTATTATAATCAATGAAAATTAGAAGTAATAATTATTACTATAATAATTAATAATCAATATCCCAGTTTTAGTAGAGAAACGGTGCCTCATAAGTCACAACCAAGCACAAAACACAGTCCATTATTAATTTATTATTACTAAATAACTTGCTCCGGATAAAATATTTTCATTCTCTCTGGATTAAAATTGTAAGAAAGAAAAAAGGAACAAGGTGACGTCATTACTATTGACTATTGAGCAATCAAAATGAATGCACGCGCAGACAGAGATTAGACCAAAAATTCTAAAGAAGTCAGGATCATAATAGTGGGTCTGTGGCTGGGTACAAGTACATGTAGATCATATATGGTAAGTCACCAACAATCATATCGTTTTCATAAATTTGAACGACGGTAGACAAGGAAATAATTTGTTTCCAAATGAGATTCATTCACTTTAATTAGTCCACCTATTAATTTATTTTCTTCCTAACAGCAGCAAGCAAAAAATAGGAAACTTAATTATTTGAGGACAAAGATACTATATTTGAACTTTTCTGGGAGCCAGAGCAACATATACCCGGTGTAACAAACCAAACTTCCCTCCGCCCCTGACCCCAGTTACAAAGAAAACAAAACAAACACCGCTTCTCACTTGGAGAATGGACATGGACCTGAAAATGAGAGAGGTCATCGCAGCTCAAACCTCCTTCTCCCTCCGCCTTTCAACCCATCTGATCTCACTCCCGAAATTTGCCAACTCCAATCTCACCATATCGCCTCTCTCCATCCACTTAGTTCTCGGCCTCTTAACCGCCGGCTCCAGCGGCTGCACCCACCAGCAGCTCCTCTCTTTCCTTGGCTTCCCTCTTGCCTCCGACCTTGCAACTTTTTCGATGCTTCACTACCTGATTTCAAACATTATACTAGCCGATGGATCAGCTGCTGGTGGGCCCTTCCTCCGCTATGCAGGTGGTGTCTGGGTGAACGACAGTTTAAACCTGAAGAATTCTTTCAGAGAGGTTGCACGATCAGCGTACAAAGCCGAGGCACATGGTGTCCCTTTTGTTTCTATGGTGAGATAACTTTACCGACGATTTGTTCTTTAATATTTACTGATAATTTGATATTCTACGCTAGTTCCTTGGATATATGGAGTCTCATCAGTTGTGTGTAAGACAAGCGCTTAATTGACTAATTAAATCATGTTTAATATATAGTAATTTTTTCTTGACATGTTTTGTCCCCTTCATTGACATGTTTGATTTTTACATTTTGTTTTTTTTCTAACAAAGCCTGAAGAAAGCAGAATGCACATAAACGATTGGGTGAAACAAGCAACTGCTGGCAAAATCGAAGAGCTACTTCCACCAGAATCAATCAGGAGCAACACACGATTAGTTTTAGGAAATGCAATGTACTTTAAGGGCTTATGGGATGAAAAATTTAATCCCTTGTACACCAGAATTGACGCTTTTCATTTAGTTGATGGAAGTTCGGTGGTAACCCCCTTCATGACCAGCTCAGAAAAGGAATTCATAGAAGTATATGAAGGTTTCAAGGTTTTAAGGTTGCCTTACAAACGAGGTCAGGATTCGAGGCTGTTTTCTTTCTACATTTTTCTCCCAGATACATTCAATGGGCTGCCAAATCTATCAATGAAAATGAGTTCTGAACCTGATTTCTTAAACCTCCACATACCAAAAGAAAAGGTTCCTGTGAGGAACTTTAGAATCCCAAAGTTCAAGATCTCCAAGGGAATCGAATTTTCTGAAATTTTTGCAAATCTGGGACTTGACCTGCCATTCATACCGACTGGAGATCTTTCTGAGATGGTTGATTCACCGGAGTCTAGTCAATATTATGTAGAATCGATTCATCATCAGTGCTTTGTGGAAGTAAATGAAGAAGGAACTGAGGCAGCTGCAGCAACTTTTGCTTGGCCGGTACTATTGTGTATGCCGCCGCCACCGGTTGATTTTGTGGCCGATCACCCCTTCCTGTTCTTGATTCGAGAGGATAGAAGCGGACTAGTGCTTTTCATGGGACACATTTTCAATCCGTTATTGGCTGAATAAATATTAGTGAAATCTCAAGCAAGCAGCTCTGCTACCTATCTTGTATGCATCTTTTGTTGCGAATCAAGATTTAACTAGTTCTCTACTACAAAAAAGACTTATGTTTTTGTTTTATAAACAATTTGTTTAGGTGCGCACACATGTTATATTAATTGGTCTTGTGTAATCTACTTTTGGTCAATAATTTTTAATTTTTATTCAAAAATGATAAGTGCCATCGCTAGATTTGCCATCGCGCGTCATCGTTGCACAGAACAGTTTGTCTGTTACAAATGTTCAGTTTAATAACCAAATGTGTTCAATTTAATAATCAAATGTGTTCAATTTAATGCGTCAAGTAATGGTTTTATTATATAGAACGCGCGTCAGTCTTGGAGAAAGGTGCGCCGGGGGCAGAGTTGGAAAAAAATTTATTTGAACCGGATCGGTTTATGACCCCTTCTAATTTTTTCATGTGTCTTTTGATCGGTTCGTGAACCTTCGCTCACCTATTAAAAAAATCGAAAAGTCGTACTGAATATTTATATCTAATAATCTGAACATTTGTACCTACTACACTGAACATTTGTTGTTACTAAACTGAACATTTATACTTATTCAAATGAACATTTTTGCTTATAACATTTGTATTTTTTATTGCAACTAACTGAATATTTATACTCAATTAACATGACATTTGTACTTACTAAATTGAACATTTGTATTTGCTAAACTAAATATTTTAATTTGTTTCACACTGAGCTGCTAGTTGGGTCTAATAACATGAAAAGCCCGACCAAATGACATCAATCCATCCATTTGATAAAAAAAATTGGTATTGACCATCCATGATTTATCCATCCAGCGCCATCGAAACTTAGATTTTTCGCGTGCTGACGTCAGCAAAAAAATTTTGACCAATTTTCGAAAAATTTTTTGTGCTGACGTCATCAAATATGCTGATTTAAGAGTTCAGTTAAATATTTTAAGCGTTGAATTAAAGTGTGTAAGTGTTCAGTTAGATGCAACAATAATTTATCTCACTTTGTATGTTGAATATGATCATTTATTTCTTACTTAGGAAATTTGTATATATGTTCAGTTTATTGTTGTAAATATTCATATTGTTATTGTAAATGTTCGCTATGTTTGTTGTATCTGTTCATTTTGTTTTTTTATTTAACTAGTTTAATTGAACACAAAAACTATGAAATCAAATTTCTGCTGCAACTAACTGAACACATAGAAACTTTAAGTTCATCCCTTAATGTATTTAACTGAACACAAAACACTAAAATTTCAAATTATTGGTGCATCTAACTGAACACTTATATACTTTAATTCAACCCTTAAAATATTTAACAGAACCCTTAAATCAACATATTTGATGACGTCAAATATTGTTATTGTAAATGTTCGCTATGTTTATTGTTGTACATGTTCATATTGTTATTGTAAATGTTCGCTATGTTTGTTGTATCTGTTCATTTTGTTTTTTTTTTATTTAACTAGTTTAATTGAACACAAAAACTACGAAATCAAATTTCTGCTGCAACTAACTGAACACATAGATACTTTAAGTTCATCCCTTAACGTATTTAACTGAAGACAAAACACTAAAATTTCAAATTATTGGTGCATCTAACTGAACACTTATACACTTTAATTCAACCTTAAAACATTTAACTGAACCCTTAAATCAGCATATTTGATGACGTCAGCACCAAAAAATTCTCGAAAATTGTCAAAAATTTTTGCTAACATCAGCACGCGGAAAAAAGATTATTTTGGTCTGTCCAGGCATGTTGGATGGCGCTGGATGGAAAAACTTTGGATGGTGTATATCACCCTAAAAAAAATCCTAATGAAATGGAGTGAAATCCCGTGTTAAAAATAACTGATTTTAATCATGTCTTTAGTGAAATACTAATGTCGGTAAAGTACTGTTCATTCAATTTGAATTAAAAATTTTCAATGTTGAAGAGGATCACTTCTACAGTTCTACTAGCGGTTTTGTTTGTCCCAATAAAAGGATGGAAGCTAAAAATAGCACACAATTCCGACCTTCTATTAGAAAGTTTCGCACATCGTAACTCAGAAATTATTGTGAACATTGCCTTCTGGGGATCAAGGTAAGGGATCACCAAGTCTTGCCTAAGCTTGATTTCCAGGAATTGATGCTAAAAGATAATTTTTTTTCTTGGTAAGAGAAAGTAGTACTTTAAATTCTATTTGTGTCTGTTATATTTTTTTTTGTCTGAAATAAATAATAAATCAAAACTTTGTTTGTATATGTGCTTGAGTGATATTAGACTGGCCGACTTAAAACTTGATTTTTTTCTTACAAAAAATTCCAGTTATTAAGACTCGTGTTAAGCCTATGCTGTGGATGAGTACATATCCTTTGAATTAAGTCAATATTTAAATTGATAAATTAAATGATTCGGGCTGTCCAGTCGTAATGATGAATATATTATACAAGGAACGGGGAACCTTAGATAATCTTAAACATGCATATATTTATACAAGGAACGGGGAACCTTAGAATAATCTTAATCATGATATTACTTTGCAGAAGTGGAAGTCCTACACTCCTACTGCATAGTCCAGCTCCAAACCCAATTGTTATTCTCTCTTTTTTTCTTTTTATTATTTTTCTTTTGTAGAGACCGCTACAGCCAACACCCACCGACCAATCAGCAATCACCATCCAATGAAGAGAAAAGCGCAATTCGTCGTCTCCTCCAATTACAAGTCTCAATTTTGAAGCCTCAACATGAAGTCATGAACCCTCAAGGCCTCAACATAACTGCTACTGCACGGGACTGAAATAGCGCACTGATTATAATATTACAATATATTCATTGAAAGAGTCAAGGCCTCCTCCAATTAATCTATTTTTTCCAAAACCCCATCAGAGAAAATACCACAGACAGCCAACACAGCGATGGCCGAGCCTCAGCACCAACCGCAAGAGGAGCATCTCGACGTCTTAACACGAACTGGAGAGAAGACCGGAATCTCCAAACCTAGGCACCCCTCTACCCTCTCAATTCCCTACTCTCTCCGCCATCTCCATTTCTCTCTTTAAATAGTAGCGATAACTGAATAATTTGTTTTGATACAGGGGGCAGGTGCATCGGGACGGAGATTACCACCGAGCGGTGCACACGTGGATCTACTCAGAGAGTACTGGAGAGCTATTACTCCAGCGCCGTTCGGATTGCAAGGATTCGTGGCCGGGCCAATGGGATATCTCCAGTGCGGGCCATATCTCGGCTGGAGATTCCTCCCTCTTCAGTGCAAGGTAATAGTAATAATCATTGATTTCTGTGGCGACTTGTATTGGGAATATTTTGTTTTGCTAATTGCAATTATTCTGTTTACTAGGAGAGAGCTGGAGGAAGAACTGGGCATAAGGCTCCCAAATGATGCTTTTGAACTCTTGTTTGTTTACCTACAGGAATGGTTAGTAACCCACTATTCCTTTTTTATTGAACAATGGTATTACTTGTACAGTTAACTAAGTATAGAAGCAGTTTGTGGAAGGATAAAAGTGAACTGTTTTGTGGTTATTTTGCATCTGAAAATTAAACTATTGAATAGTTCTTATTAAAATTAAGATTGATTCTATGAATGAATGCAGCTATTGATTAAAGTACATATTTGACATTTCTTTTATTTATTTATTTTTTATAATTGTAGTGTCATCAACGATGGTGCATTCATAAACAATGAATACAATGATGTCTATCTGGTGACAACTTTGGCCCCTATTCCTCTTGAGGCTTTCACATTCCAAGTAAGCTGATTTCTTGGTTTTTTTTTTTTTCTAGCAGAAGGCAGTACAAACCTTTGTCTTCATTTTTGAACATCTGAAACATACTTTAATTGACAACCGGAGACAGGCAATTTTTGTTGTGTAAAGATTCAGGTACGTACCCAGTACCTGTTATGTACCACTCGTTACCAGTACAAATTAGCTAAGATTGCAATCCCCTTCCATCGAGCATGTTCTTTTTCTATATCAATCTGACTAGAATAAGTGTTTTATTTCAGGAAAGCGAGGTTTCTGCTGTGAGATATATTCCTATTGGTGAGTATAAGAGTTCTCTTGCAAACGGAGATGAACAATATGTGCCATACGAAGTAGATGGACAGTATGGGCAGCTATTTACGATTATTGAAGAGAGGTGAATTGTTTTAACTGTACAATTTGATTAAGCCCAAGTCTCTTCTCCACTGCTATGAAATATTTCCTTTAATGCATGTTCTTTTAGAATGATGTATTGAATAGTAGGTATGATAAACTTGATACTTTATCAGTCTGTTATGTAACTCAAATATGTAACTTAATGTCATATGTTTTTCCTAATTCTTTTTGTGTGAGACAGTCTATGATATTACCTTTTTATGCAACTTTTAAAAGTCTGTGTTTGCTACTTACAAGATGCTGGATACAGACAAAATATTAAAAGTCTTGCAAAAAATAGAAAAAGCTTTGTAACATCTAGTTTTGATCATTTCGAGTATTGTGTTATTTGAGAAGGATGATAAACGTGGACTAAGGACCTTAGGTTGCTTAGGTTTATTTTGCTGAATGGTTTTTGTTTAAACTAAGTGGTGTATAGATAGGTACCAGTGTACAGGGTTGATTCTAGTACTCTGAGGTCAGTCTTTTTGTTGATATGATAATTAGTAGGAGAATGTATGATATTCTGTGCTGTGCTTTGTATCTGGTCATTTGTCAATGAAACGGGGTAGTAAATACCCTTTTTGCCAAAAAAAAAATTCTGTATTTAAATGTTATTATATGAATACTGAATATACAAGTCTGTCCCTGCAATGTTTAGGTATAAAGAGAATATTGAAGCCCGCAGCTTAAAGTTGCAAAAGCAAATTAATCGATATGCTGCAATCCACCTTGATCCTGAGGTAATTTACAGTTAGTCATTTATAATGTTTGGTATTTCTTTGATAAAGAGTGAATTAGTTTGTTTGAACTTATTTTTAGCAGCTAGTCAATTAGTTGATTGCGATATTGTTAATTTAGATGCAAATGTAAGATTTCTGTCATATTTATTTTTGTATATTCTGAGTGGGAACTTAAGATGATTCATGTGAAATACAGAATGCTCTAAATTTCTTTTTATAATTAGTACTTAATTCAGATATGAATAATGCAGCTGACGGGACTTTCAGAAGGAGACAAGGAAGCACTTGTTTATGTTCTCAAAGCATCGATGGTTATGGATGATATCTTTTATGAGCAGGTTAAACTTAATTTGTAGATGATAACAATAACCTTGCAGTGTTAAATAGAAGCATGTCGGAAACCACTTTTTTCTCTGATTTTATTTATTTATTTTTTTGCCAGATTTGGGGTAGCAATCCCACACTTAGGGATTGGCTGAAAGAAAATTCGAGCAGCTCTGTTATAAATCGCTTGAAGTGGCTATACTATTCCATCAACAAGAGCCCATGGTAACCCTTTTTCCTTGCACCCGAATATCAGATTATGTAGATTATCATGGCACTGAAATGATGGGCGTACAAGTATTCAGGATCATCGGAATGTAACCTAATTATTGTCGTCGTCGTCATCGTTTTGTTTGTAATAGGTCCTGTCTGGATGAAAACAATCCATTTTTAACGACAGCTGATTCTGCCATCAAGTTACTAACAGATGCTACCAAGCCTGTTTCGGGATGGAAGGGGCTAGAATACAGAGCTGCATTTCCTGCTATTAAGCCCCCTGGTGCTAACTTCTACCCTCCTGATATGGACAAGAAGGTAAATTTGTTTTCATTATAAATAAGAAGATGACTGTGTTATACTGTTCACTATTTCCCTTAAAGAATTTTATTATTATTATATTCCTTTACTTGGTACCATTATCAAGTCCATGTTTTATCTAGTATAATGATGGTACAATACCAGCTAAGTAACAAAGGCTTGGATGTTCTTTGGTCAGTAACAAGTTAACAAGAAATTTTTTCCATATCATATATACAAAAAGTTGCTTTATGTATCCAGTATTCTTGGGTGACTTTGGTGTGCTTGGGTTTCATTCTAGCCTACCCCAACTTGTTTGTGACTAAAGGCTTTGTTGTTGTTGCTTTATGTTTTTACTTGTTTTATCTGGCAGGAATTTGAACTATGGAGAAGTAGCCTGAGTGATGCTGAGCAAAAGGAGGCAATTGATTTTTTTACTGCAATAAGACGACATGATGTGGATACGTTATCCAATACTAATGGTTGGGATCTAAAAAAGTCCGATGATCTTTATCTTGTTCCATTCTGTGAGGAGTATAAATCTTCTTTACGCAAAGCCTCTGAGTTTCTGCTCAAAGCTTCAGAATTGTCTGATACATCTAGGTAATTGTAGTTAATTTAGTAGTTATGTACTTGTGAAAGGGCAATATAGTTTTTAGAAACAATAATTTCTTCTTCTATTTGTACTTTTTGTCAGCTTAAAGCAGCTGTTAAAAGCTAAGGCAGATGCATTCATGTCAAATGACTATTATGAATCTGACATTGCTTGGATGGAATTGGTGAGTGGTGCTTATTCAAGCAGTAAATCTGTCTCAAATTCTAAAATGCACACACCATATGAAGATTAAAATTGTTTATTTAACTTCTTGCTGAACAAAACATTCTAGGACTCCAAATTGGATGTGACCATTGGTCCATACGAGACATATGAAGATGCACTCTTTGGTTACAAGGTATAATATTTGTCATGGTTTCTGATTGGATGGCTTAAATTTTAGCAGTTAATTATTGCATGTGTTTTACAGTTTTTAATTTCCCAGTGTTTCTAGTTATGAAAAATTGAAAATGGCTTTTTTCAACTTTATGGCAGCGCTTAATCTGCTTGTTACTTGTTAAACTAATGAACTATGTTAGTTTAGGCAACATTCGAAGCATTCGTGGGCATACGAGATGACACAGCAACTTCTCAAGTTAAACTTTTTGGAGATCACTTGCAAGTATGCCTGTCAATCTTAAAATCTTTGTGTACTTTTCTTTTTCATGTCTTATGTAAAATTATCACTTCAAAAGTACTCACAAAAAAATAATAAAATAAAACAGCAATTGGAGAAGAATCTTCCATTGGACGATTGTTACAAGTCTGATAATGTATCCGCTGCTCCAATCCGAGTAATACAGCTTCTCTTCAATTCAGGGGTATGCTAATACTTTTGATTCTTATTTTCCTTGTTAGATATGTAAAGGAGAATATGAATGTGACTGTAAGATGACATTGTGATTAAATCTTACCATTCTTTATTTTATTTTTTTTATTTGCAAGTACCACCAGCAGTTTCCCTGTTGTGATGGAAAAGTTGTGCCCCGATAAATATTTAGAGCTTTGCTTTTAAACCTCGGAATTTGGTTACTGCAAAGCAAAAGATAGAACATTTTAGTTTGTATGAATTAACTCCAAAGCAATTTGGTAACTTTTTTGCTTGGCTTAAGCATATTTTTCTAGTGTTGGCTGTTGTTTGAGACCCAGGCAAACTATTTGGTGTAAATAAAGAATAACTTATCTCAAATTCTTATTCCAGGATGTAAAAGGCCCCCAAACAGTTGCTTTTAATTTGCCAAATGATGAACGCATAGTGAACCAACGGGGCACATGCATGGTTTTGCTCAAGAATGTTTCTGAAGCCAAGTAATTATCTGTTTCCATTTATTCTTTGGGCACTGGGGATGCATTCCAGAAAATTTTCTTGTTATTTATCAATATCTGCAGAAAAAGTATCAATATTTTGGTGTTTTGGAAAAAAATACATTTGTTTGCCAATGGAAAATTGATCCATCTTATGGAATATTTCTCATGTTATTTTTTATTTAATGTTATTATTTTCTGTACTTTTTTGGATATAATTATCCTTCTAAAATCTCCAGATAGAAATGTTTTTCGTTTAAATTTTCTTATTAACGAATTGATTACTGGGATAGTGTTTTTTGAGAAATCAAAGAAATGGATGGAATGAGAAAACTATGTCTTAGAAGACAGTTTTTCAAATTGAATCCCATGTGGTCATCCAGATGGGCTCAATGTGGAGATAGTTACAAGCAAGGCTATTATCCTTTTTTTTTTTTTTCTAAAGTTTGTATGTAGGTGTATTATTATTTTTTGGGTCATCTACTTGCATACAAAATGATGCTTATGCAAATAATGATTAGGGGGCTTTTACAAAAAAGAAAAAAGAAAAAGAGATTCCTTTTTTTTTTGCCAGGGCATGGTAGTAAATGATACATGTTATTTAGGTTTAACTGGAAGAATCTGGTATTTTCAGATTCAGGCACATCTTACAGCCAATTGCTGATGTGTGCATCAATGAGAAACAAAAACAGTACATAGATTTCGAGTCTTTCTACACGCATACAATTTGCCATGAGTGCTGCCATGGCATCGGACCTCATACTATAGTCCTCCCTGATGGTAAACAGTCAACAGTTCGATTGGTAAGTAAGTTGGTATATGTGTATCACTGAATTTATTAATTCAAGGGTCCATTCACGTAAATTGTACTGTGATAATGTTGTCTCTACTATTACAAGGAACTCCAAGAGGTACACTCAGCCTTAGAGGAGGCGAAAGCGGATATAGTTGGCCTTTGGGCTCTGAAGTATCTTATTGACCAGGTCCTTCTTTTTCATAGTTAATTTTATGCAACCATGCTTAACATTCATCTATGTAAGAAACTATATATTGAAACATTAATCTTACATATGGCTATTTGGAAAAATGGTTTCCACCTTGTGTGTTCTACATCCATCAGCTTGTCATGCTTGCATTAAGAATTTTATTTCATTGTCAGGAGCAGAACGGAACTTTGTACTATGGTTATCAACTATGGAAAATTTTTGCTTGGGAAGATTATGGGGATATATTTAAGAATTTTTTATGTTTTTTTTTTAAATTTTGGGGGGTTAATAGATGAAAGAGTACTTATGATATTTTTTTGCTTAATAGTTAAATTACATAGATATATCGTACAACCATAAGATTTGAAGAATAGACGGGTGGTCGGGTTGGTGATCCCCATTCTGCCTGAGCAGACCTGCCCATCACTGTAACCATGTGCGTGGGCTAGTAAAGAATAAGTGGAATTGAGTGAAAAAATTTTTTTTCGAACATGTTTGAATTTGGTGGAACAGATTGCTGATAAAAAAGAAAAAAAATTTGCAATTAGAACCCCCCTTGTTGCAATTAGACCCCTCACTCTTTCAACCAAATGCAATAAGATAGTTTATGAATTAGATATTTTATTAGGGGGAATGGAGTACCTTATTCTATAGAAAGGACGGGTTAAAATAAGAGATATTCTCTGGTCTGAGAGTTGGATGTACTTCATTTTGCTGAACATAATTGGTATAAAGTGGAGAGGCTCTCTTCTTTTCTTTTCTTTTTTGTTTTTTTTTTTTTTTTTTTTTTTCAATTCTGCCCTTGCTGAACACCAACAACAACAGCGAAGCCTTTATCCCAAACAAGTTGGGGTAGGCTAGAAACGAAACCCAACAAGATGAACAACGAAGCCCTTGCTGAACACCATCCATGACAAGAAATGAATTGGTTTATATTTCGCTTGCATTCTCTTTTGCAGGGCTTACTTCCAAAAAGCTTCTTGAAATCCATGTATGTTTCTTTTCTTGCTGGGTGCTTCCGTTCAATTCGATTTGGCCTTGAAGAAGCCCATGGGTAATATCGATTTCTGGAATTCCAATTTTATATTTAAAAAATAACTTTTCATTCTTTTTACAGTAAATGAAGTATTTGAACCTGCTGACTGGTTTATTTGACTTTATAACACAGAAAGGGGCAGGCATTACAGTTCAACTGGTTATGTGAAAAGGGAGCTTTTGTTTTGCATTCTGATGGTACATTTTCAGTTGATTTTACAAAGGTATTTTAGTTCTATAGTTCTTTCTCTCATTTGTTCTTTCCATTTTTAATTTGCATTTGGCATGAAGAACTTGTAGTTTGTTGACCATGTTATGCAAGTAAATTTCACGTCATTTCCTTGCAACAATCGACACACAGTGCTCAAAATATGTATTTTTTCATTACTTCATCTAATTGAAGGTTGAAGAGGCAGTTGAAGGTCTTAGCCGAGAGATTTTGACAATACAAGCAAAGGGCGATAAAGCTAGTGCCAAATCACTCCTTAAATGCTATGCAAGCATGACTCAGCCATTGAAAGATGCCTTGGACAAGCTAGAAAATGTTCAGGTAAGATATTTTTAATATGCTTGTTAGTATTAGGTATATACAGTGATTGCTGAAATTCCTTTATATAGGATAAGGAAATGTTGCATGACCTTGGCTATCACCAATCTATCGGAAACAATAATAAATGCAATAAAATAACTCAATTACAAAAAGGTCTAAGTGCAAAAGTTTGGTAATTACATGAATTTTCTGTCTGATGAAAGAAATATTATCCGTATCTAGAACTGGTGCTTGGACAAATTTTTGTTGTATGATATATCATATGAGATGGTGCCATTTCTCACCCTTTTCCCCTTTATTAATATTATTTTTTCTTTTTATGTTTTTTTCAGGTTCCTGTTGATATTGCCCCAATATTTACAGTGGCAAATAATATTCTGGAAAAGACTTCTTAAGGTAGCACCTTCCGGGATAATTAAAATTTGATAAATGATCATGTAACTTGTAGACTACTAATAAATTGGAGCAAGTGGTATTTGGAAAAGAAATAAGGCCATCACCTGCTTCTTGTAAGATGAATAGTTTCTATTTATTGCAATGCTAAGCCTGTTTTATCGGTGATCACTTGTTATTCAATGTGATGCATCGTCAATCAAGATGTGCTTGGACCGTTTAGTTTTTGCTGGCTCTTTATTTTATTTATGAACCTGAGGATATCTGTGAGGCTTTCCATCCATATTGAATTGTGCCAACATGTGCAAACAGTTATATGGCGGTGGAATAATGTCAAAATTGGCTTCTAAGCGTTGTTTGTTAAGTGTAACTTATGAGGGAAAAAATAACTTTGTAATGCTTCAAACGCTGAAAATGTTTCGGAAAATAAAAGCCGCGTGGGTATGTGCCGAAATCATAACCTAGCAAGTAGAAAGCAGATAAAAATTACAAACTGAAGAAGGCAAATCAGATGCAGGTCTACCAAAATAAGAAAAAACAAATTTGAAAAAAAAAAAAAACAATTTAAGAATATCATCAGAAAATGTCTCCTACCAAGTAGATGCACCACATGGTACAGATATACAAGTACACTCATATGCATAATCCCAAAACATTATTTACAATAGTATGACGCAGCAAATAAAAATAAGGACTTGAGCTAAAAGATGTGAACGTCAATTATCCCGAACAATAGCCGAGAAGAGCATCTTATTGATATCCTCAGAATCCTCTCCATCCTCTAAAAAGAGAAGAGAACAAAAGTTTATGAGACTTATCTAGCAAAGGTACTTTATGTAACATTTATTAGCATATTTTGCTTACTTTTCTTGGCTCTTACTTGAGATGTCCACTCAGAGATAATCTGCAACGATAGGAAGAATCTTAAGAAATAACTTTTGACAGTTGATATATGCACTAACAGGGAAAAAAAAAATAAGATAAATATTTCAATGAGTAGTTCAAAGAAATACGACCAAAACAAAAATTTCATAAAGGGGCAAGCATCATGTAAACCAACGCTCAACTAAAAATTAATATAAATATTAAATATAATGTAAATTGTCATATATAATTGTAACAGTTATTCCTAATTGTCATCTTGCAGTGCGTTTTTGTTTTAGTTAATTTAAGATTTTCCAGAAGTCAAAGAGAAGGAGAATAAAACTGTGGAATATACTGCTTATGTTTGTTTTTTCCTAACCGATCCACGCACTAAAATTGAATCAACTAAGTAAGACTTCATATTTGACCAGGTTAAGTAACACTTGTATGAAGAAACATAAAAAGAAAAGGGCCTAACCTTATTCAGATTTGCATATGCTCCCTCATCAGATTCGCTTATTGGTGGCGACCCCGAAGAGGCCAATAATCGCTGAATTGAAACCTTCTGCCCAACTAAACTGGCCCTAGCTTTGTCTATTAAATCCTGGCAACAAATAGTCACAGAGTAGATCTCAGAGTTCAAAAATAGGGTGTGGGTCATAAGGCAACAGAATACGGTTATTTCGTCAATAGTGAAACCCCACAGGATTGTCTATTAGGCATAGGATCGCTGCTCTATTAGTTTCAAGGCAGGAGCTGGTAACAAATGATCAACCTTCAACATAGGTTAGATCATGAGCAGAAGTTCAATTAAACATAAAAGAAACCTAGAAAAGCTAAAAGCATATCTTGAACGAGAGACCCAACTGGCAGGGCATTGTACAAAATCTCACTATTAAAGCATGAACACTTGGCACATTTTTAGTACCATCAAGGCCTCAACATTTAAGCAACAAAAGAATATAATATCAACGAATTCACACTTTCAAAAGTGCAACTACCAGAAATTTTCAATTACAACAAATGAAACCAATCTGAAAAGGTATTCAACATCTCTTGGTGTACCACTGTGAAATTTTTTTTTCCCCCCTATTTTAAAGATTCTTTTAGAAATATTGTCCAGGTTGTCAAGTCTTTGCACTGTCAACGCATCCTAAATTCCTAACCCAAATCTTATTTACCTAGAATTCTGGTCTGTACCATGACCTGGTGATCTTCGAGTTGGTTAGCAAGCACTGAAACCTGATCAATATACAGTTGAAACTACTATGTACCTGCTTCTCAGCCAGGAGTTCACGGGAAAGCTCCTTAAGAGTCTCCAGCTCCTCCTGGATCTTCTTAACCCGAGCTACAAGCTTGCATGGATTAACCTATTCTTCAAAAGAAAGAACTGTCAAATTTTGTGTATATGAAAAACAAAGAAAGAAATAGAGAAAATTATAAATAACAATATTACATGATCAGGATAGGATTGCTGGAAGTCAATCTGGAGTCGGTGCTGAACATTGGTGAGATCACTGTTTGCTTTGCTCAACACCACCATCAAATCACTGATTGCTGGGTGGAGACGATCATTCTGACCTCGATCAACCATCTCAGGCTACCGTCGCTATCGTTCTCTGATCAGTCTGTGGTATTTTGAAATCAGTGATAACCCCTTAATTTGTCAGCGTGGCCCTTATTATTTTGGCAAATTCATATGGAACCTGGATATTGATAATGTGTTAAAAGGTAAATAGAAAATAACCCTGCAACTCAGAGATTGGAATTATAGTGTTGAACATCTTATTTTAAAAGGGCATACTGGTTGTCACATGTTGCTGATAGTAATGTACTATATAAGACCTTGTGTTGGTCTGTTTATGGAAACTGGGATGGTGAATCAATTGCAACCAAATGAAACAGAATTCCATAATTTGACATTTAGAGGCAGGTGCTCAGTAATCAACAAAAAAAGAAAAAGCTACAAATTACGAAGGGCATAAGCTGTTATATGCGAATCCATGTGCAATTAGACATAAATTTAACCTAATAGATAAATATAAACAGGACCACCACCTAAGAATCCTCCAAACCCCCACCCCGTAATCACTGTACTAAACCAGTAGTCCAATCAAACTTAGTAAATATGAAAAGTTACCAGATTCAGTCAAAATCCAGTCCAAATACTCATATAAAGTGAAGCAATTTACAAACAAAGAAAATGCAAACTCGAATATAGAAAATCAAGCATTTTTATAGGTTTACCTCGCTCGATTGGGAAGAAATTGAGAGATTAGCCGGACCCACAACGCCCGGATCTCAGCACGAACCGACAAAGGGAGAGAAGAGGAGAGAAGAGGCGGACTAAGCAAGCATTAGTGAAATAGAGTGTTGTAGGCTTGTAGCGCTTTGAAAAGGCACACGAGCGCAGGAAGAGAGAGGTGTGTGCAAGGGTTTGTTTTTCGATTTTAGTTTTTTCCTCTCCCGCCGATTTCTTTTGTTCTTCAACAAAGGGGCTATAAAAAAGTCTGAGAGCGAGTTGCTAAAAGGCCCAAACTCGAAATATGACAAAGGCCCGCAATTCTTTTCTTTAATTTTTCTTCAAAGTAATTTTGAAAATCATGAGGAAATTTTTCGGGGATTTGACTATGGCAAGACCGTGAAGAAAATGGCCAGAATCACTTTTAACACATAATTTCATTTTTTTAATTTTATTAAAATTTTGGTATTAAAATAAATAATTTTTTAAAGTCATTTAATTAGAATTTTTATTTAAACCTAACGAAATTCTAAAAAATACAATTCTAATTAAATAAAATAAAAAATATCTTGATCAAATAAAATCCGTAATAGTTTGAAAAACTAGACTAACGAAAGTATGGCTGGTAACGACTAAAGAGTCGATTGAAGTCGAACGAGCTACACCTGACTCGAGTTCGATTCGAGTTAGCTTGGTACGATCAAAGTGGCGGACTAAAAATAGATGGTGGGTCCATCGAGAAAGAAACAGGAACAGGAGCAAAGACACTAGTACCGGGCCATCAGTGTTACCTACGCAAGTTGCAATACAGGAAATAGTAGCTAGTATTGGGGGAGCATATTATGCTATTTTGATATACTAAAGTTTTCTTATATTTAATAGAAGGGTTATTTTATTTTATTTATTTATTTATTATCATTATTATTGTAATTCTTGTTCTTATTATTTTATTTATTTATTTGGGGTTAGGGTTGACAAATTCCACTTATTTACAAAGAAAAATTATAATACACTTTTACCTAATTCTAGTCGGCATATCTAAAAATCCTATCAATTCTCCATTGGAATCTAGATATCCTATTATTTGTAGTGCACTTTTACCTGTTCTGAAAACTTGTCCAGCCAAAATCTAACCATATAGAAAAGAAATGACTAGAGTCGGGTGACAATTTAGTCTAGCTCAACTTTTTGGAACAAAGGTTTTGAACTTTAATTTTTACTTCCAAACTAGCTTATTATGCTTTCAAAGCATGCCATTAAATCTGATCACACTAATTTGCGTGGTCCATAGGAGAGGCATCTGAGATGAGTGCTAGAGAGAGAAAGACAGTGGAAGAATACCTCTTATTACGGGCTGACACTGCCAGCCTGGAGGGGCTGATAAAATTTTTGGTGCTCGGTAACAGTGCTGGCAATGTGCTCAAGACAGGTGGCATGTCAATGAGGGAGCAGCGTTCAGGTGGCACCAATGTTTTCTCCATTGTATTTCGTTGGATCATTTGCTTCTTCAAAAAGTCAATGGAGTTGTTTGGCTTGCTTTTAGAGTTCTTCCTCAATCGGGGTAATCTGAGCTGTTCCATACAAAACCTTTTAACTGGTATGCTTTTTGTAAATATTCAATGGATTTAGGGTTTAGAAATATATTAACTTGAGGGGTACAGTGGCAATTTGTTGGTTCTCTCAGTAGCTTGCATCCATTGAATCTCCCTTTTGATCAAATATATTGCCTGAAAAACTTTTAGAGAGAATAATCCTTATTTAAAAGCTTATAATTACAGGGAGGATTCCTGAGAGAGATTCAAAGAATTGTCTTAGTACAGTTGGACATTTAGATACACGAGTGCACCTCCACAAATTTTCAATAAATCGGCTCCAGAGGAGAGCGAAAAACCTGGAGTGCTTGAAGGTCAAGTAATGATGGATATATGTGTCATGGCTTCCAAAATTGTATTATGTATATGAGAATGCCGATGTGGTGCAGAGCATCATTAACAAAGATTGGAAGGTTAGATCTCTCTCTCTCATTCTCTCTCTTCTTTTCTACCTTCCTCAATCATCTGTATTTACTGACTAATTATGTTCTTTTGTAATTTTCATTTTTTTTTCAGATGCATTTTGTGGACTTTTACAACTTCTGGAATGATAAGAGATTGAAGTCAGTTTCTGTGCTGCATTTATTCGTAAATGAATATTTTACTTTTTATATGACAAAAAAGAAATGATAATCCTTTAGTATTTGTTACTTCAGTCGAAAACCTTGCTAGGTGAAGTTTTCTCTGAATATCTTCTGACCCAGAAAATTTTGTGGGAACTTCTTTTTTTTTTTGAAAATGAATTTTGTGGGAACTAACATATCACACTATTTTGTTAAAACAGCGTATCGGAAGGAGACATCGACTCATGCCTTCATAATGTGCGATAAAAGAAAAGATGCTGATCTAATACTGATAAGCTTTTGTGGCGCAAAAATATTTGATTCCAATGATTTGTGCATGGGATTAGACTATTCGTGGTGCCATGTGCCAGGAATGGGGAAGGTGCATGTGGGATATCTTGAAGTTCTTGGATTAGGCACCAGAGATGAAATAAGCTCTATCCTATCATCTCCCCAAGGGCCTAACTTCAATTCAGGTATGTTGGTTGTCCCTTAATATGTCACTCTTATGGTTTTTTTATGCTTGCGGCATAATGTGCACACATCATGGTTTGCAAGTCTTAGAAAATATGATATTCTTTGTCAAGGCCAAACTGACTACCAACACAGACCAAGTAGTTTCTTGTATTTGCTCTTCTTTTGTGTTAAACGAAAAGTATGTCAACTGGCAAGCGCTGAGCATTTATTTCTGTCTGTTTTCTCCATTTGATTTAGCAGTAAGACGAAAAGGTTGCTTACTACACACTAAGAAATATGCTGAGAGATTTACTAGCAGAGCATCCAAAGGCCATGTTTGTAGTGACTGGTCATGGCGTAGGCGGAGCACTTGCAGCTTTGTTCCCTGCACTTTTGCTGTTCAATGAAGAAGAAGATCTCATCAAGTGGTGGTCTGCGGTGTATACATTTGGCCAGCCGAGGATAGGGGATGAGCAATTGCGAATGTTCATGCAACCACATGCTGAAAAGTACTTTCGAGTTGTGTATCGCAATGACATCATGCCGCTACTTCCATACGATGATGGTGTGTTTCTGTACAAGCACATCGGTGTATGTTTGCACTACAACAGCTTCTTCATTGAGAAGGTACATGTGGGATTTTTCATAGTATGATTTGGAACTGGACAAAACAATTAAAGCTAATTTTACTTTTTTTTCATGTTTATATTAGATTATGTACAAGGATCCAAGCTGGAGCAGTTTTACGTTATGGAATATTGTTTCACAGTTAGTCAACTCAACATGGGAGCTGATAAAGGGGTTATTTATGGGCCAGATTTGTGGAAGAGAATACCAGGAAACTTGTCTTATGATCATGTGCAGGATTTTGGGTTTGATAGAGCCTACTGTCTTGTCACATATGCCTACTAATTCCATCAACTGTGCACGGCTTAGGTGTCGTCTATATAGGAGGGCAGAACTTTAGCAATTAGCACTGCAACATTATGAATTGCTGGCTTTTTTTTTTCTCTCTTTTGGATAGAAAATTGTTAGTTCAGTTCTGATTTTAGTTAAACATCAGCTCATTCTCTTCAGAACCGCTTAAAAGGCTGTGTGTTCCTTGTAATTAAAAATTGCATCTTCATATGACTCGTAGGGACCAACGGTCACATCCAATTTGGAGTTGTACAATATTTTGTTCAGTAAAAAGTCAATAAACAATTTTATTTCTCATATGGAACGCACATATTTTTAGAATTTGACCCAGATTTACTGGTTGTACAAGCACTACTCACCAATGCCAATTGAGCAGTCTCAGATTCATAATAATAGTCATTTGACATGAAAGTACCTGCCGTAGCTTTCAACAGACGCTTTATGCTACAGAAAATACAAATATAATAAATTATTGTTTTAAAAATAAACATGCGTGCGTTTGATGCTAAAAATTCGAAGCTCATACTACTTACAAATTACAAATTTGAAGGTTAAATTATTTTTAGCAAATGTTTAATAAGATAGTTTATTGTTTACCTTTCATTTCGTACGTTTATTAATATAATTTTTTTATAGAACTTTGTACTCAACACTACTTCATCTATTTAATTTATTTTATTAAATAATAATATTTTAACAAAATTTATATTAAATTTGGAAGGGTAAACTTTTGCTCAAATTGTTTTTTAACTCGCTGCCATTTGCGTGACTGCATTATAATGTTCCATTTTCCCAGTCAAAATATCGATTTTATTGTTTTTTTTTTTTTTCTTTCACCACACCGCAGACCTTCCCAGCGCATTAACCCTTTAAAACACACACAACATGGTTCCCCGCAGTACGCATAAGGACCCATAGATCGAAGTTGGAAAAACTATGTAGACACTAAGACACTTCATTTTCTCTATAATTCCCTCTTCTTCACTTCTGCGCAGAACTAATCTCTCTTTCTGACCCTCAAAAAAACTAATCTCTCTTTCTCTATGTCCCTCCCATGGAGACTTGGGTAACTATACTGTGCGTCTTGATAATCTTGATACTCTTCTTTCTTATCAAATACGAGTCCAGGAAGCACTGTATGGAAACCATGAACCTGTCCGAGGAGCAATGTAAGGAAGATAGTAATGGGTCTGAGAGAGACAAACCTTACCGGGAGGGTGGTGACGGGCGTAATTGGTCCTGTATTAACGGGCAGTGGATCCTTGTCTGGCCCCGACCACGACACCGACTGAATAAGTTTAACGATCTGAGACATCGCCGACACCGCCGCCGCAAGCTGAGAGTTGAGAAAACAGATCTTGAGCCAATACCAGAGGAAGTTGAGAACGAATTTCAAACAGAATCTGAACCGGAACCGGAACTGGAACCTCAACCCAAGCCTACTGGACCTTGCAGACGTGGCACCTCCTGGTGGGTGTCTGCACCGTGTTTAGATGATCTCGATAATGAACAGGAGCATCCTTCAACAAGGGTCCATAATGTGCAACGTGGGCACGAGCTGTTGCTGTCACGAGACTCACGACGACCTGGTGGCTTCAAGAATATGTTTCTTGAATCTTTCAGATGTTGCATTGGTCATGGTCCGGTTGATTGACAATAGTTAAAAGTTATTTTTTCCAACATAAATATTTTTGAGACCTAAACCAAGCTTCGAAATGGAATCGACCTCTGGTACAATTTTTGCTACAGCCTATAGCTCTTGAAGGCAACCAAACCAGAATAAGCGAACCTGGCTACACTGTGCTAAGGCTTCCAAGGCTGCCTACATTTTGATTGCCATTTGCCAGTAAAGCCTCCTTGACCGATTTTGCTGGGTTCAGCAATGCCACTGCCATGTGCAATTGGGGTAACTGTAAACTGTCACCTGGATGAAGCGTACTTTCTGAGTCCTGAGGCAGAGATTCTAAAGTCTAAATTATGTTGGAAGTTTACAGATGTAAAATGAAGTGTTGCTGGAATCTGGGGTGGCTTCTACTATGATTTTTCATGCATAAGTTATTTTGCCCTGGTTTCATAATTAGTATGAGGTTGGGGCCGTTGTCTGTAAAATATTTGCTGTTTTTAGAGCTGCATGTTCTTCGTTATTACTTTTTGCATATATACATTATGTACATCTGCTAAAATATCTTACTGTGGTGTATAGTGTTAAATCGGATCACACCAGCTTGAACTTGTTTCTCAATAGAAGTTGCTGCAAGTTTCTTCTTGTTCCAAAGAAAATGACTAAATGCAGACGGATGGACTCCTAATTTATGCAACAATTGTATAATAATTGATGATTATTCGACAAAAGTTGTCTCCATAGCACTCTTTGTGATCTGATTAGCAGAAACTTGATTACAGACTGCAGATTCTAAATTGCAGCTTAAGAGGGTTCTCTGGAAAAGAAAAGAAAAGAAAAAAAAAAAAAAAAAAAAGCAGTAAAATAACCTTGTCACACGGGGTAAATTTCTATGATGTGCAAACATCTATAAAGATACTGGGTGATATATAAAAAAATACTGAGCGCAAAACTGCAAGGTAAAGCTGAAAACTTTTGAATCAATATTATAAGTACAGTATAAACATTTAAGAATCACATACAATAGTCAAAAAGCGACCAACATTATTTACCACTGAATTCGTAGATACATCATACATTAGAACCTCTGCGTATCAAATCCACTCTTTTGTTGTACTCATGAGAGGTTGACTGACTGCTATTAACAAAAAAAAGAAAGACAAAACAAAACTACAAGAAATACTAAGAGGATAGGATTCAGCAATTTGGCCGCAACTACCTCTCAGATTGTAAAGAGCGCCACCCCAAAACTTAACACTCAACCATCCAACGCAGTTAAACTCCCGAATCGAGGGAAAAGAAATGATCGAGTCTAATCCCAAGGAACAATTTGTGATGTCTTGTCTCTATGCACTAAAATTAAGCACCTGAATCCTATTTCAGCTCACGGCCTCAACAGCCTCTGCTCCATCATTGTTAACTTCACCATCACTGCAATCCATGCAATTTTCGAGTTTCTCATCAGCTGCTAATTCAATGTTCTCTGCATCAACTGCAGCTATTCTGTTATCTAAAATTTCCTCTGATATCTTGCTTTTCTCATTCTCTAGACATTCAAACTTTTCTCCAGCACTCGCGTCGTTTCCTTCCCTGTTGTTTTCACTACCTGAAACTACTTCAGGTGAAGCCGGTGTAATAGGATATGCTATCACACTATTTGGTGAATTAGGAATTCCATAACAACCATTAGCAACCCAACCCTGACCAGGCACAAACTCGGCAGCATTAGGGTTCATCACTTTAGGAATAAAACTACCACCCCCATCCACATTCACCTCTCCATTGGGTAAAACAGGCTTGTTGCGGGCACCCCGGTGGCCAGTTCGATTGTATCCACCTGCAATTCTAGGCCCATAGGGAACTCTTGCCGTGGCGGACTGGTGGGGATGCTGCTTACGAACTGGTACAGTTAGCATGGGGGGTATATTTGCAGGGTGTGGTAGGATTCCTCCATTTTCTTTAAAACCTGGCAATGGAAAAGAACCATAAACTGGAACAGTTGATGGGTTATATGGTGGTGCAGAAGCAGAGAGCTTGCTACTTGATTCCTTTTTTCCATCTTCAGTTGGAGAAGGTGGTTTTTCAGTATTGCTCCCCAATGTGACCTTAATAATTGTTTCCTCCTTACTTTCTAAAGAACCAACCATGCTTTCAGGAGCAGGGACTGTTTCTTCCTGTAAAGGATCATATTTACTTTCCTTGCATTCTTTTTCTCCTTCATGGAAATTCACTGATTCAGGTGATTTCTCAGTCACCGGCTTCACTTTAACCAAATCTCCTTTCGTATCTGATCTTTCCAAACTTGGTTTGGTGTCCAGAACTTTATTTTTGTATTTTTCTTCTTTAGGTTCAGAAATCTCATCCTCTAATTCCTTCTTCTGATCTTCATCTTTAGTTGGCATCAGAGCTTCAAATTTGTTTCTGGGCCTATCTATTTTATCAGAAAATTCTCTTTCATTGGGTCCCACAGTTGCAGTTTGCTTAGCCACCTCAGAATCTGCTGGCTCTTTTGAGTCCTTTTCCTTCTGAAGGTCATCTTGTTCAACAGACTTCACCAGAGTACCAGGGGCTGCCAAGGCTACTTCCTTGTATGACAAAGCTTTTCTCTGTGCAGTACAGGAAACTGACTTGGGTGCAACTCCAGTTGTCATAGCTGGACTTGCAGGTGCTGATTTGGCATTGGGAGATTTATCTGAACTCCCTTTTATAGCATTGAAGCTAGAGCTTTTAACCAATTTCTTCGAATGAGAGTTAGAAGAACTCGAAGGGCTTACCATAAGTGGAGGTTTTCCTTTTATCCTCCCATTCTCAGTATTATTAATTACATCGGTATTGGTATTGATCTTTACCAAGCTCGGTCTACGATTTGCACTTGGCCTACTCCCAGTGGACCGACCTTTGGGAAGAGCCTCCTGCCATCCCTCATCAGATGTGTTCTCTTCAGTAAAATCAATTGAAGAGGTTGTCACAGGAGATGACACATGGATAACTGCTACATTAGGCTTATCCTCTTTCGATCCTAAAATCTCTAGTTGGGTATTGTTCTCTTTGTCGTTATCTTTTGAGTTGTTTTCCAAGAGACAATATTCTTGTTTGAGTGCTTCATTTGGTTGCTCGTCTTCCTCCGTTGTGTCAATCTGGCTTTGACCAACTCTGCCTTTGATCTACAATACAAGTTATCCATCAATTAGGTTGCACTTACCAGATAGTGTACCATTGGATAAATAAGTGGTATAATTAACATAACAAGGAAAGATAAGTGGTACAATTAACATAAAAAGGAAAACAAAATGCTGAACCTTTGCACGAGCTAATTTCTTCTGGAGTTCTCTGGCTTTAAGCTCTTCGTCAGGACTGATGTAATCCAAAAGATCTGAAACACTGACAAATCAAAAGGAAATGTACAGCAGTCAAAAACGAGTTTATATTATATTGAATTTAAAAATATATTCCTGAACAAACTAAGAGAAAAATAATAAGTCATAATGTATAGTCTTACCTTAGATGACCTCTGCTGGCAATTGATGCATCAGGCTTAGGAGTACCATTTCTGGCAGCCTCCTGCTGCTCTATTGCTTTGGATTCAAAGTATTCTAGCCATGCAGCAGCATCCTTCAAGATCAAAATACAATCCATTAAAACATAGAACGCTAGGAGTGAAAGCCCAATTGAGAATACACTATAGTGGTGCCAACCTGTGTGCGGAGATCTTCTGATCCAAGCTTAGCTTGTAGTATTCTAAGAGTGGTTTTCTCATGCTGAACACTTAATGTGTATGCTTCCATCAAAGACAAAGCAATTGCAATGGCATGGTAGCTGGCTGCAGTCTATCATTTAAATGCACTTAAGTAATACACCCTTGACAAGTAGTGACAATAAAACGTTATCTATCTGTGTGTTGGTGTGTGTGTGTGTACGAGAGAGCGAAAGAGAGAGGACCTGAATATGATCAGCACCTAGCAGTCTTTGGTTGCATTTAAGAGCCTCGTGGAGGTACCTGAGTGCAACATGCACATTACCCAGTCCTTCTTCCATCATCGCCACATTGATGTATGTGGCAGCAGTGTTAGGGTGTGATAGACCACACGTCAGGTGTAACAGATACAATGCACGATTGACATACCTGAGAGATCAGAACATCAGAAGTGTAACACCCTTTCAGTAGCTAATGATACAGATTTCAGAATTTATTTGGAAAGTTCAAGAGGAAAATAAGATTTCCATGCAATAAAAACACGTCCTTTGCTTGTGAAAATTGTAGGTTATTAGCAGAACGTACTTCAAAGCAAGTTCAGTATGTTGAAGACGATAGTAGAAAACAGCAAGGTCGCCATAGCTTTTCATCGTATCAGGGTGATCAAGGCCAAGTTCCCTTTCATTTATATCTAAAGCCTTCTGCTGGTAAATTGTTGCCTGTTGGAATTAAGAAACTACAAAAGATGAATTTTCTGCAAAGTACTTACTGTATGTGATTTGGATTATATAGTTCCATAAGAATTTCCTATAGAAATGCTATAGCTCAAGAGCAGTCGAAAGATTACAATTTCAGTAAACATTCGTGTAGCTTAGTGGTTGCAGACACATGGCCTCTACGAAGACCAAGGATGAGTGTGTTTAAAATACATGATACATGCAGATTGGCCACGTTTGACAGAAATCAACTGAAATTTTGGTCCAAAATTCCAGTTGCATCAGGTGCTAAATATAAATTTCAATAGGATGGGACCATATAATAACTTTTTAATATCACCTTCATGATGCCACTACCACCATAAGATTGACAGAAGATGGACAGCATTTCTGGACTATTAAACTAACCTGATTGAAATCTCCAGTATGGTACAGAACTACTGCCAAAAGGCTATATGCTCCAGCTGTCATCCTGTGGTAAGGACCACAAACAGCTACAAGTTTTGCAAGTGCCTGCACCATTGAAGATAGAGAAATTGCAGTAGTGGAAAAATGAAATTAACACAGCTACTAAATAAGACATTACCAATCTGTGCCGGTTACTGTGGACAACCTGCTGTTGTTGTTGGGTAATTTGTTATCCAAATAATAAAAACCCTCTTTGAGAAATATCACAACGACAAATTCATTAATATAAAAAAAAACTATTACTTGTAAACTAGTTCTGATCTTATACCTTTGTGCCATAAGTGACAGCATCTTCTAGCTTTCCTTTATCCAAGAAAGTTTTGGATGATTCCAAGAGCGTTCGTCCATCTGCAGACGAGCACGCCACATGCTAGTGCCAAAATGAGAAAAAAGGATTTTCAAAGTCAAATATAAGGACTTGTAATAACACAAGTCTAATTTGATTCTTACTAAAGAGAAATCAAGAACATAAATTGCACCTTATAGACAGGGACCATGCTAATAATATCAGATTTCTTAAAAGGATGCGGGTCCTCCATGTCGTAGTCTCGAGTAACCAACTCAAGCCCTACCTGCACCATTATGCCAAAAGTCATTTAAGCCGAGTTTTATTGCACACTCCTTCACTAACCTTTAAAAAGAAAAAATAAATAAATAAATAAATAAATAATTTACATAGCGGACAGTTACTAACCTTGTGACAAAGCCCACGCAGCATGGCATACTTTCTTAAATCAAGGGAATATTCATCTTTCCATCTCCAGTCAAACCTCTTTTCTAAGAAGGTTACAAGCCAATTTTTCTTGAGATTTTTCTCTTCAGATTTGTTGTCAGGTAAGTCTCCAAGGAGGATATTCAAACATGAAGCAATAGCTCCCGCTATTTTATTTATGTCCTTAACGGCGGCCACAACAGCCCGGAGCACATGCTTAAAAGCTCGAACTATCATCTCATGAACACAAAGGGACTGTATATGGGGAAGCTTCTCTGAAAGTTCAACCTGGAAAAATTAAAGAAAATAATGGTACATGTAATGCATAAAAATTAGAAGTATCACAAACTAAAGAAAAGAGAGAAAGCCATTTACCACACGGCCCAACGAACGCATTTGGAGGCCTCGGGTGTGCATAAAGTCTGTCAGTGTTCTTCCATCAACTGGGGAAAGCTCAAGTGAACTGAAATCAGCTACCTGAAAACCAATAGTAGTGCATAAGCATTATATGTAGGTTTGTATTACCTGAAGTAACAAGGAATTGACTAAAAAGTTAGCTGATTACACTTACCAATTTTGTCAAGGCTGTATCGTCATAATATCTATAAGCCATTTCCATTATTTCATCTGGTGACTACAAGAATGCAAGAATAATTAGTAACTCTGGTGATACTATAAGAGGTGGGTTCAAACTTTTCATTTTCACAATGCCTCCACTTTTTAATCCTTAATAACAGAAATTCTAATATTAAAAGATTAAAAAAAATAAATCCACTAAATGTGGTATATTTATACATTTCCTGTGTCAAAATTATGACATTTCAATGTTATTTTCATGCAAATTGTCGACATCAGTGAAGTTGTACAAATTCTTGATATACGCCATTTAACAATTAGAAGATAAAATAGCAAATCTAGTTATCACTAGCAATTAACATATTAATGATACTTAAATAATACTACGTATTAAAGATGATATTTTAGACAATTAAGATATGAACTTTTAAAATGATTTAAAGCCTTCTCCATAACAAATATAATATGATTATGATGGATTAGTAGAAGGTCTTTACAATTACATACTGCCATCCAAATGCTGGTACAAGACCTAGCTGTTAGAATAAGTGACTGCTATAAGATATTAGTATTTCACTTGTGTCACTCTGAGCATAATTTAAATAAAAAAGCACAAATAAGGAGCAAATTTGTCAAATATTGGGATCAGCCCAGTGATAAAGGAAAGCAGACATTTAATTTATCAAACTATTATAAAAAGTAGATTTAGACAGTCCAAGCACTTCAAGATTGAAAAAGGAAAGCAGACCTTAGTATGAAGGCCAGTTTCAGATTCTTTTAACCGAACAAAAGCAGATTCAGAAATTAGCTTCCTCAACTCCACTTCATTATCCTCTTTAGCATTACTTATATCCATTTTATTGTTCAAGGTTGTAGCGTTTGAATTGGAATCATGTCCACCATTATCCTCTGTTTTCTTTTTTATTTCTTTCAACTGCCCAAATTTCTTGCCAAGTCCTTTCACAGTTTGACCAGTCTTATTTTCCTCAGTCTTCTTAGGCTCATTCTTCTCATTCTGTAGATGTTGAACCCAGCATGCACCAAGTTCCCATCTGATCGGTCTTTTCCCCTCATGAGACTCACTTTGTAACTTTGTGATGCTATCAGCTAGTACCCTTTTCACTAAGAACATAGAGGAGTGCATATCTTCCACATCCGAGCACTGAGATCGGTAGGTCCCACCAGGTGAAGTACTTTCTGAGTTATTTAGAAGTGTCCTTAAGCTGAGAAACAGTAAAAAAAACATGAGTTCCCTTCTAGAATGAAAAGATAATTAAAAATCCCATCCTCTGAATATGAAGAGCTAGAAGAAGCTACCATTAGAACCTTAATCCAATAATAAAACATGCATTTAGAGTGAATTTTAAGCAACTGTGCAAAATAGTAAAAAGTACGAATGAACTATCCACCTATTGACATTTAGTGCATTGCTGCCTCCATCTGGCTGGTCCATAATGTCAATATCCTGCTCTGCCAGACTAACTTCAGTCAAAGAAGCAACCGATGGAATTTGCACAGTAGCAGTGTATCCACAGTGCTTAACAACTACTACACCAAGAGTAGCGGTATCCTGAAAAAACAACAAGAACTATAATTCAGAGCATTATCTAGAAATTGGCTAACACAATTTCTCATTCATGAAGAACACAAGATTTTTACATGAACAGTGGCATTCTCATCAGCTGTGATCCCCTTGAGCAAATTCCTGCGTGCAAGTTCACCCATTGACATCCCCAGAACATGGCTTCCATCCAACCTGACTTTTGACTTGCAACTAGCATCTGCTGCATCCCTTCTAACAAGAATCCTCAAATCCCCAACCTGCTCTTCACACACAACCAAATCCCCACTTCCATTTGACAACTCAGTTGACACCTGGCCCTGGCAGCTAGCAACAGCCTGCTTGATAACATCCACAGCTTTCAAAAGTGATACATCCATGAAGAGGCTGTGGAGAAGGAATGCCTTCCGGTCTCGTATTTGCCTCTCCTCGGGAGTTTTGCAAGGCATGGAAGCCAAGATGGCAAATTCCTTGGCCCAAGGTCGGTGGTTGTACTGCCCATCTCGTCCCTGGCCTCCACCCCCGCCACCCCAGGCATCATCTTCAGTTGGAAGGGGTGGGAAAACAGATGGATGCTCTGCGACGAAGGGAGGAACCACCCATGTGTTTGCTCTGAAACCATAAGGGAGATTGCCAAACTGAAATGGGAATGTAACTTCATTAGTCAAAAGGCGAAACAAATTCAAGAAAGGGTTACATTTTAAATCAACTGGTTTGTGCAGATATGATACCTTGTTGTGTTCAACGAAAGCTTTCATGAGAGCTTTATATGCCTGGAATTGGGGCGTAAAAGATAAGTAAATACGAATTAAAAGATAATAAAATAGAACAATACCAAAAGAAAAATAATTTTCTTCCACTCACACCATCAAATGCCCGGCTAATTTGTTGCAAGAGGCCTACTAAAGAATGGTTAAGCAGGGCCCGCTTACCAGCTGGGTAGAAACCCCTTCTTGATGCCACAATTGTCACCGGCTTCCCTTGACAAACTCTCACCTAGTAATGAATTTCGAATTGACATCACAATAAATCTAAACATGGTCAAATTAAGACAAAAAAAAAAACTCCCTTAAATTGAATTTCGAAGCATAATATGGATGCAATGAATAAATTAATCCCAAATTCACAAACAATAGCTTAACAAAATCCAATTAAAATTGTGCTGCTTACATCAAGCTGCCAAAAGTCGTCTTCTGTCTTGTCATCCACGAATGGCCGTGAAGACCTCCTAATATCTGCAAACAGAAGCCCAAAACAAATTATAAACAAACTCCAATTAGTTCAGGACTCAGTACATATCAAAACAACTTGAAAAAGGAAAGAGAAAGAAAACATTACAATGGATCGGAGAGGAGAGATTAGAGAAGGAGAAAAACTCGTAGAATTGCCCGAGTTTCGGTGGAGGGTACAGCAAAGGCTCGTCCTTGCAACCTGCGACAGGAGAGGCATTGCATCCAGTCTTATTGGGCTCGATCGTGGGCTTTGGTTCGGAGTCGAAGTGCGTGTCCTCGGGCTTGGCACTGGCGGAAGAGGAGACTGAAGCGCTCTTCGGCGGAGCAGGGCCGAAGGCTGTTGTACATGCGACGATGTCGAGGACGCGGCGGACATGGGCGATTGCTAGCTCTTCTGTGTAGTCCTCTGTGTGCAGCGCGGGGAAATTAAACGAGATTAGAGAATAGTTTAGTAGTTTTAATGGTTTGATAGTGATTAGGAACTGTTTCTTATGTAACCCTATGAAACACAATATTTGATTCTGAGATTTAAATTTTAATTCCATAGTTAAAACTAAAAAAAAAAAAAAGAGACAATTTGCAACATAAGTCTTGTGCAACTCTTATGAAAGTTAAAGCTTGCTTGAAAACAGTTAAAATACATAACAAACGTACTCGGTACTCACCCAATCCAATGGATTTAAAAAAAAAAAAATCCAATCCAATGGATGGAAAAATAAAAATTTGAAAAAATATTAATACTTCAACAAAAATAAAAATAATTTCAATATAAATAATTTAATAGAAATATTTATTTCTTAATATATGAAATTATTTGAGAAATTACACCTGAAGAAATTTTATAAATGTGCTCTATTTTTAAGATAAAAAAAATAAATTATTATTTTAAGAAAATTTTCCATATGTGTTGTGTTCTTTTTACAAACAAAGTGCACAACCAATCCAGCGAGAAATGTTTTTTTTTTTTTTTCTATTTTGATGAGTGTATGAGCACAAGTGCACAACTTATGTAGCGACATATTTCTTTCTATTTGAAGTGAAGAGTTGATAAACTTATATCTGTCAATAATATCCAGTCATTGATTTAAACGATTAATAGTTAAGAATGCATAGAGTAAATTATTCTTTACACCTTTAGTTTAATTTTTTTTAGTCCTTAATTTTTTGTTTTTATAATGAACAGGGTTATATAAAAAGCTGTCGAGTTGAGTTAAATTATGTTAAAATAATCCAGATGTCCCATCTAAAATAATAATTACTTACTGTATAGAGAAAAGATGATTGATAACAACACTAGAACGAGTCCATTCAAATTCGAAGTTCGAAATAATTGATCTTACTATTTATAGGACATTAGGACCACATAAAAATAAATGAATTACATATTTCATTTGTCAACACCAACAAATTCAAAACCCTCTCTTATTCGATTCACAAATGTTATCGTCAGTACTTTTCTATTAATTAAAAAAAAAAATCTAACACTTCGAGAGAATTAAATTTTAAAAAAAATGTTTGAAACTCAGCTTTAAATTGTGCAACAGTAGTTAAGATCAATCTTCGAACTTTTAATTTATTTTACCTTTGCAAAAACAAACTTAAATATTTTTGTCCAACTCGACTTCCATGAAAGCTTTATTAATTAGGAATTAGGGCTATATATTGAACAAATTGTCCTATGTTCGATCTTGATATATATTTAGCGTAGGTTATTTGCTTGCAACCGAATTAAGCGTAGTTGGGTTAAATTTGCTGTAGACACACATCACAATCATGGATAAAGTGTTACCAATTTAATTACATATTGGCTAATGTTATAGGATTTCTCCTATTGAAATATATATATATATTGTGTTAGGTGTTATTATTTATTTCATAAACGTTTGATTCTAAGTTTGAGATAGTTCAAATTTTTCACATGAGGATTGATTATGAAAATATCGTGTAACACTAATTCCGCAGAAGACTACAATAAGGATTCTATTTTAGTTCTCATGTATTATGCGAAAAAAAATTATTCATCAAGAAAAACGTAGGTCCCTGAAGTATACTTGACAAGTAATGATATGTATTGGTCATTTGATAGAGTCGGATTGTCTTCATGCAAACTATATAGACAACTATAGGTCAAGAAATGTGTAATCTACAAAAATGACATTTCTTATCTTGGATTACGCAGAGATATCATGTGACATAAGAATCTAATAGAGAAAAATTATATATTTCTTAATGCAGGATTGAAATTACGTAATTATACAATATTTATATTTATTATTGAGAATTACAATGTGTTGTTGGATACAAATTGCGATTGTTGGAAATAAACTTGATGATTTATTTACATGGCCAACATAACATAAATCCTACAAGATCGTATGGTACGAAGCTATTAGTCAATAAAACACTAAGTCTTAGTTTATATTGTATTAAAGAATACATACATGATATGCTAAGTGATTTATTATAAGTGTCATTGTATTTAATTATTTCAAGTGATCATATAAAACTAAAAATAATGATATATCTAATCATCTCAAATAGTTTACAATATATATTCTCAACATAATTAATATAATTGTAGAATTATATTATATAATATACCATTTAATTGTATGTTCGTTGGACCTTGATGTGATATTAAATGAGAGTTCAAAGGAGCGAACCAAATGAGCTTCCAAGCCCATAATAAAGCCGACCACATGGGGGTAAGTAAGTAGATATTTGACGAGGGTATTATAACCATTCAATGTAATTTTCATTTTTCTCTCATCTAGACTGCCACCTTTCTTTTAGGGCTTCTGCCAGCTCCCTCCACTATTTGTGCTTCTATTTGTGCTTTTGTTTTCATTTTCAGATGCTCATGTGTTGAGCTTTAGCTACTTGTCAATTAATTGGATAATTGATTGAAAAAAGAGAAATTTTGATTAGACATTCCTTTGATTAAATAACTTGCATAATTCATCTAGGATTTGATTAATATTCATGGATCTTTTCAAGAAGAGGGAAAAAAGTAAGAACATCTATACCACCTCGATTGTCAATGATCAAATCTTCTTGACACGATTCAAGAAGAGGTACACTATAATAGTATAATTAATGCATGAAAATGGGTTAAGCTACTAGATCCTATATCTGTGTCAACTTTGCAGGCTTAAATTGGCAAATTACAAAATACTTCTGAGTTCGCTTGATTTTCTCGAAATTTTTAATTTAAACTTTTGAAAGTTCATCCTGTATTTATTCTACAATATGTTTAACTTATACTTCTTTACAATCATTAGAAATAAAAGAATAAAATACTAAATTTAATATTTATTGATTTTCTCTGATTTCTTATTGCTAGTTTAAAAAATTGGTTATATGTTATATCAATTTTCTATTAGAGAGAAAGAGGGCTTAGTTGCTTGTAATTTTTTTTTTTTAAAAAAAAATCGCCCTTTACACAATATATTTAGCAGAAACATTTATTCACAAAATTTATAATATATTTAAATCAAGAGCTAAGTGAGACATGCATGACAAATCATGCAAAATTTCCCTCTCTAACTTTCTAGTTCTACACATGAAAACTCATTTTGACATCAATTTTCAATGACTTCTTGTAAAACATATTTTGATATTGTGTTGCAAGTGCACTCATGCTAAATCACAGTAAAAAAAAAAAAAAAACTTTAATATCATTAAAACCTAAAAAATATAAAACGTTATTCACTTTTAAAAATAACAAATAGTTCTTGAAGCCAATCGTTAGAATTGATGTATAAAAAATAATTGTAGTTTATTATTTTGCTCTAATACATGATCAATTTCAATTTTTCTGAACGACAGTTTTTTTCCCTTTTTGCCCTCAACTCCATTTTTCACTCCATATATAAGAAGCCAATGTGGCGATTAAAGCCATGTATTCATTTTCAATTTTAGAGTGATCAAAAGTACTTGAAGATGTTTGGACGACAAAAATTTCCTTAATGAAAAATTATTCTGTTGATTATTACTTGAAAAAAAATCATTAATCAGGGCAGCATTTGATTATCATCTCTTAAATATAATCTGATTTCAGGCGCTTTGAAGCAAATTGCAACTGATCTTTAAGACTTTAATTACAACTGTTAAACATAATCTTAATTTAAGTATTCATCGCATTATATTTAATTTGACATTTTGAGTTTATTTATTTATTTATTTTTTTTTTTGGGGGGGGGGGGGGGTATGGAGATTTCATTAAAACTTAAAAGGCTGTGGCATGGTCAATTTTTTTATACAAAAATCTTGGACAAATTTAAAACACTGTATATATAAAAAAAAAAAAAATGCTACCTTCCACGATGGTGAGGTGGCATGGTTTAAGTGAAGCTATTTCCACAGTATCCTTCAATTGAGCCCCACGAACCTGTTTAGTGCGAAATTAGAAGCACGAATCTCAAAACGACAACTGCATTCGTACATTCTAAATCAATGTAACAGAATGCGGCTTGTGCTAGTGCCATTACCTCGTGAGACACAGAATAATTCGTCAGGTGGCAAGTGTCCACGTGTACGCCCAGGAGCTTTCGGATATCCAAAATCCGGTCTGTTGAAATTCCCTGATAAAGATAAAAAAATAAATGAGAACTAAGCTCTCTTCGAGGCTTTATTAAGACCTCTGTTTATCATACTGTTTCTACTGGGAGAGGAAATAAAATAAATTTTAACTTGCTTGTGTACTATTAGGGATTGGGGGGGGGGGGGGGGGGGGGGGGGGGGGGGGGGACAATCTTGGATTTTTTTTTTTTTTTTTTTTTGGGTTGAAATGTCATACTGCAATGCACTTGTATTATTTATTGCATTTAACTTTATTAGCAATATGCAACTCTTAACAATGTATATTTTAATGAGCATTCAAATGCCTTCTTTTTTGTAGCTCCATTGAACCGTTATCTTTGGTTTATAAATAAAATGTTAAGAGGAGATATACATATATCGGTCATAATATATTAGGATATTTGTAGCTTCATTTTAATAAAATTAAAGAATAAGAAAAAAAAAAAAGGGTTCATAAATTGTTCCAATTATTATTTTGTATAACTTTTGATGGTTATCAATGATAAAATTAAATCAAATATTTTAACTAGCAAAAAGAAAAATCCAATAATTCTTTGTATATGCATCAAAGAAAAGGAAGATTATATCGTTATTTGAAATTTGAGCTTTAATCTAAGACATTAAATATTTTGAAATGAAGGCGTGAAAGTACGAAACCAAAGACATTTGAGTTTGCGTCATAACTTTTTTTTTGGGCAAATAATAACTAGGCTGGAAATAAATTCCATGAATTATATACTTGTATGCATCATGCATCATTCGAATTTATATTTTACATTGATTATATAAGGAATGTATTTGAATAGTGATGATTGTCCTTCTAATTGATATTTTACACAATGAACTAATTAAAGTATTTGCAAAATAACCTTGAGAGGGAGCTGTGTGTAATCCGGGGTCTCAACGGTAACATCAATCACTGTGGGTAAAACTGCAACAAGTCCAATTCAATTCCCATATCAATACATTTCATAGTACCATTCACCATTCCAGTGAGATACATGAATTGCGTAGGTTGATGATAGAATTTTGACTCTCTCCAAATCCTCTTGAAATGCATTTCGTATATATATGAGCGTTTCATTACCTTTTTCTTCTTTCTTTTTCTTCTCACTCTTCCCCTTGTGATGCTTAGCTTTTCCTGCCTTGGGCGCCATTAATCCAGCAAATTAATTACGCCTTTTCGCAACTCCTTATCACACTCACATCTAAGAAAAGGTGAAGAGGACCGAAGAAAAAAAAAAGGATTTTTATTATTTTTTTAGTTACATGAAGAAAAACGGTAGGTGAGGCAACGTTATAAGGCGTAGAGGTGACGAGGAGAACGTATAAGGTATACAAAAAGGGATAAGGTTTTATGGGTGTACTTTCTAGCGGTTTAAGGTGAGAAAAGGAGAGTTTTGATGTTCTCCATTCATCAATAAATGGGATTATACGTCCATTTTATTTACATTTTTTTTTCATTAAGGATGCCAGGTACGTATTAGTTTGAATCCCAGTTCTCAATATCCATGTCGATGTAAGAAAAAGTCTTTAATTTCGTAATAGGCTAAACGAAATCGATGACAACGCAGAAGTATTAAATTAGTTTACGAAGAGCAAGAGGTTGATCCCAATTTGTTATTTTTTTTTAGTTTAATAATTTAATTCATCATAAATGATGGAGGCGTCAATGTTGAGAAGAACTGGAGAGGAGGAATGAAGAAACAAAATTTTATAAGGCAAGGATGAGGGGGAGGATTTGGGCCTCAAGTTTTATGGCTAAAGTGCATTTCTCATCTGAACAAATCTCTCGCTTTCAATCCAAACTATCCGAGTCGCTTGTCCCTTGGCTTCCCTAATCTATCTATTTGCGGTCCAATATCTCCTCGCTATTTCACATCTGCAATGGGTAAGACTTGTGATAGTTACCTGATTACCTCCCCCTTTAGTCGACTCCGATTGTTAAATGTTTACATCGTATGCGCATCTCTTCTTTCTTTCATAGCGCGTGTCGGCGAGGTCCGCGTGGATATTTAGATTCGCATATCAAAACCTTATTAACCACCGAGACGATAAATAAACCTACGGAGCTAGAGTACTTTGAAATTATGGTGTGGTTACGGGTTACTACTAATTATATTCACATCTTTTGTATGAACTTGAATAAAAATGCGAGTGTCTTATTTCTTTTTTATGATAAGTTGTCTAACTTACTTCAGATTTAAATGTCTATTAAAAATATTTAATGGGATTTCGAACATGCGACTTCACTAATGTCTTTTCATTGTATGTGGAAACTCATGATCTTTCGGAAATAATACCATTTATTATTATTTTTTTTTTAGTCACACTATTCATTTTGCAATGAGTCGTTTATAACAAACAAATATAATCAGTATGTATAATGTATAATTTTCGTGTGATCCTTTTATACTTTCTTCTATGTATTGTGCTATATACAGTTGACGAAGCGTCATCAATAATTATACATTTATTATAATTTTTTATAATTTATGATAAGCTCCATCTTCTATATATTGTACTATATATTTTAGAAGTGGGCAGCTGAACTTTTTGATAAATTTTGTAGTTATAAAATGGTGTTAGAATTTGATCATCTACGCAGCGGAATTATGTTTTGTGGTTCGAGGAGGCACGATCCAAGTGCAACTGCACAAGAACCGTGCCCCTTAGGGTTTACTCAGCACGAGGATCTCAGAACAAATCAATCACACAATAAGATACAAGAGACACGATATTTAACGAGGTTCGGCACCAACTTGGTGCCTACGTCCTCCACACACACACGCACTCTTTTTCTTTTATTTTCTGTTAATGTCTGAGATACATTGTAGGAGGAAGAAGAAGGAATTAAATAGAAAAATTACAATGGAGATACACATCTCATTCCCAAGAAACCCCTTTATTTCTTTTCCCTTTTTTGTTTATTCATGCTATTACATCTCCTCACACAAGGAAACATATACTTCATACATGGAAAACATTCCTAGACGTGCCACCCGTTATTTCCAACTTGGGATCACCTGGAACTTTCCTTGCATCATCAGATACGCGACCGTTCTGGGTACTGTTTCCCCGAACATACAGCCGAACACACCTGTTCTGGGTCCCATGTGGCCATACACACAGCCACATGCTTGTTTCAACACTCGTGCAGCCATACACATAGCCGAACACATCCGTTCTGGGTCCTGTTCGGCAGTACACACAGCCGAACACCACTGTTCTGGATCCCATGTGGCCATACACACAGCTACGTACTTTGTTTCCAAGTTTGATGCTGCCTAGAACCTTCCTTGTATGTCAGATGCGTCCATTCTTGGTACCATTCGACTTGGCTGGACCGAACACATAGCCGAATGCCTTGTCTCAAGTTGGCATGTACAACTTGTCATGGCAACTTGACCTTTTGCAGCACTTTCTAACACTCCCCCTCAAGTGGACATGTACGGACTTGTCATGTCTCACTTGCATGGAGTGCTGCACACCGGTACACACCGTCTTCTAAGGCACACACCTCTTGTCTTCATTGGCACACACATGCCACCATCCATGAGTCGCACACACGACAACGGCACACACCGCCACATGGATCAATTTCTCTTTATTGGCAGACACATGCCACCATCCATGAGTCGCACACACGACGACGACACACACCACCATATGGATTAATTTCTTCATTTGGCATGAGTCACACATCTTGTGCTAGACCCTAACACCTTGTAGCAGCACACACTGCCATCCTCCGGTATACACCGATCTTGCCTGATTCATGCCCATGTCTTGGCACGCCCCGTGCACCATAGTCAAGTAGTTCTTTTACCTCAAACCACTTTTATTATTCATACACATCACATGAGAGATATTGTTTTATTTACTAACCTTATGCCAAGTAGATTACTCAATATCTTCTCCTATCGAATCACATCTCCAACTTCTCCTTCTAATTGGCTTCGACTTCTTCGACCTTCCATGTGCTAGACTTGAACAAACTATGCTTAACTCGCACATGACTCGATCTTTACCTTCTCAGCCATCTTGAAGAATTCATTGCATGATACGATATCCACTCGACTCAAGCACACTCGTGCTTGACCCGAGTATTCCTTGAGTATATCTTCATTACTTGGATTAAGGCCTCGGTCTTGACCCGCCTTGACCACTTGACCCAACTAGGACCACTTGACATGACTAGGGCCACTAGACTCAAGCTTGTTCTCTTGATATCCATCTTGGACACTAAATGTTTCTCTCACATCAACTCTCCCCCTGAGAGGGATATTTGGTGGCTTGCATACTTGGTTACAACTCTTGACTTCACATGTCCTCGACTTGAAGACATCCAGCTCCTCTACTAGAAGAACCTTTCAGACTCGACTTGAGCCTCTTTTCTTGACCCGCCATGGACCACGATCTTGATTAGTACCAAAGATCTCTCTCAATTTTACTCTCCCCCTGAGAGAGATATTTGGTTACACATGCAACTCGCATATTAGATCCGACTAAGGCCACGCTTGTTGGACCCGACTTGGGCCCTCTTACCTGACCTGTTTTGGACCACCATCATGATCTGGCATAGGCCATCTCCTTGGACCTGACTTGGGCCACATTCATTGCTTCGAATTTGACCACTTTTCCATCCATTCGGCCATCCACTTGGCCAAACATGTGGCCGAACAGGAAGCCAAACTGACCCATCATGGATCATTTGACTTGTTATCGATCTTCTGTTATGACCCGACTCGAGCCACAATCAATTTGTCTACCATTCGGCCAACCACTCGGCCGAACATACGGCCGAACATACAGCCGCACACGCACCAGACCCAACTAAGGTTACATTTTTAGACTCAACTTGAGTCTCCAATCTGTCCCTGACTTGGGGTCATTTACAGTTCTTCCATTGTCGCAATTTTTTTCATACCCACACCACAACTAACCATACGATCAAATCAATTCAAAAACAACTCACAATAAATTTGTTCATTCTGGATAAACCATGGTTACACAACCAACCAACATCTAATTTTGTTGATTCAATCTCCCAGAAAACACAAATAAGATACCTTATTTTTATTGTGGCTTGACAGATCTTCTTCTTTATGGTGGTGTTAGGCGCCAATCACCGCTCACGGGTCACACAACCCAAGCAGCCTCGCGACAACTTCATAAAATCCAGTAGCATCTGCTTGATGTAGCCGATGCCCTTACTCGTGCTGCAAGGTCGATGTAGAAAGCCACTCGAACGGTTGTCCATCTCCATGCCTTTTCTTGGTTGAAGAACACCCGTCTTGCACTTGCCTCGAGTCATTGTTTGCCTTCCATCGCCTCTGTTTTGTCTCTCCTCCTCAAACCATGCTTTTATTTGTCTACTCGGCTGGGTATTCGGCCGAACAGTAAGCCGAACAGGGTGATTTCAACTTTGGTTTAGGTCTCGGAACGAACTACGCTCTGATACCATGTTAGAATTTGATCATCTACGCAGCGAAATTATGTTTTGTGGTTCGAGGAGGCACGATCCAAGTGCAACTGCACAAGAACCGTGCCCCTTAGGGTTTACTCAGCACGAGGATCTCAAAACAAATCAATCACACAATAAGATACAAGAGACACGATATTTAACGAGGTTCGGCACCATCTTGGTGCCTACGTCCTCCACACACACACGCACTCTTTTTCTTTTATTTTCTGTTAATGTCTGAGATACATTGTAGGAGGAAGAAGAAGAAATTAAATAGAAAAATTACAATGGAGATACACATCTCATTCCCAAGAAACCCCTTTATTTCTTTCCCCTTTTTTGTTTATTCATGCTATTACATCTCCTCACACAAGGAAACATATACTTCATACATGGAAAACATTCCTAGACGTGCCACCCGTTATTTCCAACTTGGGATCACCTGGAACTTTCCTTGCATCATCAGATACGCGACCGTTCTGGGTACTGTTTCCCCGAACATACAGCCGAACACACCTGTTCTGGGTCCCATGTGGCCATACACACAGCCACATGCTTGTTTCAACACTCGTGCAGCTATACACATAGCCGAACACATCCGTTCTGGGTCCTGTTCGGCAGTACACACAGCCGAACACCATTGTTCTGGATCCCATGTGGCCATACACACAGCTACGTACTTTGTTTCCAAGTTTGATGCTGCCTAGAACCTTCCTTGTATGTCAGATGCGTCCATTCTTGGTACCATTCGACTTGGCTGGACCGAACACATAGCCGAATGCCTTGTCTCAAGTTGGCATGTACAACTTGTCATTGCAACTTGACCTTTTGCAGCACTTTCTAACTCTTCTGAGGAGAGCGACGATTGGGTCGATACTTGCTAGGTGAAGCTACTGGAGTATGGTGGACTCCGTTTTGTGGAACAAGAACCCACTCGCTTCCATCATTGACTATTGGCGTCTCGGGCACAACTTCCTCGATGCCCCTAATGTCTTCATCCTCTCGAGCAATCTCCACTTGTCCGTCTTTGCCATGTACTAGTGGTACATAGGCAAATCCGAAGGGCATGCCGCCGAACATAAACTGATTGTCGAAGCGGATGGGGACGGCGCCAATGGTGAACTTCCCGCTAGGCTTGCTCATTTCGATGCTTGCGTTAAATGCCATCTTATTCCTACAACAACAAACAACTCAATGTTATTGTTAGTAACGTTTACTTAAAAGATTTGAAAAGCTTAGAGAAACAATTTTCTAGCCTATACATTATAGTCCTTAAATCCCAAAGATGAGAGGAGAAAGATGTCCCACCGGGCGTGCCAGAGAATCTGTGTGAACTTTTTCGTCATTTCTCGAAGAATGATTGGGTTTCCTCAAGAACGGGAATAAGCCTTAGATTCACCCCTCATGAGCTTAAATTCAAGTGTAAAAATGCTTCTTGACAACAAGAAAACACTAACGAGAATCTATTCTCATGAGGGTTTATTAATTTTGTGGATCCTTTCCTTCCAATAGGCGCAAGCCCCTATTGTTAATTATCCCGTGACGAATCAAGAGAACCTCTGATTAAGGGATTAGAGAAATTATATGTCGTAGGCTAGAAAAATCGTTATCTCAATTTATTTTCGACTTGAACTGAACTCAATTGATGTTACCAAACTTAGTTGACGGGGCACAATTGAGAATACAAACGATTTATTTCTTTTGGCTTAAATCGGACTCAATTAACGGTACCAAACCTAATTAACGGGACCTAATTGAGGACACTTAAAATACTTTATCTAAAGTTAAGTCTTGGTCATTTGGCGATTTATAAGACTAGGAGAGTTTGCTTTTGTAGTTCTTGGCCACTTGATAACTTGGAAGAACTAGGTCTTGGTCATTTGATGACTTATAAGACTGAGAGAGCTTGATTTGATGGTTCTTGGCCATTTGGCGGTTTGGAAGAACTTGGTCTTGGTCATTTGGTGACTTGTAAGACTAGGATAGCTTGATTTGGTGGTTCTTGGCCATTTGGCGGCTTGGAAGAACTGGGTCTTTGTCATTTGGTGACTTGTAAGACTGGGAGAGTTTGATTTGATGGTTCTTGGCTATTTGGTAGCTTGGAAGAACCGGGTCTTGGTCATTTAGCGACTTATAAGATTGGAAGAGGTTGATTTGATAATTTTAGCGGCTTGGAAGAATTAGGTCTTGGTCATTTGGCGACTTATAAGACTAAAGGAGCTTGATTTGGTGGTTCTTGGCCATTTGGCGGCTTGGGAGAACTCGGTCTTGGTCATTTGGCAACTTATAAGACTAAAGGATTCTGGATTTAATTCCTGGGATTGTGTGAGTCGCTGTAGGAAAGACGATTTTGACTTTATGTCTTCTTTAAGTTTGATTTTTGCGGAGTGACTCTTGGCTTTGACTCTGGGCATCGTGTTTGGACTTTTACTCTTCTAATATTTCTCTTTAGGTTTTAGTGATTTTTATTATTTTTCTTTATTTTGATTTTAGAAATTTAAAGGTTTCAAATTCACTTTTAAATCTTTTGAAAATGCTTGCTTAGTTTGAAAATAATCACTTGAAGGTTGTTTTAATGTTGGAATTACTTAGGTTTTACTTTTAAGATTTTATAAAAGATTCATCTAAGCTTTAAAGTTTTTATGAAATTCAATTTTTATAGGGAAAATACTTCAAAAATATAAAAGGCTAGTATTTTGAAAGATTTTAATATCAAAATACTAGTAAATCTGGATTCTACAGATTTTTAGGATTTTATGGATATTTTATTTGTATTTTTCTGAGCTTCCTACTAATTTTGGTGAATTTACAAAGTTTTGGCAATTAATAAAGTTCAATTTTAAAGAAAATACTTTGAAAATACAAAAGGAGCACATTTTGATATAATTTCATACCAAAATATCAGTAAATCTAGACTCTACAGATTTTTAGGATTTTATGGATATTTTATTTGTATTTTTCTGAGTTCCCTACTATTTTTAGTGAATTTACGAAGTTTTGTTGAAATTCTAATTTTCTGATTGGTCCACGTCAGCGTAGGGTCTGATGCGTCAGCAGCGTCGAGATAACGCGCCTGAACGCGTTCATTTCCGTCTGGATTTCGTGTGGTGAGTCTCTGACAGGTTTCCGTGTCGTTTGGCCACAAAGGATCTGTAAGATTTTGGCGCTGATATTCGTCGAGGAAAAGAAATTTTACCACGCAGCCACTGCACTAACTTTATTCGTGAAATAGTCCCTGACAAAAGCCTTCCCGGCGACCTAGGCCATCCTCGACGATGACTGAGGGTCCGTTAGACTCAGGAAATGACCGGGATTACAGCGGTGACTTTGGCTGAGACTGCGTCGCAGTCTTTTATCTGGAAGAAGGGATTATTCTTCTGTCATTTATGCGATTTAGTCCCTGAACTGTCGGGTAGCATTGTCGCCGGCGATCCAGGCTACCTTCGTCACTGTACTTTAGTTCAATAGGTTCGTGAGAGGGAAAAGAAGAAGAAGGAGCGCTCAATTGAATCAAAACAAGTCCAATTCCTAGGAGTCGCCTTCGTCTTCCTCACAGCTTCCGTTAGACTTCTCAATGAAATTCTCGCATTTGCGACTATTAAGCTTTATAATTGGGGTTTCTTTAGTATCGTGGTGATGGGGAGAATACATAAATGCGTTCAATTCGCCTTGCATTTGCTCCACTTAATGAGAGAAGCACATACATAAAAGTCACAGTATCTGAGTCTTCATATTTTTACACACAAGTGAAATTACAGCAACTTTTCTCGATTGGGCGATTCAATTGAACTTAATTAAGTTTGTTTTTGATGTTATAACCAATACTGACAACAAGAGCAAACAATCTTGCAACTTTCACATCTTTTAAGTTTTTTATTTTGTACGCCTTTACTGCTGTTTTCGACGATTTTTACTTTGACTTACCTAGATGCTGGAAAGTGACTTACAATGAGCTTACCATGACTACTTCCTATGTTCAATTTATTAATAGTCAGACTTTGATCGAAGCTAATCCATTTTTCAATCCATCGCAATTCTTTCCATTGTTTCTGAATCCTAATACATAAAACATCTGATAGCACAGCAAACCAGCAACCTATCATGCATTATAGCTCTATTAATCAGAGTTCTCTGAGTTGTTACAACTGTGAATAACCATCCAAACAAATTTAATTCTAAGTTTACTCTTATAGGAGAATTGAATCTGAATCTGGTTAAGAACCTTAAAAGGAATTTCAATAGGGTGATAAACACTGTCCTCTTCCATCCCACATGGACTGAGCTAAGCTACAGACCCATGCTTGATGTATTATCGAGTTAGTGTTCAAAACTCATCTCAGGTGTGACTGAGCTAAGCTGCAGACCACACAAGAGATGAAGGCGATCTTGAGGCACCACACTATGGCTACTGAGCTAAGCTGCAGACATCCATGGGGGTACCTAGAGGAAGCCTCTCCACTGCCACGACTGAGCTAAGTTTCAGACCACGGCTGGGGAGTAAGCGAGAGAGAGAGAGATTCAACTTCATCACGACTGAGCTACGCTTCAGACCGTGACAGAAGGTGAAATCAGGAAATTAAACAAAGGTAGATTAAAAGGTGAAGAACAATGAACTAGCTTCCTCTCCGCCATGACTGAGCTAAGCTTCAGACCATGGCTGGAGAGAGAAAGAGAGAGAGAGCTGAAGAAGGGAGGAGGAACCTAATATCTCTGAATAGGTCAAACTTGAAAAGAATTCGAAGAAAGAAAGGAAATTCAATCAGATCTCATTTTATAAAATTCGATTTCAGAATAAAGAGGAAGTTAAGCAAACAGTGCCAATTCTTGAGAGGAGATACTGAAGAAACAGTAAATTGACTCTCTCTCCGCCATGACTGAGCTAAGCTTCAGACCATGGCTGGAGATTGAGCTCAAGAGAGTGAAGAAGGAGATCAAGTAATACTAATTCAAGAGATTTAGAAGAAGAATCAAAGAACCGAAGCAATCAATTTTGAAAAGAAATTCAAAGAAATGGAGAGAAGTTTAACCAAAACAGATCCAATGAAATTTGAATTCACAAATCTCAATTCTTACAAAATTTCACAAAACCTCGATTCAAATCATCGATCTTACCTGACTTCTCTACACAATTTACTACAAAGCTTGCTGCTTTTTATCAATTTCTCTTACAAACCTCACACTCTCTAGGTGTTTGTGGAAATGCTCTTCGAGCTGTGTGTGTGTGTGAAACAAAAATGGTGCAAATACCAGGCTTGCTTCCTGTCCCCTTCTCTCTCCTCGAGCTCTCCTATATATAGGCAAGCCTCCTCTTCTCTGATTGGCCGAGAAGCCTCTAGAAGCCCGGCGGTTGTCGCCCAACAAACTCTCCTCAACAGATTTCTGTTGAAACGCTTCTCCTCTTCTTTCTTCATTTTGGCTATTCTCGGCGCATCATACACCCACCCTCTTCTAAGATTCATCAACCTATCTCCCTTTTACACGTGGCATTCCTGGTGCATTTGTCTTCTCTTTCGCGAAGGGGGTGATTTTTACTCGACGCGCCTTCTCCAGCGACACTTCCATTATTTACCTGTGTGCGCTTGGACTTTCATACACCATTGAATGTCTAGAGAACTCTCTGTATTTGGTGCATGAGAAACAGGTGCATCTGTCTTCATATTCTATACGGAGGGAATTTTGAAACCTGGCTATCTCCTTTCTCTGTTTTGGTTCAACACTGGAGAGAACCAGTTCATGCACTAAATTTTGATTTTTATTCTGTTTTACCATCTTGATCCATCGCCATTTCACATTCTCCATTTGTATTCTTATGTATTGTTTCCTGGATCAAAATATACGTCCATCTGTAGCCTGATACGTATCTTATACCTTTATTTGGACTTGTTATGAGGGAATTATTTATTCTCTTACTCTTACTCCCTTTATTTTATTTCTTCCATAATTTCACAACCTTGTTTCATCACCATTTTCCATGCCTCAACAAGTACACACAGCCGAACACCACTGTTCTGGATCCCATGTGGCCATACACACAGCTACGTACTTTGTTTCCAAGTTTGATGCTGCCTAGAACCTTCCTTGTATGTCAGATGCGTCCATTCTTGGTACCATTCGACTTGGCTGGACCGAACACATAGCCGAATGCCTTGTCTCAAATTGGCATGTACAACTTGTCATGGCAACTTGACCTTTTGCAGCACTTTCTAACAAATGGTACTTTAATTTCTATGATTATGTATGCCTTTATCATAATTTTGTTTTTTAATACGCTCGTCGCAAACCTTCTAAAGGTCAAAGAAATCCAATGGCAACTCAAACAAAAAGAATACAATTTCAGTCCTATGTTTCGCACGTACATTCCTAAGTAAAAGAAGTTGGCCAATTCCGTCCAATCACACAACCTGCTCATGAGGATCGACTAGTACTGGATGCCTTAGCGAAACTTCTCAGTGCTGGATTAGATCCCAAAGTTAAAATTAATGATTAGGGTATATGTCCGTAATTAATATATGAATTGAGGGACAAATATTCAAATTTAAATAATTGAGGGATGAATATACTTCACTGGATGCTTATATTCTAAGATTAAATTTCCCGCATTTATGTAATGAAAAAAAAAATAAACTGAGACAATTCCAAGATGATAAAAAACTTTCTACAAATTCTTCTTCTGATTTTAATAAAAATAATACTGTGGAGGTTTAGGAATTGTCCACCTGCAATCCCAAAATGATGCCCTCCTAGCGAGGTGGTTATGGAAACTTTTAGCTGAAAGAAATTATGTTTGGACGACTACAATGCAAGAAATTTATGGAACAACAGACTTCCAATCCTTAGCTTGTTCTGATAGAATCTCTTATGGACTCAGGGATGTGTTACTTACAAGGCACCTTGTCTCAGCTTCAATTGAATTCCAACAAGGAGAACCAGCTGTTCGTTGGAAATGGACAGCCGATGGTAACTTCTCTTCGAAGAGTACATACTTGTTCTTGAGGGATCCGGGTATGCGTTCATGCACCTTATTATACTCTCCTTTGGAAGGCGAAAGCACCATTGAAAACTAAATTATTCTTCTGGTTGGCTATGAAGAACAGACTACTCACGCGCGACAACATGCACAGAAGAGGGTGGCAAGTGGATAGACATTGTGCCCTTTGCCAGAATGCTCCTGAGACTAATACACATTTACTTTTTCAATGCCCCTTTGCGATTAACCTCTGGGAGTGTTTTTTTATAAATGGAGCTCAACCAAATATGGCTGACAACCTATGGGAAATTTGGTTAATGAATCGACAACTATTGAAGCTTGCATACAAGGACAACTATGATACAGCTTGGATGGCGGTATTATGGAATATTTAGAAGTTGCGCAATGCAGTAATTTTCGCAGGAAAACACATAAACGTGCATGACACTGCTCGTTTGATAATTCAGGATGCTAAGTCCTGGACTAGTAACTGCTAATAGCAATGAGAGTTTAAGTGTTAGACTAGGATTTTTGTGTTTAATACTTGTACCTAGTTTTTTGGAGTTCTCTCTTTTATTTCCTGTACATATTTTTTCTTTTTTTATTACCTTGTACGAATTTAAATCGTTCAATGAAATTGTAGGAGACCCCTTCCTACCTTCAAAAAAATAAAATAAAAATAATACACTTCTATCCAATATGAGAAGGCAATCTATTAATTTTAAATTTACCTGTTTTGTCAAAATGATATACATTTTTAATTATACTCATTGATGTTTCGAAAGTTCGGATATTGCACATTTGCAGTGAAGTTTGTCTTTCAGGCAGCCTATAAATTTTTGGATGCAACCTGCTTTTATTAATCCGCAGCTTAAGGCTTTGATCAAAATGATTTTTACGTGGATTTCATTTAATTTCATTTTTTTTATTAGAATTGATTTTTAGGATTTCGTTGGGTCTAATAACATAAAATTCTAATCAAATGACATTGAATCTATCCACTTGTTTCAAAAATGAAATAATATACAAATTTAATTGTACTCATTGATGTTTCCAATTTGGATTAATTCAGCCTCTTTGCATTTGTCTGCAGCTCCAGGTTCTAATTCAGAGAAAACCAGATTTCCGATAAATGTTATCCACAGTTCCTTCTGGTTTAAAGCGACCTTCTTTTTTAAATTAAATAAATCGTATTTTGGTTAAACACGCTAGATACAGAAAACTGATATATGTACTACTAATTACTCCGAATCAGATTTCCAGCTATGTTTTCAATTCAAACATAATTAAAAAAACAAAAATCAACTGTAGGCAGTTGACAAAGAAAGGCAACATTTACTAAAATGGAGAAATCATTCTCACTTATTACAACACATGGTAACATTCATGCTTATTATCAAATATCAACTAGAAATAACATTAATTTATTCCTAATATTTCACTCAAGACTTCTTTCCCAGCATATTGTTTACCATTGTGAATGTGAGAGCTTTATCAACCGGAACAATTAACGAAAATAAATGAATGTGTCACACGTTCTACACTTGCACTTCAATTGCTTTATTTTAAAAAATTATAGGGGACGAATTAAAGGGAATTGTTCTTTTAAAAGAAATGTTAGAATAAGAGAATGTGCTTCGCTTTGAGTTTACACAATAGACACCGCTTGCAGCTTGCTAAGGTTCTCTGTGAATACACTTATCTTTGTTTATGCCTCACTATTCAAATTAGAAGTAATAACAAAGTATTGAATATGCCAGGTGGCTTATCAACCATGTATTATAAGCAGGTAAAAGTCTATATCAAATACATATCTCACAACAGTAAGAGAAGTATAATTACTGTATCATGCCAACATAACGGTAATTTTTTTTATTTCTTTCGTGTTACGAAGCTGAAATTTGTGACAACCTTCCAAACCAGCATAGCCACAAAAGTCACCCAACAGGAGTTCTCGAGGATACTTTGTGCACTTTTTAAATAATTATGCTGTAATAATCTTCTGTGAGAGCCTTCGAAAAATAATCTTCTGTGAGAGCATAATTTTGTGCATTTAGTTACCTTCGATCTTATGATTATCAGGGAGGCACAAATTAGCTCCAGGAGGCTTAATGACATGGTGTGCAACTTTGTATTCTAACCCTTTCCATCCTGAAACAGTCCTGGAGGCATCTCCTAATAACTTGACAGCAGAATCATCTGTGGTTAGCAATGGCTTGTTTTCGTCAAGGAGAGACCTGTTGTTATGCATAACATATATATCAAATCGACTTAATTCGATTGAAAATCAAGTAGTTAGTTAATCAATCAATGTTAATTAGGTTGATTGGGTCAAAAACTTCAAAAAATTAGTCTGCAAACTAAAATACTAGAGAAAATGTGACAAAGGTGGACTGTACATTTGCATGGTAAGAAGAAAATGTGCCTAAGATAGACATCATCGTGTAAATACTAACAGCCTTTACTGACCATTGTAAAAATGTTCTAAATGAGCAGTTACAGTGATTATGTTACTATCTCTAGGTCAGCGAATATGAAAACCAGCACTGTATTGTACCATTGTTCAAAAAAGCACACAGTTCTCGAAAAATCATGCTGTACACAGAGTCGTAGGCCCAAAAGGGCCTAAAAACAGTTTATATAAAGACCCCAAAAGCAGCAATATCAAGGTCTTTTTTTTTTTTTTTTTTGAAGGTCGGCAAAAACCGACAATATTTATTAATAATAAAAAAAGTATTACAAGTAACACAACCTTTCGTACCGGTATCAATTGGTACGTCACACTAAAAAAACTAAAACTCAGACACGAACTATTATTGTACCATTCTTTTGGGATGGTCCATTTTTCTATCAGAGCAGGGGTCCTGTACTTAGACCTGTCAAACGTGCGAAACGGAAGCGGAACAGGCCTGTTCCGTTTCCGTTCCGTTTCAACAACGTAAGAAATTTCCTGTTCCGTTTCCGTTCCGTTTCGCTAAACGAAACAGATTTTCCATTCCGTTTCCGTTCCGTCCTCTATTTTCCATTATAATTTCGTATTTCCGTGTTCCGTTTCCGTTCCGTTCTCTATTTCGGTCTTCCGTTTCCGTTTCGTTTTTGTAAACGAAACTGAAAACCCTTCCGTTTCCGTTCCGTTTGGACGGAACGAAACGGAACAACGTTAAAAAACGTTGGTATTGACAGGCCTACCTGTACTGTTCTCTAATCTCTATCAACAATATATGCCAAGCGAGGCCCAACCCAATACCGGGAATTGTAAACAACATTTCAGCAAAAGACATCCACTTTAGACTTGGGCCTAAAATAACAGCAAATATGAATCCCTGGTCCTAAGAAGACACCTATTCTTTCTTCCTCTCTTTCTTTCTTTTTTTCTTTCTGAATACAAGGAAATCGATACAGCAATTGAGCTAACAGTATGAGTAAGACAGGTAATTCTTTTGATCTTGCGCTTCCATTAATTTCTAAATTTTTTTATTTCTATTGTTTAGATACATTGATTTTTAGAAAGGCCAGTTCAATTTATAATAGTAAATGATTTATGTACCTTTCCTCAATAATAGTAAACAGTTGGCCCCATGGTTCGTCTACTCTCCATGGCATATATTCTTCATCTCCTCTCATGAGAGCACTTTTATACTCATCAATACGCATATATCTCACAGAGAGAACTTTTTTTTCCTCAAAAAAAAAAAAAAAAAAAAGAATGGTGCTTCCTATCAGATAACAAGGTGACCAAACTGAGAAGGGATTTGGTTTCCGAATTAGGTGAAAGAAAGAACAGTTTAGACAAAATATGACACATAAAGCAGTATTCCTTTTGTCCGGTCCATATAGAAAATAGCAACATGAATAAATTCAGAACTTCCTTAATTCTGGGATAAGAAAAAACAAACAGATTGCTTACTTCGAGCGTAAACGCCTCCAATGGAATAGGAGCCAAAGTTGTGACAAGGTAGACATCATCATGCTCATTATTAACCATTTCCTGGTATGTGCTGCACATAACCAAAAAGAGTACGTTTTAATATGTCGAACTCTGTTGAAATTCCTTCAATATGAACCCAAATCAGCAGGTATAAGGCCCTGCTTATCAATTACTAGGTATGAAGGAGCTGTGTGCAAGAGAATATGCAGAAAGAAGCCATGTCCTACCAAATGTTAATAGAGAATATTTTTTTGCTTAAATTATGACATGTTACCAATATTTGAGTTTTTTTCCCCCTTGAAGATCATATATTTGAGATTTCATGCTTTGCAACCTATAGCATCCAAGGCCTTATTGATAAACCCAACAGTATAAAAAAAAAAAAAAAAAAAAAAACTATATTCATGTCTAAAATTAACTAATTCAAAATGACACATGCTCAGATTTCACAGAGCCCCTTCTCGGTCTTAAGTAATTATATTTTCTCCAGTACTAATTCTATTTGGAGAATCCAAATCAGATTGGCCTCACACTATAAGCAAAAACACTCCTCAATTGTTGTTATTTGAAACAAATCTGAATGTATTAATTTCTGCTAGCTGGGTCTGGTTGCAGAAGCTGCAGTGGCGCCCGCAATTGAAGCAACTGGAGGGACCGATGGGTGTCTTCAAGTGATTCATGTTAACTAAAATAGCATTTGTGATAGTTTGTCTGCAAGGTTTAGATTGGGTTATAAATGCATTTGTTTGTAATAATGTCTGTTATTCTGATGGTGAAGTTAGACTTCAAATGCTTGATAGTATTAGATAGGGAAGGGGCACTGGTACCGGTATTGTGTCTGGTACCAGTGCCGATTTAGTCTGTTTCTAGATATTGATGTTTGTTGTGAAACTCTTGCTGTACGTCTTTATTACGTGGTAATGAGAAGTGGTGGGCCAACCCACTTGTTTCAAAAAAAAAAAATTAATTTCTGCTAGTCAATTTAACTACTTAATTGAGGGCATTTATCAGCAGTATGTTAATGGAGAAAATATTATTCACAGATGAATCAAGAGAGTACTAGTAATATAACTTCTGTTTAGGAATTTCACAAAGATCAATTAAGGAGCATATCTCAACAAAAAAAATAGGAAGAATATCAACCTTTGTTGAACGAAAACAAACAAAAGCTCAAATGCATCGGTGGGGAGTCTTATGCCAAGCTCTTCTTCCAGTTCCCTCCTGGTGAAACACAAGAATTAAAACTAACAGCACAAATTCATTAACTCCAATGAGATCCTATAACTAATTACTAATTAGTACTTACATTGCAGTTGAAAGGGAGGATTCTCCGGCTGAGACATGCCCGGCAGCAGAGATATCCCACTTCCCACAGTCCCCACGGAGCTGAAGCAACAGTTCTCTGGTGCTCTCCGAGTAAATCCACACGTGCGCAGCCCGGTGGTAGTCCCCGTCCCGATGAACTAGACTCCTGTTATACGATTGGAAAATCGATTATGGATCAGCTCTAATCTAGATGGAGATGGGAAATAGAAGTTTGAGAAGAGAGGTGTGCCTAGGCTTGGATATGCCCGTCTTCTCTCCGGTCGGTGTTAGGACGTCGAGATACTCTTTCTGGGGCTTTGCCATGGTTTTATAAAGAGAAATTATAATTGAAGAGTCTCTGAGGCCTTGACAAGAGGAAAAAATTTTGAGGTGATTAGGTGAAGTTTTTTTTTTTTTTAAATGTAGGTGATTAGGTGAAGTTAATGGGGTTTGAATTGGATTAATATGATGTGGCAAGTCATATTTTAGTGTGCTGCTGAGTGTGATTCGACGAGATGAGATCAATGTTGAGCGCGCTTTTATTAATAACAAATTAAGATAGGTCGATGTTTCATGTTGGCATGTGTAATTGTGTAGAGCTGTTGGATCCAGAGTGGTTATAATAGCGTTTTTAGTTTCTAGTTTCTACCGATATTGTTGTGTTAACTTCTTTGGATTATGGAAATAAGTTATAATTAACAGACACTAACATATAGTATTATAAAATAGACAGTCTTAATTCGGCGCCAATGTTTTACGTTTAAACTACAGTGTTTGTCAAAATGCGATATACCGCAATATAATCGTTATATCAGCAATATGTTGAAGCTTTGGCAGCCTGCGGAAATTTTGTAACTACGTATATTTTAGTACTAAGTTTGTGAGAAATTTTGTCTAGATCCTTCAGGTAAAAAAAAAAAAAAAAAAAAAAAAAAAAAAAAAAAAAAAAAAAACCTATGCAATAGAAGATGTTGACTTTCAACACTTTCTTTTTATACTGAGTTACTTACATGACCCTATATTTTTATTGAATTATACTGACACCATATTTTATTGAACTTTATTTTTGTTTGAAGCACGACACTATTATATCAAGGGGCAATTCTTTTCATGCCACCCAAAAATTACTAAATTGCATTTTTACCATTCTAGAAGGAATATTCCCTAATAATCAAGAAGTAATTTAATTCTCGCTGCCCCAATCTACAGTAAAGTGCGCACCAATATAGATCGTCCGATTTCACGCAGCCTTGATGGATTGTATCTTGATGGATTGTATCTATGCCGTCCCTGACCATTATCTATTTGTGCTGCTGATTTTCCTTGGGCTGTTCTGTGTTTTCTTCTGTATTGCCTATGTCGGTGTTTCTCTCTGGACTTCTTGGGCTGCTTCTGGGTTTTAGCGTTGCTCTCCTTATTTTCCTTCCTTTACGTGCTATGAGACGAGTTAGATTGAACGATTCTTCCCTCTATTTGCCGCATCAAATCTTCAGTTGTACTTTGCTCAATCTCTATTGGTATTGCAACAAAAATAACCTATCCAAACACACACCCGTTGGCAACCATGCAAAATTCTCTTGGCAACCATACAAAATTCTCATTACAATACATAAATATGCACGCACAAAAACTAACAAGCAGCCTCTTCTACTATCCACAAAGTCGATTACAGCCTGACTTTTATCGCGCGAAGCGCGATGATATAACTAGTTGTAATTTGTGTACCCAAAATTCCACCGTTCATTCAAGTGCACCGTTCATTCCCAAAATTCCACGAATAGTTTTATAGTTGTGAAAACAATATTTGAATCGACATTGTTAATTTAGAAATGATGCGTTGTCTTCCAAGTCACCGTAACAACGAACATTATTGTTTTCAACGAATATGTTTTTCAGATCCTTCAATTTCGGAACATAAAAAATATAAAGCTATCTGCAGGCCCCCGACTTCCCAAACCGAACAATATATTGGATTCAAGTCATCAATACAATAATATACCGGGTATTTCTGTAAAAGTCCGAATAAACGTCTCCAGTCCCCCGAAACCCCAAAAGACAAGTGCCATCCGAATATCCGACTAAAAAAAAATAGGTATTTATTAATTATAATCAGTTGGCCACATTTATCATTTATAGCACCACAACCCCAAACCTCTGCAATTTATTGAATTCCTTATTGTTCCTCTTATCACTTACTCTTCACACGCAGCCAAATCCGAATCCAAATCAGAGCGACATGGACTTCACGGCGGCGCAGCTGAAGGCGTACGACGGCTCCGACGAGAGCAAGCCGATCTACCTATCCGTCAAAGGCACCGTCTACGACGTCACCTCGGGGAAGTCCTTCTACGGCCCTGGTGGGCCCTACGCCGTCTTCGCTGGCCGCGAGTGCGCTCGTGCTCTTGCGAAGATGACGAAGGAGGAGTCCGAATGCACGGCCGATGTCGACGATTTGAGTGAGAAAGAGGCGACTACACTCGCCGACTGGGAGAAGAAGTTCCAGGCCAAGTACCCTGTCGTCGGCCGCCTCGTCTGAGCTCAGTGAGCTGATTGTAAATTAGTTAACGGAATTGTGTGCTTGATCTGATCAATAAATGTATCTGTATGTATGTATTGAGTGTGGATTTGGATTTGTGTGATTTGCTGATTGGGTACATCTATTAATTACTAATTAGGAAATGATCTATCAGTTGTATCATTAGAATTGTCTGTTTCTCTTTTTAATTTGTCTGATAGTGGCGATATTACTGCTTCATTGGTGAAGTATTTATCCTTGGACAATGGGGATTGTTTCAGGATTAAATAAAGATGCGTTACATGCGTATATTAGACTTCCGATGAGTTAATTTGCATTTTCGCTTGATCTGAACTCGAATGTAGCATGATGTAAAGAAGAGGAGAAAATGACCAAAATGTTTTAGAAAATCTTTTATATTCTCAGTTCTAGTTCTAGTCTCAATTTCGATTGCAAGTTTATGTTGTTTTGTTAGTTTTATTGTCTATGTTGGTAACTCTTGACAAAAAGGCTGAAAAAGGTTCTTCCAGAATTAATTTCCTGGGAACAAATCGACTTTCTAGATTGTAGGTTCATTGCAGAAAACTTCAACTGCACAAGAGATATTACATCATGTTGAAGCGTTTATGCAGGCATCCTTCTCAAAATTAGTTTTGCCAAGGCTTTTGAATTTGTGACATTTGTCTTTTTACTTCGGGTTTTGAAAAGAGAGGTCTTCCTCCTAGGTTCATCTCGCACCCTGATTTCATATTGCGCTACATGCCGTGTAGCTTATCCCACAAGCCGTTCGATTTTGATCGGACGGTTCATTTTTTACGGGCATATCAATCTGGTTACATGCACGGAGCTTTCATATCCATCTGATTCATATCAGACGGTATGACTGCATTACACGCGGTGTAGTGCAACACAGGATTTGAATTCGGTTCATCTCATGAATTCATATGCTCTTCTCTACAGCCAGCTCCTCCGTCTTTCTTGACGGTTTACAGGAACCGAAAGAATCTATCCTCACTGCTAGAGAGGATTGAGACGGGGAAATTCTTTTTCATCTTACCTTTTTATTCTTGCAACGAATGTGCTCTCTATCATGTTAGCAAAGGCAGACATGTCACATCCTGAATAAAGTAGACGTGAGGTTAGATAGTATCTTTCACATACATTTGCGATCCGTCAGCATACATCACAAGAGAAATAAAAACAAACAGACTCAGCTACAAGTCGAGTAATTGGCTAATAGTGACGTATTTTTTTATAACCAATTTATATAACAAACTTTAAAACTATTGAATTAATCCACAGACAATACCAATCAAATAAATTTAATATATTTCACATAAATCAATAGGTCTAGACTTTATCAAAACTAAAAAATCTACTTACCAATTGGTTTTATTGCTACGTTACGACTTAAGTTAATTGATCTAAGTACCTACTATCAAACATCGCCACTTGCTTAACAGGTTTACCAATAAGGAAAGACCATCAGATTGGTTCAAATCCTTCTTCTTAATTTAGTTATGCCTGGGCGGCTCATCTTGGTGCAGGGCGGGTCATTCTGGTCGTCTGGCAGAAAGGCTAACTTAGAGTTGGAAAAAAGGTTAAAATCTAGAATCTGCATAATTGCTCATGCCAGGACAGAACATAATTTATATACCCTTTGTTGTGAACTGTCTAAATGTGGAGATCGTGTCTTGAAGTGGTGGAAGTGTAAGAAAATGCGTAGCAAAACTGCCTCTGTATTTTTGAAAATCTAGAGAACTTGGAATGGTACATTCTGAGCTTAGTCAACCCATTCCAAGTAAGTCTAGCTAAAAATGTGGCCAAGCCTGCTCCACTAGTCTGGATAGTCCATCCTGATGGTAGAATTGTTTGTCGTGATGCATCTGATAGTCTGTTGTCGGCTATCTTGTCGTGTCGCTTTTCATGATGATCCTGCAAAACAAAAGTCAAGCTACGGCTGCACATTTCTCTAACTTAAAATTAGCAAATTCAAGTAAAAACAGATGCATTCGAAGATGATTAAGAGCCTAAACCGGGAGGTTGTGTACACATATAAACCCTACATCACTTATAAAAGCACGTATCCAATGGCTAAAACAATTAGATGAAAGGTGTAGACAATTATCTATTCTATATTTCTATAAATTCTTAACCATTAATAATTTAAATCAATAGTTAAGAATGCATAGATGTAAGTTTATCGACTCTTCATTTTTAATAAAAAGAAATTGTCGCTGATTGGTTGTGCGCAATGTTTGGAAATAGACCACAACATATATGAAAAACTTTCTTAAATAATAATAATTTTTATTTTGGAAATAAATTATATAGGTAAAATTTTCTCATCCGTAATTTTCTAATAATTTTAATTTATTAAGAAATAATTATTTATATTAAATTATTTTTATTGAGATATCGATTTTTATTTTGTTGTAGTACAAAAATTTGTTTTCACATTTTTATTTACCACCCAATGGGTGGGTAAGTTTGTTAATTCTATAAAAAGATCACATACATACAAGTAAGGTTACGAGGTTGGTGTTTTCTTTTAAAATTCAAATTGAATATACAACCGAGCAAAATCCAATAAGGAAAGACCATTAGTAAAGCCGAAGTCAATAGAATTTCTATTAGCCTCAAGGATATAGTTATCCAATAAAAAAAAACCACGTGTCATATAGCAATCATATACTAAAGGAAATACCGAACTCTTTCTTAGATCAATCTAGTATATAGGTTCCTATTAAATTCAAAAAATTATGTATGAAAAAAATAAATAGAGAATTATGGGACAAAAAACAAATCCACTTTGTTTCAGACTTGGTACATTCTATTTGGTTCGAAGAACCAAAAATATATCCTACGAGTATACAAGAAGATAAAAAAATACGAGATTTTGTCAAGAATTATGTACAATATAGGATCAACAAATATGTCCAAATTTGTACCAAGAAATATTTACAACAAACAAAGCAAAAAATATAAAACATCAAAACAGTAGACGAATACCTCCCTAAGGTTTCGAAGGAATTGTATGTATAGAAATTGAAAAATAAGGAAAAAAAACAAAAAAAAACATTTATACGAATCATAATCTATAGCAGATTCGTGCCAAAATTCTTACTCAAAGGAAAAACAATGACAAACTTCCGAAGAAAAAAAAACAAGAATTTTATTCTGCATACCCTAGAAAAATAAGTATTCAACTAAAAAAAGCTCAAATACTTTATAACCAACGTAATCCTCTTGCAGAATTTATAGTCTTACAATTTAAAAAAATAATCCAATTTAAAAGACAATGAAACAAGCTAATGATTTAGCTAGATAAACAGACACAAAAGGAATAAAAGTAAAACTCAAGATCCTATCGATGGACAATCTATCGCACGTAAAGAAGGTAAACTCCCCTACCAATAATCTGTGCCAAAATAGATTATGGTTATGAGAAAAATCAGAGGTAATTAATTTAATGTATGTTTACTATGAGGAGAATTTATTTGGTTGAAGAAAAATAAGAAATTAATGAAAATCAAGGAGAATAAATGACCCCTAATGAGCATCCTTCTTAGCCAAAGGAAGTATATGGAAATAAGTGATAAATGGAAAATAATATTCGGTATAACTTAATACGGAGATAAACAAATATATGCAACGGTCATTTGCATAAATTTCATTCGTCCAATTAGGAGAGAAATCTCAATTAATAATTTAATAAATATTATTATGGGAAGAAAGCGGAAAATCCAATTTAGAAAGCAAACGTAATAAAATTAGTACGCATACAAATTAACAATCAAGATATAATATAATATAAGAGATGGAATCGACAGGAATTTTGTGAAATAAATGTACGCTGATATGGCTTATGATAAATCAAAATAGAATATAACATAAGAGATGGAATCAATAGGAATTTTGTGAAATTAATGTATAATGATAAAGCCTCCCGATTTTATCATAGTTAAAATCATTTTTATATCTCTTTTTTTTATAAAAGCACAATTCTAAAGTGTTAAACCTCTAGATCTATGTCACATATTTATATATGATTTTAGACCGGACTTTAACCTAAATCATAACTCAAAATCCTTGATTTTATTTACTTTTACTTGTTTTATATTTGTATTTGTAGAATTTTGGTACTGCTTGGGTTTCATTCTGATTTGTAGGAACTTGGAGTCAATTCACAACGAAAACAACATAATTTGGCACGAATTGGCGCGTGAAGCGTGGCTCAGAAGACCCTGTGCGACCGCACAGGGATTGTGTTCGACCGCATAGGCCCATATTGGGCTTCGATGGTGTGCACATGACTCAATTCTGGGCCGATGACTTTGGTGCGACCGCACGGAGCTCCAAACCCTACCCCGACCCCTATATAAGTCGCCCAAAGCGCTGGAATTAGGACACGATTCATTCCACCTTCTTCCTTGGCGGCGTCGCAACCAAAACCTAACCCGATCCACCTCCAGTGGCCCTTGTGCGACCGCACAGGGACCACCCCTCTGCCGCCTTGGAAAGTTTCATTCCGACCTTCCTTCGCCTCATCCTTCCACCCAAGTAACCTCCCTGCAGATCCAGAAGATAGAAGAGGCTTGAATAGGGGCTCTGTCCTTCCTGTTCCTCTTTTGGTTTCCATGGAGACTGCATCATTTACTTTGATTGTTCTTGCATCATGTTAGGTTAGATTAGTTATGTTCTAGGGCTAGTTGAAACTGAGTTTAGGTTTGTTGATTTGACTTGATACTTGGTTTCTATTGTGTACTACTTGTTTGATTTCTATATGACTATACTTGTTTGTATTTGATTACTCGATTGAACCTCCTATTAGGTGAACGGCCGTATCTAATCTAAGCAAAGGGTGTAGATTATTTAGTTGAACCAAATAAGTACTCAAGGTAGGTTAGGAGCCGAGAGGTGACCAATTTAAGCCCGAGAGGGACAAATTTCTGCTTAGGCGAGAGTCTAGTGGATGCCTTAGAAAATCAACTAGTGGACTTAGGATAATTAAGCCAACATTACGAGAGTTGAGGGTTAATTAACCTAAAAAGAGCTTTAGACTAGGTTCCATACCATGTTATGTGACCAACATTACGAGAGTTGAGGTTTAGAAATTTAGGTATGGCTAGATCTGTCCTACACAAGTCATAAACCATGTTATTGTGTCAATTCGGCATTAACCAAGGGCCGTGCGGTCGCATGGGAACCCTGTACGGTCGAACATGATCTCCAGGCACGCACGAGTCAGCGATGCGGTGCGAGAGCGACGCACGTTGACAGCCCTAAACCTAACCATGGTGGAAACTGAACCCCTAGAACATTTTTATACCATATTTTACCTCCAAAAATACCAAAACTTGCTATTGTTTTGTTTACCTTTGGTTGATTGTTTTTGTTACTAGTTGATTAAGTCCAAACCCTTTATTTTCCCGTCTAGATTTTGTGAATAAGTAAGGTTTAGTACTCATCTTACCGTCCCTGTAAATTCAACCCCGACTGTACCAACGAATTTACCGTGCGCTTGCGGTTAATTTTAGGTTACTTTTGGGTATATAAGCTCACACATCAATATACATCTTTTGTATCGTTTAATTGATTCGATTTGTGACTGGATGTCAATCGATAGATGAAAAGATAATATGTTTTGGGTTTACATCTAAAATAGCGAGAGCATTGATTAATAGAATAATTATTTCTTTTTTTCTAAAAGAGAGCACATATGAAAAAATTTCATCACCTATAATGTTTTAAATATCTTTGTTATAAAGAAATATATTTTCTTCATAAATATTAGTGTCCAGTGATATCTCAAATTTTTATATATATTTTGGCCAGACTATACACCTAAATTATGACTCAACCCATTATATTCACTGTGTTTTTATGCCATATTTGCCAGGATTTGGTACTGCCGCAGCTTCTCAATTGTATTGTAGGTTTTTGGTGGAAATAACACGATAATCGAGTATTTTGGTGTGAACAACGCGAGGAAATCATTTAGAAACTTGAAGAAACACCTCACATGACGTGCCACAGCATAACACAGGCCAGATGACTCATTCCTGGCCCGCATGCCTCTTAGCCCACGCAATTTCGAGACCATTCGGCCTACTGTTCGGCCTAAAACATCCAGAACGACATCCAGAACGGCCGTGTTTGGAAGGTTTACAGCGAGTTTTGGCAAGTTTCCACCTAGGGAAACTTCTCCCTCTGCCCTAGGACGCCTCCACCACTGCCATATATTGATTTCTCCTATCTTGGAGAGGGGATTCCATGTTTTTAGCCCTAGCCACCCTTGTTCTTGCGCCATTCCTCCATAACGGTGCAAGTTTCCACCTTTACACAGCGAGAGAAGGTTGTAGCAGCGACTTTGAGGAGCAGTTGTGCAGCGAAAAGCAGTACCGTTGATCCACTCCACGATTCCACGAGTTCGAGCCATAGAAACAGAGGTTTATTTGGTGTATTTCTCCATTTTTATGTTCTATTCGAAACTTATGGAATTTGCATCTTTATTTGCAGCAATTATTATGTGTTTTACAACTATGCTAGGCTAGATTTATTTATGTCTTAGGGATGTAGGATTAATTTGACAATTAGGGATGTTGTAGACTTGATTATGCTTGTTATTATGGTGATTTGTTTGTTGGTAATTTAACTTGTTATTGTTTGTTTGTTAATAATTATAATCCAACTTGATGAATGCGCACATCTAGATAGGATTACTATAATTATTTTTTGAAATTTTTTCTGATGCACGGATCCGAATCCCTGTTAACCAATTAGTACCCTCTTAATTCCCTTACCTCATCGCCAATTAGTGGGAATGAAATTTCAAAAATAATAAAAAAAGGTAACCGGTAATGAAAATACTCGATTATTACTGGAGCTGAAGGGATAATTTCTTAGCAAAGTCACTCAAGCATTACTCCGAGACACAATCAGCGAATTATCATTCAACTCATTAGCTTCTTAATCGTTGGTTAACTTAGCGAAGGAGCACGCAAATACTCTTGTATCCTAGATTTCTTTGTTACGCAACCGATGTTGAGAAAATGTGGCAATATTCACAAAGATCCAGTATTTTCTCTTCATCGCTGACTCTTCCGATTCCAAAACTACCTGCTGCAAAGCGCACAATTTTTCACTAGATCCAAGAATTCTCAGCTAATTAACCATGAAAACATCTTTCTGATAAGAACTCAATTCTGAATTTCTTCGATGGCGAGTGAAAACGGCGCCGAGACCTCAGTCCTGACTGAAGTCACTGAAGGCTCCCTGGACCCAGTGCACAGACTATTTAAGTGGACTAAATGGTCTCCTCTAGGTTGGTTGAGAATGCTAGCAGAGAAGACAGACTGGAGCTTTGTTTTTGCCGTGGTTGTGGCATACGGGCTTAGCCAAGGTCTGGGAGGAAGCATATGGAGGGTTGCATCAGATTATTACTGGAAGGATGTGCAACGGGTCCAGCCAGCATCAGCTCAGATTTATCAAGGAATTACCTCTATTCCTTGGATTATTAAGCCTATTTGGGGATTGGCTACTGATGTCGTTTCGATGGCTGGCTACAGAAGACGACCTTACTTCATTCTAGCAGGTGCATTTATTAACTGATTTTCTTAAATTCAATTAAGGTTTCAAAATTTGAAGTTTCAGTTTTGAACTGATAGATTGTGGTGCTGATGTTGTACCAGACAGAGACAGCTCCAGTACCAATTCAATACTGGTACAATGTCAAGCACCTATCTACTAAGATTACTTGATAATGCTTTTTGAGTTTACTTTTTTTTTGCCATATTAAACTATCTAAGCCGGTGCATTAGGTCTTATAGTAGTGGTATTAATCCATTGTTTATGAACCAGGTGATCAGTCCATATATCTGGGCCTTCACGGTTGGTGTTTTTAATTGCTCATCATTGTAAGCTTGGTGAAATTTCGTTCTTTTAGGTCTTATTGGATTGATTTCAATGCTAACCCTCTCGCTTCATAGCAAACTGCCCATATTGTTTGCACTTCTGGCAATGCTGGGGGGTAGTGCCGGCACAGCAATATCAGATGTGACAGTGGATGCCTGTGTAGCTGAGAACAGCATAGCTCATCCTTTGCTCGTTTCTGATTTTCAAAGCCTGTGCATGCTCAGTCTATCAATTGGTCGTCTTATTGGCTATTCTATTAGTGGGCTTCTTGTTCATGCAATCGGATCCCAGGTGCATTTTACTCTTGTTTCTGTATATCTAAATCGGTCTGATTGACTTTTGCATGGTTCCTTCTTGCAAATGTAGAGTTTGTTGTTCCACTCAGAAAAATGCCAAACTATTGCAACAGAAAACATTAAACATGAAAATGTCATTGATGGTTTGCCTGTGGGCTTAACGAGTTTAGATGGGATATGACCTAACTGTACCAATAGAAGCCTTATCTGACATGTCTAATTCCAGCAGTAGAAACCTATATAAGACAACATTGAGAACTTATTTTCTTTCTAAATTTTCTATACTTTCAAATTTTAGGGGGCGCTTGGTATACTGAGCATTCCTTCTGTGATAGTGTTTTCAATTGGATTAATGCTAAAGGAGTCTCCATCTGCAAGCTATAACCTCAACCAGGTTGCAACAGATATAATTTATACACTTACAATCTCTTATTTTCTTTTGTTTTTTCCTTATGTGGTCATGCTATTATGGACCTGACTGGTCTGACTCATTGTTTAAATGCTTAAATTTTTCTTGGCTTTTTTGGTATTTCTGCAATAATAAGCGAAAGTTGAAAATTGTAACTTAATTGCGCAACGTTGGCTAAATTTCAGAGCCAAAGACACAATTAACTGATATCTTAATATAAAAACTTGGGAAACTGTACAATACAACCTGGGAAATCATACACCAAAATAAGCATATCTCCTACCATATAGAAGCAGTTTGCCAATCATCTCAGTGGTTAGTTCCATGCATAGGCCTTTCGCACCTTGTCTTCACTGTTGGGTATTTGCACTTCTTTTAAGAGAGTGTTGGATTCTTCCATGACTATGCCATGTGCACACCAATTGTTTTGCATGAATTCTAAGTTTCTCACGCTTACGTGGAGAATTTTTTTTTTTTTTTTTTTTTGAAGGTAGGGAGGCGATAGCCACACCTACAAATTCCATTAAACCAAAAGCAATTTACAAAAGTTTATGTACATATCCACACTGTCAGAAAAATAAAAAGTACAAGTCAAATTAAAGTCGAACTAATTCTCACACTTACGTGGAGAATTAGAGAGATAGATTTTTGGTATTCAATATATTTTCAATAGTCCATTTATGATAGACTACAGAAGTTCAGATTTACTGATTATTCCTACATTTAAAGGATGTTGATATCCTGTCAATGCAATTAGATAATTATTTCTAGAACGTTCCACATGGATGCACACTGATTACTAGTTAACTACTTGTCAATTACCATAACGAAGAACTTGGTTTCTCCCAATCTTTCAACTCTTGAACCTTAAAATCTTTATTGATACCTAGTGGAACTGTCCTCATTTCTGGTGTAACTTTTTCTGTTCTCTCTTTATTTCTTTTTTTTTTTTTGGATCTTTTACCTTAGGATAGGTATACCAGAAGTTTCTTGACGCCAACAGAACTATGTGGAGAACCATAAAATATCCCGAGATCTGGAGACCTAGCAGTTATGTCTACTTGTCTTTAGCCTTGAGCGTTAACATCCAAGAAGGGATGTTTTATTGGTACACAGATTCAATTAAAGGTCTATCTTTTTCTGAGGTAAATAATTCAATGTTCATTGATTAAAGTTAAGGGGATATAGCATGGGTTATTCTTTGGTGGAATTTGAGTAAAAAATGTGCATGCCATGGAATAATTTGCTTTTCCGTGCAATAACATATGAAACCATGTAAAGCACTGTACCTTTCAAATTTTCAGGGATCGATTGGTACCATGTTTGCAATCGGCTCAGTTGGCTCCCTCCTTGGAGTAATACTATACCAAACTTCTCTCAAAGACTACTCTTTTCGAGATCTTCTTTTATGGACCCAGTTACTGATAAGCCTATCAGGCTTGCTAGACTTGGTGTTGGTACTCCGCCTAAACTTGAATTTGGCTGTGCCAGATTATGTCCTGGCAGTCTTTGATGAAGTAGTGTATCAAATGGTGAATCGCCTCAAAATGATGGCTCTTTTGGTACTTTGCACCAAACTTTGCCCTTTGGGTATAGAAGGTACCTTCTTTGCTTTGCTCATGTCAATAGAAAATATAGGAATGTTGACATCATCTTGGATGGGTGGCCTTCTCCTTCATGTTCTGAGAGTTACTCGAACTGAGTTTGGTAACCTGTGGGTTGCGGTGCTTGTACGGAGTTTGATTCGATTGCTGCCTTTGGTTTTTCTGCATTTGGTTCCTAGAACTGGAAGTGACTATGGATTGACCGGTCATCCTGTTGAAATGGTGGATAAAAATTGTAATTCTCAAGTGTGCAATAAAGATCCCATTTCAGTTGAAATGGCATTCCCCGCTGACGGTTTTGGTTCAAATACTAGCAATCTGGATTTGATTCTGGAAAATCAAGGATTTGAAGGTGAAATGGAGGTGGAGGACAGTGAAACAGTTTCATTGATTCACAATGGCTGATCTGATAAGAATTGCAAGTGTCGAATCACCTCTTCTTCCTCTTTTTCTTTTTTTTTTTTTTTTCTCTCGCAAGTACATTCTTATATTCTTAATTTCCACCGGTAATTAGAGATATGATATTTTAGTAAGCAAAAGCATTAATGGATATTATCGTGATTGATACAAACTTTGAAAGATTAGAGTTTGAGTAAGTTTGAAAAAATTACATAATTTCTTCTTAACGTTATTTAGTATATGTTTATTGGTCCTTCAATATTCATTTTCTATATTACAAAGGTACAGTCGTTTTTCCAACAAAAATCAACAGAAAATGCTCCGTATCGACTATTATAAAAGTAAATGCAAGAGAATCCTTATCCATCATAGATGGGTGTAAATATTTTAATTTTTTTTTTATATCTCCACTATATCTTGATTTTTTTTTTGCCTTCAATATTGAGAAATTAGATTTAAAATTATCAAAATAAAACTATTTAAATATAGTCTAAATAAAAAATACGATATTTTGACTGTGCTTTAATTGACACGAAAAGTTTTATAAAAATTCGGTGATATAGATAATTTTCATGATGTTGTTTTAAAGTAATTAGTTCGTACTAAAAGAAAATTGAAGATATCGTAGTATATTATGTGATTTGTAGAAAAAATAGTGTACATCATTCTGGTGGTTTTATTCTGTAATTTGAGTTTCAATCTTTTATTTTTTTAAAAGGGTAAATGCATATAAAGATATTTTCATCATCAATAAGATAAGAAATAACAGTTTAAATATAACGAGAATTGGTACCTATCATCCCTCATTTTCCCATCCCCACCATCCACAGACTCTAAACAGGCTTTTATGAATCCAATAACTGGCCCAGTCTATATATATCTCTAGACCTCTTTCTCGTCCAAACCCTAGCCGAAATTTCTTCTTTTCCTCTCTCTCCTCTCGCGTAGCTCCAGATCTCCGAGGCTTGCGACCAGATCGCCTCCGTCGCCTCGTCACTTCTCCTCTCCTCCGTCGCCTCCATCGACCAGATCGCCTCCGATGAAAGGGGCGGAATAGAGAAAGCTCTGACGAAGTTGAGCAGCATCACCATCTCCAGGAAAGCCAAAGAGGAGATCGCCTCAATTGGAGAGGACCTCTCAGTGAGTGTTTCCCTTTTCTTTTTCGTTTTACTTACTAGCTCTTGTCTTTATTGGTTTTTAATTTTACTTATGGCGTGGAGATCTTTCCTGATAGATCTATTTCATCTAGGTCATGGGTTGCACACTTATAATATATATCCTTTACTCTCTTTAATTATTAGTTTTTTAAACGATTCGTAAGTAGATTCCTCAAAATTCGTAAGTTGTTTTAGCTAGGTTAAACTTATTTTTGTCATATCGCTCAGATATCATCATTTAAGCTTGCTATGTGGAAACTTTCAAGTACATCCTATGTCATTTAGGAGATTTTTGTATTCTTAGTTAGTTAGATTTGAATTCCAGGAAAATGCAACCATTTACTGCCATTTTTTGTATTACTTTATCGATAATTGCTCCTGTTCCTTAGATTTGCTAATTATGTGCTCTTAATTGATAATGCCATAATGCAAATGTATTTTCAGGTGATTTTGAACTTCTGTTGTAAATTATCAAGATCCATATGATTGCAACAAGTAATTGGACGAGAACAAGCAATTGATTTTGGCAAATTTGGACTTGTGCATCGGTGTTCCGTTAGTTTTTGTAAAAGAGTAGGTAGTGATTATATGTGTTCAGTTAGTTACTGTGTTTGTTTGTGGTTGTTAAAATTGTGTAGGATTTGTGTTATTATTAGTTTTTGTGCTTGTTTGTAGTTGTTAAAACTGATGAATTATGAAGTTGATGTAAATTGTTCACTTTATTTATTGTAAATGTTATTTATATTATAATATGTGTTCACTTTGAATGTGCTCACTTTGTTTATTGTAAATGTTAACTATATTGTTATATGTGTTCACTTTGTATATTGTAAATGTTAACTACGAAATCAAATTTCTGTTGCAACTAACTGAACAAATAAAACTTTTAGTTCAACCTTTACCGTATGTAACTGAACAAAAAATACGAAAAATTTCATTTCCTGCTGCAACTAACTGAACAAATAAAACTTTTAGTTCAACCTTTACCGTATTAAACTGAACAAAAAAATACGAAAATTCCATTTTCAGATGTAACTAACTGAACAAATAAAACTTTTAGTTCAACCTTTGTCGTATTAAACTGAACACAAAAATACGAAAATTTCATTTTCAGATACAACTAACTGAACACTTACGACTTTTAATTCAACCCTTATGGCATCTAACTGAACAAATAAACCAGTATATTTGATGACGTCAGCATCCAGAAATTTCTGAAAAAATTTCGAAAAATTTTCGCTGACGTCAGCACGCGAAAAAATGGAGGTGAGGCCCATTTTTGGCCTGTTGGATGGGATGGATGGGATGGATGGGAAAATGATGGATGGTGTATATCACCCCCGAAATATAACGAGCTAACCGTATATGTGGCGTCAGCTGATGGACTCACGGACAACATCGGCAAAGCGCAAAATAGGCCTCCATTGTTCGGTATACTTTATTGTTTGACTGGAAATCCTTCTATTTTTTGTTCTGAAATAAAAAAACCTCAATTTTATTTATTTATTTATTATTATTTTTTTATTGAGGCCAGATCCTACCTTATTAGTCTATTAGTCTATTATAACCCAAGATAATTAGATAACATCCGCTTTTGCCTGTCATTAAAAATAGGTAATTGCTTTCCGCAATCCAGCGGAAAGCCATCCACGCCATCCAGACTCAGCGCTCTCTTCTCCTTTCCGCACCCAACTCACTTCCGATCCAATCCGATCTGACCGCACCTCACACCCAGCGCGTCTCCCCTCGTTCCAGCGTGTTCCCTCCCATCCCTTCCCTCTCTTCCTTTCCTTCGCAACTTCTCCTCTTTCCCTCCGCTTCTCAGTGACTCGCCCTCCCTTCCCTTCCTTCTTTTTCGACTTCTCCTATTTCTCTCAACTTTCAGGTGCGTCTCCCTCTTCTTCTCTCTCTTTTTTCGTTAGTTTTCCCTCCTTTTTTTCCGCTCCCCTCTCCTTTACTTCGTGCTTTCTCACTGGCCTTTTCTTTCTTTTTCCTCTCCTTCATGTTATATATGTTTAATTTATTTGTTATATATGTTCGATTTATTGTTATATATGTTCAATTTATTGTTATATATGTTCAATTTATTTGTTTATGTTCATTTTTTATGAGTTCACATTGTTTGTCATATATGTTCAATTTATTCTTATTTATGTTCAATTTATTAGTTATATCTGTTCAATTTATTTATTTTTATGTTCATTTTTATGAGTTTTTACGATTTTTGATATATATATATTCTATGTATTGTTATATCTGTTCAATTTATTGGCATATGTGTTCATTTTATTTATTATATATGTTCAGTTTATTTTTTATGTGTTATATCTTTTTGCTAAAGTACACGTTTTTTGTTGTATCTATTCAATTTATTTTTCATTTCTGTTCAATTTATTGGTGTTATTTTTTCACTTTGTTGATGTATTTACGTTCACTTTTATCTTTTGTCTGGATTCACGTTGTTTGTTATATTTGTTCAATTATTTGTTATATCTGTTCAGTTTATTGAGAATATCTGTTCATTTTGTTTCTTTATTTAACCAATTTTTGTTCTATATATACACTATGTTCATATTATCTTTGTATATGTTCAATTTATTGTTATATATGTTCATTTTAAAAACATATAATAAAGTGTGAGGGAGAAGAAGGGAAAATAGATCGTCAGGGAGGAGGGAAGGATGGAAGGGAGCGTGAGGGAGGAAGAAAAAATAGATCGCCAGGATGGAGGGAAGGACGAAAGGAGCGGAAGAGAGGAAGGGCGCATGAGGGCGGAAGGACGCGTGAGGGAGGGAGAGGCGCTCACCCAGGCGTGCGGAAAAAAATGAAAGATGGAGGGGAGGGGAGAGTTGGATGGCGCGGATGATTTTTCGCTGGATGACGCTTATCATTCCCGTTAAAAATATGATAGGCGGGTTCATAAAAATAAAAGAGAATATCGATTGTGAACCATGGTTCATTTAGGGCTTCGTGAATCATGATTGTTTGATCGGTGATTTTGCAAATTGACAAATCTAAATTAACAAATTCAATTTATATATTGAAATCTCATTAAAAATCAAATTTTACAATTTTTAAAATTTTTTTACTATTTTTTCGAATTTTTTAAATCTTGCCATTTTTGGACGATAATTAGTGAATTATGGTCCAAAAATGGCAAGATTTAAAAAATTCGAAAAAAATAGTAAAAAATTTCAAAATTCTAAAATTTGGTTTTCTATAAGATTTCAATATATAGATTGGATTAGTTAATTTAGATTTGTCAATTTGCAAGATCACCAATCACACGATCATGGTTCACAGAGCTCTAAATGAACATGGTTCACAATAGATATTCTCAAAATAAAATATAGAACATAAGTTTTCTTTTTCTTTTCTTTTTTTTTCTTTTTTTTTTTTTGCATGATTTGAAGCTTTTTAATTTTAACCCGACTTTCCGAACTATGGGTCGCAGTGTCGGTCCACTGCAGCAGTTTTTTTTTTTTTTTTTATCATCCCATTGCAGCAGTTAGCAGTTGCGGACCCGTTGCAATCCCCACACGTTCTTTGTACACAGATCTAAAACTTTAATTCGTCTGATTTCATCCGACCAATCCTCCGTGCTGCCCTTTTTTATATTAGAGAAACGGATCTCTTGCCAAGTTGCTCCAATAAAGTCGCTCCCCTTCCGTTTTGACTGGTCCACTTATAACTTTTCGGTACGAGATGGAGCTATGTAACTATGTTTCCATTCTTTCCGATCCCATCGTAGACAGTAGACCATTTTTGCGAAGTACCATGATACTCATCTGGGTCAAATCTCAACTCCTTTTATTTTATTTTATTTTGAAGTAGTAGTTTAACTTCAAAGGGGTTAAATCTAAATCTGATAGAAGAAGTCTCTCTCTCTCTCTCTCCTGACCTAATGCACTTCTTCTCTACCAACTCCTTATAGCGACTGGATGAAAGATCTCTTCATTCAATAGATCTCTACTTATCGAATGGGGGAAGAGAATGTAGAAGAGACAGTCGCCTTGGCAGACTCGGTCCCAGTGGGGACAGAGAAGCAACAGCCCCTGAACTCGGTCCACGGTGCACCGAAATGGTCTCCTTTCGATTGGTTCAGGATGCTGGCGGAGGAGCTGCATTGGAGCTTCGTTTATGGGGTGGTAGCTGTGTATGGTATCAGCCAAGGCCTTGGTGGGAGCATATGGCGGGTCGGGTCGGATTATTACTGGAAAGATGTGCAACAGGTGCAGCCAAGTGCTGCTCAGGTTTATCAGGGGATAACTTCGATTCCATGGATGATTAAGCCGATTTGGGGATTGTTAACTGATGTTGTACCAGTGGCCGGGTACAGAAGGCGGCCGTACTTCATCTTATCAGGCATGACATGTTAATTTTATGCAGTGTTCTCATATTTAGAAATGGGGATAGGAATTAGTCAAACAAATGTAGAGTATGTCAAGACCCTTTCCAATTTGGGACCAACCAGAAAAAATGAGTTTGATTGTGGTTTATAGCTGATCAGTTATTCAGTTGCGTGAAGAACTTCCATGATCAATATTGAATTAGGGCCGTTTGGCATGTAATTGTTATGTTGTGTTGATTTGAGATATTGGATTGTAGCATTAGTGGTAAGCAGTTAAAATTTACAACGCCACTATGACAACAATAATGGATGAGTGCCAATGCATTTCTTTTGTGCTTTTCTACAAAACCATTGGGAAAAAAAAACATCAGTTAAATTATTTAGCTAATTAGCTCTATTTCAGCTAATAAACCCTTTGAATGTACAAAACTTTATAGGAGAAAAAACCTCGAGTCCATTTCAGCTAATAGGAAAAATACCTTGTTTTTACATGCTACACATTGGCAACAATTTTTGGTTTCTCCTTCTTTGGGCTTGCCAATTTGTCTTTATTTTCTTGCTTTATTTTCAATTAATATTTGGTACAAAAATTGCAGGTATCCTAGGAGTGGTCTCCATGCTGACTCTCTCTCTTCATAGCAAGCTGCATGTGGCCTTTGCTTTGCTCGCTATGATTTGCTTCATGGCTAGTGCGGCAATTTCAGATGTGACAATAGATGCACTTGGGGCCCAGAACAGTATAACCCGCCCAACCCTCGCTCCAGATGTTCAAAGCCTGATGGGTTTAAGTTCATCAATTGGCAGCCTTATTGGGTTTTCTATCAGTGGTCTTCTTGTGCATGCCATCGGATCTCAGGTGAATATCTGATATTAGTTTGCAAGGCTAAAATATAGAAAATCTGGAATATTAAAAGCGATAAAACCTAAGGTCTGGTTAGACCAAATGATAATGTAGAGTCTTATCAGCAATTCAGCAGTAAGTATGGTAATGGTAACTCTTGGTTGTTTCTATGGATTTTAATCATGAATTTTGTTAATGCTTTTGCTAACCAACAAGCCAGCTCTTGTGTTTTTTTATGTTTTATTCAAATTGGAAGAATGAGTTATTAGTTCTATCAATTATTTTGTTATTATTTATTAAATTTTGGTATTCTGGTTTAGGGAGTGCTCGGACTATTAAGCATCCCTGCAGTTCTGGTTCTCTCAGTTGGATTGCTACTCAAGGAGGATATCTCCCCCAGCTGTTCTCTCAAGCAGGTAATGAGTAATATGACTAGTATTTCTGCTTGTCCTCGTCATAAATTGATTTATGCCTTTAGAATTAGCCTGATTCTTGGTGGATATTCATCTTTCAGGTATTTGACAATTTCCGTGAAGCCACCATGACTATGTGGGAGACATTGAAATTGCCACAGGTTTGGAGGCCGTGTTTTTACATGTACCTGTCTCTTGCTCTCAGCCTGAACATACAAGAAGGAATGTTTTATTGGTACACTGATACATCCAAAGGTCTTTCTTTTTCCGAGGTAAATTTACATTTAAGCCTTTTATTTGATTGTTTTTTAATTTGTCTTGAACTTCTAAGAATGAGGATAACTTGTCAGTATAAGTTACTGTTCCGATAATAACCAGTTGGCTACAAAATATGAATCCTTGTTAAATTTGGCAATTCTTTATGTTTTGTGTAATTTGCTTTACTGGCTGGTGCCATAACAGTCTTTGCCTAATATTTCCACTTTTCTCTTGAAGGGATCTGTTGGATTGATATTTGCTATCGGCTCAGTGGGTTCTCTCCTTGGAGTTATACTCTATCAAAACATTCTAAAAGATTACCCATTCCGTGGCCTTCTTTTCTGGAGCCAGTTGCTTCTGAGCCTCTCAGGCATGCTAGACCTACTGTTGGTGCTGAGACTAAACCTAAAACTTGGCATGCCTAATTATTTCTTTGCAGTAATTGATGAATGGGTCTCACAATTGGTGAACCGTCTCAAATGGATGCCAATTTTGGTTCTCAGTGCCAAGCTTTGTCCTTCTGGCATAGAAGGCACATTTTTTGCTTTGGTCATGTCTATAGAAAATGTGGGCTTGCTGACATCATCATGGGGTGGCGGTCTATTATTACATGTGCTTAGAGTTACAAGAACTGAGTTCAGCAATCTCTGGGCAGCTATTCTGATACGGAATTTGATGCGGCTGTTGCCTCTGCTATTTTTGTTTTTGGTCCCCAAAAGTGACCATAATTCTACAATTCTTCCTGCTGAGATGCTCGAGCAGAATAATGTTTTGGAACCAAATATGATACCACTAGAAAGATATGATATTGAGATGGCTTCTCTTGCTGAAGAAAGAGACTCAAATTTACCCGAGAAAATTGAGAGAAGCGAAGATGACAGCGAACTAGTATCATTGGTTGGCAACACGTGATATATAACAAAAGAATCTTTACGTCCTAAAAATCTGTTGAGAAGAGGTATTTTTTTTGTTGTAGAAAGGTTCTTTAATTGATTATTTGATTATTATTGTAGTATAGTGACATGTAGTTGAAATGTTTTGATCATTTTCCTCTTTTGCCTTTCCACAGTTCCTAGTAAATTATCATGGTACATGTTCAAGCGTCTAAATTAATGATGTGCTGTGCTAAGTTTTATGACATGTAGGGAAAAGGATGACATGACCAGCTCTAAGGAACTACGTAAGATAACGATAATTTCATTTTAATTTACTGAATCTCATTAAGTGAAATCATTCGGTTTGATACCCTGGAAGTTTTATGAGGCATTGCAATGCACTCGGGAGGTTCCAAACCTCCAATGATAGCACAATAGTGCATGGTGCTAATAGATGCATTATTTGACCTGAGTAGGAGAAGCATTTTCGTAGCACTCGGCTTAGTAGGGTCAAGTAAGGTTTGCACGTTTTAAATGCTTTAGTATTTCAATAGGATATCCAACTCGTGAAATGGACAGCCCCGTGATCCATTTCTTTGAATTCGCATACTGATGAATTTGTGAGGTACAAATAATTTTAAAATTCAAAACCAGCGATTTATCAGTGCGACGTTGATATATCTCGCGTGCCAAAGAAATAATTAGCATCCTATCGCTCGCTTAAACGGGACAAGAATTGGAGACTAAATCAAGTCTATATCAATAATTGAAGTTTGTAGCCAAATCCCAATAAAATGTTCATGACGAAACACAAATAGGGACAAGGTATATATTCACTAACTATCAATGACATTATATTTTTTTTTAAAAAAAAAATCACGCAAACCAGACTTGTATATAAAAATGATAATTGGTACATCAAGAGATTCAAGACGTCATAAGTTCAGAAATTTTAAGAAATTACTATGTTGATTTTGGGGAATATTAAATAAGAAATAATGGTTGAATATGTCGTCTGCGAAAAAGAATATTTTGTCCTTGTTTAATTGTTTTTCTTGAAAAAATATCAATTACGTGATCTCACTCCATAAGATCATGATTATTAAACCGTATATGCTCCCGTACAGTTATGACTTTTGTACGTACACAACTATATTTAAAGAGGCTCTGGTTAAAGTCATATGATGAACAACATTTTAACGACTAGAAACATTTTCTATGGCTGCAGATATATTAATTTTGGGGCAGATTCACAACATTGGCATTTTAAATCCAATAGTCCAAGACTTCCGTCGCTTTCGTACAATATATAAAAATTCTAATTTGGTTAATATTTTACTGACAATTCTATGTAACTTGCGAAAGATGTAATAAACAAGGACATTCCTGTCCTTCTCACATAAAACAGAAAATAGTAGCATTTCCATCCTCGAAAATACAACAATAGAAAAGTAGCAGGCAGAAACCAAGTTCATTTTATTTCCCAAAAGTCCTTCAAAATGTGGTTTCGGTTGAAGTCCAAACACCCCACCATGATAGGTCTAAAAATTAAACATTGACAAAAAAAAAAAGTGAAGATTTTTTTCGTTTTTGATACGAGAGGTTATTTTTCTTAAAAAAAATGCATAATCCACTATGAAAGTACATGTTATTTTTGTTTTATTCCTACTCATGGGATTGGAATCCCTCTTATCTAAAAAAAAAGGAAAAAAAAAAGAACTTAATTGTACGCTTAGCATCATCCTTAAGATATATTTTGAGATTATTTGTAATATTTTGTTGACCACATAATACAAAGAAAAGTCAGTCCGATTAGGATTAATTGTTAATATGTGGGTGGTTGTAAAAAGTATAATTGCGGTATTGTGTAGTTTCTACCAAAATTACAGTAAAGAAAAATGTTAGTTGGTTATCAAATTTGGTATCGACTCATTTTTCTAATTTAATTCGATTCGAATAGGTAGAAGGCCCATTAAAATACTTGTGCTCCCCGACGAAATGTATGGTTTATACTCTATAGCAATAAGCAAACCCGTACCAAATTATTTCATAATAAAATAAAATAAAATCCTCTAGAACCTGCTAGCTTGATCCAATGTTAGATACAAAAACGACTTCTCGGTTATCTAATGCATATGGCATATTTAAATTTGACCTAATAATAATCCTTTTAATTGGCGACTATTTTACGTGTCTATTTTCTTTATTTTATAAAAATAAAAGACACTTAAAGACAGCTCAATTATTTCTAATCTTAGAGGTTCTGATATAATTAGTCAGTTTCAATGTGCCCGCAATTATGTGATCGCATGTTGCGACTTAGTTTTGTCTCTATGGTTAGGTGCTTTCTAGGTCTAAGTGTCTAACAGTAGTAAAAAAGTTCGCAGTCACAATTTGGTCAAATAATTATTTGATATGAAAATGTTACTGCAAAATATTGATTTTATTAATCTAAATATATTAGTTGTATAATTTTAATCTTTAATTTTCCACTTTTATCTCAACGTCAAAGAACTCAACTATTGAAATTAGTTTCAATCTCTGACTGATCAAAGTGTTAAATTCTCATTTAATTTTTAAAATTAAGCCAGCTCGAATCAAGCAAGCTAGTTTCAATTCTTGAAAACTTAAATTCAAACCACTTAATAAATTTGAAATTATAACTTAATCACACGATGTGCAAAGATTCAACAGTTGTTTCCCAATGTTTCCCTATACTTTTATTCTCAGGAAAAATACGAAAAATGGAGGGGTTCAACAAGCAAAATTTCAATTATTGGGTGGGCTCCTATATCCAGCAATTTGCAACATTTATGTTTCAACAAAACCGGTATAGACCTGGTCTCCTCCTCATTATATCCAGATTATCCGTAAAACTACAAGTATCGTCTCCCCTGTAATAGCAACAGGTAAAGCGAGAAGAATTCACACACGTGTGCCAGCACGGACGAGAAATCCAAGTAACAAAATCCAGAACCCCCTCCATTCCAAAATCACTTCTTTTCTCCAGTAACCCCAACACATCTCAGGTAATGAATACCGATAACAACAATTTCGTTTAAAAAATGGAGAGGAGAAGTAACTAATCGTAGTTTTTTGGTCTTTGCTCCGCCCACAAAGGGTAAAATAAACCACTTCAATCAAAGATTCTAACCCTTTATGCCTTCCTCTCTCTCTCTCAAGCCTTCGAGTAGTGATTGATTGATTCCCTTTTTCTTCCCTTTCTTGTGGATTCTAATTCTTTCTGGATTGGGGTTTTTAAATTGCTAATCTGAGGCGAGATCTAGGGTTTTGTTCCCCTTATCCGATTTCTCCAAATGGTTATAATGCCGAATCAGAGCAAGATCCGACCTGATCCGACTGGAACTCCGAGAGCGACCGTGAAGCTGGAGATCGAGGATTCGTTGGAGGAAGAACATGGCCCCTTTAATAAGCGATCTAAGCTCGAGATCTCCTCCAATCAGGTTTCTATTTCCTTATAGGATCTCGTTTGTTATTGCATCTTAGAAACAGTGGAGTTTTAAGAATTTGGGATTTTTGTAGGTTAGAATTGGGACTTTCGGAATAGAATCTGCGCTGAAATTTATCCAATTTTATCATCAGTGAAGGAAATCGATCTAAACAATAAATTAATAAATTCAATTTTTGGGGAAATATAGATAATTTCTAATTGGCTTCATTAGTTAGATCTTTGATTATGTTTCCTGTTAATAAGTTGAGTACCTTTTTGAAGATTGCTTTCCAATCGGCAGAATAAGCCTCTCTTATTGGATTTTAATTAATTGTCCTTAAATCTAATTGCAATTTAACATGGGAAGTTGGGATTCCGAAACTTATTTTATGTAGAGATTAATAGCAATTCAAAATAGTTTCAGTTAGAATAATAGAATTGTGCTCTACTGAATTCTTTCACTCGGGGAAATTTTTTTTTTTTTTAAAAAAAAACAGAAATTTCTGGATGGGAGATTGTAAGATTACATTTACTGGTAGGAAGACATAACACTAATTTCTTGTTGTACTTCCCTGAGGCTTGAACAAAGCTGAATGTATTGGAATTGCTTAGCACAAATAGCCACTTGAAAACTTACATGGTATCTCTGAATATTAAGAAGATGTAGATACCTCATACCTGCCTTGTCCTTCCCCCAAGACACCCACCCTGCTGCTTGGTTAGATAATTTTGGCCCCAATGCACAATTGGCAATTCGGTTGGTCCTGTGGTGTCATCCTAGTCATTTGTACTAGTCTTATATATATAAGCTAACACACAAGGCTTTGTTTTCTAGGATATGTACAATAACGTATTAGATGAGCCGAGCCCACTAGGCCTTCGACTGAGAAAGAGCCCATCTTTGCTTGATCTGATCCAAATGAAACTTGCACAACCGAAGACAAATTCTGATTCTTCCAAAAAGAAGGAAGACAAATCTAGTTCTGTTGCAAGCTCAAATGAGAGGCTAAAGGCTTCCAATTTTCCTGCTAATGTATTGCGTATTGGAAAATGGGAGGTAAGATGATTAACCAAGTTCTTGACAGAAGCATTTTCATTGTAAATCTCAGTACTGACTGATTATGTTTGGTGCAGTGTGTATCGAGATATGAAGGTGACTTGGTTGCAAAGTGCTACTATGCCAAGCACAAGCTTGTATGGGAAGTCTTGGATGGTGGTCTCAAGAGCAAGATAGAGATCCAATGGTCTGATATTACTGGCATAAAGGCGACATGCCCTGAAGATGGTCCTGGGACCTTGGATGTAGTGGTTAGAAAAATTTAATATTGCATATTCTTGGCATGTTAATGTTAATATTTGATTTTTTACTTGCTGAAATGTATAAATTTTTTTTAACCTTCTTGTTGGATTAGTTGGCGAGGCCACCTCTTTTCTTCAAAGAGACTGATCCTCAACCTAGAAAGCATACTTTGTGGCAAGCTACTTCTGATTTTACGGGGGGACAAGCTAGCATAAACAGGTAAATACATTTTTGTTGATCCTATGTACAAAACATGAATAGAAAAACTGTTTGATAATAACATGCAACTTTTGCTTACAGGAGACATTTTCTCCAGTGCCCTTCAGGATTATTAAGCAAGAACTTTGAGAAGCTTGTGCAATGTGACCCGAGACTTCATTTATTGAGCCAACAACCTGAGATAGTATTGGAATCTCCATTCTTTGAGCCCAGGTGTGCTATGTTTGAGGATATGGAGCAGAAGAAACCCCACTGTTTTAGCAGGCTACAGGACGAAAGGGAACCTTCCTTTTCTGGATTTATTGATCCAGGTTCACCATCTTTGTCCCTATCAGCTAAGAGTGAAGGGAGGGATTCTATCGGGACTTTAACTGATTTTAACCCTCAGGCTTCTAATGGAGGTAATAACTGATTTTAACCCCACTGTTAATAGTATTGTCTTTCAAATTGTACATTTTAGTATGTAATCCTTGTTTTGTAACAAGTATATTGACCTTTGTAGCTCAAGTCTCTACTAGCAGCAGCCAAAAAGTATTGAGAAACCCTAGCTTGTGGGAGCAGCTTAATGTGCAAGGACTCCTTAAAGCATCCATGTCAGTGGACGACTTGGTGAATCACCTTGGCAACTGCATTTCTGAGCAAATGACCTCTGGCAACTCAAACTTACCAGGCAACGCAATGCCTCCCAAGGAGATGCTAGAGGATCTTGCACAGTACCTTCTGAGTGATACACAGGCTGCTTCATCATCTGATGAGAAATCACTAATGGCAAGAGTAAATTCCCTTTGTTGTCTCATTCAAAAGGATACTAACAATGCTGGGGGCCAGAACAATATGCAGCCTATGCATGGTAATGTCTCTGACGAGGATGCTGACTCAGATGGGGTGGGTGAAGATGAAGATGTCAATTCAAAACTGACAATCCAGCTGAATATGAACAATAATAACGGCGATGACAGTAAGGAAGAAAAGCAGGCTGGGATGTCTAGGAAGGATTCATTTGGAGATCTACTGTTGCATCTGCCGCGAATCGCTTCTATGCCACAGTTCTTATTCAACATTTCTGAGGATTCTGAAAATGAGAGATGATGACCTGAATGTGGGTTTGTCTTTCCAGGGTTGAGAGAGGGGGGAGCTGTAAAAGTTGCTGCATCAAGACAATAAAACCAACTTGGTCTGTCTGTGAGTGGATCTATATGTGTCTAGTCTGTCTATTTCTTGTAAATATTGGAAAAACATGTAGGCTTGCTGCTAGCTAATGTTGTTGTTTCAGGTTCTTATCATAGGAAAAAGGTTGTTCATTAATTCTTTTATTATCACTCTTTTTTTCTTACATGCGCTCAATTAGATTTCTCTATGCGTGATTCCGCGTGAAGCATTCGCAAAAGCAAATATTGCATGAGAATGCCAGTATAGTTGGCGAACTTGCAACAGCTTTGGATCAGACGGCTGGTTTGACGTCCTAATTCACAAGGCACAAGTATTTAGTCATATATCGGTAGTGATACATCAGTTCAGAAGTCCGAGATGAATGCTTATTTAGAAAATAAATGAAAATATTTTTAGTAATCAAGTTATGCAGTATGTAACAACATCTAAGCACTTTACCAGTAGATATGCCCTGTTGAGACCAATTTATCCTCAGGATTTACTAAAACAGTAACCACAAAAAACTAACAACAGTGCTATCGTTCGCAAAAAATATATATATAAAAAGGAAAGTATCGATATATATTGCAATTACGACTAATCATTGAGAGCCCATAAAAAAACAAACAGATAGAAGAAATGGTTTACGCAGCACACCTTAAATTGTCCAGCAGTGACCTTACAAATTTATACACAAACACGACCTAATCTGAATTGCACAGCCTTAAATCTACAAACCATTAAAAAATTTTATAAAAGAAGTGAATATCCCATATCTATAGCTCCTATATCCAGTCTTGGTCCACAAATACTCACCAGGACGGTCCCTAGACACTTAATTTACTTTGACCTTCTCTCTCTCTCTCTTTTTTTTTTTTTTTTTTTTTTTTTTTTTTTTTTTTCACTCTCTTTACAATATCTGATCAAATATCTAATAAACAACAGATGGGTCATGATCTTTCTCATCCAACCCCTGACTTTCTTCATCATACATTGGGTACTCTTCTTCATCCATCGATTGATTCTCAGCTAGTATGTTTGTCAGAACAGAAACCTGTTGCTGAAGTGCCTCTTTCTCTCTCTCAGCCTCGACCCGCTTCCTCTTTTCCTCCACCAGCTGCAACTGGAGATGCTGCAACACACGTGCATCTTCCTCCAGCTGCTCATTAAGCCCATTAATTTCCCGGTCCTGTAATTGCATCATCCTATTTCCATCAGATGAAAACTTGAAAACAAAGTAGATGTGGCTCTCGGCTAATCTCTGAGCTCATTGTTTATTTAAAGCTGATGAGTCTTTCTTTAAGTATGTACAGTATAACAATTTTATCTAATAAACAAAAATAGAAAATAAGAGAAAAAAGATCGCTATTTTTATACCTTGGAAAAGTACTGGTACAAAGTATGAACTGACATGTGAGCATTAGACCAGGTCTCTGCTGACCAGATATTTCTTCCCCTTCGTAGTTACTTTTGGCTTTGTTTGTAGTTATTCAATTTTTTATATTCAGTACTTAAGACCAGATAAAAGTATAAAAATCTCAAATTAAAAAACCTTTCTATTCATTTCTTGAACAGCAATACGGCGCATGCTCTCGACCACATCTACGTTGACAAGCTTGCGCTTCTTGCCAACCAGCCATCCCTTGGGGTACGACGTTTCATCAAAGTCAGGTGGTGGTAGTAGATCTTCATTTGAGATGCGTTCCCGCTTGCGGTCAGTTGGCTCCAGTGGCTCAAAAAGAGCTTTTCTTTTCTCTGACAGCTCGGCCATCGGGTCAACTGTCTGGTTATCCTCTTTGGTTTCAGCTTGAATTTTTGTATCTTCTGGGCTCACTGGCTCTTGCACCATTTTCTCAATTTCTGGATTGGAAGTCTCTTTATTGAGAGTTTCTACTGCCATTTTTCCATTGGCTGGATTGAGAATGGTTAGTTTTTTTCTTTGAAGAAAAGAAAAGTAAAACTAGATTTCTCTTTTCTTTTTCTTTGTTTTTTCCCTAAAAAATAACATCCCATTAACAGAGAGTAAGAGGAATCATGAAAGTGCTCAAGCTCTGGTGACCAAACAAACATGCATCATGAAGTGTTAATCGTGATAGTTTGGACTTCAACATTAAAAGAGAAATTTTTCGACTCAAAAGTGTCCCTACTATTGAACTACAAGAAGATTGAATTTCTCAAGGCACTAATAATGATATTTTTATAGGTTTAGTAGAGTTGAACTGCTAATTGAAATAAGTATTTCTTGTACAGACTACAGAGAAGAATAAATCAGACTGACCCATGTGAAATTGAAAAAAAAAAAGTCAAAAGGTAGACATAAATAATATTTGCTAAGAGATTCTTTTCTATAAAAGTCAAAGGCAATGTAAGCTTTAATTTTGATCAACAGCAGCTAAAGAGAAGAATCAGCGCCGAAGCCAGAAAATGTAGGGGGTCAAAATTGTGATTCTTTTTGCAGCTGCTGAAGAAGTTGAAACAATAATATAAACTAAGAAACATGTAACAATATATCCAGAAAATTTCAGAACTTCACTAAAATTCCAAACTTATAATTCAATTAATATTAAAGTTCTGAGAAATGTATTAGCATGCGAAATTTTGTTTATTAAAATATTTTATTAACTGCGTAGAAGCAAATTGGAACAAAAATTTAATTCTTATTGCAAACTAGAAGCAAGTTCACCATGCATGAATATAAAAGCAATTTAATTCTTAATGAAAGGGCAGCTTGATGTAACCGACAGCACCTTCTGTTGAAAAGAGATTAAATCAAAATACAAAAGTGGTTAATGCTGATTATGATGTACCTTCCAGAATCATTAATTTGAGAATAAAAACAATGGTCCAAAAACCTAACATCTGGATCAATTGAAAAGAGGCAATACTAATGGAATAACAAAACAGAATGAAACCGTAGGATATACCCTTTGGGACTCGTGAGTAATGTTCCTAAACATTTTTCCCGAGTGCTACAACTTGCAACTGACATGTGGGACCGATAACATCAATCTCACGTGTCAGCGTGCGGTGGTTGGTACGAAGGAAACTACCAACATTTCGTTGCAATTAGAAAAAAAAAGAAGACAGCATCAGCTTCTGACCGGCTTTATCCGGTCATAGACCGTCTCCATGCCACACACTTGAGGTTTCACTGTTTGTTACAAACAGAAATTGATTGTCCCACCCACCAAAAAAAAAAAAGAAAAGAAAAATACTAAAAACAATGATGAAAAGAAAATTTAAGTATTTAACTGAACTAATTTGTTTTCATAATAAATTTCTCCTTTTTTAAAGAAGGTCATGAAATAAGAGGAAAAATTTCTCCTCTGTAATGCAACTGGAATGATTTTACAAATGTGGTAGCCTAAACAAAAATAATTGAAAGAAAAATATGGATAATTTAGATCTGTATTTTACCTGATCTCTTCCTGGATTTCCAAAAGATCTGAGGTGGCGAGGCAGAAGAGAACCCCTCCATGGAGAAAGAGAGAAATTTCAGCTCGAAATCCTCCTTCAAGTCGCTTTCACAAACTGTGATAAGTCAAAGAACGATGAAGCCCGACCAAAGAGTGCAAGAGGAGAGAAAGTGATGAAATTTTCACCTCTTTTATAACCAAACAAGCTAAACCAACAGAGTTAATTGTCACCTGGCTGAATCAATCACTCTGGAACCCGTTTTAAGAACTATAGTAGAGTGCTCTCTGTTTTCACCGAGTTAGTTCAGTGAACTTTGAAAGAGAGGGAGAGATTGTCGCCTGGCCGAATTAATCCGACCACTTCTGTTCTAGGCTAGAAGTACAAACAAAATACCTCTCCTTCTCTCCCTCTCACCTGATTGAAATTTTGAAGGAATTTTTTGAGGTGGGAAATCAACGGGATGAAATGAATGAATTCCTATATTTTTGTTAGCTTTTATTATCCCTTGGACGCTACCTCGACCCACCTGTTCAGTTCGTAAGAACCATCTGCTGTTTCACATGACACTGGAGACCTCCAGATATAAATCAACGGTGTGTAACTACAAAATTGGACCCATCGGTTTGAGAAATGGAGATGAAAGTAAGCTTTTGCTTTGCGGTTACGATGACATCAACTCGGAAGAGGAATGCATACTGTGGCAAAGAAAAGCTGCTGCCACGTGAATATCGCGTTTACAATGTCCCGTGGTTCTTCTTTAATGCGAACATTCAGCTTTTAAACCTTCAAGTTTTGTATAATATCAAATTAGTTTTTAGACTTGCATTGCATTGACTGAGCTTTTAAAATTTTAAATAAATTTAATCAGATCGTATATTTTACAAAATAAACTAATTAATTTTTTTGTTAGATTTTTTTTTCTAATATAGACTTGTGTTATGCAATTTAGATGTGAACTTGGGTCAACGTTAAAATTTAGAAAATTAAAATTAAATTTCGAATGTTTGTTACTGCTCCAAATTGTTATAAATGAAATCGCGGTGAGTTGTTACTTGTTAGACATTGACAGTTGACAGAGTATTTACGGGGTGGAACTACAAGAAATCCAGGAGATTCGTTCTCTATTGGTTTGGGCCATCGAAATACGGGGTGGAACTACGGGCTAAATTTGTATAGGCTCTAGTTATCGAAATACTCCCCTTGAAGTCCAAATTAACCCAAAATATTTGCTGGATTCCCCAATTTCAAAGATATTTTCTTTGAAATAAGTACAGGAATTGAATGCAAAAATAAGTACATCAGCTCAAGTCTTTGAGAATGTAAGCAATTCAGCAGTCTTACAACATATGTTTGTTCTCTGTATCTTAGTAGATAATCACTTTAGTTTTACAAAAGTAAAAGTTAAAAAGAAGAAAAATCAAATTAAAAATCTAAATGAATGCATGGTGTCGGAAAGAGGCAAGACCTATGCCCTTAGCCCTTTAATTACATTGAATAAACTCAAAACAAGCAGGACTAAATTTTTTATCTATTTTGCAGAGAGAAAGTTATTTGAAAACAATTGCAAAACGGCAAAGAAACTTCACAAGCAGATAAAAAGAATATCAATTCCCCATCTTATCATATCTGTTCACTTTTTCAGAGTACCAGAAAAACTAGTTAGATAACAAAATGCTAAGAATGTATCATACTATCATCTATACCTCTCTGCACAACTAGAATCTGAAATATATTGTCTGCACAATTAGCAGACTCAGTCATCTCTACTTTGCCTATCTAATTCCTTTTTGTTTTCAAATAAAAGAAGTCAGATGCAGAGAAACAGAAATATCTCCAAAGATCCAAAATTTTGTTTCATCAGACTAGTCTATTTGCTGCTTTCTGCAGAAGATGAGGTGCAGGACAAGCATTGAGGTTCCAAAGAGGAGCCATAAACCTGCTCCATGCAAGAGGCATGAGCGCAATGGCCACAGGGTAGAACTGCACAGACTGGAGGCTCAGTGGAGGTGCCATCCCTGGAGTGGTATGGCAGGAATGCAATATCAATTGCACACAGCTGGCACTTCTCGCCCAATGGGATCAGTGCAGGCTCAGCCAGGTCCCCTTACACATTCACCAGAAATATAAAATTGATAAAAGTGAATTTGCATTCAGAAGAAAAAGAACATGAGAATACAAAAAAAAAAAAGCTAGGACCAGACTTAAGTATTAAGATTATCAGGAAGCAACTGGCTAATTAGGTTCTGCTTGCTTTGAAATTTCACTAGAATTTACTGTTACATCCTTAATTTAGCACAAATTCTGCCATAAACCTCTCTTTTTTATATATAAAAATAAGAAGGAAGAGAAACGCAATAGGTCTGCTAAATATTGATACATGACAGCTGGATTTGACTAGTATGGTAGAGACAGACAAGACAATACCCGAAGCGCTTATGTAGTGATCTTTGAGCCATTGCTCATAACGTTTGTAAGCAGCTTGAAGTTCCAACATCTTTGTTCTTGCAGCTTGAATCCCAACTGCAGCTTTTTCTTTACCTACAAAAGATTAACACTTTTTCAAATGCTAAATATTTTTTGATAAGTGTGTGACTTTATAATAACAGAAAAGCAATGAAAGAGACGAAATGAAAAAGATTGCAGAATTGTAATTACCTTTAGGATCACTAGTAGTAGCCTTGACCAATGATTTGTTAGCTAAAACTTTACTCTGGGAGTGAGGTTGATCACTAGTGGAGGTAACTAATTTGGACTTGCCAGTAACTCGACTTGAAGAACCTCCAGTGACTTTAGCTACTGAATTTGGTGAAAGTGGAGTTGTCTGTAAAATAGGACCAAATCTACCAGGGATTTCATCAGAGACTTGGCTGGATGCCTTTGAGTTGCCGGAAACAGGAGATTGGACAACTGATTTGCGTGCAGATCGAGTTGAAGTACCTCCTTTATCCTTATGAGGGTAATTGATGGTGGGCACTGGGTTCCTGGAAACTGGAGCAGTTCTAGCGGAATCCCCAGAACTAACTGTAGGCTTCCTGCTATAGTTCCTTGTAGATCGAGGGGCGGTAACTCTGGCATCCTTAAATGTAGGTGTAGCTGTGAGTAAATTTGTCCTTAAGATCGGGTTAGGTAGAGTCTCCGCGCAAAAAAATGGTTGATGGTCTGTTACTTGAGATGAGCTGGCTGCATTGGTGTTCGGGGCACCCGAAGGAAGTTCACGTGCATGAAAATGAGCATCAGGTAAGGTCAGCTCACAAGCAACTCTCCTAGATGGTAAATTTGGTCGAACATTCAAGGATTGTGCATCCTTAAATGTAGGTGTAGAGGTGATTAAGTTTGTCCTTAAGATTGGGTTAGGTAGAGTCTCCGTACAAAGAAACTGTTGATGGTCTGTTACTTGAGAAGAGCTGGCTACACTGGTGTTAGGGGCACCCAAAGAAAGTTCACGCGCATGATGAGCATCAGCTAAGGTCAGTTCACGAGCAACTCTTCTAGATGGTAAATTTGGTTGAACATTCATAGATTGTGAAGGTCTAGAGAGGATTGAAGAAAGGCCAGATGCAGGTGTGCTATTATATTGGCGATTAGATGTAGGCGGCTTTCCAGTTGCCCTATTAGACTGTTGATTGCTACAAGAAGGTATAATAGTTGAAACTGCACGAGTTATGACTCGACCAATGCGCCCAGGCATGTTTTCAGTACTCCCAGAAGATGTATTGCTTGAAGAAGGCTTTTCACTTTCTACAAACATGCAAAGAGTTAGAATAACATGCATCTCATTGGCATTCAAAAGAAAACAAGAATAAAAGGGAATTCCTTAACTGGAAGCAATATATAAATGGCAGTTATGTTTATCATTCAAATGGTGTCACAAAATTGCAAACTAAATTTATGGATTATGAGAAATGAAAACACTGAGAGAACTTCAATCTGCAAAAATAACTTTCAAGAAAGAGCAGTGTGGCTTTTGGAAGAAATAATCTAGAATTAAAAAAATCTGAGATGAACTGTCCCCGCTAGTTCTAATATTGCTTTGGATATTTAACCAATTTTCGAGTATGCTTGTATTTCACCATAACAATAGATAAATAGGATAATTTTTTGAATAAAAAATAAACGATGGCACACACTCACACACACAACACACACATTAGCAAATCAGTTTGAGCAAACCGACTATGGAGGTTTTATAAATTTTGGTCCTTATCAGTAAAGTATCACAGCGAAAGGACAAATCTAGCACAAAATATTTAAACTAGAGAATCAATAACCAATTTACCAATTTACCACTGTCAGGATGCATAATTATAATTCTTTACAACTAATTGAACTGTGAAATGAACACTAAATAAAAAAGACAAAACGTAAATCCCTAACAAATCTGAAATTCAACAAAAAGAAAATCGAAAACATTACCAACCTGTTTTAGGAAGCCATTTGTGATCCGAAGGAGGATGCATTTTCGCTTCGTACGTGGAACTTTCAATTTCTCCAAGAAAGCACGAATCTCAGTACTCTTCCAACCCTTACAATTTCAATTAATAATTTGTCAAAAAGCTGAACTTACAATTCAAGAAAGGAACTTTTCAATTCCAAGAAAGGGAATAATGTAGAGAGTAATAACAGATCTGTCATGATCAATTCATAAAGCAAAATTCGGAAAATGCGGAAGAAGAATCAGTGTACCTTTTTCTCGCGAAGTATTTCTCGTTGATTGGTTTCTTCGAGAAATACTATCGGCGTCGCGAGAGGCGGAGCTGGAAATGGGATTGGGATTAGGGAATGAAACTGGGCTTCGGGGTTATATAGGCTTCGGCTTTGGGGTCCACGGAGAGGAGCGGGGCCCGCATGGCTGTCTGAGAAGTGGGGTCCACGGGGAGAATGTTTGACAAGGCGACGTTATTCATGGGAGTCGATTGACAAGATTTGTTCCTCTTGAGCTGCATATTAAATCTTTCTTTAGATCGTATCAAAAAATAAAAAAAAAAATCTTTCTATAGAAACCTAAGCATTCACTGATTATTTATGTTATTATTGAAAAATTCTCCACATTTGGGCAAGTTAGATCAGGCAAGAATGTGCTAATTAGACATAATTGCTAAATTACAAATTAATTTGGCCTAATTTAAAAGTCTTCCAAACTTCAAATAGTGGTAATAATTTTCGAGATTCCTAAAAGGAAAAAATACTATCCAAATGTACACGAGGTATATATAATATTAATATTATTCTCTTTCAGACAACTGTTAATCAGTTTTTAAATAAAAGAAATATTAATATTATTCTGATGGACATAGAAAAAGTGAGCATTGCGAGACAAAGAGAAAATAATGTATAAGTTTGAGTACTTCATTAATCACATTCAAAGTCTCGTACTTTTTTGTTTTAAAAAAAAAGTAGAGGGGGGAATGTAAAAATTTTGGAAGTAAATTTTACTAGCAAGAAAGGCAACAATCATGGCCAGAAAAGGATGGAAATCACACCATTATCTACACATGATGCATGCCAAACAAATGTGCTGGTAATCCTTCGAGAAATTAATGCCAAAAAATGCCGGTATAATTCAAAAGATTGGGGTCTATTAGACTATTACATTGGTAATCCATTAATTTTTAAGTTGTCCTTTTCACGTACATTTCGCTGTGACGCTTTGATACGTTGTCCCGTGCTGCAGTTGTTCTCTTATGATTAACCCGCTATATGAAATGTCATACAGAATTTTTTTTAAATTATATTAAATTATTTTAAAATGTTGAACTTGAAACCAGTGTAAGTCTCATTGAGTGATCGGGCTACGCAGAACTTGATAAGTAAGAGTTTACAGATTTTTGTACGTTTTTTCCCCACTAGAAAACAATTGACATGATGCCATGCCTAGATATTACTAACCGAGAATTTTGTACCCTATCGAAATGGCTTGATATATTACAAATTGAATATAAACCTGAGATAACAATAATAAAAAAAAAGAATATAACACTGAGATAACCTGCTGATTAAGTAGAGGGATCAGATGAAGATATACCAATAAAAACAAACAATAATAAGAAAAAAAACATAGAATCATTCTAGATGAATCATTCTACAATATATGTAATACATGTAGAAGAAAATGTGTATCTTTATAATTAAAAAAGGTCGGTATTTTTTTTCGTAGTATTAGTAACTAGAGACTAGAGTAATTATTTCTCAAACGATTTTATTATTTTTCAGGAATAGTTTCTCGGGCAATGCAAAATTAATAATTCGTATATTTACAATTCATTTCCTGTTTTAATTTACGAAACTCATTTAATACTTATTTGTCGTCTAAGATTATCTTGTAAATCATTGCAATTATTAACGTAACATTAATGCTAACAAAATTACCAAATGAACACACTCCCTAAAGAAAACAATTTGCATAGATCATATTGTAAGATGTTACACTTGCCACGTCACACATTTTATAAATGATTTACAATTAATATATTAATCAGTAATCACGTCTATTTGATAAGCTCAACTAATTACGAATTATCATATATTTCAATCATTGCCACTAATCATAACAATTAGTTGCGAATCATCAAACTTAATAATTTCATCAAAATATGTAATGCAAGAATGGTGAAATAAATTCAAGGACTATTAATTTTCACGGTTATTTATCATAATTTGATCATATCATAATAACATATACTTTTTTTCCCCCAGTGAATTGTATAAATTCATAGTTTCAGCTCTCTATTTTTTTTTTTTTTTTTGTTATTACAGAAATATATACTCTCAGTTGCTTGTTGCCTTGTTGGTATGGCGTATGAGTAAAAGTGTAAAACCGTAAAAGGAAATTCGGCGACAGAAAGAATTGCTAATACAGCAATACTGAGTGAAAGCACCGCGCGGTCCGTGGGCCACAGAGCGAAACGGAATCCTGGTGGAATTTTCTGAAAGCACGACAAATGCGCTCCAACTGCATCGCACGTAAGTCACTGTGCTAGATACTTTCCGCCTCCAACAGTATAACCAATCCTAACCCCACGCCTCAGCTCCGACCAATCGTTAACTGATGCTCTCAGTTCAGATCACCTGTGTTCAGTCCACTACACTAACAGTGAAAGTATCTTTTGACAGGTGGGGCCCGATAGTATACCTTTCACTCCATTCCACTCAGAGGTTCCACACATAGTACTTTCGGCACTGGCCACAGGAAACCCAAAAATTAGATCGACCACTCCGAAGAAATTGATAAAAGCGCTGACTTGCTAGTTTGCAGAGACGATCGATCAAACCATCAATGGAGGGAATGAGAATGAGAAGCCGCCTCCAGTACCTCTTTCTTCTCTCCATTCTCCTCTCTTTCTTCTCCTTCTCTCTCTCGGCCTCGATTGACGCAGCCGTAGCCGAGCAACAGAGCAACGACAAAGTGCTCCATCTTCCAGGCCAATCGTTCAATGTCAGCTTCAACCACTACTCGGGGTACATCACAGTCAACGAGGAGAGCGGCCGTGCTCTCTTCTTTTGGTTCTTTGAGGCCACAGAGGATCCCGATTCCAAGCCCCTTGTGCTTTGGCTTAATGGAGGTATGAAAATGAAATGCCTCTTTCTTTGTATTTTTGTTTGTCTAAAATTCAACCTCAGTTCATTGTTCTTCTGTTTTGTTAAATTTCTTTTATGGGTTCTGATTGTACAAACCGTATCGATTTGGTTCGATCGAGGCATAAAACCTAGGTTTGACTGAAGAGAGTATAAAGTGCACGCCCATTGTTATGTTAGCTTCAGAATTGATACAACATGTTTGATTTCAATTCTCATTTTTTTTTTTTGGTTTGAAAAACTAGTGAGGTTCATTAATTTTCATTTTTACTTTGAGGGTTCTTCTTAGAAGTACCTTGTGATTCAGTTGTTGCAATATTGGCAAATTTTGGATTTAAAATTTTTTTAATGCAAATTCTAGCTTCTATAGGAAGAAAAGCAAGCATGTGGCGTGTTGGACACTATCTCTACGTTTCTTTTTGGTTGTACTAATTAATATGACAGGACCATGGTTGTTGAGTCACAATCAACCCTATATCTTTCTTAAGATTCACTCAATTAAGCACCAACAAGCATATACAAACAAGAAGGATGAAATATTGAAACCTAGCAAAACCCTACCAGTTTAGATCAGACTACCACCCCACATTATGAATTACCCCAATCAGGTGCTATAGTGGTCTCTGCTATCTGCGGTGAATTATCTTTACCAAGTGAGATAACATATATTGTGTTTACCTTTGGTCAGGACCTGGCTGCTCATCAGTTGCCTATGGGGTGGCAGAAGAGGTGGGTCCCTTTCATATCAACCGTGACGGGAAGAGTGTCTACCTCAATCCCCATTCCTGGAATCAAGGTTCCTTTCTGGCTCCTGATATTTCATTCTATCATATGATTTTGACCATTAATGGTTTCTAGTTCTTTGATTTCTATATAGTATAAGCTTAATTGACAGAGTAGCAAGTTCAAAAATGAGGATTGCCATCTTGGTTGGTAACTACCTAAGAACCATAAATCGATGAAATTAAAATAGAGGCCCAAATCTGATAGTAAGTAGTGCTGTCTAATGGAGATGATGAACTACAATAGGCTGTGGTCCTTGGGTTTTTTTTTTTTATGATTAAATCTTTGATTCACAATTTCTCAGTTGCAAACATGCTTTTCGTTGATTCACCGGTGGGTGTTGGTTATTCTTACTCTAACAACTCTAAGGATTTGGTGACTAATGGGGACAAAAGGACTGGTAAGTAATTATCTTTTTGTTTCTCTTAGTTTACTTATTCCTTGGTTTAGTTTTACTGGACTTGTTGGCAATCCTAATTTCGCCTTTCTCTTTATAAAGCAAATGATTCCTTAACGTTCCTGGAGAAGTGGTTTGAGCGGTATCCACAATTTAAGGGCCGTGAACTTTATCTGGTTGGAGAGAGCTATGCTGGTAAACAAACATAGATCTAACTTTTTATTTCCTTTTTAATTTTCCTCTTTGTATTTAATTTGGAATCCTGATCCAGTACACCATATTTTAATTTAAAGAAATGTAATTGATTAGAATAATTGCCAAAAAAAGTTCTTTGGATCGAAATGGAATAAGCAGTTATATCGAAATAGAATAGCTAGTTAAAATATTTCTTTTTATTTTTTTCTCTTTTTCAATTCAATAACCAATAATAGTAGACTTTAAAAAAAAAACAATCAAAAAATATAAAGAAGGTTCATGGCTAAAGGGAAAGATGTAAGAGTGTACTAGTCGTGTTCAAAAAAGTGTCAAAAAAAATCATGGTATTTCTAGATATATTACTAAAAAAAAAATCATTCCAATAACACCCAGTTTACTGGAATTGAAAAAGATTCCTCTTTATTGTAACCAACATAGACTGATTAAATAAGGGATGAAATAATTAAAAGTTCAATGGACTTCTCTGTCAAAAAATCTAATAAATTGAATTTTGATAAGTAAGAGCTAGACAAATTGGGTGCACTTTATTGATTTCAAAACGATTAAATGACTTAAAACTTTCTAATTGATTCTGTCTAGGATATTTTTAGTGCACTGGAGCATCACCCTTGACCTTTTTAATATTTTCTTACTTTTGGCTAGGGCATTATGTGCCACAGCTTGCTCAAGCAATAGTTCACTCTCAGAAGTCTGGTGGAAGCAATTCAATCAATCTTAAGGGCTACATGGTAATCATGCAAAATAGATGCAGTTTTAAGTAGTCAAAGTCCTTTGGACTGCTGCATCACCTGTTTGTATTCTTGAAATGATAAAAATAAAATAAGAAATCCCCATGCTTATTGACCTTTTCTAATAATAATTTTGTAGGTAGGAAATGCTTTGACAGATGATTATCATGACCACTACGGAGTGTTCCAGTTCATGTGGGCTACCGGCATGATATCTGACCAAACATTTAGGCTGCTTAATTTATTCTGTGACTTCCAATCATTTGTCCACACATCATCCCAGTGCGAGAATATACTTGATGTTGCTAGCCAAGAAATGGGAAACATTGACCCCTATAGCATCTTTACGCCTTCCTGTCCTGCAAATGCCACAATGTCGCACAACAAATTGTTTAAGAGATTACATGTAAGCTTATCATGACTTCCTACAAATTTGCAGAACCAAATATTTTTTTCTCTACTGTATTATGATTTTCTCGACTCAAAGTAATAAGCGTTTTGAGAAGTACTGCTTGTTGTTGCAAAAAAGGTTGCAAAGATGGGTGAGAGCTATGACCCATGCACTGAGAAGCACTCTACTGTTTATTTCAACTTGCCAGAAGTTAAGAAGGCACTTCATGTCAGTCCAGTTGTTGCATCGTTAAAATGGGAAACATGCAGGTATTAGCTTATAAATCTCATGATCATGAAAAATGAAAGGTGAGAGGGTTCAAAATGGCTCCATTTTTTTGCCTCCACCATATAGATATTCTTCAGATTATTTATGTGACATCAGCTATATCTTTTTTCCCATTTATTATATTTATTTATTTATTTTGCAAACTGCTTTTGGGTGTGAAGATTCCGGGGCTTGAATATTTAAGAAGGTTAAGGCCATTGCTGTGCTAGTGCAATCAGGAAAATAAGATAATTGTATAATACTCACTTGAATTGTTTATGTACCAGCTGAGTGTAATATTTCTGATTTTGTTTTCCTTTTTTCTTCTTGGAAGTGATGTGGTCAATGAAAACTGGCTGGACTCTGAAAGATCTGTGCTTCATATCTACCACGAACTTATAAAGCATGGCCTCCGTATATGGATATTCAGGTATATATCACTAAATTAACTTTGTTATATTATCTATGTATGAAACCCAATTTGACATATACAGTAAATAATTCAATCATATTAGCTAGTGATGATTGATTTAGCTTTAAGCCTCTCACTCAGATATTTTGTACCTTTTACTTCAGTGGGGATGCAGATGCTGTTATTCCAGTCACGTCAACACGGTACAATGTGGATGCTCTTAGTCTTCCTACAGTGACTCCATTCCATGCTTGGTATGAGTCTGATGGCGAGGTACTGAACAAACTCTATCCTCTTAAAAAGATGAAAATAGTTCTAGTAAATTTTAACGAACTGCTTGACTTAATTTTTATCTGCGTATTTGGTTAAAATGTGCACTTTTGTTGAAGTGGTTTAGTTCTTTTTTAAGGTGAGATTCAATTGGTACACCAAAAGAGGAACTTTTAGTGCTTATCTTATGGATAAGGTAGGCCAAGTCCTGGTCTATACTGTATTGCCAGCAGATTTGATCTTGTTGGAGTTTAGATCTGTTTTACCCCTTAATTTTTGAGACTGATTTGATTCCTTTTAACCCATGTGGGTGGTGGGCCCTGCGTGTTAGAGAACCTCTTGGACGGTCCTGTGTAAGGTCACAAAAGAGAGATAGGTTCCTCTGGTAAAAACAGCCCTGGATAAATTTATTTTATTAAAATACCAAACCTCTTCATTGTTCCCACATTAGCTCTATGGCTCATAAACCTGTAACAAAAAAAATTCATGTCAAACATTCTTGATATAAATCAGCTGACAACTGCAACTTATTTGAGACATGTCTACTGTCAAGAAATACTTTGTTTGCCCAAATCTTTATTAATGAAATAATTTTCTTATCTGTGAAATAGGTTGGTGGATGGACACAAGTGTACAAAGGGCTAACTTTTGTCACTGTTAGGGGTGCGGGCCATGAGGTCCCACTGCATCGGCCGAAGCAGGCGCTAACTCTCATCAAGTCATTCTTGGCTGGAAGCCCAATGCCAACTCTCACTGAGCTGCACAGTGATTCCTAAATCATAGGAGAGTCTTTGCTTTCTTATTGGATCAATTCCCTCCACACGAATTGGTTTCGCAACCATTAGAGCATTATTATTTTTTACTGCTCTGGTGCATACGATGTGTATTCTTCTCAATTTTTGAACGATGGAATGCATTGTTTGGTGTATTATGGACACTTAAGTACAACTGACAATTCCAATAATTTGTCACACAAAACAAATAGAAAAAAAGGAAACCATGCGATGCTTGGCAATAATGAATTGTTGGGTGTATTGTGGTGACACGAGTACAATTGATAATGCTAATATTTTATCACATCCAAAAAGAAGACGATGCTATCTACATGGGAATGAATGTGGTCGACTATTTTGTGGACTATTTATATTAGTTTGGATTCCCTGAAACACTTCAGGAATAAGCACTATAGTAAGTTTTTTTGAGGGCCAGCAAAACACCGGCAATTTTCATTAATAAAGAAAAAAAAGTTTACAAAGCCATCACAACAAAACTCAAAACAAATACAAATGGTAAACTTCTATCAGAGTCTACCAACTTTTCTAACCAAAATAGGAAAAATCCAATACAACTACCGCTTGTACCGGTAATAACTCAACTGTACCAACTGGAAAAACAAAAGAAAACCCAGTTATGGCAACCGCCATTTGTACCAGTACCGAGAGTCATACTAGTATCAATGGGTACTTGTACCAGTTTCCCAACTTGCCCCAATCTAACCGACATCTATGAGGCCATCTTCACGACCGTGCAGACCAAAAGTGCACACTCACATCGTCGTAGTTACCACTTGCCTTCACCTTACATCCCTTCCCAGCACCTACGAGCCACTCGAAGGGATGCAATCTCAACAGCGCACTCACGACAACCGTCCTGCACACATCTCGACTGTGCACACACGTGGTCGGGTTGCATCTTAGTTGCACACTCACGTCGGTCTTCCCGCACAGCACCTCGAGAACACACCCACACAGCCGCACTAGATCTGGACTATGCACCACCAACCGCCGCACCGCACTTGTCAGCTGCACCACAACCACGGTTGAACCACACCACAACCGCACTCGCCGGTCGCACGACAGTCGAACCACACTCTAACCGAACTGCACTCATCGGCCGCACCGCAAGGAAGGTCGAACCTCACCACTGCTCCATGCTTGCCAACAGACACCGAACGATGGTCAAACCCATCGCACTCGCCAAAGGCGCCATGAAAACGGACGTACCGACCTCGCCGACTATATCCTTTGTCGGCCATCAGTCGCCAAGCCGTCGGAGGAGGGAGGGAAGGAGGCGGGGGAGGCCGCCGCCGCTGGCCTCCCCGCCTAGGGTTTTCAAATTGGAAGGTTTTTTTTTTCTTTTTTTCGCTCCTCTGGAATCGCGCCCCAGGAGAGAGAACTCGCTTCAGATTGTAAATTAAGCACTATAGTAAGTTATTTTGGTTAAGTTCAACTAATTTTGTTTTATTTTAATCAAGTTACTTTAGCTGAGTCACCTAACTCTTTTCATGGTATCCTGTTGTTCTTAAGAATTTATTCTTGATCACGGGTTAGGCTGAACCTGTATTAAATTAGTAACACAAGTAGGTGGCATTAGAGCCTATCTACTAATGATAATGCTGCTTCCACCTGTACGACCCTTAAGTTTTTTTATTTTCTCTAGGAAAGCAATACAATACTAGGTTTTAACAATCATGATCCTCTATCTAATTTACAACTATAGACAATAGCCACTCTATAAAATTTTTGATGGTAATCATTAAAAGGTACCGTTTAAACATTTTTTATTGCTGTGTTATGAACGTTCTAATCTATACTATTATCCTTCTTTACAGATTTCCTAAAATAAAATAATAAAAGAAACATAATCAGAATTATTTTTTATTGAAGAATTAAGTACTAATCTACATCTTTATTGGATTTAAAGTGAGGGACAAATATTGGGAGAAAAATCGTCAATTTTCGTTTACTCTCTAGCACGGATGCTGACGGGGCGCGAGCACAAATATATATAGATCATAAATGTACTAAAAAGCATTTACGATGCATAAGTTCATATTTGACCATAATTTCATACTTGTAATATTTTGCATATATAGTGCACGCTTTTGATGCATCATAAGTATACAGTTCATATTTTTATGCATTAATATCGTGTTAACACATTGTAAATAGTTAATACTTGGTGCAGTATAACTGAGGGGGACGATATTACAGCAAATGGGCTAGAATTTCTCCGTTTGCTTTCATATATGGGCGATTTGCCTAGAACTTCTTCGCCTATTCGGTCTTTGACCATGTGCGCTAATTTCATTATATTTAGGCTTATCCCTGTCAGAGTCTGTACATATAATTCCTGAAACAATCGATACAAGTCGTTGGTAATTAAACTTTACAGCTCTGAATTCTGCATTCATACGGCAGAAGTAAACTTCAAGTTTTATGTTGACAAATAGATATGTAAGAGTATGCAATCACCAAATCCCGGCGGCTGTACACAAATCGTGACTGATCTTTAATTAACCCATTAGCTATTAGGATATAATTGAACTTAGCACCTGACCTACCCAACTTCGTTTCCATTATAGAGTGGTAACTCCATTAAAGAATTAAAAATTTAAAGAATTAGAACAACACTGATAGAGTCATGATAACATATCAAAACAAGATCATGCTCAAATTAATTAATCTTAATCAAAATGAGGAATCCACCGTGGATCCTGACTGGTCACTAGTCTCAAAAACGCCATGTTTTTCCAAGTCTTCTTTCAATATCGTGATCTCATGCACCGCATCCACCATGGCAGGCCGCATTGCTGGTGAAATCTGTGTGCAGACAAGCCCGAGCTCAACCAATTCAACCAGGATATCTCTCTTTAGCTTGTTATAATATATCGGGTTCGACAGTAATGGTGGGTCCCGTAAATGAGCCCTTGATACTATGGCATCGATATCATGTGGGTAGTGATTTTTCACCCAATCAGGGAGTGTTAGCCCCTCATGGAACATAGTATCCGTCGGCCTCTTGCCAGAAATCAGCTCAAGAATGAGCACGCCAAAGCTGTAGACATCTCCTTTTATCGAAGGGTTACCTCCTAGTCCATATTCTGCATATGTAATATATTATACATTAATTTAACAAGATTAAAAATGCATAGATGATATGATTTTCTTGATTATGTCCTGGTTGACATACCTGGTGCAATATAACCAACAGAACCCTGCAATAAGCCAGTCATGGAGTTGCATGGAGCCGATTCTGCTAAGAAACTGTTTTCATCTCCCCTCTCTCTGACCAGCTTTGCAATTCCAAAATCAGATACAACCGCTCGCATATCATCATCCAAAAGCACATTGCTTGGCTTCAAATCACAGTGCACAACCTTTACAGGAGAATAATGGTGCAGATAGGCCATGCCTTCTGCCACATCAATCAAGATGCTTAGTAACTCATGCAAATACAATCCCCGGCTTGGTCCATCGGGTGGATAGAGGTAGGTCTCCAGGCTACCATTTGGCATTAATGGCAGAACAAGAGCCTTGAAATCTGGTCTGCTGCAAGTGGTGATGACCCTAATAAGGTTTCGGTGCCTTGTCCTTTTGAGAACTTGGCATTCTCTCTTGAAGCTTCCTGATATCTCAACACCACCATTTCTTGTATCCAACACCTTAACTGCAATCCGAGTTTTGTCATGTAGAGTCCCTTCATAGACCTGACCAAAATGGCCTGCTCCAATAAGCCTTGACTCAGAGAAGCCTTTTGTGGCTTCCACAAGTTGTCGATAGGTGATTCTAGGGTAGTCATATTCCTTTTCTTCGTCTATATCAGTGAAGCTTTTCGTTTTGAAACTTTCTATAGTAGGCTTTCTGCTTGACCTAATGAAGAGCACTATAAAAAGTAGCACAAAAGTAGTACCAGCCAGGGTTGCAATTACCGGCAAGAAGGTACGCCGATGTAATAAAGATTTAGTTCTACACCTAGGCAATCCTGGTATAGATCCACATAGGCCTGAGTTGCCTAAAAAGGAGTCTACCCTAAAATTTGCAAAAATTCCTTCACTTGAAACTTCACCTGAGAAGTTGTTAAAGGAGACATTTAGCTGCTCTATAGTAGCTGAAGCCTGTAAAGAAGGCGGTAATGTCCCCACAAGCCTATTATGTGAAACGTCAAGAACTTGAAGGTAAGGGAGAGCAGCTACGGAGCCTGGAAGTGGGCCTGAGAAATGGTTGCTAGATAAATTTAGGTTTTCTAATGCTACGCAACTCCCGATCTGGGGTGGTATTGCACCAGAGAGATTGTTTGATGAGAGGTCTATTGCAAGAACATCTTCCATCTTGCTAAGCTCAAGAGGAATTTGGCCTTCTAATACATTGTTAGAGAGGTTGAGGTATAGCTTCAAACTGCTCAATGCCGCCAATTCAGTAGGTATGCTCCCGGCTAATTTGTTATAAGAAAGATCCAAAATCTCCAAGTTGACACAGTTTCCAAGGGTTGAAGGTATCACTCCGGAGAGTTGGTTATGGTGCAGCATAAGTCTTCTAAGCTGAGTCAAATTGGCAAATGTATTGGGTATTGTTCCTGATAAATTGTTACCGGAAAAATCAACCAGACCAAGATGAGTGATGTCACCAATAGCTGGCGGTATTTCCCCTGTGAGTTCATTGTTCATTAGATACAATCTCTCGAGCTTTTGCAATCTGCATAAATCTGGTGGTATTGACCCATTTATGTGGTTGTTCGACAGGTTTAGATAGGTGAGATTTACGAGAAATGATATGGTTGCAGGAATGGGCCCAGAAAACTGGTTATCTTCTAAGTGGAGTTGGCGAAGGCTCGGTGAAACTTGACCGATGAGAGGTGAAACCCATCCGTGAATATTGTTTCCTGCCAATTCGATTTCTTGCAGCTTGGTGCTGTTTCTCAAGGAGGCAAAAAATGGGCCAAGATTAGCATGGCTGTCAGGAGTTGAGAGATTGTTGTATGAAAGATAGAGGGACTGTAGAAGTGGCAGTTTGTCAAAGACATTTGACGGAAGACCTCCAGTGAGAAAATTCGATTCAAGGTCGATCCACTGGAGAATTGATGAGTTAGATAACGATTGAGGAATCGGTCCCCGTAGGTAGTTAGACCATAAGAGGAGGAACCGCAAATTGGGCAGCTGGCATTGGGTCCAATAAGGAATTTCGCCGGTAAGAGAGTTGTTAGACAGGTCAATATATTGCAAAGAAGTTGAGTTGCAAAATAGCTTATCTGGAATAAAACCTGAGAGCATGTTTCCACCCATATCAACATAAAATAGTTTTGGGAGAAAGCCTAGCTCAGGCGGAATGGGCCCAGTGAAAAGGTTGTCAGATAAGCTCAGTTGCTGCAACCGTGACAGCATGCCGAGCTCAGCCGGGATTGATCCAGAGAAGAAATTAGAGGACAAATCTAATACAGTGAGAAATGAGAGGGCTGAGATTGCCCGGTTGATGTTTCCCTCGAGACTCTGCCCTGTTAATATCACCTGGCTAACACGATGTTTTAGAGGATGGCATTTGATGCCAGTCCAATTGCAATGGTTTGTTGAATTCCAGTTGCCGAGAACATTGTTTGGGTCAGCAGTAATGGAGGATCGAAAGGATAGGAGAGCTGCGTGATCGGTTGATGTGCCATTGTTTTCAGTTTCAGCATCTACTGCATGGCTAAAGTGAAAGAATAAGAACAGAGAAAAAGAGAACAAGACATTGACCATCTTGGTCATTTTGACATGAGTGTTTGGATTGTGAGAGTTTGAACAATAGGTTTGCTACATGGCAATGGTTTTAAGGGGAGAAGAGGAGAGAGACCCAATTAAAAGGAGAAAGGTGGCTGCCTAACTGCCGTCTGAAATAGAGACGTTATCAAGGCGCCAGATTTTTGACTTGGAAATGGAGGTGGATGGAGGGAGCCACGTAGCAGAGATTAATTGTGCGAGGAAATGACGTACACGTCGTTTAGAGAGGATCTCTGTCGAGTTTTGATTAAGGTGGTATTAATGGATTGTGGGGTTGATTAGAAGAGATAATGGAAGATTAGTAGATGCGTATTAGCATTAATTGGTTGGTGGTAAGTGGCTGGGTGTTCTTTAATTATTAATAATTAATACGCTAAGAGATGAGATATTGACAGTGTCCATAGCTTTTGCCGTCAATTTGAGGGAAATGTCAACATCTAGATATTAATGTCTTAATAATGTTATTACATTGTGTGTGTGTATTATTCTCGTGCGTATTGATTGTTATGTTAGTCGACAATTGATGATCATAAAGAACTTATGTACACTATATTGAAATAGCCAATCTCATTACTTTGGATGAATCGAGTGATATTGCATGTTAAAGCTTCTGGCAATACAGAAGAAGTTTTTTTTTTAATATATAAAGTTAAAAAAATAGTCCGCATTTAAAATAGTTTGCAGGTATGTAATTTTCACTTAATCTCAAATAAAATTTTATAAAAAAATTCAAAATTCAAACTTCTGACACATCAAACTGGTACTAACGCATCATACAAATTCATGCTTCCTACATGTTGAAAATCATTCCGGTGCATTAAACAATCCGAATGAATTTTCACTGGACAATAATTTATTTCCTCAGGAGAAATTATACTTGATTTCTTTTATAATTAAAAAGAAACCAGGATAGGAGTGCTTAATTATAACATGCTACTTTATTTTCCCTTTATTTCTTTTGCCTTTCACGTTCTCTATTTTTGCCTTAAATTAAAATGGCATTTTGGGATATGACATGGAGGATTTGAGCGGTGGGGTTGGGGAGGTTTGTCGGATGACATGGTGAGAACAAGCTAGAGGGAATCGATAATTAAGAAGCCTCAATAAAGAAAAAAGTAGAGATCAGATAGGGACATGATTCTCACGTGAGTTGACTATTTCATTGCTTCTCTTTTCTAATCTCTTTGTCAATTGACATTTAAACTACTGCTGGTGTCAAAGAAGCTCTACCATTGTCTGGTATATTTAGTACGTGTCGCCGAAAGGTTGTGCAAGAGTTTTAGGATGTATGAAATTATTACGACATTATACGCTACAGAAACAGAAACTAGGACAGTTGAAAACCAAATTTATTTATTAATAAATATAAATTTGAAACTAAATTTCTAGACAGATAAGAAATTACTATCAAATTTTATAAAGATGGGATTTCTAAACCCCGGTCCTAAATATTTTTGTTTTGATATAAAATTTTAAATTTTACTAAGGTCGAAATATTAGATTCTTTTAAAAACCGTATTTTGAAAATCCTGACTTTGAAGAATCAGATTTTTAAATATCAGTCCTCGGACTGTCTTCGTTTTTATTTTCCACATTAAATTAGTATGGTCCGGATTTGAAATCTCGATATTCCTATGTTTAAGAAGTTATTTAATTAGAGATTTAATTTAGAATGTTTTATCTATTAAATAGAGAATTCAGCCAAGGATAAGCTTGATTGGTATTTATAATGTGTTCGGATAGAAATATTCTTTGTTGATTTTTAGTTTATATATAGGAATCCATGCTATGTATAAGTTGAGGAGGGTTTAAATGAAATTCAAACGTTCATAGTATCTTTATGTTATTAAAGTAAGATTTGAGGGCGTGGTGCCTAAGTAGGTTCATAGTATCTTTATTATGTTATTAAAGTAAGATTTGAGGGCATGATGCCTTAGTACCTAAAAGCCATAAAGTAAGCATAGCACGAAACTAGAAATGCTAGCCTTCAAACTCTTGAGAATTGGAATAAGATTAAGAATCATCAAACCTGGAATTAGGGCTGTCAACGACATGTGGGGGCACGTAATTTGGTTCCGTATAACCGAAACAGAGCGAATAGCGGCACCAACTTCTATTTTGTTTCAATAACGAAATAGAAAACGAAATAAGGAATCGTGCCGTTTTGAACCGTTTCATGTGTAAATTCTAAAGTTGAACGAATAACGAAACGGTATTCTGTACCGTTTCGAAAATGGAACGGTTAACAAAATGAAATCCTATATCGTGTTCCTGAACGAAACGACAAACTAAACAGCTTGTTCCGTGCATTTTGTCCACGTTTTACAGCCCTACCTGGGATACATAGCCTTTGGAGTTAATCTAACAAAAAGATTAAAATAACAAAAAATAGAGGAGCCAACCTCTTGGCCTAAGACAAGACCCAACGCTTAATGTCCCTTTTCCTTATTTGGCTACCGCTTTATGTCAAATATGGGAGGAGGGAACCAACGATTTCTCATGTGTTATAATTCATGTACAAGCCAAAATTTAATTGAATAGAATATTTCATATAAATATAGCTATAAACTTAAAAAGGGAGTTCAATATTGAAACCTTATGTCAAGTTTCATGGAATTTAAATGCAATGATGAATAATAAAATTAATTTAAAATAGTTAAAAACATATGCTCTAACAATGGAGGAAAAAAATTAAGGTACATTGGCTGCCATTCTTGATATGTGAATCCGCCCCTAACTACATTAGAGACAACAATTATGCATACTGTTAATTAAGTATACTTAATTACTTAATTAAGACAAAAAGAATGTATCCTGAATCTCTGATAATAGCTTGGAATCAAGAACCAAGATTGTGCACTAAGAGTACTGGCTGCGCAGTATTTTGTCAATATAGTTAATTGCATACTTATATTGACTATTGAATGACAGAGTTTGGTGTTGTTGCTTGAAACTCGGAAGGTCAATCCTAATTAACTAGTTTATATATTGTATATTGTCACCGTAAAAAACAAGTGTGTATTACCTGAAAAGTTATATTGAGTTCTCTAGCGTCAAGTCTCCGCATATTCAATATTTTTAATCAAAAAGTATGATACTGCGAAGATTGTATCCAACACAGAAAACGCTTTAACAAAAGGTCAACCTAAGATTAAGAACGACATCATACAATCGAGGGATAATATATTTTAGTTGGGTGATTAGACAAAGCAATGCCGACCTATGTTGAACTTTCTGTGAAAAGACGAACAAAAAGGTACCTTCCGGTTGTCTCAAAGGACCAATAGTTAAATAAAAAACACATCCACACCTCATCAGCACTTACAAGAAATTCTGTGATCCAAACTCCTTGTAGAAAGAAATATGATTTACTGGCTTCCACTACATTGATCTCATCATTAAACGTCTCATCTCTATTTTAAAGTGCTCATGAATTATGTCCATTCAAGTTAATATTTTTTTTCTTTTTTTTTCTTTTTTTCTTTTTTTGATAAAGATGTCCATTCAAGTAGCATGCATGATAAGATTATAAAAAAAAAAGCTGGGTACTGTACTTGTGTGTTGTGGCTGTAATTAATGGGACAAGGAAATTTTTTTTAATCTAAGAGATGAAACATCATAAACAAAACTAAAGCTAGCATAACCAAATTTCATCAGAACTGCAACTGGTCTAGCACATCCTCTTCTATCAAGACTAGAGCTAGTTAGGTAAAATCTTTAAGCTACAAAATTTATTATGATCATACTTACATATATTATATACATTTTTCCACTAGAAAAATCTCTCTATCTCAAGCAGCAAGCAGCTTTTTAATATCCTTCTGCAAATTAAACAAACAAACAAAAAAATTGTGACTTTAAATCAGGTTTCAAAATTTCAGAAAGTTAATTTCAGTATTGGGTCATTTTGGGTACTTGCAGAGAATCGTGTCACATTTGGGTTCTTCTCTTTTTTCAAGAAATACAGTTTGAACTTTGAAGGCCAAAATCAAGTATCAGGTCTTGTTCAGATTTCCTGTTGATGTGTGTGTGTGTTGGGGGGTGGTGTGTGTGTGTTGTGTGTGTGTGTGTGTGGGGGGGGGGGGCACTCTGTTACAATTTAAAATTACATATGCTTGCTCAAAGTCCGAGTGATCAGATTTTAGAAGCATATCAGCTATAGATAGCATTGACAAGTGGCATCAGAGAATGGTATAGGCCTCTTTGTCTGAAAGCATATTGGAAGCAAGAAATAAACAACAATTACACAACTTACCTCAATTTGGAAAGGTGAAGTTGTCGGTGGATATCTCTCTACTACTTTCCCATTCTTATCAACCAAGAATTTCTCAAAATTCCACTTTATTAAATCACCCAAAAACCCACCAGCATGGGATTTTAGATACTGATAAACTGGAGCTGTACTTGGCCCGTTTACATCAACCTACAAATTACAAAAAAATGTATTACAAGTTATCTTTTCTTTTCCAATTTGAGGAAAATGTAAGTTCTAGTTCTGGACGTTTGTAGAACTTTCAGTTTATTTTCTGAACCATTATGACCTTTCACATTTTAGCCTCTAGAGTTATCAAATCTGCATGAAAAAAATACAACTTCTAAATAAATGTTTTATTAAGGCCCTGATCAAATCCCTTTTCTTTAACATGGGATTTCATTTCATTGGAAAAATTTTTATCAAAATGAACGGATTTGGTGTCATTTGGTAGGGATTCAAATGTAATTAGATCCAATGAAATCCTGAGAAATCAATTCAAATGAAATGAAATCCCGCGTAAAAAAGATTTTGATCAGGGCATAAGTTATGTTGTGAGAATTTAATGAATGAAGCAACCTCGGGGTTTTATGAAAATAAGCTGTGTATGACTATCTTATTCAATTTAACATATGTACTTCCCCTCTGGGGCTACTTTTATGGAGGCATTAATATAAACTTTCAGGACCAAATTGGATGTTCATCTTTGGAACCAAAGTAGATATTACTAAGTCAAAAAAATTACTTACAAACTAATTGGTAAATAATTTACATAAATTGATAGCCATTATACCTTATCAAAAATAGGGAATTCAGCTTTGAACCTTGTGCAAGCAAACTGCTTGATGTCAGGGTTGGATCCAGGTTCTTGGCCTCCAAATTGGTTGCAAGGGAATGCAAGAATCTCAAATCCTACTTACCAGAATAAAACAATAAATAGTCTGCAAATGCAAATTATAGGAAAACTTGCTATATATTTTTTTTTTTTTGAATAAAACTTGCTATATATTTCTATGCCATAATAATTGACCCCTAGCGATTGGTACTGGCAATGAACAGGATATACCAGATCAGAACCAGACTTAACTACCAACTGAGCCGAATTCCAGACTGAATTTCTTTCAGTCCAGTATTGGAAAACTTGACCTCAATAAAATCAAAGACACGAATCTATTTTTTTTTTTATTTGAAAGAACAAAACAAAAGAAGAAACAAAAAGATCAAGAGATAACTAAATTACCTTGAGTCTTGTACTTCTCATATATATGAGAGAGCTCGGTGTAATTTGATGTCGTCAAGCCACTGTTGTAAGTCAGAGGCCAAAATATAGGATAAATTTGGGGAAAAAATAAAGAAGAAGAAGAAGAAAGGAGTCCAGAAGGTTCTCATTTCAATAACATGCCAAGGTACCTAAGGGCCCAAAAAGTACTATGGGTGCTTTCATTTCACTTCTATGAATGAATAAGCATATACCAGAATCTAACAAAAGAACATACTGTATTGGTAAGAATCAGTATGATTAAATTCCGTCCATACTCTATACCTATACAAAGAGAGTGTGTGGTGATCATTAACCAAATATATGCACGGAAATGTCATTTACTTTATGGTGCAGTATACAAATAACTATAAATATTTAAATTGTTTTTGTATACAGAATTCAAGACCGTTGCATCACTGATGCAAAACTTTTACATGACTTATGCAGAGTGCCTTTGTCCTGTAGGGGGGTTTCCACTTTGTATAAATTTTTCATCACAGCCTAATTCAGTCAATTTACAACGGTTGATAAACATCTACAAAAGATGAGGATAGAACTTACCATCTTGAAGCAACATTAACAATCAGCATAACTTTGCCCTTGAATTTGCTGAGGGAAACATCTTTCCCATCAATATCCTGCATTAAAAACAAACACTGTTTGAATGAATATACAAAACCAAAATTGAAAATTACACAAAATATTTTTTATTAATAAAATTTTGCCTTACTTTGCCACCCGACCCTCATAAAAAGAAAATTACACAAAATAGAGTTATGCATAGCAAAAAAGTATCTCAAGTTGCATTTTTTTCATAAAATTTTACGATGAGCTCTAAAAGATTCAGGTATAAATGTATGATAAAAAAGGCAGATTATGCATTTATTTTTTGTTAAGCAATCAACAATGATTCTTCCACAGGTACACCTAGTTCATAAGATTTGCTCAGGAAACTCTCTATTTTGCAATAAACTCCCTTCTACAATTGAAAAGACCAAACTATCCTTGATTTCATGATTTTGATGTATGAGTAATTGAGGGTATTTTGGTCTTTTCATGTCAAAATAGGAGTGTTTTGTAAAATATGGCATGTCCTGAGTAATTCCCCTAGTTCATATGCATTTAAACCAAATACCTCAACAGATGATAACTCCAGATCTACTGGCACGTTAAATAACTATACCGACAAGCCGACAATAGACCAGACAGGTATCTTTTGATACCAAAAGCATGAGAAAAATTTTGAACTAACTAAATAGGCAATTAATTTCTGCGTTCACACTGTTTGCAAAAACAGAGAAAATAATTAGCTCAAGTATGACAACCTGATTAAAATACGCTAGACTTGTGGAATCTCTGCAAGTTGTTCCAGAAATATGCCAGTAATCATTCAAATTTACCAGTACTTCATCAGTTACATATTAGCAGTATAATCCGTTCCACCAAGGTAATAAAAACATAGTAAGATATCACCAAAGGTCGTACCTTTACGGTGTACTCATAGATGGTCTTCTCAGCAGTAGAAGCAGCGTAAGCCATACCAGCACTCCTCATCCTCTTAGACCAGTGAAACGGATCTCTAGGAAACTGCGATACGAAATTCCGACTGACGACGCGAAAAGTGGCGGACCCACTTGACGACTTCCCCGCCATGTGGAGAACAGCCATGGACTGAGCGAGGGGCCTCCTTCCCATGGCGAACTCATAAAGAGCGGCGCTTGAAGGAGAGAAACTCGTCGAAAGAGACGCCATTAGAAGAGGAAGAGGAGGTCTGAATTAGAAAATTTTTGGTAGGAAATATCGAGAGGAAAGAGGGTTTATATAACAGATTGCGTGTGGTCCACAGTAGATTTTGAGTCTTGAAAGAGAGGAACGAGTGAAAGAGGGAGAGTCGCGAGGCAGATGGCATCAGGCGTGCCACGTGGAGGCGCGAGAAGGTGGGACCGTGGAATATCTATACATGGCTCATTGGTTGAATCTGATCCGATTTATCCGAAGTAGCTGTCATATCTGTAACGGACTCAGACGGAGACTAACCAATTTTATGAACTATTCTTTTCCTGTGGAGGGTAGCTTTCATATCGGCTCTGATGACTGGTCTATGATATACTGATGAATTAAAAATTAGGAAATATTACAAAATTAAATTTCTAAAATTGACCTGTTCACTGATGAATTTGTAATAATTTTTAAATTTAACCAAAATTAAATTGCTAAAAAAATGTTCCTGTGCACTGATGAATTTTGTAAGGATGATTTTGTAATTGCTAAATATTGACCTGTGCGCAGTGCGGATGAATTAAATTGCAAAATTAAAGTGCGTGGCCCTATAGGGCCGTAGGCCCTTAATGTAATAGTTGCTAAATATTGCAAATGGGGAGGTTTAATGGGCTTCACACTTCAATTGTTCACCGGACCGTTTGATAATCAACTTGATCTATTGTCGAAATTAATAAATACGTGACTTCAAATTTTAAAAATAAAATTTTTGAATGAAAATTAAATAAAAATATTAAATAGAACATATTAAATGAAAATGCTTAATAGAGCTAAAGGTTACAGCATTCCAGAAGATTTTCTTTATCTACTGATTGAGCATAGAATTGTGTGCAGAGATAGGATATAACATTTACGAAGCAATATATATTAAAATCAATAATCACATTAAATATTAAAATTGATGATTTTTTATTTAATTATTGAGGAATGCTTGATTAATTTTATTATTGTCAAAATTGATTAGGAGCCATGGCGTTCATCTGTTCCTCTTAATTCCAACTCTACACTTTTTTTCCCGGCCTTGATGGCAGCTGTCAAGTTTTGACTCTAGTTATTACTTTCCTTCGAGGATTCAATACATAGCTTAGTAAGGAGGTGAAGGTAAAAAAAAAAAAGGGAAAATCAGTGGTATACCCCTCAAATCTTAGCTTATTGGAAATATCTCCCTTTAATTTTCGAAATTGGAAATACCCCCCTCAAATCATATTGTCTTTGGATATTTACCCTTTTATCATTTTTTCAATTAAAAAATATCATTTTTTTAAACTTCAAACCAAAATACCCCTCAGTACTGACGATTCATCTTCCGTTCTGTTTAGTAGGAAAGAAATATTTCTCCTCCCTCTTTCAATCATTTATCTTCAGAGATCAGATATTTAATTAGAAAGAAATATATAATACTTTAAGCGATTTTGTTTCTCTTTCATTTGCATAGCTTTACGAAAGAAATATACAGTACTTCCGTGCTAGAAAACTTATTGTATACAGTATCATAGATACTTAAATTAAGAACGTCCCTTGTGCTTACACTACTCTAATTACATTCATGCATTCAGCTTAGGTCCTAACTTATTATATAAAGTTTTTAGTTCTGAATCTCTCCTCTTTATAATCTTTGTTCTGAACATATATAGAGGTGCGATGTGCGAAGCAAGGTTACCAAAATAATTTATTAATAGGTTGCAGCGAACAATGTAGAAGGATGGTTTAAACTAAATAAATGAATACATGAATTAAGCAAATGAGTACATATTAACTTAGTACCATTCGATTTACTGGGAAGTTAATTTATGCATTGCCAAATGAGTTGGAAAAAAAATTAAATGAAAAAAAATGCCCTATAGAACAAATACCAAACCGGTCACATCTAATTCTACTAGCCAGTACAATACTATTGCTCTTTGAACTTTTACCAGTATCGACATACACAAGGGACAGAACTGAAATTAATCAACGCAGAAATCTTTGCAAAATAATAGCTGAAAGAAATAGGCATAATCTATTAAATTTTGACAAAGTATCCATTTGGTGCTAAACAAAATGAGTCATCAAAACAAAATTACAATGATGTGCCTCGAAGAGAAATGGTATAGAACCATTCTTAGCAATTTTGATCTGAAGTTTGGTATAGAAACAAAATCTGCTCGAAGAGAAATGGTATAGAAGCATTCTAAAAAGAACAGAAGATGAATCGTCATGACTGACGGGTAATTTGGTCTGAAGTTTTAGAGAATGATTTTTTTTAATTGAAAAAGTGATAAAAGGGTAAATATCCAAAGACAGTATGATTTGAGGGGGATATTTCCAATTTCGAAAATTAGAGAGGATATTTCCAATAAGCTAAGATTTGAGGGGTATACCACTGATTTTCCCAAAAATTCATGTCATTTTTACACAACAAAATTTGATGCCGTGATAAATTAAGATACTGTATTTTCCTAAATAAAGAATTAATTGAAGCCTTCTAATTTAAAATTTTAAAAGAATATTTTGAATTGCACTAATAGAGAACGGGTCCTTGATCTAGTGACAAAGTGCAATTAACATTGAGTGAGAGGTTATAAGTTCAAAATCGATGTTTTTATAGACATTTAATTTTTGTAAAAAAAAATTGTGAGACTTGACTCTCAATTTATCATTAAGAAGATATCCTCGACAATAAAATTAGTTTATTGCGTGATTTCATAGTTCTCCTTTTTCACCATCAGATCCCATCAAATCTATTTTCTCTCCCATTTCTTAGGTGCTCCCTCGCTCAAAATCCAATTTATGATTCATGTTCCTGAGAAGTCATAAAATTCTTCTGATCAGAAAAATTAATCTAATATTAAATTAAAAAAATTCAAACTCACAGGACCAAACTTCAGTTTAATACTTTAGTGGCATTTTCTACCTCTCCCTTTCCATCGCAATAAATATGCAGAATGTAGTATTTCGTCCATATTGTTAGATACAGAGCATCTGGACATAGTGGTCTGATCTTGCACCCTTTCATTCTGACTCACTTGTGGTGCCTTCTGAGTGATGTGCACCCCTATATAAGCCTCTGTACTGATGGAATACATGAGGTTTTGCCATTCTTTCAGTTCATCTATTATATAGATAGCAAGTAAGAGAGAATATAAAGAAAGAGATGGGAGACAAGTCAGGACCGACTATTCCCTTGGATACACCATCGAGTATAGGGAAGTTACATCGGTTTCTGTAGTGCCCTCTCGTCAAGATCTCGCTGCAGGAAGACACAAGATATGGAGAAGATCAGTGATGAAGGAGACGCGCTTGGTTTGCGGGTTTCAAGTTCATCCACTCGACACTCAATTTCAATCAGCGATGGCATGAGGTATTTTACGATTCTGGGTTATTTCCGCATTCTAGAATTGTTGTAGCACTTACAGTTGGTATGAGAGCGGGTTATGCCGCTGGATTGCCTTTATTGAAATGAAATTTCATAACGGTTTGTAAGAAATTCTGTTGTAAGTGTTGAGTGGATTGAGTTTTGTCTGATTTTCATTGATTGTTTGAATTCGTGGAGCAATATCTCAAGATCCGTTTATCCAATTTGAGTGAAGTTTTTGGGATTGGAAAGATCTATGAGTCTACTTTCCAACGAGATCAACATCTTGAAAATCCAGTGGGTATACAGTGAGATAATCAAGTTGCAACTAGTAGAGGTCAGACAGTCGAGATTCTGAATTTTCTGACCTTTCAGTATTACGGGCCAGATTTCTCTAAATTGGTAATTCGGTTTTGTATGAAATTTTACTGGAATGTAGATATTTCAGATATCTTTCCATAGAGTGTAAATTTGCAAAATTCCGATAAAGTATGAGTGAGATATGCTGTCTGTAAGATAGATCATCTTGACAGTTTGTCGTGATTTGTTTGTGATAGTCTGTCTTTCGAGGGGCATAGCTTTTGATCTGTAAACTTATTTTTGATGAAACTTGCGTCATAAGAAATTTCTTTGAATCTAGTTTCTATAATGACCAAGAACACAGAAAAAGAATAAGTATTGAGAAAGTTATTGTCAGTTTACCAGAAAGTGTTTAGGCTGTCAGAAAGTTTCTGGATGAACTTTGGACGCACCCTTTCATGTGGGGCGATCCGTTTGAAGTTGGAACGACCCGTTCCAATAGAGTTTGGTCCAGAAATAAATTTTAAGATGCAAATTAAGGTATAATCAGATATATTATGGTTCTCTATTGTTAGTTAGGCCTTGTAGATTACTTAATTATTATGGAAATCTATAGAATAGTCACAATTTGTCAAAATACTGAATTTGTATAAAGATGGTTGGCATTTTTTGTTGGAGATTGGTTAGTCAATACTGATATGCTTGAATATACTATAGTAGTAAAGTTTGATGCAGTCCACAGACCATCATACTATCGGGTACTTTATTAGTATTAGCACTACAAGTTTTGTATTGATTAAACAAACTTGAATAACAATGGATGTGGCATACTAATACGCAAATTGTATTTGTAAAAGATACAACAAGTAATTATGCATATGGTAATTATTCAGATATAGATAATTATAATAAGATAATCTATGTTCTGGTTAAGTCTTTGAATGTAGATATTTTAAACGGACCGCTTGAGTTTTTAACGGGCCGCTAGGTAATATGTTTTCTTTAAGATTTGTTACGTTTAGATCATTTGGTTAGTGTTTAAACATATACGTCGGTAACAGTAAAGGAAATAGACGATTATCTATTGAAATGAATGGTTACATATGGATTCATTTGTTGAAACCCATAGTATGTTCATGATGGATTGTTGTGTGTCTAGGCGAACCGCTTAAAGGTTTAACGGGCCGCTGAAGTATCAAGCGAACCACTTGTGGTTTTAGCGGACCTCTACAACTGGTGATAGATAACAAAGTTATATGTCTTGTGATTAATATATGATAATTGATTGAAGTGTAGCCACAGCAGCTTCAATTACATTAAGGTATATATATTATATAGTGTATCTATAAATCACATTAGGAAGAAAGGACATAGCTTGTGTCTAGTGATGAATATATATATTAATATATTAAGGAGTAGCCACAGCATCCTTAGTTGGATTAAAGTTATGTATATATAAAGTTTATAAAATCACATTTGGATAAACGGACACAATATTGTAATAGATTAAGTTAACGAAGTTAGTATCGTCCCACAGGACTATTGACTTAGTTAACTTAATATATTAGGATATAATAGTTAAATTATGAATACTTAATTTGCCCACAGGGATTAAGAATATGAATATAATTAACTAGTTATATCATATGGAGAATCAAAACATAGTATTTAGTCCATAGGTAATATTATGTAGGAAATTGATTCATAAGGTTGTAATGTTTAATTACATAAAGAGTTATAGCATGATATTTAGCCCACAGGTAATATTATGCATGAATTGACTCATAAAGATACATCACTTAGTTTGCATTGGTAAATTAAAGTATAAAGTTAAGTCTCAATATAAAGATAAGCATGTATCGGTTCTACTTTCATAAGGATAGCAGATTCCCTTTAGAAATGATAAGTATCAAAGTTCCTGGGTTGAGGATAATAATTATAGGGTCTAGTAGGATATTGTTCTCCTTCATTAAAGTTGTAAGAATATTAAATTTATCAACCAGTAGGATCCACTTTTGAGGTTGAACTTATGAACATAAGTTATAATGAACAGTGGGAGCAGTTTAACTGCTTATGTTTCATGTTTATAAAGAATAAGTTCTTTCAATGTATAGTGATTTGATTGATATGCATATTAATGTAAAGTTCTTACATAAGACATTAGATGAGTAGTTGGCCTCTTAGGTTAAGGCTAATGTAATAATACTCATCATAAAAGTTTATCTTTTAGCTTTATTACCCTTATATGAGTGCAAGAGCACATAATGAAAATGAGAAATATAGTTGTTCAACAAAAGAGTCTATATAATATTTATGAGTCATTACTTGTGTATTTCATTATGAACACTTGTCCAGTTTAATATAGTCTTGTTAAGATTTTCTTTAAGGTTATAACACATATAAGGATAAATGGTCAGTCTGATGTTTCTGACCATGTGTGTGTTAATAGGATAAAAGACATATTATGGATAAAGTTGAGAGTGTTCATTTGGTTGAGATATGATTAACAAGTAAGAAAATGACCAGCTGGCATCAAGCATATAGCCTACATTTATCTCTTTATTTGATGGTTATTCACAGTATATGTATTTCTACATACCTGTAAAGTTTTAAGGTGGAAGTAGAGAAACAATGCGGTAAGCAAATAAAGATTGTGAGATCAGAAAATGGTAAAGAGATTAGAAATATGAAATATGACTAGGATATGAATCTAGAAATATTAAGTTCTAGAGAATGTTCAGATTAGTGGGAGTGATCAGTTTTAGGTCGTACAAAAACTCCCTCTAATTCATAATTGGATATATTATTAAGGATCAACAAATATTGATAATCCAATTATTGACATTCGTTAATCGATATATAATACAATAATAGATCAAGTTGAATATTTAATATTCAATATCAAGGTGATCTAATAAAGGAATAGGTCGGTTATCCTAGTAATAATATATAGTTAATCTACGAGACTCTTATAAAAGTATTATTGTTGAATAAGATTCTGTAATTTCCAAGATAATGAATTGCAGTGAGTCCATATTATAGTATAATGCCAAGTAAAATCTGTAAGAGTCAATGGTGTGCAATGAAGTCTGAAATTTGGTTAAGTTAATTATGGTTTAAACCTATTGGTTGTAATGGATTTCTTAAAACCAAAAGGATTCATAAGTAAACATAAAGTAATACCAAATTAGACTTCTCACCAATTGATTCATTTAGGAGAAGTAGTGAATTACATGAAGGTTTTCTCACATGTATTAAAGAAGATTCACTTCACATGATTATGGCATTAGTAGCTCATTCTGGATTGGAGTTACATTAAATGGATATAAATGTTACAACTCTTAATGGTGATCTAGAGGAGAAGGTTATATTAAATAACCATAAAAGTTTCTTCTTTAGAGGTAATAAGTGTTTAGTTAACAAGTTAAAGTATTCTATATAAGAATTAAAACAAGTATTTCACTAATGATATTAATAGTTTCATAAGATTATTTCTTCATACGTTTTGAAGAAATATAAGATGAACTATTGCATATATCAGGAGATCAGTGGGAGTTGATTTTATCTACTTGTTTTATATATAGATAATGTTCTACTTGTAACTAATGATAAAAGATGATTATATAAGGTGAATAATTTCTTTCTAAAATATTGATATGAAGGATATGGGTGAAGTTTTGTTTGTGATAGAAATAAAAGCCCATGTAGATAGGAATCAAGATATTCTTGATCTATCTCAACAAGCATATATCAATAAGATATTAGAAAGATTCCGGAAGGAATGGTATTCACCGCATCCAGTACCTATTAATATAGGCGATAGATTCATTTTGAATCAGTATCCTCAGAAAGGGAACAAATAGTAAATACTTTTAAGTATTTAGGCAATTTGAAAGCATAAAGTATAGTCAGGTTTGTGCACAAGAACTGACATAGCTTTTGCCATTTGAATATTTGAATTGATATCATAATAATTAAGGGATAGACCACAGCTAAATTGCTAAGAAAGTAATGATATATCTTTAAGGTACTTAAGATAGTGTGCTTATGTCTCAACAGATTGATAAGTTGAAGTTATTTTGGTACACAAACTGGTTGTGTCGATTCTAGTAAATCGAATTAAGGATACATGTTAACCAGTGAAATTGTGTTATAAAGAAATGTCTAACTGACATTGTTCGTTAGTTCAACATAAATTATAGTTTGTTGTGTGTTTTGAGATTACCCTCGATGGTGTTTGAAGAGTTTTATTGTGAGACTTAGAGTTGTGGATTTTATATCTAAGTCATTAAGGATTTTGTATGATAATTTTGTTGCAGTCTTTCTTTTCAAGAATAATAAAGGTAAAGGTCGAGGTATCGACATTAAGTATTTGACTTTGAAAGAGCACATTAAGAAGAATTAAGTGGTTATTAAAGGTGTTCATACAGAATAGAAGCTGACGGATTCTTTGAATAAATACTGCAGCTAAAGGAATTCAAAGATCATGTAGCGGGTATATATAGGAATTGATCCTATGGTTAATATTAATCGTACGATTGTGTATAAACTCTTCATAAAAGTGTAGATGTTTTCTCGTGTTGATTGTGCGCACATATATGGTATATATATTTTGATCATAAGGTTAAGAAATACATCATAAAGATTGACTTGGAATAGACGTCGGGTTTATTCATAAAGTTGTATGCTAATCACATAAAAGGTTGATTTAAAAGTTTCATTGTGCATTGTAATCATGGATAGTAATATTCGCATTTATTAGTTGCTTTAAGCACTAGTAACGATAAGATGACTTACTACCATGGTTCGTGTATAATGTTTCTTTCATTTCACATAGAGGAAAACAGAAAGTATTATTGCAATAAATGTAAAGGATGCAAGCTCAAGTGGGAGAATGTAGTATTTCGTCCATATTGTTAGATACAGAGCATCTGGACATAGTGGCCTGATCTTGCACCCTTTCATTCTGACTCACTTGTGGTGCCTTCTGAGTGATGTGCACCCCTATATAAGCCTCTGTACTGATGGAATACATGAGGTTTTGCCATTCTTTCAGTTCATCTATTATATAGATAGCAAGTAAGAGAGAATATAAAGAAAGAGATGGGAGACAAGTCAGGACCGACTATTCCCTTGGATACACCATCGAGTATAGGGAAGTTACATCGGTTTCTGTAGTGCCCTCTCGTCAAGATCTCGCTGCAGGAAGACACAAGATATGGAGAAGATCAGTGATGAAGGAGACGCGCTTGGTTTGCGGGTTTCAAGTTCATCCACTCGACACTCAATTTCAATCAGCGATGGCATGAGGTATTTTACGATTCTGGGTTATTTCCGCATTCTAGAATTGTTGTAGCACTTACACAGAATATATCAATCAATATAAAAAAAAAATCAGATTAACGGAAAAGTAATAATGTTTCCGTTCTTTCCTTTTGTTTGCTGTATTTATTTATTTATTATTATTGTTTTGAAGATAAGATGTGATCAAGCCTTACAATTTATTTCAAATTGAATGTCATAAAAGACCTTCCAGTCGAATTTTGTACCTGCAATCTCCACTAGAGATGCGCTATTTTTAATCATTAGACTGGTTCTCTTTTTTATTGATAGATTCTACTAGGTTATTTTTTTTTTCATTTTTCTTTTAAGTGTATCCTGAAACTATAGTAGAGACACAACATTAATTGGATATATTTCATTTTAAATTAAAGAACAATTCCATAATTCCATTTTTATGTAATTGCCTGTCCCATGAAATGGAATAAGGAAAAAAAAAAAACCATAAATTTTCGGACAAATTCCACACTTTCAAAATTCAACAATTCCTTTAGTTTAATCTTCTTCGACAACCACCTCAATTCAATCTCACTATTTCATCACACCGAACAAGTTCTAAAGAAAAAAGTAGGTGGTCGGCTGTTAAAAGGAAATGCATTTGGCAATAAGTCGTAATCGGGCGATAGTAGTAAAATTTTCATGAAGCATGTGATACAGATTTTGCATGGCTTGCAGTAAAAACAAAAACAAAAAGAAGATCTTAACCATGAGGCATATGCTACTTGTGCGATAAAATGATGCAGAAGGTGCATCACTTGCATGATGAATGCATTTCATTAAACTAGTAGTAAACAGTGCGTCTAGTCGCTTTATTTTGCTTTGTCCTCTTGGTACTTACAATAATGAAAATTGATGTGGGGTGAGCAACAGCCGAAAGCGTTTTTTAACAATTTCTTTCCGAAAGTAAATTTAGAAGAGCTTTTAATATTGTCGTAGATACAATCGGATGTTCAGAAATCAGACTTGTTCCATCTAAGAGTTGGTTTTACTAATTTCAGAAGAGCTGCAATACTATGAGTTAGGAGTGCTACTCTTATTTTAATTTTAATATTAGAAAACTTAAAACATCGTCATTATTTTTTAGTTTGTTTAATATTATAATATCATCATTTTAGTTGGAATTTTAATATTTAAATCATATCTTTTTCATTTTGAATATAAGCTGTTAAATATGACCTACGCAATAAAACCATATATGTAACATTTGACAGCTTAAAAATTAAAATAGTATTAAATTTTAGTTTCTATGAGAATTTACTCAATTTAAAAAAAAAATAGTTAAAATATTGGAATATAAAAATTACATAATTAGACTGCTAGCTTTAGTATACTATTATTACATGTGAAAAATTCTTACTTAAAAAAAGTGAGCCTAATTTTAATATAATTATCATCTACGATCAGGAATATTCGTTTCTGAAAACTCATCGCCTGCATCCTTTTTGTACATAGATTCGTTAAAATTCCCGAAAAAAGATGAACAAGTAATATTTTTGGGCACTCCGAGCACGAACTAAGACGTGTCGTCCCACGAACACCTTTTTTCCCAACAAAAGACCCTTCTTAAGATTTTCCTCTTAACACTCTCAAAAAAGAAGAGAAAAAATAAAGGAGAGAGTCTCGAAAGCGTCCCGTTATTTGCGGAGTGGGGAAGAGCGAAAGGAAAAGAGAGAGGCGAAATAATAATAGCGGCTTTTACTTTCCATGCTTTTACTCCCGACTATTAGCTTTCTCTAATTATATCATCCCGCGTTCTGGCGCCAAGATCCCGATCGGCGTTCTCTCTTTCCTTTTCTCTCATCATCGGCGGCCATTAAGGCGATTTTGCGCCATCGTTTCTGTGGTTAGATGCTTAATTAATTCTCTTCGATATCTTTCTATTTCCAAATTTAATTCATTAATCCTTCATAATTTACTGTCGTCAGATTGTTGTAATAGGCGTGAAAATCACAATTGTACCTAACTTTTGCCCCAAATTGAGAGCCTTTCTTTCTTTTTAAAAATTTACGGGAGCTAACTTGTAGCCTAATTTAATTCGTTTCCTTTTCAAAGAAGCCGGACGGAGCATGGCACTCCCGTCGGGCCGTCCCGTGAAAATGACTTCTTTTCCAACGATGTGCACAGCACCAGAGATTATTCTGGTCCCCTGTGGCGTTTCTCATGCTGTTATTCCTGCTGTTTAAAGCCCCACTAATAATCTGGGTTGGTGGACCCCGATAGCGACTCGCTATACCAACACGGGACAGGGGCCTTTCGCCTTTACCGATATTTTATTATTATTAATATAATATAATTCTTATTTTTTGTACGAAAAATAGTTTCCTCTTCTCCTTCCCCAAAGGGCTCCTTCCATCGCCTTCCTCCTCTCTTCTCTCCCATTGTAATCTCCACATTGCGGCCATTTTTTCTCTTTTTCTCTCCAATTGAATCTCTTGTGTTTGGTACTATCGAAATGCTTTCGTGGCCGATCTGGCGACTAGGTAGCCACATTGTTCCGATACGGAATTCGTTTATTTTTCAGGTTTTTTTGAATTACATTTTTTGGGTTGTTTTTCTCTGGATTTAGAATCTATCCGTGTGCATATACTATACTATTGTATTTTTATTTTTATTTTTTTTTAAGAAAGGAAGCTTATTTTGCTTTCCGATGTACCTTTTGATCCTTTACTTAATCTGAATTTTGGTTCTTTGGATGGTGACCTTTCCAATTTAATAAGGCATCTCCTAATTTTTGTTCTTCCACTCCACTTCTGTGCAGGTTTAACCAGCCTGGTGTCATTGCAATTGCCACCATCTCTTTAAGAGTACTTCTACCAATGTGGTTTGGTTTGAAAGAAAGCATTGATGGATGGTTGTAAGGTAGAGCCCCTGAACTCTTCTCTGAAGTCAAAATTGGATTTGCCACAAAAGAGGAATGCAATCAGTCCAATCCGTAAGCCCTGGGCGAAGGAAGTAATCACCAATAACAAGCTTGAAGTCCCTTCAACTCCTAGAACTCCTAAAAGGTATCCATCTCCAAATGCTAACAGAAACCCAACAACTACCGCCTCCTCTATGCCCAAGAGGGCACAGTCGGCAGAGCGACGACCTTCCACCCCATCTTCATCTCGAACCCCTTCACCTGCTACCACTCCCGCACGGGACACATCAGTAGAGACCTCTGGTACTGCTAGGCGGGGTCCGTCTGAGGGAATATGGCCTGCAAGAAGTCGCAACCTATCTTCTTCATTCCAGCTCGAATCTGTAGCAACTAAGAAGGACAAGGCTAAGACCACTGCATCCAGTTCTGATCAACTGGAGCGGAAGAGAACTCCTCTGGGTCAATCTGAGAATATGCATGTTACTGGTAACCCAATTTCTAAAATGATGGAAAAACAAAGATGGCCAGGTATGGCTGGAGGGAAGACTGCATCTATTAATTTGTCGAGAAGTGTTGATCTCACTGATAAAATTACCAGACCTGGATCCAGTTTGCCGTTTCTTCGTTCGAGGGGGTTTTCGCCAAAGCGTTCATCTGTATCTGAGGTTTCGACCTCAATGTCAAAAAGCATAGAAAATAGTGCTGTTAGCAAACTTTTATCTCAATTGAGTCCAAATACAACATCGAGAAGTGTAGACCTGTCTGATAGGCCTAAGAAATCTATCAGTAGAGGCAACTCGCCAAGAAGAACTTCGGCAACCAATAGCACGGGTCTCAAGGAGGATAAGAGGCCTGAGTCACGAGGGGCTACTTCAGTACGAACTGTCTCGGGTGCTGCAATAGGTGCAATTGCCAGGTCAAAAAGTGTTGATGGTACTGACAAGACAAAAGGACCAATATCTCCTACTTCCTTGGTCCGATCGCGGGGGTCTTCTCCTTTGAGGACTCCAGCAAGTGGCACCACTAAAAGGCCTGAATCACGAGGGTCGTCATCAAGAACTCCCTCGAAGGAAGTTTTGTCGAGTGCTATGTCAGCAAGTATGGATCTTGGTGACCGGACAAAAAGGTCTGTAAGAGGTGTTTCGCCTGGAAGACATTCTGTAAGTGAATTTCCTGCACGTGACATGTCCAGAAGTGCTGATTTTGATAGGAGTAAGAGACCAGCCTCCTCCTCTGGCCAAAGAAAATCAGTTTCTAGCAAATATTCAGAAGCAGATGAGGAAACAGGTTCTGGTGTGGGTCCAAATACCCCACCGCAGAGATCAGAAAGATCTAACTCGCTTACACGTGCAACTCGGACACTGTCCTCACCAATGCCGAGTTTTGTGCGGCCATCATCTCCTTCTTCTAAACGGATTACACAAAGCCCATCAAGAGGAAGACCCTCAACACCTAGTTCTACATCTAGCTCATCTAGTGGAGGCAGTACAAGGGGGACTATTACATGTGCTTCTCTTGTTAATAGTGTTTCTGAAACCAGAAAAGTGAAGAACAAAGTAAGTGGGAGTCACGTGGAGGAGTTGCATCAGTTGCGGTTGTTGCATAGCAGGCATTTGCAATGGCAATTTGTTAATGCCTGTGTTGATGATATGCATTTAAATCAGAAGATAAACTCAGAGGTACCCAATCTTTTTATAATTTTATTGTTTGTTTATTTACAAATTTAACAGCAAGCTGGCAATCCTTTATGTGCCCTACCAGAAGGTATGGCACTATTTCGTTGCTGATACAAATCATAAACAGAACAAAATCTTTGTTGCTTGACTATATTTAAATCAATACAAAACCTTTGTAGCAGGAAGGTTCTAAATCTTATTTTGGACAAAATTTAATAGAAGGCTTCAATAGTGATGCACTTTACTTCAATGAAAATTGCATTTTATTTTTTCTCTTTTAATGTTTTACTGTCAAACTTATTGTAAATTGAATTGAGAAATGATTGGCTTAATGCTGTTTGCTTGAAGCAGAGCATCCTTTATGGCATGTGGAGTAGCCTCTCAGATCTACGTGATTCTGTGGTGACAAAAAGACTTGATGTGCAACAATTGACACAAGAGACAAAGCTGTTAACGCTACTGAATGAACAAGTACGATAGCTTGATTTATCTATCTTCTTGTTTCTTAATTAAAGGCCATCCAACATGATTTGAATTTCAAACAAAGGGAAAAACTCAAAAGCCTGTTTCTTTTTTACATTTTTTATTTATTTTATGAATGTGTCTCCTTAACAAATTTTAAAAAAAATTTTTTTTATAGTTTATTGTTTAAAATATTATTTACAAACAATATTAATCTGACATTCCTTTTTATTTTTTATTTGATACAGATTGATTACCTGGATAGCTGGGCAGAAGTAGAGAGGGAGCACTGCACCTCGTTGGCTGGCGCCATTGAAGCTATCAGAGCAACCACTATACGACTTCCTGTCACAGGAGGTGCCAAGGTAACAAATGGCTTTGATGACTCCAAATTTAGCTATTAGGTGTCTTTAATTCTGCCAAAGAAAGTCCTAGTCACACAAGATAATTATAGCTGGTTTCAAGCTTAAGCCTTCCGCATTTTGTCAGAAGCTAATAGCAATAGTCCTTGAATGATTATGTGAATACTTAGTTACTTTTGTCGCATTGAAACTTAGAGTTCAGTACAAGCTGCCTGTACTATACTAACAAGCAGGAAGTGCAAAGAGCCTTTTACCAGTCACAAGTTAGAAAGTTTGCAGACGTTAATTAGTTCTTTGTTATCCATGGGTATGTTTGGCTTAACTCACGAACATGTGTGAACAGCTTGTTCCCTGTTCCCAGTTCGCAAAAATTTCAGAATTGGGAACTAGCCCCTGTTCGCGAACAACGAACAGTTGTTCCTTGTTTGTTTCCCACTTGTTCCCATTTGTTCGTGAACAGCTTGTTCACCCACCCTTCCAAACACACCCATGAAAACTAAAGAATACTGAATTTCACTCAAAGTGTTGGAAATATCATAATTGTTGTAAAAGTTCTATGCAAATTAGTCAACAATTGACTGCTATGTAGCATGGATTAAAGTAGCTTTTATATTAACATCCATGTCCAACATAATTTAGTCACTCATGTCAGCGTAGATATTGATCTGAACATGATGCTTCATATCAAGTCACGTCGTGTTTTGCCAAACACTTCTAATCATTATCAGTGCCTACATCAGTTGACTGATTCCTATCTAGCTACTAATTTTTCCCCTGATAGGGGAATGCAATATGTAACCAGTCCATTGATATTATTATGCTTTATAAGTTTGATGTAAATTTGTTACTACTTCTGATATACTAATGGGTGCTATACTGCAGGCCAATGTACTTGCGGTGAGGAATGCTGTCAGCTCAGCTGTTGACATTATGCAGGCAATGGGGTCCTCCATTTGCTTCTTATTATCAAAGGTTGAATACATTTTTTCTTTAAGAAGTTCTCGTTTGGGATAGGTCGCATTATCCCTGCCACATGCAAAATAATAGTAAATTGAGTGAATAATTCTGGAAATTCATCTGCTTTATTTTTTTGCAAAATGAGCATTTATCTTTTTTACTTCCAAAACTTACAGTTCTCATAACTACATTGAACTTTTGTGATATTCTTATTGGTCATAAAAAGTATGTTGGAGCAACTCAATGAAGCCCAGAAATAAATTTGGCTACTAACGAAGTGATTTTATTTTGGAGTTATGTCCTTCCTTGTTTTTTGGAGTGAAGTGTTGACATGACTGGTTGTTTTCAGGTTGAGAACAGAAATTCTCTGGTTGAGGAGCTTGCTATTATTTCAGCAAAAGAAAGGGCCATGCTGGAAGAAGGTAGAGAGCTTCTGGCAAGTGTAGCAAAATTGCAGGTAAGTAAAGTTTTATAGAATGTTATGGCAGGTTTTTGTTTGGTAAAGAATGTATAATGCATTATTGTACATGACCATACTTGATGCTATTTCAATGCAGGTCCAAGAGTCCAGCCTAAAAACTCAACTCATTCAGCTAAGACAGCATGGTTTGGAGATGGATCAATTAGGAGAAGTGCCATATTAAATTAATTAATATGTCCCGGTTACATGAAGTTGCTCTCTTATGGTCTAACTTATTCTAAATGGTTTGCACTTTATAGTGCACATGTATCTTCTTAGTTTTTCTTTCCTAGCTTTTCTCCATTTTTTTCTCCCCCAAATGGGCGTGTATTTATCCCCTTTCCCCCTTCTTTCATTTCATTTTTTTTACCCTTTAACTTACGTGGAAATAGGAGTCTAGTAAAGGAAGGCAAAAGGTGTTAAAACCAGAAAGTTTGTGTTCCCCGGCTGTGTTTCTAGAAGTGTATGAGATCCACGTTGGATGTATAGGATCAGAGCTAGTTAATCAGAAGCCTTTTCTTGATCTGGTTGACGTTTTGTTTACGTTGATTGTTGCTTTTCTCTGTAAATTATAGTAGCTATCCACGTAACAATAGTTTATAAGGCCAATGTAGTAACATAAGAATCCATCCTATTTGCGACAAGCAGGGATTCAGTGCCTGTTTGCTACCACTAAATTTATGGATATTAGTGCAAGCCAGTTCCTAACTTTTGGTTTTAAGTCTGAAAGCAACTTCGAACGGCTGGCATTGAATATGCTTTTGTATAATGGACATACATTAGTCCATTTTTGGTTTACGACCAAGCGATCTATTTTGATTGATCTGTTTCCATGACATTTTCTTCAATTTTTTTCATGCTAGAAAGCAGTTTGCAAATTAAAAGTACGAACATCTATTGGAAAACCTTTTTCTACCCTAAACATAATTATGATTTGCCGAACTAGCATTAGTAGTTATATCACTTAGAAGACACTGAACCAAGCTTAACAAGAAGTCTTGATGCCTTGGGGAGCTTTTGGTTCAAAAAAAAACAAGAAGTCTTGATGTCCAATATAGAACATTTGTATCAGTATTTTGATCAAACGATCTCGTGAGCACTGTACAGTTCTGCACAAGTATCAATAATACCAACTGGGCCACTAAAAAGTTTGTCACTGGAATTTCCTTCCCTTCATTGAAATTAAGAAGTCTTACACATTTTTTCCAAATCCAGCGAAAACTGAAAGTGAAAACACCATATTTGTCCTTTTTATGGGAAAAATCCAAATTTCATGTGAGAACTGACAGCTTGGCCCCAAAGCACTAAAAAGCTTAAAAATTAGGAAATGGCAGGGGCCGCGCGCACGCGTACCCCCTCGACCACAAATTATGACGTCCACTCCGCCACTTGGGCAGATGGTAAGCCAGCGCTCCTCCGAAAGTGCAATGGAGGCCACTGACCTAGGCCATGAGACTTCTTGATCGCCCATTGACCCCGTCCAGGTAAGTACTTTAAACGGTATCTCTACCCTCTTATTTTATACCCTCCCTAGACGCTCCGCTCCGTTGTTTTGTTCTTGAGTGGGACTAAGCAAAAGCACAAACCGGAGGGACCGCCTCTCTCTCTCTATCTTTTGCGGGCTATCGACCCTCTCTTCTTTATGGGCCTCGATTCAAGAGCGGACAGTCCAAAATTTGAAACCAATCTACTCCATTGATTGATTATTCGAAATTCAAGACAATAATGCAAATAATAATAATAAAAAAATGGTTGTTTTGGTTGAGAGATCATATACTGCATACTGGTTTTAGTTGAATGACGAATAGTGCTGTCAAGCTTAGCACATGCGCTAAAATGCTCCTAGACAGCCAGCGGCCGGACTAGAGGTCCAAAACAGTAGATGCATCCACGTACCACGTTACGTGTATCCAAACTCTTTGTATATAGACTCAAGAACTTCTATAGACTAGGAGTTAATAAGAATTTCTACGTTGATTGCACCGAAACAATTTCAATAAATCCTATTTGCTAAATTTCAAAACAACTTGTAACTTTTTTTTTGGAGAAAAAAAAGCTGGTAAATTTGCTGGTGAACGAAGCTGAATATAAGAAAAATTAGTGGGTCAAAACATCATTATTGTTACATTAACACCATTATAGCAGCGATACATTTACTTCAAACTTCAAAGCCTAGGCATTATTTAACTCATGATAGATATATGATTCCATTTTCTAGGAGGAAGAAACAGCTCAGCAGAATAATTAATGGCTGCAAGTTGCAACCCTTTGTAGAATAGTCTTGTTCATTTTTCAGGCATTGAGGCTGATTATGCGTCACATGTTCTAGTTTATGTCATGAAACCCTCCCCAAAATCACAAATACGATATTAGAAGTTTAACAAACTATTAGCAAATAATGATCATATGGCAATACTTTGTTTAGTTTCTAGATTTATCTGAAAAAAAATCATGTGACATTCCATCAGATAAACCTGAATTGCCCATTACCAAATGAGAGACAGACAAATGCCAATTGCAAAAGTGTGATGATTGAATATTTTTAAATGTCAGAGTTTTTCGAAACATTTCTTTACTCATTGCAGCCCCCAAATGGAAGAGACGCCACTGTAGTTTATAAGCCCATTAATTCAGCAACTCTTTTTATGTATATGGGCCATATGGCTATGTCAAAATTATATAATCTTCCTAACCTGCCAAATGATAATTTGTAAATAAACGACCCAGAAGGAAATTAAGCAACAAACACCAGTTTATTCCTATGACGAACATGAAACTTCTATTACATTGAGCAAAGTCTGAAAGAGCTCCAAAGAAGATTTTATTTTTAATTTTTTTATGAATAAATCATTGCCTCACCTGTGCAATCATACAATCTGCATCTCAGCATTCAGTAGATTGCTGGATCATACATTTGCTGAAATTTCTTCAGTACTAGCCCTGGCCTCAGCCTCTTGTTCCTTTGGTTGTTCTTCTGTACTAACCTCGGCCTGTTGTTCCTTTGGTTGTTCTTCTGTACTAACCTCTGCCTGTTGTCTCTTTAGTTCTTCCTCTCTCAGCTTATCTTGCTGTTCTCTTTGAATGTTTGCTTTATTTGGCGTTAGAACTACGTATATGTTTCTATCAGCTAAATTCTTTGATTCCTCAGATGCAAGCTAGACAATTACAAGGATTTCAGTCAGCAACAGATTAAGGAATTTGAACTTTGCAATTTTTTAGATAATTATTTATCTAACATGAATAGATGATACTATAAAATTTAGCCCATGTAGCAACAGTCATTGTCAGCTGCAGTCTACTTTAACAATATGATTGGTATTTAATTAGCGGAAGAATATAATTGACACATTGCCAACTTTATGTTTCGCCGAATTTCTTTCAAAACATGAGTAAAATAATTGCATGCTACATTATTCTTATTAACTTTTTATGAACTAGGAGTAGGATTAAAGGTGTTCAATGAAGAGTAACTAATGGTGGGTTTGTTGCGACTTCCACATTATACTAGAATTAGACAAAATGCAAATAATTACCTGGCCTAAGTCATTCTGAAACCTTCTTAGTAGGTCAATTGCGTCGTCTTTATATTGTTGTTCTCTGTTTCTCAATGTTACAATGACCTTAACCTACAAAAAAGTACAAATTTGTTTGGTCAGATTTTAGAAACAGTTAACAAAACCTGTACACAAATACATAATTAAAGATTGTTATTACTGACCTTGTAACCGCCTCTAAGAAATTTTGTGGCAAGTTTTTGCCTAACAGCGTAATCGTGCTCATGTATTTTTAACCTAGCATTAGATACTTTATGAGTTAACTTTCAAACCATCATAACTTTGTGTTTCTGGTGGGTTTTTAATTTAAACTTCCCTAGTGGGCATTTTGGTCACAACTAACCATACCAAACTAGTGTTGACCCAGGCTGTTATAGAACAGTACATCAGTCCCAGGGGCTGATCTTCATAGAGACTAGAGGGGGCTGCATCCACTCAAATAGTTTTCAATGATATATTATCCATTGAATGGAGGTCCCAAGTACTCAGCCCCTTAAATTTTCAAGGATGAAATATGTATTAAATGGAGATCCTAAGTGCCTATAACCAGTATGTGTCAAAAATTGGTGAATCTGCCCCAATAATTGAGAATTTTAATAGTGTGAAGTGCAGCCCTCCCAAAGACATTGGTCAAGCTCTTCCTAATCTGTCCAGTTGGTCTTAATAATTACTGGCTTAAGTATTTGTTCATCCTTACCCCATCTTTACTTCCTTTGTTCGTGTAACTGCAATAAGATAAAAAGTACAAAATTAGCCCCCCGAAAAAAGAGGAATTGGAAAGAAAAGACTTTCTAGGTTTATAATTACAAAAAAAAAAAAATTGAAGTTACCTTGCTTTTTCTGTTGGGCTTTCTTCTTTTTCTCCGTTTCAAACAAATGTTTTCTGTCAAGGTAACAAATTAGAACTTTTATCAATGGAAAAAAAAAATTTTATAACACAAAACTAGAAGAACTAAAAAAAGGACCTCAAGAAGCTAATAAGCTTAGTTTTAAAATCTCTCAGAAATGCTCAATATTGGAAAAGCAAAGATTGCATATGCAACTTAAGTAAAACAGATGGTACAGTATGCTAAGCATTCAGCTGAGAGCATGCTGGGACTGAAAATTTAACCCAGATTATCTAAGAAAACCTTTACCATTATTCACAACCTATGAATTTAGTTACTGCTCCAATCAGACGCAGTATGCTGCTATAAATGCTTAAAAATTAAAGGGATTTATGCAAAAACAATCGAAAGTTCTCGTGTCCGAATCTAAAACAAAATATTTGCTAGATCATTTCCGATGAAAAGCAAGCATCAAAACCAAGTAAAAAATTGGCTTAAAACTCAGAAACTTGTTCAAGGATTCTGGTACCACCATTTTGGGATGCCATGAGTTTCCGTAACCTTTCCTATTTATCGACTTCGAAAATAAAAAGAATATCAACAAAAGTGACTTACTTTGTCATTAGTTGTGCAACAATATTTCAGTTTAAGTTGGATTAGGAATAAAGAGCCTTATTACAGTACAGGAACTGTCCATAATTAATTGCCATCGCATAACATGATGGTTGGATGTTGTTTTGAGATAAACTTTAAGCATAACTGAATAGAAAAGGACATTATGCCTTCCTGTGATTATGGTATAGCATCGGCATAACTTCTTATACAAACAAAATAAAAATAAAGATCAGCAATAACTGTAGCTTACTGATAATCTCCTTCTTGAAATATACGAAGAACTGGAGGATCCGCCTCTGTAGAAACTATTGCCTGAAATTAGACAAAATCGATGTAGATTAAAATTTTGATATCTGGTATTTTTGCCACTGCAAAGTAATAATGCTACAGAAGCAGCGTGTGCTCGATGCACTGGCCATAACAGCACAGTACCTCTTATTCCATATTCGTATTAATTACCGGACCCTGCTAGTTTCAGTTTCTACCAGTTGGCACTGATATAGTAATGTACTTATCTAAATATAACATGACTATCAAAATATATATATATAAAAAGAAAACAGACATACCAGTACGAGTCCAGCATTTTCTGCCCTTTTTAAGGCTTCTCTGGTAGGAAACACACCAATCTAAAATATATGAATTACACAAAACCAACAATTTGAATTAAAGATAAAAAAAAAAAAACGTAAGCCAAGAAAATGTAATATAGAGAGTTGAAGATAAACTAACCATATTATTCTGCTCATCCAAAAGCCTCACGGTTGGAGAACTTAAAAAAGTAACACCAAAAGCAGACAAAAATAATTATTAGTTTTCACTATGCTATGATAACTCCCAATTACAGCTTGTACGTAAGGTTCAGCCGAACTCAAACTAAGTTCTTACTTGTACTTACATAAAGATCAGTTCATCTTAATCATTTTCCAAGCAAGTATGGATCTGGTATCACCGGGTATAAGAAGGCAATGTAAACCCAATAAATACAGCAGAAGTTAACAATATTGCAAAATTTAACAAAATTCAGCGCAATCACTCACTTAATTCTTTCGAGGTCGACATTAGGATCGTATGCTTGTTCGGCCAACTCCTCTTCGTCCTCGTCAAAAAAAATCTCTTCGTCAATATCAAAGCCGCGGCCGCCTCTGTAACCTGCCACCATAGCCAGCCTTTGATTCTGAGCATAACCCACCAATTGTATCGGTTTATTGAAGTATGGGACGGAATGAACGATTGAGGAATGGGTTTTGACCGAGCTCGACGTTGTGGCGACTGGAGACAGAGCGGGAGGATAATTGTAGGAGCAACTGAGTATTCTAGCCATGGCAGCGTGGTAGAAGGTCGGGAATTGATGTATTATTGACTTGGAAGAGCTCTGGCCATGGCAAGGAAGAGGCGAGAAGGAAGGAGGCAAGAGGTTTTAAGATTTTAAGTTTTAACTCATCTTATCTGTTGCATAGTTACGCCGTGAGTGATCCAGCTTCGTCATGAGAATTCTGTTGGAGCGGATCGGGTCTGATTTGGGTTCGCTCGTCGCGGCCTCTTGGTTTACTTCGGATCCGTGCCGGATCTGTTCTTCTGGGGTTTAGGCCTGCGTCGATTGGCGCCCAAATCAATTGGGTTTTGGTGAGTTCTATAATCTATCTTTTCCCCTCAGATTTGTGAGAAACAAGTTATCCATCGTAATTTTTATTAACAATTCTTGTTCAAAGACAAGTTATTAATCCTAATTTCCTAACTGTATCCAATTCTAATGGTGTTGATGTTTATCCAGATTTTCCGAGAGAAAACTGGGACAAATATATTATATATGAAGCTTAATTAGTTTAAATTAGTACACATTTTGTCATCTATTGAACAATTTAAATTTTGAATTAGTATAAATTTTACTATCCTTGGTACAATATTTTCATTATTTTTATTGTAAAATCATCATTTGAATTTATTTGTATAGAATTTGGATAATTTTATAAATGTTACAGTTATAGTTATAGGCAAATAAAACTAAAAAAAAACTCTATATATCATGTTAAAACCTGATGTATGTATTTTTTTTTATTTTTTTTGGGTTAATGTCAAACTTTTGGTGTACGACATTAACCAATCTTGGACTTTCCAAAGTCTGACATTAGTTTCGGACTTTGAAAGTCCAATTTTGTGATAACAATTTTTTAAATTTGAAATTTATCGATAATATCTTTCAAATGTTGGAGTTCATCATTTAAAACGCTTCAATTAAATTGTGCGGCTCATGCTGATCATTTTTTCCAGTAAAAGTTGGATGATTTATTCTAAAATAGTGAGAATTAATTTAATTAAAGTGACAATTTGAATATTGGAAAAATTAGAGTTTCTTCGAGGCAGATCCGGTAGTAATTCTCAATTCCGTTTAAACTTTAAAGTGAATCCTCTACTTTTAAATTCGGAATTTAATTTTAACCTTTAAATTTTATTAACTAAGGATTACTAGATAACCGGATTGACAATATTTCTGGAGCGCATGCCGATTTTTCTCATATTTAATATGTAAATTAGATACCTAATAATTTTGCACATACCCTGGCAGAGGACAAAGTTTTTAGGCACCAAGTATAAATGTTCTAAATTTCATCATTCCCTAGCGAACATCTTAAGATGCATACCGAGTTTCAAACTTTCAATATTATGTAAGATTATTTGGCCAGAGTAGGAAACAATCTATTTTCTGTGTGGGCAAATTTTGTTTGATTTCTAAGTCACTTCAGATATGGTAATATGCTAAACGTGATTGTAAATAAAAGCAAGATCTCGTGCATAGATGTGTTGCCTTTTGTACGTGGTTATGTTTGGAAACAAATCCATATTGATGATGGACCGATATGGAATTGTTTGGTGGCCAAGAGACAAGAAGCCTTTGGCACTATAAATATGGGTTGGTCTCCAAGGGACAAATCATTCACAAGTCGTACTGCATACATGCATTGATAGCAGCATCTCTAGCCTCTCTCCCTCTATTTCATCAAATAGTAAGGGTAGGTGCCCTAGTTTAGGCATTAGGGTACCAAGGCACAATCTGATCCTTTGAAAAGCTTCATCCCAACCTTGGTGGTGCTCTCGTGACACTAATTAGACGTGCTCAACATCAAGATCTAAGCCATAGCGATGGAATTAGGTATGCTTCCGCTCATGTTTATGTTTATTTGGTATTTTAGAACGACACATTCTAACTACTGGTTCTGCGAGTTCTTATTTTTCTGGGTTAGTTATTTTGACTTGCTAGAATTGATATTCTCTTTGGCTTTAAAGCAAACCCAACATATTATACATTGGACAATTATGCCATGAATATATTTCATTCCATCGTCTGGTACATCCTCTCCATATATATCCATGGCACTCTCCACTGACATCTTGGTTGAATCAAATGGAAAAAGAAAAAGAATGAAAATTTCATATATATTAGAGAATTTAAAGGGACACGGGCCTCGATTCACCAGAAGTGTAAATTTCATTTATTGTTCTTTTCATTTTTCAATGAAAATTTAAAGTTCCTCTTTGATACAAACGACCATTAATGGAGATACATACATCGGCTCAGAAAACTGACTTTTCAATTCTTGGTAATCCGGGCAGTGAATAGGGAAGTTCAAACGAATTTTTGTATCTTTGCTATATAAACAAAAGGAAACAACCTTCTAATGTACCAAGTATCAATGTCGCTCTCAGACGATGATTCCACCAACAACCAAGAAACAGCATCTATACGACGAGTTGAGAAAGTTTCAGGATCGCATCTGTTCAAGATCATGGGGTACTCACTGGAGAAGGACATTGGAAAAGGAGAATTTCTAGAATCGGCCACTTTTAACGTGGGTGGTTATGATTGGTCGATTGCTTACTATCCAAATGGAGAAACGAAAGCAGAAAATGGTTATGCATCCATTTTCCTCTACCTCATGAGTGATGAAGCTCAGAACGTTAAAGCTCAACTTAGTTTTATCATTCTCAATCAAAACAGGAACCCATTATTAAAACGGCTAACAGCTGACGTTCACAACTTCCATGAAAAGAATGACGGATTTGGTTTTCAAAATTTTCACAAAAGATCAGAGTTTGAGTCACGTATCAAGGATGATTGCATTGTAATAAGATGTACTGTTACTGTTTTTAAAGTTTTACCTGTACAAGTAGAACCGGCTTTCCCCCTTCTTATGCCAGCAGCTGACAAGCAACAACTCTGCTATCTTTTGGAGTCTGGACATGGAGCAGATGTCACATTTGAAGTGAATGGGCAAACATTTAATGCTCATAAGTGCATCCTTGCAATGAGATCTCAAGTCTTTCGAGCACAATTTTTCGGACCGTTGAAAGAGAAGTCAGGTACGGTCATCAAAATTGAAGATATGGAAGCTCCAGTTTTCGAGTCCTTGCTTCATTTCTTATACTCTGAAACAATTCCTGAGTTTGAAGAGAAAAATGTCAGTGAGAATAAACACAACACTGAATTGGCTCAACATCTATTGGTCGCAGCTGATCGATATGATTTGGAGTGGCTGAAGAAAATATGCGAGAACATATTACATGTTAGCATTGAGATGAGCAATGTGGTTCCCTTGTTGTCTTTAGCTGAGAGGCACAACTGTACTCATCTAAAAACAGCATGTTTGAAATTTATAGCCCCTCCTGAAATTCTTGGTGAGGTTATAGCAAATGAACAATTTCAATGTTTAGTTAGAAATCACCCTTTGATTTTGAAAGAAGTGTTTGAGAAAGGGGTAAGATCTTGTTAGAGATCAATAATCTTCCATAATGTTCTTTTTATTTTCTTTCGAGCTGTATCTAACTGTTATGATGTTGAATGTACCCAATTCCTGAAGTGAAAACTGGGACATATATGGAGCTTAGTTTCAAAATTCAAATTACAGAGTATGCACTGGAGTGGGTTGTACTTGTACATTGTCATGTATAAACTCACCATCATAATTAGAAACAACTTTTCCTTCTAATTTCCAGATAAGGTCCCGACCATACCTCAAAATAGGTGTCGGTGCATTTTTCGTTATTAATCCATACTTACAAATTTTACGTACTATAGTTCAATTTACATGCAATTTGGATTGGTAATAAAAGAAAGCAAAGGGCTAAAAAAATAATACGAAAAATTAAATCCAAATCTACAAAAATTGGAGGAGCTACGAAAAAAGGTAATATCCTGGTTGGCCGCTGCCTTTTTTTTTTTCCAAATTTATTTTGATTTTATATTGATCTCTTGTGTAGTCTTTTGTGTTGCGTATTAAAAATATATTTATTTTAGGTTAGTCACATAACGGAAAGTGAAGGAAAGCCTCAAAAAATCCCACTACCTTTGACATGGGAGCTGTCCTTTTCTCCTTACTTTTTCTGTAATAATTTCTGTCTAGTCTTTCGTGGTTTCTTTCGTGGTTCTCATGAAAGTTGATACTTACAACAAAAATCCATTACAAAAACACTACATAAAATTTCCATAGAAAATCTAGAAGAGGGACTTTGGGGTACTCTAGAAACCCTTTTTTTATTTAATAACTGCCCATTGGGCTTGCATTAATCATAACAGACAGATTAATGCATTTGAAACCATAGACCATGCATTTTTTAATTGCCAGCAGATCAAACCTATATGGAATTGGTTTTTCAGTCAATTTGGAGTGGTTGGGCCTGAAAATGCATTGGACTTGGGTACATTGTTAACACAAGTGGATTGTAAGTTGCATAGAGCTATTAAAGTTTGCTGGTGTGCAATTTTGTGGAGTATATGGCTTGCTCGAAATGATTGCTGCTTTGGGAATTGTCAGCCACTGTCACTCCGATCGTTTGGTGCTAAAATTAACTCTCTCATAATGTACTGGACAGATATGTGGGGGCCAGACTTGAAGACACAAGTGGTGGATATGATACCATCGGTGGAGTTACTACCACTACAGCTTGACATGGGGGCACTCAGGCTGAATGATGATTGAAGCTGCTATTCCAGTTTTAGTTTTATGTTTTTTGTATTGTGGGGTCTGTAATATGTTGAAACTGTGTGATTTCTATGTTGGTGAAAGTGTAGGAGAATGTAATAGATAATAAAGGTTGCACTGGTACCTAGATCAGTACCAGTGCAGGGGTATTTTGGTTTCGATTCAGATATGTCTGTATGCTGTGAACGTGTGTAACTTTTCTCATTTGTTTGAATGGAAAAGTGGTGGGTCGCCCACTCGTTTCAAAAAAAAAAAAAATTAATCATAACAGAGATTACAAATGAAAAGCGATGTCAATTCCAAACTGGAGGTCGACCAAACAGAAGTAAACCCCACCACTGATAGCAGGTAACTGAAAAGAAGGAAAATAAAAAGCCAGAAAAACCAGAATCACTGAGAACTAGTTAAAACAATAAAACCTAAAACATCAACTACTTGACTAACACTAATCCAAAACAAAAGAAAGGGGTATGGGTACTAAGAACAATAAACAGTTACGGTGGTGCCTCTTGAACATGCTGAAAGAACCTTTCCTCTATCATCATTCCGATTCCATTTTCTGTCATAATCGCCACTGATGGTCTTCCTTGATAGTTTGTTCTCAACCTTCTAGCCCTAGCTATTTGCTAAATCACGGGCCTTACTGCTTCTCTTCTTACATGGATCAGATATATGTTTGTAATACCTCCCCATTTCTTCTATTATCTCTCTGCAACTATTGACAACGCCCTCCAGAATAGCAATTCAGCTATGTTCCTTTCTTGAACCGCACTAGTCATGGTTGTAACAATTTGAGAAAATTTGTACCTTCTGTAAACCATTCTCTAAAAATATCCCTTTTAATCCAATCAATTCCTTTCTTAACAGCTATTGCTTCCACTTGGAATGGATCTTCTGCCTCTAGACACTCCATATGCACCCATTCTCTAGAAACCCCATGGAATTATATAGTTGTATGATTGTACAGTCCGATGGCCTTCTTTTTTTTTCTAGTCTTCTTTTAAATTTCAAAAAAAAAAAAAAAAAAAAAAAAAAACAGAAAGCTATTTTCTCTTCACCATTTTAAACAAATTTGTTTTCGAGAAACAAAAAATGTTAACTCAACTATCGGTTCGTTGCTCTAGATAGCCACTGTCTAGTTTATCCAAAAAAAACTATCAGTTCGTTGAATCAGATTAGCCCTCCCAGCAGAATTCATATCATCGGTAGACTTTTTGGGCAGAACTTTGATCTGAATTGTCCGATCGATGATGGATGTTTCGTGATCAAGATCATCGAGATTTGTGCGGCCATAAAAATCTGTCCATTGAAATTAGATCGAACGGTTTGGATCAAAAGATAATTTAAACAAAACTAAATGCAATATTTCAAATAATTTATGAATAATTAAGCTTGTATTGATTTGTCAGTTGATACGCACGACAATAGGAAAATATTTTTACTGTAAACTCTTCAATTAGTATTTTTCATTTTATCTGTTAAAATTATTTTTGTAATTTCAAAAACTAGAAACCCATCGCCTTTTCGCAATTATATTGTTTTTGAACTTAATAACTTCAAGTTAGAATTATAAACTACAGGTGTGTGTACAACATAATTAAAATATTCGAAAGTTTAATCTTGATATATTGTAAATTAGTAATAGTAGGAGTATTAGCGAAAAATGTTTGATTTTGACATTTTGTCTAGGCTTTGATCAAAATGTCTTTTGCGGATTTCATTTCATTTTAATTGATTTTTTAGAATTTAGCTATATCAATTAATATAGAAATTCCAACTAAATGACATCAAATTTGTTAATTTTGAATTCCTAAAAAAAATTCTTTAATTTTGATAATTTTTTTTTTAAGTAATGAAATGATATCTCACGTTAAGAAAAGGATTTTGATCAGGCCTAAAGACTTCCCCGGCCATTCAAACAGTAGAATTTATTCAGCATTTAGCAATGGTTAACTTCCTTTCGCACCGTCTGCTCTTCCTCCTGCGCCGCCAAAACCTCTCCTCCAAACCCCTCCAATCAATCCTCTCCTCGCGCTTCCTCTCTTCCTCCCTTCGCTCCACCTCCCTCGGCTCCACTCCACTATACTCCCGCGGCTCCACCCAAGCCGAGAGAAACTTCGACTCATGGGTCTCACGCCTCTCTCCCGGCTTCACCTCCGACGATCTCGCTATGGCCATTCGTGCCGAGCCCGACCCAGATTTAGCCCTCGATCTCTTCCGCTGGGCCTCCCTCCGACCCAGTTATCGCCACTCGGCCGCCTCCTACCATGCGGCACTCTCCACTGCAATCTCCTCTCGCCGCTACGGAGCTGCTGAATCCCTTGTTGATGAGATTCTCGCCGGTGCATGCTCCCCTGATCTGCCGCTCTTCAATACCTGCATCAGGTTCTGCTGTTCCCGCCGCCATTTATTCTCTCGCGCCTTTGATGTTTACAAAAAGATGCAAATTTCGCCTCCTGATTGTTTACCTAATCTGGAGACCTACTCTATGCTTTTATCAGCTGTTGTTGGCCGATTAGGGAAACCTCCGATCTGTTACATATATCTCCGGTCCGTACGATCCCTGGCCCGGCAATTGAAGTTGTCTGGGATCATTCCTGATACATTCTTGCATAATTTGATAATCAAGGCTTATTGCCAGTGCTTGGAAATAGATGATGCACTCAATGTGTTCAAAGAAATGCCTCTGTACAACTGCCAGCCAAATGATCTGACATATGGTTATCTAGTCAAGGGCTTGTGTGAGAAAGGACGAGTTAAACTTGGAATGAACATGTTTTCTGAAATGAGAGAGAAAGGGTTTATCCCGTCAGGTGGGGTCTACATGGTATTGGTTTCAAGTCTTGCTTTGGAGAGTAGATTTGAGGAAGCTATTAAGGTTGTTTATGACATGCTAGAGAATAACAAGCGGCCAGATTTGTTAACTTACAGGACTCTAATGGAGGGTTTGTGTAGAGAGGGGCGGGCCGAGGAGGCATTTGAATTGCTTGAAGACTTGAGGAAAAGGAGAGCAGTGGAGAGACGGGTCTACTCTGATTTGCTTGAGGGGCTGCATTGGATTTGCCAGCCTAAAAAGCAGCAGGATTCTAAATTGAGAGATGGTTTTGATCAGAGTGATTCTTTGGATTGATGGGTTAATTCTTGTGAACATAGATATAGAAGAATACCATGTGAATCCTGTGTTTGGGAGTACAAGGCTTTTATCCATCATGGAATGGTAAGAAAATGCACAAGCATGGCTTTCAAAAGCTCTATTTATCTATGACCAGAACATGAGCTGTATTCAGCTGTCAGGAGCGAGTTGCGGGTTTTTAGGGCATGTTCACTATGACAATGTTGAAAAATAAATAATAATAAGAGGCAATTGTCTCATGAAATGCAATTCAGTTGATTGAAATCTTGTACATAGATTTTGTGGTTTATTTTATAAACTACATGTAGATCAGATGGAACATTTGATCGTTTATGGAACAAATGGTTAATTTTATTTATTTATTATTTATTTACTTTTTTTGCCATACTCATTATTTTGCTTTTAGGGTGATTTAGATTTATGCCACTGCAAATATTTGAAATTAGGGATATGCCATCACTAAATAACAAAATTTTTTTTGCCACTATAAAATAATAGAAATTATATTTTTGCCATCAGACAATTATATGACAATTTTACCCTTTTAAATATGCCACTTTAAAACTAAAAAAATAGAAATATGCCATCATAAAAGATATAATTCACTTAATGCCATTATAAATCATTAACAATTAGTTTTATGACACTTCAAAATAACGAAATAATTATACGCCATTGGTGCATAAAAAATTTAAAGATTTATATATTCATTATATATTTTAATTTTCCTACCTTCTGAAGTAATAGTTGGATATATTAATTAGCTTTCATTGAATGTTGTATCCGTTAGGTTTGTGGTACCTAGAACTTGTAGATAATGATTTGCCTATAAGATGATCTATATATAAACAAAAGCAATATGTGTTAAACCTTGCTAACTATATTTGATGTATTGTCTATTCACGAATTTGTCCAAGTATTTCGAATGAAATAATCATTATTTGTTGCAGCTAATGTTAAGATTCATTTGTTTCTGCCGCCGTCTGTTTTTTTTTTTTTTTAATTTAGGGTGTGTTTTAAATGAGGGGTAATTTGGTATTTAGAAAAATTAATGACAAATTTGGTAATGGTATTTTTAGAATTTAGTATGTTTTTGGAGAAATAGTGGCATAAAACTAATTTTATCAATTCTATAATGGCATAAATTTAATTAGTAATTTAAGAATGGCATTCTTCTAATTAAAAAAATTTATAGTGGCATAAAACTAATTATCTCTTGCTTTTTTTATGCACAAATTTTAATTTGTCCTTTATAGCTTGAAGTTTATGAGCACGACTGGAGATTACCAGATATAATTGACATTTCATTCGAGGTTGTTTTAATAGTGTTGGATTGGAGAGCAGCCCAAAATTTGAAAATTTCGAAGAGTAGCAGAAAAGAAGGGTTCTAATCTAAATAGTTACCTACATTATCTCCGGACTCGATCTTATTACACATTTGGAACGTACCAAATTTTTCAGTGGTTTTTTTGTTATAGATTCATAACACATAGTGGAACTATAAACAATATATTCACTTTGTTGATAAAATAGAAAGTAAGCATCGAAGTTGTTTTTACCTCATCATTTTTCAAAACTTGCTCGTGATGCAATCTTTGAAAAATGATGAGGTAATTTATTTTTTTCAGTGGAACTACAAATTTATTTTTTTTCAGTGGTTTTTACTTGATAATACATAGTGGAACTACAATTTTTTTTTTCTTTTTCTTTTTCAGTTTGCTACTTCAGTAAATTGTACTATCAAGCTGACAGCCTAAATAATCCAACACTCCATAAATCAACCTCATACCAACTCAACTCAGATTAGTTTTTAAATGAGCATCAATGGAGCCTACAAAGAAGAAAAAAAAAAAAAGGCATAAAAAGGGTTATGGTTGGGACTGCAACCCGGAGTGCTGTCCGGAGGTGATTCCGACCTGGACTGCAACCCGGAGCGTTGCCCGAAGGAGGTTCCGACCTAGACTGCAACCCGGAGTGGTGCCCGGAGGATGCTCCTACCTAAAGGCTCTAGTGGTCCGACCTCCAACCTGGACTCCGATCCGGACTGGTGATCGGGACTGCGCTAGGGTTGCGAAATTGCGGGAAAAAAAATCAAATTTATTTTCACTTTTGCCATTTATGTTCTAACAGTAAATGGGATCGTTGGAATAAAGCTCGAAAAAAAAAAACACCCATAACGATTATACATGGGCTCTTGAGTAAATAAAATTTGCTTTTAGATTGAACTTGAACCAATGTGCTTGCATTGCATCTGCCTCTGGGATAATTCTTCGAATTAAAGAGCCCAGAGCGTTGTCATTCAAAATTGGTATTGACCATCCATGGTTTTCCCATCCAGTGCCATCCAAACTCAGATTTTCCACGTGCTGACGTCAGCAAAAAAATTTTGAACAATTTTCGAAAAATTTTTGGTGCTGACGTCATCAAATATGCTAATTTAAGGGTTCAGTTAAATATTTTAAGGGTTGAATTAAAGTGTGTAAGTGTTCAGTTAAATGCAACAATAATTTATTTCACTTTGTATATTGAATATGATCATTTATTTCTTACTCAGACAATTTGTATATATGTTCAGTTTATTGTTGTAAATTTTCATATTTTTATTGTAAATGTTTGCTATGTTTGTTGTATCTGTTCATTTTGTTTTTTTATTTAACTAGTTTAATTGAACACAAAAATTACGAAATCAAATTTCTGTTGCAACTAACTGAACACATAGATACTTTAAGTTCATCCCTTAACGTATTTAACTGAACACAAAACACTAAAATTTCAAATTATTGATGCATCTAACTGAACACCTATACACTTTAATTCGACCCTTAAAACATTTAACTGAACCCTTAAATCGGCATATTTGATGACGTCAACACCAAAAAGTTTTCAGAAATTGGTCAAAAAATTTTGCTGACGTCGACACACGAAAAAGTCTATTTTGGCATGTTCAGGCCTGTTGGATGGCGCTGGATGGAAAAATTTTGGATGGTGTATATCACCCGATTGTCATTCGAGTTTCTTAAGGAGTGCGACTGGGCCGTCTCGATTCCTCTGAGCTTTCTCCGAAATAATCGAGGCAGAATTCTTTCTAACAGCTCAACATTAATTTTGTTTTTCTTGTATTATTTGCGAACCATTGCAAGCTTTCAAAAATAAAAATAAAATAAACACAGAAATACTTGTAGTTGCATATTGTCATAACAACCATTGCATATTTCTGAATAATTAAATTGTTTCTGCCGCATTATAGTTGGAAATAAAGTAATATATACTAGAAGGGCATATCGAGCTTCGCTCGATGTAGATATCTATAATAAGAATATTTTCATTATGTTTCTATAGTTTAATTATGTTCAATTTTGGATATATGAATAAGATATTTATATCTTTAGAAATATAGTTTAGTTATTGTAGGTAATTTGATTTTTAAATTTACAGAGTTTGATCAACTTAATGAAAAAATTATATGTGTGTAAATATAGTTATAGCTATCTTAAATAATATGATTTATATTATGATGATATTATTCATAATATGTTTATAAATGACTTAAATAAAAAAATATATATCGTAAAAAATCTGATGTTTTTTCTATTTTCAATTGAATAAATTTAATTTATATTTTGTAAATCGAAATTAAGAATGGTGATGAAGAGAAATTAAGGTGGAGAGAGACTCTAAGAAACACAAAAGAGATGGAGACATGATGAAAATAAAAATAGGAAGGGGTCACAAAAATCATAAACAAAACAATGTGTTGCCAAATTATTATCTGAGGTTGAACCGAGTCAGTTTTATGAGTAATAACACCCGACACATAATTAGTTACAAAGTATCATATTACAAAAATCAGAAGAAATATTGTTGCACAACTATTTCACAATGCTTGAAGTATCTGATGATATTTAACTAAAAGATTCCGACACCCACACATCTTTATTTATAACTAGGGTTGGAAATCGAGCTTCGCTCGATATGGAAGATTTTAGTAATCTTTTATTATCAATTACCTGCAAACAACCAATATTCACTCTATTAAAATATTTTCAAATTTTATAACTAATTATTATTTTATTATTTACATTGATTATTTTTATATATAATGAGCATCAAAGAGTAGCAAAAGTAATAAAATAAGAAATTAAAAATATTGCTGAATAATTTTGTCTTCTCAGAACCTGAAAGGATTAAGATAATATAACAATGCTGATGTCTATTATTTATATACATATTTTGACCGTACTTAGCCCTTAAATTCAATCAAACCACTATAAATTGTCTCATAAATTGTTATATTTTCCAGGATATTGCTGCTGCCGCTGCTTTTATTTTATTTTACAGATTTTTCATGGAGATTCGACATGAGACGCGACATTTTGTACATACGGGAGTGTTTTCTCAGCCAGATGACTCATTCCTGGTCCACATACGCGTGCATTACATCATGAGGAGCCCAGATACATTTGGACCGCACTCATGGGCCTCATATTCAGCCTGTTATGCTCTCTGGACTTTCCATTTCGTACCGAAATGATCCATTTCGGTCCGAAATGCTTATATGGAAAGGCGAATCTTTTGTTTTTGGGAGATTTTTCGAGAAAGGAAGGGCTTCCCACCGCCTCCCCTTGCCCTAGCCACCTCCTGTGGGTACATATATGCGTCCCTGACCTCCTGAGCACGGATCCTACCTTCCATTACTCCATTTACTTCCCGTTTTTGGCGTTTCTTGCCCGTTTGGTGTCGTTTCCTTGGAGATTTCGTGTTCTTGGAGCGAGGCAGCAGCAGATAGGCGTCATCATCGATTTCTTGGCCATAGATTGAGAGTATTTGCATTAGGATTCTTCGGTTTTCTCTTTTATGCTTATTTCTCTCTTTTATATGGCTTGTATCTTTATTAATTGCATGTTTATTGTTATTTCTGTTGTCATGACGATTAGTGAGTAGTCTTTTTATGTCTTATGGATAGTTAGTAGATTAGTTTAGGATATTGTTATAACTTGATAGCTTTATTATGATATTTTGTGATTTATTTGGCTGTGAATTAATTTGCTTGCTTGATGGAATTGTTTAATTGCTTGAAAGTTAGCTTATTGATGATACGTAGCGTTGATAGGACATAACTCGACCAAATAAACAATTTAATTAAAGTACTTGAGATAAACCCATATTCGAAAGGATAGGTTAGTTAACGACCGAAAGGACTAACTTCTATTGCACCGACAGGACTTTAGATATCTCTAGAAATCCAACCAAATATTCCTAAATAAACTAGTCTAATTACGCACGCATAGGATTAGTTATTTATGTGGTAAAACCCGACATCATATCCAAACCAGAACCAAGAAGCGAAAGTTGAGGTTAGGGTTAGGGTCTGGTCGCTTAGTAACCTTCACAAAATATCCAGTAAAATTATCAAGTCGAAACAATAGGTTTAAGGCAGGTTTTAGCCCCAACCAGTACTGATTTCGGTCCGAAATATCCCTCTGTCTCGGTGAAAATCGCAGACAGAGGTGCCTTAAAACTAAACTAATTGAACACTTATCCTTAGGACATATTTTTGCATCTGTTTGAGTCCAGAAAACATAAAAAAATAACCCCAAAAATATTTTATTATTTATTACTTGTTTAATTGCCTATTTTTCTATTATTATTATTATTACCTTTTAAATTTCTAAAAACACAAAAATTCATCCATCTAGATTTTAAGAACGATTAAGTCCGGTACTCAGTTTAACCGTCCTTGTGGGTTCGACACCTTTGCTTTACTCGAACGTCTAGTGAGGTAATTCATAGGTTTTATTTTATTTGACCTAGGTTTTAAACCTTCATCAAATTGGCGCCGTTGCCGGGGACGGTGTTTGATATCGTGTACTTTTTCTAGTATTAAGAGGCTAGATTTCTTTTTATTTAATCATCCTTTTGTTTCCTCTCGTGCTACAGGTTGAATTCTGGCAGGTAGAAGGAAGGGAGTCCACTCTCAACCTCCACCTCCTGTGCGCCGTTACTTCCTACGCGGATTGCAAGAGGATCCGGAGCAGCAGCAAGCAGTTTCGGCCCTGCCAGACCCCATTTCGGTCCGAAACTCTCCCATTTCGGTCCGAAATCACCAACCAGAGAGCGAAACTGCGAGCGAAATGGCAGGAACTGATGCACCTGTCGATGTAGCAGCAGAGGCTGAGCGCCTTGAGGCCCTGAGGATCCAACTGGAGCAGAGGGAAGCTTGTATCATGGCCGAGAGGAGGCGCGAGCTTGAGGAAGACAGGCGCAGATGGACGTTGGACGAGGAGAGCGTCCATGGGAACTCCGATGGAGAGGATGCAGCTGACAACCCCAACAAATCTCTCATGGACTATTGCGCTCCGGGAGTCAAGGACATTGCCGGGCCAGTGGTTATTCAAGGGGTTGAAGCGAACAACATGCAAATCCTCCCCGCCCATGTCACAGCCGTCCAACAAAACTCTTTTTATGGAGACGAGCACGAGGACCCCCATGCACATTTGCAAACTTTTACTGATTATGTTAGATTGATCAAAATGAACGGGGTGCCTCAAAATGCTATTAGACTTATGTTGTTTAGATTTAGTCTCAAGGATAAGGCCCAAAAATGGTATAAAACTCTCAAAAAGGGGTCGATTAGGACTTGGAACGATATGGCCCAAATTTTTCTTGAAAAGTACTTTCCTGATGGTAGGGCCGATAAGATTAGGACTGAACTTAACAACTTGCAACAAAGTGATGACGAATCCATGGAAGCTGCTTGGGAGCGATTTAGGGACCTAGAAAATTCTTGTCCACACCATGGAATCCAAGATTGGCTTGTTTTGAAAAACTTTTATAATGGTCTTTATGATAACATCAAAATTAACTTGGATTCTCTCTCAGGTGGTGGAAGCTTTTTGAAGATGGATTCGTTGCGAGGACGAGACTTGATCGAGCAATGTGCGAGGCAATACAACTGGATGCCACAAGTCAACCAACGCCGATCAAGTGGGAAGCAACATGTGAACGAGATCTCAACGAGGAATAGGAGGATTGCCGAGCTCGAAGCGGAGATAGCCGCATACCATTCTCTCCAAGGCTCGCACCTCAACTCGAATACATGTGGAGCTTGTGGCGAAGAAGGGCACACATCCCTTCAATGCCCACTTGCACAACCGGAAGGCCCGCAACAAGTCAACTCCATCAACAACGAGCCTTCCTACTTCCCACGAAATGTCTTTAGTCGCAGCTACTCCTTGCAAGAGGGAGAACAAAGAGATTGGAACCAAATGGACAATCCTGACTTTAGAAAACTCCCTTTTGCCCCCTCGCATTTGCAAGTTCCCACCAATTCACCAACCTTGTACAAAAATGCACAACCAAATGAAAACACCAAATATTTCCAAAAGAAACCTTTTTATAATAGGAATGGTGTACCATTTGTTGTCCAAAATTTCATGCATGAGCAAGGTAAGTACAATTATATGATGGCTGAAGGGATTGAGGAACTAAAATCTAAACTTGGTGCTGTTTCTAGGGTGGAGCAAATGTTGGAAGCACACCTCGCAAGGGAACAAGGCAAATTTCCAAGCAAGCCACAAGTCAACCCCAACGCCGAGTGCAAGGCCTTGCACTCGTTGAGAAGTGGCAAGCAATATAATGATCCTCCCATGCCGACTTGGGCCGAGACACCACCACGCGGTCAAGATGACGTCCAGCAAGAAGACGAGCCCGTTCTGGAGCAAGTTCTGCCATTTCCACCGCTCCAGACCCCAGCCACACCCTCTGGCCCGCGAATCGAGGCACCAGCAGTCGAAAGATCAAGTCCAGAGGTGCCATTTCGGTCCGAAACCCCTCCATTTCGGTGCGAAATGACACCCACAGAGGCAAAAAATGCGCCTCAAACAAAGAAATCTGAGAAAGGGCCGACTCCAGTGGTCCCCTACCAGCCCCCTGTTCCATTCCCCAGGAGGTTGGCCAAAGAAAGGGAGGGTATACTATTCAAACGGTTTTGGGAGATGTTAAAGGATGTTCAAATTACTATTCCCATAACTGACATGTTCACATATTTTTCTATGCATGCTAAATTTTTGAAAGAATTGTGTACAGGAAAGAAGACGATCGAGGAGCTTAAATCGGTGATTTGGAAGAACAAAATGCCGCCCAAGCTCCCTGATCCAGGACGATTTGCCATACCTTGCACAATTGGGAAGGAGAAGATCAAGCAAGCTTTGTGTGACATGGGGGCTAGCGTGAGCATTATGCCAAGGACAGTATATGAGAGAATTGGATTTGGAGAACTCCAGCCTTCCGTTATGACAGTGCAACTCGCAGACTCATCCGTCCGGTTGCCATTAGGGGAGTTGATAGATGTACCTGTGTGTGTAGGAAAGTTTGTAGTTTCTTGTTATTTTGTAGTTCTTGAAATGGTTGAGGATAGGGAAGTACCAATCATTTTGGGACGACCTTTTCTCTGTACAGCAGGTGTAATGATGGATGCCAGAGACGGCACCATTTTGATCAGAGTGGGGGGGGAGACACTTCATTTTTCGATCCAGCACGCCATGAAGCACCCCAGCCCCATAAAAACTTGTTTCAAAATTGAAGAAATTGATGAACATGAACTCAATATTGAACAATCTCTTGAACTTCAATATGAAACTGCTCTGAATTCTTACCAATCTTTTCTTTTTGACATCCAGGAAGCCTTAGGAGTCGAAGAAACACTGGAAGATGAAGAAATCACTCAAAACAGCGAAGAAAAGGACCTGTCGGGGCCCATTTCGGACCGAAACAATTTTATTTCGCACCGAAATGGAACTTTGGAGGTGCTAAATTTGGTCGAGGCAACCGTTTCTGAGCCCAATTCTTCCACTCCTGTCCAACCAGAGGCCCCCCAAGTCGATCTCAAGTCTCTGCCCGAGACTCTCAGGTATGAATTCCTTGGCCCAAGTCAATCATTTCCTATTATCGTTAATTCTGGGTTGAGTGATGCAGAAACAGAAAAGCTTTTGGTAGTACTTCGGGCACACAAAGGAGCAATCGGGTATTCCATCGAAGATTTGAAGGGTATCGATCCCTTAATTTGCTCTCACCGGATCTTATTGGAAGATGACCACAAACCGTCAAGAGAGGGGCAGCGCAGACTCAACCCCAACCTCACAGAAGTGGTCAGAAAGGAGGTACAAAAGCTCCATGATGCGGGCATCATCTACTCAATCTCAGATAGCAAATGGGTGAGCCCGATACACGTGGTGCCTAAGAAAGGAGGTACAACAGTGGTGAAGAACGAGAAAGGGGAGATGATTCAAACCAGCATGGTAACTGGGTGGAGGATGTGTATTGATTACCGCAAACTCAACGCGCCGACACGCAAGGACCATTTTCCATTGCCATTTGTTGATCAGTTGCTTGAAAGGCTTGCTAATCACTCTTATTTTTGTTATTTAGATGGTTATTCAGGTTTCTTTCAAATACCAATCCATCCAAATGACCAAGATAAAACCACTTTTACTTGTCCTTGGGGTACCTTTGCTTATAGGCGTATGCCTTTTGGCCTTTGTAATGCACCAGCCACTTTCCAAAGAGCCATGATGGCTATTTTCTCTGATTTTATTGAAAAGGACATGGAAGTGTTTATGGATGATTTCTCTGTTTATGGCACTAGTTTTGATTCTTGTCTAACTAGCCTTTCCAAAGTTTTGCAGCGATGTGAAGAGGTAAACTTAGTCTTGAATTGGGAAAAGTGCCACTTTATGGTGCAACGAGGCGTTGTTTTGAGACACGTTGTCACTTCGAAAGGGATAGAGGTTGACAAAGCAAAGGTTGAGGTGATAGAAAAGCTCGACATGCCTAAAAATGTTAAGGATGTTAGGAGTTTCTTGGGACACGCTGGATTCTATCGTCGTTTCATCAAAGACTTTTCTAAAATTGCTAAACCTCTAACCAACCTTTTGATAAAAGACAACGAATTTATTGTGACTGATGAGTGTATTGATGCTTTTTGTAGGTTGAAGGAGGCTCTTATCTCGGCTCCTATCCTACAACCACCGGATTGGACCCAACCTTTTGAGCTCATGTGCGATGCGAGCGACTACGCGGTTGGAGCAGTTTTGGGGCAACGCAAAGATAAGAAGCCAGTGGCTATATACTATGCTAGCAAGGTGTTAGATCCCGCCCAAGTCAATTACACAACCACGGAGAAGGAGCTCCTTGCCATCGTCTTCGCGCTCGACAAGTTTAGATCCTATTTGGTGGGATCCAAGGTCATAGTCTACACCGACCACGCCGCGATTTACTATCTCTTGAACAAGAAGGATGTTAAACCCAGGTTGATTCGCTGGGTGCTGCTTTTACAAGAGTTTGACCTTGAGATTAGGGACAAGAAAGGCACGGAGAACTCGGTTGCGGATCACTTGTCACGCCTTCAGTGGGAAGAAGGTAAAGAAATCCTCATTAATTATTCATTCCCTCATGAAAAGCTATTCTCTGTACAGGGAAACCTCATATCTGCTGCAAAGGAAGGGAATCTCGAAGAAATCATGGCGAATATCGAGCATCTGGCAGCCATTTCGGACCGAAATGGTCCTGTTTCGGACCGAAATGAAAGGTCTGGGGCGACAAACAGCGAGCCATGGTTCGCAGATTTGGCCAATTTTCTGGCCAGTGGCTATGTACCTTCTGACATGACTGCCCAACAGAGGAAAAAACTGAAAGTAGACTCCAAGTATTACTTTTGGGAGGAGCCATACCTTTTCAAGATCGGAATCGACAATGTCCTTAGAAGGTGCGTGCCATATGAAGAGGTCAAGTCAATCCTCGCTAGCTGCCACTCCTCTGCCTATGGTGGCCACGCCTCTTTCTCGAAAACCGCCGCAAAAGTGCTCCAATCAGGTTTCTTCTGGCCCAGTCTTTTCAAAGATGCTCACTCTTTTGTTTCTTCTTGTGATTTGTGTCAGAGAACAGGTAACATTTCGAGGAGGAATGAGATGCCACTCAATCCCATCCTAGAAGTCGAGGTTTTTGATGTATGGGGTGTGGATTTCATGGGACCGTTTCCAAGTTTTCAAGGATTTGAGTACATCTTGGTGGCGGTAGATTATGTCTCCAAATGGGTGGAAGCAATTGCATGCAAGGCGGCTGACTCGAACTCGGTGATTAAGCTCTTTTCCAAGATCATCTTTCCATGCTTTGGAGTGCCTAGAGCGGTGATTAGTGATGGTGGCAAGCATTTCATCAACCGGCATTTTGAAGAGACATGGTGTTTTGCACAAGGTTGCCACCGCCTATCATCCGCAAACAAATGGGCAAGTGGAGGTCTCGAACCGAGAAATCAAGAGTATCTTGGAGAAAACAGTGGCACGATCGCGCAAGGATTGGGCGAGCAAACTTGATGATGCACTTTGGGCCTATCGCACGGCATTCAAAACTCCAATAGGTATGAGTCCTTTCAAGCTTGTTTATGGTAAACCTTGCCACTTACCAGTTGAACTTGAGCACAGGGCATATTGGGCAACACGAGCCATCAACATGGATTTGCTCAAAGCCGGTGAGAAAAGAATTTTGGACTTGCATGAACTCGACGAGGTACGTCTCAATTCCTATGAAAATGCAAAATTCTATAAAGAGAAAACAAAACTTGTGCATGATAGGAGAATCTTAAGAAGAGAGTTCAAGGAAGGAGACTTGGTTTTGTTGTTCAACTCGAGGTTGAAGCTCTTTCCGGGCAAGCTAAAGTCAAGGTGGTCTGGACCGTTTCGAGTGGTGAAAGTCTATCCATTTGGTGCCATTGAAATTTGTGATAAGGATTCGGAGCCTTTCAAAGTCAATGGGCAAAGATTGAAACACCACATCGCCAACGAGGAAATTGGACAAGTGGCGTGCGTTTGCTTCTCCGAATCTCCAAGTGACGCATAGAAAACAAAGGGGTCAAGCTAATGACCTAAAAAGAGCGCTTCTTGGGAGGCAACCCAAGGGTTTTTAGAGTTTTGTTTACTTTCGTTAAGTTTTGAAAAATTGAGAAAATTCAAAAAAATTCGAAAATGAAAAAAAAAATGACATAAAAAAAATTAGTTGTTTAACATTTTTCTTTTTGTTTTATGTAGGAAAATGGAATCGATGGACGAAAGGCAAAGCGACAACTCGTGCTAGAGCACCACGGGCCAGGAAAAGACCAAAAACAGTGGCCATGCACGACCTCATACGAGTTGCACCACATTTGCCTTGGATATCACACAAATGAGTCATTTTTCACGCCGCATCTCTTTATTTTCCTCACTGCTTCTATTGTTTTATTTGACATAACTGTGGAGATTATCTCTGGGGATTTATTGAAAAATTTTGAGGGGAAATAGGGAGCCAGAACATGCAATTTTCAATTTTCAACTGTCCATTTCGGACCGAAACCACCACATTTCGGTGCGAAATGTCGCTGACGGGAATTTTTTGGGCCACGATTTTTATTGATTATTTTTCCATGATTTTCCTTTGGGCTTCCCGGGCTTTCTAATTTATTTCTAATTTATTTTTACAGGGAGCCCATTCCAGATTTATTGCAAAGAAATCAATTTGGCCCATTCCTAAGCCATGCCCAACTCCCAAAATCAAAATTTAATGCATCCCTCCCTCCCACCGTTTCCTTTCCTCTTCCACTCGCACCCCTTCATCTCTCTCCCCCGTGACCTTTTTCTCCAAGCCGAAACCCACCTCAACCACGTCCACCCACTCTCCCTCCACCATTTTCGTAGATCGGGACATCAACGGAAACCTCTTGCAACCCTCTCCAGCCTCCTACACTCGGATTTGCAAAAGACACTCTCTTCGCGACACAATATTCAAGCAAGGGATTTCGGGTTTGGGGCGAAATCACCATGAAATCAACTTTTCTTTGAGACAGTGCATTCTCCACGGCCTGTAAACTCTTCTGGAAGAAGTTTGGGGGGGGTGACTAAGAGTGATTTTGGAGATTGCTTGGCATTAAGGTTATTACTCTTTCTTTCTCCCACGAGTTTAGTTTTTCTGGGGATTGTTTTTGTGATTTAACTGTTTGAGGACACTTGTGGGGGCACGAAATACTTCTGTGCGAATTTTGAGAATTTTTGGTACAAGGGAAAGGGATTTTCTGGTCTGACAGCACCCATTTCGGTGCGAAACCTGGTATCTTGGTGCGAAATCAGCGGTACAAAGGGGTATTTTGTGTCAAGATGAACCCGTTTCGCCGTACCACCAGATCCCAGAGCCATGGTGGTGTTCCTCCACCACCTCCAGTGAATGAATTGGCCCAATATGACCCTGCCGCAGCCCCTTTTGAGAGAAAATTTGGATTTCGGATGCCTACCAAGTGGCATTTGGAGAATTTTAAGAGGATTCACAAGAGGCCCTTTGAGCACACTCGATTTGTGGATTTGGATTTACTGGGCAGATTGGGGGTGAGAGATCAGATCCTTGCCTTGACAGGGGAGATCGGGATTACTACTGAGTTTTGGACACACAGCTGTCCGGGCTATAGAGACCTTACCTTGGAGTTTTTGAGTTCATTGCGGTTGGTCAGCCATGCGGGGGTTGAGCACATTGAGTTTTATTTGAGGAGCCAGAGGACTTTTCTTCCTATGGAGAGACTATCTCAGATTCTGGGTCTAGAGCATGATTGCCCACAGCTCGATGTGACGGACACTGGCACTGATGCCGATCGTGAGGAGTTTTGGAAACAGATCTCCCGACATTATGATTCTGATTCTCTGAGTATCTACATTGAGCATCCCACCTTGGCACTGCTTCACTGTTGCATATCTTCTACTGTGTTTGCCCGGGGGGAGACCATGCGACGTGCCACGAAGAATGATTTGCTTCTTATGCGCCTCATGTTTCGACCACAGCCTCAGCGGATCCGGATTGCGAAGGTTATGGTTGATCATTGGATGGATGAGAGAGATCGAGCGGGCCGAGGTGCTATCTCCATGTGTTCTTATGTCACCTTGATTATTCACAGATTTATTGGTCCAGAATTTGATTTTAGTGGGGAGGCTGAGTGTGGAGCTTGGTACCAGATTGATATGGATCGGTACAAGACGATGGGATACATTGAGTATGTTGGACGTGGAGAGGGTCGTCAGGTGCGATGGTTGAGGGGTGGCTTTCTTTTACCTTACCCCCATCAGATTGACAGGAGTGACTCTACCACCTGGCTCATTCCAGTTGACTATGTTGGGGAGGACCCAGTTCCCATGCACACAGACATTCCGGAGGGGTCCCGTGCTCGTCGGCGCAGACGTACTACTGATCCAGCTCCGGGGCCAGCGCTGCCACTGGACGATTTCCAATACAGGTCCATGTCCGTTCAACCTTGGAGAGCTAAAGTCCATGATCGGTCCACGTCCACAATACATAACAAAAAATCGTCCACATTCAGTTCATATAATGTCCAACTAATGTCCAATATTTGTCCGTATTATGTCCATGTGGACTAAGTTTTGGACAAACAATTATCTACGCTTCTTCAGCCAACCGAACTAATTAAGCATTGCATTCTGGAAAAATAAAAAACCTCAGTGCAAACGAAATACATGGAATGCAAAATATCTTCACCTCAGTGCAAAGGACAAACATTTCTTTGTGAATATAAATTAATTATTTTTTTTCAAACGTGCATCTATATTTTGAAATTCTTACTTGAAAGTTCAAACTAATCATTACATCATAACAACATAAACGATTAAAAATATATAACTCAAAAAAGCAATTACTGAAATCACTCAGATTAATAACTCCCACAACATAAAACATTAGAAGCATGTAAACTACATATACTAACAAATTCGTAAATTTTACAATAATAACCCTCAAAATATTCCAAATGACAAATATGCAACATAGTCCATTGATAAGAATCAAAACGTAAAATCTGCACATAATCCCCACTAGCCCTGAGCTTGAAACTTCATAAATTACCTGCAATGGCAACAACAAAAAATCGAATTTATAACTCTAATACGTATAAACCATATTTATAATTCAAATTTATGTGCTAGAGTCAAAGCTACAAAGCAACCTTTTACATAAAGCTGAGCCATAAACCCACAGCTGAGCCATAAACCCACAGCCAAACACCTCTATATGCATACAACTCAACTAGACACAGTCTGATTTCCCATATATGCAAGTATTTAACATCTACTTAAAATCATGAAATCCATACCCTTATAACAGCTAGCATGCATCACCTAATAATTTATCCTTGCCTCTATAATGCCTATGCTCATGCATATATGCATCTCCAGAACTCTATTGCAGCCACCTAACCCCACTCCTTTTTCTTTGAACAACTAAGGTTAGCACTTAGTAAACAACAAATATGTATGTATGTATCTGTACAAATATAATCACAGTTAGCAATCTATGCCAATATCCAATAATCAGTTCACGTGGCTGTTCTAATCAAGTCAAAAGCATCTCTGTACACTAACCCCTTTCATAAAGTTATTTTTATCACATAATGTAACTAGAAAATCTTATAAAATTAGATTCACACAAGAACAATTTGACAGAGGCAACCAAGCCTGGTACAAATTGGAGTTCAAAATCCATCAAATCCTAAGATTAAGCCATGACTGTTGCACATACTTGTGATAAGGGAGCAGATCACCTGAAGCAGTAGAGAAGGGGATGAAGGAGACGAGAGAGAAGTAGCAGGCCCCACAGCTGGCTGAGATCCTACGTGGCAAGTGAGATTTGATGGAACTTTATTATATCTGAGATATTACCAATTATTTTGGGTTACATGTGCAAGACTTAATAAAAATGTCAGGCTACCACAATACCAAATTAAAGCACAAAGAGATTTTTAAAGCACCATTAGATAAGAGGCGCCTATACACTAGTTATGTCTTCCAGAACCTATTAACAACCTATCTCTGTGCACTTTGACTCAACCCAAAAGGGGTCCATTATACCAGAACTAAAAGCCTATATGTATATCCCTTATATTATTCCTAAAATTAGGGGCATTCACATAGGATCAACTCAATGTGTACAGAAAAGGGCGAAAGACAAGTGGTCAGATTCTATTTTTGCACATTGATCCAAGAAGACTAAATAATCATATTTTCATGATCATAAGAAACATCAAGACTAAACCTCTCTGTTCTAACAAAATTATAAGAGATACTATTCTAACAAAATTACTGAGATATGAGATGAGAGAAATACCAAGTTTTCAATAAACCTCTCTGTTAACTCATGGAAGCACATCTGCAATAAATTAAATAGTGAATTTAAGATACAATATACAAAAAAATAGATGAATTACTATAATTCCAGTTTTAAATAAGAAGATATAAAGCATACCAAATCAGGATTTTAGCATGAATGGACGAAACTGTTCCAAATCAAAATTAACTTCAGGTCCGAACCAATCTTTAGTGCACACAAGTGACTCGAGGGTTTCGGCAACCATTGAGGCACGTAAATGGTCAGTTAATCTGCCCGCTGCACTAAAGGCGGACTCCGATGCAACGGTTGCAACAGGAACCGCCAAAAAGTCTCTAGCCATTTTCGCCAAGGTGGGGTATTTTTCTGAGTTATTCTTCCACCATTTCAAAATATCAAAATCTTCATCTTCATCTTCCAGCACATTCTCCCTCAAGTAAGCATCCAATTCTGAAATTTGGGGGCTCAAACTAAGATTTTCAGATTTGTATCTCTTGTACTGAGCATCAAGCTTTCTTTTACCAAGTACTCCACTTTCTTCTCGAGACCTCTCACTACTTGTTCCATGATGGGTACGTGGTCTAAAAGTCTTGTACATATCATAAAATCTTTTAAGCCAGGTCCGTACAGTGTCTAACTTCGCTTCAACCACTTCTTTCTCATAAACCTTGTCAAGACAAAACTGTATAAACACTAATTTGTCTCGTGGATCCAAAATATTTGATATAGTAAGAATGATATTTTGCTCTTTCCAATACTTATCAAATTTTTTTTGCATCTCTAAAGAAACGCCCCACAATGTTTCCTTGCTTCTCACATCATCATCAAACAATTGGTCACGGACACCCCAGACCTCGTGAACAAAGAGATGTGAAACTGGATGTCTAACAGTTGAGAAGGTTTTTGTTGCTAGAAAAAAGTTCTCCAAAAATTTGGCAATTAAATCCGCATCTTCCCACTCAGTCGGAGTAGGAACTACTAGCTTTGTATTCTCCACAAATCTCATTAATACATCCTTGTACTCTATGGCTTGTTTAAGCATTTCAAAGGTTGAATTCCAGCGGGTTGGACAGTCCAAAATTAATCCCTTTCTAGGCTTAAATTTAAGCTCTTCTGCAATATAATTAAAGCTTTGGAGCCTTGAAGGATAGGAAGTAATGTGGCGCATTAATTCTCTAATTTTTCTCACGGCTGATTGTATAACAATCATGCCATCTTGTACCAATATATTTAGAATGTGCGTTGCGCACCTCATATGCATAAGTTTCCCTCTAAAATCTATTTTTTCCCAAAGTTTCCTCTCTAAATGGGTTATTGCATTGTCATTTGCTGAGCAATTATCTAGGGTCAATGTGAAGATCCTCTTCTCTAACTTCCAATCTACCAATATTTGTTCAATCAGTTTTGCAATTGCTTCGCCAGTATGAGGATATGGCATTTGTTTAAATGCCATAATTTTTTTTTTAGATTGAAATCATTATCAATATAATGGGCAGTTAAACATAAATACCCTAAATTTACACTGGAAGTCCAAATATCACTAGTAAATGACACCCTCGAGTCTATTTTATGAAACTCACTCAGCAACAAATCAGAACCATTCTTAAAAACCCCCACACTATCATTTCTTAGGGTTTGACGACCAACCGATTTATAATCGGGATTGAGTGATCTCATTACGGGTTCCCAAAACCGATTTTCTATAACAGAATAAGGTATACTAGCATCCACAAACAGAAATGTGATAAGATTCCGGCTCAGTTCTGGATCGAACCTCCAGGTAGAACGATCAAAAGGATCGGTGACTACACCTCCAGCAATCCTCTGCCTTTCTTCTCCAGTGACAGCCTCACAAATATCTAAAAGGTGACGACGTAACTGAGTTGTACCTGATTTTGGCTTGCGTTTGATGCTAGTTCTACAATTTCTGCAAACCATTATATTGTCTCCTACATGATCAAAATGGTTCCACACAAGTGATCTTTTTCTTGAATGAGACCGTGCAACTAGAGCTGCTGTTGTTGTATGACTCTCAGATTCATCTCCAATAACCCCAACTGAGGCTGCCTCTGATTGTGACATTACCTAAATAACAAATTCAATCCATAATTCAATTCACATAGCTAAGAAAAAAAAGGCAGCACACAGTGGACAAAATTTGTGTGTAAGTTGTTGGTATCGTAGGTTACGATACAATCAAGAAATAAGGACAGGTAGATCCCTAAAGAAAATTAATAATTGCAATATAATTGATTACCAACCATACTGGTATAAACCAGTTTGTTTCAGCCAATATAGGTTCTGTATGAAGCAATTTGTGTGTAATTGGCTATGAAGGGTTTAGGCTCCATTGCACATTGATTCTTAATTTAGAACTACTCGACATCCATGCTTAATCAAATGGTTGGTACAATTCTGTTACCTACTGTACATGCTGTACTATTTGAAATGGTCATCAAAAAATCCCTCGTGAAGTGACTTTCCTTACGATTGTATATACAGGGAACATGTTATCAAGTACTTTGTGCCCCCCTTTTCTAAATTGAATTTGCCCAACACCATGTACAGGATGTGCCTAGTGTAGTTTAATGCATGAAATTAGATGTAATTTAGATGAATATAGCAAATCAATTTGTATAAAAACTTTGAATATGTCCAATAGCATGGAAACTGACACCATGTACTATGTGTCTCTGAAATTGGCACAGAAATCAATTGAAACATCAAAATCGGCACAGAAATAAGGAAATAAAACAAAAAGAAAGGGAATTGGAGTGCCTATGAAATTGACACCATGTACTAGGTTTCAAACTTTCAGTGCAGAAACTAGTAGAAATATAAATACCCAATTTCTACTAATAAAAATACCCATAAAGTTTTTGTTTTCTGTAATTTGAAGCAAGTAGAAATAAACCCAAAATTCCAAATGTGCAAAGAAAGGAAGAGATGCAAACTGCAAACCGAGATATGAGAGGCAATGGAGGTCGAGGTGAGTCAACCAGCTGCCGTTACCTCCTTTAATGTCAGTCAACCACCAGGTGAGTCGCCATGGCCATTGAGGTCGAGGTGGAGCTGTGGAGGTACAAGGAGTCGGTGAGAGGCAGTGAGAGAGATGAGGTGAGGTCGGGTGAAGGAGGAGATGGCTTGGGCTAAGGGTTCGAGACTTCGAAAGAGAGAGAACGACGGAGATTTAGACAAATAGGAAGCGGAATGTGGAGAGGAGAAGAAGCGGAGAGAGATCTCTGGTTTTGGTAATTTCCACGATTTGTCCAATTTGTCCAAAGATTTGTCCACAATTGTCCAAGTTAGTTCATATAATTTTTCTTAATTTGATCTGGACTGGACCGAAGTACAGACCAAATACTGTCCAGTCCAATAATGTCCAGCATAGTATTGGTCCATATAGTCCATGGACTGTTCGGTCCACTAGCAGCTCTATCCGGGGCCCACATCTGATTCCGTGCCCTATGGTTTTTTGGAGCACGTGACGGGCCTTTTGCAGACTATACTCAGTAGACAAGAAGCAAGAGATCGAGACATTCAGCGCAGACTCAACCGCATCGAGGGTAGGGTAGATACTCTTTACCACCACGCGCGTCACGGTTCTTGGCTATACCCTCCCACCTCTGACGAGGATGTTGATGATGGAGATGGCTCAGCTGATGATTCTGGTGATGATGGCCCGCCACATGATGGGGCCGGTCCTTCCTCTGCCTATTGATTCGGTACATTTTTATTTCCCTCTCCTTTATTTTTATTCTCTGTGATTGTGACGCACTGGGACAGTGCTTGATTCAGTTTGGGGGGGGGAAGATGGAAATAAAAATTTTGGGTGAAATTGCATCTGTTTTAGGCATTTTTGAAAGTTTTCATGTCCATTTCGGACCGAAATTCCTCTCTGGAGTTGCGTTAATTTTTGAAATCTTGAAATAAATTTTTTCTGATGCATGCATTATCACTGTGAGATCTTTATTGACTTATTATTCACTGTTTCACACTGGTTTGAATTTTACAAGCATTTTTTGAAATTATTTCTTGAGGACAGACGTTTGTTTAGGAGATTTTAGGTTGGTTTGTGCACCAATGGATCAAATTGAGAAATTAGTTGAAAGAATAGGACCTGAACCTGGAGCTAGAATTGTTGATTCACTCTTAGTCAATTCTCGCAAGTTTTTGCCGAGTGAACGATTTTGTATTTTGTAGGCAATTGATTAAGTGAATTGTTATCAACTTTAAAAATTATAAGATGAGTCTAAGTTGTTCTTAAATGCTTGAATCACCAACAAGCAAACTTAAATCGACAAAACCCAAATAGTTGTGAAAATGAGGGTGCGAAGAGACTTGATTTCCACATTCAAAAGAGAAATGAAGACTCGGAGTTACTAGGAGCTCTGGCCCGATGATACCGGTGGCCTTAGTCGTGGAACTCCAGTCGGATCTCATAAATTCCACAAATATCGGAGAAAGGAAGACCCGGAGTTGCTAGGAGCTCTGGCCCGATGATACCGGTGGCCTTAGTCGTGCAACTCTAGTCGGATCTCCCCGGTGCGACATGTGCCGGTAGCTCACTACAAGTCTCAATAGCGTAAAACTCTAAGTGATGTAAATCACCACGACTCGACTTGCACAATTCAAATTGGTGAAAATTAAGAATTAGACTCATTATAAAATTTTTAGACTTTGATGAAATTCATTTGCATTTGTTTGCAACGTATGGAAAAGAATGGGCATTTGAAATTGAGATTGCATTTGGATCGATGAAGGAGAGCTAGGGTCCTTGACTTGATTTTGAGTTTTCATGAGAACTAAGAGTTGCACAAATTAAACCAAAAAGAGATCTAAACTCGTTCCTTGGAATTGATTTTAACTTGCTTTACTTTTGACATGTTAAACTTTGGGTAAACTTGAACATAAATTCTCATTGCATCATTGGTTTGGGATATTTCAATGATAGGTCTAAGTACAGTCTTACCCTTAAGTTTAGATTTTTGTTTGAGGACAAACAATGATTCAAGTTTGGGGGGATTTGATGTCTATTATTTATATACATATTTTGACCGTACTTAGCCCTTAAATTCAATCAAACCACTATAAATTGTCTCATAAATTGTTATATTTTCCAGGATATTGCTGCTGCCGCTACTTTTATTTTATTTTACAGATTTTTCATGGAGATTCGACATGAGACGCAATATTTTGTACATACGGGAGTGTTTTCTCAGCCAAATGACTCATTCCTGGTCCACATACGCGTGCATTACATCATGAGGAGCCCAGATACATTTGGACCGCACTCATGGGCCTCATATTCAGCCTGTTATGCTCTCTGGACTTTCCATTTCGCACCGAAATGATCCATTTCGGTCCGAAATGCTTATATGGAAAGGCGAATCTTTTGTTTTTGGGAGATTTTTCGGGAAAGGAAGGGCTTCCCACCGCCTCCCTGTTGGAGTTATGTCCTAGAAGTCAATATTTAATGACTTATTTTCTTAGTTTATGTTAATGATGATATTTGATCATTTGTTCCTAGAGTTTATTATTGACAGATCATTCAGGTTGAGGATCTGAATTGTAGATCTCTGTGGATCATTCATTAGAATGACAATAATAAATCTAAATCGTCCATAATCTTGATAATTAACAAGGAACATTAATTATCATAAAAGATTAGTATGTAAGTTAAGTGATGATTAAGTTCTACAAATCATAGGTAAGGAGTTACCAACTTAATTGCATATGTGTATGTTATTGGAACATAGTACAGGACTTGACCCAATGAAATAAACATATGGATTGTGTTATGTGTCATTGTTTATTTCATATGTTGTTGATTCTAAGTTTGAGATGCTCAGCTTTTCCACATGAGGATAGGTTCAATAAATATCGTCTAACGTTGATTCCTGATAAAGGCTGCTATAAGGACTTTATTTATGTTCTCTTGAATTGTGCGGGGAAAAGTTGTTCATCAAGAAAACCGTATGTCCCTCATTAATATACTTAATGAGTGATGATATCTGTTTGGGCCCCTTGATGGAGTTTGGATTGTTTGGCCAACTTGTACAATCAACTCTAGATCAAGAAATGTATAATCTGCAAGAATGACACATTCCTATCTTGGATTATACAAGGATATCATGTGACATAAGAATCAGACAAAGAAATACTTTTATTTCTTATGCAGGATTGAGATATTGTAACGGTACACTATTTATACGAATTGGGAATCATAACGTGTTGCTAGATACCGCTTATGATTATTGGAATTAAATAAGCGATTTAATTCCATGGCCAACATAGTATAAATCCTCAAAGGGTCGCACAAATAGAACCTGAACCACACGTGTATTATTTATTTGTATTGGAGAATACAAAACATGATGGGTTGATTAATTAATTATATACCGTTATGAACCGTTATAATTAATTATATCAAGGAGATCATGTTAGAATAAATTAATACATAAACCAACCTATTGTTAATTATCATCAATTTGATAATTAATAGTCTCAACTACATTTAATATAATTGTTAGAATTATATTGAATATATAGGCTTTAAATAGCTAAGTCTAATTAAGCCCAATTAACAAATAATTAAAAGGCCCATTAGTTAATAGAATTAATGAGCTAATGAGAGATGAATTTGCCATTTGGTAAATTGGGCTAAAAGCCCATATAGGTGGCGCCTAGGGCATGGTGGCATTCTTGTAATTTGTTTGAAGTTTGGAAGAGAAATGAGAGCTCTATAAATAGACCCCAAGGGGTGGCCTCTCATCCAACTTTCTCTCTCCTCTCTTCCCTCTTCTCCTAGCCGCCACCTATCTCCTCCTTTGGAGAATTTCGAAATCTCCATTAGAGGAGCTCTCATCCTTTGTTTGTTAGGGCCCATGTGTTGGGATTAGCCACATAATTAAGGTGTTAATTGTGATTAAGTGTTGGTTGCTCTAAAAGCTTGCTAGCACAAGCTCTTGAGAGGTGGTGAAGCTTCTTGGTGGATTAGAGGAAGGAGAAGAAGGCGCGGAGTGCACCCCATCGATTCCCATGCCATTGATTCGAGCCTCATGAATGCGATTTCATGAGAGGTATAATTTCTCCTACCTTCTCTCTTGATTGGATGTGTGATTGCTTTAGCACTAGATCTATTGATTTGCTTGTTGTTAATGGTGATTAATTAGTTGTAATTAATCTAAAATTAAAATATGAGCATTTCCTAACAGTGGTATCAGAGCTATGGTCGTGCTTAAGGTTTTTCACACTTAATTAAGTGAGAATTCGTAATTAATTAAGTTAATTAGTGATGTGCATGCTTGCTGGCCCTGGAAAGGCTGTTTTCTGTCTTGTTGCTTGTTTTTCGTGGTGTAAAGCTCTCTGAAATTTTTTCCTTCTTATTGGAGGTTGTAGCCCTTTGAGTTGTGGTTGTTTTCCCACTGGAATCATTTAAATTCGAAGTAAAATGAATTTTTAGTGATTTAAACGGTAACGGTGCGCAGATCTGTTATTCTGCTGCACAGTTCTGTTGTTGTGGTTGGTAACAAATAAGTTTGTATACAAAGTACCTGTAACTTTTAGATAGGATTATTCTAAACTTGATGCTCTTTTTGGATATGTAAATTTTGTTGCATATTTCGGATATTATGTGGGCGTTCAAGGATGAAAAGTGATGAAGTTGTCAGATCTGTTTTTTCAAACAAACTGATTGTTTTGAAAAACTGTACTTATTGAGAAACTTTTATGGAAAAGTGTTGAAATGAAAATGTTCTCCTTTAAGTCTGGAATCTGCAAAAATTAATTTCATAGATTTTCATTGAGATTTGATACCTCAACCGAGTGAAACCTTTTTAGTCGACGGTCTGTTCCAGAACAGGATACCTTGCTTAAATGCTTGTTATCTCGTTGATCTTGAATATAACTTGTGGATTTTCTTTTCATGGAATGATAGCCTATTGTATGTAGTATTTTTCTATGTAAATTGTTTGCTGGAAAAATATCAAGGGGATGATCATACAGATCAAAAGGTTGAGACCCATAACAGAATTTTCTCTAACGGTGCTTCGCGCACAATCTGAGGATTTGTCTTTTTTGGTTCTCCCTGATGATAATTGATCTCTTCTTGAGATTTTTACAGGTAATCGCAATTTTGGTAAGGAGTTTTCTGGATTTATTTCAGATTTTTTGGAGACCGAATTATTTTGAATTTTTTTCGGGTCCCGAATTTCGTATTTTAATTAGTTAAAATAGTTTCTAATTAATCAATTTATTGAAATGTTAATTAGAAGACTCCTTAAATACCCTCCTTTCTGTTTTGATAGTTGGATTTAATTTAAAAGGGCTTAAACAATTAGTTGTTAAGGTTAAGCCTTCTTTGCATTCGAAAAACTTGAGCAACAAGTATGCACAAAGATTCTAATTAATGAAATTAATTAAGAGCAAGTGAATCATGTATATTGTATATGTGCTAACTTTGTTTTGTAGGAGGATGTGGGTTTGATATGGCTCAAGATGTCAATGCCTTGTGTGTTGTAAAATGTTGTGAATGCATGTGATTGCTTGTAATGTGGCCTAAGGTGTCTTGATAATTAATAATTGATTAATTCTTGATGTAACTTGTGAGGCTTGCATGCCCCTAAGGCCTAGGAGGGTTTTAGGATTTTATCACATGTATTTATTTCCCTTAATTATTAGATAGGATCTTAGTAATTAGTGGGAGGGCTTGATTAGATTAGTTTCGTTACATGGAGATGCGACGAAGACTAATGCAAGCGGGAGCCATACAAACCCACGGCAATGTTTGAGATGCTTATTATTATGTGATTGTTTGTGAATGCCTTGAATTGTCATAGGTAGGTATGGGTGTATGCTTACACGACCACCAAACAAAGTCACGTAATTGCTTATGTCCCAAATTAACTTGATTTAGCCAAATCGTCCTCCTTCTCTCTATCCCCTTCAATACAATTGATTGTCTATTGATGCATTCCTGCCGACGCGGACATCGTAGTCCATCATTGCAGTCGGGGTGTAAATCGGATTTACTAGGAGCAAATAGAGAGAAGTTGCTTTACAACGGACCCACTCGGATTGGACGTTGGGACGAAGTTTGTAGATATACTTATGATATCTCACAAACCAAGAATCATATGGACAAGATATGATTGGTTGGAGAACCTACCTTATCTAGTTGTTTTAGGTGTCATGCCGACGCTGGTCCCTATTTCAACGAAAATGAGGATCTTGGAATCCATTACATTTAGGGACATTAATTAAATGTAGTGGGAGTTTTGTTTATCATTCCATAAACAAAACATTGCATAAACTAAATGACCTTAAATTGAAATTGTTATAGATATTAAATATGTTAATTTCGTTGCGATCAATCTTTGGAAAACGACAAGCTCGTTTCTAAGGTATTTACTTGGAGAAGAAATACCGATTTCTAAGATATGTTCTTGGAAATGAGAAACTTGAGCAAGTTTAATCCCAAAAACGTTCCTCAACTTCCCGAAAATAGCTTCGCAATGATTGATTAGTTTTGACGAAAATTATTCAATAAAGCGAATGCTTATATCCTTTTAGAAGTTCTAGACTTTTGAATTGGAGAATTCATAAGGACTAGACTAGACTTCTATACTCTCATCCACTTACTCAAGAAGACGTTCTTAGAGAAAGTAAAAGATAGACTCAATCATTTATGATCGAGTAATGGAGTATGAATTAACCAAGAGACTCTTCTTATAAGAAGATAAATATTTCATTAGCTTGCGAACCGAAAGGTTTGAGAAACTAATTGACAACTAGAGATATTAAGATCTCCAATATCAAGGATTGTTGATATTGTCATACATTCTCTTTCTATGGATAAAGGATATATTGTTCGCACACTTGTTAGTGCTTAAAATGATTGGTTAAGTATTAAAGGAATACTCTACCAATATATGAGTTGAGACTTCGAGACCCTCACTAGTGACCGTGTATCACATGAGATGTTTCATTTACCATTTATGGGAGACATTTGAAAAGATGTCCAAAATACCATGATGTTCTAAACCTTAAGATATTTGTCGTTCAAATTGTCTCACTATCTCTAATTCACACTAGTAATTAGGTGCTAGTTCATGTGCTCGCATTTAACGAAATGTGTAGGCAATGATGAATAAGAGAAAGTTCGAGATAAGTAAAATAAACTCCGTTTTGGAAATGGCTTATACGTCTAAGCCGCTACCATTGAATACGTGGAGTTATCTTTACTAAATAAAGAATTTGTTTAGGAATTTGAGGTTATATACCTTATTCCCAACATCTCATAAAACCTTATCTCCATTTCATATTTGATGATGGATGATTATGTTTTGTAATAGAGAAATGTCGTTCTCTTATTGTTATGAATTTGTGTATAAGATTTCACGCATCTTGATTGAATTTGCTTGAAATAGATAAATAAATTTCGAATGACAAATATGTAAGACTTCACATAAAGTATTTGACTTTTATGTAAAATAGTCGCTTAGTCGAATATAAACAAGAATCGCATTGTGAGAGTCTACGTAACGTGGAGCTCGTAAATCAATTTGATTGCAAATCAATTGAAATTCATGCGAATCGTGTTTGTTAAATGACAAAAGCGCCTTTGAACTACGAAGGTTTAAAGGACAAGTAACCTTATTAAGACTTATACATATTGATGTATATAGACCTACAGGTACTTGTGCAATTGAAAGGTTGTTGAAACTTTACCACTTGACCAACAATCATTGTAGATATTAACGTATCTATTTGATATGGTATAAGTATGAATCTTTTGACAAGATCAAAAGGATTTCAAGAGTAAAGTTGAAAAACTATTCAATAAAAGCAAAAGTCTTAAGATGGATCATGGTAAATAGTTAAGTCATATAGTTTGATATATTACCTAAAGAGTATGAAATACGTTTCACTACTCGCTCCATGAGGAACATTGAAAAAAATGTATCCAAGGATGAAGGTATCGAACATAGTTTGATACAGTTCGATCGGTAATAAATCAAATTGACTTGTTCGACTCATGTAAGGGATTTGTGTTTGAGGACAATATTGTTTACACTGAATAAAAATTCCATCGAAGTCTATTGAGAAAGATATCTTACGAGATTCGATCTCTAGGTATATTGTTTCTCAAGATTTGGTAATGAGAAGCTTATTTCAAAGTTCGATTGATTGATAAGCTTGGACCCAAATAAGACACTTAATATGATGTAGGATATCTTGAACTAACCGAAAGGTACTACTTCAACGAACATGATGAGAACAAAGTAGTTGTTGCTTATCATAACGTAACCTTGAAGAATGATATTCTCAAGAAGAAGTAGTGGGAGTAAAGTGAGCATTGAAGGAGTTTATGCGTCACTACAAGAAGTACATTTATAGGAAACTTGTCACTCCATACATGGTGCTTAGTGGGAGTTGAGCGGAACTTAACTCACAAGCAGTTGTGAAAGGAAGAAGTTTATAAGCACGCTCACTTCTAAAGAGTGCTCAAACATCTCACGAATGGATGATGTTCGAGAAACTCATGCAATATATTAGGATCAAGAACTTACTCTACAAGATGTTGTAGAAGTAGTTTACTGACCTCAAGCACCAATCCTACAAAGATCAACGAGAGTGAATTGCCTAAACTGAAAGGTACATAGGCTTCACAACATCCTCGTACTTGACATATGAGGATCCGTTGATAAATACAGAAGCGATGGAAAGACCCGATTCCACAAGTATGGTTTGAATTTGTATGATCTTTAAGTGCAATCCATATATATAACAACAAGGTATAGACCTTGATTGATGTTCAAGAAGAAGCGATCCATCTAGAACATTTAGATCTTTAAAAGGAAAGATAGATATGGATAGCAAGTCGACTATGTACAAAGCACAATTTCATGATTGATGCTATGTGTAAGTCAATAACCAGTTGACCATGTACAAAGCACGGCTTCTCGCTTGTAGCTGTGTATAAATCAATAAAGATCATTCTAACAATAATTATATTTCGTATATATAGATATATGAAAAATACATCAAAACCGCCTTCTTCGATTGAATGAATGAAGTTGTTGTGTATTTGACACAAACCAAGGATTTGTTGTATTGTTGAAAACATATATATGCTTCAATGATCCATTAATGGATTGAAGCAAGTATTGTGGAAATTGGAATAAACATTTTGACAAGTAAGTCAAGGAGTTGAACTTCGTCAAAAGTATCTTGTATAGACAAGATATTCAGTGGGAGCATTATTATGTTACATGTATTGTACAAGATACAAGACATTAATTGGGAATAAAATTAAAGAAAGGAATATTGTCAAGATCTCATTGGAGAATGTTTTCTCAATTGAGAACTTGGATAAGTCACCTAAATCCAAGGAAACAAAATCTATGGAGATAGATTATGATGGATGTCAGGTTTGAGCAAAATGTGCATATAATGACAAGGTGTTATAGTTACACGAAAAGATAGACTCCTAGAAAGGATGTCTAACCATGTTGTATGGCATACACTTGAGTTCTACTCGGTGTATTGCAACTCAATTCGAGAAGAGTGCACGATACAATTCGAGCATCCTTCTGTCATGAGTTTCATTACGTACGCCATACTTATGCACATGCCCCTATGTATTGTACCCAAGGAGTATGACAAGCAGTTGTCAACTGGATACAAAGAAAAATACATTTGGACAATAATCAAGAATATCCTCGAGTATCTTATGAGAAAGGGTGATATGTTTTTCATCTGACAAGATGAAAGAAATCTCATATAAATTGTTATATTGATGCTAGTTTTCGAAAGATTGATATAAATGCAATTGAGCTACATATTTTGTTTAATGTGGTGTTGTAAATTTAGAAGGTGTTCTAAATGGGATATTACAACCGTTTCCGTCACCAAAACAAAAATATATAGCAACTTGTGAAGCAATGAAAGAATGTAGTATGGATCATGAAGTTCTCAGTCAAGCTAATATAGTTCTAAGCATCTCGAACCATAGCTTAAACTTGAAGAACCATAGCTAATATAGTTCTTGGCTATACCCTCCCACCTCTGACGAGGATGTTGATGATGGAGATGGCTCAGCTGATGATTCTGGTGATGATGGCCCGCCACATGATGGGGCCGGTCCTTCCTCTGCCTATTGATTCGGTACATTTTTATTTCCCTCTCCTTTATTTTTATTCTCTGTGATTGTGACGCACTGGGACAGTGCTTGATTCAGTTTGGGGGGGGAAGATGGAAATAAAAATTTTGGGTGAAATTGCATCTGTTTTAGGCATTTTTGAAAGTTTTCATGTCCATTTCGGACCGAAATTCCTCTCTGGAGTTGCGTTAATTTTTGAAATCTTGAAATAAAATTTTTCTGATGCATGCATTATCACTGTGAGATCTTTATTGACTTATTATTCACTGTTTCACACTGGTTTGAATTTTACAAGCATTTTTTGAAATTATTTCTTGAGGACAGACGTTTGTTTAGGAGATTTTAGGTTGGTTTGTGCACCAATGGATCAAATTGAGAAATTAGTTGAAAGAATAGGACCTGAACCTGGAGCTAGAATTGTTGATTCACTCTTAGTCAATTCTCGCAAGTTTTTGCCGAGTGAACGATTTTGTATTTTGTAGGCAATTGATTAAGTGAATTGTTATCAACTTTAAAAATTATAAGATGAGTCTAAGTTGTTCTTAAATGCTTGAATCACCAACAAGCAAACTTAAATCGACAAAACCCAAATAGTTGTGAAAATGAGGGTGCGAAGAGACTTGATTTCCACATTCAAAAGAGAAATGAAGACTCGGAGTTACTAGGAGCTCTGGCCCGATGATACCGGTGGCCTTAGTCGTGGAACTCCAGTCGGATCTCATAAATTCCACAAATATCGGAGAAAGGAAGACCCGGAGTTGCTAGGAGCTCTGGCCCGATGATACCGGTGGCCTTAGTCGTGCAACTCTAGTCGGATCTCCCCGGTGCGACATGTGCCGGTAGCTCACTACAAGTCTCAATAGCGTAAAACTCTAAGTGATGTAAATCACCACGACTCGACTTGCACAATTCAAATTGGTGAAAATTAAGAATTAGACTCATTATAAAATTTTTAGACTTTGATGAAATTCATTTGCATTTGTTTGCAACGTATGGAAAAGAATGGGCATTTGAAATTGAGATTGCATTTGGATCGATGAAGGAGAGCTAGGGTCCTTGACTTGATTTTGAGTTTTCATGAGAACTAAGAGTTGCACAAATTAAACCAAAAAGAGATCTAAACTCGTTCCTTGGAATTGATTTTAACTTGCTTTACTTTTGACATGTTAAACTTTGGGTAAACTTGAACATAAATTCTCATTGCATCATTGGTTTGGGATATTTCAATGATAGGTCTAAGTACAGTCTTACCCTTAAGTTTAGATTTTTGTTTGAGGACAAACAATGATTCAAGTTTGGGGGGATTTGATGTCTATTATTTATATACATATTTTGACCGTACTTAGCCCTTAAATTCAATCAAACCACTATAAATTGTCTCATAAATTGTTATATTTTCCAGGATATTGCTGCTGCCGCTACTTTTATTTTATTTTACAGATTTTTCATGGAGATTCGACATGAGACGCAATATTTTGTACATACGGGAGTGTTTTCTCAGCCAAATGACTCATTCCTGGTCCACATACGCGTGCATTACATCATGAGGAGCCCAGATACATTTGGACCGCACTCATGGGCCTCATATTCAGCCTGTTATGCTCTCTGGACTTTCCATTTCGCACCGAAATGATCCATTTCGGTCCGAAATGCTTATATGGAAAGGCGAATCTTTTGTTTTTGGGAGATTTTTCGGGAAAGGAAGGGCTTCCCACCGCCTCCCTGTTGGAGTTATGTCCTAGAAGTCAATATTTAATGACTTATTTTCTTAGTTTATGTTAATGATGATATTTGATCATTTGTTCCTAGAGTTTATTATTGACAGATCATTCAGGTTGAGGATCTGAATTGTAGATCTCTGTGGATCATTCATTAGAATGACAATAATAAATCTAAATCGTCCATAATCTTGATAATTAACAAGGAACATTAATTATCATAAAAGATTAGTATGTAAGTTAAGTGATGATTAAGTTCTACAAATCATAGGTAAGGAGTTACCAACTTAATTGCATATGTGTATGTTATTGGAACATAGTACAGGACTTGACCCAATGAAATAAACATATGGATTGTGTTATGTGTCATTGTTTATTTCATATGTTGTTGATTCTAAGTTTGAGATGCTCAGCTTTTCCACATGAGGATAGGTTCAATAAATATCGTCTAACGTTGATTCCTGATAAAGGCTGCTATAAGGACTTTATTTATGTTCTCTTGAATTGTGCGGGGAAAAGTTGTTCATCAAGAAAACCGTATGTCCCTCATTAATATACTTAATGAGTGATGATATCTGTTTGGGCCCCTTGATGGAGTTTGGATTGTTTGGCCAACTTGTACAATCAACTCTAGATCAAGAAATGTATAATCTGCAAGAATGACACATTCCTATCTTGGATTATACAAGGATATCATGTGACATAAGAATCAGACAAAGAAATACTTTTATTTCTTATGCAGGATTGAGATATTGTAACGGTACACTATTTATACGAATTGGGAATCATAACGTGTTGCTAGATACCGCTTATGATTATTGGAATTAAATAAGCGATTTAATTCCATGGCCAACATAGTATAAATCCTCAAAGGGTCGCACAAATAGAACCTGAACCACACGTGTATTATTTATTTGTATTGGAGAATACAAAACATGATGGGTTGATTAATTAATTATATACCGTTATGAACCGTTATAATTAATTATATCAAGGAGATCATGTTAGAATAAATTAATGCATAAACCAACCTATTGTTAATTATCATCAATTTGATAATTAATAGTCTCAACTACATTTAATATAATTGTTAGAATTATATTGAATATATAGGCTTTAAATAGCTAAGTCTAATTAAGCCCAATTAACAAATAATTAAAAGGCCCATTAGTTAATAGAATTAATGAGCTAATGAGAGATGAATTTGCCATTTGGTAAATTGGGCTAAAAGCCCAATTAGGTGGCGCCTAGGGCATGGTGGCATGCTTGTAATTTGTTTGAAGTTTGGAAGAGGAATGAGAGCTCTATAAATAGACCCCAAGGGGTGGCCTCTCATCCAACTTTCTCTCTCCTCTCTTCCCTCTTCTCCTAGCCGCCACCTATCTCCTCCTTTGGAGATTTTCGAAATCTCCATTAGAGGAGCTCTCATCCTTTGTTTGTTAGGGCCCATGTGTTGGGATTAGCCACATAATTAAGGTGTTAATTGTGATTAAGTGTTGGTTGCTCTAAAAGCTTGCTAGCACAAGCTCTTGAGAGGTGGTGAAGCTTCTTGGTGGATTAGAGGAAGGAGAAGAAGGCGCGGAGTGCACCCCATCGATTCCCATGCCATGGATTCGAGCCTCATGAATGCGATTTCATGAGAGGTATAATTTCTCCTACCTTCTCTCTTGATTGGATGTGTGATTGCTTTAGCACTAGATCTATTGATTTGCTTGTTGTTAATGGTGATTAATTAGTTGTAATTAATCTAAAATTAAAATATGAGCATTTCCTAACACTCCCCTTGCCCTAGCCACCTCCTGTGGGTACATATATGCGTCCCTGACCTCCTGAGCACGGATCCTACCTTCCATTACTCCATTTACTTCCCGTTTTTGGCGTTTCTTGCCCTTTTGGTGTCGTTTCCTTGGAGATTTCGTGTTCTTGGAGCGAGGCAGCAGCAGATAGGCGTTCATCATCAATTTCTTGGCCATAGATTGAGAGTATTTGCATTAGGATTCTTCGGTTTTCTCTTTTATGCTTATTTCTCTCTTTTATATGGCTTGTATCTTTATTAATTGCATGTTTATTGTTATTTCTGTTGTCATGACGATTAGTGAGTAGTCTTTTTATGTCTTATGGATAGTTAGTAGATTAGTTTAGGATATTGTTATGACTTGATAGCTTTATTATGATATTTTGTGATTTATTTGGCTGTGAATTAATTTACTTGCTTGATGGAATTGTTTAATTGCTTGAAAGTTAGCTTATTGATGATACGTAGCGTTGATAGGACATAACTCGACCAAATAAACAATTTAATTAAAGTACTTGAGATAAACCCATATTCGAAAGGATAGGTTAGTTAACGACCGAAAGGACTAACTTCTATTGCACCGACAGGACTTTATATATCTCTAGAAATCCAACCAAATATTCCTAAATAAACTAGTTTAATTACGCACGTATAGGATTAGTTATTTATGTGGTAAAACCCGACATCATATCCAAACCAGAACCAAGAAGCGAAAGTTGAGGTTAGGGTTAGGGTCTGGTCGCTTAGTAACCTTCACAAAATATCCAGTAAAATTATCAAGTCGAAACAATAGGTTTAAGGCAGGTTTTAGCCCCAACCAGTACTGATTTCGGTCCGAAATCAGTCTGTTTCGGTCCGAAATATCCCTCTGTCTCGGTGAAAATCGCAGACAGAGGTGCCTTAAAACTAAACTAATTGAACACTTATCCTTAGGACATATTTTTGCATCTGTTTGAGTCCAGAAAACATAAAAAAATAACCCCAAAAATATTTTATTATTTATTACTTGTTTAATTGCCTATTTTTCTATTATTATTATTATTACCTTTTAAATTTCTAAAAACACAAAAATTCATCCATCTAGATTTTAAGAACGATTAAGTCCGGTACTCAGTTTAACTATCCCTGTGGGTTCGACACCTTTGCTTTACTCGAACGTCTAGTGAGGTAATTCATAGGTTTTATTTTATTTGACCTAGGTTTTAAACCTTCATCAAATGCTAATTGTTATTATTTTCTTCTTCAACATCTTCATTTGTAAGAGCCTAAAAGGTAGTGGCTTTAACAACCCTAATAAATGTATATTAACGTCTCCAATAGCCTTTAATATGGCGTCCCCTGAAACAACATTTATACTAAATCATTCATTACTATTAAATGTCATTAATTGACATTAATTAGATAATGTGTGAGACGTGCCGCACGTTGCGCTACCAATGCTTCCTCTCGTCTTTTTGTTGATAATTCAACAAAAAAAGTTTAAATCATGAGTTATGCTCTAGAGTGGTTTCACTAATTGTCATAACCTGAAATAATAACAACATTTAAATGTCAGTTATTTTTTAACAAAACTTAAAAAGAATATTAAATGTCTCTATCTAGCTTACTTATTTCTAAAAAAATAACGTGCCTCTATCTAGCTTTGTCCTCTGAATTTATCATTCCAAAAATAAAAAAGAGGAAAGAGTACTGGATTGTACCCTTTCTCCTTTTCAACCTGGTGTGACACTGACACCTCATAAGTTGGTTTGAAATTCCAACCTTCAATTTGCTCCCTGTAATGACATTTAAAAAAAAATCAAAAATAAATTCACTTTATCTGCAAAAGTGAAGAAACCTTTAATCTTGTGAGGTGGATACTGATAATTAGTAACGATTTAACATTTTCATTATGGTGAATCACTTAGTGGATACTGATAGAAGAGAACTTAATCTTGGTACAGATAAAATTGAACAAACATATTAGATACTTGTATAAAGTAGCAAATTATTTGCAATACTTACTGTGATTCAGAACTAAAATTACCCCTTCCTATACTTGCATATAGAGATAAAATATGCGAATTTGCATTGCTTTTCAGGCCTTAACTGGATATACATCTGACAATAATTTACATCTAGGCAGCGATAGAAACTTGCAAATTTTATTTCATTTCTTCACTTTGTTTTTTTTTTTATACCAGTAGGCTCTACTTCTAGTAGTCAGATGCTACACATCAATTCAAAAGAAAAACAGAAATAATCAAGGATAGGGAATCCTCAACATCCAACTCCTCTTTTGTTCATTTCATTTTAGATAGAACAGAAAACCATTTTCAAAGTTTACAGCATGTGACACATTATTATAAGCAAAATGGGTCCAATTAATCACTGTTACTCTGCTCCAAACAAAACAGGCCAACTTGGAATGAAATACTTCAACACTGAGAGTCTCATCCACATAATTCATGTAACCCTCCATTAGGGCACAGAAGTGATGTGAGTTAGGCAAGAAATGAGTTAAATTCAAGGAGGCAAGATGCCTAAAAGACAATTATTGATTAGATTGATGCACTTTTCTTTAAAAAAAAAATTCGCTGTTATAGATAAAATGCTTCCAATTTAGAGTCTGAATAAATACAATCGAAAAAAAAATCAGGAACGCTAACAGATCAGACCAAAGTTATGTCAAATACACAATAATAGAAAATCAAATCAAAGATTTGAACTTAAAGAAATAGGAAATCAAATCAAATATACTTGAACTCACCTCGCGCACACCATGGCCAAGAGTTGAGCTTAACCGTAGATCCGAGTAATCAAATATTATTGTCTTTATTCACCGAGTTCTCTGAATAAGGTTGATTCTATCAGTTGATAACAGGTAGGCATTTTTTTAACTTGTTAGTATCTATTACAATTGCAATCATTGTGAATTTAAATTCAAGTGTCTCAAACAATAAACTCAGACTTTAATATTTTTTTTGTTACAACATGCCAGAGAATGTCCAATATTTTTATTCTCTCCAGTATTTACAGGCACTCCATAAAAACATATATGGCATAAATGAAGAGCCTCTTCGTTTGTATTTTTATTCAGCAATTAATAAAGAACAATACACAAAATTAAGGGCAGTGTTATTTAGGAAAGAAAAGGTTAATGCAGACTCTTATGAATTACTATGTAAAAAAAAACTGTCAACAAAGATGGACAGAAATAAAGATAATACCAAAAATCATTTTCTATTGATCTTAAATGGTCATTTTTTTAGTTTCTGCTCATTCTCTTTTCTTACTGCATTCTAAATTTTTGTTGGTCCATAAGGCAAAGATTAACGTGCCTGTACAAATCTGCAGGTTATCTTCTATTTCTATATTGTTTCTCTGCAATGATAGATTCTCCATTTGTGTCTTCACTGGTCCTTTTTTCCTGACATGCATTAATAAAAGGGTTAGATTACAAAATAGTTCTAATATAATAAGAATAAGATATTGGTTTATTCACAAAACAATCCTTCTCTACAAATTCATACTTTTTTATTTTCCAACAACAAAGACGTGAACAATGTTAAATGCAAGGATATAATATATTAACTTACCAAAATTGCATTTTCATATTCTAAAGTACACCGTTTTCATTAGAAGTATAAATTGTGATGATAGTATATATGCAACATGATAAGATCAATGGGAACCATAATTATCCTTTGTAAATTGCAAAATTAACTCTCTATTTCCATCTCAATTGCTGTGACTATCCAAATTAGCCCTTGAAGGTAAATCAAAACAAGGGTAGTTCAGAAAATGCTTTGAGGAGATCAAATTTATATTCAGATTTTGATCCTAATATCATTTTAGAGTCTAATTCTGTGTAATTATACAAAATCTCGGATTATCCAAATTTGTTGATATATAAATAAACTTTGAGTTTAATATAGTAAAACAAAATTAGAAAATTTATGGAAAATCTGAGGGGAATTGTAAAGGAACCTTAGATGAGTTTCAGATACCGCTTCCTTGAATAATTAGTAAACCCCTGAAAAATCAAATTAAGCATAATTATGTATTTAAATTCTTTCAATAATTACGTATGAAATTAGTATCAGTATCTATAATCATGCTGGTAAGCTCTTCAGCAAATAGCACATGCACTCATGTTAAGCCAACTTGACAGTAATCAAAACTTCACATCACAATTATATGGAGTAATAAATAAATTTTTTAAATATGTCAGGTGACTCAGACAAACAATTTCCTTGAATTTTTTAAATATGTCAGGTGACTCAGACAAACATTTTTCTTTCAAGGTTGTAGTTTAAATCCAGACCCAAAACTTTACATCCAACTATGTCTTCATATGATTATACAATAATAGCAAACATGAAGTGTCCTGACTGCTATTTGGCTTAAAATATAATCATAAGTACATTTATAAATTTCAGACAATTTTAGCATAGATGAAACGATTAATTGGCAAAAATGGAAATTTTAAGAATACCTTTAGTATAGAGATTATATCAAGAAACTTAATAGAATACCTAATTTAGTACGCATTTCCATTGCTAGAGGCCACAACAACTCAAATTTGTTCCAAAGTTGATAAGAAAACCTGCAAATGATATGACAACAAACATAAATATAATAAATGCCTTTTATCTTCATGTTCACATGAATTTTTCCTGACTTAAAAAAATTGACTTAGCTAGCTTTGCTACATGCTCTCATTTCTTTAATTTGATGGAAAATAGATCAAATCAAGAATAGTTCAAATAATTTTCTCGAATCTGCAACGCCCTTCCAATAATTTTCTTTCAAAAAGGACAAAATAAATAAGAATAGTTCAAATAAGCAATTGCTAAAGGACATAAATTAATCAAAGATTTATATTTTCACAGGCACAATTGAGGAAAACAAAAAAATGGAAAGAAATGAGGGAAAATAAAAACTAATATCTTCTTTCAAAACTTAAAAAAAAATATATAGAAAAGAAGGAAATTATACCTCAAAATCATATTTCTTCTCAACTCAGATATGAATTTGATAAAGGGGCGGAAGATTGTTGATAGAGCGATAGCAGGAGGGTGAAACCGACGGAGCGATGACAGGAGGGAAGGGAAGGGGCGCGGCAAAAGATCATGAGCATTCAAAGAGCTGGAAGGTTCAGAAAGGATGGGAGAGAGAGGAGGCGAGAGCAGAAGGAGAGATCGGGAGGGAGGTCAGAGGGTAGAGTTGGCGCGGATCGGGAGAGCGAGAGAGGAGAAAGGAGAAAAAAAAGAAAAAGAAAAGGAGCTGTTTAGACTCTAGGCGTAGAAGGAAGAGAAAGGGATTCGATGAGTAGATCCGACGGATAGAATGGAGTGCGCTGATTAGCGTCAAGATACGCGCAAAAAAATCACGCAGATTATATTAGTTTTAGATATTGATTACATGCTCGTAAAATATATTTAAAACTCATTTTGAGCAGCTGGTGGACATTTTAACTGATTGTAGCCTTATTTGAAGTTTGTATATCACAAAAATTAACACTCAAGCTCTACATATGAATATATGATACCAACTAATACAGGTTTGATTTTTGCAAGCTCAAATCGTGAAAAAGCCACCTTTACATGAAGCTTGCTTTAGATTTAATAATCCACACAAAATAAATAATTTCCGATGAAAACATTGCTGGCTATAGCTGAACATCATTTTGGCTATAGCTCATGTATTCCGTAATAAAGAATGAGTTGTCATTTGATTCATAGAAATAGATAACGCAAATACAATAAATTAGCATCAATTTATTACCAAAATCAATTTTAAGGCTGACCACATACCATAGAAAGCAACTGTGAAAATATGCTTCTCTATAAAATTTTTGCCCTAAAACCTACCTCTGTATAAGTTTTTCCATCTATTGCTAATGCCCTGCAAAGATTTGCATATTGTAAGCTAAGGTGCCCGCATAATTAATTAAAATCATAAAAGACCTAAAGAAGTAGTGGAAATATCACAATAAGACTGAACAGCTAAAACAGAAACTTTATAGCTGTTTAGCTGGTGGTTTTTTTCAAGAATCAAACATAATTCTAGTCTTATTTATTAAAATTTTAAATGACTAGGGCGAAACCAAGATTTTCAAATAGGAGGGATAAAAAATTAAGAATTCTAAGGGTGTGCCAATTTAGAATTTTTTCAAATTTTAGAAGGACTAGTATAGAATTTTTTAATTTGTAGGGGTATTTTTGAAAAGTTGGAGTATGTTGAGCATACTTCAGGGTGAACTTAGTTCTGCCCCTACGAATGATTGATCCAACGGCTCAATATGACCTTTGTATTGAAATTATCTTACAGACTTAATTTTACAATTTTTCAAAATTTTTAAACTTTTTTTCAATTTTTTTTAAATTGGAAGGTTTAGAATTAATTAAAATTAATATTTAAATAGTAAAAAAATTCTAACAAAAAATATAAATTTTGGTCCTAAGAAAATTTTCTTATGGAAAATAAATTGAGCGGTTCAAATTTTCCATTGTAATATTCAAAATTGAGATTTGATCGTGTTTGACGGGCTCAAGTGTCAAACGTGTTTGACTCTAATATTATTTTTTTTTACATTGTCAAAACTTTTGCCTTTTGGAATTCTATAAAGATAATATATTGCTTAATATTGAGGTCAGATTTCTGCTTTGTTCTGAATTCTAAATTATGACATTCTAACTCTGTTATGTTATGCTAATGTTTTGCATGGAAAATCTGGTTTGGAGTTACTGTTTCGTGATTGGTATACCTGTCAAACGTGGCTAACGGGCACGGAACAGCTTGTTCTGTTTGCTGTTCCGTTTGCCGAAACGGTATGATATTTCATTTCACAAACCGTTTCGTTTTGAAAACGAAACAGAATTATGTGTCATTAACCGTTCCACTTCATAAAATACACATGAAACGGTTTGAAATGAGGCTGAAACGGTCGAAACGGTAAGATTTCAAATTTCGTTTGCTGTTTCGTTATTGGAACGGAATGGAAAATGGTGCTGTTATTCGTTTCGTTTGGTATAAACGAAACGGTAGCACATGCTTTTTCCTGTCGTTGACAGGCCTAGTGATTGGATATGTTGAGATGGTACCAGTCCATGTATGTCGGAACTATGCCCGGAGTAGGCCTTGTACAAAAATCCCGCTTGGCAATTACGACATGCTTATCTTTTTTACATTTTGTCTCCATCTTTTGATAATTAAAACTATATTTATAAATTTGTATCACGAATATTTTTTTTCTTTTATAGGAACAATAACCGTAGGCCTAATTGTATTACGATTTTTCTGCAGAAGTGAGAGGGTCCGTCTGCCGCTAAATAATTTCATGTTAAGCTGAGAAATTTTTTTGCCTTGTGCCAGTTTATGACGTGAGATCAAAACAAGTGAGTAAAAATAGATCATGATAAACTAGATCCAATGAAGGAAAGGACATAGTGAAGCCGGATACTTGAAAACTGCTAATGCAAATTTTTTCAATGCGAAATTATGAACCGTCTGACTTTGATTATGCAGCTGCTGGTTGGTTCGCAGCATATGGGGACCATCCATGCACTTGCATCACCGGCATGGGCCCCAATAATTCATTTGTCTTGTCTTATGTTTCAAATTAATGAAGTGAAATAAAGTAATAGTAAAAGTAAAAAAAAAAATCCAACTGGATTTGGACTGGTAACACTGAGAACATCTGCATCTGTAAAATGAACGGTTGCGGTACATCCTACTGTAGATTTTGTTCACTGTATCTCGAACTCAACATGTGATCGTTTCATGGGTTCTTCTAGGTGGGGCTTTTTGTCAGGCTTCCTAAAATTCAGAATGAACAAAATGAACATTTTTAGAACGTGTGAATAATAATAAGATTTATAGTTAAACTTATCTTTGACCCAAAAAAAAAGATACTTCAGTTAAGTGCCGATAAAATTAATCGTTAGTGTTTAAATCATATATAATATAGATGATCGGTTAGTCTTAAATTACACCATATTTATGTAAAGTCAATTTAAATCATAAAAGTTATATTTACAATTATTTTTTCAAATTTTACTAAACGTCAATTTGGTTTTTCATGGTAGTAAAAAAAAAATTATTCCCAAACGATATCAACTAAAATCCTGTTGATGCACAAAAGAGAATCCAAATCATGTGTTGCACTACACGGTGTAGCGCAACCCTGCCAACCGTCTGATCTATGATGGATGCTCCATAAATAATATCAAATTGATAGGCTCGAAAAAAGTTTAACCGCCGAAATAATATCGGACGGTTGGGATGGCTGCGCTACACCGTGCAGCGCTGCACGGATTCGGATCCCACAAAAATGAAGAAAAGGGAAGGACGAGAAGTAATGACCGACAGAGAGGAACGAAAACAAAATTATCTTTTATGTTTTTTTCTTGTTTAGTTAGTCTTATTTTCTTTTATAACATCTCAATTTAAAAACTAATAAAATTAAATTTCACAAAGTAACTTAAATATGAGATTTAATTTAAAAAAACTCGATATTTTAACTTTGAAATTTTCTTTTTCTACCCTGTATCCAAAGTAGCTGTAAAGTCCATATCTTTTTCTCCAAGTTGCAACGTAATTAATCTGCGTTCACGCGCGTTCATAAATGCCTTCTCAAGTACAACTCAATTGAATGCGCTGTCTCCTATTAATTGCAAATAGTAATTAGGACAAACAAAGAATCCTCTCATGGTCTGATGGTCTTTGACGGACCAGGGTGCTTAAAGTTTAAACGATAGTTAAGTTCCTTTGCAAGTGGGTGCAACAAGTATACAACTCTCGAATTGCAATTGTTGTTCATAAACTACTCTGTTTGTCTCCTATTAATACCACCCAGATATTTCCAAAACCTATTACGTTTGAAGATCACATGCTTTACATACTTGAGCTGCAAAGAATTCAGGCCCCAATTTTCACAGCCAAGCTGTCGATTGGTAGTGACTAGTGTTATATAATTGACATCATGGGCCTGATATTTGCACAGTATTAGCCTATTAGGCTGCCCCACCAAATTTATTGATTCTTCCGACCCAGAAATCCCGGTCAGAGAGATAAAATTTTCTACTATATAACCAAAGATAGGAAGACATAAAATCATATATTAAAGAGCTATTCTATATATATATCTCAGAAAACCTGTCAAGTTTCTAACTAGTGCTTTTTGTCACCACTCATAGCTGAGATGGCAGTTTTCGTCTTCTCTGCATTGTACAGCAAGGTAAGATGGCAAAGAGAGAAATTTTTATTGAACCAATTGCAACAGTAGATGAAACATGTGATATTGTATTTGCTTAGGTGAACAGTATATATGAAGGCCAAACACTTTGTTAGTAATTAAAAATACACGTAAGCTGCTCTGGTGGCCTGGTAGTCGCTCAACAAGCGAACATGCGTTTTTCGTAATTTTCTTTGTTTTTTACTGTTGTCGTGTCTTAATCAGTTTTTATATTTGTCTTCTTGCACCAAAACTAATTGAAATCTTAAAAGAACTTTAATTTGTTTTGCCATCCATTTCATAATCAGGAGATTCAGGACAGATAATTGCTTTTAGTAAAGTCACCTCACAAACATTTCTTATGCAATATCTGATATACGTACACTCAATTATTACCATATGGACACTCTCTTTTGCGAAATATACACTTGTCTACTTCAGTTAAATTACTCTAGCTAGCTATATTAGAGTTGCAAAAAATCATTTGGCCATCTAAATTATCAGTAACCAATTAGTTAATCAATCTCAATTCCTGTTAACATATAAGTGGAGTGAATATTATGATGCTATGCATGAAAGTATGATTGACCAGTATCACAATTGGGTAGTTTCATTTGAAGCGTAGACTGAAATAGTAGTTTAAATCGGCTATTTAAATTTTAAAAGTTAAATTTAAAACTATGAGATTCAGTAGTATAAGTTGATTTTATGCTATGTATTGATTTTACCTAAGTTATCTAATGCTGAATAAAAATTTGTTTTTGAAATATATCTACTTATCCATTTTAATTTCAAAGGTGTTTGTATTAATTCAACGGTATCGCTAGCTTTGTACATCTTTGTTGAATGACGCAATGATACCCAAACTCTCTGTTTTCAACTCTGTTAAATAAAAAAAATATTTAACAAAGGGATTATATTAAAGGGAAAACCGAAAAAAAAAATAATTTGAAATTAACCAGCATTAGTACATTTTAAGTTGTCTGTTGTTTTTGGGGCATGATGGCAGTTCCTTTAATAAATTAGAAATGGAGATGATGGCAGTTCCTCGTACAAGGTACAATGATGCCTAAAGCAATAATGGTGGATTCATACACGACAAGGGCTTTAACTAATAAGGAACTACTGTTATACTGTTGGGATTTGAAAAGTACACAATTCGAAACACTAAATCTGGCAAGCAATAAAAGATACACGGCTGACTAGCTGAGACGAAAACCATCGACTGTTATCCGTTTTGCAGCAGAAGGATAATTTTGCTCGTTTTGTTGCTGAAGGTAAAACTAAAGCAGAGACATACCTCACTTAAAAAAACAAATTTTAACAATATACCTACGTTTTCATTAATGTTGTTACTGTATGCAGCAATTATATATATATACATACATACATACATACATACATATATATTACTTTAAGAAGTCTGAAAATATATTAATCTCACTCATACGATCCTCCTTTTCCTTCCAAAGTTAAGTCCAACAAGTCCTTCGTTAGAAATCCATAAGTAATATATAATAAAAGAGTATAGTTAACTATATTTATAAAATTGTTAATAAATAAGACTTTAAATTAAAATAACAAAATAAAAATACTTAGATATTTTTTTAGTTACATACATTGCATGTACGCAAAAAAAAAAAAAAAAAAAAAAATACTTTGGCACTTCTTTATGTTAAAATACATCGAGAACAAATTCAGCTACCACGACTAAAAAAAAAAAAAGACAACATTTCAAAAGGGTCAGGCCCCTGTCTTGACTGAGGCAGCCAAGGAGAGGGACCAATTAAATTTAGAAAGGTATATGCATCCTTTCTTCCTCTTAATTGCTGTTACAGGACAAATAAAATTAAATTGAATACTTGAGGAAAGATCATACTTGAAAGTAGGGGGGAAAATTATAATGAATGCTTCTTAGTTCTTACTATGTATGTATATTCTGTTTAATACATTACTATTCAGTGTGCGATTCATTGATCAACGTATTAATTTGACAATTTTAAGTATCACGAAAAGTAATTTATAATTTAAAATAATGATGAAATTTGTTGTAATTTTTTCACTTCATCACACAAATTGATAATTTCATCAGTCAGTTCAAAAAATTTGCAGAAACTATGTTGTTCCCCAAGACTTATATTGTCTTTATAGAGGGGAAGAGTCCATCATTTGGTAAAGATTTTCATAAACTTCTACCAGTATCCAAATCCGGTATGTGTGCTTTCTCTGTTTTTATCCTTCCATGTATAATTTTTCTTTGCACGAGTAAGATATATGTATGTGATGATACCCGTATCCGGTACCTTCCCCTCTTTTCAATGCACACGACGCTATTCACCCACCTCAGGACCACACTCCCACCCACCACTTGCGTACACACCCACACTCCACACCACACACCAAGTAGGAACAGTACTGTTCGCATTGCATTTATGTGTTGGTTGTTTCTGATCCCGACTGCACCTCTACACCCAATATTAATGGCAATGCATTTGTAGGTCGGCTCTCCTCACCCCATCATCACTAACACACATTCAAATCACTTTCACATTTCCATAAACACGCTCTCTATTCTCTATTAAGTAATAAACTCTGTTGTGTCATTTATTTCTTAATTAATGTCATTTCTATCTTCTTGAAAGGAGTTCTGCAAAACCATGCTCCCCTGTTAGTGAGTGATATCATATCTCTCTCGTCTTCACCTCATCAGACTCAGAGCCCATCCAAGCTACATTATTGCTTACTTGGTCCCACTTGTTGAACTAAATAAGAATCTCAAGAGACAAAGAAAGCAAGCAGAGAAAGAAGGAAAGAAGAAAGAAAAGGGATGAGGAGGCATGGATTCTTTTCTTTCTTCTATGCAAGCACTGCATTGTCTTTCTTCATCTTCTTCTCTTTTACGGCATGTACCATAGCGGTCGTCGATGAGCAAGAGTTGGACAGGATATCTGCTCTTCCGGGGCAGCCTCCCGTGTCATTTGGGCAGTTCTCGGGGTATGTCACAGTGAATAAGGAGCATGGGAGAGCGCTCTTCTATTGGCTCACTGAAGCCATGGGTCATGCCGAGAAGAAGCCTCTTGTTCTTTGGCTCAATGGAGGTTAGCCCCTTTAATTTATTTATTAATTCACCATGCTTTGCTTGTGTGTTTATCTATTTTTGGATAAGGCCTTGGGAGTATACATTGCCAACCATGGTGCCAATGGAAATTGAGTGTCTCCTTCTCCGTACCATTTTTTTCTTATAGTACCAGAGCTCACTGATCAATACCATATATACGTCGGTCTCTTTTTTCCGGAGTAACAAAAAAAGTGTTTTTAATTTAAAAATGATTAACAATAATAGGAGAAAAAAAGAATATAAAGGAAAAGGGGGAAAAAACTTTTATATTTTCCATCCGTTCTAATTCTTTTTGTTGCGCCTTGCTGGCCAATTGCATATATGATCTTAATTTATTTAATTATTTAACAATTATTTATTCATCATAAATAATTGGTTCATGGGGATTTGTTGTTAAATAATCATCACAAAGCATATATGATCTTAATTTATTTAATTATTTAACAATTATTTATTCATCATAAATAATTGGTTCTTTATGAGAACAGGGACAAAATGACGTACGTATTTTTCATCTTGTTAAACGTTTGACCAAGGACTTGCGCATGTTTCATGTCACGAGTTTGCATTTCATGTTGTCACATCTAGAATCAGATCATCATATCATATGAGAGAGACTTTTTTATAAAGCCGAGTTTTTAATTCAAGCCTTGGCCTTTCCAAGTTTCCCTAGGAAACATGCATCGCGTCCTTGTCAAAAAACTTTACAAATTCTTATTTTTAAATTTTAAGTAATACTTTTGACGCCTCCTAAGTCCAGTACGGAAAATGAATATATTTTATCTAGTGCATATAAAGTTATCATTGGAAGAATTTGGATTCTTTTTATTCTTACACGAACCATAGACACCTTTTCAATGAATTTAGCAAATGATCTTGACCAATCTTTTCGAACTTAGTCATGGTTTTCTGGGCTCCTTTTTGGAAATGTTTCCTATAATAGAATGAATATCATCAAACCTAATCTAGTTTAAACCCCACTCACTTGAAAATTATACTTTTGGCCCAATCATATGATGAAATCTGATTCTAAATAAATCTACAGAAAAAGACTGTACATGATTATTAGATTGAACGCATAGCTTTACTAATCTATCTTGCCACTATTGCTTTTCTAAGGAAAAAGATGTGATTTGCTTTTCTAAACAGAATTTATTTCATGTACTGTAACTTTAACCGGCGAATAATAAATGTGCGACTCTTTCTTTCTTTTTCACCAATAAATGTGCAACCCTTTCAATTGCTCGGTCCTATTTCAAAAACAGTACACTTGTCAGAAGTTGGTGCAAAATTTACAGCTGGAATCAGACCGAAATAAAGTTATCTCGGACCCAACAGTAATATTTCCAATTAGAAATAAAGAAAATCCCATCATTTATATCATAAGCTTCTTGCAAATATATTTATCATATTTGCTTCCTAGTTCCTTGGTTCTTCTCTTTTGTATCCTGTTCGAGTCGCACGGTTCAGTCCCAACACGTGAACTCTGAGCACTAATATTCCCTATTCAGCACACGTACAAAACTCCAATTATGACTCATCCTTTATCTCTGTACCTTCACATTTTACAGTCCCTCTGATATGCTTGTTGTGTAGTTAAAAAAAGGGTAAGCAAATATGGTTTAGGACCAACAAATTTTCATTTGTTACGAGTACTTTCATATGTTAATTCCTTTCAAGAGGTTGGAACCTAAACTAACAAAATGACTGCAAATGGTTCATCTCATTATCTTGAGTGGGAAACTAAACAAGAGAATCAAGATTTTGTGTAGCCGTATCAGCTTTATTATTGTGTAGTTGAGTGTTACATTGCATTTATTCATTATTAACTAGGTCGTTTGGGATGGTTAGGAATAGGGTAGGAAGAGCATAAATTTAGGGAAAAACACTATTCATAGGAATTGGAGAAATTGGCTATTCCGGGAATTAGAAATGTTGTTTGGATGGTGAGTTTAGGAATAGCGTTGGGAAGTGTGAAAAAATAGAGAGAAAAATGTTGTTGGGAAGAGTGTTATTGAAAATTGTGTTAGGAATGGAATTGGCTATTCCAAAACCGTTTGGATGAAAAATTTAGGAATGGAATTGGCTATTCCTAGCTGGCAGCTGCTCCTGTTGTGCATTACACATACATATCTTTGAATTTTCTTTTTTTGGCAAAATACATACATTTCAAATTGAAACTACCAACTACCAAGTAAGCTACAAGTATAAATTTGTTTCTTTAAATGACATCAAATAGAATTATTTGTCATCGACATTTGACATTTAAAAATTACAATAAACCCTACTATGGAACTCATCAATTATTTTATGTTCTTATAATATATTTTCATATTTTTTATTACTACTATTCTAGGTATATTTTATACTATTTTATATAAAAATAAAAAGCTAGTGAGCTATCCTCTTTTATTATTTATTTTTTCTGAGCTTATCCTCTTTTACATTTTTTTTTTCTGGCATATCATTTGGGACCAAGTGTTACATACATGTTAGTCATTAGATTGCTTTTTCAGTCCTCAATATCCAAATTCATGTGACCAACTGCTACGCTATCGCAAGTATTGTTGCATTGGATATGCTGCCAGCAGTCACCAGCCAGGCAGACCTAATTTCTTACCTGCACATCCCTGCTTCTTCAGAAATGTATCAACCTACGTCTGGTTATAAAGATTTAACGAATCTATGCACACAACTGTGCTTCAACGCAGTCAGTCAGTCCTGTATAAAAAAAAGGCAACCACATCGGACCGTACAAAGTTCTAGCGTATTTGATCAAATACATAGGTATAACTTTATAAAATATTGTTATAGGAGAATTGAACAGTTTATGAATTCATAACAAAAACAGGGACAGAAAGGAGAAAAGTAGAGGCTTTAAGGCAAGATAATAAAGCTGCAAAGCTCGCTTTAATCTTTATCTTATTCCCTTTGTTTCTTCCCTTGTCATCATTACATGCAGTGATTCATTCACTTCACCAGTCACCACACCACACCACAAGTCCACAACTATCCTCCTCGCTGAAAAAGGCCACCGGATAGAAAACAGACCCGCTTTTTGATCGACCTTGCAACAGACTCCACCTTTCTTTGTTCGTTCGTTTGTTTGTTTGTTCTCTTTCCCTCCCTTTTTTCTTTCCGATTCAATGTGTGCCTCGGAAAAGCAAGAGAGTCCCAAAGGCTGGGAGAAAGAGAGGAAAAGAGAGCGCGCCTTTCTCAATTGGGTTTTGACTTGGAAATGGCGCAATAATGAGTTATAAAGAAGTAATGGCACTGTTGTAGTAGAGTGGATGGTGGGGTCTGGGACGGAGAAGCTTGGACCGCTTTGAACCACGCGCGGAGTGAGGCGTTTTGTGTATTGTCTCTTTCTCTATCTTTTCTTATCTCTCTTTTATCTCGTGTTGGAGAGGCAATTTGTTTATCAGTGTCAACATTAATGATTTTAGGAAGTACTTTCAACTTCGGCCAAAAGTAAGACAAGGACAACATTTTGTATAACCGTCGTTGGTGTACCTTTTTTGATTTAAAATACACATCACACTCTGTTTTAATAAGTCTATTTTTGGTCCCCGTACGCTTTGTAACTTTAGGATAATGCACCAAATATGTTTCTCTGTATTGGTTACCAACATTGATTTTTTTTGTCTTTCATTGCGCCAATCATATGCATTACCTTTCTTTAAGATAATGATTTTGAAACAGTTATAATATAAAATGCTTATCAATGTTACTTTATCAATTGTAAATACAGAACTTATGAATAATCTTTGTGCAGAGTTCTCAAAAAAATAAAAATAATAATAAATAATACAAAGATGGAGAAAGAGAAACACCTTAACGATTCTTTCTTCTAGAGAGAATATCCGACCGTCAAAACTAATCACTAGATAAAATGTGGTTTGGTCCCATTTTAGGAAGCGCTTAATAAAGTACACTGAACTTATTTGTTTTGAGATTGCACTGTACTTTTTTGATGTTGTATACAGTGGGGCAAGAAAAAAGAGGGGACCAAAGAGATTATCTTTGGATTAGGTGGTGTTCCGAGAATGAGTCGGCTTAGAATGCAATAGGTTTAGTTGAGATGTAGATTAATTAACCGACATGGCTACGTAATGGTAACCTAATAAGATTCTTACGCTAAATGTCAGAACAGCAACACTAAAGATTGTAAGGATTCAAGTAATGTATTCTACTACCTTTTGTTGAAGTAAACTTGAATCATGATCACCTTGCACTGTGGTCCTTGGCCTACTTCTATTTTTTTTTTTTTTTTTTTTGAATCTCGGTCCTTGGCCTACTCGACAAATTAACCACACATGTAGTCTTCCACTTTTCTTTCTTTCCTTTTGTTTTTCCTTTTGGTGTCCCCAATCTTGTGATATCTCATATAATGAAGGCACTCAACTTGGTTTTTTCTATAACTTTCTGTGCAAATCATTTTATTCCTACTTTTATTTACATAGCTATTGGGCAAATCATTTATCCTCGCTTTTTTATTCACACAATTATAGAGATTAAAAAGGTGAACCATGGAATGTTTATATTTCCATTGCATTTGAAAATATTCAACACAAATACAAATAAACAATGAAATAAAATAACTCGTGTATTTGAATTTCATTCCAGGTCCTGGTTGCTCATCAGTAGCATATGGTGCATCAGAAGAAATTGGACCATTTCGAATTAAGCAAAATGGAACCTCTCTCTACCTCAATAAATACACATGGAATAGAGGTATTTTTTATCCTATTATTGTAGTAAATAGCGGTGCAGCTTCGGCATAGTAATTAGTAAATTTGTGTTTGCTGTTATGCTGATAATTTATCTTATTCTTTTCCTATTGCAGAAGCAAATCTTTTGTTTTTGGAATCACCTGCTGGTGTGGGCTTTTCGTATACAAACACTACTTCTGATCTAAAGAGTACAGGGGATAAAAGAACAGGTTAGTTGTGTCAAACAATACGTCTGATATTAAGACTACAGGGAAAACCAAACTCCGACTTGGGTACCATATTAGATCAGGCTTAGTCTGAGCTTCTGAGGCAGTCAGCCCTTGGCTAGTTGTACTATCTGTACCATTCTAAGAAATCATTCTTAACCAATTGTAAGAAAGTTATTTTAGAATGGGGTTTTTGTGATATCAAGACCCACATGGATTAATTGCCCACAGGATAATCTTTACTTGAAACCATCGATATTTGTATGCATCTTGCCTCATTTTGTTTGAAAGTAACAATTAAAATATAATTTTACAGCTCAAGATGCTCTAAACTTTTTGATTGGTTGGATGCAAAGGTTTCCGCAATACAAGCATCGTGACTTTTATATATCTGGGGAGAGCTATGCTGGTAGGTTTGTGGAAACTGAGCTTGATATGCATCATATTTTTACAATTCCACCTTATATGATCCAATTAAGCTCATCTCATTATTGTTTCTAGGGCATTATGTCCCTCAATTAGCAAAGAAAATTGTGGACTACAATCAAGGTTCATCAGAGCCCTTCATCAACCTCAAAGGAATTCTTGTGAGTAGCATTTTCCATTTGTAATATCTGAAATTGAAATAAGAGCTTACTTAAAGTTTGTTATCCTAAGTGCCACCTTTTCAAATGATTTATGGATGAATTAATAATGATGCTTATCTGAACTAATGTTTTGGTTTGTTCAGGTTGGAAATGGTGTCACAGATAACTACTACGACAACATTGGAACAGTCGCTTACTGGTGGACCCATGCCATGATCTCAGACAAGACCTATCGTTCAATTCTCTCCTCTTGCAATTTCACCACTTATAAGACTTCAAAGACTTGCGATCATTCCCTCGACTATGCCATGAACCGTGAATTTGGTGACATAGACCAATACAGCATCTACACTCCTTCCTGTTCTAAATCAAATTCTACTAGGCCAGTAATGCGGCTTAAAAACAGTCTTATTCGGAGAAGATCCTATGGTTATGATCCTTGTACTGAGAACTACGCAGAGAAGTACTATAACAGGCCAGATGTGCAAAGGGCAATGCATGCGAATACTACAGGGATTTCATACAAATGGACTGCTTGTAGGTATGTATCTTGCAACTATGTATGCATCTCAGTCTCTTTGCACAAGAGATGGTTGAAGTCTAAATCTAACAAATCTTTGATCAAACTCTTAACAGTGATGTGCTTATAAAGGCATGGCGTGATTCTGAATTCTCTATGCTACCGACCTATAGGAAGCTGATTAAAGCTGGACTTAGGATTTGGGTTTTTAGGTGAGTGATAATTTAGAGCTGGTTAAATTATCATATACATAAAGAAACTAAGAAAAATGAGTTGATCAGTCATAAGATCATGCAAGTTTGCAAGCCATATGTTTTCATATAGTTGTTATGTTTATTTCACTTGCAGCGGAGATACTGATTCAGTAGTACCTGTGACGGCCACAAGATTCTCAATTGGCCATCTTCGCTTGAAAATTAAGATCCCTTGGTATCCATGGTACTCAGGCAGACAGGTATTATAACTTCTGTTTGCAACTTTTCTTTAAAAGTTTTAGTTTTCCACACAGTTTACTTCACATGTTCAGCTCAACAGCAGTTGCTCTGTAGTCAGATGTAGAAAGCAGCAAGTTTCATTAAAAGGGAAGGACAGAATTTAGGCTTGAGCCCCTGTACTCCAAATTAGTCACTTTCCAAAAAAGGAAAAATGAAAGACGACCAATTTTGGAATGGCCAATATTTAAATATGAGCTGCCTCTAAATCTTTTTTTTTTTTTGAAGATAAATTGGGGGTCAAGCCTCCCAACATATTTTTAAATTAAATGTCTATGAAAGACCCCCAGCCGGGTTTCGAAGCCTCTAAATCTTAACAATAATAACTACATGCATATAATCTACCTAGTACTAATCAATGTATGTGTTTGTTAAATTAGCTGCACGAAACACAATAATGTGCATCAATAGTGGCTATCTAGGTACATGGGCATTAAAATTTCATTTAGGTTATTCCATCTTCCTCTTGCAAGCTCTATAGGGGCCTAGGCATTAAAATCAAATCATAGTTCTTGGGCAATATTGTACCACAGTTCTTGGGCTCCACCTGCCACTACTAAGCCACGTGGTCTGTTCTTTGCTTCAAATAAAATAAAATTTGTTCTTCTTCTAAACTTTTATAGGTCGGGGGATGGTCTGAAGTGTACGAAGGATTGACGTTTGCCTCCATAAGGGGTGCTGGACATGAAGTGCCTTTGTTTCAGCCGAGACGGGGATTCGATATGTTTCGATCGTTCTTGGCTGGGAAACAATTGCCGAAGTCATAGCATGGTCTATGTACTTATCTCTCTTGTTTAACGTTTCGACGGATGGTTAAATAACGGCTCAATTGATTTGGATAGTAGTTGAGTGCTCGGGGAAAATTCCGAGCTTACATGTAATTTGTATTTGTATTTATCATATAATGTTGATTCTGATTTGTTAACAGTACATTGACCAACTGAAAAGTAGCAATCATTTTATTCCCTGCTTTTCTTGGCTCTCGTAATTTTATGTTTTTCCTGATTGGAGTAGTTCAGATTTGGTATGGTCACTGAACTGAAAGTTGAAAACAGTTAGTACGAATTGGTTGGTATCCTGATTTCAAATCTGAATTTTTGAGTTTTGATCAGCTGATTTGAGCTACTCCGTAAAAAAGTCTGCATATTACATTCTTGTTGAGAAGAAATTTTTATACTTTTTGGGAATATTTAGTCATTGATTCTTTTAAACTTTTTATCGTTCAACAACATTTTCCAATTCCAGAAAACAGTTCAAATATAAAATTTGATTTTTAATAGGATTTTAATATGCATATCATATAAGTGATTTGGATCGGATGATTAAAATTTCAAAAGGAATATTTGGATTAATAGAATCAGCTAATCGCAACTTAACGCCTCGAAAACACCAAATTCCCGATTTTTTCAATACAAGCTGCAAAAGGGACAATATCAACGAAATCACCCCAGAAGAGAAGACCAAGCTCTGGGCTGTGTAACTATGTGTACCCCCGAAATTTATCAATTCAATATTCCTACTATCAACAGTCCATCAAATTTTGAACTGGGCCAACATATTTACCTTAATTGGGCCGAAACAAGATCCAGAGGAATAAACTGCACCCGATAAACCTCCTCCGAAGTCCAAAGTCCGAAGTCCGAACCCGCCATGTCCCTGAACTAAACCGACCCGGTTCAAGTGCAGAACCGCGCTTTTACCTTCGAGTCGCGCTAATGGAGTGGGACGACGAGTGGTGGGCCCTCGACAAGGCCCAGCACCTCCTCGCCTGCCTCCTAATCACCCTCCTCGTCGCGGCGCTCGCCGGACGGAGCCGCCACCTCTTCCTCCGACGACGGAGCGCCGCCATCGGCTCCGTCGCATCCCTCTTCGCAGGGGCTGTGAAGGAGGCAGGTGACGAGATAGGCCTCTGGAGATCCGCTGGAGGCTCCGCCAAAGACGCCGTCGCTGATCTTCTAGGAGTTGTTCTCGCTTTGATTGTGATTGGTTTGTGGAAGAGGTGGTTTGGATCGACCCGTCCGAGGCGAGATGAAGATGAGGGATTCTCTATGGTCTGATAGATTTCTGGAAGAGCACTAACCACTCTTTTCAATGGAGAATGAAATCAATTCCAAAAGAGTTGCTGCGTTTTGAGCATATTCATGACCAATTGATTTGTTTCTCAGTAGTGCCTTATTAGTAATATCAATGATATCTAGCTCATAAATTGACTACATGGTAAACTGACAGCAACAAAGATCTGACTCTGATGATCTTCAGTTTTGTCTATTTCTCTGAGTTTGCACTTGAGTGAATGTAGACTGTTAGTGGTTTGTTGATTTTATATCAAATAGTTTGCTAATTTACTTAAAATTTGAAAAAAAAAAGCCTTATATGAGTTTACATGTTATGAATTTTGATGTTGAGTACATCAGTGCCAGCATAATGTTGCATCACCTTACGCAACTAGCCTAACCTCTCATTCTTTCACCGTAGCATGTTCATTCTCTTGCTGTTGTTTCCAAGTGAAAGAAAGTTGAGGGCACCTATGCATTGCTAGTAAGCATAAAAAAGTCAACAAAATTGTAGGTTTTGATGAATTTTGATGACGCAAATTTCTAGCATAGTTTAATTTTTGTAAGTTGTTGAAGTTTGTATCGACTCTTTGAACTAAATTGTTACATGTTCATTGTGTGATCTAACATTTCAAGTTAGTAGTTAGTACCAATATTTTTTTTTGAAGGTCGGCAAAAGCCGACAATTTATATTAATAACAAAAAAAAGTATTACAAGTAACACAACCTTCCGTACCGGTATAAATTGGTACGTCACACTAAAAAAACTAAAACTCAGACACGAACTATAATTGTACCAGTACGTGACTCTTACAAACCCCGACCTAACCGGGACAAATGGTACCACTTCAAACCTAGCGGTGAACATAGTACCAATATTTTGATGATTCAATAAGTTACCTTCTTTAGCCGAGACATTCTAGACTGTTTTTTGAGTTTTGGAAAGTGCAACTCAAGCCACATGATTTGGTTTTAATCGTTAGGGCTATGAATTAGATCACGTGCTTGCATTGTTTCAAAGACTGACATTTATTCATGAAACATTTCTGAGTATGAAGTCAGAGATTGATTTAAATTCAAGCTATAATTCCATTTGATGTCTATTTTTAACAAGCTAAACTGAAATAGTTCTTTTACTGTATCCAATACTTAATTTCAAGTGGATATTTTGATAGAATTTTTCTTTCCTGTGATAATGTTTTCTCAATATACAATTTTCTTATATAAATTCCAATCTTGATACTGCATCATCATATCATCCTTCCGAATTGATCAAGATATACATTAATTCAAGTGGCCATTGTTTCTGCCGTATCAAATTCTTATTTGTTGTCAGGCTGATAGTTGTATAATGTATATACTATTAAAAATGAAGAAATGTGGGATCTCTAAAAGCGTATCGAATTATATACTTAATTTCAAGTGGTTTTAAAATTTGAGTTGATCTTGTGTTTCTGCAGGAAAATCCAGTTGTCTAGTATCTTTGTGCCAACTTAAATTGAAAATAATTCTTCTGGAAAAGGAGCAAGAGAAAACATACTGACTTATTTTATGTATTAACTCAATTTTAAATTCACTATTATAGTATTATTGTAAGATTGGGAGAAGTCAGCATAGCGTGTTCCGCATTCGTTGGTCGTGTGAGATCCATTTGAGGGTTATTTAAGTATGCTTGTGATTTTTTTTTATTATTAGTCTTAGACTCGAAAGGCCATCACACTAATTTTTTTTTAATAGATATGACATCTGGATCTTCACTCTTATAATTATTTTATAGACGTGACATCTTAAGTTCCAAAAACAGTGAAACTGTTATTGATGTGTACGAAAAACTCATATCATAGTATATATTTTTATTGACAAAAGTACCTCTATTATTTTTATACGTTTACTATTACTTTTTGACAATCTTATCCATCGTTAAAATTATATTCTAAAATCGAAACTCGATATCATAGATATGATCTTTACTGTATAAAATGATGATATAGCGTCTGTTTTGTTGTTTATCGAGGGAGTTACAAATTTTCCACGGTATAAGATTGAAGGCTTTCGATTCATTATATTTATATCTGTCCAATAATCTATCCAAGAACCATCTATAAATTTATCTTTTAAGTTTTGATATATTGTCAAAACTATTCAGATAAATAATAGTCAAGTGCTTCTCTTTTCTCAAAAGATTAAATAAAATGAGGATGGTCCCTAAAGTGAGATTAAATTTAAGGAATAGCAAAGTGAGATTTCGGGAAGCGTGGGAAGAGTGCTATTTCGGGATTAAGAATGTTGTTTGGATGATGAGTTTAGGAATAACATTGGGAAGTGTGAAAAGTAGAGAGAAAAGTGTTGTTGGGAAGAGTGTTGTTAGAAATAGTGCTATTCCTGGGATTAGCTATTCCTGAAATTGGTAATTGCGTTTGGATGAAAAATCTAGTCCTGGGATTAGCTATTCGGGGGAATAGGCTATTCCCAAACGATCCAAACGATAGCGATAAGACAAAGAGAGAGACTTTTGTAATGAGAAGTAGAAATATATATACGAGGGGAATTTTAGCCTGGAGCTTCTTTTAGGCACAAAGAAGGACAGATCTGTGCTAGTATTAGGAATTCTGGTTAAATTTTCTAAATGTTTTTGTTTCTGTATGATTTTTTTGTTCTCATTGTTTGGAAAAATTTTGGTAGTCTCTTGCTTTTGGTCACGTACTTGTGTGGGTGTTATTTGATGGATTGAGACACCGTATATTTTGAACCCAAACTTAATCTCACCATTTGCATAATAATTTTGACAACATATTATTAATTACAAAACATAAAAGTAAAGATTAATTTTAAACTTCGGTCGTTATGCATGTAGATTTCATACAATTTAAGTTATCGTTGGGTCATGGTCTCAGGTCTAAAATATTGAATTTAGAATTTTTAGAATTATTTATGATAACATGGTTGTGAAGCTTCCAAGTCCCATTTAAATATAGTAATGTTGTTGTTTAATATGACAGTACTTCCACTTATACCCAAAATGTTTTTTTTAGCACGATAATTTGTTTAATAAAATAGCAATTTTCTGTATTAGCTTTGTAATCGTCGAAATCAGTAAACTAGATGAAAACTATCAATACTTAAAATAATAATTAATATTATCTATTTAAAATATACAAGAACCTAAAACAAACTGCGCCGTTTCAGTTCATGTTTTCGAAAAGTACAAATAAAAGTGCTGTTATTATGTTTTCGGTTTCTTTGTAACCGTCCTGACTAGTACATGAGACAGACACTAGCAAAGTGCTTTCAGATATTTTCAAAAACATCTCACTGAAATATCTACTTGTCAGAGGAACACCACACGCAACAGCATCCCAAGCACCTCAGGAATCAGAATTCCATCTTATCCGTACTGACAATAAAGTAGAAATGCGGGACGGATGACGCGGGATCTGACGATTGGGAGAGCAAACAGCGAGCGGCGATTGATTCCTTTCGTTAAATATACCTCTCCCCACTCTTAAAAATGGCAGCTTCCTTCTCCATTGCAACCTCTTGTTCCTCCTCTGCTGCCTTTTTCGGGCCCCGCTTCTCCCGCTACGTGTCTCCTCTCTTTTTCTCCGCTTTTAGAAATAAATACCCCTCCTCCGTATCATTTTGCTTTTCTCATTCTCCATCTGCCTTCTCTTCTTCTATTTCTTCTTCTACTAGTTCTTTTTCTGGTTCTTCTTCTCTCTATTGGCGACTGGGATCTCGTGGTAGGATGGCCCACTCTTCAGCTTGCGCCGCTCTCGGCTTGACGAAGCCGAACACGATTGAGGCACCTCAGGTAGTTAAACTCTTTTGAAATCATCGATCTTAATTTAGTTTCTTTTGTGTACTAAGGTGTTCGATGAAATGTCTCACTGAGATTTTTTGTAGATCTCTAATTTTCTTCGTCTGGGTTTCTACTTTTGATGGGTTTTAACTTGTAATAGCAAAAGAAACACTCTGATCTGTGTGCTTACACTTTACAGATCACTTTCTCAGCAAAGGAAATTCACTTTGCTGAGTGGAAGGGAGACATCCTTGCTCTCGCGGTCTCAGAGAAAGACTTCTCTAAAGATTCGAACTCAAAGTTTGAGAACCCGATCTTGAAGCAGCTCGACGAAAAGCTTGGTGGTCTTTTGGCCGAGGCTTCATCAGAGGAGGATTTTACTGGTAAAGCTGGGCAAACTGTTGTGCTTCGGTTGCCAGGCTTTGGTTTCAAAAGAGTTGGGCTTATTGGGACTGGCCTGATCAAGGATCCGACTGCTAGTGCTTACAAAGGCATCGGTGAGGCTGTCGCAGCAGTTGCCAAGACAGCTCAGGCCAGTAATGTAGCAATTGTTGTTGTATCCCCCCATGAAGGCTCACAGGAGTCCAAGTTGCATGCTGCCTCTTCCATTGCAGCAGGTAACTCCTCTATTCAAATAGCAAGTGGGATATCTCAGGTTTGCTTAGCTTGGTTGAAATGATATATCTAGCTCATATTAAATTATCTTAAATTCTAACTATAGATCATTCTATATGCCCTCTGTGACCTGAATTAAGCTAATCAGAGCATGATGTTGTTGTGTTGCAAGCTTCTCTTAACTAGTGACAAAGTAATTTAGTTTGATTAGCAAATAAGGCTTGAAACATTGGAGTTAATTTTGTTACTTTGTTTAATTTGCACAATGATATAAAAAATTTATTTGCTTTTGAAAATGCATAGCCATTCTGATTTTTTTTTAAAGATAAGTAACTATAGTATTACATATAGAAAATTGACACTCGGCTAAATCTATAAATAACAAGTTTCAAGTAATATTACTGGTTATTGGATAGGTTGTCAACTTCTCATTAAGTATCTCTGTTTGTTCTTCTGCAGGTACTGTGCTTGGTGTGTATGAGGACAGCAGGTTCAAGTCTGAATCAAAGAAGGCAGTTCTTAAGGAAGTTGACATTATTGGTTTGGGTAGTGGGGTTGACCTTGACAAAAAACTTAAACATGCTGTTGAGGTTTGCTCTGGGGTGATCTTTGGCAAAGAGCTAGTCAATGCACCTGCAAATGTTCTCACCCCTGGTATGTAAGCTTAATTTTGATCGTATTATGAACGAAATCTAGCATCTGCTTAAATAGATATGTGATTATACTAGCACCTGGCAAATGATCAAATGATTGTAGTCCTGGGATCTGGCATTTTTTCTATCTCACAGCCTTGCTGGTATGAAATTGTCTAACGGGACTATATGAGATTTATGGATGTCTGAAGTTAATTTAGGCACAGACAGGTGCCAAAAAAGTTGCCCTCAGTACCAATTGTGATTTACTTATTCAACTTTTACCATTGGTGGTTCCTTTAGTTGTGTTCCTTTTATCTTACTAAAATACTAATACTATGACCACTAGTATTAATTTGCAAATCGATCTTCTAAAAATTGTATTCTGTTTCTCTAAGGCGTCCTAGCGGAGGAGGCTGCAAAGGTGGCGTCTGCATATAGTGATGTCATGACTGCAACTATATTAGATGCAGAGCAGTGCAAAGAACTAAAGATGGGCTCTTACTTAGGAGTTGCTGCTGCTTCTGCAAATCCACCTCATTTTATCCACCTCTGTTATAAACCACCAGGTGGCAATGTGAAGAGAAAGTTGGCGATTGTTGGGAAAGGCTTAACATTTGACAGGTACATTAGAATGACATCTTCTTCACTATAAATATATATCAGCACCTACTGATGCTGCTTTTTCTGTTTTGTAGTGGTGGTTACAACATAAAGACTGGGCCAGGTTGTTTGATAGAATTGATGAAATTTGATATGGGAGGATCTGCTGCAACTTTTGGAGCTGCAAAAGCTATAGCTCAAATTAAACCTCCTGGTGTAGAGGTAATCTTTTTCCCCCTGAAGTAGCAGGGCTGTAAGTATAACCAATTCTTATGCTGATTGTACCAATATCTTTTTCAGGTTCACTTCATAGTTGCGGCATGTGAAAATATGATTAGTGGAACGGGCATGAGGCCTGGTGACATAGTGACTGCTTCTAATGGAAAGACAATTGAGGTAAGTTTTTACTAAAACATGACTTAACCCCCTCAATATAAGTATCCTGAACCTTTTAAAATCAAACTATTGATTGCTATTGTTTGGTGATGAAAGACTGGCACAAGGAAATTCAGCCTTGTATCTGTTTCCCTTACAAGAAATTCATAACATGGAAATATTGTGTCACAATTTAAGTTATTTCCTAATGAAATGCAATATAGGACTTTAAAAAATGATCTTGTACTAGGGTCTTTACATAAAGTTTTATCACTAAATTCAAGAGATAGCTATCCATGTGGACCTCAATGTCATTCTTTCTATACTTTAGGTTAATAACACAGATGCTGAGGGGAGGCTCACTCTTGCTGATGCTTTGGTCTATGCTTGTAACCAAGGTGTTGATAAGGTAACAAGTTCTTTTCCACTTCAGTCATAACTATATTTCTATAGATTTCAATCACATTTTGCTAATAAATATAACATTCTTGCAGATCGTAGATCTGGCAACCCTAACTGGTGCATGCATTATTGCCCTTGGATCTAATATTGCTGGTAAGAAATGTGAACCTAAAATGAAAGAAATTATACGATAGGCCTGCTTCTATTATACATTGTAATTGTGTGTGCTTACTGTGACAGGAATTTTCACCCCCAGTGATGAGCTGGCGAAGGAAGTGGTAGAGGCATCACAGAGGGCAGGGGAAAAACTATGGAGGTTGCCATTAGAGGAGAGCTACTGGGAATCAATGAAATCTGGTGTGGCTGACATGGTCAACACTGGTGGCCGTCAAGGAGGCTCTATTACTGCTGCTCTTTTCCTTAAGCAGGTCAACTTTTTTTCTGATGTTCTATCTCGGTTCCTCATCGGGGAAAACATAACATAACAATTTTAAATTGTGGTTGCTGTTGAGAGCAGTCAATATTGTCAGGTCTAATTAGCAGGCTGTGTGATCTGACCATATTTAGTTGCTTTATAACTAGTGACAATTTTAAATACGGATTTAGGACGACCTTAAATGTTCCCACTTAGATTCTGACCTGCTCGTTGATCTTGCTGGAAATTAATTGATTTTATTTTAATATTTTTCATAACAAATTCATTTGCAAATGTACACATTTTCACCCCGTAAATGTCTGTATATGGTACCAGTTCGAATCAACTGTGTTTTATGCATACTAGCTTTGGTTTTGAGTATCTAAATTTCATATTCTTCCTTAACAATTATCATTTTGTTTTTTGTGCCTGCAGTTTGTGGATGAAAAAGTGCAGTGGCTGCATATAGACATGGCAGGACCAGTTTGGAATGATAAGAAACGTGCTGCAACTGGTTTTGGAGTATCTACCTTAGTTGAATGGGTTTTGAACAACTCTTCTTAGATACTGGGTTTTTAGATCTCAAAACTAAAACACAGAAGCGAAAAAGGTGATGTGAGCTCAAGGCATTCTGGTTTTAGGGATACTTTATAGCAAAATAAATAAAAAAAAGAGGAATGTCTTTTGATCAAAATAAATCCTGTTTTCCTTAGTGTGGTTTGAAGCGTTGTTTTGTCATCAACTATTTATTATCTACTAATCTCTTCCAGTCATGTGGACTTCTGTTGAGCTTTTTTTATGGTACTTTGTGTTTGCTTCCTTGAGTGATCGAGCTGTGAATGTGAGTATGATTTGTTGTTTTCGTGTAGATGCTTTCTTTTATATGAAGGGCGGATAGTACTAGGACTATCTGTTTTAGGCCAAGGGGTGTATGCTCTTTGTTTTAATTGTATCTGAGGCCTCAGTGCCTCCTCACGTACTTAATAGTGCTTTCCAGCTTGTTGTATCTAGCTGGCTTGAATTTTAGGTATGTGTAATTTCAGGTCACAAAGTCATTTTGTGTGTTGAAAAAAGAGCAGCGCTCGTGCACAAATTTTGGGTATGTGTAATTTCAGGTCACAAAATCATTTCATGTGTTAGAAAAAGAGCAGCACTTGTGCACATCATTTTGCTTTCTTTAGCCGTTATTTTCTCCCATTACGTTAGCCTATGCTTGCTCCGGCTTCTTCTCTTATCAGGCTATCTGGGTTGGATTAGTTATTATTATTTTTTTTTTCTTTTTGGTTGGTTTGGCGGGTGTGGGGCAGGGGCGGGGGCATAAACATCATCGGTTCAACAGAATCGGAAAACAATTAAGAACAAATCAATCAAACAAATAATCAACTATTGAAAACTCCATAAAATACGGAGGCCACTTATTACAAAGCTGAAATTAAAAGCATAATTGTCACGTCTCAAGTCTCAAACATAGCAGCATTCCTCTCTTCATCTGCCATTTCGACGATTTCGTTCTGGGATTTGGGTTGTGATATTGTTCATTTTCCCTGTACTGCTTCTTGTGTTAGTATAATTTGGGTTCTATTTTGGTTTAGGTTCATGTAACTTCAACAAAACTCCTCAGCTGTCTGGTCAGTTTTTCAGTATGCTCAGCCATTCTTTAATCTCTTGTCAGGAAGTTTTCCAATTGCATGCTATAAGTTTCAATCCTTATTCTGTAAGGCAAATGACTTAGGAATTAGGATAAACAATGTTGAATTCAATCCTCGAGAATACTTGATTAAATAATAGCTTACAGATTTACCCTCTTAATCAATTTGATAATATCCTTACCATTACATCTGTGAAATTAAATCCCCTCAATAATTTTAAATATTAAAATGCATACACTAATGTATATAATTAATAGTCTTACTCTTAATAAAGCCCTAAAATGGCACCATTAGGGAAAAAAATAAAAGCAAAAGCAGCAACAATTTCAAATATTGTCAGATCTTTTTATTTCTAATATCGTAATTCTTTTTAAAGTATATCATAGCTCACTTCTTGATCTGATAATATAAAAACTAAAAATTAGACAAATGCAAAATTTACAATTGAGAAAGTTAGTACAAATTGTCCATCTCAATGGTTATAATTCCGGAATTAGAATTCCCAGAGAAAAAGAATTTTAAATCAAAATTTCCCGTACAACAACCACCTAACAAAATAAAAAAAAAAAACACGAAAAGAAAATATTACATCTGTACTGAAAAACTTCCTCAGGCTAGCCAATTTTCACTAGCTTGATCAATTAACGAATCAGTCAGAACTCCCATCCTCTCAGATACTAACTTCACCGCTAGAAAGACCTAGCTTGGTTCCGTAACTCCCATCCTCTCTCTCCGTTTCATCGAGAAGCATATCTATTATTCGAATTCCAAAAACAAAAAAGAAGCATATGTGATTGAAAAGAAATGTCGACATCTACTATAGAACCTAACCGGTTAAACTCCATTTAGTGACAGACATTTGATCACGACAGTTGAATTTGAAGGCATCTGATGCGTGGCGCCCGTGTGTTAGAATTGATATTAGATGCCGCCCCTAGTTTTGCAAATCCAGTACAAGAAATAAGTTTTTTTCGAAACACAGTACAAGAAATAAGTTAACACCTTTCCGCGCTCAACTATCAGGAATATCAACGGCTGTCATTGACTAGATCGACTTAATAATACAAATTCTGATAACTTACTGACCATGATATTTGCTTTGCTTTAATTTGCCTTGTACAAAAAAAAAAAAAAAATTAAAAGATGTGAGATCTAGGGCCAGTCAATTTATGATCGAGAGGCGAACCGTTTTATGGGAAAAGAATGATAAGTGGAAAGGTATGGATTTGGATTGGTATATGACCGATTGACCGTGAGACTAAAAATTAGCTCACTGATTTAATCGAGTCTTTTTTTTTTTTTTTAATGCAAGGGATCGATGCTCAAACAAGTGAAGGGTAGGATCGTCTCCAGCAAATTATTAACGGTAAACTCGAGCTTAAAAAGCAAAACATAAATTAACCATCAAACTTTCATCCATCACACAAAAAACAAAGAACTTTGATGACGTATGATTATTTTATCAATATATTCGACTAATTTTTGGAAAACATGGATGTGCTCATACATAATAACTGTCATATGGGCCCAGCATTTTATGTTGGGTCTGGTACAGATTTATTTCGCAATTTGGCTGGATTAGTTCAAATTTTTCCAGTTCTAACTCAAATCAAGAAAATTAGCATCCCCAAGCATTAGCAGTAGCAGCTCTTATCTCCTGCACAACTTGAATACTCCTTAAGAAGCTGAATACTCGACTAAAACTATTTACAATACCCAAAGTAGACTGTTCTAAACAATAAATCAGCACCCAGCCACAGAGAAGTACAGAGAAAACTCGACAAATATCACCTATACATCTGTGAACTATATATACCACTGAAAACTTCTACCCTTTCCTCGAAGGAAAAACAAAAGGAGGAATGTGTTACAAATTGGGAGTTGTTGGGGTATCATTCTGCTGTGTAGTCCTTATAAAAGTAACTGTAAGAGATGGTTGATACGGAACATTGTTATAAGCAATCAGTATAAATTAAGTAGAAAGTATCCTTTACAAATGTACCTCATTTGGTGGGGTTTACTCTGAATCAGCTAGTGGAACTCAATATGATACTAGCAATGCAATCTTCTATTGCTATTCCATTGATAAGTTATCATCATGTTTTATTGTTGAGGACCACATTAGCATGGGATTTAGAGGCAGTGCGTTTCAAGTTTATTCTCTCTTTATCAGCTGTTTCCTTTTCAGCCTTCTTCTTCTCCATCTCATAATTTGCCAAGTTATCCAAGTGTGCTTTCTCAAACATTTTGACAAAGTGAAGTAATGTAGAGATGACTACACAAAAAGAGAGAAAAATAAAGGAGTCGAATAGAGCATGTGTTTTGTAAATTCAAAGATTAAGCACGTGAGAATTTGTTATGCCAAATGCCATATGCAGATAACAATTTAGGCCTGTCCAGTGAAAAAAAAAAAAAAGCAGGCTCTCAGCTGTATCTTTGTGCATTTTTTTCCTCGTTTTCATATAGGAAAGAAAATATCTGTCATATCCATACGATGGCTCACTATACTCATGCTTCTTAGATTTCTTAATGGAACCAAAATTACCTGTTTCAAATGGACATTTTGTAGGGTCTTCGCCAAAATATGCTACCATTGCATCAGCATTTCTTCCCTGAAAAAAACATAGCTGCTTCTAAGATTGAAGATAAATTTGTCTTTTGTTCGCCCTTGTTAAATTTGGCTTTCATATATATTGAATAGAAGGATGTTAAATGTGATATGTAGAGAATTACATTTATAGGGCTAAATATGCATGGTTATTAGGTGATGATCTGGTTCTGGGCCTCAAAATTACATATGTGTTTCTTAGTCTTATTCTGTTTTACTGGACTGCAAAGTCGATTTCGTTTTTCCTTATTCCTTGTTGGGAACAAGGACAATATTTTTCATCAAAGATTAGGCTATCTTACAATTTTACAAATACACCCTGGTAAAGAGCCATTCTGTTATAATTTTTTTTTCCATTGCAACTCAACACCCTCATTGCTAATAAATATATGAGATTACATAAAAGGTTATACTGAGACAGAGACTTTGATATATTTGATTGAGGGCTTAAATGCTCTCACAAAAGATTAGATAGAGAAAGATGAAACAAACCACTACAGTGGATAGAGCTTTCAATGACCTATATTCAGCTGTCGCAAGATTAACGAATTCCTCCAGAGTCTGCAGCCAGTAAAAAACTGTAATTAGCACTTTCCGAGTAATGCTTGAGAATTTTTTTCATTCAAACAGAGGCTTTGTGTTTTTGTGATGAAGGATCAAAATAAGCACTGAACTTCTTTGTATAAATAATACAGTACTTATATGCTTATGCTAATCACTAAATTCTATATACTTGTATATTTTCCAAGTAATGCTAGAATCAAACATATTTGACACCTGTGCCATCAATTGCGATCGGATCTCAAATCTCAAGCTTCAAAATGACTGATCTGAACTTCTCATTGTGTTTTTCACATTGAAATCACATTGGAAACCAAATTTTTGCATTTTTTCCGAATTTCTTTTACTATTTTTCAGACTTTTAGAATATTGCTTGATCAAAAGATATGAATTGGCTAAATTGCAGCAATTTTATAGAAATGCAAAATTTGATGTCCAACAGGATTCAATTGTTAAGAACACAATGAGCAGTTTAGATTGGTAGGCAAGGGCATATGATGAGATTTGAAAGACTATGCTCTTCCAGAGAATTAATTAGCTAGGTAACCTAAAAGTTTAAGCTCATAGATAAGCTAATGTTCAATAAGGGAACGGATCACTTGAAAATTATAAAAGGTCAAGTTTAAAAATTGTAGGTGTGATATATATGTTATAACTTATAAATATCATTCCTATAAAAATAATGAGATTTCATTTATGTCTCACCATCCATCGTGTGATTCAAACTTCTCACTGGTCTGAAACTAATGGTTCTTGATGCATCACTAAATGATATTCAAGTTTCTTTGAAACTCAATTGGTACTCTTATCTATATCCAACATACCTATAAAGCTACTCTTTAATTTTTCAACCTTATTTAAATTGTTTTGATATTACATTGTCAAGATAAGACATTGTAAATTGATCCGTCCCCTTCTAATACTTATCAGGGATAATTTGAAACTCAATTGCAGAAATGGGCAATTCTGAAAAATGTATCTCAACCTTGTGGAAGAGTCCAGAGGAAGAACCTTCGCTTTCAGTAGATGATAACTCATTTTTAACGATCTCCAGTCCATCGGATATTTCCTTCATCCCCTCAGCCAAGTACTTAAATTGTATCTGTAAAACAAGTAATTGCATCAAGAAAAGAACATACACACAGACGCATACATGTTACTTTAGACACAAGCAATTGTAATCTTTTTCTGTATTTACAGTGGCGCAACATTACACTCCCTCAAGTATTCAGACTATAATTCACCCAGAGTACATTCATAAACACCAGATACTAGACCAACCCATAACATAGCTTGAAAAGTGACCAGTACATGACCACCACAGCTTGAAATCATCAAATAGGATTCTAGTATACATAATGCATGTTGCTTCTTGAGTATACACCATAAAAGCAATAATATGTTACCTTTGATGCTATCATAAAAATATAAATATATATACATTACCTTTGATGCAGGCTCAATATGGATGAGATCTGAGGAAAAATCAAGTACTTCTGGGAGATTCTCAGCTAGAACCTACTAGACAGGCACAAAATTGAAGTTATAAAATTATTGAAATAAATTTAGTTTTTGCTTGAAGATTGTGAGATTACAATCAGCGCATCTTGTAAACATGGAAGATATAGCCTTAAATAATCAAGAAAAGTCCACTTTTTTTTCGAAACCTTAACAGCAGCTGTCAAGAAACGTCTACTTTGATCCCTGAAATATTGCCCTTGGTTCAATTAAACATTAAAACCAAATACTCTGGGGGCTACATTATACCAAAAAAATTGTTCAAGACCCAGCTGAACTAAATCCAACAGTTTTAGGGACCAAAATAGACTTTCTTCTATAAAATATTAAGAGAGCAGGAAGCATCCTCTTAAATCATATTATGTATAAGAGAAGTTTTCAGAATTACAGATCAGTAAAGGTTTCATACAATTCTAAACAGAAACATCGGTTGCTATAAGATGAGGTTAGCACCTTGCATAGGTAATGCATTAGAGTTGTCCTATTGTCCCGTGCACGTGTATCGCTGAGCTTTAGAAGGCTGTCTAATTTAAAGCCAACAGCAGAACCTATCAAAAAACATGTACCAAACTTTTAGAATCAATTTTGGTACTCTTATCCCAAGATAATACTACCTGGAACTGCATGTCAGATCCAGTAGATCCTGCTACTCAGGCTGACCTTTATGGTACTATGCTAGGTAGGTAGATGACGATGGTCATGATGAAATAAAAGAAAACTCAAAAACAATGAACCACAAGAAAGTGCCTACTCATCAGTCATCACAATTAAAACAATACACAAATGTTAAAATAAACAAAAAGTAACTAACCTCTGGCTGTTCCTTGATTTAACGCATTACCCAAAGAGAGGATGGTTTTCATGATTCTTTTTAGCTTTGTGGAGCAACTAACCTGATCATATGAGAATTCACCTATATGAAAATATACATACTCTGAAAATTGCCCAATATTAAATACAGGTAATAAATTCCAAATAGATCCTCGTCATTCTTTTAATTTTATCCCTAACACCCCAAAAAGAAAAATATCTATGTATATAATAGAAGAAATAAAGTCCTTTCCCAACTTATCTGTCATGCATATCCAAAATTTATCATAAAAGACACTTTATTAGATTAACATGTTCAAACATGATTTTTCATTGTCTTTCTGACAAAGTATAAGGATTGAAGGCTCAACATATCATTTGTCATTTATGTATTAACAAGAGTTAAGTTATACCTCTTCTGCGACAGCATTTACAATGCTTAAGTTTACTTTGAGTTCTGCAACCTGAAAAATTAAGTGTCTCAAATCAAATTGTAAATACATGCTAACAAGTCGAGGTAAACAAGGTTTATCTACAAAAGCGTCTTTGTTGAAATCAATAAGAAAGAAATAAGCAAGAAATCAGATCTAAAGCTTTCACCTGGTTCCGAAACTTAATCTTGAAGGCCAATATCCTTACTTTGGGCTCAAATCTAGGCACCTTCATAATCTCCAAGAAGTACTAAAAGGATGTTAGAAGAAAGTTAGTTATATTGCCGATGCCCGCATCATACACAATATATGCACTCTATGAACTTTTTTTACATAAATTTAAGCTTGAACACACAAATGCATAGATTATTTTAATACAGCCAGAATGTTCCATTTGGCTGAAGTATAAATATGGTAACTTTTTTAAGTTAATTTCATCCTATGGACCAATATTTAAAGTTTGACAAGTTAGACAGACACCAAGAGAAAACAGTACTGACCTGCTCACATTTACCTAACTTTTCTACGTCACCCTTATAACTCTGAAAATCAGAAACAAAAAAACTTCATATAGTAAGTATCCAAGATAATAATGCAAAGACAAAAAGAAGTCATCAGATTATCTAAAACAGTTATAACAGAAACAAATGAGTGAGATGTACCCTGAGTTTTTCCACTTCATCCTTTGTCGGGCAGAACTTTACAAGTGCGTCTACTTGTTCCATCTCCAACATTGAATCATCAAGGGTAAGAACAGAGTTCTGAAACAAATAAACAACTATGTATCATTTATAGTCAATGAAATTCAAGTTTCTGCCATTTTTTTCAAAATGATAGTTGCACAATTTGCATTACTGAATAAAAATTATCTGCTTACCACCAGATCAGGAAATGGTATCTTTAAATTCTTAAGCATTATCTCACAGTTGTTAGAGCGCCGAAGTTCAATCTGTGAATAAAGTAAACAAAACATGTTTCTTTGATACACACATAAAAGGAGGGTTACAACATAAAGTGTAAATTTTCATACCAAATGAATTTTGTCCGGTTTAGCCCCTAAGGAGGCTCGACGACCTGCCTTGGGATCTGGCACATTTACTGCAAAAAGGGTCTCAAGTTCCGAAAAATTGATCTCAGGCGCCCTAGCACAATGGAACCCTCAATTACATACAAACTACAAATGTGTTCGCACATACACTACATATGACAAAATAAACAGAAAATTATTAGCTGGGTTTAATATAATGTTTCTTACGTTACTTGTTGTGTCTCAGCCCACAAACTTCCTTTTGTGGCTCTTGTTACTTTAGACCAGTGCAATGGCTTTAGAGAAACCCTCTTAGTCGGTGTAGTTCGTACAGCTTTAGGACTTTTTGAGGGGCCCATGGTCTGGCCTTTAATTGATGGGGGAGGTGGAGGAACGTTAACATTTGCACTTGGTCGATTGCCCAAAGATTTTCCTGAAGGAGGAGGTGGTGGAGGTGGGGCCCCTGGGGCCCTGGGTGGTGGTGGAATAGGAGCTTGAGCCATATTTGACTTAGTAGCAGAAAATGGTGGAGGCGGTGGTGGAGGAGGCCGTGTAGATACAGATGTATGGGGACTTGATGTTGGAGATGGATGGGGAGGTGAAGGTGAATTAGCGCCAATTATAGATCGATTTGGAGGCGGTGGGGGAGGTGGGGGTGAAGATAAGGTGGTTGATGGTCTATTTGGAGGAGGAGGAGGTGGTGGAGGTAAAGGAAAAGTATTTGATTGTTTAGTTGGAGGTGGTGGTGGAGGTGGAGGTGGAGGTGAAGCTGAAGAAGGTACACACAAAGAAGACCTGTGAGGAGGAGGCGGAGGAGGTGGGGGTGGAGGTGTAGGTGTAGGGGGACCAGGAGCAAATGAAGCTGAGGGTAGAGGTGGGGGAGGGGGTGGAGATGGAATGGAAGTTTTGGAGGCATTTGAATGGGAAGGAGAAGGCGGCGAGGCAATGTTCGGCTTGGAAGGGCTTTCAGGATTAAAAGATACTTGGATTGCTCTATTGGAAGTAGATACAAAGGAGCCAGAATGCATTTGATCTGCAGAAATAGGAATGATATTTTTACTGTCTAACTTATTAGCATTTATAGTACGAGAAGAGGTTAAAGTTGAAGATGCTAGTTCAGATGAAGGGGAATTCACTGGGGGCTCTTCCGGCCTCTCAGTTGACAACATTGGCTGTACTTTTGGATTTGTGGTTTCTCTCTCAGAATCTGATGTTGACCGGGATTTTGAAAGAGTTGAGAGCGGAGGCCAAGCACATGGAGATGGTATTTCCAATGAAGTCGACCGCAGTCTAGTAACTGTAATAGTAGGCTTTGTTAGAGCAGGCTTTTCTGCGACTTGATTTGGTTTCTCAAAGCTAGATGAAGCTAAAGCAGAGGATATGGAATCTTTTTTTGCTTCAGAATCTGAAGACATGCTGCCATTAGTAAAATTATCACTCTCTGACTTTGATTTGGAATTAGTTGGGGACTCATCTACTTCTGACTTTTGAAGAGTAGAGGCTTCAGTGATCCTTTGGCTGCTTTGAGATGGTGTGTGATCCTTCCCCATCCAATCCAAGAGGCCAAAGTATTCTCGCACTTTGGAAAAGGCTTCTACAGGGAGACCTTCCTCTCCTTTATTTTGTGCGTCTGTTTGAATTTCTAATTTAGCTTTCGGTGCTGTCAGGTCCATTTCCGAGAAAAGTATCTTCAAAAAGGACAAGTTCATGCATACCAAATTTTTATGTTAGACTTAGACATACAAAATGAAATATTGGAAAATTTTCTCTTGGCATATATTTCACTCAAATGACAAAAGAAAAGGCATACGAAAGATGAATTCTTTGTTTGCAAAGGATAAGTCCTATAATCTAGTATGTCGTTGGCTTAATTCTAGTGTTCTAATATGAATCTTTTTTTTTTTTTGGTGAAAGCATTGTGGCGAAATGCCACCCTGCAAATTTTAATTAAAAGAAAGTGAATAAAAAGTCTGTTTTCGCATTTTGTTTACCTATATATTGCTTTGAAGTATTTTACTGTTCTGAAATTATTAAAACTATGAGAATAGTTGAAATAGAACATAGTTATAACAAGCAGGTAAATATATAAAGAACAGTTAGCTCACCTCGGCTCTAAAGAGTTTATTAAAGTGCTCCTTTGCACCCCGCATGACATCCAATTGATCACGATTCAGCATAAGACTGGTTGATCTGATGAAAGCAGTGTTAAACATCACTCTAAATACCATCTCTTCCCGTTCAAGGCTCTCATCCGTGTTAATGCATTCTAGAACGACATCTCCTTTGATGTGGCAACAGATCTCTATCTTTGCTATCTCAGAGTCTGCCTATTTCAAACCCAACAAAAAATTATACAATGCAATGTAGCAATTTTTTATTTTATTACCAATGAAATAAAAAAAAATCTACAACGGGATTGCACATCCAATCGAAACATTGCTTCTGATCAAGTCAATCATATGTAGCTTCAATAACATGAACCCAAATGGTACTATAGAAAAGGTACCTTTCTATAGAGGCGGATAGTCTTCTTGTCCTTTGGGGTGGAAAAGAGAAGCTTCGGGTTACTATCATTAGGTGTTAAAGGATCCTGGCCACAAATCCTAAACATTGGCCTCAATCCACCTAGGCCATCAGAATCGGGAATTATTCTTATGATCAAGCGGTTTAATGTAAGAGCTCTATCAATAGGAGGCCACTCCGAATCCAAGTTCCTCTGGGAAACATACTGCAAGTATCTCAATTGGGATGGCATTGGATCCAAAGGGGAGAAAAGCTCCAACAGCTGGGAAGATGCCTGCTTATAAATCATCTCAAGTGTCTTCTGTTCATCGTTATAATGCTTCAGATATATCAGAAGGGCTGATAGAACAAATGCCAAAATTGGCCACCCACCTTGCTCGGAATGCATCAAGAGAAAGTGTCGGTCGCGTGCCAGCCATGTTTCACTTGATTTTAGGAGATCGTGAAGTGTTCCCATTGGTAGTATGGGGCATCCCTCATAGTGACGTGGGTAATCTGTCACAGTAATGTTATGTCCGCTTAATATGCGGCCGATTCGGCTTTGTTTACTTTCACTGGTACCGAAGTTGAATACCATGTAGGACCCACCAGGGGTATGTTCATGGAGCTGAGATACAACATTTTCTACATAAGCCTTGAACTTGCCTTCCTCTAGTGTTTCGAAGGAATAGGAGCGGTCAAGCACTGCAAATGCAGTAATGATTTTTAATTAGAATGATGAAGGGTGAAAAAAACAATTTGAGAAAAAAAAAAAAAGCATCTAAGGACACTGTATTAATCAAATGGTTCAAATTCCTTCTTGATGTATACAAATGGCAAAAGTACAATAATTTAGAAACCACCAGGTTTTCATAGTCCTGTTAAATGGGCAAAGCACCATTTAGCTAGAACAAAATTACAACAACATAACTTATGCATAGACTAAATAAAAAAATAAGGACAATGAAATTGTTCCAAAATGAAATTAATAGAAGTAATGAAGTTAAATTCTCACAGTATATATTATCTGCAACAGGAAGAATCCCATCTGGAGGCTTCTTGTAGACGAATTTCTTCAAAAACGACATCACTTAATTTCCACCCGCAAGAAGCCCAATCCAGCTTTAGTCAGGTCATCAAAAGAGGGAAATAACAAAAATACTTCACTTATGATCTCAAAAAGGCACAATAGACCCCGGATGGAAGAAAAGGCATAGAAGTTGAAAGAGGAAGAAAAGGAAATGGAGGGGCAGTTGACCAATTTTACAATCAAACGGGTGTTGAAATTTTCCATAGAAAATTTCTTCCCAGAGAGTGCGTGCAGCTCAAGAAGGAAGTCGCTGGCCATTAAGGTGCGAAAGGGAATTACAAATTGAGATTTGAAGGATTAAAAAAGTGATGCAACGATTGAGCAATGTCGGAGACTACACTTGAACGAGCCTGGTATCTATTTTTTTATGATGGAAATTAGAAATTCTGGTAGGTGACTAGGACTGCTTTATGCGTTTTCCTTTTTATAATATCTTTTCATTCCTTCCTTTTTTTAATTTTATTTTTGAGTAACAAACTAATAAGCTTCCAGAAATTTTGTACGCGGTCGGCTTTCTTGGCGCCAAACCGCCGGTTCGGTTTTTTTATTTGTTTTGGCGGGATGTGCATGCGCCACGCCATCGGGAGCGTCTCGGCTTGTCCTGTGTTGTGCACTGTCGATGCTCAGCAAGGTTCTGATCCAACGGTGAGTCAAGCCGCTTGGTACGGATCAATGGCCCAATGCTTCAACAACGGAACAACCAAAAATAATTTAAGGATGACTGTTCGTTGTGGGGACCGTGTTTATGAGATTCCGTGTCACTGTAAGTCTGTAATCTTTTATGAGACATTATATAACTATATAAATTTGCTGTGGCGTGAGAGGCACGTGTGAGGGATTTTTACTGTAGTTAGAACAGTTCTATAATCGTAGCCGTTGGTTTTGGTTGATCGATCTCAGCCGCTAGATATCTCTCCTTGCTAAGTTCGTCTGGGATGGGATGAGAGTCATTCTCTTTCTTCTCGCTTTTTCCCCCGCCATCTCCGTGCTTCACTCTGTGCTGTCGGCCTCACGCGGAGCCGTGCGGTGCGACGTGCTTGCCCACGATCTCCCCCATTCCTCCCTCTTTTCACGATCACCCACAAAGTTTAATCAGAGACATCCCCTTCAATCCGAGGCAGACTTTTTAGGTTCATGATTCTCCCTCTCTTGGGTTAAGCAGCTGAGCGATGAGATCAAGCAAATCTCTTTCGTTGCCGCTCCGCTGGTGATTTGTGGCCGCCTCCTAGCTTAAGACGCTGGATCTTAGGCTTAAGCTCTCTCTCTTCACATTTCCTCTTCGCACTTCCAGAGTTCCAGGTGACTATTTTTATTAAAACTTTTTCTCAATTCTTTCGATATTAGCCCCTTTCTCCTTCTGGCCGCTTCTGACTTCACAATTTGTGGTTTGTCAATTTGGCGTGGCCCCTTTCTAACACGCAGTGGCACACACAGGTGCCAGTTCATACATGACAGTAAAGCTGTAACAAGCTGGATTTTTTTTAAGCTTTTGTGTGAGGCTTTTGTATTTCTTTTCTTCGAGTTCGAGCTGTTTTGGTATCGTCTCATTGAACATGCTTTGAGTTCAGTACCTTCCATGATTCATTGGATTTATTGGTTTAGTCCTGGTTCTAAGAGTAAACATCTGGTCCCAAATCCCAATGGAAGTAGGTAAGCATATTGCAAACATAGTTGAGATTCATATCAAAATTCTCCTATAAACTCAAAACAATGTGCTCCGGCAGTGCAAAGTTACTGAACAACACAAATGATGCGTTTATTCATAAGTTCATATTTCCAGGCATAATGAAATGAGTGGGATATACATGATTTTATAGTAACAAAATTCAGCAAGCATTGCATCACAGTTCGCCGCCAAGTCAAGCAGTACTTATGTTATATGACCATCATATACTAATGCTATCTTCTTGCTCGAATTAATGAATTCGAGATCTGTTATTATGTAATACACTATACTATACAATCTTAATCTCTCTCATATAGGAATTTGGGTAATAGGCGATGACCTTGGTTTTGTGCAGAATTATGGAAATTGAATTTAAAATATATTTTAGTGCTTTCTTTTTTTATTTGCATGATTTAATATTTTTTAAAATTCTTATATGAGGCATTTTATCACGAAGAGGATGACAAGAGGCATCGATGGTGAAGCAGTCTGTAAGTCCATTTTATTATTAAAGAACACATTCTGATTTCTAATAATTAACTAAGGGCTTGATTCGAGACTACAATCCAAGTAACTTCAACAAAATGAACAGAATTCATTTGGTACATCACATTTCTGATAATTAAAGAGCTCATTGTGATTTCTCATGATTTTTCTCCTTATTTGCATAATTAAATGGTAATTTTTTCTTCTCATTTGTTTCTGCTCAACCATGCCTCGAGTACCTACCAGCTACCATAATTAAATGGTAATTTAATCTATAATTTCTTATTGTTGTTTTGTTTCCTCCTCATGCAGGTTGCAAGCTTTGCATTTTGTACGTGCTGGGCATACTGAGCAATGTCGTGCCGGGACAGTACCAGCGAAGAGGCACAGTTGTTCCCTTTTCTGGCTCCTTGATTGCTTAGCTCATGTCTGTTTTCCTGATCGAGTATTGTGCTTTCTCTTAGATTCTTATTTCTCTTTATGTGCTTTCTTTCTTTTCTATTTTCATGGCAGTTTTTGTTACGTGACTAATTTGGGTTCTTTTTTCTTTTTCTCATCTGCAGTTCATTCATTCTAAATATCTGGTATGTAATTGTGCATCCTTCTTCTCTTGGGATTTGGACTTAAGCATTCTTTGTGCCATTGCTGCTTTATTCAGGTCAATTCTCATAGATTTAGCATACATTATGGTAGACTTCCTTCTTTTATGTTAGGTTTATATATTTCACGTAGATATTTCCAAGAAAAGTTTTCCATTTAGTGGCATTTGAAAACTTAATTAATAGATTTTGTTTTGAATTGTGGTTTCAGGTTATCACCAAAAAAGATCTCCTGGCTCCTCATGTAACTAACTGCTCTCTATTTTTCTTCCTCCCTTCTTTAGATTTTGGTTTATAAATAATTGTATAGAATGGTGAATCGGTGATGTTGTCAATGCGACCTCTCTGATAGTCTCCCATTGTGTAGCTTCTAATGTCCATACAATACTTCTGTCAAAGTGTTAGCATTCAGGTGTCAAAGAATTAACACAATGTATTTAGCCTTACTATTAGTAATCAATTAGACGAGATAGTAAATGAAAAAGACATTGATGAAGAAGATTCATTTTAGTTTTTTTCATCTGTTAGTGTTGTTATTGGCTTTTCTTTTCATATTGTCTATTAATTTTTTTAATCTTTGCATCTTTGCTAGATTCAGCCAAGAGTGGCACATGCAGAGAAGGATGTCATGTAAATAGAAAATGCAATAGGAAATACTTGATCTGGTCAGTTTTGGTATAAACGTATTTCCTATTAGATTTTCTCTCTGTATAATTTTTACTTACTTCGAAGTTCAAACTATTTATGAGTACCTTTCATTTTTGTTGAAATATTTGTTATTTCAGGGCCATAGGACAGAAAATCAGATGCTACATTTTTATTTAGCGATGACATTTTACTCTCAATAAACAATGAGAAGATGATCACAAATTGTCTTCATTAGGTAGTTTAAATTTTATTTTCTTATCCTTTTATTTATTCAATTGTTCAATTTGATATTTGAATAAAATCAAGTAACTGTGAGGTTGCTTACTCATTAAATAGTTGTTGATATTTATTCAATAGTTTAATTGCTGTTTTGTTGACAGACGTTTACATTTGTAGAAAGTAGAAACCAAAGAAATTTGTAATTGCATTAATTAATTTTCAATAGTAAGGACTTTCCATTAATTATTCTGGTATATGGCAGCATTTAATGCAAATAATGGAAATAGTAACGTTTTAAGAAACCAAGGCGTTAAAGGTATGAACAATGATAGTTGTAGATACCAAAGTGTAGACGAGAAAATGCCATTGTTTACTTTCAGTTAATTAAGCAGCAGAATTAAGGACTCTGTAAGTTGAATAGATATGGCCCATTATATAAATAGTTGTTGATAATACAGTATCCAAATGAAATTGTTCGTACCACTACAACATTATTGAATGTAAGTTGCGACCAAATATCATGTATAAATATAGGATAGGTATCAAATGAAATTGTCCGAAAGGATTAGGATAGGCATTTTGTTTGTTTGTTGATCTTTGTTTAGTTTTTTTTTTTTTTTTTAAATTCCCTTCAGGGTTGCTTTTATACGTTCCTTATTACAAAATAATTATTCCATTATACATATCTTAAAGAATAACAATATAAAAATCTTTTCGAGCCACTGCTGTTATTCAGATAAATGAATGCAGGTTCACATATCAGAACAATCCCAACTTATTGGTTGATTAACCGGAAGCATATATTTTTCGAATATTTATTAGTATGAGCGCTTATCAGGATCTCAATAAAACTAAAAACCAGATTAAAATATTAAAAGTGCAAATTAAATTTGATTTTTTTTTTTTTTTCAAATGTTTCCTATTCTTGCCCTCTGAAGTGCCGTTCTTTGTACCGAAAGATGAGGTGTCTTATTAAGGCATACATTTTTTTTTTTAAATAGCCCCTGATATCCTTACCTTTATACTAATTCTTTTTCATAATTAAATAATTACATGTCCCTTTTGCAAAAAACATAATTACCGTAATATAGACCTTGGGAACTAATCAACAACGATAATTGCATGTCCCTTTCCGAATGTTTGTAGGTATACTAACTGAGCTTTCAAGGAGGCGAAACGCTGTACATATCAAGCTTGATCTCAATCTCCATCTGTAGGTATCCCTCTCTCTCTCAGAACCAAATCGTCGCTTGACTTCATTATTGCTTTATCTTGCAGGTTCCTTCAATTTTAAGCATGAAGATTGATTGGCTTCTTTTTTGTCTTCAGATCTATGAGTGTCCTTTCGAGTTGCAGGGAGTGTGTCAGCTAGCTTATGTTGTTTACTTTAGGCCTTTAGCGACCTCAGCTGCCTTTTGTTGTTCACTTCGACCAAAAAACATAGTCAGGTGATGAGATATGACAGCCTTCTCTTTTTCCTCTTTTTTTTTCTATTCTTTTTAATGCTCATATATAAGTGCTGCTATTTACAGTTTGGTCTTTGTATTTGGATCAGATCAGGGACTTCATTCTCATTATTTAATTGATGATTGATGTGTTAATTTACTATTAGTTTATGAGTTGTTTTCATTCTGAATTTTACAGCTGGTCAAAAAAATTCTGGTGAACAACTGTCTCCAATTTTAGCCTTTCATTGTTAAATCTCTACTCTTCCAGGTGATTATCGTTTTTGGGTCTCTCTCTCTCTCCCAGTGTTGGCTCTCTAATGTTGGATTTCTCGGTTTCATGGACAACCCAGAGGAATAAGGTTTGAGATGGTGTGGATGTGCAGCCTTATTGGTGAGATTGACAAAATTATATGCATTCTTTTCCCCTCAATTTTATTTCATTTCGCTCTGATGTCATAGCATTCTCCTTTGGTTCTATCTTAGGCTGATTGGGTATTTGTCCATTTTCTTACAGCTTGGCCGCAACATGTTTTGGGGTTGCTGTTACTCAGGTCAATTGTAAAATTTTTGTGGGTGCTTTGTGCTTTCGTATTTCTTACATTTGCAAGGCAAAATATTTCTTTCTTCCATGTGCAGAAAAGGAAGATCTCTTGCCTCTGAAGAAATAGAAGTAAGAGCCGAAATCTGATCGATTCAAGCAACTAAGGTCAGCATCAGGTTTTTACCAGTATCTACATTTGATTAGAATAGAGAGGGAGAGAGATGAGTGAAGAGCGAGATTAGTCTCAATTTAGGATAAATGAATTGTATTAAGTTGATCATTACAGATACATGGAGAGATATATAGACACAGGACAATCATGAATGCAATTTTTGGATAGTAGTTAAGTTATGTATAAGAATTGATCCCAGGGTCAGTTTAGATGAGTGTTTGTCTTTGTTGGTGTACTTTAGCTTGGATTGTCTATACTCTCTAACAGTAATCAAGTTAACTATTGAATCCAGTTTCTTTTTGTTGCTTTTAGTCTTGAACAGAATATCAGACCTGCATGTTTGTTACTGGTATGTGCTGACGCACCTTGAGAATTTGTAGAATTTGTATAGTTTTTGTTTTTGTTACCTCGATGTCACAGATCTCTGTGAAATTTCAAAGAACCAATTTTGTTATTTTCCTTTATACGTGGGGAACTTCTGTCTCTTACTATCCTTAGTGTAGGGAACTTCTGTTTCTTACTGTCGAGGAGGATACGATAGGAAACTGGAGGCAGTTAGAATGGGAGGGTGGTGAGGGTAAAGCAGCAAATTGATTGGTCAATAAGATCATGGCAGCTTTCTCTCTACCTGAATACTGGTACGGGATAGACTTCTCTCTCCATTCATTTATATTGGATTATTGGTTCATGAAATCAAAACAAAGCTACATTGGAGTTGCAATGTTTGGATAGAAAGATTAAATTAGGAATGTGGTTTATTACAAACAATATTGTGTGTACTCGGTGTGCATAGTTTATTAGTTATGTGTTATGGTTTATTACAATACATGGTGCTTCTTATTATTCATAGTAAATGAATAGTTGCTTCTTTTGTTGTTTTTTATTAGTTGTGTGCTATGGTTTATTCTAATAATGATTCTAAATATTGCACGTCTGTTTACAAAAATTTCCATAACATATTCACGCTTATTAGGAAATCGCTTCATCACATATTCGCATAGGATTGAATCGCGCAACGCGCGAAATTAGAACTAGTGTTCGTTCCAACTTCCAAGCTATCCCGGTCCGTTTGTACATGAGTTGAAGATTTTTGTTCCAAGTGTTATTGACAATGAAAGTAGAGGCAAAGGATTGCACGTTACCCCCCCCCCCCCCCCCCCCCACACACAAAAAAAAAAAGGCCAAGAACTTCGTTTCTTTTTTACTGGTTAAATCGACTAGTCTTGATGGGTAAAAAAATCGAGTAGTCTTGAGGTTTTTAATTTTGTGAAGGGAAGAAATTTCTTTTATAGTAAATTAATTGATAATTTCACTCATGATTTAACAATTCGAGTATTAAAATATAAATTTATAGTTATTTTTAAATGGTTGACAGAAGCTGCCAACGTGATAAATTTATAGTTATACAATGTAAACATTATCCATGAATATTTCACTGTTTGTCAAAATATTTAAAATTTACGACGGTCTTCAGTTAACATCATTTATGGAAAATCAAATGGCTCAAACTGCATAAAAATTCGTACACAACTTCTTAAGAAAAAAAAAATGAAACTTCTATAAGTAACTTTTTATTTTCTTTTTATATTTTTTTTTTTTGCATAATTATGTTAAATTTGTCAAGTTCGATTGTTTGTTTATAACTTTATATAACCCAACTTTGTTTGATAAAATTTCAAACTTCAAATAGAAATTAAACGTTATAGACGGGAGATATTTGTTAGTATCGCAGATGTGTGTTTTTTAGAGTGTGAGTAGAAACGCTAACATATGTTATATTTTTTCCTCTTTTCGTCCATTGATATTTAAGAAAATATAAAGACAAAAACTGATAACTTATCTGCAAATCAAACACACTTGCGTTAATTCTAAACAATTCATCAACCCTGCACAAATATAATATGGTGTGATACATCTAAACGCATTTAATGCATGTTTCTATAAAAGTATTTGGTGATTCTTGAATGATAATGATCATGATGGTGATTTTACTGATGTATTTAAACAATAATTAGCACATCCTGTATAGTTTTGTGGTTTTTTTTCTTCAAAATTTAGCATACTATAATAAAAATTGAAAGATAATATTTTTATAATGATAGGATTTGCAAACTTATTTTATCGGTAATAATTATAATATTTTCATAAACTTACGAGCATAAATAAATTTTGCTAGAATTCCACGCTATGCGGGGGTGACATAGCCCATACAGCCACACTTTAATTTTAAAATTGAAATTTTAATTGTTCAATCTAAATCATTGTTCTTATTCAATTTCATGAGGATGTGTTTTCATAAAATTTCATAAATGAGTTATATGATACTTAATCAGGATATATGATATGTGAAGGACGATGTCCTCGACTTTTAATGAATACGGTATTCTTGTGCCACGTGCAATCCACAAAGGTGAAGCTATAGTGCGTTATAGAAAAGATTTGCAACACGCCACTTGATGAAAGAAAATTCAAACTTTGACTCGACTTTACAATTTGTGAATTGGAAAAACGACTTAATTTTCTCTTTAAGGCTCACCGACTTCGTCATAAAAGTGGATTCTTTTTTTATTGCGTATTCTACTATAACGGGCCCTTTTTATTCATTCATTCTCTTTCATCCCACCACACTCTGTTCTTCCGAAAGGTTTTCTCCTCTTTCTCTCTATTTAGGATTTTTTTTTTCCGATGGCACCTAAAAGAAGACGAGCTTGCATGAACCTAATCATCCAAGGAGATGAGTCGACCAAGATTGTTGAGATTATGGCGGCATTGGAGGGCATGGTCCTTTATCGAGGAAGCCGTATTGAATCGTTGTCCGATAATAAGTTCCTGATGAGGTGTACAAAGAGATGGAAGAGAGCTGTGGAGGAGAAAGGGGGCGTACTAATTAACGGCAAATGGTTACCCATGATTGGGGGCACTTGGCACGAGTTTTGTGATACCAAAGACCTGCCCAAACCCATACCCTTCTTGGAGGAAAGTGAAGCTTACCTCGAAGCCCGCAAGAAAATGAAGGTGGATACCTCCGTTCCCCCGCAGCTTTGAATCTCATCCCATCGCTCGTCGCTTGTCCCGAACCATGGGAGCTTCAGACGAAGGTTCCTCTTCTGAGAACACCTTCCATTGAGTGTCTTCTTATTTATATGCTTTTATTGTGTAATAAATCTAAATAAGAGGTTGAACTTTTTTCTATTTGTGCAACTAACTTTTTCTTATTGCTATTTGCTTCATATCTTTTAAACATCTTGATATCAACGCGTGACGCGCTTGAAGGAAACTCTATAGAGCACTTAGTAAAAATATGCGTCTTAAACCATCACCGACGGGCAACACATATTTCAGAATTTCAATTCAACGTTGTTACAAATAATTTACAATCGCGAAACCACGTAGTGATTAGTTTAATACATATCGACATGCTCTCGAGGGCCAAAGTCCACATACGAATTTAGATTAAATATGTCACACGCAATGTCACAATCTCTGAAGGCATGGTCACATGGGGATTAAGGCTTTCCTCTAGAAGTGGAGAAACAATGGAAAATGTGGGAAAAAAGAGTTGTCCAACATTTGCCCATGAGTTTCCTAGCTCTGAATTGAAGGGAAATTGAGGAGAACGGAGGAGAATGTTATATAGAATTATTTAATTTCTTTCCTTTTAGATATGAATGTAAACATTTTGCTCTCTCTTTCCTTCCCATTCTCAGCTTTCATTTCCATAGAGTTTTGTGGTGCTTAAAGTTTCAGATGATGATACATCCACGAATGACAAGAACCCATGAGAATTTGGATTAAATATGCTTGATCATTGAAGATGAGGCTACATAGGAATTTTGTATATACTTCTGTGTGAGATTTTTAGTCATTCTCGCCAAACAACGGATTTCAACGAGACGAAAACAACCCACATGACTTACCACAAAACCGAATTCAAGCGCTAAATGTATCCTGATAACAAGAGAACATTGACGAGAAATCACCTTCATGAGGGTTTATTATTATTTATTTGTGAGTCCACCTTTCCAATGGGCGCAAGCCCCCATTGTTAATTACCTCGGGACAAACCACAAAAACCTCTAATTAAGGGGCTATGCGATAGGCTAGGAAATAAAGGTAAAATGATTTTGTATTTGGCTTAAACCAGACTTGATTGATGGTACCAAACTTAATTGACGGGACTCAATCGAGGACGCAAAACTTGTGAAGAGATATCTGATGTTTATAGTCATTTGGAGTTGTTTGAATTTACCTTGGAGTTGTTTAGAGTCATTTGGTCGTTTGGGATAGTTTTACAATTCTTGGGCTTTTTAAGGCCACTTGTAAAAGCTGGGTTCCTGGTTTTCATAGTCACTTGTAGGAACAAGAAATTTGCAACCCTTGGACACTTTCATGGCCACTTGCAAGGGTTGGTTCCCGAAGGTACTTTCATGATCTCTTGTGCGAACAATTTTTCTCAAGCTCAAACATATGACAACTCAGTCCAAGGGAGGTATCTTGGAATTCTCAGGGCAGGGAGGCCACTTGATGAAAACCCAATATCTTCAAAATTCTAGGGCATTTTGATAGCCACTTGCGAGGGAATCTGATAATTTTCAAAACTTCATGACTTTTTTGGGTTATTTGCGAGGAAGTCTCATGACAAGTCTCTAAAGGTTGGTCTCAACCCCAAAGAGGAAGTAAAATTAAGGTCTAACTTGTCCATTTTCTTTCACGTTGCCTCAAACTTCTCGAGTAATACGAACTTTTCTCCTTCTTACTATTCTTCATTTATCTTTACCACTAGGACTGTACAACGGACGGGTCAATGCTTTTTAATCAAAATTTTAACCCAACCCAATTGTACCGGGTTGGAAAAAAAAATTTCACTGACCCACTTGTAACCCAACCCAACCCGGAAAATATTTTACATACGGATTATTACGGGTTATGCGGATTATACGGGTCATACGGGTTGAGATGTTAATTGTGCAAAAATAAAAAAATCTTGATAAAATAATATTCATGAAACAAAAACAATTGCGCTAGGCAACAAAGTTCATGGTATAAGTCTAACAAAAATATATTATGCATACATATACATACATGTATAAAACTGTAATGTCTACAGCTGGAATTCAGCGCTGTAATTTGCACAATGCTTATTTATTATTTTATGTGATAAGTTTTCTGTATAGTTTACATTTATATTTATTTAAAAAAAAAACACATGATGTTGTCACTTAATTAGGACTCGGCTCTGTCCATAATGAGCTAATAGGACAAACCACTAGAAGGCTTACATTTTTGATTTCTGCTTATATTTATTATACAAATAGTGCTCTTCTTTATTAGGCTCCTCAAATGTCATTATTAATTATCCAGTTACATATACATTGTGAAAAAAGTAACTATTGAACTTCCTCATTTGCACGTTATTTTATGAATTTGACCAATGTGCAAACAATTTTAATAAAAATTATAAATCATGTATAACCACTATAATAAAAATTACACAACACGATACTAGCACCAGTAACAATATACTCATAATAATTAAAATTCAAACAAGAAGTTATATTTGTCGGGTTGGACGGGTTAAACGGGTTAGCTAGAGTAAAAATATAACCTAACCCAATACAACCGGGTTAATAAAATTAGAACCCGACCCCACCCTAAAAATGTTTGAACCCGTTAAAATACGGGTCGGATCGGACGGGTTAAACGGATTGGACGGGTTTCTTTTTTTCTTGTACAGCCCTATTTACCACCGAATTAATATAGTTATAATTTTGGACTTTTTTCCTAAATAGCTTAATTTTCATTTTTAATATAAAAAGGGCTGGACATAAAATAATTTCTAAAATGGCCTCATAACTATTATAAATTCACTCACAACATCTTATCCATCAATTCTAAATCACGATCAGCGACAAATTCGCTTCCAAATAAATACTGGTAATTCAATTCAAGTGCGATATTATGTTTATAATGCTATATCTAGATCTTTTCAAAAAAATTTCAAGAAAATTTGCCCTTTTCGAAAAAATATCCTATATTTCTTCAAGTTTTCTCTTCAATTTTTAGCACATCCTATGAAGTTTTGTTTTTTTTTTCCAAAATTGAGCATACAATATAATAACTAACAGATAATACTGATAGGATTTGTAAAGTTACTTTATTGGTAATAGTTATAATATTTTCATAGACTTACGAGTATAAATAAATTTTGCTAGAATGCCACACTCCATAGGGTGCCATAGTTCACGAGAGATGTATTTTCATAAAATTTTATAAATTTTAGAGTTATTTGATACTTGCATATGATCCGTAAAGGGCGATGCCCTCGACTTTTAACAAATACGATATCCAAGTGCCACGTGCAATCCACAAAAGTGAAGCCATGGTACGTTACGGAAAAGATTTACTACACGTCACTTAAGGAAAGAAAATTCAAACTTTAACTCAACTTTACTATTTTTGTGTATTAGAAAAGCGAATTAATTCCCTCTTTAATGCTCACCAACTTTGTCATAAAAATGGATTCTTTTTTTATTGCGTATTCTACTGTAACGGGCCCTTTTTATTCATTCATTCTCTTTCATTCCACCACACCCCTATTCTTCCGAAAGCTTTTCTCCTCTTTCTCTCTGTTTAGGAATTTTTTTTTGTATGGCACCTAAAAGAAGAAAACCTTGCATGAACATAATAATCCAAGGAGATGATTCAACCAAGATTGTCGAGAAGAATACTCTATAGAGCACTAAGGAAAAAGATGCACTTTAAACCATCATCGATGAGCAATGCCTATTTGAGAAATTTTAATTCAACGTGCTTACTGTTAGAGTTATGTCCTAAAAGCCAATCATTATCTGGCTAATTCTATGGTTTATGTTATTGATGATATTTTTATCATTTGTTCCTTGATTTATTGATTGATAGATCATTCAGGTTGAGGATCTGAATTGTAGATCTCAATAATTCATTTATAATTAAATGACAATAATAAATTTAAATAGTCCATAATTTTGATAATTAACAAGGAACATTAATTATCAAATAAGATTATTATACAAGTTAAGAGATGATTAAGTTCTACAAATCATAGGTAAGGAGTTACCAACTTAATTGCATATGTATATGTTGGAGAACATAGCACAGGATTTGACCCAATAAAATAAACATATGGATTGTGTTAAGTGTCATTGTTTATTTCATATTAGTTTGATTCTAAGTTTGAGATGCTCAACTTTTCCACATGAGGATAGGTTCAATAAATATCGTCTAACGTTGATTCCTAACAAAGGCTGCTATACGAACTTTATTTATGCTCTCTTGAAGGAAAAGTTGTTCATCAAGAAAACCATATGTCCCTCATTAATATACTTAATGAGTGATGATATCTGTTTGGGCCCCTTGATGGAGTTTGGACTGTTTGGCCAACTTGTACAATCAACTCTAGATCAAGAAATGTATAATCGGCAAGAATGACACATTCCTATCTTGGATTATACAATGATATCATGTGACATAAGAATCAGACAAGAAAATACTATTATTTCTTATGCAGGATTGAGATATTGTAGCGATACATTATTTATACGAATTGGGAGTCATAACGTGTTGCTAGATATCGCTTATGATTATTGAAAATAAATAACGATTTATTTCCATGACCAACATAGTATAAATCCTCAAAGGGTCACACGAAAACAAAGCTCTTAATCAATAGTACATTATATTAGTTTATTTGTATTGGAGAATACAAAATATGACAAGTTGAATAATTAATTATAAACCATTATGATTAATTATTTCAAATGGATCATATGAAACAAAATTAATGTATTGTCTAAACCAAATAATAATTATCAAATAGTTGATATTTATTTTATCTCAACTCAATTGATTTAATTATAAGAATTATATCAATTTTGGGCTATCTATTGAAATGTCAAAACGGGCCTAGAATTAATGCAATAATTAAAGGAGATAAGAGAGAATGAAATGGACCAAACAAAATGGGCTTTGAAGCCCCATTTGTGGCCGGCCTCATGGGTGGGAGTGGTTCCCCCTAGGTAGGTAGGAAGTGGTCTATATAAACCCCCCTTAATTGGGAATTAGGGCAACTCATTTCCACCTCTCTTTCTCTCTCTCCTAGCCGCCATCTACCCAAAGAAGAGCAATTTTCAGATCTGAAAATTGGTGCTCTTCTATTGCATTATTTAGGGTCTCATGTGTTGAGAATTAGCTTCAAAATAATTATTAGATAATTAGAAGAGAAGTTAACTCGGGATTTAGACTTGTTCTCTAGCCTTGCTAGCACTAGGCTTTGAGAACTTGATTAAATTTTGTGTGGACTCGAGGTTGGCGTCATCCAAGGGAGAAGAAGAGGCGTGGAGAAGCACGCCACCGGTTCCAAGCGATTTGGATCACCTCACGGATATGATTTCGTGAGAGGTATATTTCTCCTACTATTTCTCATGTAAAATGTGTGCGAATGGCCTTAAGTCTAGATCTATGATGCTTAGTCTTGTGTTTATTGCTAAATGTTAGTTTCAAATTACAAATAACTACAATAGCGAAATCACATAATGATTAGTTTGTTACATATTGACTAACTCTCAAAGGCCAAAGCCTACATACGAATTAGGATTAAATATGTTTATGCACAATCTCCGAAGGTGTGATCATATGGGGATTAAGGATTTGCTCTAAAGAGGTGATATCTCTTATTTTTATATGTATTTTGACCGTACTTAGCCCTTAATTATTACTCAAACCATTATAATTGTCTCATGAATTGTTGTGTTTTCCTAGATTTTGGTACTGTCGTGGCATTTGACTTGTTTTGTAGGAATTTGGTGGATTGGACATAATAATTGCATAAAAATGAGAATTTTGGAGAAGCAAAATGACTAAATGGCTCCATAGAATTGTAGAGCTCATCCTAAGCTTTGCAACGATCTTTGAATCACCTAAATCGGAGTCCGGATGAAGAAATTATCGCCCAAATATTATCAGTGCGCAGTGCTGAAATTTCGATCCAAAATGCACGAATTTCGGACCGAAATGCATTTCTAGAAAGCGCGATTTTGGAAATTTTCGAAGAAGAAAAGAGACAAACCGCCTTCTCTTGCCCTAGCCTGCCTCCCAAGTCATTCCCTGGTGATAAAAGCATGAAATTGCGTACAGAAAGACAGCAACCCTTCCATAGGCCAAAGTTCTCACCTTTCCACCGCCGTTCTCACGCCGAAAGACATGGGATTCCGCCATTTTCCATAGAGCACGACCTTGACAGCAACTTGGAGCGATTCTCGACACGCGGCGGTGGTAGAACCAATCCAACCATGATTCCATAGCCTTGCAAACAAGAGTTTAGCGGGATTACTTGGTTGTATCTCTTCTTCTCTCTTTGCTTGTATCGATTATGGAGTTTGTATCTTATATTTCTTGCATGTTAGGCTAGTTTATTATGTCTTAGGGCTAGTTAGTAGATTAGTTTAGTATTTTGTGATGACTTGATGGATTTTTTATATGCTATGTGATTTATTTTGTTGTGAATTATATCTTGCTTGGTTAAATCAATTGCTTATTTGATTGTCTACCTTGTAATGAACTGCAGCACCACTAGGGCATTAGACTAAGATTTGTAATTGATTGATCAAGTATTTGAGGTAAGTCAATCGCTCGGAAGAGAAGGTTAGTTTAACGATCGAAAGGTATAACTTTTAGTGTTTCGACATAACCTAAATACCTCTAGAAATCCAACTAAATATTCTTAAGTGATTAAAACCAAAATGCGACAGTTGAGGCTTAGTCATTTACGTGGTAAAAGTCGGTTCCAAACCAAACCAGAACTAAAACGCGACGGCTGAGGTTAGGGTTTAGGTCTGGTCGTCAAGTAACCTTCACATAGTATCCTATAAAACTATCAAGTCAAAACAGAAGGTCTAAGACAAGTTTCTGTCTCGAACAGTATGGATTTCGGTCCGAAATCCATGAATTTCGGTCCGAAATGAGCCTCTGTCTCGGTGAAAATTGTAGGCAGAGGTGCTTTAGAGCTAAACTGATTGAACGCGAAACCCTAGGATATTCAGTTGCATCTATTTTAGTTTAGAAAACCTTAAAAACCAACCAAAAATATTTCTTTTACTTGTATTTTATTTATTTGTCTTTTAAATCATAAAACCCCAAAACAATTGTCTTGTCTAGCTTTCGTGAGGAAGTAGAGTCTGGTAATCAATTCTAACCGTCCCTGTGGGTTCGACCCTAAGCTTTATCATAACGACTAGTGAGGTAAATTATAGGTTATAAATTTATTTGACATAGGTTTTGAAACCTTCATCAAGAGGGTAAACAATGTGAAAGGAGGGAAAATGAGCTACCCAATATTTGCCTAGGACTTTCCCTTGCTCCAAATTAAAGAGATATGAAGAAAAATGGAGGAGAATGCTACGTAGAAATATTCAATTTCTTACCTTTTTAGATATGGATATATATATTTCTCTCTCCTTCCTTCCCTTATCTTCCCATTCTCACCCTTCACAAAGTTTTGTGGAGCTTAAAATTTCAGACATCGATACATTCATGAAAGATAAAAAAAAAATTCACAAGAATTTAGATGTAATACGCTTAATCCTCGAAGATGAGGTCACATAGGGATTTTGAATATAATTCTTGAAACAAATTTTTGTTTGGAAAAAGTTCATTTTTCATTGAAAACTGAAAAAATAAAAACCTAAACTTTGTAGCTCTAATCGTAGAGATTTTTTTTGACACTCCATTGATGGAGGAGGTTCTTGTGCTTGAAATTCCACAGGCAATATGCTCGGTCCCCTATTAACTTAAGTACTTTAAAATTAGAGTCTAACTTGTCCATTTTTTTTTTGCTACTGCCTCAACCTTTTCGAGTAAAACAACCTTTCCTCCGTCTTATCTTACTATTTTTTATTTCTGCCTACCTTCGAATATACTTCTACTTTTCTCTAAAAACTTTTTCTTCAATTTTTTTCTTTATTTTTTTTTTGTCAAAAGTGACTTATAATCTGAAATCAATGTAACATATATCACACACTTAAAAAATAATGAGTTGAAATTTAGGAGTTTTAGGAGTTAAATATTTAAACCAAAGAATTAGACCTAAACGGGAGTTAGAGTCTAGATTTTATGGTTAGGAATCGCTAAAAACTCACATAAAACACTTGAATAATAATTAGAGACCATGACAGAACAAGTGTTGGCCATTGGAACGGACCGTCCCATGGTTAGAATGGACCCCCCAGAAGGGGGCTTTCTAACCTAGAGCGGTTGGTTCCAATAGTCAACAAGAGTCAAGAACGGGTCGTCCTAGGGATGGAACGGACCGTTCTACTTTTGACAAGTTAGAAAATTGCTTGAAACCAGAAATCTCTAGTTTTATCAAATCTGTTATTTTCTTGTGTTAATTTAGGAAACTACTTAATTTATAATCTTAGAACTGTTGTTCATTTTGTTTTTTAGTTTCTATAATTGTTCCTCCAAAACTATTTTATTAAAGTTAGGATTTAATTTTAATTGAATTGTTGACTTAGAAATTTAATATTCCGTCTCCGAGGATCGACCCTACGCTTACTCAATGATAAATTATGCTCTTGTGATTAAAATTGGATAGGATTAGGATAAAAATACTATTAGTTAGAACACATCACTTGCATACTAATCTTTTCATAATAATTAATGTTCTTTGTTAATTATCAAAATTATGGACATTTTAGATTTATTATTGTCATTTAACAAAATGAAACACAGAGATCCACAATTCAGATACTCAACCTGAATGATCTGTCAATAATAAACTCAAGTAACAAATGATCAAATATCATCAATAATATAAACTAAATATTGAGCCATCAAATGATTGGCTTTTAGGATATAACTATAACAGATAGGATTTGCAAAGTTATTTTGTTGGTAATAAATATAATATTTTCATAAACTTACGAGTATAAATATATTTTGCTAGAATGTCGCACTCTGTGGGGTGCCATAGTGTTAGGAAATGCTCATATTTTAATTTTAGATTAATTACAACTAATTAATCACCATTAACAACAAGCAAATCAAAAGATCTAGTGCTAAAGCAATCACACATCAAATCAATGAGAACAAGTAGGAGAAAGTTATACCTCTCATGAAATCGCATTCATGAGGCTCGAATCCTAAGCGTAGGAGTCGGTGGCGTGCTTGCACCGCCTCTCCACCACCTCGAACCACCTCACGCCCACCAAGGAGCCGACCACAAGCTTGAAGGAGTGCTAGCTCTTCTCAAGCTCCTAGCTAATCCTCTCTACCAACTTCTAATTTCTATTAACTATTTAATGGAGGAAGAAGAAAGGAGGAGCCAACACATGAGCAATGGAGGGAGAAGGAAGAGCTATGGAGAAGAGAGAATTTTCTCTCTTCTCTTTTGGTGGCGCACAAGAAGGGAAGGGAAGAGGAGAGGGGTAGATGGAGGCTAGGGTTGGCTCTCTAAAGAGACCCCCTTTTATAGCCAACCAATCCTCATCCTAAGTTGTAACTATTTACAACTTTGCCACTTGCCCTAGCTGAAATTAATAGGCTATGAAGCCCAATTTCTCATGTGCTAAATGGGCCATTAATTCATTAATTAATGATCCATATAAATGCTCTTTCTTTCATCCTTTACAATGGGCCTTTAAATAAACAATTAATTTAGAAGCCCACATAGCTCAAATAAATTAAAGTGTTGAACATAATTAATTATTAACTTATTAATAATTAATTCTTGATTAGCTTATGCATTAATTTATTTCTAACATGATCTATTTGATATAATTAATTATAACGGTTCATAACGGTATATAATTAATTAATCAACTTATCATGTTTTGTATTCTCCAATACAAATAAACAATGCACGTGTGGTCAAAGTCCTATTTGTGCGACCCTATTGAGGATTCATGCTATGTTGGCCATGGAGAATAAATCATTATTTATTTCCAATAATCATAAGCGGTATCTAGCAACACGTTATGATTCCCAATTCGCATAAATAATGTACTGCTACAATATGTCAATCCTGCATAAGAAATATTAGTATTTCTTTGTCTGATTCTTATGTCACATGATATCCTTGTATAATCCAAGATAGGAATGTGTCATTCTTGCATATTATACATTTCTTGATCTAGAGTTGATTGTACAAGTTGGCCAAACAATCCAACTCCATCAAGGGGCCCAAACAGATATCATCACTCATCAAGTATATTAATGAGGGACATACGGTTTTCTTGATGAACAACTTTTCCCCGCACAATTCAAGAGAACATAAATAAAGTCCTTATAGCAGCCTTTATCAAAAATCAACGTTAGACGATATTTATTGAACCTATCCTCATGTGGAAAAGGTGAACATCTCAAACTTAGAATCAAACTGATATGAAATAAACAATGACACATAACACAATCCATATGTTTATTTCACTGGGTCAAGTCCTGTACTATGTTCCAATAACATACACATATGCAATTAAGTTGGTAACTCCTTACCTATGATTTGTAGAACTTAATCATCACTTAACTTGCATACTAATCTTTTATGATAATTAATGTTCCTTGTTAATTATCAAGATTATGGACGATTCAGATTTATTATTGTCATTCTAATGAATGATCCACAGAGATCTACAATTCAGATCCTCAACCTGAATGATCTGTCAATAATAAACTCTAGGAACAAATGATCAAATATCATCATTAACATAAACTAAGAAAATAAGTCATTAAATATTGACTTCTAGGACATAACTCCAACAATCTCCCACTTGGCCTAGAATCAATCAATAGTGACTTCTAGCCAGTGAAAACTTAGAACAATGTCATATATCTATATATATACATGTCTCGAACCTCAAAAGATGTAATACACTTAAAGCAAGTTACTCATACGTCCATCACGCATGGATGCACAATTGCATCTCGTATACCGCTTAAGGTAGAGGTTAAGTTAGAGTATTCGCTGTGTCCGCGAACCTATCCAATTTTATTTGACCCTATATACATATATACTCCTATATATGTGTTCTTGATCATCATCATGTGAGATCAAGTGACATCGTCATAGATCTTAGTTGGATCACCAATTTATTATTGGGTTCTTCAAGTTTAAGCTATGGTTCGAGATGCATAGAACCATATTAGCTTGACTGAGAACTTCACGATCCATACTACATTCTTTCATTGCTTTACAAGTTGCTATATATTTTTGTTTTGGTGACGGAAACGGTTGTAATATCACATTTAGAACACCTTCTAAATTTACAACACCACATTTAAACAAAATATGTAGCTCAATTGTATTTATATCAATCTTTCGAAAACTAGCATCAATATAACAATTTATATGAGCTTTCTTTCATCTTACCAGATGAAAATTATATCATTCTTTCTCATAAGATACTCAAAGATATTCTTGATTATTGTCCAAATGTGTTTTTTCTTTGTATCCAGTTGACAACTGCTTGTCATACTCCTTGGGTACAACACATAGGGGCATGTGCATAAGTATGGCGTCCGTTATGAAACTCGTAACAGAAGGATACTCGAAATATATCGTGCACTCTTCTCGAATTGAGTTGCAACACACTGATTAGAACTCAAGTGTATGCCATACAACGTGGTTAGACATCCTTTCTAGAAGTCTATCTTTTCGTGTTACTAGAACACTTTGTCATTATATGCACATTTTCTCAAACCTGACATCCATCATAATCTATCTCCATAGATTTTGTTTCCTTGGATTTAGGTGATTTTTCCAAGTTCTCAATTGAGAAAACATTCTCCAATGAGGTCTTGACAATATTCCTTTCTTTAATTTTATTCCCAATTAATGTCTTGTATCTTGTACAATACATGTAACATAATAATGCTCCCACTGAATATCTTGTCTATACAAGATACTTTTGACGAAGTTCAACTCCTTGACTTACTTGTCAAAATGTTTATTCCAATTTCCACAATACTTGCTTCAATCCATTAATGGATCATTGAAGCATATATACGTTTCTAACAATACAACAAAATCTTCGGTTTGTGTCAAATACACAACAACTTCCTTCATTCAATCGAAGAAGGCGATTTTGATGAATTTTTCATATATCTATATATACGAAATATAACTATTGCTAGAATAATCTTTATTGACTTATACATAGCTACAAGCGAGAAGCCGTGCTTTGTACATGGTCAACTTGTTATCGACTTACACATAGCATCAATCATGAAATTGTGCTTTGTACATAGTCGACTTGCTATCCATATCTATCTTTTCCTTTAAAGATCTAAATGTTCTAGATGGATCGCTCCTTCTTGAACATCAATCAAGGTCTATACCTTGTTGTTATATATATGGATTGCACTTAAAGATCATACAAATTCAAACCATACTTGTGGAATCGGGTCTTTCCATCGCTTCTTTATTTATCAACGGATCCTCATATGTCAAGTATGAGGATGTTGTGAAACCTATGTACTTTTCAGTTTAGGCAATTCACTCTCGTTGATCTTTGTAGGATTGGTGCTTGAGGTCAGTAAACTACTTCTACAACATCTTGTAGAGTAAGTTCTTGATCCTAATATATTGCATGAGTTTCTCGAACATCATCCATTCGTGAGATGTTTGAGCACTCTTTAGAAGTGAGCGTGCTTATAAACTTCTTCCTTTCACAACTGCTTGTGAGTTAAGTTCTGCTCAACTCCCACTAAGCACCATGTATGGAGTGACAAGTTTCCTATAAATGTACTTCTTGTAGTGACGCATAAACTCCTTTAATGCTCACTTTACTCCCACTACTTCTTCTTGAGAATATCATTCTTCAAGATTACGTTATGATGAGCAACAACTACTTTGTTCTTATCATGTTCGTTGAAGTAGTACCTTTCGGTTAGTTCAAGATATCCTACATCATATTAAGCGTCTTATTTGGGTCCAAGCTTATCAATCAATCGAACTTTGAAATAAGCTTCTCAATACCAAATCTTGAGAAACAATATACCTAGAGATCGAATCTCGTAAGATATCTTTCTCAATAGACTTCGATAGAATTTTTATTCAGTGTAAACAATATTGTCCTCAAAACACAAATCCCTTACATGAGTCGAACAAGTCAATTTAATTTATTACCGATCGAACTATATCAAACTATGTTCGATACCTTCATCCTTGGATACATTTTTCAATGTTCCTCATGGAGCGAGTAGTGAAACGTCTTTCATACTCTTTAGGCAATATATCAAACTATATGACTTAACTATTTACCATGATCCATCTTAAGACTTTTGCTTTTATTGAATAGTTTTTTTTTTTTCAACTTTACTCTTGAAATCCTTTTGATCTTGTCAAAAGATTCATACTTATACCATATCAAATAGATATGTTAATATCTACAATGATTGTTGGTCAAGTGGTAAAGTTTCAACAACCTTCAATTGCACAAGTGCTTTTGATCTATATACATCAATATGTATTAGTTTCTAATCAAGTTACTTGTCCTTTAAACCTTCGTAGGTCAAAGGCGCTTTTGTCATTTAATAAACACGATTCGCATGAATTTCAATTGATTTGCAATCAAATTGATTTACGAGCTCCACATTACGTAGACTCTCATAATGCGATTCTTGTTTATATTCGACTAAGCGACTATCTTACATAAAAGTCAAATACTTTATGTGAAGTCTTACATATTTGTCATTCGAAATTTATTTATCTATTTCAAGCAAATTCAATCAAGATGCGTGATGCGTGAAATCTTATACACAAATTCATAACAATAAGAGAACGACATTTCTCTATTGCAAAACATAATCATCCATCATCAAATATGAAATGGAGATAAGGTTTTATGAGATGTTTGGAATAAGGTATATAACCTCAAATTCGTAAACAAATTCTTTATTTAGTAAAGATAACTCTACGTATTCAATGGTAGTGGCTTAGACGTATAAGCCATTTCCAAAACGGAGTTTACTTTACTTATCTCGAACTTTCTCTTATTCATCATTGCCTACACATTTCGTTAAATGCGAGCACATGAACTAGCACCTAATTACTAGTGTGAATTAGAGATAGTGAGATAATTTGAACGACAAATATCTTAAGGTTTAGAACATCATGGTATTTTGGACATCTTTTCAAATGTCTCCCATAAAAGGTAAATGAAACATCTCATGTGACACACGGTCACTAGTGAGGGTCTCGAAGTCTCAACTCATATATTGGTAGAGTATTCCTTTAATACTTAACCAATCATTTTAAGCACTAACAAGTGTGCGAACAATATATCCTTTATCCATAGAAAGAGATTGTATGACAATATCAACAATCCTTGATATTGGAGATCTTAATATCTCTAGTTGTCAATTAGTTTCTCAAACCTTTCGGTTCGCAAGCTAATGAAATATTTATCTTCTTATAAGAAGAGTCTCTTGGTTAACTCACATTCCATTTCTTGATCATAAATGATTGAGTCTATCTTTTACTTTCTCTAAGAACGTCTTCTTGAGTAAGTGGATGAGAGTATAGAAGTCTAGTCTAGTCCTTATGAATTCTCCAATTCAAAAGTCTAGAACTTCTAAAAGGATATAAGCATTCACTTTATTGAATAATTTTCGTCAAAACTAATCAATCATTGCGAAGCTATTTTCGGGAAGTTGAGGAACGTTTTTGGGATTAAACTTGCTCAAGTTTCTCATTTCCAAGAACATGTCTTAGGAATCGGTATTTCTTCTCCAAGTAAATACCTTAGAAACGAGCTTGTCGTTTTCCAAAGATTGATCGCAACGAAATTAACATATTTAATATCTATAACAATTTCAATTTAAGGTCATTTAGTTTATGCAATGTTTTATTTATAATGATAAACAAAACTCCCACTACATTTAATTAATGTCCCTAAATGTAATGGATTCCAAGATCCTCATTTTCGTCAAGTAGAGCCTGCTATGGCACGACACCCTACTTAACTAGACAAGGTAGGTTCTCCAACCAATCATATCAACCATATGACTCTTGGTTTGTGAATATCTAAGTATATTTACAAACTTCGCCCCGATGTCCAAGAAAACTTGTTGGGTCCATCGATAAGCAACCTCTCTCTATTTGCTCCTAACAAATCTTTTCATTTGTACCCCGACTATCAAGGTTGACAACCATGACGTCCGCTATGGTGGACCGCGCCATGATTGGCTATTGACGTGAAGGGGATAGAGAGAAGGAAGGCGGTCGACTTAATCAATTTAGTTTGGGACAAAATAAGTGACTCTTGTTTGGTGGTCGTGTAAGCATACACCCATACCTACCTATGACAATTCAAGGCATTCACAAACAATCACATAACATAAGCATCTCAAGCATTGTCGTGGGTTTGTATGGCTCCCGCTTGCATTAATCTTCGTCGCATCTCCATGTAACGAGACTAATCTAATCAAGCCCTCCCACTAATTACTAAGATCCTATCTAATAATTAAGGGAAATAAATACATGTGATAAAATCCTAAAACCCTCCTAGGCCTTAGGGGCATGCAAGCCTCACAAGTTACATCAAAAATTAATCAATTATTAATTATCAAGGCACCTTAGGCCACATTACAAGCAATCACATGCATTCACAACATTTTACAACACACAAGGCATTGACATCTTGAGCCATATCAAACCCACATCCTCCTACAAAACAAAGTTAGCACATATACAATATACATGATTCACTTGCTCTTAATTAATTTCATTAATTAGAATCTTTGTGCATACTTGTTGCTCAAGTTTTTCGAATGCAAAGAAGGCTTAACCTTAACAACTAATTGTTTAAGCCCTTTTAAATTAAATCCAACCATCAAAACTGAAAGGAGGGTATTTAAGGAGTCTTATAATTAACCTTTCATCAAATTGATTAATTAGAAATTATTTTAACTAATTAAAATACGAAATTCGGGGCCCGAAAAAATTCAAAATAATTCGGTCTCCAAAAAATCTGAAATAAATCCAGAGAACTCCTTACAAAGATTGTGATTACCTGTAGAAATCTCAAGGAGAGATCAATTACCATCAGGGAGAACCAAAAAAGACAAATCCTCAGATTGTGCGCGAAGCACCGTTAGAGAAAATTCTGTTATGGGTCTCAACCTTTTGATCTGTATGATCATCCCCTTGATATTTTTCCAGCAAACAATTTACATAGAAAAATACTACATACAATAGGCTATCATTCCATGAAAAGAAAATCCACAAGTTATATTCAAGATCAACGAGATAACAAGCATTTAAGCAAGGTATCCTGTTCTGGAACAGACCGTCGACCAAAAAGGTTTCACTCAGTTGAGGTATCAAATCTCAATGAAAATCTATGAAATTAATTTTCACAGATTCCAGACTTAAAGGAGAACATTTCTGTTTCAACACTTTTCCATAAAAGTTTCTCAATAAGTACAGTTTTTCAAAACAATCAGTTTGTTTGAAAAAACAGATCTGATAACTTCGTCACTTTTCATCCTTGAACGCCCACATAATATCCGAAATATGCAACAAAATTTACATATCCAGAAAGAGCATCAAGTTTAGAATAATCCTATCTAAAAGTTACAGGTACTTTGTATACAAACTTATTTGTTACCAACCACAACAACAGAACTGTGCAGCAGAATAACAGATCTGCGCACCGTTACCGTTTAAATCACTAAAAATTCATTTTACTTCGAATTTCAATGATTCCAGTGGGAAAAAAACCACAACTCAAAGGGCTACAACCTCCAATAAGAAGGAAAAAATTTCAGAGAGCTTTACACCACGAAAAACAAGCAACAAGACAGAAAACAGCCTTTCCAGGGCCAGTAAGCATGCACATCACTAATTAACTTAATTAATTACGAATTCTCACTTAATTAAGTGTGAAAAACCTTAAGCACGACCATAGCTCTGATACCACTGTTAGGAAATGCTCATATTTTAATTTTAGATTAATTACAACTAATTAATCACCATTAACAACAAGCAAATCAAAAGATCTAGTGCTAAAGCAATCACACATCAAATCAATGAGAACAAGTAGGAGAAAGTTATACCTCTCATGAAATCGCATTCATGAGGCTCGAATCCTAAGCGTAGGAGTCGGTGGCGTGCTTGCACCGCCTCTCCACCACCTCGAACCACCTCACGCCCACCAAGGAGCCGACCACAAGCTTGAAGGAGTGCTAGCTCTTCTCAAGCTCCTAGCTAATCCTCTCTACCAACTTCTAATTTCTATTAACTATTTAATGGAGGAAGAAGAAAGGAGGAGCCAACACATGAGCAATGGAGGGAGAAGGAAGAGCTATGGAGAAGAGAGAATTTTCTCTCTTCTCTTTTGGTGGCGCACAAGAAGGGAAGGGAAGAGGAGAGGGGTAGATGGAGGCTAGGGTTGGCTCTCTAAAGAGACCCCCTTTTATAGCCAACCAATCCTCATCCTAAGTTGTAACTATTTACAACTTTGCCACTTGCCCTAGCTGAAATTAATAGGCTATGAAGCCCAATTTCTCATGTGCTAAATGGGCCATTAATTCATTAATTAATGATCCATATAAATGCTCTTTCTTTCATCCTTTACAATGGGCCTTTAAATAAACAATTAATTTAGAAGCCCACATAGCTCAAATAAATTAAAGTGTTGAACATAATTAATTATTAACTTATTAATAATTAATTCTTGATTAGCTTATGCATTAATTTATTTCTAACATGATCTATTTGATATAATTAATTATAACGGTTCATAACGGTATATAATTAATTAATCAACTTATCATGTTTTGTATTCTCCAATACAAATAAACAATGCACGTGTGGTCAAAGTCCTATTTGTGCGACCCTATTGAGGATTCATGCTATGTTGGCCATGGAGAATAAATCATTATTTATTTTCAATAATCATAAGCGGTATCTAGCAACACGTTATGATTCCCAATTCGCATAAATAATGTACTGCTACAATATGTCAATCCTGCATAAGAAATATTAGTATTTCTTTGTCTGATTCTTATGTCACATGATATCCTTGTATAATCCAAGATAGGAATGTATCATTCTTGCAGATTATACATTTCTTGATCTAGAGTTGATTATACAAGTTGGCCAAACAATCCAACTCCATCAAGGGGCCCAAACAGATATTATCACTCATCAAGTATATTAATGAGGGACATACGGTTTTCTTGATGAACAACTTTTCCCCGCACAATTCAAGAGAACATAAATAAAGTCCTTATAGCAGCCTTTATCAGGAATCAACGTTAGACGATATTTATTGAACCTATCCTCATGTGGAAAAGGTGAACATCTCAAACTTAGAATCAAACTGATATGAAATAAACAATGACACATAACACAATCCATATGTTTATTTCACTGGGTCAAGTCCTGTACTATGTTCCAATAACATACACATATGCAATTAAGTTGGTAACTCCTTACCTATGATTTGTAGAACTTAATCATCACTTAACTTGCATACTAATTTTTTATGATAATTAATGTTCCTTGTTAATTATCAAGATTATGGACGATTCAGATTTATTATTGTCATTCTAATGAATGATCCACAGAGATCTACAATTCAGATCCTCAACCTGAATGATCTGTCAATAATAAACTCTAGGAACAAATGATCAAATATCATCATTAACATAAACTAAGAAAATAAGTCATTAAATATTGACTTCTTGGACATAACTCCAACACATAGTCCATAGAGCCGCACTTTAATTTAAAAAAAAATATTTCAAAATTTTAATTTTAATTTTTCGATCTAAAAAGTTGATATCATTCAATTTCATGAGAGATGTATTTTCATAAAATTTTATAAATTTTAGAGTTATTTGATACTTAATCAAGATATATGATTTGTGAAGAACGATGTTCTCTACTCTTAACGTATACGGTATCCATGACCCATGTGCAATCCACAAAAGCGAAGCCATGGTGCGTTACTGAAATGATTTGCTACACGTCACTTAAGGAAAGAAAATCAAACTTGACTCGACTTTACTTTTTTTGTGAATTGAAAAAGCGAATTAATTCCCTCTTTAATGCTCACCAACTTCGTCATAAAAATAGATTCTTTTTTTATTGGGTATTCTACTGTAATGGACCCTTTTATTCCTCCATTCTCTTTCATTCCACCACACCCCTATTCTTCCAAAAGCTTCTCTTCTCTTTCTCTCTATTTAGGAAAAAAATTTTATGGCACCTAAAAGAGAAGATACTTTCTTGATCATAATAATCCAAGGAGATGAGTCGACCAAGATTGTCGAGATTATGGCGGCTTTGGAGGGCATGGAACTTTACCGTGGAAGTCATATTGAACCGTTGTCCGGTCATAAGTTCCTGATGAGATGTACAAAGAGATGGCAGAGAGCTGTGGAGGAGAAGGGAGGCGTGCTAATAAACGGCAAATGGTTGCCCATGATTGGGGGCACTTGGCACGAGTTTTGTAAGCGCCCCCGACAATGCAGGCCTACTGACGACCTGCCCAAATTCATGTCCTTCTTGGAGGAAGGTGAAGCTCACCTTGAAGCCCGCAAGAAAATCAAGGTGGATACCTTTGTTTCTCCCGACTTTGAATCTCTTCCTGTCTCTCGTAGCTTGGCCCAAATGATAATTTCAGATGAAGGTTCTTCTTATGAGAATACCTCTCACTGAGTGTGTGCTTTTTAATATATTTTTATTGCGTAATAAATCTCAAAAAGAAGTTGAACTCTTTTTTTTATTATGTGTAATTAACTTTTTTCTTATTGTTATTTGCTTCGCAATATTTTAAACATCTCGATATTAAGGAGCGACGCGCTTGAAGGAAACTCTATAAACACTAAAGAAAAAGATGCACTTTAAACCATCATCGATGAGCAATGCCTATTTGAGAAAGTTTAATTCAACGTGCTTACAAATAACTTACAGTAGCGAAATCACATAGTGAATAATTTGTTATATATTGACTGACTCTCGAAGGCTAAAGCATACATATGAATTAGGATTAAATATGTTCATGCACAATCTCCGAAGGTGTGATAATATGGGGATTAAGGCTTTGCTCTAAAGATGGTAAACAATGGAAAAGTAGGGGGAAATAGCTGTCCAGCATCTGCCCAGGAGTTTCCCTTGCTCCAAATTAAAGGGATATGAAGAAGAATGGAGGAGAATGCTATGTCGAAGTTATTCAATTTCTCACCCTTTTAGATATTGATGTAAAGAAGTTTTTTCTTCTTCCTTCCCTTCTCTTCCCATTATCGTCCTTCATTTCCTCTCTTTTCTTTTCCATAAAATTCTTAGAGCTTAAAGTTTCAGACAACGACGCATCCTTGAAAGATAAAAAAGTCCACAAGAATTTAGATGTAATATGCTTGATCCTTGAAGATGAGGCCACATAGGGATTTTGAATATACTTCTTGAAACGAATATCCTTTTGACAAAAGTTCGTTTTTCATTGAAAACTAAAAAAATAAAAAACCAAACTTTATAGCTCTATTTGTAGATATCTCTCTGACACTCCAATGATGAAGGTCCTTGCGCTTGAAATTCCGCATGCGGTATGCTCGGTCCCCTATTAACTTGAGTTTTTTAAAACTAGAGTCTAACTTGTGCATTTTCTTTGCCTCTGCCTCAACCTTTTCGAGTAAAACGACATTTTCTCCATTTTATCTTACTATTCTTTATTTCTCTCTACCTTCGAATATACATTACTTTTCTCTTAAAGCTTTTTCTTCAACTTCTTCTTTCTTTATTATTATTATTTTTTTCTCAAAAGTGACTTATAATTTGAAATCAAATGTAACATATATCACACACTTAAAAAAAAATCTTAACTGCCTTATTATGCAGCAATTCATATTTAACGTATCACAGCATTACATTAAATCACATTTAAATTATTTGACATTCAATAAAAAGAAAATTTTTTAAGACTAGCAATAAGCGCGTCAACATTTATAAATTAGTCAAACTTAATTTTAAAAAGATTATGTTAATTGTTTTACGAAATAAAAAAGTAACAATCAATGCTAAATAGGTAAATATAGTACCCGCCATTTATAAAAAGTGTCCAAATGCGAAGTTTCTCATTCTGCAAGGACATGCACGAAATTTTACCATCTACAACTACAACTACAAGCAGCCGATCTCCACAACTTAGACCAAGGCCCACCGTCCACTCAGCAAAACCCCACCCCAAAACCACGCAAATCGAACGGCCACAATCCATCCCACAAAATAAAACACAAATCTCCAGCGTCAATCCGGCTTACATTTGTCCCACAATGCAGAGATTAAAGTAGGGTTTATATAATCTCCTCCAGCTCCTAATTCCCCTCTCTTTTGGCCAATTGCGAGAAACTCAATTCATTCCAAGAGAGCCGAATAAAACGATAGATTAGATTACTCGTGTGCCGACAAGCGGCGGCCGAGAATCCGGCCCAGATCTCTCGCGGCCTCATTCCCCAATCGGGAATAATTAGATCCGAAATCCGATTGCGATCTAAATGGCTGCGCTTGCCTCTTCGGGAGGAGGCGGCGGCGCGGTTGAGGCGATCTTTAATAGAAGAATCGAGTTCCATCCGGCCAGGAAGCCGTACAACGCTGTATCTAGCGCTGGCGAGAACGGGTTCTACCTCGAAACCCTGAACCCGAACCAGAAACGGCTCCGTGAGGTAGCCTTTGGCGCTGAGAATTCGGACCGCGCGCCAGGGAAGAGAGTGGAAGGAGGAGCTGAGTTTTTCGAACATGGGTTGGATCAAGAACTCGGATTTCGGATCACCTTTAGAAGAATAGTGAGTGGAGAGGGTTTTAGTAGTTAATATTTTGTTAATCCGTTTATTAATTTGTTTAATTTTGGTCTTTGTTGGGAAGCATGGTGCTAGTTAGTCTGGTTGCATCTAATTTAGTTTCCTGGCCGTTAGTGTGTGTTAGTTTTTGCCCAATTTTTGGGAACTCGTGCGTAATTTACCTTTGGGTTCCAATTCGTCATCTTTAAATCAGACTGTAAATTGGGACATTCGTATACCTTTTGCCAATATTTATTGATAGAAAACATTTTAAGATGGCATGTCTGACGTCTTAACTAATTTATGAATCATTTCTGTTGTCTTATTACTAAAAACTTATTCTAGGGAAACTAATATGGTTGGTGGTGCATTTCAGGGTGCTGGTTTGGCAAACCTTGGGAACACGTGCTTCCTCAATTCAGTTCTACAATGCCTGACATATACTGAGCCATTTGCTGCTTATTTGCAAAGTGGGAAGCACAAAAATTCGTGTACGTTTGAATTATGATATGCATTTCTTTTTAAATCGTCAGTATAAATATTCATATTAGCACTTGGATAAGTATAAGTAAAGCCAGGAGAATGTGGAGTACTTTACACAATTGATTACTTCGAAGAATGACCTGTATATTGTTCAGGCTTTAATCGTGTTTTGAGTATGATCATGTTTGAAAGGTTGTGCTTATGACAGTTTTATTCTTATTTATTATACACAATTGTCGTAGATGCAAAATTACAATAATAGTCTGATGTTTTTAGTTTATATGTAGGTCGGACTGCTGGATTTTGCGCACTATGTGCTCTTCAAAATCATGTCATGACGGCTCTGCAATCATCTGGAAAGATATTATCGCCATTTGACCTAGTTAAGAACTTGAGATGTATGAGTGGTTTCCAACTTAATAACATAACGCTGAATTTGATTTTGTGCTTTTTTGGGGGTTACCGCAGTTAGTAGTACATGATAGTTTTAAAGAGTTCTCTGGGTATTTTCCAATAATAAGAAGTAAATGACAAGTAAATAAAGCCACAAGCATAGTCTTGACCCATATTCATTAAACCAAAAGGCTGATAGAAGCAGCACAAAAAGTGTGGTCTTTCAAACAGGGATTAATTATCATACTTGCACCTGCCATCCAAAAGGGACCAATCTCATTTTAAAACATCTGATATTGTTTATTGGTGTTAGGCATTTCACGCAATTTTCGCAACTCAAGACAGGAAGATGCACACGAGTACATGGTCCACCTGCTTGAATCAATGCACAAGTGCTGCTTACCCTCTGGTGTTCCCAGTGAATCCCCCAGCGCTTACGAGAAAAGCCTAGTACACAAAATTTTTGGTGGCCGTCTCAGAAGCCAGGTACCTTGTACTAATTTTCCTAGCTTAGCCCATGTAGAACTAGGATGAAACCTCGTTGTTTCCTAACAATTGGAAACTCGGTCAACATGTGTAATGCAGGTGAAATGCACACAATGTCAATTCTGCTCCAACAAGTACGACCCTTTCCTTGACTTGAGCCTTGAAATTGTAAAGGCTGAAACCCTGCGCAAAGCACTTTCAAACTTCACTGCAGTCGAGAAGCTTGATGGCGGGGAGAAACAGTACCAGTGCCAGAAGTGCAAGCAGAAAGTGCGGGCCTTGAAACAGCTAACGATCCACAAGCCCCCACATGTTCTTACTGTTCACCTTAAACGTTTTAGTGCTTACATGCCAGGCCACAAGATTGACAAGAAGGTTGAGTTCGAACCATTTTTGGACCTAAAGCCATTTGTTAGTGACCCAAATGTAAGCTATCAGCTGTTTGTGGTTTGATTCCTGTATTCTGTGGAGGTCTTCTATTTTTTTATCCTTTGCTTTCTTTCACAGGAGGGGAATCTGAAGTATGTTTTATATGGTGTGCTGGTGCATGCTGGTTGGAGCACGCATTCAGGTCATTATTACTGCTTTGTTCGTACATCCAGTGGAATGTGGCATTCTCTTGATGATAATCAGGTTTAGTTTCATTCTTCTTAATGTTTGCTTTTGTTTTTTCATATTTTGGATGGCTGTTGCTTTTATAGCATTAGTATGATTTTTGGCGTACTCTTTAATGTCTATAATAATAAATTATACAGTATTGCATATGGTGGTTAGTTAGAAGGTGACTAGCCAATAATTTTACCTGTTTATGCCAAGAAGCAGAATGCACCAGAACCAGGAAAAATGCTGTGAAGACAATTTGTTGTTTCCCTATATTGCTTACATGTATGCTCTGCAAAAAGATGCTTAATGTCAATAATTCTATTTGGATAGTCTGCAATATATTGTTGCTTCTCTTTTACTTGATTTCAACTGAGGGAATACATATTACTTTTTCTTTTTGCTTCAGGTGCGTCAAGTTAGTGAGAAGACTGTTCTAGCACAGAAGGCTTACATGCTATTTTATGTACGTGACAGAGGTCCTGTCAAAAGCTCAGTCGGTGCCTTTCAAAAGCAAAATCCTGGAGCTAATACTTATGAAAGCAAAAATAACCACCAGCTAGCAACCTTGAATGGTGCAAATGCTTTGTTTCAACCCATGGTGAGTACAAAAGGTCATACTAATCCTAATGCTTCCAGCTCATCATTGCCAATCCTCCAAAATGGAAATCCACTTACTGTGAAAAAGCCTTCAGACTTGCAATCAAAAGGCAACTCTGATCCGGTGATGTCAAAAGATGCAGCGACCAAGGATCGTATTGTGGTACCATCAGCGGCGGAACCTAGTGTGGTCACTACAGTGACAGACAACTGTTCTGTAAAGGTGTCTGAGTCTTTAGAGGAACAACCTCAAAAGAACTCTGGAAATGTTGACACACATATTGTTGAAGTTGGGAAGTCCATTGAAAAGGGATGTACTACTAGTAATCGCGTAGATGCTTTGGCAAAACATAAGCGCCCTCAACGAGATGTGAGTAGTGGTGTTGATGCTTTACCAAAGCCTGAACCTCTGGCAAATGCTACTAATGGTGATGATACTTCAGCAAAGCCTGAATTACTGCGAAGTAATGGCGCCGATGCTTCAGTAAAACTAGAGGTTAAAGACATTACCTCAGATTTTCCTGACACAAATCAAAATAAGCTGCTCGATGTATCTACTGTACCTAAGGTAACTTCATGTTATTTTTTATCTTTGTTTTTGTTTCCAATTGTGACGAGGTTGTTCAAAGTAATGTGCTCCCATATTTTGTGCTTTGTGCTTGACCATTCTTTATTCTGTGCTTGATTTTTTTCCCCCCTCTCAGTATGATGCTCCTAGTGACAAACAAGAACTTATCGAGGAGAAAGTGAAGGCGGATGATACAAAACCTGTAAACCAAAACCCAATTGCTCCTACAGCAAGCACAACTCAGAGTGTCGAGAATAAAAATAAACTAGAAGTCAAATCAAGGAAGTTCACAAAGCGATCAGCCAAGATTGCATGTTTTGCGCGTAACACGCTCTTTGTCCACACATTAAGGATGCAGAAAAATAAGAAATTTAAGAAGGCTAAAAGGCGGAGATTAGCTTCTAATGAAGGGGATAATCTGGGAACTAATGATCTGCAAGCTTCAACATCCACGTCTAGTAGTAATGGTCACTTAGTAGCAGCTAGAGAGGAGAAATCCTTTAAAAGAAAACACTCAAAAAGTTCTGAAAAGAAGAATGGAGGAGATCCACTTGGTGTCAATGCGTTGAAAGAGGATTTGCAGGGTATTAAAAGTGAGTCGGTGCATGTGAACACAGTTCAATCTAAATTAAACCAAGCTAGCCCAGAAGATCAATTAGCATCTAACAACATAGTAAATAAAGAGAATGAAGCCTCACAAAGATGCGAATCCTATAGTCTTCTGATGCAAGGACTGAAGGAAGTTTCCGGTAAGCATCTCACATTATCTCTTTCTCGCAATTTTTGACATTCTTCTGAATTGGCATGTTATGTATCGTGCAGTACGATAATTGAAGATTGTAACTTGGTACCTGATAGTTTCATACTATGTTTGGCGTGATTTCCCTTTTCCCTTTTTCCATTTTTATGTTTCTTATTTAGATTGTTTTCTATGCTCGCAGTGCCTAGCTGGGACGGCATTGAATTGCCAAAAGTTGAGATGCGCGGTGTAGGGTCTTCGAAACAAAAAAGCATCGGCTATGTACTAGATGAGTGGTACCTCTTTGACCCTACCCAATTTTATATTCTTGGTGATTTCTTTCTATTTTTGGTATTACTATAACTGTTGTCCCTTTAAACAAGTAACAATCTTCATAGTATAGGCATGCATTTTTTTTCTAATCTATCAACATTGTGTCTGGCTTCTTCTTTTTTCCCCTGTTGTTTTGTTCCTGTAGACCTGGAATTAATAACATTTCTTTCCTTGTATTTTACTTGTGGGTAGGGATGAGGAATACGATAGAGGGAGAAGAAAAAAGGTAAAGCAATCTCTGGTCGATTTTGAAGGCCTGAATCCATTCCAAGAAACAGCTAACATTAATGCCCAAAAGAAGGTGAGGAAATTGAAGACCATTCGTTCAGGGACCAAACCCTTCAGGAACTAATATGGTGGCGAAAATAGCATTTGTACTATTTATTGATTGTATTCCCCGATTTTGAACCAATAATATGTATCCTTTTTATTTAATATTTTTCTTGTTGAATGCATGGAGACTTGTTCATTTTGAATTCGTTACTGCCAGGTCGTTAAACAATTATTGACCAGTTTTGTTTGGATAGCATCTCCGTTTTCATGGGATTGATATGTTGAAATTCCACTTTTGGCGTCGTCCTTCGTTTTTAAACAGTGAATCGTACTTCAATCATCAAATAATACTACAAATTTGGGAGCATTTTCTACAGTGTTTTTTGATGACGTCAGCAGTTAATCTCAGCCGTCCATTTCATCGATCAGATTCGTTGTTTTCTCCGCTGTCGATATGCTCAAAGGAAATTCTCTCTTTCAAGCTTGCCGCACACTCTCTCGCCTCCTCTCTCTCCCATCTCCTCTTCTCCTTTCTTCCAAAACAAAAAACAAAACAGAAGAGAAGAGTGATCTCCGTGGGTACTTTCCCTCTGAGAGAGGTTCTCGATTCTTCCCTCTCCCCCTCTCTCTCATAAATTTATCGAATGCAAAGCCTCTCTCTCCAAAACAAAACCCTGTCTCTCCCAAAACCGAATGCAAAGCCTCTCTCTCACAGAGAACACGAGCTGGTCGGCCTCTGCCTCTTCGCCTCCCTTGCAACCAATCGCGTCCCAACCAAGTACCAATTTTGCGTGACTGGTGCCTATTGCGCTCCGTCCTAAGCCCTCATCTGCACGCTCTTTCCAGTGCCTTCTCTATTAGGTCACCTCCTCTTATATCCTCTTTCACTGGGTTGATTTTTTAACTACATTTTTCACGCAGATTTTTTTTATTTTACTTCAAATTGTGTATTTCTAAACATTTTTCAACTCTTATGAAATCTCTCACTTTTAATTTTCATTAACTGTCTTTATGGATTTTGCGTAAAGGGAGGCTTGAGCGAGGCCGAAAAACAACGACGGTAAATTAGAGACTGTGCGACTATTCTCCAATTGCATATTGTCATATTCTTCAACTTCAAGAGGTACGGCTTAATCAAATGTGAGGTTTTCAAATAAAATTTATGTTTATAAGGACAAATTGAATAGTTCCTGAAAATGAATAAGCACATATGTCGTGCAGCTGAACTGTTTGTGAAAATGCTTTTCCAAATTGGCTTATTTTTTGTATGCCATGCTTTTCTGTAATTGTTAGGTATTTCCTTTGTTTTATGCGAGTATTGCTATATCGAGTTCTCTTAGACATTTGGATTTTGAAAAAGACAAATATGATTTTCAGAAAAAGAAGAATAAAACAAAAAGATCTGCACATCCATACATCAACATCAACCGTGTCCAAAATTTTCATTCTATGACAAATTTTCTCTCTATTATATTTGATTAAGCTTTGTAAACAAGAATGGGCATCTTTATTTAATGAATTTAACACAATGTTGAGCTTATATCTTTTTCATTGTTCAGATTTATTAGAGGGGCTGAGAATTATTCGGATTTTAACTTATTCTACACCTTAGGTTACTATTTTTGTGGTGGTTATTTTGGATGGTTATTATATTATATAAGCATAATTAAAATCAAAACTACTGAGCTTATATCTTTGTATTTGTATTTTATTTCTGTAGATTCTTGATCAATAAAGGAAAGAAAGCACTTTCCAGGTCATATAGCATGGAGAATTATAAGAGAGAACCTGTCAATTGTAAGAGAGAACATACACAGGTTGGTGTCCAAAATACTATTTCCATTATAATTTTTTAAGGTTGTCAATTGCTTTATGAATAACTATTATGTCGATTACATTTTGCTTATGATACGTGGAGTCGGTTGGTTGACATGATATTGTATTTGCTTATTATTTTCAGCCTGCCTGTCATGAAGACTGTGCTGTCAATTGCTTTATGAATAACTATTAGCTTGACAATCATTAAAAAATGTCATACCTTTTTTTTTATTATTATTATTATTTTTTTTTTTAAGGAGGAACTTCAGTTTAATTCTAATTTGTAGGATAGTAGAGAGACATTTTCATGAAGAAGTAGATCCAAAGAGCTATGAATCAGTACAAAAACTCATAAAAGGTAAGTTGAAAGCTTTGATATGTCGCAGAACTTATGGCAGCACTAATTGATCTAGCTGGCCATGTCTGTTAGACAAGGCTTTTTTTTCTGTTTTTGTTCAGTTTTTTGTGTATCATTGATTCTGCATATGGAGTTTGAAAGTACATCCTTTTGTATTACTGTAGATGGTAACTTGGACAAACTGAAGATTGATCAACGCAAAGTGTGTTTGAAGAAGGATGAGCTGAAACTTACTGGCAAGAAAGATGTCCTTTTAGAGCCGAATCCAAGAACATATTGAGTAAACAATATTCAGTTTTACCCTTTTTCAATATATTTTTCCTTTTCATGTAATTTCTAAGATATTGAATTGGAATGCTGAATTGTAGACATTGTATTAAATAAAATGCAGGTTAAGAGATGGAACTGGAGAGAAGAGATACCATGTCTCAAGGTTCAGTTTGGATTGCCAAGGTAGATTGATATACCTTTTGTTTTCATAGATATGCTGACAAGTTTTGGATTGTTAACGTATAAGAAGTGATGTTGAGGATCCCATGGAATTTAATAGCCAAGTCATTGCCAGTTTGTCGCTAACAAGGCATTCACTGTAGGTTAGATCTGAAAAGTCTGGATTTCGCTACAAGAGCAAACATTGCTGCTTGAGACCATGATAAATAGCTGTTACTGTTAAGGGATAGAAAATCCTACCCATATTTTACTATTAAGGGACATAATCATACACCATCAACTGGGTCAAAAAATCTTACCCATAATTTGCTTTGTTTTGTTCATTTTTATGGTCAGATGGAAGCATTCACGCTGGGTCAGTCAGTATGGTTAGTCCTATCAGTCTTCTTTTGGATTTCAACTACTTGAGATGTGCATTTCCCATTTGTCAATATCTTCAACATGAATTTGAGTTCAGAGTATTATTTATAACTTGCCACGCATACATTTTTAATTTCATATTTCTTTCAATTTTTTTGCATGTTTTTTATATTCTCAATCGAATTTTTAACAGGCTACGAGTTTGCGACATGCTTCTATCACTCAAGTATCAAGGCCTGATGTTGCCTTCAAATCCTTTTTCCTCATTAATCGATGCGACCTGCAACATCATCTACAGAAAGGTTAAACTTAGTAGATAACATATATATATTTCTTACAAGTCTTTGTGATAAATTGACATGATTTTAGTTTAAAGTAGATTACATATATATTACTATCGCTCAAGATCATGTGTAGTCAGATTTTCATTATATGTCTTAAACAGAATATGCGGAATTTGTTTCCAGCATCTAAAGTTCAAATTGATATGGACATCAATTCTGCATACATTGTCCTTTTTATAATTTATATTTAAATAGTTCAATAAGAATGCATGATCCTCAATGAACCTGAACATGAACATTAATGTTCATATGTTTCTTTTATTTTTATTTTTTTTTCTGTGATCAAGATAGATTTCAGTTACAATTTTTTCGTTTTGTTGTTTCTTTTAATATTATACAGATATGCTATTTCATGCTATTTGAAGAAAAGAAAAGTTGAGGTGACAAATATCACTTGAGCATTCAGCTGAAAGTTTGTCTAATTGATGTCTGAATGAGGTTCTGCTAAATAGCATTTAATTTTTTTTTTCATTTTCCTCTTGGAAATAAAGGGAACAATATTGTCAGCTACTAAAAATATTATGGGAAATGTAATTTTAATATGATTTTTAGAGACCATGTGACCATTAAAACTTAATAATAGTATTTGTGCATATATTTGTCTAAATGTTTATTTTTGACGTATACATTATAAATACCACTACTACCATATTATTTACTTAAACTTACCATGCCTTTACTGCCTAATTACAATAATAAAACCTCACGCGCGAAGCGCGTATACAACGCTGGTGTTATCTGTTGGAGTTATGTCCTAGAAATCAATATTTAATGACTCATTTTCTTAGTTTATGTTAATGATGATATTTGATCATTTGTTCCTAGAGTTTATTATTGACAGATCATTCAGGTTGAGGATCTGAATTGTAGATCTCTGTGGATCATTCATTAGAATGACAATAATAAATCTAAATCGTCCATAATCTTGATAATTAACAAGGAACATTAATTATCATAAAAGATTAGTATGCAAGTTAAGTGATGATTAAGTTCTACAAATCATAGGTAAGGAGTTACCAACTTAATTGCATATGTGTATGTTATTGGAACATAGTACAGGACTTGACCCAATGAAATAAACATATGGATTGTGTTATGTGTCATTGTTTATTTCATATGAGTTTGATTCTAAGTTTGAGATGTTCACCTTTTCCACATGAGGATAGGTTCAATAAATATCGTCTAACGTTGATTCCTGATAAAGGCTGCTATAAGGACTTTATTTATGTTCTCTTGAATTGTGCGGGGAAAAGTTGTTCATCAAGAAAACCGTATGTCCCTCATTAGTATACCTAGTGAGTGATGATATCTGTTTGGGCCCCTTGATGGAGTTGGATCGTATGCATGCAAACTAGACGATCAACTCTAGATCAAGAAATGTATAATCTGCAAGAATGACACATTCCTATCTTGGATTATACAAAGATATCGTGTGACATAAGAATCAAACAAAGAAATACTTTTATTTCTTATGCAGGATTGAGATATTGTAACGGTACATTATTTATACGAATTGGGAGTCATAACGTGTTGCTAGATACCGCTTATGATTATTGGAAATAAATAACGATTTATTTCCATGGCCAACATAGTATAAATCCTCAAATAGGGTCGCACAAATAGGATTCTAACCACTTGGTGCATTTATTGTTTATTCACAATAATGTGTATTGTGAAATGTGATAAGTTAATTAATTAATTATATACCGTTATGAACCGTTATAATTAATTAAATTAAAAGGATCATATGGAAATAATATAATGCATTAGCTAATCATAGATTAATTATTAATGAGTTAATAATTAATTATGTTCAACTTACTTTAATTAGTTTGAGCTAATTGGGCTTCTATTTAATTGGTTAATTAAAGGCCCGATTTAAGGAAGAATGAAGAGACAATTAAAGGAGATTCATTAATTGGTGAATTAATGAATAAAGGCCTTTTATTAAGATGGCCCAAGAGAGCCCATTAGGTGGCCTCTTAGGGTGGATGACATACTTGTAAATAGTATGAAAATTGGATGAGAGTGGTTGGCTATATAAAGGGGTCTCTTTGGGAGAAAACCCTAGCCGTCATCTCTCTTCCTCTCCCCTCCCTTGCGCCTCCACCTAGAAGAGAGATTTTTCTCTCTTCTCCATGGCTCTTCCCTTCCTCTCTTAGCTCATGTGTTGAGCATCCCACCTCTCTTCCTCTCCATTAAATAGTTAATTAAGAGAAGCAAGGTGATTAGCAAGAGGTTCAAGAGAACTAGCATTCTCTTTGAGCTTGGTGGTGGGTCCTTGGTGGGCTAGAGGCGGCCATAGATGGTGGAGATGGTGGAGCACGCACCCCATCGACTCCCATGCCATGGATTCGAGCCTCATGAATACAATTTCATGAGAGGTACAATTTCTCCTACCTTCTCTCTTGATTGGATGTGTGATTGCTTTAGCACTAGATCTATTGATTTGCTTGTTGTTAATGGTGATTAATTAGTTGTAATTAATCTAAAATTAAAATATGAGCATTTCCTAACAGTGGTATCAGAGACAGGTTGTGCTTAAGGTTTTTCACACTTAATTAAGTGAGAATTCGTAATTAATTAAGTTAATTAGTGATGTGCATGCTTGCTGGCCCTAGAAAGGCTGTTTTCTGTCTTGTTGCTTGTTTTTCGTGGTGTAAAGCTCTCTAAAATTTTTTCCTTCTTATTGGAGGTTGTAGCCCTTTGAGTTGTGGTTGTTTTTCCACTGGAATCATTGAAATTCGATGTAAAATGATTTTTTAGTGATTTAAACGGTAACGGTGCGCAGATCTGTAATTCTGCTGCACAGTTCTGTTGTTGTGGTTGGTAACAAATAAGTTTGTATACAAAGTACCTGTAACTTTTAGATAGAATTATTCTAAACTTGATGCTCTTTCTGGATATGTAAATTTTGTTGCATATTTCGGATATTATGTGGGCGTTCAAGGATGAAAAGTGATGAAGTTGTCAGATCTGTTTTTTCAAACAAACCGATTGTTTTGAAAAACTGTACTTATTGAGAAACTTTTATGGAAAAGTGTCGGAATGGAAATGTTCTCCTTTAAGTCTGGAATCTATGAAAATTAATTTTATAGATTTTCATTGAGATTTGATACCTCAACCGAGTGAAACCTTTTTGGTCGACGGTCTGTTCCAGAACAGGATACCTTGCTTAAATGCTTGTTATCTCGTTGATCTTGAATATAACTTGTGGATTTTCTTTTTATGGAATGATAGCCTATTGTATGTAGTATTTTTCTATGTAAATTGTTTGCTGGAAAAATATCAAGGGGATGATCATACAGATCAAAAGGTTGAGACCCATAACAGAATTTTCTCTAACGGTGCTTCGCGCACAATCTGAGGATTTGTCTTTTTTGGTTCTCCCTGATGGTAATTGATCTCTCCTTGAGATTTTTACAGGTAATCACAATCTTTGTAAGGAGTTCTCTGGATTTATTTCAGTTTTTTTGGAGACCGAATTATTTTGAATTTTTTCGGGTCCCGAATTTCGTATTTTAATTAGTTAAAATAGTTTCTAATTAATCAATTTATTGAAATGTTAATTAGAAGACTCCTTAAATACCCTCCTTTCTGTTTTGATAGTTGGATTTAATTTAAAAGGGCTTAAACAATTAGTTGTTAAGGTTAAGCCTTCTTTGCATTCGAAAAACTTGAGCAACAAGTATGCACAAAGATTCTAATTAATGAAATTAATTAAGAACAAGTGAATCATGTATATTGTATATGTGCTAACTTTGTTTTGTAGGAGGATGTGGGTTTGATATGGCTCAAGATGTCAATGCCTTGTGTGTTGTAAAATGTTGTGAATGCATGTGATTGCTTGTAATGTGGCCTAAGGTGCCTTGATAATTAATAATTGATTAATTCTTGATGTAACTTGTGAGGCTTGCATGCCCCTAAGGCCTAGGCAGGGTTTTAGGATTTTATCACATGTATTTATTTCCCTTAATTATTAGATAGGATCTTAGTAATTAGTGGGAGGGCTTGATTAGATTAGTTTCGTTACATGGAGATGCGACGAAGACTAATGCAAGCGGGAGCCATACAAACCCACGGCAATGTTTGAGATGCTTATTATTATGTGATTGTTTGTGAATGCCTTGAATTGTCATAGGTAGGTATGGGTGTATGCTTACACGACCACCAAACAAAGTCACGTAATTGCTTATGTCCCAAATTAACTTGATTTAGCCAAATCGTCCTCCTTCTCTCTATCCCCTTCAATACAATTGATTGTCTATTGATGCATTCCTGCCGACGCGGACATCGTAGTCCATCATTGTAGTCGGGGTGTAAATCGGATTTACTAGGAGCAAATAGAGAGAAGTTGCTTTACAACGGACCCACTCGGATTGGACGTTGGGACGAAGTTTGTAGATATACTTATGATATCTCACAAACCAAGAATCATATGGACAAGATATGATTGGTTGGAGAACCTACCTTATCTAGTTGTTTTAGGTGTCATGCCGACGCTGGTCCCTATTTCAACGAAAATGAGGATCTTGGAATCCATTACATTTAGGGACATTAATTAAATGTAGTGGGAGTTTTGTTTATTATTCCATAAACAAAACATTGCATAAACTAAATGAACTTAAATTGAAATTGTTATAGATGTTAAATATGTTAATTTCGTTGCGATCAATCTTTGGAAAACGACAAGCTCGTTTCTAAGGTATTTACTTGGAGAAGAAATACCGATCTCTAAGATTTGTTCTTGGAAATGAGAAACTTGAGCAAGTTTAATCCCAAAAACGTTCCTCAACTTCCCGAACATAGCTTCGCAATGATTGATTAGTTTTGACGAAAATTATTCAATAAAGCGAATGCTCATATCCTTTTAGAAGTTCTGGACCTTTGAATTGGAGAATTCATAAGGACTATACTAAGACTTCTATACTCTCATCCACTTACTCAAGAAGACGGTCTTAGAGAAAGTAAAAGATAGACTCAATCATTAATGATCGAGTAATGGAATGTGAGTTAACCAAGAGACTCTTCTTATAAGAAGAAAAATATTTCATTAGCTTGTGAACCGAAAGGTTTGAGTAGCTAATTGACAACTAGAGATATTAAGATCTCCAATATCAAGGATTGTTGATATTGTCATACAATCTCTTTCTATGGATAAAGGATATATTGTTCGCACACTTGTTAGTGCTAAAAGTAATTGGTTAAGTATTAAAGGAATACTTTACCAAGATATGAGTTGAAACTTTGAGATCCTCACTAGTGACCGTGTGTCACATGAGATGTTTCATTTGCCATTTATGGGAGGCATTTGAAAGGTTGTCCGGAATACCATGATGTTCTAAACCTTGAGATATTTGTCGTTCAAATTATCTCACTATCTCTAATTCACACTAGTAATTAGGTGCTAGTTCATGTGCTCGCATTTAACGAAATGTGTAGACAATGATGAATATGAGAAAGTTCGAGATAAGTAAAGTAAACTCCGTTTTGAAAATGGCTTATACGTCTAGGCCGCTACCATTGAATACGTAGAGTTATCTTTACTAAATAAAGAATTTGTTTAGGAATTTGAGGTTATATACCTTATTCCAAACATCTTATAAAACCTTATCTCCATTTCATATTTGATGATGGATGATCATGTTTTGTAATAGAGAAATGTCGTTCTCTTATTGTTATGAATTTGTGTATAAGATTTCACGCATCTTGATTGAATTTGCTTGAAATAGATAAACAAATTTCGAATGACAAATATGTAAGACTTCACATAAAGTATTTGACTTTTATGTAAGATAGTCGCTTAGTCGAATATAAACAAGAATCGCATTATGAGAGTCTACGTAATGTGGAGCTCGTAAATCAATTTGATTGCAAAATCAATTGAAATTCATGCGAATCGTGTTTGTTAAATGACAAAAGCGCCTTTGAACTACGAAGGTTTAAAGGACAAGTAACCTTATTAAGACTTATACATATTGATGTATATAGACCTATAGGTACTTGTACAATTGAAAGGTTGTTGAAACTTTACCACTTGACCAACAATCATTGTAGATATTAACGTATCTATTTGATATGGTATAAGTATGAATCTTTTGACAAGATCAAAAGGATTTCAAGAGTAAAGTTGAAAAACTATTCAATAAAAGCAAAAGTCTTAAGATGGATCATGGTAAATAGTTAAGTCATATAGTTTGATGTATTACCTAAAGAGTATGAAATACGTTTCACTACTTGCTCCATGAGGAACATTGAAAAATGTATCCAAAGATGAAGGTATCGAACATTGTTTGATATAGTTCGATCGGTAATAAATCAAATTGACTTGTTCGACTCATGTAAGGGATTTGTGTTCTGAGGACAATATTGTTTACACTGAATAAAAATTCCATCGAAGTCTATTGAGAAAGATATCTTACGAGATTCGATCTCTAGGTATATTGTTTCTCAAGATTTGGTGTTGAGAAGCTTATTTCAAGGTTCGATTGATTGATAAGCTTGGACCCAAATAAGACGCTTAATATTATGTAGGATATCTTGAACTAACCAAAAGGTACTACTTCAACGAACATGATAAGAACAAAGTAGTTGTTGCTCATCATAACGTAATCTTGAAGAATGATATTCTCAAGAAGAAGTAGTGGGAGTAACGTGAGCATTAAAGGAGTTTAATGCGTCACTACAAGAAGTACATTTATAGGAAACTTGTCACTCCATACATGGTGCTTAGTGGGAGTTGAGCGGAACTTAATTCACAAGCAGTTGTGAAAGGAAGAAGTTCATAAGTACGCTCGCTTCTAAAGAGTACTCAAACATCTCACGAATGGATGATGTTAGAGAAACTCGTGCAGTACATTAGGATCAAGAACTTATTCTACAAGATGTTGTAGAAGTAGTTTACTGACCTCAAGCACCAATCCTACAAAGATCAACGAGAATGAATTGCCTAAACTGAAAGGTACATAGGCTTCACAACATCCTCGTACTTGATATATGAGGATCCGTTGATAAATAAAGAAACGATGGAAAGACCCGATTCCACAAGTATGGTTTGAATTTGTATGATCTTTAAGTGCAATCCATATATATATAACAACAAGGTATAGACCTTGATTGATGTTCAAGAAGGAGCGATCCATCTAGAACATTTAGATCTTTAAAAGGAAAGATAGATATGGATAGCAAGTCGACTATGTACAAAGCACAATTTCATGATTGATGCTATGTCTAAGTCGATAACCAGTTGACCATGTACAAAGCACGGCTTCTCGCTTGTAGTTGTGTATAAGTCAATAAAGATCATTCTAACAATAATTATATTTCGTATATATAGATATATGAAAAAATACATCAAAACCGCCTTCTTCGATTGAATGAAGGAAGTTGTTGTGTATTTGACACAAACCGAAGATTTTGTTGTATTGTTAGAAACGTATATATGCTTCAATGATCCATTGAAGCAAGTACTGTGGAAACTGGAATAAACATTTTGACAAGTAAGTCAAGGAGTTGAACTTCGTCAAAAGTATCTTGTATAGATAAGATATTCAGTGGGAGCATTATTATGTTACATGTATTGTACAAGATACAAGACATTAATTGGGAATAACATTAAGAAAATGAATATTGTCAAGATCTCACTGGAGAATGTTTTCTCAATTGAGAACTTGGGCAAGTCACCTAAATCCAAGGAAACAAAATCTATGGAGATAGATTATAATGGATGTCTGGTTTGAGAAAATGTGCATATAATGACAAAGTGTTCTAGTAACACGAAAAGATAGACTCCTGAAAGGATGTTTAACCACGTTGTATGGCATACACTTGAGTTCTACTCGGTGTGTTGTAACTCAATTCGAAAAAATGCACGATATATTTCGAGCATCCTTCTGTTATGAGTTTCATAACGGATGCCATATTTATGCACATGCCCCTATGTGTTGTACCCAAGGAGTATGACAAGCAGTTGTCAACTGGATACAAAGAAAAATACATTTGGACAATAATCAAGAATATCTTCGAGTATCTTATGAGAAAGAATGATATGTTTTTCCATCTGATAAAATAAAGCTTATATAAATTGTTATATTGATGCTAGTTTTCGAAAGAGTGATATAAATACAATTGAGCTACATATTTTGTTTGAATGTGGTGTTGTAAATTTAGAAGGTGTTCTAAATGGGATATTACAACCGTTTCCGTCACCAAAAACAAAATACATATAGCAACTTGTCAAGCAATGAAAGAAGATAGTATGGATCGAGAAGTTCTCAGTCAAGCTAATATGGTTCAATGCATCTCGAACCATAGCTTAAACTTGAAGAACCCAATATTAAATTGGTGATCCAACTAAGATCTATGACGATGTCACTTGATCTCACATGATGATGATCAAGAACACATATATAGGAGTGTATATGTATATAGGGTCAAACAAAATTGGATAGGTTCGCGGACACAGCGAACACTCTAACTTAACATCTACCTTAAGCGGTATACGAGATGCAATTGTGCATCCATGCGTGATGGACGTATGAGTAACTTGCTTTAAGTGTATTACATCTTTTGAGGTTCGAGACATGTATATATATAGATATATGACATTGTTCTAAGTTCTTTACTGGCTAGAAGTCACTATTGATTGATTCTAGACCAAGTGGGAGATTGTTGGAGTTATGTCCTAGAAATCAATATTTAATGACTCATTTTCTTAGTTTATGTTAATGATGATATTTGATCATTTGTTCCTAGAGTTTATTATTGACAGATCATTCAGGTTGAGGATCTGAATTGTAGATCTCTGTGGATCATTCATTAGAATGACAATAATAAATCTAAATCGTCCATAATCTTGATAATTAACAAGGAACATTAATTATCATAAAAGATTAGTATGCAAGTTAAGTGATGATTAAGTTCTACAAATCATAGGTAAGGAGTTACCAACTTAATTGCATATGTGTATGTTATTGGAACATAGTACAGGACTTGACCCAATGAAATAAACATATGGATTGTGTTATGTGTCATTGTTTATTTCATATGAGTTTGATTCTAAGTTTGAGATGTTCACCTTTTCCACATGAGGATAGGTTCAATAAATATCGTCTAACGTTGATTCCTGATAAAGGCTGCTATAAGGACTTTATTTATGTTCTCTTGAATTGTGCGGGGAAAAGTTGTTCATCAAGAAAACCGTATGTCCCTCATTAGTATACCTAGTGAGTGATGATATCTGTTTGGGCCCCTTGATGGAGTTGGATCGTATGCATGCAAACTAGACGATCAACTCTAGATCAAGAAATGTATAATCTGCAAGAATGACACATTCCTATCTTGGATTATACAAAGATATCGTGTGACATAAGAATCAAACAAAGAAATACTTTTATTTCTTATGCAGGATTGAGATATTGTAACGGTACATTATTTATACGAATTGGGAGTCATAACGTGTTGCTAGATACCGCTTATGATTATTGGAAATAAATAACGATTTATTTCCATGGCCAACATAGTATAAATCCTCAAATAGGGTCGCACAAATAGGATTCTAACCACTTGGTGCATTTATTGTTTATTCACAATAATGTGTATTGTGAAATGTGATAAGTTAATTAATTAATTATATACCGTTATGAACCGTTATAATTAATTAAATTAAAAGGATCATATGGAAATAATATAATGCATTAGCTAATCATGGATTAATTATTAATGAGTTAATAATTAATTATGTTCAACTTACTTTAATTAGTTTGAGCTAATTGGGCTTCTATTTAATTGGTTAATTAAAGGCCCGATTTAAGGAAGAATGAAGAGACAATTAAAGGAGATTCATTAATTGGTGAATTAATGAATAAAGGCCTTTTATTAAGATGGCCCAAGAGAGCCCATTAGGTGGCCTCTTAGGGTGGATGGCATACTTGTAAATAGTATGAAAATTGGATGAGAGTGTTTGGCTATATAAAGGGGTCTCTTTGGGAGAAAACCCTAGCCGTCATCTCTCTTCCTCTCCCCTCCCTTGCGCCTCCACCTAGAAGAGAGATTTTTCTCTCTTCTCCATGGCTCTTCCCTTCCTCTCTTAGCTCATGTGTTGAGCATCCCACCTCTCTTCCTCTCCATTAAATAGTTAATTAAGAGAAGCAAGGTGATTAGCAAGAGGTTCAAGAGAACTAGCATTCTCTTTGAGCTTGGTGGTGGGTCCTTGGTGGGCTAGAGGCGGCCATAGATGGTGGAGATGGTGGAGCACGCACCCCATCGACTCCCATGCCATGGATTCGAGCCTCATGAATACAATTTCATGAGAGGTACAATTTCTCCTACCTTCTCTTTTGATTGGATGTGTGATTGCTTTAGCACTAGATCTATTGATTTGCTTGTTGTTAATGGTGATTAATTAGTTGTAATTAATCTAAAATTAAAATATGAGCATTTCCTAACATTATCCAAATTCAAGATACTATAATTATGTCACTTAAATATTCTATATATGGAGCAATATACTTGCACGGGTTGACTTCTCAAAATCTTACCAAAACCAATAGGTCCTCGACAAGGTAAATCTCAGCAACTGTTTCTAAAGAGGAAAATGTAGAGAGCGCAAGATATTCAATATGCTTTCGATCCTTCCATGACAAATACTATGGTTTTAACAAATAAAGTCCAAGGTTTAGTTGGAGTTATCCAATATTTTATTTATTTACTTTATTCAGCAGCATCTGATTTTGGTTGCAGTGATATTTGTGCCACTGAGATTGAGTCTTTCACAGTTTCACTACCATACGATGACTCAGCAATTGAGATGGGGAAAAAGAAAGCCCTAGTCGCTTGTGCTTTCGTTGGAGTGTCATTGCCTTCGTGCTATTATGATAGGAAAAACTAGGGAAACTAAGGCCTTGCTACATAAATCAGCATAATGAATGGAATGGAATGGGATATGACTAAGTCTTAATCCTTAAATTTGGGGTGACAAAATTATATAGAGTGATTCTCCTCTCCCCCTCATTTCCACTTACCCACTACATTTTTGGTGTTTTAGAGCATATGTATATGAACGGAAAGGGAGGGAGGGAGTGACCGGAGACAGTGTACCCTCCAAATCAGGGGTACGACTCTAGAGTAAACGCTTCACAATTTTCTCTTTATCGTAACCTCTTCATCCGTTCCTTTCCCTCATGTCTCTTTCTTCCTGGAGCAAGTAAATTCGCTCGGTCAGGCCACCTTTAATTTTCTTCCGCTACCTTCCTTTCCCTTCCGTCCAAAACACAATCCTGGAGCACAGCCTAGAGGGGACTTGAGGATTTGAAACAATGTCAAGTAACAATATGGACGGAAGGAAGAAAACTCATTTGAAGTTTACAAGTCATTTGTGCCCTGATCAGAAACAAATCAGAAATAGATTTGATTAGAGTTGATTTAAGTCAACAGGAGATGATTCGATTTTGAAATTAAATGTCCTAATTGGACGAGCAAGTAGAAGAATTGATCAACCTGGTAGTCGCTACCCGGTTTATCCAAAAAAAAAAAGTAGAAGAATTGATGGGATCAGTGACCACAAGAAAGACTGATCGCACGCGCTCTATCAATTCTCACAAACTTTGTTCCTTTCAAAAGGAATTTCAAATAGAATTTAACCACAAAATTCCATCAATTAAATTTGTACAGTCGATTTCTGTCTTTATGATTAACAGATTTGAATGGAAGAATTTCAATTCTAATTCCGTCCTTTAAATTCCTTTTTGTCATCAACAGATTTGAAAGGAAGAACTCCATTTCTAATTCCATCCTTAAAATCCCCCCTTCCGATCAGGGTATTGATATATTAAGGAATATTATATTATTATAGTCATCACTTTATGTTGTATTATTGAATTATTTTTCAAAAATACCGACTTTTCAAAAATTAAATAGTTAATGATGTGTTTTGAACAATAGTTAACAATGCATTTCAAAATTGTTTAGACAATCTGATTGTTTAAAATACAAATATAAGTTAAATGGGAGATAATTTTGCATTGCAATGTGTTTTATTTTTTATCTCTAAAATATGATAGGAAACCAATTGCAGTTAGTGACGCAGCAATCCCAGAAAATTATATAGTAAGAAAATTTACAAAAAAATAAATAAATAATATTCTGCAATAAATATTTAAATCATCACATCAGTATTTATACATCACGTAAGTATTTATGTCTATTCAATTTCAGCAAATCTATTTAATAACCAAATTTGATAAGAAAATATTTATGTTCTGCAATAAATTTTGAAATCATCAAATTAGTATTTACGCAACACTTCAGTATTTATATCTATTCAATTTCAGCAAATCTATTTAATAAGCATATTTACTCAGAAAGTATTTATATTCTGCAATAAATTTTGTAATCATCACATCAGTATTTATGCCTATTTATAATTGAGATACACATACTCTATACTACCGAGAATCTGCATATTCGAAAATTTTTGGTTCCGTGCGCAACATGTTCAAAATTTTGGGAAACCGGGACCAGATAAGCTGGGTGGTTTTTAATTATGGAGAAAGGCACGAGATTGGGCCCACGTGGATGAAATCGGATCACACGTTTCTCTTCATGGCCATCATTTTAACCGAGTTCCCTTATTGCAAGCCCAATAATTGGATGCTCCCCGGATTGTAAGAATACCACCCAGCTTGGAGTTCGGTTCTTTTGTGGCAATAGCTCATAAAGATGTTATGCTGCGAGAAATGATGAGGCTACATAAAAAGGAATGTTTTTTAAAAAAACTTGGTGGATTGTGTTGATTTTCAAGCCAATTTGGTGAAAAAATATTTTTTTGTAAAACATTATATGCGCAAACTTACAAGATTGTTTAAAATTTGAATTTATTAATACTTTATAAATTTTTATTTTGGTTTAAGTTTAACTCTGATGTTAATTTTCCCAAGTGCTTAGCATAACTCTTACAAATATGAGGTCATGGGTTTTATTTTAATCGAGTTGCGCGAATAAGAGGGCTAACCTTGCAAGTTAAAAAATGGGCATCAAAACATCTGAGATTCGGATTTTCCTTAAACGGGAACAAAGAAATTACATTGTTTTCTTTCTGATAAGGAAAAAAAAATGGCAAAGTGGTTTACAGAATATAAGTCCAAAAAAGTCAAAGAGTAGGAGTTACAATAAGGAAAACAATTGATTGATAAAACGGATGAGAAATTGAGAATAGGTAATTACATTGACAATTAAAGCTGACAAAATTCTTTTTATTAATTATAAATTTATAACCTCCTCCCTTATATTTATTTCTTCTTATGCGCCTAAGAAGTGAGATGACATAATTTGGAGCTCTATGGCGACATGAAATGTCAAATACCCAGAGACACAAAGGATCTGGAAATGAAAATTTTACGATTTGACTTTTGAGGAAAAATTTACAGTTTGACTTTTGAGGCAAAGAACCGATATGCACGATGGGTTCAATTCCATGAGTGTAGATATAAATGCTTCACGCCTTGTGTGTGAAAACTTCTAGTGATGATTGCTCATGGCCGCGTTTTAAACCTAGCAATGTTGTTTTTCTGTCCTGCTGCCCCCGTTTGAGACCATAAACCGTGATCTAAATTGCCCACGTAAGTTTTTAATGTGCCAACGAATAAATGCTTGCCAAGAGAGAATTTCAAAATGGAAATATCGTGCATTTTTCTTTTCTTTTTTTTTCTAATGATTAATTTTAAATACCGAAGTTAGTTCGGTGCATAGAGCGCGTATATTTGGTTAAACTAGCAGTAGCAGAGCTTCGTCGGCAAAAGTTTTGATTCACGAGTCACGACTAGCTTATAATGAAAACCTTATTTACACGTTCAGCGTCGTAATTAATATATGCAATACTCTTATATGTAAAGAGATGCCGATTTAGATTTAAGTAAAAAATTTCGACGTATATAAAAACCTAAAAGGCTCGAACTATTTCGTTAGGTATACGAAAAGGATTATTATTATTATTATTACGAGAATGGATTCAATCAAATCTATTTGACCAGACTTCCAGTTAACCCGTCAGATCTCAATTTTGAAAGTTCAAATGATTGATCAAAATCGTCCATCATGATCTCCCTATTGAAATCTTATCGCCAATCAAATTTTAAATTTTTTCCAAAATTTAAGTTTTTTTTTCATATTTTAAAAAACTACTACTTTTTAAGGGTTCAGAACAAATTAGATTAACAAATTTTAAAAATTTAAAAAAAATTAGTAAAAAATAAAAAAAAAGTAAATAAGATTAACGAATTAGATTAACAATTGAGGTGAATTATTGAATTTGTAATTGACTCACTAGAAGAAAGATGGGCTATAGATAGATTTTTTTACTAGACTTTTCTATAAGTGTTGTATCTTAATCTATTGCTAGACTTACTTGATACACTAAATTTAGCAATTTTTTAGCAAGACTCAATTTTCTATTAATATGTTTTTAAAAATCTAGCAATTCATTTTTTGATAGACTTTTTCGAATCTTGCAATATCTAATGTAGCAATATTTTGAGTCTAGCAATTTATTATTGCTACGTTAGATATTGCAAGATTCGAAAAAGTCTATCATAAATGAATTGCTAGATTTTTAATGACATATTAATAGAAAATTGAGTTTTGCTAAAAAAATTGCTAGATTTAGTGTATCAAGTAAGTCTAGAAATATATTAAGATACAACAGTTATAGAAAAATCTAGTAAATAAAATCTATCTATAGCCTATCTTTTTTGTTCAGATTGTATCGCTATACTTCGTACTTGATCTTGATATCGTTTGTTCTTTTTTGGAACTCCAACAGATCAAATTTGATCCCAAATATTTTCTCCTATATCTTTCAATTTTTTTAAATGTTATATAAAACGGGTTATAATTTTTTAGTTTGATGATTTTCTAAAAATATGAAAAAATTACAAAAAAATTGAGAAAAATGAAAAATTCAATTTTGCTCTGAATTTTAATATGAGGATCACATTGAACGATTTAGATCAGTCATTTGAGATTCAAAATTTAAGAACGAGTGCATTAGATGAAACTCTTTTGTCTAATACACTGTACTTTAGCCTTACTCCCAAGATAAACATAATATCTATTTTTTTTACTCTATTGTAATAGTCAAATTTCATAGTTATATTTATTATATGTTGCTAGCTTATTTGAAAAAAAAAAACCTTAAAATTTATGTATTGTCCTATTATTTTCTCATTTAGAAAAAAATTGAGACGAGAATGCTAATATTCGGCTATTAAAAGCTTCACACATGACTGTATTTTGATATCAGGTAGTGGAAGACCGGAAGTATTTAAAAAATAACTCAAAAGATGAGATAAAGAAAAAGGTATTACGTAGTTAAAGTAAAGAACAAAGATCGAAACCATATATTTTCAGACTTTTATTTTCGCGTAATCAATGATAATTACCGATGAAAATATACTAACTTATTATTTTAACAAGTTTCTTTTTAGCTCATAATAATTAGGAATTTGGAAATATAAGAACGTTACAAATTCTAATTTTCTTCACGTGATCTTTTCTCGTGAAAGAAAATTTTCCTTCCAACATCTTTTAATTTTCTCCATTATCTTAGAAGTCAGTTTGTGAACAAATTATTACAAAATAGTTTTTGTTTTCATTTTGAAGAAAAGTGGGTGTAGCAGTCATTGCAAAAACTAATAAGCGAGTAAAAGGAAGAGGATAGACAATGCCTACTCGTGTGAATAGAGAAGACGAACTCCGTGGCGTTGAAACATTCAAATATGATGTGAATATTCACGATAAAGTGGTGTTTGTTACAACATCCCTTGATTTCATTTCGGTGCGAAATCGGAACCGACATTGCTGTTATGGAAAGGTTTGGAGGCCAAGTTTGGTGAGTATTTCCTTGTGCACGAAGATTATATTTCCCTTGTTGAGAGATACGTGTTATCTCGTGGATTTCTTGCTGTAGAGGCTAGTTGCCTTATGTAACACATGTTTTTTTCTATTTATTTCATCTCCCAACATTGTAAAAACATTGAGTGAAATAGAAAAAATTGTGTGCGTGTGTGTGGAGGACGTAGGTACCAAGTTGGTGCTGAACCTCGTTAAATCTTTGTCTTTGTGTGATTGATGAGTGATTTCGGTCCGAAATAGTACTATTTTGGTCTGAATTTGTGTGTTGAATTGTGTTTTGTTACATGGTATCAGAGCGTTTTTTGAGGAAAAAAAATTATGGGTACACCAAGCGAAGATAGTGGGACCAAGGCCCTGTTGGAGAAACTGACAGAACTGGTGACTTTGCAACAAACTCAGATGAGCCAACTCATGAAGATTCAACAACCAAGTTCAAGTGGTGAACCGGTTCAAGTTTCGACAACGGAGGGCTCACCAATTGCCGTCAAGCTTGATGGTACTAACTACAGCATATGGGCTCCCGTGGTGGAGATGTATGTGCAAGGTCGTAACAAGATGCGGTATTTGACAGGCAAACCAGCGCCTCCTAAAGAAGATGAGACTGGATATGATCAATGGGTGATTGATGATTCTGTGGTGAAAGGTTGGTTGATAAATTCTCTTGATCCTAAAATTATGCCTAATTACATAAGGTGTAAAACTGCATGTGAGATCTGGAAGATTCTTGGTAAAACATACTATGATGGTAGTGATGAGACTCTTGTGTTTGATTTAAATAGAAAGGTTTCTATGTTGAGACAAGGAGAAAATTCAGTACAAGAGTATTATAACACCCAACAAGGTTTATGGAGAGAAATTGATTTTAGGCGTCCTAATCCTATGACTAGTGGTGAGGATATTAAAAAGTTTAATGATTATATTGAAAAGTCAAGGGTTTATATGTTTTTGAATGGCCTTAATGATTGTCTTGATAGTTTGAGGGCTAGGGTGTTGCATATGGTGCCGTTCCCAACGGTGGAGGAGGCGTATAATGTTGTGCGAAGGGAGGTTGTGAGAAAGAATGTAATGATGAAAGTTGATGAAGAGTTGAGTCCAAATTCCATGGTCATGGCAACAAAAGGGTATTCCAATCAGGATAGGACCAAGTTAAAGTGCTTTAATTGTGGAAAACCTGGTCATACAAAGGATAGGTGCTTTGATATTGTGGGGTATCCCGATTGGTTTAAAGGGAAAAAGGGAAAATCTCAAGGAAAGAGTCAAGTTTATGTGGCCAAGGACAGTTCTGGGCAAGATGAGAGGAAGGTGGTTCGAACAACTGGTGATGTGGACCAAGCAAAGGATCAGATAGCTACTGCAAGTACAAATTTGTGCGTTATAGGGGGCATTTCGGTGCGAAATCCTGGTGTTTCGGTGCGAAATGAAGGCACCGACAGAGATGAAATTGGTTCTGGTACAGGTACAGGTAGTCAATATGGTCCAGGTATGTGTTCTTTTACTGTGGGTAATTGTGGTAATTGGATAATTGACTCAGGTGCAACGGACCATATGACTTTTGAAAAAGGTGATTTTAAAGAAATAAAAAAACCAAGGGTGGAAAAGATTTATAATGCTAATGGAGTAGATTACCCAGTAAAAGGTGGTGGTGATGTTGTAACAAATTCCCTTAAGTTAAATAACACACTTCTAGTACCTTCTTTGGCATCAAAATTGATTTCAGTTGGACAATTAACGGAGGAGCAAAATTGTGTTGTACTAATGTTTCCAACGTTTTGTATTGTGCAGGATATTCTCACGAAGGAGATCATTGGGCGTGATACTAAGAAGGGACGTTTGTATCACTTGGAAGACCTTAAAGAAGGGAGAGTTAATGTAGTGTGTGGATCTGTGAAAGGGAATGAGAAGATTTGGATGTGGCATAGGCAGTTAGGACACCCTTCCTTTAGTTACATGAAGAAAATTTTACCTAGTTTGTTTTCTGGATTGGATATTTCAAAGTTTTGTTGTGAAACATGTATTAAGGCAAAGAGTCATCGTGTGCCTTATAATATTAGTTTAAATCAATGTGAAAAACCATTTGATCTTATCCATTCTGATGTTTGGGGTCCTTCACCTATTGAATCTATAATGGGTTATCGTTATTTTGTGTTGTTTATTGATGATTGTACCCGGATGACATGGGTTTATTTGTTGAGAAAAAAGGGTGAAGTAGCGAGTGCTTTCAAGTGTTTTCATAATATGGTACAAACTCAATTTGGAAGTAAAATAAAAATATTAAGAAGTGACAATTGGGGAGAATTTGTAAATGGAGTTTTGAAAAAAAAATTTGAAGAAAAAGGGATTCTACATGAAACTACTTGTGTTGGGACACCACAACAAAATGGGATAGCTGAGAGAAAAAATAGACATATACTTGAAACTGCTAGATCTTTGTTGTTTGAGAAAAAGGTACCTTCAAAGTTCTGGGATTGTGCAATAACCATGGCTGTTTATGTCATTAATAGGTTACCTTCTTTAATAAATAAGTTTTAAACTCCGTTGAGTAAGTTATCAAAATTTGTTAAAATTCCCTCGGTCTTGAGTTTGCCACCAAAAGTGTTTGGGTGTATTGCGTTTGTTCATATTCCTAAAAATCAAAGAACCAAATTAGAACCTTGTGCCATTAAGTGTGTGTCATTGGGTTTTGGGATTGGCCAAAAAGGATATAGATGTTTTCATCCTGAATCTAGAAAATGGTATGTTACCATGGATGTGACGTTTTTGGAAGAAGAGTCTTTCTACAAACCGTACCCAAGTGAGGGGGAGAACAGGGAAGAAGAATGAAACAAAATGAGTATTGAAAACCTTGAATTCGGGTCAGATTACCCGTATTTCGGTACGAAATCAGTTGATTTCGGTGCGAAACAGAATGAAGTTAGTCCAGACAGAGGCCTATTCGAAGAGCAAAATGATACAAAAATGAATTTTGTTGATGAATAGACAGAGATGGGTGATCCAGAAGAAAGAGAAGTTGAAGAAGTGATACAAACAGAAGATGTACCACCGCCTCAAGAATCTCGTGAGAATATCCCAGAGGTTAGTACTTTTATTCCTAGATATGTGTTGCCTCCTAGGAGTAATCGTGGAAAAGCACCTAAGAGGTATGTTCCAGAAGATGGGACAAGTAGAGCTGTTGAATATCCAATTGCTAATTATGTTACCACAAATGAATTGCCAGAACCTTTAAAGGAATTTAGTGACAAAATGTTGAACTTACCAGTACCTACAAATGTCAATGAAGCCTTAAAGGATAAAAAATAGGTTAAAGCAATGGATATTGAAATGGATGCCTTAAGGAAAAATGAAACTTGGTCTATTGTGGAACTTACAAAAGGAAAGAAACCGGTGGGTTGTAAATGGGTGTTTACCATTAAGTATGGTCCAGATGGAAATGTGGATAGATATAAAGCCAGGTTGGTAGCTAAAGGGTATACCCAGACGTATGGCATTGATTATCAAGAAACTTTTTCTCCTGTTGCTAAACTAAACACAATTCGAGTATTGTTGTCTCTTGCAGCGAATCTTGATTGGCCATTGCATCAGTTTGATGTAAAAAATGTTTTTCTGCATGGTGACTTGGAGGAAGAAATCTATATGGAGTTGCCACCTGGGTATGATAAGGTTGAGAGTCGAGGACATATGGTATGTAAGTTAAAAAAGACGTTGTATGGGCTCAAACAGTCTCCTCGTGTGTGGTTTGGCAGGTTTTGTCAAGCAATGGAAAAGTACAACTTTAGCCAAGCAGAATCTGATCATACTCTTTTCTTCAAGATAAAGCAAAATAAACTAACAGTTTTGATTATCTATGTAGATGACATGGTTATTACAGGTGATGATGTTGAGGAGATAGCTAGTCTTGAAGAAAAGCTTGCACAAGAATTTGAGATGAAGAATCTTGGTGGACTGAAATATTTCCTTGGAATCGAGGTGGCTCGGTCAAATCAAGGGATTAGTCTGTCACAAAGAAAGTATGTACTAGATTTATTGGCTGAAGTGGGAATGTTAGACTGCAAACCAGTGGATAACCCAGTGGGTTCCGGTGTAAAGCTTCAAGAGTCTCCAGATCAAGTTCCAACTAATAAAGACAGGTACCAAAGGTTAGTTGGAAAGTTAATTTATTTGTCACACACAAGGCCAGATATTGCATATGCCGTGAGTCAAGTGAGTCAGTTTATGCATAACCCAAGTGAAGAGCATATGGAAGCTGTCATGAGAATTATTAGATATTTGAAGAGTGCTCCAGGGAGAGGTATTCAATTCAAGAAAAATGGACACTTAAATGTTATGGGTTATACAGATGCTGATTGGGCTGGTAGTGTGTCAGATAGGAGGTCTACATCTGGTTATTTCACGTTTGTTGGTGGTAATCTGGTAACTTGGAGAAGCAAGAAACAAAGTGTGGTTGCATTGTCTAGTGCAGAAGCAGAGTTAATTGGAGTTGTTAAAGGAGTGGGTGAATTAATGTGGATAAAAAATTTGTTGGAAGAACTTGGTTTGGGTCCAGAAAGTGCAATGGTATTACATGTGGATAACAAGGCAGCAATTGACATGTCTCATAATCCTGTGCAACATGATAGAACTAAACATATGGGAGTAAAAAGACATTTTATCAAGAGGAATATTGATAAGAAGATCATTGAGTTAAAGTTTGTTAAATCTGAGAATCAACTCGCAGATGTGTTAACCAAAGGAGTAAATGGGACAGTGTTCCAAGGTGCAATTAGCAAGTTAGGCATGATTGATCTGTACATGCCAACTTGAGGGGGAGTGTTAAAATAAACAATTTACCATATCATTTCGGTGCGAAATGATATGGTTTCGGTGCGAAATCGGAACCGACATTGCTGTTATGGAAAGGTTTGGAGGCCAAGTTTGGTGATTATTTCCTTGTGCACGAAGATTATATTTCCCTTGTTGAGAGATACGTGTTATCTCGTGGATTTCTTGCTGTAGAGGCTAGTTGCCTTATGTAACACATGTTTTTTTCTATTTATTTCATCTCCCAACATTGTAAAAACATTGAGTGAAATAGAAAAAATTGTGTGCGTGTGTGTGGAGGACGTAGGTACCAAGTTGGTGCTGAACCTCGTTAAATCTTTGTCTTTGTGTGATTGATGAGTGATTTCGGTCCGAAATAGTACTATTTCGGTCTGAATTTGTGTGTTGAATTGTATTTTGTTACAGTGTTTTAGTTGTAGTTTTTTGCATGAATGAAGACCTGCAATTATCCATCAACATTAAAGTTCGATGTCAACCACGAATTACAACAAATGTATATTATTTTAGTCACGATCATTAACATTCATCATTTCTTCTATTATCAACGATATGTGTATATATATTGGTAAATAGAAGCAATATGACATAAAGAAGAAAATAATAATATTGTTTTTTTTGTCTTTTCGGTTTAACAATCTTTCTATCGAAGCATATCTATTTTTTCTCTTAAAATTTGGAAAATACACTCAAGAAATTTTAATATTATTTCCGTCATTTTTATGCTGTAAAGTAAAACTAACAGCAAACGACTAATTATAAATATGTTATAGTTATCACCAAATCAAATTCCCCACCACGGCGGTTGTAACAAATAAAAGAAATTTAAGGATATGCGGTAGAGTTTTGTCGTTTTAGTTTACTACATTTCTTAGTCTGAGTGACAAAAAAAAAAAAAAAATGATACCAAACATCTAAACACACGTTAATGCCATTTTTATTACGGTCAAGACCACCGTTGCCAAATTAAATCCTCAATCAAAGCTGAGAGAAGAAAAGATTCAAACAGTTCAAAAATCAAAATGCTAGCGCCAAGAAACATGTCGTCAACAACGCCTAAATATCAGCAACAGGTCACACTTCAGTCACTCTCACGGTCGCCAGCAGATCACATCCCATCAGACCAAAAGATCCTGAGTGACGAATACTGAATTGCATATTTGTAGCGGGTGGTTGAAAGTCTCTTACATAGACTCGCTATCATGTTTCTAATAACTATTTTCTCTAGAGAATCTGACAATGTGAAGAGAGACGAGTTTTACCGAGACTGAAGCACCGTTTCCCGGTGCGATTCAGCAGACCTCCGTCGAAACTCAAGACGCGCCTGGTGGGGCTCTCCAGCTAATTCATCTCCATTCATTAACTCCCGTCACGTATCACTTTTCAAGGCGAAATTTCATGCTTGACCTCTGAAAATTGGAAAACTTGCAACCTAACCTCCTCCATTTAGGGAAAGTACCATTTAAGTCTGCCATCTTGTGAAATTTACACAAAGCACCGCTAGAAATCTCACTTGGTTTTTGAATATTCGATTGCTAACTAAAATATGAAAATTCAAATTAAAAATATAAACACAATTTATTAAATTTTAAATAGTCAATATAGTCTAGTCTGGAAATTTTTAAATGACGAAATAAAATTTTGCTACATTGACAAGATTTTTCCTTGATTTTTTTCAGGGACTGTGCAAAATAGGAATGTGATAAATTAGTATTTTCGAAGGACGCGGAGCAAAATTTTGTCTGAATTTTAAAATTTTAAGATGCTTCGCATTACGTTGCTCCATCCCTCCAAAAAGAACAAAATGTCCCGCCTTTTCAAACCTTTTTTCGCCTATAAATTCATGTTTGTTGGTCGGCACTAGCTTCAACTATAGTCAAAATTTCACAAGTGTGAACTCGAAACAAACAAAAAATGGATTCCAAACATAGGAAGAAGAAATCCAACTCTATTTCTTCTGTCCTTTCTAAACCGGATTCCTCTAGTACCTCAAAGGGATTCGGTTGCCGTGTCCGGTTCCCGATCTATTCATGTTCTTTTGTTAAAGGACAGGAGGATGAGGATTGGGATGAAGGAGAGTTTAAAGGAATGGAGGTGGTCAGTTACAAGGAGGTAAAGAGGGAACAAGAAAGGAGGGGATCTGAGTTGAAATTTGAATCTGGGGTTTGTATGAACAGAAACGGAGAACAAAATACTTGTTATACATCAGGAGAGATCAGCAATAAGATCTCCGTCTCTTCTGGTAATTTTCTTTTCTTATCTTTTTCTTAGAAGATCAAAAGAATTGATACACGTCAACTGTTTACTCTAGAGAAATGTGTCTGTAGACTGTATGAAGAAAACATGTGAGCGTGTTTAAAGAAAATTGTGAAACCCTCAAATTGACCAGGTTAAACATTGCCTTGTATATATTGGTTTGAGGTCTGATGATTTTAAATTGCTTATCTTTGTTTTGTTTTTTCAGGAAAGAAAGATGAAGATGTCTCATTAAATCTGGGAATGGGTGTAGGCCTTATGTTGCTCCTATCTAAAAGCACCACTGAACTGAACAAAATGGTTGAATTAAGAAAAGAGATGGAAACATTGCTTGTAGATCTAAAGAATGAAATTAAGAAGAAAAATGGACAGACAAGCACTGACAATTCAAGCAATGCTCCTGTCTCTTTATCAAGTTCTGGTGGCAATGAAAATTCAAGTGTTTGCCTTATTCCTTTGCAAGAGGATGGCGCATCTAATCTAGTTGATGATAGATTAGATAAAAGTGTCACTGAGATAGATGAGATAGAAGCAGAGCTTGAGGTTGAGCTCAATCGTCTCGAACTAAGCGAAGAAAGCAGGGCTTTGCCACCTCTGTCAATAGGTGCAATTGAGGTATTTTTATATATTTTTTATAAATTTTCTTCAATTTTTATGAATGTAATTTCTTTTTTTTTAATCTGCTTTCAACAGAAGAAACACCCAAATGCTGATTATTACCATTTGTAATTGAAATTATGAATTTTGGAAAGATTAAGTTGATGAATTAAGATGAGAAACAAATAAATTCTGCGCCGCTATGGTTGGTAATCTAGCATGAGAGCTATTGGAGATTGTACATTTTCTTAAAATATGTCCTTTTGAGACTGAGGTCTACAGTATGATTAGGATGTGTGCAGCAAGTGTGTAGGATAATTTAGGAGTAATTAAAATGTGCTATATCAAAATTGATTTTCATAATTTCCAAATTCTGTGATTGCAGCCGGACGATGATAACTATTATGTTGATGATAACCTCTACGATAGCTTCGAAGGATTCACTGATTTTAGAGAGCAGCCAACTGGTGAACAAAACAATGACCAAGAGGAAGAACAAGGTGGTGACGAAGGAGACTATAATAGCTTTGACGGGGGAGTGTGCCCCCGCGAACTGGAGAGGAGATTGAATGAGGTTCTTCATTCAAGGCAGAGGGAGAGAATAGAAGAGCTTGAGTACGCGCTGGAGTGTGCAAAGAGCAGGCTGCACGAAAGAGAGAGGGAGATTTGCTGGTGGCAGGACACTGCTCGGCTTGTAACCCAGCATAAGGACGATTCTCATTTTAGGTACAATCCTTGAAAATATAATTTATTATTAAGCATTAGGATGTTATTATGTTGTTTTCTCTTAAAAAGTTCGTGCTCTGCAAGCCATCATCCATTCGAATCCTTATCCCGTGCCGCGCGGCAAGCTTGCCGCGCACCATCCGAGCCGTTCGATTTGATCCGAGCGGTTCATTTTTTTTGGGCCTATTAGATTCACGGGGCTCCCTTATCCATCAGATTTCGATCAGACGGCCCACAGAGGTGCACGGCACAGGATTTGGTTTCCATTCATATGATATCAACTAAAACAGTAAAATAACTAATATTAGAAAACAGGATCAAGACATACTTTGACAAGTGTATTTATTTCCTTTTGGTGATTGTAATTTTTGTCTTTTTCTTTCATCATGGCATCAATTCATTCTGTCCTCTGGTTAATTCCTGTAATAACAGCATCTGATAATGCTCGAGGTCGATGTCAGTGTGCTGTGTGCACCACTGCTATGCTAATTCTTGTTTCTGTAATTCTTAGAATATTTACCCTAACCGATTTACAATGTGACAGGTAACAGAGCAGAGGAGGCATCTTTTGTTTATTCTCCACCAAAATTAATGAGGTAGTCAGAATTTGGTCTAGTTGGCCTAGCTCATCACTTTCTTCACGTGAGAAGGGTGCCTTTGATCCAACAACAAGAAATGCTTGTAATTTTTTTCTTTTATTTTGCAATGCAACTCAGAAGCTGGAATTTGCATTGAACTCCTTGTATTATTTTGTGGGATCTTAATCTATTTCAAGGAGTATTTGAAAACGATTTTGTGGTGTTGTTGTTATCATTTTGACTTTATAGCTTGTGGCCCTATTTTGTCCGCAAATTATTTTTGTTCGATGTCATGACCTAAAAATATACTTGTGCCTTCTACGAAATCATGATTTGTTATGCTCGGTAAAAATATATTATGGCAATTTTCAAAGTCATCAGAAAACACAGAGAGCTAATCTTTGTGGCTCGTGCCTTTGTAAATGTGAAATTACACTATATCTCTAATTTGCGTATATATTATGAAAAATATAACTGTTCTTTACCCTGTTTATTAATCTCTATAGATGTCCCAGAGCAATAAAACAATCAATGACCCCGCATAATAAGCATTGAAGGTGTGGCAGGCCTTGCTTTCATAAGCCCATTACCCTTTACAAGACTATGTACAAACAATTAATAGAGAAGCCCATTTCCATTTCTATTAACCACTTTTGTTTGATAGACTATTGAAGAGCCTAAACTGTCCGGTTTTGATGAATAATAATGAATAAACCTTAGTACTTGAATCTAAGGTGAGATTGAGATTTGGTGATCTAATGATGCATGAACATCTTACAATTATAGAGGACGAAAGTTTCATTCCCTTCTAGCAGACTATAATTTTGCTTTTATGCACTTCATACATAAATATATGTCTCCAAAGAGTTAGCATTAGATATGAACGAATGAAAGTTAAACGATCCATGTACCGTAGTCATAACTTAGAACTCTAGAGAGTGGGAGTAATGTCATAGATTTTTAGATTATAATTTTAGCTTAGGATGAGGAGGTAGTAGTAGTATTAGTAGGATTATAATTTTAGCTTAGGATTAATAGTATTAGTATTATTATTATATTTTTATTCTTTGGTGATTTTTTTTTTTGTTGGGTTTCATTTCTAACTTGTCCAATGTGTTTGGAACAAAATACTTAGTTGTTGTTGCTGTTGCTGCACTTCATACATAAATGTCTATTTAATTAAAATCACTAGAAACGTGAATGTATGTAACTAAATGTTTGTCTTTGTTTTACCGTTAACTGTAAATGAGCTGCCTGAGTTTGGAATGAAATTACATAAATTCCATAAAGTAAAAGAAGTTTCCAAATTTTCCCACGTTTAAATGGGGTTTTGGCTCGGGGAGTTTTCAGTTTGATTGTAGAGGTACAATTTTTTCCCTCTTTTCTGAATATTAAATTGGAATTTTAATTTGGCAATTGGGGACTTTGGCTCAAAAAAATAATAATAAATAAGAAAGAAAAAAAAATAATCTATTGGGACGGTTGCATTTAATTAATTTTGCACGTTTAGACTATTCAAACTTTCTTAAACCAACAACAATTGAATAATTGTCCAGCTAAAATATAAACTTAATTGGAAAGATATTGAGACTATTTAATTTGAAATTAATGCAAAGACTCTAACGTCATCTCATTTCCCTAATTGGACCATTCAACCTTATACAATCTGACCATTGAAATTCCATTACAGGACCTTTGATCACCGACTCGGCCGGTGTTCAGTATGCAGTAACACAGACACAATGTGATTCACACCACAATCATCCACACAACACATGCAATAGACAATTTGGCACCGAACTTAAGAACGCACGAGTGCTCACGAAATGGGTGAATAGAGTACTTGAGCAGTTAATGCGGTTGCTTGACTTAACCGCCACTTTCTCTGCATTTCCTCTTTGCACCCATTTGTTTAATTCTTTCCCATCCGCCTTAATTAAATTCCCTTAAACCATTATGCGATCCTGTAATTAATGCTAACCTAATCAACGGAGGTTTTATACCGTACTACGTGTCGAGTTTCAAGGCCTCTCTGATCTGATTAAAAAAAGGGGGGGTAAAGGGAAGATAGAAGGTAAAAATGTGATAATGTTAAAAAATTGTAAGGAATCGGATCTGAAACAAGGGAATTCTATGAAGATATGGATTTGTATGGAATTATACTTTAGACATGAGAAAGTTGATATGAAATTAAAAATTATAAACTCCCTCAGAGAGAGACAGATCAGAAATATAAATTAAAAGGAAAAGGTACCCTGCTCTTGGTGGCCCACGTGTGAGGGGCCAAGCTGAGAGAATATTAGTAAAACGGTGTATTAACCCCCCCCAAAAAAAAGTAGAGGGATGTTTCCTAAGAATTTTCTGTGACGTTGCCATTGTATGTCTGTCTGTGTTGCTTAATTTACCTACTGTTCACTAAATTTCACAACAATTTATTTTTGCATCATTATAAGGAACCGGTCTCCACCATCGCTACAGTTAGATGAATGATAATGGAAGATAGAAGTATAAATTTCAGCCTTCGTTGGAATGCTCACCATTGATGTTCAAAATAAACATCCACTCCAATAAAAATATGTTAATATTTTGATTTGTACTCAAAATATGACTCTGAAATTTACAATACATCCTAATAAATTACGTGTATGTAATTTCAAAGTTGACGCGGGCTCCGTTTTAGCCAGAGAGTTTACAGTGTTCTCATAAAAAAGGAGCAAATTTATAAGTCTCTACTTTGATAAACATTTTTAAGATGCCACAAAAAGACAAACATTGACCCATTATATATATATATTTTTTGAAACGTTATATTATATTTCAAAAATGATTTTCAAAGTTCTATAGTTTTCTTATGTTAATAATGTATTCTGGTTTACTCGACCTGTTGCCATTATAATTATACAACTATGATCCCATTAGTATTATTCTCGTTATAAAATACAAGACTTTAAATTAGAATTGGTAAATTAAGGTGTAAAATAGGCAGTCATCACTCGGAATGAACTCAAATCCCGTTAGTGCAAGGTGTCATAAAAGTTTTATAGGATCATAAACAAATTATGGCTTTTTGAAATGCTGGAATATTTCTCTATAACAAAGTCAAAGATCCAAAAAAGGAAAATATTCCAATTGCCAGAGGTATCAAAACCCTCCCTTATAAAGAATCACAATAAGGTTTATAAAAATTGATTTTCATATAATGATAATAGATCAGTTGGCAATGACTTACATGGTCAGTCTTGCCTTTGCTTTCTACAAAAACACAATGCCTATAGAGTTGTTGTATTTTAAATTTAAATTTTTATTTTTATTTTTTATAATTGTTGAAATTGTCTGAAGCACCACGAATGAAAATTATATGTCATAGTGATGACAACAATACATGAAAGGTGCGTAAAATAAAGACATATATAAGTTAGGGAATTTTTTTTGGTGGACCAATTATTCAAACCCAAATCGAGTCATGATCAATCACAAACCCTTTATTATTCAAGAACAAATAAGTTATAATCCAGCTCAGGAAAAGTTAATCCACTGTTAAATTTACCTGTATTTTATTCCTGAAAGGTTACTTCAATATTCATTTTTAAATTCATTTCACTAGACGTCTTCACCCATTGAGCACCGACACCATGAACATTGGATCCTTGTACCTCCACAAGATTAGCACCTAAAGGCCAACAGGCCCAATTAAACGGGCCGTGTAAATTTCCTCCCAGAGTCCTTTCAGGCCTGTTACATCTCACGGCTCCACCACCCACTAAACAAATTCAACGCAGTCAAAGGATAAAACTTACAGCAACCTCAAAAGACAAAATTGACTCAATTACCTCGCCATAAAATCAAAATCAAATACACTCGATACTCGCATGCCGAGAGTAACCTCAGTACCATTATAAATAAGCCAGACATACAAATTCCCCGACTTCTTCCTCACACCCTACTCTCTCTTTCTCTCTCTCTCTCAACAAAACAAAGTAAAAGAACCTAGCAAATCTCCCAAGCTAGCCACCATTCAACGCAAAACCTAGCTTCTACCTACCTCTCTCCGACCAAAATGTCGGGCTCTCTCAACGGCAACTCCGCCTCCTCCGGTGGCGGTGCCACTGGTGCTGGAGGCGACGACTTCTTCGACCAGATGCTTTCCAGCCTCCCTTCAACCTGGGCTGATTTGGCGAATCCTAAGTCGCCGTGGGACATGACCTCCGCCGCGAACCCCTCCGGCTCAGGCGAAGACTGTGGTGGGTATGACGAGTCAGCGCTTCTCGCGAGCCGGTTGAGACAGCACCAGATCAGTGGCTCGGGATCACCGGCTGGAGCGAAGCCGATGATGCTTCACCAGATGCTCATGTCAGCGGCTGGGAGAGCTCCTGGTGGTGGCGCTGGCGCCGGAGCTGGAGGAGCCGGTGATCCGTCTGGATTTTTCCCACTGCCTCTTAGTCTTGGAAGAGATGATGTTGAAGGCGCGTTCAAATCCCCCAATGGAACTGTAAATACTTAGCATTTAATTCTCTACTTACATTATTACACAAATCACTTTACAATATGATGCTTCTTTTTCTTACAAGTGTCTGTCGTTGTATAGCACCGACCTTGACTAAATTAATGCAGTGAAATATAAACGTTTTTTTTTTTGTTTAAACATTTGAGATTGCTTATATACATTTATATATAGTTAAATTAAATGAATTTTAATGTTATTTCAGGGTGCAGAAGGATTGTTCAACGGCTTCGGCGGAGGTCTTCCCGGTGCGGCTCAGGCCAACAACCAACCTCCTTTCCACCATGCCCAGGTCTGGAACTGAACCCCAAACAATAAACAAATTAAAGCAAATTATTTGTTCCTTAGTAAACTTTACGAAGTGTGTAATAATAAAGTGCCTTTAATGCTTTCTTGTACTAACTAAACCGTAAACTATACGAAAACCAGCAAGGAGCACCAATGCCAGCTCAGAACTTTGGAGGTGCAGCACCTAACGCCGGAGCTCAGGCACCAGCCCCAGCAGCATCCGGAGGCGGAGCCGCCGCGCCACCTAGACAACGTGTTAGAGCTAGAAGAGGCCAAGCCACTGATCCACACAGCATAGCAGAAAGAGTAGGCCAATTTTTTTCGTTTGTTTCTTATTTTTTATTATTTTTTTGGCTCGTGAAAGAGAGAAACAGTCCAAAAATGGTGTTTGTATAAATGTAAGAATTATATAGCCACCAAGAGTCAAAAACCTAGAAGAGAGATAGGGACAATTAATGCAAGTCAAATTTCGCATTCTATTCCGTCTCTTTTCAACCTACTGTTTTGTTCGTATGCTGCACACAAGTTTCTCGTTCTTTTTTTTTCCGTTTCTCTTTTGACTGAATAGCATTTTGTTGGTTTCTCATTTTGTTGTCTTGCGTTTGCGCAGCTTCGAAGGGAGAGAATCGCCGAAAGGATGAAAGCGCTCCAGGAGCTGGTGCCCAACGCCAACAAGGTAATTAAATTAATTTAATTTACCTAACATTGAAGGATGGTTTTGTAACTGTGTATGATGATAAGTACGGGGTGCGACAACAGATGGGAATTGTGAATACTTGTCGATCGTTTGTGATTGGTGGGAAGGGGATTTATTAGAGGCTAATAAACTTTTAAGTTTGACTTCTTTACTCGGGAAGAAATTAAATCTCGTGTTGCTTGCAAGCACGATGTCCTTGCGGCACTTCACAAGACATGCCTGCTTGGTCGTCGTGTATCCCACGAAGCACGATGGGTCAATTTCTCTTCAATTAATGAATTTCATCCTTGTTTCGTTTTGTTGAGCCGCCGATGCATCGGATTGTAGACCAATGGCTTATATTTTATAGCACGATCCTTTGTTAAAAATAATTGCTGTTTAGTTAAGATCTTAAGCTTATTTTTTTGTGCGGTCGTGTGCATTAAATGCTGCATTGGTAATTGCAGACAGACAAGGCCTCCATGTTAGACGAGATCATTGATTATGTTAAGTTTCTCCAGCTCCAAGTCAAGGTACCATTAACTATAGTTAAAATTCTATAATTATTTTTCCTTTTCCTCCTTGGGTACAATATTATTATTATAAATGTCAATAATTAAATTTCGATACCAAATCATTATGTCTTATAAAAATTTTGTAGGTTTTGAGTATGAGTAGGTTAGGTGGAGCAGCCGCTGTGGCCCCTCTTGTGGCGAATATGTCTTCGGAGGTACCTCTCATATATAATAATTCTCTACTTTTCCTTTTAAGATTTTAGAAAGCGACTACTTCTTCTAATTTTCTTTTTTCTGGGAACAAATTTGTCCATATACTGCCTAATCTGAACTCTTGCGTATATTTTAATCAGGTCCCCACCATTATCTTATAAAAATTAGTAAATATAAAACATAGGAACTTGGCTTTTAGGTGATGGAATCTCTGCACCCCATATTTGAACCCAATGTCTCTTCTCCATCAACTTTACACTGTAGTTAAAATTCCAACCTTTTCTACGGTACTTTGAATTTGCAAAATTCCTAAACGAACTAAATTTTTTAAAAAAATGTTCCCGTTACACGTGAGAATCTAGAGCGGTTCATGTCCATACCAGCATAGAAATTGGATTCTTTCTTTATTTATCAAGAAAATAAGAACATTGAATCGAAATGGAGGTGAAAGTTGTTTTATTTAGAAAACACCATTTATGAAATGTACTTTAGTAAATAAAGTATTTTGTTTAAAATTATTCACATGGTGCTACAAATGTAATTTGAAAATTTTATACTAGTATAATATGTTCTCTAAGTTGAAATTCATTGATAATAAGTTATTTGCTATTGTTTAACTATTATAAGTAAAAAATATTCAAAAAAAATGGAAAAAGAAAATTAACGTAGTATCCTCGTAGATTGATTTTAAAAAGATTCACAACATGGGATTTATTGCAACTTCACTAAAGATCATTAAATATAAATTATTGTAATTTGTAAGCCGTTTATTAAATTGTTATTAGCAATTTATAATACCAATTTGATTGGACATTATTTATGCATCACTATTTTGATAGTGAAAAAGCAAAATTTGTTATTGTTTACTTATATTATTATCGAAATATTAAGCATATTCGGATTACACTACATGTAATAAATGTCAAGTAATTATGTCAAATATCAATACTAACATTGTTGGTTTCCTCAAAACGCAATAATTTTCCAGTTCTCGTTTTATTGTCATCTAATATTAGTATTCTATATGTCAATGTAAAATATTATGTCATAAATTTAAAATAATTGATGGTAAAAGATTAGCTCGCTTCCTTTCAACACAACTTTTTTTCCAAGACGCCAAATTTTGGTGAACAAACTTTTATGTGTATCATTCCGGAGATTCATAGCACGCTGCTGATGAAGACAGCAGCGGCAGCGGCACGCGTGCCGGGTCCTAAATCCCCAAAACACCCCCCATTAGTTTAACTCTCTCTCCTCCGCTTTTCTTAAAAAATCACCGGACAGCTTCAATAAAAATAAAAATAAACATCTCATTAATCACCAATAATTACTATGCAGTTCTGATTTTTCTTTTTTAACAAACTCAGGGTCAAGGTGGGAGTAACGGCGCTGGAGGCAGCGACAGCAGTTTAACGGTAACGGAGCAACAAGTAGCAAAACTAATGGAAGAAGACATGGGTTCCGCCATGCAGTACCTCCAAGGCAAGGGTCTCTGCCTCATGCCAATCTCTCTCGCATCAGCCATCTCATCTGCCACGTGTCATCCCCGTGCATCCGCATCACATCTCGGTGGTGGGCCTGCTGCCGCTGCAGCCCACCATCTCATCCCACCGGGTCCACAAGCTCAGCCTAATAGCAATAATCATGTCAACCCGGATGGCCCGTCGTCTCCGAACCTGTCTGGTCTGACGGCTCAGTCGGCCATGGCCAATGGTAATGCAGACTCGCACAAGGATGCCTCCTCGGCATGAACCGGGTTCTTTAGGCCAGAAAATATCCGGTAGGCTACTTGTCAGACCCGGTATGAACTGATAGATGCAATAATAAAGTGATTTTGAGATTTCAGATAGAAACTGTTTTGGAAAAAGATTTAGTAACATACTAAATTATACTATAAATCTATAATATATATTATTTGCATTTGGCTGCCAAATTTTGTAATTTCTAAATTAAATACAGTATAAGTAAATTAAAATTGAAAGTAGATTTTTTAGTGCTGTTAATCTTTGTTCCTTGATTGTATCTAGTTTGAACAGAGGTAATTTTTTATTGTAGACCGGGTGCAGGAGACGGTTAGTTAGGAGATGCTTCAAGGGCTCCAAGTCAGCAGTTGGGGCAGAGACAGAGAGAGATGAAAAAGCCTACATATAAACAGAATTTTTTAGATCCGGACGAAGCGTCAAACCTACCCAAAGCAGCTTTTTTTTCCCATCTTTCTTTCTTTCTTTTCTCTTGTCTATCTTGTTGTGTTGTTTATATAAAAAAAGTATTCTTCATCATATCATATTCTCGCAACCTCTTTTTCTCTCTCCTTCTGTGTTTCCGGCTCTTTTTTCTCTCTTTTCCTGTCTCTTTTACCTTTGCTCCTGCTTTACTGGCTAATTTAAGTCCTTCCTTTGTCGTTTCTAGTTGGACAGGGAATCCTTTAATGAAACTAAACAAACTATTTTTGCATTGCATTAGATATAAAATGCGATTGCATTACGTCATTCGTTAACTTTGTTAAATGTTTAGAAATTGATACTCTGTTTAGAGCATCATAATACGTCATAGCACTTCGGTAGATAAATTTCAATATGGCAAATAAATTTATACTATTGAAGACATGTTCGGCCACGGTTGAGTATCTGGTGTTATTCATCACACGAATGCAGGATTCTGAAAAATCGGATTCTTTAATTTAAAGTAAACAGATCAGAATAAATTGATTGATATTATACAGAATACTTTTTTGATGTAGGCTGATTCTTTTATTGCAAATTGGACAGTTAAAATACAAAAACAATATACAAAAAAAAGTAAATTCTAGAATCAACAAACAAAGATACAATTTTAATAAGTAATTTATAGAAAAGCATGTAAAGTGAATACAACATCGTACAAAAAGGACTGTTTACTTACAGCAGAAATAAACGTAAAAATTTGTATTGTTTCTCCGAACAACATTTGCTTTGATGAAGCAAAAATAAATTATCACGTATGCAATTCAAAATAAAATAGCGAATATCTCAAATTTTCTAAAAACTTTGCAAACTTTTTGAAGGTTGGTTTGAATCCAACGATTTGTTATATATATATATAAAAAAATTGAAACAAATACTATCTTCGCGATACAAATCAAGGACTTCTTACTTGGTGGAAAAGGGCTAAATTACTAGGTTGAATTACTGAGTTTGAAATTTAATTATGCTATAAAGATATTTTTTAAAAATAAAGAATGGACTGTTATTTTGTATTTCTAATTATTATATAACTCTATTAACATTATTTTCTGCAAAAGTTTAATCATGCTGAAATCAAGTATCTTTAATAGAACAGACATTTTTTATCCTGTGAAGAAAAACTATCATGTGGAAGAAACAATAAATTTAAAATTGAAATAGAAATATGTATATAAAATAAACATCAAAAGATGAATTGAAATTTCAACAAAAGGATGGTATAATATAGCAATTGATTTCATACTGTGAATGAGTTAGAAATTTTTACAATTGGTATATTATCATAATTTTTCTAGTTCATTAGATACTATTTTAAGAGATAAAAAATAAACCAATATAGTTACTGATAAATTAATTCTAATAAGCTAATTTTTTTTTAGTGAATTTTAAAATTTGAAATTTATAGAATGCATCTCTCCCAAAATGAATACGATTAATGCATCTTGTGGTTCCAAAAGCTTACCTCTTCGGCTCTTCCTTACGATATGTCCATTTGCAAGTGCATGCCATCCTTCTTATTCCAAAATAGTACATTCCAGATGAGTCACGTGATACATACGATCTAGAGGCGTGTATATATGCATAGGAGTCGTGATCATACAGTCCGCTATTGTCTCTCTGCAGCACCACAATTTATTTTTGGTATCGTGATATGATGTATGCCGTGGATAATTTGTTAAAAACATCAGAAATAATGTTGTACAACTCGCAAACAGTATGGCACCTATATATTCCTTTCAAAGTTAGAAATGAAAGATTATTTAGTCATGTGATAAATATCTAGATCTAAAGATTTGCAACTCGTACTCAAGCAAACCGTTAAAAAAACAGCGAGTTTGTTTGAGTAATCTCTCTCTGATTTGAGTGCATATATGAACACAACTTGAGTTTGTTTGCCTTGACTAATCTCTTATTCGAATGCATGCACGCGACTTGACTTCGGTTTCCTAAGCTGCCATGGAAAGTGCAAATAATGTGAAGAATTATATAATTCGGTTCCTTTCAAAGGTGAATTGACAGTTGACACCACGCCGATGTTTTTTCCTTTGCCTCTTCTTTTTTATTCTTTGTGAAATAGACATTTTGTTTTCTTTTGTAGTCAAAACGAAGGAATGATGACACTTGAGAAAAGAGGGAAGAGAAAAGCTTCCAGAGCTCTTAGTGGGGGTTGAGTAAGGATTAGTCAATTTAGACTTTGATAGATTTAGATAAAGATAAATCTTGTTGATTAGTATTTTCTATGCTAAATCTTGTCATTTGTTCAAATTCGGACTGAATGAGAGATAAGGGTTTGATCTTCCGTTGAAAAATTCCGAGTAATCAATGGTGTGGTTAATTAGAACAACTATCAAAATATGTACAGCCAGATGGTTAACACAATTGAAATAAGAATGCTATTTCTAGAATTTTCTACACATGATACAATAGACTGCAAGGTTATGAAAAAGGGATTAGTAAACAAAATAGAGCACATTTATTCGAAATGTGTGGGTTCAACTTAAAGGAAAAGAAATATTTATGCGTGAACGGGATACAAGGACAGAGAAGGTTCACAAAAACTATTTATGTTGCGTACTACGAACCAAACATGCATGTATCACAGAAGAACCACAGAATTTATTAGAGAAATGGGTCAAGGATAATGAAATTATATTTCTTAGTTGGAGTAATGATGATGTGCGGCCCACTAAGGCACTTGATTGCTTTTATGCTAAAATTCTGGCGATAATGAGATGAGAGGAGTTAAATATTGCAATAAAAGGTTACGGAAAAATACAATATTTGCCTGAATTTGATTAAACAATGTGCACTTGTACAGCCTGTTGTAGGCTTGTAGCTTTCTCTTTTCAAGTTTCGTTTGTCAACTCAGTTCAAAAGTCTTATGGTCTCAATGTTGCTTTATTAGTGTTTTCTTCATTAAGTGCTGTAGTTTATATGTTTCTTTTAAATTAGAGAGAAAAGAGGGAGAGACTTACATCATTACAAATTTATGTGTGTAGATAATTTTTTTTATACGATAAAATAAGGATTTAAATTTCTCAACTTATTTTTCTTTAAATTTAAATATCCCATAAGAGATTCACCAATCAAGTTTCGAATCCATAATCTATGCTCAAAACCTGTTATTCTCAATCACTAAACTCTAGTTCTCATTTTCAATCTTTTATAAATTGTTAAATTGATCGAGTTGACTGCGACAGAAAATCATATTAATTAATAATTTCTTTACTAGAACAAATTACTCTCCTTTAGGCTTTAGCCAAACATTGCTCATTTTTTCACTCACAAACTCCCTATACTGGCGCTCGTCGCACCGTAACAATTGGATTTAACTGTTCAGGATTAATTCAGGCAAGTTTAATATAACTGGTCGTATTTCAAAATAATATAGCCGAACTTATTGTCTATGGTTTGACTTATCAGGTGCTTTAGTGCTCGAGTGCGGTGCCCAATCTGGCAATCCGGTGTTGGGTAACTGGGAAGCTGGCTTTTAAAGTGGATATGCTTTAAGTTTGACATGACTCGGCCTATGCATGGATCCTTATAGTAGCCCAATTAAGATTTGCTTCTCATATAACTCGGCCCATTAATAGCGGAGGTGAGATCAGGTGCCACGCAGCAATGTTCGGTTCCAGCACAGATGACACATCAGATAATTTCGTAAGCATTAAGATTCGCGTAGAGAAGATACGCACTATAATTCCCTATATTAAGTGGTACTTTGGGTATATAAAAATGGAAAATGTCGTGGGGTATACATTGGTCTAATTCCTCATATGGAAGCTAAAGAATGAATTAACAAAGAGTATGATGATAAAAGCCCTGATCAGAATGGCATTTTATTTAACATGGGATTTCATTTTAATTCATTCATTAGAAAACTTTTGATCAAAATGGATGGATTTGATCTCATTTGGTCGGAATTTCTATATTATTAGATCCAACGAAATCTGAAGAAATCAATTCCAACGAAATGAAATGAAATGAATTCCCGCCTACAAATCATTTTGACCAGAGCCAAAGTGTTTTTATCAAATGGAAAGAATAAAAGAAGATAAGAAGATTTCATCAAACTAAACCAAAACTAAACTAATTAGCACTTGGCTGGCTGATTGAATGTACATTGGTCTGAGCTCTCTTGAGATGACAATTGCTACTTTGGTAGTGGTTTTTTAAATCTCCAAGTCCATTTTGGTAATATCGACTTGTAACACAAATTGCAAGGACATGTATTTACTGCTACAGACAAAAGGAATGATCCATTTGGCTCAATACAAATCACAATGTACTGAGCAGAAGGGTTTATAACCACGCGATTAACTGGCGCAGACTTTGTTCCAGGGTCCTTTTCAATACAACAATTTTGTAGAAACAAGGTTCTACAACAGAGACCGATTCAGTTCGGTACCCACTAAAACGATAATTTATCATGAACGACAGCTCTCTATGACATTAAACCAGTAAAGTCCCAAAAATTAATACATATCTCATGTTCAAGAACCAAGATTACGTAGCAAGGGAGTAAGCAACGAAATTAATAATTAGCCTTTTTAAGAAATTTCTTTAATGCCCTGATCACATCCCTTTTTTTTAACGTAGGATTTCAATTCATTTCATTTCATTGGAAAATTCTTGATCACAATGAGCGGATTTGGTGTCATTTGGTTGGAATTCCTATGTAATTAGGTCTAACGAAATCCTATGAAATCTTACAAAATCCAAAATGAAATGAAATCCCGAGTAAAAATCATTGTGATCAGGGCCTTATTCTTTCACCAGTAAGAAAAGGTTAAAAACAGATTGGAACAAAATATTTCTATCAACTAATTTCCAAGAAACAGAAATCAAAGAATAAGGATTAATGGATTAGCATGAACTCTCTACAGATCGGTTCAAAAACCAAAGTAGTAGTAGTAGTAGTAATAATAATAATAATAATAACAATAATAATAATAATAATAATAAACTCTCTACAGATCGGTTCAAAAACCAAAGTAGTAGTAGTAGTAGTAGTAATAATAATAATAATAATAATAATAATAATAATAATAATAATAATAATAATAATAATAATAATAATAATAATAATAATAATAATAATAATAGTAAGGGATTCATATAGCCCACACCCGGCGCCACTCAACAGATATGACATAAGTTTATTATTTAGTAAAAGCACTTAAAAAAATATAAACAACTGGTACAAAATAACAAAATTCAAGCGCTACTAACTGAGGCATTGCTCCAAAGAAAACTTCATTTGCTGGTCATTCCATGCCAATTATGTGCACAACAACCTGAGGATCTGCAATCTATGTTTTTCAGATGCTCCTTACCGAGGTGGTATGATTCCCGTGCTCCTTTAACCACAAATAACACATCTTCACCCGATCTTCTTCAAAAGTCCTTGAACAAATGCCCGCTCAGCTGGAGAGGCCACTGTTTGCTTACTTAGACTACATCCTGTGGGGAGTCTGGAAAGCGAAATGTGGAGGGGAAGAAGCCAAAGAGCAATCGGTCCTAACTGAGGTTCAAATAACTGGTACAAAATACACAGGCCATGCGAATTTTTGGGTGAAACAGCGAACCACACAGGGAACTGGTATAGTTAGACTGATACCAGTAACCAAACCAGAGTACAGACTATGTCATGGATCATTTCAGCAAGGGCAAATAGAGGGAGACTTATGATACTCTTCAGAAATCTAGAATTGGTACAATATGGAGCCACCAGCAACCCAGCTTTATCACTCGTGCGCATGAAGGGGTTAACATCGACGAAGGCTCCACAGGTGGTAGACAGTACAAGTTTTTTTGCCTGTACTTTCATTACTGACTGTTCTGAGCTGCGAACTATCGTTTCTTCCAGGATGCTCCATTACGGCAGCATTTTAAGAAATGCTGCAAGCTGGGAGAATTTTCAGAGAAAGACTAGGGATGGGTGCTTATTATAAATAGGGAGTATAATGAAACTGCCGGTCAGATAGCATACCAGGAGAGTATTGTTCGTGTTGGATACAATTTTTCTATTTTACTTTCCCCTGTGATGCAGCCTCCGTTAACTATATAAGGCTTGTTTCCTTTTTAATTATCTCAGCCCTAAGAGCATAAAAAGAAATAATAATAATAATAATAATAATAAGAGTAACGACGATAACAAATGTTTTTTACTCATTTTTCTAATATGGTAAGATATTTCACGTACGCAAAACTTGAAAGCACATGAGCCACTACTTGCACAGCTCCAGACAAGCACACTCAACTGAGGACGATACAAGAGAACAGAGCATCAAAGGGAGTTAGTCAACTGGTTAGTTAATGATAAATAGTTCTAACATTAACTTGTTGGATCTTCAAATGAACCAAACAAGTACGTTTCAAAGTGGGCTTCAAAACAATTGAATTCAGTTAAGACCCACAAAAATTTTAGTTGCTCAAAACAACCAGAGGACATTTCTCACCTCAGTATTTTACTATCTTTGTGTTAATCCCCCCCCCCCCCCCCCCCCCCCCCCCTTTTTTTTTTCCCTTTTCATTTTAATCTTGCATGGTACAGTGGTTGTCAGACCTTAGTCAGCATCTGCTGCCGTAAAAGTGATGCATTCTACTGACATATAGATCATAAGAACTTAACTATAAAATTAAGATCCAGGTCAAACCTTGATTTTATAAAGGGAGGAATTTTTTCTTTTGTGATGTGAACCATGCTTTCATATACAAAGTATGGCACACTGTTGCCGTCACTTTTGTGGCAGCAGATGTGGAGTCTGTCAAATACAATACAAAGCAAGCTATCCTGAAAACCGACTAGACAATCTATTGCTGAACACTACATCTGAACTCTTAATATCTAATTCTGGCACCTACTCGATGTAAGATTAACAATAAACAAAGCAGTAACTAAATGAGGAGCTAAGTTTTACCAAACAAACATTTTCTCATTTCACAGAACCATTCACAATCTTATTTTATGAATGCCCCTACAGCACACTCAATGCGCACTAACCCCGTTCTCCACACCAAGCCCATAAAGTACACCTGAATACTTATCAGTTGATCCATTAAAGAATGATTCTTTCAGCTTGCGAAAGGCACAGGCCGTGAGCAGGCTATCAGATCCAGCCTGGTGGCAGATCCCCACCCGCTCCACGTCCAGCAGCTCCGCTAGCTTATTAAGACCACCATGCAAACTGTTGCAGAATTTCATGAGGTGCTTTATGTCATAAACTATGGGGAAATATATCTTGATCAAGCCAAAGAAGCCAGCTTGGGTCTCTGGAAGGTTCTGGCAGGTGAGAAGCTTGATGAGGTAACCAAAGTCATATCTGTAAATAAACACACTCCAGATGTTAAGCAGTTGACCAAGTAGATTTTAAGATATTAATGCAAGTCCAACTGTTTAATTCAATCTGATAAACAACGTCAGAATTTCGAGATGTTTCAGTAAAAGTTTCGGGATAGATTTGAGTCTGCACTAAATTAACCAGAGATATCTGAGACATGCAATTGAAGTATACATATATAACCTTTCAGAGAACATATGTATGCCTTAAGCTTGAGGGTATGTGTTTCTACTGGTTTTAAGTCAGTTTAGATGCCCAACTAAATAATCCCCCCTAACAATACAACTTTGCAAAAAAAAAGCCAGCTTTACAACTTCCCTTTTCATTTTTTTGTATCCCTCCTAATTCCTTTTCATCTTTCCCTTCATTAGCTTCGAACCATTCAAGACCCAAAAAGAAAAAAAAAATAATAAAATAATATGCTATTAAGTTTGGAATTAGTTGGCAAAGTGATAATGTGAACTATTGAGTATTATGCCAGCACCAGTGTGATACATCAGAAGTACCGTATTGCCCAATTGTTCGATATCAATCAATAAGAATAAAAATCGAAGTTCTTATCTTTTCAGCTACAAAGGAAGTCAATTGAAACTTATCACAACTTCAATCCTTACTCCAAAATCAGCTTAATTAAACACACACTACCATAAATTGTTTTTACGTTTTTTTCCTTTAGAAAAACGAATTAATACTACTTGACCTAAAAAGTGAGCACTAAAAGGCACATCTCCCACTCCGTAAATTTTTAGAGCGTTAGAAACTACCACTCCTAAGTACCCACCATAAGAAAGACACCTAATAATTACACAACACACCAATGAAAAGTTCTACTCACCCGCTATGGAAGGTAACCCAGCTAACAGAATCATTAAGCACAACACCAGATGACATGAGCAGCTCAGCAAACCGTCTCGCATCGACCCCACGACGGCGATTTCTGTCCAGGTCAATCCCGCTCTGTCTAAGCAGCTCGATTGAATCTGAAGCATACACATCCCTGGCTGGGTCAAACTCCCTGAAATTAAACTGCCACACACAGCCTCGGCCAGTGCAGCACGTTGGCAAACCTCCCGACGCATCGGAAAACGTCAGCCCCAGCTGGATGAGCTTGAGCATGTCCACGTTGGCTTTCAAGGTCGCATAGTTGAAATCGGCGGTTGTTTTGAAAGTGCCAACGGGGCGACACACTATACCTGGAAACTCGGTATCCATAGCGACAAAAGGGAAGTCATCGACGATGTCCCGAATCAGATCGAACTCAGCTTCGAGATTGTCGTGCCATACCTCGCGGATCTGCACCGTGTCGTCGCTTTTCGGGAGGATCGAGGCGGTCGACATAAATTCATCAATGGACGGTAGATCGGATCGGAGGAGAGATTTTTTAAAAAAATAGGGTTTGATTGGGGGAGGTTATTTGGGTGCAGAGAGGTGAGGTCAGGCTCCCATTAGAGAAGGGTCGAGAAGGAGGATATTTCAAAGAGAGGGGAGAGATGAGATGGTGCGGCTGGAGAAGAAGATTGGGCCGGAGAAAAAGGGACGACTAATCATTCCTGATAGCCTGGTTATTTTTCACTTATGTCCTTATAACAAAATTATTTAACTATTCTAGGTAACATAATTTTCTTTTGTGGAATAAAAATTATTTAACTATTTTAGAAAATTCATGGTATAAAAGTTCTGGACCGTCCAATAACAATGATTTTCTAAAATACCAAAAAAAATTCAAAAAAATGTAAACATTGGTTTTTTCTAAGTTTTCAATATGAAGAACGTATTGAATGACTCAGATCGGTCGTTTGAAATTTAAAAGTATGAAAAAGATCGTATTGAATGAATCCTATCTGTCAAATATATTGGACTCTAGCATTTCTCATGGATGAGTTTTTATGTTTTTTTTTTATGAACATATTTGTGCTAGCATGCATGTTGAACTAAACACTTAAATTTTGTGTTTGCCGATCTAAAAAACGACATCGACCGTTTACTAATCTCTATTTCTAGCCTTTCTATTAGTTATTAAGTGAAAAATTGATTGGGCAAGAATAACTCAAGGTCTAGAGCTTCACAAGATGGTTAAAGGCAAATTAGAGTCATTAGTTTATGTATAAACTCTTGCTAAACTAAAACTCATGTAGTTTCCTAAATAAAATGCTCAAATTCAACTTCTTGCGCTATATAACGCATGGTTCTGTCACACAACCCATCTTATTTGATAAAACAATGCGAAATTGCAAAATCTGTAATTTTGTGTTACATAACGTTTCCTTTTTATTGTGAAATGCATGGTCATGTGTTGTACAACGCAAGCTGAGATCCTTCATCCTTGTAACAAAAGTATTTAATTCGATGGATACATTTTTATGCTTTTTATTTTTTGAGGAACAAATTTGTGCTAACAGGCATGTTGAACTAATTAAACAATTAAACTTTCTATTTGCCGATCTAAAAAACGGCATTAACCATCTACTAATCTGTATCTCTAGCCTTTCTATTAGTTATTAAGTGAAAAAATTGATTAGAGCAAGAATTACCCAAGGTCTAGAACTTCACAAGATAGGTTAAAAGCTAATTAGAGTAATATTTGTTATGTGTTAACATTAATTTATTCGACTATCGACGAGGCTCGGAGATAGCGACATTTTAATGTCTGATTCATTAAAATACGTTTGTTTACAATCATGAGTTGAATTAACAATGTTACGTGGTAATTTAAATTTTCGAAATAGTCGCTAGTTCAATTAAAAATAATTATTATTTAATAATTTATTTATCAAATAATTAATTTTACCACATGTTACTGCATTCTAATCCATTCAAATCGCTTTCATTTAATACGTTTTATTTTGAAAGAGCAGCACCGCAATTAGGGGTGCCTAAATTACATTAACTAAGCGAAATGTGCATACAAAGCATACAAACAAACTTTGCATGATCAGTTTAAACGACATCCACATTCATCTAATACATTGTGAGATAATAACTCAGTTCTATTTATGACTTATGAGTATTTAAGAACCAGCACTTGATCTAGTGACAAAGAACAATACATTTTTAGTGAAAGTTGCAGGTCTAAAATCTGATTGGAGAGTTTTTTTGTGATATTTAATTACAAAATAAATTTGAAGATTTATCTTTAAAAAAAAAAACTCATTCTAACTATACCGCACTTACGTCGACAGATTTCTTGCCATGATGAGTTGGTATTTGAAACTTATTATTTGGGACTCCGAGAGTAGAAAGAATTTAAGGGCCTGTTTTTAAACGATGAAATTTTTTAGAATAAAACGAGCTTTCGGTCCACTGCCGCGGGAGTATATATTTCTTCGAACTACAATTATATTTTATTTTAACTTTTTTGTGGTTTCGAATTATAATTTTAGGAATCGCGCGTGGCAAAATTATAGAGGAAAGAGGATTATTGAGATATCAGCCGTTCAGATCCAGACGCGTGTTTTTTCTTTTTTTTAACGGACTTGGTTCTTTTTAAAATGTGTTAAAAAAAAATTTCGGAGGGAAAAATAACTAGTGTTTAATTGTTCAGTAAGGCTGTGCTCCATAACACCAAATCGGAAGGAGAGGAGAGGAGAGTAAGGGAAGTCCGTACCGCTTACTCGCTCCACTACGAAGACGAGAGAGTAACGGAGAGGGGAGTAAGGTGCGCCGGTTACTCCAGTTCTTCAATTTTTGTTACTCCCGAATCGGGGTGTACACAGAGTAACAGCGATTTATCGCTGGTTTCGCTGGTTACTCTGGCCATCACAGGAGCGAGTAAAGTTCGTAACTTTACTCCTTTCCGCACCTTCCTCTTCCTCTCCCGCCCTCTCCGTCCCTTTTCCTTCCTTTAATCGCTGGTTCTGGAGCACAGCCTAAGAGTGTAAGGGTCTGCTCCATAACTCCATTAGTAAAGGAGATGAAGGGAGAGGAGAGTAAGGGTTGACCGAAATTTGTTATCCTCCGAATCGAAGTGTAGAAGTTTACTCTAAAACTTCCGAAATTTGAGTGTGGGTCTTCCGTCTCCTTCTCTTCCCTTCCGTCGTCTTCTCTTTCGCGTGGAGCGAGTAAACAATCGGGCAGAATAAACTCGTCCGATTGTTCCGTTACTCTCCTCTCCTCTCCCTCCGATTTGTTATTCTGGAGCACAGCCTAAGACTACTGCGAGAGTGCGAGTGGTGGGACCCGGACCTCCTACTGTCAGTCCGTATAATGACTGCATTTATGTTCTTTTCATTTTTAAAATTTGTTTTGTGACGAAAAATATTTTTGTTTGTTATTAGAATTTTCAGCACTGGACGAGGAATTGAGATCATATGTCGCGCGGCACATGTGTAGCGCACCTCTGTGGGCCGTCTGATCTGAATCTGATGGCTATGGGAGCTCCGTGAATCTAATAGACTCGAAAAAAATGAACCACCCGATCAAAATTGAACGGCTCGTGTGCCGCGCTACACATGTGCCGGGCGACACAGGATCCGGGTCCCCGGACGAGGGATGGACTGGGCTGTTCGAAACTTGAGTGCATCGACACAAGAAACACTTTTTCTTTTTTTGGATCCACGCCCGTTGGGCGTTGGCTACCCCAGTAGACCTCCATTTTATGAGAAAATAATAAAGAACCTTTTCTTTAACGGCTGCGATCAACACATTTGTTTCTATTAAGAGCACGGTGCTAGAGCTTGCTAATTAATTAATTATGTGGGGTCGTTTGGATGGGTGGGAAATAGGTAGGAATAGCAAATCCTGGGACTAAATTTAAGGAAAAAGTGAGATTTCGGGAAGCGTGGGAAGAGTGCTATTTCGGGACTAAGAATGTTGTTTGGATGGTGAGTTTAGGAATAGCGTTGGCAAGTGTGAAAAGTAGAGAGAAAAGTGTTGTTGGGAAGAGTGTTGTTGGAAATAGTGCTATTCCTGGGATTAGTTATTCCTGGAATTGATAATTGCGTTTGGATGAAAAATTTAGTCCTGGGATTAGCTATTCGGGGGAATAGGCTATTCCCCACCCATCCAAACGATAGCTTAGGTTTTTCTTAGTTTCTCATATTGAAACTATACTTAGACCCCGTTTGTTTGTGACTCAAAGGGTGCATAACTTAAGTTATGCATCATTAAGTCACCAAACACCCGTTACATAAGACGCTTTAAGGATGCATAACTTATGCAACCTAAGTTATGCACCATCCCCTTTAATTTTTTTTCCAACAATACCCCTTAGAAATAATCAATCATAATATTTAATAATTAACAAATAATTAATGATAATTAATAATTACTAATATTTAACAAGTAACAATAATTATCAAAAAATCATAATTAATAATAATAATTAAAAATAATTAATCAATAATATTTTATTATTAAAAAATAATTATATTTATAATATTTAATTAAAAGTAATTACTAATATTTCAATAATAACAAAAATGATTTATTATTATCATATATAATTAATTTTTATGATAATTTATAATTAAAAATAATGAGTAATTAATAATATTTAATAATTATCAAATAATTATAATAACTAATAAATAATAATATTTAATAAGTAATAATAATTATTAAAAAATCTAATTAATAATAAAGATTAATTATTATAATTAATAATTAAATAATAATAATTAATAATTTTAACGAGTAATATTAATTATTAACAATAATGATTAAATAATAATAATTAATTAAAATAATTAATCAATAATAAATTTTTATTGTTAAATAATTAATAAAGTTTATAATATTTAATTAAAAGTAATTATTAATATTTCATAGTAATAAAAATGATTAGGTCACAATAATTAATAATTAACAATAATTAGGTCACAACGTCTTATTAATACATAATACTAATTCAAATTAAATAATTCAAATATAAGGGCATTTTAGTCTTTTGACACGAATATATGCATGCATTAAGTTACTCATCCTTACTACACAACCAAACATCCATTACATAACACTACATAAACACTTAGGCATCTTTAACTTATGCAACCCATTACTACACAACCAAACGCCCCCTTAATACTTTGCCCATGTGTCGCTATGTTATCTATACCTCTCAATATTTTCGCATTGTTTACAAGCTTAATGATTTCTAGGATAATAAAATAACAAAGCTAGATTGTTTAGCGTTTTACAAATTTGCAAAATTTGCAAAAGGTTTCTATTAGTGATTTTAAGTGTTTCACGACGTTTTAACACGCTGTAACTAGTACTCGAGTCTCGAGATATCTGAAGAAGTGAAAATACAACAAATTAGAGCAGTTAGTCTCTCTAAAAAAAAAAAAAATTAGAGTAGTTGTGCAACTTTAAACTTAAAATATCAAATTTATTATACGCCAAAAATATCAAATTTATAATTCTTGAATTTTACAGATGCATATTTTTAACGGCTAATGTAATGTGCGAGGATAATTTGATTTTTCATTAACTTTATTTTATTACTATTAAATAGTAACATTGAAAGTAATTTTATTTACTTAATTGTCTTGAACAAAATTAAATGTGGCATGATCAGTGCATGGAAACTTAATGTTCTTCCGTATAACTCTCAACCTTAGACTTTCAATGGGGTTTTAGTCTTTTAGGAGGCGCGCGTATCACAAATCTTGATGCGCCAAAAAAAGTCTTGACTCGAGTCTAGTCAGACCTTTTTTAATCCGATTTGTTGACATATCTAAGACATAGTATGACCGTGCATATATCAATGGGCATGTCGGTGAAATATTTTGGAGACGTGGTAATACTTTCAATTATAATAGCGGAATCCTTTACTAATGACATGTGAAATCAGTAAATCACGATGGTCATCCGAGATGCGATTTTTGAGTTTACAAATGTAGTGCCGTAGCAAAATATTAAGGACAAAAGGGACTTGTTCTTTTTCGCGTGCTTATATTCGAGAATATAAATTGCACATATAAATGTGAACTGTGAAATCCTAATTCTCTTATTCTATCTGTCATGTTGAGCTATATTGTAGAATGATATACATCACTTTCTTCATAAGCACTTTTTCAACCCTACTTATTTTGCTCGGTGCAATCGATTCATATATGATGTGTCGCGCTCAAATATTTCAATAATAATTAAAAGGGTTGGGCCGGATTTCAAAGGACCGGACTTAACGGATTTCGTATAAGGGTCGGACTTGACCGGGTTCAAGGAAGGGCCTAAGAAGGACCGGATCAAACAGATTTTTTTCCTAGATCGGTAGCCCGGTCCTTTCAAAACCCGACCCTTCTAAGTCTTTAGGATTTCAAAAGGCCGGTTTTAAAGGACCCAAAGGACTCAAAGGATTTTATATGATAATTATATTTAAACATAATATTTAAAGATTATTATTGCAATTAATTTATACTTTCAATTTTTTCCTCCTCCTTAAACTCCGGGCTTGGGAATGGCTATGTTATAATGACATAGGCGGAGTTAAAAAATTATTTTTTGGTTAGTATATTAATCAAAAATTCAAAAAATAAAATAAATAAAAATTAATAATGTTAAAAATTATTTAACATAAATAGTAGGAAATACCTTTTTGTTTTTTAATTTGACTCAAGCAACATTAGGACCATTGACAATCAAGTCTAGAAATATATATATGATTAAAGAACATAATTAAAACTATTTTTATTTTGCAACTTTTTTTAATCGGCCCTTCTAAATAAAACGGATCGGACCGGGCCGGACCGAGTCCTTTGGTACCCGTCCCATCGAAATCCGTCTTCATTGAAAATTAAATCCGTCCCTTCTAAGTCCTAGTCCGTTTTAAGTCCTTCAAAAGGCCGGTCCGATCCGGGTTGTCACACGGTCTTCCGAAGGATGGGCCAAGGGCCAATGATGTTTGGCATATCACTAATATTTGCTTAGACATATATGACGTGTCAAACGAGATATATATCGTAAGTTTTAATCTTTACCAAAATTAAAAACTCTGGCTGCAAGAATCAATGTTCATTTCTTCACAAGGTACTCAACAAACATGACGTGTCAAATGATATATATCATGAGCTTTATCTTTATCAAATTAAAAATCCAAGCCGAAAATATCAATATTAATTTCCACGTAAATTTACTCGACCCTTCGAAAAACATCTTATTTTTCTCGATCTCGGGAAAATAAAATCTGTCCCCTCTCTTATTTTTAATCCATGTTTGGATGAAAAATTTCAAAACGAATATAGTTTTAAACTAAATGATTAGCGGAACAAACTCTGTTTGGAGTTTTCCCAATAAATTTGAGCTTTGAAATAGTCGTTAATCCGAATTAACGACTATTTCTCTCGGTCGAAACAAATTCTTAAAGTATATAATTTAGTTGCTGAGTGATTGTTATTTTATTTATTCCATTGCCAAAGAGTCACATTGGTTTCTGAGTGATTATTAACCTGTTTGTTAATCAATTCCAATGCCGAAGAAGAATCCACGTCGAAAAAAGAGGAGCAACGGCCAACGGGACTCGCAAAGAGGTGTGGCATCTTATCCCTGCATCTGGAATTCCCGATTTATTTATTATCGTTCACCTCCCTCTTTTCATTAAGTTTTATTTGTTATTTATAGCGAATTTAAATACGTACATATATATTTTGCATATCATAGAGGATAGCTTCCAAAAGATAGATTACATATGTTAAGATTTCCTATATGTAGTTTTTTAGACATACTAGATAGTGACTATCTAGGTTATTCATATCTGTAGTTTTTTTTTTTTCCTCATATCTGTAGTTTAGCACTGAGAAAAAAAAAAATTGACTGTCTGGTTTTATGTCGTATAATAAATCGTTTAAATTTAAATAATTTATTTTTGTAATTTTTTTTGGTCTACCGTGGAAGTCGAGTGGATTGTGAGATTATGTCGGAGAGTGGAATTTGAGTTTGGTGAATAATAGTGCACACTTGTGAATTATAACTATATAAACTTGCGAAGGCGTGAGAAGGTCGTGGGGCACTGTGGTAAGCACAGTGCTCCGGATCTTCTGTGGCGTATAATTTTTTGTGGCAAAAATAGTATTTAGAATTTTCTGTGACAGTTTTCATATAATATTTGAATAGTATTCTCGATTTTTTATGTTATTTTTTATATAGTGTAAAATAAATCATGCAACCATTTAATAACATATTTGTATAGGAATGAATCACGCAACGCGCAAGATTAGCGCTAGCATGAAATACTACTTGAAATGTGAGGTGAGAATGTATCCTTTTACGGGATATTTCTTCTGTCAATTCTCAAGCATTAGTAAAGAGTTCGATTGCATGAGAAAACAAAGAAAATAATTACCTAGCCTGTCAAAAAAAGAAAAGAAAAGAAAAGAAAAGATTTCGCAAAAGTATTGCATAAGCCTGGTATTTGGCCAGATTTCGCAAAAGTATTGCATAATGCAAAAGTATCTGGCATAAGCCTGGTATTTTCCCCCTGATAGTTTGATCAATGACTAAATGCAAAAGTATTGCATAAATCATATCTAAACTGATTTCACTCGATTTGTAAAACGGAATTTTCAAAAAAAAAAAAAAAAGTTTTGTAAAACGGAAAATCGACCTGGGCTGATATCGGGCCGTAAGGTCCGTGTGTCTATCAAAATAAAATTTGTCACGCTATTAGACCATTTTTTTTTTTTTTTTTTTGAAATTGATCACGTAGGGGACTATTTATATCAGAATTGAATAGGTCTGTGACCTTCTTCACATTTCCGAACCAGCACACTCTGATTACAAAGTATATAAATCGGAGAAGAAATGGTTAAAAGGACTGGAAAGGAGTAGAGATGAATTTGCAAATTTAATTTGCTGATCGAAAAGAGGTTAGAACGGATGATTTGAGTTGAGCGAAGTTGAGATCAACTCTCCTTGTCACCCAATCGAATGACAGTGCACACATTTTCTTCAAATTTCTTAATTTTTGAAAGGATTTAAATATGGAATTTCAATACTGTGATTTTTTGTTTTTTTTTTTTTCTAAACTTGTTTCCAACGAGAAAAAGGTTTCCTATCAAGACGGTACAACTGTAATGAGCAATTAGAAATCAGGAAAAAAAAAAACTAACTTGACTAGGAAAGTTAAATTAAATATAATATCATAAGCACGATAAATTGATTTTTCTATCAATAAAAATAATAAAATTTTAATCTATATCTTATCGTTCAATCAAATAACTTAAAATCTACACAGTCTAACTTAAAAAATCATTTAATATACTAACGTAATAAGATATTTAAATTACGCAAATTTATTTTTTAAATTATTTATGATTGTAATGTAATATTTATAAATTGATAGAAATACATGCTATTTGATTACACTAATTTTTTTTTTTGGATGAAATAATACTATTTCTTCACAATTGTGAAAAGCTGCAATCAATAAGGGTCAAATTGGTCTGAAAAAGTTAGCATGACATAATGTCATTATTAACCTACATTTTTAATTCTCAATATTTTTAAAATATATTAGCACAAGATTCCTCTCCATCGAAGTCTGCTATTAGGAACGGTTTCTCTAATTACCCTGAACCGGGTATCCCGTTAAACCGGACAATAGAATTTCTCTTTCTTCCTTCCTCTGAGAGCATTTTCCTTTCCGTTTTAATTGGACTTGGAGGCAGATTTTCACTGAACCCCGCCACATCACATCACATCACTGAAACCTGTATTTTCCCTCCTCTCTCTCCCTCCGACTTCTCCAAAACCCTAATTCCGACTCAGCTCCTACTTCCCCTCCCACCACTCTCCGAAACCAGCTAGGTTTTAGCCGAATCGAACCTAGTTAGGGTTCGGCGAGATGAGCAGCATGGCGGAGCGGCTCCGAGCCAGATCCGAGAAACGGCCGATGTATAATCTCGACGACTCCGACGATGATTTTTTGCTGCCCGCCTCAGGCTCGAAAGGGAAGAAGAAGGAAGACGGGAAGAGAAAGGACGAGGGGAAAAAGAGAGATAAGGAGGAGAATCTTTCAGAAACGGAGAAGATTGAAAAGTTTGTTAGGGATGATGCGGTAATGTGTGTTATTTTTTAGTTTTAATTCTTCTTTCTTTGGGACTTTTTTCCTCTTTTGCTTGTTACGCTTGATTTTTAAGCGATCTTAGATTATTTTCGAGTCAAAGTAGTGTGGGTAACAAATTGCTGTTTTGGGGTGGATTGAACTCTCTAATGTTGGGTACTGTACTGTACCAGTCATGGCTTCTGGCATAGTACTCTCACACAACAGTTGGTCCTGAATGCTAGTACTAAATAAGTTCAGGTACCAGAATTATTACTGTGTTGTTGTTAATGAGGTTTGTTTCTCTTTTGTAGAAAGAAGATGCATGCCAAAAGTGCGGCGAGCCTGAAAAACTTGTGTCTTGTGCGACATGCACGTACAAGTTCCATAAGAAGTGCGTGTTCCCTCCATATAAGTTATTTGACGATAAATGGAGCTGCCCTGAATGTGTACGCTTCTTGTTCCTTTTTCTAATTGAACTTTTTTGAATATTCTGTGAAGCTTTAATATGCGTGATATATTTGACTGTTATTTTTTTAAAAAAAAAATTTCAGGATCCCAGGCTTAAGGAGATGGAAAAGATATTGGATTGTGAGGTGCGCCCTGTCGAAGACAATGCTGATGGTTCCTCATCCGGAGAAAAGGAAAAGCATTACCTTGTCAAGTGGAAGGGAATTTCCCACATCCATTGTACCTGGTATAGATTTTCATTACTATTTACATAATTTATTGTTTTAAAAAAACAGTGCCAAATTATTGTTTTAACTTGTGACCATCTGAAACATACTCTATTTTGTTTAATCTTCTTTGAAGGGTATCTGAGAGCGAATTTACGAAAAGTGCCACGGTTTACCCTCGATTAAAGCAAAGGCTGAATACCTTTTATCGACATTCTGAATCAGTGGATAAGTCTGATGAGGAGTGGGTTGCAATTCGGCCAGAATGGACATCAGTAGACAGAATTATTGCTAGCAGGTGATCTAATTTATCTGCTTTTTTTTTTGTTCAAAGGATTTTTAGAATTTAAACTTAATTAAAGAAGAAGACTAAGCTGCTGCCATGTTACAGAAAAGGGGAGGACGGGACTGAGTACTTTGTGAAGTGGAATGAACTTACTCATGATGAGTGTACCTGGGAGACTGAAGCAGATATTTCTGCATTCAAGCCTCAAATTGAGAGATTCCACCAGATTCAATCCCGGCACAAGAAGAAATCCTCTAACAAGTCCAAGTCTTTAACTCGTGACATGCATGCGTTTGAAGAAAGCCCCAAATTTCTTGCTGGTGGTATGTTCGTATTCTCCATAGTATCAATCTTTATTTCTTGTATAGAAAACTTAGTTTTGTTTTTATCAAGTTCAACAAAATAAGGATCAGTATTAAAAAATTAAAAGCCCTGTTTATTTAGATCAATGTATTGAAGTTGTGGCTATGTTTGACCAGAATGCCATTTTAATATTCTAGATACATTAAAATTTCTTTTTGCCATGTTAGTCCGTTTTTGTTTTCCAAATCTTTTAATTTTCTTTCTGAACGTATCTTTTTGCTGTTCTAATAGGAAAATTGCATCCCTACCAGCTGGAAGGCCTTAATTTTCTGAGGTTTTCGTGGTTAAATAATAGGCGTGTTATTCTTGCTGATGAGATGGGACTAGGTGAGGACATTTCTTAACTCTTCAGTTGGGCCTGTAGCTTGTACTTCAACTTTTTATGTTTTCTGAAGTACTTATTGAACTTTGAACCTCTTTTGACTTTTGATTGCAGGGAAAACAATACAAAGTATCGCCTTTCTCGCATCTCTGCATGAAGATAATCATGGACCACATCTTGTTGTTGCACCATTGTCAACTCTTCGTAATTGGGAAAGAGAATTTGCTACTTGGGCACCACATATGAATGTGGTAAGTACAGAACCATCTCATGAATTTACACGTCACCTTTTTTTTGGCAAAAATATGTTCATTTTTTTTCTTTGTCTGTGATAGGTTATGTATGCTGGTTCTGCCACATCTCGTGAAACTATTAGAAAGTATGAGTTCTATTATCCGAAAGAAAAACCAAAAGACACGCTGAAAAAGCTTTTTAGCAAGAAGAAGAAGATGTCTTCTCCTACCAATGACAGCAAGCAATCTAGACTCAAATTTGATGTACTTCTGACCTCATATGAGATGATCAACATGGACTCTACAAATCTCAAGCCTATTCATTGGGAATGCATGGTACCTTTTTGCTGCCCCCAAAACCCACAACCCACCAACCACTTGTCTGGTTGGTACTGGTTAATGCTGATGATGACTTATATGACAGCCCTGGGTTAGCCAACTACAAAAATGAAAACTCATAAAAAAAATTGATAGCAGCACCAATCAGAGAGAAACATGACCAATCATTGTATTTTAGCATCTGCTTGCTTGATTTTAACTTGCTGAATAAATTTTAACACCTATGGCATAGGTTGTGGATGAAGGTCACAGGCTGAAAAATAAGGACTCAAAATTATTTGGTCAGCTGAAAGACTATGATACAAACCACAGAGTGCTTTTGACTGGCACTCCAATTCAGGTTAGTGTTTGGTTCAAGTACTTCTTTGGGTTGAACATTTCTACACCTACACTCTAAGAAGCTGTGAGTTAGTGTTGATAAGATATTAATATTGTTATCTTTTCTTTGGTCTTCTTTTGCAGAACAATTTGGAGGAGCTCTTCATGCTTATGCACTTCCTTGAGGGTGAAAGTGTAAGCAGTTCTGCTTTGTTGAGCGCTAGAAAATGGTTATTGATACGATGTTTATTAACTGATATTCTACCTGTTTTCTGTGTAGTTTGGGAGCATAGCTGAACTTCAGGAGGAATTCAAAGACATAAACCAGGACAAGCAGATTGATAAGCTTCATGGGATGCTCAAGCCACATCTTCTTCGCAGTATGTTTCTAATAGTGATTCAATTAAATAAGCCTTTCCTCTTGCATGTTGCTTTTTCTCATCAATTGTACAATTTCTTATAGGATTCAAGAAAGATGTCATGAAAGAACTCCCTCCGAAAAAGGAGCTTATTTTAAGAGTAGAACTGACTAGCAAACAAAAAGAATACTACAAGGCAATTCTCACCCGTAATTACCAAGTTTTAGCTCGTCGTGGTGGTCCGCAGGTATCAAACTTTTTATTTGTACAAAAGATTTGTTATTGAAATGTAGCACGCTTAAATAGTTTTTCTAAAAGCTTTGAATATTTCTGTGTAATTCCTTTATTTAGATATCTCTGATAAATGTTGTAATGGAGCTTCGCAAGCTTTGCTGTCATGCATTCATGTTAGAAGGTGTTGAGCCAGAAACAGAAGCAGCCAATCTAGATGAAGGATTAAGGTACATTTACTTTAATGTTTTGTTTCTGCTCTTTATTGCCCTGTAATTATGAAAGACCAGTAGTGATTAATTTGTTGCATTTAAACACTCTAGACGGCATTTTGACGCTGCGGGTAAAATGGAGCTTCTGGATAAGATGATGGTGAAGCTGAAAGAGCAAGGGCATCGTGTTCTTATTTATTCTCAATTTCAGCATATGCTAGACTTACTTGAGGACTACTTGTCTTATAGGGTATCTAATTCATCACTGATCCCATCACTGATTGATTTCACCTAACTTAGCATTTTGTTCTGTTGTTAGTGATGATTTGTAATATTATATCTTATTGTTTCAGAAATGGAACTATGAACGGATTGATGGCAAGATCGGTGGTGCTGAGAGACAGATTCGCATTGACCGTTTCAATGCCAAGAACTCCTCTAGGTTCTGCTTCCTACTTTCCACCAGGGCTGGTGGACTGGGAATTAACTTAGCAACTGCTGACACTGTAATTATTTATGATAGGTGAGACCTAATCTTATTCCAATCTTTTGCAAGTAATCTCACACCATTTAAATATTATTTTAATGTAATTAAGCTATTTATTATAGTGATTGGAATCCCCATGCGGATCTTCAAGCTATGGCCAGAGCTCATCGTCTGGGGCAAACCAGCAAGGTATTTTTAAAATCTTCTATCTCATCTGATGCTTATCTTAATTTTAGGAGTTGGATTCATTTTAGTAATTTGTTGTATTTAGGTTATGATCTATAGGCTAGTAAGCCGAGGCACCATAGAAGAGAGGATGATGCAGCTCACCAAGAAGAAGATGGTGCTAGAGCATCTTGTTGTGGGTAGGCTCAAGGCACAAGCTGTTAATCAGGTAATTATGCAGCCTATTGGTAAGCTTTTGGTTCATCCTACTTGGCAGCTTCATATTCAAATGCTGGAGTATGTTTGTTCTAGGAGACCTTGCGACCATTTATTGAAGAATAGAAGGAAATAATACATTCTGGGGATTATTTATTTCATAATATTATGTATGCTTAAAATGGCTGTTAGCATTTGGAAGAAATTTTCTTTTCTAGTTGCGGACAACTTGTTTGATGTAGTTGTTCTCTGATTAACTGGAATGACAATTTCTTTTTTTTTTTTTTAAAAAAATTATTATTTCACTCTGTAGGAAGAGTTGGATGACATTATTCGCCATGGATCAAAGGAGTTATTCGATGATGATGGTGATGAAGAAGGAAAAGCTAAACATATCCATTATGATGATGCTGCCATTGATAGGTTTCCTTTTGTTGTGCTTCTATGGTATATATTTTTTCTCTATATTGTATTAGCACTTGACACCTTTCAATTACTGGTGAATTATACTTTGCTAGATTGCTGGATCGTGATCAAATAATTGCCGAGGAACAATTGGAGGAAGAAGAGGAGAATGACTTTTTAAAAGGCTTCAAGGTATCGGTTGTGTACCTTATATGACTCTATTTGTGCATATTGTAAACTAATTACTGATTAGTAATTCTATTATTTTGTCAGGTAGCAAGTTTTGAGTTTGTGGACGAGGCAAAAGCGGCAGCAGCAAGAGAGGAGTCAAGGAGGCAAGCAGAGAAAGCCGCTAGTAGGGCTAACTATTGGGAAGAACTTTTGAAGGATAAATATGAAGTTCAAAAAGTTGAAGAGTACACTTCCATGGGAAAAGGCAAAAGGAGCAGGAAACAGGTATTCTCTCTTTGGGATTATTGTACCAGTGGGCATCCATTGGCGATATTTATTTTGACTTGGTATACTTGCTGGTACCCAATGTACTATGCTGGCCAATATCTGGTTTGTCTGCTAATCTTCTAGTAACCGATCTACGCTCAAAGTAAAATAGGAAAATGAGGTCAATTTTTATAAAAAGTTACAGGAAAAATATGTTGTTATTTATTTGAGATGTTTTTGTATCTATAAGTTACTAGCTACTTGTATATAACTTCTCTTTTGGATTTTTTGTAGATGGCCACAACTGATGATGATGGTGGTGTTGCACAAGACATAAGCTCCGAAGATGATGATTATGCTGACGATGAAGATGGATCTGATAATGATGCCGATGTACAAGGAGCTGGCCGGCGTGGTGCATATTCCAGGAAGAAATCACGTGGTATAGTCTAAACCTGATTACTAATAACTTGCTACCAACAGAATGGTTAAATAACCTAATAAAATGGCTATTAGCATTTGGAAGAAAATATGGAACCTTTCATACCATGGATGCAAATATGATGTTATGGGTTGTTTATATTTTGTGGTTGAGTTGGTATCTATGTTGTTACCATTCGGCGTGTGCACTATTATAGTAGTTTTTATAGCTTTTTCGAGTGCACAATAAGACTAGTTATCGAAAAAGTGTGTTTCATAAGTTTATATTATGCATTGAAGACCAATAATTATACCTTGTTTATAGCTGGTCTTAGAAAATTGCTTGGCAGCTTAAACAGCTGCATAGATTGCTTTATGCTTTATCCATCCCTTGGATTTCAGAGGGACCTCATTACTAGAAATTTCTATACACTATAAAATAATGGCATGCAAGTAATCAAAAGCACAAAATGTGCTCTGAATTGGCAAGTTGCATGCACCGACAATGCTATTTGTATTCTAGAGACATTATACATTGTAGGCATGTTCTTGCAGTTTATTCATGTTTCTAATCACTTTTCATGTGCCACCATCTTTTTGGTATGCTAGCAGATCCTCATCCTCTGATGGAAGGTGAAGGAAAGTCACTCAGAGTACTTGGGTTTAATCTTAATCAAAGAAACAACTTCATGCAGATTTTGATGAGGTTTGTCATGGATCTTTCAATTTGTTAAATTATTCAACAACTTGAACCTTAAACCATTAAGTTGTAAAAACCATTTGTTCTCGCTTATATTGCAAATTACATTCTCTTCTTTCATAGATTTGGCTTTCAAGATTTTGAGTGGCGAGAATTCATTCCTCGGCTGAAGGGTAAATCAGCAAGTGAGATCAAAGAGTATGTTTCTCTAAGCTCTCACGCAGTACTATATGTGGCACAATTAAAGCTAATCATACTGATGCACCACCTTATTCTCAACAGTTATGCAGCACTCGTCATGCAACACCTGCTTGAACCATTGAATGATTCCCCAACCTTCTCTGGTAATTACAGCTCAAGTTCATAATTGTGTTTTTTTGTGTGGTTGTCTGTTGTAATTTTTTACTTTCCGCACATATATAGATGGCGTGCCAAAAGATCAATATCGTGTGGATGATGTTCTTGTTAGGCTTGCAAACCTACAGCTAATTGAGGAAAAGGTAAAATGGCTTGATCTTTGCGTGCTTGGTCGTAATTCTGTATGGTTTTATTGCCTTTCGTCACTTTTTAATCTTTTTGGTACACCTAGGTTAAATTGATGTCAGAGAATCCCTCAAACTCGCTTTTTCCGGAGTATATATACAATGAGTACCCTAGTTTGATGGCTGGGAGTCATTGGAAGAAAGAACATGATTTGGTGCTACTAACTGCTTTCACGAAGTACATTATATTTCTGTCTTCCTATAACTGTACATAATAAATTCTTTGTTGTTTTTTGCAAGTGTTTTGTGACTTAATCTGGAATGATTATTACAGGCATGGGTATGCAAGATATGTACCTATTGTGGAAGATAAAGAGAATGGGATAGCTGAGTGCGCAAGCAAGGAACTCAATTTGACTATTCCTTCTGTTAATGGAAGTTCTAGTGCTAGTGGGGCCCAGTCTGGAGATGGTGCAGCCTCTTCCAATGTTTGTGCTACTTTCACAGATTAGTTTGTTCGTTGGAGCATACAATTTGCCATGCCATATGTTTTTGTGATTTCGTTTTTGTTCACATTATTTTGTCAGGGAAATGCGGATGCTTCCAAAGTTAATCAAGCGGGACCAGAGTATCATTATCATTATGCCCAGAGAAAGATGGTTGACTTCATTAGGAAGCGGTATCAGATCTTAGAGAAAGCAATGAACCTAGAATATGCTGTGGTATTGTTCTCTCCCTGACTCCACCCCACTGCTCTTCACCAAACATAGAGGGAACACCTTGTCATTTTTGGCATATATTAATTTTTTATATTCACTGTTAATTTTAGTTGACATTAGAGTTGACCTTTTCCATTGTAACTTTTCTTTGACCTTTTACAGGTTACAGCAAAAATACCAATACCTGAGCCTGAGACTCAACCGAGGAACCAAGATGTGCATTTTCAACCACCATCTGTTAGCACGACATCGCTGGTGAATGAGTTGCCTGTTCTTGAACCCATCTGTGAGGAATTAATTAACATTTTCTTGGCATTTCAATTCAATCCAACTTTATATAATATAAATAAATAAATTGATTTCCCCTTCTACTTTCAGCTTTGGGGGACCCTGCTTCTGATATCAAAAACGAGCAGGCTGAAGCTGTCAAACTCTACAATAAGGTAATAAATAATTTTAGGATTAAAGAAAAGAGTGTCTTTTTTTGCTCTCATTTAATTAGAAGTATCATAAACAGATGTCCAGGATAGTGCAAGAAAGCGACACTGATGCAGTGCAGGCACATATGGGAGACAAGAATGCTTGTGCGAGGTTAGGGAATAGTCTAAACAATCTTGAAGCAGTTTGCGGCGATGTCTGTAAAGTTCTAGAAGACAAAAAGGTAGAAGTTGTCCATGACCCTGAGGTACCGCAAGTGGGGGCTAACGGAGAGGCAGGGTTTCCCGAGGTTAAAAATGAGGCACCACAAGTTAAAGATGGTGTAGAGGCTGATGTACAGCAAGTTGGTGATGGCTCAGAGAGAGTGGAAATTGAGGTTAAAAACGAGGCAATGGAAGCCAGAGATGGTGTAGAGGCTGAAGTACCTCAAGGTAAAAATGAGGTGGCACCAGATGATGTGAAGGACGAACCGGTGCCCATGGAGGAGTAAAACCTATAGCCGTAACTTAATGGTAGTTTAATTTCTGAGGTGGTTGGGACGGTACCATCCAGTTTGTTATACTTGTTTAATTAGATACTTAATTACCACTAGGTCGTTACCCTTTTGGATGATTAGTGGGTGCTAATCATAGATGATTCATGGACTAATTGTTGTGTAATTTATTTTGTTTTTCTGATTTCGAGCCCATGTACATGAGATTTAAATATTATCAAAAGCTGGAACTGATGCGTGGAGAGCTATGTTGCATGGGTTCAGCCGGTGTGATTCAGGTGCGTCGATTTGAAAATTTTCAAAAATCTCCGATTCGAGTGCGGCGATATATATAATATATTTATTTTTTTTAATTATGTTGCAATTGGAGCGGTTGCATTAGTGAAAATTTGAGCACAAATTGCCGCATTCTAAACAATGTCGAACACATTTGGCATGAAAATAATGATTTTGTAGTATCATTCGTTCGGTTAGGATTTTTTACTTATTTTCTACACATTTGGCATGGAAATAATGATTTTAGACCGAACCACAACGTACTGGATCTGGCTTAGTCAAATATATTAAAATATATTCAAATAATTGGGTGCGATTGGGTGCTCCACGTGGCACTTTCGGTGCGAATCGTTGCCGAACCGGTGTCGAACCCGCATCCGCTTCACACCCGGTGCTGGTTCGCCTCCCTCCTGGCCGAACCAAGGTAACATAGGTGGAGAGCAGTGGTTATCAGAATCCAGTACTATAAGAGGTATTAGAAGATAGTACAGGAGTTTAGTTAACAGACATTCTTAATTTAAATTTGTCAAGTGAGGCAAGCCGATTTTCTTCTTTATGCTAAATGCGTGGGATTGACAATGTGAGTTAAGAGCTTCGTTGCTGACAGTGCACTGAAACCTTGACAATGTGAGTTAAGAGCTTTGTTACTGACAGTGCACCAAAACATTGACAATGTGAGTTAAGAGCTTTGTTACTGACAGTGCACCAAAACCTATGGACGTGAGTTGTGTTAGCACCTTTAATCAAACTGCGTCTTTACCTTCTGAATTCTGAGGTTGCACCTGTTGGTCCATCTCCATGGTTGCTTACTTGGCCCTGCTCGAGTAATAAAAAAAAAATGCTAGGTGGAATAGACGGGCCGCATTTTGAGATGTACAACGCATGATATTAATAAGCATAATTATTAGCTAAAATGCGTCAGCGGGCACTAGCGAGATATATTGAATAAACCTGGATGACGGAGGGGCCAACTATAGGTATAATCCTAGGAATAGGAGATAAGGAGATGCCGTCTCCCCCATCTGGCTGGGTTATATTGAAACCGGAGTTTATGAAAACTTTTAGTTTGACGTGTACTTTCTGTTTCTTTTCTTCTTTTTGAGTGCTTTGTTTTATATGCTTGGTTAACTTGGCTTTAATGAAAGCAAGCAAGCAATCAAACCTTTTGATTGTTTTTCTCAAAAAAGGTTTGTCATGTGACAAGTGTATGTATGAGGGACTTGCATGTCGGACAAGATAAATGTGTATGTTCTTTTACGGTAACTTTACCCTTGGTTAGAGAATCTAACTCCAGAGTGTAGATAAATCTGTCTATTAGGAGATGTGGTACTGGTGCGATGTCTCATTATCGGTTAGATATCATAATGGACGTGTTTAGGATCTGATTTATTTATTTATTTTTTAAGTAGGTAGACGATTGTGTAACCTACAGTTTCATTGAACGATTATTGTACGTACAGGAGAAATGTTGAAAGAAAAAATTAATCTCAATTACAAACTGACCTAGAACGATTCAGCGAACTAAAAAGAACTGCTAGGAATTACATTATCAGACACCTGCTAGGAATTACATTATTTTTACATGCCACTCATTACTTGAACATCAAACCCTGTCCAAACTACCAGATTGGCCTGGCCTACGTCGCAACCCCATAGTAATCGTACTCCTTCAGCCTTCAACGCAAAGTCGGCATCTGAAAACAGGGTCAATAGAAGGCGTAAAATCTAACTAGCTCTTAATGTTCAACATATTGAAAACAGGGTTTACAGTTTGTATATTAGGCTATGTTGCTACAAGTTAAAAGTGCACAAGGGCGGCCGAGGTCTACAATCTCACCACATGTTATTTCAAATGGATTCTAAAAACATTTCAACCTCGTTGCAAATCAGACTGAGGTCAATACGACTGATGACAAAGTCCTTTTTTTTTTTTTTTTTTTTTTTTTTTTGGAAAAGCTAGTTAGAGGCTAATGACAAAGACTAAGAAAACATTAATCAAAATCACAGTTTATACTAGCAAAAATACAGAGGACAAACTAATTTGATAGCAGATAAAAAGAAAAGTCATACACAGTAATTAAAAAAATAATTTGATCATAATAATCTATATTTAAATTCTCTATATTGTCTAGAATATAGTTTAGATCCTAGTTATTAGAAAATTATTGGATTATACATAGTAATTACGCATATTATGTGCAAATAATGCATATTCTGAGCTTCATTTGAGCAATTCAAGCGATTCTGCTTTAATTCTATGTCATTTTATCATAATAATCTATATATAAGCTCTCTATATAGTCTAGAATATAATTAAGATCCTATTAAAAAAATATTAGATTATACATAGTAACTGTACATATAAAATGCAAATAATGAATATTCTGAGCATCATTCGAGCATTTAAAGTGATTCTGTATTGATTCTAAGTCATTTAATCACAGTAATCTAAATTTAAACTCTTTATATAGTCTTAAATATATTTTAGATCTTACTTATTCAAAATATTCCATTATACAATGAAAATATGCATATAAATTACAAAGAAAGCTTATTCTGTGTATTGTTTGGGAATTTCAAGCGATTGTTTAAACTCATTATATAGTCTAAAATAAAATTCAGATCTTAGGTGCTGTTTGAATCACGCAGGAATAGCCTCTTCCGGAAAGAAGCCCTCTTCCGGAAGAAATGGTTCATCCAAACAGAGAAGAATAAGACTTGGAAGAGGTGCTCTTCTCGGAAGAGCTTCTTCCAGCTTAGAGCCTGAATAAGACTTGGGAAGAAGGATGGTCAATAAAATATTAATTTCTATACACTCCACCCAATAAAATATGCTATTACTTTTTGTCATTTTCATGTGACATGGTTTTTTCTTTCATACGCATCCAAACTTTATCTTTCCGTTACTTTTTTTTTTCAATTTCAATGGGAGCATTAAATATTAATATTAATATTATTACTATATAATAATAGTGTTATTATATAATAACAACATTATCATTTTATTATAATATATTATTAAAATGTTATTATTATAAAATATTATATTAAAATATTTAATATTTTAATAAAATTATTATAATTTCTACACTATTATAATAATATTAGGAATTATTTTATTTTAATAATAATTATGTTAATTGTAATATAACAGAATTAATTATTTTAATATTTATTATCGTTACTTACTTTATTAGTCTTATTATTTGTATTAAATAATAATAAAAAATATTTTTATTAAATTATTATTATTATTAATTATTTTTAGTATAATAAATAAGAAAATAATATTAAATAAAAATTAGTTGGAAAAAAATAAAGTAAGTGATTATTTTAATTCAACTCATCCATTCCTTATTCGTAACTCACCATCTAAACAACATTTCTTCTTCCCGGAATAGCGCTTTCTACTCTTCCCGGAATAACACTCTTCCTAATTTTTCCGTCCGGAATCCTTCTTCCTTCCTTATTCTTAACTCATCCAAACACTCCTTAAAAATTAAAAATATTGAATTATACATAGTAATCACGCATATAATGTGCAAATAATGCGTATTCTGAGCTTCATTTGAGCTATTCAAACGATTCTGCACTGATTCTGTGTTATTTAATCACAATAACCTATGTTTAAGCTTTTTATATAATCTAGAATATAATTCAGATCTTATTTATTAAAAGATATTAGATTATAAATAGTAATTTTGCATATAATGTGCAAATGATGCATATTTTGTGCATCATTTGAGCATTTCAAGCGATTCTGCATTCATTTTATGTCATTTGATCACAATAATCTATATTTAAACTCTTTATACAGTCTACAATATAATTCAGATTTTACTTATTCAAATGTTGCAGTATACATTGAAAATATGCATATAAATTGCAAATATTATTCTGTGTATCATTTAGGAATTTCAAGCGATTATTGGTTGAAAGTAATTTGACCACAATAATCTATAAACTCTTTTTATTACAGTCTAGAATATTATTCAGATCTTAGTTATTAAAAGATATTGGATTATACATAGTAATTACATATATTGTATGCTAATAATGCATATTCTGAGCTTCATTTGAGAAATTTAAGCGATTCTGCATTGATTATATCTTAATTTATCACAATAACCTATATTTAAGCTCTTTATATATTCTAGAATATTAGTTCAAATCTTACTTATTAAAAGAATATTAAATATTAGATTATACATAGTAATTACGCATATAATATGCAAAATAATGCATACTCTGAGTATCATTTCAGCATTTCAAGCGATTCTGCATTCATTCTTAGTCATTTGATCACAATAATCTATATATATGCTCATTAAATAGTCTTGAATGTAATTCGATCTTACTTATACAAAATGTTGCATTATACATTGAAAATACGCATATAAATTTAAAAGAAAGCTTATTATGTGTATCGTTTGGGAATTTCAAGCAATTATTTAAACTCCTTATACAGCCTAGAATATGATTCAAATCTTAGTTATTAAAAAATATTGAATTATACAAAGTAATTAGTTATTACACATATAATGTGCAAAAAAAAATGCAAATTCTGAGCTTCATTTGAGCAATTCAGGCGATTCTTCAATAATTCTATGTCATTTGATCACAATAACCTATGTTTAAGCTCTTTATATAGTCTAGAATTTAATTCAGATTTTATTTATTAAAAAATATCAGATTATACACTGTAATTACACATATAATGTGCAAATAATATATATTCTGAGAATCATTTGAGAATTCAAGCGATTCTGCATTTATTTTATGTTATTTAATCACAATAATCTATAGTTAAACTATTTATATGTCTACAATATTATTCAGATCTTACTTATTCAAACTGTTGCATTATAAATTGAAAATACGCATATAAATTGCAAATAAAGCTCTGCGTATCATTTGGAAATTTCAAGAGCTTCTTGATTCGTCTAGAGTAATTTCATAACAATAATCTATATTTAAGCTCTTTTTATGGTCTAAAATATGAGTCAGATCTTGCTTAATAAAAATATCGAATTATACATAGTAATTACGCATACGGTAAATAATGCATATTCTGAGCATCATTTGAGTATTTCAAGCGATTCTACATTCATTCTTTGTCATTTGATAACAATAATTTGTATTTAAGCTTTTTATATAGTATATATTATAAGAGATAGGCTAATGTCCTTTGGATAGGATAGAGGGCATATCCTATCTAATTTTTGGCCGTTGGATATCGTGAAGATCTTTGATCCGATTAGATCGGAAGGCTAATATTTGATCGCTGACCCCTCTTAATTCTCCGTTAAATTTTATTTTTTTCCGTGTGTTCCTTCCGTTCCAACTTCTCCATCTCTCTTCGTTTGAGCCCCCATCTCTTTTCCGTTCCGCTCAGAAACCTTATTTGGACCATGGCTCTTCTTCTTCCGATTCAATCTCTCTCGTGCAATCCAAATAGAAATTCGAACCAATTTCTCGGCTCCCTCTCTCGACCCATCTCGCAACCAAACGGTACTCAATGAATAAAACACATAGAAAGGAATCAACAAGCACTTAATCCTAGATCTTCCTCTTGCCTATTGCAAATAGTCTGACACGCATCTTGCAATTTAAGAAGAGTGCAGCCAAAATCTGCAATTCAAGAAGAGAAAATTTAAAGGTTATTTGAACATACATAGTAGCAGCAGCATTCAAATAAAACAGTAGCCAAATTGCGTGCATAAGAAATTACCAACAAGAAAAACTAACAAAGCTGGAAGATAGGCATGATAAGATGATAAAAACGCAAAATTACTGGAACCCAAATTTTGACAGAATTAGCCTCTAAATTAAGAAATTGTCAAGAAATTAAAGAGCCAAATCAATTAAACCAGATAAGGTTGAAACCAAAATTACTGTCAAAGCAGTGTTTATCAGTATAAAACAGATGCAGTGGCATACTGGAACTTATTTGAGAGATATATAAAAAATAAAAAAAAGACTATTGAGAGAGCAATACTGTCAAAGCAAGTGCTTACTGTAAAGCATCCATTATACACGATAGAGCAAAAAAATAATTCGTGCACAAAAAAAAATGCTGAAAATTTAACCAGGTGAAAATTTGGGAAAAATTAGGGAACAAATTAAACCGAATAAAGCATATAATCAACAAATTGGAGAACAAATACACCTTAAAATAAACAGATATAGCAAAATTATGGATAAAGGGAGTACTTACTCGAATCGATCAACCTTGTAGGGTTTACGGAGGCGGAGAGGGAGGTGCTTAATTTGGCGGAGGTGTTGAGAGGGAGATGGCACGATCTGAGGAGAGGAGGCCTAGAGAGCAAAAAGTGAGGAGAGGAGGCGATTCGAACGAGGGCTCTAGGATTCCTCAGCTTGCGAGAGGAGAGGAGAGCAATGGAGTTGGAGACGTGAAGAAAGGAGAGCAATTGATTTCTATAGAGGAGATGAGATAGTAACGGTGCGTAACGGATGAGACGAACGGAAAATTTTAACACAGAGACCTCTTCAGCGCATCTATCCTGACCAAACATCCATATCTGAGCACGAATCTTGACACTATCTAAAGGCTACAAACTGAATAGGAAAATTGCTGAGTCCTATCCATAGGACAATAGCATATCTCTATATTATAAATCAAATCTTACTTATTCAAAATATTTCATTACAAATTGAAAAATATGTATTTAAATCGCAAATAAAGCTTATTCTGTGTATCATTTGGGAATTTCAAGCTTATTTTCTGTATCATTTGTGTATCATTTGATCAAAACAATCTATTTTTTACGCTCTTTATAAAGTCTTGAAGATAATTCGATCTTACTTATTCAAAATGATGCATTATGCATTGAAAATACGCATAAAAATTGCAAATAAAGCTTATTCTGTGTATTGTTTGGGAATTTCAAGCGATTATTGATTCTTTAAAAGCAATTTGATCACAATAATATATATTTAAACTTTTTATACAGTCTAGAATATGATTCAGATCTTAGTTAATAAAAAATATTTGCTTATACTTAGTAATTATGCATAAATGTGCAGATAATACATATTCTGATATTCATCTGAGAAATTCAAGAGATTCTACATTTATTTTATGTCATTTGATCACAATAACATATATTTAAGCTATTTATATATTCTATAATATAATTCAGATCTTATTTATTAAAAAGTATTAGATTATACAAAGTAATTACAGATGTATCAAAAAAACTCCAGTATTTACAAAACTTATATGAAAATTCATCACTCAATAAACTAAATAAGATCAATGGTTTGGATTCAACGTTTAAATTTTAAAATTTGAAAAAATAACTAAAAAGTAAAAATGTTGGCATTTGGGGGCAACCAAAATGTTAGTAGCGGAACCTTCCTCATGTGCATATAATGCATATTCTGAGAAATATTTGAGCATTTCAAGCAATTCTGCATTCATTCTAAGTCATTTGATCACAATAATCTATATTTTTAAGCGATTTATGTAGTCTACAATATAATTCAAATCTTACTTATTCAAAATATTTAATTATAAAATGAAAATATGCATAGAAATTGCAAATAAAGTTATTCTGTGTATCGTTTGGGAATTTGAAAGTATTGGATTATACATAGTACTGGATTTCGTTTCAAAGTAATTTGATCACAATAATCTATATTTAAACTATTTTGACGATCATATTCTGATCTTACTTATTAAAAAAATATTGGATTATACATAGTAATTATGCATATTGGGACTAGTTTATGTTCTGTTTTCCCTAATTTGTTTGCTAAAACTAAAAGGCCTGATGCCACTTTAGCACAAGTCTGGAAGGATGGTGCTCTTTTTCTAAATCTCAAGGGAGGCTTTTCTAATATTATGAGAAGAGAAAGGGACTCTTTACTTTCTATTCTTCATTATGTTTTTTTTTTTTTTAAAAATAATGGTGACTCGATTGTTTGGTTGAGAAATAATTCTAGGGTTTTTACTGTCAATTCTTGTTATCATTTGTTGAATGAAATGGAGTTCATATTAATCACACGGTGTGGCACTTAAGAATTCCTTTGGAAATTAAGCTTTTCCTTTGGTTAGTTTTGAGTAAAAAGGTTTTAACTTTATACAATTCAAAATATCATTTGGTTAGTTGGGATAGAATATGCAGACCAAAAGATCAAGGGGGTTGGGATACTAAATTTAGAATTAATGAATAAGGCTTTATTAGAAAAATGACTGTGGAAGTATAATAGGGCATATCAGGTTGGTATTTGGAAGGATTTGATATATGCAAAATATATCAAATCTTACTCTTCTTTTTGGAAGAATGTTAATTCTTTTATGTTCTGTTATGCGTTTGGATTATTCTAAACAGGTTAATAATGGAGAATCAACCAGTTTTTGGTTTGATAATTGGACAAAAGTTTTAAGTTTAGAAAGGGAGTTTCCAGAGATGTTTGCAAAAACTAAGAGAAAACACATCTCTGTAGCAAAGGTGTGGAAAAGAGGGAATATAGATTTTTATCTTAAGCGAGGGGTTACTAATGTTATGAAAGAGGAAAAGATTAAGTTAGTTAATTTGCTTAGAAATTATTCTTTTAACTCTGATAAAGATGATATTTGTTGGCATTGGCACAGTTCTGGGGTTTTTACAGTTAGTTCTTTGTATCGGTTTCTAAGCACGGGGGGGGGGGGGGGGGGGGGGGGGGGGCGAGGGATAAGCTTTTATCAAAGATTCTATGTGGCCACTAAAAATTCCTTTAAAAATAAAGTTATTTCTTTGGATGGTTTTAGAGAACATAATTTTAACAATGGATAATCTGGCTATTAGGGGCTGGAGAGACACGAATAACTGTTGTTTTGTTGGGCAAGAAGAGTCTATTGACCATTTATTCTTGCTATGTCCAATGGTTTTTAATTTCTGGACTATTTTTAATAGATGTAATACTAAGGGACTCATAGTTAGAGAAAATACTTTTAAGTAATTTGTGGAATTATGGGTGTTCTTTAAATAAAGATCAGCAGGGTTATTTCAAAACTCTATTGGCAGCTTTTCTTTGGTCAATATGGGGAGTTAGAAATAAAATAAAAAAATACTCCAATTTGAGGTAACTTTTCTACGGTACCTCTTTGGTATTTTCAGAAGCATATTTATGTGGTTTTTTATGTAAAAGGTCAATTTAAGTTTTATTTTTATGATGCAACATGAAAATCATTTAAATTCTCTATGTAAAATAATGATGAAACAAGCTACCCTCATGTGCATTTTTTTAAGATTGTTTATGGCACATCCCATGTTAATCAATGTAATAATTCTCATACAACATTTTTTTCAATTGCAACATGAAAAGTTATTTCTATAATTAAAAATGATTTTCAATGGCATATTATTTTAGCATCTTAGATTTGTCGACAATTACAAAATTGCACACTCATATATTAATGATATTTTTTATTAAAAATAATTAATAACATTAAAAATAAAAATATATCTATAAATAATCCATGGTAGTAAATAGGACCAAATAAAATACATCTAATTAACCAATTTTTTCTTTAGGTGTTGGTGGTATATTGCAAGTAGAGTCAAATATCATCTCTATTTTACAAAAACAAGAATAAAAATTGTTCATCCACTTCTAAGAATTTTATTATTGAATTTAATTTGTATCATTTATCATTTAATTATTTGTAGGTAAATATTGCAAGTTAATTTTAAGCTTCATAAATATTTTAACTACAAAAGTTCCTTTCATGTATAATTTTATTTTAAATCCTCTACTTTATTTTATTACATTATCAGCATTTTTTTTTTAAAAAATTTAATTCTTTTGTTTAGTTTCTTACAAGTCTTTCCACAATCATTGTTCATTAAATTTTAATTAATTTTCTTAAGAAATTACAAAATAATCAGTGAAATAATTTTACAATTTTGGATATTATTTTTTTCTAATTTTTTAATTGATTCTATTTTTTATCAGAATTTAAAATATTTTATTAGAAATTTTGCTGGATATATCTTATTAACATATAAGAAAGAACATAACTATTTATATTATATAATCATGTGTTTATAAATATATGTTAATATTATTAACTAACATAATAATATTTATAGAAATAAAAAATATAATTATAATTAGTGAATTTTTAATTAAAAAAATTACATTTATAGGGCCCGCTTAACTCCATCTTCTAGTTATCTTTCAAAGGCAAGGGGACAATGAAGGTTTTAATACAACTAGTATGTATGTTTCAGTTTTAAGTCTGTATCATTATTGGACGGGCAAACAGACAGGGTTGGAGCAACCGATGCAGCAACAAGGAAATGAACAAGAGGATGAAGATTTGCTGGAATAAGCTGTGTCAACTGAAGCTTTTAGTTTATTAGTTTTTGAACTGTTTTGAACTTGTCTTGGGATTGTTTAGTTGTAATTCATTTTGTGTAGAAGTTCTTATTTTCTTAGTCACCTCCTTTATGTCTTAACTTCTGTAAGACTTACTTAGCATGCTTTTAATAGGATGCAGGTACCTTTTTGGGTACTAATTTTCAAAAAAAAAAAAAAAACTTTAGACAATTCAATGAAAAGGGGTTGGTATGGGCCAAATAAGTGTTATTATTGTGCTAATGAGGAATCGGTAGAACATCTGTTTATGTCCTTCTATTGTTAGTTTTTGGAGAGCTTTTAATATGTTTAATGATAAGAACGTTAGTCTAATTTTAGCACTTTAGATACTTTGTGGGATAATATTTCTACTTTGCCTAACAGTTCAAGATCGTTTGCTATGGGTATTTTAGCAGCGTTGGTTTGGACTAAGTGGATTGAAAGGAACAAGCTAGCTTTTAATAGTTGTAAGGGTTGTAGTGTTTTCAATTTGTATTTTAATGCAATCAGTTTATGCGAGATAGATTTGGTGATTTGCTTAAAGCTTCTGAAATTCAGACTCAACGTGATGCATCTGATAGGGTGGATGGTACAGTGGCTGATCCAACAACCTCTGATGAATTTTAATTTTTAGGATAGTTTGGTTACTGTTTGGGTTGTTTATATATGATGTCGTCACTGTGTTGTTTTTAGGATTAGTTCTTTCTTTTCGGTTTTAACTTCTTTTTGTAGACTTTGTTTTGTTCTTTTTTTGCTTAATGAAGTAGGGATGTGTCTTCTTGAGACCTTTTTTTTTTGTATAAAAAACCATAGTAATTATGCATATAATGTGCAAATAAAGCATATTTTGGGCATCATTTGAGCATTTCAAACGATTTTGCATTCATTCTAAGTTATTTGATCACAATATTCTATATTTACGCTATTTATTATAGTCTTCAATATAATTCTATCTTATTTAAACAAAATGTTGCATTATACATTGAAAATACGCATTGAAATTGCAAAGAAAGCTTATCCATTGTATCGTTTGGTAATTTCAAATGATTATGGATTCGTTGAAAGTAATTTGATCACAATAATCTATATTTTAACTCTTTATAAAGTTTGGAATATGATTCAGATCTTCGTTATTAAAAAATATTTGACTATACATTGTTATTACACATATAATGTGCAAATAATACATACTCAGAGCATAATCTGAGCATTTCAAATAATTTTGCATTCATTCTAAGTAATTTGATCAAAATAAGCCATATTTAAGCTATTTATATAGTCTATAATATAATTCAGATCTTATTTATTAAAACTATTAGATTATACATAGTAATTACAGATGTGATATGCAAATAATGCATATTCTGAGAAATATTTGAGCATTTCAAACAATTCTGTATTTGATCACAATAATGCATATTCTAAGTCATTTGATCACAATAATCTATATTTAAGCGATTTATATAGTCTACAATATAATTCAAATCTTAATTATTCGAAATATTGAATTATAAAATGAAAATATGCATATAGATTGTGTGGTGGACTTTTTCGTCATTTCTCGAAGAACAATCGGGTTTCCTCAAGAACGGGAATAAGCCTTAGATTCACCCCTCACGAGCTTAAATTCAAGTGTAAAATGCTTCTTAACAACAAGAAAACATTAACGAGAATCTATTATCATGAGGGTTTATTAATTTTGTGGATCCTTTCCTTCCAATAGGCGCAAGCCCCTATTGTTAATTACCCCGTGACGAATCACGAGAACCTCTGATTAAGGGATTCGAGGAATTATATGTCGTAGGCTAGAAAAGTTGTTATCTCAATTTACTTTAAGATTGAACTAAACTCAATTGATGTTACCGAATTTAATTGACGGGGCACAATTGAGAAAATAGATAATTTATTTCTTTTGGTTTAAACTTGACTCAATTGACGGTACCAGTCCTAATTAACGGGACCCAATTAAGGACATTAAAGCACTTTATCTAAGACTTCTATTTATATTTGTTTTATCGGGTAGGTTTCGGATGATAGCTTGGTTTCGGCGATTTGTAGGAATTAGTTCTTGATCATTTGACGATTTAGAAGAACAAAAGAATTTGGATTTTATTCCTGAGACTATGTGAGTCGCTATAGGAATTGGTTTCTGATCGTTTCATGACTTGCAAGGGCAAAGCTTTTGGATTTTATTCCTGGGACTGTATGAGTCGCTATAGGAATTGGTTCCTGGGACTGTGTGGGTCGCTGTAGGAACAAGGAAGGATTTAATTCCTGGAAGTGGGTCGCTGTAGGAACAAGGAAGGATTTAATTCCTGGGACTGTGTGGGTCGCTGTAGGAATTGGTTCCTGGGACTGTGTGGGTCGCTGTAGGAACAAGGAAGGATTTAATTCCTGAGACTGTGTGGGTCGTTGTAGGAATTGGTTCCTGGGACTGTATGGGTCGCTGTAGGAACAAAAGAAATGTAGATTCCAAGGGCTATGTTGGGCCGCTGTAGGGATCGGTAAAAGACAATTTGACTTTGAGCTTGCATTAATCTTGATCTCGGGTCGTGACTTTTCCTCGACTTGAAAAGGTTTTGGCTTTGACTTTGGGTATCGTGTTTTGACTTTTAAATTTCCTAATATTTCTCTTTGGACTTTAGTAATTTTTATTACTTTTCCTTGATTTTAGAAATTTAAAGGTGTCAGATTCATTATTTTTTTTTATTGTTTTGAAAATATTTATTTGAAAGTATTTAGTTGAAAATAGTCCTTTGAAGATTGTTTTAATATTGAAATTTCCTAAATTTTACTTCAAAACTTTATAGAAGATTTATTCAATTTTTATTGTGTTTATTTGTTTTATAAAATTTAATTTTTAGGGCGAAAATACTTCAAAAATATAAAAGGCTAATATTTTGAAAGATTTTAATATCAAAATATCAGTAAATCTAGATTCTACAGATTTTTAAGATTTTATAAATATTTTATTTGAATTTTTCTGAGTTTCCTACTATTTTTGGTGAATTTTTAAAGTTTTGGCTGATTTGGCAATTTCTGGTGGGGCCACGTAGGCAGTGAAGCTGAGCTGGCAACTGATTAAGCCTGGTGAGATGGCATTTGAATAATTTTGGGCGCTAGGCTCTCTTTCTTCCTTTTATTTCTCTGTTTGGGCCTATTTTGTTTTGGATTGCAATCTTTCCATTTTTATTCTATTTCCTTCAATTCTGAGTGAGTTTCGTGTAGTGAATAACTAGTGATTCGTACGGCATTTCCGTCACAGAAAATCATTAAGGTTTCGGCGCTGGAGCTCTGAGAGAGAGACATGAAATTTGCATCAAAACCCCTGTACTATTTTTATTTACAGTCCGGTCCTTCACGGCGACATTCCGGCGATCTAGACATCCGTGGATGACGAGATTGTTAAGAAGTGTTCAATTTCGATTTTTGTGCCATCAAATAGCAAGAAACAACAACTAAACACAAGGAATCTAGGTTTCAAAATCATTCACAAGCATTTCAAGATGAGAGGAGGAGATTTATACCTCTCTTTGTGTAGTAACAAAGAGGTTCGATTCCATGGCATGGGAGTCGATGGGGTGCGTGCTCCACCACCTCCACCATCTATGGCGCCTCAAGCCCACATGGAGCTAACCACGAGCTCCATGAAAGTGCTAGCTTTCAAGAGCTCTTAGCTAATCCCCTCTATGAACCTTTTCTTCCTATTAACTATTTTAATGGAGGAGAAGAAGGAATGGAGCTCAACACATGAGCAAGAGAGGAAGAGGAAGAATGGGGCAGCTAGGAAGAGAGGAGAGAGAATGTGGATGGAGGCTAGGGCTTTCCCAAGAGGTGACCCCTTTATATAGCCAACAACTCTCATCCTCTCTTTGAACTATTTACAAGTATGCCACTAGGGCTCTAGCTGAAATTAATAGGGCCATTTTGGGCTACATCAAATGTTGCAATGACCCAATAAACCATCCCATTAATTACTCCTTCATCCTTCCTCAAATCGGACCTTTAATTAATTAAATAACTAGAAGCCCAAATAGCTCAAACTAATTAAAGTGTGTTGAACATAATTATTTATTAACTCATTAATAATTAACTTTGGATTAGCTAATGCATTAATTTATTTCCATATGATCCTTTTGACTTAATTAATTATAACGGTTCACAACGGTATATAATTAATTAATCAACATATCATATTTCGCAACACTCACTGTTGTGAATAAACAAATAATGCACCGTGTGGTTAGAGTCCTATTTGTGCGATCCTATTGAGGATTTATGCTATGTTGGCCATGAAAATAAATCGTTATTTATTTCCAATAATCATAAGCGGTATCTAGCAACACGTTATGATTCCCAATTCGCATAAATAATGTACCGTTACAATATCTTAATCCTGCACAAGAAATATAAGTATTTCCTTGTCTGATTCTTATGTCACATGATATTTTTGTATAATACAAGATAGGAGTGTGTCATTCTTGCAGATTATACATTTCTTAATCTAGAGTTGATCGTCTAGTTTGCATGCATACGATCCAACTCCATCAAGGGGCACAAACAGATATCATCACTCACTAGGTATACTAATGAGGGACATACGGTTTTCTTGATGAACAACTTTTCCCCGCATAATTCAAGAGAACATAAATAAAGTCCTTATAGCAGCCTTTATCAGGAATCAACGTTAGACGATATTTATTGAACCTATCCTCATGTGGAAAAGATGAACATCTCAAACTTAGAATCAAACTTATATGAAATAAACAATGACACTTAACACAATCCATATGTTTATTTCATTGGATCAAGTCCTGTACTATGTTCCAATAACATACACATATGCAATTAAGTTGGTAACTCCTTACCTATGATTTGTAGAACTTAATCATCACTTAACTTGCATACTAATCTTTTATGATAATTAATGTTCCTTGTTAATTATCAAGATTATGGACGATTTAGATTTATTATTGTCATTCTAATGAATGATCCACAGAGATCTACAATTCAGATCCTCAACCTGAATGATCTGTCAATAATAAACTCTAGGAACAAATGATCAAATATCATCATTAACATAAACTAAGAAAATAAGTCATTAAATATTGACTTCTAGGACATAACTCCAACAGAGATTGGGTGCATTGTAACCGTGGGACAGAGGAGAACATCGTGGTGACCTCCGTTTAGCTTGCGTCGCCTCTACTAGATCGGAAAAGTCAAATTTCATCGACAGTTCTAAAGTTTTTTATTCAATTTTACCCCTGAAATTTCTAGTTTTTTGCTTCCACCGATCGGAGCCACCATGGTCGATGGGACTTATCTCTCTAGATTTACGAGAGTGAGGAGACAGGGATTATGTATTCATTTGGGTTTGCGTTTGCTCAATTTTGGTGGCGGAGCCAATGGTTGATACGGTGAAGTAAGGAGAGTGGTACAGAAGGATTTTGAGCTTGGTTTAGCTTATGTAAATGATGACTTCTAGTTCATTTGTTCAATAATTATGTGTAAAAAACTTTAATTACTTATCAGGGCTCTATAATTGATAGCTTACTCGTGAATCAAGCTTATGGAAAATTTTGGACAGTGTGTGATTTCTTTTACACTTCATTTAAGTTTGCATATGGTCTGGTACAGGGAAAACATGGACAGTTTAATGTAACTCACTTAGATACGGCATGTGCTTGATATAAATGTCGACATATGGTACCATATTGATTACTCTACACAACCAGTTACCATTTCATATGTATTTATTTGACATAACCCAAATTACTCTTATATTGCTATGTATATTGATATACTGACAAGTAACAATAAAATAACAGATTTATAATTTTGGTTATATCTTTTCATCATAGTTATTCACTGTTATGGAAATAGGTAGGAAAGCTTTAAGAGTGTTTATGCGTGTCAGTATTTGGTCACACATAACATTTTATGTTTACAGTGATACTTATACTGCTGAGGTTGTAGAACCAATTGAAACAAGCATTTTATTAACATAAATAGATCAATGGTCAAGCCACAGTCTCTACTGTCTCAAAAGATCATGCGCTATTCCATTACCTAGAGTCACAACAGTTACTTACTTTTGCTAATTAACCCATACACCCTACATTATTGCAGAAAGTTATCTACTATAATTATCAAGCATCAGAACAACATTTTGGGATACAAGTATTTGATCTAAATTATCTACCAATAGCACTTTTTCAATATAGTCCTTGATTTTCTCGAGAATCACATTTGGCTTACAGGGGCAGTAGGAATTCCTATGTCACAGTTATGTCTTTGTGCTTATGTAGTACCTCTATCTTACTGTTTTGACTGAACACTTTTTAACAAAGGCAGCAGGAAGTACAGTACTTGCTGACTATCTATTATTTGTAAAGGATTGCAATATATACAGAACTGTTGAATTTTATTTTTTTGCTACACTGAATTGGGACTTATGGCTCAGTGTGAGGTCCAGGTCCATGAGGCATATTCATTAAAGTCCAGAGGGTATCACATATCACATTTCATAACAGTCTAAAGCTATTTCCAGAATCTAAATCCACTGTTTATTGAAACGTAAACAACATAATTTATGGAAAGCTAAGTTACATAATTTCTATGCAAGTTACACTTATGCAATTCAGTCCAGGATTTTGTGCAATTATAGTTAAGATCAAAGTTCAGATCTAAGAAGGAACTTCATTAAAGTCCAATATTCCTCAAATACTACAATTCACTATTATTGTTCAATCATTTAAACATCAAGCTAGCAAGGATCGCCAATTTAGCACTTTTCTCAACTTTTAGATTCTTGTTTTAAGCTATTTCTTCACTGTTATTGGTGAACCTAACTTTGATTAGTCTAGATGCAGCAACACTACTTTGATTCAGACATTTAGGTGATGTGTTAAAGCTCAAATTCATTTCAATTGCGACTGAGCTAAGCTTCAGATCACAAGTGAAACAAAGGAATTCACTTTCACAAGATACACCTTTCCATGAAGGCTGAGCTAAGCTACAGACCTTTCATGGAAGATGCTTAAGTGCCAAAGCTTGACCTTATTTCCATTGCAATTGAGCCAGGCTACAAATTACAAAGGAAATGACCAAGATTAGCATTTAATTTACTGCTCTCCACCATGAACACTGAGCTAAGCTTCAGATATCCATGACAGCGAGTTTAATTATTGTTTTGTGTTAATTTCTTTAATTTGTGACTAAGCTAAGCTGTAGACCACAAATGGTTCGATTAAGGTTAGTTACAGCTTATCTCTGCCATGACTAAGCTGAGCTATAAGCCCTGGACAGAGAATAAGTGAGAGAGAGAGAAAAGGAAGAAAGAGGTGCAATCAAACCCAAGAAAATCAATCAGGACAGCACGTCAAGAACTGAAGAGACCTTAGCCAAGATTAGGGATAGCAAGATCCAGAGAAAAGAGAAAATTAAGCTAATTTAAACAAAATTCTCACAAAACCAGATCCAAAACGTCGATTCAAGCACGATATTCACATGTAACAGAAATTCTCATTCAATCCTTACAAAATCGAGTTGCAAAACCTTCTACTTACTCTTTGATTACAATTGCTCAGATCGTCTTGACTACCTCCAATTTCACCTCTTTTGCTATGCCTAACAACTGCTTGATCAAATGCCTAACACAACTTCACTACCTCAACTTTTCTGGTGGCTAACCTACGGTGTTAGTGTGTGCTCAAAAGTCACTAGAGGAGTTCTCTAGAGGTTCTGAGGTGAAGTTTTCTTTTTTACCCCGAAGGAAGAGGATCCTTTGCTCTTCAAGTTGTGGCGTATATATAGCCTTCAAATGTCAGGTATCTTCCTCAAGAAGACCCATCTTCAACCTATCTTGGCCGTTGATTTGGGGGCACACGGATCGCCAATTGATCCAAGGGCTAGAATGGTATTACACTGTGCTTTATTTTTTGGTCAACAGAGGAGAATGAGGGGTTTGACCACGGCAGTGAGGGAGTTGTTGCGATGTCATCACTGCCCATTGAACTGACCTCTCATCCGACGGCTATGACGATTGTGATTCCGGTAGGGAGTAACAAATTCAGTTGGAGGTGATGATTGCTTGCGGTTACAGAAATTACAGCGCTAAATCCCTTTTCTCCTTCGCGTTTTTCCTCTTTTTTTCTTCTGTTATTTCCGTTGGAGAAGAAGGACCCTTCGTCTGGGGCCCAGTAGTCAGATTTAATGAGAGACATACAGCTGCGTAGTCTCGGTTTCCCATGAGCCAGCGACAAACCAAATACTCCAACACCTTTCGGTTCATGCACCAGGTGTAAGCATCATTGAAGCGGGAGAAGAGGATTTAAAAGCCAGCGCCCTTCTCATCTATCTCGGATCTGCTGCAGCGCTTGTACGCGCCAAATTCTTCAGATTTTTGTGGGATTTTTCGACATTTCATTTAAAATAAACCATTTATTTTGCTGCCAAATGAAAATAATTTATTCGAAGGCCTTCCCAAGGGTATTTTTGGATAAAATTTTATGGGTAGACTCAGAAAAATATGAAAAATTTAATGGTTCAAATATTTTTGTAAAATTCCTCATGAATTTATTTTTGGTAATTTTATGGTTCTCGGGGGCTTCTTTGCATAAAAGGGATCTTTTGCAGCATCTTTGATCTTCATAAGGGCACCATAATTTTCTCCATGCTCCTCTTTATTTTTGGGTAATTTTCCATAATTTTTGAAGTTCGTTTGGTATTTTCCATGAATTTTCTCAAACCCCCATGTATTTATTATCCATGAAATTTGTTTAATTATTTTCATGAATTTGGCACTATAAATTTGGGTCAAACAGATTGCAAATAAAGTTATTCTGTGTATCGATTGGGAATTTCAAGCGATCCTTGATTCGTTTCAAAGTAATTTGATCACAATAATCTATATTAAGCTATTTTTACGGTCTAGAATAAGATTCAGATCTTACTTATTAAAAAATATTGGATTATACATAATTATGCATATAATGTGCAAATAAAGCATATTTTGAGCATCATTTGAGCATTTTACGCGATTCTACATTCATTTTAAGTCCTTTGATCACAATAATTCAGATCGTACTTATTCAAAATATTGCATTACAAACTGTACACATATATATTGAACTAAAAATTATTTTGTGTATCGTTTGGGAATTTCAAGCAATTCTTTATTCATTTCAAAGTAATTTTATCACAATAACCTATATTTAAACTCTTTATATAGTCTAGAATATCATTCAGATCTAACTTATTAAAAACATATTGGATTATACATAGTAATTATGCATATAATTGGGTATCATTTGAGCATTTCATGTGATTCTGCATTCATTGTAAATTATTTGATAACAATAATTTATATTCCGCTCTTTATATTGTCTTGAATATAATTCAATCTTACTTATTAAAAATATTGTATTATACATTGAAAATACGCATATAAATTGCAAAGAAAGCTTATTCTGTTTATCGTTTTGTAATTTCAAATGATTATTGATTTGTTTAAAGTAATTTGATCACAGTAATCTATATTTAAACTCTCTATACAGTCTAGAATGTGATTCAGATCTTAGTTATTAAAAAATAATAGATTGTAATTACGATTATAATGTGCAAATACATATTCTGAGCATTATTTGAGCATTTCAAGTGATTCTGCATTCATTCTAAGTCATTTTATCAAAATAACATATATTTAAGCTCTTTTTATACTCTAGAATATAATTCAGATCTTATTTATTCAAAATAATTGCAGTATACATTGAAAATATGCATATAAATTGCAAATAAAGCTTGTTTGTGTATCGTATGGGAATTTCAAGGGATTAGTGATTCGTTAAAAGTAATTTGATCACAATAATCTGTATTCAAACTTTTCATACAGTCTAGAATATGATTAAGATCTTAGTATTAAAAAAATATTAGACTATACATAATAATTATGCATATAATGTGCAAATAATGCTTATTCTGAACTTCATTTGAGCGATTCAAGCGAATGTGCATTGATTTTATGTCATTTGATTACAATAACCTATATTTAAGATCTTTATATAATTTAGAATATAATTCAGATCTGATTTATTATAAAATATTATATTATACATAGTAATTACGCATATAATGTGCCAATAATGTATATTCTGAACATCAATTGAGTATTCCAAATGATTCTGCATTCATTCTAAGTCATTTGATCTATATTTAAGCTCTATGATATCTCATTTATTTGTTGGTATTTGGACCGTACTTGGCACTTAAATTTAACCCAAACCTTGTTATTATTTGACATTTCCTTGTGTTTTTCCAGGATTCGGCTTTGCCGTCACTTTAGTTCATTGTATTCAGGTTTTGATGAAGAACAAGAGGAAAACAGACTCAAAGAAGCTCAGGATGCTTGCATTTAGGCCAGACGACTCATTCCTGGCGCTAGGCACACGTTCCAGACCGTCATGCGGGCCACATGCCACCTTAGACGCTAAGTCCAGGCTTCAGTTCGGGTCGAACATCTCCAGTTCGGACCGAACCAGGCTCTGCACCGGACTTAGCACATTTTCTACTTCTTCCAAGACCAGTTCGGACCGAAGCCTTCCTGTTCGGGTCGAACTGGGGCGCCTTCAGCCAGTTTCTCACTCCAGGTCGAACTGACCCCTATCTGGCCCCGAAGTGATGTATATGGCATGATTTTCTAAGTAAGGAAGATGATTTCTGGCGAGATTTGATGCTCTGGACGACCTAGCTTGCTCCCCAAGCACCTGAGGCTTCTATATAAGGTCCCCTCTGCCCAGACGGCAGCTTCTCTGGGTTCTCTCTTGGATTTCTCGGCTCTGGACGAATTTTCCACACCTCCTTGGAGTTCTTCATCGATTCCTGTGCTCTTTCTATTGCTTTCGAGGCGACGGCAGCGACTGGCTCTAGATCTCACGCTCATCCACCATCCACTGCCTTAGAAGACTGAGTATTAGCTTTAAAGGAGTATTCTAGTTTATTCTTTTGATGCTTTTATCTTTATTTTCTATGGGCTTGTATCTTTACTGCTTTACTACTGTTGTTATTTGTTGTTTTAGTACTATGTCTGAGTAGTTTACTTTAGTCTTAGGGTAAGATGTAGCTTAGGTTTAGTTTGATGTTGTTGTTATGTTATGCTTGATACTTGACATGCTATTTATCTATTTGGAATTAATTGTTGCTTAGTTTATTGCTGTTGTTTGATTTATCTTGCTTCTGAATCTACTGCAGGGTTTGGTTAAGTTACAAATTTAAACGGACAATAGTTGTAAGTTAAGCGTTTGGGTTAAGCCATAGATCTGAAAGGATAGGTTAGTTGTGCCGAAAGGCAGAACTTCTGAACTGCTTGAAAGAGAGTTTAGATAACTAAGGAAAACAAATAGTAAAACCCTTGTAAACTTGTACCAACACGAAAGTTTAGGTCTAGTAAACTTGGGCGAGTTTGGTAGAGTCCTGTACTAGTTTCTGGCCCGATAGGCGAAAGTTGAGGGTTAGGGATTGTAGTTTCAGCCAGTCCAGACTCGTGGCATCGTCAAAGTCAAGTATATCACTCAACAACTCAAATCCACGTCTTCAGTTCGGACCGAACTGGTCTGGTTCGGGTCGAACTGAAGACAGGATTTTCAGGTCTTCGAATTAATTGCGAAAGCAATTAATTTCGATTTCTCTGGAGGCTAAACTTAGTGAAATCTGATCCCTAGGACGCCTTTTTTATCGTTAGAAAAACCACAAATTTATCCTTAGTTTGTTTAATTGTTTTAGTTTTGTTATTAGAGTTCAAAAACCCCAAAAACTTCTTTGTTCTTGCACCTTTCTTTTAGTTATTTATTTCATTCAAAAACATCCCTTTTTATCTGTCTAGCTTTTGAGAACCAGTAAGTCCGGTACTCAGAAATCCGTCCCTTGGGTTCGACCCTAAACCTTACTCCAAACGACTAGTGAAGTTAGGTTTTAGGTACAAATTTATTTGATACTTAGGGTTTAAATCCTTCATCAAATTGGCGCCGTTGCCGGGGACGGTGTTGATATTGGATACTTGTTGTAGTATCAAGAGACTAGACTTTTCTTTTGTTTTTCTCATATTTGCTTTCTCTCTATTTTGCAGGACTGGCAGGTAGGAAGAAGGGGCCTCGATCAAAGTCCCAACCTCCTATTTTGCGTAGGTATTTTCTCCGTGGGTTGCAGGAAGATCCAGAGCTGCAGCAGGTAGAATTTCTTCGCGAAATCAACCAAACGCAGCAACCAGGGTCATCTTCGACCTCCAGTTCGATCCGAACAGCTCCAGTTCGACCCGAACTGAACCCAGTGCAGAGGGAAGCAGGAGCTAACATGGCAGCGAACAACCCTCAAGTTGATATCGCGGCCGAGACACAGCGCTTGGAGCGACTCAGGCTCCAATTAGAGCGAGAACGACGAGAATTCGACGATGAGCGTCGCAGATGGACCAACGATGATGAGAGCGTTGGCAACAACTCTGACGGGGAGAATGACAACCCCAACAAATCTCTCATGGAGTATTGTGCTCCGAGGGCCAAGCACGTAGCAGGGCCGGTTGTCATCCCTGGAATCGATGCCAACAACATGCAGATAGCCCCCGCCCACGTGACTATGGTCCAACAAACCCCGTTCCATGGGAACGACCACGAGGACCCCCATGCTCATCTTCAAACTTTTTTTGATTACACTAGACTTATTAAAATGAATGGGGTCCCACAACAAGCTGTTAGACTCTTGCTGTTTAGGTTTAGCCTCAAAGACAAAGCCCAAAAGTGGTACAAAACTTTGAAAAAGGGGTCAATTAGATCTTGGGATGACATGGCTCAAACCTTTCTTGACAAATACTTTCCAACTGATAGGGCTGACTCAATAAGGAGGGAAATTACAAACTTTCAACAAAAAGAGGATGAACCTATGAGTGATGCTTGGGAGCGGTTTAGGGATCTAGAAACCTCGTGCCCCCATCATGGGATTCAAGAGTGGTTGATAGTTAAAACTTTTTATAACAGTTTGTATGACAATATTAAGATCAACCTTGACTCTCTTTCAGGTGGAAGTTTCCTACGGCTAGATGCAGCAGCCGGAAGAGAGCTACTTGACCGGTGTGCGAGGCAATACCATTGGATGCCGATGGTCAGCTCTCGCCGACAAAACTCAAGGCAGCAAGTGCACAGCGTCACAACCAAGGACGAGAGGATCGCCGAGCTCGAGGCGGAGCTTGCCGTGTTTCAATCCGCACATGGCTCGCATCTTAACAAAGGAGAATGCGGATGTTGCGGCGAGGAGGGGCATACTTCTGTCGACTGCCCTTTGGCTAAACCCGAGACCGACAGTCCTCAAGTCAATGCCATTAACGGGAACTTTGGTCACAAATACCCGTACACCGGCCCAGGCCCCTCAAATTTTAATAGAAATAATCAGTTCACCAACAATAGAGACCAGCCCTTTCAAAGGAAGTCCGCCTTTGGCGAACTTACTGAAGTTGTCCATACCTTTATGGCCGGCCAAACTAAATTTAATCTTGAAATTAAGGCAGATGTTGATGAATTGAAATCTAACACAGGGGCAATAAAGAGGATGGAGCGCTTACTGGAGGCACATCTCGCCAAGGAGGAAGGGAAGCTCCCAGGGCAGCCTCAAGTCAACCCGAATGCCGATTGCAAGGCCCTCCATGCCTTGAGGAGCGGGAAGCAGTACGAAGACCCACCCATGCCGGCAGAAACAGCTCACCAGCCCTCAGTTCGACCTGAAGCAGTCCCAGTTCGGGCCGAACCAGCTGAAGAAGAGCCCATTCTGCAGCAGATAGCACCATTCCCGCCCCTCACCAGCACAGTTCGACCCGAACCATCACCTGTTTGGTCCGAAGTGGAGGCTGAAGAGCCAGCCAAGAGGCCTGTTCGACCTGGACCCAAGGCTGTTCGACCCGAACCAACTTCCGTTCGGTCCGAAGCAAAGGCAAAGGCTGGCCAAAACAAAGAAAAGAGCGTTCAAGTCACACCCGCTTACCAACCTCCTGTCCCATTCCCACAGAGGTTGAGGAAGAGCAAAGAGGATGCCCAATTCAAGGCATTCTGGGAGATTTTGAAGGAGATGAAGATCACGATCCCCTTCATGGATGCGGTAACACAAGTGCCGGTATATGCTAAATTTTTGAAGGAACTGTGTACCGGAAAGTTGACTCTAGAGGAGTTGAAATCCGTTGCTCTTACACAAGGGAGCAGCGAAGCTTTGAGGAAGATGCCGCCCAAATTAGAGGACCCGGGGAGGTTTGTTCTCCCCTGCGTCATCGGAAATGCTATCATCAAGCAGGCTCTATGCGATATGGGGGCCGGTGTCAGCCTCATGCCCAAGGCAGTCTATGAAAAGGTAGGGTTCGGCGAGCTAAGCCCGACAACTATATCTATCAAGCTTGCGGACTCCACAGAGCGACTACCGATAGGCATGCTCAAGGATGTACCGGTGCAAGTCGGCAAATTTTTAGTGCCGGGAGATTTTGTGGTCATGGACATGGAAGTAGATCAGGAGGTGCCCATCATCTTGGGGCGCCCGTTCCTCCGAACTGCTGGAGTCTTGATGGATGCCAGAGACGACACGATCTTGGTCAGAGTGGGGGAGGAGGAGCTTCACTTCTCCATTAATCATGCCATGAAGTTCCCAAGCTCCGCCGACACATGCTTTAGGATCGAGGTAATCGAGCCAACGATTGAGGAGACACTCGAGGAAAGGTATGAGTCTTCTCTCCATGATTACCAACAGTTTCTCTCTGAAGTACAGGAAGCAATCGAGGTCGAGGAATCGATCGAGGCTGAGGAACTAGATGAAATGGTGGAGCCTACCCCTCAGTTCGGACCGAACCCACTATCTCCGGGTCGAACGGAAGATAGGGAAGAGGTTCATGAAGACCAGTTCGGGCCGAACCAATCCAGTTCAGGTCGAACTGAAGGCGACCAGATGGAAGATGCAATGGCTCTGGACCTCTCCAGCCCGAACCAGGCTAGTCCAGACCGAACTGAGCCTCCAAAAGTTGAACTCAAGCCCCTGCCTGCCTCTCTCAGGTATGAATTTCTCGGCCCGAATCAAACGTACCCTGTTATTGTTAACTCTGAATTAGATGCAGGGCAGGTTGAGAAGTTATTGACAGTTTTGAAGGCTCACCAAGGTGCTATTGGATACTCAATAGAAGATTTGAAAGGGATCGACCCCGCTATTTGCACTCATCGAATCCTCATGGAGGATGACCACAAGCCATCAAGAGACGGGCAGCGAAGGCTCAACCCAATTCTCACCGAAGTGGTCAGAAAAGAAGTGCAAAAGCTCCACGATGCGGGGATTATCTATTCGATCTCGGATAGCAAGTGGGTGAGCCCGGTGCACGTGGTCCCCAAGAAAGGAGGCACGACGGTGGTCAAGAACGACAAGGACGAGCTGATTCAAACGCGAGTCGTGACCGGGTGGAGGATGTGTATAGACTACCGCAAGCTCAATGCGGCGACTAGAAAGGATCACTTTCCTCTCCCCTTTGTTGACCAACTTTTAGAAAGACTCGCTAATCACTCTTTTTATTGTTACTTAGATGGTTACTCAGGTTTCTTTCAAATACCCATCCATCCTAGTGACCAAGATAAGACCACCTTTACTTGTCCTTGGGGTACTTTTGCCTATAGACGTATGCCTTTTGGTTTATGTAATGCACCAGCCACCTTCCAGCGAGCTATGATGGCTATTTTTTCAGATTTTATTGAGAAAGAGATGGAAGTGTTTATGGACGATTTTTCTGTTTATGGTTCTTGTTTTGATTCATGCCTTGCTAACCTCTCTAAAATTTTGCAGCGATGCAAAGAGGTCAACCTAGTGCTGAATTGGGAAAAGTGCCATTTCATGGTGCAGAAAGGCGTAGTGCTAGGCCACGTGGTGACATCTCAAGGGATCGAGGTCGACAAGGCCAAAATTGAAGTGATTGAAAAGCTAGAGATCCCTAAAAATGTCAAAGATGTCCGAAGCTTCCTTGGACATGCCGGATTCTATCGCCGATTCATAAAAGATTTCTCTAAAATAGCGAAGCCATTAAGCAATCTATTGATTAAAGACTGTGAGTTTATTATTGATGATGATTGTATTAATGCTTTCAACAGGTTGAAGGAAGCCCTTGTTTCTGCACCAATCTTACAACCGCCGGATTGGTCACAACCATTCGAGCTCATGTGCGACGCGAGTGACTATGCGGTTGGAGCTGTTTTAGGCCAAAGGAAAGACAAGAGACCTGTGGCCATTTACTACGCGAGCAAGGTGCTTGATCCGGCTCAAGCAAACTACACGACCACGGAGAAGGAGCTCCTCGCTGTTGTATTTGCCCTAGACAAGTTCAGATCCTATCTTGTGGGCTCTAAGGTGATCGTGTACACAGACCACGCCGCGTTGAGGTACTTAATGAGCAAGAAGGATGCCAAACCAAGGCTCATAAGGTGGGTCCTCTTGCTTCAAGAATTTGATCTGGAAATCCGAGACAAGAAAGGAACAGAAAATCTAGTGGCAGACCACTTGTCTCGGCTGTATTGGAAAGAAGAAAAAGGTGAAGAATTGCCAATTGAAGATGCCTTTCCCCACGAAAATCTCATGAAGATCGACCTCAGTTCGACCCGAACTAACCAAGGTTCGGACCGAACTGACCTCAGTTCGGGGTCACCACCACCCACTTCGGAGGACTTGGCCCTCACTTCAGGGTCGAAGAGACTGCAGTTCGGACCGAACGGAGCTTAGTCTGGAGCTGCTGGCCCTCATTTCGGGTCGAATGCATGGCGTTCCAGACCGAACTGAGCGGAGTGATGAAGACTGGATGAGGCTTGCCAGTGAAATCCTGGCCTTTGAGCACAATTCGACCCGAACTGGGGATGGTCCAGGCCGAAGTGACAAGCCCTGGTATGCTGACTTGGCCAATTATCTTGCCTGTGGGATTCTGCCCCCTGAGATGACTTGGCAGGAGAAGAAAAAGCTCAAATCCGACGCCAAGTTCTACTTCTGGGATGAGCCATACCTGTTCAAGATTGGAGTTGATGATGTCTACCGGAGATGTGTCCCTTATGAGGAAATTCGGCCGATCTTGGCCGGGTGTCACTCATCCGCCTATGGGGGCCATGCCTCATACTCCAAGACAGCGGCCAAGGTCCTACAATCAGGTTTGTTTTGGCCCACTCTTTTCAAGGATGCACGTTCTTTTGTACTTTCTTGTGATCAGTGTCAAAGGACGGGCAACATATTCAAGAGGAATGAGATGCCACAAAACCCGATTCTCGAAGTAGAGATCTTTGATGTATGGGGTGTGGATTTCATGGGCCCTTTTCCGAGCTCTAATGGGAACGAGTACATCCTAGTCGCCGTCGACTATGTCTCAAAATGGGTCGAGGCAATTGCATGCAAGGCAGCTGACGCTAACTCGGTGGTCAAGCTCTTCACAAAGATCATTTTTCCTCGATTTGGAGTTCCAAGGGCAGTCATAAGCGACGGGGGAAAGCACTTCATCAATCGGACCTTCGACAATCTCTTGAAGAAGCATGGAGTCACCCACAAGGTTGCTACACCCTATCACCCGCAAACCAATGGGCAAGTGGAAGTGTCTAATAGGGAGATTAAGAGCATCTTGGAGAAAACTGTAGCCCGGTCTCGCAAGGATTGGGCCAACAAGCTAGATGATGCTCTTTGGGCCTATAGGACAGCCTTCAAGACACCAATAGGCATGAGCCCCTTCAAGCTTGTCTATGGGAAGCCATGCCACTTGCCAATTGAGATTGAGCACAAGGCATATTGGGCCACTCGCGCTATCAACATGGATATGCTCAAAGCCGGTGAAAAGCGCATACTAGATTTGCATGAGTTGGACGAGGTACGCCTAAACTCCTATGAAAATGCTAAACTTTACAAAGAAAAAACCAAGTTTTTGCATGACAGGCATATTTCAAGGAGAGATTTCAAGGAAGGCGACTTGGTGCTCTTGTTCAATTCACGACTTAGGCTTTTCCCGGGCAAGTTGCGATCTAGGTGGTCGGAGCCATTCCGCGTGGTCAAGGTCTACCCATTCGGCGCCGTTGATATCTGCGACAAGGATTCGGAGCCTTTCAAGGTCAACGGGCAGCGATTGAAGCATTACATAGCCGATGAGAAGATTGAGGAAGCCTTTGTTCTTTCTCTCTCCGAACCTTACCGATCCGATAAGTAGAAGCGAGGTGGTCAAGCTAGGGACCTAAAACAAGCGCTTCTTGGGAGGCAACCCAAGGGTTTTTAATTCTTAGATTTATTTTACTTCTCCTTTCCTTGAAAAAGACAAAAAAAATTAGTGAGAAAATTATAAAAAAAAAAAAAAAATGACAAAAATATTCTTTGATGGGATGAGTTGTGATTCTTTTCAGGACAAGTTTGGGGGAATCAAGGAGAGCAGCTGGCGCTAGAGCACCTGGATTGCAAAGAATCCCTGTACGACCTCAAGCCAGCTGCAAAGGTCGAAGGAGCCAGCTTCAGTTCGACCTGGAGCAAGCTGGTTCGACCCGAAGGAAGAATTGGGCTAAGGAACAGGATGAGGAGCAAGTTCGGTTCGAAGACTTCCAGTTCGGTCTGAACGAAGCTGTTCGACCTGGACCAGGCGAAAGGAGATGAAGGGTACAGTTCGGTCCGAACTGGTTCAGTTCGGTCCGAACGGAGAACACTGGGCTGAAATTTTAATGGGACCCAGGCCCAATTTTCATATTATTTCATTTAAATTTTATTTGGGCCTGTTCTAAATGTCCTACCCGACCCGTTAAGTCCCCAGCGTAACCGACCCGTCTCCCACTCTTTCCTTTCTCTCCCACTCGCACCCCTTCCCCAATCCACGCGTCCCTTCCGTTTCAAACCGAAGCCACTCCCCCATAACTTGCGCCCCCTCATTTCTCCAACATTTTTATAGATCTGAGGTGCATTTTACTCGTCTCTTCTCTCTCTCTCACAATCTCCTCTCTGTTTTCAGAATAGAGCAAGCAATCCCTCAAGAAAATTCAAGCACGTTTCACGAAAAACCTCTCAAAGTCGGCGGATCTTCGATTTGGTCGGTTCTTCTCTCTCTTGGGGGCTTCTCTAGCCTTCTCTAGGGTTCCTTCGACAACCCTAGGGCCTCTCTTCGCTGGGTTGCTCCAAAACCGCCATCTCACACCAAGGAAGGCCGAAGTAGGCTCTCTTTCTCTCCTTGGTGTTACTGCTGGGGTCGCATCTTCTCATAACGCACCTCTCACCTCTCAACAGGCTATCTCTCCGCTGCTACGAGTCGGGTTCCCATTTTTCCACGCTTTTTAAGGTCCCATCACTTTCTCTTCTCATTTTACTGCTTCCTTGTGGTTTTAACGAGGTTTGTGAGTTTGTTTAAGGGTCTGTACCAGCATTTTGAGTAACGGATCAGGGTTTTACCAGTATACAGGGACTGTACCAAGGATCAGGACAAGATTTACCAGAGCACCCCTTCAGTTCGACCCGAACAACTCACCGTTCGGTCCGAACTAGTCGCGACCCTAGTCCAAAACCTCCATTTCTTCCTTCCGTTCGGTCCGAACTCTCCAAGTTCGACCCGAACTCTCCAAGTTCGACCCGAACTGAAGCCTTGCACTTTCCTGCCTGCTCTAGTTCGACCCTACTTCGACCTTCCTTCGGCCCGAACTCATCAAGTTCGGTCCGAACTGCTCTGGGACTTAGCAGAATTTTGTGCTGCTCTCACTCCATCATGCCTAGGACACGCGCCAGTTCCAAGGGCGATAAAGGGGCCTCTTCTTCTCGTGCTAGTGCCCCTGCTCGGCCAGCTCCCCCTCCTCCTAGACCAGCCGGGCCCTCGCATCCCATGCAGGACCACCCCGACTTCCAAAGGCACCCAGATGCCCACACAATTGAGGAGGCCATGACATTTGAGATTCCATGGAAGTTCCAATACCTCAATATCATGAAAATGAAGGACCGAAAGTTTGAGCACACCCGGTGGATGGACTTGGGCACGTTAGAAAAGTTTGGGGTGTTAGAAGAATTTCTCGAGCTCACCACCAAGATAGGCATCACCCCTACCTTCTGGACCCATCGCTACCTTGCCTATACCAAGTTCACTCTCGAGTTCTTGAGCTCTTTGACCCTCATGGAGGAAGGCGGGACCGACATCATTGTCTTCCGTCTTGCCAACGCCACCCACAAGGCCCGATTGCAAGATGTGGCCGAGGTATTTGGTCTAGAAAGGGATTGCCCGGTAGAGATCTTCCCCTACTCGAGCAACTTGACCAGCGAGTCCATATGGATCAAGATCGCTGGCCCTTCACAAGCACGAAAGTCTCGCCTCGTGCACCATCCGACTCTCCGCATCCTCATGCGTGCCTATGCCTCACAGGTATTCTCTCGGGGCGAGACGGCCAATGTTACAAATGACAAGGAGTTGGGCCTCCTTTGGTACTCTCTTCAGCCCAACCCTCCCAAGATTAATGTGGTGAAGATGATGGTGGAGTTTTGGCTCTACCAGCGTGACCGGGTGCCCAAGGGGAGCATCACCATGGGTGGCTATGTCTCCCTTCTAGCCACCCGCATGAACCTTCCACTCCCTCCCAAGTCGATTTGCGGAGGCTTCTCTCTCTACGACGAGTGGAGGTTCAAGGCAGCCGGCTTTATCGAGATCTTGCCCGATGGCACTTTTGTATGGCTCCGCAAGAATGGGAGCAACTTCCCTCTCCCGTATCCTCACAAGGTCAATCTCCGCCGCTCTGACTTGTGGCGCATTGCTATTGATTACAGCCCACAGCGGGCAGCAGCAAGGGGGGAGGCGAGCTCTAGCCGGGCAGCAGTAGTTGAGCCCGTTCCCATGGCCACTGACCAAGGAGCGGCAGCACCAGAGGATGTCTTCTCCCAGGCACCACCGTGGGCCCTTGCGCTTCGTGACATGATGGGTAATCTCACTACCCTCACAATTGACACAAGGGATGAGGTGCGCCGGAACACGGCTGTCCAGCAGGACCATGGCATGCACCTTAGCCGTCTCTCTCACGAGGTGCAGCAGTACGGGCGGCGCCTCGACCGTGTTGCGGACGTTGCTTACGACAACAACTTCTTCCTCCGCAACAACTACTGGCCCGGCGATGAAGATGACCCGAATTGGGGCTCACCGGTGCACTCCATCCACAGCACCGCTTCCTCGGCTTCTTCTTATCACAGCCCACCAGAGATGGAGCAGCAGCAGCAGCCATGGCACATGGCTTGGCAGCCCAATCCTCATTCTCGGCCGACCAAGACCTCCTCCATCCCTTACATCTATCCCGAGCAGGATTTTGATGTGCCGCGCCCTTCTCCATCGGACCCGGCAGCTTACCCCAGCCTCGTGCCACCACCGCCGCAGCAGCCAGCCGGACCGGAAGATCCCTTTGGGATTTTCCCTCCTCCTCCCTTTTAGTCAGGTACGCCGCCTTACCCTCCTATTTTATTTTTTGTGTGCATGTCTAGCAGCGAGGACACTGCTCTGTTCAAGTTTGGGGGGGGGGAGGCGTATTATTCTCGCTGGTTGTTTGTTGTTTTTTTTATTTCTTTTCTGGGTTTTTGGACGATTTAGAGAGAGGAGGGGTAAATTTTTCTTGTTTTTCTGGCTTCAGTTCGACCCGAATTGCTTTGGTTCGGTCCGAACTGGTGTCATTAAAGGACTCTACACTGCACCACTGCTCAGTTCGACCCGAACCATCAAGTTCGGTCCGAACTGGGTACTTAGTCGTTTTCTGGAATTCACCATGTCACTTCGGTTCGAACTGGTCCACTCCAGTCCGAACTGAAGGTCTGTTTTACACATTTCTCTTGAAATTTTGTTGGAAATTGAGTGCTCTTGCCCTTCCCTTCTTTTCTGACTATCACTGATTAAAATCACACACTTTTAAGGGCCTTTCCTTTAGAAATCTCAAGTACTTCTGTTTGCTTAGAAACCTGAACTTGATTTGTGCACCAATGGACCGAAATAGTGAGTTAAAGCCGTAATAGGACCCGGACCTGGATGCTTAATAGTTATCAACTCAATCTAAGTCGATTCTCACAACCTCTCACCGAGTGAACTATTTTTAGGTCTTACACTCTTTTGCCTAAAAGAAAATTTAGCAACTTTGGAAATTATAAGACGAGTTAGATGGTTTTTAATGCTTGAATCACCAACGAGCGCTTAAATTGACTGAAATCTAAATAGTTGCGAAAATGAGGGTGCGAAGGGACTTCAATTAATCCAAATTAAGAAATGATAGCGAGTGTCACTAGGAGCCCTGGCCCAAGTGTACCGTGGCCTTGGTCGTATGACAACTTGTTTGATCTTCCACAAATAATTGGAGAAAGGATTACGAAAATTGCTAGGAGCCCTGGCCCAAGTGTACCGTGGCCTTGGTCGTGCATTTATTTGTTTGATCTCCCCGGTGCGTCATGTGCCGGTAGCTCAATCCAAGTCTCAATAGCGTAAAACCCTAAGTGATGTAAATCACCGCAACTCGACTTACACATTTATTTCTAAATTGGTGAATTGTTGTTTATTTCTCTCGTTGTAAAATTCTCGGACTTGCTAAGTTTTCTTTTCACAAACTTTTGTAAGACATAGAAAGGAACGGGTGAGTGACTTTGAAGTTGCGTTTGATTGATGAAATAGAAGCTAGGGTACTTGATTGGCTAAACTTCTATTAGGACCAAGAGTTGCATGGCTTGATTGTTAGGACACTAAATCCTTGTGCTTGATGAATTCTAATTGACTGGCTTGATTTGCTTGTGTGATTGATTGTGGGCATTAGTATTTGGTTTCTAGCATAACTTCGGTTTGGGTAATTGTTTTTAAGTCTAAGTATAGTTGAACTCTAAGTTTAGGCTCTTGCTTGAGGACAAGCAAAGTTTAAGTTTGGGGGGATTTGATATCTCATTTATTTGTTGGTATTTGGACCGTACTTGGCACTTAAATTTAACCCAAACCTTGTTATTATTTGACATTTCCTTGTGTTTTTCCAGGATTCGGCTTTGCCGTCACTTTAGTTCATCGTATTCAGGTTTTGATGAAGAACAAGAGGAAAACAGACTCAAAGAAGCTCAGGATGCTTGCATTTAGGCCAGACGACTCATTCCTGGCGCTAGGCACACGTTCCAGACCGTCATGCGGGCCACATGCCACCTTAGACGCTAAGTCCAGGCTTCAGTTCGGGTCGAACATCTCCAGTTCGGACCGAACCAGGCTCTGCACTGGACTTAGCACATTTTCTACTTCTTCCAAGACCAGTTCGGACCGAAGCCTTCCTGTTCGGGTCGAACTGGGGCGCCTTCAGCCAGTTTCTCCTCCAGGTCGAACTGACCCCTATCTGGCCCCGAAGTGATGTATATGGCATGATTTTCTAAGTAAGGAAGATGATTTCTGGCGAGATTTGATGCTCTGGACGACCTAGCTTGCTCCCCAAGCACCTGAGGCTTCTATATAAGGTCCCCTCTGCCCAGACGGCAGCTTCTCTGGGTTCTCTCTTGGATTTCTCGGCTCTGGACGAATTTTCCACACCTCCTTGGAGTTCTTCATCGATTCCTGTGCTCTTTCTATTGCTTTCGAGGCGACGGCAGCGACTGGCTCTAGATCTCACGCTCATCCACCATCCACTGCCTTAGAAGACTGAGTATTAGCTTTAAAGGAGTATTCTAGTTTATTCTTTTGATGCTTTTATCTTTATTTTCTATGGGCTTGTATCTTTACTGCTTTACTACTGTTGTTATTTGTTGTTTTAGTACTATGTCTGAGTAGTTTACTTTAGTCTTAGGGTAAGATGTAGCTTAGGTTTAGTTTGATGTTGTTGTTATGTTATGCTTGATACTTGACATGCTATTTATCTATTTGGAATTAATTGTTGCTTAGTTTATTGCTGTTGTTTGATTTATCTTGCTTCTGAATCTACTGCAGGGTTTGGTTAAGTTACAAATTTAAACGGACAATAGTTGTAAGTTAAGCGTTTGGGTTAAGCCATAGATCTGAAAGGATAGGTTAGTTGTGCCGAAAGGCAGAACTTCTGAACTGCTTGAAAGAGAGTTTAGATAACTAAGGAAAACAAATAGTAAAATCCTTGTAAACTTGTACCAACACGAAAGTTTAGGTCTAGTAAACTTGGGCGAGTTTGGTAGAGTCCTGTACTAGTTTCTGGCCCGATAGGCGAAAGTTGAGGGTTAGGGATTGTAGTTTCAGCCAGTCCAGACTCGTGGCATCGTCAAAGTCAAGTATATCACTCAACAACTCAAATCCACGTCTTCAGTTCGGACCGAACTGGTCTGGTTCGGGTCGAACTGAAGACAGGATTTTCAGGTCTTCGAATTAATTGCGAAAGCAATTAATTTCAATTTCTCTGGAGGCTAAACTTAGTGAAATCTGATCCCTAGGACGCCTTTTTTATCGTTAGAAAAACCACAAATTTATCCTTAGTTTGTTTAATTGTTTTAGTTTTGTTATTAGAGTTCAAAAACCCCAAAAACTTCTTTGTTCTTGCACCTTTCTTTTAGTTATTTATTTCATTCAAAAACATCCCTTTTTATCTGTCTAGCTTTTGAGAACCAGTAAGTCCGGTACTCAGAAATCCGTCCCTTGGGTTCGACCCTAAACCTTACTCCAAACGACTAGTGAAGTTAGGTTCTAGGTACAAATTTATTTGATACTTAGGGTTTAAATCCTTCATCACTCTACAATATAATTTAGATCTTACTTATTCAAAATTTTGTATTATAAATTTCAAGTGATGGTTGATTTGTTTAAAATAATTTGATCACAATAATGTATGTTTAATCTCTTTTTATGATCTAGAATATGATTGAGATCTTACGCATTAAAAATATTGAATTATATGTAGTAATTACGCATATAATGTGAAAATAATACATATTCTGAGCATCATTTGAGCATTTCAATCTATTCTGCATTCATTCTAATTTCTATGTCATTTGATCACAATAATGTATATTTACGCTCTTTATGTAGTCTAGAATATGATTCAGATCTTAGTTATTAAAATATTAGATTATACACATTAATTAGGAATATAATATGAAAATAATAGATATTTTGAGCATAATTTGAGCATTTCAAGCGATTCTGCATTGATTCTGTAATCTATATTGGAGCTATTTACATAGTCTAGAATATAATTCAGATCTTATTTATTAAAATATTACGGATATAATGTGCAAATAATGTATATTATGTAAAATATGTGAGCATTTCAAATAATTCTGCATTCATTCTAAGTCATTTGATGAGCATAATCTATATTTAAGCAATTTGCACAGTCTATAATTCAGAACTTACTTATTCAAAATATTGCATTATAAATAAAAAATACACATATAAATTGAATATAAAGCTTATATTCTGTGTATCGTTTTGGAATTTCAAGCGATTCTTGATTCATTTCAAAGTAATTTGATCTCAATAACCTATATTTAAGCTCTTTATATAGTCTAAAATATCATTAAGATCTAAATTATTAAAAAATATTGAATGACACATAGTAATTATGCATATAATGTGCAAATAATGCATATTCTTGACATCATTTGAGCATTTCATGTGATTCTGCATTCATTGTAAGCTATTTAATCACAATAATTTATATTTACGTTCTTTGTATTAGTCTTGAATATTGTTCGATTTTAGTTATTCAAAATGTTGCATTATACATTGAAAATACGAATATAAATTGCAAAGAAAGCTTATGCTGTTTATCGTTTGGTAATTTCAAACGATTATTGATTCGCTAAAAGTAATTTGATCACAGTAATCTTTAAACTCTTTATACAGTCTCGAATGTGATCAGAACTTACTTATTAAAAAATTATGGATTATACATTGTAATTACTATTATAATGTGCAATTAATACATATTCTGAGCATTATTTGAGCATTTCAAGTGATTCTGCATTCATTCTAAGTCATTTAATCAAAATAACCTATATTTAGTCACTGTCAAGAAATTCTTAAAAAAAACCTATATTTAAGCTATTTATATAGTCTATAATATAATTCACATCTTATTTCTTAAAAAATAATGGATTATACAAAGTAATTATGCATATAATACGCATATAATGCATATTCTGAGCATCATTTGAGCATTTCAAACAATTCTGCATTCATTCTAAGTTATTTGCTCACAATAATCTATATTTAAGGTCTACAATATAAATCAGATCTTACTAATTAAAAATGTTGCATTATAAATTAAAAATACGAATATAAATGGCAAATAAAGTTTATTTTGTGTACCTTTTGGGAATTTTAAGCGATTGTTGATTCGTTTAAAGTAATTTGATCACAATAATCTATTTTTAAGCTCTTTTGTGACAGTCTAGAATATGATTTAGATCTTACTTATTAAAAACAATTGGATTGTACGCAATAATTACGCATATAATGTGCAAATAATGCATATTATGAGCATCATTAGAGCATTTACAGTGGTTCTGCATTAATTCTAATTTCTTAGTCATTTGGTCACAATGATTTATATTTGCGCTCTTTATATAGGCTAGAATATGATTTAGATCGTATTTATTAAAAAATATTGGATTGTACATAGTAATTACGTATATAATGTGCAAATAATAGATATTCCTAGCATAATTTGTGTATTTCTTACGATTCTGCATTCATTCTAAGTCATTTGATCACAATAGTCTATATTTAAATTCTTTATATAGTATAGAATATAATTCAGATCTAATTTATTCAAAATGATTTGCAGTATACATTGAAAATGCGCATGTCAATTGCAAATAAAGCTTATTCTGTGTATCATTTGGGAATTTCAAGTGATTATTGATTCGTTAAAAGTAATTTGATCTCAATAATATTTAAACTTTTTATACAGTCTATAATATGATTCAGATCTTAGTTATTATAAAAATATTAGATTATATATAGTAATTACGCTTATAATGTGAAAATAATGCTTATTCTGAGTTTCATTTGAGCAATTCAAGCCAATCTGCTGTGATTCTATGTTATTTGGTCACAATGACCTATATTTAAGCTCTTTATGTAGTCTACAATATTATTCAGATCTTATTATTCAAAATGTTGGATAATTTAACATAATTAGAAAATTTAGAATTTATTAAATTAAGTAGGAGATTAATTAAGAAAATTCTAATTCATGAAATATAATGTCATATTTAAAAATCTATATGAAAAATCGATTTAAATTCGAAATCTTTGACTTTGTGTAGTATCTAAAAATATATTTTATTATTCTAACAAAATCAAAGTTTAATTAACATCAAATCTAATATTAAGATTAATTTAAAACTTAATGAAATAAAATTTATTAATAATCTATATGAGTAGCAGCATCTTTGGATATAAAATCTCATCACACCATGCCACAGAGGATCCGAAGGATCAAATCGGATTAAAAAAGAAAATTTTTAACGAAGAGAGCTCTATCTCTCTCTCCGTTTCTCCGTCGCTGTCTCTCTCTCTTTCTTCTTTTCTCTTCTTCTTCGTTCTCTCCAATCAATCGATCGCTTCCTTTCTTTGTTGTGGTGCAGTAAATGGCGAAATGGAGGCGGGGTGAAAACTGGGTCTGGCCAATCTTCTTCCTCCATGTACCCTCTTTTCTTTCGTTCTTATCCGATTTACGCGAATTTGGGCGAGGTGTACTTTAAAAATGGTAAATCTTTGATGAAGCTCATCCCTGCCGTTCTCTTTTTATCTTTTGTTTTTGCGATTTTCTTTGGCTTTGGGTATATAAGGGGGGTTTCACTGTTTGTGTTGGTTTGGTTGGCTTGAGGGGAAATCCGAGTAAAAGAAAGAGAGGAAGAGAAAGGTAGAGCAGGGAAAAAACTCGAAGATCAAAGGTATTAAGGCCGTGCCTCCTTTATTCTGATTTCTTTGAATTTTTGAAAATTATTTCGGGATTTTTTTTTAGGAAAATTTTTCCGAGATTTATGGTGATGTTAAGGGGTGATTGAGGGTTGTTATGTGCTTAGTTAGGGTTGTCGATGCTTACTGCTAAGAGGAATGGGTTAAGTATGAGCTTATTTTGAATATTAGGGTTTAATCGGGTTATTAACACTTAATAATGGGATTTTGGTTAATAACAGTGAGGGATGAATGTTTTAAATACTTTTGGGTGATGAATTTGAGTTAGAGAATGCTGATTTTTGCTATAAAATTGATTGTAGAACTGATTGAAGGGATGTGGGGTGCTCGGGTAGGTGCGATGCTTTGATTCTGGTTTATTCTTTGAAATTTTGATGAAGTTGCAGTTTGATGTGAGTTTGTGAGGTTGTTTGCAAGCGTTGAGGGATGTGGTACCAGTCTTCGTACCACTGGTACCCAATCTGGTACTGTTCTGGTGCACTAACTGTATTTTAGGACTGGTTCGTGAGAAATTTTTAGGTCTGAGGACCTATTCGTGAGAGAAAATGACTTAAATGTAAAGAATAAGGACCCAAATGTAATTTAAAAGGGCCTGATTGTAAAATAAAATGATCTGAGGTTATCGGAAAAATTTCCACTGAGATAGCGGGTCGGGTTTCCTGTGCTTGTTGGATTCTGTCGGAAGTTGGCTCGGGACCCGACTGACTGGCTCAGGTCAACTGGGTCAGGTTGACCTGGCTTAGCCGGTTCGTCTTTTGGGCCTGTTCTGCGTGGGCTTTGTCGGAAAGAAAAGCAAGAAAAAAAAAGAAAGAAGCCATGGGCTTCCTTCTGTTGGTCCAGTGCGAAAATAAATAAATAAATAATAATCATGGCCCGATATTTGATTTAAATCTAATTTAATTAGATTTTATAATTTATTAATTAATAAACTTAATCTATGATTAAGTTAAAATAAATATGACTTAATAAATATAATAATTAAAGGAAAGGCCAACATTACGATTGGGTATACCTTTAATTAGTCGGTTTCGGGAGATGATGATAATAGTCTGAGTGAATCTAGAACAGATATAAAATCACCGACTTTCTGATCCCAACAATTAAAACAATTAACTTTGAATTTTTATGTTTTATGTTTTATAATTTATTTTGAGTTTTTATGTTTTATAATTCTTAAACTTATTTCATAACTTAATTTATAAGTTTAAAACATTAACAAAACTAATTTAAATAAAACTAATTTAGTAAAACTAATTCAAAAAAAAGAAAAGAAAATTTCTTTAAAACTTCATTTTCGTAACTAATATTTATAAAGATTATTATTATTTGTATATTTAAATAATAATGATAAAAATAAAAAAATAATATATATATATAATAAAAATAAAATAATAATAATAGTAAATAATAAAGACAATCTAATATCGTAAATAGGAAATAAATATATAAGTCTATTATATTAAAGAATAACGAAGTAAATAATAAAAGAATAAATTAGATAATAAATAAAATTCAAAGAACTATTGAAAACACAAGCAATTACTATAGTAAACTAATTAATTAAACGATTTTAGTGGGATTGCTAGGAATCTAAGTTTCTAAGTTAGATAAATCTTTATTTGAAACCGTTAGTTGATTCTCAACGTTTTTTAATTTACAGGGAATTGGACAGAAGCGGAAGCGGAAATCGATAAAGGTGCGGAACGTGGATATCTATAGAAATTATAGTTCGGTAAATTTTAAATTAGTGCATAGCATGTTGATAATCGATTTGGATGCATTATTTACCAATCATACTAGTTTTAGAAACAGATATTACAACTCAAATAAATAAATCATGTTGAATTAAGTCTCCCTTTATTAGAAATTTGAGAATTGTTAATCAGGCAAGTTTGCATATCTTTTGACTGATTGAACTGCATTGCATCGGTTCAATAAATAAAAATTGCCTGACATATTAAATTCTGAAAGTCTTGTGAAGTTAATGATGATTGATGGAATTTAAAAAGAAATTAAACCACTCTCCAAAGTCGGTCGGCCATCGGCTTTGGCCAGTTCGATAGTACTATACGGATATGGAATCCCTACCGCCTGTCAGGGTTAGAGATTTTAATCTCTACCGCCTGTCCTGTCCAGGGAAGATCTCTCTTCGCCTGCTCATACTAGTTGAGTTGGGAGATCTGAGTGTGTATTTGATTATCTTTATGACTTATGATTTGACGGATCAGACTTTATTGACTATCCTGACTTGTATGTTGTGCATGTGTTATACAGATGGTGCTGATAGGTCCAGTCTTACTTCGTTGCACGGTAGGTTATTAGATAATTACATTGCATTATATTATAAGTATATTCTTCCTTAATTTTATTTAATTAATTATTTACCTTAATATTATATTATTCATACTATTTTTACGGGATTTATTCCGGACCTAGATTTCAACTAGAAATCCACGTCTGGAACTAAAACCCGCACTGAGAATTTATTCTCACTCCGTTTGTTTTGCATGTACCTCGATTTGGTTGGGGGTTCCAGGGTACGCACAGGCCACTGAGGGGCCCTCCACTCTTCGTGATTGATGGCTCGCACGTTCATCTTCATACTTTTGTTCCTCATATGCACACTTCCCTTACGTACCACGTTTCTATGTCTCCTGACGGTGTATATTTTTATCTCGAGTATACTCCTCCTCCAGCTCCTGCGCCTGCTCCACCTCCAGTTCCAAAGCCTTCGGTACCTCCCACCCTAGTAGTTGTGATTAGTGACTCCGATGACGAGGGGATCGTCTTGGAGTAGTGTGTTTTGAGACTCATATGGTTTGTATTGTGGTTGGGATGGACTCAAATTTTGATACACTAGTCTAGACTTTGTGTATATGTGAGCTAAACTAAGTGTTGTATATAGAGAGTCCATTCTCAGGGTTTGTGGTCCCTTTTGATATGAGAGTGCTAAGTACTGATGTTGTTGTGACAGTGTTTTATATGTACTTTATATGATAGTGTGCTAGTTGTTGAGTTTGCTTTTAATTTCTTGTGATATGCTTTGCTATGTCTCAAATAATATATTATCACACTGATATTCTTTTAGAAAAAAAAAACTAGACGTCAATGATAGGTTAGAATTTAAGTTAAAGCCTTACAATAATACAAATTTTGTATTGTCGTGGCGAGAGCTGTCATATTCAGTGACGGGATGTGACAGATAATAATTTGAAAATTCGCATATAAAGCTCTGTGTATCGTTTGGGAATTTCAAGCGTTTCTTGATTCGTTTAAAGTAATTTGATCACAATAATCTATATTTACTTTTACTGTATAAAATATGAGTCAGATCTTACCTATTAAAAATATTAGAATATACACAGTAATTACACATATAATGTGCAAATAGTGTATATTCTGAGCATTATTTGAGCATTTCAAGCGATTCTGCATTGATTCTATGACATTTGATCACAATAACCTATATTTAAGCTCTTTATAGATTTTAGAATATCATTGATAACTTATGAAATTATATTAGAATATACATAGTAATTACACAAATAATGTGCAAATAATGCATATTCTGAGCATCATTTGAGCATTCAAGCGATTCTGAATTCATTCTAAGTAATTCAATCACAATAATCTATATTTAACTTCTTTATGTGGTCTATAATATAATTCAGATCTTACTAATTGAAAATAGTGGCATATAGCAAATTTGGGTGGTTTTGTGGTTGCATATTTTGAATGTGTGTATTTTTGTTGAGGCATATTTTGAATAAGTCGTTTTGTGATGGCATATTTAGAATTAAAGTGTTTTGTAGTGGCATGAATCAAATTATTTCTTGAAAATAAAAGAATGAAATAAACCCTGATAAGAAAATAATAATTTGACAACATTGATGTAAATTACGCTTTTTACATAATTGAATAACAATATATAATATGCCCGTATGGAAAAAAAAACATCGTATATAATATTTAAAACTTGAGAGCTACCAAAATTCAATTAAATAATTTTATATTTTAATTAAATTGATAATAGAAATAAATGAAAAAAACAAATCTTTGAAGTAGTTGAAAGCCGAATAAAATTCCTTCGTAAGGCAACTTCAATTTTGTGCCAGAGAATGAAGTAGAATCGCCACAGTATCAAATTTTGAACATGAGAGAATTATTTGGTATTTCTACCGAATCTCTAGACTTTTACTATGCGTATTTTATGATTTCCTAAGAATGGAATTCACAACAGCTCTATTAAGTTTGGTAGTTAGCATAACTCTATCCGTCTTTAGGCTTCTAAAAGGGGTCACAAATGCTTGATTGGGACAAGAACAAAATTAGACTGCAGATATAAACTTTTAACTCTCTTATAAGAAATTTTTATGAATTAGACATGGCAGTCGCAGCTTCACTGCATTATGTAAAATATAAAAAATCTGTCTTAAAAAACTTGTTAAAATTTATAGACACAAATTTGTAAGTTCAAAATTAGTAATTTCTTCCATGAAAAATCGCTATATAAACTTTATATAAATTTTATGTCCAAAAAAACCTTGCTAATATTAATGAAATAACTTAATAAAATTTATAGATAAAAATTTGTAAGTTCAAAATTAATAATTTCTTCCATAAAAAGTCTCTATATAAACTTGATATAAATTCTCTGTCCAAAAAAATCTTGCTAATATTAATGAAATAACTTGTTAAAATTTATAGACAAAAATTTGTAAGTTCAAAATTAGTAATTTCTTTCATAAAAAGTCGCTATATAAACTTGATATAAATTTTCTACCCAAAAAAATCTTGCTAACATTAATGATTGGTATGACTATTTTTAATTGGTACGACTATTTTTGATTTATTTAAAACAAACTATAAAAAATATAAAAAAAGGAAAAAAAAAACTATTTGTGGCCGCTTTTGAAAATTGTTCGAGCATTTTTTAAAAATAAAATAAAAAATTAACTAGTCGAATGTAATTTTCTAAAGTAAGTTAACTCTTTTGATTTAAAATAATTTATCGATTAGTTGTGACCGATGACATTTTATTTTATTCCACGAGTTTCATCTGTATTTTTTTTAACAATTTATTTTAACAAAAACACCTTTGTACGATTTTTTCTATTATGTTTAATCCAAAATTAATTATAGGAAAATGACAAATAAATATTACAAAGCAGAAAGGAATAGACCGGACGAAAACTTGTGCTTTCTCTCATTCTGTGTCTTTAGTTTTGGAGTGCAACAACTCCCATCCGTTCTTTTAATAAATATCTTAGATAAGTACATAACAAATTAAACTGATAATATATTACATAATTATCTCCATTACGAGACAAAAGCAGGAGGCATCCAAACTAAACTAGTACAACTCTTGGATTAGGACTACAGTTTATACCGACAATAATTAATGAATGTTTTCTCTGCGTAACTAAATAATTTCCATACAACTAAAACATAGTATATATGACCAGATAACAAAACACAGGAGTCAAATACTACCGAGCAATTAAGTCCATATATAAGACTTCAGTTCTTCCGAGCCATTGCCTGACACGGAGGCATATTCAATGGAACATAACTCCGGGAATGCGGGACAATCTTTGGTTTCGGTATTTTGTTGCACCTGTTGAATTTATGTTCAAGGTGCGAAGCACGTTGATGGATGATGAAATTTTGTTCGTTAAGATTGAGTGGAGAGGCTGTAGTAGATGGAGGACTTGGAGGGTTCAAACTGGATTCATCACTGTTTTCTCTCGGCTGCTGCAAGAAAGAAAAAAAAAAAGAATGTAATGTAAGGTTGATTCCATAGACAAAAAATTGGTTCATGCTTTCTGTCTACTTATGCCATGCATATTAAGACCTGAAGTAAAAAATTAGCTTACTGCTCCTGAGTTCGGGCAATTGGTCTCTGTACTGAATTTAGGAAAAAGAGGGAACATTATTGTATTCGAAAATAATTGAGCGGATTTTTTTTTCTAACAAATTACATAATTATCTCCAAGTACTTTATCTGCAAATTAAAAGAAGAGGTCATATGCAAAATTTAATTAGTACAGACAATTTGAATGATATATAAACTTACTCCTGATGAGAATGGAGGATGGCCCACAACCCAGGATTTTTCGACAGTTGATTGAACATTGAATTCACCATGGCAAGACGACAAAGAGCTCTAATTAACTATGATAGAGACTTAGAGAGATCTGATGGATATGTTAGAGACTGAATGGCTGAGGAAAAATATTGAAAGTTCAAGACTATATATAAGCAGAGAATTAAGATTACAAGACAATTATTTTTGGCATTTCCGAATATATTCATCTACGTTTAGAGAACATTAACTACACTTTCCTCATTTAATAAATCTCTTCCTGCTTTTAATAGCATATCTAGGAATAACAATCGTAACTGTGTACGATCGGGCGCTGATCCGGACAACAAAACATTTGATCCGAGCAACAAAATATTTTCTAAATGACAATATTACCCTCCTCTTATGCAGACAATTTCGTATTTTTCTCCTTACTTTCTTCGACCAGTTTTTCTTTTTTGGCTGCCAACTAGATTCTTTTTCAATACCGAGCACATAACTCGTCAATCACTCTTGGATCTCTTATATTACCACTTTCTTACTTAATCCTCTCTGACGGATAAGAATTTTAAAGTGGATTCACAAAAAACCTAGAAATAAGGAGCCTAAATCCAGTTCGACATCTCACACAAATAATTATTTTCTTTTGATATATTAATTAATTAATTTTTGTGATTTGAATCAACGCATGCTTGAGATTTAGTATTTCATTGTTTTTGAAGATTGGCAATTACCAACAATAATTATATTAAAAAAAGTACTATATTTACGAATGACTGTGCAGCACCATCGGAGAAAACCAACGACTAATTATAGGAGATGCTAATCAATGGAAGCTTGTCGAGATGTGTAAAAATCGAAATCAAACAAAAAGCAACGTGAGTTTTAGGAGACGAAGAATCTGCTCTCTCTTAACGTAAAAAATAAAAGAAATATTATGGAAAACATAATTAAAGAAAGTTTTTTAGGTCTACAATTAAAGAAAATTATTAGGGCAATTTAGGTAACAAATATAACAGAATAAATAGGGATAATTTGGTCATAAGATTTAAAAAATGTTGCTCGGATTAATTTTTTTGTTGTAGATCAGTACCCCTATCGTGCAGATATCCAAAATAAAATAAAATAAAATAAAATAAAATTAGAAATTATTTCCAAGATTGTACGTCTTCTTTTAAGTTAAATTTGGCGATAAAAAAAAAATCAAGAAATGGCAAGTACAACCTTAGCGGTGCATCCAATTTATGACAAAAGTGAATATTCCATTCCCCTGGCAATATTTGTCACAATTTGACAGCTATATAAAGAACCATCAAACTGTCTAGGGGCTGGATGGAGAGAAACATTTTGAAATTTTGTATATTTTTAATACTGCTCACATTATTTTGTATGGTCACTTTTCAAGATATCTATTGCAATTAACGTTCCAAAGTGAATTAAAATCCGTCTCCGGCATATTTTGAATCCATCTTTACATAGAACACACAGCAGCTCCACGCTTCTTTTGTCCAGCTGACACCAACCCCAACGAAACAATATTTCAAAATATAATTATAAATTAAAAATTTAGAATAACTTTAACATACATATAATGATGTAAATGTTACGAGATATCTTTGCTGTTGACACATCTCTAGTGACTATAGTTATAAAAAGTTAAATTTTTTTAGTTTAATTATTATTATTAAATACATGATCATATAAAATGCATCTTAGAATCAATCGCCCTTTTTTATTTTTCTTTTGTTAACGAATCACCCACATATTAAGTTAGCTACCGAGCATCGTTCTATCATATCACATTACACATCACAGATTCACATTTTATGATTTACCTCATTCATAAAGCCAAACATTATTTGGTTTAGTGGTTAATGATAATTCCCTTCGAATGAAGATCGTAGGTTAAAATCCGATGAGGAAAATTTTATAAAGTGACATGCTATATATTCTAAACAAAAGTAAATTCATTAATTGTATGTCCGCTTCAACTGATTATTTAGTAAGATTACTTTTTAAATGACTTGTAATACTACAAACATAAAATGTTTCCATATTTTCAAATTTTGTACTAAGACAATGCTAATATACTGATATCACTATGAATCAAGCTTCTAAAATGCGCCGCATTATCGCCGAATTATCGGAAATATCGATTTTGGGACTTCAACCGCACGATAACATTAAACTATTTTCAGAAAAAGCGGTCCGTCGCTAAAACTTAATTAACGCCGTTTTTTCGTGAAAATAATTCGGTTTTAGCGGACAAAAAACGGAAAACACTCCTGAAACCAACCCAAATTCCTAGTTTCTTTCTCCTCTTCATCAGTTCCTCTTCCTCTAATTGCCACTCTTCTGCTCTCGCACCACCGCTAATCTCCCCCATCCACCGCCCCTCACCACCTTCTCCTCCGTCGATCTTGCAACCTGCTCCGCCGTTTGCTCCGCTCTTCTTTTCCTCCCATCATCGCTTGCTCCGCCTCTCCCGCTATCCTACTCTGACGCTTCTAGTCCACCTGCACTGCTGGTCCTGCTAGTCTCCCTCCGCGCCGGTCTGTTGCTCGGTCCAAGTTCCAGTCGCCACTCCCATCTCCGTTTGTGAGCGCACGGTCATAGGTTCAGCCTCAGCCTGCTCTTCATGATCGTCTCTTCTATTCTTCCTAACCAGCCAAAGCAATTCGAAGGCTTTGTTTGTGATCTTATCGGGTTGGTATTGAACTTTCCACTGTAACGCTCTTGTGTGGTTTAATTTGGGGCCAATTACGATTTTCTTTCACTTGGTATTGCTATTGAACTTTCCTCTTCTTCAATGAATTATATTAGTCTGCTCTGTGATTAACTATACTCGCAGAAAGTAAGCATATAGAAATTTATTCCAAACTTATATGGACGTGCTTTTAGTTTTTTACTTTTTTCTTTTTCGTTAATTGCAGAAGTAACAAAGAGGCTGTTACAAACTTAATCTTGTAATTTTTATAGAAGTTTGGCTTAATTAAATTGATCCAGAAATAGAAATTTTTTACATTTGAAAGAACAAATAGAGGTTCTTGCAAACACTTTTCAATTTCCACTATTTTTTGTTTACAATTTTTCTTTCCTAAAGCACATAGAGGATAAATAACAGAATTAGTAATGAATTACTTATTCTTTGTGTGTTTGATGTCGGTTTTTTATGCACCAATCTCTTTGTTCCCAAAATGGTGTGAGAGACTTACTGTTGGTGGTAATTAAAAATTGTAATTTTCTTGTTATCTTTTAAATTCAGGAATGGAATTATTCAATTTCTTCAATATACCCAAATCGTGTGAATCTTGTAGACCATCCCTGTGGTAGTCATCTGCTGGTAAAATGGTAGTCATTTGCTGGTACAATGGTACCATTTTTCATGAACGCAAAACTGTTATATTTTGTTATAATATTTTGGTACGCATTAAGTCATATACGTATCAATTTACTTCTAAGCTGTCATAAAATATCAAGTTTAAAGTAAGCATGCTCCTATATAAATCATAAATCACAACACATATATAAAGCAATAATTTTATCAACCGCATACACACCGCATTATCACCGTTTTATCACCGATAAAACTCCGCATCGATAATTCAACACCAAACCGTTAAACCACATAAATCGTATTTTAAAATCTTGCTATGAATATACTTTCTTCACAATAAATGTCACTAGATACCACAATGATTTGACCCACCATGAAATTTTTGGTGACGTTCTTTCGCATTATGGAGTCCAAAGATACCCTGACCCATTATTTCAGTAACTATTTCGGTATCCGATATTATCGGAATTTTCCAGTAACCGATATCGTAGTGAAAATGCTACACTAACTATATACCATTATACCTACACACAAAAAAAAATAAAAAATAAAAAATTGGGTGTCTGTGTCGACCTCCTCGGAGTTGTCTTCCTACTTACCAAATGAGCCACCGAACTTCTAGTGGCACTAAAAACTTTAATTTTTCTGGTTTATTAATATTTCAAAATTCAAATTTAAAACTTTAAATCTAAATTGTTGATTTTATTCAATTTAACAAAGGATGCATTTCTATATAATTTTGTAAATTTGAATTTTTATTTGATAATCGATTAATAGAGCAAAACCTAAACGTGTAAGAATTAATTTGTCATCGTTAAAAGAAAATAAAGAGATTTTTTCTTTTTAAAAGAAAATAAGATATACTTCATTCCATCAAAGTTAAAACGGAATTTAAGAATTGAAGTTACATGTATATAATTAGTAAAGGCGGAGTTGTGCATTCAAATATAAAGCGGTTGTTTACTTGAAACTTTGATGCATCATAAAGATATGCATGATAGGTTTGATAAAAAAATAGTGATATTTTATTAAAAATAAAAATATAATAATTGAAAATGCAATTGTGCACATAATTACACAGCCAAAAAACTCCAAAATTTTAGAAAAGTATGCTAGCATCTCCAGTGTAACTGTGTAAGTGTTCAAAGGCCGTGTCCTTTCTTATGATTTCTAGCTTCTAGAAATTTGAAATTGTATACTTTATATTATGATATAAATTATTTCTTAGTCTGGCTCTAAATGAAATGTTCTATGATTATTTTAATTCAGCTTAATCATCATTGCTTTATGACAATTTAAATAATTGATCTGTGGCGAACAATTATTTTGTAATTTATTCTCATTGAGTTGCCAATATTGTAAATATTAGACTTTCATGAATATCTAAACTTTGTGGTATTATTAGTGTGTATATCGTTTTACGAAAATAAAAGAATGAAATAAACTCTGATAAGAAAAAAAATAACTTGACAACATTGATGTAAATTACGCTTTTTACATAATTGAATAACAATATATAATATGGGCATATGGAAAAATAACATCGTATATATTATTGAAAACTTGAGAGCTACCAAAATTCAATTAAATAATTTTATATTTAAATAAAATTGATAATAGAAATAAATGAAAAAAAAAATCTTTGAAGTAGTTGAACGCCCAAATGAAATTCCTTCGCAAGGCAACTTCAATTTAATGCCAGAAAATGAAGTAGGATCGCCGTATCAATTTTGAACATGAGAGAATTATTGGTATTTCTAGCGAATCTCTAGATTTTTACCATTGCGCATTTTATGATTTCCTTAGAATGGAATTCACAACGGCTAATTAAGTTTGGTAATTAGCACAGCTCTATCCGTCTTTAGGCTTCTTAAAGGGGTCATGCTGCAATGGACGGCTCTGATTGTGACTACTTGCTTTCCTTCTTTTTTTTAATTTTCATTTTGTCACAAATGCTTGATTGGGACAAAACAAAATTAGACTGCAGATATACACTTTTAATAAACTACATAATTATCTCCATTACGAGACAAAAACAGGAGGCATCCAAACTTAACTAGTACAACTCTTGGATTAGGATTTAGGACTACATTTTATACCGACAATAATTAATGCATGTTTCTAAACGCAACTAGTTAATTTCCAGAACTAAAACAGAGAATATATGACCAGATAACAAAACACAGGAGTCAAATACTACTAAGCAATTAAGTCCATATATAAGACTTCAGTTCTTCCGAGCCATGGCCTGACGCGGAGGCATATTCAATGGAACATAACTCCGGGAGTACGGAAAGACCTTTGGTTTCGGTATTTTGTTGCACCTGTTGAATTTATGTTCAAGGTGCGAAGCACGTTGATGGATGATGAAATTTTGTTCGTTAAGATTGAGTGGAGAGGCTGTAGTAGATGGAGGACTTGGAGGGTTCAAACTGGATTCATCACTGTTTTCTCTCGGCTGCTGCAAGAAAGAAAAAAAAAAAGAATGTAATGTAAGGTTGATTCCATAGACAAAAAATTGGTTCATGCTTTCTGTCTACTTATGCCATGCATATTAAGACCTGAAGTAAAAAATTAGCTTACTGCTCCTGAGTTCGGGCAATTGGTCTCTGTACTGAATTTAGGAAAAAGAGGGAACATTATTGTATTCGAAAATAATTGAGCGGATTTTTTTTTCTAAATGCTTCGATTAAATTTGAAAAGATATTTTAAGCACAGGTCGTCTTAGAATGGGACCCAGTTCTCTATTTGTCAGATCTTCCTAACTGATATCTATAGTTTTGAGGTGCAGATTTTTGTGCCACGAAGTCTCCATTCATGTTTTACGAATAGGCTAAATTGTTAAATTTCAAGGCCTAGCAAGGGGTATAAAAAAATAGAGTAGTTAACAATTACTTACATCGTCTGAGATGTGCAGAGGAGACAACCGACCTTCAAATGTAGCAAATCTTTCTCCTCTGCTCGCAACAAAAAAAGATAAGCGTATGAGAACAATACCAAAAGACAAGAATTCAACTAGGAAGAAAATTGATTGCTGAAATCAAATTTTTAAAATGAAGATTTGGGTATTATTTAGATATTGGACGGAAAATAAATCCAAACAAAGGACAATGTATGTACAATTAATTCTCAGCAGACATGTTGTTTGATTTAGCATCTATAATCTAAGTAATCATACAATTTAGTATAGGCTTTTATCTGCAAATCAAAAGAAGAGGGTTCTATGCAAAATTGAATTAGTGCAAGACAACTTGAATGATATATAAACTTAATTACTTCTGATTAGAATGGAGGATGGTCCACAACCCAGGATTTTTTGATAGTTGATTGAACATTGAATTGACCATGGCAAGACGGCAAAGAGCTCTACGGTCCAATCGGCGTGTCGCAGTTCCAATTTCAAGGACGTGGAGCCACATATGATCTGGGAACCTTGACATCGCTAATCGCTAACTATGATAGAGGGGTATGTTGGATATGTTAGAGACTGAATGACAGAGGAAAATAGTTGAAAGTTTAAGATTATATATAAGGAGAGGATTACGAACTATAATTCTGGCATTGCCAAATTTATTCATCTATGTTTTTAGAAGATGACCGCACTTTCCTCATTTAATAAATTTCCTTGCTTTTAATAGCATATCTAGGAATAACAAACCGCAATTGTGTACATGCTGATATCCAAAAAAATAAAATAGAATTAGAAATTATTTCCAAAATTGTACGTCTTCTTTAAGTTAAACTAGTATTTTGTTACGCGCTTCGCGCGTGATGTTTTGTTATTAACAATACTTGAATGCTCAATGGAGGAATGAACAGTAATGAATAGTGTTTGTTTTTTGATTTTCTGTGGCAAATAAAAATAATCTTTTGTATTGACAATGTTGGATAATATCATTTCCATTTTTTACCAAATCATTTTGAATTAATTTTGAATTTTGCCTAATTGTACGAAAGACACATTATTATTTGCTATATGTTCATAAAATTTATGAGTTTTTTTTCTACTTCTTATACAAATACGTCAATCTTTTTCATATCTTATTTGTATTAAAATAGTAAATTATTTTCTCATTATATTTTTCTTATATCTAAATCATGAACTTAGACCTTGCTAATTTTCTTACGAGTACTTAACTAAAGAATTTCATTAAAATTTGTCCACATGAGTTTGTAAAACGTAAAATTGAATAAAGTTCATATGAATTTATGTTTAGTGTTTATAACTATTGAAAATAAATTGAATCGTGTCAAACGGACAAGCGGTAAACAAAAAATATAGATCCCATTGTTGTTATTAATTGATTTCTAAGTGGAAAAAAAGATTTTTGGTGAAATTTGAAGAATACAAAATTATTAAGAAAGGTTTAGTCGAGTTTCTAAAAATGTTTAGGAGATGTATGCTTGTATCTTTTTTCTTTATGACGTTATAATATAATTGTTAGAAATTAATTATTTAAATAATGTTTACCAATTGTTTGGTAATATTTTGTAAGATCCAATTTTATACATCTAGACTGGATCTAACCAATATATTTATATGCCACAATTTGAGTTTTTGTATGTGGATGAAGGATGAGTGACAATGTTTCTGCGCCCAATACTTTTGTTGACAAATAAATATGTGTAAGTTGATGACATTTTTTTTTGTAGCGTGCAACAGTTTAATAACGATATCATGTAAAATGTAATTCAGCCTATATTTTATTTAATTGTGTTTAATATTGTTATGAGACAGTTTGTCTCCCTGCCTTCATATATATATATATATTGTTATGGAGTTTAGAGATGATCAAACTAATTTTAAATCTTTGTTACGTATAACAATCAATGTGTAACATAAAATAATTAATCATGAAACCTTTGTAAGAATTAATTTTACTTACGTTTTGATGCTTAAACTAATTAATAAATATAATACAAGCAATGACATACAAGGAAACAATATTATATCCAGAAATACATAACTCTCTTCAAAAATATCATATTTGGTCATCTAATCAGGTTTAAATTCATATAGTTTATTGAATATTATGAACCTATATAAAAAATTAATTATTATTCAAACTCGATTTTAAGTTTTCATACCTCACAAAATTAAAGAAAAAAAATGAAATAAAAAAGGGCATGTAATGTGGGTTGGAGTATAGACTCCCCTTGTATTTGTAGCTTATCATTGGATATGTTCCCTATTAAGCCTAATAAATTAGACCGTTAACTAAGATGTATATGTTCTCGAATTGATAAGGTCATGCCTACTTTATGTATTCATGTGCATAGTGTTCCAATTTAAGTTTACGACTAGCACTATGCACATGAAATACACAAAGAGCATGACTACACCTAAAATACTCAAAGAGCAGGTAAAAAAGACCTAAAAAGAAAATACACAATGCAAACCTTAAAAAAGTAATCCAACTCAATCTTTTCACCGGGTAGTCCAAAAAAATTCTATAAAATGTACTCAACCTTCCAACTACTTGTAAAAAATTAAAAATTAGCCACACTACGAAATCTAATAATAAAGGAATAATTTTAATAAACAATAGGTAAAATATAAAAATAAAACTTAGCAATGTATCAAATATAAAATTAGTCACAATACAAAACCTAATAAAATAGTTTTAATAAACAATGTCAAAATCTAAAAATAAATATTCAACAATGTATGTCGCGGCAGAGCCGCGACTTTAGAATCTAGTGTTAATTAAGGAGGAGTAAAAAATTAGATTGGTTTTCTTACGTATATAAAATTTTATAAATCAACAAATTTTGGAAAGGTTTAGAAACAATGAAAAATAAAATTATATTTATGAAACAATAGAATTTGAGTAATCAGATTTAGAAATTTGACAAAAATATGTTAGGACTCTTTAATTATAAAATTTTATATTACAGGGTATTCATTTTTTTTTGATGAAGGATATAAAATTTTATGGTCAATTGAATTAATAAATGTCCTCAAATAATTTTAAAAGCATCAACCATATTCCATATTTCATATAATTATATGATTAAATTAAAAATACCTCAATGGCACGATTGGATTTGTTATAATCTTCACATCATTTATATAAAATTTTATACACTAATAAAGTTGTAAATATCTTAGAATAATTAAAAACCTAATGACATTTATGAAATTACGGAAATTCAATTTTTGTGAGATTCAAAAAATTATTTAAAATATTTACAGGTTTGTAACTTTAAAATTTTACATCAATTAATTGTTCATATATTTTTGAGCAAGTACATAAATTTTCATAGCCAAATGATTTATTCAAGGCCTCCAAACAATTTTAGAAACTTTTATGCATATTAAATTTTATGAGATTCATAAAATTATTTAAAATATTTTATAAGTCTATAATTAAAAAAATTTACATCTGAATCCTTTACATTTTTATGACTACACACATATTTTTTCATAGTCAAATGAATTTTTAAATGTAGCTAAACAATTTAAAAACTAAACTATATTTAATCTGAAATTTCTGAAATGGAGGTGTCCATTGTTTTTTCGAAATGGAGGTAAACAAAATGCTGATGTTATGATGACTTCATCCAAAGTTACTGTAGAAAATGTACCCAACATTGGAGTATTGTTTGATTTGGCGATAGAAAAAAAAAAATCAAGAAATGATAAGTACAACCTTAGCGGTGCATCCAATTTATGAAAATAGTGAAGATTCCATTTCCCTTAGCAATATTTGTCACAATTTGACAGCTATATAAAGAATCTTGAAAATGTCTAGGGGCTGCTGGATGGGGAGAAACATTTTGAAATTTTGTGTATTTTAATACTGACGCACATTATTTTGTATAGTCACTTTCCAAGGTATTTTTTTTTTTGAAGAAAGCAAGGGGTCAAGCCCCAAAATTTTTATATATTAAAAAATCGAGTAGTACAAAAGAACAATTAGGGAGAGAGAAAAAGAAGGAAAAAGAGAAAATTAGATTTAGAGAGTGAACCCAGGAAGAAAATAAAAGAAAAAAGCAAAAAATAAAAAGAAAGGAATCTAATACAACAACACTAAGCAGGTGGTGCCCCTGAAGGATTTAGGGGACGACATTCTTGAAAAACTTCATCTAGAAGGATTGCGGGGGACTTGATCTTTGCAGAAAAAATTCTACTACATCTTTCCCTCCATAGAATGAAGCAGGAAATGAGCAGTAGCTCCTTTTGTTTGGTCTCAGCAGAGTGGGTCTGAAGAATTTTGAAGGTGCTAGCTGTCACAGGGAAGGGAATGTTTCCACGCTGGTAAACCCGCAATAAGAGACAGTTGAAGAGAGATCAGTGGGAGGATAAATGCAGTGCACTTTCTTCCTCAGAAGCACATAAAACGCACATGTTAGGCATCTGCCAACCTCTCTTTTTGAGGTTATCAATTGTGGGGAGCCTGTCTAGCAGCAGCTACCAACCAAAGGTTTTAATTCTGGGAGGAACTCTAAGCTTCCAAATAAGTCTGATTGGCGAGAGATGCAAGGGATTGGATTTAAGGAGAGTGTACAGGGAGGAGGAGGAGAAAGAGGGGGGCTTAAATTTCCAAGAGGGAGAATCAGGAATTGTGGAATGGGAGAGAGTGAGTAAGGGGGCATTGTCAGAGAGGAGTTGGAAGAGGTGAGTAAGTTGAGTGGAAGGTAAGGAAGTGGAGAACATGGAAGGCAGGAAGAGATTTTGTGGAGAAGACCACTGAATGAGGAAATGAGCTACTGTAATGGAGGTGTGTGCAGCGAAAGAGAATAACTCTGGAAACCTGTATTGAAGCATCCCCAAGCCCCAATCATGAAGCCAGAAAAGAGCTTGCTCTCCAGAATTAATGGAGAAAGAGAAACCCACCGAGAAGGCCGGCCAAATAAGAGAGAAAGGTTTGGAGAGAGCAGGGATGGGGGAAGGCAGGGAGAGATCTGTAGGGTGAAGGGAGGAGAGGAGTGTGGGAAGAGGGGCAGTAGGAAGAGCGAAGAAACGCCAAATCCATTTGGCAAGAAGAGACAATTTGATAGTATGAAGATCAAGCACTCCAAGCCCTTCAACTTTTTTAGACTCGCAAATAGTTTTCCAAGACACCAAAATCAGTTTCTTATCCGTTCCCAAAGGACCCTTCCAAATAAAAGAGCGCCTAATTTTGTCAATCTTGTCAATTACCCACTTGGGAAGAGAGAAAACTGACATGAAGAAGACAGGCAAGGAGGTTACGGTAGCATTTAACAGAACTAGTCTGCCAGCAAAGGTGAGCAGTGATGCCGATCAGCCTGTTAACTTGGAAGAAAATTTGTTCTGTAGAGGCAGGTAGTCTGATTTGCGCAGCTTTTTGTCAGATAGAGGAAGGCCAAGGTAGGTAATCGGGAAAGGCGAAGCCCTACAACCTAGCTGGTGCGCAAGCTGTAATTGAGAAGAATTATTCTGTGGAATGAGCAGTAAGTCAGACTTTTGTGGGTTAACAGCCAGGCCAGAGACAGCTTGAAAACCGAAAAGAACAGTGCCTAACAGTTGACAGTGCTGGAGGGTAGGCTGTAGGAAGAAAAGAACATCATCAGCATAGAGGAGGCAAGGCTTAAGACCGGTGATGGGCAAGGTGAAGGCACCTGTGTGAACTAATTTGACCAGCCATCTAGAGAGGTAGTCCATAGCAAGAATGAAGAGATAGGGAGAAAGGGGATCCTCCTGCCTGACTCCCCTTCCGAGGGTAAGACTCTTACCAGCAACCCCATTTACTATGACCTTTGAGGAACCTGGAAGCACACACTGAAGCATCCAATCAGCCCAAAGCTGTGGGAAACCCAAAGCAAGTAAAATTGAGTGAATGAAGCTCCAGCTGAGGGTGTCAAAAGCCTTGTGGAAATCTGCCTTGAACAAAGTGTGCAACAGGGGCAAATTTGTCCTTCTAGCAAAGTGTGCAACAGTTTGAGCATAGAGGAAGTTTTCTGAGATCAATCTCCCTTGCACAAAGCCAGACTGTGCATCAGAGATAAGTGAAGGAAGGAGGGGCCTCAACCTGTTTGCTAGAATCTTGGAAGTGATTCTCTGAATAGAGTTGACCACACTGATGGGTCTAAAGTCGCTTGGAGTAGTTGGATCATTCTTTTTAGGAATTAAAGCGATGAAAGAGTTGTTAAGCGGATAGAGTGAGCCTTGAGTGAGCGCCCAATTTATGGAGAGAAGCAAATCATGCAGCAATTCTGGAAGGAAAAATTTGAAGAATTCTCCAGTGAAGCCATCAGGTCCCGGCGACTTATTTCCATCTTGTTCAATAAAACACCCGACTACTCGTTCCTTCGTACTCTTGGTTGTCTTTGTTTCCCTTACATTCGCCCTTACAACCAATCCAAACTAGACCTTCGATCTATACCTTGTGTTTTCATCGGCTATGCCAATTCTCAAAAAGGCTACCGTTGCCTTCACATCCCAACCAACAAAATCTACATATCTCGAAATGTCCAATTTGATGAACAAAAATTCCCTTTCAAATCCACTACATCTGAGCCCACAAATGTAGCGACCTCCTCTAGTCCATCTCCTGTTTTGCCTCTTTTTTATTTCACAGGTTTCTTCAAATTCTGCAACACCTCACCACTGTGCAATAAATCAACAACTTGATGCCTCAGTACATATTCAACATACCACTCGGCCTGTCATGCAACATTCCCTCTCAATTCGGCCCATTACCTCGCCAACTCAGTTCACTACCTCGCCACCTCGGCCCACTGGTTCTACAACTTCTCTTCAGCCCATAGTTACAACCCCTGCTTCCGCTCTCATTCCGATTCCACCTGCCCAGAATTTAATTCCTGCTTCGCTCCACCTGACCCACCTCCTGCCCCGATTTCAAATTCAGCTGACCGTTCTCCGCAATCGACCCCTTCAACGGCTCTCATGCCTAACTCACCTCCTCCGCAACAGAGCAACCCATCTGACAGACAGAATATCTCCACTTCTTCTCAACAAACCACCGTTCCATCTTCTTCCATCCATCCCATGATTACAAGAACTCGCGATAACACACGCAAACCTCGCCATTTCCCTGATCATGTTGCCCTCATCTCCACTCTTGATAATGAACCCACCACATTTAGTCAAGCCAACCCTCATATTGAATGGAGACGTGCCATGTCAACTGAAATAGACGCTTTTGCCCTCAACAACACATGGACTCTTGTTCCTCCACCTCCCAATCAACGCATTATTGGATGTAAATGGGTCTATAAGATCAAGCGCCGGCCCGACGGCTCTATCGACTGCTACAAAGCTCGCCTTGTCGCAAAAGGTTACCATCAACAAGAAGGAGTCGATTTTCTTGACACCTTTAGTCCCGTAGTTCGACCTACTACCATTCGCATTGTGCTCTCTCTAGCCGTTTCCTTTAATTGGCCCATACAACAATTAGACGTTCAAAATGCTTTTCTACATGGTGACCTTACCGAGCAAGTATACATGTCTCAACCACCCGGTTTTGTTAATTCTTCTCATCCCAACCATGTTTGTCTCCTCTCAAAATCCCTCTATGGCTTAAAGCAATCCCCTAGAGCTTGGTTCCAAAAACTTAGCTCTTCTCTTATTGCACTTGGTTTTTGTGCTTCTCAATATGACCCTTCCCTTTTTATTTCTCATGAGGGTTCTTCCATTACTATCATTCTAGTTTATGTTGATGACATCTTGATAACCGGTAACAATCCCTCCAAACTATCCTCCTACATCACTCATCTTCAAACTACCTTTGCTCTCAAAGACCTTGGACCTCTTCACTACTTTCTTGGTATTGAGGTTACACCCACCAAGATCGGTTTGCATCTTTCACAAACTAAATACATCTTGGACTTGCTTGCACGCAACAACATGGCTCATATTAAGCCATGTCCAACACCAATGGTGGCTGGTGCCCCATTATCCAAAGCCGATGGTTTACCTTTTGATAACCCTACACTATATCGTAGTACCGTTGGTGCCTTACAATATGCCACTCTCACTCGTCCCGAAATTTCCTTTGCCGTTAACCGGGTCTCTCAATTCATGCAATCTCCAACCGATGTACATTGGGCGGCTGTCAAGAGGATCTTGCGATACCTTTGTGGTACTCTACATCATGGTTTAACCTTTCATGCATCTTCTACTCTCAAACTAGATGCATATAGTGATGCCGATTGGGCCGGGTGCCCCGATGATAGACGATCCACTTCGGGTTTTTGCCTTTTTCTTGGTGGCAACTTAGTTTCTTGGAGTGCTAAGAAACAACCTACCGTATCTCGATCTTCCACCGAAGCCGAATATCGAGGACTTGCCCTTACTTGTGCCGAACTCCTTTGGATGCAATATCTTCTTCGAGAATTTAAGTTACACATGCCCGAGGCTCCTACTCTTTGGTGTGATAATATTGGGGCTACCTTCCTCGCTTCCAATCCCATGTTTCACGCATGAACCAAGCACATTGAAATCGATTACCACTTTGTACGTGAGAGAATTCTCAACAAAGAGCTTCGAGTACAGTTTCTGTGCTCTAATGATCAACTCGCAGATATTATGACGAAGGCCCTTCCTCAGTCCCGCTTCAACTTTCTTCAAAACAAGCTCAAAGTTTGTTCCAAAACTTTGGCTTGTGGGGGGGATATTACAGTATAGCATTATAACGCTCTGGTGTTTGTACACCAGGTGTAGACTGTTGTATTAGGTAGATATCTTATGTTTATAAATATGTGTTTGTGTACTCTGTAAATGACATTCATTCAATAATACAAAATCATTCTCTACTGTTATCTCTCTAAGTTAGTTGTGTTTCTTCAAGAATACAAGAAACCTTTCAAAGAGTGGGAAGAGTGGAGGAATTGGCTATTCCGGGAATTAAAAATGTTGTTTGGATGGTGAGTTTAGGAATAGCGTTGGGAAGTGTGAAAAAGTAGAGAGAAAAGTGTTGTTGGGAAGAGTGTTATTGAAAATTGTATTAGGAATGGAATTGGCTATTCCAAAACCGTTTGGATGAAAAATTTAGGAATAAAATTGCCAATTCCTAGGAATTGGCTATTCCACCCCAATCCAAACGAGCCCTAAATTAATAAAACACACCGAAAATTTTTCTTATGACTGAAATACCCTGTTTTAATTGGAAGTATTCTCCCGATTAGAAAATATTTACGTAGCAACACCGCACAAGAAATAAGATCAGCCGATTAATTTGTCTCAGTTGGAGTGGATTTGTATCGTGCCTTTCATGCAGAATAGAAATTTCTAAACCTCAGATCTGAAGCACCAAGGCCTTGATCAAAATCCATTTTTTTAACGTGGGAGTTCAATTCATTTCATTTCATTGGAAAATTCTCGATCACAATGAACGAATTTGGTGTCATTTGGTTCGACTTCTTATGTAATTAGGTCTAACGAAATTTTATAAAATCTTACGAAATCAGTTCAAATGAAATGAAATCCCGAGTAAAAATCATTGTGATCAGGGCCTAAATGTTTTAAAATTTTCATCATGTAAATAAGATCTATGACTTTTATCTTTCGTTGTTCGTCTTAGCCGAACACCTGATGGGCTATAAAATAGAGTTAATTAAGTAATTAAATGAAACTAGATGTTAAGTTAGAGACCAAATTAGTGCTTTTATTCATATGTCAATATTAAATTTATTAAATAAATAAGCCTGAAAAATAGTTGGTGTTTGTGTACTCAACGACACTAGAAAAATACAATTTCCAGTCCTAAAAACTTAACAAGAAAAATATTTATCTATAGATCTTGAACGGATAGAAAAGTAGAATAAACGTCTTTATGGTGTTTTAGTTGAGACGAGGAGGATCTGTTAGAAGATGGGTTGGGCACCTTGGAGAAGATTACTTGAGAAGGTTAGGATACAGAGATTCATGGAGTGCTCTGATTTAGAAAGGTTGTTTTAGTCATTAGACAAATTTTAGGAGTGTCTAAATCACTGGGATGCGATGCTTAAATTGCTAAATGCTAATCGACACCGCGCTTCCCTAATTTCTCGCACCCCTCTCAGGCTTAACGGATTTAAATCCTCGCGCGACCGTGGCATTACAAAGAGTCGACCCCAGCCCGATATCAATATGAACCTGATTGCTCCCGTACCATTGGTACCAACATATTGCAAAATAGCACCCTTTAATTTTGCAAAAAAGAAAAAAAAAAATCTTAAAAGAACAGATAGATATCAGAGTTACTGTAAAAATAAATAAATAAATATATATATATAGGCGCATAAAATTAAGGAGGGTTAGGCGCATAATTTCCATCGGGTAAAACAATTCAACTAAAATGTCTTACCCTCATTAATTTTTTTTAAAGAAAATGGAAAGTAGACATTCACCATAATCAAATTTAAAGTGCAAAGGTTTTTTTTTTTTAATTTATACTTCTAACTATTATTTTTAATTTAAAAAGTGCATATATATATATGTATGCTAGCGTCGTGCTGGTCTTTACGGAAGAAACTTAATGACGTAATGTGTTAATCTTCACCGGCAAATGCTGAATGATACACAGACACTGGTTGCTGATATAATTATATACGTAGGTACCTGGAAGGAATTTGCTTGACAGTTGACAATATGTTCTCAGTTGTACTTTTTTTTTCAGCTATGCTCGTGCTTGTTCACTTTATAATTTTCCCATGCACGTATTTTGTTCTATTGCTCTAGATTAGCAACTTTTAATTTTTGATGCGTTATGATTATAGTGTAAATTTTTTTGTAAGTACTCTTTTATATTTTAAATGAAATTGTTGGATGGCAAGCGCCACCCTACTTAATTTTCTTGGAAAAAAAAATCAATAGTACGACCATATATTAAATGAGATATATATTGTAACATAGTAGGGTAATTAAACCCATTTAAATTAATTAGGGTAAATTAATAAACATATTACAAAATATTAATTTATAAGAAAATCATAATTATAATATTTTTAATAAACAATTAAATCAAGAGTAACATAAAAATCGACTTGAATTTGAAATCTTGGACTTTGTGTAAAATCTATAATTAGTATAAAATATTCTAGCAAAATCAAAGCTTGATTAAACATGAAATTCATTGTTAATTGAATTAAATCTTAATGAAATTCGGATTTAAAATCAATTAAACTGAGCCGCAACACCCTTGGCCACAAAATTTTCGCCACAGAAAATCCGGATGACGCAAATTTGATAAAAAATCGGAAACAGTTGGCTTCATCCCCTTCCTTCTCTTTTCTTTTCTTCTCTCTCTTCCGCCCCGTCTGATCTTCTCCGCTTCCCTCCTTCTTTGTCGCACCGCCTCACACGAAATTGGCGTGGATTGAGTACGGCAAACCAATCGAGTTTGGCCACGAGATTGAGAGTGCAATCATTTCCTTTTCTCCAATCTTGACCGAAGGTGTTACGTGTGAGAATCGATAAGGGGATTCGAACGATGAGATTCGGGTGTGCAATCTTCACCATTGATCTGTCTCTCTCTCTTCTCTTCCCTATTTCGCTATAAAAACCTCAATTTCCAGTCGGATTGAGAGTTGGTCGAAAAGAGGAGAAATTCCATAAGAGAAAAAAAAAGAGGGAAGAAAGGGAAGAACTGAGGACGGGGAAGAGAGAGAGGGAGAGCAATAACTGAAGATTAAGGTATAATTGCCACCCTTACCATCTGTTTTGAGTTTAGATTAGTTGAATCATTAATTAGCTGAAATTAGGATTTAAGTTAATTACGGGTTAATAACTCTTATGTTAATATCTGAGTTTGTGATGAGTTTCTTTGGGTTAAATTGATGTTTTGGGAAGGATGGGATCAATATTCATTATCAGAAATGAAATTTCAAAGGGGTACATGGGTCTTTATGGGGAATTCGATCAAAATCGATGGAAATCGAGGGTTATTCTTCATGGTAATACTTAGGGGAAGTTTTAGGAAGTGAACTGAAGCGATTAGAGGCTTGGTACCAGCCTCAGGTACGAAGAACGTACCTCTGGTACGTTGCTGGCAAAGGGCTATGGGGTAACAGGGGCTGGTTCGTGAAGAAAAGTCCGGCTGAGGACGTAAATGCAAAGAAAAAATGACCTAAAAGTAAATAAAAAGGATCTGTTAGCAAATAAAAAGGACCTATTCGTGAAGAAAATGACTTATTAGTAAATAAAAAGGATCTATATGAAGAATAATTTAATTTAGGGATTTAAAAGAGAAAAGTCATTGAAAAGAAAAAAATTTTAGTTTGGGCCGGAGTAATTTGGGCTTCGGCCGGAAATAGGAGAAAAGAAAAGAAAAAGAAAAGAAAAAGAAAAAAAAAGTACTGGGCCGTGGGTTTGTTTGTTTGGCCCAGTACAGAAATATAAATAGAACTTATTATGATTAAGATTAGGAATTTAATTAACAAGTTTAATTAATAATTAAGTTAATCAAAATGAATTATCTTTTAGATTTTTAATTTCCTAATTTTAGATTTTGAATTTATATTCCATTAATAAATTAAATTTCTTAATACTCATATAATAAATAATATATTAAGGAAATTATTTAAAATAAACATAAAAGAATTAATTAATCTATAATCAACTAATAATAAAAAAAATATTAGGAATAATATTATTTAATTAATTAATTAAATATAAGAAAGTAAATAAATAAAATAAATAATTAAGTGAATAAATTAAAATAAATTAAATTAAAATAATTAATTAATTAAAATAAAATAAAATAAGATAATAATAAATAATAATTAAATTATTAAAAATACAAGAAATTACTATAAAAATTTAATAGAAAATTCTAGTCAGTCTGGTAGCTTAAGCCGGACCACCTTTTCAAGTAAATAACCGTTAGTTAATTAATAAAGGTTTTTATTAATTACAGGGGATTGGACCGAGGAGACAGTTGACCCAAGTACAGGTGCGGATACGTGGATTTCTATAGAAATTTATTTGGTAACTTTAAATTAATGCATATGCATGCTGATTCCCCGTTGTTATGCATTATGAATTTATCATATTAGATTATAGGAACAAATATTACAACTCATGTTGAATCTATCTCCATGTTCAATTTGACTTGATTTATAAGATAGGCAAGTTTGAATATTCATTTAACGGAAGAGCTAAATCCTTCTAGCTTAATCCAATCTTGTCTAGAAATGCCAGATCCTGATTATGCGAGTTTGGTACTGAATGAGAAAAGACATGAAAATCAAGTCACTCTCCGGAGTCGGTCGGCCACCGGCTTCGGTTAGTTCGGTAGTGCTATTTGAATATGGAATTCCCTCACGTGCCCAGAGTTAGGGATAAGTCCCTTACGTGCTCTTGGGTTAGGGAAAAGTTTCCTCACGTGCCCAGCGGTTGGGTTAGGAAACTTGGGTGTATTATGATTTAGTGTGATATGGTATGATTTATTTATGATTGTTTCTGACTTGTTTCTATGCATGCTTGTTACAGATGGTTCTGATCGGACCTTATTTACTTCGTTGTGCGGTATGCAACTGAGGATATATTTTGATTGCATCACATTATGTTATTCTTCCTATTTATATTTATTTATTTATTATAGTTCTTTATTCATGTTAATTATTATGGGTATTATTTCTTGACGAAGATTTCGACTAGAAATCCACGTCTGGAACTAAAACCCGCACTGAGAAAATTATTTCTCACTTGATTTTTTGTTTGCATGTTCCTTGGCGGTTGGGGGTTCCAGGGGACGCACAGGCCGGTGAGAGGACCACCGATAGCGGTTTTTGATGGGACTTTCTTCCATCAGAGGGTTTATGTGCCGCATCTTAAGGCATATGTCACGCACCACATTTCTTTTGTTCCTACTGGCGTGTACTTCTATATAGAGCATAGTGCTCCTATTCCTGCTCCTGCTCCACCTCCGGCTCCTGCACCTGCTGATCCTCCAGTGATCATCATCAACGACTCCGATGAGGAGCCGGAGGAGGAGGAGAAGGAGGTAGTTGTGTGAGTTAGGTTGTTTGTTTGGATGATCGAGCTAGAGTCAACTTTTGATTTACACTAGTATAGTCTTGTTGTATATATGGACTATACTAAGTGTTGTTTATAGACTCTAGTTCGAGAGTTAGTGAGCCACATTTTGATGAGACAATGTTGTATTGGACTTGTTACTATTATGTATATATTTTTATATGGTGTTGCTGTTGTTTTTACTTTATTTACATTTACATTTCTTTACTATCGTCATATTGATAATATTCGATTATATTATCAAAAGAAAAAAAAATATATATGCGTCTTTCATAGGTTAATTTATGGCCTAAGACTTACGGAAGTACTTAGATCGCTACTTTCGTGGCGGGAAACTGTCATATCATACTCGGGATATGACATATATTTACTTATATTAGACTCTATTCAATGAAAATTAACTACTACAGTATTTATTTTATTCAAAAGTTGAGGGTTGTGAATGTAACGAATACAAATTATAATAATATATCAACGGAAATAGTCTAGATAGACCAAGAGCCCATTTAATAACGTGCATTTGAAAAAAAAAATGTCTCCTTATATCACAAAACCCTATTTTCTCTCTCTCTCTCCAAGGTGTGTAATTCTTTCCTCCTCTGTCAACCCTTTTCTCTCTCTAGCAAGCACGCGCTCTCTCTAAGGAAAAGCTCCTTAGAAAAGTTCTGAAGTTGAGAAATGCAGTAGTTTAGGATCCAATCGCATTCAAATGTTCCAATTCAAAAATTTCAGTTCAAAGTTGAAAACAAAGCTGATAATAAATAATATGCGCACTTGCTCAGGGAGTAGTATACTGACCCTACTAGAGTACAAAACGGGATTCCAGTGTTACCCATAGAGAAGGAATGGCTGATTTCTTAGAAATCCATCTCCAAACTAAAGGAAGTAGAGTAGTTTTGTTATTAAGACGAAATAATGGTTTTCTTGTGGGATTTAAATCGAAAAATTCCATAGAGTATTATGAACTCAGTGAGAAGAAGAGTAAAGGTATTATTCCGAGTGTTATCCCATCTATTTGGTAGGGGTTTTTAAAAAATTATCTAATTTTAGCGCCAAAATTAGAGAAATTGTTATTCAGTGAAGGTACAATTAGAGATGCAGTGAACCTTTTGGCTAAGTTTAAAGCTGATGATAAAAGTAAAAAAAGTGTTTCAAAAGGTAAAGAGAGAGAATGATCATGAAACACAAATTAAAAGGGCTATTGCAAAATTAATCATTTCAATATGTGAAGCTATTCGCTTAGAAACGGTTGAAACTTTTGCAAAATCCATGGTGTGTTATGAACTCAAAGATGAAAAGAAAAAAAAGTGTTATTCCAAGTTCTATTCGATCTACTTGGTCCGTAATTTTTCAAAAACTATTTAAATTTAGCAGCACTAAATTAGAAAAAATGATATTCAAATTCAATGAACGTATAGTTAGAGAAGACACAAAAGTTTTGGCTAAATTTAAAGTTAAAACTGGTGAAAAGGATATCAATAAATTTGATAATCACGGTTCAAACCATGATAATTTGGTTACCCACCAATGTCTCAATTTTTTTATTTGTTTTCTTAACTACTAAACACATAAAGAGTGATATAAAAAAATATATCAATTTTTATTGATCAATTTTTGCACTGGTTTGTTTTCTACACTACAGTACATTCAATTTGTATGATTTAGTCATATGTACTATTGACCGACTATTACACTAGTGTGACATACTTTTTACATGAATTCACAGGAATAGTTTCTGTATTTGAGACACATATTACGCAGCAATATGATTTTAAAGTAATGATAGATAAAGCCAATTGTTATGAAATTGAAATCAGAATCGATCATTTGTATACAGAATCTGACGAATGGAACAAAATCGAAATAAATTTGATCGGAAACTCAATTTTTTAAACATAGAATATTTAAGTCTTTAAAAATAAAAAAAGAAAAATCAGAAATTTTTTCCAAGAATAGATTGATAAATCAAAATATTACAAGGAACAAATCAACTAAATATAAAATAATTCAAATATGTAGCCACGATATTTCAATTTCTTTTGGAAAATAAAATAAAAAAATTATATTAAGATTTCGTGACTAATAAAACATATTTCATGCATAAACATTTTTTTTAGAATGATAAGTTTGTTTGATATACATTAATATAACATAGGATCATAAGCACAGAATTTATAATTTTTTTATGTCTTTCGATCGATATTTAGACAAACAATAACTTTATTTTTAAACTAAATTCATTGTTGAAAAATTATGGAATATTGGATTTGATTTGAATTATTAAGAAGGGAAAATGAACATCGCCATTTTGGATTCTCCTCCTTTTTTTTATTTTACTTATCTGTTCTCATCAATGCTTGTGAGCTAGAGCAAACGGAGTGCGAGGAAAAATAATATCTTCTGCATCCATCCGACCGTCCTTCAACCTAAGTCGCAATAAAAGAAACAAACATAGTCAAATACAAAACTCATTAATCGGTTATTTAACAACATGTCTCTCTATATTTAATTAATATAATAAAATTAAATACAATTGAATCAATCCGTTGTTAAAATAATATATTTTACGAAGATAAGCAGTTTAGTTTTTAGAATACTAATACAGTCAGTTAGAACGATTCCTCTCGATTTCATGAGGATGAGGACCAGTTCCTCCCTGAACTCAGGATCAGGGTTCAAAATTCAGATCCAGTTTCCAAATTTGATATCCCGCATTTTATACCGGTCGCAATTGCAATAATCATATTCAATCAAAATCAAGCAATAATGAAATCAATCAATACGAAATTAAATATATAGGAGACTAGTTACCTGACTCGACAGTTCAAAAATCACAAATAAAAAGAACGAATATCCATAACGATTGTGACGTAGAATTTTAATTCCGAACATTCGATCAATCAAACTTTTCTATTGACTTCTTTTATTTGGTCTTAGAAAATTGATTTCAGCCATTAAATATCAATTTAAGGATATATATAGTCCTATAGATAGGATTGAGTCACTATCCTATTTACTTTTCTACCGTTCGATTCCTTCCAGATGTGTGCGCTGATCAGATCCGAAGGCCAACTTTTGAGCGCTGAGGTGTTTACTTCCCCGTTAAATTTTATTTTGTTTCGTCTATTTTCCGTTTACTTGGAATCCATTTCTCCTGCTCTCTTCTGACTTCCAACCCCCTTCTCTTCTCTCAAGGTACTCATCTTCAATCTCTCAGCACCTTTCTCTCCGCCTCCCTATTACCCAGCTCGCGTCACCAAATTTCTCTGTTCTCTCGACCTTCTCCTCGACGCATATCTCCTCACCAAATCGAAACCCTAGACGAACCCATGGATACACGGGAAAGCAATCCTCTCCTCGATGCATCTGTCCTCACCAAATCCAAACCCTAGAAGGACCCACGGAAACATGGGGTTTGATGCATCGTTACATAATTATAATCATTTAATTAGAACTTGGGTGCTAATCTCATCGAATTAAGCTTCGATGCTTGGGGCTTGGCTAAGCCTGGAAAGTCTAATTGAGAAAGGCAAGTGCACCAGGAAATTCAATTGAGAACGAGGCTATTTTTGTTATTTAAATTGTTACATATCTTTATTATTTTGCAATTTATTGTGTTTTTACATGTTTATTTTCTGTTCAGGGGATTGCCTAATTGCGACTTTTCATTTTTGTTGTTTGTCTCAGTATTTGAAATACTGGTATGGTGGCATATTCCAAATTGACCTCAATTTGGTGCCTAATTGTGACTAATTATTCTTCTGTACCATCTGAATCCACATCATCATATCTTCATGTGCGCCATCCAATTTATCATCTTCTTGCAAATAACCACAACATCATCCACTATTATCGTTTTCTTCTTTCCTGCAAATTCTTTTAGCTGAAAGTAATAAAAATAATTGTCAAGAACAACTTTAATCGAACTACATTTTAAGGCTTTCATGGACAACAATTTAGATAAATATGTAGGGTTTTCGAAGAAATTGTTTCAAATTGACTCAAATTTAGGTTCAATTTACGTTGGAGATATCCAATTGTCTCACATTTATTTTTGTAGACAGCTCGAAAGAAGATCACAAGTAAATAAAAGAATGAATGCTTAAACCATCCGAAGGGATCTGTCCCATGTTATGAAATCCAAATAATCTCAAAATCCCAAGTTCTAAGCTACCTTGTGTTTAATGATTAAATACCTGAAGGATCTTTCCATACCTTATTTCTAGTAATTTGAACCTCGACAAAGTTAGGGGTCACTCAGAATTATTGCCTCGCATCGCCAAATCTTAATATTCGTTAATGTTAAGATTTTTAACAATATGTTATTGTTGTTATTGCTGATTCGTTGTTACATTTACCTTTGACATGTGCTAGGACAATGAATAAGAACCCAAGAGATGATAATTGAAGGGCCATGGTTATAACCCGATCGAGAAGAACAAATGGCAATGCAAAGCTACCCCAATTCTGGAAGTACTTGAGCGACATAGAAGCAAACAAAAGCACTAATCTTTGCTTTTCTACATGATATTTTGTTTCGACTTGGAAAGGATTTATGGTTTATCTCGTGCTAAAATATTTGTGTCTTTTGGATAGGTTACATTTTACATTAGGTTTAGTAAGTGCAAACTAGGAGAGTTATTTTTCTTTTTTGAATTCGTACTTGACGGTTTCAATTAAATGATATTAATTTTTGGCATTTTCCCCAAAAAAGAAAAGAAAGCAGTAGAATGTTAGAACTGATGACTTTTTTTTAATTAATTTTTTACTAATGAATATTTAATGATTTATTATGTTGTTTAATCAATGTCATCTCTACTTTTCTTTCTCATATGTACAACAGTGCATGCCTTAATGTGCCTTCATTGTGAATTACACTTGCAAAAATATACGACAAACACATATATGCACATACATAGACAAGTTCAAAGAATAATGACAAACGACATGGAAAATCACAAAAGATAGATGAAGTAAAAAAATAGAACCTTTACTGCAATCAATCTAGCTACAAAAATAAAAGTTGTATAAAGTTTCTCTCTGGCTATCTAAACTAAAACACACCTAGTTGTGTACCAGTGATGTACCATAAATACTTGCTATCTGTATGTTCTTTATACAATAACAAAAGACAAAACCACTTTATTCTATCAATTCTGAAAAAATAAGGTCTCTTCTAAACCAACTATTTGCAAGAGCACAACACTGGCATCAAGGAATACCCGTGTATCAATTCCAATCCTTTGTTCGTGCTGGCAATGTAATAAGAATGAGGGTCCCAATCCTACCATAACTGCTCCATATTCATCAATGCACTTCAAAGCTTCTTGCATTTGGATTGAGACTTCATCCTAATCAGAGAGCGACCAATTAATATTTCATATAATTCATGTTTGCCTCTTTTCACAGCACTGTCAAAAAATATTCACCAAATGATGTATCATTCACTACTAGAATGGGAGTTATCTGCTACATCTATTGGCGTCTCTATTCCGACACGATAAGCTGTTCGCGTCTAATTAACGACGCGAGGTTAGGGACCTTGATAGTCTAGCCGCGAATAATAAATATCTGAGTCGCTGGGACGCGAAATACGTAAATACGTCGTTAATTTTGTTTTAATTGGTGTCCAATTAACGACACATATCTTCTCGTTCGATTGGTGATTCTGCTGTCAAGCGTGTCTCTATTTAGAGATTATTGTGTCAGTATACCGACGCGTTTCTTTAGGAACGCAAATAATATAATGTCAGATTTTAGTGGGACCCACATTCAATTTTTAGTCGATATAGCGATGTTGTTTGTCACCGACCCTGATAACATCGTCAAAATTTAGTGGGGCCCACAATATGTTCATATATATGCGCGTTGCTATTTATTAAAATATATGGTGTCATTATACCGAGATATCCATCAATTTCAATTATGCAGCCATTCAATATACCCCGATACCAATTTGGTTTCACCAATATTTGTTTCATATGAATTTAATTCTTGACAGCTTTTTGCAATTCACAAATTTGAATCAAAAAACGGATCACACAAAATATCTATTAAATCAAACACAAAACTTTAAATTTCATTGAACTCAAAAATCAACATTCACAGTAGAAACAACAAACATGCGTATGTTTGAAACAAACCAGAATTCAAAGTAAAATAACATAAAATTTTCAATCAATCTTAAACAAAAGAACAAATAAGAGTTACACCTAAAATGAAACAGTCACAATATAGCAACAAATAGTCTTCCTACAGAAATTCGCATAACCAAGCTTAGCTTGCTCGCCTAAAGCTTTGTCGAGTAATGCGCTCAATGCTCCCGTAGCATTTGAACTGCGCTTCATTTGTGTTACCTGATAAAGTATTGATATTGAAAAAGAGTGAAAAGCTTATTGATCAAAGTACTTTTCCAACAATCATTTTATTACTCGGAAGCAAGAGATATATGCATCATAGTCTTACAGCAATCAATAAAATCACATAAATAGAAAGAAACTAGATAGTGAAAATTTAATTACTTACCTCCAGAAGTTAAAACAACAGCCTGCCTTTAACCTACAAAGATAAAAAAAAATTAAGTATGAAAATGAAGAAAAACAAAAGTAAAATCGATAGTAATTGTTTACAATTTACAACAGCAAAGTCCATAAATGCCGATTAAAATACTAGCTATCCACTATAAAAATTTTATATACTGACGAATAATGAAATAAAAGATAATATGTGAAACATACAAACTCAAACCTCAAACTATGGATTTATTTTTTTCTAATATAGAATTTGCACAAGGAAGCTGTTGCAATAACCAATTTAAAGATATCACATCTTTTTTACTTAGAACTAATTCCCTTTTTTAACCTGACAATTCCAATGTCCTTAATTTAATCATCCATGTGCTTCAATTCAGTAAAAAAAACATAGATAGAGAAGTCATACCGATTTGATTTTTGTAGACTTAAGATGAGTCTACCTCTAACCTATAGAGAGCAAAAAAAAAAAAAATTAAGATTTTTGTTCAATTTTTATTACCTCAATTTTATGACTAAATGCTGGTTATACAAATATAAGTAAAATTGCCAAGTAATTTCTAGATATAATTAGATTTACAAATGTAATATAACCTATTCTTACAACAAAAATATTAAGAATATGTGAGTCTTAGCTAGACCATTCTTGCAACTGGATGCAATTTCTCGGCTAATCGCCTATCATGACATCACACTACAATGAAAACAAAGATACTTATCAATTACTAGAAATATAATACTCCGAGAAGAATATAACAAGCAAATCAAATATTCGCAATAATAAACTTATTTCCCTCAAAATTTCACAAAAAATAAGTAAATAAAATTTGTTTTCATCAATTGTGTATTATGTGTCAGAGTTCTTTACTTTACCGAATTTTTGTCAAGTGACCAAGAGTCCAGCCTAAAAACTTAGAAGATGTTTTTAAGAGTTTGGTAAAGGAAGGAAAAAGATGTTAAAACCAGAAAATTTGTGTTCATCGGCTGTTTCGAGAAGTGTATGAGATCCCCGGCAGGGATATTGACAATACTTTAGTAGCTTTGTAGTGGAATTTGTGAGATTTTAGTGTTATTAAGGGTATCTGTGATATTGTATGTTTTGCGGGGCTTTAGCTGTACTCTGATAGTTTTATAGGGTGCAAGCTGCTAAAGTTTTCCTCTATTTAGAATTGTAGCCTCACCCGTCATTGCAACACGTGAACTAATTAGTAAAAGTTGGTAAGTATATGCAAATGATATCATTGGCCAATTATGTACTAATTAGTTCTATTGCCTGTATGGTCTTCAGTTTTCACATTTTACATTTAGAATTGCATGTAACATTTTTGAAATTTAGTATTGGTATCAATTTAGCTTTGTACCAGCTTACTGCTTACTGTTGTGTCCAGCACGTTCTCTCTCTGATCTTTCACAATTGAGATTTGACACACCGTCGGCCCTTAATTTAGTCCTTTGCAAGTATTTGTAGAATTGTGAAAGTATTTTTAATTTCTTATAATCATTTTTTTGGTTGCATATTTAGGACACATGTGACTTATTAAAGATGAACTATTTTGGGAGGAAGCTTCTAGTGTCAAATCTAGTCGGGATTTTTTGCATTGGTTACCTATCATTCACACAAGTTTCCCTGCATTTCGATCAGCCTCCTAATCCAACCTTATGCAAAATTGAAGTAGTATTTTGTCTAAATGACTTAGGTTTGATTGTAATATTTGTTAGTTGTAAACTATTAATAGGCTATCCAAAGTTATAGTTTGGTGGAATTCTCAAATTTTGTTTGTATAATAGGGAATGCCACATTTGTAGAACTCCATTTGAACTTTTCCAAATATACTCGTGTCTTACTTGTTAATGGATTCGGATATTGGGTTTATACATAACAATTGAAACTGGTACACAGCAGAAAATGAAGCAATGTTTATCAAATATATTTTCATATATGCGTCGATACACTGATACATTAGATCAACAAGTCATTTTAATTTAAATAATTCAGTAATTTGTTTATTAGCGTTCTTGTTGATATGTGTCAACTAGTGACTCCAATTAATTTTATATTACGTGCGCCTGTAATAAAAAAATTAGTGTCTCTGTCCGAAAATGATTGGCATCCCAAATAATTTACGTTTCTCTTGATATGTGTCGGTTTACCGACGCCTGTTAGATTCGAGTTACCCGTGTCCTTGCATAAAAATTGATAGTGTCTCTATTTAGAATATTTTTGCGTCCTAACTAATATGTGTCGGGCTACCGACACCTGTTAAAAGTCCTCTCCCCATTTTTCCCTTTTTGCGTCCCTGCTTAATTCAGGGACCCTAATACGTCAGTATTCTGACGCGAAAAAACGAGATTCTAGTAGTGATTGTCATGATATATCTCATTGTGTAATGCTTTTGGCTTTTAAAAAATAATGTTAATTCTTTGTACAAGGACAATTCGTGTGATATTTATATCTGATGAGGTTGGATTAAACTTGAGCATCTAATGATACCATCTTAATTGAGGTTTGAACTGAGTAAGTCAATTGGGAATTCAGTTGTTTGTTTCTTGAACAGATTATCCCTATCATGTATCTTTAAGTTCATTTATCGCCTAACAAGAAAATTAAAATCACTAGTATGTTAGAGAAATCAATTTCATCTTGCAAGCTTTCAGTAAGTAAAAGCATTTGATTCTAGAACTCATTTCTCAATTCGTAACAACTAAATCAAATTTTATCACAAAAGAAAAATTAAAGACTGATGTAACTCACGTACTGTCTACCACTCTCTATTGTTTAATTTACCTCAAATAATTCTAGAATTGGGCAGTAAGTTGAATGAAAGAATGGAGTTTTGTTTTCATAAAGCTAAAAAAAATAATATAACATAATAAATTAGATTTTGAAGGTTTTGAAGGTTAGTCTAATTGATTTGCAGAAAGTTGCAGTTGCTATCTGATGGATCACTTTATGTTTTCTAAATTCTTGATGTTGTGTAGACAGTTTGAATTGTTTTGGTTGGTACGTTAACATTCCAAACAACCCCTAAAAGACCATATCGCAGTGCACATTTAGTCTGGATCAAACTGTCAAATTGCTTGTTCTAGATGCTGTCATTTTAACTATGGCAGCAAAACAGACTCATACTAATTAAGATTTTCTCCCTTTTCTTAAATGAGAAATGGTAACAAGGATAGAAATACTACAAAAGAAAAACATAAATAATGCAGACTTCCCAATTAAACTAGGCTATTCTCAAAATCAAATTGGAATCTACTAAAGGGACCCTAAAATCAACTGCAAACATTGTAAGGACCATGTATTTTTTAAACTCCAGGGGACCAAAACAGAAAATGAGTCATCATGAACATTATGGCTAATACTTTCAACATTGTTAATTTAAATTGGTGTACTTATTCAAAGCAGAACATTCATTGTGGAGAAAGTGTCACAATAGAAGACCAAGCTTACATCGGTACCAGCTACATAAGGGGAAGTACGAACCAAGAGAGAAGAGGCTTGATGTACAGTGTACCTCGCCATTTCTTCCAATCTCCTGGCTGTTTCTTCTGAGACACTGGAGAGCGATCTACCTCGCTATTTCTTCTGAGAGACTCGAGAGGGATCTAGGGTTTTCTTCTGGCACTTATGAGAGAGAGAGAGAGAGAGAGAGAGAGAGAGAGAGCGATTGAGATCGAGATGTACAGTTCGAGTTTTTAGTTTAATAAATAATTGTTGATTTGTATGCCAAACGCAATTTGTGCAGCTTTGCTTCCAATAATTCGTTGTTGAATTTCAATATACTTAACAATTGTCATTTGTGCTTTCATGTCCATTTTATCCAAAACGCCGCTACAATATGTCAACACCACAATGCATTTCGTTCTCTCTATTTGCAGCTCATCACATTCTCTTTGGCATTATGCAAGTTGCTCTATCTGTATTATCTCATTCTAGTCTGATTAGGCATGTTTTATATTGATCCAACAAAAAGACTAATATTAACAAGTACGTTGCAACACAGAGGTCAATACAATTGATGATAAAGTTTAAGAGAACATTAATCAAAATCATAGCAATTTTGACTAATCAAAATACAAAAGGACGAAAAACTAGTTCCATAGGAGAAAACAGAGAAGTCATGTTTATAGAGCTTTACGTGTTTTTGAATGTATCAGGTAGCGCCCCCAATTAACCTTTACTTCAACTTGAACACCACACGGATCAGAAACAGCCCCCACAGAGTCGCCATAATACTCCGGTGGAAAAAGCAAAGCACCTGATGCAAGGAGCTCCTTTGTGTCAAAATTCCAAAGATCAACCTTCACCACAAGTGACGAGCCACGATCACAAACAAATAAAGACCTAGACAACTCAAGGGAGTCCAGAGGCTTGACGGTGGAGTATTCATCACTTCTCTTACTAAATAAAAAGTATGTCAGGTAGGGCATATCGTTCATATAAACGACAATATCACCATAAATCTTTGAGCCTGTTTCTTTTGGCAACTTGATTAACTTCACATCTAGATCCGCAAGCCAAGAATGTTCCATCACAGTATAGGTCACGTGCACAAAACCATTTTTTCCCTTCAATGTGTATAACAACCACTCATTGATACGATTATAACAAGGATCCCAAAGTAAAAGTTCATCACAAAGTTCATCATCGTCCATCTTGAGGTTAACAATGAAACCAATGGGATCATAACCCAAAGGGGCTATATCAAAACCTTTCAATGGCAAGGAACCCTACAAGAATGAGGAAAAAAAAAAAGGGTGCTGAGATAAATCCGTCGAGAGAATACATGAGGGCATTTTGTGGGTGTACGTGTGTGTATGCGCACCCGCGCAGGTGAGGAGTGGGTGGACCCTGACCTTCTGTTTAATCATCACTGCAGTTTCCTTGTCACAATTGAAGAGGGCTATCTGGTAGACCATGCAGTCCAATGTGACAGTGCCATGGATATTGCCAAATGTCTTTGTCCTCCCACGCAGGTCCACTTTAATGTCAAAAACCTCTACCAATGCATCCCCTCCATTCCACTCAAGTCTCACCCTCCCTTCTCCATTTGTCTCTACACGACTTGGTAACAAAATGTCATTTTCTCTGGGAATTGGAGGTCTCCATGATGGCAGTGTATCTACTGGTTTATGATAATCCTACAGGTATCAAAAAGAAGGTTCCACAACCTTAGAGCAACATTATTAGGCTGAAAAATATTACAAAAAAGATCAAATTAATGCAAACTCTTGAAAAAAACTTCAAATAAAAAGAGCAGTATGGCAGTATGATAAAGAGGCCCTTCTGCTTACTAACATGGCAAGACATGTAAGATTGCAAAACAAACAATATGCTTAAATACATACTGGGTAATGTTATTATAGAGATGACTTTTTTTAGCCCATTCTTTAGGCTCTTTACTGAGACGCATTACATCCAATTTCATCACCACTGCAGCTAGTTGAAAACACCAAATAAGAACTTGGTTTTGAGTGGGAGTGTGGGACAGCTTGAATTGAGCACTTGTAAAGATGTGTAACAAATTGTTTTGTGCCTTAAAGAGCCAGGCACAGGTCTGTGTTTTGTCTATCCATTACTATCAGTCCCACTTTGACTCACATAGGCTATCTACATAATTAATCCCTATCAGCTGTCAAAGAGAAACAAAATAGAGGACATGACATGAATAACCTGGAATTTTTCAGAGACGTCATTTCAATTATGAATATCCAAAATTCCAGTAACAGAGAAGATAAAAAAACCATTCACCTTAAAGCGCTTGTTCTCAGCTGTGATGATATCCACCAGGAGAGGCCTGATCCCTAAACGTGCAGGCTTGACCATTTTGTCACACTTGCTGCTGGAGCCATGGCTTTCATTCTCAAGGCAATTGCTTTCAGCAGTCTTGATCTTTTTTGTGCTTTTTCTTACTCTCTTACACAGGATGACTCGACTACTCTTTGGTCTCCTCCTTTGAAAATCATGCCATGACAGATACCATAAGCACTTCCTACTAACACACCAAAGCCATGGATATGCTAACGACGCCTTTTGAGGACTCCCACTCCTTTCCTGATCCTTTTTCTCCACCTTTTTACTACTCTTTTTGTTGCTCACGTGCTCAGTATCAGAAGGCATCTCCTCATAACCCAGTGCATCAGAATGCAACCCCTTATCTTTCAGTGATCTTCTCTGTTTGGCCAGCAGACTGCTCTTTCTTCTCTTCCGCTTAGCCCGTTGCTCATTCTCGAGATGCCCCAGCCGGGTTGTGTCAGCGACCTGGGTTGGGATTTGGTTTTGGGGGTTGACGCCTCCGCCCCATTCTGCCAACGAGTCCCCGAGTGCTATCTCAGAACAACTACTCTGACCTTTCTGCTTCTTTCCCTGTAGGTGGCTGTAGCTCTCGCTCTCCCCGGCAAGGTAACGGTTAGGGCTAGCGTCAGGGCTAGGGCTTTGGTCGTGGTGATGAGATCTCGTCCCCGTCGTCCGTTTCTTTCTGGTCATGAGGCACGGGAGGAGGGAGATTTGATCGGAATCGGCGCAAGCGAGTTCTAATTAGGGATGTGCAATGCTAAATTGCTGAATAATATTTATCGAGTTCGCGCTTCCCCAATTTCTAGCACCGCTCTCAGGCTCAACGGATTTAAATCCTCGCGCGACGCGTGGACCTGGTAATTATAAAGAGCCGGCCCCAGCCCGTTATCGGCCCATCGTAATTGTGATGAACTTTCTGTTAGAAAGTGCTTAATTCCATTTTTGTGCCATCAAATAGCAAGAAACAACAACTAAACACAAGGATCTAGATTTCAACATCATTCACAAGCATTTCACGATGAGAGGAGGAGATTTATACCTCTCTTTGTGTAGTAACAAAAAGGCTCGATTCCATGGCATGGGAGTCGATGGGGGTGCGTGCTCCACCACCTCCACCATCTATGGCGCCTCAAGCCCACCAAGGAGCTAACCACGAGCTCCATGAAAGTGCTAGCTTTCAAGAGCTCCTAGCTAATCCCTTCTGTGAACTTCTTCATCCTATTAACTATTTTAATGGAGAAGAAGAATGAATAGAGCTCAACACATGAGCAAGAGAGGAAGAGGAAGAAGGGGGCAGCTAGGAAGAGAGGAGAGAGAATGTGGATGGAGGCTAGGGCTTTCCCAAGAGGTGACCCCTTTATATAGCCACAACTCTCATCCTCTCTTTGAACTATTTACAAGTATGCCACTATGGCTCTAGCTGAAATTAATAGGGTCATTTTGGGCTACATCAAATGTTGCAATGACCCAATAAACCATCCTATTAATTACTCCTTCATCCTTCCTCAAATCGGGCCTTTAATTAATTAAATAACTAGAAGCCCAAATAGCTCAAACTAATTAAAGTGTGTTAAACATAATTAATTATTAACTCATTAATAATTAACTTTGGATTAGTTAATGCATTAATTTGTTTCCATATGATCCTTTTGACTTAATTAATTATAACGGTTCACAACGGTATATAATTAATTAATCAACTTATCATATTTCGCAATATTAACTGTTGCGAATAAACAATTAATGCACCGTGTGGTTAGAGTCCTATTTGTGCGACCCTATTGAGGATTTATGCTACGTTGGCCATGAAAATAAATCGTTATTTATTTCCAATAATCATAAGCGGTATCTAGCAACACGTTATGATTCTCAATTCGCATAAATAATGTACTGTTACAATATCTTAATCCTGCATAAGAAATATAAGTATTTCCTTATCTGATTCTTATGTCACATGATATCATTGTATAATCCAAGATAGGAGTGTGTCATTCTTGCAGATTATACATTTCTTGATCTAGAGTTGATCGTCTAGTTTGCATGCATACGATCCAACTCCATCAAGGGGCCCAAACAGATATCATGACTCATTAAGTATATTAATGAGGGACATACGGTTTTCTTGATGAACAACTTTTCCCCGCACAATTCAAGAGAACCTAAATAAAGTCCGTATAGCAGCCTTTATCAGGAATCAACGTTAGACGATATTTATTGAACCTATCCTCATGTGGAAAAGTTGAACATCTCAAACTTGGAATCAAACTCATATGAAATAAACAATGACGCATAACACAATCCATATGTTTATTTCATTGGGTCAAGTCATGTACTATGTTCCAATAACATACACATATGCAATTAAGTTGGTAACTCCTTACCTATGATTTGTAGAACTTAATCATCACTTAACTTGTATACTAATCTTATCTGATAATTAATGTTCCTTGTTAATTATCAAGATTATGGACGATTTAGATTTATTATTGTTATTTTAATGAATGATCCACAGAGATCTACAATTCAGATCATCAACCTGAATGATCTGTCAATAATAAACTCTAGGAACAAATGATTAAATATCATCATTGACATAAACTAAGTAAATAAGTCATTAAATATTGACTTCTAGGATATAACTCCAACACTTTCATACAGCAAAATAGCACCCTTTCGGCCTTTCCTCTTCATTTTATTTCTTTTTTTTGAAGAAAAAATAGGGGTCAAGCCCCTACCTTTATATTGATAATTAAAAATTACAAAAAGTTTAGCGAGATGCTAAAGAAGATAAAAATAAAGTACAGAAAACAACAAAAAAGTAAAAAGAAATCTAAAAACGTTAAAATTTAAACAAAACACTAATCATTTTATTTCTGTTACTGTTAATTGTTATGAACTTTCATACATCCTTAAAATTTAAGTATTTTTTCACTCTTTTGAAGACCAAAGAGGCAAGGCGAACTAAACCTCGAGGAGCAAAACAACTTTCGCTGATATTTGTATGACAAGATCTAAGTGCATGAAGAAAATGTAATATAATACAATCTACACCCAGAGTTTGTACCTAGAAAGAAAACGACCCTTTTTTTTTTTCTCTTTACTAATATTTATTTGTTGTCTCTGTATCTTATTTATGTTTAGACAAAGTTTATAAATACATCGTCATTATTATTTTTCAATCAAATAATCATCGGCATTTTATTTTTTAGTCTTGTAGGTTTTAGCAGGTAGGATTACTACTAGTCATGTCATATGTAAATCTAATAAAGATTAGATATACTAGAAGGATTGAATATGTCAAACTTCAATCTCGTAAGGTATATAACACTGGAAAGCAATCACCACCACGCTAGGCTACGCATAAGACCACTGTCTCTCTTCATATGCGGTCGATACACTACGACCTCATATTAGAATCCAGTGTCACCATTCACGATTTCAAGAGCCCTACATGCTGCGCTTCTCTTTTATATTTATAGATATTTATATTGTGTTTGTTCTTTTTCTTTAATCTTTATTTAATAATTTTTGTTTCTAAAGATATTTAAATTTCATGTAATGAGCTAAAACAACATAAAGATTATCATGCTCAACGAGGAAATAACAAAGAGGTAATATTCCAAGGTTTCCAATGGAATTGATACAATAAAGTTCGTCAATGTTGATTTTTTTTTTTTTTATATATATCAAAAGATGTCAGCTCAAATGTATCAACTAAGTAAAAGTCAAATTGGGGTTGTTCATTTCGGGAAGACCTGTCTGTTCCAAACAAGCTTAACATCTAACCCACCATTAGCTGTGTTCTTTTTCAGTTCACTATAGCCGAGGCTGCCGAGCACCTGCAATAAAAGGGACAGTTGATTTGCTAGCGATTTTTTTCGGCGTATTTCTCATGATTTGATACAAATAAATAATAATAATTACACATAATACAATTCGTATATTTATTTCATTAGGTCAAGTCTTGTGCTATGTTCCAGTAACGTACACATATGCAATTTAGTTCGTAACTCCTTACATATGATTTGTAAAACTTAATCATCACTTAAATTGCATATTAATTTTTTAATGATAATTAATGTTCCTTATTAATTATCAAGATTATGGACAATTTAGATATATTATTGTCATTTAATTAAATAAAACATAGAGATCCACAATTCAGATCCTCAACTTGAATGATCTGTCATAATAAACTCAAGGAACAAATGATCAAATATCATCAATAACATAAACTAAAATTAAGTCATTAAATATTAACTTTCAGGACATAACTCCAACAGATATCGTCCCACCCTCACGTCTCGCGAATGCATAGAGATTGTGTATTTGCGGCGGAATTGTTAAACCATATGTATCAGGGTATGACATAAACTTAACGACCTGTAATCTCGAATACCCCCACTGAAATCTTGTCGATTTTTCTAACTCGTCATTAGCTCGGATTATGTCAAGGGTCTTGTCTTGTATCTTTCATGTATATGTATGTGAGAGACACCACTATTCACAATCACGATCACGGGGGAAAACGTAATCCATGATAACCATCAATATGAACCCAAAGAGAAAGAAACTTGAGCTGCTCAATCTTAACCACAACTAGCTTTTGATACGCGCTTCGCGCGTGAGGCATTGTTCTTCTAGTTAAACAGTAATTTTCTTTTTAATGGAATTAAAGCCATATCAGATGACACCATTAATATTGTCTCATGAACAACTTGCTACAGCTAGAGACAACAATCACCATTTTGACATGACATTAGTTAATGATATGTATAATACTGCCATAATGATATGTTCTAAAGATATTTTTTAGAACAGAGAAATATTCATTTAAATTGCTAGTAACATGTTTAACCGTTAAATCGATAAAACTATACCATCAAATGTTATTAATTCTCATCGAAAAATCACATGTTTAAAAAGAGTTGATTTTTGTCTTAGCAAAACGTCATTAGAATAGTTTAGAAATAAATTACATGTGTCATATATAGGAGAATATTGTTAACCTTAATATTTGGCAAAATGTTCAAATATTATTTTTAACATATTTTTAATTATGGTTCAATACGTAAAATAATTTTGACCAATTATAATACTACAAATATTATATTGGCATGATATTATGGATATTTAAACTCACATTTGCTATGAACATAGTATGAGTTGTTTTTATCCGAAAGCAACCATATTTTCATTGTGCGGTTATCTCATATTTTAATTAGGTGTCCATATTTTAATATATTTTTTTATTTTTATTTTATTTTTTATTAAGAATATATAATTATATTATCGTGCTAATTCATATATATTGGAATGGTAATAATTACAATAATTAACATTATCATTCAAAATACATGCAATTGAATTAAAATTATATATGTATTATTGATTAAAATCCAAAAATTTTCATTAACCACACACCAACAAAAGTTATCGAATCATTAATCAATTTAGGTAAATTTAATTCATTTGCTAATTATGTGAATATAAAACTCTTCTGATCCACAAAGAAAATTTATATTGAGTCCTCGTCCAGCACATCAAACAAATGAGTTATTTCCTATTTCTACTTTTGGCTCCGATCCTCCGTTGAGATTTGTGCATAATTCTCCGTGCATCATAAGAAAAAGGATTGTCTGTATCAAATACAGGTAAGATATACAAAAGCTATCATATGAGATCATTCGACCTGGGCAAGATGTAGGCGGACTGTTAGAATTTTGCAACAGTGATTCCGTATAGACTTTAATTAATGTTGCAGGGCTATAAGTGTTCCCGTTTAACTTGGTTACTTGACCCAATACACAAAATGGTATGGGAACTGTCACAAAATATCCAAAATTGATGACGTCACAATGACATTGTTAGGAAATGCTCATATTTTAATTTTAGATTAATTACAACTAATTAATCACCATTAACAACAAGCAAATCAATAGATCTAGTGCTAAAGCAATCACACGTCATGAGAAAGGAAATAGAATCATTACCTCTCCCTAAATCGTATTAAGGAGGTAAGATCCTAAGCGTAGGAATCGGTGGCGTGCCTTCACCTCCTCCAAGTCGCCGGCCGGCCGCCTCGAGTCCACCAAGAGATTAACCAAGCTCTAGAAGATTCGTGCTAGCGATTCAAAGAGAGCAAAGCTAATCCTAAGGTTTTCCCTCTTCCAAAGCAATTAACTAATTAATTATTTGAGGGAAATTTGTTCAACACATGAACTATGAGAGGTAGAGAAGAGAGAAAGGGAGGAAGAAATTCTGAAATTTCTTCTTCCTTGGTGGATTTCGGCTAGGAGAGAGAGAAGGGAAGGGAGCAATGTGACGGCTAGGGTTTTCTCCCAAGAGACACCCCTATTTATAGTGCTCCAACCCTAGGTCTCTCATCCAACAAATCTTGGACAGATTTGCCCCTATCCATGCCGAAATTAGGTGGAGGATTTATGGGCTCCAAAGCCCATTAATCCATCTCTCAAGTTACTCCTTTCATACACCTCAATTCGGGCCTTTAAATAATCATTTAATTTAGAAGCCCAATTAGTTCAATTAATTAAATGTGTTGCACATGATTAAATATTAACATATTAATAATTAATCTAGGATTAGCAAATGCACTAATTTATTTCTATATGATCAATTTGATTTAATTAATTATAACGGTTCATAACGGTATATAATTAATTAATCAACACATCATATTTTCGCAATATTCACTGTTGCGAATAAATAAATAATGCACTGTTTGGTTAAAACTCTATTTTGTGTGACCCTTTGAGGATTTATGCTATGTTAGCCATGGAATTAAATCGCTTATTTAATTCCAATAATCATAAGCGGTATCTAGCAACACGTTATGATTCCCAATTCGCATAAATAATGTACTGCTACAATATGTCAATCCTGCATAAGAAATATTAGTATTTCCTTGTCTGATTCTTATGTCACATGATATCTTTGTATAATCCAAGATAGGAATGTGTCATTCTTGCAGATTATACATTTCTTGATCTAGAGTTGATTGTACATGTTGGCCAACCAATCCAACTCCATCAAGGGGCCCAAACAGATATCATCACTCATCAAGTATATTAATGAGGGACATACGGTTTTCTTGATGAACAACTTTTCCCCGCATAATTCAAGAGAACATAAATAAAGTCCTTATAGCAGCCTTTATCAGGAATCAACGTTAGACGATATTTATTGAACCTATCCTCATGTGGAAAAGGTGAGCATCTCAAACTTAGAATCAAACTGATATGAAATAAACAATGACACTTAACACAATCCAAATGTTTATTTCAATGGGTCAAGTCCTGTACTATGTTCTACAACATATACATATGCAATTAAGTTGGTAACTCCTTACCTATGATTTGTAGAACTTAATCATCGCTTAACTTGCATACTAATCTTATTTGATAATTAATGTTCCTTGTTAATTATCAAGATTATGGACATCTTTAGATTTATTATTGTCATTTATGAACAAATGAGTTATAGAGATCTACAATTCAGATCCTCAACCTGAATGATCTATCAATAAATAAATCAAGGAACAAATGATAAAATATCATCAATAACATAAACCACAGAAGTAGCCATAGTGATTGGCTTCTAGGACATAACTCCAACAATCTCCCACTTGGCCTAGAGTCAATCAACAATGACTTCTAGCAAGTGCATAGTACTCAATGTAATATCCAAAATATACATGTCTCATACTAAAGCCTCAAAGTAAAAGATACAACTCAAAGCCACATAGGCATACGCCTAATCCCCATGGATGCAACATGCAACTCATGTGCGGCTCGAGACAAAGGCTTTGTCAGAGGGTCCGCTGTGTTCGCGGCACCGTCCACCTTCTTGACCTTGATCCACCCGTCATTCACAAACTGACGGATAAGATGGAATCGTCGTAGAATGTGCTTGGTCTTTTGGTGAGACCTAGGCTCTTTGGACTGAGCTATGGCTCCCGTGTTGTCGCAGTAGAGATCCACTGGACTTGAGATGCTTGGAACCACCTCCAGCTCGGTCAAGAACTCCTTGATCCAAACGCCTTCTTTCGCTGCTTCACCAGCCGCTAAGTATTCCGCTTCGGTGACGGAATCGGCCGTAGTTTCTTGCTTGGAACTTTTCCAACTTACGGCACCACCATTGAGCAGGAATACATAGCCGGACTGTGACTTAGCATCATCTCGATCGGTTTGGAAACTAGCATCGGTGTAACCACTTACAACGAGCTCTTGGTCTCCACCGTATACGAGGATGCTATCTTGTGTTCTCTTCAAATACTTGAGGATATTCTTGACTGCGGTCCAGTGTGGCATACCAGGGTTAGCTTGGTATCGACTAGTCACACTAATCGGATGTGCCACATCGGGGCGAGTGCATAGCATGACATACATGATTGATCCGACCACAGATGGATATTGAAACTTGTTCATGAATTTCCTATCTGCATCTTCCGTCGGACATTGAGTCTTACTCAAGAATATGCCATGTGACATAGGCAAGTAACCCTTCTTGGAACTAGCCATTTTGTGTTTTTCCAACACCTTGCCAATATATGCATCTTGGCTCAAGCCTGACAACCTCCTAGATCTATCTCTATAGATTTTGATTCCTAGGATGTAGGCGGCTTCGCCCAAATCTTTCATTGAGAACACTTTCTTCAATGAATCCTTGACATCATTCAATTCGGGAATATCATTCCCGATCAAGAGTATATCATCAACATATAGAACAAGAAATACGACCACGCTCCCACTAATCCTCTTGTAAACACAAGGTTCCTTTTCGCTTTGAATGAAGCTCAACTTCTTGACCTCTTCATCAAAGCGCTTGTTCCAACTCCTCGATGCTTGCTTCAATCCATAAATGGACCTTTGAAGCTTACATACCTTGTTAGCATTCTTAGGATCCACAAAACATTCGGGTTGTGTCATGTACACATCCTCTTCCAAATTTCCATTTAGGAAGGCGGTTTTTACATCCATTTGCCATATCTCATAGTCATAAAATGCGGCAATTGCTAATAAGATCCGAATTGACTTAAACATGACGACGGGCGAGAAGGTTTCTTCATAGTCAATACCATGAATTTGCTTGTAACCTTTCGCAACAAGTCGTGCCTTGTAAATGGTCAAGTTGCCATCCATGTCGACCTTTCTTTTAAAGATCCACTTGTTCTCAACGGGTCTCACTCCGTTGGGAAGGTCAACCAAGGTCCAAACCTTGTTGTCATACATGGATTGCATTTCGGATTCCATGGCCTTAAGCCACTCCTTGGAGTCGGATTTCTTCATCATGTCATTAATGGTCAAAGGTTCGTCATTCGCAATGACGAGAACATCATGCAAACCCAAGTACCTTTCGGGTGGATGACTTTCCCTTGTAGACCTTCGTAGAATGGGTGCTTGAGGTTCTTGAGGTTCTTGAACTTGTTCCACAACTGCTTGTGGAGTTGGTTCTTGATCCTCGAAACTTTGAGTTTCTTGAACATAATCGGCATGCGATATGTTCGAGTCCTCATTTGAGGGAGCATTTTCTTGAACCTCTTCCACAACTGCTCGTGGAACGGGTTCGGCTACAACCTCATTTAGAACCTCATTGGGAATAACTACATTACCTACTTGAGGCATGTCTTGTGGTAGTTCATGAATTTCTTCAATAACTTCATTACTCCCACTACTTCTTCTTGCGAGAAACTCCTTCTCCAAGAACACACCGGTACGAGCAACAACTATCTTGTTCTCGTTGCGGTTGTAGAAGTAGTATCCCTTCGTTTCCTTAGGGTATCCTACGAAATAACACTTGTCCGTTTTGGGTCCTAGTTTGTCGCTCATTAGTTTCTTCACATGAGCTTCACAACCCCAAATCTTGAGAAACGTCATACTTGGTTTCCGACCAAACCAAAGTTCATAGGGTGTTTTCTCAACGGACTTAGATGGAACACGATTTAGTGTAAAAGCTGCGGTCTCTAATGCATAACCCCAAAACGATTTAGGCAAATCGGTTTGGCTCATCATCGATCGAACCATGTCTAGCAAAGTTCGATTCCTCCTTTCGGATACACCATTCCATTGTGGTGTTCCCGGCGGAGTGAGTTGTGGAACTATTCCACACTCCTTTAGATAATCACCAAACTCATGGCTCAAGTACTCTCCTCCTCGATCGGAACGTAAAACTTTAATCTTTCGACCAAGTTGGTTTTCAACTTCATTCTTGAACTCTTTGAACTTGTCAAAGGATTCGGACTTGTGCCGCATTAAGTAGATATACCCGTATCTACTATGATCATCGGTGAAAGTGATGAAGTATGAGTAACCACCACGTGCACAAATACTCATGGGTCCACATACATCGGTATGTACAAGGTCTAATAAGTCATTTGCCCTTGTTCCTTTATTGGGAAAAGGCGCTTTGATCATCTTTCCCATCAAACAAGACTCGCATATGTCAATTGGCTCGAAAGCGAATTGATCCAAGAGACCAACGGTTTGTAATCTCTTGATGCGCTTCTCATTGATGTGACCTAAGCGGCAATGCCACATCAAAGTTGCATTCTCATGAGAAATCTTACGTTTCCTATTGTCATTTTCAACACTCAAAACAAGTTCATTATTATCAAGCATATAAAGACCATTCGATAAATGCGCAACACAATAACGAACTTCATCACGAAACAAAGTCAAACACTTATTCTTTATTACAACATCAAAACCATCCAAGTCTAAACATGAGATAGAGATAATGTTTCGAGTGATACATGGAACTACATAAACATCCTTGAGTTCCAACATAAAACCAGAAGGCAAAGATAATTCCACGTTCCCAACGGCCATAGCTGAAATGCACGTGCCGTTACCGACGCGGAGTTGAACTTCGCCTTTCTCAAGTCGCCTCCTACTCTTTAGTGCCTGCACATTTCGACAAATGTGAGCACATGAACCAGTATCAAATATCCAGTCATTGCTTGAGGTAGCGAGAAAGGTTTCAATGACAAATATACCTGAAGTAGAAGGACGGACGGTTCCAGCCTTCTTATCAGCAAGGTACTTGGGGCAGTTCCTCTTCCAATGGCCCTTGTCACTACAATAGTAGCACACGGTATCGGAAGTGCCCGGGTTCTTCTTCTTCTTAGAACCCACGGGAGCTCCCTTGGACGAGCCTTGGGGCGTCACCGGGCCTTTGCCTCTCTTGTTTCTTCGGGCTTTCTTCTTGATCTTCCTTCCCTTGTCATTCACAGCAAGAACATCCTTAGACCCTTTCTCTTTCTTGAGACTTTCCTCAGTTTCCATGAGCATGTTTTGGAGATCCTCCAAACTTTTCTCCATGCCATTCATGCGGTAGTTCACAATGAACCCCGAGTAACTCTGAGGAAGAGAGTTGAGAATAAAGTCTTGGACAGCCTCCGGTGGGAAGGGCGTGTCAAGGCTTTCAAGCTGCCGAAACAACCCCGCCATCCTCATGACGTGTGGGCCAACTTCATGACCTTCCGCCAAACGAGTGTTGGCGACGGCCTTGATGAGTTTGCCCCTTTCGGTACGAGCTTTGGTCTTAAATGTTCTTGAGAGACGAGAGATGATTTCAAACACTCCAAGACCACTATCAATGTACTCCTTTTGGAGCTCATTGTCCATGACTGCAACAATCAAGACCGACATCTCTATGTCGTCTCCATGATGCTTTTCATAGTTATCATGGTCCTCTTTAGGAGCCTTCTCTTCAGGAAGAGGAGGTAAGGGAGTGGTCAAGAGATACTCCTTCTTTTCAAACCTAAGGGCAAGCCTAAGGTTGCGGTGCCAATCCAAAAAATTGGCACCATTGAAGGCAAGTTTCTCTTTTTCAAGAAGAGAACGTAGCGTAAAAGACGGGGAAGACATCTACAACAATATCAAAATTTAAGGTCATTTAGTTTATGCTTTTTGTTTTAACTTCCATAAAGTAAAACTTCCACTACATTAAATTAATGTCCCTAAATGTAATGGATTCCAAGATCCCCATTTTCGTCAAAATGGACCTGCTATGGCACGACATCCAAAATGACTAGACGAGGTAGGTTCTCTTTAACCAATCATACAACTTTATGATTCTTGGTTCGCTATGCGAACTTCATCCCGATGTCCAAGAAAACTTGTTGGAATCATCGATAAGCAACTTCTCTCTATTTGCTCCTAACAAATCTTTGCATTTGTACCCCGACTATCAAGTTTGACAACCATGACGTCCGCTATGGCGGACCGCGCCATGATTGGCAATTGACGTGAGGGGGATAGAGAGAAGGAGGATGATTTAACTTAATCATAATTGGGACAAAACAATTTATGTGACTCTTGTTTGGTGGTCATGTAAGCATACACCCATACCTACCTATGACAATTCAAGGCATTCACAAACAATCACATAACATAAGCATCTCAAACATTGTCGTGGGTTTGTATGGCTCCCGCTTGCATTAATCTTCGTCGCATCTCCATGTAACGAGACTAATCTAATCAAGCCCTCCCACTAATTACTAAGATCCTATCTAATAATTAAGGGAAATAAATACATGTGATAAAATTCCTAAAACCCCGCCTAGGCCTTAGGGGCATGCAAGCCTCACAAGTTACATTAAAAATTAACCAATTAATTATCAAGGCACCTTAGGCCACTTTACAAGCAATCACATGCATTCACAATATTTTACAACACACAAGGCATTGACATCTTGAGCCATATCAAACCCACATCCTCCTACAAAACAAAGTTAGCACATATACAATATACATGGTTCACTTGCTCTTAATTAATTTCATTAATTAGAATCTTTGTGCATACTTGTTGCTCAAGTTTTTCGAATGCAAAGAAGGCTTAACCTTAACAACTAATTGTTTAAGCCCTTTTAAATTAATTCCAACTATCAAAACAGAAAGGAGGGTAATTAAGGAGTCTTCTAATTAACCTTTCAACAAATTGATTAATTAGAAATTATTTTAACTAATTAAAATACGAAATTCGGGGCCCGAAAAATTCAAAATAATTCGGTCTCCAAAAAATCCGAAATAAATCCAGAGAACTCCTTACAAAGATTGTGATTACCTGTAAAAATCTCAAGGAAAGATCAATTACCATCAGGGAGAACCAAAAAAGACAAATCCTCAAATTGTGCGCGAAGCACCGTTAGAGAAAATTCTGTTATGGGTCTCAATCTTTTGATCTGTATGATCATCCCCTTGATATTTTTCCAGCAAACAATTTATATAGAAAAATACTATATACAATAGGCTATCATTCCATGAAAAGAAAAACCACAAGTTATATTCAAGATCAACGAGATAACAAGCATTTAAGCAAGGTATCCTGTTCTGGAACAGACCGTCGACCAAAAAGGTTTCACTCGGTTGAGGTATCAAATCTCAATGAAAATCTATGAAATTAATTTTCACAGATTCCAGACTTAAAGGAAAACATTTCCATTTCAACACTTTTCCATAAAAGTTTCTCAATAAGTACAGTTTTTCAAAACAATCAGTTTGTTTGAAAAAACAGATCTGACAACTTCATCACTTTTCATCCTTGAACGCCCACATAAAATCCGAAATATGCAACAAAATTTACATATCCAGAAAGAGCATCAAGTTTAGATTAATCCTATCTAAAAGTTACAGGTACTTTGTATACAAACTTATTTGTTACCAACCACAACAACAGAACTGTGCAGCAGAATAACAGATCTGCGCACCGTTACCGTTTAAATCACTAAAAATTTATTTTACATCGAATTTCAATGATTCCAGTGGGAAAACAACCACAACTCAAAGGGCTACAACCTCCAATAAGAAGGAAAAAAATTCAGAGATCTTTACACCACGAAAAACAAGCAACAAGACAGAAAACAGCCTTTCCAGGGCCAGCAAGCATGCACATCACTAATTAACTTAATTAATTACGAATTCTCACTTAATTAAGTGTGAAAAACCTTAAGCACGACCATAGCTCTGATACCACTGTTAGGAAATGCTCATATTTTAATTTTAGATTAATTACAACTAACTAATCACCATTAACAACAAGCAAATCAATAGATCTAGTGCTAAAGCAATCACACGTCATGAGAAAGGAAATAGAATCATTACCTCTCCCTAAATCGTATTAAGGAGGTAAGATCCTAAGCGTAGGAATCGGTGGCGTGCCTTCACCTCCTCCAAGTCACCGGCCGGCCGCCTCGAGTCCACCAAGAGATTAACCAAGCTCTAGAAGATTCGTGCTAGCGATTCAAAGAGAGCAAAGCTAATCCTAAGGTTTTCCCTCTTCCAAAGCAATTAACTAATTAATTATTTGAGGGAAATTTGTTCAACACATGAACTATGAGAGGTAGAGAAGAGAGAAAGGGAGGAAGAAATTCTGAAATTTCTTCTTCCTTGGTGGATTTCGGCTAGGAGAGAGAGAAGGGAAGGGAGCAATGTGACGGCTAGGGTTTTCTCCCAAGAGACACCCCTATTTATAGTGCTCCAACCCTAGGTCTCTCATCCAACAAATCTTGGACAGATTTGCCCCTATCCATGCCGAAATTAGGTGGAGGATTTATGGGCTCCAAAGCCCATTAATCCATCTCTCAAGTTACTCCTTTCATACACCTCAATTCGGGCCTTTAAATAATCATTTAATTTAGAAGCCCAATTAGTTCAATTAATTAAATGTGTTGCACATGATTAAATATTAACATATTAATAATTAATCTAGGATTAGCAAATGCACTAATTTATTTCTATATGATCAATTTGATTTAATTAATTATAACGGTTCATAACGGTATATAATTAATTAATCAACACATCATATTTTCGCAATATTCACTGTTGCGAATAAATAAATAATGCACTGTTTGGTTAAAACTCTATTTTGTGTGACCCTTTGAGGATTTATGCTATGTTAGCCATGGAATTAAATCGCTTATTTAATTCCAATAATCATAAGCGGTATCTAGCAACACGTTATGATTCCCAATTCGCATAAATAATGTACTGCTACAATATGTCAATCCTGCATAAGAAATATTAGTATTTCCTTGTCTGATTCTTATGTCACATGATATCTTTGTATAATCCAAGATAGGAATGTGTCATTCTTGCAGATTATACATTTCTTGATCTAGAGTTGATTGTACATGTTGGCCAACCAATCCAACTCCATCAAGGGGCCCAAACAGATATCATCACTCATCAAGTATATTAATGAGGGACATACGGTTTTCTTGATGAACAACTTTTCCCCGCATAATTCAAGAGAACATAAATAAAGTCCTTATAGCAGCCTTTATCAGGAATCAACGTTAGACGATATTTATTGAACCTATCCTCATGTGGAAAAGGTGAGCATCTCAAACTTAGAATCAAACTGATATGAAATAAACAATGACACTTAACACAATCCAAATGTTTATTTCAATGGGTCAAGTCCTGTACTATGTTCTACAACATATACATATGCAATTAAGTTGGTAACTCCTTACCTATGATTTGTAGAACTTAATCATCGCTTAACTTGCATACTAATCTTATTTGATAATTAATGTTCCTTGTTAATTATCAAGATTATGGACATCTTTAGATTTATTATTGTCATTTATGAACAAATGAGTTATAGAGATCTACAATTCAGATCCTCAACCTGAATGATCTATCAATAAATAAATCAAGGAACAAATGATAAAATATCATCAATAACATAAACCACAGAAGTAGCCATAGTGATTGGCTTCTAGGACATAACTCCAACAGACATCACCTAGTCACTGTAGATAATAATCCTCAAATTATAGTATTGTTTGATGATTACAATATATCATTGGTCTCACCAACAATGAACTTTCGTACTGCCACCTTACTGAAGCTGAAGGAGAGCTGATGAAGATAAAGTTTGATAGGGTAATTTTTTTTTTTTACTTGGATGTCATTTTTGGGGTAATACGATCGTGTTAGCACTACAGGTAGGAGTGTTGGTATGACACGGTACGATACATATATGAAAATAATACAACATGACAGTGTAAAAAACCTTCAAATATTGACACGGTTTAACGGGACATGAATAAACACATGACGTGACACATGACATGAGTAAAACTATTATTACTTTTCTTCTTTATGTATATTATTACTAAAGTAAAATGAGTTCGTATTACGAAGTCAATAACGTGGTTCATAACTTTTTTATTTAATCATAATTTTTTATCATTATATATGAGATTAAAATATATTCCTACAATCATTATATTTTTTTTACCATTTAATTTAACAAAAAAAATTGAATATTCACTGAAAAATTTAAAATCAATTCAAACATGACTTGACACGTTCAAGACGACATGTCGTGCCATAAGGTGTAATGCAAGGGTTTAAATAGCGGTCATAGCGGCCATTATATGGTACTCTTTGGTACACTGCTACATCACCATAGATTAAGCAGTCCATCCTATAGCGCGATGTAACTTAGATTTTCAAATATGTTTAATTCTTAAATTAAATAATAATTGGTATGACCATTTTAATATATTTTAGAAAAGAAAAAAATTATTTTTAATTATAGAAATAACGGTCAATTATAAAATAGCGGTCATAGGTTTTAATTAATACTAAAGATTTCTAAATATATTTAATACTTAAATTAAATAATGATTGGCATGAATATTTTTAATATATTTAAAAAAAGAGAAAATTATTTTTAATTACAGAAAAATGAAAAACTAAAAAATTATTTTTAATTATAGAAATAACAATCACAGTTTTTAATTAACACTATAGATATAGATATATCAAAGGTCTGAAGAGGGTTGCACATGTAACAAATATAAATTATAATAGTATATCAACAAAAATAGCCTAGATGTGCCAAGAGCCCATTTATTAATGTGCATTTGAAAAAAAGGTCTCCTTAGATCACAAAATCCTATTTTCGCGCTCTCTCTCTCCAACGCGAGCTATTCCTTCCTCCTCTGTTAACCCTTTTCTCTCTCTAGCAAGTGCACGTGCTCTCTCTCACACCCATGGCGCTGAAATAAAATCTAAAGGAAAAGGTCCTCATAAAAGTTCTGATGTTGAGAAAGACATTAGTTCAGGTTTCCAATCGCATTCAAATGTTTCAATTCAAAGTTGAAAACAAAGCTGATTATAAATAATATGTGCACTTGCTCAGGAAGCAGTATATCGACCCTACTAGAGTACAAAACGGGACCAGTGTTATAGAGAAGGAGCCGACTGGTCCGGCTGATTTCTTGGAAGTCCATCTCCAAACTAAAGAAAGTGGAGTAGTATTGTTATTAAGACAAGATAATGTTTATCTTGTGGGATTTATATCGAAAGATTTCGTAGAGTATTATGAACTCAGAGAGAAGAAGAGTAAAGGTGTTATTCCGAGTGTTATCCCATCTATTTGGTCGGGATTTTTCGAAAATTATCTAATTTTAGCGCCAAAGTTAGAGAAATTGTTATTCGGTGAAGGTACAATTAGAGATGCAGTGAACCATTTGGCTAAGTTTAAAGCTGATGATAAAAGTGAAAAAAGTGTTTCAAAAGGTAAAGGGAGAAAATGATCATGAAACACAAGTTAAAAGGGCTATTGCAAAATTAATCATTTCAATATGTGAAGCTATTCGCTTGGAAAGTGTTGAAAGTTTTGCAAAATCCATGAAGTGTTATTCGATCTACTTGGTCCGTAATTTTTCAAAAATTACTTAAATATAGCACTAAATTAGAAAAATTGAGCATATTCAAATTCAATATTGAAGGTATAATTAGAGAAGCCGTGAATGTTTTGGCTAAATTTAAAGTTAAAAATTAATTGGTGAAAAATATATCAATAAATTTGATAATCACTATTCAAACCATGATAATTTGGTTACCCACCAATGTCTCAAGTTTTTTTGTTTGTTTTCTTTCACTACCGAACACATAAAGAGTGATTTCAAGAAATATATCAATTTTTATTGAACAACTCTTGCACCAGTTTGTTTTCTACACTACAGTACATTCAATTTGTATGATTTAGTCAATGTACTATTGACCAACTTTTACACTAGTGTGACATACTTTTTACATGAACTCATAGAAATAGTTTCAGTATGTATTTGAGACACATATTACACAGCAATATGATTTTAAAGTAATGATAGATAAAGCCAATAGTTATGAAATCGAAATCAGAATCGATCATTTGGTATATAGAATCTGACAAATAGAACAAAATCGAAATAAATTTGATCGGGAACTCAATTTTTTTAAACATAGAGTATTTTAATTTTCTAAAAATAAAAAAAGGAAAATTAGATATTTTTTCCAAGAATAAATTGATAAATCAAATATAATAATCAACTAAAAATAAAATAATTCAAATATGTAGCCATGGTATTTCAATTTTTTAGACAAAGAATAACATTAATTTTAAATTAAATTCATTGTTGAAAAATTATGGAATATTTAATTTGATTTGAATTATTAATAAGGGAAAATGAACATCGCCATTTTGGATTCTTCTCCTTTTTCATATATACATATATACATATATATATATATATATATATATATATATATATATATATATATATATATATATAGAGATAGGCTAATGTCCTTTGGATAGGATAGAGGGCATATCCTATCTAATTTTTGGCCGTTGGATATCGTGAAGATCTTTGATCCGATTAGATCGGAAGGCTAATATTTGATCGCTGACCCCTCTTAATTCTCCGTTAAATTTTATTTTTTTCCGTGTGTTCCTTCCGTTCCAACTTCTCCATCTCTCTTCGTTTGAGGAGAGGAGGCGATTCGAACGAGGGCTCTAGGATTCCTCAGCTTGCGAGAGGAGAGGAGAGCAATGGAGTTGGAGACGTGAAGAAAGGAGAGCAATTGATTTCTATAGAGGAGATGAGATAGTAACGGTGCGTAACGGATGAGACGAACGGAAAATTTTAACACAGAGACCTCTTCAGCGCATCTATCCTGACCAAACATCCATATCTGAGCACGAATCTTGACACTATCTAAAGGCTACAAACTGAATAGGAAAATTGCTGAGTCCTATCCATAGGACAATAGCATATCTCTATATATATATATATATATATATATATATATATATATATTACTTTTCTGTTCTCATCAATGCTTGTGAGCTGGAGCAAATGGAGTGTGAGGAAAAATAATATCTTCTGCATCCATCTCACAGTCCTTCAACCTATATCGTAATAAAAGAAACAAACAAGAACTGGGTTCACCAGCAGGTTGCTTCCTTGGTCGTCTCCCCGCTAGTGTTCTCACTTGCAATAAAAGAAAAAGTAAGAAAAAGTGATGATCAAATATACTTAATTAAAATAAAAAGAATAAAGTCTTGGTAATCATCACCGTCCGGCAACGTAGTTTTGGCATAAAAAAAATAAGGATCCATAAGCATCATAGTTTGGCATTTCAGCAAGTTATTTTTGAAAAGCAGGCTTGTATGTAGCAGATATTTCTTGTTTCATGTTCATTAAAATATAGGAATTACCTTTATGTATCACATGCATCTTTCACTTTCCTTCTCTTTCTATTGGTTTCTGCCTCGTTAATTTACTCATGCAGTTACATATATACTTAATTAAAATAAAAAGAATAAAGTCTTGGTAATCATCACCGTCCCTAGCAACGTAGTTTGGCATAAAAAATTTAAAAAAATAAGGATTCATAAGCATCATAGCAGATTATCGTATTTCTTGTTTCATGTTCATTAAAAATATAGGAATTACCTTTTATGTATCATCATGCATCTTTCACTTTCCTTCTCGTTTTCTTGGTTTCTGCCTTGTTTACTCATGCAGTTACATATCATGCACATTTAAAAAAAATGATAACACTAATAAAAGACGGTGTGTATCTGATGGTTATAGGATATGTTTGTGTCACACCCCGAGTCACATTTGGATGACTCGTGAGTGCATCTCGACAACCCGCCGCGTATTTCTACGCAAGGCGAAACGTACATCACATACATATCAATAATAAACACAATAAATGCCACAAACTTTATTTATTTCGTAACGAAGGAGTTTGACAAACGACAAGGACTAACATGACGAGTTGAACAAGAACTCCCATGCTAGTCCATTGTATCATAAACAATAAAATAAAAGAAATCAACTAGTGTCATTTATTTGACCCGCTTGTTTTCCTCTCCTTTCTTCTAGAGCTTTGCAACATCAACCTTTGTACCTGGAACCCACACAAAAAGTGAAACGGGTGAGAGATCGAACATTCTCTCAGTGCGGTATTCAGCTCCAGCCTGGAGGTTTGTAAAATATACCCAAAGGACTAATAACTTGAACAAGTACCTCAATACCATAATTATATACTATGTAAGCATGAATGTCATAATGCATGGTGCTTCACTTATGCTTATGCAGATCACTAAATGTAATAGATATCAATAGAACACAAGGACCATTCATTATGTGATAATTAAAATGAAACTGTGCAATTAAAACATGTATGCAACTTCGAAATCACTTGGTAAACCATACCCCAATATCATTTTCTATTTGTCACTGATAATGCTTAGTAAGTAGTTCTTTCGTTAGCCCACCATATAAGTTAACGATCACCTTTTCTATTCTACTTTAATGCACACTTCCTATTTATTAGGACTTAAAGAATAAAAACTACATGCAATGAAAATTTATCAACATACAATTACAATTCTTGTGAACTACTATAGATATTCACTTTTCTGTAAATTTAAATATTTCCATTTTCACTTTTCTTTACACTCGGTAACACGTCCCACTTGGCTACACTTCCACTAACCCATGAAGCACACTTACCTGTCGCGAACATGCAACTTATGGGGAGCGCGCTAGTATTAGGGCCCTCAAGCCAAACACTTGGTAACGGTTTAGTTCACAATTAATATCCACTCCATTTAACATTCATATAATCACTGATCACTTTCTTTATCATTAAGTTCACAATTATGAGATGCGCATGCATTCAGATGTACACTATATGCCATGTATATTATGATGCAATTCCATGCTCACTAAACTTTATCCCCATCAAGCAGATTTACAATAATTAAAATGGGATAAGATCACTATCCAAAAGATGTCCGATTCAACATGTCATTTAATAATAATGTATGAAAACAATATGCACAATAATATAGGTAATAAACTTTACAAATAAGTCAAGGAACCCGCACCTGTCAAGATAATACGAATCTCTAGTCTTTTCGTACCTCACGCTTCTCATGTCCAGAACCTAATTTCGTAAAACCACTCCTTATCAATAACTGAACGTTAAAAAGTAGACATCAATCAAAACAAGAAAATTTTAAAACAACCATCCTGTACTTAATTACTAAGGTTCGTAAGAATGGTCGGGAGTAGAAATAAATTCTGAAGGTTTAATAAAATATTTAAAACATTTTAAAAGAATAAGAAATGTTGAAACCAGCAACTACTTGAAAAGGCCCAAAATCATGTTTCAAAGGTTATATGAAATCCAAAGGTCTCTTTTACTAAAACAATCTTATTATTTGAAATTAATAACTTAAGATAAAACTCATCAGCCAACACTTTCTAACGGGGATACGAAACAAACATTATATGCTGTGCATAAGAAAACAGAGACAAATGAATTAAACGACTTGAACGAAATTTGAATAAGAATCTAAGTTGTGACAGGAATCATAATACAGACATATAAATTAGAAGGGAACATTGATCACACTTACTTCTAAAATAATTTCGATCCATTAGCACGGCTCCCTTCCAGAAGAACAACTTGAACCAATAGAAGTTATAAGAAACAAAAGGGTGGCGCTAGCTAGGGTTGACAAGGGAGGAATGCTTATATATACTAGCTAGGTCTTAGTGAAAATAAAGGAAAGAATCATTTTGGCTGGTCATGAAATAACGCTAGGTATAACGGGACAAAAGATTACCTAATGAAATGATTTTTCCAAATCAAAATTTCGTGACCAAACCGACCAATCTTAAAAAGTGAAAATTGAGGGAGCAAATTGAGCAATGATTAATGGGCACAGCTAATGCACCTTTACTCTGCCCAAAATAAATTCGGATTGGAAGGATGCTATGGAAAAATGGACACCTTTATTGCAAGAGATGCACTACGCATCTGCATTTTCCTTTTTGATATGCAATTCCTATTCGAACCAATTATCAATAAGGAAAACAGATAGATGCTAGGAACAAGTACAGTGAAAATTCGAATAAACATATGAAAAATTTGCAAGATAGAGGGTCACATGAAATTTTAGAAGGTCAATAGCCAAATCAGAATTTGATCGTCTGCTCAAACACCCAAAATATACAACAATCCAAAAATTGCAAAGAAAATCCAAATATAACAAGGACAAAAATAAATAAACAGAAGCTGCTGCCCCATGTTTAGAAAAACAACGCCAGACTTTACAACTTGATTAATTTAGAAAGAAATGCATTTCAAGAATACATGCTACATATATATTTTTTTTAAACACTATACTTAAAGTCAAAGCTATATAATTGAAAAGAAATCGTAAATAAAAAGAAGAATATGAATGCATTGCTCAACACAATAATAAAAGTTCCAAACTATAGTCCCAAATAAATTACCAACGATAAAAATAAATAAAACCATTATAGATTTACAATTAATTTAAATAAATAAATTAATTAAAATATTACAAGATTTTGAATCGTTACATTCCTCCCTCCTTAAAAAAAATTGTCCTCAAAATTTAAGCAAATGGTGATCCTCAGAAAGAAAATAATAATAATAATAATAATTATAATAGACAAGAATATATATATATATATGCAAGCTATATACGTAAGAAGTAAGCATTTGAACAAAAGATACTAAGCTGACATATTTTTAAGGAGAAAATTTCATAAGACATACAAGATACTCGCAGAGAAATTTGAGGCACCTATAAAAGAGTTCCAAAAAGAAAAAAAAAATATTAACGGTGCAAGATCATTCTATTAAATATACCTTCCTTTTTAGTCAAGAAAAAAAATATAAAAATCACTTTTAATGAAAAAAAAATATTAGACCGAATAAATTCGGCATCAATGAAGAGAGCAAGTGAAAATGTGAGAATTTTAAATTGATACTCGAAGAAAAATAATGTTAAAATCAGAATCCAAGATAATAATTTTTTTTACCTAAACAATAAAGAAACATTGAATAAAAGAAGCGAAATGGAAAGGATAAGGGTACCCAATAGAGTTCAAAGTTGTTTGAAAGCGATGCGAAAGAGGACACTGACTCGTGAATTGGCAAAAGCCAAAGATTGTTCGTAACTGGATGTATCCAGTATAGGAATAGAGGCTAAAAATTAAAGGAAGATGGTGAATGGAGGGGATGACATACTCCCTACAGCCTACGGACTGGGAAAGGAAGCCTATCGCTGTAGCTGTTCCCTTGGCAGAGGAGGAGGTGAGCTCACCCCTTCGGATTTTAGCCGTTGGATGAAAGGAGAGTGCGATCACTTTATTCTTCATAGTACAACAGCACTGAATGCTGGTCAGGAGGCGACAAAACCTGAGATGTGAAGACACAATTGGAGCATGCTGCCAAGGAAGGAGCCCACATCTCACCTTACACCTTACATCGGATGGTTGGATAACAAGTGAAGATGCATCCTCTCGAGGTTCGATTGGATCAGGTAACATCAAAAAGAAACCAGAAAAGGTTTGAGAACACAGGTCATTGGAAGGCAATGCATGAATTTTCTTTGGTGAAGCGTGGGAAATAGGCATTTAAATACCCATAATTCCCTTTTTTCCCTCAGAAGGGGTTCTCAACTCATTCCCCAGGAAGTAAAAGTAAAAAAAGGGGGGTAAAAAAAAAAAAGAAAGGAATCATAAACACAAGTGCGTCTATCTGTGAGTATTGCACTCTACATTGCTTCTGACTAGTGGGCCGTGAAGCCAATTGCATTACACCCTATAACAAATTGCATGAATGGTTATACTGTTGTTGGCCCCACAAGTGAGATAACAGCAATAAAAATGAAATGGAGAAAGAAAGAAGAGGAGGCATCTTCACAGCTGCACCTATGAACCAGAAGCCTAGCATCTTTGCTGAATAATCTGAACCCTTCCCTGCTCATGCACACACAGATGCTTGCCACATGTCTATGGATGCAGCTGGCGCCAAGATCCCTCCATAGGAACATCTGCAGTAGATTGAAGTAGAAATGTACCTTCACATGTTAAACAATAAACCTCATGGGCCCTACATGTCATATTCAGACCAATTGCCAAGTGTCACTCAGCTGCTGGACAGTGTAATTGGGCAGTAAGAAACAAGAGTGAAGAAAGTTATGTAAAAGCAAGGCGGCAAGCCCTTGGGCAAATCATGACCCTCCATCAAACATCAAAATATGGAGAAAACGCCAGGTGGCAGCACCAATAGAAGAAAGAAAACCTAACTCCCTCCTATATAATACCCTTCAGAAGGAAGAAGAAGAGGAGGCCATTTTTATTTGCTGAATTGCTGTAAAATTTTTGTGTTTAAGGTAAAAAAAAAATCCCTTGTAATGGCCTCCAGCTTTAAATAAAGTGTTTGTTTATATGATGAATGTCACTACTTTTCTTAGTATGTATCGGTGCATTTCTTTGTTCATGCTTACATTCTTTTTTTTTTACTTGCTATGTGCCTGTTCTCATGGAATTGTGGGCAGCATTGGTGGAGTACGTGACATTAGACTCCGTCTCCACCAATGTTGATCATGGTTTCAGTGAGATTAAGTGTTAATTTTTTTTTTACAAAACCATGTATATATTGCATTTCTTTTCGTTTCTCTTCTATTCACACTGCCGTGTTGAGGATCACTGGCTTCTTGGAGTGCGTGACATTAGACTCCGCCTCCAGAGATGTCATGTGGGCCCCTCAATACTGAAGTGTGAATGAATAAGAATGTCATATCGCATCAATTTTGCATTTAGATAGTGTATTTAGGGTGTCTATTCAAGCCGTTATAATTTCTATTCAAAATATGTTATAGTTATAATCTGGTTGTGCTTCATTTTATCATTGTATTATGTTTCTTTTGGGTCGATTTGAATCTCCTTTTGGTTTGTTGGGGCCATTAGTTGGGCTAAATCACGGGGTGCGTGACAGTAGACTCCGCCTCAGTGATTAAGCCTAACTCGTGGATCAAACGGCTAATCAGGGTTTGAGTGGGCTGAAATAATGATGTTAATTTAAATAAAAACAAAGGTTATGCTGTTAAAATGGGTTTTGGGCCTTGCTACGCTATCTGACATAGAAACTGAATTGGTTTCGAGGTGTGTGACACTAGACTCCACCCTCTGAATTTGATTTGGTTCTTATGTCGGATGGCAAATTAGGATCCGAAATAATTGATGAAATTATCATGAGGTTAAAAAAAAAATTGAATTTGAGTCTAGGTAGTTGTGTTTGGATTTCCAAAATAAGTGCTTAGGCCTGCGAAATAAAAAAAAAAAACTATGTCCTGATTTTAACTTGTTACTCATCAAAGTATATAACATATTTATAATCCTTTTAGAATAATAGATATTATACATTTGTGTTCTAATTTGCTGTTTAAAGTACATCAACAACGTTTATATTTCTGGAAACAAAACGATTTATGAAAACATGGCATATTGCATCTTGCTTTTCCCATTTTGCCCTTCTGTTGTCATATTTATTGTTGCATAAAAAGAGTCGCTTTCATATACACTTGGAATAGTCAAATAAAGGAAAAAGACAAGGGCATAGAAAGGAAAAAAAAGTGTTATATTCTCATGAACCAGATTTGTGCACTTAATTCAGATTTTCATAACTGAAGATATATAGTTAAGCTTCTGTTGCATTTTCACGAAATAGATCTATGTTCTCAGTTTGAATTTTCGTCAAAAATATAATAATAAATAAGAAATAATAATATATAGTTTATGTCATATATTGCATTTGCCACTTATTTTCTTTTTTAGTGGAATCATGCCATAACCTGCCTGAAATAATGTAGTATAGTCTCATACCCCTCCCTGGACATAGATGCAAGCTCAGAAATGAGCTGATTAACAGATTTGCTTACATCTCCAAGAAAATTGGTACAATGAAATTGGAAATTGGACCTTGAATATGTTTCAAGAAGATAATAGAGCAACTAAGGACCAAATTACAGAATAAAAATTATGAGCATTGAGGACTGCTTGACTTTTGCAAAAAAAAAAAAAGTGTGATACTTGAGAAACCAAGTTTGTCAGATTAAAGAACTGTAAATTGATTGCAACTACAAGTTATATGACAGCCCATATAAAAAGTCATTAAAATTAAATTAGGGATGGTTAGATTCAATAAGTTGTTTTGACAGACCAAACCAAAACTAAGGTCTTGCTCAAATCACCACAGAACAAGAAATACAACTTTGATTGACACTGTGGATGACCACCTGGTAACACTACGATGCTCAAGGAACAAGAATCTTCGTCGAAGGCCGTCATTCCATCCCCTTAGTCTCCTGACAGATCATAGCGGAGAAGAGATCAAATCACCCCAAATTGGAAGACGCGATCTAAACGGACAGTAGAGATAAACTCCGGTGGCGTCTACGATGATCTGAAACCTAATTGCAGCTTTCATGTCAGTCGGGATCCCCTGCTGGCACAAGGACTGGATTCGTCCAGTCGGCGGTCTGAATCGAAGGAGGGGGATGGGATTGAAACAGGACAAATCCAGATGAGCTCGGTGCATAGACGTGTTAATGAACCAAACGGCTCAACCCTCAGCGATGTCGCCTGATTTTCTATGGCGCGAAGCATGCAGCAGATCTCTGACAAGCAATATATAGAACACCAAATTCAGGACCAATAAGAAATTTTTTTTTAAGCTGTTGAAACTTCAAAAATACATTAAAAATGCCTAGAAAATCCAGAAAATTCCCATGAAATGTCAAAATGACTAGAAAATTATAAGAAACATCTTCATATAACACTTTAAGTCTAAATTCTCAACCAAAAGAGAATTAAAATTAACGTCATGGAAAAATAATTAATATTAGTGGCACAAAAAAAAATATACCCAAAAGTCGGACCACACTAAAAATTAATAAAAGTGTAAGGGTATGAACCCCTTTGACAGCATGTATTCCGAGATGGCAAATATAGCTGGACAGCAGGTACAATCAGATGGCAATGGTTGTTAAAGACAAAAATTATGAAATATATATTCAGAGAGAATCCGGAAATAAAAAAAAAAAGAAAAGAGACAACAACAAAAACAAATCCAAACCCACAGCCAAACAAAAAGATCAGATCAAAGTTCAAACTCAAACCCCAATTTAGAAAACTCAAAATCAAGCTCCGAAACCAAGTCCAGAAAATCCAAGTTCAAGCCCGAAATTAAAAATCCAAACCCAAGTCCAAACCAAAAACATAAGCTCCAAACTCAAATCAAACCCAAATTCAAAAAAAAAATCCAAACTCAAGTTAAATTCAAACAAAAAAAAAATCCAAACCCAAGATTAAACCCTAAATCCAGAAAGTCCAAACTCAAATTAAACCCGAAATTCAAAGAAACTAAATTCAGACCCAAATCCAAAAAGTCCAAACTCAAACCCAAATCTAGAAAATCTCGATCTAGACCAGAAAATCTAAGCCCAAGATTAAACCCAGATCCAAATCCAAAATGATATAAATCCAGAAACAGCATAAAACTCCGGAAGTACATATAGATTTCCGGAACCCAGGGACCAAACTTTAAACACGTCTGAAAATCAGAATTTTATACAATAAAATTCTAGAACATAAGAAGACCAAAGTTTAAAAATGTCCAAAATGGCCAGAATTTCAAAGCACGCCTTAATACCAGAGTTTAAAACGTTCTCCTTATGTAACCAAACTCCTACACGTCACGGGGCCAGAAATTTGATACGTCAATAGTTGACCAAAATCGACGCACGTTCAAACACTAGAACCTCTACATGCTTAGATGTCGGGGAAACCAGAAATGTCTAATAACCTTGGTTTTAACACGTCAACAAACAGACCAAAGTTTTAAACATGTTGATAGATTGAAGTTACAAAGGAATTAAGGCTTCAATGTATCTGAATACCAAAACTTTACACGTCTATGTCCGTTCTTTCTGAGCTTACAATGTGTTTAGTTTGAGAAGAACAAAGTAAAAAAAGTGGCTAAATAGTTAAACAAGAGTTAATTAACGGCCACACAGAACTAAATTCCAGGAATCTCGGAACCCCAGATCCCGATTATAAAAATATATAGACCAAATCCTTTTGTGCATCAGTCTTGCATCATGTCAACTTTCTTGCACCCTTATGTCCGCTCATGTCATCATCTTGCATACATCCTGCACATCATGGAATTGTCTCTCTTATCTTAATGTTAAGCGTCTTTTGTGAGAATAATAAGAAGCTGACTATTATGCCTAATCCATTGACTATCCCGATCTAGAGGTGCTCTTGACTTGGTTCAGAGGTAATTAACAGTAGGGGCTTGCGCCTACTGAAAAAAAAGGACCTGCAGTAAACAATCAAACTCTCGAGAGGTTCGAAATTACGTCAATACCTCCATTTTATTCAGGTGGGTGCCGATGTCTGAGTTTTGAAACGATCGAGGGGTATCTTGTCCGCAATATCTTTTTTCCCCGCGGAAGTATCCGGTCATTTCCCCCTTCCGAGGATCAGGGTCCAAAAAGGTGCGAGACAGCTACATATATATTTTTTTAAACACTATACTTAAAGTCAAAGCTAAAAATTGAAAGAAATCGTAAATAAAAAGAAGAATATGAATGCATTGCTCAACACAATAATAAAAATTCCAAACTATAGTCCCAAATAAATTACCAACGATAAAAATAAATAAAACCATTATAGATTTACAATTAATTTAAATAAATAAATTAATTAAAATATTACAAGATTTTGAATCGTTACAGTTTGGGTTTTGGTTGTCTGGGAACACCGACCCAATCATGGTTCTATAATTTATCACTTGCTCACCCAATACATGACGCAGGTGCTGGCACATGATGGTTATGAGGTGCTGTTTGACCCTAAAATATCATGCCAATTTGCACAAAATAATTGGTCAAGGTCATTGGAGAGATTTGATTAACCCATGAAAAATAGCAAATGACCTCCAAAAATCATGGAAAAATAGCCAAAAATCCAGGAAACTATGGAGAAAATTATCATGGAGAGAAAATGATTAAAGGAGCTATGGAGGATTTATTTTATGCGAATAAGCCCAAAACCTTAGAGAAAATAAATAAAATGGTAGAAAGAGGCTTTTCAGGAAATCCTTGATTCCATGACGTTCTAAATAATTCCCTGGGCATGTGGGTAAATTTTGATGATAAAACTCCAAAGGGAAGAATTTTTAACTGATTTTCTAAAGTCAGCGGCATATGGAAAATTCATTTTCTGGAATAAATGGAGAGGACCAGTGTGAATAAAATGGAGAAGAAGGAATGAGGCGGGAATTTGAATATCCCTCTACTGAACAGGAGTTTGGATACACCTGTTTCACGAAAGCCGTGCACAGAGGAGAAGTATGATTATAGTTGGTGTATGAAGAACCAAGTTCACGCGAAACAGAAATGGGAGAGGCGTTGCCTCTGTGTCTCATTAAATATGACAATTGGGGCCCACGCAGAAGGCTCTTCTACCTCAACAGAATGGAAGGAACAATTCGAAGGGAGGGGAGAAAATAGCGTAGTTCCTGTAACCGCCTGGTCAACAGACTCTACACCCCGTTGACTACTCATTCCACTGCCTCCACATGGCAAAATCACAGCCGCTGGATCTGAGAGCATCAAGAATCAACGAGGGAGGATGAATGGCGCCTAATTAGTTGTAACAAACTCGGTCAAACCTTTCCCCTCTCGCTGTTGACTGACCCGAAACAAACACAAACACCTCAACTTTCTGCCGTTGGATGCATTGGCGATCCGTGTGCTCCTCAACCAACGGCCAAGATCAAATGCTATCTTCAATCTTCCCCAAGAAGGAATCCCCGAATCCCTGCCTATAAATACCCGACATTTCCAAGCAATTAGGATCTTTTTGGGGGGGGCCGCTCAGAGAAGCCATACACACATCTCACGTGCACACGCAGAGTGCAACCCAGTTGCAAATTTCTGTAGCACGAGTTACACTCCATTAGCGGGTGAGAGAGTGATAGTTTAATTGAGGCATTTCCTCAAACAGGTGATAGGCTAGTATAGAGAGAAGAAAAGAGCTCCAATTGAGCAACCTCCCTGTGTAATAAAGGTATAGTGAAGGTAAAGATAGTAGATTGTAATGGATTTGGTAATAAAGTCTTGATCTTGAGTTGATTTGAATTAATAATCGCTGATTTCTGTCTTTCTCGTGATTCTTATCTTGTTCTTGCAATGGATCTTGATGTATGGCATAGAGAACCCAGTTCTCTGTGCCTGATGGTTTCTTGATGACTAATTTGTAATATGGATCATGTATGCATGAGTTTTAGATGTCATATTCTGTTAATTATGTCAAATATGTAGAGAATTCTTGTTCTATGTTTCTTTCGGATTGAGAACCCAGTTCTTGATCGATATAATTCACTCAAGATCCAGCAGAGAACCCAGTTCTCAGGCCCTCGCTGGATCCGACATTGCTGACAAGCTCTGTCGCAATATGTCCAAAAATAAGCCGTCATAATGCCGAAATTCAGTTAAAACTGTAGCTTATATGGTTTCTTGCAAATCTGGAGTTGAAACAAGCTTTACATTTACTGTTTAAGGTCTGATCACGATGTTATATTTTGCGAATTATATAAATTCTTTACAGATCCTCATTTTGGTTCCTTTTCAGATCGAGAACCCAGTTCTTGATCAAGGTAATCCGATCAAGATCCAGCAGAGAACCCAGTTCTCAAGCCTTGGCTGGATCTAACATGGCTAATTGGTCGTGTTATAAGCCCCTGATACAGGCGTTATGCTGCCAAAATTATTCCAGATTTGTTCATGTGTTTAATTCTGTGATTATCTAAGATTACTTGATGTATTGTCACGCATAATCATACTTTATACTAGTTGATTGGTGCAGGAATGAAATTATTGTTTGATATCTCCCTATTCTACTGAGCAAATTATATTCTCTTATATTTATTTTCTTGTTAATTGATATGATGTTCGAATCTTGGTTATGAACTGTGTCAGTTTGATAGATTGAGGGTGACTCGTAGACTTTATTCTTTTACCCTTGGTTTGTCCCTTTTGTTCTGAATCCCTGTTATAACACATGAACTTGTGTAATTGAATTTCAAAGGTAATTGTCCGCCAATTTCCAGAACTTGAACAATAAAATATGACCTCAACTCTTCACATGATTATCTTGTTGTACTTACTTGAATCTTATAGCCTAGAGTGTTGTAATTGGAGTTGCCTAAGCAAAAGATATCATGGTAATTAGGCCAAGACCAGATTAGACCCTGAAATTGATAACATTTAACTCCTATAGGTCAATTGGTCGTGACTAAGTATCTATAACGTTATTTGACCCAGTCTGTAGCATTAGAGTGTCGGTGGGATGGAGATTACCCTCTGCAACTCGAGTTGCACACAACTCGAAACCTCAATACCTTAATCCTTTCACTACCCGTACCAAACTTTGGTTCACTCACCCAATTAGGCAGACGCAAGATCAACTGAGTTCACTTGGGTACTCTCCTTCACCCCCTGTACCTAGTGAACCTAGTTGGTCGCCTGAGAGAGCTTAGTTCGCAGGTCATGATGTCACCTAAAAGATTCAGGGACGGAATTGCATAAAAGACCGAGACGAAACTCAGTTTTCTGACCGAACGATGACGACGGAACCTAAACCAATACCACTACGACAATCTCCGTCGTGCCACGAGTCAACTGAGCCTTACCCCACCGTCAACCATAGCCTAAATCGTGGGGAAAATCTCCGTCAGGGGCTATTATAGAAATAAATTTAACATAGGTGTCTCGGAGTAAAACCTCTTTTCCTTCGACAGGTTTCAGCGCCAAAAATCCTTTGGATCCGCTGTGACGAATTCGGTGTGGCGATCATGCTCACTCATTACACGAAAACTCAACGCAAAAACCCTGTGTCTAAACGCATTGACCCGACTCAACCCAGTCAGCGGATGCGTCAGCGACCAGTCAGCGGACTTGTCATCATTTCGCTGACATGGACCAATAGGAAAATTAAGAATTAGGCAGAAACTTTAGATATTTGTTAAAAATACTATGAAACTCAGAAAAATTCAAATAAAATATTGATAAAATTCTAAAAATCTGTAAAAACTAAATTTACTGATACTTTGATATTAAAATCTTTCAATATATTAGCCTTTTATATTTTTGAAGTATTCTTGCTATAAAAAAGGAATTTTATAAAAATAATTTTATAAAAATAATAAACACAATAAATCTCAAGTAAATCTTCTACAAAATTTTAAAAGTAAAACTTAGGTAATTTCAATATTAAAAAACTTTCAAAAGACTATTTTCAATTAAGTGCTTTCAATACATATTCTCAAAAATGTGAAAGGGTGAATTCTAAAAATCTTTAAAATTCTGCCGAGAGTGGTGAGAAATCATTTAAGTCCAGAGACAAGCTTTAGAAATCGAAAGGCCAGACACGATGTCCCAAGGTCAACGCCAAATCAAATTCCTCCAGTCTCATAAGTCACCAAATGACCAAGACTTAGTTCTTCCAAGTCACTAAATGACCAAGAGCTCTCAAATCAAGCTTCTCCAGTCTTATAAGTCACCAAATGACCGAGACCTAGTTTTTCCAAGCCACTAAATGGCCAAGAACCATCAAATCAAGCCCTTCCAGTCTTAAAAGTCACCAAATGACCAAGACCTAGTTCTTCTAAGCCACCAAATGGCCAAGAACCATCAAATCAAGTCTTTCCAGTCTTACAAGTCACTAAATGACCAAGACCCGATTCTTCCAAGCTACCAAATAGCCAAGAATCACTAAATCAAACTTTCCAAGTCTTACAAGTCGTCAAGTGACCAAGACTTAGTTTTAGACAAAGTATCTTAAGTATTCTCAATTAGGTCCCGTTAATTAGGTTTGGTACCGTTAATTGAGTTCGATTTAAGCCAAAAGAGTTGTCTTTTATTTTCTCAATTGTGCCCCGTCAACTAAGTTTGGCAACATCAATTGAGTGTAGTTTAAGCTAATAATAACTTGAGATAGCAACTTTTCTAGCCTACGACATATAATTTCTCGAATCCCTTAATCAGAGGTTCTCGTGATTCGTCACGGGGTAATTAACAATAGGGGCTTGCGCCTATTGGAAGGAAAGGATCCACAAAATTAATAAACCCTTATGAGAGTAGATTCTCGTTATTGTTTTCTTGTTGTCAAGAAGCATTCTGCACTTGAATTTAAGCTCGTGAGGGGTGAGTCTAAGGCTTATTCTCATTCTTGAGGAAACCCGATCATTCTTCGAGAAATGACGAAAAAGTCCACACAGATTCTCTGGCACGCCCGGTGGGACATCTTTCTCCTCTCATCTTTGGGATTTAAGGACTATAATGTATGGACTAGAAAATTGTTTCTCTAAGCTTTTCAATAAGCGCTACTAACAATAACATTGAGTTGTTTGTTGTTGCAGGAGTAAGATGGCATTTAACGCGAGCATCGAAATGAGCAAGCCTAACGGGAAGTTCATTATTGGCGCTGTCCCCATTCGCTTCGACAATCAGTTCATGTTCGGTGGCATGCCTTTCGGATTTGCCTATGTACCTCTAGTACATGGCAAGGACGGGCAAATAGAGATTGCTCGAGAAGATGAAGACATCAGGGGCATCGGGGAAGTCGTGCCCAAGGTACAAGAAATCAGTGACAGAAATGAGTGGGCCTTTGTTCCACAGAGTGGAATCCACCATGCTCATATAGCTTCACCTAGCAAGCATCAACCTAATCGCCGCTCTCCTCAGAAGAAAAGAGCGGTGAGAAAGACATATGTTCCAATTACCAGTAGTGCGAGGACCCTTAAAAAGATCCAAGGGGCCTACCAGCGGGAATTAGAGGTCAAGCCTAATCTCCCCGTGAGTAATCCTTTTGCACCACTCCGTCTGGTCAGGAAGAACTCTCCCAAGGCCCAACTCAAGGCATTGGAGGAGTTTCCAGCCGAATATCAAGCAAAGTTTAGGGGAAGAAGCCCTAAAACAAGGGTGTCAATTAAAGAGAGACTCTCACTACCGCGAACCCCGGTCCACGAAAGATTAGGACCAAAAAGGAAAGAAAGGGCGACGACTCCTGTGAGAGAAATGTTGGGAGGAAAGGTCGAAGAAAGACCAATAATCCCCGTCAAGGAGCGATTGGGGCCTATAAAGAAAGTGAAGGGACCTAAGAAAGTATGGGTTCCAAAAGACAAAACCCAATTGATGGTTGAAGTGGCTAATCAAGAGCCACAAAATAAAAAAAGACGCATGGTGTGGCAAGAAAAGAAGCCAGTCATCCATGTCCGTGTCAATATGGTTGGAGTTGACAAGAGGTTTGAAATGCACGCATTCGTGCATGCAACCAGTGATGAAGAAATTTCTATAAATCGAAAAGAAAGCAAAAACAAACAAGATGACCCCTCAGCGAGTTGTCACAACCGCAAAGAGGACGAAGGAGAAGAGGTCATTAGGATTGACCAAAATGATAGTAATGATGAAGGCTGTTGGGCCGAAGGAGAAAAGGGACGATTGAAGAGTATCCTAGAAAAGAATGAAAGAAGGATCTCTCAATTGATGAATGAAAGGGAGAAAGATAGGGATATTGTAAAAAAGATGTACAAATTCCTAGAAAAGAAAAACCTGTTGGGAGAACTTGACAAGGAGTATCCTTCTTCCTCCGAAGAAGATACTAAATATAAAGAAAAATTTACCAAAGAAAAGAAGAGCAAAAGTAAGTATGAATCCTCGGATGAGGAAGAAGAAAGAAATAAAAGAAAACCTCTCAAAGAAAGAAGAAGTAGAAACAAATACTACTCTTCGGATGAGGAAGAAGAAAGAAGCAGAAGAAAACCGTCCAAAGGAAGGAAAACCAAAAGCAAGTATGACTCATCGGAAGATGAAAAGGTAGTGAGAAGGCTCTCTAAAGAAAGGAGGAGTAAGAATAAGTATGGATCTTACGATGATGAAATCCCAGGGGCAGGATCCCGAAATGGGGCAGAAAGGCCCAAACAACCAAACAAGTCATCCAAGAGATGATAAGTCAACAATTGCAAGCCTCGGGTGCGGGGCACTTGGTTAATTTTAGAAAGAAATGTGGTCGGCCTTATCCAAAGAGATATGAGCATGTGCAATATCCCTCAAACTACCAAGTACCAAAATTCAATCTGTTTGATGGGACGGGTGAAAGGAATATTACTCCCGAGCAACACTTGGTGCAGTTTAGAAATGCATGTGGTAATACTTCCCATGACGAGGCGCTTCTTTTGAAACAATTTTCCCAAAGTCTGACGGGTCCCGCTTTCGAGTGGTACTCTTCATTGGAGAATAATTCGGTGGAGTCATGGGATGAAATGGAAGACTTGTTCAGAGCCAAGTTTGCCATGGTAACTCAACGGATCACAATGGCCGATTTGGCGAGTGAAAAACCTAAGTCGGGAGAAGCGGCTCTCGATTACATCAATAGGTGGAGAAACCTAAATATAAGGTGTACCCACCAGATGCCTGAAAGGGAGGCAGTGGAATTCTTAGTGAGAAATTTGGATGATTGGATAAGGAGGCCACTCTCCGGAAGTGATATTTACACATATGAGGATTTGGTCACTCGTGTGGCAAGAGTGGTACATATTGGGCCACCTAAGGAGTCACAATCCACCTACAATAGAAGCAAAGGTCAAGGCCCAATCAAAATTGTGGGAGCTAACGAAGCTTCTACAAGCCAAGGCGGTGGCCATAAAGGAAGTAGGAATAGTGGCAATAATGGTGGTAGTAATACCCGATCTCAAACCCCTTTGAACGAACGCCTAAAAAGGCCTTATTCCTTCAAGAAAGAGAAAACTGCAGCGTTGCTCAAACAATTGTTGGCGGGGAAGGCCATAGAATTGCCCATTTGCAAGAGGCCACATGAGCAAGATAAAGTGGATGACCCAAAATATTGTTCATATCATCGGGTATTGGGGCACCCGATCGAAGATTGTTATGTCTTCAAGGATGTTGCCGAGAGGATGATCAAGGAAGGAGAATTAGTGTTGTCTGATAGTTATAAACAAACACCCGCTCCACATGCTCAAGCAAATGCGGTGTTTCAAAGGAAAAGTGATAGGCGTGACGTTGAGTGTAACATTATAGTCATAGTAAGTGATGAGTCTGACCAAGAAGACTTTCAAGTGAGAAAGGTGTCAAAAATCAATTGTAATAAAAAAGAAATGAAAGAAGTAAAAAATGAAATAAAAAATGAAAAGAAAAATGAAGAAAAAATGAGAAGAAAAATGAAGGAAAAAATGATGAAGAAGAAGAAAACAAAGAAGAAAATGAAAAAGAAAAAGAAAAAGGAAAAGAAGGAGGCTCTACAATTTATTACTATGACGACTCAGAAGATGAAAACGAAGCGCCTTATATGGGACTTTTCTCAAAAGGCAAGTTCAAAGAAGAAGATTGTCATTTGAACTTGCGATCGGAAACGAATTTGCCCGAGAGACAAGCACCAAAAGAAAATGAGAGAGCTAAAGAGAAGGGTAAAGATCAAACCCGAGAGGCTTATGGTGAAGCGGGCCCAAGTCAACGGCCAAAAGGAGCCATGGGGGAATACAACATTCTGGCCCACTTAAGGCGAACACCAGCCTTGATGAGTGTGTTTGAGGTACTCATGATGTCACAAGAACTTAGGGATATAATGATGGAAGCATTGCAACATCCCGAGAAGTTCCAAGTGTATTTGGCTGAAAAGCAAATGACGGAGGCACTTTATGTAGAACCGTCCAGCCAAATCACTTTTACAAATAAAGATATGATGATAGGCACGGCTATGCACAATAGCCCACTTTACATTACGGGGGAAACAAATGGAAGCCAGCTGAGCCGCATGCTAGTGGATCCCGGGTCCTCCATCAACATCCTGCCGTTGCGATCATTAAATCAATTGGCCTTGGGAGGAAGGCGTTTGTGTGATGAAAATGTCTACATTCATGGCTTCAACCAGAATTCAGAAAAGGCATTAGGGTCAGTGACTCTCCCTATGAAATTCGGGGAGCTTCAAACTCTCGTGAAATTTTATGTGATCGATGCCGATACATCATACAAAGCCTTGTTGGGTCGACCATGGTTACATGAGAATCATCTCATGCCGTCCACCTTGCACCAATGCGTGAAATACCTGCAAGATGGTGAACAAAAGACCATCAAAGGAGACTCGCAATATTATGGAGTGCATGAGGTTGAGTTGGAAGAAATAGACCGTTTCTTCACTCCCGCCTCACAAAGGAGTACATCCCCTCGACTCAAGTGGCGGGCGGAGAAAGAAAATGAAGATGATGAGAATATAAGATTGAGGAGTAAAACTAAGGTCTCTTGTGTTGTTAAGACCCCCATTTATGTCGGGTCATCTGATGAAGAAGAAGGAAAGAGAGAGCCAAGGAGAAACTCCTATGTTACAAGTGAGTCTAAGAACAAAGGCCAACGAAAGAGGAATCCGATTTATGTGTGTGATCGGAGTGAAGACTCAATGGCTATTGAGCAAATTTCCATGGGTCACTTCAAAGAACTCACCCCAAGGGAAGTAAATCAAGTGAAGGAATTGGAAACCTTCTATGTTCCTCCTAAGGCAGAAAAGGTACAAAAGAAAACGGTGGTGCATAAAGGAATCTTGTTTTACAAGGCCGAAAGCGTAAAACCTTCTAATGGGGAAGCATGCTCCGATAATTGGGAAGGATGGCTAGATGAAAAGGAGGATGAATATGAAAGAATTGAAGTAATGGGTTATTATAATAAAGAGTTGATAGCCCTCTTCCAACGATCTCGTTGTCTAGATCCCATTTCCAAACAAAGAGCCAAAGCTTTTCAGGAGTTATGGAGTGGAAAATCAAGATGGGTGATTGGTGTAGATGGAAAATGAAAAAATACCAAAGGTTTGGGTTTTAAGGTTCCTCAAGGAGAGGTCTTGATGGTTGAGATTGTAGAAAGTCACATGGTGGGCATAACGCCTATTGAAACTCAACCCGAGGAGGAGGAATTCATTCAAGTGGCGAAGAATGCTCCTCGAGAACTCGAGGAAGGTGGGAAAAACACAATTGATGAGCTCTTAGAGATAAATTTGGGCACTGCAGATGATCCTCGACCCACCTTTATAAGCGCTTCGCTTCCTTTGGGAAAACAAGAGCAACTAAGGACGCTTTTAATGGAATATAAAGATTGCTTTGCGTGGAATTATACAGAAATGCCGGGACTTGACCCTGCCTTAGCGTCTCACAAATTAAAGATTGATCCCAATGTGAAAACCGTCAAGCAAGGCCCGAGACGGATGCGGGTCGAGCTCGAGGAAAAGGTTGTGGAAGAAGTAAAGAAATTGATTAATGCGGGTTTTATTCGGGAGGAAGAGAATCCCGTTTGGGTGGCCAATATTGTGCCAGTGAAAAAGAAGAATTGGCAGATTCGAGTTTGTGTGGATTTTCGGGATTTGAATAAAGCGTGCCCGAAGGATGATTTTCCACTACCCGTAACAGAATTGATAATTGATTACACTTCTTCCTATGTGGTATACTCTTTTATGGATGGATCTTCAGGATATAACCAAATTCCCATGGACAAGGAAGATCAACGTCACACATCTTTCCGCACACCGATAGGCATCTTTTGTTACAAAGTAATGCCTTTTGGGTTAAAGAATGCGGGGGCCACCTATCAAAGGGCAATGACCAAAATTTTTGATGATCTAATCCACAAAATAGTTGAGTGCTATGTGGATGACTTGGTCGTGAAAGCTCGATCTATAGATGAACATTTGGAGTATCTAAGGATAGTATTCGAGCGGTTGAGAAAGTACTCTTTGAAAATGAATCCATTGAAGTGTGCATTCATGGTATCCTCAGGAAAATTCTTAGGATTTGTAGTAAGACACAGGGGCATTGAAATCGACCCCGCAAAAATCAAGGCAATTAGGGAAATGCCTCCTCCCAATACACTTAAGCAACTTCGCTCTCTACAGGGGCAATTGGCCTATGTCAGGAGGTTCATTGCCAACCTTTCGGGAAGAATCAAGCCATTCACCCATTTGACCAAAAAGGATGTGCCTTTTAAGTGGGATGAAAAGTGTCAAAAAGCCTTTGATGATATCAAAGAATACCTTCTCAAGCCACCCGTTTTAGCCGCACCTATCCAAGGAAAGCCGTTAATTCTCTATACTACGGCATTGGAAGGGTCTTTGGGTGCCTTATTGGCTCAAGAAAACGAAGAAGGCAAAGAGAATGCCTTGTACTACCTAAGCCGTATGTTGGTCGGGGCCGAGCAATCGTATAGCCCCATTGAAAAGCATTGTTTAGCTTTGGTGTTTGCTACAAAGAAATTGAGACATTACATGTTGTCTCATAAAATCACACTGATATCCAAGGTTGATCCATTGAAATATCTAATGACAAGGCCTATGCTAACGGGAAGATTGGCGAGATGGGCCATTATTATAATGGAATTTGACATTACATACGCCCCTCAAAAGGCGATAAAAGGGCAAGCGATGGCCGACTTCTTAGCCGCACACCCCATTCCCGATGATTCTCCCTTGAAATGTGAATTTCCTGATGAGCAAAGCCTTTGTGTTGAAGGAAAAGAATCAGGATGGGTGATGTTTTTCGATGGGTCATCCGCCATTCAACCTTCCAAGAGACCCGAGATGCCCAAAATTCGTGCGGGAGTGGGTCTAGTTTTTATCACACCTCAAGGAGGTATTCTTCGACACTCCATAGTGTTGACTGAACCATGCACGAACAATGAAGCTGAATATGAGGCATTGATTGCTGGGTTGGAATTAGCCATTGAGATGGACATAAAAGAAATGAAGGTATGTGGTGACTCTCAACTAATTCTCAATCAGGTTGAAGGGGTATTCGAAGTGAAGAAACCCGAGTTGGTGAAATACCACGAAAGGGCCCAAGAATTGATGGCTAAATTCACGAAGATCACTTTGGAGAAAGTATCTCGAGCTTCCAATGGCATGGCCGATGCCTTGGCTCGGGTCGCTACACAATTGAGTAAGCCAAATGATGAAGAAATTCAAATCACGATAAGGAATCGCCGATCATTGGCACCTTATCTCATGGAGATCGAAAGAGAAGCCAATGCTCATCTGTATGTGGATCTAGAAGAATGGGAGGAAGACCAAATGAGAGACCCCGATGAAGTAATGGAAGTAGAGGCAAATAACGAAGAAGATTGGAGAAAACCCTTTGTGGATTATTTCCAACATCAAGTCTTCCCCAGTGGAAAAATGGAAAGAGAGCAATTGAAGCGGCGGGTTCTTCGTTATGTCTATGTGAATGACACCCTATATAGACGCTCATATGACCAGTTGTGGTTGAGGTGTGTGTCGCAAGAAGAAGCCCGAAAGATTATAAGAGAAGTACATTCGGGATTTTGTGGGGCCCATCAGTCGGGTCCCAAAATGAGGTTACACATTAAAAGGATAGGGTATTATTGGCCGACAATGATTGCGGATTGCGAGGATTATGCAAAAAGGTGCCACATGTGCCAAGTAAATGGAGATTTCATACACCAACACCCTAACCCGTTGCATCCAACGGTGGCCTCATGGCCATTCAATAAATGGGGAACGGATGTAATAGGACCAATTGACCCACCAAGCTCGAAGGGACATAGGTTTATCCTTGCAATCACTGATTATTTCTCAAAATGGGCCGAGGCTGTGCCGTTAAAAGAAGTGAAAAGTAAAGATATAATACGGTTTTTGAAGAACCATGTGCTATATCGCTTTGGCACCCCGATGGAGATAATATCTGACAACGGTACCGCTTTCAAAAGTGGTGAGATTTGTGCCTTTGCGAGACAACACAAAATAAAGTGGCAATACTCCTCCATTTATAACCCAAGAGCAAATGGATTGGCGGAAGCCTTCAACAAAGTTTTAATCAAACTTTTGAGAAAAATAGTGGGAGACAATCATAGAAGTTGGGATGAGAAATTGCAAGAAGCATTATGGGCTTATGGCACCACCTTCCGCACGCCAACTCAAACCACTCCCTACTCTTTGGCGTTCGGGGCGGAAGCTGTCTTACCGTTGGAGATAGAATTGCCATCTTTGAGAGTAGCCATGTACGCGGGTCTACCATTGGACAAGCAAATGCGTTTAAGGCTCGATGAACTCGATGCGCTGGATGAGAAAAGGTTAATGGCCCAACAAAGCCTAGAATTGTATCGGGCTCAAATGGAGAGAGCGTACAACAAAATGGTAAGGCCTCGCACCTTTAAAGAAGGAGATTTGGTGCTAATCTTACGAAGACCTATATTGGGTCATCACCATGGCCCGAAATTCTCACCCAATTAGGAAGGACCCTATGTGATCAAAGAAGTTTACACTGGAGGGTCCTACAAGCTCGTGGATAAAGAAGGAAGATGCACAATCCCACCTATCAACGGACGGTACTTGAAGAAGTACTATGCATGAAATCTATCTTTCACAAAGACCATACAAAAAAAAAAACATGAAACTTAACCTTATAAATCCAAAAATCCCAATCATACTCAATAAATACAAAAAACACTAGGGCCATTAATAAAGTTTTCAATAAAACTCCAATAAGGCCGTTAAACTCCAATAAAGCCAAAATTTCTCTCAAAATCACCTCTCACCTAACTTAAGCTTCCTACCTTCCGCAAGGGGCGGTTGGTTGGCGGAAGAAGAAGCTTAACCTCCATCTACCAATCCCACTAAAATGGCCATTGTCTATAAAACATGTTACCAATAAAGCTTTCAACATAGTTCCAATAAGGCCGATAAACCTCAACAAAAACCAAAATTTCTCTTAAAATCACTTAACCTAAGCTTCCTACCTTCCGCAAGGGGCGGTTGGTTGGCGGAAGGAGAAGCTCCATTCCCCGTGGATCAATCTCACCAAAAAGAAGTTCATCAAAACTCGTAGCCATAGCCAATAAATATGTCTTAAACATGCTAAAGGAGTAAATCGGCCGAAACTTTAAAAGAAATTATCTAAAACCTTAAACCCTATGGTCACTACGCCAATGCCGTGTCAATGCGCCTATGCCGATTGAGGGCCATTACAATGAGTGCCTATACCTAATGAGAGGGCGAGGACGAGAGGGTAAGGAAAAAGGGTGACTTGCCTTCACGGCCCCATAAGTTCATCCTTCCACCAGAGCTCCCAACTCCACAAAAATCCACTGGCCAAATATAGTAGTCTGATAGGAAAAATTGTGTTGAGGAGACCTATGTGGTCGCCAAATGCACAAAAGGTTAAAATTTACCCTGACAAATCCGCGGTCAATGAAGGGACCTTTGGGTCCCAGAGAACGCGAAGCCGTGTTGAAGAGAGCCTTTGTGGTTCTCTAAAACACCTATGCCTAATAAAGAAGCCTTTGTGGCAACTGAAGGCATCAAGGCACCGCCCTATGAAGTCATCTGAGGGCACACACACCACAACAACATCGTGTCCCTTAAGTCGCGCCTGCCAGAATTAATGGGTTGAATCCACTGGGGCAGGCTCATTCATATTGGGGTAGCCGTGTGGTTTACAAGTGAAACAAGATGGAAATTTAGATAAAGCAAGAGGAAAAGTGAAAGAGAAGATTCATTCATTAACCATGAGATGATACAAGTTTCAAGAAACTGATACAACAAGCAACCAAAAGAAAAGAAAGCCTAATACAAACTACAAGAAAGCATAAAGATACATGCACAAAAGGTGTAAGGAATCAGAAGGAAATTCTTATATTCCGGAACAACAGCAGCAGCAACATTACCCCCTAAATTAGCAAGAGTAGCGGTAATGGCTTGAAGCATTCCCTCTATCACCTCCAAGCGAGCGTTTAACTCCCCAAAACGCTGGTCAATAAAAGCCCGAAAGGAGACAGGGGCAGGGGCCTCGAGGGCTAAGGCCACAGAATCATCATCAAGAGGAGGAGAAACCACCCTCACCGGACTATACTGGTTGGGCTCGGCATTGGGGGCCAAGATGTACTCATTAATCGGACGGTTGGGGTCAGGAACAAGCATGTTCATGGAAGACTCTACCCATCCAATAGAATCAAACAAGGAAAGAAGATTGCGGGGATGAGCCACGTGAGCCTCAGAGATACGATTTCCCCACAGCATCTCTGGAATAGGAATACGGGCACGACGCATCAATGCCTCAATAAGATGGCCATAAGGCAAGGCTCGATGGCCGTGAGAGTCCATAGCCACTTGGTGCATGAAGTAAATAATCATGTGGCCCAGGTTAATAGGGTGATGCTTTTGGATGAGGTGACGAAGGTAAAACAGATCTCCAGGACAAGCGTGATTGGATAACTCTCCTTGGGGAAAGATTATGCCGTTGACCACCATAAAAAGGAATCTGTGAGAAAATTGTCAAGGACGGGCGGCAAAAGAAAACAGTGTAACACAGATGAGAAACAAAACAAAAGAAATTACGGGATACCTATGAAGGGCAGGAAGATGTTCAGTGGAAACCACTTCGACATCGCCTCCAACAGGGGCAGCCTTGAACCAGCGCAAGCACTCAGAATAGTTGCCAAATTCGCGAGGCCAACGATGGAAAGCATAAGTGGTGGAGCCAGCAAGTGTGTTAGAAGCTTGCAAGAACTCAGCCAAACTCTCTGCAGTAATTGTCAGATACTGGCCAAACAAATAGGAAGTGGCTAGAGGGGTACCATAATGATCATAAGAAAGGCGAAGGTTGGCATAGAAGAGGCGTGTGATTCGAGGATGATAGGGGTTGTCCAAGTCAACAAGCCCACGAAGACTCCAAGAGTCAAGCCAACCATGTATGAGGTTGGTATGCTCCACTGGGATACGCCTTTGGTGACGAAAGAAGAAACATTCGGCCACTGGGCGGTCGTCGCGACCCATGTCGTGATGATAACTATTGAAGGCTATTTCATCACGGAAGAGGTAGCGATTGTCTGGGGCAAAGGACCAGTTTGGCACCGCAGGGTTGAGGCGTGAGGAAGAAGAACCGAGAGTATCCCTGCGGCGCTTGTAAGAAGACATGGAAAAGAATTGTGGATAGATGTGTAAAGGCGTGGAGATGTAAGGAATGCAATGAACGGAGAAGGGAAGTATGAGACGCTCGCTTATATAGAGCTTGGACATGAAAGACGTTCTGCACCAAGTAATGGAGACGTGGGTTGAAACGAAGTGGAGAAGAGTCGAAGTGATGTACCGTGGGAAAGGAACCGTCACGTCGCGCACATGCAGGGTGGTGGTGCAACCATCTAGAAGCACATGAAAAGTGAAATGCTCATGCTCATGGGCCAAGGATCCAAAATGAATGATGGGCCTGCACGAGTCCAAACCCAAGGAAATACAGGTACGGGATAAGACGCCCTAAACCTAAATTGCGGCGCAGGCTTGTTTGTGATTCAAGCCCGAATATATCAAAAAGAGAGTGTGGAGCGGATACCTGCACAAAAGAAAAGGAGAAAAAGAGAGAAAGATCTCCAAAATCCACAACATGAGACATATAAAGAGGCCCTGAGGCACAGAGGTTCAAGCTTATAAAAGATCATGCCACAAAGATCCACAGACCAGAAAGCAAGCGCAGGTAATAAATGTTGCATGACAAGCAAGTTCAAGAGTTAATATGCAAGAACCACAAGCAAATACAACATCCACGGCCCTAAGGAAACTAAGCATCCAAGTTTAATGTCTCACACACATGGAGTGAGTCGTTATTACAAAGAAAAGGGCAATGCACGGACCGCCACAAATTACCACGGTGGCTGGCCTAGAAACAGCAGAGACATAAATGGAAACTTAGCCACTAAGAGCATCCCTGAGAATGACAAGCATGGCTTGATAGTGCTCATTCGCCCCGGCAACATCTGATTCAATTTCCTTGTGAAACTCTTCAATCTCATTGACGGTCTCACGGTATAAAGGCAAGGCAGAAAGGTAGGCTTGAACATTGAGGTCCAAAGCCCTACGAATGCTGAGTTCGCGATTCTTGAGTTTCTCACGCTTGGCAGACAAAGAAGGGACCTGAATGACATCACGCTGACGGAGAGCAAACATGAGATGATAATCAGTGTTGCGAAGGTCGTCCATGATTCCTCTGTGATCCACAGTGAGAGAGTTCAGAGTGTCCTAAATGGATCGCAGTGAGCGTGCAGCGTTCGCCTGGCGGTCATTACGCTTACCCAATTCTACAGAAAGACGGTCCCAAGTAAGGAGATCAAGGAAGTTGAAACACTTGAGAGCCTCTTCGCGGAGACGGCGAATCAGGTCGCGGAGAGAAACATGAGGAGGAATGGCAGAGAATGCACCAGGAGAGAGGCTAGGGAGACGGAAGTAGCCGTTATCGCTACGTGCAATTACCTCACTAATCACATTCTCCACGTCTTGAACAGTAAAATCTGTACAATAGAGGAGAGAAAAGGATAAGAATGAAGGGCCATTCAGGAAGAAACTATAAAGGAATGAGAAGAAATGTAGGAAACGCACCTTCTTCACGTGGAGAAGCAGGAGGGTTAAAGTTTATGTCTTCGCCTTCTTCATTAGATGCACCCTCCCCATTTTCTAAGGCATCATCCTCATTTTCATAAGTATCGTCACTAGTTTCCCTTGGACTCCTGGTGCCTCTAGCATTAGTCAGAATCTCAGTTATGATGTCTGTTGCGGCAAGAGCTTCAGGGTTAGCAACAAGGAAAGGCACTGGAGTGACAGGGCTACCAATGACAATAGGAGACCCGGGATTGGCGCCACGAGTTGGACCCTCTGGGCTTGCAACAACAGTGGGTCCGTTGGGGTCTGTCACAGTCACGGTGTTAACATTCCAAGGCGCATAAGGATTATCTCGACCAGGGACATAGTCATCATCTCCATCTTCATTCTGGTTATTTACCAGAACGGTAGCTAGGGAGAGAGAAAAATGAGCAGTACCGCTAGCATCAGTATTCCCATGAATCTCACCTTGAGCGGGAACAAGCTCAGCTCCAACATGTTCAGGATCCATTTCTGAAAATAAAGAAAGAAATGCATTAGCCTAAAAGAAATTCAATGAAAATTCGGCAGAGTTTCCCCTTGTTTTGGTGAGAATTTTCAAAACCCGACATAAATTAGAGACTGGGTCTCTTGTCAAGTCGTCCAATATTATCCATAAACCAAGAACTGGGTTCTCAGTCAGGTGAATGAAGAGCAATCATCGAAAGAAAAGCAAAGAAGAAGGAAATAACAATAAAGCAGGAGGTGACAAAAGATTCTAATAAAAATTCGGCAGAGTTTCCCCTTGTTTTTGAGAGGTTTCCAAAAAGTCCGGCAAAATTAGGGACTGGGTCCCACGCCAAACATGATACAAATCTCAAATATCGAGAACTGGGTTCTCAAGAGCAATCACAAGCATCCCAAAACCATACCAATGTCCCGTGTGTGCAACACATCCACATCTGAAAAGAGCTAAGAACATCACACCTATGCAAAAGAAATGTGAGAAAATTGTTGATGTGAAGTTTCAAGAGGAATGTCGAGAATAAAAGTGATCGTCTAGATGACACAAAGAAGTTTATGTTAGAACAAGAAAGTCGTGTAACATAAAGACCAGAGATATTTGCATGCATTACACCACTTTCCTTTATTAAATCCTACGGGTTCCAATAAACTTTAGGCCTTTTCCATTGAATTTCATGGCCCAAAAATTATCGGCCCATTTGAACAATAGAAAAAGAGTGGCGGGCCTTGAAATCACATCCCATACCCGCTATCGATTTAACCCGAACCGAGTCAAATGAGACAAAATTCTTTCTTTTGAGCGGTTCTTCTCCGTACGTCGTTGGCACTAACAGACAAATGAGAGATAGCAGAGAGAGAAAGTGGGATACCTGAGCCCTCAGATCGCCGACGATGTCCGTCCCAGGTGATTCGAAAGAAGTGTAGATCTCAAGCGATGCACCAGCTACCTTCCTATTACAAGGTAATAAAAGAGAGAGAAGGTGAAACAGAGCGTATGTTGTGAAGATATGGGGAAGAGGAGGTAGCTTTGGTGGAAATGAATCTACAAACTCTAGCTTTATAATAAACAGAAACTCGAAAACAAATCTACTGCTCACTCAATTCATGAATTGAATACAAGACATCTCTCTTTACACGAAACCTTCATGGGAGATGAGAGTACAGGAACACCCCGTACTAGTCGGGAAAAGAAGGCATATTTGAGTAAAAAAAAAAAAAAGAAGAAGAAGAGGGTTCTCACCTTGGATCGTCGAGGAAGAGAAGCCAAATGCAAAATGGGTATAAAATGATGGATGTCTCAATGTGTGATACAAAGAGATAGGAACGGGTGGCAGGGTGTACGCCGCCAGATCAAATGAACAAAAATCGACGGATGGATGTAATCCAAGGCAAAGACTTTTGTCATACACTCGGCTGACCTGGTGGGCCCCACTTGTCAGTGAGACAAAACAAATCAAAGGGATCCTAGTCTGCCGCAGAGCGTCCCTTGCAGTCAAAACCATGTAGCCGTTCATGTTGCGATAGGGGATGAAACAAGGAAATTGAAAGAAATAAGAAATCATGGAATTAAGGCCACCAAAACAAACTGTTCTGACCTTGAAGAGGATCCTCACACTTTATTTTGGTGGGGGGTATTTGTTTGACCCTAAAATATCATGCCAATTTGCACAAAATAATTGGTCAAGGTCATTGGAGAGATTTGATTAACCCATGAAAAATAGCAAATGACCTCCAAAAATCATGGAAAAATAGCCAAAAATCCAGGAAACTAGGGAGAAAATTATCATGGAGAGAAAATGATTAAAGGAGCTATGGAGGATTTATTTTATGCGAATAAGCCCAAAACCTTAGAGAAAATAAATAAAATGGTAGAAAGAGGCTTTTCAGGAAATCCTTGATTCCATGACGTTCTAAATAATTCCCTGGGCATGTGGGTAAATTTTGATGATAAAACTCCAAAGGGAAGAATTTTTAACTGATTTTCTAAAGTCAGCGGCATATGGAAAATTCATTTTCTGGAATAAATGGAGAGGACCGGTGTGAATAAAATGGAGAAGAAGGAATGAGGCAGGAATTTGAATTTCCCTCTACTGAACAGGAGTTTGGATACACCTGTTTCACGAAAGCCGTGCACAGAGGAGAAGTATGATTATAGTTGGTGTATGAAGAACCAAGTTCACGCGAAACAGAAATGGGAGAGGCGTTGCCTCTGTGTCTCATTAAATATGACAATTGGGGCCCACGCAGAAGGCTCTTCTCCCTCAACAGAATGGAAGGAACAATTCGAAGGGAGGGGAGAAAATGGCGTAGTTCCTGTAACCGCCTGGTCAACAGACTCTACACCCCGTTGACTACTCATTCCATTGCCTCCACATGGCAAAATCACAGCCGCTGGATCCGAGAGCATCAAGAATCAACGAGGGAGGATGAATGGTGCCTAATTTGTTGTAACAAACTCGGTCAAACCTTTCCCCTCTCGCTGTTGACTGACCCGAAACAAACACAAACACCTCAACTTTCTGCCGTTGGATGCATTGGCGATCCGTGTGCTCCTCAACCAACGGCCAAGATCAAATGCTATCTTCAATCTTCCCCAAGAAGGAACCCCCGAATCCCTGCCTATAAATACCCGACATTTCCAAGCAATTAGGATCTTTTTGGGGAGGGCCGCTCAGAGAAGCCATACACACATCTCACGTGCACACGCAGAGTGCAACCCAGTTGCAAATTTCTGTAGCACGAGTTACACTCCATTAGCGGGTGAGAGAGTGATAGTTTAATTGAGGCATTTCCTCAAACAGGTGATAGGCTAGTATAGAGAGAAGAAAAGAGCTCCAATTGAGCAACCTCCCTGTGTAATAAAGGTATAGTGAAGGTAAAGATAGTAGATTGTAATGGATTTGGTAATAAAGTCTTGATCTTGAGTTGATTTGAATTAATAATCGCTGATTTCTGTCTTTCTCGTGATTCTTATCTTGTTCTTGCAATGGATCTTGATGTATGGCATAGAGAACCCAGTTCTCTGTGCCTGATGGTTTCTTGATGACTAATTTGTAATATGGATCATGTATGCATGAGTTTTAGATGTCATATTCTGTTAATTATGTCAAATATGTAGAGAATTCTTGTTCTATGTTTCTTTCGGATTGAGAACCCAGTTCTTGATCGATATAATTCACTCAAGATCCAGCAGAGAACCCAGTTCTCAGGCCCTCGCTGGATCCGACATTGCTGACAAGCTCTGTCGCAATATGTCCAAAAATAAGCCGTCATAATGCCGAAATTCAGTTAAAACTGTAGCTTATATGGTTTCTTGCAAATCTGGAGTTGAAACAAGCTTTACATTTACTGTTTAAGGTCTGATCACGATGTTATATTTTGCGAATTATATAAATTCTTTACAGATCCTCATTTTGGTTCCTTTTCAGATCGAGAACCCAGTTCTTGATCAAGGTAATCCGATCAAGATCCAGCAGAGAACCCAGTTCTCAAGCCTTGGCTGGATCTAACATGGCTAATTGGTCGTGTTATAAGCCCCTGATACAGGCGTTATGCTGCCAAAATTATTCCAGATTTGTTCATGTGTTTAATTTTGTGATTATCTAAGATTACTTGATGTATTGTCACGCATAATCATACTTTATACTAGTTGATTGGTGCAGGAATGAAATTATTGCTTGATATCTCCCTATTCTACTGAGCAAATTATATTCTCTTATATTTATTTTCTTGTTAATTGATATGATGTTCGAATCTTGGTTATGAACTGTGTCAGTTTGATAGATTGAGGGTGACTCGTAGACTTTATTCTTTTACCCTTGGTTTGTCCCTTTTGTTCTGAATCCCTGTTATAACACATGAACTTGTGTAATTGAATTTCAAAGGTAATTGTCCGCCAATTTCCAGAACTTGAACAATAAAATATGACCTCAACTCTTCACATGATTATCTTGTTGTACTTACTTGAATCTTATAGCCTAGAGTGTTGTAATTGGAGTTGCCTAAGCAAAAGATATCATGGTAATTAGGCCAAGACCAGATTAGACCCTGAAATTGATAACATTTAACTCCTATAGGTCAATTGGTCGTGACTAAGTATCTATAACGTTATTTGACCCAGTCTGTAGCATTAGAGTGTCGGTGGGATGGAGATTACCCTCTGCAACTCGAGTTGCACACAACTCGAAACCTCAATACCTTAATCCTTTCACTACCCGTACCAAACTTTGGTTCACTCACCCAATTAGGCAGACGCAAGATCAACTGAGTTCACTTGGGTACTCTCCTTCACCCCCTGTACCTAGTGAACCTAGTTGGTCGCCTGAGAGAGCTTAGTTCGCAGGTCATGATGTCACCTAAAAGATTCAGGGACGGAATTGCATAAAAGACCGAGACGAAACTCAGTTTTCTGACCGAACGATGACGACGGAACCTAAACCAATACCACTACGACAATCTCCGTCGTGCCACGAGTCAACTGAGCCTTACCCCACCGTCAACCATAGCCTAAATCGTGGGGAAAATCTCCGTCAGGGGCTATTATAGAAATAAATTTAACATAGGTGTCTCGGAGTAAAACCTCTTTTCCTTCGACAGGTTTCAGCGCCAAAAATCCTTTGGATCCGCTGTGACGAATTCGGTGTGGCGATCATGCTCACTCATTACACGAAAACTCAACGCAAAAACCCTGTGTCTAAACGCATTGACCCGACTCAACCCAGTCAGCGGATGCGTCAGCGACCAGTCAGCGGACTTGTCATCATTTCGCTGACATGGACCAATAGGAAAATTAAGAATTAGGCAGAAACTTTAGATATTTGTTAAAAATACTATGAAACTCAGAAAAATTCAAATAAAATATTGATAAAATTCTAAAAATCTGTAAAAACTAAATTTACTGATACTTTGATATTAAAATCTTTCAATATATTAGCCTTTTATATTTTTGAAGTATTCTTGCTATAAAAAAGGAATTTTATAAAAATAATTTTATAAAAATAATAAACACAATAAATCTCAAGTAAATCTTCTACAAAATTTTAAAAGTAAAACTTAGGTAATTTCAATATTAAAAAACTTTCAAAAGACTATTTTCAATTAAGTGCTTTCAATACATATTCTCAAAAATGTGAAAGGGTGAATTCTAAAAATCTTTAAAATTCTGCCGAGAGTGGTGAGAAATCATTTAAGTCCAGAGACAAGCTTTAGAAATCGAAAGGCCAGACACGATGTCCCAAGGTCAACGCCAAATCAAATTCCTCCAGTCTCATAAGTCACCAAATGACCAAGACTTAGTTCTTCCAAGTCACTAAATGACCAAGAGCTCTCAAATCAAGCTTCTCCAGTCTTATAAGTCACCAAATGACCGAGACCTAGTTTTTCCAAGCCACTAAATGGCCAAGAACCATCAAATCAAGCCCTTCCAGTCTTAAAAGTCACCAAATGACCAAGACCTAGTTCTTCTAAGCCACCAAATGGCCAAGAACCATCAAATCAAGTCTTTCCAGTCTTACAAGTCACTAAATGACCAAGACCCGATTCTTCCAAGCTACCAAATAGCCAAGAATCACTAAATCAAACTTTCCAAGTCTTACAAGTCGTCAAGTGACCAAGACTTAGTTTTAGACAAAGTATCTTAAGTATTCTCAATTAGGTCCCGTTAATTAGGTTTGGTACCGTTAATTGAGTTCGATTTAAGCCAAAAGAGTTGTCTTTTATTTTCTCAATTGTGCCCCGTCAACTAAGTTTGGTAACATCAATTGAGTGTAGTTTAAGCTAATAATAACTTGAGATAGCAACTTTTCTAGCCTACGACATATAATTTCTCGAATCCCTTAATCAGAGGTTCTCGTGATTCGTCACGGGGTAATTAACAATAGGGACTTGCGCCTATTGGAAGGAAAGGATCCACAAAATTAATAAACCCTTATGAGAGTAGATTCTCGTTATTGTTTTCTTGTTGTCAAGAAGCATTCTGCACTTGAATTTAAGCTCGTGAGGGGTGAGTCTAAGGCTTATTCTCATTCTTGAGGAAACCCGATCATTCTTCGAGAAATGACGAAAAAGTCCACACAGGTGCATTTAAGCTTTGGTTGTCTGGAAACGCCAGCCCAAGTGTGTTCTTGTGACTAGAGCTGTCAATACCGTGCCATTTCACACGTTTCCGTTTTGTTCCGTCCGAAACGGCATGGAAATGGAAGAAAAAATAGTTTTGTTTTCAAAAACGAAACGGAAACGAAATAGAAATTCATACCGTTTAAGCGAAACAGAACGCAGAAATGAAGAATTTCAATACAAAATGGAAGGTGGAACAGAAACGGAACAGAAATATCGTTTCGTTTAACGAAACGGAACGGAAACGAAATCAAATTTATGTTTCGTTGCTAAAATGGAACGAAAACGAAACAGGGCTGTTCCGTGCCGTTTTTAAACGTTTGACAGCGCTACTTGTGACCATCAACAGTGTGTATTTGACAAAAACTCAAGTGAAGAGTGTGACATGAACTAAACCCCCATGATGAACTATCCCCCTCCAACAGCCGAGTAAACCAAAGAAAGAAAAAAAAAAAAAAAAAAGAAGACAACACCATAACCTTCAAGAAAAATGATCTGATTGCCCATATGAGTGAGACAAACCCCAGCCATGTCCCTCCAAACATTACCAAAATCAAATACATCTATTTTCTTTCCTCCCCCCCCACCCACCCCACATTGTCCAGATATTAACCCTAAACCATGAACAACAAAAAAATAATAAATATGCCCTAGCCACCCACATAGTTCAACCATTCTTTTGTCTAATCCAGTCACACTCCTCAACCACCAAGTGAAATCATAATAACAGTATTAATAGTGAAAAGTTCATGTTTCAGACCTTAGCATCATGCACAGGTATATAAATAGGTGCACAATTTTAGTTCTTCCAGGGACCAAAATGAATAAAAAAAATGTTGTGCCTGTGGACTGAATTGCCAAAACACTAGAGTGTGAATTATTCATTTTCTCGGACCAAAAATAATGACTGCAGTGACAAGGCCCATTGTTGGACAATTTTATTAATTAGCTCAAAAAAATAATAATAAAGTTATAAAGGTAAATAAAAAAAAGAAGGGAAAAGAGAAGGAAATAAATAAAAAGTTTATTTTGCATGTATTTTCTTTAGTAATTTGAGTAATTCCTTAATGGCCAGAAAAAAACTAAAAAAAGGGTTTAAATGACTAGCTTTAACTGATAATCATTGGCTTGTGATAAATGTTCGAAGTTAATGACCAGCCTTAATGATTGTCCTTAATGATGTGCCTTAATTACCTCGGTAAATAGAATTCCAACAATTGTGTCTGGACAATCAAGCCAGCTACCAGCTAAGGCTAATTAGTCTTAACGAGTAATCATTGGTCCATCCATTAAATTGCGTAGTTCAATCCTTGCTAAATTGAGGTCTGATAAGCCCCAGATAAACTCAGAATGCCCATGACACTACCTTAATCGAGTTTAGAATTGTTGTAATGTGTAATAGGGCATGGTCGAGCCACCAGCATGCACACTGGTGTTATCAGTTAAGCCTAATCAGACTCAAATCAAGCACCAAAATTGTAACCGAGGAAAAGGATACCTGGCAAATTGAGGTTCCATATCCATCATTGTGCCTGTTCTGGTGTCGTGCAAGCTGTCCTCAGTTCTAGAACTCTGCCAGCAGCCCCCCAAACGCTGCTATGCTCTACAGATAGGATGAAGTGTAGGTAGGCAATGATTTCCCTGAGCTGAGAGACGCAACACGAATAGAGAGTACCAATGAGTTGAGGGAGGTCAGACGATGCTAACGGTGCTTCCCGCCTGCAGCATGGTGGAGTCAGTCGCAATGTTTTGAATACCGTACCGGAGGTCGAACCGGTCGAGCAAAGGATATGGGGTTTTACCGGTATAACCGGTTGTACCGTTTTCAAAAACCGGGTAACTTTAATAAGTATTTTGATAATAAATAAATTAATACATAAACATTCTGAAAATATAAATAAAGTTTCTGCAATTTAATTATTATCTTTTTTAGAAATAATGGGAAGGAAAAGGACAATTTTACAAAAAAATAAGAACGAGAAAATATGCAATTTGTCAAAATTAAAGGTTCAGATTTAAAATAGTTGCCTTGGGAAAGATGAAAAAGTTGGGTTGGAAACTAATATGCCTCGGGAGTGGTCTTTGTGTCACGTGAAACTCAAAACTGAAAAGATTTCGGAAATCATGGATTGACGGTATTTCCGGTAATTTCCGATATTGGCCGGTATTTCCCGATATAGACAGAGAGCGATATTTAGCCATTTTCATGCCGGATCAGGGTCCGAAACCCGGTATTTTCCAGTTTTTCCGGTACCCGGTCCGATATTAAAAACATTCAGTCATCGTAACCCGTTCTATCGACAAGAGTTTTGACCAGTCAGTGTTCATCGGAATAACAGAAGAGAAAAGAAAAGGAGCGTTGAATCTTTGATCAACACAAATCTTGACGAGAATCCACGAATGGATTTCGAGTCCAACGAATAATAGACGATACTTGGATTGACGCAGCGTATCGGGATTGTGTAACAGAGTGGAGCCTACAAGACGGATGAGGACTCAACTGGTGCGCGTCTGGTCCATGGTCTCGAGCGTAAAGCAACCGACTTAGCCGATGTCAAATTCTAGCAATCTTGATCCTCTGTGGCCCGCTATGATGTGGCGAGTCGTAACAACCAAACACAAAACAGCCTTCAACAGGACCAATCAGAATTTTCCAGAACTGCATAAACTTCAAAAATACATTAAAAATAACCAGAAAATCATTTTTCCCATAAAATACCAAAAATGTCCAAAAAAAATATGGAGAATATTTCTATATGATGCTTCAAGACTAAATCCCAAACAAAAAGGGAATTTTAAATTAAAGTCAACAAAACCCCTTTTAAAATAATATTAAAAAAACACAAAAATAATATTAAATCAACCAAAAGTGAAATAATCAATGAAAAATGTGAACCAAAACTTCTTGAAGCCAACCAATCAAAATATCCAAGAAACCAAAACTCAAACAGAAATCTACAAGAAAAATATCCACCTATAATCCTCAATTACAAAAATCTAAACTCAAATCTAGATCCAAATTCAAAGTCTAAAATCCAAGTTTAAAATATAAAAAAATCCTAGACCCAAAATCAAATCTGAAACCAAATCCATATTCAAGACTAGAATCTAAAATCCCAGACCAATTTCAAAACCAAAAATCTAAATCCAATAATCAAATAAAAAACTAGATCCAAGTCCAAACTCAAATTTAAATCCAAGTCCAAATTCAAATCTAAAACCAAACTCAATGCCAAAAGACCTTCCATAAGCTAGAATCTCTGAAGCCAAAGGACCAAACTTTAACACGTCTGAAAACCAGAGCTTTAACATGTCAAGATGACCAAAGCTCTAGCAAGTCAGAAGACGTAAGTTTCAATACGTCCAAAATTGGTCAGAACCTTAACACGTACAAAGACTAGAGTTTTAACACGCCATAATGACCAAAACTCTAACACGTTAGAGGGTCAAAGTTTTAACACATCAGAAGTTAACTAAAACTTAAACACTTTTGAAGGCTAAAGCTTCCACACGTATGAATGATCAAAGCTTTAACACACCTAAGAACCATAGTTTTAACACGTCAGCAAATTGAAGCTATAACACGTTAGAAACACCAGACTTTCGACACGTCAGAAGACCAAGGCTTTACACATATAGATCTATTCTCTTGAGTCCGCAATGCATTTTGACTCGGAGTGAACATAATCAAGGTGACTAGGCAACCAGATGAAAAGTTGATCGATAACCGTCACAGAAGTTCTTGTTGAGAGGAGGCATAACGCATCTTTACTCGAGACTCAAACTAAACCCACAAATCCTTAAATTCCCAATTGACTGAGCTCTGATTCAGAATACCAGATATTTCAGCTTCATACTCAGAAATATGAACAACGGGTCCATGACCAATTCAGCAAAACAACAAAAATGTTAAAATTTAAAAATGCAGAAAATGTCAAGTGAGGTAGTTCCAACGAAGTTATATCCTTCTTGCACGTTAGTATGTATCATGATAGCCTCTATAAGTATTCATCTCATCTCTTGCATCTATTATGCATATGTTTTCTTTTAAATTGCACTCCCTTCTCATTCCTCAATATGTCCACCCATTAATTGTTAGACACCTATGAAATAATAAAAAATACCCTAGTAGTCTATTATGCCTAATTCACTGATTGTCCCGATCTAAAGGTGCTCTTGACTAGTTTAGAGGTAATTAACAACAGGGGCTTATGTCTATTAAAAACGAGACCTGCAACAACAATGAACTCTCGAGAGACTTGAAACCACACTAGAATCCCTAATGAAGGCGTAAAACCTAGATATCAAATAAATTTGTACATAAGACTTAACCTCACTAATCGTTATTGATAAAATTCTAGGGTCGAACCCAAGGGACGGACTATGAATACCAGAATTATTTGTTCTCAAAATCTAGACAGATGATTTTTAGTGAATTTTGGATTAAGAAACAGCGGTAATAAAAGCAATATCTAAATAAATGCGAATAGATGTTTTTGGTCCTTTTTGTTATTAAAAGTAAATCAGTAAACAAGTAAATGATTTTGGGGTTTTTAACAATGTAAAAGAACGTCTTAGGACTCGATTTCACTTCAGTTTGGATTCAGAAACTTAGATCTTATCACTTTCATGCATTGACCAAAATTTCCAAACTTAAACTCTCTGTCCAGTCTGAGCAGTGTCCCGCTCGGTCCAAGCACAGAGCATAATTGCTCTAACTTGACTATTTTGATACTTTATAACTTGATGAAGGGTCTGTTGGCTAATCCTAAACTTCTAGACTTCAGCTTTCGCTTATTAGAATAGGGTTTGGCTTAATCTCGACCTAACCTAATTAGGATAATTAACTCATAACTTTTGGTTAGAAATTAATTATACAAAACTTATTTGTTTGCGTTAAGGATATTTAGAGGTCTTTTGGACTTGTCTAAAAGTTACACTTTTGGTGTTAACTAATCTCCCCTGTCGGATCCACAATTCATCCCAAATACTTATAAGAATTAACTCAACTAATTCAACCTTGGAACTTAATTAGATGCGGCCGTACAACTAGAAGTTAAATTAAATCAAGTCAAGCAATTCAAACAAGCAACAAGAAATAATACTAAACAAACAAATATCAAGTCATATCATAGCAAAATATATCAAGTTATCATCACATCCAAACATCCATTAATCTCCTACTCCTAATACTACATAAAACTTAGCCTAACATAGATTGATAAACAACAATAATAAGTGCAGAAACATAAAGATACAAGCCCATGGAAATAAATAACAAAAGCATAGGAAGAATAAACCAAATACTCCTTCTAAGATCTCCAGAAGCGATGTAAGATGCTGAAGTGTGACTCAAACTCTATCTTGCTGTCGTCGCGTCAAAACAGAGGTTTGTGTAGAGAGAATAGGGTTAGAACGTGGCTGGAGACTAGGGTAACCAAAGATCCTTTCCTCGCAGAAGAAGTTGGCTTATATAGTGGTCTCGAACACTTGGAGAGCAAGTTAGGACACCAAGTCGGCAGAATCTTGCCAAATCACATCATTTCCATCCTTGAAAACTTGCCAAAATATATAAGTTGGCACACTGCTCGACCTGATCAAGAGATTGCTCGATCCGAGTACAAAAGAGGAAAGATGTGTGCCGACTACGGTGTTGCTCGAGTCGATCGTCTGTGTCACTCGGTCCGAGCATGAGTCATTCGGTAGGAGTGAAGGAGAGAGAAAGGTGGTTGTGACTCTGTGCCTTGCTGGGTCCAAGCAGAGGTCTAATCAGGCCAAGTAGAAGCTTAGACAGAGGTGTTATGTGCTAGGAATAAGCCATCTAGCATGCCAAAGTGCTGAGAAACCATCTACAAGCTCGAATATGATGAAAATCACTTAAACGCTGTAAAATAAGAGAAGACACGACGGCGTAGCCAAATCCTGAAAAAAACACAGCAAATTGTTAAGCATTTAAATGGTTTGGGTGTTACAAGTGCAAAGTACGGTCCAAATACCAACGAATAATAATGACATCAATCCCCATTCTCTTCATGTGGATACTGGTGTCCGAGTTTCGAGACTCCCGACAGAAATCTGATCCGTATTCTTTTTCCTCGGTGGAGGAATCATCGATCCTTCAAGAGAAGGCAAAAAGTGCAAGACACTTGAGACTGATGTACTACTATATTTGCATGTGATGATGCCATGTGTATTCGCTATTGTATATAATAACTTTTCATTTGTCTATAACAAGTTCATAACTGTATGTAGTGCATATATATGACAGAATAAAGATGTATATTATAATGAGGGTCGGTTTGTATGTGGGCTTATTACATAATTGTATGTAGTGCTTAAATAATGATTTTCTAAAAAGATGAAAAAATAGTAAAAATAAATGCAGGAAAATATAAAATTTTGATTTCATACTAATTTTTAAAATGGAGATTACATTGTATAAATTGATTGTTGAAATTCAAAATTCAGAAACGAGCGCATTGGACAATATTCCTCCATCCAATGTAATAGATTTTTATCCTTGCTCTTATAATTATTATGATTATCATTAATGTTAGTAATAATATTATAGTTAATTTAACTAACATAATTATTATAATTATTCATAATTATAAAATTAGTATAAGTATTATGATTATCATTCTGTTAATAATTATAACTCTAATTATAATTATAATCTCCATTTGTTTTCGGTCATTATCTGTCCTATGCAGAAAAAAAGAAAAAAAAGAAAAAAAGCAATTATGATTTATTTTATTTCTCCATGTGGAATGGAAATCACTCATTCACGTTAACCTATGTTTGTTTGGTATTTAGTAAGCTCAAATTAGCAGGTTATTGAATTTAATACGAGGTCAAGCTAATACACCCCGAGTGTTTCCAAATGATGGTGGGAGACGCGAGGGCACCTTTGTCATGTAGAAAATATCGGAATTCCCCAGTGAAACTGTACGTGCCCAAAGCACCTCCCCACAACCTTCATACCTCGTGAAGTATATGATCTCGATGTACATCTCGAGTTTCTAGTTTAATAAATAACTAGCAAAAATATGCCCTTCGCATGTGAGCAAATAAAAAAACCAAAATAATATTAGACAATAAAAATATATTGCTCAATCTATGTCCATAGATGAAATCGATCGAACAGTAAATACACGCTAGATCTAACGGGTAATAGAGATTGTTGCTTTGCATGCCAAACGCAATTTGTGCAACTTTGCTTTCGATACTTCGTCGTTGAATTTCAATATACTTAACAATTGTGATTTGTGTTTTCATGTCCATATTATCCAAAACAACCGCTACAATAAGTAAACGCCACAATGCATTTCGTTGCCTCTTTTTGCAGCTCATCACATTCTCTTTTGAGTTATGCAAGTTGCTCTATCTGTATTATCTCATTCTAGCCTGATAAGGCATGCTTTATATTAATGATCCAACAAAAGACTTTAATAGTATAACAAGTGCATTGCACTTAGAGGTCAATACAAATGATGATAAAGTTAAGAGAACATTAATCAAAACCATAACAATATTGACTAACCAAAATACAAAAGGATGAAAAATTAACTAGTTTCATAGGAGATAACAGAGAGAGTCATACTTATAGGGCTCTATTTTTTTTTGAATGATTCATGTAGGGCTCTACGTGTTTTTGAATGATTAATGTAGCGACCCCAATTAACCTTTACTTCAACTTGAACAATGCCACATGGATCAGAAACAGTCCCCACAGAGTCACCATAATACTCGGGTGGAAAAAGCAATGCACCATATGCAAGGCGCTTCTTTCTGTTAGAATCCCAAAGATCAACCTTCACCACAAGCGATGAGCCACAATCACAAACAAATAAAGACCTAGACAACTTGAGTGAATCTAGAGGCTTGACAGTGGAGTATTGGTCACTTCTCTTACTAAATACAGAGTATGTCAGATAGGGCATATTGTTGGTATAAACAACAATATCACCATAAATCTTTGAGCTTGTTTCTATTGGCAACTTGATTAACTTCACATCTAGATCCGCAAGCCAAGAGTTATTCATCACAGTATAAGTCACGTGCACTAAACCATTTTCTCCCTTCAATGTGTATAACAACCACTTATCGGCACGATTATAACAAGGCTCCCAAAGTAAAAGTTCATCACAAAGTTCATCATCATCAATCTTCAGGCTAACAATGAAACCAATGGAATCATAACCCAAAGGGGCTATATCAAAACCTTTCAATGGCAAGGAACCCTACAAGAATGAGAAAAAAAAGGGGCTGAGATAAATCAGTCCAGAGAATATATGAGGGCATAATTTTTTTTTTTTTTTTCTTTTTTGGGGGTGGGGGATGGTGGGGGTGCACGCAGGTGACGAGTGAGTGGACCCTGACCTTCTGTCGAATCATCACTGCACTTTCCTTATCACAATTGAAGAGGCCTATCTGGTAGACCATGCAGTCCAATGTGATAGTGCCATGGATATTGCCAAATGTCTTTGTCCTCCCACGCAGGTCCACTTTTATGTCAAAAACCTCTACCAATGCATCCCCTCCATTCCACTGGAGTCTTACCCTCCCTTCGCCATGTGTCTCCACACGACTTGGTACCCAAATGCCATTTTCTATGGGAATTGGAGGTCTCCATGATGGCAGTGCATCTGCTGGTTTATGATAATCCTAAAGATATAAAAAAGGAGGTTCCAGGGCCATAAAGCAATATGATAAGGCCGGAAAACATTACAAAAAAGATCAAATTAATGCAAACTCTTAAAAAGACTTCAGATCAAAAGAGCAGTATGATAAAGTGGCCCTTCTGCTTACTAACATGGCAAGACATGTAAGATTGCAAAACAGGTAAACTGCTTAAATACATACTGGGTAATGTTGTTGTACAGATGACATTTTTTAGCCCGTTATTTAGGCTCTTTACTAAGACACATTCCACCCAATTGCATCACCACTACAGCTACTTTGAAAACACCAAATAAGAACTTGGTTTTGAGTGGGACAGCTTGAATTGAGCACTTGTAAGATGTGTAACGTACAAATTGTTTTGTGCCTTAAAGAGCAAGGCACAGGCCTGTTTTTTGTCCATCCATTACTGTCAGTCTAATTTGACTCCCATAGGCTATCTACCCTAATTAGCTATCAAAGAGGAACACAATAGAGGACATGACATGAATAACATGGAATTTCTCAGACATCATTTTAATTATGAATATCCAAAATTCCAGTAATAGAGAAGATAAAAAAAAACATTCACCTTAAAGCGCTTGTTCTCAGCTGTGATGATATCCCTCAGGAGAGATCTGATCCCTAAACGTGCAGGCTTGACCATTTTATCGCACTTGCTGCTGGACCCAATGCTTTCGTTCTCAAGGCAATTGCTGTCAGCGGTCTTGTTTTTTGTGCTTTTGCTTACTCTTTGACACAGGACGACTCGACTACTCTTTGGTCTCCTCCTTTGAAAATTGTGCAATGATAGATACAATAAACACTTCCTACTAACACACCAAAGCCATGGATATGCTAAGGACGCCTTTTGAGGACTTTCACTCCCTTCCTGATCCTTTTTCTCCACCTTTTTACTACTCTTTTTGTTGCTCACGTGCTCAGTATCAGAAGACATCTCCTCATAACCCGGTGCATCGGATTGCGGCCCCTTAACTTCTAGTGATCTTCTCTGTTTGGCCAGAGGACTGCTCTTCCTTCTCTTCCGCTTAGAGGTGTTGGAGAGAGATATGATCGGAATTGACGGCAAGCAGTTTCTAATTAGGGATGGGAATATGGGATGCAATGCTAAAATTGCTAAATGGCAATGCTAATCGAATCCGCGCTTCCCCGATTTCTCTCACCGCTCTAAGCTTCAACGGATTTAAATCCTCGCGCGACACGTCGCACTTATAAAGAGTCGACCCAGCCCGTTGTCGGCCCAACATAATTGCTCCCGTACCAACATATAACATATTGCAAAAGCAAAATAGCACCAGAATTGAATTTTTTTTACCAATTTTCAGAAAAAAAATTTTGTGCTGGCGTCATCATATATGTTGTTTTAATGGTTCAGTTAAATATTTTTAGGGTTGAATTAAAGTTTTTAAGTATTCAGTTAGATGTAACAATAATTTATTTCACTTTGTATGTTAAATATGATCATTTATTTCTTACTCAGGCAATTTGTATATATGTTCAGTTTATTGTTGTAAATGTTAATATTGTTACTGTAAATGTTCGCTATGTTTGCTGTATCTGTTCATTTTATTTTTTTTTATTTAACTAGTTTAATTGAACACAAAAACCACGAAATCAAATTTATACTGCAACTAACTGAACACATAGATACTTTAAGTTCATCCCTCAAAATATTTAAATGAACACAAAACACTAAAATTTCAAATTATTGGTGCATCTAACTGAACACTTGTATACTTTAATTCAACCCTTAAAACATTTAACTGAACCCTTAAATCAACATATTTGATGACGTCAGCACCAAAAAATTTTCAGAAATTGGTCAAAAAATTTTGCTGACATCAGCACGTGGAAAAAAGACTATTTTGGCCTATCCAGGTCTATTGGATGGCGCTGGATGGGAAAACCTTGAATGGTGTATATCACCCCTGAAATAGCACCCTTTCCTCATTTTATTTCTCTGTTATGAACTTTCATACCTGCTGGAAATTTAAGTCTTTTTTTCACTCTTTTGAAAAACAGAGAGGCAAGGTGAACTAAACCTCAAGGAGCAAAACAACTTTTGCTGATATTTGTATGACAAGATCTAAGTGCATGAATAAAATGTAATATAACACAAATATACAATCGACACCCAGAGTTTGTACCTAGAAAAAAACGCCTCTGTTTTTCTTTTTGCTAATATTTATTTGTTGTTTCCGTATCTTATTTATGTTTAGACAAAGTTTATAAATACATCATCATCATTATTATTCAATCAAAAAAATGATCGGCATTTAATTTAATATTTTAGTCTTAATAAATTTTACGCCCAGTAAAATGTGTATATAGAAGTCTGTGAGCTTCAGAGTGACAAACTACAACAGTATTGAACTTCAGTGGTTGGTAATAATTAAAAAGACGAGGAGCGTTCCGCTGCCCCCAATTTACGCTGCCACCAAATGCCACAGATCATGTGCCGTTGGATCGAAACTCATTAAAAAGTTCTATCGCTTTGTAAATTATACGGAGCAAAGAACGAAAGAGAGAAACAAACCTCCGACAGCCTCCCGCTTGCGTCGCCTCTCTCGCCGCCGATGCTCGATCTCTTCTCGACTCTGTGGCTCTTCCCCTCCTCGTCACCAAGCTCTCGTCTCTAATTCAAGCTCGTACTCTTGCCTCTACTGTTGCGATCCCAAGAGAGCTCGCAACCCTAGGTTCTTCACCGCCTCAATAATCGATCAATAGCTACTAATATTCACTTACCGAGGTTGTAGTACCTCGTTTTTCTTATTTTTACCTTCTTAAACTTTTAGTGTGATATTTGTTTGAATTTGTTTGACAGGGTTATAGATGGCCGGACTTTATTCATAGGTAACTGATGGTCTTATTGGTTGGCCTCTTGAAATGGCAGTCTCTCTCTCTCTCTCTCAACACACACACACACGCACGCACAATTGAAATGATTTTAGTCACTTTTAGTCTATCCATCTGATGCTCTTCCATGTTAATCAAAGTGATGCTTCTCATTTTTTAATCAATTGAGGTTCTTCAGTTTGTTTTAGTATGATGCTTTTAATTTTAAACAATCTGGTGCCTATGGATGCCTTTTGTTTGGACTTGTATGGCATAGTAAAACTATTAATTAGAAGTAAAAATTGAAAATTATAAGGCCATTTTTTTGTATATGTACCTGAAACATTTATGCGAGATTATTCTTTATAACAATTAAAATTACATACACTTAGTTAATTTCAGTTGGGTGACATGATCAAGTTGGTACAAATATCTGATCAGGTATTTGGTACGAGGTCTGATAAAATTACTAGTGCCATCAGCTAAGGTTGTATAAAGACCAAGGTTGATATGAGGGAAATAGGTCATTATGTTTGGTGCTGTCGGCTTTATTTATTATGTATCCCTTTCAATGTGTGAAAGAATTTATAATCTCTCTTATATTTTGTAGGCAGGCTAACCATACAAGAGTTGTTTGTGCTGAATGCTAAAGCATTAATGAGTTGCTAGCTTTTTTGGTTGTGCTTGATGTCAAGATATTGGGTATTTTGGTTGTTATATGTCTTTTTTATTGCTGAATGTACATTTTTTTTTTGTTCAATTTGAATGCAAGCAGAATGTAAGCTTGAACCAATTATAAATCTGAAAAATTTGTTGTAAGAATTGTGTAATCTGACTTAATTTAAATTTGCTATACTTTTTTTATACTTTCTCACTAATTTAGTGTTTTTTAGTCTGGTAAACTATTTCAGTACGGTTAAAACTTTTTATACTTTGCACAAATTTATCATTGCTTTTTATATAATTATAAACTGAGAAGGCAATGAGAAATTAAGTATAAAACTATAAATGCAAAATGTAAGAAATCATAATCACAATAGAGACAGATTGAGACACATACATATTAGAAAGCAAAACTATTTTTATATCTATAACCAACTGGTAATATGAAACACCAAAATTATATCTAACTACAAAAAAAAAATGGACTATAAAATCAATGGACAGATAGACAATCAGCAGTTCTAGCATTTTTATTGTTTTCAGACCATCAGTATTTTGATGAATATGCAACTTGGTGAATTAGAATCCTTGATAGACACGATCTTGGCCAATCCATGGCTATTCTAGCTGCCAATGTGTGAGGTAGAGGATGACGACAACCTATAACAACAGACAAAGATACAATTAACTAATAAAAATAAAGTAAGCTTCTAATACAACATCAATTATGTAGAATGCTCAAAAAGTTGCTCTTAAAACGAATAATGAGGTACAGTGGATATCCCAGTTTACTGGTCATTTTTTAAACCAGCATGTAATTAGCTAGCTAATTTAAGAGCTAAGAAAAATAAGTTCTGACATAAGTTACATTATCATGCATTTTTTTAGGTCAAGTATAATCTCGACACCACATAATGCAGTCACATTGATCTCAGAAACTATTTTGAAAATTTATCAATATGTATTTGTTAAACAAGACAACCCATAATTGCAATATAAGTTAAGAAAGTAACAGGACAGTGCAACGCAATATTTTTTTCCCATGATTTATAACTAACAAAGGGGATTAAGGAAGAACATCGCTATGCTCAACTTCAAAAAAAAAATAAAAAATACCAAGGAAACATACAAAGTTACAAACCACTAAAAATTGTTCAGAGAAGTAATAATAGTAGGTCAATGACAAAAGACTGTTCAATAGAAAAAAGGAAATCAGCTTCATATGCAATGAATTAGTATTTCAATCAGTTTATCCACAAACTCCCTACTGTCAAGCAAATTCATTTGAGCCCACCCTGATTATAATCCATTTCAAACAAATTAATTAGCATACGTATAATAATCTAACCTCCGTAAATGTATTTCAGTAGCAATTGGTCGACTATTGAAGTGGTGGAGAACCTAGGGTTTCGAGCTCCCTTGTCATCACGATAGTAAAGGCAAGAGCACGAGTTTCAATCGCAGAAGAAAGCTAGAGCTACGAGGACGGGGAGAGCCAAAAAAAGGAGAGTCTAGAATAGATCGAGCATCGACGGAGGAAGAGGCGACGCAAGCGGGGAGGCCGTCGGGCGTCGGAGGTTTGGTTTCTCTCATTCGTTCTTTGCTCTATGTGTAATTTACGAAGAGAGAATGTTTAATGAGTTCGATCCCAACCGCTTATCAAGTTTGGATCGAACGGTTCATGATCTGTGGCATTTGGGGGCAGCGTAAATTAGGGGCATCGGAACGCTCCTCTAAAAAGACCAATACACTGTTGGAAGAGAAAGAAGACCACTGGTCTAAATCGTGTCCCCAATTTGCACCCCAAATTAAATATTTAAACGGAATTGTAACAGAATTGTAACATAGGATTAAATTTGGAGTATTTGAAAGTTTAGTGGCTGTGGAGGGACAAATAGAAGTTCAGGATCAAAACTGGATTATAGACAAAGTTTAAGGACCTCTGAAAAAATTTACTCCAGCTTTAATTATGAAAAAAAAGAAAAAAAACATCTTTAAAAACAGATAGATATCAGAGTTACTGTAAAAAAAATAAAAATAAAAATGTGTAAAGACATTTTAGTTGAGTTGTTTTACCCGATGGCAATTAATGGCCTAACCCTCATTAAATTTTTAAAAACGGAACGTAGACATTTACCATAATCAAATTTAAAGTGTAAAAGATGGTTTTCTTTTTTTAAAAAAAAAAATACTTGTAACTATTAATTTTAATTTATATATTAGTTGACAACTGATCTGGATATTCGTATGAGGGAAAAAAAAAGTTAAATGTCAGGGAAGATAATAAAAGGATACCGTATGTCGGTACCAGGGCAAGTCGGGGTAGAGTTATTTTTTATGTGTTGTTCTAAGACTATGTATTTTTATTTAGCTTTTATTAATGAAAATGGTAGAGTATTAAAAAACTCTATTTATTTCTAAAAAAAGAAAGCATGTTCAATATATATAAATATATATATGAGAAAGGATTCAATCAAAGTACTTTGACCAGAATCCCGGTTAAATCCCGTCAGATCTCAATTTTGAAAGTTCAAATGGCCGATCCAAACCGTTCAATATGATCTCATATTGAAATCTCCTTACACACCAAATTTTATATTTTTTTTCAAATTTTTAAGTTTTTTTTTTCGGATTTTTAAAAACTGCAATTTTTGAAGGGTTCAGAACAAATTAGATTAACGATTTCCTAAAATCTGAAAAAAAAATACTTAAAAATTTAAAAAAAAATGTAAAATTTGGTGTGCATGAAAATTTCATTATGAAGATCATATTAAACGGTTTGGATCAGTTATTTGAATTTTCAAAATTGAAATCTAACGGGGTTTAACCGGGACTTCGGTCAAAGTGCTTTGATTGAAAGTTTTCTCTCTCCCCCTCTCTCTTTCTCTCTATATATATATATATATAGTGGATGGATAAAATACACTCTGATGTACGGATCGTCCCTCGTACACCATAGTCGATTTCGAAATCCAAAAAGCAAATGGTCGATCAGAACCGTTCAAATTGTTTTCCATATTGAAAAATCTTTGGAGACCAAATTTTATATTTTTTCGAATTTTTTTGCTATACCGGTAAACCCACACCTAGCAACTAGCATGTCAACTTTTCTAGACTGGACGTTCAAATTCCCCGAATTTTTTATTATTAATAAATATTATAAATAAATAAATACATTAAGTAAATCGAGAAAATATGTAATAATAGTAGTAATTTATTGGTCGCCATGGGTAACGAAAACTCCAACCTGGCTGGCAACCTAACGGCGCTTTTGTTTCCTCATTAATTTATTTTTCCGCCAATATTTCGACGGTAAAGATTAACCACATATATTAATTAAAGTTAATATAATGTTTGATTAAAAAAAAAAAACATATCTATCCTAAAACAAATAATGAAATAAACACAAGTATGTTAAAATATATGCACTTTAGTTGGTATAGATATGTTTTTTAAAATTAAAAGATATGTTTGATTTTATACTAGTTAAAAGTACATATATTTAGTGAAGATACCGAGCAATTATTTGCAATATTTTAGTATAGTGACCATGATCTATATAATATTTATAGATAAATCAGTGGTACTAGGTTATACCAAATTTAGTTTGGGACATTTTGTTTTCCGTTTATTGTTTTCTAGTTTCACATTTGGCTAAATAAAATAATACTTAATTTTTTTATAACAAACATACTTGTATTTATATCAACATAAATAAAATATAAGTAGGATATGTTTAACAAATAATAAAATTTATATCATGTCAAACAAACTAAAGTGCATATATATTAACATACTTGTGTTTATATTAAGTTAAAATATAAACATATCTATCATGTCGATATTTTTCGTCACATGTCGTATAACCTAGTATAGATATATTTTTAAAATCAAACATACTTGTGTGTTTATATCGACAAAAATAAGATATTAATATCAACGTAAATAAAATAATATTCAAAATTATTTAAATTAATATGTGGTTAATCTTTGCCGTCGAAATGTCGACGGGAATAATACATTTCTAACGGGAAAAATAAATTAACGAGAAAACAAGAACGTCATTGGGTCGCCAACCAGGTTACAGTCGCTGTTACAAATGGAGACTCCAACCTATTAATAATTATTTTCTCAATTTCCTAAATGTATTTATTTATTTATAATATTTATCAATATAGAAAATTCGATCAAGTTCTCCTTGAACATATTTCCTTTCCTACGTCATAGCAGTATAGCACATGGTAGGACACATTTCATCAATGCTTGTTGTCACATGGTGGGAAATGCATGTTGTACTGTACACGTGCAAAACTGCAAATGCAAAGACTAGCATTCTTTTTTTTTTATTTTGTGTGTGTTTTTGACATACCATTCCTTCCGATTGTACATTTAAAAAAAAATTAAATTAATGTTATTTCCCTATGGCGTTTCGAACCATTTTTATTTTTTCAAATTTAAATGCCCATAGGCTATGAATTAAAATGAAAGAAAGTCGGAAATGGTGTTCAGATAAAAACAGTATAGGTGTTTAAAATGGTGTTAAATTACTTACGGTCAGTATACATGAGAGCTTATTTCTACTATAAAAGAAGCTAGAAAGAAGTTCTGATACCAGCTGTAAGTAATTTAATGACCTTGAATGCGAAATTAAACTAAGATCAATTTCTTTCACTTGTGAATGGTAGAATGAAATTCCTGTAAGAACAACACCAAGAAGAGCATGCACTACATAGCTGAACTGCTCCCCTTGTCTTTATGGTGAACTCCGGGATATCAGTCTTGAATTTATCTCCGTTATTTTTTCTTTATTCCTCTCAAAAGGTATTTTTAGTTTTGAGGTAGAGAAATAGTGATACTCCAATAATCCTCCAATAGAATTCTTGAGTATTTAAAGAGGTCATCAATCACTTATTAGTCTATCTCAAAACTAAAAGTAACTTTTGAGATGAATAGAGAAAGGAGAAGGGAGACAAGGTCAGGACCGATATCTCGGAGTTCACCATCAAGACAAAGGAAGCAGTTCGGTTTTGTAGTGCTCTTCTCGATGTCGTTCTTGCAGGGATTTCATTCTACCATTCATAAGTGAAAGAAATGACTAGAAATAATATTTGATCTTGGTATTGAAGCTTCTTTTATAAGCTTTGATACCAATTGTAAGTATTTAAATCGTGTGTGTGGGCTTTTTCGTCATTTCTCAAAGAACAATTGGGTTTCCTCAAGAACGAGAATAAGCCTTAGATTCACCCCTCACGAGCTTGGATTCAGGTACTAATGCCTCTTAATGACTAGTGAACATCGACTAGAATTTATTCTCATAAGGGTTTATTAATCTGTGGGTCCTTTCTTTCCAATAGGCGCAAGCCCCTATTGTTAATTACCCCGTGGTTTCCCACGAGAACCTCTGATTAAGATATTTGATGAAGGCTTAGAACCTAGGTCAAATAAATTAAACCTACGAAATACCTCACTAGACGTTCGAGTAAAGCAAAGATGTCGAACCCACAAGGACGGTTGAATACCAGACTTAATCTTTCTTAAAAGCTAGAGGATGAATTTTTGTGTTTTTAGAAATTTAAAAGGTAATAATAATAGTAATAGAAAAATAGGCAATTAAACAAGTAATAAATAATAAAATATTTTTGGGATTTTTTTTTATGTTTTCGGGACTCAAACGGATACAATAAAATGTCCTAGGGATAAGTGTTCAATTAGTTTAGCTTTAAGACAACTCTACCACGATTTTCATCGAGGCAGAGAGTCATTTCGGGGCGAAACATAACCATTTCGGTGCGAAATAGGTTCTGTCCAGCACCAAAACTTGCCTTAAACCTGTTGTTTCGACTTGACAATTTTACAAAGTACTTTGCGAAGGTTACTAAGCGACCAGACCCTAACCCTAACCTCAACTTTCGCTTATTGGTTTTGGTTTAGATTTGATGTCGGGTTTTGCCACAAAAACAACTAATCCTATACTTACGTATTAAAACTAGTTTGTTTAGGAATACTTGAATGGATTTCCAGATATATTTAAAGTCCCATCGGTGCAATAAAAGTTAGATCTTCCGATCGTTAACTAACCTACCCTTTCGAGTTTTGGTTTATCTCAAGTGATTTGATCTACTAATTATTTGGTCGAGTTAAATCCTATCAACGCTACGTATCATCAATAAGCTAACTTTCAAGCAAACAATTAAATCAATCAAGCAAGCAATAATTCTCAAACAAGTAAATGGGAAAATATCATAATATAATCATCAAGTCATCACAACATACTAAACTAATCTACTAACTACCCTAAGACATCATAAAACTACTCATTAATATCCATAATAGAAATAACAACAAGTATCATGCAAATAATAAAGATACAAGCCATAAAACAACGAAATAAGAGCATATAAGAGTAAACCGAAGAATCCCAATGCTAATACTCGCTATCTCTGGCCTAGGAATCGATGTGGATCTGTGTGCTGCTGCTGCTCCCTCAAAAACGCCAAGAACTCCCCAAGAAATCAATGGAAAACCCTAAAACGCTAAGTAAGGAAGGTGGAAAATGAGTATGGAAGCTAGAATACGTGCCCAGGAGGTCAGGGACGCATATATGTACCCACAGGAGGCGGCTAGGGCAAGGATAGGCGGTGTAGATCTTTCCTTCTCCGAAAATTACCATTTTCGCACTTTCCAGAAATGCATTTCGGACCGAAATGGAAGCATTTCGGTGCGAAATGACACTTCAGGTCTGCTGGATGGGCTGAGAATCAAGCCCACGCTGGAGATGTGGCTCATACTGGGCTCCTGTGGTCCTGTGGTATGTCTGAGCAGGCCAGGAATGAGTCGTCTGGCTGAGAATGTGATCCATCCTTCACAAAAGTCGCGTCTTGTCTCCAATTTCCGAGAAATTCTACAAAATAAAACAAGAAGCACGGCAGCAGCAATATCCTGGAAAATATAGCAATTTATGAGACAATTTATAGTGGTTTGATCAATAATTAAGGGCTAAGTACGGTCAAAATACGTATAAAAAAAAGAGACATCAAATCCCCCCAAACTTGAATCTTTGTTTGTCCTCAAACAATAATCTAAGCTTAAAGGTTAAGACTGTACTTAGACCTAGAAATGAAGTATCACAAACCAATGATGCAATGAAAATTTATTGAATGAAATTACTCAAAGTTCCACAAGTCAAAGATAAATAAGGCAAATTAAAATTAATTCCAAGGATAAGGATTTAGTTCTCTTTTTGGTTTAAATTGTGCAACATTTAGTTCTCATGAAATCTCAAAATCAACTCAAGGACCTTAGCTTCACTTCATCAATTCAAATGCAAACTCAAATTCAAATGCCCGTTCTTTTTCACAAGTTGCAAACGTTTGCAAAGAAAATTTTATCAAAACCAAAAATTCTATAACGAGTCTAATTTTTCAAAAGTTTCACCATTTTTGGATTTGTGCAAGTCGAGTTGTGGTGATTTGCATCACTTAGGGTTTTACGCTACTGGGACTTATATTGAGCTACCAGCACGTGACATGCTGGGGAGATCAAACAGATAGTTGCACGACCAAGGCCACGGTACACTTGGGCCAGGGCTCCTAGCAGTTTCCGTAATCCTTTCTCCAATTATTTGTGGAAGATCAAACAGGTAGTCACACGACCAAGGCCACGGTACACTTGGGCCAGGACTCCTAGTGACCCCGTTATCATGTCTTGATTTATTTGGGTTTTATTGAAGTCCATTCGCACCCTCATGCTCACAACTATTTTGATTTATTCGATTTAAGTTTGCTTGTTGGTGATTCAAGCGTTCAAGAACAAACTAGACTCATTTTAAAATTTTTAAAGTTGATAAAACATCCTTTAAACAAAAATTCACAAAAGACGAAATCGTTCACTCGGCAAAAACTTGTGAGAATTGACTAACAATGAATTGATAATTCTAAGCATCCTAATTCAGGTCCTATCCTATCAAACAATCATTCAATTGATCTATTGGTGCACAAACCAACTTAAAATCTCCTAAACAAACGTTTATCCTTAAGAAATAATTTTAAAATTGCATTAAAAATTGAAACAAGTGCGAAACAGTGAATAATATATCCATAGAAACCTCACAGTGATATTGCATGCATAAAAAAAATCAAAATCAGAAGTTCAAATTTTTCCCAAATTCCAGAGAGCAATTTCGCACCGAAATGGAACCATTTCGGTCCGAAATGGACATGAAAATTTTCAAAAATGCCAGAAACAGATGCAATTTCACCCAAAATTTTTATTTTCATCTTCTTTCCCCCCCCAAACTAAATCAAGTACTGTCCCAGTGCGTCACAATCACAGAAAATAAAAATAAAGGAGAGGAAAATAAAAATGTACCGAATCAATAGGCATGGGAAGGACCGGCCCCATCATGTGGCCGGCCATCATCACCATCATCACCAGAATCATCAGTTGAGCCATCTCCATCATGAACATCCTCGTCAGAGGTGGGAGGATATAGCCAAGAACCGTGACGCGCGTGGTGGTAAAGAGTATCCACCCTACCCTCGATGTGGCTGAGTCTGCGCTGAATGTCTCGATCTCTCGCCTCCTGTCTATGGAGTAGAGTCTGCAAAAGGCCCGTCACGTGCTCCAAAGAACCCTAGGGCACAGAATCAGATGTGGGCTCCGGAGCTGGGTCATCAGTACGCCTGCGCCGACGAGCACGGGACCCCTCCGGAATGTCTGTGTGCATGGGAACTGGGGCCGCGCCAACATAGTCACCTGGAACGAGCCAAGTGGCAGGGTCACTCCTGTCAATCTGATGAGGGTAAGGTAAAAGAAAACCACCCCTCAACCATCGCACCTGACGACTCGCTCCACGTCCAACATACTCAATGTATCCCATCGTCTTGTACCGATCCATATCGATCTGGTACCAAGCTCCACACTCAACCTCCCCACGAAAATCAAAATCTGCACCAATAAATCTGTGAATGATCAAGGTGACATAAGAACACATGGAGATAGCACCTCGGCCCGCTCGATCTCTCTCATCCATCCAATGATCAACCATAACCTTCACAATCCGGATCCGCTGAGGCTGTGGTCGAAGCATGAGGCGCATAAGAAGCAAGTCATTCTTCGTGGCACGTCGCATGGTCTCCCCCCTAGCAAACACAGTAGAAGATATGCAACGGTGAAGCAGTGCCAAGGTGGGATGCTCAATGTAGATACTCAGAGAATCAGAATCATAGTGCCGGGAGATCTGTGTCCAAAACTCCTCACGATCGGCGTCAGTGCTAGTGTCCTGCACATCGAGCTGTGGACAGTCATGCTCGAGACCCAGAATCTGAGATAGTCTCTCCATAGGAAGAAAAATCCTTTGGCTCTTCAAATAAAACTCAATGTGCTCAACTCCCGCATGGCTAACCAAACGCAATGAGCTCAAAAACTCCAAGGTAATGTCTCTATAGCCCGGACAGCTGTGTGTCCAGAACTCAGTAGTAATCCCTACCGCTCCTGTCAAGGCAAGGATCTGATCTCTCACCCCCAATCTGTCCAGTAAATCCAAGTCCACAAATCGAGTGTGCTCTAGGAGCCTCTTGTAAATCCTCTTAAAATTCTCGAAATGCCACTTGGTAGGCATCCGAAATCCATATTTTCTCTCAAAAGGACCGGCAGCGGGATCATATTGCCCTAACGGGTTCACCTGAGCAGGGGGTGGAACGGGCGCACCACCACGGCCCTGTGACCTAGTCCTTGGCCGGTTTGGGTCCATTTTTTAAAAAATAACACAATCCAGAAGATGATTTCGCAGCGAAATGGAACTATTTCGCACTGAAATGGCCCCTGTCAGACCAGAAAAACGCACTTCCCTTTCGCCAAAAATTCTCAAACTTGCACAAAAAATCAGAAACAACCCAAGAGACCCCCGACACACTTTTTCGTAGATCAAAAACCCCCAGAAAAATTTAACTTGAGAGAGAATAAACGGGTCAAACCTCAAATCCGTGAAAATGGAGGAAATACTGCGTAATAACCCCGCTAACAACCCGTAGATGTCTGCCAAACCCGAGGAGAACTCGACTGCAGCGAGAAAACTCGGTTTCGGGTCGATTTCTTCCCAAACCCGAAATTTTCTCTTCAACTTTTCTTCTTGTGTGTCGATTTTCGTGCAAATCTAAGTGGAGAATATGGAAGAGGGTTGTGAGAGTAGTAAATGGGTAGTCCGATCTGTGGAAATGGGTGAGAGAAGGGCGTGTGCGTGAGAGGTTGTGAGGGCTCGGCTTGGAGAAGGGGTTACGGAAGAGGAACAGTGAAGGGGTGCGATGGGAGAGGAAGGGAAACGGTGGGAAGGGGGAAGGCATTAAATTTGATTCATGGGTATTGGGAATGGGCCAAATTTATGCCTTTGCAATAAACCCGGAATGGGCTCCCTGTAAAAATAAATTAGGAATAAATTAGAAAGCCCACGAAGTCCAAAAAAAAATCATGGAAAAATAATCAATAAAAATCGTGGCCCAAAAAATTCCCGTCAGTGATATTTCGCACCGAAATATGTTGGTTTCGGTCCGAAATGGACAGTTAAAAATTGAAAATTGCACGTTCTGGCTCTCCGTTTTCCCTCAAAATTTTTCAGAAAATCCCCAGAGAAATTCCCCACAGTTATGTCAAATAAAACAATAGAAGCAGTGGGAAAAATAAAGAGATGCAGCGTGAAAAATGTCTCATTTGTTTGATATCCAAGGCAAACGTGATGCAACTCGCATGAGGTCGTGCATGGCCACTGTTTTTGATCTTTTCCTGGTCTGTGGTGCTCTAGCACGAGTTGTCGCCTTGCCTTTCGTCCATCGATTCCATTCTCCTACATAAAGCAAAAAGAAAAATGTTAAACAACTAATGTTAACGAAAGTAGATAAAACTCTAAAAACCCTTGGGTTGCCTCCCAAGAAGCGCTCTTTTTAGGTCATTAGCTTGACCTCTTTGTTTTCTATGCGTCGCTTGGAGATTCGGAGAAACGAACGCATGCCACTTGTCCAATTTCCTCGTTGGCGATGTAGTGCTTCAATCTTTGCCCATTGACTTTGAAATGCTCCGAATCCTTGTCACAAATTTCAATGGCACCAAAAGGATAGACTTTCACTACTCGAAACGGTCCAGACCATCGCGACTTTAGCTTGCCCGGAAAGAGTTTCAACCTCGAGTTGAACAACAAAACCAAGTCTCCTTCCTTGAACTCTCTTCTTAAAATTTTCCTATCATGCACAAGTTTTGTTTTCTCTTTATAGAATTTTGCATTTTCATAGGAATTGAGACGTACCTCGTCGAGTTCATGCAAGTCTAAGATTCTTTTCTCACCAGCTTTGAGCAAATCCATGTTGATGGCTCGTGTTGCCCAATATGCCATGTGCTCAAGTTCAACTGGTAAGTGGCAAGGTTTACCATAAACAAGCTTGAAAGGACTCATACCTATTGGAGTTTTAAATGCCGTGCGATAAGCCCAAAGTGCATCATCAAGCTTGCTCGCCTAATCCTTGCGCGATCGTGCAACTGTTTTCTCCAAGATACTCTTGATGTCTCGGTTCGAAACCTCCACTTGCCCATTTGTTTGTGGATGATAGGCGGTGGCAACCTTGTGCAAAACACCATGTCTCTTCAAAAGGCCGTCAAAATGCCGGTTGATGAAATGCTTGCCACCATCGCTAATCACCGCTCTTGGCACTCCAAAGCGTGGAAAAATGATCTTGGAAAAGAGCTTGATCACCGAGTTCGAGTCGGTCGTCTTGCATGCAATGGCTTCCACCCATTTAGAGACATAGTCCACCGCCACCAAGATGTACTCAAATCCTTGAGAACTTGGAAAAGGTCCCATGAAATCCACACCCCATACATCAAAAACCTCAACTTCTAGGATGGGATTCAGTGGCATCTCGCTCCTCCTCGAAATGCTACCTGTTCTCTGACACAAATCACAAGAAGAAACAAAAGAGTGAGCATCTTTGAAAAGACTGGGCTAGAAGAAACCTGATTGGAGCACTTTTGCGGCGGTTTTCGAGAAAGAAGCGTGGCCACCATAGGCAGAGGAGTGGCAGCTAGCGAGGATTGGCTTGACCTCTTCATATGGCACGCACCTTCTAAGGATATTGTCGATTCCGATCTTGAAAAGGTATGGCTCCTCCCAAAAGTAGTACTTGGAGTCTGCTTTCAGCTTTTTCCTCTGTTGGGCAGTCATGTCAGAAGGTACATAGCCACTGGCCAGAAAATTGGCCAAGTCCGCGAACCATGGCTCGCTGTTTTTCGCCCCAGACCCCTCATTTCGGTGCGAAACAGGATCATTTCGGTCCGAAATGGCTGCCAGAGTCTCGATATTCGCGATGATTTCTTCGAGATTCCCTTCCATTGCAGCAGATATGAGATTTTCCTGTACAGAGAACAATTTTTCATGAGGAAAGGAATCGTTGATGGGGATTTCTTTACCTTCTTCCCATTGAAGGCATGACAAATGATCCGCAACCGAGTTCTCTGTGCCTTTCTTGTCCCTGATCTCAAGGTCAAACTCTTGTAAAAGCAGCACCCAGCGAATCAACCTGGGCTTAGCATCCTTTTTGTTCAAGAGATAGCGAATTGCGGCGTGGTCGGTGTAGACTATGACCTTGGATCCCACCAAATAAGACCTAAACTTGTCAAGTGCGAAAACAATGGCAAGGAGCTCCTTCTCCGTGGTTGTATAGTTGACTTGGGCAGGGTCGAGCACCTTGCTAGCATAGTATATAGCCACGGGCTTCTTATCCTTGCGTTGCCCCAAAACTGCTCCAACTGCATAGTCGCTCGCATCGCACATGAGTTCGAATGGTTGGGTCCAATCCGGTGGTTGTAGGATAGGGGCCGAGACAAGAGCCTCCTTCAACCTACAAAAGGCATCAATACACTCATCAGTCACAATAAATTCATTGTCTTTTATTAAAAGATTGGTTAGAGGTTTAGCAATTTTAGAAAAATCTTTGATAAAACGGCGATAGAATCCTGCGTGTCCCAAGAAACTCCTAATATCCTTGACATTTTTAGGCATGTCGAGCTTTTCTATCACCTCAACCTTTGCTTTGTCAACCTCTATCCCTTTTGATGTGACCATGTGTCCCAAAACAACGCCTTGTTGCACCATAAAGTGACACTTTTCCCAATTCAATACTAAGTTCACCTCTTCACAACGCTGCAAAACTTTGGAAAGGCTAGTTAGACAAGAATCAAAACAAGTGCCATAAACAGAAAAATCATCCATAAACACTTCCATGTCTTTTTCAATAAAATCAGAGAAAATAGCCATCATGGCTCTTTGGAAAGTGGCTGGTGCATTACAAAGGCCAAAAGGCATACGCCTATATGCAAAGGTACCCCAGGGACAAGTAAAAGTGGTTTTATCTTGGTCATTTGGATGGATTGGTATTTGAAAGAAACCTGAATAACCATCTAAATAACAAAAATAAGAGTGATTAGCAAGCCTTTCAAGCAACTGATCAACAAATGGCAATGGAAAATGGTCCTTTCGTGTCGCCGCGTTGAGTTTGCGGTAATCAATACACATCCTCCATCCAGTTACCATCCTGATTTGAATTATCTCCCCTTTCTCGTTCTTCACCACTGTTGTACCTCCTTTCTTAGGCACCACGTGTATCGGGCTCACCCATTTGCTGTCTGAGATTGAGTAGATGATGCCCGCATCATGGAGCTTTTGTACCTCCTTTCTGACCACTTCAGTGAGGTTGGGGTTGAGCCTTCGCTGCCCCTCTCTTGATGGTTTGTGGTCATCTTCCAATAAGATCCGGTGGGAGCAAATCAAGGGATCGATACCCCTCAAATCATCAATGGAATACCCAATTGCTCCCTTGTGCGCTCGAAGTACTACCAATAGCTTCTCTGTTTCTACATCACTCAACCCAGAGTTAACGATAACAGGGAATGTTTGACTTGGGCCGAGAAATTCATACCTGATAGTCTCTGGGTGAGGCTTGAGATCGACTTGGGGGGCCTCTGTTTGAGGAGAAACGGGAGGATTTGGCTCAGAAACGCCAGTTTGCATCGAATTGACCACCTCCAGAGAGCCATTTCGCACCGAAATGAGCCCCGAAATGGGTACGGGCAGAGGCAATTCTTCGCTGTTTTGCTCGATTTCTTCATCTTCCAATGTCTCCTCGACTCCTATGGCTTCCTGCATATCACAGAGAAAAGATTGGTAGGAGTTTAGAGCTTTTTCAAATTGATTTTCAAGAGATTGTTCAATATTCAATTCATTTTCATCAATTTCTTCAATTTTGAAACAAGTTTTTATGGGGCTGGGGTGCTTCATGGCGTGCTGGATCGAAAAATGAAGTATCTCCCCCCCCCCCACTAGGACCAAAATGGTGCCGTCTCTGGCATCCATCATTACACCTGCTGTACAGAGAAAAGATCGTCCAAAAATGATTGGTACTTCCTTATCCTCAACCATTTCAAGAACCACAAAATCACAAGTAACTACAAACTTCCCTACACACACAGGTACATCAATCAACTCCCCTAATGGCAACCGCACAGACGAGTCTGCAAGTTGCACTGTCATAACCGAAGGCTGGAGTTCTCCAAACCCAATTCTCTCATATACTGTCCTTGGCATAATGCTCACGCTAGCCCCCATGTCACACAATGCTTCCTTGATCTTCTCTTTCCCAATTGTGCAAGGTATGGCAAATCGTCCTAGATCAGGGAGCTTGGGCGGCATTTTGTTCTTCCAAATCACCGATTTAAGCTCCTCAATCGTCTTCTTGCCTGTACACAATTCTTTCAAAAATTTAGCATGCATAGGAAAATATGTGAACATGTCAGTAATGGGAATAGTAATTTGAACATCCTTTAACATCTCCCAAAATCGTTTGAACAGTATACCCTCCCTTTCTTTGGCCAACCTCCTGGGGAATGGAACAGGGGGCTGGTAGGGGACCACTGGAGTCGGCCCCTTCTCAGATTTCTTCGTTTGAGGCGCCTTTTTGGCCTCTGTGGGTGTCATTTCGCACCGAAATGGAGGAATTTCGGACCGAAATGGCTCCTCTGAAGTCGCGGGCCAGAGGGTGTGGCTGGGTTCTGGAGCGGTGGAAATGGTAGAACTTGCTCCAGAACGGGCTCATCTTCTTGCTGGACGTGATCTTGGGCGCATGGTTGTGTCTCGGCCCACGTCGGCATTGGAGGATCGTTGTATTGCTTGCCGCTTCTCAACGAGTGCAGGGCCTTGCATTCGGCGTTGGGGTTGACCTGCGGCTTGCTTGGAAATTTGCCTTGCTCCCTTGCGAGGTGTGCTTCCAACATTTACTCCACCCTAGAAACAGCACCAAGTTTAGATTTTAGTTCCTCAATCCCTTCAGCCATCATATAATTGTACTTACCTTGCTCATGCATGAAATTTTGGACAACAAATGGTACACCGTTCCTATTATAAAAAGGTTTCTTTTGGAATTCTTTAGTGTTTTCATTTGGTTGTGTATTTTTGTACAAGGTTGGTGGATTGGTAGGAACTTGCAAATGCGAGGGGGCAAAAGGGAGTTTTCTAAAGTCAGGATTGTTCATTTGGTTCCAATCTCTTTGTTCTCCCTCTTGCAAGGAGTAGCTGCGACTAAAAACATTTCGTGGGAAGTAGGAAGGCTCGTTGTTGATGGAGTTGACTTGTTGCGGGCCTTCCGGTTGCGCAAGTGGGCATTGAAGGGACGTGTGCCCCTCTTCACCACAAGCTCCACATGTATTCGAATTGAGGTGCGAGCCTTGGAGAGAATGGTATGCGGCTATCTCCGCTTCGAGCTCGGCAATCCTCCTATCCCTCCTGGAGATCTCGTTCACATGTTGCTTCCCACTTGATCGGCACTGGTTGACTTGGGGCATCCAGTTGTATTGCCTTGCGCATTGCTCGATCAAGTCTCTTCCTCGCAATGAGTCCATCTTCAAGAAACTGCCACCACCTGAGAGAGAATCCAAGTTAATTTTGATGTTATAAGACCATTATAAAAATTTTTCAAAACAAGCCAATCTTGAATTCCATGATGTGGACAAGAATTTTCTAAGTCCCTAAATCGCTCCCAAGCGGCTTCCATGGATTCGTCGTCACTTTGTTGGAAGTTGTTAAGTTCAATCCTAATCTTATCGGCCCTACCATCAGGAAAGTACTTTTCAAGAAAAATTTGGGCATATCGTTCCAAGTCCTAATCGACCCCTTTTTGAGAGTTTTGTACCATTTTTGGGCCTTATCTTTGAGACTAAACCTAAACAACATAAGTCTAATAGCATTTTGGGGCACCCCGTTCATTTTGATCAATCTAACATAATCGGTAAAGTTTGCAAATGTGCATGGGGGTCCTCGTGCTCGTCTCCATGGAAGGAGTTTTGTTGGACGGCTGTGACATGGGCGGGGAGGATTTGCATGTTGTTCGCTTCAACCCCTTGAATGACTACCGGCCCAGCAATGTCTTTGACTCGCGGCGCGCAATAGTCCATGAGAGATTTGTTGGGGTTGTCAGCTGCATCTTCTCCATCGGAGTTCCCATGAACGCTCTCCTCATCCAACGTCCATCGGCGCCTGTCTTCCTCAAGCTCGCGCCTTTGGTTCTCCACACGCCTCCTATCGGCCAAGATACGAGCTTCTCTCTGCTCCAGTTGGATCCTCAAGGCCTCGAGACGCTCTGCCTCTGCTGCTACGTCGACAGATGCACCAGTTCCTGCCATATCGCTCACTGTTTGCCTCTCTGGTTGACGATTTCGCACCGAAATTGGAGGATTTCGGTCCGAAATGGGGTCTAGCGGGGCCGAAACTGCTTGCTGCTGCTCCGGATCCTCTTGCAATCTGCGTAGGAAGTAATGGCGCACACGAGGTGGAGGTTGAGAGTGGACTCCCTTCCTTCTACCTGCCAGAATTCAACCTGTAGCACGAGAGGAAACAAAAAGATGATTAAATAAAAAGAAATCTAGCCTCTTAATACTAGATAAAGTACACGATATCAAACACCGTCCCCGGCAACGGCGCCAATTTGATGAAGGCTTAGAACCAAGGTCAAATAAATTAAACCTATGAAATACCTCACTAGACGTTCGAGTAAAGCAAAGATGTCGAACCCACAAGGACGGTTGAATACCAGACTTAATCTTTCTTAAAAGCTAGAGGACGAATTTTTGTGTTTTTAGAAATTTAAAAGGTAATAACAATAGTAATAGAAAAATAGGCAATTAAACAAGTAATAAATAATAAAATATTTTTGGGATTATTTTTTATGTTTTCGGGACTCAAACGGATGCAATAAAATGTCCTAGGGATAAGTGTTCAATTAGTTTAGCTTTAAGACAACTCTACCACGATTTTCATCGAGGCAGAGAGTCATTTCGGGGCGAAACATAACCATTTCGGTGCGAAATAGGTTCTGTCCAGCACCAAAACTTGCCTTAAACCTGTTGTTTCGACTTGACAATTTTACAAAGTACTTTGCGAAGGTTACTAAGCGACCAGACCCTAACTCTAACCTCAACTTTCGCTTCTTGGTTCTGGTTTAGATTTGATGTCGGGTTTTGCCACAAAAACAACTAATCCTATACTTACGTATTAAAACTAGTTTGTTTAGGAATACTTGAATGGATTTCCAGAGATATTTAAAGTCCCGTCGGTGCAATAAAAGTTAGATCTTTCGATCGTTAACTAACCTACCCTTTCGAGTTTTGGTTTATCTCAAGTGCTTTGATCTACTAATTATTTGGTCGAGTTAAATCCTATCAACGCTACGTATCATCAATAAGCTAACTTTCAAGCAAACAATTAAATCAATCAAGCAAGCAATAATTCTCAAACAAGTAAATCGCAAAATATCATAATATAATCATCAAGTCATCACAACATACTAAACTAATCTACTAACTACCATAAGACATCATAAAACTACTCACTAATATCCATAACAGAAATAACAACAAGTATCATGCAAATAATAAAGATACAAGCCATAAAACAACGAAATAAGAGCATATAAGAGTAAACCGAAGAATCCCAATGCTAATACTCGCTATCTCTGGCCTAGGAATCGATGTGGATCTGTGTGTTGCTGCTGCTCCCTCAAAAACGCCAAGAACTCCCCAAGAAATCAATGGAAAATCCTAAAACGCTAAGTAAGGAAGGTGGAAAATGAGTATGGAAGCTAGAATACGTGCCCAGGAGGTCAGGGACGCATATATGTACCCACAGGAGGCGACTAGGGCAAGGAGAGGCGGTGTAGATCTTTCCTTCTCCGAAAATTACCATTTTCGCACTTTCCAGAAATGCATTTCGGACCGAAATGGAAGCATTTCGGTGCGAAATGGTACTTCGGGTCTGCTGGATGGGCTGAGAATCAAGCCCACGCTGGAGATGTCGCTCATACTGGGCTCCTGTGGTCCTGTGGTATGTCTGAGCAGGCCAGGAATGAGTCGTCTGGCTGAGAATGTGATCCATCCTTCACAAAAGTCGCGTCTTATCTCCAATTTCCGAGAAATTCTACAAAATAAAGCAAGAAGCACGGCAGCAGCAATATCCTGGAAAATATAGCAATTTATGAGACAATTTATAGTGGTTTGATCAATAATTAAGGGCTAAGTACGGTCAAAATACGTATAAAAATAAGAGACATCAATATTCTATGAACTATATGTAATAGGCTAGAAGAATTGTCATTTAAGTGATTTTGCTATTCAACAAGTAATTTATTTCTTTAGGTTTAGACAGAACTCAATTGGTGGCACCAGACCTAATTGACGGCGGCACAATTGAGAATGCAAGTGATTTGTTTCTTTCGGCTTAAACCGGACTCAATTGGTGGTACCAGACTTATTTGACGGGACACATTGAGAATATATAAATACATCTAAAGTCATTTAATTGAAATAACCAAGGAAATCTAAAACTAAAACTATCCATTTGAAATATTTAAGAACATCTAAATCTAAAACTATTTATTTGAGATATCTAAGAATATCTAAAACTAAAACTATTTATTTGAAAATATCTAAAAGATATCTAACAACCAATTATTTGAACTCTTTGTACTTTACTATGGGTGATTTGATTTTACAATCCTCGGCCATTTGGGGCTTGTGAGAATCGGTTCTCGGCCATTTGAGGGCTTGTAAGAATAAAGAGATTTGAGATTCTCGGCCACTTAGGGGCTTTGAGAACAAAAGGGATTTGAGATTCTCGGCCATTTAGGGGCTTTGAGAACAAAAGGGATTTGAGATAATTTGATTTAATTCACATTGATAATTTGATTTGAGATAATTGATTTGCTTTGCTTTGATTTGATTTAATTTACTTTAATTTGATTTTATTTTATTTGATTTATTTTGATTTCATTCAATTTTATTTGATTTAATTTGATTTATTTTGATTTGAAGATGCTTTATACTTCATATTATTTATTTGTTATTTATTTGTTACTTATTTATTGTTTATTTAATTATTTATTATTTATTTATTCTTTACTACTTAAAATTTATTTACTATTTGTTTATTTATTATTTATTTATTTATTAGTTAATTAATTATTATTACTTTTTTATTTATTTATTATTTATTTACTTATCACCTTAAGATTTATTTATTATTTATGATTTACGATTTAATTAAAAGTTATGATTTTATTTATTATTTGATGATTTATTTATGATTTATTATAATTATTTTTTTAGAAATCTTATTAAAATAAAAAGAAATTTCTAAATATTTCCAATTTATTTTTAATTTTGAATATACTTGACAAGGAAACCAGAAAATTACTTACAAAATTTTAATAAAGTATTGGACCATTTTTCTAGAATTTATATAATTCGGTTTTTCATAACAAAATACTCCAAAAATAATAAACTACTTATCTTGACAAAATTACATATGAAAATAATATTAGATTTTATTTATTTAGATTTTGAGAAATTTTTAGATATTTTATTTGGATTTTTCTGAGCTTCCTACTATTTTTGGTGAATTAATAAAGTTTTTAGAAATTTACAAAATTGATTTTAATTAAAAATACTTTGAAAATATAAAAGGAGCGAATATTGATATAATTTCATATCAAAATATCAGTAAATCTAGTTTCTACAGATATTTAGGATTTTATGGATATTTTATTTGAATTTTTTTGAGTTTTTTTACTATTTTTAGTGAGTTTTTGAAATTTCAGATGATTTGGAATTTTCTGATTGGTCCACGTGGGCGTTGACTGGGTTGGATTGGCGCTGACTGGGCTGGCTGATGCCAGAGGGCGCTGTCGATCCGTGTAGCGAATGATTTAATCTGCCACACCAAATTCGCCACAAAAAATCCCAACGGACGCGGGTTTAAACCCTCTTCTTCTCCGATAGGGGTGACTTTTTTGCAAAATAGCCCCTACTTCTTCTCCGGCGAAATTGCGGCAACTCCGGCCTCCATTGCACTCGATATTGGGTGCTTGGAATCGTGGAAGAGATGAGAGCACGTTTATGGGATCAATTTTTGACAAGGGGCCTGGATCATCGTTTTACACCTGAGGATGTTCGAGTGACCATTAATGGCCATTAGAGCTATTTGGTTTTCTTATCATGCCAGAAGAAGGTTCATTGCATTCAGGGGAATGCATGGAGGACAGTGGTGAAGTCTATTTGTCATGGAGAAACCTGGAAATAGGTGGAATCAACTGAGGCAACTCGACTGCAAATTGGGGCTGATCTGACCTAGGTGACGGGCCTCACAGAGGGCTCGATTGATGCCAGCCTTTGTTTGGATGGCTTTGAGAGCTCAAATACAGTTTGTTTATGACTTTATTTCGATTTGAAACACTGTAATTTGATATGAGAGACACAAGGACAGAAAGTACAAAGTTTTGCATATTTATTTCATTTTTAGTTTGCATGTAAGGGAACTTACAACAACTGAGGTTATTTTAATGCTTAATTTAGGTCATATTAGAACTATTTTAGATGTTTAAATTTATTTAGAAGGCAAGAACAAGTATTTCTATATTTTTCTCAATTTTCAAATTTCTTATTTTGAGTAATTAAGTCACTATTTTTGATGATTTTGTGTTTGAGTTGCTCTAATGCAGAAAAGCTACTTACAGGGGGCAATAACAAACTTAAGAAACACATGTAAAACAAAATAATCGATTTGTAAAGATTATAACAAGCTTCTTGACAAGGTTTGTATCCCTATCGAAATTTCTTGTATTCATCTAATGGCTAAGGGGACAGAGCCTCTGCCATATTGAAGATGAATTGTTGCTAGCAAAGGGACAGTGTCCCCACTAGACATTGTATTAACTGGATAGGCCGGAGAGACAAAGTCCCTGCCAAGAAGCTTGTTATAATTGAAATTTACGTAATTAACGCAACTATTAGTCAATATATTATCAAGGATTCAATCCATTGAATCAGAGAAGAGAGAGATAGCGAAAGGGACAATGTTCCTTGCTTTCTCCTCTCTCAGTCAACACCGATGCTCAGAACGAGAAAAGAATAGAAGTCAACTCCAAGAAACTCAATTACATTCTATTTCATCAAAAAAAATTAATCAATTTCATCGATTACAGACCAAACCTCCTTAATTACCACCATTCAATCATTAGTTTTACCTCTTTTTCCTCTTTTCCCAATGTTCGACCTAATGCCTCCCTCTCTCTCTACACTGACTTTGCTCAATTGAGCTCAATTGATTTGTCTAACCCTAATACACAGCTGCGGCTACCTCTCTCTCTCTTCTTGACTCGAATTTGGGGTTTATATAGGCCAGGAGCTAGGGTTTAGCCTCTTGAGTCCAGGAGCAATCTCGACCTCTCAATCTCCATCAATGGCTAAGATTGGGTCTCTGCTAGGGCGTGGTTTCGCAAAACCATGGGCATGGGCACCTGGTTTTGGTGTTTGTGGTAGAAGAAGAGGCCACGTCGACTGAGAACGCCATATTCACCGTCTTCACCCGGCTTCACGCGGTAAAATCGCGTTTTCATTTTCACCACAGAGAGGACGAAGCTGACAAGTGGGGGCCCACATGTAAGATTTAATGAGAGACAGAGATATAGGTGTGCTCATTTCGTCGTGAGTCAGCGAGCCAATTAGAGATTTATAACATTCGGTGTATGCAACAGGTGCACCCAAATTTTCTCATAGGCGCATGATTTTCAAATGAGCAGTGACACCTTCACCTCCGTTGGATCCGCTGCAATAGGTTGGACGCGCCAAAGCGTTGGAATTTTCTGGGATTTTCTTACTTTTCCATTTAAATTTCTATTAATTATTTGCTACCAAATGAAAATAAATCATTTAAGGGCCTTCCCTTGGGTGTTTGTGGCTGAAAATTTATGGGTAGGATTAGAAAAATATGAGAAATTTAATAGTTCAAAGGATTTTTGCGAAATTCCTCATGGATTTATTTTGGTAATTTTATGGATTTTGTAGGTTTCTTTGCAAAATAGAGGGCTTCTGTTAATATTTTTGGGATTTTGAAATCATGATAATTCATCATAATTCTTATGGAATTTTTGGATATTTTTTGGGAATTTTTAGAGCTTGTTTGGTATTTTCTATAAATTATTTGGGTTTCTTGCATTTATTTGTCATAAAATGGGTTATTTATTTCATGCATTTTGGCACAATATTTTGGGGTCAAACATCGCGATTTTATCTATTTGTCGGTGTTTACTCACGATATATGTATCTCTATATGCTATAAAGGTCAAATATCTATTCGGAAAACGGATCAATATAGAGAAAGTTTTGACCATTTACTATCAGGAATTCTGGAATTTGACATTTTATGTTGTTATGGCCTAGAACATGTTGGTTATGGTCATGTTATGATCCGTAATGTGTGATGTGAAATATCAACTCTTAAATTTATACCCAATTCTACCTAAAATCAGTTGCAAGCGTACAACAATCGTCTAAGTATTATCGGGGTCGAACCACAGGGACGGAGTATTCAAAAATTAAGTAAATTAACCTAATGATTAACTAGATCAAACGTATTAAGAAATAGAATTTATAAAAGATCTAAAGTAATAGTTTGCAATTAAGTAAATGTCCTAAATTAAACAGTTCAATGAGTTAAAAAGATTAAAATACTAATTAAGAATTAGGGGTTAACTAGTAGTTAATACTTTTCAGTTTACTCCAGAATCAGCGGCCCGCAGAGATTACCTGCGGCCCGCTGAAACTCAGGTCGCTGACCCCTTAGTGGGTCGCAGAAGCCTGGGGTCATAGACAACCCGCAGAAACCTTCTGCGGCCCGCTTGGTTTGGCGCAGACTCAACTTTTAGCATATTTTAATTGTTGTTTTGTGTAGATAATTAATCCTAACTAAGGTTCCTAAGTCCCACTTCCGTTTAAGGCCAGGCTACCTCAAGTTAACATTAATTCTCTCTAATTCAACCTAGATTTCAACTTCCGTTTCTTGGTCTAAGTTAAACTAGTTTATGCTTTACGACCTACGACCCCCTATACTTTCGTAATCGGGAAGGGTTTCAACTTCCGTTTCTTAACCCTAGCATGACCTTCCGGCACCAACTATCGTGTTTACCATACTTTAACCTAATTACTTGAAAGCATTTGGATTTAACCACCTAACAATTAAGCGACGTCTAACTTAACGGGTGCAAGCAATTCAATCCAAGTAAATCAGTTAAAGTAATCTAAGCAATTCAATCAAAGCATAAAACACAACATACAAACAAAGAAAATATAACTTAAAGCATATTATCAATCATAAACTTAAAAAGGTTCACTACTATGGCCCCTAATATACGACTACTCACGAGTATACATCATAAAACAACAAAAGGTATCTGAATAATAAGAAAACATAAAGAAAGAAACAAGATTACAACAGATGAAATCCAGAATCTCCCTTTTCTGCTCTCTGCCACTCTTTCAGCGGGTTGCTGATGCTCCCTGCGGCCCGCTGAAAACCCTTGGTTGCTCTCTTACTTAGCATATTTTACCCTAAAACTCACGAACCCCTTCTCTGATCTGCTCTGGTGTTTATATAGGCGTGGGATGGCTCTAAAACTGTCGGAGACGTGATTTTGAGGCGCCGGAAATAGATATGTCGGTGTAGAGGTGGGTGCAGAACTTGGTCAGGCTATTTTGGGCTGTCGGTTGCTTCTTCTGCGGCCCGCTGTCGAGTCCTGCGGGTCGCAGAAATCTTCTATGCTGCCAAGTCTCACCTGCTACACGCTGAGTCTTCCTGTGGGTCGCACAAACCTTCGGTGGGCCGCAGATCATGATCAGACTTCGGTTTCCTCGCTTCAAGAGTGGCAAAATCACACAGATCCTGTACAAAATAAAAGTAGCCATAGCAGTACCTTGCTTCTAACCTAAATTAACAATTAAAACATTAGAAACACACATAATTAATGAAATTAAGTCCTAATATAAGCGGTATTTATATGCATAATTCCCGCTTATCAAATCCCCCAAGCTTAAACGTTGCTTGTCCCCAAGCAAAACTCATACTTAAAGGTCTGTTTCAAGACTTAAAAACAATTAACCACATGCATTATCTACAAGGTCTAAGAAAATATCACTAAAATAACTAAACAATGACTTGAGCGATTTTCAAAATCAAATTTTCAAATTTCACATTAGATTTTGCAATAAAATTTCTTTGATGATCTTATGATTCTCATCGAATTCTCCCTAGGACTCTAGCTATTACCTTCCATGACTTATCCCATCAATCCCTAAGTTTATCGATTCACAAAAGCTGATGCAACAAATAATTTAGATGAAATAAAACCTTAATCCTACCAAAATTAAACAATTAAAATCGATTAACTCAATTTTTATTAGGTCTTTTGGTTACTTAGCCAATCATTTAAATTTTCGAAAACGCATTTGGAAGTCGAACTAAAGTGAGGCGGAAATAAGGTACAAATCCCCACCCATTCTATTCCAAAAGTTTTTGGGTTGAATTATTAATTAACTTTATTTACAATTTGTGATTTTCCATGGGGCATGGATTGTTTGCGACAAAGGTCGGCCAGATGAGTGTGGATTTTTATTTTGAAGTTTTCTTCAATTTTACTTTGATGGATCCATTTTTCTATCCACACAAACCTATAGCCTTCCGCAATGGCCATCGTCAGAGCACCGCTTTTTAGTTCCCCTTTTTTATTTTGATTTTGATTTTTCGTTTTTTTTTTTTTATGTTGTGTATTTACATTTTCGACTTTTAATAAACTTGAAAACAATGAATGGCTATTCGGCTCTAGACCTAATTTTTAATCTCCTTAATTGACCTAACTTTTTAATTTGGCAAAATTGACCTTAGTTCATCCAATTTACTTATCACGCTTAACTTTTGCAATTCTGAAAAACTTAGCTAAAGTTGAGATATTTCATGGAAGTTCCTAACTTTTGTCCTTTCTTCATTCGACTAAATCGATCAAATTCATGTGATTTTTCTTTGAAAATTTTCTAAATCTTTCAATTCTGTTCAAACTTGCTCAAATCATCACCTAGTTACCTAGTAATTATTTCCTAGACCTCTCTACATGCATCTATATGACTTAATCATGCAATATATACAAAACTATATGAAAATGCAAAGAAATTAACTTTCTGGAAAAATTCCAGCGACCCGCTGAGTGTTTCTGCGACCCGCTGCCTTAGCAGCGAGCTGAGTGGGTGTCTCAGCGGCCCACTGAAATTCTCCAACTTAGAAAATTTCAGAGCTCTGTCAGCTATGTTTTCTGCGACCCGCTGAAAGGGCTGCGGCCCGCTGAAAACAAACCTGACAGAGCCAAAAAATGCGAAAAATGCATGCAATTCCTAGATAAAATCATAAATTTTCTAATTTTCCTATTTACCCCCCCAAGCTTAATTCGTGGCACTGTCCCTAGTGTCATTAATTACCTAAGAGAAAATAAAAGAGGGAAATTAGAAAACTCACAATAAAACGGCTTAATTCTCCGGTGGAGTTTGGTACTCGTCCTCCGGAGGTGGTGGTGGCACAAATGCTGCTTCTGGAGGTGGTGGTGGTGGCCCAAAAATTTGACTGGCCCAGTGGTCGAAGAGAGCATCCCTCGTCTTGTTCCTCTCCTCCTCCCTCTTATACCAACCTCGTTGGTATTCGCAGAATGCCCTCGCTTCCTTGATCTCCTCCGCTTGTCTCCTCTCAAAAAGATCGAATCGCTGCTCAAGGTTGTCGTAGCGGCTATGGAGCTCAGTCACATCCCCACGGAGCATTTTCTGATAGGAGTGCACATCACAAAGCATACGATATTGCTCCATGGGGTCGTATGGAGGCGGGGCCCATCCTTGCTGTTGTGAGGGATCCACCTGGGGCTGAGAGCTGCTGCCAGGGCCAGAGAAGGAGACATCAGGTGTGGCCGTCCTCCAAAAATCACCAAAAAGTCTCTCTGCCCCTGCCTCTGTGTCAAATGTGCTGGCCGCTGGAATTTCCTGCGGGTCGATGGCTGGAGCTGCAGTTGTGTGGGCCGCTGGTGTGGCCTGCGACCCATCCTGAGGCACTTCTTCTCTGCGGGCCGCTGGTTCTGGCTGGGGGCCGCTGGTTCCAGCCTGAGAGGCAGAAGCTGGTGCTGGAAGCACGAGACGACCGTCCCGAACGAGCAACCAGCTCTGGGGCTTCTTCAAATCGATCCTGAATGTGATGGGGATGTCAATCTTGAAGTCCCCCACCACATATTTTACCCCCCTTGGTGATTTCTTCACATGGCCCATGGTGGCGAGCGATTCAAGGTTGAGATGCTCGGGCCCGGCACTTTGTTTCATGCGGAAGTCTTTCACCCCGCATTTCTTGGCCAGGTGAGTAATGTACCCACCTATTGTGATCTGTCCTGCCCCTTTGGTCTTGATATTGGCCACATTGTTCCAGTTTCTCATCATGTGATAGGCCAAATTTTGGTGCTCGGTTTCTCTCACCCTAAGCATTTGGCACAAGACTGAAATTTCCCCTATCACGGCCTTTGAACCTGACTCACCTCTAGCAAAGATGGAGAGAGATAATGCCCGCTGAATGAAGCGTATGACGGGCATGTGAATATCCCAGCTTTTCCTCTCCTTGGGCTGCCGCAAGCCCGTAATCCTCTCCCAAAATCCCTCGTCCTCGTCTTTCACATCTAAACCCCCTCTCTTCAAGCCAAAGTAATCGGCTATCTCATCCTCGGTCTTGGTAAACTTCACATCGCGAAAAATCCAACTCGCCATATACTTTCCCGTGGTCCGATCAAACCAGAAATCATACGAGCAAAGAAACTCGATGACAAGGCGGGTGTAGGAGGGCTCATCTATCTCCCAAAATGCTCGTAGAAAACCCGCCCGCTCGGTGAGCATGTAGAAGTCGGCTTCAATGCCCAATTGCTGCAAGACTCGAGAGTCAAGGCAGCGGCTGTTCTCAATCTTTTTCTCTCTCAGCCGCTCATACCGGACTTTGGCCTCTGCCTCGTAGAATGTCGGCTCGCTGCCTGCAAGCTCTTGTTTGACGGTTTTAGAGGATTTGGCGGCTTTGGTGAGAGTAACCACCGCATCCTCATCTTCTTCCATGTCATCACCACCGTCCCTTTCCTCCTCATCTTCTTCCTCACTCTCGTCATTACCCGGGACAGCACCGGTCGCTGCCCGAGCTATCTCCTCCTCATAATCACTCCCCAAAGGGCTGGCGGGATTAACGCCGCCTTCTTCCTCTTCACTGCTTTCCCCCTCATAATACTCCTCTTCTTCCTCTTCTACCATTCCCTTACCCCTCTGATCATCCCTAGTAGGAGAAGTTTCCATCTCTGTCCTCTCACTCCCTTCTTCACTTCCAAAAACTTCCCGTCCAGCCGCATCCAAATCCGGGATTTCGGGATTCTCTTCTACCGGCTGCTGCACCGGAGCAGAGGAACCCTCACCCGTCTTCTTAGAACCCTTCTTACTACCCCTCCTCTTGAAAATTTTATCAAACATTTTAGGTGCCATGAGAATTGGTGAATTAAGTGGAAGTTTGTGGCTTTCTGTTTCTGGAACGAGATTTTCGGCGGGTCGCAGAAACTGGGGTGTAGGCGGGAAATTGGTACCAGATTTAGGGTTCCGGTATGAACGGTTTCAGGTGGTACCAGAGAGAAAGAGAGGTTGCAAAAAGACTCGAATAAAGTTTAGAAAGGAGAAAATGGAGTTTTGAAACCTTGATCAAGAGAGTAGAGGTGGAAGTCGAGAATGGCAGTGATCGGGGCTGTTCCAACCCAAAAGGACGGCGTGCATGCAAAGATGGTGTCGAGGAGAGTGAGATGGAGCACTCAGGCGGTAGAAACGGCGCTTCCGACGGCTTGATCGGCACTTGGTCGCAGGTTAGGGTTTTGGGTCGCGAGAGAGAAGTGAGAGAGAAAAGGATCAGTGGAAATGAGGGATATAATGGGTGAGTTTACGGTTATGCCCCTAAAAGTCGCGTCGTGGCAGTTTTTGAATTTCTGTTAAATTTCAGCGGGCCGCAGGAGGTTTGTGCGGGTCGCAGAAAACTCCCCCAAGCTTGGTTGGAGCTGCGGGTCGCACTTTCCTCTGCGTGTCGCTGAAAGGCCCTGCGGGTCGCTGACTTTTTCCCGAGAGCACCAGTTTTCCTGAAAATTAAGCCGAAATTAAGTTAGAATTAACTCTACTCCTAATTTTTTTTTTGTTTTTCAATTTTCTCACTTTTTATGTGGTTTTCTGGTTTTATAATTTTTTTTGTATTTTCGTTTTTTAATTAATTAAATTTTTTTTTTTTTGTGTTTTTGTTGTATTTTGGAAAGAAAGATAAAAATCCTAATTTTTAATTAAACCCTTGGGTTGCCTCCCAAGCAGCGCTCGTTTTAAGTCTTGAGCTCGACTCCTCATATCTACGTCTCGGCTGGTGCCGGGTCGGTGAGAAAGTAGACTTGCTCTTCCTCTCCATGCCTCGACACGTTCATTGAGTACAACTTGAGACGTTGTCCATTCACCTTGAAACTCCCCATGGACTTGTCCTCTCTCCAAAGCTCTACTGCCCCAAAAGAATACACTTTTCTCACCTCAAAAGGTCCAGACCATCGAGTCCTTAGCTTGCCCGGAAATAGCCTTAGCCTTGAGTTGAAAAGAAGGACCAAATCGCCCTCCTTGAACTCTCGCCTTAGGATACGCTTGTCATGCCATTATTTGATGCGTTCCTTGTAAATTCTAGCACTTTCATAGGCTCTCAACCGAATATCTTCCAACTCATGCAAATCCAAAACACGTTTCTCCCCCGCTTCCTTGTAATCAAAGTTAATTGCGCGTGTTGCCCAATAAGCTTTGTGTTCCAATTCTACAGGTAGATGGCATGCCTTTCCGTAAACCAATTTGAATGGGCTCATGCCAATAGGTGTCTTGTAGGCGGTGCGGTATGCCCATAATGCATCATCCAACTTGAGGGCCCAATCTTTCCTTGACCTTCCAACCGTCTTTTGCAAAATATTTTTAATCTCACGATTGGATATCTCAACTTGCCCACTAGTTTGAGGATGGTAAGGTGTGGCTACCTTGTGTCTTACCCCTAGCTTTGCCAAAAGGTTATCAAATTGGCGGTTGATAAAGTGTTTCCCTCCATCGCTTATCACAACTTTAGGTACACCAAACCTAGGAAAGATGATTGATTTAAACAACTTCCTAACTGCCATTGAATCGGCTTTCTTACATGCTACGGCTTCAACCCATTTTGATACATAATCTACCGCTACAAGGATGTATTGGTATCCACATGAAGATGGAAAAGGCCCCATAAAGTCGATTCCCCATACATCAAAAACTTCCACTTCTAAAATTGAGTTCAATGGCATCTCATGTCTATTTGAAATATTACCCGTCCTTTGGCATTGATCACATGCAAGTATGTAGGCACGAGTGTCCTTGAAGATTGTTGGCCAATAGAACCCAGATTGAAGGATCTTGGTGGCTGTCTTGGTGTGAGAAGCATGGCCTCCATAAGAAGATGAGTGGCATTGGAAGAGGATGTCATGGATTTTCTCATGAGGCACGCATCGACGATACATCCCATCAACTCCTAGTTTCCAAAGGATTGGGTCCTCCCAGAAATAGTACTTGACATCAGAGAGGAACTTCTTCTTTTGCTGGTACGTCTGCTCAGGTGGAAGCATCCCGATTGCCAGATAATTCGCAAAATCAGCAAACCAGGGCATCTGCTCAGTTCTGGCGGGCCGCAGGAAGTTTGTGCGGGTCGCAGAAATTCCCCCAAGTTCGCTCGAGATGTGCGGGTCGACAGGATCCTCTGCGGGCCGCTGAGATGGCCTGCGGGTCGCTGAAACTGGGCCGACAGTCAGCAGTTGCTCATGTGGGAAGTTCTCGTTGATTGGTAACGGCTTTGGTTCGTCCCATCTGATCCTGGAGAGGTGGTCTGCTACGGAATTCTCTGTCCCCTTCTTATCCCGGATCTCTAAGTCGAATTCTTGCAAGAGAAGGACCCAACAGATGAGGCGAGGTTTGGCATCCTTCTTGCTCATGAGGAACTTAAGAGCCGAGTGGTCCGTGTACACAATCACCTTGGATCCGACCAGGTAGGGTCGAAACTTGTCCAGAGCAAAGACAACCGCAAGCAACTCCTTTTCGGTGGTGGTGTAGTTGATTTGAGCTTCATCCAACACCTTGCTCGCATAGTATATGACACATGGCTTCTTGTCCTTGCACTGTCCAAGCACCGCTCCCACCGCATAGTCGCTTGCATCGCACATCAACTCGAATGGTTGTGTCCAATCCGGTGGTTGTAGTATGGGGGCAGAGATTAAGGCTTCTTTCAACCTACAAAATGCATTAACACAATCATTATCAAAGTTAAATTCAACATCTTTCATTGTGAGATTAGTTAATGGTTTTGCAATTTTAGAGAAGTCTTTGATAAATCGTCGATAAAAACCGGCGTGGCCAAGGAAACTCCGCACATCCTTGACACATGTAGGGTTGCTCATCTTCTCTATGACCTCGATCTTTGCCTTGTCCACCGAAATGCCCCTGGAAGAGACATTGTGACCTAACACCACACCTTCTTGAACCATGAAATGGCACTTCTCCCAATTAAGAACTAGGTTGACATCTTCACATCTCTGCAAAATCTTAGACAAATTAGATAGACAATGATCAAAAGATGTACCATAAACCGAAAAATCATCCATGAAAACTTCCATGTCCTTTTCAATAAAATCTGAAAATATGGCCATCATGGCTCTTTGAAAGGTGGCTGGGACGTTGCACAACCCAAATGGCATCCTTCTATAGGCATAGGTACCATAGGGGCATGTGAAAGTCGTCTTCTCTTGGTCCTTTGGATGAATCGGGATTTGGAAGAAACCCGAATAGCCATCCAAATAGCAAAAGAAGGAATGATTGGCAAGGCGCTCCAAGAGTTGATCCACAAAAGGTAGGGGGAAATGATCCTTGCGTGTGGCGGCATTGAGTTTTCGGTAGTCTATGCACATCCTCCAACCCGTTACAACCCTTGTTTGGATCAGTTCATTGTTCTCGGTCTTCATAACCGTGGTTCCTCCCTTTTTAGGCACTACATGAACTGGACTTACCCACTCACTATCGGAAATTGGAAAGATAATGTCCGCATCCCACAACTTCAACACCTCCTTCCTCACAACTTCACTAAGATTTGGGTTAAGCCTTCGCTGGTGCTCAATGGATGGCTTAGACCCTTCTTCAAGCAAGATTCGGTGTGTGCAAATTGACGGGTCAATACCCTTGAGATCTTCAATTGAATAGCCAATTGCCTTTCGATGTGCCCTAAGCTCCTTCAAGAGTTTGTCGGTCTGGCCTTTGTCTAGATTGGCATTGACTATGACAGGGTATGTCTGGTCTGGGCCCAGGTATTCGTACCTGAGGCTGTCGGGCAGAGGTTTCAGCTCCAGCTTTGGCGGCTCTGGAACATCATTTCTGCGGGCCGCAGGGGGTTCCAGCGGGTCGCAGGAATTGGTGTCCAGGCTGAGAACAGTGTCTGCGTGGTTGAGCTGAACTGAGAAGGCCTGGCGGGCCGCAGGTGAGGCCAGCGGGCCGCAGGAACTGGGACAGAGAGGTGGCTGAGGTTCTATTGCTTGCAGAATTTCGTTGAACAGATAGTCTGCCTCGACCTCCTCGATGGTGTCAGAGAAGGACTCGTATGCCTTCACGATCCTTGAGAAGATAGTCTCCTCCACCATCTCATCGAGCGCCTCCACCATGAAAATTGAGTCGTAGCAAGGTGGCATCTTCATGGCTTTCTCGATTTCGAACTCGATCTTCTCATCGCCTATCTCCAAGGACATCTTGCCATTCTTCACATCAATCATTGCTCCAGCGGTGGCAAGAAGAGGTCGTCCAAGGATGATGGGCACCTCCATATCTTCCTCCATATCTACAACAACAAAATCGCAAGGAACAAAGAGATTACCTACTTGTAGAGGCACGTCTTCCACGACTCCAAGAGGAAAGCGAACTGATCGGTCGGCTAATTGGAGAGACATCCTTGTATCCTTCAATTCTCCAACTCCAATTTTGTTGAAAATCGACTTTGGCATGAGGCTCACACTTGCTCCCAAGTCGCACAATGCTTTCTTGATGCTCGCTCTTCCAATCTTGCATGGAATTGCGAACTTGCCCGGATCTTTCATCTTTGGTGGCAGCTTGTTGAGAATAAGAGCGCTGCACTCCTCCGTCAAGGTCACCGTTTGGCATTCATCAATCCTCCGCTTATTACTAAGAATATCTTTCAAAAATTTAGCGTAGGAGGGCATTCTAGTCAAAGCATCAGTGAAAGGGATTGTTACCGATAGTTGTTTGAGCAGCTGGAGGAACTTAGCAAATTCCCTGTTCTCTTTAACCTTTGCAAGCCTCTGAGGAAAGGGAACTGCATGGTAGGTCGTGTGGGGAACTGCGGCTGTGCCCTTCTCTCTCTGTCTGTCTGGCGCAGGATCTGCGGGTCGCAGGTCGTCTCTGCGGGTCGCAGGTTCCTGGGCTGGAGGATCAACAAGTACGAACCCGCTGTCTTCCTCTGCGACCACCCCCATCCCTGGTTCTGCGGGCCGCTGAACTTGGCTGCGGGCCGCTGAAACTGGGTCAGAGGACGAATCAGCTGGCATTTCTGGTCCTTCGTAGTTGGTGCCGCTTCGGAGCGTGATGGCATTGACGTCTGCCTTTGGGTTAGGCTCTGGTTGACTTGGAAACATGCCCGTTTTGGTCATTACTCCGTTCCCCGGTTGGTTAACCACGGAATTTTGATTTGCAAGTATTTGTTCCATGGTTTTCCTAATTTCTCTCATCTCATCTACCACTTGTCGGTTCCATCCAGATTGGTCTCTCATAAACTTGTCAACAACGATGCGGTGCTGCGAGTATTGGCTTGAGTTCGCTTGAAATCCACCCCCTCCGTTCCTATTCCCAAAAGATCCCGGATTCGCCGCTCCATTAGGGTTTGAGTATGAGAAACCCGCATGGTTGCGTGGATCCTTGTAGTTGTTGGTTGGTGGGAAATAGGTTGGACCATTGTTGAGAGCGCTAACCTCCTCCTCAACTGGCTCGTTCTTTTGGATTTGAGGGCAATCGGGTGCGAGATGTCCTTCCTCCGTACAAAGTTGGCATGCATGAACTTGGAGAAGTGGATTGCCCGTCTTCTCCGTCATCTTCTTGATCATGGCGGTGAGAGTGTCCAATTGAGATTGAACATGTGTAGACTTGTCCACCTCAATCACTCCTTTTTGCCTTGATCGCCCCCGACCAATTGGTTTGAGCTTGAGCCAATCTCTCCATCAAGTTAATTGCATCATCGCATCCAAGATCCAAAAACGAACCACCTGCAGTATTGTCAACACTTTGACGAATTAGAGGTGTTAAACCATCATAAAAATAACTAATTAATCTACCATCATCAATTCCATGGTGAGGACACATTCGTTGGAGGTCCTTAAACCTTTCCCAAGCTTCACTAAGGTTTTCATCATATTCTTGCTTAAAAGTGTTTATTTGCCTAACTATTTGGACCATTTTTTCCCTAGGGTAAAACTTGTCTAGAAAGGCCTTGGCTAAGGCATCCCAAGTCTCAAAAGGTGTGGTCTTGAAACCACCTAACCAAGCTTTTGCTCTATTCCTTAAGGTAAAAGGGAAAAGAGTAAGGCGAATTGTGTCATCTGGAACTTGATCGTAGTTGAGAGTTGTGCAGTTTTGTAAAAACTCCGTCAAGTGTTGGTTGGCATCCTTGAACGGGTCTCCGCCAAACATGTTCTGCTGGATGAGTGTGATGAGGCTAGGGTTGAAAGCAATGTCCCTAGCTCTGCCCGGATTTGGAGGTGCAACTCCTAGTCCAACATGAGTTGCAGCGGGGGCTGCTATTGTGCGAAGAGGTCGGTTCCTCCTCGCTTCCTCTCGGTTCCTGATCTCTTCCTCGATCCTTTCTTGTAGTTGTTGTTCTGCCATCGGATCTGTCTCGGTGTCAGAAATGTCGGAAGTCTCAGACTTTGGGTCTTCAATCGTGTCAGACCCGATTTCAGCGGCCCGCTGGAGGTTTGTGCGGGTCGCAGAATCTGGTATCTGTTGGTTGTCTCCAGACGAATCCCCTCCTTTCCTCTGGTAAGTCTTGAGGACCGGACGAGCCGATGAGATCGCAACTGTCTTCTCTCTACCTTCAGGAGCTTTTCTAGCGGCCCGCTGAGGGTTTCTGCGGGTCGCAGAAATAGTCTGAGGGGAAGGCTGAGAGGTTCCTTCTTCACACGGTCTCGGTTTTCGCGCACTTGAGTTGCTAGTTTGGCTGGTTTCTTCTTTCCACGCCCACCTGCCAGTGTTCACACCTGTAGATTGAGAAAACAAAAGTAATGTGAAGATAGGAAAAATCTAATTAATCAAAAGAAAATAAAACCTAATTATCGTCACCGTCCCCGGCAACGGCGCCAAAAAGCTTGATGTGAAATATCAACTCTTAAATTTATACCCAATTCTACCTAAAATCAGTTGCAAGCGTACAACAATCGTCTAAGTATTATCGGGGTCGAACCACAGGGACGGAGTATTCAAAAATTAAGTAAATTAACCTAATGATTAACTAGATCAAACGTATTAAGAAATAGAATTTATAAAAGATCTAAAGTAATAGTTTGCAATTAAGTAAATGTCCTAAATTAAACAGTTCAATGAGTTAAAAAGATTAAAATACTAATTAAGAATTAGGGGTTAACTAGTAGTTAATACTTTTCAGTTTACTCCAGAATCAGCGGCCCGCAGAGATTACCTGCGGCCCGCTGAAACTCAGGTCGCTGACCCCTTAGTGGGTCGCAGAAGCCTGGGGTCATAGACAACCCGTAGAAACCTTCTGCGGCCCGCTTGGTTTGGCGCAGACTCAACTTTTAGCATATTTTAATTGTTGTTTTGTGTAGATAATTAATCCTAACTAAGGTTCCTAAGTCCCACTTCCGTTTAAGGCCAGGCTACCTCAAGTTAACATTAATTCTCTCTAATTCAACCTAGATTTCAACTTCCGTTTCTTGGTCTAAGTTAAACTAGTTTATGCTTTACGACCTACGACCCCCTATACTTTCGTAATCGGGAAGGGTTTCAACTTCCGTTTCTTAACCCTAGCATGACCTTCCGGCACCAACTATCGTGTTTACCATACTTTAACCTAATTACTTGAAAGCATTTGGATTTAACCACCTAACAATTAAGCGACGTCTAACTTTAACGGGTGCAAGCAATTCAATCCAAGTAAATCAGTTAAAGTAATCTAAGCAATTCAATCAAAGCATAAAACACAACATACAAACAAAGAAAATATAACTTAAAGCATATTATCAATCATAAACTTAAAAAGGTTCACTACTATGGCCCCTAATATACGACTACTCACGAGTATACATCATAAAACAACAAAAGGTATCTGAATAATAAGAAAACATAAAGAAAGAAACAAGATTACAACAGATGAAATCCAGAATCTCCCTTTTCTGCTCTCTACCACTCTTTCAGCGGGTTGCTGATGCTCCCTGCGGCCCGCTGAAAACCCTTGGTTGCTCTCTTACTTAGCAGATTTTACCCTAAAACTCACGAACCCCTTCTCTGATCTGCTCTGGTGTTTATATAGGCGTGGGATGGCTCTAAAACTGTCGGAGACGTGGTTTTGAGGCGCCGGAAATAGATATGTCGGTGTAGAGGTGGGTGCAGAACTTGGTCAGGCTATTTTGGGCTGTCGGTTGCTTCTTCTGCGGCCCGCTGTCGAGTCCTGCGGGTCGCAGAAATCTTCTATGCTGCCAAGTCTCACCTGCTACACGCTGAGTCTTCCTGTGGGTCGCACAAACCTTCGGTGGGCCGCAGATCATGATCAGACTTCGGTTTCCTCGCTTCAAGAGTGGCAAAATCACACAGATCCTGTACAAAATAAAAGTAGCCATAGCAGTACCTTGCTTCTAACCTAAATTAACAATTAAAACATTAGAAACACACATAATTAATGAAATTAAGTCCTAATATAAGCGGTATTTATATGCATAATTCCCGCTTATCAATGTGTTACCAAATTAGGATATTATTAGCTACACATCAGTCAGCATTATAAAATATGATCTCCTGTCTATATACGGTTTCCTGAGAAATTAGATATATATATATATATATATATATAAAATGAGAAATTATATATATATATATAGAGAGAGAGAGAGTTTAGCTATGGTGAGTCGCGACTCACGGACCCTTCAGTGAGTCGCGATCAAAACTCCTAGATCTAGTTCAAAATGACTAATCTAAACCGTCCAATATGATCTCCATATTGAAATCTCTATGCACACCAAATTTTTAATTTTTTCGAAATTTTTAAGTATTTTTTATTTTTAAAAACTGCTGTTTTTAAATGGTGGAGATATGGTTTTGAGTTTTATAGCTACAGTTTTTATCTTTCCCGCACCCCCACTCCCCTATCATCTCTGAAGAGTTCTTTGAACCTCTTTTAATGTAGATGGTGAAGATGCTACCACCGTAAAACTTGTTCGTAGTTCTGTTTTCAGTTATGAACAAGCCTGGCACAGGTTCGAGTTGATTTCGAAATTATTTTTGAAGTACTTTTACTACCTCATTTTCATATCGAGTTGTTCACTTCTGTTTTTGTAATATCCAGGTTAATATATTTAGGTGTGGGAGAAATGGATGAGGGTTTAACTGTCAAAGAGAGAATATGCTTTGTAAGTCAAAAGCATATACTTATTGATTATGTGTCAGTGTACAGTGGCGGATTTAGACTCTCTTTTAAGCCTGGGCACAATTAATATTTTATTAATTTAATTTAATATTATTTTAATAATATTTTTATATTAAAATATTATTTTTTAAATAAATCAATAATACAATTTTGTCAGTTTACTAAGTCATAAAAACAAATATTATTCCATAAAAGCTATATCAATTTTATATCAATTTATAATATAATACAGAAAATTTTAAGACAATAATTAACATTATAGCCTTATGCTAATTAACACTGATAGTGTATGTGATAGTAGTTGAAACAAAGTATAATTCTCCTTCATTATAGCCTTATCAAAATTCATTTCTAGAATACGAATAATTCCTTAAATAATTAATTCAATAATTTAAGATAATTTCCTATACTTTCCAGCTTAATTCTATGATTGATCTGGGAAGTGAAGTCCAAGTACGAGCTGGAGATGGCCTACTTGCAATTTTGGAGAATGAGGGGCTTGTAGATACCTTTGAACCAAAAGAATGTGGAAACACCATTGCAATTGATTGTGTTGCACAAATCTCTTTGTATCCCTTACCTTTGAATATCATTAGGTCATTTTCTTCAAAACAAAAAAAATAAAAATAAAAAGTTGAGGTTTTAGCGCCATGGTTTCAGGAAAATACCAACTTGGTTGTTGATTTTCATTTGCATCAATACAGACCATGTTAATCCTTGAACTCTGAAGAAGAAAACAAACTGGTCCTGGTACTTGTATTTGAACTAGATCAATCCTTGGTAACTTTCAAAATAGGATTAAATTAGTCCCTATTTTTTCTAATTAACAAAATAATCCTTTTGGGGTTGTCTGGTTAGTGCTTCCAAGTGCTTTTTTGAATAACACTGCTATTCCGATCTTGTCTTATACTTCTTTTTTCCCCTTTTCCCTTTTTCCTTTCAATGTACTATATACTATACACCTTACCACATCATTCTTGTTACCAACGTTTTATCAAACTACAATAGTACTCTTTCCAGATAGTCGAAGAATAGGACTCTTCTCCCAATTTTGAATTAGCACTGTATTAAATAACTCCTCTGAGTAGCACTATCCTAGTATTTCTGCGATTTACCAAAATGCCCTTTGAGAAAGACTTGATTAAAGGACTATAATGAGTCTATGACTCCACTGCTGCCCTAGAGGTGATGGGATTGGTGTGCCATACTAGTTTCGTTGGGTGAATGCATGGCTCATACAAATTATTGTAGACTTGTAGTGAGATGCTGTTAGCCTCTAATTTTTAATGGTAGCCCAATGAACTCAAAGGACTTGGTATTTGAGAGAAGTATGTGGAATAAGTCCTTTTCTGAAAGTTGGGGGAAGGCCGATTTGGTGCTGACTGCTGATGAAAGTTAGACCAAGTTTTTTTTTCCTTTTCATTTTTTTTTGGGGGGGAAAATCTCAAGTACCAAGACCCGAATCTTTCACCCCAAAAGAAAATTCTTGTCTACTGAGATAAAATTGAACAAGGAATATTATTTGGATTAAATGAAATCCTTTTAATATCAACAATTAAGGTATTGTAGGGTTGTTCTGCCTCTTCCATAAAGCATGAATATATTAATTGCTGACTAGGTGATGAGGATTAAATTGTTTAGAAATTTGGAAATTAAGAGGGAAAGCAAAATTAAAAGTAGCAATTTTTTATTTAGGTGAAAAAAGTTTTTGTTTATATCCAATATGAGGCCTGATTGGGTTACTAGTCCAGGCTGCAATTTGTTGTTTGCTAACCTAACTAGTGCTTCTGTCTGCTTTATGTCCTTTTATGGTGTAAACAGTCAACGTGTTGGATGAAGACTGTAATCCTTGATCATGATATAGAGACAAGTTTCCAAAACTTGATTCTGCTGCACATGAAGCATTGCAAATATTTCAGATGGACAAAAAAAAAAAAAATCTAATTGGTAGGCATTTTGGCTATGGCTTGAAAGGATTTTGAATGTGTCCTGAAGTGCTGCCAATTGACAGTTACTCGAACAATGCCACATGTATCAGGAGGAACTGTCCCCACTGAGTCACCATAATACTCAGGTGAAAAACTCAGCGTGCCACGTGCAAGGGGCTCGTCTGTTTCAAAATCATAAAGATCAACCTTCACCACGAGGGACGAGCTACGATGACAAAAAATAACGACCTAGACAATGGAATGGGCTCCAAAGGATTGACAGTGTAGTAGTCGCCATTTCTCTCAGTAAAACTGAAATATGTCAGATAGGGCATATTATTGATGTAAACAATAATATCACCGTAAATTTGTGAGTTTGTAGGATTGATTAACTTCACATCTAGCTCTGCAAGCCAAGAGTGCTGCATCACCATATAGGTAACATGCACATCGCCATTTATTCCCTCTGCTGTGTGGAACATCCACTCATTGCTACAAAACCTAGTAGGATTCCAAAGTACGACCTCATCACAAAGATCGTCATCATCAATCTTGAGTTTAACAATGAAACCAATGGGATCATAACCTAAAAGGGCAATGTCTGAACTCTTCAATGGCAAGGAACCCTACAAGAATGAGAAAAAATAAAAAAGGTGCTTAGACAAAGAGAACAAGTGAATATGTGAGAGCATTTTGGTTTGTACATATGCAGGGGATACATCTTAGGTGCGTGTGGTGGTGGAGGTGGATGATTTTTTTTTATTATTATTATTATTTCTTTTTTGGGAGGAGGGGGGGAGGGGTGTTAACCCTGACCTTATCATTAATCATCACAGAACTTTCATTGTTGCAATCGAAGAGATCAACCTCATAGCTATAGCAGTTCAATTTGATTTTGCCATGGATATTACCACATGTCTTTGCCATCCCACGCAGGTCTACTTTTATGTCAAAAACCTCTACTAATGGATCTCCCCCATTCCACTCAAGTCTGTCCCGCCCTTCACCATTTGTGTCCACAGGACTTGGTACCCAAATGTCATCTTCTACAGGAATTGGAGGTCTCCATGATGGCAGTGTCTCATGATAATCCTAAAGATATAAAAAAAGGGTCCAACAACCTTAAAGCTATATGATAAGGCCGGAAAACATTAAAAAAGTATAAGATTAATAAGAACTCGTAAAAAAACTTCAAGTCAAAAGAGCAGTATGGCAGTATGATAAAGAGGCCCTTCTGCTTGCTATCATGACAGGATATGTAAGGCTGCAAAACAGGCAAGCTGCTTAAATACATACTGTGTGATGGTACTATACATATGTCTCTTAGTAAGTTTTCAACCCTTTCTTTTGGCTCTTTACTGAGACACATTCCTTCCAATTGCATCACACCACTATAGCTGGCTTGAAAACACCTAATAAGAACATGTTTTCAAGAGGAACAGTTTGAACTGAGCACTTGTAAGACATGTGACAGATTGTTTTATATGTAAAAGAATCAGTAACAGGTCTGTTTTTGGTGTATCGATTACTATGGTACTCACTTTGAGTTGTCATAGGGCATCTACATAATTTGTCCCTATCAGCTATCTAAGAGAAACAAAATAGAGGACATCAATAATGTGGAATTTCTCAGAAATGTCATTTTAATTGTGAACATCCAAAATGCCAGTAACAGAAAGGAAGGAGCTGTGAATATATCATTCTCTAGGCTATCATTAACCTTAAACTTTTTGTTCTCAGCTGTGAATATATCCCTCAGGAAGGAGCTGGTCCTTAAATCTGCAGTCTCGTCCACTTCATCCCAATTGCTGCTGGAGTCCTGGCTATCATTCTCTAGGCCATTGCTAACAGGACTGTCATGACTATCATTCTCTAGGGGATCCGTATCCTCTGGACATCTCTTTGAGATGTCTAGAGTAGACATCGCATCTGGACCGTCTGATCTAATCTGGACGGTTCATTTTTTTCGGGCCAATAATTTTTTTCGGGAGTGGTGGAATGCACGGGGCTCCTTTTAGCCGTTGAGATTAAATCAGACGGCTGAGATGTCCCGATGTCCACTCTAGACATCTCAAACCGATGTCCAGAGGATGCGGTTCCATTCTCTAGGCCATTGCTATCAGGACTGTCATGGCTATCATTCTCTAGGAAATTGCTATCAGGACTGTCAAGGCTATCATTCTCGAGGAAATTTCTATCAGCAGTCCTGATCTTTTTGGTGATTTTGTTTCCTCTCTTATGCAAGGTGGCTCGACTACTGCTTTGTCTCCTCCCTTGAAATTTTTGCCTAAGTATCCCCAAACAGGAGAAGATTCATTTTGGCTGCTGCTTACCAAGCCAAATAAGCAATGCCTAAGTATCTAATAAAGAAATTGGAATAAATTGAATCAGAGGACCGTATAAGGTACCCTGCTTGGGGATCTTAGTTTCAGAGAGGACCGCATAAGGTATACGGTGGGGCCATGGGGGAAGTCTATATTTACATTTGTGGAATTTCGGAATAAACTCTAGCGCTAATGGGTACCACGATATTTTTATATCTGCACCCGTTAAAATTTTCTTTACCGTACCCTACTTGTACCCGTTAAAAAATGACTTTACCCGTACCCATTAAGAATTAAAGGTAAGCGGTACGGTAATAGTACATAATGGGTAATAATAATAATATTAATTTAATAAAAATATATAATGTGCTAAATATTTTAGATAATACTTTAGATATAAAAAATATCATGAAATTTATATAAAAAAAAAAAAGTTGACTATTAAACTTAACATTTACTATAGACTCAACATCAACCATTACCCAACATATGTTAAATATAAATAACATATAACATTATTCACATCACAAAAAAACTATAACATTAAAATTTATAAATTTTAAATTAACTATATATTTTTACTTTATTAGTAAGTCAAATATCGAGCAAAGCTCGATTAGCCCTCCTAATTAGGAAAAAAAATTATACATGAAATAGGACTAGATATTTGAGATAATTTATATAAAATTTTTTTAATTTTGTTCATATATAGCGATTATTCAATTTATAGCGAGAGCAGAATCGCTTGAAATTCTCAAATATTGCAAACGATAAGCATTATTTGCACAATATATGACAATTTTCTATGTATATTCGTTTTTATTTTAATAAGTAAGATATGAATCATATTCTAGACAACATAAAGAGCTTAAATATAGATCATTGTTATCGAATGACTTAGAATGAGTGCAGAATAGCTTACAATGCTCAAATATTGCTCAGAATATGCTCTATTTGCTCATTTTGTGCATATTTTCTATGTATAATTAAATATTTTATATTAAATATGCTCTGAATTATATTGTAGACAACATAAATAGTTTAAATATAAATTATTGTCATCATATGACTTAGAATGAGTGTAGAATCGCTTAAAATGCACAAATATTGCTCAGAATATGCTTTATTTGCGAATTTTATCCATATTTTCTCTGTATAATTAAATATTTTATAATAAAATAATCTCTGATTTATATTCCGCACAACATATAGAGTTTATATATAGATTAATGTCATCAAATGACTTAGAATGAGAACAGAATCGCTTGAAATTCTCAAATATTGCACAGGATAAGCAATATTTGCACAATATATGACAATTTTCTATGTATATTCATTTTTATTTTAATAAGTAGGATCATAATCATATTCTAGACAATATAAAGAGTTTAAATATATGTTATTGTGATTAGATGAATTAGAATGAGTGTTGAATCGCTTAAAATGCTCTAATATTGCTGAGAATATGCGTTATTTGCAAACTTTAAGCATATTTTCTCTATATAATTAAATATTTTATAACAAATAAGCCGTGATTAATATTGCAGAAAATATATAGAGTTTAAATATAGATTAATGTCATAAAATGAGTAAGAATGAGAGCAGAATCGCTTGTAATGCTCAAACATTGCACAGGATAAGCATCATTTGCACAACATATGACAATTTTTTATGTATGTTCATTTTTATTTTAGTTAGGATAAGAATCAAATTCTTGACAACAAAAAGAGTTTAAATATAGATTAGTGTGCTGAAATGACTTAGAATAATTGCAGAATCGCTTAAAATGCTCAAATATTGCTCAGAATAAGCTTTATTTCTTATTTTATGTATATTTTCTATGTATAACTAAATATTTTATAATAAATATGCTCTAAATTATATTCTAGATAATATAAATAGTTTAAATATAGACTAATGTCATGAAATGACTTAGATTGAGTTCAGAATCGCTTGAAATGCTCAATTACTTAACAGAATAAGCATTATTTGCAATATATATGCATAATTTCTACGTATAATCAAATATATGTTACAATAAGTAAGATATGAATTAGTTTTTCGAAATTATAAAGAGTTTAAATATAGATTATTGTGATCAAATAACTTAGAATGAGTGCAGAATCGCTTAAAATGCTCAAATATTGCTCAGAATATGCTCTATTTGCTCATTGTATGCATATTTTCTAAGAATAATTAAATTTTTTATATTAAATAAGCTCTGAATTATATTGTAGACAATATAAAATGTTTAAATATAGATTATTGTGTTCAGATGACTAAGAAAGAATGTAGAATCGCTTATGCTCAAATATTGCTCAGAATATGCTTTATTTGCTCATTTTGTGCATATTTTCAATGTATAATTAAATATTTTATAATAAATATCTCTGAATTATAATGTAGACAATATAAAGTGTTTCAATATACATTATTGTGTTCAGATGACTTAGAATGAGTGTAGAATCGCTTAAAATGCACAAATATTGCTCAGAATATGCTTTATTTGCAAATTTTATGCATATTTTCTCTGTATAATTAAATATTTTATAATAAATAAGCTCTAATTTATATTCAAGACAATATATAGAGTTTAAATTTAGATTAATGTGATCAAATGACTTAGAATGAGAGCAGAATCGCTTGAAATTCTCAATTATTACAGAGGATAAGCAATATTTGCACAATATATGTATAGAGTATTGTGATCAAATGACTTAGTTTTTCAACAATATAAATAGCTTGAATAAAGATTATTGTGATCAAATGTCTTAGAATGAGTGCAGAATCGCTTCAAATGCTCAAATATTGCTCAGAATATGCTCTATTGCTTATTTTATTTATATTTTCTATGTATAACTAAATATTTTATAATAAATAAGCTCTGAATTATATTATAGATAATATAAATAGTTTAAATATAAACGAATGTAATGAAATGACTTAGATTGACTTTAGAATCGCTAGAAATGCTCAATTACTGAACAGAATATGCATTATTTGCAATATATATGCATAATTTCTACGTATAATAAAATATATTACACTAAGTAAGATCTGAATTTGTTTTTCGACAATATAAAGAGTTTAAATATAGATTGTTGTGATCAAATGACTTAGAATGAGTGCAGAATTGCTTTAAATGCTCAAATAATGCTCAGAATATGCTCTATTTGCTCATTTTATGCATATTTTTTATGAATAATTAAATATTTTATAATAAATAAGCTCTGAATTATATTGGAAACGGTATAACGTGCTTAAATATAGATTATTGTGTTCAGATGACTTAGAAAGAGTGTAGAATCGCTTAAAATGCTCAAATATTGCTCAGAAAATGCTTTATTTGCTCATTTTGTGCATATTCTCTGTGTATAATTAAATATTTTATAATAAATATGCTCTGAATTATATTGTAGACAATATAAAGAGTTTAAATATAAATTACTGTGATCAGATGACTTAGAATGAGTGTAGAATCGCTTAAAATGCACAAATATTGCTCAGAAGATGCTTTATTTGCAAAATTTATCCATATTTTCTCTGTAAAATTAAATATTTTATGATAAAATAATCTCTGATTTGTATTCCAGACAACATATAGAGTTTAAATATAGATTAATGTCATCAAATGACTTCGAATGAGAGAAGAATCGCTTGAAATTCTCAAATATTGCGCTGCGCTGGATAAGCAATATTTGCACAATATATGACAATTTTCTATGTATATTCATTTTTATTTTAATAAGTAGGATCAGCATCTTATTCTAGATAATAAATAGAGTTTAAATATAGGTTTTATTTTGATCAGATGACATAGAATGAGGGTTGAATTGTTTGAAATGCTCATATATTGCTCAGAATGTGCGTTATTTGCAAAGTTTATTTATATTTCCTCTGTATTTTTACAATAAATAAGCTCTGATTTATGTTCTAGACAATATGTAGAGTTTAAATATAGATTAATGTCGTCAAATGACTTAGAATAAGAGCAGAATCGCTTGAAATGATCAAATATTGCACAGGATAAGCATCATTTGCACAATATATGAAAATTTTCTATGTATATTCATTTTTTTTATTTTAATAAGTACAATCAGAATCATCTTAGACAATATAAAGAGTTGATATAGATTCCTGAGGTGAAATGACTTAGAATAATTGCTGAATCACTTAAAATGCTCAAATATTGCTCTGAATAAGCTCTATTTGCTCATTGTATGTATATTTTCTATGAATAATTAAATATTTAATAATAAATAAGCTCTGAAATTATATTGTAGACAATAGAAAGTTTGTAAATATAGATTATTGTGTTCAGATGACTTAGAATGAGTGTAGAATCGCTTAAAATGCTCAAATATTGCTCCGAATGAGATTTATTTGCTAATTTTATGCATATTGTCTGTACATAATTAAATGTTTTATAATAAATAAGCTCTAAATTTTATTGTAGAAAATATAGAGTGCTTATATATAGATTATTGTGATCAGATGACTTAGAATGAGTGTTGAATCGCTAAAAATGCACAAATTTTGCATAGGATAAGCATCATTTGCACAATATATGACAATTTTATTTGTATATTCATTTTTATTTTAATAAGTAGGATCAGAATCATATTATAGACAATATAAAGAGTTTAAATATAGGTTTTATTGTGATCAGATGACTTAGAATAATTGCAGAATAGCTTATAAAGCTCAAATATTGCTCAGAATAAGCTTTATTGCTTATATTATGTATATTTGTATGTATAACTAAATATTTTAATAATAAATATGCTCTAAATTATATTCTAGATAATATAAATAGTTTAAATATACACTAATGTGATGAATTGACTTAGATTGAGTTCAGAATAGCATGAAATGCTTAATTACTGAACAGAATAAGCATTATTTGCAATATATATGCATAATTTCTACATATAATCAAATATATTACAAGAAGTAAGATATGAATTAGTTTTTCGACAATATAAAGAGTTTAAATATAGATTATTGTAATCAAATGACTTACAATGAGTGCTGAATCGCTTAAAATGCTCAAATATTGCTCAAAATATGCTCTATTTGCTCATTGTTCGCATATTTTCTATGAATAATTAAATATTTTATAATAAATAAGCTCTGAATTACATAGTAGACAATATAAAGTGTTTAAATATAGATTATTGTGTTCAGATGACTTAGAAAGAGTGTAGAATCGCTTAAAATGCAAAAATATTGCTCAGAATATGCTTTATTTGCTCATTTTGTGTATATTTTCTATGTATAACAAAATATTTTATAAAAAATATGCTCGGAATTATATTGTAGACAATATAAGGAGTTTAAATATATATTATTGTCATCAGATGACTTAGAATGAGTGTAGAATCGCTTAAAACGCACAAATATTGCTCAGATTGACAAATTTTATTTATATTTTCTCCGTATAATTAAATATTTTATAATAAATAAGCTCTGATTTATATTCTAGACAATATATAGAGTTTAAAGTTAGATTAATGTCATCAAATGACTTAGAATGAGAGCAGAACCGAAATTCTCTATTATTACAGAGGATAAGCAATATTTGCACAATATATGCATAGGTTATTGTGATCAAATGACTTAGAATGAGTGCAGAATCGCTTCAAATGCTCAAATATTGCTCAGAATATGCTCTATTGCTTATTTTATTTATATTTTCTATGTATAACTAAAATTTTATAATAAATAAGCTCTGAATTATATTGTAGATAATATAAATAGTTTAAATATAGCCTAATGTGATGAAATGACTTAGATTGAGTTCGGAATCGCTTGAAATGCTCGATTACTAAACAGAATATGCATTATTTGCAATATATATGCATAATTTCTACGTATAATCAAATATATTATAATAAGTAAGATCTGAATTTGTTTTTTCGACAATATAAAGAGTTTAAATATAGATTATTGTGATCAAATGACTTAGAATGAGTGCAGAATCGCTTATAATGCTCAAATAATACTCAGAATATGCTCTATTTGCTCCTTTTATGCATAATTTCTCCGTCTAATTAAATATTTTATAATAAAGAATCTTTGATTTATATTCTAGACAATATATAGAGTTTAAATACAGATTGATGTGATCAAATGACTTATATGTGCAGACACGCTTGAAATGCTCAAATATTGCTTAGAATATGCTTTATTTGCTCATTTAACGCATATTTTCTATGTATAATTAAATATTTTATAATAAATATAGTCTGAATTATAATTACAATATAAAGAGTTTAAATATAAATTATTGTGATTTGAGGACTTAGAATGAGTGTAGAATGGCTTATAATACACAAATAATTCTCAGAATATGCTTTATTTGCAAATTTTTTGCATATTTTCTCTGTATAATTAAATATTTTATATTAAATAATTGTGATTTATATTCTAGACAATATAAATAGCTTAATTACATATTATTGTGATCGGATGACTTAGAATGAGTGTAGAATCGCTTAAAATGCTCAAATATTGCTTAGAATAAGTTTTATTTTGCTCATTATATGCAAATTTTTCTGTATAATTAAATAGTTTATAATAAATAAGCTCTGAATTATATTCTATACATTAAATAGAGTTTAAATATAGATTAATGTGATCAAATGACTTAAAATGAGAACAGAATTGCTTGAAATTCTAAAATATTGCACAGGATAAGACACGAATAACATTCTAGACAACAGAAAGAGCTTAAATATAAGTTATTGTTATCAAATGACATAGAATAAGTGCAGAATCGCTTAAAATGCTCAAATATAGCTCACAATATGCTCTATTTGCTCATTTTATGCATTTTTTCTTTGTATAATTAAATATTTTATATTAAGTATGCTTTGAATTATGTTCTAGACAATATAAAGAGTGTAAATATAAATTACTGTGATCTACTTAGAATGAGTGTAGAATCGCTAAAAATGCTCAAATATTGCTCAGAATATGCTCTATTTGCTCATTGTATGCATGTTTTCTATGAATAATTAAATATTTTATAATAAATAAGCTCTGAATTATATTGTAGACAATATAAAGTGTTTAAATAAAGATTATTGTATTTAGATGAAAGTAGAATCGCTTATAATGTTCAAATATTGCTCATAATAAGATTTATTTGCTAATTTTATGCATATTTTTTATGTATAATTAAATATTTCATAATGTGTATGCTCTGAACTATATGGTAGACAATATAAAGTGTTTAAATATAGATTATTGTGATCAGATTACTTAGAATGAGTGTAGAATCGGTTAAAATGCTCTTATATTGCTCAAAATGAGATTTATTTGCTAATTTTATGCATATTTTCTAAGTATAATTATATATTTACAGTAAGTGAGACCTGAATTATATTCTATACAAGATATAGAGTTTAAATACAGATGAATGTGATCAAATCACTTATATGTGCAGACACGCTTGAAATGCTCAATTATTGCTTAGATTATGCTTTATTTGCTCATTTACTCATATTTTTATAATAAATAAGGTCAGAATGATATAGTAGACAATATAAAGAGTTTAAATATAAATTATTGTTATTTGAGGACTTAGAATGAGTGTAGAATCGCTTAAAATACACAAATAAATGAATTATTCTTAGAATATGCTTTATTTGCAAATTATATGCATATTTTGTCCCGATAATAAAATATTATATAATAAATAATCTCTGATTTATATTCTAGACAATATAAATAGCTTAAATATAGATTATTGTGATCAAATGACTTAGAATGAGTGCAGAATCCCTTAAAATGTTGTAATATTGCTCAGAATATGCTCGATTTGCTCATTGTACGCATATTTTATATGAATAATTAAATATTTTATAATAAATAATCTCTGAGTTATATTGTAGAAAATATAATGTGTTTAAATATAGATTATTGTGTTCAGATGACTTAGAATGAGTGTAGAATTGCTTACAATGCTCAAATATTGCTCAGAATATGCTCTATTTGCTCATTGTATGCATATTTTCTATGAATAATTAAATATTTTATAATAAATAAGCTCTGAATTATATTGGAAACGGTATAACGTGCTTAAATATAGATTATTGTGTTCAGATGACTTAGAAAGAGTGTAGAATCGCTTAAAATGCTCAAATATTGCTCAGAAAATGCTTTATTTGCTCATTTTGTGCATATTCTCTGTGTATAATTAAATATTTTATAATAAATATGCTCTGAATTATATTGTAGACAATATAAAGAGTTTAAATATAAATTACTGTGATCAGATGACTTAGAATGAGTGTAGAATCGCTTAAAATGCACAAATATTGCTCAGAAGATGCTTTATTTGCAAAATTTATCCATATTTTCTCTGTAAAATTAAATATTTTATGATAAAATAATCTCTGATTTGTATTCCAGACAACATATAGAGTTTAAATATAGATTAATGTCATCAAATGACTTCGAATGAGAGAAGAATCGCTTGAAATTCTCAAATATTGCGCTGCGCTGGATAAGCAATATTTGCACAATATATGACAATTTTCTATGTATATTCATTTTTATTTTAATAAGTAGGATCAGCATCTTATTCTAGATAATAAATAGAGTTCAAATATAGGTTTTATTTTGATCAGATGACATAGAATGAGGGTTGAATTGTTTGAAATGCTCATATATTGCTCAGAATGTGCGTTATTTGCAAAGTTTATTTATATTTCCTCTGTATTTTTACAATAAATAAGCTCTGATTTATGTTCTAGACAATATGTAGAGTTTAAATATAGATTAATGTCGTCAAATGACTTAGAATAAGAGCAGAATCGCTTGAAATGATCAAATATTGCACAGGATAAGCATCATTTGCACAATATATGAAAATTTTCTATGTATATTCATTTTTTTTATTTTAATAAGTACAATCAGAATCATCTTAGACAATATAAAGAGTTGATATAGATTCCTGAGGTGAAATGACTTAGAATAATTGCTGAATCACTTAAAATGCTCAAATATTGCTCTGAATAAGCTCTATTTGCTCATTGTATGTATATTTTCTATGAATAATTAAATATTTAATAATAAATAAGCTCTGAAATTATATTGTAGACAATAGAAAGTTTGTAAATATAGATTATTGTGTTCAGATGACTTAGAATGAGTGTAGAATCGCTTAAAATGCTCAAATATTGCTCCGAATGAGATTTATTTGCTAATTTTATGCATATTGTCTGTACATAATTAAATGTTTTATAATAAATAAGCTCTAAATTTTATTGTAGAAAATATAGAGTGCTTATATATAGATTATTGTGATCAGATGACTTAGAATGAGTGTTGAATCGCTAAAAATGCACAAATTTTGCATAGGATAAGCATCATTTGCACAATATATGACAATTTTATTTGTATATTCATTTTTATTTTAATAAGTAGGATCAGAATCATATTATAGACAATATAAAGAGTTTAAATATAGGTTTTATTGTGATCAGATGACTTAGAATAATTGCAGAATAGCTTATAAAGCTCAAATATTGCTCAGAATAAGCTTTATTGCTTATATTATGTATATTTGTATGTATAACTAAATATTTTAATAATAAATATGCTCTAAATTATATTCTAGATAATATAAATAGTTTAAATATACACTAATGTGATGAATTGACTTAGATTGAGTTCAGAATAGCATGAAATGCTTAATTACTGAACAGAATAAGCATTATTTGCAATATATATGCATAATTTCTACATATAATCAAATATATTACAAGAAGTAAGATATGAATTAGTTTTTCGACAATATAAAGAGTTTAAATATAGATTATTGTAATCAAATGACTTACAATGAGTGCTGAATCGCTTAAAATGCTCAAATATTGCTCAAAATATGCTCTATTTGCTCATTGTTCGCATATTTTCTATGAATAATTAAATATTTTATAATAAATAAGCTCTGAATTACATAGTAGACAATATAAAGTGTTTAAATATAGATTATTGTGTTCAGATGACTTAGAAAGAGTGTAGAATCGCTTAAAATGCAAAAATATTGCTCAGAATATGCTTTATTTGCTCATTTTGTGTATATTTTCTATGTATAACAAAATATTTTATAAAAAATATGCTCGGAATTATATTGTAGACAATATAAGGAGTTTAAATATATATTATTGTCATCAGATGACTTAGAATGAGTGTAGAATCGCTTAAAACGCACAAATATTGCTCAGATTGACAAATTTTATTTATATTTTCTCCGTATAATTAAATATTTTATAATAAATAAGCTCTGATTTATATTCTAGACAATATATAGAGTTTAAAGTTAGATTAATGTCATCAAATGACTTAGAATGAGAGCAGAACCGAAATTCTCTATTATTACAGAGGATAAGCAATATTTGCACAATATATGCATAGGTTATTGTGATCAAATGACTTAGAATGAGTGCAGAATCGCTTCAAATGCTCAAATATTGCTCAGAATATGCTCTATTGCTTATTTTATTTATATTTTCTATGTATAACTAAAATTTTATAATAAATAAGCTCTGAATTATATTGTAGATAATATAAATAGTTTAAATATAGCCTAATGTGATGAAATGACTTAGATTGAGTTCGGAATCGCTTGAAATGCTCGATTACTAAACAGAATATGCATTATTTGCAATATATATGCATAATTTCTACGTATAATCAAATATATTATAATAAGTAAGATCTGAATTTGTTTTTTCGACAATATAAAGAGTTTAAATATAGATTATTGTGATCAAATGACTTAGAATGAGTGCAGAATCGCTTATAATGCTCAAATAATACTCAGAATATGCTCTATTTGCTCCTTTTATGCATAATTTCTCCGTCTAATTAAATATTTTATAATAAAGAATCTTTGATTTATATTCTAGACAATATATAGAGTTTAAATACAGATTGATGTGATCAAATGACTTATATGTGCAGACACGCTTGAAATGCTCAAATATTGCTTAGAATATGCTTTATTTGCTCATTTAACGCATATTTTCTATGTATAATTAAATATTTTATAATAAATATAGTCTGAATTATAATTACAATATAAAGAGTTTAAATATAAATTATTGTGATTTGAGGACTTAGAATGAGTGTAGAATGGCTTATAATACACAAATAATTCTCAGAATATGCTTTATTTGCAAATTTTTTGCATATTTTCTCTGTATAATTAAATATTTTATATTAAATAATTGTGATTTATATTCTAGACAATATAAATAGCTTAATTACATATTATTGTGATCGGATGACTTAGAATGAGTGTAGAATCGCTTAAAATGCTCAAATATTGCTTAGAATAAGTTTTATTTTGCTCATTATATGCAAATTTTTCTGTATAATTAAATAGTTTATAATAAATAAGCTCTGAATTATATTCTATACATTAAATAGAGTTTAAATATAGATTAATGTGATCAAATGACTTAAAATGAGAACAGAATTGCTTGAAATTCTAAAATATTGCACAGGATAAGACACGAATAACATTCTAGACAACAGAAAGAGCTTAAATATAAGTTATTGTTATCAAATGACATAGAATAAGTGCAGAATCGCTTAAAATGCTCAAATATAGCTCACAATATGCTCTATTTGCTCATTTTATGCATTTTTTCTTTGTATAATTAAATATTTTATATTAAGTATGCTTTGAATTATGTTCTAGACAATATAAAGAGTGTAAATATAAATTACTGTGATCTACTTAGAATGAGTGTAGAATCGCTAAAAATGCTCAAATATTGCTCAGAATATGCTCTATTTGCTCATTGTATGCATGTTTTCTATGAATAATTAAATATTTTATAATAAATAAGCTCTGAATTATATTGTAGACAATATAAAGTGTTTAAATAAAGATTATTGTATTTAGATGAAAGTAGAATCGCTTATAATGTTCAAATATTGCTCATAATAAGATTTATTTGCTAATTTTATGCATATTTTTTTATGTATAATTAAATATTTCATAATGTGTATGCTCTGAACTATATGGTAGACAATATAAAGTGTTTAAATATAGATTATTGTGATCAGATTACTTAGAATGAGTGTAGAATCGGTTAAAATGCTCTTATATTGCTCAAAATGAGATTTATTTGCTAATTTTATGCATATTTTCTAAGTATAATTATATATTTACAGTAAGTGAGACCTGAATTATATTCTATACAAGATATAGAGTTTAAATACAGATGAATGTGATCAAATCACTTATATGTGCAGACACGCTTGAAATGCTCAATTATTGCTTAGATTATGCTTTATTTGCTCATTTACTCATATTTTTATAATAAATAAGGTCAGAATGATATAGTAGACAATATAAAGAGTTTAAATATAAATTATTGTTATTTGAGGACTTAGAATGAGTGTAGAATCGCTTAAAATACACAAATAAATGAATTATTCTTAGAATATGCTTTATTTGCAAATTATATGCATATTTTGTCCCGATAATAAAATATTATATAATAAATAATCTCTGATTTATATTCTAGACAATATAAATAGCTTAAATATAGATTATTGTGATCAAATGATTTAGAATGAGTGCAGAATCCCTTAAAATGTTGTAATATTGCTCAGAATATGCTCGATTTGCTCATTGTACGCATATTTTATATGAATAATTAAATATTTTATAATAAATAATCTCTGAGTTATATTGTAGAAAATATAATGTGTTTAAATATAGATTATTGTGTTCAGATGACTTAGAATGAGTGTAGAATTGCTTACAATGCTCAAATATTGCTCAGAATATGCTCTATTTGCTCATTGTATGCATATTTTCTATGAATAATTAAATATTTTATAATAAATAAGCTCTGAATTATATTGGAAACGGTATAACGTGCTTAAATATAGATTATTGTGTTCAGATGACTTAGAAAGAGTGTAGAATCGCTTAAAATGCTCAAATATTGCTCAGAAAATGCTTTATTTGCTCATTTTGTGCATATTCTCTGTGTATAATTAAATATTTTATAATAAATATGCTCTGAATTATATTGTAGACAATATAAAGAGTTTAAATATAAATTACTGTGATCAGATGACTTAGAATGAGTGTAGAATCGCTTAAAATGCACAAATATTGCTCAGAAGATGCTTTATTTGCAAAATTTATCCATATTTTCTCTGTAAAATTAAATATTTTATGATAAAATAATCTCTGATTTGTATTCCAGACAACATATAGAGTTTAAATATAGATTAATGTCATCAAATGACTTCGAATGAGAGAAGAATCGCTTGAAATTCTCAAATATTGCGCTGCGCTGGATAAGCAATATTTGCACAATATATGACAATTTTCTATGTATATTCATTTTTATTTTAATAAGTAGGATCAGCATCTTATTCTAGATAATAAATAGAGTTCAAATATAGGTTTTATTTTGATCAGATGACATAGAATGAGGGTTGAATTGTTTGAAATGCTCATATATTGCTCAGAATGTGCGTTATTTGCAAAGTTTATTTATATTTCCTCTGTATTTTTACAATAAATAAGCTCTGATTTATGTTCTAGACAATATGTAGAGTTTAAATATAGATTAATGTCGTCAAATGACTTAGAATAAGAGCAGAATCGCTTGAAATGATCAAATATTGCACAGGATAAGCATCATTTGCACAATATATGAAAATTTTCTATGTATATTCATTTTTTTTATTTTAATAAGTACAATCAGAATCATCTTAGACAATATAAAGAGTTGATATAGATTCCTGAGGTGAAATGACTTAGAATAATTGCTGAATCACTTAAAATGCTCAAATATTGCTCTGAATAAGCTCTATTTGCTCATTGTATGTATATTTTCTATGAATAATTAAATATTTAATAATAAATAAGCTCTGAAATTATATTGTAGACAATAGAAAGTTTGTAAATATAGATTATTGTGTTCAGATGACTTAGAATGAGTGTAGAATCGCTTAAAATGCTCAAATATTGCTCCGAATGAGATTTATTTGCTAATTTTATGCATATTGTCTGTACATAATTAAATGTTTTATAATAAATAAGCTCTAAATTTTATTGTAGAAAATATAGAGTGCTTATATATAGATTATTGTGATCAGATGACTTAGAATGAGTGTTGAATCGCTAAAAATGCACAAATTTTGCATAGGATAAGCATCATTTGCACAATATATGACAATTTTATTTGTATATTCATTTTTATTTTAATAAGTAGGATCAGAATCATATTATAGACAATATAAAGAGTTTAAATATAGGTTTTATTGTGATCAGATGACTTAGAATAATTGCAGAATAGCTTATAAAGCTCAAATATTGCTCAGAATAAGCTTTATTGCTTATATTATGTATATTTGTATGTATAACTAAATATTTTAATAATAAATATGCTCTAAATTATATTCTAGATAATATAAATAGTTTAAATATACACTAATGTGATGAATTGACTTAGATTGAGTTCAGAATAGCATGAAATGCTTAATTACTGAACAGAATAAGCATTATTTGCAATATATATGCATAATTTCTACATATAATCAAATATATTACAAGAAGTAAGATATGAATTAGTTTTTCGACAATATAAAGAGTTTAAATATAGATTATTGTAATCAAATGACTTACAATGAGTGCTGAATCGCTTAAAATGCTCAAATATTGCTCAAAATATGCTCTATTTGCTCATTGTTCGCATATTTTCTATGAATAATTAAATATTTTATAATAAATAAGCTCTGAATTACATAGTAGACAATATAAAGTGTTTAAATATAGATTATTGTGTTCAGATGACTTAGAAAGAGTGTAGAATCGCTTAAAATGCAAAAATATTGCTCAGAATATGCTTTATTTGCTCATTTTGTGTATATTTTCTATGTATAACAAAATATTTTATAAAAAATATGCTCGGAATTATATTGTAGACAATATAAGGAGTTTAAATATATATTATTGTCATCAGATGACTTAGAATGAGTGTAGAATCGCTTAAAACGCACAAATATTGCTCAGATTGACAAATTTTATTATATTTTCTCCGTATAATTAAATATTTTATAATAAATAAGCTCTGATTTATATTCTAGACAATATATAGAGTTTAAAGTTAGATTAATGTCATCAAATGACTTAGAATGAGAGCAGAACCGAAATTCTCTATTATTACAGAGGATAAGCAATATTTGCACAATATATGCATAGGTTATTGTGATCAAATGACTTAGAATGAGTGCAGAATCGCTTCAAATGCTCAAATATTGCTCAGAATATGCTCTATTGCTTATTTTATTTATATTTTCTATGTATAACTAAAATTTTATAATAAATAATCTCTGAATTATATTGTAGATAATATAAATAGTTTAAATATAGCCTAATGTGATGAAATGACTTAGATTGAGTTCGGAATCGCTTGAAATGCTCGATTACTAAACAGAATATGCATTATTTGCAATATATATGCATAATTTCTACGTATAATCAAATATATTATAATAAGTAAGATCTGAATTTGTTTTTTCGACAATATAAAGAGTTTAAATATAGATTATTGTGATCAAATGACTTAGAATGAGTGCAGAATCGCTTATAATGCTCAAATAATACTCAGAATATGCTCTATTTGCTCCTTTTATGCATAATTTCTCCGTCTAATTAAATATTTTATAATAAAGAATCTTTGATTTATATTCTAGACAATATATAGAGTTTAAATACAGATTGATGTGATCAAATGACTTATATGTGCAGACACGCTTGAAATGCTCAAATATTGCTTAGAATATGCTTTATTTGCTCATTTAACGCATATTTTCTATGTATAATTAAATATTTTATAATAAATATAGTCTGAATTATAATTACAATATAAAGAGTTTAAATATAAATTATTGTGATTTGAGGACTTAGAATGAGTGTAGAATGGCTTATAATACACAAATAATTCTCAGAATATGCTTTATTTGCAAATTTTTTGCATATTTTCTCTGTATAATTAAATATTTTATATTAAATAATTGTGATTTATATTCTAGACAATATAAATAGCTTAATTACATATTATTGTGATCGGATGACTTAGAATGAGTGTAGAATCGCTTAAAATGCTCAAATATTGCTTAGAATAAGTTTTATTTTGCTCATTATATGCAAATTTTTCTGTATAATTAAATAGTTTATAATAAATAAGCTCTGAATTATATTCTATACATTAAATAGAGTTTAAATATAGATTAATGTGATCAAATGACTTAAAATGAGAACAGAATTGCTTGAAATTCTAAAATATTGCACAGGATAAGACACGAATAACATTCTAGACAACAGAAAGAGCTTAAATATAAGTTATTGTTATCAAATGACATAGAATAAGTGCAGAATCGCTTAAAATGCTCAAATATAGCTCACAATATGCTCTATTTGCTCATTTTATGCATTTTTTCTTTGTATAATTAAATATTTTATATTAAGTATGCTTTGAATTATGTTCTAGACAATATAAAGAGTGTAAATATAAATTACTGTGATCTACTTAGAATGAGTGTAGAATCGCTAAAATGCTCAAATATTGCTCAGAATATGCTCTATTTGCTCATTGTATGCATGTTTTCTATGAATAATTAAATATTTTATAATAAATAAGCTCTGAATTATATTGTAGACAATATAAAGTGTTTAAATAAAGATTATTGTATTTAGATGAAAGTAGAATCGCTTATAATGTTCAAATATTGCTCATAATAAGATTTATTTGCTAATTTTATGCATATTTTTTTATGTATAATTAAATATTTCATAATGTGTATGCTCTGAACTATATGGTAGACAATATAAAGTGTTTAAATATAGATTATTGTGATCAGATTACTTAGAATGAGTGTAGAATCGGTTAAAATGCTCTTATATTGCTCAAAATGAGATTTATTTGCTAATTTTATGCATATTTTCTAAGTATAATTATATATTTACAGTAAGTGAGACCTGAATTATATTCTATACAAGATATAGAGTTTAAATACAGATGAATGTGATCAAATCACTTATATGTGCAGACACGCTTGAAATGCTCAATTATTGCTTAGATTATGCTTTATTTGCTCATTTACTCATATTTTTATAATAAATAAGGTCAGAATGATATAGTAGACAATATAAAGAGTTTAAATATAAATTATTGTTATTTGAGGACTTAGAATGAGTGTAGAATCGCTTAAAATACACAAATAAATGAATTATTCTTAGAATATGCTTTATTTGCAAATTATATGCATATTTTGTCCCGATAATAAAATATTATATAATAAATAATCTCTGATTTATATTCTAGACAATATAAATAGCTTAAATATAGATTATTGTGATCAAATGACTTAGAATGAGTGCAGAATCCCTTAAAATGTTGTAATATTGCTCAGAATATGCTCGATTTGCTCATTGTACGCATATTTTATATGAATAATTAAATATTTTATAATAAATAATCTCTGAGTTATATTGTAGAAAATATAATGTGTTTAAATATAGATTATTGTGTTCAGATGACTTAGAATGAGTGTAGAATTGCTTACAATGCTCAAATATTGCTCAGAATATGCTCTATTTGCTCATTGTATGCATATTTTCTATGAATAATTAAATATTTTATAATAAATAAGCTCTGAATTATATTGGAAACGGTATAACGTGCTTAAATATAGATTATTGTGTTCAGATGACTTAGAAAGAGTGTAGAATCGCTTAAAATGCTCAAATATTGCTCAGAAAATGCTTTATTTGCTCATTTTGTGCATATTCTCTGTGTATAATTAAATATTTTATAATAAATATGCTCTGAATTATATTGTAGACAATATAAAGAGTTTAAATATAAATTACTGTGATCAGATGACTTAGAATGAGTGTAGAATCGCTTAAAATGCACAAATATTGCTCAGAAGATGCTTTATTTGCAAAATTTATCCATATTTTCTCTGTAAAATTAAATATTTTATGATAAAATAATCTCTGATTTGTATTCCAGACAACATATAGAGTTTAAATATAGATTAATGTCATCAAATGACTTCGAATGAGAGAAGAATCGCTTGAAATTCTCAAATATTGCGCTGCGCTGGATAAGCAATATTTGCACAATATATGACAATTTTCTATGTATATTCATTTTTATTTTAATAAGTAGGATCAGCATCTTATTCTAGATAATAAATAGAGTTTAAATATAGGTTTTATTTTGATCAGATGACATAGAATGAGGGTTGAATTGTTTGAAATGCTCATATATTGCTCAGAATGTGCGTTATTTGCAAAGTTTATTTATATTTCCTCTGTATTTTTACAATAAATAAGCTCTGATTTATGTTCTAGACAATATGTAGAGTTTAAATATAGATTAATGTCGTCAAATGACTTAGAATAAGAGCAGAATCGCTTGAAATGATCAAATATTGCACAGGATAAGCATCATTTGCACAATATATGAAAATTTTCTATGTATATTCATTTTTTTTATTTTAATAAGTACAATCAGAATCATCTTAGACAATATAAAGAGTTGATATAGATTCCTGAGGTGAAATGACTTAGAATAATTGCTGAATCACTTAAAATGCTCAAATATTGCTCTGAATAAGCTCTATTTGCTCATTGTATGTATATTTTCTATGAATAATTAAATATTTAATAATAAATAAGCTCTGAAATTATATTGTAGACAATAGAAAGTTTGTAAATATAGATTATTGTGTTCAGATGACTTAGAATGAGTGTAGAATCGCTTAAAATGCTCAAATATTGCTCCGAATGAGATTTATTTGCTAATTTTATGCATATTGTCTGTACATAATTAAATGTTTTATAATAAATAAGCTCTAAATTTTATTGTAGAAAATATAGAGTGCTTATATATAGATTATTGTGATCAGATGACTTAGAATGAGTGTTGAATCGCTAAAAATGCACAAATTTTGCATAGGATAAGCATCA